>JARHXT010000016.1:0-4800000 GCA_029298725.1 Gnatocerus cornutus | reverse complement strand
ATGCTGTAATTTTGTACGGTTAATAAACGCCTCTAGAGCAACGAGTCCGCCAAGCTTCATTACTTCAGCGTTAAAAATGACAAATTTATAGAATTTTTAAAAAATTTTGGATTTTTGGTTCGTCCGAAAAATAAAAAATAGTGAAATTTTTAGTTCTTGTCCTACAGTACCGTAATTTAAGACACTTAATAAACGCTTGTAAAGTAACAATTCTACCAAATTTGATAAGAGCAGCGTTAAAATTGACGAATCTACAGGGTGTTTTATATTATTTTGATTTGAATTTCGATTTTTTTAGACTCCAAATTTTGTAATTCGTACTCTACAGTCCTGTAATTTTGTACGGTTAATAAACGCCTCTAGAGCAACGAGTCCGCCAAGCTTCATTACTTTAGCGTTAAAAATGACGAATTTATAGAATTTTTAAAATTTTTTGGATTTTTGGTTCGTCCGAAAAATGAAAAATAGTGAAATTTTTAGTTCTTGTCCTACAGTACCGTAATTTAATACACTTAATAAACGCTTGTAAAGTAACAATTCTACCAAATTTGATAAACGCAGCGTTAAAATTGACGAATCTACAGGATGTTTTATATTATTTTGAATTTTGATTTTTTTAGACTCCAAACTTTGTAATTTGTACTTTACAATGCTGTAATTTTGTACGGTTAATAAACGCCTCTAGAGCAACGAGTCCGCCAAGCTTCATTACTTCAGCGTTAAAAATGACGAATTTATAAAAATTTTAAAAATTTTTGGATTTTTGGTTCGTCCGAAAAATGAAAAATAGTGAAATTTTTAGTTCTTGTCCTACAGTACCGTAATTTAATACACTTAATAAACGCTTGTAAAGTAACAATTCTACCAAATTTGATAAGCGCAGCGTTAAAATTGACGAATCTACAGGGTGTTTTATATTATTTTGATTTGAATTTCGATTTTTTTGGACTCCAAATTTTGTAATTCGTACTCTACAATGATGTAATTTTGTACGATTAATAAACGCCTCTAGAGCAACGAGTTCGCCAAGCTTCATTACTTCAGCGTTAAAAATGACGAATTTATAGATTTTTTTGAAAATGTTGAAGTTTTAGTTTGTTCTAAAACTAAAGTTTGCTACAAATTTCGAACTGAATGCAACAAATTAGAGCTAAATTTTATTAAAATTGTCGTTATTTACACAGAATTAAAAGAAGCCAGAAATTCCTGTTTGTGTTTACTAGCTGCTGCAACTAAAAAGATAAATTATCGTGAAAAATGATGGCAATTATGAAAATGAAGCTGTATTTATGAAATATTCATACTAAAAATAAAATACTAGCCAATAAACAACGCATTATTATTTTTATGTCATTATGCTTTATACACACAAACATTTAAATTTCAAAACAGGAATTAAAATCACACTGAAAATTGCCGTTTTAACAAAGCCTCCATACATATTCATCGAGCGATTTCTATTTTTAATAGCCAATAACTCAACTCCAATCACAGAGCCACAAAAAGTTTAAATCCCCCACATGACAGTCCGGAGAATCCGCGCTTAATTAACCCTCAATTTCCGGGGTAATTAGAAACATCCCTTCGGATTTGAACAGAAAATAAATAATAATTTCCCAGAGTTAATATTCTCAACACAATTTTCTACGATTGTCCTCGAGAGTAAATTCGTTGCAGGACGATATCAGGAACAGTTGCATGCATTAGCTGAAATATGAATATTTCCTGGCGACCTAGTTGAGAAGTTATCTCGCGAGCAAAAATCGCTAATTGCCAACAAGAATGCCGCGAATTTAGTCACACTAATTGGTCGAAACTGAATCAATTTTTAAGTAAATGCGTGCAGTCGATCGTCCCCTTTAATTGCGAGCTTTAAGCTCGCAAATCCGTCACGCAGCAAGTGAAGCTCGTAATTAATAAGCGCGGCATAAAATAATTCACGCCTCAGACTTGCTGACTGAGTAAAAAAAGTCCACACAAAGAATCCCGAAAGAGCAACTACTCGCTGGTGTGCAATCTCCTGCAAAGTAACTTAATGGAAAAGCGACGGGTGATATAATCGGTGTTTAATGAATTTCTAGAATCTTTTACGGGGCAAAAAAGAAATGTTCGATCCGGAAAAAGCTCGATTTTATATCGGTCGGACGTCAAACAAAAACCGGCGACGAAATTTCCTCCTGCATAAATTGACAGTGAAGCTAGAAGCTGTAAAAACATGGAACTTAACAGCGACGGCGGTCCTCAACTTCCATTCCGAAGACGACGTCATCTGTATGCAGATGTATGCGACGGTTTTTCAGACGAAAAACTGTTAGTGCAGAGTAGTCGTACGACTTATGGGCAATTAAAGCTGCACAAACAGGAAAAGTCGGGGAAAATTTCGGATTTGAATCAATGAGCTTTCGGGGTTTTTAACAAAAAAACTGTGATTGTCGCACTGGATACACATGTAATGTTTTGTACAGTTAATACACGACTCAAAAATAGTAATTTCCTCAAATTTCATAACTGTAGCATTAAAATTACCAGAATTACGAATTTTAATGAAGGATGCCCAAATTTTTTTTTCGTCTTAAACATGAAATTTTATAAAATTGGTGTCTTTTGCTCTATAATTTTGAAATTTGGTAAACTTAATATACAAGTTAAAAGGAGTAATTTTCCCAAATTTCATAACTGTAGCACTAAAATTACCAGAATTATGAATTTAAGTAAAAGATATCGAAAATTTATGCTTATTTTCAAAATGAAAATTTCTAAAATCTGTGTTTCTTGCCCTGGAATTTTGTAATTTGGTCGATTTAATAAAAGGTTTAATAATAGTAACTTTCCCAAATTTTATAGCTGTAGCACTAAAATTACTAGAATTACAAATTTTTATTTTAATGAAGGATGCCGGAAATTTTTGCTTCGTTTTCAAAATAAAAATTTCTAAAATTGTTGTCCTTTGTTCTATAATTTTGAAATTTATCAGACTAAATGCACAACTCAAAAATAGTTCTTTCCCCAAATTTCATAACTGTAACACTAAAATTACCAAAATTCGTAATTTTAGTAAAATTTATACTTGGTTTTAAATCCAAAATTCTAAAAACTGTGTTTCTTGCTCTAGAATTTTTCAATTTAGTAGACTTAATAAATGACTCAATAGTATTAATTTCCCCAAATTTCACAACTGTAGCACTAAAATTACCAGAATGACGAATTTTTATGTCAAAAATTAAAATGTTTCATTCGTCTGCAAAATAGATATTTGAAAAAACTGCCCCTTTTACACTACAATTTTGTAATTTGGTAGATTTAACAAACACGTTAAAACTAGTAAACTACCTAAATTTTATTGCCATAGCGCGAAAATTACCAGAATGGCAAATTTTTATGTCAAAAATTATAATGTTTCATTCGTCTGCAAGATAAAAATTTGAAAAAACTGCCCCTTCTACACTATAATTTTGTAATTTGGTAGATTTAACAAACACGTTCAAGCTAGTAAACTACCTAAATTTTATTGCCATAGCGCGAAAATAACCAGAATGGCAAATTTTTATGTTAAAAATTAAAATGTCGCATTCGTCTGCAAAATAGAAATTTGAAAAAACTGCCCCTTTTACACTACAATTTTGTAATTTGGTAGATTTAATAAACACGTTCAAACTAGTAAACTACCTAAATTTTATTGCCATAGCGCGAAAATTACCAGAATGGCAAATTTTTATGTCAAAAATTATAATGTTTCATTCGTCTGCAAGATAAAAATTTGAAAAAACTGCCCCTTCTACACTACAATTTTGTAATTTGGTAGATTTAACAATCACGTTTAAACCAGTAAACTAAGTAAAATTTTATTGCCATAGCGCGAAAATTACCAGAATGGCAAATTTTTATGTCAAAAATTAAAATGTTACATTCGTCTGCAAAATAAAAATTTGAAAAAACTGCCCTTTCTACACTACAATTTTGTAATTTGGTAGATTTAACAAACACGTTCTAACTAGTAATCTACATAAATTTTATTGTCATAGCGCGAAAATTACCAGAATTCCAAATTTTTATGTCAAAAATTGGAATGTTACGTTCGTCTGTAAAATATATATTTTTTTAAACTGCCTCGTCTACTTACCTTATCTTCGAAACAAAAAAAAATGTTAAACTAATGTTATTATTATAAAAGAAATTTTGTATACATCCTTTGAACCGTTGCTTATAACGAGCTAAGTCACGTGATGATTCGTTATAACCAGTTTTACCTGTACAAAGTAATAATCCAACTCGTGAGCAATTAAAGCTGCACAAACAGGAAAAATTTGGGATTAAAATCAATGAGCTCCCGGACATTTTTCCCAATAAAACTCTGATTATCTCACTGGATACACATGTAACGTTTTAAATCGCCATTAAGACTCGTAAACCTGAAGATATCGAGACATTTCTAAGTAATATAATGGCTCTACTCCGTTTTATTAGTTGTAAAAGCAAACATATGCAAAGTTCAAATTTTAATTAATACGATTGTAGTAAAGATAATTCGCCTTTTATCAATTTATTAGAAACCGGTAATAAAGTCATGTGGTCGGTGGGAATTTCGGTTCTTTTTTATCTCCTCAGAAAATATCGCAATGAATATTGTTACTAGTCAAAGTTTCCGACAAATGAGCGACTCGTATGTTAAAACCTGTTTATTTAAATCAAAATGCAAATCATGAAAAGTTTCCAGTTCTACTTTATGACATTTGGAAGTGGTAGTTTGCGATATTTTTAAAATATGACTTCAAGTTTCGCCGCTCGGAAGGTCATATTTTGTGAATTGAACTTTTCTATCTTACAAAATAGAATGTCGCCGAAAGTCCTTTTTTATTGACAGACAAACAATTAATAAAAGATATGTTACTTTCTTTTTTATGATTCAAGGATAAGAAGCAACCGCTGAATCTTCTAGGATAGAGCTATATTGCGCGATATAACAAACTCGGTTATAGCATGTTTATGTAGGCTATAAATTGAATTTATTATGGTTGGAAACAATATCAGACGCCTAAAACGAGCGATTAATTCGACTGATAGGATTTTATTCCCAAATATGGATATCAAAAGCTAAAATACCATATAGATATCCCCATAAAAACGTTCCACTAACAACTTAAACCAAGTTAAATCCACTAAAACACCTGGGCACTGTCGTTATATTACCATGCAAATTTAGTACACCCACGGACCCATGGTAGGTTAAATATCAAAGTAAATACGTTTCGTCCGATTTACATAACTAACGACCACTTATGAGATTAAATTGAATATCAGGCGAACAGCTATTGCCAATTAAAACGGAATAATGGGCGATTATGAGCGCCATAAGGCACGCCGTTAACAACGAATTAACACGGAGTGGTAAAAGAATCGGCAAAGTGAGCGATCGACGATAAGTCAAACGGTAAATTGGTTACGGGGTGGATTGATGAATATGGATTACGCCGAGGAAACGACGAGGAATTTGAATTCTATTTCTAGCAGTTCGTTATCTGGAGTTGTATTGGCAGATTTATGTCCACTGTTGTTACACAACGCCTATAATTGTCTTATCGCGCGATTCGTGACGAGGAAACGGTCATTAATGCACGATTTTTCGCCTCAAATCGTTCGGTAATGTTGGCTGACATGCAATTGACAGGGTCGTAGCAAAAGTATAGTACGTAACACGCTTATAAACCTCTGTTTTTTTTATTTCGAGTAAATTTTGTTCAACAATTTTAGACATTAGCAGAGTTCAAGAACTCTTTTAAAAAGTAGTAATTCTGCCAAATTTTACTAACTTATCAGTAAAATTTCCAAAGTTACTGAATTTTGTTTGTAAAAGTGCAATTTTTTGAGTAACTCAAAAATGGAAAATTCTAAAATGTGTAAATTTTGCTCAAAATTTTTGAAATTTCTCTAGGTTTAAAAAATTTTAAGAAATAGTAATTTTGCCAAATTTTACAGATTTATCTTTGAAATTACTAAAGTTATGGAATTTTATATGAAAAAGTGTAATTTTTTAAATAATTCAAAAACGAAACATTTTAAAATGAGTAAATTTTTTTTCAAAAATTCTGGAATTTAGCGCAGTTCAAGAACTCTTAAAAAGTAGTAATATTGCCAAATTTCACTAATTCATCTGTAAAATTTCCAAAGTTCCTGAATTTTGTATGCAAAAGTGCAATTTTTTGAGTTAGCTCAAAAACAGAAAATTCTAAAATGAGTAAATTTTGTTCAAAAATTTTTGGAATTAAGCATAGTTTAAGATCTCTTAAAAAGTAATAATAATGCCAAATTTTACAGATTTATCTTTAAAATTAGCAAAGTTACTGAATTTTATATGAAAAAGTGCAATTTTTTGAGTGGCTTCAAAACAAAAAATTCTAAAATGCGTAAACTTTGTTCAAAGATTTTTAAATTTCGCACATTTTAAGAACTCTTAAAAATGAGTAATTCTGACAAATTTTACTAATTTATCTTTAAAATTACCAAAGTTACTGAATTTTATATAAAAAAGTGCAATTTTTTGTGTGGCTCCAAAGCAAAAAATTCTAAAATGAGTAAATTTTGTTCAAACATTTGATTCGTGCCGAGAAAACGGTCATTAATGCACGATTTTTTAGCCTCAAATTGTTCAGCAATGTTGGCTGACATGCAGGTCGTAGCAAAAGTATAGTACGTAATACGCTTATAAACCTCGTGTTTTGTATTTCGAGTAAATTTTGTTCAACAATTTTAGACATTAGCACAGTTCAAGAACTCTTAAAAAGTTAGTAATACTGCTAAATTTCTCTAATTTATCTGTAAAATTTCTGTAAAAAATATCTGTAAAAAATGTAAAATTGTAAAAGTTACTGAATTTTGTTTGTGAAAGTGCAATTTTTTGAGTAGCTCAAAAACGAAAAATTCTAAAATGAGTAAATTTTGCTCAAAATTTTTGAAATTTCCCCCGGTTCAAGGAGTCTTAAGAAATAGTAATTCTGCCAAATCTTACAGATTTATCTTTGAAATTACTAAAGTTACGGAATTTTATATGAAAGAGTGTAATTTTTATAATACATAGTAAAAACGAAACATTTTAAAATGAGTAAATTTTGTTCAAAAATTTTGGAATTTAGAGCAGTTCAAGAACTCTTAAAAAGTAGTAATATTGCCAAATTTCACTAATTTATCTGTAAAATTTCCAAAGTTACTGAATTTTGTATGAAAAAGTGCAATTTTTTAAGTAACTCAAAAACAAAAAAGTCTAAAATGAGTAAATTTTGTTCAAAAATTTTGAAATTTCGCACAGTTCAAGAAGTCTTAAAAAGTAGTAATTCTGTCAAATTTTACTAACTTATCTGTAAAATTTCCGTAGTTACTAAATTTTGTTTGTGAAAGTGCAATTTTTTGAGTAGCTCAAAAACGAAAAATTCTAAAATGAGTAAATTTTGTTCAAAAATTTTGAAATTTTGCACATTTCAAGAACTCTAAAAAATGAGTAATTCTGTCAAATTTTATTAATTTATCTTTAAAATTATTAAAGTTACTAAATTTTATATAAAAAAATGCAATTTTTTGTGTGACTCCAAAGTGAGTAAATTTTGTTCAAACATTCGATTCGTGCCGAGAAAACGGTCATTAATGTACGATTTTTCGCCTCAAATCGTTCGGTAATGTTGACTGACATGCAGTTCATTACGAAACTCATTCCTTAGCTCTATATTTCGAAACTGGGATTTTCAGAGATGACTCTCTCAACGAATATGAATAACAGTTGGTAATGATTTACTTTCATTCGAACCGGTAAATACCGCCGTCAAGATAAATGGTTTTGTTGCCCTATAAGGAAGACTACAATAACTGTAGGAAAATTCGTGATGAAAAGCGGCTCCAATAAAGACAGTGCCAGCGGCTACATTTATTCACAGGACGTTTTCGCTTAGGCCAGGGATTTATTTACGACACTTTTTACTCCATACCTTGGCGATTACATAACGCATCGGAATTTAGCCAAAATTTTACACAATTATCCTCGCTATCTGAGAACTTCCACTCGCGTTTCCTTCATTTCTCAGATGATAAATCCGTGCAAGCGCAACCGCTAAAAGCTCATCTTTTCCATTCCATCCCGCTGAAATCCTCACATAATAAATGAACCTTGCCAAAGTTTTTAATCTCGGGACCACCTGCGTTATAAACCGAATTAATGTTTTCCTGCAGGTAATTATGTAGTCGTAATTCACACAGCTCAACATTTCCGTTTCCATGCACTTAATACTGTCGCGCGATACTGTATTTTTAGACACATTTTGGGTGGCACTGGTTTCACATGCTACCCCATAACCTGGCACCAAAATGGCGAAAAATGACGTGGCCCTCGGTTTTCGGCGGATCTCGCGCTTTTCATGGACCTCGCTTTAACACGTTCGAAGCGCGGCTTTACTGTATTTTTAGCCAATTTGCATATCAGCCCCTTAATCCAGAAATAAACTGTTAGTTACGCATTCTAGCATCGATTTGGGAAGTGTCTGTGCCACGCATACAAGATCGTGGCGGCGGTGACACATCCCCACGAAACAGAGATTTTTAACAGATATTAGCGCGATTTTTCTTGCTTTCTTTGGATGTTTGTGTAGTGAGATAAATGAGATGAACAAAATTAGCCGACAAGATCGCGCAATCAGGAGCAAAGCGTCCACCTCCGCGTGTCGTGTAGAATCACATTAACTGTTTCTTCTTGCATTTAATTAAACTGTTCCACCGCCTCCTCTGTTTCTTTTATTTGCCACTTGTGTCGTTTCAACTAAATCTAGTTTTCCACGTTAAACACCTGAAATTGCTCTTATTTTAGTATTTCAATTAGATTGGCTCGTAAACACGAGCAGTAAAAACGAAATGTTCGTGTTCATATTCACATTGTAATTTTATTTTTATAACTGCCATTACCTCTATTATTTTCAACGAGGGGTATTTTGGCTGCTGGCTGCTCTAATTACAAAGTTGGAAATTTGATGTTGCTCAGCACGGCTTAAGCAAATAATTGTAAGCAATTTTCTTTAAGATCTCTAAAGCGTTAATGTGAGTTAGTTAGATACAGGATTTAGCATGAAATTTAAAACTTCCAGCTAGCAGTTTTAACTTCGCTGGGGTTTTACTATTGTTATTTGGAATTAAACATAAATTTGGATGCGCACCATCAACAACACTGTTTACTGTTTTTCTTCAGTGTTTTCATTAAATACAGAATCAATAAACGGCGAATTTGCAAGACACTAAAGTCGAAGACATAATAAACAAGCTCAGGTTTACAATGGGCTAACAAATATCATAACATAATAACCTAGAAAACTCCTGAAAATCCTGAAAAATCTTCCATAGAGCATTGAAGAAATTTGTGAGTATTTAAAGAGAAATTGAAAAGAACCTTAAGAGTGTACAAGTTCGAAATAAAATGATTTTGTAAAAACCGCTAATTTTGCGCCACGCCAAAAATACATCACCGTTTCAACCGTCTAATAGTCGATAAAACGAGTGTTTGTTAACTTTTTACCACCCTGTTTTACTGACCTGAAACTTTTATTACTTCACTGCTTATTGCCTTCAATTTTCTTTCAACACATTTATCGTCAATTTCCCCGGCTCTAACTTTACACTTTGTTGAAAATAATTTAATAAAAGCCGACCTCTCGCTCTTGTTCGCTTTGTTACAAAACGTTCGACTTTTTATCGCTTCAGATGCAATCCAACATTTGCATTCATCATCATCGTGAATTAATACAAGACAGATTCGGTTAATGGGACATTTGTTAAGTCGAGTAATTATAGATAACCGCTAAGATAATAGAACAAACTGTACTTCCACACACGTCATTGTAATCAGATTGTGGAAGAGGTTACGCAAAAGTCCGACCCGGATTTTGGCTCTGCGTCATTGGAATGAGTTATTTGGAATTAGTCGCCAGAGGCCTGGAAGGCCCCTTCACCCACATTTAACTAATTTGCTGTCATTAGACGGGGCAATAAATTAAAGTCAAAATTTAATTCCTTTCGTTTGGTTTGACTTTCCTTCGGCAGGGAGCTTCTTTTTTTTATTTTATCTTTTTTTTTATCAAATTTTATAATTTTTGAAACGTTAAAGATTAGAAGAAAAAATGTCGACATTACTAGTTTTTACAGGCTTTTCAACTGTAATAAATTTCAGTCATTTTAGGACGATAAAAAAACTGTAACTTTCTGTTGTATAAAATTCTGTAATTTTGGTAATTTTATAGATAAAATGGTGAAATTTTTCAGTAACATTGACTTTTAACTAGCTCTTTAACTGTGCTAAATTACAAAATATTTGAACAAAATTTACTCATTTTAGAAGGTTTCGTTTTTGGATCATTCATAAAATTGCATTTTTTCATATAAAATTCAGTAACCTTTAAAGCCGCGATTCCACTTGCTTGTTCTACACCAAACCAGACCAGACATCCAAGATTTGAGAGACGTTTTTATAATTCTTCAGCTCCTTTCTGTGTTTAAAATATAAGATAAAACATTAAGATGCAATTACACCTCTGACTACGCAAAAAGGGACTGAAGAATTATAAAAACGTCTCTCAAAATCTTGGATGTCTGGCCTGGTCTGGGCTAGACCAAACAAGTGGAATCGCACCTTAAGAGTTCTTGAACTGTGCTAAATTCCAAAATTTTTGAAGAAAATTTACTCATTTTATAATTTTTCGTTTTAGGGACACTCTAAAAATTTCACTTTTTCATACAAAATTCAGCAGCTTTAGTATAATTTTTTAGATAAATCAGTAAAATTTGGTAGAATTACTACTTTCTGAATGTTTTTGAACTGTGCTAAATTGCAAAATTTTTGAACATTATTTACCCCTTTTAGAAATTTTTGTTTTTGGACCACTTAAAAAATTGCTCATTTTTTTTATAAAATTTAGTTACTTTGGTAATTTTAAAGATAAATCAGTAAAATTTGGCAGCATTACTTCTTTTTTAAGTGTTCTTGAAATGTGCTAAATTCCAAAATTTTTCAACAATATTTACCCTTTTGAGAAATTTTCGTTTTTGGACCACTTAAAAAATTGCTTATTTTTATATAAACTTTAGTTGTTTGGTAATTGTAAAGATAAATCAGTAAAATTTGGTAAAATTACTGCTTTTTAAGAGTTCTCGCACTATGCTAAATTGCAAAATTTTTCAACAATATTTACCCCTTTTAGAAATTTTTGTTTTTAGACCACTTAAAAAATTGCTCATTTTTATATAAACTTTAGTTACTTTGGTAATTTTTTAAGATAAATCAGTAAAATTTGGTAAATTTACTACTTTTTAAGCGTTCTCGAACTATGCTAAATTACAAAATTTTTGAACAATATTTACCCCTTTTAGAAATTTTTATTTTTGGGTCACTTAAAAAATTGCACATTCTCATATAAAATTTAGTAACTTTGGTAATTTTAACGATAAATCAGTAACATTTGGCAGCATTACTACTTTTTAAGTGTTCTTGAAATGTGCTAAATTGCAAAAATTTTCAACAATATTTACCCTTTTTAGAAATTTTGATTTTTGGGCCATTTAAAAAATTGCGCATTTTTATATAAAATTTAGTGATTTTGGTAATTTTAAAGATAAATCAGTAAAATTTGGTTGGATTACTACTTTTTAAGAGTTGTTGAATTGTGATAGACTGCAAAATTACTCATTTTAGAATTTTTCGATTTTGGCAGACTCAAAAAATTGCACTTTATCATATAAAATTTTGTAACTTTTGTAATTTTAAAGGTAAATCAGTAAAATTTGGTTGGATTACTACTTTTTAAGAGTTGTTGAACTGTGCTAAATTGCAAAATTTTTGAACAAAATTTAATCATTTTAGAATTTTTTGATTTTGGCAGACTCAAAAAATTGCACTTTATCATATAAAATTTAATAAGTTTGGTAATTTTAAAGATAAATGAGCAAAATTTGGCAGTACTACTACTTTTTAAGAGTTGTTGAACTGTGCTAAACTCCAAAATTTTTGAATGAAATTTACGCATTTTAGAATATTTCGTTTTAGGCCTATTTCAAAAATTGCACTTTTTTTTGAAAAAATTCTCTAATTTTGGCAATGTTAAAGACAAAAAGGTGAAATTTACTCCTTTTTACAAGCTCTGTAATTCTAGTAAATTACAAAATGTTACAAAACGAAACTCATGTCATTTTAGAATATTTCATTTTAGAAGTATAAAAAAAATGTGCCAAATTACAATATTTTTTAACGAAAGAGAATGAATTTAAAATTTTTGGAATAAAATGAAACAGATAAAAATAGACGACATCTGCAAACCGAATTTTTGGCTAATCTATCCGGGAGCTGCCAGCTTTGTGGTCGGACTACACAAACATTACCGTAATTCGGTTCGACTTTTCATTTGGCAGGGCGCTTCCTTTATTTCATATTTATGCTAACTGGCGTACTTTAAGTTAAATATAGTACACCCCGCCGACCACTCTCAACTTTATTTAAAATATGTCGAGAAAAGCGTTCGATAACGGCGTTAATCAAATTTTATTGGGCTGTAACGTGAACTGCCATTCCAAAGATATGATTATTGCCTGTCATCTCTTTACTTTATTAGTTCATTTCAACTTTTAGTTTGAGTATTATAGGCGAACTTCTCGAATCTGAGAACTTTTAAACAACACGAAACAAATATTTTATTTAGAAACGTTGACCTGATCAAAAGTGAGCATCTTTGATTATATTGATTCAAATGGCGATTGTCTCGGTCTCGTCGGATTTGTCAGACTACTTTGCAAATGAAAGCTGCTGGCTGATATATGTAGCATTGCCGACTGAAATATTCCAGTTACGTTGACAGCCGCAATTCTTCTCAGACGCGTATTTATGTTATTTCACTTATTCAAAAGTAATTGATTCTATTAGCACATAATGGGAAAATTGCAGCGTTTTTCACTTTGAAATCCACCGATGGCTGGTGATGCAGCGAAACTCAAAGAGATTTCGGCCCTCATTCGTGTCAAGGACAAGAAAAACGTCATAGGCGAAGATGCTGGTCATTCACCGAGTTCGATTCTTTCCCGCATCAGCCTTGACGAAATTGCGAATAAAATTTTCGGCTCGAGGGGAATGAACCTGTTTGCTCATTGAGGAAGGCTAGTTCTAATCCCGACCCTTACAAGCATAGGTCACGATTCCCGACAAAGTGGCTTATCGCAGATCCCACCCTTCGCCCTCATCCCGACTCGATACAACACTTGTCGCTTCCGCATCCGATTCTAGCTAATTTTTTTATGTACAGCACGCCCGTCGAAATCTCACAGCAAGGAAGTCTAATTATCCTTGAATTTTCGATGATAGAATTCTGGATAAAATTCGAACGATTCACTCCGTCGCAGGTTAATTGGTCCGCGGATCTTAAAGCAACGGTTTAAAATTACCTTTAATAGGTTCGGCGGCATGTCCAACCTGAGCAGCAAGTGATAAATCGCACTCCTCGACCGATTAAAGCTCTTTTTCAAAAACAATAAAACTTAACGACTAAGGTCAATAAAGGTTTACGTGTGCGTGAATAAAACCGCCGGACGACCGAGTAATTATAAATCAGCCCACGCACACTGGAAATCTACATAATCTGAAATGGGTTCGTTCAGTGACACGACAACCAAGTCGTGGAATGTGTGCGTACTTTGCGCGTCGCTTAAAAATACTTCAAAAAGAGGTGACGCACAAGAAGAGTCTTCGGAAGTGGCCATCGGAGGTGGCGAAACGACGGAGACGGTTTGTTTACAGAGTAACGACCCACGGGCGAAAATACAGATGGATTTCACACGTGGTGACATCGCGAGCACCAGGGCACTTGCATAACCTTCGAGAATGTTGATTCTAAAAGTTAATTTTCTGTCTAACCATTAAAACTAGGATTTTGTGGGTTTTCAAACTTGAATTTTTAAAAGAAAATTTTATTAAATTCAAAAGCATCGCGAGTTTGGTAGGATTACTACTTTTTAAGAGTTCTTGAACTGTCCTAAATTCCAAAATTTTTGGGCAAAATTTACTCATTTTAGAATTTTTCGTTTTTGGACCATTCAAAAAATTATATTTTTTTTGATAAAATTTTCTAATTGTGGCATCGTTCAAGATAGAAAGGTGAAATTTCGCGACTTAAACTGTGCGAATGGACCTAATTCTAAAATCTAATTTTCGGTCTAACTAGTGAAAAACTATGATTTTGTGGGTGTTTAATTTGAAATTTTTACAACAAAATTTTATTAAATCCAAAGAGCATGGAAAATATCCAAGTTTATCCTGGACATTAGAAACATCAGAGAATCTTAAAGGAGTCTAAAAAGTCCTGAAAAACCCTGAAAATTCTTTTTCTCTTGTGCTATAAATTTGGCCTTTGACAGGGTTAATAAGAAAGTCAAAGATAACAATTTCTCTAAATTTTATTGCGATAGTGCCAAAATTACCGAAATTACAAATTTTAACATGAAGTGTCGGAAATTTTTACTTCACCCTGAAAATAAAAATTTCTAAAATTCGTCCCTCTCTGCTATAATTTTGTCCTTTGGTAGAGTGAATACGAAGAGCAAAAATAACAACCTCTGCAAATTTCATTGCGATAGTGCCAAAATTACCGAAATTACAAATTTTAACATGAAGTGTCGGAAATTTTTACTTCACTCTGAAAAAAAATTTCTAAAATTTGTCTCTTTTGTGCTATAATTTTGTTCTTAGGTAGAATGAATAAGAAGGGCAAAAATAACAACCTCTGCAAATTTCATTGCGATAGTGCCAAAATTACCGAAATTACAAATTTTAATATAGTGTCGAAGATTCTTACTTCTTCTTGAAAACAAAAATCTCTGAAATTTGTTTTTATTATGTTATACATTAGGCCTTTAGTAGGGTTAATAAACAAGTCAAAACAAGCTACCTTTTCAAATTTCGTTATTATAGTGCCAAAATTACCGGAATTACAAATTTTTATACAATGTGTGGGAAATTTTTACTTTACCCTGAAAATAAAAATTTCTAAAATTTGTCCCTTTTGTACTATGATGTTGGTCTTTGGCAAGGTTAATAAAAAAATTAAAAATAGCAACTCCTCTAAGTTTCATTATTATAGTGCCAAAATTACCGAAATTACAAATTTTAACATGAAATGTCGGAAATTTTTACTTTACCCTGAAAATAAAAATTTCTAAAATTTGTCCCTTTTGTGGTATAATTTTGTCCTTTGATAGAATGAATAAGAAGGGCAAAAATAACAACCTCTGCAAATTTCATTGTGATAGTGCCAAAATTACCGAAATTACTAATTTTAACATGAAGTGTCGGAAATTTTTACTTCACCCTGAAAATAAAAATTTCTAAAATTTGTCCCTTTTGTGGTATAATTTTGTCCTTCGGTAGAATGAATAAGAAGAGCAAAAATAACAACCTCTGCAAATTTAATTGCGATAGTGCCAAAATTACCGAAATTACAAATTTTAATATAAAGTGTCGACGATTTTTACTTCTCCTTAAAAACGAAAATCTCTAAAATTTGTCTTTATTGTGCTATAACTTAGGCCTTTAGTGGGGTTAATAAACAAGTCGAAACAAGCTACCTTTTTAAATTTCGTTACTATAGTGCCAAAATTACCGAAATTACAAATTTTAACATGAAGTGTCGGAAATTTTTACTTCACCCTGAAAATAAAAATTTCTAAAATTTGTCCCTTTTGTACTATGATTTTGGTCTTTGGCAAAGTTAATAAAAAAGTCAAAAATAACAACGCCTCTAAGTTTCATTATTATAGTGCCAAAATTACCGAAATTACAAATTTTAACATGAAGTGCCGGAAATTTTTACTTCACCCTGAAAATAAAAATTTCTAAAATTTGTCCCTTTGGTACTATGATTTTGGTCTTTGGCAAGGTTATTAAAAAAGTCAAAAATAGCAACGCCTTTAAGTTTCATTATTATAGTGCCAAAATTACCGAAATTACAAATTTTAACATGAAGTGTCGGGGAAATTTTTACTTTATCCTGAAAACAAAAATTTCTAAAATTTGTCCCTTTTGTACTATGATTTTGGTCTTTGGCAAGGTTATTAAAAAAGTCAAAAATAGCAACGCCTCTAAGTTTTATTATTATAGTGCCAAAATTACCGAAATTACAAATTTTAACATGAAGTGTCGGAAATTTTTACTTCACCCTGAAATTAAAAATTTCTAAAATTTGTCCCTTTTGTGGTATAATTTTGTCCTTCGGTAGAATGAATAAGAAGGGCAAAAATAACAACCTCTGCAAATTTAATTGCGATAGTGCCAAAATTACCGAAATTACAAATTTTATTATAAAGTGTCGACAATTTTTACTTCTCCTTAAAAACGAAAATCTCTAAAATTTGTCTTTATTATGCTATAAATTAGGCCTTTAGTGGGGTTAATAAACAAGTCAAAACAAGCTACTTTTTCAAGTTTCGTTATTATAGTGCCAAAATTAGCGGAATTACAAATTTTTAATACAATATGTGGGAAATTTTTACTTCACCCTGAAAATAAAATTTTTTAAAATTTGTCCCTTTTGTGGTATAATTTTGTCCTTCGGTAGAATGAATAAGAAGGACAAAAATAACAACCTCTGCAAATTTAATTGCGATAGTGCCAAAATTACCGAAATTACAAATTTTATTATAAAGTGTCGACAATTTTTACTTCTCCTTAAAAACGAAAATCTCTAAAATTTGTCTTTATTATGCTATAAATTAGGCCTTTAGTGGGGTTAATAAACAACTCAAAACAAGCTACTTTTTCAAATTTCGTTATTATAGTGCCAAAATTAGCGGAATTACAAATTTTTAATACAATATGTGGGAAATTTATACTTTACCCTGCAAATAAAAATTTCTAAAATTTGTCCCTTTTGTACCATGATTTTGGTCTTTGGCAAGGTTAATAAAAAAGTCAAAAATAACAACGCCTCTAAGTTTCATTATTATAGTGCCAAAATTACCGGAATTACAAATTTTAACATGAAGTGTCGGAAATGTTTACTTCACCCTGAAAATAAAAATTTCTAAAATTCGTCCCTTTTGTGCTATAATTTTGTCCTTTGGTAGAGTGAATAAGAAGGTCAAAAATTACAACCTCTGCAAATTTCATTGCGATAGTGCCAAAATTACCGAAATTACAAATTTTAATATAAAGTGTCGAAAATGTTTACTTCTTTTTGAAAACGAAAATCTCTGAAATTTGTCTTTATTGTGCTATAAATTAAACCTTTAGTAGGGTTAATAAACAAGTCAAAACAAGCTTTACCGGAATTACAAATTTTTATACAAAGTGTGGGAAATTTTTACTTTACCCTGAAAATAAAAATTTCTAAAATTCGTCCCTTTTGTGCTATAATTTTGTCCTTTGGTAGAGTGAATAAGAAGGTCAAAAATTACAACCTCTGCAAATTTCATTGCAATAGTGCCAAAATTACCGAAATTACAAATTTTAATATAAAGTGCCGAAAATTTTTACTTCTTCTTGAAAACGAAAATCTCTGAAATTTGTCTTTATTGTGCTATAAATTAGGCCTTTAGTAGGGTTAATAAACAAGCCAAAACAAGCTTTACCGGAATTACAAATTTTTATACAAAGTGTGGGAAATTTTTACTTTACCCTGAAAATAAAAATTTCTAAAATTCATTCCTCTTGTACTATGATTTTAGTCTTTGGCAAGGTTAATAAAAAAGTCAAGAATAGCAACGCCTCTGAGTTTCATTATTATATTGCACATATTACCGAAATAACAAATTTTAATACAGAGTGTTTTGTAAATGAGTGCGTAAAATTAAACTGGTAAGAAAACTCACCATTTGCAACAACTTTTCTTAATAAATTAAACTTACTTTTTCCCCCCATAAATTTTGACGAGTCGCTCACCTACCATTGAATTGTTATAAAATTAAAGAACAAAAAAGCATAAAAAAAAACCTCTGCGTTATCAGTCCGCTCGTAAAACACTTTATTATGAATTATGATCATTCTAAAACTATTTTGCTTTGGTTACCGCAACGAGGTTTTTTGACTTTAACCTTTTCACAACTTTTTGTCACAAAAACGACTGCTCAGCTGTAATTTAATTAAAAACGCTCAGTTTGCCGTGAACTTTCACAGTGTTAAAGTGATCAGATCGTTCTTAAGGTGGTACAAAATGGTTTATACCAACATGGAATGCACGAATATGGTGCTTCCCTAGGGAGAAGGTCGGGGCAAAGAGCGTCTGTACAATGCTCGCGTCCCAATGGCTAAATGTGCACTTTGAAAACAAGTGGATAGGTAGAAATAAACCAGTGTTGTGGCCCCCTCGTTCGCCAGACTTAAATCCATAGAAAGAGTTGGTGTACGCGAACCCAGTGAATTCAGTGGAAAAAATAAGTGAACGTGTAAGTGCTGTGGCTGAAACAATTCGCCAAAACCCAGCGATAATTGTGCGAACACAAACTTCAATGGCCCAGAGAATTCAGGCATGCATTGACAATTTTGAGCAATTTTTATAAACAAATTCGGCACTCTTGTTCAATTAGGTTTTCGTGATTTTATTACTGTTTTTTTCCTACAAACAAATGAGGGGCAAAGTAATCTTACTTCAACGTGAAAATAAAAATTTGGAAAATTTTACTTTATTTCTGGGCAAATTCTCCTTATTAGAATCTCTGCATTTTCTTAATATTTTCTCAGAATTTTCTCTAAATCTCTATCTAGAAATGATACGCATTTTTGAAAATAAACCCGCAGTGGGTTCAGTTTCCTCTAAACCGTTTTTTCGCTATCGTGATGTTATCGTGAATTTTAATTAAGCGTGTGACTAAAGTGACGCCTTTAATACAGCCGCTGCGTGATCCGATCTGGCATTTCACGCACAATTTAGCAGTAAATCACTTTTAACGTGTACATTTCCTAATACGAATGCCGATCCTGCTCGTTTTATTAGAGTGAAATCCTAAGGATAACAGTATAGTGCATACTTCTCCCCTCTATAAATTTCACTACATTTCTAACAGATTTTTGTACGAGCAAGACAGAGAAACTTGGAGGAACTTACCTCCTTGAGATCGAAAATGCAATTTTAACACTAACTGGCGGGTTAATCGATTAGTACACACTCGAATGACACCACAACATGATACCGAAATGAGATTTTAATCTCGGAATTTTTCCACCGGCAGATTTAGGGGTGATTTTATTTTGGGGCCATTAAACTCGAACAAACTCCAAGTGAAAATGAACAGATCAGAGTTTTTGTTTGATCAATGAATGAAGCTAATAATAGAGTAGTTTTTCTCAAGTGTTTAAATTTATTTGATCCGGGAGTAAAACCCATTAGAGCAATCTCCGGAGACCTGGGATGTGAAAAGATCTTTTCATTTTAAAGGAAATCGGGGCACTTGATCACGGAAATTAAAGTGTAAAGAAGAGAAAAAAAATACTTTTCACGCACTTGTAATAAGCGATACAAGACGACGATCGATATGTGGAGAAAAAGTCGAGCAAAGTATTGTTTTTCCGCGGAAAAGCCGATGCCGTACTTAAGAAGATATATCGTTTTATCAGTTCAGGAAAAAAATCCTAGTCCGATATAAGAAATAATCTCTCTTGGGAGTTCCTGCTTCAACTGACAAGAATAGATTAACGGTTATAAAAGGGAATTATCGATGCTCAGTGTGTCGCTTACCAACATTTCAAGATACTTATTTTCATGGAAACATGGAGAACGTGTCGACAGAAAACAAGAAACTACATTTTTTACCAGTGGTAATAATAAATTCCAAAGCCCTGAACTAAAAATTCGAATTGATACGTTGGCAGGCTTGAAAGAGAGCTTCAAGGCTTTAATATTTTTTTAAAGTTTTTGATTTAATTAGTTACTAAATTTGGTACTAAATTTTACAAAGGTTACAAGCCTCATTAAAAAAATTTGAAATTGTACATCCAAAAATAAACATTTCTGAAATCGGTCGCTTCGGCCGTAATATTTTGACATTTGGCACAGTTAGTAATACGATCAAAATTATTAATTTCCCCAAATTTGATTACCGTGGCATTAAAATTACCGGAGTTACAACCCTTAATTAACATTTTTCTGCTCATTTCAGCTCATCCAAAAAAGAAAAATTTCTAAAATCAGTCGCTTTTGCTCAATAATTTTGAAATTTTGTACAGTTTGTAACCTCCCTAAATTTGATTGCTGATTGCATTACCAAAGTTACAGCCCTTTGAGTCAGAATATTGTTCTTAAAAAACTGATATATCGTGTGTGCTAGCATTCTGAACGTAAGTCGTTTCTTATCGAAATCTCCCATTCCTTAAGTTTTCGCCCGTCAAACTCCTGCGATGGTGTTAGTTCCGACCTGACTTTTTTCCTCGCAGCCAACTCTTGTCCTTTCAATCTGCGTCACAGATTCATTTCAGGCCTGAAATTCACCGAAAAGTTGGTATTGTTTACAAACAATGCCAGAAGACGTTTATGTTATATTAAAGACATTGCGTTATCTCAACGGATCCAAACCTACATCAAGTCTGAGAGGCTTCCGGACACAACACGATAAACATTCGACTTTATCGGCGACGCTAAGAAAACTTCTGAACCTTTCACAATTAGTGTAGAAGACAATTCTGGTGGAAACTCGGACGGCTATTTCCTGCGAATTAGTTTTGTGACATGGGTGAAACAGAAATCTCGAAAAAATTGTCGCAAAAGTTGAGTCCTGAAATTAATTAGCCTCGGTCTGCTTTAGAGGGTTGAAAAATGACCACCTCTCATGCAATGGCGTTATTTTTCATGATTTAATTGTGGCGTTCAATTAGATTATCTGATCGGGAGATTCCATGGGATCATGTTGTGTTTACAACGGCGTCGAGGAAACGTTTAGTGAAATTTATTATTTTTATTATTTGGATGGCGGCCTGTCCCGAACAGATGCATCCAACATTTTAAATGTTGTGACAGCTCAATTTATATCCGATTGTAAAATTAGCATATTTTGTAACGCCGGCTAATGAAATCCCGTCAAATAAACATTGAACTAAAAAATTATCTTCGATCGGACGCTTATTAAATTATTAATTAATTAAAGTGAGCAAGCGGTTTCTCAGCTATGGGGTGCAACTCAGGTAATTTTAACCCCACAATAATCAAATTTTGGGAGGTTGATAATTTGGAGCTTATTAATTGTGCCAAATATCAAATTTATACAGCCAAAGAGACCGATTATAAAAATTTTAATTTTTGGATGTAGAGAAAATTTGGAAAACTGTTATTCTGATAATTTTAACGCCAAAGCAACAAAATTTGGGGAAGTTATTCATTCAGACTTAGATACTAAATGTGGCAAATTACAAAATTGTAGCACAAAAGCGACCGATTTTAGAAATTTTTATTTTTTGGATGGACAGAAAACTAGAAAATTTTTGCTTAAGGGTTGTAACTCCGGTAATTTTAACGCCACTGTAATCTAGTTTGGCGAAATTAATAACTTTGATCTTATTACTAACTGTGCCAAAAGTTAAAATTGCAAGACAAAAACAACCGATTTTAGAAATTTAAAAAAAAAATTCTAAACTTTTCGATCGAAGGCTTATTAAATTATAAATTAATTAAAGTGAGCAAGCGGTTTCTAAGCTATGGGGTGCAACTCAGGTAATTTTAACCCCACAATAATCAAATTTCGGGAGGTTGATAATCTGGACCTACTTATTAATTGTGCCAAATATCAAATTTATATAGCCAAAGAGACCGATTAGAAAAATTTTAATTTTTGAATGTAGAGAAAATTTGGAAAACTGTTATTCAGACTTGTAATTCTGATAATTTTTAAGCTAAAGCAACAAAATTTGGGGAAGTTATTCATTCAGACTTAGATACTAAATGTGCCAAATTACAAAACTGTAGCACAAAAGCGACCGATTTTAGAAATTTTTATTTTTTGGATGGACAGAAAACTAGAAAAATTTTGATTAAGGGTTGTAACTCCGGTAATTTTAACGGCACTGTAATCAAATTTGGCAAAAATTAATAACTTTGAACTTATTACTAATATCAAAATTATAGAGCAAAGGCGACCAATTTTAGAAATTTTAAATTTTATACGTACAGAAAATTTAGAAAAATTGTTATTGCCACTTGTAATCCTAACAATTCTAACGGAAAAACAACAAAATTTGGGAAAGTTATTTATTTAGATTCAATTACTAATTGTGCCAAATTTCAAAACTGTGGCACAAAAGCGACAGATTTTACAAATTTTTTGGGTTAACTGAAAACTAGAAAAATCTTGATTTTGGGTTGTAACTCCGGTAATTTTAACGCCACTGTCAAATTTAGGAAAATTAATAACTGTAATCTTACTACTAACTATGCCAAATGTCAAAATTTTAGGGCAGAAAAGACCGAATTTAAAAAATTTTATTTTTGCATGTTCAGCAAATTTTTGAAAATTGTTATTCACATTTGTAATTCTGATAATTTTAACACCAAAGCAATTAAATTTGGGGAAGTTATTCATTTAGATTTAGTTACTAAATGTGCCAAATTACAAAACTGTAGCACAAAAGCGACCGATTTTAGAAATTTTTACTTTTTGAATAGAGAGAAAATTTTTGCTTAAGGGTTGTAACTCCGGTAATTTTAACGCCACTGTAATCTAGTTTGGCGAAATTAATAACTTTGATCTTATTACTAACTGTGCCAAAAGTTAAAATTGCAAGACAAAAACAACCGATTTTAGAAATTTAAAAAAAAAATTCTAAACTTTTCGATCGAAGGCTTATTAAATTATAAATTAATTAAAGTGAGCAAGCGGTTTCTAAGCTATGGGGTGCAACTCAGGTAATTTTAACCCCACAATAATCAAATTTCGGGAGGTTGATAATCTGGACCTACTTATTAATTGTGCCAAATATCAAATTTATATAGCCAAAGAGACCGATTAGAAAAATTTTAATTTTTGAATGTAGAGAAAATTTGGAAAACTGTTATTCAGACTTGTAATTCTGATAATTTTTAAGCTAAAGCAACAAAATTTGGGGAAGTTATTCATTCAGACTTAGATACTAAATGTGCCAAATTACAAAACTGTAGCACAAAAGCGACCGATTTTAGAAATTTTTATTTTTTGGATGGACAGAAAACTAGAAAAATTTTGATTAAGGGTTGTAACTCCGGTAATTTTAACGGCACTGTAATCTAATTTGGGAAAAATTAATAACTTTGAACTTATTACTAATATCAAAATTATAGAGCAAAGGAGACCAATTTTAGAAATTTTTAATTTTGTACGTACAGAAAATTTAGAAAAATTGTTATTGCCACTTGTAATCCTAACAATTCTAACGGAAAAGCAACGAAATTTGGGAAAGTTATTTATTTAGATCCAATTACTAATTGTGCCAAATTTCAAAACTGTAGCACAAAAGCGACAGATTTTACAAATTTTTTGGGTTAACTGAAAACTAGAAAAATCTTGATTTTGGGTTGTAACTCCGGTAATTTTAACGCCACTGTAATCAAATTTAGGAAAATTAATAACTGTAATCTTACTACTAACTATGCCAAATGTCAAAATTTTAGGGCAGAAAAGACCGAATTTAAAAATTTTTATTTTTGCATATTCAGAAAATTTTTGAAAATTGTTATTCACATTTGTAATTCTGATAATTTTAACACCAAAGCAATTAAATTTGGGGAAGTTATTCATTTAGATTTAGTTACTAAATGTGCCAAATTACAAAACTGTAGCACAAAAGCGACCGATTTTAGAAATTTTTACTTTTTGAATAGAGAGAAAATTTTTGCTTAAGGGTTGTAACTCCGGTAATTTTAACGCCACTGTAATCTAGTTTGGCGAAATTAATAACTTTGATCTTATTACTAACTGTGCCAAAAGTTAAAATTGCAAGACAAAAACAACCGATTTTAGAAATTTAAAAAAAAAATTCTAAACTTTTCGATCGAAGGCTTATTAAATTATAAATTAATTAAAGTGAGCAAGCGGTTTCTAAGCTATGGGGTGCAACTCAGGTAATTTTAACCCCACAATAATCAAATTTCGGGAGGTTGATAATCTGGACCTACTTATTAATTGTGCCAAATATCAAATTTATATAGCCAAAGAGACCGATTAGAAAAATTTTAATTTTTGAATGTAGAGAAAATTTGGAAAACTGTTATTCAGACTTGTAATTCTGATAATTTTTAAGCTAAAGCAACAAAATTTGGGGAAGTTATTCATTCAGACTTAGATACTAAATGTGCCAAATTACAAAACTGTAGCACAAAAGCGACCGATTTTAGAAATTTTTATTTTTTGGATGGACAGAAAACTAGAAAAATTTTGATTAAGGGTTGTAACTCCGGTAATTTTAACGGCACTGTAATCTAATTTGGGAAAAATTAATAACTTTGAACTTATTACTAATATCAAAATTATAGAGCAAAGGAGACCAATTTTAGAAATTTTTAATTTTGTACGTACAGAAAATTTAGAAAAATTGTTATTGCCACTTGTAATCCTAACAATTCTAACGGAAAAGCAACGAAATTTGGGAAAGTTATTTATTTAGATCCAATTACTAATTGTGCCAAATTTCAAAACTGTAGCACAAAAGCGACAGATTTTACAAATTTTTTGGGTTAACTGAAAACTAGAAAAATCTTGATTTTGGGTTGTAACTCCGGTAATTTTAACGCCACTGTAATCAAATTTAGGAAAATTAATAACTGTAATCTTACTACTAACTATGCCAAATGTCAAAATTTTAGGGCAGAAAAGACCGAATTTAAAAATTTTTATTTTTGCATATTCAGAAAATTTTTGAAAATTGTTATTCACATTTGTAATTCTGATAATTTTAACGCCAAAGCAATTAAATTTGGGGAAGTTATTTATTTAGACTTAGTTACTAAATGTGCCAAATTACAAAACTGTAGCACAAAAACGACCGATTTTAGAAATTTTTACTTTTTGAATAGAGAGAAAATTTTTGCTTAAGGGTTGTAACTCCGGTAATTTTAACGCCACTGTAATCAAATTTGGGGAAATTAATAACTTTGATCTTATTACTAAGTGTACCAAAAGTCAAAATTGCAAGACAAAAACAACCGATTTTAGAAATTTAAAAAAAAATTCTAAACTTTTCGATCGAAGGCTTATTAAATTATAAATTAATTAAAGTGAGCAAGCGGTTTCTCAGCTATGGGGTGCAACTCAGGTAAATTTAACTTCACAATAATCAAATTTGGGGAAATTAGTAACTGTGATCTTATTACTGACTGTGCCAAATATAAAAATTATTGACCAAAAGAGACCAATTTTAGAAATTTTAATTTTTGTACGTACCTACAGAAAATTTCTAAAAATAGTTATTGCAACTTTTAATCCTAACAATTTTAATGGCAAAGCAACGAAATTTGGTGAAATTATTTCTTTAGACTCAGTTATTAATTGTGTCAAATTACAGAATTGTAGCACAAAAGTGACCGATTTTACAAATTTTTATTTTTCCGGATTAACTAAAAACTAGGAAAATTTTATTTGTGGCTTGTAACTCCGGTATTTATAACGCCACTGTAATCAAATTTGGGAAAGTTAATTACTTTGATCTTATTGCTAACTATGCCAAATATCAAAATCGCAGGATAAAAATAACCGATTTTACAAATTTTTAAAAAACAATTCAAAACTTCGATCAAATGCTTAATAAATTAATTATTATTAATTAATTAAAGTGAGCGAGCGGTTTCTCTGCCATGGGGTGGATAATAAATATTGAATTATTTAAAAAGTGATTTTATATCGATGACTTATTGTCGTATTAATTAATTAAAGTGCAGCGGTTTGTCGACTATCCCATGAAAATATTTGCCCGACAGAAATATTTGTTGCGTTAAATTGGGTGCTTTGAAGTCCCGTAAACAGCATTTCCTCGGTGTTTTATTTGAGAGGTTCAAAGGTAGCAAACGGTGGAAACTGTAATGTTTAAAGTTGAGGAAAGCTCAGGAAGGATCGCACATTATTTTTCATGAAGCTTTCTGACCCAGTAACGTCCCAAAGTCGTGGTAACTCAAATCGATTGCGTGGGCGTAATCTAAACGCTCCAATTTGCAAAGATCACTATAAAAGCGCCCTCATTAATTCTCTCCACACATCATTTATACAGGATGTTTGAAAACCCTTCCGGTCTAATAACTTCCTGAAACCCGAAAAAAATCAACCGGAGATTTTTTGTTTCGAATTTGTTTGTCACCGGAATGTGACAGCAATTTAATAAACGACATCTGGCGCAGTACGTGAACATTTTCGACCGTTTTTTACAAGGAACCATATCGCAGGCATGCCAAATTGAGCCGTCGCGTCGGCCGGGGAATTCCTCAAATGTTTCAATCTGCGGTGACTTGGTTTATGGGAGCAGAGGTCATCATGTCCACGATTTGTAATTAAAAATCTCGGAATTTATTAGTTGAAAGTTCGGACAGCCCAGATAAGCCTCGTATCTCATATTTTCTCATCAAGGAAATCTCGTTACTTGTAAAAAAAGAACGAGTGGGTAATGCAGTTTCCCGGTGAAATTGCACACTTAGCCGGCGAAGGCGGAAAGCTCCAAGCATTTTAGAATATCCTTTTATGCTAACAAAGGCCAAAACAAATCAAACAACATTGGCGGACCCAAAAAACTTGTTGTTGCAAGGTTGCCGCGACAATAGTAAAATGAGATTCTATTGACAAACGCTTTGGGTGGATTCGTGAGCTTGACAAATTAAAGAAGCTATATATACAAATATTTAAGTGACATGTGACTGCTTTTCCGCCAATCAAATTACACCCATTGAACCGGTAGGCGTGCGTATCGAACCAAGGGCACCCTAAATTTAATTCCCTCGAAATTAGAAATTATCAACACCGGATTTTGGCGGAGTGCACGAAATCCGTCTTTCGGATTATTTTCAGACTCTCCCCGTGAGACACTTCTTTTATTGTCGCCCATAAAATTTTAAATCATCTAGAGGCCAATTTTTAACCAGGTCGCTTTGCCCATTTATTACGGAACAAAAAATCTTTTGCGACGCTTTCGCATTTTATACGACCAGATTATTATCCTTGCAGAGTTTATGCAACATGCTTTCATGAGCACGGATTACTCAGCTGTCATTATAGTTAAAAATGCGCAACTGCGAATCCGGAAAACTGAGATTCGTCATAAATCTGTCGTGGTTTTATTGGTGCAGATGGTCAATGCGATCCCGCCTACATTTTCGATAATCTGCTTTTGTTTAAAGCTTTGGGAGGCGTAACTTTGGTAATTTGCAATGATGGGTTACTCAATAAATTTTTTAGGCAGGGACGCCGACCAGAACATGGGAAAACTTTACGAGCGGGCTTGGTCGTAAATGCACTTTGTAAATCTTTCGGTTGGAGATCTCTTTATCATGTTGTATTGTTGGTACAATCAGCCAGTCAAAACGAGAGTTATTGGCGGTGGTAATGTAAAGTTATGAAGAAGTCACAGCCTTCGTGGAACGCTTTTATTTACCTGATTTGCCAGAGGGCCAAAATTTTGTTTTTCTGACCGCCTCCTGTAAACTATTTATTATCAGACGATAGCTGATGAGCTGCTCTTTCGATTGGTGTTTAACTCAAAGGCATTAAACGTCGTTTTCACATTGAAAAAGTTCCTTAAAAATTACCCCAAAAAATCCTCCAGAAAACCTTTAATTTTACGCAGAATTTCTCGCTGAATTCAAATATGTGCTTAAAATTTTGATAGGTCAACAAATAAATAACTTAGCTATGGACAATCAAATTTTCAAATTTTTATCCAGATGCCAAATTTCAAAATTTTTGGGCAGACGCGACGGATTTTATAATTTTTTAGATGAGTACAAATTGCATACATTTTTGATTAAGTGTTGTAATTTTAACGCCACTGCAATTAAAATTTGGGAAATTAATTATTTGGGGCTCCTTATTAACTGTGTTAAATTGCAAAATTTTAGGTCAAACAGGACAAATTTTGTAATTTTTATTCTCAAGTTAGGTCGAAATTTTCCAAAAATTTGTATTAAGGCTTGTAACTTTAGTAATTTTAAAGCCACAATAATCAAATTTGGGGAAATTACTATGTTAGACTTGCTTAATAGTTGTGCCAAGTTTCAAAATCATAGAATAGAAGCGACAGATTTTAGAAATTTTTATTTTTTAGATGAGCCAAAAACTACGTACATTTTGTATTCAGGGTCGTAATTCTGGAAATCTGAACGCCACTGCAATCAAAATTTGGGAAATTAATTATTTGGGACTCCTTATTAACTGTGTTAAATTGCAAAATTTTAGGTCAAACAGGACAAATTTTGTAATTTTTATTCTCAAGTTAGGTCGAAATTTTCCAAAAATTTTTATTAAGGCTTGTAACTTTAGTAATTTTAAAGTCACAATAATCAAATTTGGGGAAATTACTATGTTAGACTTGCTTAATAGTTGTGCCAAGTTTCAAAATCATAGAATAGAAGCGACAGATTTTAGAAATTTTTATTCTTTAGATGAGCCAAAAACTACGTACATTTTGTATTCAGGGTCGTAATTCTGGAAATCTGAACGCCACTGCAATCAAAATTTGGGAAATTAATTATTTGGGACTCCTTATTAACTGTGTTAAATTGCAAAATTTTAGGTCAAACAGGACAAATTTTGTAATTTTTATTCTCAAGTTAGGTCGAAATTTTCCAAAAATTTGTATTAAGGCTTGTAACTTTAGTAATTTTAAAGCCACAATAATCAAATTTAGGGAAATTACTATGTTAGACTTGCTTAATAGTTGTGCTAAGTTTCAAAATCATAAAATAAAAGCGACAGATTTTAGAAATTTTTATTCTTTAGATGAGCCAAAAACTACGTAAATTTTTTACTTAGGGTCGTAATTCTGGAAATCTGAACGCCACTGCAATCAAAATTGGGGAAATTAATTATTTGGGACTCCTTATTAACTGTGTTAAATTGCAAAATTTTAGGTCAAACAGGACAAATTTTGTAATTTTTATTCTCAAGTTAGGTCGAAATTTTCCAAAAATTTGTATTAAGGCTTGTAACTTTAGTAATTTTAAAGCCACAATAATCAAATTTAGGGAAATTACTATGTTAGACTTGCTTAATAGTTGTGCTAAGTTTCAAAATCATAAAATAAAAGCGACAGATTTTAGAAATTTTTATTCTTTAGATGAGCCAAAAACTACGTAAATTTTTTACTTAGGGTCGTAATTCTGGAAATCTGAACGCCACTGCAATCAAAATTGGGGAAATTAATTATTTGGGACTCCTTATTAACTGTGTTAAATTGCAAAATTTTAGGTCAAACAAGACAAATTTTGTAATTTTTATTCTCAAGTTAGGTCGAAATTTTCCAAAAATTTGTATTAAGGCTTGTAACTTTAGTAATTTTAAAGCCACAATAATCAAATTTGGGGAAATTACTATGTTAGACTTGCTTAATAGTTGTGCTAAGTTTCAAAATCATAAAATAAAAGCGACAGATTTTAGAAATTTTTATTCTTTAGATGAGCCAAAAACTACGTAAATTTTTTACTTAGGGTCGTAATTCTGGAAATCTGAACGCCACTGCAATCAAAATTGGGGAAATTAATTATTTGGGACTCCTTATTAACTGTGTTAAATTGCAAAATTTTAGGTCAAACAGGACAAATTTTGTAATTTTTATTCTCAAGTTAGGTCGAAATTTTCCAAAAATTTGTATTAAGGCTTGTAACTTTAGTAATTTTAAAGCCACAATAATCAAATTTAGGGAAATTACTATGTTAGACTTGCTTAATAGTTGTGCTAAGTTTCAAAATCATAAAATAAAAGCGACAGATTTTAGAAATTTTTATTCTTTAGATGAGCCAAAAACTACGTAAATTTTTTACTTAGGGTCGTAATTCTGGAAATCTGAACGCCACTGCAATCAAACTTGGGGAAATTAATTATTTGGGACTCCTTATTAACTGTGTTAAATTGCAAAATTTTAGGTCAAACAAGACAAATTTTGTAATTTTTATTCTCAAGTTAGGTCGAAATTTTCCAAAAATTTGTATTAAGGCTTGTAACTTTAGTAATTTTAAAGCCACAATAATCAAATTTAGGGAAATTACTATGTTAGACTTGCTTAATAGTTGTGCCAAGTTTCAAAATCATAGAATAGAAGCGACAGATTTTAGAAATTTTTATTCTTTAGATGAGCCAAAAACTACGTACATTTTGTATTCAGGGTCGTAATTCTGGAAATCTGAACGCCACTGCAATCAAAATTTGGGAAATTAGTTGCTTAGGGCTCATTATTTACTGAGTTAAATTGCAAAACTGTAAGTCAAACGAGTTAAATTAAAAAAAAAATATTCTGAAAATAAGTCGAAATTTTCCAAAAAAATTACTTCAGGCTTGAAAACCTGGTAATTTAACGTTACTGTAACCAAATTTGGGGAAATTCTTAACATAGACTTGCTTACTAGATGTGCTGAATTTCAAAATTATAGCGCAGAAGCAACTAATTTTAGAAATTTTTATTCTTTAGTTGAGTCAAAAATTTCGTACTTTTTTTTATTAAGGGTTGTAATTCTGGTAATGTTAACGCCACTCCAACCAAAATTAGGGAAATTAATTATTTAACGCTTCTTATTTAACTGAGTTAAATTACAAAATTTTGGGTCAAACGAGATAAATTTCAACTTTTATTCTGAAGAGAAGCCGAAATTTTCATTTTTTTTATTAAGAGTTGTAATTCTGGTAATTTGAAACCCACTGCAATCAAAATTGGAGAGATTAGTTATTCGAAGCTCCTTATTAACTGAGTTAAATTGCAGAATTTTAGGTCAAACAAGAAAAATTTTGTAATTTTTATTCTGAAGATAAGTCGAAATTTTCCAAAAATTTTTACTAAGGCTTGTAACTTTGGTAATTTTAAAGCCACAATAATCAAATTTGGGGAAATTACTATCTTAGACTTGCTCACTAGTTTTGCCAAATTTCAAAATTATAGAACAGAAGTAGCAGATTTTAGAAATTTTTATTCTTTAGATGAGCTGCCAAAAACTACGTAAATTTTTTATGAAGGGTTGTAATTCTAGTAATTTTAACGTCAATCAAAATTGGGGAGTTTATTTATTTGGAGTCCCTTGTTAACTGAGTTAATTTGTTAAATTTTAGGTTTAACGAGATAATTTTTTTAAATTAAAATAAAACTTCCTTAAAAATTACCCAAAAAAAAAAACCTCTAGAAAACCGATTTCGGTCAATATCTAGTTACTTGTTAAGCACACTTACATTATTGTGGCCCATTTTACGCAGAATTTCTCGCTGAATTCAAAAATCTGTTTGAAATTTTGATACGTTAACAAATAACTGAGCTATGGACAGTCAAATTTTCACGTTTTCGAAAAAAAAAAAAAATTCGATCTAAACAATAAAAAAAATTAATTTTTTTTTTGTTTTTTTGATCGTCCCTCGTAATTTATTTGGCCAATCGATCCGAAATTTGACCAGGCGATAGTTGATGAGCTGCTCTTTCGATTGGTATATAAATTAAAGCCATCAAACGTCGTTTTTGCCCCGAAAAAGTTCCTTGAAGATCAGCTCAAAAAGACGTTTCGGTCAATATCTAGTTTAGTTGCAAGGCAAACTTCCTCTTTTTACGCAGAATTTCACGCTCACTCCGTCAACAAATAACGTTCAATGTTGTTTAAAAATGTGAGCAGTGAATTCCAGCTGGAAAGTCCGCAATTAACGCATTTCCATAAGATGACACTGTGTATACCAGCAGGAGCAACATCAGCGCGTTTGTAGGGAACGCGGGGCGGATATCGGGGAGTCATTTATCATCCCTTTCGGGTCCAGGAACGCTTTGTGTCCTGGCCAAGGACGAATCGTGTAAGGAAGCAAACAGCGGATAGTTCGTTAACCCTGGGACCATCTTATTCGCGGCGAATTATGCGTGCGGCCATCGACGATTATTACGCGCTCCATCTGGCACTATAATAGCCTTATTAATGCACCCTTGCGTTAATCCACAACCTGGATAAGGGTATTGACGGGGAAGTGGCACCGCGTGATGAATTTCCCCTAATATACAGGGTGTACAACTTGCTCGATTAAACGTACAATTTACATTTGCGGTTTCTTACCAAAAGAGAATAAAGTCGTTTGTCAAATCGACTAGAAAAAAGATAATGATACTATTCGAAATGATTTGTTTTATATCATTCGTTGTTCTCCGCGGAGACGATAAATCTCATTGGAAACAAAATTGGTTAATGGTGTGTCGTTAACATCAAAAAGCGACACGAGGAGGCCGAAAATGCCAATTTTGTGTGACGATGCTTGTTACGCAAAGATTTCGAAATTTAACACCGCTGTTGGACCGAACGAGTTGATTTTATCTTTATTTGTTATCCGGGTCTCAAGAACTTCGGCCTCAGCAAAAGAAATCCGGTAATTGTACATCTGAAAAGTAGTTTTGATCTTTATCCAGAGGCGGGTTTTAAGGACAAGGGAAGGAGCCCCAAATCCCCAACTTCACACATTTTTTAATAAAATTCGGGTTATTTTAACGCCATTGCAATCAAAATTGGGGAGATTACTTATTTGGGACTCTTTAGTAACTGTGTTAAATTGCAAAATTTTAGCACAAACGAGATAAATTTTGGAATTTTTTATTCTAAAGATAAGCTAAAATTTTCCAATTTTTTTAATAAGGCTCTTAAGGGTTGTAACTCTAATAATCTTAACACTACAGTAATCAAATTTAGGGAGATTATTAATCTACACTTGCTTACTAATTGTCCCAAATTTCAAAATTTTAGAAAAAAAGCGACTGATTTTAGAAATTTTTATATTTTATATGAGTTAAAAACTGCATAATTTTTTTATTAAGGGTTGTAATTCTAGTAATTTTAACGCCATTGCAATCAAAATTGAAGCGATTACTTATTTGGGACTCCTTACTAACTGTGTTAAATTGCAAAATTTTAGGTCAAACAAGATAAATTTTGGAATTTTTTATTCTGAAGAGAAGCTAAAATTTTCCAAATTTTTTTATTAAGGCCCTTAAGGGTTGTATCTCTAATAATTTTAACACTACAGCAATCAAATTTGGGTAGATTATTAATCTAAACTTGCTTACTAATTGTCCCAAATTTCAAAATTTTAGATCAAAAGCGAGTGATTTTAGAAATTTTTAATCCTTAGATAAGCCAAAAACTACGTAATTTTTTTATTATGTGTTAGAATTCTGGTAATTTTAACGCCATTGTAATCAAGATTAGGAAGTTTACTGATTTGGAGCTCCTTGTTAATTGAGTTAAATCGTAAAATTCTAACGAGATAAATTTTGGATTTTTTTATTCTAAAGATAAGCCAAAATTTTTCAAATTTTTTTATTAAGGCTTGTAACTTTGGTAATTTTAAAGCAAATTTGCAACCGTTGCCAAGGTATGAGCAATGTGATTGGCGTTGCTATGTTGCAAATGGGATTTGCAATAACGCAAGTCACACTTGAAATCAACCCCTTAGACTTCCTTTATAGTTATGCTAAATTTCAAAATTATAAAGGAAAAGCGACTGATTTTAGAAATTTTTATTCTTTAGGTGAGCCCAAAACTACGTAAATTTTTTATTAAGGGTTGTAATTCTGGTAATTTTAACGCCACTCCAATCAAAATTTGGGAAATTAGTTACTTGGCGCTCCTTATTTACTGAGTTAAATTGCAAAATTTTAGGTCAAACAAGAGAAATTTAAAAAAAATAAATATTATGAAGATAAGTCGAAATTTTCCAAAAATTATTCTTAAAATTTGTAACTCTGGTAATTTTAACGCTACGATAATCAAATTTGGGGAGATTATTAACTTAGACTTGTTTACTAAGTTTGCCAAATTTCAAAATTTTAGGGCCACAACAATGAAATTTGTGGAGGTTACTAACTTAGCCTTAGTAGTTACTATTTGTGCTAAATTTCAAAGTAATAAAGCAGAGTTGACCGATTTTAGAAAATTTTATTTTGCAGCCTAGAAAAGAGTTTTGAAATTCGTCTCCTTTTTTAGAATGCGACTTTAATCCGCCTCTGTGCAGACGCTGTACTAATTCTAACATACAGCGTCGACAATAAAATTCATAACTTATGATTAGACGCAGGAAACTCCTCGAAATTTATTCAGAAGCTTTATTAAATCTTTCTCCATTTATGTAAATAAAAGGGAAATGGTGCGTGCGTGTAGCGCAAAACCAACAATGCAGGGACGGGAGGGACTAATCTTTGGAATTTATAACCGCTTCCTTCTCTAGATTCTTGCGAGCAACCTAATTGCGATGGACGTGGACGTCCGCGGGCTGTAAATAAAAGAATAAAATCACACAGTAAAACAACACAAAAGAGACGTAATTAATTATCAGTTATTGAATTAACCGTCAACAATGAATGAAACCGAGTAATGTGATTTAAAGCCCAACTAGGCCATTAGTTTTGTCCGCGAAGAGAAAGTGTCCATTGAGGACATTGAATAATAATCTGCACCGTCGTCAATTTCTCCGCCGAAAAATGATCTCACAAGTGGACCAAATTTCCTCGAATATGACGATTGCAGTAAAATTTCCACGGATTAACTTCGAGTAAGCCAGAGGCCGTCTCTGAATTAGCAAACGTCTCAATTTATTATGTAAATACTCCAATAAATCCCGGCATTATCTCACTGGATTCCTCATAGGACAATTAACCGAAACTGCAACACGTGATTGGAATTGCGGATTTGCCTTGGAATTCATATTGCATGTTCACTACGCGAGTTTTGCATTTTTATCGGCGATGCAAACACGAGGTGCATTTAATTCAATATTTTCACTTTGAATTTTTTTTTCAGGGACTTGACGAGCAACAATATTACGTCCCTCAACGAAACGTCGCTGTCGCACTACACACACTTGGAGGAACTGTAAGTTTTTGCTATCTTAGTGTTTGTGCCATTTCGGGGGCACTCACCCCTACAGACTACCCCGTTATGGTCATATCTCAGACACATTACTAACAAGCACTCTTTATCGTTCGATCGTTTTGAATCCACCCCCGGAAGCGGCAAACATTTTTATTGCCCGTCCTTGAAGGATACACAGATTCCCAAGGATTCTGTTGTTGGGGGAGGAAAATAACGCTGCTAGCAGGAGGCATTTTAATACGAAAATTATTTCATTTATTTATTTATTTATTTATTTTATTTAACATGTCCTATATCTCGTTTTTACAGTTAGTTTTTTTGGTTCGTCCGGCAAATAAAATTTTCTAAAAACTGTCTCGTTTGATCTACAACTCTCTAATTTGAGGGAGGTGATTAACTTGATTATACTAGTAAAATCTCTAAATTTCATTGGTACAGCGTGAAAATTACCAGAATTACAAATTTTTATTTAAAAAAATGGGAATTTTCAGTTCATTTCTAAAATAAAAATCTCTAAAAACTGTCTTCTTTGGTCTACAATTTTCTAATTTGGCGGAGGCGATAATCGTCTTCAAACTAGTGAAATCTTCAAATTTCTTAGTCACAGCGTAAACATTGCCAGAATTACAAATTTTTATTAAAAAAAATGGGAATTTTTGTTTCCTTTAAAAAATAAAAATTTGTAAAGTCTGTCTCCTTTGGTCTACAACTTTCTATTTTGGGGGAGGCAATAAACGTGTTCAAACTAGTAAAATCCCCAAATTTCATTCTCACAGTGTGAAAATTACCAGAATTACAAATTTTATTTAAAGAAAATGGGAATTTTTAGTGCGTTTGCAAAATAAAAATTTCTAAAACTTGTCTCCTTTGGTCTACAACTTTTTAATTTCGAGGAGGTGATAAACGTATCTAAACTAGTAAATTCTCCAAATTTCATTGCCGCAGGGTAAAAATTACCAAAATTACAAATTTTTACTTGAAAAAAATGGGAATTTTTGGTTCTTTTAGAAAACAAAAATTTCTAAAATCTGTCTCCTTTGGTCAACAACTTTTTATTTTGGGGGAGGCGATAAACGTGTCCAAACTAGTAAAATCCCCAAATTTTATTGTCACAGCGTAAAAATTACCAGAATTACAAATTTTTATTTAAAGAAAATTGGAAATTTTTATGCGTTTGCAAAATAAAAATTTCTAAAAACTGTCTTCTTTGGTCTACAACGTTCTAATTTTGAGGAGATGATAAACGTATCTAAACTAGCAAATTCTCCAAAATTTATTGCCACAGCGTTAAAATTACCAGAATTACAAATTTTTACTTTAAAAAAATGGGAATTTTTGTGCCTTCAGAAAACAAAAATTTCTAAAATTTGTCTCCTTTGGTCTACAACTTTCTATTTTAGGGGAGGCGATAAACGTATCCAAACTAGTAAATTCTCTAAATTTTATTGCCGCAGGGTTAAAATTACCAGAATTACAAATTTTTACTTGAAAAAAATGGGAATTTTTGGTTCTTCTAGAAAACAAAAATTTCTAAAATCTGTCTCCTTTGGTCAACAACTTTTTATTTTGGGGGAGACGATAAACGTGTCTAAACTAGTAAAATCCTCAAATTTTATTGTCACAGCGTAAAAATTACCAGAATTACAAATTTTTATTTAAAGAAAATTGGAAATTTTTATGCGCTTGCTAAATAAAAATTTCTAAAAACTGTCTTCTTTGGTCTACAACTTTCTATTTTGGGGGAGCTGATAAACGTGTTCAAACTAGTAAAATCCCCAAATTTCATTCTCACAGCGTGAAAATTACCAGAATTACAAATTTTTATTTAAAGAAAATTGGAATTTTTAGTGCGTTTGCAAAATAAAAATTTCTAAAACTTGTCTGCTTTGCTCTACAACTTTCTAATTTAGAGGAGATGATAAACGTAAATAAACTAGTAAATTCTCCAAATTTCATTGCCGCAGGGTAAAAATTACGAGAATTACAAATTTTTACTTGAAAAAATGGGAATTTTTGGTTCTTTTTGAAAACAAAAATTTCTAAAATCTGTCTCCTTTGGTCTACAACTTTTCATTTTGGGGGAGGCGATAAACGTGTTCAAACTAGCAAAATCCCCAAATTTCATAGTCACAGCGTGAAAATTACCAGAATTACAAATTTTTATTTAAAGAAAATGGGAATTTTTAGTGCGTTTGCAAAATAAAAATTTCTAAAACTTGTCTCCTTTGGTCTACAACTTTCTAATTTTGAGGAGGTGATAAACGTATCCAAACTAGTAAATTTCCCAAATTTCATTGCCACAGCGTTAAAATTACCAGAATTACAAATTTTTACTAAAAAAAATGGAAATTTTTGGTTCCTCCAGAAAACAAAAATTTCTAAAATCTGTCTCCTTTGGTCTACAACTTTCTATTTTGGGGGAAGCGATAAACGTGTTTAAGCTAGTAAAATCCCCAAATGTCATTGTCACAGCGTAAAAATTGCCAGAATTACAAATTTTTACTTAAAAAATTGGGAATTTTTGGTTCTTTTAGAAAATAAAAATTCCTAAAAACTGTTTCCTTTGGTCTACGACTTTTTATTTTAATGGAGATAGTAAACGTGTTAAAACTAGTAAAATCCCTAAATTTCATTCTCACAGCGTGAAAATTACCAGAATTACATATTTTTATTTAAAGAAAATTGGAATTTTTAGTGCGTTTGCAAAATAAAAATTTCTAAAACTTGTCTCCTTTGGTCTACAACTTTCTAATTTTGAGGAGGTGATAAACGTATCCAAACTAGTAAATTTCCCAAATTTCATTGCCACAGCGTTAAAATTACCAGAATTACAAATTTTTACTTAAAAAAAATGGAAATTTTTGGTTCCTCCAGAAAACAAAAATTTCTAAAATCTGTCTCCTTTGGTCTACAACTTTCTATTTTGGGGGAAGCGATAAACGTGTTTAAGCTAGTAAAATCCCCAAATGTCATTGTCACAGCGTGAAAATTACTAGAATTACAAATTTTCATTTATAGAAAATGGGAATTTTTAGTGCGTTTGCAAAATAAAAATTTCTAAAACTTGTCTCCTTTGGTCTACAACTTTCTAATTTTGAGGAGGTGATAAACGTATCCAAACTAGTAAATTCTCCAAATTTTATTGCCGCAGGGTAAAAATTACCAGAATTACAAATTTTTATTTAAAGAAAATTGTAATTTTTAGTGCGTTTGCAAAAAAAAAATTCTAAAACTGTCTTTTTTGATCTACAATTTTCTAATTTGGTGGAAATTATAATCGTGTTCAAAAACTAGTGAAATCCCCGAATTTCATTGTTACAGCGCGAACATTACTAGAATTACAGATTTTTATTCAAAAAAATGGGAATTTTTGGTTCCTTTAGAAAATAAAAAATTTTAATAACTGTATCCTCTGATCTACAACTTTAAAATTTGAAAGAGATTATAAACATGTTTAAACAAGTAAAGTCCCCAAATTTGAAACTCACAGCGTGAAAATTACCAGAGTTACAAATTTTTATTTATTTATTTTTTTTGAATTAAAACGGTCAACGGAAGACCAATATTTCGCCAACTTTTTCCAGTAGTTTTGTCCAAAAATAGCAAAACGGTGTAAAAACAGAATACTTCTCGTACAACTTCATTAGTCCCGATAAGAAATCGTTAAATGGCCCGCGAATATCCGTAAAAACACAATCGTAAAAAACCAGTCATTGAATCCGGCCGAAAAAAGCCACTGCTCTGTTTTTAATTAAAAGCGAAAGCTCTCAACTCCGAAAATATTTCTAATTATTCTCTTCTCGGATTTTTGTCATAATGTCGTGCGAGACCAGAAGATGCAAATGAGCCGATTTGTACACTAGGTAGATAAAACTGCACAAAGCCTTCCTTTATGCAAAACTTACGGCTGTTCCTAATCTCACACACCTTACATAACTTCATTCTGCTACCTTGGATTTAATTAACTTCACTTTCGGATTTTTCTCTCTTCCTGCAAAAAACGCATCCGCTGTCTAGACCAATTCACTTATTGCAGTTCCGAGATAAACAGTTCCGATTAATGACCGCCATCGGTTTTAGTCCTGTTGCACGCCAATTTTGACTTACATTCTTCTTTCTGATTTATGGGCTTTCGATACGTTGCAAGAATGCACTCCTGATAAGGCGAGACATTTGTTGGACGAATCTAAATGGCCGCGATTTGCATAACTAGGACTAGTTTACAGCGGTTTTGTGCCAGGAAGATGGGTAGCCTGTCTATCAGATCTTTTTGGGGCAAAAGTTTGAGATTTCTGCGCTCAAAATGGTAAAACTAGAACAAAAACTCAATTTACGATACGTTTTTAAAGTTAACAATATTCACCAGGCGGCTGTAAATAACTCGAGTATTTATATCAGAACAGATGCGAAATGGCTGTTTTTTATATTCCGTGACGTTGTAAAAATTAATTGCGGATTAGTCCATCACTTTTCTATTGCTCTGACGATGGGAGTTCATTTTATTGTCGACGGCAAACACGTTCGTTGACCCAGAAAGTGAAAATTAAACGAAGTGATGATAGTTTTTATTACGTGATTAATGGAAAACTACTGCAAGTGCGAAAATGTATTTGTGATCTGAGCTTTACAGGGTTTTTATAAAAGAATATAGCGGTAAAATTATGTACAGCACTCGTGCCGAAACCTTACAGCAAAACTCGCTCACATGCAGTTGCAATGAGTTCAGAAACAGAGCGGAAAATTTTTTAACCATCAATTTTCTCGTGCTTTTTTACATAAAAATGAGTTCCTAACTCAAATTCGAAAAAATTTTTAGCTCATTTAGTCGGCCAAAAACGAAAAATTCTAAAATGAGTAAATTTTCTTTAAAATTTTTGGAATTTTGCAGTTTAAGAACTCTTAAAATGTAGTAAAACTGCCAAATTTTACAGAATTTAATATGAAAAAGTGCAATTTTTTGAGTTGACCAAAAACGAAAAATTCTAAAATGAGTAAATTTTATCTAAAAATTTTGGAATTTAGGACAGTTCAAGAACTCTTAAAAAACAATAAAACTGCCAAATTTTACTGAATTTTCTTTAAAATTACCAAAGTTACAGAATTTTATATGAAAAAGTGCAATTTTTGAGTCGGCCAAAAACGAAAAATTCTAAAATGAGTAAATTTTGTCCAAAAATTTTGGAATTTAGCACAGTTCAACGACTCTTAAAAGTAGTCATACAGCAAAATTTTACTGATTTATCTTTAAAATTACTAAAGTTCCAGAATTTTATAAGAAAAAAATGCAATTTCTGAGTCGGCCAAAAACGAAAAATTCTAAAATGAGTAAATTTTGTCCAAAAATTTTGGAATTGAGCACAGTTCAACAACTCTTAAAAAGTAATCATACAGCTAAATTTTACTGATTTACCTGTAAAATTACTAAAGTTCCAGAATTTTATATGAAAAAATGCAATTTCTGAGTCGGCCAAAAACGAAAAATTCTAAAATGAGTAAATTTTGTCCAAAAATTTTGAAATTTAGCACAGTTTTATGACTTTTAAAAAGTAGTCAAACCACCAAATTTTACTGATTTACCTTTAAAATTAAGAAAGTTACTGAATTATATATGAAAAAGTGGAATTTTTGAAGTCGACCAAAAACGAAAAATTCTAGAATAAGTAAATTTGCTTCAAAAATTGTGGAATTCAACACAATTCAACAACTCTTAAAAAGCAGTCATACAGCTAAATTTTACTGATTTGCTTTTAAAATTACTAAAGTTCCTGAATTTTATATGAAAAAGTGCAATTTTTTGAGTCGACCAAAAACGAAAAATTCTAAAATGAATAAATTGTGTCCAAAAATTTTGTAATTTAGCACAGTTTAAGAACTTTTAAAAAGCAATAAAACCCCCACATTTTACTGATTTATCTTCACAATTCCCAAAGTTACTGAATTTTATATAAAAAAGTGCAATTTTTTGAGTCGGCTTAAAACGAAAAATTATAAAATGAGTAAATTTTGTTAAAAAATTTTGAAATTTAGCACAGTATTATGACTTTTAAAAAGTAGTCAAACCACCAAATTTTACTGATTTACCTTTAAAATTAAGAAAGTTACTGAATTTTATATGAAAAAGTGCAATTTTTTGAGTCGACCAAAACCGAAAAATTCTAAAATGAATAAATTGTGTTCAAAAATTTTGTAATTTAGCACAATTTAAGAACTTTTAAAAAGCAATAAAACTACCAAATTTTACTGGTTTTTCTTCAATATTACCAAAGTTACTGAATTTTATATGAAAAAGTGCAATTTTTTGAGTCGGCTTAAAACGAAAAATTATAAAATGAGTAAATTTTGTCCAAAAATTTTAGAATTTAGCACAGTTTTATGACTCTTAAAAATTAGTCAAACTACCAGATTTTACTGATTTACCTTTAAAATTAAGAAAGTTACTGAATTATACAGTATGTCCCCGGATTGAGTTCACAAGAGGAAAAAAAACGTTATTTTTTATTTTACAGAAAAATGACAAAGGAATAATATTTTTTGCTTAATTTAAAATAAATAAATCTTTAATTAAAACTTTATTATCAAGCTGTGTTCTGGAAATCGAAAAAAACAAAAAATAACGAAGAACTTTTTAGTTTTAATTTAGCAAAAAATGTCAAAGGAATGAAATTTGTTCCTTAACTCAAACCAATTTCTACTATTTGATTGACCCATTACCTGTTTTAGCACATAGTTCAATTCTAACTCGCAATTTTTTCGACTGTTTCGAATTTTCTCAATTATTTTTAAGGATGCAATTACATTTTTTTCCAATTTTTAAATATTTACACATTATTAGGAAAATTTTTCTTTAATCTTTAACGCACTATTTGATTTTGTGAATCAAGCCTGCTATTATTTGAATACGATTACAAAATTTAGTAAATAAAAATAATGAAAAAATTAATTTTAAGAGTACAAACTAATAATTTTGAAATTTTAATTGCAGATTTATCTGTTTTGAAATAAGCAAAAAATGTTATTCCTTTGTCATTTTTTTGTAAAATGAAAAATAAACTTTTTTTCCCTCTTGTGACTCAATCCGGGGACATACTGTATATGAAAAAGTGAAATTTTTGAAGTCGACCAAAAACGAAAAATTCTAGATTAAGTAAATTTGCTTCAAAAATTGTGGAATTCGGCACAATTCAACAACTCTTAAAAAGCAGTCATACAGCTAAATTTTACGGATTTACCTTTAAAATTACCAAAGTTACCGAATTTTATAGAAAATATCTCCGAAACTATGACAGATATAAAGATGTCTAGTTTTCCTCATAAATTTTGAAATTCTAGTATAACTACCCCGATGCGATATTTTCGTTCGCAGTCCACCCCCGTACCCCCTGCAAACCGAATTTACTTCAATCAGAACGAAGCAATAATACTCCATCACGTTGTTGAGACCGCACAAACATGTGGAAAGTCCGTTGATAACTTTCTTGAGTGTACCAACATCCTCCGAGCGAATTTTATTTGCGGATGCAGTATTGTAAAGTGTACTTTATCGAGTGGTTTGTATGCAGAGTCTCGTCGACGGTAAATAAAGAAGCGGGGAGATGTGGCCGCCAAAGGACATAACTCACCCTTTTTGAAATTAAGACGATTTGCGTAATAAAAAATCCTCCCTTTTCGTGCGACGTCTCATCCAGCGGAAGAATCAATTAGAAACTTGGCGAATAAAATCCGTAAGAAGGTCGTCGAGCATTGATTTAGCTAGTCACGCTCCAGCTAATCTAAATCTGACTGGTTGCAGAACTTTGTAAAGTTGTTTTATTATAGTTTCGTCTGTAAAATGGCGAAATTTTTGGTGGAGGCGCCGGGAGTGGAGCACCGGCGATATAATATTGTTGTCGATGGCAGTTTGTCAGGACGAATAACCATTAAAATAAATAGTTTCGGGAACTTGTATGTTACCAGTACATTTATTTCTTTGTTGCTTTCCTGTTAGAATCGTTTGCCAAAGCGGAAATATTATCTCATCCCGAACTTTGCTCTCGAATTTAATAACTGGCGTGAGTTTGTCTTTATCCCAAATAATTAATGAAATAATCTCCAAGTTTTTCCAGCAAAAAATCAAACCTCGTTTACGGAATCATCAGTTTTTCTTTTATTCTAGACAAACTCGCTCCTTCGAACTTAAGTAATTACTATTTCAGCGAAAAAGATGATTGATGGAGAGCCATTGTGTTGGGAGCTAAAAAACACTCATTTGCTGCATTTATTCAAATTTCACTATAAGACTTCGTGTCAGACTTAATTAACTTGACAGAAATAAGGAAAAAGCGGCGTTGTTTTGACTCGGAAAATCTAATTGTCTCGAGAGAAGTAAACAATTTTTAATCGAAAATCAACGCGTTGATTAAAAACATGAAATTTGAGAGCCATGTTTACTTCCAGATAAATGAACGGCGAACGTCGCACTAGTTTACCAATTTTTTTTGTCCAGTTTTGAGAGAAAATCGTCTTTCTACAATCGTATATAACAGCCATAAAAAACTCTTAAAAAGTAGGAAAAACTTTACTGATTTACCAAAAATTACCAAAGTTACTGAATTTTGTATAAAAAAGTGCAATTTTTTGCGGGACCCATAAACAAAAAATTCTAAAATGAGTAAGTTTAGTTCAAAAATTTTTAAATTTAGCACAGTTCAAGAACTCTTAAAAAGTAGTAAAACTGCCAAATTTTACTGATTTATTTTTTAAATTACTAAAGATACTAAATTTTATATAAAAAAGTGCAATTTTTTAAGTGGTCCAAAAACAAAAAATTCTAGAATGAGTAAATATTGATCAAAAAGTTTGGAATTTAGCACAGTTTAAGAAGTCTTAAAAAGAAGAAAATCCGCCAAATTTTACTGATTTATTTTAAAAATTACCAAAGTTACTAAATTTTGTATAAAAAGTGCAATTTTTTGAGGGACTCATAAACAAAAAATTCTAAAATGAGTAAGTTTGGTTTAAAAATTTTTAAATTTAGCACAGTTCAAGAACTCTTAAAAAGTAGTAGAACTGCCAAATTTTACTGATTTATTTTTTAAATTACTAAAGATACTAAATTTTATATAAAAAAGTGCAATTTTTTAAGTGGTCCAAAAACAAAAAATTCTAGAATGAGTAAATATTGATCAAAAAGTTTGGAATTTAGCACAGTTTAAGAAGTCTTGAAAAGAAGAAAATCCGCCAAATTTTACTGATTTATTTTAAAAATTACCAAAGTTACTAAATTTTGTATAAAAAGTGCAATTTTTTGAGGGACTCATAAACAAAAAGTTCTAAAATGAGTAAGTTTAGTTTAAAAATTTTTAAATTTAGCACAGTTCAAGAACTCTTAAAAAGTAGTAAAACTGCCAAATTTTACTGATTTATTTTTTAAATTACTAAAGATACTAAATTTTATATAAAAAAGTGCAATTTTTTAAGTGGTCCAAAAACAAAAAATTCTAGAATGAGTAAATATTGATCAAAAAGTTTGGAATTTAGCACAGTTTAAGAAGTCTTAAAAAGAAGAAAATCCGCCAAATTTTACTGATTTATTTTAAAAATTACCAAAGTTACTAAATTTTGTATAAAAAGTGCAATTTTTTGAGGGACTCATAAACAAAAAATTCTAAAATGAGTAAGTTTAGTTCAAAAATTTTTAAATTAAGGACAGTTCAAGAACTCTTAAAAAGTAGTAAAACTGCCAAATTTTACTGATTTATTTTTTAAATTACTAAAGATACTAAATTTTATATAAAAAAGTGCAATTTTTTAAGTGGTCCAAAAACAAAAAATTCTAGAATGAGTAAATATTGATCAAAAAGTTTGGAATTTAGCACAGTTTAAGAAGTCTTAAAAAGAAGAAAATCCGCCAAATTTTACTGATTTATTTTAAAAATTACCAAAGTTACTAAATTTTGTATAAAAAGTGCAATTTTTTGAGGGACTCATAAACAAAAAATTCTAAAATGAGTAAGTTTAGTTCAAAAATTTTTAAATTAAGGACAGTTCAAGAACTCTTAAAAAGTAGTAAAACTGCCAAATTTTACTGATTTATTTTTTAAATTACTAAAGATACTAAATTTTATATAAAAAAGTGCAATTTTTTAAGTGGTCCAAAAACAAAAAATTCTAGAATGAGTAAATATTGATCAAAAAGTTTGGAATTTAGCACAGTTTAAGAAGTCTTGAAAAGAAGAAAATCCGCCAAATTTTACTGATTTATTTTAAAAATTACCAAAGTTACTAAATTTTGTATAAAAAGTGCAATTTTTTGAGGGACTCATAAACAAAAAATTCTAAAATGAGTAAGTTTGGTTTAAAAATTTTTAAATTTAGCACAGTTCAAGAACTCTTAAAAAGTAGTAAAACTGCCAAATTTTACTGATTTATTTTTTAAATTACTAAAGATACTAAATTTTATATAAAAAAGTGCAATTTTTTAAGTGGTCCAAAAACAAAAAATTCTAGAATGAGTAAATATTGATCAAAAAGTTTGGAATTTAGCACAGTTTAAGAAGTCTTAAAAAGAAGAAAATCCGCCAAATTTTACTGATTTATTTTAAAAATTACCAAAGTTACTAAATTTTGTATAAAAAGTGCAATTTTTTGAGGGACTCATAAACAAAAAATTCTAAAATGAGTAAGTTTAGTTCAAAAATTTTTAAATTTAGCACAGTTCAAGAACTCTTAAAAAGTAGTAAAACTGCCAAATTTTACTGATTTATTTTTTAAATTACTAAAGATACTAAATTTTATATAAAAAAGTGCAATTTTTTAAGTGGTCCAAAAACAAAAAATTCTAGAATGAGTAAATATTGATCAAAAAGTTTGGAATTTAGCACAGTTTAAGAAGTCTTAAAAAGAAGAAAATCCGCCAAATTTTACTGATTTATTTTAAAAATTATCAAAGTTACTAAATTTTGTATAAAAAGTGCAATTTTTTGAGGGACTCATAAACAAAAAATTCTAAAATGAGTAAGTTTAGTTTAAAAATTTTTAAATTTAGCACAGTTCAAGAACTCTTAAAAAGTAGTAAAACTGCCAAATTTTACTGATTTATTTTTTAATTTACTAAAGATACTAAATTTTATATAAAAAAGTGCAATTTTTTAAGTGGTCCAAAAACAAAAAATTCTAGAATGAGTAAATATTGATCAAAAAGTTTGGAATTTAGCACAGTTTAAAAAGTCTTAAAAAGTAATAAAACTGCCAAATTCTACTTATTTATGTTTAAAATTACCAAAATTACTGAATTTTAGATGAAAAAGTCCAATTTTTTAATGGTCTATTAACGAAACAACGCGTTGATTAAAAACAAGAAATTTTAAGGTCCTGTTTACTTTCAGATATTGAACGGCAAACATCGTACTGGCTTACAATTATTTTTTGTCTAATTTTGAGAGAAATTCGTTTTTACTACAATCGTATATAAAGCCTTGTATGTAACTCGTAGATAATTAGGTTTTTTAGACTCGCCTTATTTATAATATAAACACAAGGACCTAAATTATGTACTTATAACATAAATTGCTATTTAGATTTTCTTTGTTTTCTTTAGATTTCGCTTTAGATTCTCTACAATCTCACATTTTTATTATTATTTTTATTCTGAAGTCAAAAGTTAGAAAAACTAGAATGTCAAAATTTAAAGAACAAATCCAAAGGATCGGAAAAAATTCTTTTCCCCAGGTTTTTGAACTCACGTCTCTGATCGACTCCATGAAGTTTAACCGCCGCGTGTGCTCTTTGCGTGTAAGGTCGCCGCTAATTAGCGTCGCAAATGCCGCATAAATAACGAAAAAGCGTCGACTTTTATAGTTTCACCGTTGGAAAAATTCCTGTGAATTTTTAAGTGAAATGTCTTGGGGTGCGATATTAAGTTATTGACGACTAATAAAGCGTAACAACGTCCTCATAATTCCCCCATTTTACGGCACCGGCTGTTATGTGATTAAAGCGCAAAGTTCACTCCAGGAGTTTCCCTAAATCCACAGGTAATTTCACTTTAGTTGTGTAATAAGTTCCATTACCACACTTCATTTTGATGATTCGGTCGTGGAAAAAACAGTGTACATCACACGTGGGTAATTAAAGGTGTTTGTTGCAGGACCCTCTCGGAGAACAAGCTGGACTTCGTCCACCCCAAATCATTCTCGAAGAACCTCCAGCTTAAAAGACTGTAAGTATGCATGATTTCCAGGGCAAAGTCCCGGCGTAAATCTGGGACGTCCTCTGTCCCATTTACGTGTGCGCTACACGATAAGGGTTCGTTTTTAACCCCTTCAACGTGAGCTAGACCATCTAGATGCGCTTGGCTGGAAGCCATTTCGTTTATATGATCCAATGAACTCCTTATTTATTGTGATAAGCCGCGCAAAGTGGCTTCTGTATGAACCTTTGATTTATGCACAATCTGCACAAGAACTGTTTGTCCGCGGGAATCTGAGGGCGTGGTGGAACTTTGGCGTTATGTGCATCCGACACGTGTTTTACCAAGTCTTTTTGTGGAAGGGCCATAGCAGTAGATTCTGATTACTGCCGTTGCAGCCGTGTACCCATTTCCCATTTCGTTTTATGCTCATGGCGATTTGATATCCATTCGTGGCTGCTGGAAAATGGACGGGGCTTTCCGGGGGCAGTTAGTAAAAATTAAATTTCAGGGGCGAATGCCATTGTCCGATCATGGCGATTTCTGCAATTCTCTGTTTATAAGATAAAGAAATATGCTAATGTATGGCTAATCCGGGCCTTTTATAATCCCAAAAACTTCTGTAATCCGAACAGAAGAGGAGACAAAATTGCACATTTTACTATAACACCCAGTAATTTGGGTAATTTTAATAATAAGACAGTGAAATTTATTAGTATTCTTAATTTTTAGAAGCCTTTTAAGTGTATCAAATTCCAAAATTTTTGAATGAAATTTACTCATTTTAGAAATTTTTGTTTTTGGCCACTCAAAAAATTGCACTTTTTCATATAAAATTCAGTATCTTTACTAATTTTAAAGATAAAGCAGTACAATTTGGCGATTTTCCTTTTAAGAATTCATAAACTGTGCTAAATTCCAAATTTTTTGAACAAAATTTACTAATATTAGAATTTTTCGTTTTTGGGCCACTCAAAAAATTGCAATTTTTCATATAAAATTTAATAACTTTGGTAATTTTAAAGTTAAATCAGTAAAATTAGACAGTTTTGCTACTTTTTTTAAAAGGTCTTCAATTGTGCTAAATTTCAAAATTTGTGATCAATATTTACTCATTTTAGAATTTTTCGTTTTTGGCCGACTCAAAAATTGCACTTTTTCAAATAAAATTCAGTAACTTTGGTAATTTTAAAGATAAACTTGTAAAATTTGGCAGTTTTACTATTTTTTTAAAGTTCTTAAACTGTGCTAAATTTCAAAATTTTTGAACAGAATTTTCTCATTTTAGAATTTTTCGTTTTTACAAAAAAAAATTGCACTTTTTTATATAAAATTGAGTAACTTTGGTAATTTTAAAGATAAACTTGTAAAATTTGGCAGTTTTACTATTTTTTTAAAGTTCTTAAACTGTGCTAAATTTCAAAATTTTTGAACAGAATTTACTCATTTTAGAATTTTTCGTTTTTACAAAAAAAAATTGCACTTTTTTATATAAAATTGGGTAACTTTTGTAATTTTAAAGATAAATTAGTCAAATTTGGCTGTTTTACTACTTTTTGAAAGTTCTTTATCTGTGCTAAATTCCAAAATTTTTGAACAAAATTTACTTATTTTAGAGTTTTTCGTTTTTGGCCGACTCAAAAAATTGCACTTTTTTATATAAAATTTAGTAACTTTCGTAATTTTAAAGATAAATCAGTAAAATTTGGCAGTTTTACTACTTTTAAAGAGCCCTTAAACTGTGCTGAATTCCAAAATTTTTGAACAAAATTTGCTCATTTTAGAATTTTTCGTTTTTGGCCGACTAGAAAAAATTGCACTTTTTCATATAAAATTCAGTAACTTTGGTAATTTTAAAGATAAATTAGTCAAATTTGGCTGTTTTACTACTTTTTGAAAGTTCTTAATCTGCGCTAAATTTCAAAATTTTTGAACAAAATTTACTTATTTTAGAATTTTTCGTTTTTAGCCGACTCAAAAAATTGCACTTTTTTATATAAAATTGGGTAACTTTTGTAATTTTAAAGATAAATTAGTCAAATTTGGCTGTTTTACTACTTTTTGAAAGTTCTTTATCTGTGCTAAATTCCAAAATTTTTGAACAAAATTTACTTATTTTAGAGTTTTTCGTTTTTGGCCGACTCAAAAAATTTAACTTTTTTATATAAAATTTAGTAACTTTCGTAATTTTAAAGATAAATCAGTAAAATTTGGCAGTTTTACTACTTTTAAAGAGCCCTTAAACTGTGCTGAATTCCAAAATTTTTGAACAAAATTTGCTCATTTTAGAATTTTTCGTTTTTGGCCGACTAGAAAAAATTGCACTTTTTCATATAAAATTCAGTAACTTTGGTAATTTTAAAGATAAATTAGTCAAATTTGGCTGTTTTACTACTTTTTGAAAGTTCTTAATCTGCGCTAAATTCCAAAATTTTTGAACAAAATTTACTTATTTTAGAATTTTTCGTTTTTAGCCGACTCAAAAAATTGCACTTTTTTACATAAAATTTAGTAGCTTTCGTAACTTTAAAGATAAATCAGTAAAATTTGGCAGTTTTACTATTTTTAAAGAGCTCTTCAACTGTGCTGAATTCCAAAATTTTTTAACAAATTTTGCTCATTTTAGAATTTTTCGTTTTTGGCCGACTAGAAAAAATTGCACTTTTTCATATAAAATTCAGTAACTTTGGTAATTTCAAAGATAAATCAGTAAAATTTGACAGTTTTACTACGTTTAAAGAGTTCTTGAACTGTGCTAAATTCCAAAATTTTTATAGAAAATTTACTCATTTTAGAATTTTTCGTTTTTTAGAGATAAATCAGTGAAATTTGGCAGTTTTACTATTATTAAAGAGTTTTTGAACTCTGCTAAATTCCAAAATTTTTGAACAAAATGTGTTAATTTTAGAATTTTTAGTTGTTGGGCCATTCAAAAAATTGCACTTTTTCGTATAAAATTCAGTAACTTTGCCAATTTTAAAGATAAATCAATGAGATTTGGCTGCTTTACTACTTTTAAAGAATCCTCTGTGCTAAATTCCAAAATTTTTGAACAAAATTTCCTCATTTTAAAATTTTTCGTTTTTGTGCCACTCAAAAAATTAAATATTTAAAATATTTAAATTAAATAAAACAGTGAAATTTGTCAGTATTAAATAGTAGCACTGACTTGTGTCATCTAACAACTTTGCTATCGGATTATCCAAATCTCCATTCCCGTATTTGCAAAAACTAACCTGAAGAAAGTCCGAGCAATAATTACCTGATCAATCTTGATTCCCCCAAAGTCCCTAAATCCCACCTGTTGATTCCCGGACTACATTTTTATCACCTTCGTTTTCCCACAGGTGACCGGAGTTTATTTCCCGGATTTAAGCGCCGCTTTTTTCGGATTATTGATCTTGAACTGACCTGTGTAACGAAAGTCAGAGTTGCGCATTTAAAACTCGCCAATTTCGAAACTGTTAATGGTGATGGAGCTTGTTGGTGGATTTATTTAATTGCCGTCCTTCATACTCCTTGATTCCGGGTCTGGTTTCATTTGCAAGTGAATGCGAGTTAAAGGGGGAGATAATGAATTGGCGGCCGAAAAGTGGGGAAAAACATGCAAATTGGGAGGGTTTCCAATACATACCGGGTGTTGGCTAAATCGTGGAGGAAATCGAGAAAATTTGGGAATCTGACTAAATAGAGAAGGAGCTCTCAAATATCTTTAACTCTAGAATATTCAAATATTTTCATTTTAATTTAATAGGATTGGGACAATAAGAGCTTCCATCATCGCGCCCCCGCCGTGTTATTTCGAAAAAGCTTTTAGAAAAGGAGACAACTTCTTTATTGAGACGTATTACGCGACAATTTTACAACTTCCGATAAGAAGCAACAAGTCGAATGTTTAGTATAAAATCGAAGACAAAACATACGTCGCTTTGATCGCATTAAATTCTCGGTTTCTATAAAAAACTATCCAGTGCGTTCTGAAAAACAAAATATTGGCGTGGATAGTCTTGATTTTTCACATATTTTAGTGTTAAATTTTAGGGTTACGTGTTTTCACTAAACTTTGATCAGAACTTTGCCATGAAGTCATGAATTTTCGCGAAAAACTGCAACTTTTGACTTTTGAAAAATTTAAAAACTATTTCTCATGTAAAAAATCGCGAGAAAAACGATGGCGCAAACCGCATCTCAATATCTGAAATAGTTTCCGAGATATCGAGCACGAATTGTTTTGAACCTTTAAAAATTTGGCCCTCTGGCGACAACCCTAAAAATCAAACGGCCATATCTCAGTTATTCGTTGACGAAACTCAAAAATTCTTGCGGCTTTGGATTCAGCGTGAAATTTTGCGTAAAATGAGACCCAAATTTGTTGAGTTTGCGTAATAAATAAATGAGGCATTGGCCAAAAACTGTTTTGAAAACGTCATTTTAGGGTGATTTTCAACCAATGTTTTCAAAATGAAAATGACGTTTAATAGCATTGAATTATATATCAGTCGAAAGAAGAGCTTAAAATCTATCTACTGGCCAAATTTGAGATCTATAGGACAAATAGTTTGCGAGTTATGGTCAAAAATAAAAAAAATGAAAAATTTTCATTGTTTGAGTCGCAATTTTTTTTCGCGAAAAATCGACTATCGAATTTTAGGCTTTTAAGCACATTTTCTAACGTAAAATGAGCCGAGAAAAACGATGGCGCAAACCGCATCTCAATATCTCTAATAGTTTCCGAGATATTTAACTTTGAAAATTGGGAAAAATGAGAAAAAATGAAAATCAACTATCCGAAACTTTGATCGGCCATAACTCAGTTATTTGTTGTCGGATCTGAATTTAAATCCCAGATTTGGAATCTGCGGAAAATTTTGCGTACACTGATGTAAATAGCTCAAGTTTACTTCAAAAAATAAGAGAGATATCGTTATCAGAAGTTTGGCATAGTTTTAGTCATGAATTTTCGCGAAAAACTCGACTTTTGCAAAATCTAAGAACGATCTTTTGTCTGCCTATTTCGAGTTAAACTTTTTTAATTCTTTGCCAGCGGTTTAACTTGAAGTTAAAAAAAGTGTAAATTGTATTTTATTCACCCTGTAGAATTGTAAGTCTGATTTACACCCAACTGATAGAACTGCCTCTAGTTTAGTGTCCAACGCCAACCACGATGTTAACATTCTTCCATAGAATCCCGGTGCTCGTTTGGCCAATGAAATAAAAAACAATCTCCTTCGTTAGATTTTGTTTTTCGGATCTGACATGGATTTCTTGTGTGGAAAGCAGCCGATTCCGCCACTCCAGATTAATATTTATGAGTGTTGTGCGCGCTTTTTACTCTGTGGCACATTGGGCATGATTTAGTGTTTATTCCCGAGCGGTTTTATTGTCAACATATTACAGGAGGATGATATTTATTGGTGGCGCGTCCTCAACGTGTTCAACTTGTAATACATGTCGGGCGGGCATGCCGTGAACATGACGACGTGCATTGTCCTTGCACGACCTCTCTATGAATTTATGATTTCGAATTTTGCTGCTTTATTTACAGTTTATTACGATTTCCGCGTTGTGGACGTGATCTACAACGTAATCAAGAGTTACGGCAAAATCTTTGCTAATACCAACGAGAGGCATCAAAAGCACTAACTTTTATCTTGTTAAATAAATAAATAAATAAATAAATTAGTAAATAAGTCATATTTTTCCTTTCCAGGCTTCTGCAGGGCTGCGGCTTGGTGGAGATCCCCGTGGAAGCCCTGCGCCCCCTCAGCAAGCTCCAAACTTTGTAAGTGGGAATTTCTATTTTTATTCGTCTTCTTTTTAAGTCCGGTACACGAATTCGTATCTTGTCGAAATATTGAATTTGTGAAAATACATAAAGAGGATAAACAAAGGGTGAATAGAGATGAGTTGGAACAACAGCCGGAACGTATAAAAAGTGGCGCCGACGTAAAGCTGGGAATGTCGGTTAGTAGAAGCGGGAATATCAACGGATCTTTTTAGCTGAGAAAACATTTTATGACGTAGTTGACAGGTCACCTAACCCATAAACACCCCTGGGGGTCGTAAAAATACATATTTGTCGGATTTTTTCGGACGCGCCGGCGAATCCCCCAAAAATCTATCAATTCAGTTCATATTTTTTCTTTGAGGCTCTAATTTATTTATTTTTTTGACTTTTCGAAGTTCTATTTAGGGATATTTTTTAACTTTTAACCTGTGTCATGTAGTGCACTGAATTAACACCGCGAAAGTAATAAATCTCTCAAATTTCATTGCGCTACTGTTAAAACTATCAATCTTACAGTTTTTTGTCGAAAATTTTGAATTTGATTTCTCCCCCAATAAAAAAAAATCCAAAATTCTTACGTCTTGTTCAAAACTTTTGAAATTTAGTACACTCAATAAACGCTTCCAAAGTAATAAATCAGCTAAATTTCATTGATTTAACGTTAAAACTGTCAAACTTACAGAATTAAGAAAACAAAATTAGAACTCAAATTTGTCTTACAAATAAAAATTTCCAAAATTCTTACACTTTGGTTAAAAGTTCTGAAATTTAGTATACTCAATAAACGCTTCCAAAGTGATAAATCCCCAAAATTTGATTAATTTGACGTCAAACACAGTCAAACTTACAGAATTTAACAAATTGAACTCCAATTTTTCCTAAAAATATTTCAAAAATTCTCAACTTTTGTTCTAAACTTCTGAAGTTTAGGACACTCCATAAACGCTTTCAAAGTAATATACTGTATCCCAAAATTTCATAGATTCAACGTCAAAACTGTCAAACTTACAGAATTTAGTAATAAAGTTTAAACTCAAATTTGCCTCAAAGATAAAATTTTTTAAAATTCTTACGTTTTGTTCTAAACTTCTGTAATTTAGTACACTCAATAAGCGCTTCTATAGTAATAAATCCTCAAAATTTCATTAATTTAACGTCAAAACTGTCATACTTAGAGAATTTAAAAAAAAATTGAACTCAAATTTATTCCAAAAAAAAATTTTTCAAAATCTTTATCTTTTGATCTAAATTTCTGTAATTTAGTGCACTCAAGAAACGCATCCAAATTAATAAACCCCCAAATTTTAATTGATTTAACGTCAAAACTTCCAAACTTACAGAATTTAGTAATAAAGTTTAAACTCAAATTTGATCTTAAAATCAAAATTTCCAAAATTCTTACGTCGTGTTCTAAACTTCTATAATTTAGTAAACTCAATAAACGCTTCTAAAGTAATAAATTCCCAAAATTTCATTAATTTAACGTCAAAACTGTCATACTTAGAGAATTTAAAAAAAAAATTGAACTCAAATTTATTCTAAAAATAAAAATTTCTCAAATTCCTACCTTTTGTTCTAAACCTCTATAATTTGGTACACTTAATAAGCGCTCCCAAAGTAATAAATCCCCAAAATTTTATTAATTTAACGTCAAAACTGTCATACTTAGAGAATTAAAAAAAAAAATTGAACTCAAATTTATTCTAAAAATAAAATTTTTCAAAATCTTTATCTTTTGATCTAAACTTCTGTAATTTAGTACACTCAAGAAACGCATCCAAATTAATAAACCCCCAAATTTTAATTGATTTAACGTCAAAACTTCCAAACTTACAGAATTTAGTAATAAAGTTTAAACTCAAATTTCATCTTAAAATCAAAATTTCCAAAATTTTTACGTCGTGTTCTAAACTTCTATAATTTAGTAAACTCAATAAACGCTTCTAAAGTAATAAATTCCCAAAATTTCATTAATTTAACGTCAAAACTGTTAACTTACAGAATTTAATAAAAAAGTTTGAACTCTAATTTGTCCTAAAAATAAAAATTTCTCAAATTCCTATCTTTTGTTCTAAACCTCTATAATTTAGTACACTTAATAAGCGCTCCCAAAGTAATAAATCCCCAAAATTTTATTAATTTAACGTCAAAACTGTCATACTTAGAGAATTAAAAAAAAAAATTGAACTCAAATTTATTCTAAAAATAAAATTTTTCAAAATCTTTATCTTTTGATCTAAACTTCTGTAATTTAGTACACTCAAGAAACGCATCCAAATTAATAAACCCCCAAATTTTAATTGATTTAACGTCAAAACTTCCAAACTTACAGAATTTAGTAATAAAGTTTAAACTCAAATTTGATCTTAAAATCATAATTTCCAAAATTTTTACGTCGTGTTCTAAACTTCTATAATTTAGTAAACTCAATAAACGCTTATAAAGTAATAAATTCCCAAAATTTCATTAATTTAACGTCAAAACTGTTAACTTACAGAATTTAATAAAAAAGTTTGAACTCTAATTTGTCCTAAAAATAAAAATTTCTCAAATTCCTATCTTTTGTTCTAAACCTCTATAATTTAGTACACTTAATAAGCGCTCCCAAAGTAATAAATCCCCAAAATTTTATTAATTTAACGTCAAAACTGTCATACTTAGAGAATTTAAAAAAAAAAATTGAACTCAAATTTATTCTAAAAATAAAATTTTTCAAAATCTTTATCTTTTGATCTAAACTTCTGTAATTTAGTACACTCAAGAAACGCATCCAAATTAATAAACCCCCAAATTTTAATTGATTTAACGTCAAAACTTCCAAACTTACAGAATTTAGTAATAAAGTTTAAACTCAAATTTGATCTTAAAATCAAAATTTCCAAAATTCTTACGTCGTGTTCTAAACTTCTATAATTTAGTAAACTCAATAAACGCTTCTAAAGTAATAAATTCCCAAAATTTCATTAATTTAACGTCAAAACTGTCATACTTAGAGAATTTAAAAAAAAAATTGAACTCAAATTTATTCTAAAAATAAAAATTTCTCAAATTCCTACCTTTTGTTCTAAACCTCTATAATTTGGTACACTTAATAAGCGCTCCCAAAGTAATAAATCCCCAAAATTTTATTAATTTAACGTCAAAACTGTCATACTTAGAGAATTAAAAAAAAAAATTGAACTCAAATTTATTCTAAAAATAAAATTTTTCAAAATCTTTATCTTTTGATCTAAACTTCTGTAATTTAGTACACTCAAGAAACGCATCCAAATTAATAAACCCCCAAATTTTAATTGATTTAACGTCAAAACTTCCAAACTTACAGAATTTAGTAATAAAGTTTAAACTCAAATTTCATCTTAAAATCAAATTTCCAAAATTTTTACGTCGTGTTCTAAACTTCTATAATTTAGTAAACTCAATAAACGCTTCTAAAGTAATAAATTCCCAAAATTTCATTAATTTAACGTCAAAACTGTTAACTTACAGAATTTAATAAAAAAGTTTGAACTCTAATTTGTCCTAAAAATAAAAATTTCTCAAATTCCTATCTTTTGTTCTAAACCTCTATAATTTAGTACACTTAATAAGCGCTCCCAAAGTAATAAATCCCCAAAATTTTATTAATTTAACGTCAAAACTGTCATACTTAGAGAATTTAAAAAAAAAAATTGAACTCAAATTTATTCTAAAAATAAAATTTTTCAAAATCTTTATCTTTTGATCTAAACTTCTGTAATTTAGTACACTCAAGAAACGCATCCAAATTAATAAACCCCCAAATTTTAATTGATTTAACGTCAAAACTTCCAAACTTACAGAATTTAGTAATAAAGTTTAAACTCAAATTTGATCTAAAAATCAAAATTTCCAAAATTCTTACGTCGTGTTCTAAACTTCTATAATTTAGTAAACTCAATAAACGCTTCTAAAGTAATAAATTCCCAAAATTTCATTAATTTAACGTCAAAACTGTTAACTTACAGAATTTAATAAAAAAGTTTGAACTCTAATTTGTCCTAAAAATAAAAATTTCTCAAATTCCTATTTTTTGTTCTAAACCTCTATAATTTAGTACACTTAATAAGCGCTCCCAAAGTAATAAATCCCCAAAATTTTATTAATTTAACGTCAAAACTGTCATACTTAGAGAATTAAAAAAAAAAATTGAACTCAAATTTATTCTAAAAATAAAATTTTTCAAAATCTTTATCTTTTGATCTAAACTTCTGTAATTTAGTACACTCAAGAAACGCATCCAAATTAATAAACCCCCAAATTTTAATTGATTTAACGTCAAAACTTCCAAACTTACAGAATTTAGTAATAAAGTTTAAACTCAAATTTGATCTTAAAATCAAAATTTCCAAAATTCTTACGTCGTGTTCTAAACTTCTATAATTTAGTAAACTCAATAAACGCTTCTAAAGTAATAAATTCCCAAAATTTCATTAATTTAACGTCAAAACTGTTAACTTACAGAATTTAATAAAAAAGTTTGAACTCTAATTTGTCCTAAAAATAAAAATTTCTCAAATTCCTACCTTTTGTTCTAAACCTCTATAATTTGGTACACTTAATAAGCGCTCCCAAAGTAATAAATCCCCAAAATTTTATTAATTTAACTTCAAAACTGTCATACTTAGAGAATTTAAAAAAAAATTGAACTCAAATTTATTCTAAAAATAAAATTTTTCAAAATCTTTATCTTTTGATCTAAATTTCTGTAATTTAGTGCACTCAAGAAACGCATCCAAATTAATAAACCCCCAAATTTTAATTGATTTAACGTCAAAACTTCCAAACTTACAGAATTTAGTAATAAAGTTTAAACTCAAATTTGATCTAAAAATCAAAATTTCCAAAATTCTTACGTCGTGTTCTAAACTTCTATAATTTAGTAAACTCAATAAACGCTTCTAAAGTAATAAATTCCCAAAATTTCATTAATTTAACGTCAAAACTGTTAACTTACAGAATTTAATAAAAAAGTTTGAACTCTAATTTGTCCTAAAAATAAAAATTTCACAAATTCCTACCTTTTGTTCTAAACCTCTATAATTTGGTACACTTAATAAGCGCTCCCAAAGTAATAAATCCTCAAAATTTTATTAATTTAACGTCAAAACTGTCATACTTATAGAAGTTAAATAAAAATTGAACTCAAATATGTTCTAAAAATAATTTTTTTCAAAATTTGTGTTTTTTGATCTAAACTTCTGTAATTTAGTACACTCAATATGCACTTCCAAATTAATAAACCCCCAAAATTTCATTGATTTAACGTCAAAACTGTGGAACTAACAGAATTTAATAAAAAAGTTTGAACTCAAATATGTTCTAAAAATAAAAATTTACAAAATTTCTAACTTTTGTTCTAAACTTCTAAAATTAATTATACTCAATAAGCGCTTTCAAAGTAATAAATCAGTAAAACTGCATTGATTTAACGTCAAAATTGTCAAACTTAAAAAAAGTTTGAACTCAAATTTGCCCTTAAAATAAAAATTTCCAAAATACTTACGTCTTGTTCTACCTAAACTTACGTAATTTAGTACACTCAAATAAATGCTGCTATAATAATAAATTCCCAAAATTTCATTAATTTAACGTCAAAACTGTTAACTTACAGAATTTAATAACAAAATTTGATCTTAAATTAGTTCGAAAAATAAAAATTTCCAAAATTCCTAACTTTTGTTCTAAACTTCTAAAATTAATTAACTCAATAAGCGCTTCCAAAGTAATAAATCAGTAAAACTGCATTGATTTAACGTCAAAATTGTCAAACTTAAAAAAAGTTTGAACTCAAATTTGCCCTCAAAATAAAAAATTCCAAAATACTTACGTCTTGTTCTACCTAAACTTATGTAATTTAGTACACTCAATAAATACTTCTTCTATAATAATAAATTTCCAAAATTTCATTAATTTAGCGCAAAACTGTCAAACTTACAGAATTGAATAAAAAAGTTTGAACTCAAATTTGTCCTAAAAATAAAAATTTCAAAATTCTGACGTCCCCAAAAAAATCCCCAAATTTTCATTAATTTAACGTAAAAACTGCCAAACTTACAAAATTACACTCTGTATAGCCTCATAATTAAAAGTGGTTTAGCGGCGAGTTGTCGCACCCTGTACAGGGTGTTTTTAAGCTCCCGTCTAGACGCTTCATCATCTCGCCGAGTCTCATTTCTTTAATTCTTCTGAAAAACGAAAGTAATGAGATTGAGGTGTTATTTTCAAAGTTAATCATCCTGTAATTTAAATCGACTCTAGCAAAGTGGAATTGTTAATCAAGAAAAGTACGCAAAGAACGAATTTGAGGAGTTTTAAGTAAAACGCGTTATTCCAAAACCCTTACAGGGCCGGAACGATCGTTTACTTAAACAACTCCATTAATGCTAATTTTAAAGCAAACTGTGGGTCTAATTCAGAACTAATCCGCTATTAGTACACACTATAACAGTATAACATTAATTCTTTCTGTCACTCGGAGCCGATTTACTGTATGAATATGCATCGCTTTTTCTATGCTAATTTCGCCTCTAAAACCTGATAAATTTGACGTTTCTGGAAATTTCGTAATAATTCTGCAGAATTATACTTTTTTGTTTAAAACCAAGTGCATGTTTCCGCAGCTGCGACTGTATAAAAGCTCTTAACTAAATTGGAAACAGTTTATCTTCCATGTCAAAGCTAAACTAAGTTGTTCAGATAAGAAATTAAATGTTGGATCGTTATAAAAATGATTTAAAGAGGGTGTCAATTGACTTTTAGTGGGTCAAAAGTCAAATGAAAGGTGAAATGTTTACTTCCTCTATAATCGATTTGTGGTGAAATCCGTTGAGTCAGCCACACAATAAGAATAAATAATGTAATTCCTAATCTGAATCAATAAGCAGACACCCCTCTTCCGAGGACAGATAAAATATTCTTTCCTGTAGGAAGTGTTTGTTGGTTTTAGTACCGTTTGTCTTTCGTATTCCTTTGGCCCATCGGCCCGATCCTGATTTATTACGGATTTACCTCACACTCGTACGAAAACTTACTGAATACGCAGATTTAATATTTCGAAGTTGAAAACATAGTCAGATTAAGTTTTATGGAAAAAAAGACCGTTTTCTGATCGCTTTTCCGACTTGATGGCGACATTTATCAAAGATTGATATCGCTACTTGGAATTTAGGCAAAATTAATTCCTGGCGAAGCAGTGGAGTACTTACGTTCGAAAACTGATCTTAAATGAGGGAAGAGTTTTTTTTACAAATTTTGACTTTGTAGATTAAAATTATTTCTAAAAATAAAAATTTGTAAGTCCCACAATTTAAACTCTACGGCAATAAAATCTATTATTAGAACTATAGTTAACAACTTCACTAAGTTAGAACGATTTAAAACAAAAGAAGCAATTTTTAGAAAATTTTGACTTGATAGAGAAACTAAAAATTTCAAATTTTCTTAAATAAAAATTTGTAGTTCCGGCAATTTCAGCTATACGATAATAAAATTTGGGGAGTTTATTACCAGAACTATGATTATCAACTCCACCAAATGAGACCGTTTTAAAACAAAAGAAGCAATTTTTAGAAATTGTTTACTAACAGAGAAACTAAAAGTTTCAAATTTTCACAAATAAAAATTTGTAATTCCAACATTTTTAATTGTATGGCAATAAGATTTGGGGAGTTTATTATTTGAACTATGTTAATCAATTCCACCAAATTAGAACGTTCTAAAACAAAAAAAGCAATTTTTAGAAATTTTTAACTTATAGAGAAACTAAAAGTTCCAAATTTTCTCAAATAAAAATTTGTAATTCCGGCAATTTTAACTTTACAACATTAAAATTTGGGGAGTTTTTCACTAAAACTATTATAATCAACTCCACCAAATTAGAACGATCTAAAACAAAAGATGCAATTTTTAAAAATTTTGACTTCATAGAGAAACTAAAAATCTCTCATTTTCGCAAATAAAAATTTGTAATTCCGGCAATTTTAACTTTACAACAATAAAATTTGGGGAGTTTTTTACTAAAACTATGATTATCAACCCCACCAAATTAGAGAGATTTAAAACAAAAGATACAATTTTTAGAAATTTTGACTTGATAGAGAAACTAAAAGTCTCTAATTTTCGTAAATAAAAATTTGTAATTCCGACAATTTTAATTGCATTGCAGTGAAATTTCGGGAGTTTATTATTAGAACTATGATTATCAACTACACTAAATTGGAAAGATCTAAAACAAAAGAAACAATTTTTAGAAAATTTTGACTTGATAGAGAAACTAAAAATTTCAAATTTTCTTAAATAAAAATTTGTAGTTCCGGCAATTTCAGCTATACGACAATAAAATTTGGGGAGTTTATTACTAGAACTATGATTATCAACTCCAAAAAATGAGACCGTTTTAAAACAAAAGAAGCAATTTTTAGAAATTTTAACTTGATAGAGAAACTAAAAATCTCTAATTTTCACAAATAAAAATTTGTAATTCCAACAATTTTAATTGTATGGCAATAAAATTTAGGAAGTTTATTATTTGAACTATGTTTATCAATTCCACCAAATTAGAACGTTCTAAAACAAAAAAGCAATTTTTAGACATTTTTTACTTATAGAGAAACTAAAAGTTTCAAATTTTCACAAATAGAAATTTGTAATTCCGGCAATTTTAACTTTACAGCAATAAAATTTGGGGAGTTTTTTACTAAAACTATGATTATTAACTCCACCAAATTAGAACGATCTAAAACAAAAGATGCAATTTTTAGAAATTTTGACTTGATAGAGAAACTAAAAGTCTCTAATTTTTGTAAATAAAAATTTGTAATTCCGACAATTTTAATTGCATGGCAGTGAAATTTCGGGAGTTTATTATTAGAACTATGATTATCAACTACACTAAATTGGAAAGATCTAAAACAAAAGAAACAATTTTTAGAAAATTTTGACTTGATAGAGAAACTAAAAATTTCAAATTTTCTTAAATAAAAATTTGTAGTTCCGGCAATTTCAGCTATACGACAATAAAATTTGGGGAGTTTATTACTAGAACTATGATTATTAACTCCACCAAATGAGACCATTTTAAAACAAAAGAAGCAATTTTTAGAAATTTTAACTTGATGGAGAAACTAAAAATCTCTAATTTTCGTAAATAAAAATTTGTAATTCCAACAATTTTAATTGTATGGCAATAAAATTTAGGAACTTTATTATTTGAACTATGTTTATCAATTCCACCAAATTAGAACGTTCTAAAACAAAAAAAGCAATTTTTAGAAATTTTTTACTTATAGAGAAACTAAAAGTTTCAAATTTTGACAAATAAAAATTTGTAATTCCGGCAATTTTAACTTTACAACAATAAAATTTGGGGAGTTTTTTACTAAAGCTATGATTATCAACCCCACCAAATAAGAAAGATCTAAAACAAAAGATGCAATTTTTAAAAATTTTGACTTGATAGAGAAACTAAAAATCTCTCATTTTCGCAAATAAAAATTTGTAATTCCGGCAATTTTAACTTTACAACAATAAAATTTGGGGAGTTTTTTACTAAAACTATGATTATCAACTCCACCATATTAGAACGATCTAAAACAAAAGAAGCAATTTTTAGAAATTTTGACTTGAGAGAGAAACTAAAAGTCTCTAATTTTCGTAAATAAAAATTTGTAATTCCGATAATTTTAATTGCATGGCAGTGAAATTTTGGGACTTCATTATTTGAACTATTTTTATCAATTCCACCAAATTAGAACGTTCTAAAACAAAAAAAGCAATTTGTAAAAATTTTGACTTGAAAAAGAAACTAAAGATTTCTAATTTTCATAAACAAAAATTTGTAATTCCGACAATTTTAACTCTACCGCAATAAAATTTAGGGAGTTTATAATTTGAACTATGATTATCAACTCCACAAAGTTAGAACTATCTAAAACAAAAGAAACAATTTTTAGAAATTTTTAACTTATAGAGAAACTAAAAGGTTCAAATTTTGACAAATAAAAATTTGTAATTCCGACAATTTTAATTGTATGGCAATAAAAATTGGGGAGTTTATTATACAAACTATGTTTATTAATTCCTTCAAATTAGAACGTTCTAAAACAAAAAAAGCAATTTGTAAAAATTTTGACTTGAAAAAGAAACTAAAGATTTCTAATTTTCATAAACAAAAATTTGTAATTCCGACAATTTTAACTCTACCGCAATAAAATTTGGGGAGTTTATTATTAGAACTATGATTATCAACTCCACCAAATGTGAACGTTCTAAAACAAAAGAAGGAATTTTTATAAATTTTGACTTGAGAGAGAAACTAAAAATCTCTCATTTTCGTAAATAAAAATCAGTAATTCCGACAGTTTTAATTGTATGGCAATGAAATTTCGGGAGTTTATTACGAGAACTATATTTATTAACTACACCAAATTTTAACATTCTAAAACAAAAGAAGCAATTTTTAGAAATTTTGACTTGATAGAGAAATTGAAAGTCTCTAATTTTCGTAAATAAAAATTTGTAATTCCAACAATTTTAATTGTATGGCAATTAAAATTTGGGGAGTTTATTATTTGAACTATGTTTATCAATTTCACCAAATTAGAACGTTCTAAAACAAAAAAAGCAATTTTTAGAAATTTTTTACTTATAAAGAAACTAAAAGTTTCAAATTTTCACAAATAAAAATTTGTAATTCCGGCAATTTTAACTTTACAGCAATAAAATTTGTGGAGTTTATTACTACAATTGTGATTATTAACTCCATCAAATTAGACCGTTTTAAAACAAAAGAAGCAATTTTTAGAAATTTTAACTTGATAGAGAAACTAAAAATCTCTAATTTTCGTAAATAAAAATTTGTAATTCCAACAATTTCAATTGTATGGCAATAAAATTTGGGAAGTTTATTATTTGAACTATGTTTATCAATTCCACCAAATTAGAACGTTCTAAAACAAAAAAAAGCAATTTTTAGAAATTTTGACTTGATAGAGGTTTTCTAAACATTTCTAATTGTCATAAACAAAAATTTGTAATTCCGACAATTTTAACTCTACCGCAATAAAATTTGGGGAGTTTATAATTTGAACTATGATTATCAACTCCACAAAGTTAGAACTATCTAAAACAAAAGAAACAATTTTTAGAAATTTTTAACTTATAGAGAAACTATAAGTTTCAAATTTTGACAAATAAAAATTTGTAATTCCGACAATTTTAGTTGTATGGCAATGAAATTTGGGGAGTTAATTATTTGAACTATGATTATCAACTTCACTAAACTAGAACATTCTAAAACAAAGGAAACAATTTTTAGAAATTTTAACTTGATGGAAACTAAAAAAATCTCTAATTTTCGTAAATAAAAATTTGTAATTCCGACAGTTTTAATTGTATGGCAATGAAATTTCGGGAGTTTATTACTAGAACTATGGTTATTAATTTCACCAAATTTTAACCTCCTAAAACAAAAGAAGCAATTTTTGGAAATTTTAACTTGAGAGAAAAACTCAAAATCTCTCATTTTCAACAATTAAATTTTGTTAAATTTTTACTCTCTAACAATTAGATTTTCATTTTTACCCTGAAACAACTAACAGACCCACATTTCAACTTGTTACCAATTTTCTCGCTCTTTCAAAAACGAATTTCATTTCACAGAACGCCCAACTACCAAACATGGTCAACTCGGCTTCTCCGTAATGAAATACCTTTCTCGGCTTATTAACCACACAACCATTTCCACATACTTTACGAAGATCAAGATAACATTAAATAAAAACATAATTAAGATAGTTTCGATTTAAATCATGTAAGTGAACAGCAATAAAAAAACAGCCTTCAATTTATGCTTGATTAAAATTAACCCATGATTCGATCATCAGCAAGTTTTTTCAGTTATAAACGAGCGCGATTTTATGTTCGCTGCAACATTTATGTATCTCCAATTTGTGTTTAATGTCTGATAATTGAGATTAACTGGATACTACCAAGTCGTTTAATTTGCATGGAGGTGATAACACCAGGATGCAGATAAATTCGATGGAAAACTGAATACTCTCATTTGTTATGTGGTCAAAACTTGCAGAAAAACTCGAGATATTGATCTCGCGACACTACAATGCCGTATCAATGAAAGGGAAGTTATTAGAAAAGTTTCTTTGGAAAATTCTCCCTTTCTTTATCACCTTCGAGATATTGAAACTTTAGTCAGACGTGACTCGTCAAAATCAAATTTATTCAATTTCCGTACAGAGGCGGCATTGTTTTGGAGTAATGGCGCTATCAAGGCGGCAAGAAGCGTCGGATTTAATTGTTATGGGACACACGCGGGTATTTTGTTTATGGGGAGTTTAAGGAAGTTCCGGCGCACAAATTGCGTTTCTTAAAAATCAGTTTTCGGGGGTTTTTCATGATAGAACCGTGCGGATCGAACCGAGGGCACCTTATGTGAAAATTTTTTTTACGCAATTTCAACGAAATTTTCGTGTTTTGAGCCCTATAAAGTTCATATTTTTCGAAGCAAATTCTCTCTAACATTTTCCCTGGTCATTTTAATAATTAATTACTGTATATATTGAAGATATTTCATTCAGGAGTGAAAAGCGTCCGCTCTCTCGTATCACCTCATCCTCATTAAGCGCCTGAAATACAAACCGCTCGAACATCTCTCCTACGTTGTAACGTTATTTAACTCTGCGTCGGAATTCGCAATATACGACATTAGGAACAATAGTCTCCTGCTATCATTGCCTGTACAAAGTGATAAAACTGCCGCATAATTTTCATAATAAACAGTTACAGCCAATTACAAGCCGGTCCCGTTTTCTTGGTGCGGCTTTTAATGCGCTGTATCTTCAATTTATCATCATTCATTTCGTTCCTGATCACCCATGACATATCACTGAAAATGACTGATGGATAAATTGCTCGGAAATTGGAAATTCCGCTTGTTTTCCTGTGAAAATCATTGATGATGTAGTTGGATATTGTTGGGTTAGGCATCTGGGCAATAACGAAATCTGGAAACTGGATGGAAGCACTTTCCAGCAGGTTCCTTCACTGCGCAGCTTGCGTCTGGACGGCAACCGTCTGCGCGGTGTTCCTTCGGAGGCACTGACCGCTCTCCCACACCTTGAGGTCCTGTGAGTACCAGGACCAACACTCTAAAGGACACGCCGGTGCTCCAGAAGCCACGCGAATTTTTTGTTGTCAAGAAGAAGAAATTGATTCGGTGGCTGCTGGAGCATAAAGAGCTGAATCGACGACCACTAATACCACTCACCTGTAACGCTATTTACAATATACTTTACGACACTTTACACTTATTTATGCGCTAATAAAACTAATAAACACTCTCATTAACACGTCATTAACTGTTTTGTAGTATAAATAAACGTTCGGATTACCATTAAAACGATTATTTGACACAATTGGAGATAATTGGCATTCGAAAATTACATTTTAGCGAAAAACTGTTTTATCGATACACGTTTTAAACGCTTTGTTTTGCAGGAATATTGGAAATAATTTGATCAACACTCTCCCGAACGCCGCCTTCCCGCCTCTGGATAAACTCGTTGTTTTGTGAGTATTTCCTCTATTTGCTCGGTTTATTTCCATCCGAATTCAAAATCGAACTTGGCTGAATTGCGGAGAGAGCTTTAAGTATTATGACTTTCACAGTTATTCGCGCTTTATTTTTTATTGAGCTGTAAACTTCAACATTAGGATAAGAGGTCGTGAGGTTTAACGATGAAAATTGGACGATTATTTTCAGTGAAAATCAAATTTTATTCGGAGAGTTATGCAACCAAATATACTTTTAATTACGCAGCGGTGATCGCGATACAGTCGCGCACGAAAATTTGTGCTTGTGCTGTGTAAATCGGCTTACTGGCCTCAATACTCGGTACCTTTTATGTCAAAATGGGCAAATGTCAATTTCTTAGGCGGCAATGATGCCAATTTTGTCGTCTGTTGTCACGAAGTCTAAACCCACCCTTGGTCGCAAAACGTCACTCACAATGACAATAAAGGTTGAACTACAAAGACTGACAAAAATTTGATGTCCAAAAACTTTTGACGTTTGCGAATATTCAACAACTTCAAAGTTGACTTTTCTTGGGAATATAAAGGTCATTTATTATTTGACGGTTCCAAAATGACCGAAACTACAATCTAAACCGATTAGATTCACGTAATTCTGTAAAATCAAGTAGGCAGCGCTAATGACATCCACATCCAGTCGGCTTAGATTACAAATGTTTACTTTGACAGTTATTTCCTATTTAATGTTGGAATCTTGACAAACTTTTGAAATTTTGAGATGACAAAGTTGGCACTATTGTCCCCCATAATTTGACATTTGCCAACTCTGACATGAAAATTAATTAGTGCAATTTAAAGTTTCTTAATTTTGTCTCTTTTTTGGTAGAATTTTGACATTTGAAATAATTAATATGCAAATCCTGAGTTTTATTCTTTTTAAATTTGATATCTATACAGGTAAAATTACAAGAGTTACATTTTTTTTTTCAAAAATTTTGAAAATTTTAGTTTGGCACTAATAATAAACGGTTTTAATATTTGTCTTTTGTGTCGTAGTACTGTGTAATTTTACACAATTAATAAGCAAATGTGGACCATTAACTTCCCAAAATTTCATTTTCATAGAGTTAAAACTTCCAAAAATATAAATTTCTAAAAAAAATTTGAAAATTCTCGCTTCGTTCTAACAATGACAATTTCTTAAATTTGTCTCTTTTGTGGTAAAATTTTGACATTTGAAATAATTAATAAGCAATTCAAGACTTTTAACATTCTCATATCTTTTTGATATCCTAGAGGTAAAATTACAAGAGTACACATTTTTCCAAACATTTTGAAAATTCATGTTGTCTCAAGGACAACAATTTCTAAAACGGGTGTCTTTTGTCGTAGAATTTTAACATTTGGCACAGTAAACAAGCACATTAAGACAATTGATGTCCTAAAGTTTCATTTCTTTAGAGTTAAAAGTACCAGAGATATACATTTTTAGAAAATTTTGAAAATTCTGTCTTCGTCTTAAAAATATATTTTTTAAAATTTTTCTCTTTTATGGTAAAATTTTGTCATTTAGAATAATTAATAAGCAATTCAAGACCTTTAATACTCTCAATTTTGATATCCATAGAGGTAAAATTACAAGAGATACACATTTTTCCAAACATTTTGAAAATTCAAGTTGTTTCAAGGATAAAAATTTCTAAAACGTGTCTTTTTTCGTAGAAATTTAACATTTGGCAAAATAAACGAACACATTAAGACAATTAATGTCCTAAAGTTTTATTTCTATAGAGTTAAAAGTACCTGAGATATAAATTTTTAGAAAATTTTGAAAATTCTGACTTCGTCCTAAAATTATATTTTTTTAAATTTGTCTCTTTTGTGGTAGACTTTTGACATTTAGAATAATTAATAAGCAAATGCAGACCTTTAACCTTCTTAGTTTGAAATCCATCGAGCTAAAATTACAAGAGTTACATTTTTTTTCAAAAATTTTGAAAATTTTAGTTTGCTCTAATAATGAACGGTTCTAACATTTGTCTCTTTTGTCGTAAAACTGTGTAATTTGGCACAATTAATAAGCGAATGTGGACCATTAACATCCCAAAATTTTATTTCCATAGAGTAAAAACTACCTGAGATATAATTTTTTACAAAATTTTGAAAATTCTAGCTTTGTCCTAACAATGAATTTTTTTTTAAATTTCTCTTTTGTGGAAGAATTTTGACAAATAATAATTAATAAGCAAATGCAGACCTTTAACCTTCTTAGTTTGAAATTTCTAGAGGTAAAATTACAAGTTACAATTTTTTTTCAAAAATTTTGAAAATTTTAGTTTGTTCTAATAATGAACGGCTCTAACATTAGTCTCTTTTGTCGTATAACTGTGTAATTTGACACAATTAATAAGCAAATGTAGACTATTAACTTCCCAAAATTTCATTTCCATAGAGTTAAAACTACCTGAGATATAAATTTTTACAAAATTTTGAAAATTCTAGCTTCGTCCTAGCAATGAAAAATTTTCAAATTTATCTCTTTTGTGGTAGAATTTTGACTTTTAGGATAATTAACAAGTAAATGCAGACCTTTAGCCTTCTCAAGTTTAATATCCTTAGAGGTAAAAGGTTGGCACTATTGTTCCCCGATAATTTGACATTTGCCGACTTTGACTTGAAAATTAATTAGGCACCCCTTAAAAAAAGCTCCAAATGGGGTGAAATTTCCCTCAGGTGCGACTGTTGCTCAAAAAGAAATCGAATTTTGACACATTACAATGACAAAACTTTCACGATCGTCTTTTGTACCCCAAAACCCAATTTACACACCACCATTGCAACAGGAACGAATTACACGATGAGATTTGTGACCTTGAGCAAATATTTGCAACCTAAACCGACTGCAAACTAAACGCGCGGGGGTTGACCAATCACGAGCGTGCTTTCTCCCGGGAAATTTAAAACTGAACAAACAAACCTTAGTAATATAGCCATTTCTTGACAAAAATTTGTTTTTTCTGTGCAGGTTGATTTTATGCAGCCGGATTTACACCAACCAATTTTTGAAATTGACAGTATTGTGGTTTATATTTAGGTATATTTGACCAATTATGTTGGTAGAACGTGATTAAATCGTCCAATGAGGGCACAGTCCTGAAAGAAAAATGTAATTTTTCTATACAGTTAAAACTACTAGAGATATAAATTTTTAAAAAAATTTGAAAATTCTGGCTTCGTTCTAAAAATACATATATATTTTTTTAAATTTGTCTTTTTTATGGTAGAATTTTGCCATTTGGAATAATTAATAAGCAAGTTCAGACCTTTAACTTTCTCAAATTTGACATTCATAGAGGTAAAATTACAAGAGTTACAAATTTTTACAAAAATTTTGAAAATTGAAGTTTTGTCTCAAGGATAAAAATTTCTAAAATTTGTGTCTTTAGTCGTAGATTTTTGACATTTGGCATAATAAACGAGCACATAAAGACAATTAATGTCCAAAAGTTTTATTTCTATAAAGTTAAAACTACCAGAGATATACATTTTTAGAAAATTTAGAAAATTTTGGCTTCGTTCTAAAAATATATTTTTTTTAAATTTGTCTTGTTTGAGAATTTTGATATTTAGTATAATTAATAAACAAATTCTGACTTATAACCTTCTCAAGTTTGATATCCATAGAGGTAAAATTACAAGAGTTACAAATTTTTATAAAAATTTTAAAAATTTAGGTTTTGTCTCAAGGATAAACATTTCTAAAATTTGTGTCTTTTGTCGTAGAATTTTGAAATTTGGCATAATAAACGAGCACCTTCAGACAATTAATGTCCTAAAGTTTCATTTCTATAAAGTTAAAACTACCAAAAATATAGATTTTTAGAAAATATTGAAAATTCTTGCTTCGTTCTAACAATGAAAATTTCTTAAATTTGTGATAGAATTTTGACATTTGGAATAATTAATAAGCAAATGCAGTCATTTAACCTTCTCAAATTTAATATCCATAGAGGTAAAATTACAAGAGATTTTTACAAAATTTTTGAAATTGACAGCATTGTGGTTTCTGTTTAGGTATATTTGACCAGAACTAAATTATGTTGGTAGAACGTGATTAAATCGTCCAATGAGGGCACAGTCCTGAAAGAAAAATGTAATTTTGGGCGGAACTTTGTCAGCGCTCTGTATAATTCGCAGCGAACACGACACTCGCTTTTTTATTTTAACCAATCTCGAATTTAATTTCCTTCTAAATTACAATTGCCGACGAGCTCCGTATTGCCTATAAATCTGTTATCCTCCGTTCGGAACGCAATTCGTAATACAGATAAAATTGAGGAATGTTTTTATTAACACCAAGCCGACAGATTGGCTAAATATAAATTAGCAAAGAGCATAATTTATAGAAGCCGCCACTATAAATTCCGTATTTATAATTGGAGTTCAAAGGAACGGAATAGCGAAAATAAATATCGGATTTAAAAAAATGGCCATCGCAAGAGATTTTTTCAAATCTACTATATTTACTTTCCGGCGATAAATCTGTTGACTTGAGTTGTAATTAAAATTGAGTCGTTTTCCAGGCTGATGAAACGCAACCAGATCAGTGAGGTGGCAGAAGAGGCTTTTGCCAACTTGACATCTTTGAAAGTCTTGTAAGTATCAGCGTGTAGGCAAATCAATAGCGGCGTAATCTCGTTATAAAGCTTCCCACCGGCACAAGAACGCTTTATCATCCCATTTAATAAAGGCCACTCAAAGGGAAGTGTAACTCGTTTACAGACACCACCTTTTTATTGTACTTGTAATAAGGATTTATATTTCCACGTTGCCATTTTAATTACGGTGAAGTTGTCCATATGGCACGTGCAGGTTAACTTAATTAGAAAATTTGCTTCCAGGGAGCTCGACGACAATTTCCTAACCCAGATACCTACAGCAGTCACGAAGCTCGCCAAACTGCAAGAATTGTAAGTTTCTTTTTCTAATCTCGTCGCCGTGTGGCGTTGAATCTGATTGGAATCGAGTGAAAAGCAATCAGATTAATTAACTCGCTGCAAGGGCCACGGGAGTGCGAGATCCGCCGAATTCAAAGGGCCGCCTCTAGTTGAACTTGTAATTGTTGCAGATCGATATCTGGTAATCGTATCAAGTATATCCATGGGGGATTACTTCAGAAGACGCCAGCTCTAGCTCTCCTGGAGCTAAAAGGAAATCCTCTGACGGGAGTGGACGCCCACGCTTTCTCTTTCCTGCCGCGACTCCGAAAGCTGCAAGTATTATATGTTACCTCATGTGCATACATTTCGCTTCGGATTAAAATCCACAAGCTTGTCTGCTTTTACGACTCGAAATTCAATTTCAAAAAGTGTCCTCCGGATTTTATGGACTTTGCTACTTTAAGGAAGTTGTAAAGTCTTCAGGCATTAGAGTGTCGTAAAATCATATCATATCGCAAGTGGTAATTGGCGGGCGACGCTTTTACTATTTTCACTTGAAGATGTTTCTTTGCTGTACGCAGCGATTTGATTTATTTCGTCCTTTGTTGGCAGGATTCTGTCCGAAGCCCGGGAGTTGTCGACGTTCCCCAACTTGAACGGCACAACGGCCTTAGAAATCCTGAGGTTGGATAGGGCAGGGATTTCCTCCGTTCCTTCGTCTTTGTGTACGACTTGTCCCAGACTTAAAAGCTTGTCAGTTTATCAGCCTCGTTTCAGACCATTTATTAATGATCGTTTGTTGGCAGGGACCTCAAATCGAACAAGATGAAGACGATTCCCGACCTCAACAACTGCAGGGAAATGAGAGTGTTGTGAGTAGGCTTCAATCATTTTTAATTTTATTTTAAGATTTCACTCATTCTTTTGACTTGAAATTGGAGACTTAAAATTTTAAAAAATTAATAAGCAATCTACTGGTCTTTAAAATTTCATGTTGATGGCGTTAAAATCACCAAAGATATATTTTTTTCAAAAATTTAAATTTTTGGTTCGTCCTAATAATCAAAGTTCCAAACATTTGTGGTGTGTAAATGTGGTTACAATTAATAAGCAAATCAAGACCAATAAATCGCCTCAAATTTAATTTCCATTGAAGTAAAATGACAAGAGGTACAATTTTTTTGAAAATTTTGAAAATTTTTGCTTGCCACTAATAATATGAACGCTTCTAACATTTTTTTTTTGTCGCAGAATTGTGCAATTAATAAGCAAATGTAGACCATTAACTCACTTTTATTTCCATAGAGTTAACACTACCAGAGATATACATTTTTAGAAAATTTTGAAAATTCTGGCTTTGTACTAAAAATAAAAATTTCTGAAATTTGACTCTTTTGTGGTAGAATTTTGACATTTCAAATAATTAATAAGCAAATACAGACTTTTAACTTTCTCAAATTTAACAGTCATAGAGGTACAATTACAAGAGTTACAAATTTTTACCAAAATTTTGAAAATTCAAGTTTTATCTCAAGGATAAAAATTTCTAAAATTGGTGTCTTGTGTCATAGATTTTGGACATTTGGCATAATAAACCAGCACATTTAGAGAATTATTGTCTTAAAGTTTCATTTCTATACAGTTAAAACTACTAGAGATATAAATTTTTTTAAAAATTTGAAAATTCTGGCTTCATTCTAAAAATATATATTTTTTTAAATTTGTTTTTTTATGGCAGAATTTTGACATTTGGAATAATTAATAACCAAATGCAGACCTTTATCCTTCTTAAATTTTATATCTATATAGCTAAAATTACAAGAGTTACGAATTTTTACAAAAATTTTGAAAATTTATGTTTTGTCTCCAAAATAATAATATAATAATCTCTAAAATTTGTGTCTTTTGTGGTAGATTTTTTGACATTTGGCATATTAAACGAGCGTCTTAAGACAATTAATGTCCCAAAGTTTCATTTTTATAAAGTTAAAACTACCAGAGATATACATTTTTAGAAAATTTTGAAAATTCTGGCTTCGTACCTATTAAAAATAAAAATTTGTGAAACTTGTCTCTTTTGTGGTAGAATTTTGACACTTAGAATAATTAATAGGTAAATGCAGACCTTTAACTTTCTCAAATTTTATATCCATAGAGGTAAAATTACAAGAGTTACGAATTTTTAAAAAAATTTCGAAAATTCAAGTTTTATCTCAAGGATAAAAATTTCTAAAATTTGTGTCTTGTGTCATAGATTTTGGACATTTGGCATATTAAACCAGCACATTTAGGGAATTATTGTCTTAAAGTTTCATTTCTATACAGTTAAAACTACTAGAGATATAAATTTTTAAAAAAATTTGAAAATTCTTGGCTTCGTTCTAAAAATATATATTTTTTTAAATTTGTTTTTTTTTATGATAGAATTTTGACATTTGGAATAATTAATAAGCAAATGCAGACCTTTAACCTTCTTAAATTTTATATCTATATAGCTAAAATTACAAGAGTTACGAATTTTTACAAAAATTTTGAAAATTTATGTTTTGTCTCCAAAATAATAATATAATAATCTCTAAAATTTGTGTCTTTTGTCGTAGATTTTTTGACATTTGGCATATTAAACGAGCGTCTTAAGACAATTAATGTCCCAAAGTTTCATTTTTATAAAGTTAAAACTACCAGAGATATACATTTTTAGAAAATTTTGAAAATTCTGGCTTCGTACCTATTAAAAATAAAAATTTGTGAAACTTGTCTCTTTTGTGGTAGAATTTTGACACTTTAAATTATTGACATTTGGCATAATGAACGAGCACATTAAGGCAATTAATGCCCTAAAGTTTCGTTTCTATAGAGTTAAAACTACCAGAGATATAAATTTTTAGGAAATTTTGAAAATTCTTACTCTTCGTTCTAAAAATATATTTTTGTTAAATTTGTCTCTTTTACAGTAGAATTTTGACATTTGGAATAATTAATAAGCAAATGCAGACCTTTAACTTTCTCAATTTTCATATCCATAGAGGTAAAATTACAAGAATTACAATTTTTTTTTAATTTTAGCTTGGCTCTAATAATTAACGTTTTTAACATTTGTCTCTTTTGACGAAGAACTGTGTAATTTGACACAATTAATAAACAAATTTAGGCCATAAGTCTCCAATAATTTCATGTCTGTAGCGTTAAAACTGTCAGATATAATTTTTTAAATTTTTTTTGAAAATTCTTACTTCGATCTAACAATGAAAATTTCTTAAATTTGTCTCTTTTGTGGTAGAATTTTGACATATAAAATAATTAATAAGCAAATACAGACCTTTAACCTTCTCAAATTTGATATCCATAGAGGTAAAATTACAAGATTAACAAATTTTTTCACAAATTTTGAAAATTTTAGCATGGCTCTAAAAATAAATGCTTTTAACATTTGTTTCTTTTGTCGTAGAGCTGTGTAATTTTGCACAATAAATAAATAAATGTAGACAATTAACTTCCCAAAATTTCATTTCCATGGAGTTAAAACTACCAAAGATATAAATTTTTATAAAATTTTTAAAAATCTTGCTTCGTTCTAACAATGAAAATTTCTTAAATTTGTCTCGTTTGTGGTAGAATTTTCGCAGATTTTTCCGAAAATTTTTGATTTCTCTCACTTCGGCATTTTATTAAAAAATTTTCTCCTGCAGAGACCTGGCGAGCAACCACATCCGCTCCTTGGAAAACCGCCCGTTCCGCGGCATGTACCAGATGCACGACTTGCTCCTGGCACACAACGAAATCCAGTACATCCCTCAGGACGCCTTCCACAATCTGTCCAGGCTCCAAGTTTTGTAACGCGCCCAATAATTCATTTAACATTCTCTTAATACGTGTCGTTGCAGAAACCTCGAGGATAATCAGATTTCCTTCATCCATCCGGACGCTTTTCTCCCGATTTCCAAGATCGAAGATTTGTAAGTTTATCGGGCGTCGCGTCGGGGAGAGCATCTCCAGTTTTTAATTTACAGGAATTTGGGGCAAAATGTATTCCCCCATCTGCCGTCAGCTGGTCTGGAGCGGCTGTTACACTTAAAAACTTTCAATAATCCCAACTTACGTGAATTCCCTCCGCCTGAGGAGTTCCCGAGGATCCAGACGCTGGTTTTAGCGTACGCTTATCATTGTTGCGCGTTTTTACCGCTGATCCCGTCGAATCCTCCGCCGAAAGCCAAAGATTTCATTGTGTTTCCTGATATTGAAGATATCGACATGAACATGTGGAACTCGAGTCTGAGCGACTACTGGCCATCGCAGCGTAAGCATTTCTGGATTTATTAGGATTACAGTGTGCTATATTCCCATGTTCCAGAAAATATGAGTCATAAATTCGGGAAGAAATTCGAGACAATTTGGGAGAACATACGCTCGGATTTTACCTACCCCGGGAACTTTCCTTCGTACATGGAAGAGTACGCGGAGGAAGAGGCCCTCAGGGTGGCGGCAGGTGACGGGAATCCCGGGAAGATCCAGTGTTTACCGTTACCAGGACCCTTCTTACCCTGTCAGGACTTGTTTGACTGGTGGACGTTGCGGTGCGGCGTCTGGATCGTCTTTTTATGCGCCATGTTGGGGAACGGCACCGTCGTCTTCGTGTTGATCTTTTCCCGGGGGAAAATGGACGTGCCCAGGTTCTTGGTGTGCAACCTGGCCGCCGCCGACTTCTTCATGGGCATCTATTTAGGTACATTAACACCAATTTTTCGCATTTTTCCGTTTATCTATAATATTTTTTTTTTAAATAAAACTCCTACTAAGGAAATTATTGATCCAATTGATGAGACAATGACAAATTGGTCACTGTTGCTCAATTGTTTTAACACTTGGCACAGTTAATAACCAAGTTGGAGTTAATAACCTCTACAAATTTGGTTACTGTAGCATTAAAATTACCCAAATTACAACCCTTAATAAAAAAAATGCAGTTTTTGTTTCACCCAAAAAATAAATTTTGTAAAATCGGTCCCTGTTGCTCTATTGTTTTGAAATTCGGCACAGTTAGTAACCAAGTCCAAGTTAATAACCTCCCCAAATTTGGTTACTGTGGCATTAAAATTACCCGAATTACAACCCTTAATAAAAAAATTCGCAGTTTTTGTTTTACTCAAAAAATAAATTTTTGTAAAATCGGTCGCTGTTGTTCTATTGTTTTGAAATTTGGCACAATTAATATCTAAGTCAAAGTTTATAACCTCCCTAAATTTGGTTACTATGGCATTTAAATTACGCGAGTTACAACCCTTAATAAAAAACTTTGCTGTTTTTGTTTCAGCCAAAAAAAATTTTTTTCTGAAATCGGTCACTGTTTTTCTATTGTTTTGAAATTTAGCACAGTTAGTAACCAAGTCCAAGTTAATAACCTCCCCAAATTTGGTTACTGTGGCATTAAAATTATCTGAATTACAACCCTTAATAAAAAAAAATTGCAGTTTTTGTTTTACTCAAAAAATAAATTTTTGTAAAATCGGTCGCTCTTGTTCTATTGTTTTGAAATTTACCACAGTTAATAATCAAGTTATAGGTAATAATGTCCTCAAATTTTGTTACAATGGCATTAAAATTCCCAGAGTTACAACCCTTAATAAACAAAATTTGTGATAGTTTTCTGTTCATCCAAAATATGTTTTTGTAAAAACGGTCGCTGTTGCTCTATTGTTTTGAAATTTGGCACAGTTGATAACCAAGTCTAAGTTAATAACCTCCCTGTGGCGTTAAAATTACACGGGTTGCAACCCTTAGTAAAAAAATTCGCAATTTTTGTTTCTCCCAAAAAATTGATTTTTGTAAAATTGGTCACTATTGCTCTATTGTTTTGAAATTTGGCACAGTTAATAACTAAATTACAGTTAATAACCTCACCAAATTTGGTTACTGTGGCATTCAAATTACTCGAGTTACAACCCTTATAAAAAATTTTTGCTGTTTTTGTTTCACCCAAAAAATGAGATTTTGCTCTATTGTTTTGAAATTTGGCACAGTTAGTAACCAAGTCCAAGTTAATAACCTCTCAAAATTTGGTAACTGTGGCATTAAAATTACCCGAGTTACAACCTTTAATAAAAAATTTTGCATTTTTTTGTTTCGCCCAAAAATAACTTTTTGTAAAATCGGTTGGTGTTTCTCTATTGTTTTGACATTTGTCGCAGTTAGTAACTAAGTCCAAGGTTATAACCTCCCAATATTTGGTAATTGTGGCGTTAAAATTACCCGAGTTACAACCCTTAATAAAAAAAATTGCTGTTTTTGTTTCACCCAAAAAATAAAATTTTGTTAAATTTGTCGCTGTTGCTCTATTGTTTTGAAATTTGGCACAGATAGTAACCAAGTCCAAGTTAATAACCTCTTAAGATTTGGTAGCTGTGGCATTAAAGTTACCCGAGTTACAACCCTTAATAAAAAATTTTGCTGTTTTTGTTTTACCTAAAAAATAAAATTTTGTTAAATTGGTCGCTGTTTCTCTATTGTTTTCGAATTTGGCACAGTTGGTTACCAGGTCCAAGTTAATAGCCTCCCCAAATTTGGTTACTGTGGCATTAAAATTACCCGAGTTACAACAAATTAATTAATAATTAATTTATAAAAAAAATATTGGCACTTTTAGGCTCATTCAAAAAAAAAAAATTTTTAAACCGTCGCTTGTGTCCTATAATTTTGAAATTTGGCACGATTAGTAACCAAGGCTAAATCAGTACCCTCCCAAAATTTGGTTACTGTACCATTAAAATTATTAGAGTTACAACCTTTCAAAGTTTGTTTGTAAAATCTTAATAAAAAATTCCATGTTCAACCTCCAGGTTTCTTGGCCGTGGTGGACGCCTCCACCCTCGGCGAGTTCCGCATGTACGCCATCCCCTGGCAGATGTCCGCCGGTTGCCAACTCTCCGGCTTCTTAGGCGTGTTGAGCTCCGAACTGTCCGTCTACACCCTCGCGGTGATCACTCTGGAGCGCAACTACGCCATCACCCACGCCATGCACTTGAACAAGCGCCTGTCTTTGAAGCACGCCGGCTACATCATGATCTGCGGCTGGAGCTTCGCCATCGTCATGGGTCTCCTTCCTCTCTTCAGCGTGTCGGACTACCGCAAGTTCGCCGTTTGCCTTCCTTTCGAAACCAAAGATGCCGCGAGTTTAACCTACGTGGTCTTCTTGATGTTCATCAACGGCGTGGCGTTCCTCATCCTCATGGGCTGCTACTTGAAGATGTACTGCGCGATCCGCGGGTCGCAAGCGTGGAATTCCAACGACTCCCGCATCGCGAAGAGAATGGCTTTGTTGGTTTTCACGGACTTTTTGTGTTGGTCGCCGATCGCGTTCTTCTCCTTAACCGCAGCTTTCGGTCTTCAGTTAATTTCGCTGGAGCAAGCCAAAGTGTTCACTGTGTTCGTTCTACCTCTGAATTCGTGCTGCAACCCGTTTTTATACGCGATCTTGACGAAGCAGTTCAAGAAGGACTGCGTGATGATCTGCAAGGCCATCGAAGAGAGTCGCGTGACGCGGGGAATTGGCCGCTGCAGACACAGTTCGAACTTTAGCAACCGACAGACACCGGCGAATACTAACAGTTTAGCCGACCGGTCGTCGCGCGAGAACCAAAACCACCACGTCCCGACCTGCACGTGCAATGTTAAGCTTCTGGGAGAAAGAAGCGCGCCGCCGCAGCGCACCGACCGGAAGAAAGGCACTCGCGAGTGGCTCCTCAGCAAAGCGAGGTGGCTGCTCTGCGTGCGGCGACAACCCCGCCATAGGCCCCGTTCCGACCAGTACACCTACCAGATCGCCGAGATCCAACAGAAGCAGCACAAGCGAGCCTCCTCGGTGTCGTCTTCGGAGAATTTCAGCTCCTCGCGTTCGGACTCGTGGCGCCACAACCACCACTGCGGCATCCCTCTGCGCCTCTTAGACCCCAAACGCCGCGCGTCCTCTTGGCTGGTCACCCGCAAGACCTCCCAGGACTCGAACTTGTCGAGCTCGCGGAACGACTCCTCCGGCTCCGCCACGACGGCCAGCACGAGCACGTGGAGGATTTCGCGCTCGAGCGCCTCCAGCGAGCCGAACAGGATCCGCGCGAAGCCCCGGTTGACCAGGCAGAGCGCCATTCAGGACGAGGCCGATCTCCCGGGGAGTCCCGGGAGGTTGACGGTGAGGTTCCTGACGACGATCCCGTCGGCTGCGGAGACGAGCATGCAGATGGAGGACGAGCAGCCGGCGATTCTTGTGAGCCCCTCGAAGGAGCGGGAAGGGCCGCTGTACGCCATTTTGCATTCGCAGCCGGTCACTCCGGCGAGGAGGCAGTCGATCGTCACGCTGCATCCGCCAGAGACCATTTCTTCTAGTCAGCCCAGTGAAGCAGGGCCTTCCAGATAATAATAACTGCATTTAGTACCTAGGTTTACCAAAAGAGGGCGCTCTGAGTTTTGAGGGCGTGTCGCTACCAAAATACTACCTATTTTAGCTATAAATGTTTTGTATTTATTATTACTTGAATAAGACAGAATGCGTGATATGTTTAGGATAAGGCGGAAATTAATAACAATAAGTGATAATTTATAACGCAAATATATATAAATATAAAATGTTATTTACACAAAGACGTTCCATGTTAAATATAGGAAGTATGAAATTAAACTATTCCATACTGTTATTATTATTACTACATTGTTGTATACAAATCTACCTCCTAGTTTCATACAAAGACTTAATAAAATATACACTTAACTAGTATCTACTAACTGCGTTTTCCATCTAGGACATCGAAGCTCGCCTGGACAAATTATAGGTTTTGTGGTCCCGGAACAACGCGAAGAAGCACTTTTCTAATAAGCAAAACAAACGGAGAAAATGTTTATTGCGCCTATTTTTAACTCCAATTTACAAACACATTGCCACAATCAATTTAATAAATGGTTAGAGCTTTTAGAAATCTGACTCATGTCTTTGCGTCCTTGCCAAATAGTCCAGGCAAAACAGACAAATTTCAAATTCCCATCAGGCTGATTTTTTGTGTGGACGTTTATTGTTTCAAACAAAATGGCAAAAGTCCCCATTTATAGGTGTGCTGCTAAAAAAGTTACGCGGTGGTAAATGTCAAAGAAAACCACAGTCGAAACAGAACTTAGTGCCTTTTTTAACTTAACCCACGGATTTTTCTAGCAACTTATGAAATTAGTCTTCTGCTAATTCTTTTTCATGGTACTTATTTTCTTGAAGAACTTTTTCTAGTTTTTGAGTCCACAAAAGAACAGGATGTATTTTATGTATATCTTTGTTAAAATCGGCCAATTTAGACTCATTTATCTAAGATTCAGGTAAGATGAGCCTCGACAATTTCCACATACTGTTGAAAAATAAAACTTAACTTTTTCACGCAAAGTTAAAACTATAACTTTTACCACCATTAAAACAATTACTTTTCACTAGTTTATTTGAAATAAATGAAGATACAATTTTAACAGTTTTCTACCCTTTATTTTAGTCTTTATGTCTGTCTTCAGCAACAATCAGCAATAATAAAGTTGGTCATTACCAATATTTAAAATTGGTAATGCACAACATTTTTGACCATTTTGTAACTGTAAAATCCTTTAGAGTTCTTAAAAGCAAAAATGGTTTTACTTTGTGGAAATCTGCGGCGCGTTTGACTCCTAGAAGTCACACTTTTCAAATCATTCTTTTGCGTTGCGGAATAAAATGTTAAATTCTCATGGGTCTGTGAATTCTAAGGTCTTTAAAATACCCTGTTATACCTTTAGAATTTTATCATCGGTCAACGTTTTCGTACACGTGAAAATTTAGAAATTTTTAGAAATTTTCATTTTGAGGACGAACTAAAAATTGTCATCACTCAATTAAATTCCGTACTTTTGTCAAATTTTATTGTAAAACTGTGAAATTTGGTGGTTTTATTACTTTAGACTTGTTAATCTACTGCCCTAAATTTCCAAATTTTAGAGCAAGAAATAGAGTTTTTAGAAATTTCGTAAAAATTTTCATGACTTTCATTTAAATTCCGTAACTTTGTCAGATTTCATTTTAAAATTGTGCAATTTGGAAGTTTTATCACTTTAGACTTGTTAATCTACTGCTCTAAATTTCAAAATTTTATAGCAAGAAATAGAGTTTTTAGAAATTTTTATTTCGAAGACGAACTAAAAATTTTCATGACTCATTTAAATTCCGTAACTTTGTCAGATTTTATTTTAAAACTGTGAAATTTGGAGGTTTTATCACTTTAGACTTGTTAATCTACTGCTCTAAATTTCAAAATTTTAGAACAAGAAACAGAGTTTTTAGAAATTTTCATTTCGAAGACGAACTAAAAATTTTCATGACTCATTTAAATTCCGTAACTTTGTCAGATTTCATTTTAAAACTGTGCAATTTGGAGGTTTTATCACTTTAAACTTGTTAATCAACTGCTCTACATTTAAAAAGTTTAGAGCAAGAAATAGAGTTTTTAGAAATTTTTATTTTGAAGACGAATTAAAAATTTCCATGGCTTTTATTTAAATTCCGTAACTTTGTCAGATTTCATTTTAAAACTGTGCAATTTGGAAGTTTTATCACTTTAAACCTGTTAATCAACTGCTCTACATTTAAAAAGTTTAGAGCAAGAAATAGAGTTTTTAGAAATTTTTATTTTGAAGACGAATTAAAAATTTCCATGGCTTTTATTTAAATTCCGTAACTTTGTCAGATTTCATTTTAAAACTGTGAAATTTGGAGGCTTTATCGCTTTAGACTTGTTAATCTACTGCTCTAAACTTCAAAATTTTAGAGCAAGAAATAGAGTTTTTAGAAATTTTTATTTCGAAGACGAACTAAAAATTTTCATTACTTTCACTTAAATTCCGTAACTTTGTCAGATTTCATTCAAAAACTGTGAAATTTGGATATTTTATTACTATAAACTTGTTAATCTTCTGCTCCAAATTTCAAAATTTTAGAGCAAGAAATAGAGTTTTTAGAAAATTTTATTTCGACGACGAACTAAAAACTTTCATGACTTCCACTTAAATTCCGTAACTTTATCAGATTTCATTTTACAACTGTGAAATTTGGACGTTTTATCACTTTAGACTTGTTAATCTACTGCTCTAAACTTCAAAATTTTAGAGCAAGAAATAGAGTTTTTAGAAATTTTTATTTCGAAGACGAACTAAAAATGTTCATGACTTTCATTTAAATTCCGTAACTTTGTCAGATTTCATTTTAAAACTGTGCAATTTGGAGGTTTTATCACTTTAAACTTGTTAATCTACTGCTCTACATTTAAAAAGTTTAGAGCAAGAAATAGAGTTTTTAGAAATTTTTATTTTGAAGACGAATTAAAAATTTCCATGGCTTTTATTTAAATTCCATAAGTTTGTCAGATTTCATTTTAAAACTGTGAAATTTGGAGGCTTTATCGCTTTAGACTTGCTAATCTACTGCTCTAAACTTCAAAATTTTAGAGCAAGAAATAGAGTTTTTAGAAATTTTTATTTCGAAGACGAACTAAAAATTTTCATTACTTTCACTTAAATTCCGTAACTTTGTCAGATTTCATTCAAAAACTGTGAAATTTGGATATTTTATTACTATAAACTTGTTAATCTTCTGCTCCAAATTTCAAAATTTTAGAGCAAGAAACAGAGTTTTTAGAAATTTTTATTTCGAAGACGAACTAAAAATTTTCATGACTCATTTAAATTCCGTAACTTTGTCAGATTTTATTTTAAAACTGTGAAATTTGGAGGTTTTATCACTTTAAACTTGTTAATCAACTGCTCTACATTTAAAAAGTTTAGAGCAAGAAATAGAGTTTTTAGAAATTTTTATTTTGAAGACGAACTAAAAATTTCCATGGCTTTTACTTAAATTCCGTAACTTTGTCAGATTTTATTTTAAAACTGTGAAATTTGGAGGTTTTATCACTTTAGACTTGTTAATCTACTGCTCTAAATTTCAAAATTTTAGAGCAAGAAATAGAGTTTTTAGAAATTTTTATTTCGACGACGAACTAAAAACTTTCATGACTTCCACTTAAATTCCGTAACTTTATCAGATTTCATTTTACAACTGTGAAATTTGGACGTTTTATCACTTTAGACTTGTTAATCTACTGCTCTAAACTTCAAAATTTTAGAGGAAGAAATAGAGTTTTTAGAAATTTTTATTTCGAAGACGAACTAAAAATGTTCATGACTTTCATTTAAATTCCGTAACTTTGTCAGATTTCATTTTAAAACTGTGCAATTTGGAGGTTTTATCACTTTAAACTTGTTAATCAACTGCTCTACATTTAAAAAGTTTAGAGCAAGAAATAGAGTTTTTAGAAATTTTTATTTTGAAGACGAACTAAAAATTTCCATGGCTTTTACTTAAATTCCGTAACTTTGTCAGATTTTATTTTAAAACTGTGAAATTTGGAGGTTTTATCACTTTAGACTTGTTAATCTACTGCTCTAAATTTCAAAATTTTAGAGCAAGAAATAGAGTTTTTAGAAATTTTTATTTCGACGACGAACTAAAAACTTTCATGACTTCCACTTAAATTCCGTAACTTTATCAGATTTCATTTTACAACTGTGAAATTTGGACGTTTTATCACTTTAGACTTGTTAATCTACTGCTCTAAACTTCAAAATTTTAGAGGAAGAAATAGAGTTTTTAGAAATTTTTATTTCGAAGACGAACTAAAAATGTTCATGACTTTCATTTAAATTCCGTAACTTTGTCAGATTTCATTTTAAAACTGTGCAATTTGGAGGTTTTATCACTTTAAACTTGTTAATCAACTGCTCTACATTTAAAAAGTTTAGAGCAAGAAATAGAGTTTTTAGAAATTTTTATTTTGAAGACGAATTAAAAATTTCCATGGCTTTTATTTAAATTCCATAACTTTGTCAGATTTCATTTTAAAACTGTGAAATTTGGAGGCTTTATCGCTTTAGACTTGTTAATCTACTGCTCTAAACTTCAAAATTTTAGAGCAAGAAATAGAGTTTTTAGAAATTTTTATTTCGAAGACGAACTAAAAATTTTCATTACTTTCACTTAAATTCCGTAACTTTGTCAGATTTCATTCAAAAACTGTGAAATTTGGATATTTTATTACTATAAACTTGTTAATCTTCTGCTCCAAATTTCAAAATTTTAGAGCAAGAAATAGAGTTTTTAGAAAATTTTATTTCGACGACGAACTAAAAACTTTCATGACTTCCACTTAAATTCCGTAACTTTATCAGATTTCATTTTACAACTGTGAAATTTGGACGTTTTATCACTTTAGACTTGTTAATCTACTGCTCTAAACTTCAAAATTTTAGAGGAAGAAATAGAGTTTTTAGAAATTTTTATTTCGAAGACGAACTAAAAATGTTCATGACTTTCATTTAAATTCCGTAACTTTGTCAGATTTCATTTTAAAACTGTGCAATTTGGAAGTTTTATCACTTTAAACTTGTTAATCTACTGCTCTACATTTAAAAAGTTTAGAGCAAGAAATAGAGTTTTTAGAAATTTTTATTTTGAAGACGAATTAAAAATTTCCATGGCTTTTATTTAAATTCCATAAGTTTGTCAGATTTCATTTTAAAACTGTGAAATTTGGAGGCTTTATCGCTTTAGACTTGTTAATCTACTGCTCTAAACTTCAAAATTTTAGAGCAAGAAATAGAGTTTTTAGAAATTTTTATTTCGAAGACGAACTAAAAATTTTCATTACTTTCACTTAAATTCCGTAACTTTGTCAGATTTTATTCAAAAACTGTGAAATTTGGATATTTTATTACTATAAACTTGTTAATCTTCTGCTCCAAATTTCAAAATTTTAGAGCAAGAAACAGAGTTTTTAGAAATTTTTATTTCGAAGACGAACTAAAAATTTTCATGACTCATTTAAATTCCGTAACTTTGTCAGATTTTATTTTAAAACTGTGAAATTTGGAGGTTTTATCACTTTAAACTTGTTAATCAACTGCTCTACATTTAAAAAGTTTAGAGCAAGAAATAGAGTTTTTAGAAATTTTTATTTCGAAGACGAACTAAAAATTTTCATTACTTTCACTTAAATTCCGTAACTTTGTCAGATTTCATTCAAAAACTGTGAAATTTGGATATTTTATTACTATAAACTTGTTAATCTTCTGCTCCAAATTTCAAAATTTTAGAGCAAGAAATAGAGTTTTTAGAAATTTTTATTTTGATGACGAACTAGATTTTCACTTAAATTCCGTAACTTAGTCAGATTTCATTTTAAAACTGTGAAATTTGGAAGTTTTACTACTTTAGACTTACTAATTTACTGCTCTAAATTCCAAAATTTTAGAGCAAAATATTAACTTTTTAGAAATTTTTATTTCGAAGACGAACAAAAAATTTTCATGATTTTCAATTAAATTCCATAACTTTGTCAAATTTTATTCTAAAACTCTGACATTTGGAAGTTTTACTACTTTAGACTTGTTCATCTACTAAATTCCAAAATTTTAGAACAAAAAATAGTGTAGACGTGAAAGACACTTCTGTCATTTTGTGTACAAAGAATTGCTCAAATAATTCGAACTATCGTTCTAGATAAATAAATCACTATGTTATTACACTATAGACGGCAGATCTTAATATTGTTAAGTGTCAAACTTGCCTCTAAAGAGGGTGAAGGAGACTAAAATGTAACATTTTGGACATGATTAGAAACTTTAGAAACTATATCAAGTTCTTGAAGAAAATATACACAAAGTAATTCAATCTGAAGAAGATTAATTTCATACATGTTAGAAAATCTGGTAGATTAGAATTTTTCTATGTATTCTGTTATAAAAAAAGCGCCCAAAGTACTCTATTTTGAAGATGTTGTAAAAAGAGACAATTTCTTGTGTTTTTAACTTTTTTGGGGACTTTTGACAATTTGTTTAGAACAACAAAATGAATTTTTTATTTGCCTGGCGATTGTTGACAACGTCATGGCAATCAATTCCAGAACAGCGAAATTAGTGAAAGCCCGGAAACCCGCGAATAGGAACTCCTCATCCACCCCGACGCCCCCTTCACTCCCTCAAAACGACGGCCTCGACGGCAGCCGCCCCACAGACCTAGACACTGACAGAGGTACTGAGTTCTTATTAATATCGACATTATCCGTATCACTTTTACTAAGAATAACATCCCTGGATCTTTTAAACTCCTCGAACTTCTTATTAAGAAGATTCAGTTCGGACTTGGAAGTCGCGCCATCGGGAGCCGCATCGTCAATATTGTCTTCATCGACTTCCTGAAACGAAGACAGTGAGGGGAGGTGAGGGGGTGCTACCCTTACCTGTATCTCCGAGAAGGTGACTGGCTGTGTGCGGTACCTGGAGGAACCACCTCTTCTCTTCTTCGGCACGACTCTTCGGTGGAGGCGCGACATGGGTTCGGGGTAAACCGTGTCCATGGCTAAAATTAAAACGGAAATTGGGTTTGAAACAAAGAGGTTTCCCGCGAAGTTGTAATGAAAATATTTTTTGGCTGCGTACGCGCTAATTCGAAGAACTGCAATCAAGCGTTCAAAAATGATTTATTGGAAGCGTCGAGACAAAAACAAGTTTTTGGCGTCTTTGTTTACTTTCGATTTAATTAAATTGGTGCGCGCAAACATGTCAATTCGCGAGTAATAAAGGAAAAATCTACGACATATTGAACGCAGCAAGTTGCTCATCCGAAATTCTCAAACAAATGTTTACATGTTCTTATTCCATTTATTTTTAAATTGGTCAACATGGATTCTGTTTTGTCCTACTTCTCCTGTCATAATTAATATTCCGAATAATTGCAGGGACTAGGAATGGGATAAATATAACTTACATTGTGTCGGGGAGGATAATGAAGGCATCATTTAGACTAGTCACAGCACTTCAGAGTTATTAAAATTCTGTTGAACACGCACAGCTGTTTAATTTTCAGTGTTTCAGTGCCGCGATATAAAGCATTATAAGAATTTCGGCTAATTTTAAACGCGGAACGTTCACATGTACACTGAGGCGCGAGCGCTACTTTCTACCCACGTCAGTCTCAACAGAGCGCGAAATACAATCGCGAGCAAAAAATTGCTTGTTGGTACAAACCGCAACAACAACCGCCACTGCTTTAAAGTTATTTAAACTCTGTCTTTGTTTTGGATAGAGGGTCGTGGAAAAAATTGTGTAGGTAACTTTCCTCTCGTGGGAAATTTGGCACTTTGTTATGTGAATATCTACAGCCGCGGCCAAATCATTTGGGACTTCAAAGTTTGATTGTCATAAAATGTAAAAGATTTTTTAGGAATTTCATTATTACTGTCACTTTTGACAGTATTCGTAAAAATTTGCACGTCAATTTGCACATTTTGAAAATATAAATTTCGTCTTAAAAACCAAAATTTCTAAAATTTGTATCTTTTGTCGTAGAATTTTGACATCTGGCCTAATTAACGAGTACATTAAGACAATTACTGTCCGAAAGTTTCATTTCGATAGAGTTGCAAATTTTTACCAAAATTTTGAAAATTCTAGTTTCGATTGTGGCGCCATCTATCAAAGGGTAGCAAAAGCTCAAAAAGAAAACTGTAAAACGCCAATAATATAATAGACACTTTCATGTCCCCTCCTCCCTTCCTCGTTTTTCCAAGCACTCTTTTATAGTTTTGGAGGAGTCAAGTGTTCGGAAGAGGTAACAATTAGCGCCATCTATTATCGACTTTATTAATTAACCAGGTACAAAAATTAAATTAAATTTTAACAATTTTCAATAGTTTCTCGCCGCGGTTTTGAAGAAGAACACCAACTGCTGCGAACGACGAACTCCTCTACAGAGCGGCACACTCCAGGTCCCAGTTCTCAAAGCAAAAAACAAGTTTTTGAGACACTGAAACAAAATACATAAATTAGAGTTAATTTATGGACTGTTTGGGAAAATTTTTCAATTATTTGATTCTGCGGCTCGCGATAGACAAATTGCGACACTTTTTAGATTGAAACAATGTGACAAAAGCGCGAATTTCGTCAATTTCAAATTGACAAAATTGAGTGTATATGGAGGTATAGGTTCTTAACAAGGAGTATTACTGTCAAAAGTCGACTTTGACAGGTATTTTTTTATCCAAGGTTACAATCTTAATAGATTTGGTAATTTGAAGATGACAAGGTTGGCATCATTGTCCCCTAAAATTTGTGAATTTTGACATAAAAATTGCCGTTTATCAAGATTACGTAATTAATTCCGAGTGAAGTTAAATTTGCTTCAGATGAAACTGCTGTTTAAAAATAGTAAGAAACAAATTTACATTGGCAGAACTTGGACGATCGTCTTTTGTACCCCAAAACTCAACTCACGCAACACTGACATTGCAACATTTGCAACGCGATCGACAGGGCCGTACTGTTTTTTTTCTAAAAAGAATACTTTTAATTTCTGCAGGTCCGGGTTTAGCCCAACTGAAAATTCTGACAGTAATTTCAACGGTACAGAAATAAAAAGACAGATTTACTTTTATAGTTTTTTTATCACACGTATAACTGTATACTATAAATAATAATTTTAAGAACAATTTGCAACACTTAAAACAGTTGTGGCACTTATCGAATTTAAAAAATCGGTACAACCATTACTACTAGTGAGTCTTTAATTTAACATATTTGGTTTTGCACCTTCAAGCTTGGAATGAATTGTTACATAAGGCCTCTTCAGTTTTACACAATAAAATCGGGTGTTCAACTCAGTCATCAAGTTGGCGTTGCTTTGTGACAGAAGGAAACGTAATGATAATCGCACGTCTATGATTAACCCACACTGACATTTAATAGACAATTTTTGAAGTGTGCTAATTTACGTTAATACAAGACATACGGCCAACTTGACTGTTAAATGAGCCCCCGTTACAAGTGCTAAGGCATCTTTAATACTTTAAGAAACTGTCCACTGGAGGACCGCGGTGTCTTTCCCTCCCACCGACACCAGCCTGGTGTCGTCGTGCAAGAAGTTGACGGCCATCACGTGGCTGCTGTGTCCTCCGTAAATGTGGCAGAGTGACTAGAAAAATTTATTAGAAGACGCTCCTCCAGGTCTCCTGGTGCTGTACTAACCTTAGGCTGCGACGTGGGGTAACTGTACAGTTTCACCTTCCCGAAGTCATCACCAGTGACCATGAGTCTCGCGTCATGGCTACGATCACAGAAATTGACATCGGTGCCGTCGGCGTTCTCCGGCCAGATGCCGATGGTGTTGAAGCTGATGGTGCAGTTGTTGGTGGCCCACTCCACGTCGCGCATCACTCCGCTCTGGGGGATCTGGCGGCACGTGGAGGCGTTCCCTGAAATTACATTGGGAGTTCTATTTTTAGTTCTTCCGCTGCTTACAGTAGAGGAGTTCGTAGTCGCCGGAGTTCGTCCTCAGGGTCTGGCTGTCACTAGACCAGTCAATATGGGTGATGAAGCTCGAGTGTCCCTGCAAAACCGCAACAGTTAAGAACTCTTTGTCCCATCGACTTACCATGCATCGCCCCACGCGGTTGTACTTCTGCCCGTCTTCAGACAACTGGTAGATATAAACGTTGTTGTCGCGGGAGCCCAACGCCACCATGGACCCATCAGGCGAACACTGGATCACCTGGATGGCTTCGGCCCCATCGGAATGACTCTCCAAGAGCGCTCGAGTTTGGACATCGAAGACCATCCAACGCCCGGTCGTACAGCCTACCAGAACAGTCGTGCCGTCTTTGGTGAACGCCAAGCTCTGCGCCTGTTCGCCGATGTCTTTACTCCACAGGATGCTGTGGGACATGGCGTCCCACACCTGGAGGACCTTATCGTACCCAGAAGTAGCGAACTGTTGGACGCTGGGATGCGCGGCTAATCCGCAGAGTTCGTCGGTGTGGCCGAGGATGATCGGTTGGAAACCGAGTTCGACGGTGCCGGTGAGGATGCAGTTCCTCGTGGTGCCGACGATGAGTTGGGAGCCGCAGCCTTCGGAGATGACGCGGATGCCGCCGAAGTGGCCTTCAATCTAACAAAAGACGTCCAAATAAGCTAAAAAACATTTTATTTAAATTTCAATTACTTGAGTTTGTTCTCTTGGTTTTTGGAGAGCGGAGTCGAAGAGGACGATCCTCCCGTCTTTGCCGCCTCCAGTCACCACGCTCCCGTCTTTCAAGACGCAAATTGAGAACACTCCTCCTTCGTGGGCGCCCTTCATGAACCTCCAAATGGTGTTGGTGCCCCTCCCCCACACCTCCAAGTTCCCGTTGGAGTCGCCAGTGATCGTCTCCCCCGTCTGCAGGAACGCCACCGAAAGCACATACTTCGGTTTATCGCGCGATTCGAAGATCCCCATCCTCTTGTACAACATCCCCCCGGCATCCAACGACCAAAACGCAATGTGACTCTTCCCACACGTGACGATGATGTTCCGGTCCAACGGGTGGAACTCTGCAGCCACAATGGTGTCAACTGAACACTGAAATTTCAGAGTTAATTGTTGCTTTGTGGTGGCGAGGAAGCTACACCTTTGTTTCGGTGATTTTGTAGCCGCTGTCGCCCTTTTGCCAGTCCCAAACGGAAATGTTGTGGTCGGGGGCCTCGTCAACCGCCAGGAGGAGAGAACCGCCGTCGGCTTTGCTGAAGGAGAGGCAGCAGACGGAGACGTCGAACTCGTTCAAGCCGATGACGGCTTGCGTGTGGAGCGACACGGAGTTCCAGACGCGGATGTGGGCCTGGAAGAACACGAAAGTTAACTTCACGGAGCTGCGGCTTGCGGAAAAGCGTAGCGACAAAAATTTGTATCTCTTTAATAGAGTGAAATGGCGGTTTTTTCAGGGCAGCACTGGGAGCTTTTATTAATGTCCTAAAATTTCAATTCTGTAGAGTTAAAATTATTAGTCACAAATTTTTACAAATTTTTAAAATTCTAGTTTCGTCTTCAAGATAAAAATTTCTAAAATTTGGATCTTTTCTCGTAGAATTTTGACATTTGGCATATTGAACGAGCACATTAGGGCAATTAATGTCCGAAAATTTCATTTCGATAGAGGTAAAATTACTAGAGTTACAAATTTTTACAAAAATTTTAAAAATTCTAGTTTCGTCTTCAAGATAAAAATTTCTAATATTTGTATCTTTTGTCGTAAAATTTTGACATTTTTCATAATTAGCTAGCACATCTAGGCAATTAATATCCTGAAATTTCATTTCTATAGAGTTAAAATTATTAGAGTTACGAATTTTTATAAAAAAATTGAATATTCAAGTTTAGTCTTCAAGATAAAAATTTCTAATATTTGTATCTTTTGTCGTAAAATTTTGATATTTGGCATAATTAACGAGCACATCAAAACAATAAATATTCTAAAAATTCATTTCTGTAGAGTTAAAATTACTAGAGTTACAAAGTTTTACAAACATTTGGAAAATTCTAGTTTCGTCTTAAAGATAAAAATTTCTAAATTTTGTATGTTTAGTCGTAAAATTTTAACATTTGGCATAATTAACAAGCACATCTAGGCAATTAATGTCCTGCAATTTCATTTCTAAAGAGTTAAATTTATCAGAATTACGAATTTTTATAAAAAATTTGAATATTCAAGTTTCGTCTTCAAGATAAAAATTTCTAATATTTGTATCGTTTGTCATAGAGCTTTGACATTTCGCATAATTAACAAGCACATTAAGACAATTATTGTAGGAAAGTTTCATTTCTATAGAGTTAAAATTACCAGAGTTACAAATTTTTACAAAAATTTTGAAAATTCTAGTTTCGTCTTCAAGATGAAAATTTCTACAATGTGTATCTTTTGTCGTAAAATTTTGACATTTGGCATAATTAACAAGCACATTAAAACAATGAATATCCTAGAATTTCATTTCTGTAGAGTTAAAATTACCAGTTACAAATTTTTACAAACATTTTAAAAATTCTAGTTTAGTCTTCAAGATAAAAATTTCTAATATTTGTATCTTTTGTCGTAAATTTTTGATATTTGGCATAATTAACAAGCACATCAAAACAATAAATATCCTAAAAATTCATTTCTGTAGAGTTAAAATTTAGAGTTACAAAGTTTTACAAACATTTGGAAAATTCTAGTTTCGTCTTAAAGATAAAAATTTCTAAATTTTGTATCTTTAGTCGTAAAATTTTAACATTTGGCACAATTAACAAGCACATCTAGGCAATTAACGTCCTGCAATTTCATTTCTAAAGAGTTAAATTTATCAGAATTACGAATTTTTATAAAAAAATTGAATATTCAAGTTTCGTCTTCAAGATAAAAATTTCTAATATTTGTATCGTTTGTCATAGAGCTTTGACATTTGGCATAATAAACGAGCACATTAAGACAATGAATGTAGGAAAGTTTCATTTCTATAGAGTTAAAATTACCAGAGTTACAAATTTTTACAAAAATTTTAAAAATTCTAATTTCGTCTTCAAGATGAAAATTTCTAAAATTTGTATCTTTTGTCGTAAAATTTTGACATTTGGCATAATTAACAAGCACATTAAAACAATGAATATCCTAGAATTTTATTTCTGTAGAGGTAAAATTACCAGTTACAAATTTTTACAAAAATTTTAAAAATTCTAGTTTCGTCCTCAAGATGAAAATTTCTAAAATTTGTATCTTTTGTCGTAAAATTTTGACATTTGGCATAATTAACAAGCACATTAAAGCAATGAATATCCTAGAATTTCATTTCTGTAGAGTTAAAATTACCAGTTACAAATTTTTACAAAAATTTTAAAAATTCTAGTTTCGTCTTCAAGATAAAAATTTCTAATATTTGTAGCGTTTGTCATAAAGCTTTGACATTTCGCAAAATTAACGAGCACATTAAGACAATTATTGTCCGAAAGTTTCATTCCTATAGAGGTAAAATTACCAGAGTTACAAATTTTTACAAAAATTTTAAAAATTCTAGTTTCGTCTTCAAGATAAAAATTTCTAAAATTTGTATCTTTTGTCGTAAAATTTTGACATTTGGCAAAATTAACTAGCACATCTAGGCAATTAATGTCCTGAAATTTCATTTCTATAGAGTTAAAATTATTAGAGTTACGAATTTTTATAAAAAAATTGAATATTCAAGTTTTGTCTTCAAGATAAAAATTTTTAATATTTGTATCTTTTGTCGTAAAATTTTGATATTTGGCATAATTAACGAGCACATTAAGGAGATTAATGTCCGAAAATTTTAGTTCGATAGAGGTAAAATTACCAGAGTTACAATATTTTACAAAAATTTTGAAAATTCTAGTTTTGTCTTCAAGATAAAAATTTGTATCTTTTGTCGTGAAATTTTGACATTTGTCATAATTAACAAGCACATCAAAACAATAAATATCCTAAAAATTCATTTCTGTAGAGTTAAAATTACTAGAGTTACAAAGTTTTACAAAAATTTGGAAAATCCTAGTTTTCTCTTAAAGATAAAAATTTCTAATTTTTATATCTTTGGTCGTAAAATTTTCACATTTGGATAATTAACAAACGCATCTAGGCAATTAATGTCCTGAAATTTTATTTCTAAACAGTTAAATTTACCAGAATTACGAATTTTTATAAAAATTTGAATATTAAAGTTTCGTCTTCAAGATAAAAATGTCTAATATTTGTATCTTTTGTCGTAAAATTTTGACATTTGCCATAATAAACGAGCACATTAAAACAATGAATGTCCGAAAGTTTCAGTTCTATAGAGTTAAAATTATTAGAGTTACAAATTTTAACAAAAATTTTGATTGTTTGATTGTCATAAAGTGTAATTTCATTTTAGGAATTTCATTATTACTGTCGCTTTTGACAGTATTCATAAACATTTGCACGTAAAATTGACAGTAAAGCATGAACTACACTCAAATTTTCAAAATGTCAATAAAATGATGTCCAAAATGTTTTGGTCGCGACTGTAAAACGCTCGCTCTTTCACCACTTTTTTAAAATCCACTTATTACTGTCAAAAGTTTACTTTGAGAGATTTTTTTTTTTCAAGGTTACAATCTTAATAGATTTGGTAACTTGAAGTTGACAAGGTTGGCATCATTGTCCCCCAGAATATGACATTTGTCAATTTTGTCGCTTTTGTCGTAGAATTTTGACATTTAGCATAGTCAACAAGCAATTCAAGAGCATTAGCCACCTCAAATTTCATTTCTATAGAGTTGAAATTACCAGAATTACGAATTTTTCCAAAAATTTTGAATACCCAAGTTTCGTCTTCAAGATAAAAATTTCTAAAATTTGTTTCTTTTGTCGTAGAATTTTGACATTTGACGTAATTAACAAGCACATCAAGACAATTAATGTCCTAAAATTTCATTTATAGAGTTAAAATTACCAGAGTTATGAATTTTTCCAAAAATTTTGTAATTTCAAGTTTCGTCTTTAAGATAAAAATTTCTGAAAGCAATGGAGGCCTACTGAGCGTCCTTGTTGGGAAAATTCCGCAATCCGCGCTCGGGTGAAGTGGCACAAAATTTCAAAATGTCAGAATATCTCGAAATTCGAAAAAAAAATCAAAAAACGTAAAAAACGAGCAGGGCTGCCAACATAACTCGAAACTTCGAATCCTCCAGGAATGTGGACTTCACCATTTCAGTATGCACCTGCACACTAATGAATTAAACAAGTGAAGTGAAGTCTTCACGCTGACCTTGCGACTAAGCGTAAATAATTGAGAAGTTCGCCGTTTCGAAACAACGAATTTCCTTAGATAAAACCACAAAATTGTTGTTTCCGTGGCGTAATAAAACATCAATACTCCCGATAATTGTGAAATCAATTGCTCAAGAATTACCCTTCGCTCATGTCCAGCGCACTGCCCCGTGGCCACCAGCATCTTGTTCGGATGCACGGCCAAACTCTTCACATCGTCCGTGTGCCCCAAATAATGTCTTTGACTCTGCTCCTCCACGTTGTACAACACGACGACGGCCGCCACGAAGTACACCATTTCTCCAGTTGGGAGATAAAATAAGTTGGAGCGGCAATCTCGCCCCCGGTAGCCGTACACCCAATCCAACTTGAGTTTCTGAGGTGGTGCTGTTGTGACTTTGGTGAGGTCATAGCCATCCCCCAGTTCAGTGGGGGCGTAGAGGATCAAGGGGCGGCCGCGGAGGAAAATCTTGACCGTCTTCTCTTCCTCGTTGAAAGTGGCTTCTTTAGTTCTGGAAAAAAACGAGAATTTAAGGGATGAAACCACTGGGAGTTGGTGGAAAAAGTACCCTGACATGTCGCCGCCACCGTCACACGTTCACTGACGAAATGTCGTCGATACGAATGGGCGACCATGTATTACCGCATTATACCGCAAAACGCTATGATGAAGCAGCAATTCGACAGCAATTTTTCTAATTGGATTGCGAGGAGTGAGAATTACCACCACCACTGAGTTGCAATGTGTCAATAAGTTTTACAATGTTATTTTTAGCAGCGAATTCATAAATAAACAAACGGTCGGTTGGTTTATTATAGACTGATTGCGGCTCGGGTTTTGAGATAAGGAATTATCGCAAAAACGGCTAAATTCGGATCGCTTTTTTGACGACGGAAAGGTCGAGTGAAATTGCCATGTGTGGTGGACATTGATGTGATGATGTGGATAATTGTTATTAAAAACTGGTATGGCATGACTTGTTAGAATAAACAGAGGCGGATTCAGGTCGGTTGTGGCCCTGGGCGCATATTAGGCCGCTTAAAAATTTGATTCTTTTTGGTCATTTGACATAGTTAATAAGCAAACCAAGGGCACTAACCCCTTAAAATTTCATTTAGATAGAGTTGAAATTACCAGAGTTACAAGTTTTTACCAAAATTTTAAAAATTTAAGTTACGTCGTAAACATAAAAATTTCTAAAAATTGTATCTTTTGTCGTAGAATTTTGACTTTTGGGATAATTAACGAACACACTAAGACAATTTGTGTCCTAAAGTTTTATTTCTATAGAGTTAAAAGTTCCAGAGTTACGATTTTTTACTTTTGAAAATTGAAGTCTTAAAGATAAAAATTTCTAAAATTTGTGTCTTTTATCACTGAATTTTGAAATTTAGGAAAATTAACAAACACATTTAGGCAATTACTGTCCTAAGTTTCAATTCTATAGAGATAAAATTACCTAGTTTACCAATTTTTATAAAAATTGTGAAAATTCCAGCTTCGTCTTAAATTTGTAAAATATCGCAGACTTTTAACATTTGAGATTGTTGATGACACTTCAAGATCATTAAATCATTAACCACTTCAAATTTAATTTTTATAGAATGACAATTACTGAATTTACAAATTTTTACAAAAAGTTTAAAAATTTAAGTTGCGTCTTAAAGACAAAAATTTCTAAAATTTGCATTTTTTGTCGTAGACTTTTGACATTTGGCATAGTCAATAAGCAATTCAAGAGTATTAGCCACCTCTAATATCATTTCTATAGAGTTAAAATTACCAGAGTTACGAATTTTGAAAAATCAAGTTGTGTCTCAAGGAAAAAAAATTGCATCTTTGATACTTTGTAACATTTGGCGTAATTAAGGAGCACATTAAGACAATTGATGTCCGAAAGTTTCAATTCGATCGAATTAAAATTACCAAAGTTACAAATTTTTACAAAAATTTTGAAAATTTCAGTTTTGTCTTAAAGATAAACATTTCTAAAATTTGTCTCTTTTGTCGAAAAATTTTGACATTTGACATAATTAACAAACAAATCACGACAATTAATGTCCAAAAGTTTCATTTTTATAGAGTATAAATTAGTAAAGTTACAAATTTTTATAAAAACTGAAAATTCTAGTTTCGTCTTACAGACAAAAATTTCTAAAATTTGGCATTTGGCATAATTAAGCAGCACAACAAGATAATTAATGTCCTAAAATTTCATTTCTATAGAAATAAAAATACTTGAATTACGAATTTTTACAAAAATTTTGAAAATTCCAGTTTCGTCTTAAAGACGAAAATTTCTGAAATTGGTATCTGTTGTCGTAAAATTTTGAAATTTGGTATAGTCAATAAACAATTCAAGAGTATTAGCCACCTCTAATTTCATTTCTATAGAGTTAAAATTACCAGAGTTACGAATTCTCCCAAAAATTTTGAAAATTCAAGTTTTGTCTCAAGGATAAAAATTTCGAATCTTTGAAACTTTGTAACATTTGGCATAATTAAGGAGCACATTAAGACAATTGATGTCCGAAAGTTTCAATTCGATCGAATTAAAATTACCAAAGTTACAAATTTTTACAAAAATTTTGAAAATTTCAATTTTGTCTTAAAGATAAACATTTCTAAAATTTGTCTCTTTTGTCGTAAAATTTTGACATTTGACATAATTAACAAACAAGTCACGACAATTAATGTCCAAAAGTTTCATTTCTATAGAGTATAAATTAGTAAAGTTACAAATTTTTATAAAAACTGAAAATTCTAGTTTCGCCTTCAAGATAAAAATTTCTAAAATTTGGCACTTGGCATAATTAACGAGCACAACAAGATAATTAATGTAATAAAATTTCATTTTTATAGAGTTAAAAATACTTGAATTACGAATTTTTACAAAAATTTTGAAAATTCCAGTTTCGTCTTAAAGACAAAAATTTCTGAAATTGGTATCTGTTGTCGTAGAATTTTGACACTTGGCATAGTCAATAAGCAATTTAAGACCATTGACCATCCCAAATGCCATTTCTATAGCGTTAAAACTACCAGAGTTACAAATTTTCCAAATATTTTAAAAATTTAAGTTTCGTCTTCGAGATAAAAATTTCTAAAATTTGTGTCTTTTGTCGTAAAATTTTGACATTTGGCATAGTCAATAAACAATTCAAGAGTATTAGCCACCTCTAATTTCATTTCTATAGAGTTAAAATTACCAGAGTTACGAATTCTCCCAAAAATTTTGAAAATTCAAGTTGTGTCTCAAGGATAAAAATTTCGAATCTTTGAAACTTTGTAACATTTGGCATAATTAAGGAGCACATTAAGACAATTGATGTCCGAAAGTTTCAATTCGATCGAATTAAAATTACCAAGGTTACAAATTTTTACAAAAATTTTGGAAATTTCAGTTTTGTCTTAAAGATAAACATTTCTAAAAATTTTCTCTTTTGTCGTAAAATTTTGACATTTGACATAATTAACAAACAAATCACGACAATTAATGTCCAAAAGTTTCATTTCTATAGAGAATAAATTAGTAAAGTTACAAATTTTTATAAAAACTGAAAATTCTAGTTTCGCCTTCAAGATAAAAATTTCTAAAATTTGGCACTTGGCATAATTAACGAGCACAACAAGATAATTAATGTAATAAAATTTCATTTTTATAGAGTTAAAAATACTTGAATTACGAATTTTTACAAAAATTTTGAAAATTCCAGTTTCGTCTTAAAGACAAAAATTTCTGAAATTGGTATCTGTTGTCGTAGAATTTTGACACTTGGCATAGTCAATAAGCAATTTAAGACCATTGACCATCCCAAATGCCATTTCTATAGCGTTAAAACTACCAGAGTTACAAATTTTCCAAATATTTTAAAAATTTAAGTTTCGTCTTCAAGATAAAAATTTCTAAAATTTGTGTCTTTTGTCGTAAAATTTTGACATTTGGCATAGTCAATAAACAATTCAAGAGTATTAGCCACCTCTAATTTCATTTCTATAGAGTTAAAATTACCAGAGTTACGAATTCTCCCAAAAATTTTGAAAATTCAAGTTGTGTCTCAAGGATAAAAATTTCGAATCTTTGAAACTTTGTAACATTTGGCATAATTAAGGAGCACATTAAGACAATTGATGTCCGAAAATTTCAATTCGATCGAATTAAAATTACCAAGGTTACAAATTTTTACAAAAATTTTGAAAATTTCTGTTTTGTCTTAAAGATAAACATTTCTAAAATTTGTCTCTTTTGTCGTAAAATTTTGACATTTGACATAATTAACAAACAAATCACGACAATTAATGTCCAAAAGTTTCATTTCTATAGAGTATAAATTAGTAAAGTTACAAATTTTTTTAAAAACTTTGAAAATTATAGTTTCGCCTTCAAGATAAAAATTTCTAAAATTTGGCACTTGGCATAATTAACGAGCACAACAAGATAATTAATGTCCTAAAATTTCATTTTTATAGAGTTAAAAATACTTGAATTACGAATTTTTATAAAAATTTTGAAAATTCCAGTTTCGTCTTAAAGACAAAAATTTCTGAAATTGGTATCTGTTGTCGTAGAATTTTGACATTTGGCATAGTCAATAAGCAATTTAAGATCATTGACCATCCCAAATGCCATTTCTATAGCGTTAAAACTACCAGAGTTACAAATTTTCCAAATATTTTAAAAATTTAAGTTTCGTCTTCAAGATAAAAATTTCTAAAATTTGTGTCTTTTGTCGTAAAATTTTGATATTTGGCATAGTCAATAAACAATTCAAGAGTATTAGCCACCTCTAATTTCATTTCTATAGAGTTTAAATTACCAGAGTTACGAATTCTCCCAAAAATTTTGAAAATTCAAGTTGTGTCTCAAGGATAAAAATTTCGAATCTTTGAAACTTTGTAACATTTGGCATAATTAAGGAGCACATTAAGACAATTGATGTCCGAAAGTTTCAATTCGATCGAATTAAAATTACCAAGGTTACAAATTTTTACAAAAATTTTGGAAATTTCAGTTTTGTCTTAAAGATAAACATTTCTAAAATTTGTCTCTTTTGTCGTAAAATTTTGACATTTGACATAATTAATAAACAAATCACGGCAATTAATGTCCAAAAGTTTCATTTCTATAGAGTATAAATTAGTAAAGTTACAAATTTTTATAAAAACTTTGAAAATTCTAGTTTCGTCTTCAAGATAAAAATTTCTAAAATTTGGCACTTGGCATAATTAACGAGCACAACAAGATAATTCATGTAATAAAATTTCATTTTTATAGAGTTAAAAATACTTGAATTACGAATTTTTACAAAATTTTTGAAAATTCCAGTTTCGTCTTAAAGTCAAAAATTTCTGAAATTGGTATCTGTTGTCGTAGAATTTTGACATTTGGCATAGTCAATAAGCAATTTAAGACCATTAACCATCCCAAATGCCATTTCTATAGAGTTAAAACTACCAGAGTTACAAATTTTCCAAAAATTTTAAAAATTTAAGTTAAGTCTTCAAGATAAAAATTTCTAAAATTTGTGTCTTTTGTCGTAAAATTTTGACATTTGGCATAGTCAATAAACAATTCAAGAGTATTAGCCACCTCTAATTTCATTTCTATAGAGTTAAAATTACCAGAGTTACGAATTCTCCCAAAAATTTTGAAAATTCAAGTTGTGTCTCAAGGATAAAAATTTCGAATCTTTGAAACTTTGTAACATTTGGCATAATTAAGGAGCGCATTAAGACAATTGATGTCCGAAAATTTCAATTCGATCGAATTAAAATTACCAAGGTTACAAATTTTTACAAAAATTTTGAAAATTTCAGTTTTGTCTTAAAGATAAACATTTCTAAAATTTGTCTCTTTTGTCGTAAAATTTTGACATTTGACATAATTAATAAACAAATCACGACAGTTAATGTCCAAAAGTTTCATTTTTATAGAGTATAAATTAGTAAAGTTACAAATTTTTATAAAAACTTTGAAAATTCTAGTTTCGCCTTCAAGATAAAAATTTCTAAAATTTGGCACTTGGCATAATTAACGAGCACAACAAGATAATTAATGTAATAAAATTTCATTTTTATAGAGTTAAAAATACTTGAATTACGAATTTTTACAAAAATTTTGAAAATTCCAGTTTCGTCTTAAAGTCAAAAATTTCTGAAATTGATATCTGTTGTCGTAGAATTTTGACATTTGGCATAGTCAATAAGCAATTTAAGACCATTAACCATCCCAAATGCCATTTCTATAGAGTTAAAACTACCAGAGTTACAAATTTTCCAAAAATTTTAAAAATTTAAGTTTCGTCTTCAAGATAAAAATTTCTAAAATTTGTGTCTTTTGTCGTAAAATTTTGACATTTGGCATAGTCAATAAACAATTCAAGAGTATTAGCTACCTCTAATTTCATTTCTATAGAGTTAAAATTACCAGAGTTACGAATTCTCCCAAAAATTTTGAAAATTCAAGTTTTGTCTCAAGGATAAAAATTTCGAATCTTTGAAACTTTGTAACATTTGGCATAATTAAGGAGCACATTAAGACAATTGATGTCCGAAAGTTTCAATTCGATCGAATTAAAATTACCAAAGTTACAAATTTTTACAAAAATTTTGAAAATTTCAATTTTGTCTTAAAGATAAACATTTCTAAAATTTGTCTCTTTTGTCGTAAAATTTTGACATTTGACATAATTAACAAACAAATCACGACAATTAATGTCCAAAAGTTTCATTTCTATAGAGTATAAATTAGTAAAGTTACAAATTTTTATAAAAACTTTGAAAATTCTAGTTTCGCCTTCAAGATAAAAATTTCTAAAATTTGGCACTTGGCATAATTAACGAGCACAAGATAATTAATGTAATAAAATTTCATTTTTATAGAGTTAAAAATACTTGAATTACGAATTTTTACAAAAATTTTGAAAATTCCAGTTTCGTCTTAAAGTCAAAAATTTCTGAAATTGGTATCTGTTGTCGTAGAATTTTGACACTTGGCATAGTCAATAAGCAATTTAAGACCATTGACCATCCCAAATGCCATTTCTATCGAGTTAAAACTACCAGAGTTACAAATTTTCCAAATATTTTAAAAATTTAAGTTTCGTCTTCAAGATAAAAATTTCTAAAATTTGTGTCTTTTGTCGTAAAATTTGGACATTTGGCATAGTCAATAAACAATTCAAGAGTATTAGCCACCTCTAATTTCATTTCTATAGAGTTAAAATTACCAGAGTTACGAATTCTCCCAAAAATTTTGAAAATTCAAGTTTTGTCTCAAGGATAAAAATTTCGAATCTTTGAAACTTTGTAACATTTGGCATAATTAAGGAGCACATTAAGACAATTGATGTCCGAAAGTTTCAATTCGATCGAATTAAAATTACCAAAGTTACAAATTTTTACAAAAATTTTGAAAATTTCAATTTTGTCTTAAAGATAAACATTTCTAAAATTTGTCTCTTTTGTCGTAAAATTTTGACATTTGACATAATTAACAAACAAATCACGACAATTAATGTCCAAAAGTTTCATTTCTATAGAGTATAAATTAGTAAAGTTACAAATTTTTATAAAAACTTTGAAAATTCTAGTTTCGCCTTCAAGATAAAAATTTCTAAAATTTGGCACTTGGCATAATTAACGAGCACAACAAGATAATTAATGTAATAAAATTTCATTTTTATAGAGTTAAAAATACTTGAATTACGAATTTTTATAAAAATTTTGAAAATTCCAGTTTCGTCTTAAAGACAAAAATTTCTGAAATTGGTATCTGTTGTCGAAGAATTTTGACACTTGGCATACTCAATAAGCAATTTAAGACCATTGACCATCCCAAATGCCATTTCTATAGAGTTAAAACTACCAGAGTTACAAATTTTCCAAATATTTTAAAAATTTAAGTTTCGTCTTCAAGATAAAAATTTCTAAAATTTGTGTCTTTTGTCGTAAAATTTGGACATTTGGCATAGTCAATAAACAATTCAAGAGTATTAGCCACCTCTAATTTCATTTCTATAGAGTTAAAATTACCAGAGTTACGAATTCTCCCAAAAATTTTGAAAATTCAAGTTTTGTCTCAAGGATAAAAATTTCGAATCTTTGAAACTTTGTAACATTTGGCATAATTAAGGAGCACATTAAGACAATTGATGTCCGAAAGTTTCAATTCGATCGAATTAAAATTACCAAAGTTACAAATTTTTACAAAAATTTTGAAAATTTCAGTTTTGTCTTAAAGATAAACATTTCTAAAATTTGTCTCTTTTGTCGTAAAATTTTGACATTTGACATAATTAATAAACAAATCACGACAATTAATGTCCAAAAGTTTCATTTTTATAGAGTATAAATTAGTGAAGTTACAAATTTTTATAAAAACTGAAAATTCTAGTTTCGCCTTAAAGATAAAAATTTCTAAAATTTGTATCTTTTGTCGTAGAATTTTGACATTTGAATTAATTGACAGGCACATCAAGACAATTAATGGTGGAAAATTTCACTTCTGTAGAGTTGAAATTAGCAAAGTTACAAATTTTTATAAAAATTTTGAAAATTCAAGGGTTGTCCAAAAAATAAAAATTTCCAAAAATCGTCTCTGTGGTCGTAGAATTGTGTAATTTGGATCAATTAATAAGTAAATCAAGACCTTTAACTGCCTCAAATTTCGTTTTTGTAGAGTTGAAATTTCCAAAGTTACGAATTTTTATAAAAAATCTAAAATTGCCCCTGAAAATGTTTGTTTCGTTGTAATAATAAATTTTTAAATAAAAGAGTCTAGAATCTCTAAATTTGCCCTAGATTCCTTAAATTCTCCCCAGATCCTTTAGATTTTTCCTTAAACTTCTTTCTAGATTCGTCTTGGATTTTATTTGATCTCTGAATTTTCCGAAAATTTTATTTAGAGTTTCGCAAGTTTCTATGAACCTTTTGATTCTCTTTTTGTGTTCAATCTTTTAATTGTTTAGTCCCTAGACTATCTGTAATTAAAATGACAAACATTTTTATTGTATTCTTCTGATCGTCTTTAATTTTCTTTGCCGTTTTTTTTGTTGTTTTGAAATAAAACTCATTACGATTTACGCAACAGTTTCACGCGATAATACCAGAAAAAGAACGATGATATAATATTTGCTTTTGTTACGCGAGACCTGTTAGCAAACCATTGAAAATCCTCCCACATTATAATAAAACACCTCATCCTCGCACTCCACTCATTTAAATAAACTCAATGGATCATTCAACCACCCACTGCCCATCATGCAACTGTTAAAAAACAAAAAAAAAAAAATAAAAAAAAACGTACCCATGCTTATAATTTGCTGCAGGAAAACTATTCCTTGTGTTATACAAATTTAAAAAAGACTTTGCCGAAAACCTAAAAAACAAACCAAAACAAACATAAAAAAAACCAACCCCTCACCCCCAACTCACTTAGAGTGCATCCCACTCGGAGAACTCGCATTTTGGTGGAAATCCCCCGTGGAACTCCACCTCTTGTGTAAACTACTGCCACCACCCCCATTAGCCACCGGACTCGGCGTGCTCTTCTTCGGCAAGGGCGTCGCTCTCGGCGACGGCGACGGCACCGGAGACACGCTACTCGAACTATGACTGTCGCTGTGAAGACTTCCCGTTGACTGATAATGGACGGCTCTTCTTTGTGGTAAATTCGAGCCACCGTAACTCCTCCGGTTCACGTCCAAAGAAGCTTTGGTGTACTGTGGCGACCGCAAACGGACGTTGTCTTTGATTCCGTTGCGAATAGGGGAGGACACCACCTGGTGGTTGAGTTTTGTACCTTCAAGTTGGCTGACTCGGCGGAGGGCTTCGGCGAGGGTGGCTTTCAGACACATGAGTTCGTCGGATTGCTCGAGGACTTTGCGTTCGAGGTCCGCGAGGCGGCCAGCGACCCCACGGCTTTCTGCCTCCAGCATTTCATCTGGAAAGAAACGAGGGGGTTAGATTGGTGCGGTGGGGGTAAAGGGACTTACTGTACACTTTGACAAGGTGCACGTTTTCTAGGGCCGATTTATAGAGGCTCATTGGGGAAAATGAGAAATGAGGTGGGAGCGTGTTAACTGCTTGAAAACAGGCATTTTGACTGATACGAAGTAATCATCAAAACGCTTGATATTATAAAGGTCGTGAACCAGATATTTGGTTCGAATATGAATACAATAAAAATTGTTTACTGGGGAAATGGTTTTCGCAATGCGCTCGCGGGGTGTATAGTTGGCTGCATACAGTTCAGACTGAGCCCGCGAAAAATAACCAAATGCCCAGAAAATCAACAATAAAATAAATAATAAAAAACTAACAGCATAAAAATGAATTTATAAAACCAAAGTTCAAGGGAAATTTGTTATTAAGACGAAAAAAAAATTGTAACTGGTAATTTCAACTCTATAAAAATGAAATGGTCTGGATGTGCTTGTTAATTATGCCAAATGTCAAAATTCCACGACAAAAGACAGAAATTTTGGAAATTTTTTTCCTTGATACAAAACTTAAATTTTCAAAATTTTTGGAAAAATTTGTAACTTTGGTAATTTCAACTCTATAGAAATGAAACTTAAATAAAAACTTAAAATAAAACTTAAATTTTCAAAATTTTTGTAAAAATTTGTACCTGCCGTAATTTTGACTCTATAAATGACACATTAGGACGTTAATTGTCTTAATGTACTCATTAATTATGCCAAATGTCAAAATTCTACGACAAAAGCAACAAATTTTATAAGTTTTTATCATTAAAATAAAACTTAAATTTTCAAAATTTTTGGAAAAATTCGCAACTCTGGTAATTTTAACTCTAGAACTGAAGTTTGCGGTAGCCAATGCTCTTGCTTATTGACTATGCTAAATGTCAAAATTCTACGACAAAGCGACAAAATTGACAAATGTCATATTTTGGGGGACAATGATGCCAACCTTGTCAACTTCAAATTACCAAATCTATTAAGATGGTGACCTTGAATAAAAAAATACTTGTCAAAGTGAACTTTTGACAGTAATAAGTGGATTTTAAAAAAGTGGTGTAAATTTTGAACATCATTTTATTGACATTTTGAAAAATTGAGTGTAGTCCATGCTTTACTGTCAATTTTACCTGCAAATGTTTATGAATACTGTCAAAAGTGACAATAATAATGAAATTCCGAAAGGATGCTTTACACTTTATGACAATCAAACAATCAAAATTTTTGTTAAAATTTGTAACTCTGATAATTTGAACTCTATAGAAATGAAACTTTCGGACATTCATTGTCTTAATGTGCTCGTTTATTATGCCAAATATCAAAATTTTAGGACAAAAGATACAAATATTAGAAATTTTTATCTTGAAGACGAAACTTGAATATTCAATTTTTTTATAAAAATTCGTAACTCTAATAATTTTAACTCTATAGAAATGAAATTTCTGGACATTAATTGCCTAGATGTGCTAGCTAATTATGCCAAATGTCAAAATTTTACGACAAAAGATACAAATTTTTATCTTGAAGACGAAACTAGAATTTTCAAAATTTTTGTAAAAATTTGTAACTCTGGTAATTTTACCTCTATAGAAATGAAACTTCCGGACAATAATTGTCCTAATGTGCTCGTTAATTATGCGAAATGTCAAAGCTCTATGACAAACGATACAAATATTAGAAATTTTTATCTTGAAGACGAAACTAGAATTTTTAAAATTTTTGTAAAACTTTGTAACTCTGGTAATTTTAACTCTACTGAAATGAAATTCTGGGATTTTCATTGTTTTAATGTGCTTGTTAATTATCAAATGTCAAAATTTTACAACAAACGCTACAAATATTAGAAATTTTCATCTTGAAGACGAAACTACAATTTTTAAAATTTTTGTAAAACTTTGTAACTCTGGTAATTTTTACTCTACTGAAATGAAATTCTAGGATATTCATTGTTTTAATGTGCTTGTTAATTATGCCAAATGTCAAAATTTTACGACAAAAGATACAAATTTTAGAAATTTTCATCTTGAAGACGAAACTAGAATTTTCAAAATTTTTGTAAAAATTTGTAACTCTGGTAATTTTAACTCTATAGAAATGAAACTTTCCTACATTCATTGTCTTAATGTGCTTGTTAATTATGTGAAATGTCAAAGCTCTATGACAAACGATACAAATATTAGAAATTTTTATCTTGAATACGAAACTTGAATATTCAAATTTTTTATAAAAATTCGTAATTCTGATAAATTTAACTCTTTAGAAATGAAATTGCAGGACATTAATTGCCTAGATGGGCTTGTTAATTATGCCAAATTTTAAAATTTTACGACTAAAGATACAAAATTTAGAAATTTTTATCTTTAAGACGAAACTAGAATTTTCCAAATTTTTGTAAAACTTTGTAACTCTAGTAATTTTAACTCTACAGAAATGAATTTTTAGGATATTTATTGTTTTGAAGTGCTTGTTAATTATGCCAAATATCAAAATTTTACGACAAAAGATACAAATATTAGAAATTTTTATCTTGAAGACTAAACTTGAATATTCAATTTTTTTATAAAAATTCGTAACTCTAATAATTTTAACTCTATAAATGAAATTTCAGGATATTAATTGCCTAGATGTGCTAGCTAATTATGCCAAATGTCAAAATTTTACGACAAAAGATACACATTTTAGAAATTTTTATCTTGAAGACGAAACTAGAATTTTCAAAATTTTTGTAAAAATTTGTAACTTGGGTAATTTTACCTCTATCGAAATGAAATTTTCGGACATTAACTGCCCTAATGTGCGTTTAATATGCCAAATGTCAAAATTCTACGAGAAAAGATCCAAATTTTAGAAATTTTTATCTTGAAGACGAAACTAGAATTTTAAAAATTTTTGTAAAAATTTGTGACTAATAATTTTAACTCTACTGAAATGAAATTCTAGGATATTCATTGTTTTAATGTGCTTGTTAATTATGCCAAATGTCAAAATTTTACGACAAAAGATACACATTTTAGAAATTTTCATCTTGAAGACGAAACTAGAATTTTCCAAATTTTTGTAAAACTTTGTAACTCTAGTAATTTTAACTCTACAGAAATGAATTTTTAGGATATTTATTGTTTTGATGTGCTCGTTAATTATGACAAATGTCAAAATTTCACGACAAAAGATACAAATTTTTATCTTGAAGACAAAACTAGAATTTTCAAAATTTTTGTAAAAATTTGTAACTTTGGTAATTTTACCTCTATAGAAATGAAACTCTCGGACATTAATTGCCTTAATGTGCTCCTTCAATATGCCAAATGTCAAAATTTTACGACAAAAGATATACATTTTAGAAATTTTTATCTTGAAGACGCAACTTGAATTTTCAATTTTTTTATAAAAAATCGTAACCCTGGTAATTTTAACTCTATATAAATGAAGCCTCAGGGCATGAATTGCCTAGATGTGCTTGTTAAATATGCCAAATGTCAAAATTTTACGACAAAAAATGAAATACTTACAAATTTTTATTTTTTAAGACGAAACTAAAATTTTCAAAATTTTTGTAAAAATTCGAAACTCTGGTCATTTCAACTCTATCGAAATGAAACTTTCGGACATTTGTCTTAATGTGCTCATTAACTACGCCAAATGTCGAAATTCTACCACAAAAGGTACAAATTTTAGAAATTTTTATCATTAAAAAAAAATTGTCGTCTTTGTAAAAGTTTGTAACTCTGGAAATGAAACTTTAAGGCTTTAATTTTCTTAATGTGTTTGTTACTTGGGCCAAATGTCAAAACTCGACGACAAAAGACACCAATTTTAGAAATTTTTATCCTCGAGAAAAAACTTAAATTTCCAAAATTTTTGGAAAAATTCGTAACTCTGGTAATCTTAACTCGATAGAAATGAAATTTGAGATGGTCAACGGTCTTGAATTGCTTACTGACTAGCCAAATGCCAAAATTCTACTATAAAAGATAAAAATTTTAGAAATTTTTATTTTTAAGACGAAACGAAAATTTTCAAAATTTTTATAAAAATTTGCAACTTCAGTAATTTCAACTCTATGGAAATGCAACTTTAGGACATTCCTTGCCTTACTGTGCTCGTTAATTATACCAAATGTCAAAATTCTTCGACAAAAGAAACAAATTTAAGTAAATTTTTATATTTGACACAAAACTTAAATTTTCAAAATTTTTGTAAAAATTTGTAACTCTGGTAATTTCAATTCTATAAATGACACTTTCGGATATAAATTGTCTTACTGTGCTTGTTAATTACGCCAAATTTCGAAATTTTACGACAAAAGACACAAATTTTAGAAATTTTTTATCTCTAATACGAAACTTCAATTTTAAAGTTTTTGTAAAAATTCGTAACTTGGGTAATTTCAAATCTATCGAAATAAAACTTTCAGAAGTTAATTGTCTTAATGTGGTCGTTAATTGTGCCAAATGTCAAAATTCTACCACAAAAGGTACAAATTTTAGAAATTGTTATCTCAAAAAACTTTGGGACATTAATTGTCTTGATGTGCTTCTTAATTACGCCAAATGTCACAATTCCACGACAAAAGATACGAATTTACAAATTTTTATTATTAGGATAAAACTAGAATTTCACAAATTTTTATAAAAATTTGTTGAAGGAAAATCAACCATCTTTTAGGGCCTCAAACGACCTTAATCCTTTCTGACACTCGTCGCTGTATTCACCCCTTTACAGGGCCGAGTCCCGACATGCCACACTGGGGGCCCCCTTTTTCAATTATTCAAAGAAAGATCAATACCACGTCAAGTTTGCAGACCTGGCAAACGTCTAATTAAACTCAATAGAAAACTGAAAGTAAATTACAGTGCATAGAATGACATGCGGCGTATTTCCTCGTATGTAATTACAACTTTACAATTTCATGTTGTAAATACACGTTGTCTACAACTTTTCAGTGCTACCAACCCACTTCGAACTTCAAAGCCTCCCAATAACAATTTTATCTTTTTCAGTCATAACAAACGTGTTGTTAGTGCAGTAAACAGCAAGTTAACAGCTGCAAGCAAAATATTTAGTTACAAAGTTTACGCTCATCATCACTTCCAGGCAGTTCTCTTTATTGTTTAATGTTTATCCTATTAGGGCAATCATACGGCCGTAAATAGCAGCTAATATAATGTAGAAGCGGGGCGTGAATGACAATCATGCTAATGACATCACTCTATAAAAATTTCATTATGTAATTAAAAGTGCGACATTACAGTCGCGCGCAAAAAAATCCGACGCCAATGCGAGCGTGTGATTGGTCGTTTGTCCACAACATAACCTACAAACGTCAAAATTTCGAATGAAATCTTAATTGTGTGATGCCCCGATTTCGATAAACACACAATAGAAGTTTTTCTGCGGCTTGAATTCGCGAGAAATCAACGGAAATACCAGTTCAGCTGGAAACCGTGCGACTGCAAATGCTATTTTATGTAAACTAGTACTGTAATAAGAGAAAAAATCGTGACAGTTAAGATTTGATATTGCCGGTTAACAGTTAGATGTTAATCTGCATATCGAGGCATTTATTGCCGTTTGAAGAGAAACTCTGCACTTACGCCAGGCAGTGTAAGCATCGTTAAAATTGGGACTTTCCACGATATCCGGGATGCTCCGGTGCCCGGAAATGTCCTCAGATTTGGACAAATCGTCGATGCTCCAGTCTCCATCAGTCATTGTCCGGTTTTTGTGTTCATTTTGTTGCACCGCTCGACCGCGCGGGTTTTTTATTAATTAATTGTTGCACCGAGAGATTTGTACTTGCAGATTTGCACAATTGGTGTAATTAATTAAACGTTTTACCGGTTTCTGCACCTTTCACGTTCAATTCTACAACAATTAAACACGACGTTGGGAACGGCGTCCGCACATGTAAACACGACGAATTGATCCGAAGCTCTGCCGGTTTCGGCGCCGGTTTAATGAGATGAAAATCAATAAGAGCATATAGTTGGGTTTTCTGATGAGCGAGCGCTTTTCTTTTTGGATTTGGAGCGTCCTTCACGTCGATGTAATTCATAATTTGAAAGATACAGTTGGAACCCCAAAACTAGTCAATTTACTAGTCTAAATATAAAGTTTTGTGGAAAAATTGCCATCGTCCTAATCCTAGAGATATTTTTTTTTAGATTTTTTCCCCGTGCAGCTACAATTTTGTAATTTAGTGTGTCAAGTGCAGAGATCGCAACTAGTAAATCCTGAAAATTTCAACTTTTTTTCTCGAAAAATGTTCAATTTACCGGACTAAATAGACAGTTTTGAGAAAAATTGCGATTTTCTCCTTAATAATTTTTTTTTTCAAATTCTTCCCTGTAAAGCTACAATTTTGTCATTTGATGTGTCAAAAGCAAAGATTGCAACTAGTAATTCCTAAAAATTTAGACTTTTTTACTTAAAAAACGTTGGATTTACCGGACTAAATAAAAATTTTTGGAAAAATTGGTATTTTCTCCCTGAAGCTGTATTTTTTTTATTTCTTTATCTGTGCAGCTAGAAATTTGAAATTTGGGGTAATTAATGCAAGCATTGAAACTAGTAAATCCTAAAAATTTCGTCTTTTTTTACCCAAAAAATGCCCAATTTACAGGACTAAATCGAAAGTTTTGAGAAAAATTGCTATTTTCTCCCTAATGCTGAAATTTTTAATTTTTTTCCCTGAGCAGCTAGATATTTGAAATTTAGTGTGTCTAATGGAGAGATCGCAACTAGTAAATCCTGAAAATTTCGACTTTTTTTCTCGAAAAGTGTTCAATTTACCGGACTAAATTGACAGTTTTGAGAAAAATTGCGATTTTCTCCTTAATAAATTTTTTTTTTCAAATTCTTCCCTGTAAAGCTACAATTTTGTAATTTGATGTGTCAAATGCAAAGATTGCAACTAGTAATTCCTAAAAATTTAGACTTTTTTCTTAAAAAACGTTGGATTTACCGGACTAAATAAAAATTTTTTGGAAAAATTGGTGTTTTCTCCCTGAAGCTGATTTTTTTTATTTCTTTATCTGTGCAGCTAGAAATTTGAAATTTGGGGTAATTAATGCAAGCATTGAAACTAGTAAATCCTAAAAATTTCGTCTTTTTTTACCCAAAAAATGCCCAATTTACAGGACTAAATCGAAAGTTTTGAGAAAAATTGCTATTTTCTCCCTAATGCTGAAATTTTTAATTTTTTTCCCTTAGCAGCTAGATATTTGAAATTTAGTGTGTCTAATGGAGAGATCGCAACTAGTAAATCCTGAAAATTTCGACTTTTTTTCTCGAAAAGTGTTCAATTTACCGGACTAAATTGACAGTTTTGAGAAAAATTGCGATTTTCTCCTTAATAAATTTTTTTTTTCAAATTCTTCCCTGTAAAGCTACAATTTTGTAATTTGATGTGTCAAATGCAAAGATTGCAACTAGTAATTCCTAAAAATTTAGACTTTTTTCTTAAAAAACGTTGGATTTACCGGACTAAATAAAAATTTTTTGGAAAAATTGGTGTTTTCTCCCTGAAGCTGTATTTTTTTTTATTTCTTTATCTGTGCAGCTAGAAATTTGAAATTTGGGGTAATTAATGCAAGCATTGAAACTAGTAAATCCTAAAAATTTCGTCTTTTTTTACCCAAAAAATGCCCAATTTACAGGACTAAATCGAAAGTTTTGAGAAAAATTGCTATTTTCTCCCTAATGCTGAAATTTTTAATTTTTTTCCCTGAGCAGCTAGATATTTGAAATTTAGTGTGTCTAATGGAGAGATCGCAACTAGTAAATCCTGAAAATTTCGACTTTTTTCCTCGAAAAATGTCCAATTTACCGGACTAAATAGACAGTTTTGAGAAAAATTGCAATTTTCTCCTTAATAATTTTTTTTTTCAAATTCTTCCCTGTAAAGCTACAATTTTGTAATTTGATGTATCAAATGCAAAGATTGCAACTAGTAATTCCTAAAAATTAAGACTTTTTTACTTAAAAAACGTTGGATTTACCGGACTAAATAAAATTTTTTGGAAAAATTGGTATTTTCTCCCTGAAGCTGTATTTTTTTTTATTTCTTTATCTGTGCAGCTAGAAATTTGAAATTTGGGGTAATTAATGCAAGCATTGAAACTAGTAAATCCTAAAAATTTCGTCTTTTTTTACCCAAAAAATGCCCAATTTGCAGGACTAAATCGAAAGTTTTGAGAAAAATTGCTATTTTCTCCCTAATGCTGAAATTTTTAATTTTTTTCCCTGAGCAGCTAGATATTTGAAATTTAGTGTGTCTAATGGAGAGATCGCAACTAGTAAATCCTGAAAATTTCGACTTTTTTTCTCGAAAAGTGTTCAATTTACCGGACTAAATTGACAGTTTTGAGAAAAATTGCGATTTTCTCCTTAATAAATTTTTTTTTTCAAATTCTTCCCTGTAAAGCTACAATTTTGTAATTTGATGTGTCAAATGCAAAGATTGCAACTAGTAATTCCTAAAAATTTAGACTTTTTTCTTAAAAAACGTTGGATTTACCGGACTAAATAAAAATTTTTTGGAAAAATTGGTGTTTTCTCCCTGAAGCTGTATTTTTTTTTATTTCTTTATCTGTGCAGCTAGAAATTTGAAATTTGGGGTAATTAATGCAAGCATTGAAACTAGTAAATCCTAAAAATTTCGTCTTTTTTTACCCAAAAAATGCCCAATTTACAGGACTAAATCGAAAGTTTTGAGAAAAATTGCTATTTTCTCCCTAATGCTGAAATTTTTAATTTTTTTCCCTTAGCAGCTAGATATTTGAAATTTAGTGTGTCTAATGGAGAGATCGCAACTAGTAAATCCTGAAAATTTCGACTTTTTTTCTCGAAAAGTGTTCAATTTACCGGACTAAATTGACAGTTTTGAGAAAAATTGCGATTTTCTCCTTAATAAATTTTTTTTTTCAAATTCTTCCCTGTAAAGCTACAATTTTGTAATTTGATGTGTCAAATGCAAAGATTGCAACTAGTAATTCCTAAAAATTTAGACTTTTTTCTTAAAAAACGTTGGATTTACCGGACTAAATAAAAATTTTTTGGAAAAATTGGTGTTTTCTCCCTGAAGCTGTATTTTTTTTTATTTCTTTATCTGTGCAGCTAGAAATTTGAAATTTGGGGTAATTAATGCAAGCATTGAAACTAGTAAATCCTAAAAATTTCGTCTTTTTTTACCCAAAAAATGCCCAATTTACAGGACTAAATCGAAAGTTTTGAGAAAAATTGCTATTTTCTCCCTAATGCTGAAATTTTTAATTTTTTTCCCTGAGCAGCTAGATATTTGAAATTTAGTGTGTCTAATGGAGAGATCGCAACTAGTAAATCCTGAAAATTTCGACTTTTTTTCTCGAAAAGTGTTCAATTTACCGGACTAAATTGACAGTTTTGAGAAAAATTGCGATTTTCTCCTTAATAAATTTTTTTTTTCAAATTCTTCCCTGTAAAGCTACAATTTTGTCATTTGATGTGTCAAAAGCAAAGATTGCAACTAGTAATTCCTAAAAATTTAGACTTTTTTACTTAAAAAACGTTGGATTTACCGGACTAAATAAAAATTTTTGGAAAAATTGGTATTTTCTCCCTGAAGCTGTATTTTTTTTATTTCTTTATCTGTGCAGCTAGAAATTTGAAATTTGGGGTAATTAATGCAAGCATTGAAACTAGTAAATCCTAAAAATTTCGTCTTTTTTTACCCAAAAAATGCCCAATTTACAGGACTAAATCGAAAGTTTTGAGAAAAATTGCTATTTTCTCCCTAATGCTGAAATTTTTAATTTTTTTCCCTGAGCAGCTAGATATTTGAAATTTAGTGTGTCTAATGGAGAGATCGCAACTAGTAAATCCTGAAAATTTCGACTTTTTTTCTCGAAAAGTGTTCAATTTACCGGACTAAATTGACAGTTTCGAGAAAAATTGCGATTTTCTCCTTAATAAATTTTTTTTTTCAAATTCTTCCCTGTAAAGCTACAATTTTGTAATTTGATGTGTCAAATGCAAAGATTGCAACTAGTAATTCCTAAAAATTTAGACTTTTTTCTTAAAAAACGTTGGATTTACCGGACTAAATAAAAATTTTTGGAAAAATTGGTATTTTCTCCCTGAAGCTGTATTTTTTTTATTTCTTTATCTATGCAGCTAGAAATTTGAAATTTGGGGTAATTAATGCAAGCATTGAAACTAGTAAATCCTAAAAATTTCGTCTTTTTTTACCCAAAAAATGCCCAATTTACAGGACTAAATCGAAAGTTTTGAGAAAAATTGCTATTTTCTCCCTAATGCTGAAATTTTTAATTTTTTTCCCTGAGCAGCTAGATATTTGAAATTTAGTGTGTCTAATGGAGAGATCGCAACTAGTAAATCCTGAAAATTTCGACTTTTTTCCTCGAAAAATGTCCAATTTACCGGACTAAATAGACAGTTTTGAGAAAAATTGCAATTTTCTCCTTAATAATTCTTTTTTTCAAATTCTTCCCTGTAAAGCTACAATTTTGTAATTTGATGTATCAAATGCAAAGATTGCAACTAGTAATTCCTAAAAATTAAGACTTTTTTTACTTAAAAAACGTTGGATTTACCGGACTAAATAAAAATTTTTTGGAAAAATTGGTATTTTCTCCCTGATGCTGTAATTTTTTTTATTTCTTTATATGTGCAGCTAGAAATTTGAAATTTGGGGTAATTAATGCAAGCATTGAAACTAGTAAATCCTAAAAATTTCGTCTTTTTTTACCCAAAAAATGCCCAATTTACAGGACTAAATCGAAAGTTTTGAGAAAAATTGCTATTTTCTCCCTAATGCTGAAATTTTTAATTTTTTTCCCTGAGCAGCTAGATATTTGAAATTTAGTGTGTCTAATGGAGAGATCGCAACTAGTAAATCCTGAAAATTTCGACTTTTTTCCTCGAAAAATGTCCAATTTACCGGACTAAATAGACAGTTTTGAGAAAAATTGCAATTTTCTCCTTAATAATTTTTTTTTTCAAATTCTTCCCTGTAAAGCTACAATTTTGTAATTTGATGTATCAAATGCAAAGATTGCAACTAGTAATTCCTAAAAATTAAGACTTTTTTACTTAAAAAACGTTGGATTTACCGGACTAAATAAAAATTTTTGGAAAAATTGGTATTTTCTCCCTGAAGCTGTATTTTTTTTTATTTCTTTATCTGTGCAGCTAGAAATTTGAAATTTGGGGTAATTAATGCAAGCATTGAAACTAGTAAATCCTAAAAATTTCGTCTTTTTTTACCCAAAAAATGCCCAATTTGCAGGACTAAATCGAAAGTTTTGAGAAAAATTGCTATTTTCTCCCTAATGCTGAAATTTTTAATTTTTTTCCCTGAGCAGCTAGATATTTGAAATTTAGTGTGTCTAATGGAGAGATCGCAACTAGTAAATCCTGAAAAATTCGACTTTTTTCCTCGAAAAATGTCCAATTTACCGGACTAAATTGACAGTTTTGAGAAAAATTGCGATTTTCTCCTTAATAATTTTTTTTTTCAAATTCTTCCCTGTAAAGCTACAATTTTGTAATTTGATGTGTCAAATGCAAAGATTGCAACTAGTAATTCCTAAAAATTTAGACTTTTTTCTTAAAAAACGTTGGATTTACCGGACTAAATAAAAATTTTTTGGAAAAATTGGTATTTTCTCCCTGATGCTGGATTTTTTTTTATTTCTTTATCTGTGCATCTAGAAATTTGAAATTTGGGGTAATTAATGCAAGCATTGAAACTAGTAAATCCTAAAAATTTCGTCTTTTTTTACCCAAAAAATGCCCAATTTACAGGACTAAATCGAAAGTTTTGAGAAAAATTGCTATTTTCTCCCTAATGCTGAAATTTTTAATTTTTTTCCCTGAGCAGCTAGATATTTGAAATTTAGTGTGTCTAATGGAGAGATCGAAACTAGTTAATCCTGAACATTTTAACTTTTTCACCCAAAAAATGTCTAATTTACAAGACTAAATGGATAGTTTTGAGAAAAATTCCTATTCTCTTCCTAATACTGGAATATTTTTTTTATTTTCTCCCTGTCCAACTAGAAATTTGAAATTTAGTGTGTCTAATACAGAGATTACAACCAGTATATCCTGAAAATTTCGACTTTTTTACCTAAAAAATGTCCAAATTACAGGACTAAATAGAAAGTTTAGGAAAAAATTGCTATTCTCTCCCTGAAGCTGGAATATTTTTTTTTACTTTTTGTCCCTGTGCACCCAGATATTTGAAATTTAGTGTGTCTAATGCAGAGATCACAACTAGTAAATCTTAAAAATTAAGACTTTTTTTACTCACAAAACGTCGAATTTACCGGACTAAATAAAAAGTTTTTGGAAAAATTGGTATTTATTCCCTGATGCTAAAATAATTTTTTATTTCTTTATCTGTGCAGCTAGAAATTTGAAATTTAGTGTGATTAATGCAAACATCAAAACGAGTAAATCCTGAAAATTTCGTCTTTTTTACCAAAAAAATGTCCAATTTACAGGACTAAATCGAAAGTTTTGAGAAAAATTGCTATTTTCTCTCTAAAGCTGGAATTTTTTCTTTTTTAACTTTCTCCCTGTGCAGCTAGAAATTTGAAATTTAGTGTGTCTAATGGAGAGATCACAATTAGTAAATCCCGAAAATTTAGACCTCTTTACCCAAAAAATGTCTAATTTACAGGACTAAATGGACAGTTTTGAGAAAAATTCCTATTCTCTCCCAAAATACTGGAATATTTCTTTTTATTTTTTCCCTGCCTGTGCAGCTAGAAATTTGAAATTTAGTGTGTCTAATGTCACAACTAGTCAATCCTGAAAATTTTACCCAAAAAATGTCCAAATTACAGGACTAAATTAAAAGTTTTGGGAAAAATTGGTATTTTCTCCCTATTGCTGGAATATATTTTTTTTATTTCTTTCCCTGTGCAGCTACAAATTTGAAATTTAGTGTGTTTAATGTAAACATCGAAAATAGTAAATCCTGAAAATTTCGCCTTTTTTACCCAAAAAATGTCCAATTTATAGGACTAAATCGAAAGTTTTGAGAAAAATTGCTATTTTCTCCCAAATGCTGAAACTTTTTATATTTTTAATTTTTTTCCTTTGTAGCGATATTTGAAATTTAGTGTGTCTAATGCAGAGATCACAACTAGTAAATCTTGAAAATTTCGACTTTTTTATCCAAAAAATTTCCAAATTACAGAACTAAATAAAAAGTTTTGGAAAAAATTGCTATTTTCTCCCTGATGCTGAAATATTTTTTTTATTTTTCTCCCTGTGCAGCTAGAAATTTGAAATTTGAAATTTGGTGTAGCTAATGCAAAGATCTAAAGCAGTAAATTCTCCAAATTTCGACTTTTTTGTCCGAAAAATGTCCAATTTACAGGATTAAATAGAAAGTTTTGGAAAAAAATGATATTCTCTCCCCGATTCTGAAAAATTGTTTTTCTTAATTTTTTGCCTGTGCAGCTAGAAATTTGAAATTTAGTGTGTCTAATGCAGAGATCGCAACTAGTAAATCCCGAAAATTTCAACGTTTTTACCCAAAAAATGTCCAAATTACAGGGCTAAATTAAAAGTTATGGGAAAAATTGGTATTTTCTCCCTGTTGCTGGAATATATTTTTTTTATTTCTTTCCCTGTGCAGCTACAAATTTGAAATTTAGTGTGTTTAATGTAAACATCGAAAATAGTAAATCCTGAAAATTTCGCCTTTTTTACCCAAAAAATGTCCAATTTATAGGACTAAATCGAAAGATTTGAGAAAAATTGCTATTTTCTCCCAAATGCTGAAACTTTTTATATTTTTAATTTTTTTCCTTTGTAGCTAGATATTTGAAATTTAGTGTGTCTAATGCAGAGATCACAACTAGTAAATCTTGAAAATTTCGACTTTTTTATCCAAAAAATGTCCAAATTACAGAACTAAATAAAAAGTTTTGGAAAAAATTGCTATTTTCTCCCTGATGCTGAAATATTTTTTTTATTTTTCTCACTGTGCAGCTAGAAATTTGAAATTTAGTGTGTTCAATGCAGAGATTACAACTAGTAAATCTTGAAAATTTAGACTTTTTTACCCAAAAAATATCGAATTTACCGGACTAAATAAAAAGTTTTTGGAGAAATTGGTATTTTCTCCTTGATGCTAAAATATATTTTTTTTATTTCTTTATATGTGCAGCTAGAAATTTGAAATTTGGTGTGTTTAATGCAGAGATTACAACTAGTCAATCCTGAAAATTTCGACTTTTTTATCCAAAAAATGTCCAAATTACAGAACTAAATAAAAAGTTTTGGAAAACATTGCGATTCTCTCCCTGATGCTGAAATATTTTTTTTATTTTTCTCACTGTGCAGCTAGAAATTTGAAATTTAGTGTGCTCAATGCAGAGATTACAACTAGTAAATCTTGAAAATTTAGACTTTTTTACCCAAAAAACGTCGAATTTACCGGCCTAAATAAAAAATTTTGAAAAAAATTGTATTTTCTCCTTGAAGCTAGGATATATTTTTTTCAATTTGCAGCTAGAAATTTGAAATTTAGTGTGATTAATGCAAACATCGAAACTGGTAAATCCTGAAAATTTTGTCTTTTTTACAGAATTAAATCGAAAGTTTTGAGAAAAATTACTATTTTCTCCATAATGCTGAAATTGTTAATTTTTTTATTTTTTTTTTCGTGCAGCTTGATATTTGAAATTTAGTGTGTTTAATGCAACGATCACAAGTAAATCTTGAAAGTTTAGCTACTCAAAAAACGTCGAATTTACCGGACTAAATAAAAAGTTTTTGGAAAAATTGGCATTCTCTCCCTGATGCTGGAATAATTTTTTTTTATTTCTCTCCCTGTGCAGCTAAAATTTGAAATTTCGTGTTATTAATGCTAACATCGAAACAAGTAAATCCTGAAAATATCATCTTTTTCACCCGAAAAATGTCAGAACTAAATCGAAACTCTTGAGAAAAATTCTTCTTTTCTCCTTAATGCTAGAATTTTTTATTTTTTAATTTTCTCCCTATGCAGCTAGAAATTTGAAATTTGGTGTGGCTAATGCAAAGACCTAAAGCAGTAAATTCTCCAAATTTCGACTTTCTTGTCCGAAAAATGTCCAATTTACAGGACTAAATAGAAAGTTTTGTAAAAAAATGTTTTTCTCTTCCCGATTCTGAAAAATTGTTTTTATTAATTTTTGCCTGTGCACCTAGAAATTTGAAATTTAGTGTGTCTAATGCAGAGATCGCAACTAGTAAATCCCGAAAATTTCAACGTTTTTACCCAAAAATTGTCCAATTTACAGGACTAAATAGAAAGTTGCGAGAACAATTTTTTTCTTAGTTTGGGAAAAAAATTGCATTTCTGTTAAATTTCACGCCATCACATAAAAAATAAACTTTATCAGAGCCTCCGGTGTTGGCGGAGCCTGCAATGCAGCGTTCACGTTTTGGGTCTGCGGAAGGCCGAGCTATCAGCCGTGAATCCGGTAACTGAAAAAACCAATTGTTCAACGCTTGCATCGATCAAAAATGTAGTCTAGTGTGCAGTGCAAGGCCGCTGGAAAAGTCGATTGACCCGATCTGGTTCAAGAAAATACAGTGTGGTGTGCTAATGAAGGACATCCGCAAGAGCGAGAGTAATTAATTTTAATATCGCAGGGAGAAATAAGTGGCGATGCCAATGTGAAAATTAAATCGATGAAAGTAAAAAGGTTGATAGGATCGATAAATTGTAGGTGTGCAGGAATAAAAGTGCTTAGATGGAATTGAAAGTCGCTGCTTTACATTATTCCGTTTTTGCAGGCTTGGAGAAAATAATTGGATTAGATTAGCTGCGGCCTTCATTCTCGCGAAAGAAAATTTGAGAAAAATTTGCAAATATAGACAATCTAAGAAAACGTCTAAAAAGCAACAAGAATTAAGGATCTAAGAATAGTTAAATCGAATCTAAAGAGAATCCAGAAGAAATTAGAAAAACTTGAAAAGCAATTAAAAAAAAAATGAAAAGATTATAAATTTTGATCTGCGACTTTTAAGCTCTGTAAGAAACGCGCACTCGACGTGAATCCGCCAGATTTAGATTCTCATATCTCTGTCAATAGATAAATGTATTAATAAATCTGTCAGTAATCGTTTACTCCATGAGGGGCCTCAGTACTCAGCACGAACTTGAGCCAAGGTCGGATTATGTAGATTTGCTTATCCGTTTTCTTTATCTTTCTTTTTACCACTGATTAAGTACAAAATCTGTCGACACTATCTCAGATAATATCGATAAAACGGCGCCCAGTAGGCCACGCATGATTCGTACGTCTGTTATCTGTGACATTAGTGCCAGGGCTACCAACACATTTCAATCAGCGAAGGCCGCAAATTTTATGTAGAATGACGAATGACGCTGCAGCTAGTCGTAGTAAAATTAGCATAAAAATAGTTATTCTATTAATTTTATTATTCTTAGAACAACATGGTATCAATAAACCACAATTCAATAATTAAATCATTTTCACTCTAGCCAAACAATGCTGACAACTTTAAAAAGGTCGAGTTGAGTACTGGGTCATGACCATTTCAGCCATAAAAGGACAAAATCCGTCGAAATTTCACCGATTGAAATCGTAAAGTGGTGGGTATATCGCGAAAGCCCTTTCACAATTTCTTTCGTTTTGGCTTCACAGTCGAAAAAATCCGAGGATTGTGGCGAAATTGGGTTAAGTAAAGTGTGGAATTAGATTTGAGGTTTGATAACATGAAAGGTCAATTTAGAGCTGTGTCGGAGAGATTAGACGACAAGAAAGTGTGTTTTAGCAAGATCATGTTATGTTATTAGTTATTATACTGCCATCTGCCAGAATAAATATTTAAATTTTTTGTTCTGAAAAAATTAGTTAGGGGTTATAACTCTGGTAATTTTAACGCCACAGAAATGAATTCTGGGGAGGTTAGTAATTTATACCTGATTACTAATTGTGCCAAATTTCAAGATTATAAACCAGAAGCAACTAATTTTAGATTTTTTATACCTATAGGTGTTGTAGAAGAGCCAAAATTTCTCAAAAATTTTTATTGAGGGTTGTAATTCTGGTAACTTTAACCCCACAGTTATCAAAATTGGAAAAATTAGTTACTTTAAGTTCCTCATTAACTGAGTCAAATTGCAAAATTTTCGGACAAACAGAACAAATTTTATAATTTTTATTCTAAAGATCAGCCGAAATTTTCCAAAAATTATTCTTAAGGCTTGTAACTCTGGTAATTTTAAGGCTACATTAATAAAATTTGGGCACATTACTAATTTAGACTTGCTTCCTGCTTGAGCCAAATTGCAAAATTATAGTGCAGAAGGGACAAATTTTAGAAATTTTTATTCTTTAGATGAGCCAAAAACTGCGTAAATTTTTTATCAAGGGTTGTAATTCTGGTAATTTTAACGCCACTGTAATTAAAATTTGAGGGGTTAATTTTTTGGGGCTCTTTACTAACTGGATTAAATTGCAAAATTTTAGATCAAACGAGATAAGTTTTGGAATTTTTATTCTGAAGATAAGCCCAAATTTCCCAATTTTTTTTCTTAAGGGTTGTAATTCTTGTAATTTTAACCCCACAGCAATCAAAATTGGGAAGATTTGTCATTTGGAGCTCCTTATTACCTGAGTTAAATTGCAAAATTTTTGGTCAAACAGGACAAATTTTATAATTTTTATTCTAAAGATCAGCCGAAATTTTCCAAAAATTATTCTTAAGGCTCTTTACTCTGGTAATTTTAAGGCTATATTAATAAAATTTAGGCAGATTACTAATTTAGACTTGCTTCCTGGTTGAGCCAAATTGCAAAATTATAGTGCAGAAGGAACAGATTTTAGAAATTTTTATTCGTTAGATGAGCCAAAAACTGCGTAAATTTTTTATCAAGGGTTGTAATTCTGGTAATTTTAACCCCACAGTTATCAAAATTGGGAAAATAAGTTACTTTAAGTTCCTCTTTAACTGAGTCAAATTGCAAAATTTTCGGACAAACAGGACAAATTTTATAATTTTTATTCAAAAGATCAGCCGAAATTTTCCAAAAATTATTCTAAAGGCTTGTAACTCTGGTAATTTTAAGGCTACATTAATAAAATTTGGGCAGATTACTAATTTAGACTTGCTTCCTGGTTGAGCCAAATTGCAAAATTATAATGCAGAAGGAACAGATTTTAGAAATTGTTATTCTTTAGATGAGCCAAAAACTGCGTAAATTTTTTATCAAGGGTTGTAATTCTGGTAATTTTAACGCCACTGCAATCAAAATTTGAGGGGTTAATTATTTGGGGCTCTTTACTAACTGGGTTAAATTGCAAAATTTTAGATCAAACGAAATAAATTTTGGAATTTTTATTCTAAAGATAAGCCCAAATTTCCCAAATTTTTTTCTTAAGAGTTGTAACCCCACAGCAATCAAAATTGGGAAGATTTGTCATTTGGAGCTCCTTATAACCTGAGTTAAATTGCAAAATTTTCGGTCAAACAGGACAAATTTTGGAATTTTTATTCTAAAGATCAGCCGAAATTTTCCAAAAATTTTTCTTAAGGTTTGTATCTCTAGTAATTTTAAGGCTACATTAATCAAATTTGGGCAGGTTACTAACTTAGATTTGCTTACTAGTTGGGCCAAATTTCAAAATTATAGAGCTGAAGGGACAGATTTTAAAAAAATTTCATCTTTAGATTAGCCAAAAACTGTAAATTTTTTCTTGTAATTTGATTGTAATTCTGGAAATTTTAACGAAATTGCAATCAAAATTGGGAAGATTACTTATTTGGAACTTCTTATTCTCGGTGTTCAATTTAGAAAATTTTAGGTCAAATGAGAATTTCTTATTCTGAAGATAAACCAAAATTTCCCAAATTTTTTTATTAAGGGTTGTAATTCTGGTAATTTTAACCCCACAGCAATCAAAATTGGGAAGATTAGTTATTTGTAGCTGTTATTTTGAAATTTTTATTCGAAAGATCAGCCAAAATTTTCCAAAAATTTTTCTTAAGGCTTGTAACTCTGTTAATTTTTGAGCTACATTAATCAAATTTGAGCAGGTTACTAACTTGGACTGACTTGTTTACTAGTAGGGCCAAATCTCAAAATTATGGAGCAAAAAGAACAGATTTTAGAATTTGTATTCGTTAAATGAGCCAAAAACTGTGAATTTTTTATCAAGGGTTGTAATTCTGGTAATTTTAGCGCCACAGGAATCAACATTCGGAAAATTAATTATTTGGGGCTCCATATTAACTGAGATAAATTGCAAAATTTTCGGTCAAACGAGATAAATTTTGGAATTTTTTATTCTGCAGATAAGCCGAAATTTCCGAAAGATTTTTATGAAGGCTTGTAACTTTGGGAATTTTAATGCTGCCGTAATCAAAATTGGGAAGATTAATAACCTAAACTTGCTTACTAATTGTGCCAAATTTTAAAATTATAGAGCAAAAGCGACAGATTTTATTATTATTTTTTTCTTTAGATGAGTCAAAAACTACGTAAAATTTGTATTAAAGGTTATAAATCTGGTAATTTTAACGCCACTGCAATCAAAATTTAGGAAAATAATTATTTGGAGCTCATTATTAACTGTTAAATTACAAAATTTTAGGTCAAACAAGAGAAATTTTGTAATTTTTATTCTGAAAATAAGCCGAAATTTTCTAAAAATGTTTCTTAAGGCTTGTAACTTTGGTAATTTTAACGCTACAGTAATCAAATTTGGGGAGGTTACTAACTAAGACTTGCTTACTATTTGTGCCAAATTTCAAAATTTTAGAGCAAAAGCGACTTGATTTTGATAAACCAAAAATCCCATTTTTTATACAAAGGGTTTTAATTCAGGTAATTTTAACGCCAAACCAACGAAACTTGAGGAAACTACAAATCAACATTTGTTAATTAACTGTGCTAAATCGCAACATTCTAGCCCAGAAGAGTCAAAATTTTAACATTTTTATTTTGATGCTGAACCAAAAACTTCCAAAAAAATATGTTAAATGCTCTAACTCCACTAGTTTTAAAGCCACAGCAATGAAATTTGGGAACGTTACCACTTTAGGCTTCGTTACCAACTATGCCAAATTACAAAATTATAGAGCAAAAGGGACAAATTATAAAAAAAATTCTGGCAATGAACAAAAAATTACTTATTTCTTTAGACGCTTCTACAGTAAACATCTATTGTCGACGCTTTTTATTCTTCAAACTCGCATTTCTTACATCACCTTCGTCAAACCCGTATTTGTCTAGAAAATTAATGAGCAAACATTTCTTAATGTGACCTTTACTCGACAACTGTTTGAATTAGCAACAATGCACGTCGAAATCTATTATGTACACCTGCGTCGCAAAAAAGTGCCCACAAATCGATAACTCCAATAAAAAAAAGCCCATTCTCCTAAGAAATGTCAACGAATTTCGGTTTTTTTTCTAACTTTCCAAATGCAGTTATGTCATAACTCAATTAGCGTCCAAACAAAACGAGCTGCGACCCACGTAAACAGGATTTTCATGCAACATGCTAACCTTGGTGAAGCATCTTCTATAAAAAATTTACAGGTAGATGCGAATAAATTTGCATGGATTCGCCAAAAATGATGCGGATACCTACGTGGAATCTGCGCATAAATTTCTAGTACGTTGCTATCTAATTAATTGGTTTTTCACTTGATTGAATTTCTTCTATCTATGGGTAATAAAGTGAGTAATTGGGTTAATTGTCTTATAGTGGGAGAGGTTGTTGACTTTTAATGGTTAAGAAAGTAAAACTTACTATTTTCCACTGAAGAGTCCATGGAGTCGCCGTTGAGATGCATCGTTGGAGGGTGCGAAGACAGCGTGGCTTAAGAAATGAGCATTTTCTGGAAAAGAAATGCTTGGGAATTAGAGGAATTAAAATTACTAGTATTTTTGGAGAAAATTCAAGATCAAGTACAATGGTATCTCGCCGATAAAAAATTCTAATCGCATTCTTTATCTCATGATATATTTTCTTAAATATCCATAAATAGGCAGCTTCTTGAACGTCGTAATTTGTATCGGTAATTGCATTTTTATTATAAATTTAGATTATAAAGTCAAATCAAAATTTTCAAAAGCGAAGCCTCACTAGCCGAAACTTTGATCGCTATTTGTTGGATCTGAATTTCAATCCTAGATTGGGAATCTGCGCAAAATTCGGCGTATAATAACGTATTTTTTCCAAAAAATAACCGAGATATCGATTTCAGAACGTTGCTATAATTTTAGTCATGAATTTTTGCGAAAATCTGCAAATTTCGACTGTAGAAAAATCAAAGAACTATTTCTTATGTAAAAAAATGCGAGAAAAACGATGGCGCAAACCGCATCTCAATATCTGAAATAGTTTTTGAGATATCGAGCACGAATTGTTTTGAACCTTCAAAAATTTGGTCCTCTGGCGACAACTCAAGAATTCAAACGGCCATAACTCAGTTATTTGTTGACGAAAATTCAAAAATTCTCCTGTTTTTGGATTCAGCGCGACATTCTGCGTAAAATGAGACCAAAATTTGTTGAATCTGCTTAATAAATAAACGAGGCATTGGCCAAAAACTGTTTTGAAAAGGTGAGCTCATAATCTATCTAGTGGCCAAATTTGAGATCGATCGGACAAATAGTTTACAAGCTATGGCCAAAAATAAAAAAAAATAAAAATTTCCATCGTTTGAGTCAAAATTTTTTTTCGCGAAAAATCGACTATTGAATTTTGGGCTTTTGAGAACATTTTCTAACGTAAAATGAGCCGAGAAAAACAATGGCGCAAACCGCATCTCAATATCTCAAATAGTTTCCGAGATATTTAAATTTAAAAATTACGAAAAATGAAAATCAACTTTCCGAAACTTTGATCGGCCATAACTCGGTTATTTGTAGTCGAATCTGATTTCAATCCCATATTTGGAATCTGCGGAAAATTCTGCGTACACCGATGTATAATAACTCAAGTTAACTCCAAAAATAAGCGAGATATCGGTATCAGAAGTTTGGCATAGTTTTAGTCATGAATTTTCGCGAGAAAGGTAAAAAATCGCGAGAAAAACGATGGCGCAAAGCATTTTTAAAAATCTGTCGTAGTTTCTGAGACATTGAAAAATGACACTTTGATCAACCATAACTCAGTTTTTTGTTGTCGGATGTGAATTTCGAGCCCAGATTTAGAATCTACGAGAAATTCTGCACAAAATGAGCCCAAATAATATAATTAAAAATAAGCGAGAAATCGACCGCAGGACCCAACAGTATCTTCAGAGTTTCTAGATTTTTATAATACAGATTCGCACCTCAAATACTTGACACAAATAGAAAAATCGCACTTGGAATGCGTCTCTCCTAAATCGAGATTTTTTAGATATCCAATCTTCAAGAGAATTCTCTAATTAGATCCGGATCTAAAAATCCAACGAGGAGGTGGCTAACTGTTACGACTCTGACCTTTGCTAATCATTTTCTGGGATAATTGCACAAATTCATTAACTTTGATAACTCCAAGTTTCCTTTTTTGTCTATTCTAAATTACAAAAAGTAAAAGGTAAATACCACCGCTCTCGAACTATTTTCCGAAATGAAACGTGCATTGCTAAATGTAAAAGTTATGTTCCACCAAAAGCCATCATTGTCAATGACAATAATTTAGCTCTTTAAAAGAAAATCACCACTTTGTTGTCGCGGCGTAGAAAGTTTAAATCGTCTCCATAAAAACAGTTCTTTTACTACAAAACTAGGAAAATATGTTATCACCGCTGGACCACTGTAGTTAACACCTGAAGCTGCTCATCGTAACGGTTTAGTAATCATTTATTAGCAAAAAAAAATGTTTAAACGCTTAATTTGCTTTGAAAAAAGTAACCTTGACTTCCTGTTCTCCAGTGCGATCTCACGACTTACTAAACCTGTCTTCATTGTTTTACGAAATAATGGGAAAGTGGCAGATACGGCCACTTCCTCTATGGTCATCTTCCCATAAAGCAAACAAAAGAACGTCACATCCGCTAGAAAGACCAACGCTTGATCGGCCAATTCGTCTTTTTCCTTGGAACTCCAGCAGAAGTAATAGATGTGGTCTCAGCTCGCGAAACCAGAAGACAATGGCCTGCTATTGCCGATCTGGATGAGTCATCCAACTCGGCAATACCTTTTAAGTCAGCGAAAGGACAAATGCTTGACCCAAATATGAATAATTTTATTCGCCTTGCACAGCTAAATTCAGCCGCTGCCACCCTTCCAACGGTTTTTCCACCACCGGAAGACAGGTGGTGGCTTTGCCAACGTGTTGCCAACGCATGGTGAGTTTGTCGAGCGATTTATAGGAAATTTGATCTAATCAACGGTTTAATTGGTGTTCACTCTTGTTTTCAAGTATGAGAGCAGGCAAGCGTTACTGTTTTTACTATTGTTGGCTCCGAGAAGTGAAGAAGTAAATAAATTGGAATTGAGAGATAACCGCACCTACGCCGATGAAATTGATTGCCATCTAACCATTATCGATTTTTTGCGCTTTATTTACACCGAGAATAATTAATACAGTGGTGAACGTGCTGAAAAAATGAAGAAATTCAACAGAGAAACACGGAAGTTGTTAATAAATCACTGGTTTTTGCATAACTGAAGACCGCTTGATCAAATTGTCTTTCAAGATACACGATTTTTTACACATAGTTCTTCGTTTCCTCATTTCAAATTTTGCTATCTTGTTCCGAGCGTTTAACTTGTTTACTGAGAGTGGCGATTTTTGTACTTTTACATTTTCATGAATATTGATGACCGTTTCTTTGGAATGAAGTGTTGCTTGCATGTGTGCAAGAAAATTTGTTTGTTTTTAGAGGCGATTATATGCAAAATGTGCAATGAATAGATGGTAATTTTAACAAAAAAATGGGAGAATTTATAACAATCCAGAGAAACTCAAGGTAAAATCTAGAACATCCAAGGAGCTGTTATCAAATTTTTAAAATTTTTGAAAAAACAAGATAACTCTAGAAATTTCAACTCTATAGAAATGAAATTTTAGGAGTTTAATGGTCTAAATTTACTTATTAATTGTGCCAAAACTCAAAGTTGTACGACAGAAGTAACAAATTTTAGAGATTTTTGTTAGTCGGACACCACAAAAATTTTAAATTTTTTTTGTAAAAAGATAATTCTGAGTTTTGACTCTATAGAAATAAAATTTAAAGAGGTTTATGGTCTGAATTTACTTCTTATTCATTATCCCAAATATCAAAATTGTACTATAGAAGAAACAAATTTTAGAGATTTTTGTTAGCCGAACAAAACGACTTTTCAACATTTTTGTAAAAAAAAAATTACTCCTGGAATTTTAACTCTATATAAATAAAATTTTAGGAGGTTAATTGTCTAAATTTACTTATTATTTACGCCAAATGTCAAAGTTCTACGACAGAAGTAACAAATTTTAGAGATTTTTGTTAGTCGAACACTACAAAAATTTTCAAAATTAAAAAAAAAACTCCGAGAATTTTAACTCTATAGAAATGAAATTTTAGGAAGTTCATGGTCTAAATTTACTTATTAATTATGTCAAAACTCAAAGTTCTACGACCGAAGTAACAAATTTTAGAAATTTTTGTTGGCCGGACATAACAAAAATTTAAATATTTTTGTAAAAAAGATAATTCTGAGAATTTTGACTCTATAAAAATCAAATTTGAAGAAGTTTATGGTCTAAATTTACTTTTTCATTATCCCAAATGTCAAAATTGTACTATAAAAGAAACAAATTTTAGAGATTTTTGTTAGTCGGACCCCACAAACATTTTCATTTTTTTTGGAAAAAATAACTCTGAGAGTTTTAACTCTATAGAAATGAAATTTGAAGAGGTTTATGGTCTAAATTTACTTTTTCATTATACCAAATGTCAAAATTGTACTATAGAAGAAACAAATTTTAGAGATTTTGGTTAGGCGAACAAAACGACTTTTCAACATTTTTGTAAAAAAAAATAACTTCTGGAATTTTAACTTTATATAAATAAAATTTTAGGAGGTTAGTTGTCTGAATTTATTTATTAATTACGCCAAATGTCAAAGTTCTACGACAGAAGTAACAAAATTTAGAGACTTTTGTTAGTCGGACATCACAAAGATTTTCAAAATTTTTGTAAAAAAAAATAACTCTGAGAGTTTTAACTCTATAGAAATGAAATTTAAAGAGGTTAATGGTTTGAATTTACTCACTAATTACGCCAAATGTCACAATTCTACGACAAAAGTAACAAATTTTAGAGATTTTTGTTAGTCGGACCCCACAAACATTTTCATTTTCTTTGAAAAAAAAAAAAAATTCTGAGAATTTCGACTATAAAAATGAAATTTGAAGAGGTTTATGGTCTAAATTTACTTTTTCATTATCCCAAATGTCAAAATTCTGCTATAGAAGAAACACATTTTAGAGATTTTGGATGGTCGGACAATACAAGAATTTCCAAAAGAAAAAAAAAAAGATAACTCTAGGATTTTTAACTCTATAGAAATAAAATTTTAGGAGGTTAGTTGTCTGAATTTACTTATTAATTAAGCCAAATGTCAAAGTTCTACGACAGAAGTAACAAAATTTAGAGACTTTTGTTAGTCGGACATCACAAAGATTTTCAAAATTTTTGTAAAAAAAAATAACTCTGAGAGTTTTAACTCTATAGAAATGAAATTTAAAGAGGTTAATGGTTTGAATTTACTCACTAATTACGCCAAATGTCACAATTCTACGACAAAAGTAACAAATTTTAGAGATTTTTGTTAGTCGGACCCCACAAACATTTTCATTTTCTTTGAAAAAAAAAAATTCTGAGAATTTCGACTATAAAAATGAAATTTGAAGAGGTTTATGGTCTAAATTTACTTTTTCATTATCCCAAATGTCAAAATTCTGCTATAGAAGAAACACATTTTAGAGATTTTGGTTGGTCGGACAATACAAGAATTTCCAAAAGAAAAAAAAAAGATAACTCTAGGATTTTTAACTCTATAGAAATAAAATTTTAGGAGGTTAGTTGTCTGAATTTACTTATTAATTAAGCCAAATGTCAAAGTTCTACGACAGAAGTAACAAAATTTAGAGACTTTTGTTAGTCGGACATCACAAAGATTTTCAAAATTTTTGTAAAAAAAAATAACTCTGAGAGTTTTAACTCTATAGAAATGAAATTTAAAGAGGTTAATGGTTTGAATTTACTCACTAATTACGCCAAATGTCACAATTCTACGACAAAAGTAACAAATTTTAGAGATTTTTGTTAGTCGGACCCCACAAACATTTTCATTTTCTTTGAAAAAAAAAAATTCTGAGAATTTCGACTATAAAAATGAAATTTGAAGAGGTTTATGGTCTAAATTTACTTTTTCATTATCCCAAATGTCAAAATTCTGCTATAGAAGAAACACATTTTAGAGATTTTGGTTGGTCGGACAATACAAGAATTTCCAAAAGAAAAAAAAAAGATAACTCTAGGATTTTTAACTCTATAGAAATAAAATTTTAGGAGGTTAGTTGTCTGAATTTACTTATTAATTAAGCCAAATGTCAAAGTTCTACGACAGAAGTAACAAAATTTAGAGACTTTTGTTAGTCGGACATCACAAAGATTTTCAAAATTTTTGTAAAAAAAAATAACTCTGAGAGTTTTAACTCTATAGAAATGAAATTTAAAGAGGTTAATGGTTTGAATTTACTCACTAATTACGCCAAATGTCACAATTCTACGACAAAAGTAACAAATTTTAGAGATTTTTGTTAGTCGGACCCCACAAACATTTTCATTTTCTTTGAAAAAAAAAAAATTCTGAGAATTTCGACTATAAAAATGAAATTTGAAGAGGTTTATGGTCTAAATTTACTTTTTCATTATCCCAAATGTCAAAATTCTGCTATAGAAGAAACACATTTTAGAGATTTTGGTTGGTCGGACAATACAAGAATTTCCAAAAGAAAAAAAAAAGATAACTCTAGGATTTTTAACTCTATAGAAATAAAATTTTAGGAGGTTAGTTGTCTGAATTTACTTATTAATTAAGCCAAATGTCAAAGTTCTACGACAGAAGTAACAAAATTTAGAGACTTTTGTTAGTCGGACATCACAAAGATTTTCAAAATTTTTGTAAAAAAAAATAACTCTGAGAGTTTTAACTCTATAGAAATGAAATTTAAAGAGGTTAATGGTTTGAATTTACTCACTAATTACGCCAAATGTCACAATTCTACGACAAAAGTAACAAATTTTAGAGATTTTTGTTAGTCGGACCCCACAAACATTTTCATTTTCTTTGAAAAAAAAAAATTCTGAGAATTTCGACTATAAAAATGAAATTTGAAGAGGTTTATGGTCTAAATTTACTTTTTCATTATCCCAAATGTCAAAATTCTGCTATAGAAGAAACACATTTTAGAGATTTTGGTTGGTCGGACAATACAAGAATTTCCAAAAGAAAAAAAAAAGATAACTCTAGGATTTTTAACTCTATAGAAATAAAATTTTAGGAGGTTAGTTGTCTGAATTTACTTATTAATTAAGCCAAATGTCAAAGTTCTACGACAGAAGTAACAAAATTTAGAGACTTTTGTTAGTCGGACATCACAAAGATTTTCAAAATTTTTGTAAAAAAAAATAACTCTGAGAGTTTTAACTCTATAGAAATGAAATTTAAAGAGGTTAATGGTTTGAATTTACTCACTAATTACGCCAAATGTCACAATTCTACGACAAAAGTAACAAATTTTAGAGATTTTTGTTAGTCGGACCCCACAAACATTTTCATTTTCTTTGAAAAAAAAAAATTCTGAGAATTTCGACTATAAAAATGAAATTTGAAGAGGTTTATGGTCTAAATTTACTTTTTCATTATCCCAAATGTCAAAATTCTGCTATAGAAGAAACACATTTTAGAGATTTTGGTTGGTCGGACAATACAAGAATTTCCAAAAGAAAAAAAAAAGATAACTCTAGGATTTTTAACTCTATAGAAATAAAATTTTAGGAGGTTAGTTGTCTGAATTTACTTATTAATTAAGCCAAATGTCAAAGTTCTACGACAGAAGTAACAAAATTTAGAGACTTTTGTTAGTCGGACATCACAAAGATTTTCAAAATTTTTGTAAAAAAAAATAACTCTGAGAGTTTTAACTCTATAGAAATGAAATTTAAAGAGGTTAATGGTTTGAATTTACTCACTAATTACGCCAAATGTCACAATTCTACGACAAAAGTAACAAATTTTAGAGATTTTTGTTAGTCGGACCCCACAAACATTTTCATTTTCTTTGAAAAAAAAAAAATTCTGAGAATTTCGACTATAAAAATGAAATTTGAAGAGGTTTATGGTCTAAATTTACTTTTTCATTATCCCAAATGTCAAAATTCTGCTATAGAAGAAACACATTTTAGAGATTTTGGTTGGTCGGACAATACAAGAATTTCCAAAAGAAAAAAAAAAGATAACTCTAGGATTTTTAACTCTATAGAAATAAAATTTTAGGAGGTTAGTTGTCTGAATTTACTTATTAATTAAGCCAAATGTCAAAGTTCTACGACAGAAGTAACAAAATTTAGAGACTTTTGTTAGTCGGACATCACAAAGATTTTCAAAATTTTTGTAAAAAAAAATAACTCTGAGAGTTTTAACTCTATAGAAATGAAATTAAAAGAGGTTAATGGTCTGAATTTACTTACTAATTACGCCAAATGTCAAAGTTTTTCGACAGAAGTAACAAATTTAGAGATTTTTCAAAATGTGTCTAGACTATAAAAAAAATCAAATAAATTAAAGGAAATCTGGCGAATCTAAGGAGAAATAGGCAGAATTTAAAGTAAATCTAAAAAGAATTCAAATAATCTCGAAAACCAGAATCTAAAGAATGCGAAGAAAAATCATGCAGTCGCAAAAAAACTAGAAAATTCCGAGGATAACAAAATACGAAAAATCTAAAAGTAAAATAAAAATCTTGAAAAACTGGAGAAAATAACCACAAGAGACTTTGAAGATAATGTAAGATAAATCAAAAGAGCCGAGGAAGACATCAGAGTCCATTCTTTAGAAGCCCTCAACGGCTCTTAATCCGCTTCTGTTCCCTTCCAACTCTTTGTCTTCTTCCTGTTGCACCATCTGCTCCTTCACACCTGATTTCCACGAACAACAACCTCAATAGTTATTCATAGCATACCTGTAATAATTATCCGGATATACCTAAGTCCAACTCCATAAAACGGTGCTCAACGTGTGATTGTCAGATGGTACCCCAGCAATCACACAGTTCATTGGCTTCACGGTCAATACAGGTGGATCAGTATGCATACCAACTTGCGGATGTAAAAACCCCCAGCTTCATCATAACATCCTCAACATATGTACAACGAAGAAAGGTAACCAGAGAATGTTAGCGTTGACCACTTGTCCTTTCTAACTATCTCTTTACCAAACCGAAGGACAATTATTCAACTGAAAAGCAACCATTGGTACAATAGTCACGACTGACCACATTCTTCGCCGACCATGATGATGATTTGGGTACCATAAGATAATGGCAGTGTCCATGATCTGGATAATAATTTTTCGCGGACGTCATGTATGGAGGTCGCATTGTTTGGCATAACGGATGAGGAGGGACGTGGAAATAGAAATTGATCGAGATTGATCGCTTTATCGTTCTATTGTTCGTAGTTAAAACAATTTCATGAGATTAAGGACGTTAGATTCATTGGAAAAATGCTAAATTAAAAGCAATGAATGATTGAACTTTCTCTGATAATAATCATTGATACGTTTCTAGTTTCATATTAGATATTGACTATTTCAAGGATGTCCCAGCAAAAATACATTCTTAAAATGTTCTCTCCATTTTTTAAATTATATAATTTAGTGAAATTAAGGTAAAAATAGTTGGAAACTAAAAATTCGCTATCCGCAACTTTAATCGCTTCTTATTCGCTTAATTATTAACGTACGGGAAAAACTCGCCCAGTTTTGAATTGTGCATAAAATTCTGCGTAAAATGAGCGCCAATAAATTAAAATTACTCCGTAAATAAGCGAGATATCGATTAAATTAGACTTAGAAAACTGTTATTTTTAAAGCTTTACAATTTTGAAAATGATCAAACGTCTCTAATTCAACTATTTGTTGACGTAGAGAAACAATGAAGACAGTTTTAGATTCCTCGTAAAATTTTGCTTAAAATGAGCAAATTTTCTTAACAAACTAGATAACGATCAAAATTGATTTGAGTCATAGATCGATCGAAAAAGCAGTTCGAGATCTATTAACTGGGCACATTTGAGATTGTTGGGTCAAATAGTTTACGAGATACGATAAAAAAACGAATTTTTTTTTATTGAGTAGCAAAATTTTTGTCCCCAAAAATCGACTAGCAAATTTTGGATTTTTGAGAGCGGATTCTTAACAAAAAAGAGCAATGAAAACGATGGTAAAATCCTCATCTTTCGATATGTCGTAGTTTCGGAAATATTGGGCTCTAAAAAATCCAAAACTTTAATGGCTTATAATTCGGTTATTTGTTGACGAACATTAAAAATTCGCACGTTTTTGGAATCCGCGTGAAATTCTGCGTAAAATGAGCACCAATAGTTCACGATTGCTCCATAAATAAGCGAGAAATCGACAGAATTCCGTTGAGAAACCTCAAATTCGAAATATGTAACAATCTGCTAATCCAAGCTAAAATTTCGTTGTAAAATTGTAAATTAAACGCCTCAGACATGCCGGCACCAACATAAATTCGCCGCGGCGCAAATCATCTTATCAGCAACCTTGACGGCCCCCTCGTTCCTTATCTCTCACATTGTTAGTGTTTATACTTTCAATAACTTTTTGTTGGCTCAGTCGCCGCTAATCCCGGACCTCTCCAATAGTTATCAAGGCATTAAAAATGAATAGCGGTACAATTTGTGAGCAGGCATGCAAAACAATAACTAGAAAGCGAAAATGTTATCAAAAGTGCCCAAATTTCAAGTTCTTGAAGTTCTTCAACCCGCGAACCAAGTCGTGCGAGGTAAACATTATTAGTTTCGTCTTCCTGAGATCCAAAAAATCTGCACGTTATGTAACGTTTGGAAGCTAACTTCACGGTGTGGGTGCGCAATTATAGCTATCGGAATTAACGAAACAATGGTAGAGGTCCATTTTAAGAGGAGCTATTAAGAATTGAATAGAAACTAATTATATTATTATAATGGGTGTAATGTGAAATATGACGAGTTTCCACGGAAAGAAAATCTTAATAACTACAATTAGAAGGAACTTGAAAGTACTTTCTCATGGTACCACCAATTAGCACTGTTATTTCGGGCAAAAAGCGCACGTGGCGGTCACTCAAAAACGATATTTTCACACGAAAAAAAACAATAAAAAAAGGGTACAAATCCTAAAACACCTGTATAAAATAGTAACAATCATGAACACCCAACGCACCTCTGCTGATAAGAGAATCACAAGTAATAAGGCCTCGTTTTCTGAAAATCCTATCGATTGCTAGCTCCACACAGTAAAACCGGTAAAATCCACATAAACTTCACAAGATTCACAACACAAACTAAACTTGTTCCCACAGAAGTGGCTGAGCTAAGTCAGGTGAATGTGGCCCCCACCACTGGACTTACCTGGTTGTCGCTCCTTGTCCGACGTACATGAATGAGAGAAGAATGTAAACTATTCGCATACTTGCAATTCGATAAAATGGCAAAAACGAGGCTCTTTTGTGGCTAAAAATAGTCGACAATAATGTAGCAATTAACAAATTGATTGCACGTAATAATGTCGAAATTATCTCGACATTTTTAAGTAAATAATTGTAATTACCATTACGAAATTGCGTTGGTAATACTAATAAACGCCACGAAATGTTTGTTTGAAACTATGAGAATAAACAAACTCGTCTAATTCACATATTTTGGTGTCAAAAGGTCGTTCAACTAACATCACAAATTATAATTAGGAAAGATGAGCGGTTTACCTGCGTCGTGCAATGGTGTGTCAAAGGTGATACATTCTAGGACTGAAAATAGGTCTTTGAGTAGAAATTCTGAGGAAAATACTGCATTCAAAGCGGAAGAGGAGGATGTCGATTTCCGTCCGTTTTCTTTCTGGAACGCAAAAAGGAGGATTTGCCTCATTTGGAAGGAATTAAATGTTGGGTAATAAACTGTACCGGAACGTAAAAAATGCATTGCTGCTGATGTAACGGAGCTATTGAATTCGAGGCTGCGGGTCTACCTGTTTCTTAGGCTTCCGTTTTGCGGAGATTAGTCGAGTTTAAATCTGCTAAAAAAAAATTAGGATTGTCTCCTGATTCTGACTCGAAGGTCGTTTAGCTCCATCGGGTCAAGATTCAGTGACGTTTTATTGTTTTTTGGTCAAAATCAGTCCAAATTTTGTAATACATCAGTGAAACGTAATTATTTATGCCAAAATATTTGAGAAAAAGTAACAAAAAATTCCTAAATTTGGTAGTTTTGTTCTAGAATTTTGCAATTTGGTGTAGTTAATAAGCAACTCCAAGGTACTAATCTCTACTAGTTTGACTGCTGTGGCGTTAAAATTGCAAGAGTTATAAGCTCAAATATTTTTTTTTTAATTTTTGCGCCATCTTTAAAATAAAAAAATCCTAAAATTTATATTGTTTGACATACAAGTTTGCAATTTGACACAGTTGATAACTCTAAGTAACTAAACTCCCCAAAGTTCATTACTGTGGCGTTAAAATTACCAGAGACCTTAACGCTTTTGTTCAGGAGTGTTTAATTCACACACAAAAAAAAACTCATATTTTCATTTGTGGTCTATGTACAGTTTTGCAATTTAGCACCCTTAATGAGCAAGTCTAAATTAGTAAACCCCTGAAATTTGGTTGCATTGGCGTTAAAATTACCAAAGTTACAACCCTAGATGAATAATTTTTGCAGTTTCTGGTTCATCCAAAAAATAAAAATTTCTAAAATCAGTCGCTTTCGCTCTATAATTTTGAAATTTGGCACAGTTACTGGCTAAACACAAATTAGTAACCTCTCCAAATTTCATTGTCGTGGCGTTAAAATTACTAAAGATAAAGATAAACTTATTTGTTGCAAGATTTTGGTTGATCGTCAAAATCAATTTTTTTTAATTATGTCTTTTCTGGTTTATGTAAAATTTTGCAATTTAGCACAGTTAATAAGCAAGTCTAAATTAGAAACCTCCCCAAATTTAGTTGCATTGGCGTTAAAATTACCAGACTTACTACCCATGATAAAAATTTTCGCAGTTACCGCTCCATCCAAAAAAGAAAAATTTCTAGAATCAGTCGCTTCTGCCCGATTTTTTTGAAATTTGGCACAGTTAGTAACCAAATCTAAATTAGTAACTTCCCTAAATACGGTTGTTCTGTCGTCGAAATTACTAAAGTTAGAGACCATAACGTATTTGTTGAGAAATTTTCGGTTTATCCCCAAAATGTCGAACTAAAAAATTTAAATTTTTGTCTCTTCTGGTCTATAAAATTTTTTGAAATTTATCACAATTAATAAGCAAGTCCAAGTGAGTAATTTTCTTAAATTTCGTTTGTTTGACGTTAAAATAACTAGAGTTACAACCCTTAATAAAAAAATCACAGTTTTCGGTTTTTCAAAAAAGTAAAAATTTCTAAAATCAGTCACACCTGTTCTATAATTTTGAAATTTGGCACAGTTAATGACCAAGTCTAAATTAGTATCCTCCCCAAATTTGGTTGCTGTGCCGTTAAAATTACCAGAGTTACAACCCTTGATGAAAAATTTTCGCAGTTTCCGCTCGATCCAAAAAATTAAAATTTCTAGAATCAGTCGCTTCTGCCCGATATTTTTGAAATTTGGCACAGTCAGTAACCAAGTCTAAATTAGTAACTTCCCTAAATTTGGTTGTTGTGTCGTTAAAATTACGAAAGTTAGAAACCATAACGTATTTGTTCAGACATTTTCGGTTCATCCTCAAAATCTCGAACTCAAAAATTAAAAATTTTCTCTTCTGGTCTATGTAAAATTTTGAAATTTAGCACAGTTAATAAGCAAGTCTAAATTATTACCCTCCCCAAATTTGGTTGCTGTGGCGTTAAAACTCCCCAAACTACAGCCCTTCCCTTAATGTAAACCGTCATTATAAAAGTTGAGATCTCTGCTTTCTAATAGCGCGATAATAAACACGTTTTTAACTCTTGGCCATTTAGTTGTTACACGAGTAGTAAAAAATGTCAGTAATCCTTTAGAAATTCCTTAGAAAAAGTTTCTAATTAGAGATTTTTTAGAGTACTTGAGGACACAATAACAACCGCAATTTAACCAAGGAAGAATCTAACAGTTTTTTTTACCATCTTAACTTCTTTGCATACAATTTGCACAGTCCGTGAGCACTAAAAATTACAATTATTACAAGAAATAAACGCTTCATTAACCTTTGGCGTTTCTTTGAGTGAACTTCAAAGTTCCTGTCTTCTTATATAACACAGACGATTCTTCATCCGTATCCGAGCCTTTCATTACTTGTTATCGACGCTCCAGTTTCATCGGTTTCAGTTTTAAAAGTTCTTCCACGAATTTAGAAGAAATGATTTTTATTACTTTAAGTTTTGAATTGTCTTTATTCTTAGTTTTTCTTGAATTTTTAAGTTTATAATCCTGGCGAATCTGAAATGCAACCCAAAATATTTATTTCATGGGTAATTTGATATTTGTTCCAATTCTTTGTCCAAAATCGATAAAGTTCTTCATTGAGGTAATTTGAAGGCTCAAACTACACAAAATCTGCAATTTTTTCACTTCTTCAAGTTGTGTATTACTGGTTGCATTTAAACTTCCTCAGAGTCGTAGTAACGCGAAGATCTTAAAAGGTGTAAATTCAAAGTACTGAACATTTCGTTTATTTTTTCACAATAGTAAATTTGTACTCATTAACATGAACAAGTCTCCTTAAATCGTAAACATTAAGTAAATGCAACCATACAGTTCATAAAAATAGAATATTTACAACTGTTACCACATCCTTCTTAACAGGACTCTAAAACCATCATTTCTGCCTCCTTGACTTAAACAAATTTAAATATTTCCCTCGCAGAACTTCCTTTGATTCTTCCACCCCTAACTGATAGGCAATATCATGCAGTTCCTTCACTTTTGAGATGAGACCAGCTGTGGGCAAAGCGGCCAATTCTATCAAAAAACTGTGAGAATTTCATTGTTATCGCACCAAAACACTCACGGTGTAAATAATTCTGATCATCCTGACTCAGTTCTTTGGAATACGGCGATTTTACCGCACTCGGGGGCGTGAAACTGTTAATAAATCTCGTCATTTCTGGATCTGGAAGAAACGACTTTTAGCCCGCAAGTTTCAAATTGTTTTACTTACATTTCTCGGGCCATATTTCTGGAGAGGCTCGATCCAGATTTTCCATGCTCAACAAAGTTTGCTCGAGCTCCGCCAGAGACTCTTCCTCTAAAAGAATGCAACAAATCAATTACGATTTTGACAGTTTGACAGTTGGAAATTGCCGTTTTACCCCACTCCCGGGGGTGGGATTTTTACCGATTACAACCACCCTTTGTGTTAACAACCCCCTGGTGACCATCTCGCCCGAAACAAATCGGGGATTTCTGGATAATTGTGGAAAAATTCCTTACCTTGTTCAACGCTCCCGGGTTTCTCGGACGCCATCTTACGCTAGTACCAACAGTCAGACGCGAAATTCCCCAGTTGTAGCGTGAAGTTTCTGGAACGGGGAGGTAAGTGATAACGTGTTGAGTAGTTTTGGGGTTTCGAACACGAAGAAGTTCGATTTGGGGTGTTTGGGGGTGGTCGTGTTGTAGTAGGAGAGGCTTGCGCGTGTTTGATGGTTTAGGGATTTTTCGTCCGTGTTGTTGTTGCCCGTCTGCCCAAATGACACTTCAATGACAACCGTCAATTTTTTTCAGTTGCAGTCGAATTAACCTAAATATTGCGTGCAAAATCTCGTGATCAAAAATCGTGTTAATTATCCACGAAGAACATGCCGATTTAGCACAAGTATGCTAATGAAAACACACGAAAAGTTCAGAGTCCAGTTTTGAGTAAGTAGGTTAAGTTTTTTTGCGGTAGAAAAACGTGCGAATTTCTTGCAGGTGTACTATTATGGGTCAAACTTTGTCCGAACCCGTGACTGCCAAAAACACCGCATGCTGCCAAAACGCCAATTTCCAAGTGGGCTCGAGTTCCATGCAAGGATGGCGCATCAACATGGAAGACTCCCATACGCACATCTTGTCGCTGCCGGATGACCGCGACGCGGCTTTCTTCGCAGTTTATGATGGTCATGGGGGCTCCAAGATTTCCGAGTACGCGGGGAAGCACCTTCACAAGTTCATCGCGAACCGGGACGAATACAAAAGGGGCGACATCGAAGAGGGGATGAAACAGGCCTTCCTTGAGATCGACAGAGTCATGCTCGACGAGGAGGCGTTGAAAAACGAACATTCAGGCACTACAGCTGTGGCTATAATCATTAAGAACAATCTTTTGTATTGTGCGAACGTGGGGGATTCTAGAGCCGTCGCAAGCGTTGGAGGGAAAGCAGAGCCCCTTTCTATCGACCACAAGCCCTACAAGAAGGAGGAACACGATAGAATAGTTGCCGCAGGCGGCAGCGTGTTTGATAACCGAGTCAATGGAAATTTGGCGCTGTCGAGGGCTTTGGGCGACTTTATTTTCAAGAGGAACGAAGAAAAATCCGCTGAAGAACAGATCGTTACAGGTAAACTTTAATAAAATCGCTCGAGTGTTTATCAGGCACTGTCAATATTTATGCAGCGTTTTATGAATAGTATATTTAGATCAGAAGTGATGTATGAGTAAGAGAGCAAATAATTGCGTTGCTGTAAAGAGTTTCCGCCCGGAATTAATTGTGCGGGTTTGGGGACATATTAACTTTATTTTTAAAAAGTCACGCGAATGTGCTCAACAGATGTTACGCGAATTCGAAATTATTTGGCAGTGATAGCGGTGTATTAACATTTATCATTCGGTTGTCACTCTTGTTTACATAACACCAGGCAACAAATTTTGGAAAAAGTCCGGTTTGATCCATCGAGTTCTGCCGATTTCTCCACTATTAAGAGCGGTCACATTCTAAAATGGTTTGGTCTAGAAAACTGAAATTTAGAAAATATACTGTCCCTGTAGTTATCTACAAATTGCCCGGTTTTTTCAAGATTCAAATTTGCCGCCAAAGTTCGTAATTTTGAGTTTTTCCTCACTTAAGGAACAACTCAACCTTATTAAATGTACTAATTTTCCGACATAAACAACCGGAAGTACCGAAGTTATCGCACTCCAAAAAAATTAAAAAACGTTTCCATTTTTAAAAATTCATATTTTCGGTAATTTTCGAAATTTTTAGTTCACAATTTTGAATTTTTGCTCACTTCAAAAGTCGTTCAAGCTCAATATTTTGCGCCAAGTTTCAAAGAAAAAGATTTGAAAATACCCGAATTACGGCACTGATAAGAATTAATGGTAAATTTTTCATTTTTTCTAGATTCAAATTTGCCACCAAAATTTGCAATTTTGGGTTCATAATTTTGAATTTTTCATCACTTAAGGAACAACTCAACCTTATTAAAGGTACTAAATTTCCGACATAAACAACCGGAAGTACCGAAGTTATCGCACTCCAAAAAAATAATAAAACATTTCCATTTTTAAAAATTCATATTTTCGGTAATTTGCGAAATTTTTAGTTCACAATTTTGAATTTTTCCTCACTTCAAAAATAGTTCGAGCTCATTATTTGCGCCAAGTTTCAAAGAAAAAGATTTGAAAATACCCGAATTACGGCACTGATAAGAATTAATGGTAAATTTTTCATTTTTTCTAGATTCAAATTTGCCACCAAAATTTGCAATTTTGGGTTCATAATTTTGAATTTTTCTTCACTTAAGGAACAACTCAACCTTATTAAATGTACTAATTTTCCGACATAAACAACCGGAATTACCGGAGTTATCGCACTCCAAAAAAATAATTAAACATTTCCATTTTTAAAAATTCAAATTTTCGGTAATTTGGGAAATTTTTAGTTCACAATTTTGAATTTTTCCTCACTTCAAAAATAGTTCGAGCTCATTATTTGCGCCAAGTTTCAAAGAAAAAGATTTGAAAATACCCGAATTACGGCACTGATAAGAATTAATGGTAAATTTTTCATTTTTTCTAGATTCAAATTTGCCACCAAAATTTGCAATTTTGAGTTCATAATTTTGAATTTTTCTTCACTTAAGGAACAACTCAACCTTATTAAAGGTACTAATTTTCCGACATAAACAACCGGAAGTACCGAAGTTATCGCACTCCAAAAATAATAATAAAACATTTCCATTTTTAAAAATTCAAATTTTCGGTAATTTGCGAAATTTTTAGTTCACAATTTTGAATTTTTGCTCACTTCAAAAGTAGTTCAAGCTCATAACACCAAGTTTCAAAGAAAAAGATTCGAAAATACCCGAATTACGGCACTGATAAGAATTAATGGTAAAATTTTAATTTTTTTTTTCGGATTAAAATTTTCCAAAATCTGCAATTTGTGGTTTATAAGTTTGAATTTTTCCTCACTTGAGGAACAACTCAACCAATTAATTAAATATGCTAATTTTCCGACATAAACAAACGGAACTAACGAAATTATCGCACTGCCAAAAAAATAATAAAACATTTCCATATTTAAAAATTCAAATTTTCGCTAATTTGCGAAATTTTTAGTTCACAATTTTGAATTTTTGCTCACTTTAAAAGTAGTTCGAGCTCATTATTTGCGCCAAGTTTCAGATAAAAAGATTCGAAAATACCCGAATTACTGATAAGATTTAATGGTAAATTTTTCATTTTTTTTTGGATTAAAATTTCCCAAAATCTGCAATTTTTGGTTCATAGTTTTGAATTTTTCCTCAATTAAAGAAGACCTCAAGCTTATTAAGTGTACCAAATTTCCGAGACAAACAACCGCCAGTTATTGCTCAAATAAAACTTTTCCAATTTTAAAAATTCAAATTTTCAAAAATTTGCGAAATTTTTAGTTCAAAATTTTGAATTTTTGTTCACTTCAAAAATAGCTGAAGTTCAATATTTTCGCCAAATTTTAAAGAAGAAGGTTTGAAAGTACAGGAATTACGGAATAATTCAAATTTGCCAAAATCTGCAATTTTGGGTCCACGATTTTGAGTTTTTCCTCACTTGAAAAAGCTCCAAGCTCATTAAAGGCGTCGAATATCAAAAAGGAAGGTTACGAAAGTACCGGAGTTATGGCACTTCGAAAAATACTGAAAAAAACTTGATATTTTTTTTGTCAAAATTTTCAAAAATCTGCAATTTTGGGTTGATAATTTTGAGTTTTTGCTCATTTAAGGAACTCCTAAAGTTGATTAAATGCCTCAAATTTCAAAAGGTCGGTTCGAATGTATTGAATTATGGCAATTTGAAGAATTAATGAAAAATTTTCCTTTTAAAAAAAAATTTACCAAAATCTACAATTTTGGGTTCACGATTTTGACGTTTGGACTGTTCGTTTATTAGTTTAAACAATTTCGCTTTTGTTTTTTCTCAAATTTAAAAACGGAGACTTTTTTATCAGTTATGTTGAAAAAAAGGATTAGCGAGTGTTTCCACTAAAACTCTAAATTTCACTTCTTGGGCGTCGCGACGTCAAGCTGACAGTGATAAAAACAGCGTTATATTCTGGAACTTAATCAACCATAAGCCGTAAGCATTTGAACAAAAGGCGCATATTTGTTTTCCAACTAATTTTGAATTTTTTTTTTAATATAAAAATATAAATAAGGCAATATAAAAAAATCTGGTATTTTTAATGGTAAAGAAACAAATAAGAAAAACTCACTATTTGTTGTATTTCGACCTCTACTTTGCCTGAAAATAGAGAAAATCGTCATTTAGCTTCAAATTTCGTCGATTTTCGACGACTTCCTCATGACTTGTTAACACCAAAAGAAGTGTTTGCAGGTGAGCCCACGTGTACTTCTTCTGTAAACAAGATAATCAATAGACTCTGTGATAAACGTGTCGATACGTGACGCAAAGAGAAGGAAAACTTCCTGATGGCGGAAAATCCTCTGGATGTAAAACACAATGCGAGAAATAACTCGCCTTAATTGCTCGCAATAAACCCTAAAATGTTTACGGTAATAACTTTGAACATCGGCCATGAAAAAATATTTCCTTGTCACAATATTTACCGAAAATATCATCCAAAGTCAACACGACAAAGTCGAGCGGTTTTATTTATTCAGTTCGAGTAAATTTTAATTGTGGTATTTAAAAATGTAACGGCTATATTTAGTCTAGTTGCTATAATATCGACTGTTTTGTAGTATTTTTAACACCAACGTATGCAGTATTTTTGTTCATGGAACGAGTGGCGCTGAAAATAGCGTGCCGACCGTTGACACTGTGAATTTCGATCAAGCTTTAAAAAGGCGGCATTAGTCGTGCTAATTATACAGTAATTATAAACGGATGTAGATCGCATGGAGTGGTAGAACAAGTCCAGATGGAAATTAAGATTGTTGCGGTTGCGGTTATTAAATTGTTATTTATGGAACAAGAGGCAGAAGTCGTACGTTTTAGCATCAGGCGAGTCGGATGCGATAATAGTACATTGCTCAATGAGTGAGGGAACTTGGATTTTTAGCACGAGAGGATTGTTTACGCATGAGTTGGATGCGAGTCCACGAGTGATTAAAATTCGGTTTAACTCAAAAGTGCAGTACACGATTTTTTCTAGTTTCAAAGCGAACGATTCGAAAGTACCGGAATTATGGTACTCCGAATTTTTGCTCACTTCAAAAGTAGTTCAAGCTCATTATTTGCGCCAAATTACGCCACTTAAAAGAATAAATGGTAAATTTTTCAATTTTTTTTGGACAAAAATTTGCCAAAATCTGCAATTTGGGGTTTATAATTTTGAATTTTTCCTCACTTTAAAAGTAGTTCAAGCTCATTATTTGCGCCAAATGTTAAAGAAAAAGGCTCGAAAATACCAGAATTACGGCACTTAAAAGAATAAATAGTAATTTTTTTTTTTTGGATAAAAAATTGCCAAAATCTGCAATTTTGCTTTTATAATTTTGAATTTTTCCTCACTTTAAAAGTAGTTCAAGCTCATTATTTGCGCCAAATTTCAAAGAAAAAGAATGGGAAACACCGGAATTACGGCACTTAAAAGAATAAATAGTAAATTTTTCTTTTTTTTGGATAAAAATTTGCCAAAATCTGCAATTTTGGGTTAATAATTTTGAATTTTTCCTCACTTTAAAAGTAGTTCAAGCTCATTATTTGCGCCAGGTTTTAAAGAAAAAGATTCGAAAATACCGGAATTACGGCACTTAAAAGAATTAATGGTAAATTTTTAAATTTTTTTTTGAATTAAAGTTTGCCAAAATCTGCAATTTGGGGTTTATAATTTTGAATTTTTCCTCACTTTAAAAGTAGTTCAAGCTCATTATTTGCGCCAAATTTCAAAGAAAAAGAATGGGAAACACCGGAATTACGGCACTTAAAAGAATAAATAGTAAATTTTTCTTTTTTTTTTTGGATAAAAATTTGCCAAAATCTGCAATTTTGGGTTAATAATTTTCTATTTTTCCTCACTTTAAAAGTAGTTCAAGCTCATTATTTGCGCCAGGTTTTAAAGAAAAAGATTCGAAAATACCGGAATTACGGCACTTAAAAGAATTAATGGTAAATTTTTAATTTTTTTTTTGAATTAAAGTTTGCCAAAATCTGCAATTTGGGGTTTATAATTTTGAATTTTTCTTCACTTTAAAAGTAGTTCAAGCTCATTATTTGCGCCAAATTTCAAAGAAAAAGAATGGGAAACACCGGAATTACGGCACTTAAAAGAATAAATAGTAAATTTTTCAATTTTTTTTTCTTTAAAATTTGCCAACATTTGCAATTTTCAATTTTTCCTCATTTAAGGAACAGGCCAAGCTTATTAGGTGTACCAATTTTCCAAGATAAACAAGCGGAAGTACCGGAGTTATTGCACTCCGAAAAATAATAAAATATTTCCATTTTTAAAAATTCAAATTTTCGGTAATTTGCAAAATTTTTAGTTCACAATTTTGAATTTTTCCTCGCTTCAAAAATTGTTCGAGCTCATTATTTGTGCCAAGTTTCAAAGAAAAAGACAACCGGAAGTACCACCAGTTATTGCTCTAATAAAATTTTTCCAATTTTTCGAAATTTTTAGTTCAAGATTTTAAATTTTTGTTCACGTCAAAAATAACTGAAGTTCAATATTTTCGCCCAATTTCAAAGAAAAAGGTTCAAAAGTACAAAAATTACGGCACTCAAAAGAATAATTAGAAAAATTTTAAAGATTCAAATTTGGCAAAATCTGCAATTTTGAGTTTTTACTCACTTAAAAAAAGCTCCAAGCTTATTAAATCCGTCAAATATCAAAAAGGAAGATACGAAAGTACCGGAGTTATGGCACTAAAAAATTTATATTTTATTAGTCAAAATTTTCAAAAATCTTCAAATTTGGGTTGATAATTTTCAGTTTTTGCTCACTTCAAAACTAGTTCAAGTTCATTATTTGCCCCAAATTTTAATGAAAAAGATTCGAAAATACCGGAAATACGACACTTAAAAGAATAAATGGTAGATTTTTCAATTTTTTTTTTGAATTAAGATTTGCCAAAATCTGCAATTTTGGGTTTATAATTTTGAATTTTTCCTCACTTTACTTTAAAAGTAGTTCAAGTTCATAATTTACGCCAATTTTCAAAGAAAAAGACTCGAAAATACCCGAATTACGGCACTTGAAAGAATAAATAGTAATTTTTTTCATTTTTTTTTTTGGTTTAAAATGTACCAAAATTAGCAATTTTGAATTTTTCCTCATTTAAGGAATTTATTAAGTGTACCAATTTTCCAAGATAAACAACCGGAAGTACCACAGTTATTGCTCTAATAAAACTTTTCCAGTTTTAAAAATTCAAATTTTCAAAATTTTTGCTCACTTCAAAAATAGCTGAACTTCAATATTTTCGCTCAATTTGAAAGGAAAAAGGTTTTAAAAGTACAAGAATTACGGCACTCAAAAGAATAGAAAAATTTTAAAGATTCAAATTTGCCTCACTTAAAAAAAGCTCCAAGCTTATTAAATGCGTCAAATATCAAAAAGGAAGATACGAAAGTACCGGAGTTATGGCACTAAAAAATTTATATTTTTTTAGTCAAAATTTTCAAAAATCTGCAAATTTGGGTTGATTATTTTGAATTTTTGTTTATTAAAGGAAGTTATGGCATTTTGAAGAGTTAATGAAAAAATTTCTACTTAAAAAAAGACAAATTTACCAAAATCTACAATGTTGGCTTCACAATTTTGAATTTTTGCTCATCTAAGGAACTTCTGAAGCTCATTAAATGCCTCAAATTTCAAAGAGAAAAATCCGAAAGTTCCGAAGTTGTGTTTAAAAAAAATCAAATTTTTAATTTTTGCGCACGCAAAAACCCGCTCGAGTTTATTAACAGCGAAATGAGTCGGAAGTACCGGAATCGCGTACAATTATAATAATTCTGCATAAATCTAATGTTAAAATTTGCACGAATTTAATTTCTCCGTTTTTTAGCGTACCCGGAAGTGCAAGTGCACGAAATAACCGGCGAGTGGGAGTTCATCGTGGTCGCCTGCGACGGAATTTGGGACGTCATGACCAACGAGGAAGTGGTAGCCTTCGTCAGAGAGCGCATCGCGTCCGGCATGGAACCCGAAGAAATCTGTGAAAGCCTAATGATGACCTGCCTAGCGCCTGATTGCGAAATGGCAGGTTTAGGTTGTGATAACATGACTGTCGTTATAATCGGACTATTGCAAGGTGACAGTTACACACAGCTATCGGCGAAATGTGGTAGAACTTATGTTTCGGAAGATAAAGAAGAGGAAAATTTCCTCCTGTGAAAGTAATGTGCAGATTGTTAAATGAATGTACTTTTAATGTGTAAATAAAACTGTACATAATGATATTGTCTAGGAGGTCTTTGCTTTGGTACCGTGGTAAGATCGAGGTAGGTTTGTGATAGTCAGTGACTTCTACCGTTGGTTTTTAGAAGACTGCTATTTTTTAGATATAGTGGTAGATAGTTCGCACCAAATTGTTTTTAAATGATAGGTTCATTTTTATAGATCTTTCTCAAGGTTGATGGAACTGCAAAGTATCGAATAAATCTTTATTATTATTAATACAATTAAGTCTATCCTAATGACATTACTTAATATGATTTACGTGCAAAACAATAAAGACAATGGGGAAATAAAATAAAATTATAATTACTTTACACTTTTCAATTATATTATATAAGATGTATGAAAAACATAAAAATTGAAATAAATAGTTATAAATTATTTTCTTAGTTTCTTTCTACTTTCCTATTTACATCAGAACGACGCCTCGAAACTTATAAAAAAAACGTAAAAAGTCTCTTCTCAACAGTACAAAATTTATATACAGAGACGAGTCTCAATTGTAACAACTCTTAGATTAAGCATGCGAGGAATAACTAAATATTTTTCAATTATAGTATCCAGATCCGGCCATTATAAATATTTACATCTAAACTAGCTTCAATTATAATTTGGTATAAAAATATGTACAGTCAAAAAATAAAAAAATTCGTTTTGCAGTGTTTCAAACAAAATAACTGTACTGTAAGATTATAAACTACGGTATCTAATGGCCAACGCAAAACTTGTAAATATCCAATACCAGGATTCGTTTAAAAATGCAAATTCATTCATAAGAACATTACACTAAAACTAGAGTATTTACAATGATTGTTTATGTTGGATGCAACATTTTATTAAAAATAAAATCAGAGAACGACAACTACTTATCCAACCGAAACACTTATCATTTGCTAACTTGCGCGACTTTGCCGTTTTTCATTTCTTTCTTATTACTCGGAGTCGGTGATATACAAATGACATCATTATCAGTATTGGAATCTTCCAATTCGATCTTAACGTCTCCGTTATCATCCGGTAACGGTCCGTTATCTTTCTCCCAGTCTTTTAGAACATTGTCCAAATTGTATCTTTTACGGTAATTAACGAAAAACGTGCGCACATGGTGTTCAGTTTTATTTCCCAAAACTTCGGCGATGCTTTTAAAGTCTTTCCCGTACTTGCGGACGCCTTGGACTGCTAATAACAGTTCTTCGTTTGTCCAACGGGCGTTAATACGTGACGAGTTATCGGTGTTTGGACGGAGATCTTCTATGGAGTCTGAATGCTTTCGTTTCAAGGAACTTATATTCTGTTTGTTCTGCTGGATCTGAAACAAATTGGACTTTTAATAACCAAAAACGAGCAGTTTGTTGGCAAATTTGTTAATCAAGGATAAAATTTTACACCAAAATTGTCAAAAATCCCAACGTTTTTAAATTTTTTTTTTCAATTTTCTTGAGCTCGAGTTGTTTTAAAGTGCAAAAAAATCAAAATTTTGGAGCCTAAATTGGAATTTCAGAAAATTAGTTTTAAAGAATGTTAAATCTGTAAAATAAATCAAAATGATGAACCCAAAAAGGCAGATTTTAGAAAATTTTACTTTAAAAAAATGAGTTCTGAGTGTAATAACTCCTGTATTTTCAAAAAAAGTGTGCTGTTGTTTAAGTTTCAAAATTACAGAAATTTTGACTTTTGAAAAAAAGGTTTTTTATTTTCATCATCGCAATGATGGTAGCAATACACCCGCGGTTCGGCAGCAATGGAATAATCAGAGCGATGATTAAAATCAAGTTTTTTTGTTTTAATCATCGCTCTGTGATGGTCGGATAGCTGTCGAAATGCAATTTTGACAAAGTTAAAAATTCAAATTTTCAGTTTCAGATTTTTAATGTTTGCTCACTTCAAAAATCGCCGAAGTTCAATATTTTCGCCAGATTTCAAAGAAAAAGGTTAGAAAGTACAGGAATTACAGCACTCAAAAGAATAAATGGAAAATTTTGAATTTTAAAACATTCAAATTTGCCAAAATCTGCAATTTTGGGTTCACGATTTTGAGTTTTTCCTCACTTAAAAAAAGCTTCAAGGCTATTAAATGCATCAAATATCAAAAAGGAAGATACGAAAGTACCGGAGTTATGGCATTTCGAAAAATAATAAAAAAAATTGTTTTTTTTTTAATCAAAATTTTCAAATTTGGGTTGATAATTTTGAATTTTTGCTCATTAAAAAAACCACTAGAGCTCATTAAATGCCTTAAATTTCAAAGAGAAAGGTCCGAAAGTACCGAAGTTATGACATTTTAAAGAATTAATAAAGAAAATTCTATTTAGAAATAGATAAATTTACCAAAATCTACTATTTTGGGTTCGAGATTTTTAATTTCTGCTCATCTATGGAACTCCTGAAGCTTAAGTGCTTCAAATCACAGAGAGAAAAATCCGAAAAATCCTAAGTTGTGGCACTCGAAGAATAATGAAAATTTTTCGTTTAAAAAATCAAGTTTTTGGTTTATAATCTTTAATTTTTGCGCACGTAAAAACCCGCTCAAGTTTATTAACTGCGAAATGATTCGAAAGTACCGAAATTGCGTACAAATATCAAATAATTAAGTGCAAAAAAGTCAAAATTTGAGACCCTAAATAACAGATTTTAGAAATTTTGACTTTTAAAAAATTACTTCTGGTTCCAATAACTCCTATATTTTCAAATGTTTTTCTTTGAAATTTGGCTTAGTTAATGAACATGCGCTGTTGTTTAAGTGAGCAAAATTTCAAAATTACGAACTCAAAATTGCAGAAATTTTGACTTTTGAAAAAAAAGTTTTTTATTTTAATCATCCCTCTGATGGTAGCAAAGGACCCGCGTTTCGGCAGCAATGCACTAATCATCAGAGCGATGATTAAAATCAAGTTTTATCGCTCTGCTGATGGTGGGATTGCTGCCGAAACGCATTTTTGCCAAAACTTGGTGTGATCCATCAAATTTCGCGTTTGTTTGTGGATCCACGGCTGTAAGAGAATACATACAGGGTGGAACATGCATCAAAAAGTGACGTCACATAATTTTATATAAAGGAAACGCATGTAAAGTATGACTACAGTTGGTAGCACAGATGGTCAATACATCCTTTGCGGATAACACATCGAATTAAATAAAAAAAATATCTCCGTCTTGTCTTTCATAGTGAACCCTCGTAACATTTCAGCATGCTGGCAGTGCCCTCTCTCCCATGCAAAGATCCACACCGCGGCTTCTACCCAATCATCAACCACAGACGAATTCTGGCATTGCAATGCAAGCAGGCAAGAATACAATACAAAGCAAAATGGGACGTGTTCATGTTTCTTATGTGTGGTGGATTGGTACTCACTTGTCTCTGGAGGGAATCTAATTCTCGATCCATCGCCTTAAGCATGAGCACACCCGCGTTGCCTGACGCCATCGCAGCCAGATCGTCGTGGTTGATGTACATGCCGCGAGGGGGCTTGCGCTTGTGGCGTCCACCCAGGGGGGACCCGCGCTTGCCACCCGTCGGCCCCGATGTGGGCCGCAACAATCCGGTTCGTCTGTACATGCCAATATTACACGTTATGGTCAAACATGATCACTCATTTTCAGCTAAAGCCAACTATTAAGCGAAAAAGAGGACCGTTGTTAAACACATTGTGTCTAGGGTTTGGCGATGACGGCAAAAAAAAGTGGAAAACGCACATTTGTTTGGGGCATCACCAAACGGGGGAAGCCGGGGTTTGCTCGTGAATGTTCGCGAGAAAAAATATCGGGGACTACGTGGGGGCTGCAGTTAACACCCCCGAGAAACCCACGGCTCGTGCAGAATAGCTGGATTGTGTGGGGGTTGATACGTACCTCCAGTGTTGGTAGCAGGAATTACAGAGGGACCCCTTGGACGTCACTTGCGTGACGGTACAGGCGACTCCGCAGTTAGAGCACGCGCCACCCTCACCCTGCACACATACAACAATCATACCGACCATATCCCAATATGAAAAAATAAAAAAAGAAGAGAGAAAAACACCCAGTGATGATCGCGACGGATCCTCTATATCTAAATACATGTTTTTTAAACTAGATGCGTGTATGTATGCATGTAATGGATGGAATAAAACGTTAGGCAACGCACACTGCAGCAAAGACATGCTCATACAGGTTAGTCAATGTCGCTTCTCAGAATGAGATGAAACGGAAATGGAGGCATGATACAGAAAGCCGTCACATGAGATGACCTGTCGTTATTTTACGATTTTGCTAGGCTGATTTGGCGTGCAATATCTATTGAGGGTTCACTACCTGAGTAGCGTTCTCGTCGGGAGGTTGACCCGTACGACTTGGTGAACCGCTTTTACGACGAATGCCACGATGTATTGTCCATTTCTGTAAGATAATCCATTACTGCAAAACCAAGCCCCGATTTCTTTCGGTCTACAATTAGTTACGAGTTTTCATCTCTGGACATTTTATTACTACAGCGCCAGCGCCCGGGTCCACCACACTGTAGTAGGCACTTTCCCACACTCCAAACGGCCAAGATCCTCCAAAAACACGAAAGCTTCAACCCTTTAACTGTTGTAAACGTATATATGCAAGGGGTTTACAAATGTTTGTAGCATCAGTTGAAAAATCTAAAACCCACATTTGTAATAAGCGGCAAATTTCTTTGACATTTCATAGCCACCCTTGATGCTAGAAACATTTATAAACACCTTGTACGTTTTGACATTTTTCTCATAAACTACAAAGTATGAGAATTTGAAATTTTGGGAACAAAAACAAGCGAATAAGACAAATCGAATGACAAGATTCCCATATTTGTGACACTTCCGGTTATGCCGGAAGTAGTAGTCTTGCTTATTTAATCGTGCATGGCAGGAATTCCAGAACCGCTCTTGATGCCAGAAACATTAACCTTGTACATAAAGTCACCCTTAATTTGGATGCAAAATCTGAAAATATAATAATATATGGGGTGTTCCATTTTAAAATGAGCAAGTTGGCATTACCGGAAGTGTCACCTAAATGTGAACCTATTTAATCGATTCGTCTTATCAGCCTACTTTTGTCCCCAAAATTTCAAATTCTTATCATTAGCAATTTCTGAGAAAAATGACAAAACGTATACAGGGTGATAAAAAAAAGGTGCCTATAAGTGGAAGTATATGTCCTTTTCAGTTAAACCATCTCAGAAATCAAAGCAAAATTAATTTAAATTCATTCCTTTTCACAATATGAATTTTTTTCTAATAAAATTTTACATTCGGCAGTCTAAGTAACTAAGTAACTAATACTGAGAGCTTTGCAATGTTGCAACATGAAAAATTTTCTATAAATCCAAGAAATTGTACTTTTAAAAGTGAAAGAAACTATGAAATTATTATAAAAAAAATATCCAAACAGTTTGATCGTTTATAAAAAAAAGCTTAGTTTAAAAAGCACAAATTTCGTCCAGGTTTTCAATTTTGGGCTCAGGAAAGAATTAGCTACAACATGATACATAGCATGGGCGCCTTTTTTTCATCGCCCTGTATATACGTTTACAACAGTTGAAGGGATAAATAAAATGCGCCTACACCTTCAGGATTTAGGAGGACCTCGCTTAAAAATTAACAACACGAGGACATGGCGGCGCTGTTACAAAGTGTCTTCAAGCTCTTGAGCATGAGAAAGTGTTACTAGACCACAAAATCTGAGCCCAAGAAGCTTTAGTACAGCCAGAACTTCTAACAAGCATTGCAGATTGCTATTACACTGCTTGTATCGCCTTTAACAATATTTAAAAAGTGAGAGACCCTTTGGTTTTAATTCATCTTTGCTGTAACCATCAAGGCATACTTTACAGATCAGCTGAAGACATACCACTCAACGACCATGCAACCACGCTAAAACCATTAACGCTAACCCTACCTTTTCATCATGATCTGATTCTTCGTTTGAGCCTCCTTCTGAACCGGCCTCTGATGCAGCCCCTTCTTCTTTAGGAGTGTTCAACTTACGTGCCTGTTTGTCCATCAGGCTGGTTCTTGATCTGGTTTTCTTCCAACTGTAGTAATACTTGACTAAACTGGCAATACTTTTATCTGGCAACTGAATTTTTCATTAGTTTGAGACGTGAATAAAGGGGATGATTACCATTTGTCTAATTCTATGAAAGCTCTTCCCGTGGAACTGGAAGGCTTGCTCAAACAGAACTTTGTCTTCAACAGACCATTCATCTGGGAAAGGTGTGAAGTTGGCGAGATCCAGCACAGCCCGGTCCAGGTCGTGTTTGTGCCAGAACAGCATCCCAAGAGCTTGTTCGCCGTTGTAACCATACTTGTCTTTGGCCAAGATGATGTAGTCCTCCACTATAATCACAAATGATAGAGTCTGGAAATGGGGGGCTATCAAACATACGTTTAGATTCGGGGATACTTTCAGTAGGTGACCACACAAGTAGGGCTCTGTCGGCCAGCAATTCCGGTTTTCGTTGGGCTTCCGGCTGGAGCTCCGGACAAATAGCTTGGTAATCTCGTCCGACTCGTATCTTATCTACTGGAACTACAAAAGCAACTATGAAGCAACGCTATGATTCATTTTAAATTCCAAACAAAGCATTTCGTTCTTGGAAAAACCATCAAACTCGCACAGAAACCAAAAGGAACCCTGAAATTCCCTCAAAGGGCGAGAACGCTAACCTGAACTCTCATCTTCGCTTGTGGAGTCTTGGACGTGACCATTGGGACTCGGCCCCCGACTTCGCCGCCCGTTTCGAGCATTCTCGTTGTTTTTTTCCGCTAGAACCATCTTCAATTCTTCTCTTCACCACTTCATATAACCAAGAGAAAATTAAATTGAAGGGAAAATTTGTCTCTATGATTCAGCACCACCACAGCTCCGACCACTACAAAGTGACTAAAAAATCGGACTCGAAGAACCGTAGTTTCGCTTGTTTAGTTCCAAAAGTCGCTACCGCGCTGCGAACGCTACGCTTTTAAAACTGACCTTGAGAGTTTAATTCCGGTTTTTTCGTAGTAAAAGGGTGGAATTTGAACGCTTTTGGGGCGAAATTCACCTCTTATAGTTTCTAGACTCGCGCCAAGACAGTATTGTGGGGAAAACCACGTGAAATTTTAAATTTTGCGCGGTTTGGGATTTCCGGAACGTCGGTCTCTCTCGTTGCTCTTCCCACCCTTCTCACTCATTTGTACTGTTTGGTATCATAACCTCAAATCGGCGATGTCTTTTCTGGGTTTTTTTAAAAGGGGGATCTCGACAACGTGTGCTCGATACGGGAAACGGAACTTCCGGAAATTCCCTATTTATAACAAAAGGGGTTCCAGGATCTTCAAGGAACAGCGCAAGGACCCCAATTATGACCTCCCCATTGATAGTACGTTACCCCAGTTTTTATTCTTAAAAATCATGGATTTCTTCCAGAACGTGGTGTACGGGACACTGGTTATTATGACGAAGCCGGCAAGTTTGTTCTAATCCCGGAAAAAATCCCGGAATTGGTTGTCCCAGACTTGAAAGACTTTCCTGTAGGTGCACACCTCTTTTTTTAACAATGTGGAGACTTAGAGACTGTTTTAGTTGAAACCGTACGTGTCCTACAGGGCCCCCGATGTCATTCAAACTGAATTCACAGCCCAGGATCTGTTTAATGTGGTCTACGCACCAAAAATCGTCAAAGACTTCAAAGAAGGGAAGTTAAATGAGGATGGGGGCCCCAAGGAGCCCTCACCTGAAGAAAATCTCACGCCGGAAGACGCGAGGATTAGAGCTGAACAGACGGGGGCTGATTTATTCACCCATGGGAGATAATGTATTGTTGGTTGCATAACTTGTACATAAATTGCGTAATAAAATAACCAAAAAATCTTTATTTACGTTAAATTAAACCTAAGGTTGTGTTTTCTTTAATTTTTGGGTTTAATTGGGTTGTCTTGATCAAACCTGCGCCCTACCGAGGACAAAATCGTTATCACTTTGACATGACCTTTCGCCCCCTTCGTGTAAACAAAACCTCCAAGACATGTACGGGCTCAAACACGTGTTGATTAACCCCACCGTACCCAAAACGGTAAGTTTAATCATCAGAACGAAGCCTGGGAGCCCCCTTGAAGTTTTTTAGGTTAAGTCACAAATCCCACTTAGATGCGCTAAAAGAACGGATAATCAACGGCCCGAGCCTCCAAGACTTCATAAATAACCCCAATCCAGTCGCTGAAGAGACGCCAGAGGCTTGGAAGGACTACAACGGGCGTTTAAGACGAACTGAACAAGACACCTCAAGATTGAGGTTACCTCCATGGCTAAAAACCTCAATTCCCAAAGGAAAAAAGTTCAGTGAATTAAAGGAACAACTGCGGGAGCTCAATTTGCACACGGTGTGTGAAGAAGCGCGATGCCCCAACATTGGGGAGTGTTGGGGCGGAGGCACCCATGGTACCGCCACTGCGACCATCATGGTACGGTAAAATACCCCAAAAAGAACGAGTAGAGTTCGGTTTAGTTGTTAGGTGACACCTGTACGAGGGGCTGCCGGTTTTGTTCCGTCAAAACGTCGAAGGCGCCGCCCCCACCCGATCCCAATGAACCTGTGAATACCGCAGCGGCTATCGCGTCATGGGGGCTGGATTACATTGTCTTGACTTCAGTGGATCGAGATGGTAAGTTCCCAAAAGAAGACGGTGGTTTTAATGTGGAGTTCAACAGATTTGCCGGATGGGGGCTCCGGTCATTTCGCCCAAACCGTAAAAGAAATCAAAAAGAGGAAGGGCGAGATGCTGGTGGAGTGCTTAGTCCCAGACTTCGGGGGGAAGCTAGAGTCGGTTCAAACGATCGTGGAGTCAGGGTTAGACGTTTATGCCCACAATATTGAGACTGTTGAGGCCTTGACCCCTTTTGTAAGGGATAGAAGGGCTAAATACAGGTACATACTTGTATTGGTATAGTAATCGACGGCTTTAATTAGTAGTTCCAATGACGCCCTACTATAATAGTTCCAATGACGTACTACTAGTAGTTAATTTCAACTTTTTAACAGGCAGTCGCTAGCCACCCTGGAGGCAGTGAAGACCTTCAACCCCGACATGATAACAAAGTCGTCCATCATGCTAGGTCTCGGTGAAACCGACGAAGAAGTGCACCAAACAATGTCGGACTTGAGGACCGCAGGAGTCGACTGTGTGACTCTCGGCCAGTACATCCAGCCGACGAAGAGACACATGTTGGTGACGGAATATGTGACTCCAGAGAAGTTCCAACACTGGGAGCAAGTCGGAAATGAGATGAAGTTCTTGTATGTGGCGAGCGGGCCGTTGGTGAGGAGCTCCTACAAGGCGGGGGAGTTCTTCATTGCTAGTATCCTGAAGAATAGAAAGGCGAAAGAGATCTGAATGTTATCTTGTTGTAAATAAAGAGAAGTTTGACTTAATTACAATATTTATTGTTAATATTTACAATTTTACATACAGTTAGTTTGTCTAAAGTAGGTACAATCACACAAAATGCAATTACAATAAATATGGCACATGTAATGATATACACTAACGGGCAAAAGTAACTGGCACACTTGTCAAAACCAATCTATGGAACTACTAGTAGGTCATTTCAACTAAGTTTTTGAGAAAATGGCGCCCGAGACTCGTCCCAGTTACTTTAGGCCGTCACTGTAACTACAATATCTCTTGTCACATAAGTTTTGCTATAACTTGCTATAAATATCAAAACTCTTGTAACATCGGACTCTATGACATATAATTAGTAAAGAGTATCGAAATATCTGAATACATGTATAAAATAATATCAACCATTCAGATCAAATTTATTTAAAGATATTTAGAAACCTGTGATGCAGAGGACTGTAACAATAAGCTTAAAATATATGTACAAAGAAACTTAACAAACTTGTTTGAATATCGTTCGATAAACTCAATCTTCACGGTTGTACTCACAAACACACAAAATTTACGGTACTCGTCCATCCTCAGACCAAGGAACTTAACATTAGAAGCCTGAATTACCGGCTCGTTGTTCGCTCAAATAAATTTCATAACGAATAAAACTTAGTTACGTGTGTTTTTGTGATGAAATCAACGCAATAATTTCATTTTGCCAGTGTTTGATTAATACATTTGATCGATTCGAGTGCAGTGTCTAGTTCACTGATTCCGTTATTACGTTTGGTATTGTAACATTGGTGCTGCTAAATTCGGATGGTGCGTTGTGTTCATTCTTAGGGCGGATAGACTTTTATTGTACCATTCGTCTTCGGCGCTCATACCTGAAAAGAACGCCAAACTTAGAAATGTGGGGCTGCCAAGGAGAGGTTTAAAAAGCTCGGATTCGCAGGAAATAGCGTCGTTTCCGTTCAGATGCACTAAGATTACGGACGGCGTCTTCAAGATGTTTCATTTCCGATGCGAGATGAAATTTTGGTCAGAGAGTAAAAAGACTTTAATGTTACTGGTTTTTGGGGTAGTGCGAACGAGATCGAGCGGATTTTTTATGAGGGGACTTACTCATTGCATCTTGTCTCATTCCAGCGACTGTTGTCATGTTTGTACCGTGAGACATCGAGAACGATTGGGCCATCCCAGGATACGAACTCGTTGTCATCTGGAAAATACAAAAAATTTAAATTTCGCGCCATTTTAGACCGTCGAATTGAAAAATTCATGTTCACTATTATTAGAATATCGTTTGAACTACTATTTTCGGGTTTTTGTTACTTCGGTTTAACTCCACCCACCTTTTAAGCCAATAGAATTCTACTTGGAAGTCTGATTCACTTTCCAACATGATTTGTTAGAAATAGACCGAAAAATGTTCACACGTTTGAAGACGAAACGTCACTAAAATAATTTTTAAAATTTTGATGTATTGTGTAAATCGAACCTGTGCCACTTCTTGATTCGACAAATTCAAATCGACTTTTGTTTATGTGGGCGGAGTTACACTAAAGTAACAAAAATCCGTCAATAATAGTACAGTGACGGCCAAAAGTAACTGAACAAGTCTAAGAAGCCATTTTCTCTAAAATATAGTTGTGTAAATCGGGATTTTGATTATTAACGAAGTAGGTATTATCATAATTACAGTAGGCTTACAATGACATTAATAAGACAAATGAGCAAATTGACAATGCTTTCTTCCGAGAGTTGAAAATACGTCAATCCTAGGGTGGCGATGGAATTATTGTCTACTTAGTGTTAGTACGTGTTTATAAATGTTTCTAGAATCAAGGGTGGCTATGAAATGTCAAAGAAATTTGCCGATCATTACAAATGTGGGTTTAGATTTGTCAACTAACATTTGCAGTTAACCTCAAACATGAAGCAAAGTAAGTTTTGAGAAATAAACTGTTCTAGTTGTGGTTTAAAACATAAAAATCAAAAACTTGGACACAAAACCGTAACTAAAACGTCATTGAAGTAAGTAACATTATAAATAATTTTCCTGATAGTTATATTCACTATGAAAACAAAGCGTACGACAGGAATTCCATAGCCACGCTTGATGCTAGAAACTTTTTTAAACACCTTGTAGTTCCAATGGAGTCCTATTAGTAGTTCAATAGATTAAGTTTAGCCCGTTTTACAATGATTAAAAGTGTACCAGTTACTTTCGGCCTCCATTGTACTAATAGAACATCCGAACTACTAATAGAAATATACTGTTACACTTTTTTGCCACTGTAGATTAAGTTAAAAATTAATCTTTTGAACTACTAGTAGAGCATCATCAGAACAACTAATATTAAGTAACCATTGTCAATTTATTTGTACGTTTTCTAATGTTATTGATAAGCCTACTTAATAATCATGATGCCTAATTAGTTCAGGTTTAAAATCCCGATTTACACTATTAAGTTTTTCTCAAAATTGTTTCCAAGACTTAACTTAACTAGTAATTTTTGGGCGCCACTGTAGTCTTATTTATATTACAGTCACGACCAACATACAATGGGACATTGTAGAGTGGGTTAAATACTAATCTATTGAACTACTAATCATTAGAACTACTACTATTTAGTAACAATTGTCAATTTTTTTCATTTGTTTAATTAAGGTCATTAATAGACCTACTTAATAATCATTTTGTTTACTTTGTTTTTATTTATTTGAAACCCGGTTTTATACCACTAAATTTTTGAGAAAATGGCGTCGCTATTTTGAAGATTTTTTTCTGAAGATTTTGGTGCTTTTTTGTTATGTTAAAATAAATTAAAGAATACAAATTGAACTACTAACAGTACGTCATTAGAACTACTAATACTGAATAGGAATTGTTATTTTTTCAATTGTTTTATTACGTCTTTGAGAAGTCTCCTTCGTAATTATTATGCCTACTTTGTTCATGTTTAAAATCCTGATTTACACAACTAAATTTTTGAGAAAATAGCGATCAAGACTTGTTTCAGTTAATTTTGAGCGCCAATGTAGTTTTATTTATCTGAAAGTTAGATTACAGTCACATCCAACATGCATTGGATTACATATTATTGTTTACTGTAGACCAAGTTAAAAACTATTCTATTGAAACTACTAATACAACGTCGACAGAACTACTAATATTAGGTAAGGAAGCATTGTCAGTTTTGTCATTTGTTTTAATAACGTGATTGATAGACCAACTTAGTAATTATTAGGTCTTCTTTTTTCATATTTATTTAAAATCCAGATTTACACAACTAAACTTTTAAGAAAATAGCATTCAAAACCAAATTCTTTTTGACTATCACTGTAGAGTTGTTTCCATTGTGATTTGATTACAATCACGACTAAAAGACATTACTACACTTCTTTTGTCAATGTAGAACATGATAAAAACGAATCTATTAAAGTACTAATAGGATGTAATCGGAACTACTAATACTTATTAATTTATTAACTACTTAATAATCATTATGCATACTGATGTCTAAAATCTGGATTTACTCATCTAAACTTTTGAGAAAATACTATGCAAAACAAATTACTTTTGGCCATGACTGTAGAATTGTTTCCATTGAGATTTGAATACAATCACGACCAAAAGACATTACTACACTTCTTTTGTCATTGTAGAATCTGATAAAAACGAATCTATTGAACTACTAATAGAATGTGATCGGATCTACTAATACTAATTGTAAGTAGACATTGCCAATTTTTTATTTATTATTTACTTAATAATTATTATGCCTACTGATGTCTAAAATCCGGAATTAAACAACTAAACTTTTGAGAAAATGTCATTCAAAACCAATAACTTTGGCCATCACTGTAGACTTGTTTCCATTGTGATTTGATTACAATCACGACTAAAAGACATTACTACACTTCTATTGTCAATGTAGAACCTGATAAAAACGAATCTATTGAACTACTAATAGGATGTAATCGGACCTACTAATACTAATTGTAAGTAGACATTGCCAATTTTTTCATTTATTAACTACTTAATAATCATTATGCATACTGCTGTCTAAAATCCGGATTTACACAACTAAACTTTTGAGAAAATGTCATTCAAAACCAATTACTTTTGGCCATCTCTGTAGAATTGTTTCCATTGGTTTTGATTACAATCACGACTAAAAGACATTACAACACTTCTTTTGTCATTGTAGAACCTGGTAAAAACGAATCTATTGAACTACTTATAGGATGTAATCGGAACTACTAATACAAATTGTAAGAAGACATTGCCAATTTTTTTATTTGTTAACTACTTAATAATCATTATGCCTACTCATGTTTAAAATCCGGATTTTCACAACTAATCATTTGAGAAAATGCCATTTATAACCAATTACTTTTGGCCATCACTGTAGAATTGTTTCCGTTGAAATTTGATTATAATCACGACCAAAAGACATTACTACACTTCTTTTGTCATTGTAGAATCTGATAAAAACGAATCTATTAAACTACTAATAGCATGTAATCGGAACTACTAATACTAATTGTAAGTAGACATTGTCAATTTTTTCATTTATTATTTACTTAATAATCATTATGCCTACTGATGTCTAAAATCCGGAATTAAACAACTAAACTTTTGAGAAAATGCCATTCAAAACCAATAACTTTGGCCATCACTGTAGAATTGTTTCCATTGAAATTTGATTACAATCACGACTTAAAGACATTACTACACTTCTTTTGTCATTGTAGAATCTGATAAAAGCGAATCTATTGAACTATTAATAGGATGTAATCGGAACTACTAATACTAATTGTAAGTAGGCATTGCAAATTTTTTCATTTGTTGACTACTTAATAATCATTATGCCTACTCATGCTTAAAATGCGGATTTTTACAACTAAACATTTGAGAAAATTGCTTTCAAAATCAGTTACTTTTGACCATCACTGTAGAATAGTTTCTATTAAAATTAGGTTATAATCACGATCAAAGACATTATTGCATTTCTTTTGTCATTGTAGAACCTGATAAAAACGAATCAATTGAACTACTAATAAGATGTAATCGGAACTACTAATACTAATTGTAAGTAGGCATACTCAATTTTTTCATTTGTTGACTACTTAATAATCAAGTGTAAAATCCGGATTTACACAACTAAACTTTTGAGAAAATAGCATCAAAATTTTGACTCGTTCGGTCATTACCGTAGAGTTGTTTCTATGAGGATTAGATTACAATCACGACCATTCATTGTAAACTTGTTAATTGAACTACTAATAGGACGTAATCAGAGCTACTGATGCTAAGAAGGCGCTTTCATTTGTTTTATCAACGTCATTGATAGGCCTCCTTTGAAAATATTTTCTTTGAATTGCAACCCTTTTGAATGTTTGGAGCCTTTCCGCTTCCAGAGCCGGTAGTGGCGCAGTTTTGTCCGTGAAATGGCTTCCCTCGTCATCTCTTGGTCCCCATCCGGTCTTTTGTGAACCGGCCCATAACACGAATGGTTTTGCGTGCAGACAGCGGCATTTCTCCGGTCTTAATCCGGCCGAGCCGTATCTAATTTGCAGGGGAAATTTATTTGCATATTATTTGATGAGTGGGCCGTCGCTTGCGAGCGCCGCCGCCGTCGGTCTGTGTGGCGTATACGACTACCGTCGCTCGGAGGAAATGCGGTCTTTGCTAAACTAATCATCTAACCTGTTTGACCTCACTTAATTAATTTACCTGCATCGGCTAATCACACACTCCTGGCACCGTTTTCATAATTCAAGGTCGGTTAAGACGGCGGTTTAAGGGATGCACTTTTCGGGGGTTGATATTTCTTTTGTGTATTAATGATTTGTTGCTAACCTGAGGGTATCTGTTGATGGCCGTGGGATGTGGGTAGGGCTGATAACCTCGCGCCGCCCCCGGGTAGATGTTCCGCATCATGGCGCCGTTGCAGCCGGGGAGGACGCTGGGGGCCAACGCTTTCTGTAACTGCTTTTCCTGTTTTCGGTATTTGGCTCGTCGGTTCTGGAACCAGACCTGGAATCAAAAATTTACGGCTGAAATTGGTGGAGGCGCCGGGGAAATTATTCTTTTGTAGTTTCTTTTCTAATGTTATTACTCGCTTTTAGTGATACACGTATGTCTGGCTTTTTGTGGGGCTATTTTAAAATGCACGGAAATCGTCGACAACTCGCTGCAATGCATGAATTTTAATTCAGCGTCGTTTATTTTCTCTCTGAGCTTTTGAAAATGAAAACCGCCTTTCACTGAGTGTTCATTAATATTTTAGTAATTTAATAACAGAAATTGTCGTTAGGCTCTGTCGAATTAAATCCACTTTATTTAGACGCGTTTAACGGGTGTTCGCCAAGTTTCTCCTAGAAATTAAAGTGTATCAGATCGAAATTATACAATATCTTTTACAAATGTCATTATTATGAGTATAAAACTGCAATTATTTCTTGTTACTAAAATTCCGAATTTTATTACAAAATTTCGGAACTTTTAGATTCATATTTCAATCTCTAAAATTTTAAACTTGTAATTTTAGTACTTTTAGCGCTAGAACAATTAAATTTAAGGGTGTTACTACTCTTTATGTGTTTTTTAAAGTGCGCTAACGTACAAAATATAAAAGCAAAAAAAAAACCAAAAATTTGGCGGTTACTCAAACATTCAATCAGCTTAATTCTTGGTCAGTTTTGGATTCTGCGTGAAATTCTGCGTTAACTGAGCTATAATAACGCTAGGCTCCAAAAATAAGCGAGAAATCGACTAAAGAAAGTTGACAGTTTTAGACGCAAATTTTTTTTTAATAAATTAAATTTTTGATTTCCGGAAAATTTAAAAACAAATTCTTAACTAAAAAATTGCGAGAAAAATAATGACAAAAACCGTTACTTTCGATCTGTCGTAGTTTCCGAGATATTTAGCTTCAAACATTAGGAAAAATAAAAAATAACTATCCGAAATTTTGATGGACCGTAACTCAGTTATTTGTTGTCGAAACTAACTTTTAATAGCAGATTTGGAATCTGCGGAAAATTCTGCGTTTACTGATGTAAATAACTTAAGTTAACTCTTAAAAACAAGCGAGATATCGGTATTGGAAGTTTGGCATAGTTTTAGTCATGAGTTTTTGCGAAAATTTGCAAATTGCGACTGTAGACAAATCAAAGAACTATTTATTATGTAAAAAATTGCGAGAAAAACGATGGCGCAAACCGCATCTCAATATCTGAAATAGTTTCCGAGATATCGAGCACGAATTGTTTTGAACCGTCAAAAATTTGGCCCTCTGGCGACAACCCGAAATTTCAAACGGCCATAACTAAGTTATTTGTTGACAAAAATTTAAAAATTATCATGTTTTTGAATTCAGCGTAAAATTCTGCGTAAAATGAGACCCAAATTTGTTGAGTTTGCATAATAAATAATCGAGGTATTGGCCAAAACAGTTTAGAAAACATCATTTTAGGGTGATATTCAATCAATGTGTTCAAAATGAAAACGATGATTAATGGCATTGAATTAAACATTAGTCGAAAGAGGAGCTCGAAATCTATCTACTGGCCAAATTTGAGATCTATCGGACAAATAGTTTACGAGTTATGGCCAAAAATAAAAAAAATGAAAAATTTTCATCGTTTGAGTCGTAATTTTTTTTCGCGAAAAATCGACCATCGAATTTTGGACTTTTGAGAACATTTTCTAACGAAAAATGAGCCGAGAAAAAGAATGGCGCAAACCGCATATCAATAGCTCAAATAGTTTCCGAGATATTTAACTTTAAAAATTACGAAAAATGTGAAAAATTGAAAATCAACTTTCCGAAACTTTGATCGGCCATAACTCAGTTATCTGTTGTCGGATCTGAATTTAAATCCCAGATTTGAAATCTGCGTGAAATTCTGCTTACACTGATGTATAATAACTTAAGTTTAATCTGAAAAATAAGCGAGATATCGATACCAGAAGTTTGGCCATAGTTTTAGTTATGAATTTTTGCGAAAATTTGCAAATTGCGACTTTTGACAAATCAAAGAACTATTTATTATGTAAAAAATTGCGAGAAAAACGATGGCGTAAACCGCATCTCAATATCTGAAATAGTTTCCGAGATATCGAGCACGAATTGTTTCGAACCTTCAAAAATTTGGCCCGCTGGCGACAACCCAAACATTCAAACGGCGATAACTCAGTTATTTGTTGACGAAAATTAAAAATTCACATGTTTTTGGATTCATCGTGACATTCTGCGTTAAATGAGACCCAATTTTGTTGAGTTTGTTTAATAATATAATAAATAAACGAGGCATTGGCCAAAAACTGTTTTGAAAACGTCATTTTAGAGTGATTTTCAATCAATGTTTTCAAAATGAAAACGTCGTTTAATAGCTTTGAATTATACATCAGTCGAAAGAGGAGCTCGAAATCTATCTACTGGCCAAATTTGAGATCCATCGGACAAATAGTTTACAAGCCATGTCCAAAAATAAAAAAAATGAAAAATTTTCATCGTTTGAGTCGGGATTTTTTTTCGCGAAAAATTGACTGTCGAATTTTGGGCTTTTCAGAACATTTTCTAACGTAAAATGAGCCAAGAAAAATAATGACGCAACCGCATCTCAATATCTCAAATAGTTTCCGAGATATTTAACTTTAAAAATTGAGAAAAATGAGAAAAAATGAAAATCAACTTTTCAAAACTTTGATCGGCCATAACTCGGTTATCTGTTGTCGGATCTGAATTTAAATCTCAGATTTAGAATCTGCGGAAAATTCTGCGTACACTGATGTATAATAACTTAAATTTACTACAAAAAATAAGCGAGATATCGATATCTGAAGTTTGGCATAGTGTTAGTCGTGCATTTTTTTTCAAAAGTCAAATTTTTGACGTCAATTAATGTTATTGCCATGGATATAAAATTCTGAGAAGTTTTTTATTCACTTTGTTACTTTTGACATTAAGATTTAAGAAATTTTGGTCATTTTTGGTTGATTTTAACACGAAACAATTTCGATAATTGCCATTTTTTGCCAACATCTGAACGAAACTACGACATATGTACCTAAAAAATAAGGAAAAAGGCACGTCTAACTAAAAGAGAAATTTAAATGAACACCCGATATAACCAAATAAATGACTGGAAATTTCGGATTCAGCGAGTTTTAGTGTCGTCTTGAACCTTGAGGATCTTATTTGCTTCCCTCCTCCTCCCTCTGTTTGTTTTCCTCGCCATCGTGCCACTTGCCCTTTAATAATTGAAAGTCTATAAGACCCCGTATAATTCCTTGTCAATTCCATTGGTGAACGCTGAAAAAGCCAGTCGCCATGTCTCGAATGGTTAAAACAAAAGCGTGTGTTGGAAAGGAGACCCCTGACTGTACCGCGGAAGACGCGAAGCACGTCCCGGTCTCCCTCGATCCCATCAAATGGATCCGTAATGAAGTTAGCCCGCCCCCTGGCGGCGGATGAACCGACCCCTCGCCGCTCCTTCCCTCAAACACGGCTCTCTTTAAGACAGCCTAATGCATATTTTGCGACCTTATCGCCTTCTTTTGTTTGCACTCGGTGTTGGCGTAAGTAGCTGTGGCACCGCCGCCGCCGCCGCCTTTGTCTCGTGTGGGGGACGGCGGCCCACACGACGCGAATTGGAAATTATGGGTGTGGACGACAAATACTCCAGACAATCAATAGGTCAACACCGCTCCTGAGGACTTCTGGTAACATTCTGGTCCTCTGGAAAAACCCAATCCAGGGGCGGCTAATGCATGAGTCACAGCACTCCACTAGGGGGCACTTCATAGTGACAGTTGTGTCTCGAGGGCCCCCCTAGCTTAACGAATACCTAATTCAATCAAAGATCCAGCCGAGTGAGTTTCTCTGTGCAGTCTGTCATCTCGCCAAGTCTTTGATTTCACATAAGGAGAGGGTGCCCGAAACAACTCTAATTCAATTAGGGGGAGCGATTTTAAATCAAGTACTGACCTGTATCCTAGCTTCGTTTAATTTTGTACTCCTAGCTAACTCCTCTCTGCAGTAGATGTCCGGGTAATGGCTCTTCGCGAACGCCGCCTCCAACTCCGCCAGTTGTTCTTGAGTGAAAGTGGTGCGATGTCTTCTTCGAGCTGGAGTCGGACACGAGGCTGTGGTCGGAGTGTGACCGGAATGTTGCGGGCCACCTGGAGAAACCGTCCCCAGACTGTTACTCCCGGTGCTCGCAGGCTCAGGTTTCAACTTCTTGAAAGCTCCGTCTGGAAAAAATGACGTTAGTTTGACGGTTGAACTGTCTAAATTCCGGTAAAAACCGGTACTATTTTTTTATGTGAGAAATTGCGAGAAAAACGATTAATAGTTTTCGATATATTGACCACGAATTGTTTTGAACCTTCAGAAATTTGGCCCTCTGGCGATAAATCCAGAAATTCGAACGGCCATAACTCAGTTATTTGTTGACAAAAATTAAAAATTCTTGCGGCTTTGGATTCAGCGTGACATTCTGCGTAAAATCGGGCTATTTATAATGTAATAACTTGAGACGTGGGTGGTTCGTCTTCACATTGTTACATCGTCTCAAAATCACCTAATAAACCACAACTTCCTGGTTAAAAGTTACTCCACATTTTATCAAATTTTAGAAAAATTTTCTGTCCCCCAAAATTGTTTTTTTAAATTTGTTGTTCTCCTTGTTTCTCTTCAGAGTTTTTCTTAGATTCTCTATCTCTATATTCTGTTTGATTTTCTCAAATTATTATCTTTAGATTCACTTTGCATTTCATAGATTTTTTTATAAATTTATCTTCGATTCCCTTGTTTAATACAATAGTTTCTTTATATTATTTACAGATTTTTTAGATTCTACAAAAAATAATGTTAGTTTCATTTTAGAGATTCGAATCAAAAACAAAAATTTTTCACATTTTTCTAAAAAAATCCTAACTCTGTCAATTTGCGTTCTAGAGCAATAAAATTTGGGGAGGTTACTACTTTTTAACTATTTATTTAATGTACCAAATTGCAAAATTATAGAGCAAAAGACACAAATTTTCGAAATTTTTATTTTCCAGATGCGCCAAAAATCTTCCACATTTTCCAATAAAATTCCTAATTCTGTCAATTTTTGTTCTAGAGCAATGAAATTTGAGGAGGTTACTACATTTTAACTATTTATTAAACGTACCAAATTGCAAAATTATAGAGCAAAAGACACAAATTTTCGAAATTTTTATTTTCCAGATGCGCCAAAAATCTTCCACATTTTCCAATAAAATTCTTAATTCTGTCAATTTTTGTTCTAGAGCAATGAAATTTGAGGAGGTTAATACATTTTAACCATTTATTAAATGTACCAAATTGCAAAATTATAGAGCAATAGACAAAACTTTTAGAAATTTTTATTTTCCAGATGCGCTAAAAATTTATAACATTTTCCAATAAAATGCCTAATTCTGTCAATTTTCGTTCTAGAGCAATGAAATTTGAGGAGGTTACTACATTTTAATTATTTATTAAATGTACTAAATTGCAAAATTATACAGCAAAAGACACAAATTTTCGAAATTTTTATTTTCCAGATGCGCCAAAAATCTTCCACATTTTCCAATAAAATTCCTAATTCTGTCAATTTTTGTTCTAGAGCAATGAAATTTGAGGAGGTTAATACATTTTAACTATTTATTAAATGTACCAAATTGCGAAATTATAGAGCAAAAGACACAAATTTTAGAAATTTTTATTTTCCAGATGCGCCAAAAATCTTCCACATTTTCCAATAAAATTCCTAATTCTGTCAATTTTTGTTCTAGAGCAATAAAATTTGAGGAGGTTAATACATTTTAACTATTTATTAAATGTACCAAATTGCAAAATTATAGAGCAAAAGACACAAATTTTCGAAATTTTTATTTTCCAGATGCGCCAAAAATCTTCCACATTTTCCAATAAAATTCTTAATTCTGTCAATTTTTGTTCTAGAGCAATGAAATTTGAGGAGGTTAATACATTTTAACCATTTATTAAATGTACTAAATTGCAAAATTATAGAGCAATATACAAAACTTTTAGAAATTTTTATTTTCCAGATGCGCTAAAAATTTACAACATTTTCCAATAAAATGCCTAATTCTGTCAATTTTCGTTCTAGAGCAATGAAATTTGAGGAGGTTACTACATTTTAACTATTTATTAAATGTACTAAATTGCAAAATTATAGAGCAATAGACAAAACTTTTAGAAATTTTTATTTTCCAGATGCGCTAAAAATTTACAACATTTTCCAATAAAATGCCTAATTCTGTCAATTTTCGTTCTAGAGCAATGAAATTTGAGGAGGTTACTACATTTTAACTATTTATTAAATGTACCAAATTGCGAAATTATAGAGCAAAAGACACAAATTTTCGAAATTTTTATTTTCCAGATGCGCCAAAAATCTTTTCCAGTAGAATTCCTAATTCTGTCAATTTTAAAATAAGCGAGATATCGATATTAGAATATAAGTTAAAACGCGAGATTTAAAAAATAATGTGTTTTTAATATTTTTCATATTGTTCTCCCACTTCAAAAAATTCGAAAAAATTCCTGAGTGTAAAGGAGTATGGAAGACATTTTCTGACGAGTTTTGAGTTTCCAAGAAGGCTAAAAACAAATAGATTTTAATTTTCTCTCATCCGCCAAAAATCAACTTTTCATTTAAAAATTATGATCATATTGTTTTTTCATGTCTTGGACGTCTAAAAATTAGGAAAAAAATCATCATTGATTAATTTTAAATTTTACTATGAAAATAAAAATAAAATCGAAAAAACAGGTTTTTATAAAAATCTCGCAAGCCGTTTGGGTTAAAGAGCTAAAAATTGAGGTGAATTATTTTTATTCGACACCCAATCGATCCCCTAAGCGTGAGTCAAAAAAGCCACGGGGCAGATTTTACATATTAATCCGGCTATGCCCTTGTTGAGTTTGCCTAATAAATAAACGAAGCATTGGCCAAAAACTGTTTTATAGAGGTCTTTTGGAGTGATTTTCAATCAATGTTTTCAAGGTGAAAACGACGTTTAATACTTTTGTGTTCTACATCAATCGAAAGAGTAGCTAAAAATCTATCAAGAGGTCAAATTTGAAATCGCTCGGACAAAAAGTTTGCGAGTTATGAACAAAAATCCAAAAATTGAAAATTTTTTATCGTTTGAGTTGGATTTTTTTGTGAAAAATTAACTATCGAATTTTGGGCTTTTGGGAACTTTTTCTGACGTAAAATGAGCCGAGAAAATTGATGGGGCAATCGGCAACTTAATATCTCTAACCGTTTTCGAGATTTAGATTTAAAAATTAGGAAAAATTAAGAAAAATGAAAATCAACTATCCGAAAACTTGATCGGTCATAACTCAGTTATTTGTTGTCGGATTTGAATTTAAATTTTAGATTTGAAATATGCGGAAAATTCTGCGTTCACTGATGTATAATAACTCAAGTTTACTCAAAATATAAGCGAGATATCGATATCAGAATTTTGGCATAGTTTTAGTCATCAATTTTTGCGAAAAATTGCAACTTTCTAATTTTGTAAAATCTTAAAACTATTTCTTATGTAAAAAATTACGAGAAAAACGATGGCGCAATCCGCATCTCAATATCTCTAATAGTTTCCGAAAAATTTAACTCTAAAAATTAGAAAAAAATAGGAAAAATAAAAATCAACTTTCTAAATTTTTAATCTCAGATTTAGAATCTGCGAAAATTCTGGGTAAAATAAGATAAATAACGCAAAAAATAAACGAGTTATCGACCTCAGAAATTTGACATAGTTTTAGTCGTGCATTTTTTTTCAAAAGTCAAATTTTTGACGGCAATAAAATTCTAAAAAAAATTGAGTTTTTTATTTATTTTGTTACTTTTAACGCAAAAACATTGAGATTTAGGGAATTTTGGTAATTTTTGGTTGATTTTAACATGTAACAATTTCGATAATTAACATTTTTTGACAACATCTGAACAAAACTACGACATATGTATCTTAAAATGACAAAAGAGACGTGCCTAACTAAAGGAGAAATTTAAATGAACACCCGATATAACCAAATTAAGGACTAAAAGTTTCGGATTCAGCGTCGGTTTTAGTGTCTTGAAAGCTCCGTCTGGAAAACATGACGTTAGTTTGACGTTTAAACTGTCAAAATCCGCGATGCGATGGCCGAAAAACCGGAAAAGGGAAAACGCCGCTCATCGCAAACTTCCATCGCCCCGCGCTTTATCGTGAAGGGACAACTCTTCGCCATCATCGCCGACGAGGATCTCTGCGTGGGGTTTCTCTTCGTGGGCATCGGAGACGTGCATGCTCAGCGCGGCGCGAATTACTTCATCGTGACCAAGAACACCACACCTAAGGAGATAGAGACGCAGTTCTTGAAGTTTTTGAAGAGGTCGGACATTGCCATAATTCTGATCAGTCAGAATGTGGCGGAAATGATCAGAAAGGTGGTGGACGCTCATGATATTCCACTTCCTGCAGTTCTTGAGATTCCTTCACGAGACCATCCGTACGACACGGAGAAGGATTCGATTTTCAGACGTGCCCGGAAATTGATGCACAGTGATCCCGATGAATAAATTTTACACAAAGTGGATGTTGTCATTTTTGAGTTTGGGGGTAAAAAGGGGACAAATTGAGGAACATGTTGAAAGTGGTAAAGTGCCTAAATTTTATTACGGTGGCTTTAACACCACCAAAACTACAAGTTTCTATTTGCAAATAGGGAAATTTTTGCATCATCTTGCTCTTTTGGAAAGTTCCTAAACATGTTAAAACAGGTAAATTTTCAGGAGGTGGTGATAAACAAGTTCAAACTAGTAAAATCGCCAAATTTTCTTGTCACAGTGGGAAAACTACCAGAATTACAAATTTTTATTTAAAAAAAATGAAAATTTTTAGTTCGTTTGGCAAATAAAAATTTCTAAAATCTGTTTCCTTTAGTCTACAACTTTGTAATTTGGACGATGTTATAAACGTGTTCAAACTAGTAAAATCCTTAAATTTTATTTCCCTAGCGTAAAAATTACCAAAATTACAAATTTTAATTTAAAAAAAATGGGAAAAAATGGGAATTTTTAGTTCCTTTGGAAAATAAAAAATTCTAAAATCTGTTTCCTATGGTCTACAACTTTGTAATTTGGAGGAAGTTATAAACATGTTCAAAATAATAAATTTCCTAAATTTTATTGCCACTGCGTAAAAATTACCAGAGTTACACATTTTTATTTAAAAAAAAGAGGAAATTTTTAGTTCGTTTGGAAAATAAAAATTTCTAAAATTTCTCTCCTTTGGTCTACAACTTTGTAATTTGGAGAAAGTCATAAACGTGTTTAAACTAGTAAAATCCCTAAATTTCGTTGCCACAGCGTCAAAATTACCAGAGTAACAAATTTTTATTTAAAAAAAATACGAATTTTTAGTTCGTTTGGGAAATAAAAATTTCTAAAGTCTGTTTCCTTTAGTCTACAACTTTGTAATTTGAACGATGTTATAAACGTGTTTAAACTAGTAAAATCCTTAAATTTTATTTCCCGGGCGTAAAAATTACCAGAGTTACACATTTTTATTTAAAAAAAAGAGGACATTTTTAGTTCGTTTGGAAAATACAAATTTCTAAAATTTCTCTCCTTTGGTCTACAACTTTGTAATTTGGAGAAAGTCATAAACGTGTTTAAACTAGTAAAATCCCTAAATTTCGTTGCCACAGCGTCAAAATTACCAGAATAACAAATTTTTATTTAAAAAAAATACGAATTTTTAGTTTGTTTGGGAAATAAAAATTTCTAAAATCTGTTTCCTTTAGTCTACAACTTTGTAATTTGGACGATGTTATAAACGTGTTTAAACTAGTAAAATCCTTAAATTTTATTTCCCTAGCGTAAAAATTACCAAAATTACAAATTTTTATTTAAAAAAAAATGGGAATTTTTAGTTCCTTTGGAAAATAAAAAACTCTAAAATCTGTTTCCTATGGTCTACAACTTTGTAATTTGGAGGAAGTCATAAACATGTTCAAAATAATAAATTTCCTAAATTTTATTGCCACTGCGTAAAAATTACCAGAGTTACACATTTTTATTTAAAAAAAAAGAGGAAATTTTTAGTTTGTTTGGAAAATAAAAATTTCTAAAATTTCTCTCCTTTGGTCTACAACTTTGTAATTTGGAGAAAGTCATAAACGTGTTTAAACTAGTAAAATCCCTAAATTTCGTTGCCACAGCATCAAAATTACCAGAGTAACAAATTTTTATTTAAAAAAATACGAATTTTTGGTTCGTTTGGGAAATAAAAATTTCTAAAATCTGTTTCCTTTAGTCTACAACTTTGTAATTTGGACGATGTTATAAACGTGTTTAAACTAGTAAAATCCTTAAATTTTATTTCCCTAGCGTAAAAATTACCAAAATTACAAATTTTTATTTAAAAGAAAATGGGAATTTTTAGTTCCTTTGGAAAATAAAAAACTCTAAAATCTGTTTCCTATGGTCTACAACTTTGTAATTTGGAGGAAGTTATAAACATGTTCAAAATAATAAATTTCCTAAATTTTATTGCGACTGCGTAAAAATTACCAGAGTTACACATTTTTATTTAAAAAAAAAGAGGAAATTTTTAGTTCGTTTGGAAAATAAAAATTTCTAAAATTTCTCTCCTTTGGTCTACAATTTTGTAATTTGGAGAAAGTCATAAACGTGTTAAAACTAGTAAAATCCCTAAATTTCGTTGCCACAGCATCAAAATTACCAGAGTAACAAATTTTTATTTAAAAAAATACGAATTTTTAGTTCGTTTGGGAAATAAAAATTTCTAAAATCTGTTTCCTTTAGTCTACAACTTTGTAATTTGGACGATGTTATAAACGTGTTCAAACTATTAAAATCCTTAAATTTTATTTCCCGGGCGTAAAAATTACCAGAGTTACACATTTTTATTTAAAAAAAAGAGGATATTTTTAGTTCGTTTGGAAAATACAAATTTCTAAAATTTCTCTCCTTTGGTCTACAACTTTGTAATTTGGAGAAAGTCATAAACGTGTTTAAACTAGTAAAATCCCTAAATTTCGTTGCCACAGCGTCAAAATTACCAGAGTAACAAATTTTTATTTAAAAAAATACGAATTTTTAGTTTGTTTGGGAAATAAAAATTTCTAAAATCTGTTTCCTTTAGTCTACAACTTTGTAATTTGGACTATGTTATAAACGTGTTTAAACTAGTAAAATCCTTAAATTTTATTTCCCTAGCGTAAAAATTACCAAAATCACAAATTTTTATTTAAAAAAAAATGAGAATTTTTAGTTCCTTTGGAAAATAAAAAATTCTAAAATCTGTTTCCTATGGTCTACAACTTTGTAATTTGGAGGAAGTCATAAACATGTTCAAAATAGTAAATTTCCTAAATTTTATTGCCACTGCGTAAAAATTACCAGAGTTACACATTTTTATTTAAAAAAAAGAGGAAATTTTTAGTTCGTTTGGAAAATAAAAATTTCTAAAATTTCTCTCCTTTGGTCTACAACTTTGTAATTTAAAGGAAGTCATAAACGTGGTCAAACTAGTAAATTCCCCAAATTTTGTTGCCGGAGCGTCAAAATTACCAGAGTTACAAATCTTTATTTAAAAAAAATGAGAATTTTTAGTTCGTTCGGAAAATAAAAATTTCTAAAATTTGTCTTCTTTGATTAACAACTTTGTATTTTGGAGGAAATCATAAACGTGTTTAAGCTAGTAAAATCCCTAAATTTCGTTGCTACAGCGTCAAAATTACTAGAGTTACAAATTTTTATTTAAAAAAAAGGAAATTCTTAGTTTGTGTGGAAAATAAAAATTCCCAAAAATTGTTTTTTTTTCGGTTTACAACTTTCTAATTTAGAGGAGGTGATAAACATGTTCAAAATAGTATATTTCCTAAATTTTATTGCCACTGCGTAAAAATTACCAGAGTTACAAATTTTTATTTAAAAAAAAAGAGGAAATTTTTAGTTCGTTTGGAAAATAAAAATTTCCAAAAACTGTCTTCTGTGGTCTACAACTGTGTAATTTGGAGGAAGTGATAAGCATGTTCAAACTAGTAAAATCCTCAAATTTCATTCCCACAGCTCGAAAATTACCAAAGTTTCAAATTTTTATTTAAAAAAAATAGGAATTACATATTAGTTCGTTTCCAAAATAAAAATTTCTAAAAACTGTCGCTTTTAGTCTACAAATTTTTAATTTGGGAGAGGTGATAAACAAGTTCAAACTAATAAAATCTCTAAATTTCATTGTTATAGCGTAAAAATTACCAGAATTACAAATTTTTATTTAGAAAAATGTGAATTTTTAGTTGGTTTGCAAAATAAAAATTTCTAAAAACTGTCTCCTATGGTCTACTACTTTGTAATTTGGAGGAGGTGATAAGCATGTTCAAACTAGTAAAATCCCCAAATTTCATTCCCACAGCTCGAAAATTACCAAAGTTTCAAATTTGTATTTAAAAAATTTCTAAAAATTTTCTTTTAGAAGATCCAAATTGAAATAAAATTGGTACGACCGGAACCGGATGCACAATGCCCCGCCAAACATATCGCACTCAAAGTGATGTTATAATTCCCGAGTTTTGAGGCAAAGAAGTGAAGCTCACAAAGCTCGTGTTGTTGCCATTTACTTAATTTTGCTGCTAAGTGCTAAATGGCTTTAGGTGGGTAGTTGTGGGTGTGTTAGAGCCAAGTTCGCGTTTGAATCAAAGCAGATTCATATCAGGACTATGCAATCCATTACTGTGATAATTATGCATGCAGTTGAAGCTTCGATTAACGAACAAAGTACGTGCTTATTTCTAGCTTAAGAGCTGCGCTCACCACCGCTCCTTTGCCGTTAATCCTCGTCGCGTAATCAGCCGGTATAAAGTGGTAAAGTGGTCGTCGAATTATGTAAATATTTGAAAACGGCGTCGGGCCGAGAGGCGCCGTTAAGCGAGTGTATGGGTCTCGAGCGTTGAGTAACTACATTCAGTTGGGAGTAATAAGATTGTGTGAGATTCTTTGTGGCGCGCGCCGGTGTCAGTAATTGTAATTAGGTTGGTACTAACTGCATTAATAAACAGTAATGAATTCAATAAGGTTTAGTTGCCGCCGACGCCGTTTGCCGCCGTTTGTCGCCACAGACACCTGTGTCATCTTCGACCACAATCGGCAGCAGATGCACTTTTTTCATGTTGGTACGCCTTCATCGAGCGAGGGGTTTCCCCGTCACAATGCGACAAATTGAGTGTAAACCGGCGACCGAGCCATCGCCATTGTCCAACTGCATATGTTATGGCCCTAAGAGGAGTAAATTGACACTTCATTAGAACACCCTGAGCGCCCATTATAAGCCCATATGTACACACAACTTACACCGACCCCCGTCTCGTTTGATTTAACACAATGCAGATTAGAGACGAAGAAAGATTTTGGTTTGTGACAGGTGCGATTGTGCTACGCTGCTAATAATTATCTTCAGCTGCTTTGTGATGATTTTCACTGCAAATAGACAATTTCTCTGGCAATTAATTTAAAATTCATTGTTGCCACTTGTTTACGTTGAAAGGAGTTTCGTACTTTGTGAAATAAATTTGCTTCAGACTGACACTTTAATTAATAGGTTTTACTGAGATAAAGATGAGGTAAAAGTTTCAAAGAATTTCCTAACTTTTTCAATTGCCAGGATTTTGCGAGTTTACTTCATTAAATCCATTTATGTGGGTTACATTTTTGATCACGGGTTGCTTTGGAAAAGACGTGCGGCGCACTGTAAACAACCTGTCAACTCATAAATGTCAATTTTCAACTATGCATAACTGCCTATTGTTTAATTAAACATTTTTAAACAGAAAAATCTATTTTTTACGTAAAATAACCTCGACGCTTTTACAGTTTTCTGTAATTAATAATGTTTTGTCAGTTTTCCAAAACAAGCTTGATCTAAAACATTTTGTATCATACAAAAATAAGTAAACAAATAAATAAAAATAATTTTTGTTTTATTTATTATTACGTCAAATTCGTTCAAAATTCGTACAATTGAGGACCAAAAAGCACTGAAAATTTTGCCACTGTAAATTGTGCTGCAAAAGTCAAATCTTTTTGACTTAATTGCACAAATGTCAAAAATTTCTTATTTTCACAAATACAAAAACCTAATTTATAATATAGATGTATGTTAAAAGTGCTAACCTTGAAGATAATCTACAGCCGAAGGCAAAAAATTTTGGGTGTCAAATTGACACTTATCGGTTTTGTTGTGTACAACCGACAACTGTAATTTTTTGTTCGCGTCTGTAGTCATTGTCAAAGTTTTTTGTCTTTTTTCATTTTAAAATGAAGTTTCAATTTAGGAACATTTTACTAAAAAAGTTAAGTTGGTATTACGTCAGAAAAACATCATTCAATTGTCATTCTGCCAACAAACGAAGGTAATTATTGAATCATGTCGACGTTTTGACAGGAGTACCAACTCACCAAACCGGAAACTATAAAAAATAATGTTTTAATGACACTTTTGCCGCGTCGAAAAACAACTATTTTGTTTTTCCTGCAGACGATTTTTTCTAGGCGCTAAATTTAAAATGCAGCTCTGTGATTGGTTATTCAGCGGTCCTATTTACACAATGCTGATTTTTAAAACAAATTTAACACCCGATGAAGGTTCGAAGGTTTAAAAATTATTACATAATGAGCGAAATGTAAGAAAAAATCTAGTCGTAGCTAACCCCATTCCAGCAGTTTCGACGTATAAAAAGTTAGTATTTGAGAGATTTGACAGTTTCCGAACAAGAAGACGACATACGTTCAAAGTGCATAGCCTGCTTAAAATATAAATTTAATTCAACTTTAGAATAAATTACCCGATTTCTTTGGTGTTAAAATTACGCAATTTTCTCATTCAAAAAATAAAAATTTGTAAAATCAGCCGCTTCTGCTCTAAAATTTTGAAATTTTGAACAGTTACTAACAAAATTTACATGAGTAACCTCCCCAAATTTGATAGCTTTGGGGGTAAAATTACAAAAATTACAACCCTAAATATCAATGTATTGCAGTTTTCTAAACAACGAAAAATTAATTTTTTTTAAAATTGGTTGGTTTTGTCCTAAAATTTTAAAATTTTGTACAGTTACTAACAAAATTAAAATTAGTTACCTCCCTAAATTTGATTGCCGAAGCGCTAAAATTGTCAAAGTTACATTTTTAAATATATTTTTTTAGTTTCTAAATTATCACAAAATGAAAAAATTAAATTTTAGTGGCTCTAATTGATGTATAATTTTAAAATTTGGTACGCTTAATAGACAAGTATGGAGTAACAACCTCCTCAAATTTGATAACTTTGTCGTTAAAATTACTAGAATTACAGCCCTTAACAAAAATGTATTTCAATTTTCTATTCATAGTAAAAGCAAAAATTTCTAAAATTAATCGGTTTGGTTTTAAAATTTTGAAATTTTGTATAGTTAATAATTAAGTCTATATTAGTAACCTCCCCAAATTGTATACTTCTGATATTAAAATTACTAAATTTAAAACCTTTAATAAAAATTTATTGAAGTTTTTCATTCGTTCAAAAAATTTATTTTTTTAAAATTAGTTTAATTTGTTTTAAAATTTTGAAATTTGGTACATTTAATAAACGAGTATAAGGTAACAACCTCTCCAAATTTGATAGCTCTGGCGTTAAAATTACTAGAGTTACAACCATAAATAATAATGTATTGCAGTTTAAAATACATTCAAAAAGTAAAAATTTATAAAATTGGTCGGTTTTGCCTTAGAATTTTGAAATTTTGTACAGTACTAACTAAAAATTAATTACCTCTTTAAATTTTATTGCCGTGTCGTTATAATTACTAAAGTTACTTCCCTTAACATTTTTTTTTTATTTTTTGATTTATTACAAAATAAAAAAAATCAAATTTTATTTTTTTTAGATTATGCATATTTTGAAATTTTGAACAGTTAATAATTAGGTTTAGGTTAGTAACCTTCTCAAATTTGATAGCTCTGGCGTTAAAATTACTAGATTTACAACACGTAACATCAATTTATTGCAATTTTTTGGTTTATTTTTTATTTTTAGAATGTATTTTTTTTATTTGTTTAATTTGACATAGTCTAAATTACTAACTTCTTTATATTTTATTCCAGTAGCGTTAAAATGATCAGAGCTTTAAATACGATTTCTAAAAAGCAAATTTCTAATTCTATAAATCGTTGTGATTTAAAAATCAGAAAGAACCAAAAAATGTAAAATTCCACCAAACTTTGTGAAAAAATCCTTTCAAGTTTAACAATTTAAAAATAAATTTGGTTTTGCTCACAAATGGTGGCTGCGCCGCACCTCGCCAATTTAAAATAATCCTCGTAATGCATTCCAACAATTTTGCCTAGTTATGTAAATCCAAAATAATATGTCCCAACTTCTTGCAAATTATAACCCCATTTGCCCTGATTGTTGATAGAATCACCCCTAAAATCACGAATCCAGCTAGAACCCTTAATCCCATTTGCGTTTATCCTCTCACCGCCGCTTTATGAATTATGAATCACAGTCCTTACCTGTATGATCCGTGATGGACCTCGGCGCCGCCGGCGGCGTGTGTGCCGGCGTATGCGGGTGGTGCTCATGAGAGTGCGGTAAACCACCATAAATTGCGCTGAAATCCTCCGCCGACGATCCACTAGTATTGCACTTCCTAGGTGTACCTTTATCACCATTACTACTACTCGAACTCATCAAATGCCCGTGATGTTCTTCCAGTAGTCCCCCGACACCCAACAAGTTCCCAACACCCACCAAGTTGGGTCTGAGCTCCTCCATCATGGACTTGGATTGCGGACACGCGTTGAAGTTCAACTGCCTGCTGAAGATGGCAGGGAAGATGTTGAATTGTTGGTGAGAGATGTCGTCGGAGGATGAAGTTGGTGCTGAGGGGGCCGGCGAACTGCCTAGTGCCCCCAGGCAAGACGAAACGCCTTTGAAATCCAACTTGGTGGTTGTTCAGACTTGGGGGGATTTCGCGGGCATTTGGGGGGTAAAAACCGAGCGAGGTTTACTGGGGAGACGCTCCAGACCCGCGATCTGAAAATTGAAAAAAAAATTGTAAAATGGTGGATGCGCCGGGGAAAAAACATTTTAGCGTAAAAAGGTTAAAACTACAACTTAATTTAGGAAGTTAGTTTGTTTCTAAACGAATTAGGAGCCTGGGAGGTTTAATTAAGGAAATTAAAAAACAAATTAGAGGTGATTTGAAAAAATAGATTTTGTGGGCCCGGCACTACTGTCTTGGGGCCCCCAAAGGGGTGTATTTCAACTAAATTAGGTTATTAAAGTACCTACCAGTTATAAATAAGCCGGTCCTGTAAATCCTCCCGTTGTCCCACATCCACTCAAACAAAACACTAGCTCTCACTCAATCACAAACAATTGACTACGCGTTGATATTGTTAATATCTGTGACTGATTTAATTAAATTTTGGAGCTGAGTTAACTGGGATCCAAATATGACTAGCTTATGCCTAAGCCAAACACCAAGTGAATATAACAACATTAAATTGTGATAGCCTTGTTCTGTTATCAGAGACTTGCTCTACGAACGATCTCCGACACCCCGGACTCTCCCCATCTCTCTTTTATTCGTACTAAAACGCAGTAAAGCTCCCGCGCCGTTTGTCCACGCGAGCTTAATCTCGAAAGCTCCGTGGATACTTAGAACCGACGAATAGTAAACGTCGCGTGCGAGATTTCCCGTCGTGATTGGTCTAGTTGGGGTAGAGATACCATGGCAACACCAATCGGGTTGGAGATGCAGCAAAATGGTGGAATATATGTCCCGAGGCAGTTGTTCGATTTTTATATTTTGACACAGAGCTTTCGTCGTTTTTCATATAGAAAAGTGTTGTGTTCTCTGCGAATGCTTGACGGGATGAGAGTCTAGGAGCGGGAATGTACGTAATGCTGCCGGCGATGGATAATAAGCCTTATTTATAAAGGGATGATTCAATTTTATTGCGAATTTAGATGGTAAATAAATGGTGGGCTATTGCAGCAGAAGCTGGAGTTTTGTGGGATTATGGATGCCAGAGCACGTCTAGTGCAACCTACAATTTCATTATAAATGCATTGCTATTTGTATTATTACACAACTAGGATTACTTTAACTTGTTTAGGGCGGTAATGAGCTTTTTATGTTGGAATCAACAACTTAAACGCGATAATGACATTCAGTCGCTAAATTTTTAAACAAACAGTTGCGGTTAATACATTTTTTGTATTTTGGAGGAATTTAAGGGCGGTAGATCAAAGCAATGAGAAATATTTAAGTGAAAATTGGCTCCCTCAATTTTATTACGTGGAAATTAAATTGCAATTTAGGATGATACGCCACTGTTTTTGTCAGAATTTACTAGAAACACGAAATAATAAAGTTTCATTTTTAAATGGCTCAATTTCGTAGTTAGGAGAGTATCGAGCCACAAATCTAGGGCAGTTCAATAAATTTCTCGTTTGCAACTGTATGCTGTGTTTGCGGTAAATATGCTTAAAATTCTATCGATTTTGAAGTTTTAGTAGTTTCAAAATTATACATTTTTATATCGTGTTTTTTTTCATAAAATTTTCAATCTCAGTCGGGTTTGATATAAAATTTCGTGTCGTTACTAACACCACCGCAGCAGTTTTGGCGTATAAAAATTAATTAATTGAGGGATTTGACAGTTTCCGGACGAGAAGCCGACATACGTTCAAAATCCCTATAGATCACTTCATATTTTGTTAGAAATTATCTTTTAATTTGGTTATTTATTGACGTAAAAATTAAAGCAGTTTTGGATTCTGCGTGAAATGAGCTTCAATAGTTTAGGTTTGCTTTATAAATAAGCAGAGATGTCTGAATTAGAGACCGTAAAACTTCTAAATTGAAAAAATAAAAATTCTGAATTCGAACTATCTAAAATCGATTTCTAAGGTAAAAAATTGCAAAAAGTCGATTCCAAAAAGGGTTGTTTGATATTGCCATAATTCCAGAGATATCGAGCAAAATCATTTTCGAGCATCCAAAATTTTAGCCCTCCGGCGACAACCCAAAAGTTAAAACGCTTCTAATTTAGTTATTTGTTGACGTACGTAAAAAATAAAAATATTTTTGGACTCAGGGCAAAGTTTTGCGAAAAATGAGCCCATGTACCTCAAATTTCCTTAACTAATAAACGCGAAATCGACCGAATTACATTTTCAGATGGTGATTTTCGAGTCATTTTCAAGACGTTGTTTCGGGGTAAAAACTGTGTTTAATATTATTGAATTATACATCGATTGAAAGAACAGCTCAGAATCTATTAACTGGCCAAACCTCAAATTGATCGGGCAAATAGTTTACAAAAGGCGACCAAAAAACGAAAAATTGAAATTTTTTTATCGATGGAGTCGCAAAATTTTTTTGCCCGAAAAAGCAACCATCGAATTTTTGACTTTTAAGGGCGGATTCTAAAGTAAAATGACCCGAGAAAAACGATGGTAAAAACCGTTTCTTAAAATCTGTTGTAGTTTCGGAGATATCGAGCTTTGAACATTTTGCAACTCAAAATTCAATATCCGAAATTTTGATCGCTCATATCTCAGTCATCTGTGCACCGATCTTAACGAGTTTTACCTTTTTAAATTTTACGTAAAATTCTGCGTAAAATGAGCACTAACACTTCAATATTGCATTATCAATAAGCGAGATAGCAACCGAGTCTGAATAAGAGACTGAATGGCAGCTAACTTTCATACTAAAAAAATAAAATTTTGAATTCGAACTATCGAAAATTGATTTCCAATCTAAAAAATTGAGAGAAAAACGATTTCTAAAACGGTTTATTTATATTTGCCATAATTCCGGAGATATCGGAGAAAATCGTTTCCGGAGCTTCAAAATTTTGGTTCTTTGGCGACAAGCCGAAATTTTAAACGCTTCTAACTCAGTTATTTGTTGACTGACAAGAAAAACAAAAATGGTTTTGAATCCAGCGCAAAATTCTGCGTAAAATATAGCTCAAATTTCCTCAACAAATAACCGAGATATCGACAGAATTACATTTTTAGAGGGTGATTTTAGGGCCATTTTCAAGACGCTGTTTCGGGGCGAAAACTGCATTTACTATTTTTGAATTATATAGCGATCGAAAAAGGAGCTCGAGATTTATCAACTGGTCAAATCTCAGATCGATCGGACAAATAGTTTACGAGGGGTGATCAAAAAACCAAAAATTAAAAAAAAAAATCGATCTAGCCGCAAAATTTTTTTGATCGCCCACAACTCAATTATTTGTGGGCCGATCTAAACGAATTTTATGATTTTGGATTTTGCGTACAATTCTGCGTAAAATGAGCACAGTACTTTAATATTGCTTTATAAATAAGCGAAATACCGACCGAGTCAGAATTAGAGACTGAAAGTCAGCTAACTTTTACATTGAAAAAATGAAAATTTTGAATTCAAACTATCAAATTTTGATTTCTAAGGTAAAAAATTACGAGAAAAACAATTTTGAAAAGAGTTGTTTGATATTTGCAATAATTCCGGAGCCTCAAAGTTTGACCCTCTGGCGACAACCCAAAATTTCAAACGCCTCTAACTCAGTTATTTGCCACCGTACGAAAAAAATTAAAATATTTTTAGATTCAGCGCAAAATTCTGCGTTAAATGAGCCCATGTAGCTTAAATTTCATTGACAAATAAACGAGATATTGACCGAATTACATTTTCAAAGGGTGATTTTAGGGTCAATGTCAAGGCGCTGTTTCGAGGCAAAAATTGTCTTTAATATTATTGAATTACATATCGATCGAAAGAGCAGCTCGAGATCTATCAACTGTCCAAATCTTAGATCTATCGGGCAAATGGTTTACGCGGGGCGATCAAAAAACAAAAATTTAAAAAAAATTATCGATCTAGTCGCAAAATTTTCGTGCCCAAATAGTCGACTATAGAATTTTCTACTTCTGAAGGCGGATTCTAAAGTAGAGTGATCCAAGAAAAACGATGTTAAACACCGTTTCTCAAAATCTTTTGTAGTTTCGGAGATATTGAGCTTTGAAAATTTTCCAACTCAAAATTTAATATCCAAAATTTGGATCGCCCATAAGTTAGTAATTTGTTGATTGATCTTAACAAGTTTTACCTTTTTGGATTCTACCTGAAATTCTGCGTAAAATGAGTACTAATACTTTATCATGTGAGTCATGATTTTTGTTTAGGGTAGGCCATGAAAGAGAGAGACAAACATAGAAGTCATGTCGGAGTGAAATTTTGTTTTTGATATAACCTCAATTTTTTGATGACAATATGTAACATTATGAGATGGAAATAAGAGAAAATGTATAGTGTCTCTCCAGAATCAATAATGTAATTGAAAACTAATTGTAATTAAATCAAATGACAAATGTCAAACTACTGTCAAATTATTTCTCGACTTACGTAAATTTTGTCAAAGCCCTAAATAAAAATTTTGTGGATCACACGTTAGTATTGCCTCGTAAATAAGCGAGGTATCGAGTGAATCATATTTAGAAAGGTGTGATTAATCATCGATTTAGAAGTTTTTTAGATTTTTCTTTCGAATTGCAACATTTTTTGGTAATGTAAATATTTTAATGAAATTGTCCTCTTTAGTCACCACCAAAATTAGAGGAATTATAGTGAAAAGAAGTCTAAAAATTCGTTCAACTCGAGCACTTTTTATGATTGCTAGATCCACAATTGTCTGCAATTCCAGCAAAATGTTAACTATAGCGGGCTTGTGTTAACAGTCGATTGCAAGGCACATATCTTATAACTCAATTTGTCGACAATGGATAAAGCTACAATATATGAATACAACACACACATAAACAATAGATTGTATACATCAATAGCTGCACCGCACAACAGATTGGTAGGAGGGGCGCCGCTCGCAAAAAGAAACCAAATCATAGAGGGCCCCAACGTAGCGCGTATTCCGAAAGGGCCGTCGAGGACCTGCATGCAATTATATCGCATTTCATATGTAAAGTGGACATGATTATTATACACCGTGTCGATTTTATCTCCCACTTAGCGAAGAGCTCGGAGGATTTTTAAGTGCTGCTCTCGTTTTACATCGCGAGCTTCAGTTACAGAGAGAGTTTTAAAAATATGCTCGGAAAGAAAAAACATGTTTGGCCGCCGTCGCTTGCGCCAAATAGTTCAATTATCCTTGAAGAAATTGATGCCGTCGTTCGTTTTCCCCCAGAGTGAATTTAGTCGGATGTCAGGCGTCCTTCCTGTGCTGCCTCTTTCCCCACTTCTTGGCGGACACTGCCCATCAGTCAGCAATGATTGAAAAATAAATTCAATTTTCTGTTCATCGCTTCTTCTCGACGGACTGTTCGATTCTTATATTATTGGCGACATTGCTCTGCAAAATCCGCAGGCATCTTTTCAAATTTTCAGAGAAACGAAGCCAATTAAAACTGCAACAAAAATCAAGCTACGAAGCCGTTTTTTTGTGACAAAAGTCCATCACAAAATAGAACAATATTTGCGAGAATAGACAACTCAACATTCTTCTCCCTCTACAGTATGTCCCCGGTTTGAGTTCATAAGAGGAAAAAAAAGATTATTTTCCATTTTACAAAAAAATTACAAAGAAATAACATTTTTTGCTTATTTCAAAATAATAATAAATAAAATAAAATAATAAAATTAGGAGTTTGTACTCTTAAGATTATTTTTTTCATTATTTTTATTTATTATACAGGGTCCGGCAACACTTGTGTCCACCTCCAAAATTGTCTTTAATTTTAAAGACAAAATTTTGAAAATTTGCATACGCTCAATGTTGACAAAATTTTGTTTTTTATCAATGATAGTTTTGGCGTCGCGACGCCTTAAAAATGTAATTTTTAGTTAATTGTGAGGGTTTGTGATATCAACCCCTAATTTATTTTTTTTCAATATAAATGTGTTAAAAATATCTCAGTTGTCATTTTAGATTCAATCAAATTGTCTTCAAAATTTGAGAAAAAAATGCTGTTTTATCAAGTTAGTTTCCAATTTCATTACGTCAAAATTGTGAACTACGTTTACACCCATCTGTCAACATCTTGTGTCACAAATACCATCTATCCTTTGGTTTGTTTTAGATTGTAACAAAAGTCTTGCTTGGTGAAATTGTCGCTTTGTCGATGTTAATTAACGATTTCTGGTGTCCATAAAGTGCAACATGCCCGTGTTAATCAAAATTAACCTTTATAAGAGAGAATGACTTGTGAAGTTTTGGTGTAAACGTAGTTTGCCACTGCGCCGTCATAAATTTGAAAACTAACTTGATAAAACAGCGTTTTTTTCGCAAATTTTAAACACAATTTGCATTAGACTTAAAATAAAAACTCTGATATTTGCATCACAGTTATGTTGAAAAAAAATTGAATTCACGAATATTTGCGCAAAAACTCAAAAATTGCTAAAAATTATACTTCTTAAGCGTCGCGACGCCAACCAAACCGTAATAAAAAACATATTTTCGCGTCAACTTCTAGAGCTTTGTCAACTGTGAGCGTATGCAAATTTTCAAATTTTATCTTTAAAATTAAAGACAATTTTGGGGGTGGACACAAGTGTTGCCGCACCCTGTATTTTGTAATCGTATTAAAATAATAGCAGGCTGGGGATTCACAATATCAAATAGTGCGTTAAAGATTAAAGGAAAATTTACCCAATAATGTGTAAGTATTAAAAAATTGGAAAAGAAATGCAATTGCATCCTTAACAATAATCGAGAAAATTCGAAACAGTCTTAAAGAATTACGAGTTAGAATTGAACTATGTGCTAAAACAGGTAATATGTCAATTAAATAGTGGAAATTAGTTTGAGTTAAGGAATAAATTTCATCCCTTTAACATTTTTTGCAAAATTAAAAATAAAAAAAATTTCTCGTTATTTTTTGTTTTTCTCGATTTATTTATTTTAAATTAAGCAAAAAATATTATTTCTTTGTAATTTTTTTAAAATAAAAAATAACGTTTTTTCCTCTTGTGAACTCAATCCGGAGACATACTGAATAACTGCAGTGAAGAAACCTAAATTTTAATCCTGTCATAACAGAATCGAGTTTCCAAATACAATTTCTACTTCATGGGTTTCAAACCAACAAGTTAACATAATTTGAATTAAATTATTGTGTAAACCGGCTCGTAATATGAAAATGAATAAAAGTTATAATTCACGTGTTATTGTTTTTTTTTGTCAAAATTATGCCAATTTTCATACCCTCTGTTTTCAAATCTATTTGAATTTTTTTATTATTTTATTCTTATTATTACACAATTTCTGTAGTTTACTAAATGGTTTGAATGTCGTTCAATTGGTTGAATCTCTCATTTTGCAAATTTTGCCAATTTTTTTTGCAAGCTACGATTGTGATAATTTTTGCAAAAACCCGTCTTTTACTTTCAGAAATTTCTCCCGACCACTTTTGACCCTGACCCTTTTTGATTTGGCTGAAAATCTTTTATTTTTTCTACTCTATAAAAATAAGGGTTCTGAGGATTTTTTCAATTTTTTATTTTAAACCAAAAAAAAAGTTTTTCCAAAAAAAAATGGCTTTTATATACTTTTTATGTTTATAAATGTTTCTAGCATCAAGGGTGGCTATGAAATGTCAAAGAAATTTGCCGCTTATTACAAATGTGGGTTTAGATTTGTCAACTGACATTTGCAGTTAACCTCAAATATGAAGCAAAGTAAGTTTTAAGAAATAAACTGTTCTAGTTGTAGTTTAAAACCAAAAATCAAAATCAAAATCGAAAACTTGGGACAAAACCGTACTAAAACGTCATTGAAGTAACTAATATTATAAATAATTTTGCTGATAGTTATATTCACCATGAAAACAAAGCGGCAAAATAGTGTACGACTGAAATTCCAAAGCCACGCTTGATTCTAGAAACATTTGTAAACACTTTGTACTTAAATAGATATAACTTTTTCAAAAATTAACTTATTGTTCTTTTTTATCAAAATTTTTGTTTTGAAATGTACCATGCTATTCAGAAACAAATACAAATAAAATGAAGATGATAAATTTAATGAAGTTTATTGCATTTTTAATTTTTTTATTTTAATTTTTCAAAAAAAATCTTCAATTAATGCTGCGATCATTCCCGAATATTACAGAGAAAAGAATTTTTTTTCTATTTTTTATTCAATTAAAAAAAATATTTATTTTTCAATTATTCAATAAAATTATTGCAATTTAACGATTTGACAGAATTGTATACTTAATTTATAGTTTCTACAACTATAATAAATAGGATTCAAATTTAATATAATAATTAGATCGATAAGCTAGGGCATGACAATTACAGACTTAACTACAGCCAGTTTACTACGGCTATTTTATATTGTGAACACAAAATATGTAAAATATTTAAACGCCATAGAAGACACTAATAAATGATTTGGTGCATTATTTTTAAAATCATTATCATATGTTAATTATATCCAACATAAAACCTAATCATTATATTTGTAAAATGAAACTGTAAATTGCGTATAAAATTCTGTAAAATTGTTTGCATTTATTTTACTGTATAAACAAAGCATTTAGAAAAAAAAATTAAAAATTTTTAAATAAATTTTGTTTTTAAATACAAAAAAAAAATAGAAAAAAAATCGGCTCACTTTCGGATAAGCGGGAATAATCGCAGAATTAATTGTTTTGAATGAAAGTTTTTTTTGAGAAAATAAAATAAAAACAATAGAAACTTCGAGAAAATAACGTTTTTTCTAAAAAAAGGCGAAAATTTTATTGAGTTTATCGTCTTATTTTTTTTGTATTTTTGTCTGAGTACATTTTAATACAAAAATTTTGAATAAAAAACGTTCCAATAAGTTATTTTTTGGAAAAATTTATTTTTTTTTGGATTGGGTAAAAAAATTTGAAAAAATTCAGAGAACTCTTTTTCATCGGGTAGAAAAAGTTGAAAAACTTGCAGCTAAATTTTTTATTATTTTTTTTTTCATTATACACTGCTCTCCAAAATTAATGCAAAATTGACTTACTCATTTTAAAAAAATTATTGACGATTCACACTAATTTGACAGAGCTTTCCGAAAATCCGAAAATGCAAAATTAACTGATGCAGTAGCATTCTGCAGTCCTTTCAGAACTAATAGTTTTATTTTACTGATTTAACACAAATGTGGAAAAAATCGCAAGGAAGAAACACTGGGTCAAGGCCAACTGTCAAAACTGGAAGTAAAACTCACAGCAATCCTCACTTTTGGATCAAGAGTGAATTTTTTGGAAAAGTTTTGATTTCAAATTGTGACCAGATCGGGAAAAAAATCAATAAAAAATTAAATTTTAAAATTTTGTGTTAATTTTCTGGCGCAGTGTAATGCATAGTTGCTTCAAAAATAAAATTTACCGTTATGATTTTAGCAGATCACCCTTAATGGAGGCGGTGTCGCCCCCCGACCAACGACTTAAATTAAAAATTGACAAGGACATTACCTAGCGGGCTAGAGCTTTTAAGCACATGAAGGTAAAAATAGCGCTGGATGTATACCAAACACATCCCACCACATCGCATTAGGGCGCACCTTTTTACGGGGGCTTTTTAAAAATGTATAAAGGTTGAAGCGCAAGCTTTATCAGACTTAAAAGCTTTAAGCTCGGTGGCCAATTACTGTGCTAAAAAGCCTTGCATATATGATGGCCGCTAATACGCTCCTGCAAAAAGCCTCCATTTCCTAATAAATAAACAAATTTATTTAAAGCTAATGCTGTACGTGCGCATTCATTTCGATGCAGCGAAGACGTTTTCCCCGTAATGTGGGAGATAAAAGGTCGTTCCGCTGCGGAGCCTCCACCTCGTACTTTTAATCTTGATCCTGTTTCTTGTTAAAGCAAATTAAGCTCTGTATCAGAGCAAGAAAGTTAGTAAAGTTTCAGCTTTTCACTGTTTCAGCTTTTCAGTCGTTAACTCAAGACGTCTAAATAATGCATGAGACAGATAAATAATTAAAATTTTGGGCAAAGTCTTTTAATTACGACTTTTAGTATTTATGTTAAATTAAAAGCAATTTTCATATTTTTCCGCTTCCGTTTTATGAAATTGCGTGCTCTTCCGTGTCCGCAAATGTTTACGAATTTCTAGTTTCGAAATGAAGATTTTAATGAAATTCATAACTTGCGTATATTAATATTCGTGTAATTTTCCTCGCTAACGTCACTCGCGAGGATTTGTCTCTTAAATTATAATAACAAAGCCAAATGTTAGGTTGACATGAAAGGGGTGCGAGTGTAGGACGTGGAGCTTTATTGTCATATGAAATCTGAAATGGTATCTGCATTGCCTGAGGACCTCGAAATGCGACAATTTCGCTCCGTCTTTTAACATATGTCTGCTAGAACTGCGTCCCTACGCAATTGTGTAATTCGCGAAAAGTAACTATTTTGTCGGCAACAATGCTGGATTAAAGCGGCTTGTCTAAACTAAGTGGGAATTTCGGTCACGCAATACTAAGATCTTTTTTTTCAGGGGCGGATTTAGAGGAGGGTGCATAGGGCGTTTCTTTTAATAATTTTGGAAAATTTTTCTTATCAGATTTCTATTTTTCGTATTCAAATAGTTTTTGATTTTCTTTAGAATGATTCTAAGTTTTCGTTTTTAACGTCTTCTCTAGATCTTCTTTTTTAAATCTTCGAATTAATTTGGAGTTTTTAGAAAAGATCTAAAAATTTTTCAAAAAATTCTTAAAATAATTGCGTATGCTAAACGATGGTCAAAACTAGTTTCAGAGAATTTGAAACATTTCGGAACTGAAATTCAAATTTCTGCAATTTTAAACGTACGAAAAAAAAATTGCCCAGTTTTAGAATCTGCGTGAAATTCTGCGTAAAATGAGCACAATACTTTAAGATTGCTCCATGAATAAGCGAGACATTGAGAGAATCTGAATTAGAGACTACTGCAATAAATAAATGAAAATTTTGAATTTAAATCATCTAAGATTGATTTCTAAGGTAAAAAGTGCTAGAAAAACTATTCTGAAAAGGGTTGCTTGATAGTTGTCATGATTCCGGTGATATCGAGCAAAATCGTTTTCGAACCTCCCAAATTTTGGCTCTCTGGCGACAACCCAAAATTTCAACCGCTTCTAACTGAGTTATTTGTTCTCGTACTAGACAAATAAGAATATTTTTGGATTCAGCGCAAAGTTCTGCGTTAAATGAGCCCACATAGCTCAAATTTCCTTAAAAGATAAACGAGCTATCGATCGAATTACATTTTCATAGGGTGAATTTAGAGTAATTATCAAGTCGCTGTTTCGGGACGAAAACTGCGTTTAATATTATTGTATTATACAGGGTCCGGCAACACTTGTGTCCACCCCCAAAATCGTCTTTAATTTTAAAGATAAAATTTTAAAAATTTGCATACGCTCACAGTTGACAAAGCTCTAGAAGCTGACGTAAAAAATTGTTTTTATCACTGATAGTTTTGGCGTCGCGACGCCTTAAAAATGTAATTGTTAGGTAATTGTGAGGGTTTGTGATATCAACCCCTAATTTAATTTTTTTTCAATATAAATATGTTAAAAATATCTGAGTTATTATTTTAGATTCAATGCAAATTGTCTTCAAAATTTGAGGAAAAAATGCTGTTTTATCAAGTTAGTTTCTAATTTTATTATGTCAAAATTGGGAACTACGTTTACACCCATCTGTCAACATCTTGTGTCACAAATGACATCTATTCTTTGGCTCGCTTTAGATTGTAACAAAAGTGTTACTTGGTGAAATTGTCACTTTGTCGATGTTAATTAACGATTTCTGGTGTCCATAAAGTGCAACATGCCCGTGGTAATCAAAATTAACCTTTATAAAAGTGAGTGAAGTGACTTGTGAAATTTTGGTGTAAACGTAGATTGCCGCTGCACTGTCATAATTTTGAAAACTAACTTGATAAAGCAACGTTTTTTTCGCAAATTTTAAACACAATTTGCATTAGATTTAAAATAAAAACTCAGATATTTGTACCACAGTTATGTTGAAATAAAATTGAATTCGCGTATATTTCCGCAAAAACTCAAAAATCGCTAAAAATTATACTTCTTAGGCGTCGCGACGCCAACCAAACCGTGATAAAAAAAACAAATTTTTACGTCAGCTTCTAGAGCTTTGTCAACTATGAGCGTATGCAAATTTTCAAAATTTTATCTTTAAAATTAAAGACGATTTTGGGGGTGGACACAAGTGTTGCCGGACCCTGTATATCTATCAAAAGAGAAGCTCGAGATCTATCAGCTGGCCAAATTTTAGATCGATTGGGCAAATAGTTTACAAGGAGTGATCAAAAAACGAAAAATTAAAAAATTTTCATCGGTTAAGTGCGAAATTTTTTTGCCCAAAAAATTTTCTATCGAATTTTTGACTTTTGAAAACGTATTCTAAAGTAAAATTAGCCGAGAAAAACGATGGCAAAAACTGTTTCTCAACATCTTTCGTAATTTTGGAGATATTGAGCTTTGAATCCAACTCAAAATTCAATATTTGAAAGTTTGATCGCTTATAACTCAGTTATTTGTGGGCTGATCTCAACGAATGTTTCGTTTTTGGATTCTGAGTGAAATTTTGCGTAAAATGAGCACCAATGTGTTAAGATTACTGTATAAATCAACGACATATCGACGGAGTCTGAATTAGACACTAAAAGGCAGCTAACTTCTACATTGAAAAAATGAAAATTTTGAATTCAAACTATTTAAGATCGATTTTTAAGGTAAAAAATTGCGAGAAATACGATTTTGAAAAAGGATTTTTTATATTCGCCTTAATTCCGGAGATATCGAGCAAAATCATTTTCGAACCTCCAAAATTTTGGCTCTCCGACAACAATCCAAAATTTCAAACGCTTCTAATTCAGTTATTTATTAACGGACAAGAAAAATAATGGTAGTTTTGGTTTTAACGCGAAATTCTGCGTAAAACGAGCTCATACACCTCAAATTTACTTAACAAATAAATGAGATATTCAACAAAACAGATTTTTAGAGGGTGTTTTTAGGGTCATTTTCAATAAGCTGTTTCGAGACGAAATCTGCGTTTATTACCATTGGATTATATGTCGATCGATAGAGCAGCTCGAGATCTATAAACTGGCCAAATCTCAGATCGATAGGGCAAACAGTTTACAAGGGGCGATCAAAAAACAAAAAATTTAAAATTTTTCATCGGTTGAGTGCAAAATTTTTTTGCCCAAAAAAATTTCTATCGAATTTTCGACTTTTCAGGGCGTATTCTAAAGTAAAATAAGCCGAGAAAAACGATGGCGAAAACCGTTTCTCAACATCTTTCGTAGTTTTGGAGATATTGAGCTTTGAATCCAACTCAAAATTCAATATTTGAAAGTTTGATCGCTTATAACTCAGTTATTTGTGAGCTGATCTCAACGAATGTTTTGTTTTTGGATTCTGAGTGAAATTTTGCGTAAAATGAGCACAAATGTGTTAAGATTGCTGTATAAATCAACGAGATATCGACTGAGTCTGAATTAGAAACTAAAAGGCAGCTAACTTCTACATTGAAAAAATGAAAATTTTGAATTCAAACTATTTAAGATCTATTTTTAAGGTAAAAAATTGCGAGAAATACGATTTTGAAAAAGGATTTTTTATATTCGCCTTAATTTCGGAGATATCGAGCAAAATCATCTTCGAACCTCCAAAATTTTGGCTCTCTGACAACAATCTAAAATTTCAAACGCTTCTAATTCAGTTATTTATTAACGAACAAGAAAAATAATGGTAGTTTTGATTTGAACGCGAAATTCTGCGTAAAATGAGCCCATACAGCTCAAATTTACTTAACAAATAAATGAGATATTCAACAAAATAGATTTTTAGAGGGTGTTTTTAGGGTCATTTTCAATAAGCTGTTTTGAGACGAAATCTGCGTTTATTACCATTGGATTATATGTCGATCGATAGAGCAGCTCGAGATCTATAAACTGGCCAAATCTCAGATCGATCGGGCAAATAGTTTACGAGGACCGATCGAAAAACGCAAAATTTAAAATTTTTCATCGATAGAGTTCAAAAATTTTTTCCCAAAAAATAGACCATCGAATTTTCTACTTTTGAAGACGGATTCTAAAGTAAAATGAGCCGAGAAAAACAATGGTAAAAACCGATTTTTAAAATTTTTCGTAGTTTTGGAGATTTTGCAAATTTGTCAACTCAAAATTCAATATCCGAAACTTTGAGCGCTCATAGCTCAGTTATCTGTGAACCGATCTTAACGAGTTTTATTTTTCTGGATTCAACGTAAAATTCTGCATAAAATGAGTACTAATACTTTCAGATTGTTATATAAATAAGCGAATAATTGACCAAATTATATGTAGACTATTATATTCAAATTTGTTTTTATTTGTTTTTGGTGTTCTAAAATTTATTTTTTTAATGTTTTTAAAATCATGAGAATTGGGATCGAATTTGAAAAAAATTTAGATTAATATAAAGAAAAACTTGAGGAACTAATGTCTGGACACTCTGAAGAGAATCTTCAGAAAGTCTAAGAAGAAGCTAAAGCCAGATATTAAAGAATTTATGAATGTAAACTCGAAAAGTTACTGATTTATAAAAATTCTCAATTAGAACCGAAAGATTAAGAAACATTTTATAGTAAAGAACTAGAGATTGTAATAAAATCTAAGAATAATCCATTTTAATCCACGTTTTATCATTTTAAGTTTTTTTTTCCTGGAGTTATCAGTTCGTTTGTATCAATTGCTTAAAATTTCATTTTCGATCCCGTCTATTATTAGGTTCCTGCTGCGAGTTGTTCCCGGCATCTCGGCAATCAGTGACTATATTAATGACAGCTTTTGAGGCGCGCGTCCTCCACGTGTCGTCACTTTAACGACACGTGAACACTCCGCCCTCTTGCAAATATTTATATGTAAAGAATTAAAGTGTTCCACCTCCTCTATTCAGCCAATTTTATAACCGACAATCGCTCAATCAAAACATTTCAAAATACGGCAGGCAGGTTATAATTAACCAACTAAAAGTGTGCGAAATGGGGCGAACGCACCGTATAATTATCTCGTGAGAAAAATGCGGCGGTTTCTTTTTTCAAGTATTGATCTATAGTTAAGTAATTAATGGTTTCGAAGAAGTTGGAGAGTTGTTGGGGAAGTTGCGACGAGATACAGTAAGTTTGTAATTGCAAGAGATGATGTTTAATGACTTTTTAATGGACGGCCGACGCTGGTGTCTCTTTCAACTTTCCACGGAAACTACTTTTGAGTGGATTGTTTAGATTGAATTTTCCAAGATTCTTAAGATTTTCAACGGGCTTCTGGATAATTCCATTACGTTCGAAAAGCAAAGGCTGACCCTTTTTTGTGTGTAATTATCTCCTCGTGTGGACACCCTCGAAACGGACCCTTCCGGCGATGATAGAGAAAAGTAATCATTCTTATGCTCCGAGCTGTCATTTCAGAGCACCAATCGCAACGCTTCCTTCGCTACCCCTAGCAGAAATAGGACAGGAAAACCATGGACTCGACTAATCGCCGAGGTTTCTTCTCTATCGAGGATTATCGGATGGAAGATTGCAAATTGACTCATCAAGGTGTGAAATTTTAAAAGAGGGCGAAATGTGACAGATGGGCCAGAGATGACACGCTGCGTCCATCTGATCACAATCGACATCAAAAAACCGACTTGAATCTATTACCATTCATTTCAATTTCAAATAAACGCGTGCTGATTTCATAGGGGGCGATATTTCTGCCATTTTCGACCTTAGGATCGCGCGGAATTAACCGGGTTTTAGTTGCCCGGCGCATCCACCATTTTCCGCAGGCCGTTTTGCCCATTTTTTAGTTTTCCTGAAAATTTGAAGAGTTGTGAAATTTTGAAAAATTAGATAAGGAAAACGATGGTGAAAACCGTATCTTTCAATTTGCCACAGTTCCGGAGATTCTGGAATTAAAAATTTACTTTTCGCAATTTTTGACGCTTTTTATTTGGTTATTTATTGACGTAGGTACGTAAAAAATTCGCACGTTTTTGGATTCTACGTGAAATTCTGCGTACAATGAGAAATAATACTTTAAGATTACTCTATAAATAAGCGAGATATTGACGTGTTTGAATTAGAAACCAAAAGGCAGCTAACTTCTATTTTCAAAAATTAAAATTTTGAGTTTGTCTAAAATGTCTAAAATTGATTTCTAAGGTAAAAAATCGCGTGAAAAACTATATCAAAAAGGGTTTTCTTATATTCGCCTTAATTCCGGAAATATCGAGCAAAATCGTTTTTGATCCTCCAAATTTTTGGCCCTTTGGAGACCACACAAAAATTCAAACGCCTCTAACTTAATTATTTGTTGACGTACGAACAAAACAAGAATATTTTTGGATTCAGTGCGAAATTCTGCGTTAAATGTGCCCATATAGCTCAAATTTTCTTAACTAATAAACGCAAAATCGAGCGAATTGCATTTTCAGAGGGTGATTTTAGGGTCATTGTCAAGGCGCTGTTTCGAGGCAAAAATTGTCTTTAATATTATTGAATTGTATATCGATCGAAAGAGCAGCTCGAGATCTATCAACTTTTTAAATCCCAGATCGATCGGGCAAATAGTTTACGCGGGGCGATCAAAAAAACAAAAATTTAAAAAAATTTATCGATTGAGTCGCAAAATTTTTTTGCCCAAAAAATTGACCATCGATTTTTTTACTTTTGAGGGCAGATTCTAATGTAAAATAACCTCAGAAAAACATTGGTAGAAACCGTTTTTCGAAATCTCTTGTAGTTTCGGAGATATTGAGCTTTGAAAATTTTTCAACTCAAAATTTAATATCCGAAACTTTGATCGCCCACAACTCAGTTATTTGTGGGCCGATCTAAACGAATTTTATGGTTTTGGATTTTGCGTATAATTCTGCGTAAAATGAGCACCAATACTTTAATATTGCTTTATAAAAAAGCGAAATACCGACCGAGTCAGAATTAGAGACTGAAAGTCAGCTAACTTTTACATTAAAAAATGAAAATTTTGAATTCGTACTCTCTAATATCGATTTCTAAGGTAAAAAATAACGAGAAAAACAATTTTGAAAAGAGTTGTTTGATATTTGCAATAATTCCGGAGATATCAGGAAAAATCTTTTCCGGAGCTTCCAAAGTTTGACCCTCTGGCGACAACTCAAAATTTCAAACGCCTCTAACTCAGTTAGTTGCCACCGTACGAAAAAAATTAAAATATTTTTAAATTCAGCGCAAAATTCTGCGTTAAATGAGCCCACGTAGCTTAAATTTCCTTGACAAATAAACAAGATATTGACCGAATTACATTTTCAGAGGGTGATTTTAGGGTCATTGTCAAGGCGCTGTTTCGAGGCAAAAATTGTCTTTAATATTATTGAATTATATATCGATCGAAAGAGCAGCTCGAGGTCTATAAACTGTCCAAATCTCAGATCGATCGGGCAAATAGTTTACGCGGGGCGATCAAAAAAACAAAAATTTAAAAAAATTTATCGATTGAGTCGCAAAATTTTTTTGCCCAAAAAATTGACCATCGAATTTTTTACTTTTGAGGGCAGATTCTAATGTAAAATGACCTCAGAAAAACATTGGTAAAAACCGTTTTTCGAAATCTCTTGTAGTTTCGGAGATATTGAGCTTTGAAAATATTTCAACTCAAAATTTAATATCCGAAACTTTGATCGCCCACAACTCAGTTATTTGTAGGCCGATCTAAACGAATTTTATGGTTTTGGATTTTGCGTATAATTCTGCGTAAAATGAGCACCAATACTTTAATATTGCTTTATAAATAAGCGAAATTCCGACCGAGTCAGAATTAGAGACTGAAAGTCAGCTAACATTTACATTGAAAAAAGGAAAATTTTGAATTCGTACTCTCTAATATCGATTTCTAAGGTAAAAAATAACGAGAAAAACAATTTTGAAAAGAGTTGTTTGATATTTGCAATAATTTCGGAGATATCAGGAAAAATCTTTTCCGGAGCTTCCAAAGTTTGACCCTCTGGCGACAACCCAAAATTTCAAACGCCTCTAACTCAGTTAGTTGCCACCGTACAAAAAAAATTAAAATATTTTTAGATTCAGCGCAAAATTCTGCGTTAAATGAGCCCACGTAGCTTAAATTTCATTGACAAATAAACAAGATATTGACCGAATTACATTTTCAGAGGGTGATTTTAGGGTCATTGTCAAGGCGCTGTTTCGAGGCAAAAATTGTCTTTAATATTATTGAATTATATATCGATCGAAAGAGCAGCTCGAGATCTATCAATTGTCCAAATCTCAGATCGATCGGGCAAATAGTTTACGCGGGGCGATCAGAAAAACAAAAATTTTAAAAAATTTATCGATTGAGTCGCAAAATTTTTTTGCCCAAAAAATTGACCATCGAACTTTTGAGGGCAGATTCTAAAGTAAAATGACCTCAGAAAAACATTGGTAAAAACCGTTTTTCGAAATCTTTCGTAGTTTCGGAGATATTAACGAGTTTTACCTTTTTGAATTGTACGTAAAATTCTGGGCAAAATGAGAACACATACTTTAACATTGCTTCATAAATAAGCAAGATATCTACAAAACAAAAACATGGCAACGGTTTGCCAGTTACTTCAAATAGTCAACAATTTTACAGTATCAAATTTAGGCATTAAGCATTTTAATTACAGATTATATTTAATTGCGGAAAATCTAGTAGCTGAAACCGATGAAAATTTCATGAATTTTACAAATTCATTGGCGGCAAAGAACTCTTTCCAAGTTAATACGAAAACTTTTTTTTTGAATCTTCGAAAGTTATAAAAACGTGAATTTCTTTCTAATAATCGCTCCAAATTCTTTGTCATGTAACTTCGAAAGGGTAAGATTCCCAAACGTGTTGAGCACCGCATTAGAAAGCCGAGATCTCAACCTCCATAATTACGTGTTTCTAACAAAATCGCAGTACTAATTCAAGAGTTCCGCACAAAAATAAAAAAAATTCCACCCCTGAAGGAGCAATATAATTTTCTAAATTTTTTGTGCTGATCCTGTCGCGTCCGCTCCGATGCACCCTCCGCCGCCGCCGTTGCATCAAACTAATATTTTTCCACGCTCGCACCTTCCACCCATCTTCGTTCGTTGGGTCCAATCGCTCCAATATTTTTAAAATCCATCGGTGACGGCGGTTCTTGGGTGCGTGCGGTGGCGTGGTAGCTGTGGTGCCGGGTGTCTCCATGGAAACCGCACATCGCCGCCGGGCCCCGGCTTATTGATCACCGCCATCGTGAACATCGCACTCTGCAGCTGAAGCGGCCATGAAGCGCTAAACACCCCACAACACAACTATACATATTTAACTTGGACAAATTGGGACGCGGGGATTAGTGGAGTCTAGCAAACATGAAGAAGCTTTCCCGGGCTTGCTATTTGATTATTGGGAATTTTCTTTGTTGGCGTGGGGGTATGGAAAATCGCGGAAATCTTTACTTTTGATGGTCGTTTTGGAGGTGCAGCTGTTGCAGGGAATTCCGAAAGGAGACGCATCAGGGAAGTCTCTGGTGAATTTTAATGGGAAATGGATTCGAGTAGGAGGATGAGGTTCCTATAATAAAGTGAAGAGGTGGATCAAGAGAAATTGCTACTTTAAGGCGAGAAATAGAAAAAACATTGTGTGTGATTTTTGTGGGAGTGAGGCAACCCCCTTTTCCGAAATTCTATTAAATTTTTTTCTATTTTTTTTTTAATTTTATGGCAGTAAATCATCGAAAAATTCGTTAATCTGTAATTGTCAACATTTCAGTGGGTTCGATGTTAAATTCCTTTCAGGCCATGATCGAATTTTTCAACCAAACAAAGGAATTTTAGGCGCGATATAATGGGCTTTAGTAAAACAATAGAATTAAAAAATTAAGGCAAAGAGTTAAAAAAACTCTTATTTTTTTGTGGATGTGAGGCAAACCCCTTTTTGGAACTCAATCAAAAAAAAAATTTTGAAAAATGTTTTGACGTGTTTAATTTCCGCCGGAAAAGTGGCTGAAAAATCAGCCGGGAAACGACAATATTAAATATCTTGTAATTTTCTCCTCTATTAAACGCGGAATACAATTGTTGAAAAGTATTCAAAGGGATAATGAGATAATTCACTTGCTTCCCTTCAGTAAATGAAAGGACAGCGCCCCTCGCCGTCAAGAAGACTAAGCACTCTAGCATCCCTTGGCAGGATTGCAGGAATTCCGCGCCACCCACGCGCATGACCTGAAGAAGCTGAGATCGATCCGAAACTCAGTGAAGTTGTAACCTCACAAAGCCCCGTAAGTGTGTTTTTTGCATCCCTTTTAGGCGCGACAAATCCCTTAATCCACCCTTAACCTAACAGGTGTTTAGCAATTCGACCCTTAATATGAGCTTTTCAATTCATGATCCAACGAAAGCACTTGAGGCCGACACTTTGAGCACATATGCGCACACGCCCTCTATCTGTAACAAGAGATGTTATCGGACGGTAATGACCCTCCCTGGGGCTCAGGGAACCCCTTCATTAGCCCGTCATTACATATCTAGTTCCGTCAACACTTCGATTTCAATGAAATTCAATAAAAGTCTGTCAGATTGTGTGGTTGTCCCCTCGATAGTGCACCCCAAATGTTTTGTTTACAGTTGCTGAGATGAGGATGAAAGGATGATTCTGGGATATTTTTTATTAATAGCGTTCCTGCATGGGAGTGAGAGTAGAGGGCCCCATCACCCGAGAGGAGAACCAGTCGCCAAACATGTTCATTACAGACCCACGAAGAACAACCCCGAAAAGCAGAAGCTCACTGAAGACACCGAACTTTTGCACGACAAGGAGCACTTACAAGTAAAACTCCCCCATTTTTCCCCCCTTAAATTATCCCGTTTTTTCCAGGAGCACCTCGAAGAAGTTGTCGACTTGTCAAAAATGACCGACGAAGAACTCGAATTTTATTACTTCCAAGTTCATGATACTGACAAGAATTCCAAATTAGATGGATTGGAAATTCTAAACGCAATTTTGCACACAGTTCATGAAGAAGACAAAAAAGAGGAACAAAATTTGCAAACTGCAGAAGACGACTTTGAATACTACGTCGGTATGTATGTCGAGTTATTTGAAAATTTGTTCTAATTTCAACGTTTTAGAGTTAATCGATCGAGTTCTGAAAGAAGACGATGTGGATAAGGACGGTTATTTGACTTATGCGGAGTTTACGTCGGGGCGTCGCAATGCTTTGTTGGCCGAGGGGAAGAATCAGCCGTCGGTTAAAATAATGTAAAAGGAAAAAAAATTGTTTGTTTGATCTTTATTGTGACAAATATACAAGTTTTGTGTGGACGTAGAAATGTGTTTTGAAATTTCAGCCTAATTTTTTTTTAATTCAACTCAAATTTTTGACTTTTTGAAAATCTAAGAACAAATTTTTAGCTAAAGAAACGAGAGAAAGATGATGGGGCAAAGCATTTCTTTTTATCTGCTGCACAGGTAAAGAAATAAAAAATATATATTTTAGCATCAGGGAGAAAATTTTTCCAAAAACTTTTTATTTAGTTCTGTAATTTGGACATTTTTTGGATAAAAAGTCGAAATTTTCAGGATTGACTAGTTGTGATCTCTGCATTAGACACACTAAATTTCAAATTTCTAGTTGCACAGGCAGGGAAAAAATAAAAAGAAATATTCCAGTATTTTGGGAGAGAATAGGAATTTTTCTCAAAACTGTCCATTTAGTCCTGTAAATTAGACATTTTTTGGGTAAAGAGGTCTAAATTTTCGGGATTTACTAATTGTAATTTCTCCATTAGACACACTAAATTTCAAATTTCTAGCTGCACAGGGAGAAAGTTAAAAAAGAAAAAATTACAGTATTAGAGAGAAAATAGCAATTTTTCTCAAAACTTTCGATTTAGTCCTGTAAATTGGAAATTTTTTTGGTAAAAAAGACGAAATTTTCAGGATTTACTCGTTTTGATGTTTCCATTAATCACACTAAATTTTAAATTTCTAGCTGCACAGATAAAGAAATAAAAAATTATTTTAGCATCAGGGAAAAAATACCAATTTTTCCAAAAACTTTTTATTTAGTCCGGTAAATTCGACGTTTTGTGGGTAAAAAAAGTCTTAATTTTTAAGATTTACTAGTTGTGATCTCTGCATTAGACACACTAAATTTCAAATATCTGGGTGCACAGGGACAAAAAAATATTCCAGCTTCAGGGAGAGAATAGCAATTTTTTCCTAAACTTTCTATTTAGTCCTGTAATTTGGACATTTTTTAGGTAAAAAAAGTCGAAATTTTCAGGATATACTAGTTGTAATCTCTGTATTAGACACACTAAATTTCAAATTTCTAGTTGGACAGGGAGAAAATAAAAAAAATATTCCAGTATTAGGAAGAGAATAGGAATTTTTCTCAAAACTGTCCATTTAGTCTTGTAAATTAGACATTTTTTGGGTGAAAAAGTTAAAATGTTCAGGATTAACTAGCTTCGATCTTTCCATTAGACACACTAAATTTTAAATATCTAGCTACTTAGGGAAAAAAATTAAAAATTTCAGCATTAGGAAGAAAATAGCAATTTTTCTCAAAACTTTCGATTTAGTCCTGTAAATTGGGCATTTTTTGGGTAAAAAAAGACGAAATTTTTAGGATTTACTTGTTTCAATGCTTGCATTAATTACCCCAAATTTCAAATTTCTAGCTGCACAGATAAAGAAATAAAAAAAAATCCAGCATAGGGAGAAAATACCAATTTTTCCTAAAACTTTTTATTTAGTCCGGTAAATTCGACGTTTTTTGGGTAAAAAAGTCTAAATTTTCAAGATTTACTAGTTGTAATATCTGCATTGAACACACAAAATTTCAAATTTCTAGCTGCACAGTCTTGTAGTTTCGAAGATATCGGGCTTAAAACATTTGAAACTGAAAATCTAATGTCCAAAACTTTAAACGGACATAACTCAATAATTTTTTGTTGCACGTTAATTTTAAACCTAGTTTTAAAATCGTTGTAAAATTCTGCGTAAAATGAGACTAAATACTTAATTGTTGCTTTATAAATAAGCGAGATATTGACCGTGTCTGAATTAGAGACCGAAAAGCAGCTAACTTCCATACTGAAAAAAATAAAATTTTGAATTCGAACTATCAAAAATCGATTTCTAAGCTAAAAAAATGCAAGAAAAACAATTTCGCAAAGGGTTTTTTCGTATTCGCCTTAATTCCGGAGATATCGAGCAAAATCGTTTTCAAACTTTCAAAATCTTAGCCCTCTGGCGACAATCGAAAATTTCAAACCTTTTTAATTTAGTTATTTGTTGACGGTCAAAAAAAAATCATGGTAGTTTTGGATTCAGCGCAAAATTCTGCGTTAAATAAGTCAAAACAGCTCAAATTTCCTTAACAAATAAACGAGATATCAAACTAAATAGATTTTCAGAAGGTGTTTTTAGGGTCATTTTCAAGAAGCTGTTTCGAAGCGAAAACTGTATTTAGTACTATTGAATTATATATCGATCGAAAGAGCAGCTTAAGATCTATCAACTGGCTAAATTTCAAATCGATAAGGCAAGTAGTTTAAGAATGGCGATCAAAAAACGAGAAATTGAAAATTTTTCATCAATTGAGTCGCAAAGTTTTTTTGCTAAAAAAATTGACCATCGAATTTTTAACTTTTGAGGGCGGATTTTACAATAAAATAACTCGAGAAAAACGATGTTAAAAACCGTTTTTCAATATCTTTCGTAGTTTTGGAGATATTGAGCTTTGAAAAATTTCCAATTCAAAATTCAATATCTGAAATTTTGATCGCTCATAACTCAATTATTTGTGGGCCGATCTTAACGGATTTTATTTTTTTGGATTCTACGTAAAATTCTGCGTACAATGAACGTCAAAATTGTCAAAATGTTTTAAAAATTAATTAATTAAAGTTTATCTTGTTCAATATGAATAATTCAATATCTTTGCATTCTGAAAATCAAAAGAAAAAGTCTAGAGAAATAATTAAAAAAAAAACTAATCATGTTAATCAGCAAGACGAAAGTAGTAATTTGTCCAAATTTCGTTGTAAAAACGTTAAAGTTGCTCGAATTAAACGAGAAAATATAAAATTTTGAAATTTTCGGTTCATAACAAAAACTAAAATTTTTGAAATTGGTGTCTTTTGGTCTACAATTTTGAAATTGGGTGCAGTAAATCAGCGAGACGTGAATAATAATCCTTCCAAATTTTGTTGCTGTAACGTTAAAACTGTTAGAAATTCACGTGTAAATATAAAATTTTGAAATTTTTGATTTATTACAAAAACTAAAATTTCTAAAATTGATGTTTTTTAGTTTAAAATTTTTTAATTTGGTATAGTGTATCAGCAAGACAAAAGTAATAATTTCTCCAAATTTCATTGCTGTAACCTTAAAACTGCTAGAATGACAAGTGTAAATATAAAATTTTGGAAAAATTTGGTTTATTACAAAAACAAAAATTTCTAAAATTGGTGTCTTTTACTTCAAATTTTTAAAATTTGGTACAGTAAATCAGCAGGACAAAAATAGTAATTTCTCCAAATTTCGATGCTGTAACCTTAAAACTGCTAGAATTACACGTGTAAATATAAAATGTTGAAATTTTTGATTTATTACAAAAACTAAGATTTCTAAAATCGGTGTCTTTGGGTTTAAAATTTTAAAATTTGGTACAGTAAATCAGTTAAACATTGTTATAGAATTTGAGAAAAATTTAATACTTTATTATTGCGTCATAAATAAGCGAGATATCGACCAAATTAGATTTAAACAATCCTTTAATAAATTTTTATAAGTTGCCGATACTTCATTTTTAATCTCCATTTTTTTTAGAATTTTTATATAGTTTTTAGACGCAATGGATTCTTATAAATTACCGAGCATTTTAGTTTTACTCTCCTGAAAAACAACAAAGAAAACTCATTTCCGCGGTTTCTCCAAATTGAAGCGGAAGCAGCAATCCTCTTTTATATAACTCTGAAGTCTCGTCTCGTTCAACATTGAATGAAAACAATACCGAAAATAAAAACCATTTTCTAATAATTTCTACAGTAAACGTCTAAACCAAGCAGTTTGTTCAAGACGCGGAGCATAAACAATAGCGTTTTACAAACAACAATAGAATGACACTCTATAACTCCAAGCGATTTCTACAATCCAAAAGTGGTTATATAAACATATAAATAAAAATATTTGCTCTGAATGTGTCTCCAGATCTTCCCCAGCCAACATGCATTACAAACTCGCAGTGGTGATCCTCTTCTCGGGTGTTCTAGTGAAAAGCATTTCCCCAGCAGCTGTGGAAAGCGAAAACGACATTAGCAGGTACCGTACAACTCGTAAGTGTGATCAACTCGAACGAATTTTCAGGGGTCTGGACCCTAAAGGGTTCTTGAGCTCTCTCGCTGGAAATTTGATGTCAAGAGGCTACGGCCCTACAGCCGCAGGTGGCTCCCAAGTCGTCTCTTTGAACCTCACAAACCTCCTCGTTTTGGTGCTGTTGAAAGCTCTGATTTTCGCGGCGGGTTCCATTGGAACGGGACAGTGGAAAGGCGGTTTTGGGCGAAGCAGCGATGGCGAAGAACAAGTGTTAACTGAAGACGAGTTGTTGCTCTACTTGAGCTACTTAACAGGTTTGTTGGAACAGTGAAGTGCTTTTAGTTTATCGTGTTTTGCAGGAGCTCCTGGAGATAATGGCTGTCTTCAGCACGTGGCGTGTCAACAGCCGCAGCAAGCGAAGAAGTACGTTTCTGCGGGCGATATGCTGCTCAAAGCGACGAAGATGATGTCAATCCACCCTGATACTAGCTATGAGTACGTTTTGAAGGAAGTGGAGCAAGCTGCTGATGTCGGTTTGGCAGGAGGGGACTGCTCTAGATTCGCGTGTGGAGTTAAAGAAAAACAATGATTGTGTTATATTAGTGCTAGTCTATATGACTTTTTGGGTCAAGAGATTTGTTAATAGATTCTAACGTGTTTCATTTACATACACAAATTAGGCGGATTTTGGCAGGCGCACCTCATTAAGTTTTAATCAATCTTGGTCAACAACCACGAAATTTTACATATGTAGAATGTAAACAAGAGGTAAAAAAGTTTTCGCGGATGTTCAAATATTTCCACTCTCTACAATGCCGGCGCCAATGAACAGGAATTTGCTTAAATTAGAGATTTTATGGCGATAAATTGGCCTAAATGTTTATATTAAAGTCGGATTAAGGCAAACATTCTTTGCAAGAAATTCGCCGATGTTTTGGTTTTTGGAGAAACGCAAATTATTTCGTCTTCTCTCGTTCTTAAGGGATTCAATTCGAAACTCGCGCCTTTGATGTCAGTTGTGGAAAAATTATCATTATTAATGGGAATTTTTTAAATTCGTCGTGTCGCTCAAAAACTTTGAAACTTAAAACATTGATTTAGCCACTTAAAAGTAACAAGTTTCCAAAATTTTGTTACGCTGGCATTGAAACTACTAAAATTACAGGGCCGAATGCAAATGTTGGAAATTTTTGGTATAATCTAAATTTCAAAATTTTATATTTACGACTGTAATTCTAGGAGTTTTAACGTTGCATCAACGAAATTTGGAGGAATTACTATTTCCGTCTTGCTGATTAGCTGTACTAAATTACAAGATTTTAGACCAAAAGACAAAAATTTTATAAATTTTTGTTTTTGTAGTGAACTAAAATTTTCAAAATTTTGTACTTGCACTTGAAATTCAAACACTTTTAACGATACAGCAATGAAATTTGAAGAACTTACTATACTTTTCTATTCTGCTGTTTTTCTGTACCTAATTTCAAAATTTTAAACCAAAAAGTACTAATTTTAGAAATTTTATTTTTTTAAATAAACCAAAAACTTTAAAATTTTATGTTTACACGACGTGTCATTCTAACAATTTTAACGCTACAGCAACGAAACTTAGAGCGATTACTATTCTTGTCTTGCCGATTTACTGTAACAAATTTTAAAACTTTAGGCCAAAAGGCATCAATTTTAAAAAATTTAGTTTTTGTAATAAACCAAAAATTATTTTTCTTTATATTTACACGTGTAGTTTTTACAGTTTTAATGTTACGGCAACGAAATTGGAAGAGATTACTATTCTTATCTCGTTGACTTATTGTACCAAATTTCAAATTTTTAGGCCAAAAGGCACCAATTTAGAAATTTTAGTTTTTGTAATAAACCAAAAATTTCAAAATTTTATATTTTCACGTGTAATTTTAGCAGTTTCAAGGTTACAACAACGAAATTTGGACAGCTTATTATTTCGTTTTGGTCATTTACTGTACTAAATTTCAAAATTTTAGATCAAAACACATCAAGTTTAGAAATTTTAGTTTTTGTAATAACCCGAATATTTTAAAATTTTATGTTTACACGTGTAATTCAAGCAGTTTTAACGAAACAGCAACAAAATTTGGAGAGATTTCTATTTCCGTTTTGCTAATTTACTGTACTAAATTTCAAAATTTTAGACCAGAAAACAATTTTAAAAATTTTGGTTTTTGTAATCAATTAAAAGTTTTAAAATTTTATATTTACATGTGTAATTCTGGAAGTTTTAATGATACTCCAACGAAATCTGGAGAGATTAGTATCTTTGTTTTGCTGATTTACTCTACCAAATTACAAAATTTTAAACCAAAATACACAAATTTTAGAAATTTTTGTTTTTGTATTAAACCGAAAATTTTAGAATTTTGCATTTACACGTGTAATTTTAGTAATTTTAAGAATACAGCAACAAAATTTCGAGGTAATACTATTCCCATTTTGCCGATAAACTGTACCAAATTACAAAATTTTAGACCAAAAAAGACACTAATTTTAGAAATTTTTGTTTTTATAATTAACTGAAAATTTTAAAATTTTATATTTACACGTGTAATTCTAGCAGTTTTAAGGTTACAGCAACGAATTTTGGAAAGATTACTATTATTATCTCGTTGATTTACTGTACCAAATTTCAAAATTTTAGACCAAAAAACTTAAGTTTTAAAAATTTTAGATTTTGTAATAAAACAAACTATTTTTTTTTTTTATATTTACACGTGTAGTTCTGGCAGTTTTAATATTACAGCAACGAAATTTGTAGAGATTACTATTTTTAACTTGCTAATTTACTGTACCAAATTTTAAAATTTTAGGCCAAAAAACACAAATTTTTAAAATTTTAGTTTTTGAAATAAACCAAAAATTTCAATTTACATGTGTAATTCAAGCAGTTTTAAGGTCACAGCAACTAAATTTGGAGAGATTACTATTCTTATTTCGCTGATTTACTGTACCAAATTTCAAAAGTGTAGACCGAAAGACACCAAATTTAAAAATTTTAATTTTTGTAATAAACCAAAAATTTCAAAATTTTATATTTACATGTGTAATTCAAGCAGTTTTAAAGTCACAGCAACGAAATTTGGAGTGATTACTATCTTTGTTTTGTTGATTTACTCTACCAAATTACAAAATTTTAAACCAAAATACACAAATTTTAGAAATTTTTGTTTTTGTATTAAACTGAAAATTTTAGAATTTTGCATTTACACGTGTAATTTTAGTAATTTTAAGAATACAGCAACAAAATTTCGAGATAATACTCTTCCCATTTTGCCGATAAACTGTACCAAATTACAAAATTTTAGACCAAAAAAGACACTAATTTTAGAAATTTTTGTTTTTATAATTAACTGAAAATTTTAAAATTTTATATTTACACGTGTAATTCTAGCAGTTTTAAGGTTACAGCAACGAATTTTGGAAAGATTACTATTATTATCTCGTTGATTTACTGTACCAAATTTCAAAATTTTAGACCAAAAAACTTAAGTTTTAGAAATTTTAGATTTTGTAATAAAACAAACTATATTTTTTTTTATATTTACACGTGTAGTTCTGGCAGTTTTAATATTACAGCAACGAAATTTGTAGAGATTACTATTTTTAACTTGCTAATTTACTGTACCAAATTTTAAAATTTTAGGCCAAAAAACACAAATTTTTAAAATTTTAGTTTTTGAAATAAACCAAAAATTTCAATTTACATGTGTAATTCAAGCAGTTTTAAGGTCACAGCAACGAAATTTGGAGTGATTACTATCTTTGTTTTGTTGATTTACTCTACCAAATTACAAAATTTTAGACCAAAAAAGACACTAATTTTAGAAATTTTTGTTTTTATAATTAACTGAAAATTTTAAAATTTTATATTTACATGTGTAATTCAAGCAGTTTTAAGGTCACAGCAACGAAATTTGGTGTGATTACTATTCTTATCTCACTGATTTACTGTACCAAATTTCAAAAGTTTAGACCAAAAGGCACCAAATTTAAAAATTTTAATTTTTGTAATAAACCAAAAAATTCAAAATTTTATATTTACACGTGTAATTCCAACAGTTTTAACGTTACAGCAACGAAATTTGGAGAAATTACTATTCTCGTCTTGCTGATGTACTGTACCAAATTTCAGAATTTTAGGCCAAAAAGCACTAATTTTAGGAATTTTTAGTTTTTGCAATAAACCAAAAATTTTAAATTTTTGTATTTACACGTGTAATTCTAACAGTTTTAACGTTACAGCAACAAACTTTAGAGAGATTACTGTTCTAATCTCGCTTATTTATTGTACCCAACTTCAAAATTTTAAGCCAAAAAAAAAACAATTTTAGAAATTTTAATTTTTGTAATAAACCGAAAATTTCCAAATTTTATATTTACACGTGTAATTCTAGCAGTTTTAAGGTTACAGCAACGAAATTTGGAGAGATTAAAATTTTTATCTCGCTGATTTACTGTACCAAATTTCACCTGTTTTAGAGTCACTGCTTTGACATAGTACACATAAAATTAGTCGTTTTATTGGTATTTTAGAAGAAAAACACACATTGTTTTTAATTTTATTTCATACGTTTAGTCCTTAATATTAAAAATTGTTTTATAAATTATTACAAGTTTGGTGACTATGTACATTGTTTAATATCACTATAGTTTTAGTATCCACAATAACAATGCAAGGAAATTCAGCCTCATTTTCCAATTCCGATTTTTGCTGAAGAAATTGCAAATCCCAAATTTTGGACCATACATCGATAAATATGGCAAAGAAGTCAAACGAACTGATCGTTTTAAACAGTTATAACAATACTATTAGGTAACATTAATATAATGTTTCAAAAGAAACTACTAACACTGACAATAAATATTCATGGGTCATGGTTGAAGCTACAGTTTTCTGTGTTAATTACGCCGCTGGAGCAGGAAAAACGTATCTTCTACTGCAGTAAAACTTGGAGCAATCTCTAATTTTCACCGCGTCCATTACTTCTTGCAAATGGTGGGAGACCTGGTTGGCCACATCTGGATGGACACTGGAAGAAGAGCGATTATTGTTATTATCGCGGTTTAACGCTCGTTATTGTCTGCTCTTGAGTGAAAGTAACAACTTTCAGCTCGAGGCTAATCAGCATTCCGACCCAGTCGCATCTTTGGCAAGAATTTAACGAGTCTATAGAATAATAAATCCTTGATTTCCACATTTTTATGTTACATAAGCTGATTGTCGCAGTTACATAATTATCATTGTTGGCTGTTACATTTCCTGCCCTCACGTGTGGCCTTCAGGCCAGCAATTGTTTGCAGGGCCCTAAGGGCCATAACAGTGATTTGTTCTGATTATCGAAGATTGCTTGGGTGTGGTGAGAACCACGAAAAGATGAAGACGGTAGCTTTCTCCGTCCTACTTATGGGTGTTTAACCATGACTCGTCAATGAAACCAAAGAAAAAAACTACTTTCTACACTCACTGCCAGTGGACTCAAATCTCAAGTGCATTGGAACACTGAGCATTGCGTAACTAACAACAAGACTTACGATGCCATCAAACTGTCCATTTTCTTCTCCATGAGGACGACTTCGTCGTCGTTCTGGTGGACCATGACGTCGCAGAAGAGGCGTTTGGCGCACGGGGTGTCCGACCAGAAGTGAGGGGCGGCGAGGTGGTGCAAGCCTTTGTCTTTCTCCACCTCAGAGACTAATTTTTGCATGTAGAATTCGTCCTCGGCGCTGCGGCGGAAGCGCTTGTGGGGGGCGTGGGGGTTGTCTTCCATTATCACGACACCTGCGAATAAAAGATTTTTTTCTATCGTTTTTTTTGGTTAAATTACTTTAAAAATTGTTACGTGAACTAAATTATAGAATTTTAGAATTTTTTATTTGAAGGACTAACTCAAAGTTAAATATTTTTTATTTAGTTGCGTAACCCCGAACCAAATTTGGTGTGTTTACTACCTTTGAGATGTTTATTAAGTGTTATTAAAGTATAGAATTTAAAAGCCAGAATTGAAGATTTTAGATTTTTTTATTTGTAGGATCAATTCAAAATCAAAATTTTTCGATTAAATTCCGTAACTTCACCAGTTCTGAAGTTGGAAGAACCAAATTTGGCATGTTGACTACTTTTGCAATGCTCATTAAGTAAATTAAATTTCAAAATTTTAGAACAAGAATTGAGAATTTCAGATTTTTTCTATTTGTAAAAGCTCAAAATCGAAAAATATTTCTAATAAATTTCGTATTCCGAGAGTTTTGAACTTAGAACTATAGAACTTGCTACATTTACTAATTTTGAGATGCTTATTAAGTATAATAAATTATAGAATTTTAGAACAAAAATTGAAAACTTTAGAATTTTTTATTTATAGGACTAATTATTCAGAATCAACATTTCTCCTTTAAATTCCGTAACTTTGACTGTTTTAACGTTAGATTAACCAAATTTGGTACATTTACTACTTTTGAGATTCTTATTAAGTGTATTAAATCATAGAATTTTAAAACATGAATTGAGTATTTCAGAATTTTTTATATTTATTAAAAATCAAAATTTTTCGAATAAATTCCATAATTCCGACGGTTTTGAAATTATAATAATCAAATTTGGTACATTTACTATTTTAAATATGTTTATTAAGTGTATAAAATTATAGAATATTAAAACTTGAATTGAGGATTTTATAATTTTTTATTTGTAGGATTAACTCAAAATTAAAATTTTTCGATTTAATGCTGTAACTTCGACAGTTTTAAAGTCAGAAAAATCAAATTTGGTATGTTTACTACTTTTGCGATGCTCATTAAGGGTATCAAATTTTCGAATTTTAGAAAAAAAATAAGAATTTCAGTTTTTTGTTATTTGTAGGACTAACTCAAAATAAAAAAATTTCGATAATATTTTGTAACTCCGATAATTTTACAGTTAAAACATTCAAATTTCGCGCATTTACTACTTTGAAAATGCTTATTAAGTGCATTAAATTATAGAATTTTGAAATAAGAATTGAAAATTTCAGAATTTTTTTGGTTGTTAGACCAACTCAAAATCGAAAAATTTCGATTAAATTCCATAACTCCAAAAGTTTTATCGTTAGATTAACCAAATTTGGTACATTTGCTATTTTTGTAATGCTTATTTAGTGTGTTCAATTATAGAATTTTAAAATAAGAATTCAGAATTCCAGAATTTTTTATTTGTTGAACCAATTCATCACATTTTAAAATAAATTTCGTAACTCCGACAGTTTTAAAGTTAGGAGAACCAAATTTGCCATGTTTACTACCTTTGAAATGCACATTAAGTGTTTTAAATTTCAGAATTTTAGAACAAGAATTGAAGATTTTGGAGTTTTTTATTTGTAGGTCAACTCAAAATACAAAATTTTTGATTAAATTTCGTAACTCCGAAAGTTTTAACGTTAGATCAACTAAATTTGGTACATTTGCTATTTAAGAGATGCTTATGAAGCGTATTAATTTATAGAATTTTAAAGCAAAAATTGAGAATTTTTGACTTATAGGACTACTTCAAAATCAAAATTTCTCTAATCAATTCCGTAATTCTTACAGTTTTAAAGTTAGAACAATCAAATTTCGTACATTTCCTACTTTTGAAATGCTTATTAGGTGTAATAAATCATAAAAGTTTAGAACAAGAATTGAGAATTTCAGAATTTTTTATTTGTCGGACTAACCCAAAATCAAAATTTTTCCATTAAATTTCGTAACTCTGGCAGTGTTAAAGTTAGAACAACCAAATTTCGTACATTTACTACTTTTGAGATGTTTATTAAGTGTTTTAAAGTATATAATTTTAAAACAAAAATTGAAATTTTCAGAATTTTTTATTTGTTAGACCAACTTAAAATTAAAAATTTTCCATTAAACTCCGTAATTCCGACAATTTTACAGTTAGAACAACCAAATTTGGTATGTTTACTACTTATAAAATGCTTATTAAGTGTGTTAATATTTAAAAGTTTAAAACAAAGAAATCAAAATTTTAGATTTTTGATTTGTAGAACTAGCTAAAAATCAAAATTTTTGGCTTAAATTCAGTAGCTCCGACAGTTTTAACGTTAGATCAACCAAATTTCGAACATTTACTACTTTTGTGATAAATACTAAGTGTGTTAAATTTTAAAATATTAAAGCAAAAATTGCGAATTTTAGAATTTTTTACTTTCAGAACTAACTCAGAATAAAAAGTTTTCGATTTAAATTTCGTAACTCCGACAGTTTTAAAGTTAGAACAACTAAATTTGGTATGTTTTCTAGTTTTGAGATTCTCATTACCTGTACTAAATTATAGAATTTTAGAACAAAAATTGAGAGTTTTAGAATTTTTTTTTCTAGGTTTAAATTTACTTGTTCTTACCTTGAAAGCCCCTCATGTCCTCCGGGTTGAGAAACCTGCCCACAGCAGCCGCCCCCAGGCCCAACGCCGCTCCCCCAGCCACCAGCCCCAGCGCCGGTAAAATCACCGAACTCCCCATGGGGGCTATCAACCCCATTTTATCCTGCGCCTGCGGCTCTTTCGAGAACCCCAAATTATGCGAAATCTTATGAGTCGCCTCCACTATCGGCTCAAAAACCGGCCGCGTCAACTGCTGCATCCTCGCGAACCCATTCTGCACGTTATCTTTAATACTTTCGGTGATTCTAATCCAGAAGGGTTGCTCCGGCTTCGGCTTAATATAATAGGTGTTATAGGGGTAGTTCATGACGTCCTTCCGGTAATAATCCACACTGTTCCCATCGTACTGCGACTGGCGGCCGCTGTCCACTTCGTACTCTTTGTACTGAATTTCGTCTTCTGGAGTGACTTTGGCGGGTTGAACCCCCAACTCCGGGTGTGCGTATTGTAAGACAGGGGTGCGCACCCCTTCGCTGAACGTCACCGGACTTAATTTGGACGTTGGAGTGTACAGTAACGAATTAGGGTACGAGTGCTGCCCTGGATATTGCAACATTCGTCTTTGCATCTGCGAGCTTTCGTCGTACGAGCGGTACTTCCGCCTAGCGAAATAATCTCTTCTACTTTCCTTCGCGTTGATTTCTTTGATGTAATCGATCAACTTGGAATTAGTAATCTTCGCGTTATCGGCTTTAGTAAACGGACCGATTCCAGACTGGGTGTTAAAGTGCACGTAATCTTCATTCTCTTTGGGTTTTTCTCCCGGAAGATTGTCCTTAACAGTGAAAGGACCGTAGGAATTAAAATTGTCCTGTTTGGTGAAAGGACCTAAACTTCTCACATCCTCTTTTGCTTGACTGGCGTAGATTAACTCGCCGACGGGAACGGCTGCAGGTGGCTTGTAACCTTCTTCATATGGGACTAATTCGCCGTTGATGACGCGCGCGTTCCTCCAAGTTTGTCGGTCGGACTCGTCGTCAGGGACGCGCACTCCTTGGACGACGGGGATGCCATCCTCCCCCATTTGGACCATGGAGCGCGCTCGCTTCTTCTCGTTGTTGTTTTTTATGTAGATGTCGCCGGAGCGGATGGTGACCGATTTGGGGACGTTCGGGATTCTGGAAGAATCAAAAAATGGGAATTTTTAATTTGGTTGTGAAATTATTTATTTTTGAGTTGTCTCGTTTGGTCGTTTGGAGGAGGTGATGAACGTAATCAAACTAGTAAAGTCTTCAAATTTCATTGCCACACCGTAAAAATTACCAGAATTACAATTTTTTATTTAAAATTAGATTTTTTTTTGGTTCCAAAACAAAAATTTCTAAAAATTGTCTTCTTTGGTATACAACTTTCTAATTTGGGGGAGATAACAAACGTGTTCAAACTAGTAAAATTCCCTAATTTTATTGCACCAGTGAAAATTACAAAGAAGAATTACAAATTTTTATTTAAAAAATGAGAATTTTTTTCTCTGTTTGCTAAATATATTTTTTTTAAATTGTCTCTTTTGGCCTACAATTTTCTAATTTGGAGGAGATAATACACTTGATTGAACTAGTAAAATCCCCGAGTTTCGTTGCCACAGCGTGAAAATAACCAGAATTGCGAATTTTTATTTTAATAAATAAGAATTTTTAGTTTATTTGCAAAATAAAATTTCTAAAATTTGCCTCGTTTGATCTACAACTTCCTAATTTGGAAGAGATAATAAACGTATTTAATCTAGTAAATTCCCCAAATTTTATTGCCACAGCGTAAAAATTACCAGAATTACAAATTTTTATTCTAAAAAAATGTGCATTTTTAGCTCAGTAGCAAAATGAAAATGTCTTATAAATCTCTCCTTTTGTCTACAACTTTCTAATTTGGGGGAGTTAATAAACGTGTTCAAACTAGTAAAATTCCCAAATTTTATTGCACCAGCGTGAAATTTACCAGAATTACAAATTTTTATTTAAAAAATGAGAATTTTTTCAATGTTTGCTAAATATTTTTTTTTTAAATTGTCTCTTTTGGTCTACAACTTTCTAATTTAAAGGAGATAATAAACTTGAATGAACTAGTAAAATTTTTTAATTTTATTGCCACAGCGTAAAAATTACCAGAATTGCGAATTTTTTTTTTTAAATAAGAATTTTTAGTTTATTTGCAAAATAAAATTTCTAAAATTTGTCTCGTTTGATCTACAACTTCCTAATTTGGAAGAGGTAATAAACGTATTCAATCTAGTAAATTCCCCAAATTTCATTGCCACAGCGTGAAAATTACCAGAATTACAAATTTTTATTTCAAAAAATAGGAATTTTTTGTTTGGTTCCACAATGAAAATTTCTAAATTCTGCCTCCTTTGATCTAGAATTTTCTAATTTAAAGGAGATAATAAACGTGTTTAAATAAGTAAAATCTATAAATTTTATTGCCACAGCGTGAAAATTACCAGAATTACAAATTTTTATTTTAAAAAAATGTGCATTTTTAGTTCAGTAGCAAAATAAAAATTTCTAATAAATCTCTCCTTTTATATGCAACTTTCTAATTTGAGGGAGATAATAAACGTGTTCAAACTAGTAAAATTCTCAAATTTTATTGCACCAGCGTAAAAATTACCAGAATTACATTTTATTTCAAAAAAAGGGAATTTTTTGTTTGGTTCCACAATAAAAATTTCTAAATTCTGCCTCCTTTCATCTACAATTTTCTAATTTAAAGGAGATAATAAAAGTGATTAAATAAGAAAAATCTCCAAATTTTATTGCCACGGCGTGAAAATTACCAGAAATATAAATTTTTATTTTAAAAAAATTTGCATTTTTAGTTCAGTAGCAAAATAAAAATTTCTAATAAATCTCTCATTTTGTCTACAACTTTCTAATTTGGGGGAGATAATAAACGTGTTCAAACTAGTAAAATCCCCAAATTTCACGGTAACAGCGTAAAAATTGCCAGAATTAGAAATTTTTATTTAAAAAAAAATGAGAATTTTTTGTTCGTTTGCAAAATAAAAATTTCTAAAAACTGTCTTCTTTCGTGTACAACTTTCTAATATGGAAAACGTGATAAACTTGTTCAAACTAGTAAAATTCCCAAATTTTTTTGCTGCATAGTAAAAATTACCAGAATTACGAATTTTTATCTAAAAAAGTGAAAATTTTTAGTTTATTTGCAAAGTGAATATTTCTAAAAACTGTCTTTTTTGTTCAACAGTTTTCAAATTTGGAGAAAATTATAAACGTGTCAAAATTAGTAAAATCCCCAAATTTCATTGCTACAGCGTGAAAATTACCAGAATTACAATTTTTTGTTTAAAGAAAATGAGAATTCTTAGTTCGTTTTCAAAATAAAAATTTCTAAAAACTGTCTTTTCTGTTTAACAGTTTTCTAATTTAGAGGAAGTTATTAACGTGTTTAAACTAGTAAAATCCTTAAATTTTATTGTCACAGCTAAAAAATTACGAGAATGGCAAATTTTTATTTAAAAAAGTGGAATTTTTTAGATCGTTTGCAAAATAAAAAATTCTAAAAACTGTCTTCTTTGGTGTACAACTTTCTAATTTGGAGAACGTGATAAACGTGTTCAAACTAGTAAAATTCCCAAATTTTTTTACTACATAGTAAAAATTACCAGAATTACGAATTTTTATCTAAAAATAGTGGAAATTTTCAGTTTATTTGCAAAGTGAATATGTCTAAAAACTGTCTTTTTTGTTAACAGTTTTCAAATTTAGAGAAAATTATAAACGTGTCAAAATTAGTAAAATCCCCAAATTTCATTGCTGCAGCGTGAAAATTACCAGAATTACAATTTTTTGTTTAAAGAAAATGAGAATTCTTAGTTCGTTTTCGAAATAAAAAATGTCTTTTCTGTTCAACAGTTTTCTAATCTAGAGAAAATTATTAACGTGTTTAAGCTACTAAAATCCTTAAATTTTATTGTTACAGCTAGAAAATTACCAGAATGGCAAATTTTTATTTAAAAAAATGGAAATTTTTAGATCGTTTGCAAAATAAAAAATTCTAAAAACTGTCTCATTTGGTCTACAATTTTGTAATTTAGAGGAGTTGACATACGTGTTTAAACTAGTAAAATTCCCAAATTTCATTACCACAACGTGAAAATTACTATAATTACAAATTTTTATTTAAAAAATGCAAATTTTTTGTTCATTTGCTAAATAAAAATGTCTGCAATGTCTTCTTTTTTGTAATTTGGCAGATGTGGTAAACGTGTTAAAACCAATAAATTGTCTAAATTTTATTACTATGGCAGTACAATTATCTGAATTAAGAATTTTTTTTTTAATTTTTATTTTTTTTATATATTTTTTTAGTTTTATTGTAAAAAAATTACCTGTCGCTATCGATGACATTAGGCTTCTTCTCCGTCGCGTTCCTCACCACCGCAATAGTGTCCAACCTGATGATATTCGGCTGGTAATAAAACGACGACACCGGAATCCAATTCGTGTAAATCGCCCTCGAAAACGGCTTCTTCTCCTCTTCCTTCGGCGCCTCCGTCCTCCTATCTCTCCTCTTAACAATCAACTGCGCGACATTCCCATCCTTCGTCATCACATTAACAGTCTGCATATCCTCTGGATTCAAACTCCGCGACACTTTAATCTCAGTGCGGGTAACAGTAGGTGGAGGTTTTTCCGCACAGTAAACCGTAGCGAAGACCACCAAGAGGAGCACCTGTAAATTTGAGCATAACGTAATGGAAGAAAGTCTTGGAGTCAATAACTCCGTCTCATCACCTACTTTCACCTGTGTTTTTTAATTGCGCTGCCGGTAACTATTTTAAAACAATCCTGAGGAGAAACTTCGAGGTGTTTACTTAAATTAGGAATTTTGAGCTCAAGAGCGAACCGATGCAACGCGAATTTTACCATGAAAGTAAAACTAGAAAAAATTAGGCCAGTTTTTACAGGCAATTATCACCAGCATACGTGGTAATAAAACAATTTCGTAGATCTTTGCCATGGATGGATCGCGCTAACCCAACCTACATTGCATTCAGAGCAAAGAACTCCACAATCACATGTAGGAACATGTTTACTTTAATGACAGCACCACCTTGAAATTGCTCGAAATGTGACTGAGCAACGTGAAGTGCTAATCAATGCGCATAATAAACGAACAATGGAGAAAATTTCTTTCTGGATTTATTAATTCGCTTGAAATATGACCAGAAGATTAAGCTGTTTGACCTTAATTGTGCAGTAACGATTTGATGGAACGAGGTCCGTCGAGCGCATCAGTTTCTATAAAAAACGAATTAAAAAAACGGATACTTTGTTTGGAGATGTTAGATTGGAAAATCGGCGTAATTGGGTGCGAATTTCGGCGGGTCTCGGGTTTCAGCTCACGTTACTTGAATTGGCTGAGGCGAGTTGCAGAAGTCGAGAAAAAAAAATGTAAATGACGTAGTCAATTTACCATTTTTTGCGTTTAATTTTTTAATCAAGAATATGACAAATTGACCGCTGGAATTGACAGAGTTTAGCCTATTGTGTCTGTTAATTTTACTTCTGGCAATGTCACAGTCACAGAAAGTCAAATAATAACATTGTAAAAGAGACTGTCAATTTACCATTTTGTGAAATTATTTTTTCTAATCAAAAATATGGCAAATAGAACACTAAAATTGACAAAATTTACCTATTTTTATCTGGAGATTTCATTTCCGACAATGTCAGTGTCATAGAAAATCAAATAAAGAAATTGTAAATTGAACTACCAATTTACCATTTTTTGTACTTAATTTTTTTTAGAAATATGATAAATTGACCACTGGAATTAACAGTATTTAGCCATATTAGTCTGTTAATTTTACTTCTGAAAATGTCAAAAAAACTCATAGAAAATCAAATAATAAAGTTGTAAATAAAACTGTCAATTTACCATTTTTTGTAATTAATTTTTCTAATCAGAAATATGGCAAATAGAACACTAAAATTAACAGAATTTACCTATTTTTATCAACAGATTTTATTTCCCACAATGTCAGAGTCATAGAAAGTGAAATAAACAAATTGTAAATTGAACCACCAATTTACCATTTTTTGCATTTAATTTTTTTTTTAGAAATATGGTAAATTGACCACTAGAATTGACAGTATTTAGCCATATTAGTCTGTGAATTTCACTTCTACCAATGTCAACAAAACTCATTAAAAATCAAATAATAAGGTTGCAAATAAAACTGTCAATTTACCATTTTCTGTAATTAATTTTTCTAATCAGAAATATGGCAAATAGAACACTAAAATTGACAGAATTTACCTATTTTTATCAACAGATTTTATTTCCCACAATGTCAGAGTCATAGAAAGTCAAATAAACAAATTGTAAATTGAACTACCAATTTACCATTTTTTGCATTTAATTTTTTTTTTAGAAATATGGTAAATTGACCACTAGAATTGACAGTATTTAGCCATATTAGTCTGTGAATTTCACTTTTACCAATGTCAACACAACTCATTAAAAATCAAATAATAAGGTTGCAAATAAAACTGTCAATTTACCATTTTCTGTAATTAATTTTTCTAATCAGAAATATGGCAAATAGAACACTAAAATTGACAGAATTTACCTATTTTTATCAACAGATTTTATTTACCACAATGTCAGAGTCATAGAAAGTCAAATAAACAAATTGTAAATTGAACTACCAATTTACCATTTTTTGCATTTAATTTTTTTTTTAGAAATATGGTAAATTGACCACTAGAATTGACAGTATTTAGCCATATTAGTCTGTGAATTTCACTTCTACCAATGTCAACAAAACTCATTAAAAATCAAATAATAAGGTTGCAAATAAAACTGTCAATTTACCATTTTCTGTAATTAATTTTTCTAATCAGAAATATGGCAAATAGAACACTAAAATTGACAGAATTTACCTATTTTTATCAACAGATTTTATTTCCCACAATGTCAGAGTCATAGAAAGTGAAATAAACAAATTGTAAATTGAACTACCAATTTACCATTTTTTGCATTTAATTTTTTTTTTAGAAATATGGTAAATTGACCACTAGAATTGACAGTATTTAGCCATATTAGTCTGTGAATTTCACTTCTGACAATGTCAAAAAAACTCAGAAAATCAAATAATAAAGTTGTAAATAAAACTGTCAATTTACCACTTGTAATTAATTTTTGTAATCAGAAATTTGGCAAATAGAAGGCTATAATTGACAGAATTTATCTATTTTCATCTGCAGATTTAATTTCCGATAATGTCAGAGTCATAGAAAGTCAAATAAACAAATTGTAAATTGAACTACCAATTTACCATTTTTTGTATTTAATTTTTTTTTTAGAAATATGGTAAATTGACCACTAGAATTGACAGTATTTAGCCATATTAGTCTGTGAATTTCACTTCTGATAATGTCAAAAAAACTCATAGAAAATCAAATAATAAGGTTGCAAATAAAACTGTCAATTTACCATTTTCTGTAATTAATTTTTCTAATCAGAAATATGGCAAATAGAACGCTATAATTTACAAAACTTATCTATTTTCACCTGCAGATTTTATTTCCAATATCAAAGTCATAAAAAATCAAATAAAAAAATTGTAAATGGAACAGTCAATTTACTATTTTATAGAAGTATCTTTTTTAATTAAAAATAGATCAAATTGACAGCTGGAATTGACAGTATTAACTTATTTTCATAAGCAAATTTTTATGTCTGACAATGTCAAAGTCAAAAAAAAGTTAAAAAAATCTAAAGTAGGACTGATAATTTACTATTTTCTATAATTATTATTTTTCTAATCACATTTAGAGCAAATTGACCGCGAAAATTGACACTATTAACTCACTTCCATCTGCAGATTTTATTTGTCAAAGTCAAAAAAAGTTAAAAAATGTTATAAATGGGACTGTTATTTTACTAGAATTTTTTGTATTTATTTTTTTTAATCAGAAATTTGGCAAATTGACTGCTAGAATTGACAGTACATACTTCCCTTGAGTATTAAAATATATATTTATTATTTTTATACTCAATGATACTTCTAACAATGTCAAAGTCATAAAAAGTCACATTAAAATATTGTAAATGGAACTGTCAATTTACAATTTTCTATAATTATTTTTTTTCTGATCAACATTAGAGCACATTGACGGCGACAGTTTATTTCGGACAATGTCAGTCATAAAAAATAAAAAAAAAATTGTAAATGGAACGGTCATTTTACTAGAATTGTTTGCATTTAATTTTTTTTAATCACAAATTTGACAAATTCAGAATAGACAGCATGTATCTATTTCCGTTCATTAATTTTACTTCCAACAATGTCAAAGTCATAGAAAGTCTCATTAAAATATTGTAAATAGGACTGCCAATTTACCATTTACAATAATTAATTTTTTTAATCAAAAATAGGGCAAATTGACTGCTGAAATCAACAATATTTTTCTATTGTCGTCTTTTATTTCACTTCTGACAATGTCAAAGTCATAGAAAGTCAAATAAAAAAATTGTAAATGAGATTGTCATTTTACAATTTTTTGCATTTAATTTTTTTTAACCAGAAAATAAGCAAATTGACCGCTGGAATTTACAGTATTTATCTATTTTTGTCCGTAAAACCATTTTTGTCTATTAATTTTACTTCTGAAAATGTCTGTCATAAAAAATCAAATTAAATAAAAAAATTGTAATGAGACTGTCAATTTACAATTTTCTATAATTAATTTTTCTAATCAAAAATAGAGCAAATTGACGGCTGGAATTAGCCTATCAACTCATTTCTGTTTTCAAATTTTATTTCTGACAATGTCAAAGTCATAAAAATCAAAATAGTTAAATTGTAAATAGGACATCATTTTACTATTTTCTTTAATTTATTTTCTAATATGATTGATGGTTAATTGTTCGCTGTAAATGACAGTATTTTGCAATTTTCGTCTGTTAATTTCATTTCTAACAATGTCAAAGTCATAAAAGTCAAAAAAATTGTAAAAATGATTGCCACTTTTTATAGTCAAAAATATGGCAAAGTTACGGCGAGAGTTGGCAGTATTAACGAATTTGCATTTGCAGATTTTATTTCTAATAACATTAAAGTTATAAACAGTCAAATAAAAAATTGTAAAAAAGACTGTCAATTTACTAGTTTTTTTAATGAAAAATGTGACAAATTGACATTAGAAATTGACAGTTTTACTACTTCCATTTGTAGATTTCATTTGTAACAATGTCAGTCATAGAAAATCAATAAAAAAATGTAAAAATGACTGTCAATTTTTTATTTCCTATAACAAATTTGTCAATATGTGTCAAGGTAAGTTGATCGCTGAAATTGACAGTATTCACTCATTTCCGTTAGTTGAATTAATTTCTAACAATGTCAAAGTCATATTTTCTTTTATTGCCGGTTGGTACGACTGTTTTATCGATTTCACGTCTTTATATGCATCAAACTGCCAAAGAAGCCTTGTGTTTATTATCCGATTGGTAACACTGTGATAATGACATCGTAGTTGAAAGTTGCTAAATATTTCACAAAAGAATTTAATATTTTAGAAATTAACCGGCGCGGCGTATAATTTCCAATTAATTTAACAATACAATAAACTATTTATAGTAGGATAAATTTTAATGGTTTCTTTATCGACTCCTTGCAAAAACAGAAATCCTTTCAGATGCTTTCAAGTTTCACTGTAATAAAATACAAAGGAAGCCAACAATTACAGAGCCATTAGCACCACGGAAGACCATAAAATGTGGCTTAGTAGCAGATAAAAGTTACATAAATTACGTAAAACGCGGGAGATACTAAAAATTTTCTTCGTTTTTTGTATAATTCGTGTTTTTATTGCTAAGAAAGTAAAGAAAGTACGACAATACAAAGAATTCAATAGTCCACATTGTCCTCGTTTAGATAAGAAAATAATGTGAGAAATCCTCTAAAGATGCGCTTTTCGCTTTCTTATCTTATCTGTTCTAGAAACATAAATACAGCGAAAACCACAACGTACGTCTTAGTTTGAACGACCAATGACACTTATCAATTGACAGATAGGTACAATTTGTTTTCCACAGCAACCCGCGATCAAAAAAATTCGTATTATTGCGGTGCGAAATTTGAAATTTTTACCTTGATAGGCCCCATGTTCAATAATCCTATCACAAGCACAAGCACTGAAGACACACGAACTCGAGGGTTTCCAGCATTCGACTGCACCGGTTGTCGTACAAATTACTCAATGAAACTTTGATATCAGCCACTTTCCACCTGCTGTCGATGGCCGACCCACATTTGCCATCTCCTAACTCATTGCTTTCCTTTACTTCCTCGCGTGCTTTCGAACATCGGAGGGCAATAATTGGCGAATTTTCATACTGTGGGAATCTGCTAATTGACATTTTCCGAGGCAAAGAGAGGGATTGACATATAGCACACGCTGAAGGAGTCACGACTTCGAGGAGCTTATTGACCATGACATCTACCATGTTGCGGCGAGTTTATGGGTTAATTATGGGACACTTTTATTAATTAGATTAGCTGCGACGTACGTCGCCAAGTCACGGATCCACTTCAATGGGTTTTTGTGGTCAACCGGAAGATTTTTTCGCGTCAAATTCCACTTTTACTACTTTATAAGTGCTCGAGATTGCTTTCCGTCCGAAAATTTTTATTTTTGTCGCGGCTGATGTGTAATAGAGTGACACTAGTAGTTTGGTTCAGAAATAAAAATTTGTAAAAACTGTTTCCTTTGGTCTACAATTTTCTAATTTGAAGGAAGTATTGAACATGTTAAATTTAATAAAATCCCCAAATTTCATTGCGACAGCGTAAAATTTACCAGAATTACAAATTTTTTTATTCAAAAAAATTAAGATTTTTTTGTTTGGTTTTAAAATAAAAATTTCTAAAAACTGTCTTCTCTGGTCTACAACTTTTAAATTTGGAGGAGGTGATATACATGTTCAAACAAGGAAAATTTCCAAATTTCATTGCCACAGCGTAAAAATTACCAAAATTACAAATTTTTACTTAAAAAAAATGGGAATTTTTAGTTCGGTTCCAAAATAAAAATTTCTAAAAACTGCCTTCTTTAGTCTACAACTTTCTAATTTGGAAGAGGTGATAAACATGTCTAAACTAGCAAAATCCCCAAATTTCGTTGCCACAGCGTAAAAATTACCAGATTTCCAAATTTTTATTAAAAAAAAATGGGAATTTTTAGTTTGGTTTCAAATTAAAAATTTCTAAAAACTGTTTTCTTTGGTCTACATCTTTCAAATTTGTAGGAAGTTATAAACATGTTTAGTTTAATATAATCCTCAAATTTCATTGCCACAGCGTAAAAATTACCAGAATTACAAATTTTTATTTAAAAAAATGGGAATTTTTAGCTCGGTTCCAAAATAAAAAATTCTAAAAACTGCCTGCTTTGGTCTACAACGTTCTAATTTGAAGAAGGTGATATAGATATTCAAAGTAGTAAAATCTCCACATTTCATTGTCACAGCGTAAAAATTATCAGAATTACAATTTTTTATTTAAAAAAAATGTGAATTTTTTGTTAGGTTTTAGAATAAAAATTTCTAAAAACTGCCTTTTTTGGTCACAACTTTCTTATTTGGAGGAGGTGATAAACATATTCAGTTTAATATAATACTCAAATTTCATTACCACAACGTAAAAATACCAAAATTACAAATTTTTATTTAAAAAAAGTGAGCATTTTTGTTTGGTTCTAAAATAAAAATTTCTAAAAACTGTCTCCTTTGGTCTACAACTTTCTAATTTGGAGGAGGTGATAAAGGTATTCAAACTAGTAAAATTCCCAAATTTCAATGTCACAGCGTAAAAATTACCAGAATTACAATTTTTTATTAAAAAAAATGAGAATTTTTGTTTGGTTCCAAAATAAAAATTTCTAAAAACTGTCTCCTTTGGTCTACAATTTACCAATTTGGAGGAGATGATAAACATGTTTAGTTTAATATAATCCCCAAATTTCATTGCCATAGCGTAAAAATTACCAAAATTACAATTTTTTATTAAAAAAAATGAGAATTTTTGTTTGGTTCCAAAATAAAAATTTCTAAAAACTGTCTCCTTTGGTCTACAATTTTCTAATTTGGAGGAGATGATAAACATGTTTAGTTTAATATAATCCCCAAATTTCATTGCCATAGCGTAAAAATTACCAAAATTACAATTTTTTATTAAAAAAAATGAGAATTTTTGTTTGGTTCCAAAATAAAAATTTCTAAAAACTGTCTCCTTTGGTCTACAATTTTCTAATTTGGAGGAGATGATAAACATGTTTAGTTTAATATAATCCCCAAATTTCATTGCCACAGCGTAAAAATTCCCAAAATACAATTTTTTTATTAGAAAAAATGAGAATTTTTGTTTAGTTTCAAAATAAAAATTTCTAAAAACTGTCTCCTTTGGTCTGCAACTTTCTAATTTGGAGGAGGTGATAAAGGTACTCAAACTAGTAAAATTCCCAAATTTCAATGTCACAGCGTAAAAATTACCAGAATTACAATTTTTTATTAAAAAAAAATGAGAATTTTTGTTTGGTTCCAAAATAAAAATTTCTAAAAATTGTCTCCTTTGGTCTACAATTTTCTAATTTGGAGGAGATGATAAACATGTTTAGTTTTATACAATCCCCAAATTTCATTGCCACAGCGAAAAAATTACCAAAATTACAATTTTTTATTAAAACAAATGAGAATTTTTGTTTAGTTCCAAAATAAAAATTTCTAAAAACTGTCTTCTTTGGTCTACAACTTTCTAATTTGGAGGAGGTGATAAAGGTATTCAAACTAGTAAAATTCCCAAATTTCAATGTCACAGCGTAAAAATTACCAGAATTACAATTTTTTATTAAAAAAAAAATGAGAATTTTTGTTTGGTTCCAAAATAAAAATTTCTAAAAACTGTCTCCTTTGGTCTACAATTTTATAATTTGGAGGAGATGATAAACATGTTTAGTTTAATATAATCCCCAAATTTCATTGCCACAGCGAAAAAATTACCAAAATTACAATTTTTTATTAAAACAAATGAGAATTTTTGTTTAGTTCCAAAATAAAAATTTCTAAAAACTGTCTTCTTTGGTCAACAACTTTCTAATTTGGAGGAGGTGATAAAGGTATTCAAACTAGTAAAATTCCCAAATTTCAATGTCACAGCGTAAAAATTACCAGAATTACAATTTTTTATTAAAAAAAAAATGAGAATTTTTGTTTGGTTCCAAAATAAAAATTTCTAAAAACTGTCTCCTTTGGTCTACAATTTTATAATTTGGAGGAGATGATAAACATGTTTAGTTTAATATAATCCCCAAATTTCATTGACATAGCGTAAAAATTACCAAAATTACAATTTTTTATTAAAAAAAAAATGAGAATTTTTGTTTGGTTCCAAAATAAAAATTTCTAAAAACTGTCTCCTTTGGTCTACAATTTTCTAATTTGGAGGGGATGATAAACATGTTTAGTTTAATATAATCCCTAAATTTCATTGCCATAGCGTAAAAATTACCAAAATTACAATTTTTTATCAAAAAAAATGAGAATTTTTGTTTAGTTCCAAAATAAAAATTTCTAAAAACTGTCTCCTTTGGTCTACAACTTTCTAATTTGGAGGAGGTGATAAAGGTATTCAAACTAGTAAAATTCCCAAATTTCAATGTCACAGCGTAAAAATTACCAGAATTACAATTTTTTATTAAAAAAAATGAGAATTTTTGTTTGGTTCCAAAATAAAAATTTCTAAAAACTGTCTCCTTTGGTCTACAATTTTCTAATTTGGAGGGGATGATAAACATGTTTAGTTTAATATAATCCCTAAATTTCATTGCCATAGCGTAAAAATTACCAAAATTACAATTTTTTATCAAAAAAAATGAGAATTTTTGTTTAGTTCCAAAATAAAAATTTCTAAAAACTGTCTCCTTTGGTCTACAACTTTCTAATTTGGAGGAGGTGATAAAGGTATTCAAACTAGTAAAATTCCCAAATTTCAATGTCACAGCGTAAAAATTACCAGAATTACAATTTTTTATTAAAAAAAATGAGAATTTTTGTTTGGTTCCAAAATAAAAATTTCTGTCTTTTTTGGTCTACAATTTTCTAATTTGGAGGAGATGATAAACATGTTCAGTTTAATATAATCCTCAAATTTCATTGCCACAGCGGGAAAATTGCCAGAATTACAATTTTTTATTTAAATTATTTAAATGAGATTATTTTGTTTGGTTCCAAAATAAAAATTTCTAAAAACTGTTTTTTTTTTTCGCGTCAAATTCCACTTTTACTACTTTATAAGTGCTCGAGATTGCTCTCCGTCCGAAAATCTTCATTTTTGTCGCAGCTAATGTGCGATGGAGTGACAGTAGAAAGTAAATACCGACGCGAACACAGAATTTCACTTAATTTTTTACTGACTCATATCCTATCCGCAACAAACGATTTTACTTTTGTCAATTTTGGTCTGATAACAAGACATGCAATAAAATCAAGTTTATGGAGCGCTGACAATGATTTTATTGTCGGTCGTAAAATTTAATAAACATGTACTTTATAAGCGCGGATTCTATCATCTGTTCATTTAAATTTGACTCATTGTTGCGTCATTTTGGGTGTCGGAGCTTCAATCTGACAGAAGCCTGTTTTCGATTCAGTCATTTTGAGGTTGGGATTCCGATTACTTACTTTTGGAAATTTTGAGATGACAAGGTTGGCATCATTTTTCCCCAGAATTCGGCATTTGGCAATTTTGACAAGAAAACTGCTGGGTATCAAAATTTTGACAATGACAGAACTGTCACGATCGTCTTTTGTACCTCAAAACAAAAGCCAAATTTATTGTGAAAGACAGTCCCTGGCGCTCTTGATAGCGCCAAATCAATTGGAAAAGACAATCAATTGGCAGCAATAATTGAGGTTAGAAAATAATTTCAATGTGAAATTTCTGTCAGCCTTCTCAATTCGACTCTGTCGGTAACCGCAGGATTGCCAACCCCTTGAACGACATTTCACGTATTTAAAAACTTTTAGTCACGTAAATCGCGCCGGAACTCGGAATTCCAGTTGAATGAATCTGAACTGGGAATCTGCTTATTAACCTACATTGTTATGAAAATATGGATTTTGGTCGTGGAAGTCGCTTATTATCTCCAGAGGTGTGCGATTTAGGCACACTTCCCCTACTCGCGCTGAAATTAATAGGAACGAGCAGACGCGCGCTTTCAATATTATAAATTCCTGCAAGAAGAGCCGGAAGCGCAAATATTTTAAGTATTTCGTAAAAGTTTCATGAGAAATTACAGTAACCTTTAGACTGAAGGAGTGTCGCGCTTTATGATAGTGAACTTAGCGTGGATGGGTTCGGCTCACATCCCATCATTGAAGGACAAATGCTATAATTTCCATTGTTTGGTTTAAAGGCGACTTTTGGTCCAAACGGGGCCAATTACGTTAGAAAATGACACAGTCCGGTAAGCACTCTATTATTGTACGTATTGTTCTTTTTTTGAAAGTAAAAGCAGTCCAGTGACGTTCGTCCTACTTGTGGTCACCATCTGTTGAACATGCAGAAATAGATTTTTTTTTCTTAATTGGTGGACAATTAAACTTAAAGAATAACTAGGTTAGTCGCTGTTGTTTCCTTTATCTTTTGATTTAACTTGTGTTTAAAGACTTAACTTTCTACAATAAATATTTTCATTTACATTAATAAATTTTAATCAAGGCGCATTTGCGTTCAGATGAAGACGATCGGGAATAAATGATATGAATTATTCTTAGAACACTTTGAAATTCTAATGCTGCCAGCATTTCCATTTTTATTGGCGTATGGAACTGGGTAAGTGCTGTATTTAATTTACTAAATGTGGGATAGAGGTTCATCAGGTTCTTGGCCCACTCGTTGGATAATAATAAATAAAGAAATAAGAAACCTTCTGAGATGAAGAGGAAAACGTGTAATTTATTATTTACGACCTTCCCACAATTAATACATGCTAATACTGCTTGTAATTATTACGTTATTACAGTATCTAATCACAGCGATAAAATTAATTACAGCACGGAAAAATGAAGGCCAAATCTAAGGACTAGGATTTAAAACAAAAAAAATTGGCCGCCCGAGCAGGGACTTGAACCCTGGACCCTTGGATTAAAAGTCCAATGCTCTACCGACTGAGCTACCCGGGCTTGTACATGACCTACTCTCATCATAAATTTAATGAACAGAGTATCTTAATATCGTTTTTAATTATTTTTATTTATTTTAAGTACATTACAATTGCATGTATTTGCTTTGGCTGTTGTTTATTAATTTATTTAAATTTGATATGTTAAGTTTAGTAACTTTAAGATGTCAATGTTGACAGTTGTGCATTTTGACATAAAATTTGCTGCGTATTTTAAGGTTACGTAATAAATAATGCACGCGCTTTAAAACTTCAAATGTTTTTGTGACGTGAAATTCCCCTAGATGCGACTAATCAATGACAAGACATTAAATTTCAACATGTCACCTACACGATCGTCTTTTGTACCCCAAAACCCAATTTACACAATACCGCATTTGAAACGTTTGCAACAGTCACAAATTACACAATGAAAATTTTAAAGTGGCCTTGGATGTTTTACCTACAATAATGTCATTACTAGGCCTACAATAATATGTAATTATTGTGCCTACTTACTATAGTAAAGTCCGTTTTTTTTAAAACACCTGCATTTTCTCCTGCATTACAACCGGCAACGTTGCCTAGGGAGATTTTTGGTGAGAAAATAGTTGTCAAATTTTTGACATTTCTGAAAATTAGGCAGTGTTTCCGTTAAACACGTTTCTTTTACAGCCTGTTGGATTAAAGGATTTAATAGTGAAAAGACTCGGCACAGCCTGAAAGGGCGTTTTGTGTAATCAAATTGTCAATTAGGCAACTAACCTATTTGATTTTATCACCAAAAAGTCACCATCGACGACGTTGCCGGTTGTAAAGTGGTGGGAGAGTGCAGTGTTGGTGGTTTTTTAATAAAAAAACGGACTTTACATCCGGTGAGAGAGTGGGAGATTTCGACAGTTGACATATAGGTTGGCAGCAAATTATGCCTCAAAATACACTAAAAACACTAAATTCCTAGGCGAAATGGGTTGACAGGGTTGTCAGTAACTGAGGTTATTTTGTTATTTTAAATTTCGCGCGTATGGTACATTTGTTATTACGTAGATTTAGTGACTTTTCTGTCATTCAAACTCTCACTATACGAACTATACTACAGTCAATATCAAAAAGATTATAAAAACCGTTCGTTTTTAGTATTCTTATGAGCTTTAAAAATTCAGTTGGTATACGTCTGAAGTACGTTTTTTCTTTTTAGCATGAAGTTATAATGAATAAACCTGCGAATCTGCACTGAAAATAACAAAAACAAGTTTATTCCAGATGCTCCTACAATTGGACAAATATGACAGTTCTAGTTTGACATTGCAGGAGTTTAAAAAAATCAGCACTGTGCTGAACGACCAATCACAAAACCGCATTTTAAATTTGGCGCCTACAAAAATTACATCACACAATTTTGCACAAATTAGAAAAATGCGTTATGGAAATGTTTGTTTTGACCACAATAATGGATCACTTTTGTAAAAACGGCTAAAACTTCTTCTGATAGTGGCAAACCGTCAAATCAAAAAAAATAAATTTGACAGATGACAGTTATCTTAGAGGCATTGACGTTTTATGTAGCAATATTTTCCCATTTAACAAATTAGTTTTTATGGTGTAAAATGTGGCTTCAATTCATGTTGCTCGTGTTCGTTCATGACGCAACAGAAATCGCACTCGTTCAGTGTTTTTTGTTACCAACACACAAATAATTAAATTATGCCCCCTTGACTCCAGTTGATTCTACGCTCATGCGTCAACCCTTCAATCAGTGAAATTCGCTAAAACCTACGTGCGAAAATGTAAAGCCACCTTTGATTAATATAGTGCCAGTGCTGCCAACAGGCGAAAAAGTAACAACAAAAATCCCAAGATATTTGCGATAATTAAATAATTAGTTTGCAGACGTTTTATGATCCCATTTTTATTGACTGACATGGGAAAGGTGAAAACAGGTGTAAAGTACCAATTTTGCGGCGATTAAACTTAATTACGCACCATTAGAAAATGGAGTGTCAAGTGCAGGAACAGTATAATTAAAACTAAAACGGCCACTGAGATTTGTTTTGCCTAAAAATCTCAGGATTCCAGGATGTAAAAAGGAAAGTTCCCCGGGTTTGTCTAATAAATTACACTTTGTTTACACACCAAATTCGAAATTTCCCCAACAAGCGAAATATCCATACATTATCCAATTAAACCATCTTTTTTAATTAAAACTTCATTCACCTCGTTCGAAATGGAACAACACGGTTACCAACCATGTCGGCACATCAAACATCGTTCCAAAAAAAAAAAAAAAAAGTTGCGAACATGTGTTTTATGACGGCGCGCAAAATTGCTCGTCAATTATCCGAAAGGCATCGCCATTCATCATCGCCTGGCCAAGACAGATGCGTTTAGAAATTCGTCACATTTTGAGAAAAATGCTGTGGACAGTGGAGCCGCTGCATAGGAATGTCAGGAAAGTTGTAGTGATGATGAATACCTACCTACTTTATCACGTTTAATTTTTTTACTTTCGAGGACATGTGGTCACTTTCTAGACAATTATTGCATCTTTGTTATGCACGGCTGGCGGATTTAATGGGGGACTTTGCCAAATTGCTGCTATTAGACCGCTTTACCACCGAATCAGATCAGAACGGTTTAATGGGGAATTCGTCACTCATAACTTTTATTAACAGGTTTTGGAAATTATCACACTTACATTACAATTTGGGCGAAATCTCAGACTGTGGTGTAACAAATACATAATATGCGCCGTCTAGTTGAAAAAGTGTGCTGATTTTAATTAGTCAGAGATTTTGCCGCTTTTTTTTACGTGTTTTCTTTCATATTCTTGCAGATTATAGGTCGACAGTCTTGGTTCTTAACAGCTTCGAATATTTTTCTCATTTCTTCGGCTTTTTCAACGGCTTTCCCTCTAAAACACCAATTAGATCGTGCACCAACGCATAACTCGACTTACTCTTGGGTAAAAGTATTTAATAAATTCTCGACGTGATGTTCGGCATTCTGACTAGAGCTAGCACTTAGCACCAGCTCACAAAGAATCCGATCTTCGCAGCCCACGGAGTTGAAGTAGTTTAGAGAAGAAAGAAATTTTTTGTTGGCGTCCACCGCTCGGGATCTCGATTGTCTAAAAAGAGAAAATTTTCTAAAAACTGTCCTTTCTACACTGCAATTTTCAAATTTGGGTGACGTAATAAACATGTTTCAACTAGTCAATGCTCCAAATTTTATTGGCGTAGCATTATAATTAACAAAATTATGATTCCAAAAATAGAAATTTCTAGTTTGTTTTCAAAATAAAAATTTCTAAAAACTGTCTCTTTTGGTCTACAACTTTCTAATTTGAAGGAGGTAACAAACATATTCAAATTAGTAAAATCCCCAAATTTCAATGCCACAGCGTGAAAATTACCAGAATTACAAATTTTTATTCCAAAAAAATGAGAACTTTCAGTTCGGTTACAAAATAAAAATTTCTAAAAACTGTCTCCTTTGGTACACACCTTTCTAATTTGGAGGAGGTAATAAACATGTTCAAATTAATAAAATCCCCAAATTTCATTGTCACATCGTAAAAATTACCAGCTTACAAAATTTTAATTCAAAAAAAGGGAATTTTTGGTTCAGTTACAAAATAAAAAATTCTAAAAACTGTCTCCACTGGTCTACAACTTTCTAATTTGAAGGAGCAGATAAACAAGGTTAAATAAGTAAAACCCCAAAATTTCATTGCTACAGCGTAAAAATTACAAGAATTACAAATGTTTATTTAGAAAAAATGGAAATTTTTTGTTCGGTTGCAAAATAAAATTTTGTAAAAACTGTTTCCTCTGGTCTACTACTTTGTAATTTGGAGAAGGTGATAAACATGTTTAAATTAGTAAAATCCCCGAATTTCATTGTCACATCGTAAAAATTACCAGATTTACAAATTTTTATTTAAAAAAAATGGGAATTTTTAGTTCGGTTCTAAAATAAAAATTTCTAAAAACTGTTTCCTTTGGTCTACATCTTTCAAATTTGGCGAAGATAGTAAACGTATTCAAACTAGTAAAATCCCCAAATTTCGTTGCCACAGCGTAAAAATTACCAGATTTCCAAATTTTTATTTAAAAAAAATGGGAGTTATTAGTTTGGTTCCAAATTAAAAATTTCTAAAAACTGTTTCCTCTGGTCTACATCTTTCAAATTTGGAGGAGGTTATAAACATGTTTAGTTTAATATAATCCTCAAATTTATTGCCACAGCGTAAAAATTACCAGAATTACAAATTTTTATTTAAAAAAAAATGGGAATTTTTAGTTTGGTTCCAAATTAAAAATTTCTAAAAACTGTCTCCTTTGGTCTACAACTTTCTAATCTGGAGGAGGTGATAAACATGTTTAGTTTAATATAATCCTCAAATTTCATTCCCATAACGTAAAAATTACCAGATTTACAAATTTTTATTTAAAAGAAATGAGAATTTTTAGTTCGGTTCTAAAATAAAAATTTCTAAAAACTGTCTCATTTGGTCTACAACGTTCTAATTTGGAAGAGGTGATAAACATGTCCAAACTAATAAAATCCCCAAATTTCGTTGCCACAGCGTAAAAATTACCAGATTTCCAAATTTTTATTTAAAAAAAATGGGATTTTTTAGTTTGGTTCCAAATTAAAAATTTCTAAAAACTGTTTCCTTTGGTTTACACTTTTCAAATTTGGAGGAGGTTATAAACATGTTTAGTTTAATATAATCCTTAAATTTCATTGCCACAGCGTAAAAATTACCAGAATTACAAATTTTTATTTAAAAAAAATGGGAATTTTTAGATTGGTTCCAAATTAAAAATTTCTAAAAACTGTCTTCTTTGGTCTACAACTTTCTAATCTGGAGGAGGTGATAAACATGTTTAGTTTAATATAATCCTCAAATTTCATTGCCATAGCATAAAAATTACCAGATTTACAAATTTTTATTTAAAAAAAATGAGAATTTTTAGTTCGGTTCTAAAATAAAAAATTTTAAAAACTGTCTTCTTTGATCTACAACGTTCTAATTTGGAAGAGGTGATAAACATGTTTAGTTTAATATAATCCTCAAATTTCATTGCCATAGCATAAAAATTACCAGAATTACAAATTTTTATTTAAAAAAAATGAGAATTTTTAGTTCGGTTCTAAAATAAAAATTTCTAAAAACTGTCTCCTTTGGTCTACAACTTTCTAATCTGGAGGAGGTGATAAACATGTTTAGTTTAATATAATCCTCAAATTTCATTCCCATAACGTAAAAATTACCAGATTTACAAATTTTTATTTAAAAGAAAAAATGAGAATTTTTAGATCGGTTCTAAAATAAAAATTTCTAAAAACTGTCTCATTTGGTCTACAACGTTCTAATTTGGAAGAGGTGATAAACATGTCCAAACTAATAAAATCCCCAAATTTCGTTGCCACAGCGTAAAAATTACCAGATTTCCAAATTTTTATTTAAAAAAAATGGGATTTTTTAGTTTGGTTCCAAATTAAAAATTTCTAAAAACTGTTTCCTCTGGTCTACATCTTTCAAATTTGGAGGAGGTTATAAACATGTTTAGTTTAATATAATCTTCAAATTTCATTGCCACAGCGTAAAAATTACCAGAATTACAAATTTTTATTTAAAAAAATGGGAATTTTTAGTTTGATTCCAAATTAAAAATTTCTAAAAACTGTCTTCTTTGGTCTACAACTTTCTAATCTGGAGGAGGTGATAAACATGTTTAGTTTAATATAATCCTCAAATTTCATTGCCATAGCGTAAAAATTACCAGATTTACAAATTTTTATTTAAAAGAAATGAGAATTTTTAGTTCGGTTCTAAAATAAAAATTTCTAAAAACTGTCTCATTTGGTCTACAACGTTCTAATTTGGAAGAGGTGATAAACATGTCCAAACTAGTAAAATCCCCAAATTTCGTTGCCACAGCGTAAAAATTACCAGATTTCCAAATTTTTATTTAAAAAAATGGGATTTTTTAGTTTGTTTCCAAATTAAAAATTTCTAAAAACTGTTTCCTTTGGTCTACATTTTTCAAATTTGGAGGACGTTATAAACATGTTTAGTTTAATATAATCCTTAAATTTCATTGCCACAGCGTAAAAATTACCAGAATTACAAATTTTTATTTAAAAAAAATGGGAATTTTTAGTTTGGTTCCAAATTAAAAATTTCTAAAAACTGTCTCTTTTGGTCTACAACCTTCTAATCTAGAGGAGGTGATAAACATGTTTAGTTTAATATAATCCTCAAATTTCATTGCCATAGCGTCAAAATTACCAAAATTACAAATTTTTTAAGACAAAAAAGTCTGAATTTTTGTTATTATTGGAGAAAATTGAATACAAATCAATTATAACAAACCACAGTTGGTTATAACCGATTTCCACTTCATTAACACTCACGTTCCATTGACGTTTTGCACGGTGATAACAGTCGGAGTCAAAGCGCTGATCAACAAACCAATCGGAATAAAAGCCGTTAAAAACTTGACAATTTTCTTCCAGGGATTCCCTTGCATCGCATGACCCGTCGGTTTTTCCACCCCAAACTCAAAGTTACTTTTGTGATTATTACCATACACAGGAGCGGTAAAATCAAATTGGTTCTTCTGCACAGTTTTCTTCTTCTCATACTCCGCGAATTTGCTCCAGTCATTTACCGGAATTTTCCCTGTGTCAGCCTTGGACGGAATGCTATAACTCTTGGAGTCTTTCTCATTATAAAACTGGTAAGGTCGTTCATTACTAGTCGGTGTTGTCGCAGTTGTCGGAAATTTTATTCTTGCTGTCCACGGCTGTTCCGTCGTAAAACTACTCGTAAGCCACTGTCTGTCTGGAAAATTATAGGAGAAATGCTTAGCTTCTGGCAGCGCCGGAGGCACCGGAAATTTGTTGTATTCCAAGAATGTTTCCACTTGTGGGCTCGGTCGAAACTCGGATTTTCCTTTTTCTGTTGAGTTAGTCGAAGTTCTTTCAATATTCTGACTTTGAGCCGACGGTTGCGTCGTAAACTCTAACGCAGTTTCGTTCGTTGTTGAGACATTCTGGCATCTCGCTTGAGACGCCAGTAAAAAACATGAGATTAAGAAATACCACATTGTCACAATGAGACTGAAATAAAATAAATTTTACTCTTATTTATAAACTGTGTGAACAAGCTCGATATTGTCCATTGTGTTTAGTCTCCATAAAAGAAAGTTCATCAATTTCTGCAACTATTACATGCTCTAGATGCACTTGCAACATTTTCTTCCGCGGAGAAAGTTACCATCTTCAAATTTTCGCGCAGTAATGGTGGCGGCCTCTGACGGACCAAAATAAACAGTCAAGTTCAAAATACGATACTGCGAAACTGAAGATAGTCGGACGTGGATTTTTCAGCCTACACTAAAACCCCAATTCCGGGCCAGTTGTACCAAAATTGAATAATTTCAATGAGTTAACAGTGCCGAACGTCTTAAGCAAGCTGTTGAAAGTATTAAGTTGGTGCTTTTCCCCGTATTTTTTGCAAGAAATTGAAATAACACCTTCGAAGACTAGTTCCAGATGTGTAGCCTAGTTGGCGCTATGTAGGTCACATCCGGGTCGATAAAAACGCGCTCTGTAAACCTGTCTACGTTGACAGCTGTCATGATTGTAAATTGTAAACAGAAGAAATTAAATGACTGACGCGAAATTAGAGGTACAATTATCTAGTTTTGTTAATTAGACTCATTGTTTTATTCTTTAGATGTTTGACGATGTCGGCGGGGCTGTCGAGGGCGAAATGTCCATCCCAGGGGCCAAAACCCAAGGGTTGGGTAAACCCGATTTTAACACGTTGGATGAACCGATCAAAGAGACGATAGTGAGTTTCAATCTTAATTTGTGATCAAGCCACCTGTGACTAGACGCATGTCTTTTCTTTACTATAATTATGAGGTTAAGAGCTGCCAACTTTGTGAATCTCTGAACTCAAAGTTTCTAGTCTCTTATTAAAACTTCTAGAGCCGTTTAATTGCGAAACAATGTGTTTTAGAGTTACACAGAAAAGCGCACTGGTGGCTCAACTGTCGTCACGATCATACCATGAACTCTCAGACATGACTTCACTCATAATCATAGCCAATTTGATTATAAAAAATGAACACGTGTTATTTTCGTTTTTTTAGCTCCGGGATTTGAAGGCTGTGGGAATCAAATTTGCACATGTGCTGTTTCCAAAAGAGAAGAAGACTTTACTGAAAGAATGTAAGCTTCAGTTTTGACTTGTGTGAGACTAAAATTGAGTTTTTAGGGGATTTGTGGGGGCCTCTGATGCTGTGCACATTTATGGCAATGTACGTCTGTCTTAAATTAACAAAAGAAATAAAGTAGAGTGTTTCAGGGTGCTACAAGGCTCTAATACTGCAGACAATTCCAATGATGGGGGCCCTGAATTTGCGGAGGTTTTTGTCATAGTGTGGATAGGTTCCATGGTGGTCACTTTAAACTCAAAGTTGCTAGGAGGCAACATGTAATTTCCCCTTTTAAATTCTTCGTTTTTCTTAATTTAATTTTCAGATCTTTCTTCCAAAGTATCTGTGTTTTGGGGTACTGTCTTTTACCCACAACAATCGCACTGATTATTTGTAGGGTAATTCTCATCGCTGAGCAGACCAATTTGTTGTTTTTCCTGAGATTTACAGTCTCCATGATGGGATTTGCATGGGCAACTTACGGTAATTTTACGGTGTTTTAATTTGGGTTATTAAAATATGATTTCAGCTTCAATGGTGTTTTTGGGGGACAGTCAGAAACCTGGCAGAAAAGTATTAGCGGTGTATCCGATTTTTTTATTTTACTTTATTATATCGTGGCTTGTTATTTCACACACAAATACTTAATTGTGAAGTTAACTTTTATTGTATTCTGGTCAAGTATGAATGTTCCATGTAAAGTGTTTTTGTTATAATAAATTTTCTTATTTATCATACGAATTAATACAGTGACGGCCAAAAGTAACTTCCACAATAAGGCGCCATCTGAACTACCAAGAGCACGTCATCTAAACTACTCATGGGACATTACAGAACTACCAATGAGATGGTATTAGAACTACTAATGAGATGCCATGAGAATTACCAATGAGACACGTCATCAGAGCTATCAATGAGTTAGTTTGTCACACACGAGAATCAGTTATCAGAAGTAGGTGCTAATCGGACGTCATTAGCACTACCAATGAGACGTCATCAGCACTACTAATGAGACGTCATCAGAACTATTAATAGAACGTCGTCAGAACTACCAAAAAAGAAGTTAATAATGGTGACTGCATTCTGTGCAATTTTCTCACTCCTTTTTGCCCATTTTGTGGCCACAGAAGGCCTGCAATGCAAAAACGAGAATAACGAACCTGTGGACTGGTAAAAAAGACCCCAAAACCGCTCAAACTGATACCTCCTTTTAGGTTCACAGTCTACAAAATCCCAAAAATAGAACACGATAACGAGTTGATAAAATCCGGCGTTGGTTACCTCTACGTTACCTCAGAAAATTACCTCAATTGGACGCTCTCAAACTTCGCTATTTCCGACAATCAGTCAATCATAGCCAAAACTCTCACCCCCTTCTTTTCCCGGAACGCTTCCTACGTCTTTTACAACGATCAGCCCCCGAATGAACCCATCAAAAGTGAAAAAGGGCACACTAAAGGGGTCATTCTATCAGACGTAGAAGGTGGTTTCTGGCTAATCCACTCAGTCCCTCATTTTCTTGAGCTAACTTCTCAGTACAGTTACCCCAAAACTGGGCTCAAAGAAGGCCAAAGTTTCCTCTGTATTTCCTTAGATTTAAAAAATCTGAACAAAGTGGGGGTGCAGCTCCAGTTTAATGAGCCTCAGATTTACGCGAGTTACATTTCTGAGGTTCTACAGACGAAACTGGGGAAGATTGTGGAGGCTGCTTCGGGGGCTGTCGTCAAAACACCTCCGTGGTACAATCAAATTAGCATTACGACCTTAAATGGGGCTAGCTTCCACTCTTTTGCAAAGTCGAGGAAGTTTGGGAAGGATTTGTACCATGATTGGGTCGCCCCAAGTTTAACTTCAGATTTGTTGACGGAGACGTGGTTGAATGGTGATGGGAGGCTCCCATCAAACTGTACCAACTCAATTAAGTGAGTGAGTGGAATTTTGGAACAAATTTAATATTTTTTGTAGTGTTTTCAACATTGAAACTCTCTCCATAAAAGGCGAAAATATTTCATTCTCGGACTCTGAAGACCACTCCAAATGGGCTGTAAGTCTCCAGTCATCCTGGATCTGCATCGGTGACATCAACAGAATGGTGAGTCTCAACCCTCAACTTCTTTAAACTGCTTTTTTTAACAGAACCACCAACAATTCCGAGGAGGTGGTACCGTTTGCTTAAACAACTTAAAACTATCGGAAAACTACAGAAACTCCGTCAAGACAATAGAAAAGTGCCTCAGTACCATAATCTAACTTTATTATCTAATATTTACAACAAATAAATAGAATTATTGTGATGTGGGCTTATAGTACTGTTTCGCTGACGGTTGGGGGCACCGGTACTTCGCCATTTCTATTTCAGCCTCATAGTAACTCGTCTTATCGTAACAGAAGTACTCGGGATTCTTGTAGGACGTGTTTTTGGCAGCCCCAGGTCCTACAAGTTCATTGGGAACATTGACAACGGCATTGCTGAGTCCAGGAACGTCCGCAACATGTGAGCTTGTCGCCTGTTTATTGTAGATAATTTTGCCGGCAGTAAAACTGCGCTTGAAGGAGGAAAAGTGGCGCAAATTGCACAGTTGTCGCGAAATTATGGTGTTCGCAACCATTTTAGGTTATGGTCGTATTTTGACACTTATGTAATATTCTGGGGTTTTTTTGGTGACGTTGGCGTTCTGAGGTTGGCAGTATTTTTGTTCTCTGTTGGGATTGGTCGATAGTGGCGATTCCTGTGTTTTTTTCGTATAAGTTGTGCATGTTTTGATGGTGGAGGCGCGAAATTTTCTATTTTAATTAATCCGGCGCATTCACCATTTTCACAAGAGTTAAAGTGAGTTTTCTATTTCGTGTTTTAAGACGATCTTCTTAGTTTACCTGATTTAGTTGGTAAGTATTAAATTCTACTATAATTAAACACATTTAACTTTAAACAGAAGCAAAATTGTTAAAAACAATGAATGAAAAAGTATCTAAACCTCCACGTTTCTAAAGAAACTATCACTAGTACTCAGCAACAATTCAATTTCAAAATTACCGCTCAACTGTCCTTCCGATCGACTAATAAAAATGATTACGACATGATTACTTAATTCTTTTTCGTCGTTGCCCAAAAAATTGTAGCTGTCTGTAAGGCTCAGACGATAATTGCTAATTGATTTGCACCCCGACCAACTAATTAAATAAGATTACGTGATTACCTAACTGTTTTTCTTATTGCGCAAAACATAGTTCGCGCTAACAAAGACACTGCATTCCCAAAACCATGAAAATTAAAAGGGAATAAACGGGGTGTTTCCTATAAATTGTTTAAACTAATAAACGAAAATGCGAAATGTAAAATTAAAGCGGCTTTAAGTAGACTATCTGCTAGTACTCGCAACTATTTACTATATATCAACTACACGCCTGACTTTAAACAAGTGTGCACTGTGTCCAAATAAACTCATTAACACCTACTTTTTAATTTAAATTCTAAAACAGCACTATTTTACTGCACATGCACAAACACAACCATCTCTTCCAAGTCGCCGCGCTCAATTGATTAAATGAGGGATTAAGGTCATTACAAAACCTCGGTAAAAACTGTCCTTCTCGTTTATTTGTCGCTTAATTAAGACCGCCACATTGTTGTCATTATATTTACGCAAAATTCAAACATAAGGGCGCACAACTAATTTGTAGGAGGACTATGAGACGACGAACCGAAATTCGACTGTAACTTGTAGGATAAACAACTGTATTGTTGGTTGCCTATATTACATGCTATTTTTCTGAAGGTAAGATTTGAACGATCTTGACACTAAAACTTTTAATTTCTTATTATACTGTCTAGTTTTTCTTAATCTACAGCTAGCCAAAGAATGTAGTCAGGAAATTCAAGATAACGGTTTGTGTCTTCACTCTATTATTGGTTTGGGTCTGAAATATCGTGCAAAGCTTCTGTGACATTTGCATAGATGACACCACTTCATGTCCATCTAACTTGTTAACCTCTGTTTTTTGTGCCTTGTTTAGTTTGGTTGGTGGTCAGATTGTTTTCCACTTTTAGCTGAATTTTACATGACGAATTTGTCTAGAAAGACGAAATAATTAAACCAAGGTATGTAAAACGCCTTTCATAACCTAAATTTTCATTTTCTTTTGAAGCAAGATGCCCCCAAAGAAGAAGCCGGCCAAAAGTGGCTATTGGCAATTTTTCCTAGAATGCAGAGACAAGCAGAACCAGAAAGCGGGGAAACAGATGAACACTGGAGAACTGCAGAGTTACGCTGGGGCGAAATGGGCGGTAGGTTTGTTGCTGTTACTGTGACTAAATGGGGCCCCCTTGCAGACAGAATTTCCATCCTCTGATAATATTTCGATAAAATATCGACCAGGATATTAACAGTTTTGCGATGAAATTATCGCTTTTTTATCATACAAAACGAAGATATGAAATCTGTTTTGATTTCTTCACATTTCAGCAGTTTTTATCAACGTTTTTTAACATTGTTTTGCCATATTGTTTTGCTTTTTGTCCAGATGTCTAGATCGCATCAAGTCTCATTCTTATCGCTACGTACATATTCAATCTTTATTTTATTTATTTGTTTTCATTATTTTTCCCCTTATTTGAACTAGTTACTTTATAAGAATAGAGTAATGTCATGTTACATTTCCATGACTTTCTCAGGGACGAATTAGGGTCGGTTGGGGCCCGGGGTCACGAACAACGCAGTCATGGCTTTCTAAATGCTAATAAGTTGGTCATTGTTGTCGAATCTCCACCTGCGAAAAAGTTTTGGATAAAATGTTGTATTACACTCGTGTACAATGTATTTTTCCCGTTAAAATGACCCGTTTTGTTCCGCAGGCGATGTCGAAAGAAGCGCGCGAGCCCTACAACCAAATGGCGCTCTACGCCAGGGAGCAGTTTACCAACACAACGAGTAAACTCACCACTGACGGTTACGAAATTGACGAAATTGAGAGACAGGAAAAGGAAGTGCTCTCTAAGGAACAGGAAATGAAAAACGAGATTACCAAAACTCTGAAATTAGCTCACTTTTCGTCAAGTAAAAGCGTTACGAATCTTAACATTCGTTGATTTTTTTGTTGTAGATTTACCTGAGCAGGTGTTTTTTATTGTTCATATCAACCATTTGACGTACTGTAACAATCCAGATAGATATTTTATTTGTGAAATTGCCATAGCTGCAATGAGTCTCAGAAACGGAATAGAAGAAGTGTTCCACAAAGAAGTACACCCTGGTATGGATAACAGATACAATCGCAAATTTCCCATCATAATTGTGATTCTCTAGGTAATTTACCAATGGGATACTTAGGAGGCGCCATGGCTCACTCCAAAGAAACCCACCAGATGATCGAGCTCGTTAACGATGGCCATAACAACACTTACGAAGTCTTCAAAGATATGATAGACTTTCTGGTAACTGCAAGTTAACGAAAAAGTAACTTTTGCTTTATCTCGTTTGTTTCTAGAAACGGTACACTCCGAAACACACCATTCCGATACTCTACGCCGATGAGAAAATCCTAGACATGACTCGGAACGTCATGGAAAACTTTCGTCTAGATTTTAACTACCCCGACGAAATTAAAGTCTACAAGTTACAGTTTTTGTTCTACACGCTCAAGAACGTGGTGGCGGGGAAAAACGTTTGGCCTACGGAAACTTTCGCTTACAGACAACTCGAGAAGGATCTATATTGCTATACTACGAACATTTCGTGCTCGGTAGGTCAAAAAATGTGTCTATTAAAAAAAAAAAAATTAGCCGTTGAATCTTGATAAAAATTGATGGTTTTGTAGATTTCGAGCTCTTCTTTGCGAATTCAAGCCAGAAAACTGCGAAAATCAGCGAGAAATCGTTCGAATTTCTCTATGAAATAAGATGAATTCGTGCAGATTTTTGCTGTTTTGTTTTTTTGCAAATCAGCGGTTGAATCTTGATAAAAATTGATGGTAATGTAGATTTCGAGCTCTTCTTTGCAAATTCAAGCCAGAAAACTGCAAAAATCAGCGGGAAATCGTCGTTTTGCATCGAAAAAAGCAAATTTCTCTTAAGAAATCTGATGAATTCGTGCAGATTTCTGTTGTTTGTTTTCTTGCAATTTAGCCGTTGAATCTTGATAAAATTTGACAGTTTTGTAGATTTCGAGCTCTTCTTTGCGAATTCAAGCCAGAAAACTGCGAAAATCAGCGAGAAATCGCTGTTCGAATTTCTCTATGAAATAAGATGAATTCGTGCAGATTTTTGCTGTTTTGTTTTTTTTGCAAATCAGCGGTTGAATCTTGATAAAAATTGATGGTAATGTAGATTTCGAGCTCTTCTTTGCAAATTCAAGCCAGAAAACTGCAAAAATCAGCGAGAAATCGTCGTTTTTCATCGAAATATGCCAATTTCACCAAGAAATCTGTTGAATTCGTCCAGATTTCTGCTGTTTGTTTTTTTGCAATTCAGCCGTTGAATCTTGATAAAAATTGATGGTATTCTAGATTTCGAGCTCTTCTTTGCGAATTCAAGCCAGAAAACCGCAAAAATTAGCGAGAAATCTGATGAATTCGTGCAGATTTCTGCTGTTTTGTTTTCTTGCAAGTCAGCCGTTGAATCTTGATAAAAATTGATGGTATTGTAGATTTCGAGCTCTTCTTTGCGAATTCAAGCCAAAAATCAGCGAGAAATCGTCGTTTTGCATCGAAAAAAGTAAATTTCTCTAAGAAATCTGTTGAATTCGTGCAGATTTCTGCTGTTTGTTTTCTTGCAATTTAGCCGTTGAATGATAAAATTTGATGGTTTTGTAGCTTTCGAGCTCTTCTTTGCGAATTCAAGCCAGAAAACTGCAAAAATCAGCGATGAATCGTTGTTCGAATTTCTCGGGTTCGTTAAGTTAGCAATCCCCCCCCCCCCCGCCGTTATTGAATTTCTATAAAATATTACATAGGCCAATGCGCTAATTATGCGCCACAATTTTCATTTTTTGCGCTGTCTCCCCTAGAAAGTTACAATCATTTTTTTTTACCCAATTTTGCGCTTCACTTTGAAACTCACAAAAACAGACTCTTATAGTTAATCGCAAGCTTTCTTTTCCAGTTAAATAAATCCATTTTTTTGGTCAATCAATTATGGCAATTATACAGGGTCCGGCATACTTGAGTCCACCCCCAAAATCGTCTTTAATTTTAAAGATAAAATTTTGAAAATTTGCTCACGCTTATAGTTGACAAAGCTCTAGAAGCTGACGAAAGAATTTGTTTTTTTTTATCACGGTTGGTTTGACGTCGGTTAAGTATAATTTTTAGCGATTTCGCGAATTCAATTTTTTTTAACATAACTGTGATACAAATAATTGAGTTGTTATTTTAAATCTAAATCAGATTGCGTGTAAAATTTTCAAAAAAACGCTGTTTTATCAAGTTAGATTTCAAAATTATGACGGCGCAGTGGCAAACTATGTTTACACCAAAATTTCATAAGTCACTTCATTCACTAGTATGAAGGTCAATTTTGATTAACTTGGGCATGTTGCACTTTATAGACACCAGAAATCGTTAATTTACATTGACAAAGCGACAATTTCACCAAGTAAGACTTTTGTTACAATCTAAAACGAGCCAAAGAATAGATGTCATTTGGGACACAAGATGCTGACAGATGGGTGTAAACGCAGTTCCCAACTTTGACGTAATAAAATTGGAAACTAACGTGATAAAACAGCATTATTTCCTCAAATTTTATATACAATTTGCATTAAATCTAAAATGACAACAGAGATATTTTTAAAACATTTATATTGAAAAAAAATTAAATTAGGGGTTGATTTTACAAACCCTCACAATTAGCTAAAAATTACATATTCAGGCGTCGCGAAGCCAAAACTATCGGTGATAAAAAAAAAATTGCGTCAACTATGAGCTGTGAGTTGTGAGTAACTAGAGTAATCTGTTTTTGAAGGTTTTCAGTAAAGGGCAAAGAATCATTAAAAGGCGCAAAATAGCGCATAATTGGCGCAATTGATTGACATGAAAATCAATTAATTTTGTTAACTGGGAGGGGCTGACGCAGATAAAAAAAATGATTGTGACTTTCTAGGGGAGGCAGTGCAAAAAATGAAAATTGTGGCGCATAATAGAGCATAATTGGCGCAGTTGATTGACATAAAAATCAATTAATTTTGTTAACGGGGGGGGGGGGGGACTGACGCAGATAAAATAAATGATTGTAACTTTTTAGGGGAGGCAGCGCAAAAAATTAAAATTGTGGCGCATAATTGGCGCAGTTGATTGACATAAAAATCAATTAATTTTGTTAACTGGGGGGGCTGACGCAGATAAAATAAATGATTGTAACTTTCTAGGGGAGGTAGCGCAAAAAATGAAAATTGTGGCGCATAATAGTGCATAATTAGCGCATTGGCCTATGTAATATTTTATAGAAATTCTATAACTGGGGGGACTAACTTAACGGACCTCTGTTTTTGTGAGTTTCAAAGTGAAGCGCAAAAAAAACTTTAATTGGCGCAATTGGGTAAAAAAAATGATTGTAATTTTCTAGGAGAGGTAGCGCAAAAAACGAAAATTGTGGCGCATAATAGCGCATAATTGGCGCAATTGATTGACATAAAAATCAATTAATTTTGTTAACTGGGGGGCTGACGCAGATAAAATAAATAATTGTAACTTTCTAGGGGAGGCAGCGCGAAAAATGAAAATTGTGGCGCATATTTAGCGCATTGGCCTATGTAATATTTTATAGAAATTCTATAACTGCATTATAACTAATTCGTGCAGATTTCTGCTGTTTTGTTTTCTTGCAATTCAGCAGTTGAATCTTGACAAAAAATAGACACAAAAATTTCAAAAGTTTTTAAAAAATTTATTTCGAAGACGAACAAAAAATGTTCATGACTTTCGCTTAAATTCCGTAACTTTGTCAGATTTCATTTTAAGTCTGTGAAATTTGGAGGTTTTACTACTTTAGACTTGCTAATTTACTGCTCTAAATTTCAAAATTTTAGAGCAAGAAATAGAGTTATTAGATTTTTTTTTTATTCGAAGACGAACTAAAAATTTTCATGACTTTCACTTAAATTCCGTAACTTTGTCAATTTTTATCCTGCAACTCTGCAATTTGGAAGTTTTACTACTTTAGACTTGTTCACCCTTGTGCAAAAAATAGTGTAGATGTGAAACACACTTCTGTCATTTTGTGTACAAAGAAGTGCTCAAATATTTCACACCTAGACCTAGACTTTTGACAATTTGTTTAGAACAATAAAATGAAAGTCCACACCAAAAAACAGCCTTAAGCGAATTATTCCGAGGTTCATGTTTATTTTGCCTGGACTAAATCGTTATGAATTGATTTTAGTTCCACGAAATGTCGGACTTGTCGGTTTGCTGCAGCCAATCAATTGTTACCAGAACTGCCTATACAATCTGTGACGACTGCTGTGAAGATCTTCGCATAGAACTAGTCCCTGGTTTCCACGTGCCTTCAAACGCCAAAGTCGCTCCTGTGTCTAAAATGACGTCTCGAGCCACGTCTGTGTGCAGTGGTGATGGTTTCCGGAGTGTAAGTCCTCCGTTTGGTTCTTCTTGTGTTAAATTGCTCGTTTATAGTACTCGACTAGAAGCAGGACGGACGAGGGAGGTTACCTCACCAACGAAGAGAGTTTTCCGCCGCTAAGAAGCTCGGATTCTACAGTAAGATTGTTTTTTCCTCACTCTTTTTCTTAATCGATCTTACAGGCATCGTCAATGGTGAGCTTCTCGTCGCTGCAAGGCACGTCCAAGTCCACCAAAGCCGCCAGCAGACTAGGTAAAATTGTGTGCGCAACTCCGAAACGTTACACTTTTGTTTTAGAAGATTCGTTCCGTTCGTTTTCCATGAAGCAATCGGCCAAACGTGATCACCACGGTATTAACTTCCCAGAACATGGCTTCAAGAACAATTAAACTTGATTTTAAGTTTTTGTTGTAAAGACTTCTATTATTTTTTTATTCAGAATATAATAATTAAGTTGAGGTTACAGTCTGGTAATTGAAGGATTCCTGCAAGCTTCTGGATGTGTTTCGGAGATCAGAGTGCAGACAACCCTCCTGAAGTCGACGAGACTCGCGTCTTGGAGTTGTTGGTTGAAGACCTGGAAAACTCCCTCAGTTTTGTACAAACCACCCCAAATTCTTACCCCGTTGTAAAGAACCGTCGGCACAAATTTCGGTGAGATTCTCGCCGTGGCTTCCTCTGCCAACAACTGCAGTTGTTTACCACTCTCGGAATTGTAACACTGAGCGACGTGGGCGAAGTTGACTCCAACGGCTTCAGCGCACTGAAAATCATCGTCGATTTATTGTCGGGAAACTTGGGAAAAGTACCGTTTGGCCGGACTCCTCCTGCCCCTTTTTGAACGAGATCATGAAGCAGTTCGCGTAGTCAACTTGGAGGTTTTGGTCTGGAAGGACATTGAGGACGCACGACTGTATTCTATTCCCTTTGCATTCCTGGGGGCCGTGCTGGCAGGCGAACTGAGCTCCATTCTGCACGCTCTGGAACAGTTAAAACGTGTTTTTGGAGCTGGCCGGACTGGTTTTTTACTCTTTTTGGGTTCATCGAACGAATACTCACCGCACTTTTACCAAACGGAGTCAATTTCAAGTCGACGTACGGCGATAATTCCTTAAAAACCGGGTGGAGCTGTTGCGTAATGAAGTTGAGGCTGTCGGGGCACAAAGACTCGTAGAGAATTTCCACGTGCAGCTAAAAAAATGCGCTGATAACACTAAAATCTTACAAAGGTCTCACCTTCGGTTGGCATTGTATTATCGGAATGAGAATAAGACAAAAAAGGGGCAAAGACAATTCACGCATGTTTAAGAAGCGAAACTGTTTTTTTAAGACGGGAAAGAGAAAGTGGAACGTGTGTGGGCGCCCGGGCGGTAAACCCACAATTATACACTCGTCAACCACTCGCTAAGAAGGAGGGAACACGAATATCGCAATCATTTCAAAAGTTTGAATTTTTTTACACCAACAATCGCAGCGCTATCTATTGGTGCAACTCGGTATCACTTCTGCGAACGAAAAATCAATATTTCGTCTCTTTTGAACCAAATTTTTTATCCATAATAAAGAAGACACTTGAAAATCACCCACAGACCACAAACCAAGAAGTTAGGATAAGAAATGGATAAAAAAATCGGTTTTAAAAAATTTTGCGCCATCTATTGGTGCAATTTGCTATCACTTTTTTGAACGAAAAATTAGTATTTCGCCTTTTTTGAACCAAATTTTTTATCCATAATGAAGAAGACACTTGAAAATCACCCACAGGCCACAAACCAAGAAGGTACTACAATAAATGGATAAAAAAATTAGCGCCATCTATTAGTGCAACTTGCTATCACTTCTGCGAACGAAAAATTAGTATTTCGCCTCTTTTGAACCAAATTTTTTATCCATAATGAAGAAGACACTTGAAAATCACCCACAGACCACAAACCAAAAAGTTAGGATAAGAAATGGATAAAAAAATCGGTTTTAAAAAATTTTGCGCCATCTATTGGTGCAATTTGCTATCACTTTTTTGAACGAAAAATTAGTATTTTGTCTCTTTTGAACCAAATTTTTTATCCATAATGAAGAAGACACTTGAAAATCACCCACAGACCACAAACCTACAATAAATGGATAAAAAAATTAGCGCCATCTATTAGTGCAACTTGCTATCACTTCTGCGAACAAAAAATTAGTATTTTGCCTTTTTTGAACCAAATTTTTTATCCATAATGAAGAAGACACTTGAAAATTACCCACAAACCACATACCAAAAAGTTGCGGCAATAAATGGACAAAAAAAATTAGTTTTAAAAAAATTTGCGCCATCTATTGGTGCAACTTGCTATCACTTCTGCGAACGAAAAATTAGTATTTCGCCCTCTTTGAACCAAATTTCTTTATCCATAACGAAGAAGAGACTTTAAAATTTACCCACAGACTACAAACCAAGAAGTTAGGGCAATAAATGGAGAGAAAAATCGGTTTTAAAAAATTCAGCGCCATCTATCGTCGCATTTCCGCGTCACGTTTTGGAGGGAAAAATTTAACCTCAAACCACCATGAACCCCCCTGAAGACTTCGATTTTCCGTTCCAGCCCTACCCGATCCAACACGACTTCATGAAGTGTCTCTACGAGGTGCTCGAAAGCAGGAAATTGGGGATCTTTGAGAGTCCCACAGGAACGGTGCGTTTTACCAGTTTTAACACCCCCAAAAATCGTTCTTTTAGGGAAAGTCGCTCAGTATTATCTGTGGGGCTGTTCGGTGGCTTAAAGACCACAACAAGCTTGAAAGAGAGACGATAAACTCTCAAATTACCACTCTGGAAAAGGAGAAAAGTAAGTTTTCTTCAGACTCTGGAGATTGGTTGTCTGCACAGTCCCAGGAGATTGAAATGGGGCGGAGGATCAACGAGCTGAAGATCCAGAGGAATAAGATCAATGAGTATGATGCCAAGCTCGAGAGTTTAAAGAAGAAGAAAACTGACATCTTGAAGAAGAGAATGAAGACTGTGAAGATTGTGGAGAGGGAGCAGACAGAAGAAGATGATGATATTGTGCTTGAGGTCAATGAAGACACTGAAGAAGACCCTGAAGAAGAGACGGGGAATACGTACAAACCCACTAAAGTAACACCAACTCCCCTCATCTTCTTTATTTGTGCAGATTTTTATTTGTAGCAGAACCCATTCTCAACTCAGCCAGTTTATTGGTGAAATCCTCAAGTCACCTTTTGGTAAAAACTTAAGAGTTGCGTCTCTGGCTTCTAGACAAACGTACTGTATAAACCCCAATGTAAAGAAGTTGAAGAACAACTCTCTTATCAATGAGAGGTGTTTAGACAAACAGAAGAAAAGTGGAGGAGTCAGATCTGCCAAAAGACAGAAAGGTGATTCCTCAAGGTGTCCTTACTACAAACCCTCCGCGATTGAAGACTTGAAGGACTTAACACTCACTGAAGTGCTTGATGTGGAGGATTTGGTCAAAACCGGGAAAGAGTTAAACGCCTGTCCTTACTACTCCAGCAGATTAGCTGCAGAGGACGCTGAAATTATTCTAGTTCCTTACAATACCATCCTCCACAAAGCTACAAGAGAAGCTAATGGTAATTTGCAACAGTCTGCAGAAACTGCGCTAATGGTAACTTGCAGGCATTGATCTCAAAGACAACATTGTCATAGTGGATGAAGCGCACAACCTCCTGGAGGCCATGGCTCAAATGCACAACTCGGAAGTAACTCACGCGCAATTACAAGAAAGTCTTCTGCAAGTCAAATGTTACAAGCAGCGTTTCCACACGCGCTTCTCCTCCTTCAATCTCTTACAAATCAACCAGTTGATCTTCGTGATCAACAAACTCCAACAGCTCCTGGAGGGGGAGAAAACCACCCTCGACAGCTTCACCGTGGAAAACTTCGTAGTCACCGCGAAAATTGACAACTTCAACATGTTCAAACTCCTCAAATTCTGCAAAAGCAGTCGAGTTGCGCAAAAGGTATTACTGGTTGCCTACATCCCGACTTGATTCGCGGTTTCCAGGTCCGGACGTACGCCCTCAAGTACCCGTGTGATCAAAAAATCATCGAAAAACCGGCGAAGAAGGGAGTCCGCGACTTTCTTTCAACTCTTGGGGGAGCTAAAACGGAGGAGGGGCCCCCTTTGGAGTTCTCGCTCAATAATCCTCTCCTTGCGACAATTTCGTTCTTGGAGTCTCTAACATACTCCTACAGCGATGGTCGCATCTTCATTCATCGCCACGCAGACAAATCAAAGTCGAAACTCCAGTTTCTCCTGTTAAATCCTTCTAGGAACTTCGAGGACGTCGTGAAATCCGCACGCTCCGTGATCGTCGCCGGCGGAACAATGAAACCGAGCGACGAGTTCAAACACCGTCTTTTCACCAATTCTGGTGCTTCTGCCGATCGTATTGTGGAGTTTTCTTGTGATCATATAATTCCCACTGAAAATATCTTGCCTATTGTTGTGACGGAAGCGCCGGGGAAAGAGAAGTTGCTCTTTAATTACGAGCAAAGAATGTCGATGGTTCGACCCGTCTTAACTCAATTCTTCCTCTGATTGTCATTTCCAGGGAAAATGCATGAAACGGATAATTGAAGACACTTGTAGAGTCGTTCCTGGCGGGATTGTCATCTTCTTCCCGTCTTACAAATACGAAGACTGGATCTGGCAGCAACTCAAAGACGTGTCTTTCGGACGCGCCGTGTTCCGAGAGCCGCAAGACTCCTCGTCTGTTGATTCAGTCTTGAAGGCTTATGGGGATGCTATAAGGAAGACGGGACGCGCGTTGTTGTTCAGTGTCGTCGGTGGTAAGTTGAGCGAAGGGTTGAACTTCAGCGACGATTTAGGGAGATGCGTCATCGTGGTCGGGATGCCATATGCAAATATTACGGCACCGGATTTGAAAGAAAAAATGGCGTTTCTGGATAAGACGGAGGGTTCTGGATCGGGAAGAAAATTCTACGAAGGGATGTGCATGAAGGCTGTAAACCAATCAATTGGGAGAGCTGTGAGACATGGAAATGATTATGCGACCATTTTGTTGTTAGATGAGCGGTACAACAGAGCGGCGACCAAAGAAGCGTTGCCTAATTGGATCAAGAAGGCGCTGAAAGTGTACAACTATGAAGACACGTTTTGTGGGATTAAAAAAGTAAACTTTCGAATGTTTCTTATCGTTTTATTTATCTTAATTTTCAGTTTTTTGAAGGAAAGAAGAACGGAAAATAACTTCTGATGTAATTAAGTGTTGGTAATAAAAAATCAGTTATTTATTGAATGAAACTCGTTTATTTTCTCCTATTAAGCGTTTAATAAAACAATTAATTAATTAGTTTAATAGGAAACGATTTTCCGAGTTTTCTCAATAAATTAGTTATTATACGCAACAATGGGAAGTTCGAACATCTGCCTCCGTGGCGCAATCGGCTAGCGCGTTCGGCTGTTAACCGAAAGGTTGGTGGTTCGAGCCCACCCGGGGGCGCTCTTTTTTTTCCCTTAAACCTTACTAACCGAAGTTGATTCATCTTATTGTAGCTTCAAATCAATGAATAAGTCAACTTTCTACAGATCGATTCTTAAAAACACGATTTTTTATGTCATTTTTACGGTGTCATTAAATTTCTAGTCTAATCTAAGTACGCCATGTGTCGGCTTCTTGCACGATAAACTGTCAAATTCGTGAAATTTTTGGTTTCGAAACGTCAAAATTGCTGCGGTGGTTTTAGCTACATGTTTTTTTTTTCTCAAAGCCAACTGCGAATGGAAATGTTTTTGTTTATGACATCATCTTTTGATTTTGACATTAAATTTGCAAGAAAATTTGTTATCTAGTCATCTGCGAAACATTGCTCGGCATTTCGTGTTATTGATTCATACTGATGGCTGTCAAAATGAAAAAAAGGCAAGATTGTAATTTTTAATTAGTTCGAGAACAAAACTGACAGTTCTACAGTCGCGAGCAAAAAATTCTGCTCGTCAATGTCACTGGTATGTTTGACATTACTCATAAATGTCAGGATCACAATGCTTTCTTTTTGCTTTTGAACTGTCACTTTGACATTTATTATCGTATGGTTTAATAAACACGACATGCCGGGCGAGCAAAACTCATGGATGACTAGATAAAAAATAACAAAAACTGTGCTTCGTAGTTATAGTCTATAGTTATAATCTTAAAAGAACGTTAACATTTAGAGAAACTAGAGAAGAACCTAAAATTAATCTAAAAAGAACTCATCAATAAAAATATTATTAAACGTGTAACTTTAGTAATTTTAATGCCACAGTAATGAAATTTTAGGAAATTACTAATTTAGACTTGGTCATTAACTGTTCCAAATTTCAAATTTCTAAAGCAAAGGAAACAGATTTTAGAATTTTTTATTTTTTGGATTAACCCAAAATATATTTTCTTTATCAAAAAACGTGCAACTTTAGTAATTTTAACGCTACAGTAATGAAATTTGAGGAGATTACTAATTTAGACTTGGTTATTAACTTCTTCAAATTTCAAATTTGTAGAGCAAAAGGGACAGATTTAAGAATTTTTTATTTTGCGGATTAACCCAAAATAATATTTTCTTTATCCAAAAACGTGTAACTTTAGTAATTTTAACGCCACAGCAATGCAATTTGGGGAGGTTACTAATTTAGACTTGGTTATTAACTTCTAAAAATTTCAAATTTGTAGAGCTAAAGAGACAGATTTTAGAATTTTTTATTTTGCTGATTAACCCAAAATAATATTTTTTTCTCCAAACGTCACAAAAAGTCACTATTTTTTAGTCGTTTTTAGACAGTAAAGTAGGCAATTTTGTTATAAGTAATGAAAAGCGCTCGTTGACATGGAAACACTTTGCTGCCTAGGCAGAAAAAGTACTTTTTGTGACGGTTACTATTTGAGACTAACATTTTGTATGGCACTTACACAATCTTAACTTTGAAACTCCTTAAAACCAATATTTTTCACAGTAAATGTCATTAATGACAACTACTTGCATAGCCATCCATGTTTTTAGTTCAATTTCCGTTCACTCATTGTAGGTCGTGGAACTGAATTTAACGTTTGGAGAAAAAGTTGTATTTGTTATTTGGCCGAAAAGTGGCTTCCTGTCTCGCAATTTTGCATACGCTCGGCTTCGCCTCGCTACTGCAATTTAATTGCTCGACAAAAAGTACCACTTTTCTGCCGTATAACAAAATCTACTATTTTTATCCAAAAACGTGTAATTTTAGTAATTTTAACGCCACAGTAACAAAATTTGAAAAGATTACTAATTTAGATTTGTTTATTAACTTCTCCAAATTTCAAATTTGTAGAGCTAAAGAGACAGATTTTAGAATTTTTTATTTTGCTGATTGACCCAAAATAATATTTTTTTATCCAAAAAACGGCTGACTTGTTAATTTAAGGACCACAGAAATAAAATCTGGGAAGGTTACTAATTTAGATTTGATTATTAACTGTTCCAAATTTTAGATTTGTCGAGCAAAGGACACAAATTTTAGAGTTCTTTATTTTCCTGATTAATCCAAAATACATTTCTTTTTATCAAAAAACGGCTAACTTTGGTAGTTTTAACGGCACAGAAATGAAATTTTGAAAGTTATTAGCTTTGACGTGGTTATTAACTGTGCCAAATTTAAAAAATGTAGAGCAAAGGATGCGTGTTTTAGAATTTTTTATTTTGCGAATTAATCAAAAATACATTTCTTTTTATCAATAATCGTGTATGCATTTTTCAGGGCTCCAATTGCGCTAAATCCGCCCCTGCAGATGAACACCTTCGATTGGGAAAACTGAGCGGTTTTCCCATCCAATTAGCCACCTCAACCCCCAAGACACGTCGAAACACCACAGGAAATCTTGTTAATGTAGCCGGTAGGGGTTGGAATCTCATTATCATTAGATTTTTATCGCAACCCTTGCGAAAATGTTTGTAAGCTTGGCTGTATCAGGACGCATACATGTGTATGAATGTATGTATTATCCTTGTACGATCATAAATACGAAGCGACATATCGGGTCGTGGTTTTCCTGTCGGCAAACCGGCCAGGAAGCGCGCTAACAAATGGCTTTGTGACATCATATTTACACCCTCCGCTACAAAAATAATATATGTCCGCTCGAATCATTGAGCACAACGTCGACGTCCCGCTGAGACGCAGAAATATCACCACATACGTACACACCCTCGGGATTTCCGCACACAAAAACTAATTAACAGCGAAGGAGATTTAAAATTCTCGCCGTTTTTCCCGCGCCGTCCGTCCGTTTGATTGACGTCCATTCACTTCCGATTTGTCTTAAATCGCCTCGAAATCCCGACTCACAATGCGTTTTAAAAATAAGTGCAAAATAATCGGAAGGGGCCCACAAAAGCCCACGAAAGTTGAGTCTTTTCAGAAAACGCCCCAAATTTAAATGTTTCTTGGCTCAGACAAAGGCCTCAATAAAAATGGGGAGGACAGAAATTAAAGAAAATCGACAGGTCTATAATGAAAGGAGGACTGAGTTCTCATCAGCAGGAAGACGCCGCATGTCGTCCCTGATTGCAGCCTCCGTTACAGTAATTGCATGCTTGGTTCACACGGAACACCCAACACATTCTGCATGTCTTTAGAGGGAAGTTTAGGGGCGCGGAAACGCTTATACACCAGACGCGGACGGACACGGGAATTACCAACACGCTCCTGGGGCTATTGTCAGGGGGTCTATTGACAACTTTGCATCATTTCGTCACAAAAACGGGTTCCAGCACTTTTTGCAGCCGCTTTAATGAACTCGCAGGAATTAAATGCTAACATATTGCAATCCTCCTGAGATAAACTCCCTTATTACAGCAGTTGCTCTCTGGAGACATTAGCCGTCGATAATGCGATAGTAAACAGCGATAGTGGCTGGAGATAAATAGGACGAGATACAACGGTCCAGATAACATCCCCCAGAGCCGCCCCCGTGACAATAGGCGGCTGCCTGACATGTTCATTACATACTCTGATGTGTATTAATGTGACTCGAATTGCTTATCGCGTTAATATGACAGACTTTGATGAGTTTTTAAATCACTATTGTTAATAAACACCCAACGGACTGAAAAACTTATGAACTTCAACGGGTCAAATTAGAAAAAAATTAGGGGTGATGGGGAAATTGGGCGAGAAATGGAAAAAGCTCTTCTGTTATTTTTTTTTTATACAGGGTCCGGCAACACTTGTGTCCACCCCCTAAATCGTCTTTAATTTTAAAGAGAAAATTTTGAAAAAACGTAGTTTGCCGATGCGCTGCCATAATTTTGAAAACTAACTTGATAAAACAACGTTTTTTTCGCAAATTTTAAACACAATTTGCATTTGATTTAAAATAAAAACTCAGATATTTGTATCACAGTTATGTTGAAAAAAAATTGAATTTCCGCAAAAACTCAAAAATCGATAAAATTAAGGCGTCGCGACGCCAACCAAATCGTGATAAAAAACAAATTTTTGCGTCAGCTTCTAGAGCTGTGTCAACTATGAGCGTATGCAAATTTTCAAAATTTTCTCTTTAAAATTAAAGACGATTTTGGGGGTGGACACAAGTGTTGCCGGACCCTGTATAACTGTGATTATTTGAACAAGTAGACTAGAATTCTAATCCGTTAGTAAATTAGCTGCAAATTGTACAAAAAATCTAAACATTGCCAGGTAGTTGGCAAGCCGCAGCCAGGTAAAAAAAAAACTGAAAAGGATAACATTTGAAATACTGAAAATCGAAAAAAAATAGTTTGTTTTATCGAGATCTACCAGTTTAATTTAATGTACTTATTTCTGTTACACCTGTATATTCTTTTGGATTCTTTAACTTTCCTAAAATTTTATTATTTATTAATAGATTCTTAAATTTTTTATGAATTTTACAATTTATTTTTTAAATTCTTTTTAAATAAAAAACTGTTTAGAAAACTTTCGGTGGATGGGATCAAAGTTTATTTATTATTTATAATTTTTAGTATTGAAACTGTATTAGGAAATTTTTTACGAATTTTATTTATTTTAGGATTTGCTAGATTTGGACCGTTTATTTTATATACAAAGCTGCAAAATTATAGCTGCAGTAGGAAACATTTTACAAATTTTTATTAAAAGAGTAACTAAACATTAGTAATTTTATCCGAGCGGTTTATAACCTTTCGAAAATTAATCATTTTCAGAATTATATATTTGAAATTTTCAGAAATTGCTTGATTTGAATTGTTTATTTAAGACATAAACTTTCAAAATTATAGCAGCAGTAGGAAAGATTTTACAATTTTTAAAGGAGCCATTAAAAATTTGTAACTTTATCTGAGCGCTCTATTTAATCAGCAAAATGAAAAATTGTAAAATCTGTCTTCTTTGCTCTACATTTTTGAATTTTGAAACAATTAATAACCAAGTCTAAATTAGTAATCTTCTCAATTTTTATTTCTGTGGCGTAAAAATTACCAAAGTTAGCCGTTTTTTGATAAAAAAACGGTACTTTGGGTTAATCCGCAAAATAAAAAATTCTAAAATCTGTTTCTTTGGCTCTACAAATTTGAAATTTCGAACAGTTAATAACCAAGTCTAATTTAGTAACCTCTCCAAATTTCATTTTTGTGGAGTTAAAATTACCAAAGTCAACAGTGTCTTGACAAAAAAAAATGTATTTTGGGTTAATCCGCAAAATAAAAAATTCTAAAATCAGTTTCTTTGGCCCCACAAATTTGAAATTTAGAACAGTTAATAATTAAGTCTAAATTAGTAACTTACTTAAATTGTATTTCTGTGGCGTCAAAATTACCAAAGTTAGCCGTTTTTTGATAAAAAAATGTATTTTAGGTTAATCCGTAAAATAAAAAAATTGTAAAATCTGTCTTCTTTGCTCTACAAATTTGAAATTTAAAACAGTCAATGATCATGTTTAAGTTAGTAACTTTCCTAATTTTTATTTTTGTGGCGTTAAAATTACTAAAGTTACACGTTTTTAGAAAAAAAAAATTTTTGGGGCAATCCGCAAAACAAAAAATTTTAAAATTTGTTTTCTATACTCTATGATTTTGACATTTAGCACAGTTAATAACCAAGTCTAGATTAGTAACTTTCCTTAATTTAATTACTGTGGCCTCAAAATTATTAAAGTTACACGTTTTTTGATAAAACCAAATGTTTATTTTGGGTTAATCCGCAAAATTCTAAAATCTGTTTCTTTGGCTAAACAAATTTGAAATTTGGAACAGTTAATAATCAAGTCTAAATTAGTAACCTACCTATATTTCATGTCGGTGGCGCTAAAATTACCAAAGTTAGCGGTTTTTTGATTAAAAAAATGGATTTTGGGTTAATCCGTAAAATATATTTTTTTTAATTTGTCTCCTTTGCTCGACAAGTTTGAAATTTGACACATTTAATAACCAAGTTTCAGTTAGTAACCTCTTTTAATTTCATTGTTGCGGCGTTAAAATTACGAAAGTTATCCGATTTTTGTTAAAAAAATATATTTTGGGTTAATCCGTAAAATAAAAAATGTTAAAATCTGTCTGTTTTGCTCTACAAATTTGAAATTTAGAACAGTTAATGACCATGTCTAAATAAGTAAACTACTGAATTTTCATTTTTATGGCGTTAAAATTACGTTTTTAATGAAAAAAATATATTTTGGGTCAATCCGCAAAACAAAAAAATTTAAAATCTGTTTCCTTTCCTCTATGATTTTGAAATTTGGCACAGTTAATAACCAAGCCTAGATTAGTAACTTCCGTAAATTTTATTACTGTGGCGTCAAAATTACTAAAGTTACTCATTTGTGATAAAACAAAATGTATTTTGGGTTAATTCGCAAAATAAAAAATTCTAAAAGCCTCCTTTGTCTCCTTTGCTCTATAATATTGAAATTTGACACAGTTAGTAACCAACTATAAATTAGTAACCTCTTCAAATTTCATTATTGTGGCGTTAAAATTACTAAACTTACATGATTTTTGATAAAATGAAATATATTTTGGTTTAATCCGCAAAATTCTAAATTGTGTAGCTTCTTAAAATTAATTTTGGATTTTTCTTAAATTTTTTCTAGAATTTTGAGGATAAAATGTTACGTGTTTTTATTGATTTATGACGTTGCTATAATTAGACCTGTGCCCTAAAAAAGTCTTTGTGTGGTTTGCGCCCAAATATTTAGTAAACGCATCTCGCTCCTTAAATTGAGTGAATTATCGCGACGGTTACAAAGGCAGCAGCCCCACATTCTCTTTAGGTTTTTGCGGCGAATTCATCGAATCAGAAAACCCAATTGGTTAATGTTTACACAATCGAACTATCGAAGAGTCGCGGCCCCACTGTACTATCCCTGTGACCGTTCACCGTAAATAATTTTTAATTTCTATTTGCGAAAATAATAACAGCCGTTTGAGGTATGTTAAGAATTTATATTCGGGCAACGTTCGCCCCGTGTTATTGTACATTTTCATGATCGCTCTTCCAGAATGTGACTTCGACTTCCGAACTCTTGCAGCGAATCTTTTATCTATCCTTGTATCGACCAAGATGGGGCTTCCGCGGGCCCATGCATGCCGAGCCGTGTTAATGCAGTGTTTGTGCTCATCACACTTGGATTAACTGCTCTATCTGACCGATTTTAATTCTGCACGTGCACCCTCGATTTCTAAATCAAAACGGCATAAAAGGAAAGTTTCTGGGGGCTGCTTAAGATTCATGTAAAATCGGAGAAATTTACGACGTAACTTTATAGGAATAGCCACAAAATATTACCTTAGGAGCTCTGATATTAAACGTGACTTTACTTGGGAATTGGCGGAGGGCCAGCCGGTCCAACTTTATATACCGAAGAGATGGATTTAAATGGAAAATAAGGGCGAGATACCGAATATTTAAAGAGATATATGAACCTATAAAATATCTTTCTGTTATGAAAAACTTTATTGCGGAATTTATGGCCAAAAGACTTTTTACTCTCGGCTGCAGTTCCTCTATTCTTAACTAGCTGGAATTAGCATTGTTGACTCTGCAAAGGTGCAACTCGTTATCCAGACAACAGAGACAAACAAGAGACAAGATATCTAAAAAAGACAATCTAAAGACTCATTAAGAAGATACAAGAAAAAATTTAGAGAATCTAAAAGGAATTCAACGAAGTTTCTAAATTAAAAAGGAAATTCGAAGAAGAATCCACCAAATTTAGGCCTGAAGCAAATCTTGATAAATTAAAGTTATTTATTTTATTATTAAAAAACGAGTAATTTTAGTAATTTGACAGTCACAGAAATGAAATTTTGGGAAGTTACTAATTGAGATGTGGGTATTAACTGTGCCAAATTTCAAACTTATGCAGCAAAGGAGACTTTTTTTAATTTGCGGAATAATTTAAAATACTTTTTTTTTATCAAAAAACGTGTGAATCTCGTAATTTTAACGCCACAGAAATCAAATTTAAGGAGGTTACTAATTTGAACTTAGTTATTAACTGTTCCAAATTTCAAATTTGTTGGGCAAAAGAGAGAGATTTTAGAATTTTTTATTTTGCGGATTAACTCAAAATACATTTTTTTTGTCAAAACACGGTTAACTTTGGTAATTTTAACTCCCTTTTTCGACTGATGTAAACACAAAAGCCTTAAACGTTGTTTTTACCTTGAAAACAGCGATTGAAAAATAGTTTTGGTCAATGCTACGTTTATTTGTGAACCAAACTCACCTTATTAGAGCTCATTTTACGCAAAATGACACGCTGAATCCAAAATCGGGTAAAATTTTAATTTTCGTCAACAAATAACTGAGTTATGGCTGTTAGAACTTTTGTGTTGTCGCCAGAAGGCCAAATTTTTGAAGGTTCGAATTAATCTGTGCCCAATATCTCAGAAACTACGACAGATCGGACGAAACGGTTTTCGCCATCGTTTTTGTCGCGATTTTCTAGTTAAAAAATCGGTCTTAGATTTTCCGAAATAAAATTCCGAGTGCGAAAATAATCAACTGTCATCTTATGGCAGTTTATTAGCCTACCAACTCCGTTTGTTTTGGTGAAAACCCAAAAAAACGTTGTATTAGCAGTCTTCGGAGTCATGTGGGCATCTAAACGTCCGTGTGCGTTTTCCACCGTCGCATTAAATCCACTTTACGTGCAGCAAAGCGTTTAAAAAAATGTTAAAAATCCGCTTTGCTTATCGAGCGTGTCGATTTAAGCAAGGGTTTTGTTTTGTAAGCCTTCGCTTTGTATAACTTCATTTACACTGATTTAAATCGACCCATTGAACCAAAAACATGTGTAGGGATTATTTTCGAAGATCCATAATCCGCTTTATACGTGTGTCCACCGTATTTCTCCACTACAAAGTCTACTTTTATCAACTCTAAAAATGTCGGTTTTGATATGATTATTCACGCCATAACGACTTGTTGTGAAAATTTTAATAAAACCAGGCGGTGTAAAAGTTAAACTGTGATATTTGCCCTTTTGGTTGGTAATCATTCATGAAGCGGCTAAATAACAGAATCATTTAATTACTTTTTAAATTTATTTTCCAATTAGAAACAGATTGGATTTTTTCGAGCCCATCGACCAGTGAAATTCGCGTTGAAAATAAAAGGAGGATTTGCATGGAGTTTCGGTGTAAAGATATGAGTTAACACGGGGTGAAGTTAGGAGTTTAACGAAAAGCAAATTCGCTATCAGCATCCACCATAAACAAGTATCACGTCCTGGTTGGCTTTATGCGAAACAACATATTACTCTTATCAGGGACTCTTACACGACGAACAGAATAACTAGTTAGCTTTATCGCTTCACACTTCATTCTAAGCGAACTGAAAATGGCAAAAGTTTAGTGGCAATGTTATATGCTCCGGTCCCGCTATCTTGAAAAGTTTGCTCTCGAGCTAACTGGTAACTGCATCATCTCCCCCAAATCTCCCTGCACACTCCTTCATTACATCCGCGCCAACGGAGCCGTGATTTTATTAAAATGTCAACGTTTTTCTTGTTGATTCTTCCAACTTCTTCGCGGAATTAAAAGCGGTAGATTCTAATTAAAATTTCCCCAAGTTTGATGTCTGGACCGGACGTCCATCCAATGGCCGAGAAATTCCGACAACAAGGGCGACTTTCGACTACAGCGAAGGTGTATCTTATTAGTTGCCGAGACCGTATTTTCTGTTGTAATTATCTTTCTCAGTTCGTTTCTCTCATTATAAAGGCCTGAATTAAATAATCAAGGAGCGGAAAGACAAACGAACTGAAATAACATTCCAAATAGGTACGTTGCGGGGGCGACCCAAATAATTAACATCTTCAACGGCCCCAACTACATTTCTTGGAACCGAGGAATAAGCAAGAATTTAATGAGCTTAATTTATGCCATTATTGCTTGACGTGCTTCCAAACTCGATGGCTTTACGTTGCGAGCAGATACTGGTTCAGCTGATAAATGATTCTTTAGGAATAATTACGTTCGGATTGAGATACATTGCGGAGAAGAGACAATCATTTCTGAAAGAAACTAGAAAAGCTGTGGACTTTATAAAAACTTAGCTAAAGATACAAGATGGTGGGGGAATCTGAAGGTTGACCTAAATTGGTTCTGAAGAATTAGGGAGCGACAGTAAATTTAACATTGGAAAAAAATAAAAAAATGTTTTGAAAAATTATTATTTATAGTTTTCAATATTGAAACTAGATTGGGAAAATTTTTTCATGAGAGTTATACTTATCAAATTTTCAGGCTTTATCAAATATGAACTGTTTATTCAAGGCACAAAGTTGCAGTAGGAAAAATTTAACAATTTTTTAATAAAGAGCAACAAAAAAATGAGCGTTCTATTATCTCTCGTAAATTTGTTATTTTGAAATTTTTGAAATTTTCAGACTTTACTTGATTTGGACTGTTTGTTCAAGACACCAAATTTCAAAATTATCGCCTACAGTAGAAAAGATTTTATAATTTTTAATTAAAGGAGTCAGTAAAAATTCTTTATCCTAGCGTTCTACTAATTCTCGTAATTTAGTCATTTTGAGAGTTATATTTTTAAATTTTTTAGAATTCCTTTAATTTGGACTGTTTATCCAAATTCAAATTGCAAAATTATAACTACAGTAGGAAAGATTTTACAATTTTACATTAAAATAGCCACTAAAAATTAATAACTTTATCCGAGCGTTCTATTTAATAGGCAAAATAAAAAATTCTATTTGTCTTCTTTGCTCTATATTTTTGAAATTTGGCACAGTTAATAACCAAGGCTATATTAGTAACCTCCCCAAATTTTATTTCTGTGGCGTTAAAATTACCAAAGTTAGTGGGTTTTTTGATGAAAAAAATGTATTTTAGGTTAATCCGCAAAAAAATTTTAAAATCTGTTTCCTTTGCTCAACAAATTTAAAATTGTAAACAGTTATTAACCAAGTCCAAATTAGTAACCTCAACAAATTTCATTTTTGTGAGGTCAAAATCTATCAACTGGCAAAATTTAAGTTTGATCGGACAAATAATTTATGAGTTATGGCCAAAAATCAAAAAATTGAAAAATTTTCATCGTTTGAGTCGAATTTTTTTTTTCGCGAAAAATTGACTGAATTTTGAGCTTTTGAGAACAGTTTCCAACGTAAAATGAGCCGAGAAAAAGAATGGCGCAAATCGCATCTCAATATCTCAAATAGTTTCCGAGATATTTAACTTTAAAAATTACGAAAAATTAGGAAAAATGAAAATCAACTTTTTGAAACTTGTCGGATCAGAATTAAAATCTTAGATCTGGAATCTGCGGAAAATTCTGCGTACACTGATGTATAATAACTCAAGTTTACTCCTAAAGATAAGCGAAATATCTATATCAGAATTTTGGCATAGTTTTACTCACGAATTTTTGCGAAAAATTGCAACTTTCGATTTTTGTAAAATCTAAAAACTATTTCTTAAGTAAAAAATCGCGAGAAAAAAAATTGAGAGAAAAACGATGGCGCAAACCGCATCTCAATATCTGTAATAATTTTCGAGATATTGGGCACAAATTGTTTCAAACCTTAAAAAATTCGGTCCTCTGGCGACAACCCAAAAATTTAAACGGCCATAACTCAGTTATTTGTTAACAACAAGTCAAAATTAGTGAGCTTTTCAAATTTCAATACGCAAAAATAAAAACTTCCAAAGTTACAGTTTTTCATAAAAAATTTTTAACTGGCTCAAAAAACAAAAATTTACAAAATCTCTGTTAGTTGCTCTATAATTTTGTAATTTGTCACTCATAATAAGTAGCTCAAAATTAGTGACGACTCCAAATTTCATTACAAAACTCTACAAACTACCAGAGTTACAGCTCTTTATAAAAATATGATCAAATTTCTTGACTGGTTCTAAATCGAAATTTTCTAAAATCTCTATCAGTTGCTCTACAATTTTCTACTTGTGTATAAATAATAAACAACTTAAAATTAGTAACGTCACCAAATTTTGATGCTAAAACGTTTTAGTTACCAGAATTGCAGCCTTCACAAAATATGAGATTTTTTTATTGTCTACATACCTTATAATTCAATGATTTCTAAAAGCTGTCTCTTTTGCTCTATAATTCTGGAATTTGGCAGAAATAATAAGCAACTCAAGATTGGTAAGCTCTTCAAATTTCAATATCCTGGTGTAGCCTCTAAATTATTTTTTGTATTTTTTTTCGAATTTTTCGTACTAAAATTTTATTTTTTTAATCTTTTCTTCGCACTTGAAAATCAGATAACCGCAACTGATTCCTACCGCTTGAAGTCCTCAAAGTGTGTACCTGCAGTCAAGCCTCCCCATTTCCGCCCGAGCAGTCATTAAAAAAAAAATCCCCCCCGAATTGTTTTCACTTTTCCAGCAAATGAAAGCGCTTAATAATCTCGCGCTCGCCTTTGTACCCAACAAGTCACAAGCTCAAGTGGGCACCAATGTACTCTCTTTAATTCTTGTTTAACAACAATGGCAGATAGCCATGGGCAAGACCCATTCCGGGTGCAGACATAATGTGATTGTGGTTAATCGTATAACGGAAATCAGTGGATGCACCCAATGTCAAAATGCATCGACAGTAATAACGTACCGACGGGGCCGATTCCACTTATTATCGAGCGGACTAGCTTGACAGGGGGCCATTACTTATCCTAAACTGAGTCCTTTGGCAGCACCACTCGACTAATACTAATACACTTATATGTGTTCATTCAAGCTAGTTTTATTGTCATCATCACCTTTCTACGTGCTGCGCGGATTTTTTAATTCTTCGGGAATGTCGTTGAACCGCCGAAGAAATTGTCTCCCTTGCTGGATCATGTCAACAGCCGCTGTAATTGGCGTAAAGGATAATCCGGTTGACAGTGTCGTATAAATTCAAATACATATCTAAACTAAGGCGTAACTAAACCATTATTTTAACAAGAGGAATGTTAAGAGGAGTCTTCACCCATTTCTCTTCTTTATTAAAAAAGATTTCGACTTCAGTTTTCGAGTATAGGTTTGTTACTTCCATTACTAAAAGACTGTTTTTTTAGTTTTTTAAAAAAGCTTCGGATTTCGGACAACATCAAATTGGCAAAAATTTGTAAACGTAGAACTGGAAACACATCAGAACTTGTTGACTCTATTCTATACAAGTCTTTCAATTTATATGCCAAATCAATAAACCATGATAAAATATTTGAAAAAATTGCGAAGGCAGATTTACAAAAAAAGAAAACTTAATTTCTATACAACTATGTGGTTTATTCATAGGCAAAAATATGTGTTTTTTGGGTGCTTCAACAGACGGGCTCGTAGATAAAAACACGATTGTTGAAATAAAATGTCCATTTGCGGCTTACAATTTAAATCTTTCCCCTGAGAAAGGAATAGTACAATTATTTTTTTATTATTTAGTTAAATTATATCGTCTTTTGCGGCATTTTTAGATTTGTATTTTCTCTGTATGTGCTTTTAAATTTTCACCTACTATCTTTATCTTTTCAATAATAAAATAAGTAAGTAAGTACAGAATCTTTTTAGAATTCATAGACGAAATCGTATTTTCTCATTAATTTTACTTGATATTTCAGCTAGAAAACTTTGAGGTATATCGAGATTCAGCGATTAATTTTGAAAATATCGTCTAAACTTGAAGCTAAATGAAAATTTTCTCTATTAAAAAAACGGTTTTTGAAGCTAAATCTGCAAAGTAAAGATCGAAATGTATAAAATAATAAAGTTTTAGCAAAATTCAACGGTTAATTTTCGAGAAATCGGCTGAAATGTGCTTAAAATTAGCAAAAATCATCGAAAAATCAACCAAATTTTAAAGTAAATGACGTTTTTTCGGTAAATAAATGTTTTTGAAGCTGAATCTGCAAAGTAGAGATCAAAATGCATAAAATAATTAAGTTTTATGAAGATTCAACGGTTTGTTTTAGAGAAATCGGCTGAAATGTGCTTGAAATCTGCAAAGTTCGTCGAAAAATCAACTAAATTGAGGCTAAATGATGATTTTTTATATAAAAAAACTGTTTTTGACGCTGTATTTGAAAAGTAGAGATTAATGCACAAAATAATAAAGATTTAGTAAGATTTAACGGTTAATTATGAAGCAGTTGGCTGAAATGTGCAAAAATCGTCGAAAAATCAATTAAATTTGGAACTAGATGACAATTTTTTTCTAAAAAACAAATCGGTTTTCGAGGTTATATCTGCAAAATAGAGATAAAAATGCATAAAATCATGCAGTTTTACCAAGATTCAACAGTTAGTTCCAGAGAAAAGCAACTAAATTTGAAACTAATTGTATTTTTTTTATAAAAGAAATCGGTTTTTGGAGGCTGTTTTAATAAACTAGAGATCAAAATGCATCAAATACTGAAGTTTTAGCAATATTCAACGGTTAGTTCAGGAGAAATCGGAGAAATTTCTCTGTATGTGCTTTTAAATTGTCACCTATTATCTTTATCTTTTCAATAATAAAATAAGTAAGAAAGTACAGTTTTTTTTTGGAATTCATAGACGAAATCGTATTTTCTCAATAATTTTACTTCGAATGCTTAGTTACCAAAAGTTCATAAGGTTAAGTAAATTTAGGCGATAGTTGTGGTCAAAGCAGAAGAATAGTTACTTGTGTTCGTATAAAAAGAAGACTAATTACTAATTAGCATTAAGATTTTAATCAACTCCTAGAAAAACATAAAAAAAAATTGTTTGGTTTATTTAGCTTATGATTCAAGCTCTCGGACTAGAATTTTTGCTTGTGTTTGAACCAAAACAGTTTTTAGAGATTTTTACATAAAAGAGCAGACCTATTGTACTTTTGTGGGCTGCAGAAACCCCTTGTAAATCATATTCGGTCTCAACTTTGCGGGTAAGTAGTGATTGACACTTTATGACGTTTTATGATGTCTTTATAGGGACCAAGCAAATATGACAGCTGTCCGAATTTTTATTGCTTTCTAAACTCGGCTTAGGTGAAGACTCCTGTTAATTCCGGGTGAAATTCGCACCGGCGCCTCCACCAAAAATGCGCGGATTCTTTTCTTTTGCTTACTCTCAATAAAATGGCACTTAATTGTGATTAACACAAACGGTATTAATTAACATGAGGACGCGAATGAGCGTAAACAGAAGCTCTATTCCGACAAAGCAGTGTCCCTGTCCCTGTATAAGAATACCGATTGATCAGCCGAATGAGTATCGAGTTCAGCCCGTGGAATAATTTAACGATGCGCCCCCTGGATTTACGCTTGGACCCCTACCTGCTCCATATTACAATATTTACGATACTGCAACGGTCGGAAGTGACGATGTTACACGTGGACGAGTTTCCAAAGGGCCACTTGAACGTTTTAAAAATCGAATGTTTTCGTGTATGACGTAGGTAGTTTGTGGTAATGAGATCAAAGACGAAGTCTTCAATACTGTGCCAATATTTACATATAGAGAGACGAAGTGCGTTTGAGGGATTCTGTTGGTGGCGGTGTATTGGAACTAATAGGTGCTGAACACGGCTCGCCACGCGGTCATTTCACCGGAAAACTGTTTGGTGTTGACAAATCAGGCGTACTTTACACTCGTATCGTCGAACTCAACTAACTGAACATTACTACATTACATTGGCTCAAACCACCTGTTTCTGCTGCTTTATGCAGACAATGAAAAAGGAAAAGGTGCCAAACTGTTTTAGAATACGCGTGGAGGGTTTGTTTGGTACTCTTTGTTCGGAGTCGTAATTATAGCAATCAATCGGGTTGGGAGTTTGAACGGTGTTGATGCAGTCAGACAACTGGAAAAGTCAAGTATCATTGAAAAAATTACGGCTTGTTTTTTACTTGTTGGTTTTCTAGAAAGTCAAAGTGACGCTGTGACCTTCTTACTCGTGATTTGCCTGCTAATTGTGCCAACACAGATTGTAAAAGTTTTGTTGGCTAAGAATTCGGTCCTAGATTTTCCGAAAATCAAAAATTTTAGTTTTTTTGCGAAACTTTATGACTAAAATATGCCAAAATTCTGATATCGATATTTCGCTTATTTTTAGGAGTAAACTTGAGTTATTATACGAGTTTCTAGCCCCAGTATTGCACTTTTCATAAATAATGCAATTATATTTCGATGATTGAACATGGTGAAACAGCATGAGTTTTCTCAAATATTCATTTCAACTCCACTGCGCTTTTACATACAACTGAAATTAAATACAGTGTGTTTTTTAATAATTTAACTAACTCCAGTCTTGCGAAAATCTGCCTAGTCGTACATTCAGTAGCAAAAGAAATGAGCTCATGAGTCGATCGATATCTCGTTTATTTTTGGAGCAAATATGTGTTATTAGGGCTCATTTTACCCAGAATTTTACGTAGAATCCAAAAACTGAGTTATGAGCGATCAAAATTTTCAAAGCTCAATATCTCCAAAACTTCGAAAGATTTTGACCATCGTTGGTCAATTTTTAGCCAAAAAATTTTTGCGACTCAATCGATAAAAAAATTTAAATTTTTCGTTTTTTGATCACCACTCGTAAACTATTTGCCCGATCAATTTGAAATTTGGCGAGTTGATAGATCTCGAGCTCCTCTTTCGATCGATATATAATTCAATATGTTAAACGCAGTTTTTGCTCCGAAACAGCGTCTTAAAAATAACCCTTAAATCACCCTTTGAAAATGTAATTCGGTCGATATCTCGTTTATTTGTATATTAATTTGAGTTATATGGGCTCATTTAACGCAGAATTTCGCGCTGAATCCAAAAATATCCTTATTTTTCTCGTACGTCATCAAATAACTGAGTTAGAGGCGTTTGGAATTTTGGGTTGTCGCCAGCGGGCTAAAATTTTGGAGGTTCGAAAACAATTTTGCTTGATAGCTCTGGAATTAAAGCGAATATAAAAAAACCCTTTTTAAAACCGCTTTTCTCGCGATTTTTTACTTAAGAAATAGTTTTTAGATTTTCCAAAAGTCGAAAGATGCAGTTTTTCCCGATAATTTATGACTAAAACTATGCCAAATTTCTGATATCAATATCTCGCTTATTTTTTGGAGTAAACTTGAGTTAATATACATTAGTGTACGCAGAATTTTCCGCAGATTCCAAATCTGCGATTGAAATTCAAATCCGACAGCAAATAACTGAGTTATGACCGATCAAAGTTTTGGATAGTTGATTTTCATTTTTCCTCATTTTTTCTAGTTTTCAAAGTTAAATATCTCGAAAACTATTAGAGATATTGAGACGCGGTTTGCGCCATTGTTTTTTTCAGCTCATTTTACGTTAGAAAAAGTTCTGAAAAATTCAAAATTCGATAGTCGATTTTTCGCGAAAAAAAAATCCGACTCAAACGATGAAAATTTTTCAATTTTTTAACTTTTGACCATAAAACTCGTAAACTATTTGTCCGATCGATCTCAAATTTGACCAGTAGATAGATTTTGAGCTCCTCTTTCGACTGATGTGTAATTCAAAGCTATTAAACGTCGTTTTCATTTTGCAAACATTGATTGAAAATCACCCTAAAATGACGTTTTCAAAACAGTTTTTGGCCAATGCCTCGTTTATTTATTAAGCAAACTCAACAAATTTGGGTGTCATTTTACGCAGAATGTCACGCTGAATCCAAAAACATAAGAATTTTTGAATTTGCGTTAGTTTATTATATGTTCCCAAATTGCATAATTATAGCGCCACAGAGATAGTTTTTGTAATCTTATCAAAAATTTTTAAAAATATTTATGTAAAAATGTTGCTAAAAAAATGCTGTTAAATTTTGAGTCGTTTATTTTTTGTGCGAAAAGACAAATTTATAGAGCAACTGTTAAAGAATATAGAAAATTCTGATTATAGAGCCAGTAAAAAATGGAGCACATTTTCATAGAAAGCTGTAACTCTAATAGTTTATAAGTTTTCGTTCTGAAATTTGGAGACGACACTAATTTTAAATTTCTTATTACCAGTACCAAATTACAAAATTATAGAGCAATAAACAACTATTTAAAAAATGTTTTAACCTGTTATCACTTTATAGCTCAAAACAGTCAAAGCTATCAACCCAAATTTTTTTTTTATTGAGACTTAAAGTGTCAAACCGACGGAGCCTCCAACTCACTTCCAGATTTCGCAGCCTCCCTAATGAAAGAAATTTCACACATAATGGTCACTTTTGAGCTAGAACGCAATAATAGAATTCCTATTGTGATTCCCGCCACATATAGCACAACACCCCAAGCACCTCATTTATATAATTTTCCATGGCTGTCTTTCCTTTCGAAAAGCAACGAGCGTGACTTATGAAATTATCTATGACTTGATTCCTCTCTACAAACATCTCAATGTTGGTAGAAGAGCACACTTGTGAATTGTAGTGGTAATAAAAAGGGTAATTGCTTTAAAATCAATGGTTGGTAGTAACAGGTTGGAATTCATGATGGTGAACAAACAAATATCGATGTAGTTTCGGATCATTAAGCGCTTAAAATGCACCACTGTTAAATAAAGAAGGCAATGAAAGGTGTAATTGATAACAGATGAGTGTCTACACTCAGGCAGTTTTCCACAATGTTGGATCCTCGTCGGATTTTATTCGTCAAATATCCATCGTTAACTCAATTAAACATGGACTAAGATTCGATTTGTTCCGCCTTTTGCTTCCGACTCAGAACGCTTATAGATAATTGCGGGAAAAAGTCTTATCATCTTCGAGGTTTTTAAAAGTGGCGCGAGGAGGTGGTGGATTGACACCTAGCAGTGGGCGCCTTCTTCTTATCCTCGAGTAATTTATGACAGGCGAAGGCGGTCGTTCATAAGCTCTTTCCGTGCTCTTTCTGAGCTCCATAGCCGATCGCATTAGTCTCCATATAAATCTTATCGTCGTCTTGCAAGACTGGCTCCACTAGACTGATTGATCCTGTATATGTGGCCTTATATCTGTCTATAAACAGCCTTCTCGTAAATTAACTGGGATGGATTCGATGAAGGAAATTCATTTTCCACTTGTTTGAGCCGCAAGCGAAGCGAGCACTTCATTTCGCTCTTCTTTGCCTGTTTGTATAAGTTTGTTTAATCACCCGCTCGTTTCCTAGGTATTTATGTCGTGTATATATTTCACTATAGGAGGTATGTTTTCTCGAATTACAGCCGCCGCTTGTTTTTCCCCTTTATATAACTTTCTGCTCTTCTCGAAACTTATTAGAGACACTCGAACGGAGATGAAGATTATTGTTTTGGGTCTCCGGGTATTAAAATTGACGTCGATAAAAATTTGATTTATTAACGATGAACTTGCATGTTGTGTGCAATACATCGCCGCCGCCGCCGCCACCGCCGCCGCTGCAAGTCGTTATTTACATCGTCTACTAGATTACATGATGCATGGTAACGTAAATCAAGGGTTGGTGGTAGATCGGTGGTCGTGAGTATAAATCAAGAGGTGCATTATCAGCTTGGTTCAGCACTGGGCGTGGATGGAAACCGAGGGTCTGATTACCGATGATGAATGGCGCGAAACATGCTTGGACCTTTTTACATATTGTGGAGTTTGCATTACATTTTTTGCCATTACCTTTATTGATTCTGATCGTTTTTATTCCAATTTACTTTGCTTGGTTTTTTTAAAAAAAAGTTTATTCCTTAAATCGCTCGATTTTTTATAAAAACGAAACATTTTTATTTGTAACTTTGGTAGTTTTAATGTCTCAATACTAAAATTTGCATATTTGTTTATTTTTCGTACCAAATTTCAAAGTTATAGAGCAACAGACACACATTTTAGATTTTTTTTTTATTTTTGAGCTAAAATCCAAAAATCTTTATACTTTTTTTTAAATGATTGTAACTCTGGTAGTTTTATTGTCAGAATGGAAATTTGCAGGCATTATTTTTTAGTTGTTAATTACTTGAACCAAATTTCAAAGTTACAGAGCCGCAGACACAAATTTAAGAATTTTTTTATTTTCGAGTCAAAATTAAGAAATTTTAACCCATTTCTTCTAGTAGTTGTAACTGTAGCAGTTTTAATGTCTTAACACTGAAATTTGTAGGCATTATTACTTTTCAATTGCTTATTATCTGGGCCAACTTTTAAAATTATAGGACAACAGACAAACATTTTAGAATTTTTTTATTTTTGATTAGAAATAAAAAAATTAACTTAATTTTTTGAAACTGTTGTAACTCTAGTAGTTTTAGTGTTTAACGATTGAAATTTAGGGACATCATTATGTTTCAGTTACTTTGTACTTAGGCCAAATTTCAAAGTTATAGAGCACCAGACACAGATTTTGGAAATTTTTTATTTTTGAGCTTAAACTCAAGAAATTTTAACCCATTTTTTTAAATTGTTGTAACTTTGATAGTTTTAACGTGTTAACAATTAAATATGGACACATTATTATTTTTTATTTGTTTATTATTTGGAACAAATTTTAACGTTATCGATCAGGAGACACAGATTTTAGATTTTTTTTATTTTCGATCCAAAATAAAGAAATTTTAACCCATTTTTTTCAAATAATTGTAACTCTGGTAGTTTTAATGTTTTAACACTGAAATTTGTAGACGTTATTATTTTTCAGTTGCTTATTATCTGGACCAAATTTCAAAGTTATAGGACAACAGACACAGATTTTAGAATTTTTTAATTTTTGATTTAAAATCAAAAAATTTTAACTCATTTTTTTGAAACGGTTGTAACTCTAGTAGTTTTAATGCCTGACGATTGAATTTTAGGGACATCGTTATATTTCAGTTACTTTATATTTAGGCCAAATGTCAAAGTAATAGAGCAACAGACACAGATTTTGGAAATTTTTTGTTTTTGAGCTTAAATTCAAGAAATTTTAACTAATTTTTTAAAATTCTTGTAACTTTAATAGTTTCAACGTGTTAACATTGAAATTTCGACACTTTATTACTTTTTAGTTGCTTATTCTTTGGACCAAATTTTAAATTTATAGAGCCACAGACACAGATTTTAGAAAAAAATTATTTTTGGGCAAAAATTAAGAAACTTTAACACATTTTTTGAATTAGTTATAACTCTGGTAGTTTTAATGTCTTAACACTGAAATTTGTAGACGTTATTATTTGTTAGCTGCTTATTATTTGTACCAAATTTCAAAGTTATACAGCCGCAGACACAGATTTTGGATTTTTTTTATTTTAAGCTCAAACTCAAGAAATATTTTCTCTTTTTTTTAACTTTTTGTAACTTTAATAGTTTTAACGTGTTAACATTGAAATTTGCACACATTATTTTTTTTTTAGTTTCTTATTATTTGTACCAAATTTCAAAGTTATAGAGTCGCAGACAGAGATTTTGGAAAATTTTTATTTCGAGCTTAAAATCTAGAGATTTTAACACATTTTTTAAATAGTTGTAACTCTGGTAGTTTGAACGTGTAAATATTGAAATTTGGAGACATTATTATTTTTCAGTTGCTTATTATTTGTGCCAAATTTCAAAATTATACTCGCAGACACCGATTTTAGAAATTTTTATTTTCAGGCTAAAATCAAGAAATTTTAACACATTTTTTTGAAATGATTGTAACTCTGGTAGTTTTAATGTCTAACTGTTGAAACTTAGAGACATCATTACGTTTGAACTTCTTATTATTTAGGCCAAATTTCAACGCTATTAAACCACAGACACAGATTTTAGAAAAAAATTATTTTCGAGCTAAGATCAAGAAATTTTAACCCATTTTTGTCAAATAGTTGTAACTCTGGTAGTTTTAATATCTTAACATTAAAATTTTGAGACGTTATTATTTTTCAGTTGCTTATTATTTGTACCAAATTTCAAAGTTATAGGACAACAGACACAGATTTTAGAATTTTTTAATTTTTGACTTAAAATCAAAAAATTTTAACTCATTTTTTTGAAACGGTTGTAACTCAAGTAGTTTTAATGCCTAACAATTGAATTTTAGGGACATCATTATATTTCAGTTACTTTGTATTTAGGCCAAATTTCAATGTTATAGAGCAACAGACACAGATTTTGGAAATTTTATATTTTTGAGCTTAAACTCAAGAAATTTTAACCCATTTTTTTTAAATTGTTGTAACTCTGATAGTTTTAACGTGTTAACAATTAAATATGGACACATTATTATTTTTTAGTTGTTTATTATTTGGAACACATTTCAAAGTTATCTAGCAGGATACACAGATTTTAGATTTTTTTTATTATCGATCCAAAATAAAGAAATTTTAACCCTTTTTTTTTCAAATAATTGTAACTCTGGTAGTTTTAATGTCTTAACACTGAAAGTTGTAGACGTTATTATTTTTCAGTTGCTTATTATTTGGACCAAATTTCGAAGTTATAGGACAACAGACACAGATTTTAGAATTTTTTTATTTTTAATTTAAAATAAAAAAAATTTAACTCATTTTTTTGAAACGGTTGTAACTCTGGTAGTTTTAATGCCTGACGATTGAATTTTAGGGACATCGTTATATTTCAGTTACTTTATATTTAGGCCAAATGTCAAAGTAATAGAGCAACAGACACAGATTTTGGAAATTTTTTGTTTTTGAGCTTAAATTCAAGAAATTTTAACTAATTTTTTAAAATTCTTGTAACTTTAATAGTTTCAACGTGTTAACATTGAAATTTCGACACTTTATTACTTTTTAGTTGCTTATTCTTTGGACCAAATTTTAAATTTATAGAGCCACAGACACAGATTTTAGAAAAAAATTATTTTTGGGCAAAAATTAAGAAACTTTAACACATTTTTTGAATTAGTTATAACTCTGGTAGTTTTAATGTCTTAACACTGAAATTTGTAGACGTTATTATTTGTTAGCTGCTTATTATTTGTACCAAATTTCAAAGTTATACAGCCGCAGACACAGATTTTGGATTTTTTTTATTTTAAGCTCAAACTCAAGAAATATTTTCTCTTTTTTTTAACTTTTTGTAACTTTAATAGTTTTAACGTGTTAACATTGAAATTTGCACACATTATTTTTTTTTTAGTTTCTTATTATTTGTACCAAATTTCAAAGTTATAGAGTCGCAGACAGAGATTTTGGAAAATTTTTATTTCGAGCTTAAAATCTAGAGATTTTAACACATTTTTTAAATAGTTGTAACTCTGGTAGTTTGAACGTGTAAATATTGAAATTTGGAGACATTATTATTTTTCAGTTGCTTATTATTTGTGCCAAATTTCAAAATTATACTCGCAGACACCGATTTTAGAAATTTTTATTTTCAGGCTAAAATCAAGAAATTTTAACACATTTTTTTGAAATGATTGTAACTCTGGTAGTTTTAATGTCTAACTGTTGAAACTTAGAGACATCATTACGTTTGAACTTCTTATTATTTAGGCCAAATTTCAACGCTATTAAACCACAGACAGAGATTTTAGAAAAAAATTATTTTCGAGCTAAGATCAAGAAATTTTAACCCATTTTTGTCAAATAGTTGTAACTCTGGTAGTTTTAATATCTTAACATTAAAATTTTGAGACGTTATTATTTTTCAGTTGCTTATTATTTGTACCAAATTTCAAAGTTATAGGACAACAGACACAGATTTTAGAATTTTTTAATTTTTGACTTAAAATCAAAAAATTTTAACTCATTTTTTTGAAACGGTTGTAACTCAAGTAGTTTTAATGCCTAACAATTGAATTTTAGGGACATCATTATATTTCAGTTACTTTGTATTTAGGCCAAATTTCAATGTTATAGAGCAACAGACACAGATTTTGGAAATTTTATATTTTTGAGCTTAAACTCAAGAAATTTTAACCCATTTTTTTTAAATTGTTGTAACTCTGATAGTTTTAACGTGTTAACAATTAAATATGGACACATTATTATTTTTTAGTTGTTTATTATTTGGAACACATTTCAAAGTTATCTAGCAGGATACACAGATTTTAGATTTTTTTTATTATCGATCCAAAATAAAGAAATTTTAACCCTTTTTTTTTCAAATAATTGTAACTCTGGTAGTTTTAATGTCTTAACACTGAAAGTTGTAGACGTTATTATTTTTCAGTTGCTTATTATTTGGACCAAATTTCGAAGTTATAGGACAACAGACACAGATTTTAGAATTTTTTTATTTTTAATTTAAAATAAAAAAAATTTAACTCATTTTTTTGAAACGGTTGTAACTCTGGTAGTTTTAATGCCTGACGATTGAATTTTAGGGACATCGTTATATTTCAGTTACTTTATATTTAGGCCAAATGTCAAAGTAATAGAGCAACAGACACAGATTTTGGAAATTTTTTGTTTTTGAGCTTAAATTCAAGAAATTTTAACTAATTTTTTAAAATTCTTGTAACTTTAATAGTTTCAACGTGTTAACATTGAAATTTCGACACTTTATTACTTTTTAGTTGCTTATTCTTTGGACCAAATTTTAAATTTATAGAGCCACAGACACAGATTTTAGAAAAAAAATATTTTTGGGCAAAAATTAAGAAACTTTAACACATTTTTTGAATTAGTTATAACTCTGGTAGTTTTAATGTCTTAACACTGAAATTTGTAGACGTTATTATTTGTTAGCTGCTTATTATTTGTACCAAATTTCAAAGTTATACAGCCGCAGACACAGATTTTGGATTTTTTTTTATTTTAAGCTCAAACTCAAGAAATATTTTCTCTTTTTTTTAACTTTTTGTAACTTTAATAGTTTTAACGTGTTAACATTGAAATTTGCACACATTATTTTTTTTTTGTTTCTTATTATTTGTACCAAATTTCAAAGTTATAGAGTCGCAGACAGAGATTTTGGAAATTTTTTATTTCGAGCTTAAAATCTGGAGATTTTAACACATTTTTTAAATAGTTGTAACTCTGGTAGTTCGAACGTGTAAATATTGAAATTTGGAGACATTATTATTTTTCAGTTGCTTATTATTTGTGCCAAACGTCAAAATTATAGTCACAGACACAGATTTTAGAAATTGTTATTTTCAGGCTAAAATCAAGAAATTTTAACACATTTTTTTGAAATGATTGTAACTCTGGTAGTTTTAATGTCTAACGATTGAAACTTAAAGACATCATTATGTTTGAGCTTCTTATTATTTAAGCCAAATTTCAACGCTATTGAACCACAGACACAGATTTTAGAAAAAATTTATTTTCGAGCTAAGATCAAGAAATTTTAACTCATTTTTGTCAAATAGTTGCAACTCTGGTAGTTTTAATATCTTAACATTAAAATTTTGAGACGTTATTATTTTTCAGTTGCTTATTATTTGTACCAAATTTCAAAGTTGTAAAGCCGCAAACATGGATTTTGGAATTTTTTTATTTTTGATCTAAAACTCAAGAAATTTTAACACATTTTGAAATAGTTGGAACTCTGGTAGTTTGAACGTGTAAGCATTGAAATTTTGGGGCATTATTATTTTTCAATTGTTTATTATTTGTGGCAAATTTCAAAATTATAGAGCAACAGACACAGATTTTGAAATATTTTTATTTTTGAGCTAAAATCAAGAATTTTTATTAGTTCGACTATCTTAATAGAGGCTGTAAAATTTGGCCGTGTGTTGGTAGCCCTGTTGCTTGACCCTCCGAGGTTAATTTGTGTCAATCAAACCATTACTCGTGCATATTCATTCATCTAGCATGTTTCTCCGCTTAATCCTTCTCACAAAAGAGATTTCATGGGAAATCAGCAAAAAATACGTCGATATTTGTGAAATTTGTTTCCTTTATGCACATTATAATAGGGTATTAGTGTTATTACTGTATTTATAAGGGCACAAGAGCTCTTCAAATCGTCAGTCCACCTCAAGATTAATAGCGGGTCCACACTCAGGTAAAATTCCATACAAACTCATCAATGAACATGTTTTCCATGGTACTCCATCAATAGATCCGGTTATTTACCCAAAAGACCGCCATTCATCGATTCGGCAATATATCACAAGAAACACGACATGCTCCTATATTTTGGCGAAAAACGAGATTGTTTTATAGGGATGGTGATGGGTAATCACGTCTATGACAAGTAACACGGTTAAGAATGGGGCCCCGCAGCTGCTCGCCAAAACGACAAAATACCAACAAGGGTGAAACGCATTGTTAGGTGGTAATAGGGCGACGGCACACTCGACTTTCTCATAAATTAGCACGAATTATGCTTTTTTGATAGTGTAAACGGACATCGGACTTTTTGTCCGAAGGGTTAACAGGGCGATTTAACCATAATAGGAGGGGGTTAATCACAAACGTGTTTAATTGAATCAATTAAGACGAGATGGCGTTTTGATAGAGACACGGGGCGGGTTTTTATTCGACGAGATAAAAATTCTGCAGACCACAAGACGCGGCAAAGCGGTGAAATTCGATCTAGGGATATTTGATATCGGTTTGTTGCAGTGCGAAGGCATGCATACAGATGCATAGATAACTAGATACTTTATAAAAACCACCTGTTAATTTGGTCGAGGAAAGGAAATATGACAGGCCGACCACCTTGAAGATAATAAAGAAAAAAACGAGGCAGTCATGTCGCATTTGCCTGAGATGCTGCCAAATTAAGCGAACTGCTGGCGCTGATACTATCTCTAGCTCGGATTACGAATACTTTTAAAATAGTATGAAAGACAAGAAAGCGAGACTAATTATCCCACTGTATAAATATTCCATGCGCGCTTTTAAAAAAAATCTTCATCCAATATTCAATAGTAATATGAGGTTTTACTTGTTAAATTTTAGAACCGAAAATTTTCAAAATTAGTCGCCTATAAATTTGTTCATTTTTGAGTTATAATATTGAAATTTAGGGACAGTACTGCCTCTGGGTCTCTTATTTACTGTGCAAAACCTCAACATTTTAGAACGTAGAGGAGCGATTTTAGAAATTTTTGATCTGAGGATGAACGAAAATTTTTCAAAATCTTCTAGTAAAGTCCATACATTTGTTAATTTTTAAGTTATAATATTGATTTGGGGACGGTACTACCTTCAAGTCACTTAATGACCCTGCGGATATTCAAAATTTTAGAAACTTAAGAAGCAAAATTTTTCAAAATCTTTTAATAAAGCCCATAAATTTTGTAATTTTTGCATTATAATATTGAAATTTGGGAACAGTACTGCCTTCAAGTCTCTTATTTACTGTGCGAAATCTCAAAATTTTAGAACTTGGAGGAGCGATTTTAGAAAGGATGTTTTTTATTTTATTAATTTTTTATATGTGGATGAACTGAAAATCTTTTACTGAAGCACGTAAATTTGTTAATTTCAAAGCTATAGTACTAAAACTTAGTAAAAATACTACTTATTGACTGTACAAATATTCAAAAATGTAGAAAAAGAAGAAGCGATTTTAAAAATTTTTAATTTGGAAATGAAGCAAAAATTAATTTTCAATATTTTCTACTGCAGCTTGTAAATTTGTTAATTTTTGAGTTATAATATTGAAATTTGGGGACCGTACTTACTACCTTAAAGTCACTTATTGACCGTGCAAAAATTCAAGATTAAAGAAGCGATTTTAGTAATTTTTAATTTGGGAATAAAGCAAGAATTTTCATATTCTTTTAGTAAAGCTCATAAATTTCGTAATTTTTAAGTCATAATATTAAAATTTGGGGACAGTACTACTATAAGCTCTCTTACTAACTGTACAAAAATTCAAAAAGATAGAACAAGAAGAAGCGATTTTACAATTTTTGGAAATGAAGCAAAAATTTTCAAAATCTTCTACTACAGCTTGTAAATTTGTTAATTCTTGAGTCATAATATTGAAATTTGGACACCATTAGTACTACTATTAACTCACTTACAAACTGTGCAAAAATTCAAAAATGTAGAACAAGAATACGGAATTTTAAAAATTTTTAATTTGGGCTCGAATGACAATTTTTCAAAATCGTCTTTTAGCGCCTGTAACTCTATTAATTGCAAAGTTAGAACAATTAAATTTAGAGTCGGTAACACCTTCGGCTCACTTATTTACTGTGCAAAATCCTAAAATTTTTTAACCTGAAGGAACGATTTTAAAAAAAAATTATTTGGGAATGAAGCAAAAATTTTGAAAATCTTTCAGTAAAGCCCATAAGTTTCGTAATTTTTAAGTTATATTATTGAAGTTTGGGGACAGTGCTGCCTTCGAATCTTTTATTTACTGTGCAAAACCTCAAAATTTTAGAGCCTGGAGGAGCGATTTTAGAAATTTTTAATCTGAGGATGAACGAAATTTTTTTAAAATCTTCTAGTAAAGCCCATAAATTTGTTAATTTTGAAGTTATAATATTGAACTTTGGGGACGCTACTATCTTCAAGTCACTTAATGACCGTGCAAAAATTCAAAATTTTAGAACCTGAAGAACCGATTTTAGAAATTTTTTGTATGTGGATGAACTGAAAATCTTTTACTCAAGCCCGTAAATTTCTTGATTTCAAAGCTATATTACTGAAACTTAGTGAAAGTACTGCCTTTAACTCACTTATTAACCGTACAAATACTCAAAAATGTAGAACAAGAACAAGCGATTTTAAAAATTTTAAATTTTTCAAAATCTTCAACTGCAGCTTGTAAATTTGTTAATTTTTGAGTTATAATATTGAAATTTGGAGACGGTACTATTATTAGCTCACTTACTAACTGTGCGAAAATTCAAAAATGTAGAACAAGAAGACGCAATTTTAGAAATTTTTAATTTGGGGACGAATAAGAATTTTTCAAAATCGTCTTTTAGCGCCCGTAATTCTATTAATTATAAAGTTAGAACAATTAATTTAGAGTCGGTACTACTTTCGGCTCACTTATTTACTGTGAAAAATCCTAAAAAATTTTAACCTGAAGGAGCGATTTTAAAAAAATTTAATTTGGAAATAAAGCAAAAATTCTCAAAATCTTCTACTACAGCTTGTAAATTTGTTAATTTTTGAGTTATAATATTGAAATTTGGGGACAGTACTTACTACCTTAAAGTCACTTATTGACCGTGCAAAAATTCAAGATTAAAGAAGCGATTTTAGTCATTTCTAATTTGGGAATAAAGCAAAAATTTTCAAATTCTTTCAGTAAAGCTCATAAATTTCGTAATTTTTAAGTCATAATATTAAAATTTGGGGACAGTACTACTATAAGCTCTCTTACTAACTGTGCAAAAATTCAAAAAGATAGAACAAGAAGAAGCGATTTTACAATTTTTGGAAATGAAGCAAAAATTTTCAAAATCTTCTACTGCAGCTTGTAAATTTGTTAATTTTTGAGTCAAAATATTGAAATTTGGACACCATTAGTACTACTATTAGCTCAGTTAGTAACTGCGCAAAAATTCAAAAATGTATAACAAGAAGACGCAATTTTAGAAATTTTTAATTTGGCCACAAATGACAATTTTTCAAAATCGTGTTTTAGCGCCCGTAATTCTATTAATTATAAAGTTAGAACAATTTAATTTAGAGTCGGTACTACTTTCGGCTCACTTATTTACTGTGCAAAATCCTAAATTTTTTTAACTTCAAGGAGCGATTTTAAAAATTTTTAATTTGGGAATGAAGCAAAAATTTTTAAAATCTTCCAGTAAAGCCCATAAATTTTGTAATTTTAAAGTTATCATATTAAACTTTGACGACAGTACTACCTTCAAGGCACTCAATGACTTTGTAAAAATCCAAAATTTTAGGACCTGAAGGACCGATTTTAGAAATTTTTATTTAGGAATGAAGCAAAAATTTTCGAATTCTTTCAGTAAAGGTCATAAATTTCGTAATTTTTAAGTCATAATATTAAAATTTGGGGACAGTACTACTATTAGCTCTCTTACTAACAGTGCAAAAATTCAAAAAGATAGAACAAGAAGAAGCGATTTTAAAAATTTTGGAAATGAAGCAAAAATTTTCAAAATCTTCTACTGCAGCTTGTAAATTTGTTAATTTTTGAGTCATAATATTGAAATTTGGACACTATTAGTACTACTATTAGCTCACTTAGTAACTGCGCAAAAATTCAGAAATGTATAACAAGAAGAGGCAATTTTAAAAATTTTTAATTTGGGCACAAATGACAATTTTTCAAAATCGTCTTTTAGCGCCTGTAACTCTATTAATTATAAAGTTAGAGCAATTAAATTTAGAGTCGGTACAACCTTCGGCTCATTTATTTACTGTGGAAAATCCCAAAATTTTAGAACCTGAAGGGGTGATTTTGGAAATTTTTAATTAAGAACTAAAAATTTTCACAAACTTTCTGGTAAAGCTCATAAATTTGTTAATTTTTAAGTAATAATAGTGAAATTTTTACCTTTAACTCACTTATTAATTGTGCAAAAATTCAAAAATGTAGAACAAGAAGAAGCGAAGAGAAGTAATAAGACTCGTCTTACTTTTCTCGGCGGTCAAAGGAGCAAGACACGATAAAACGTTGTATGGCATAAACTTTACCACTTATTCCATAAATAACAATTCCCTGGCGGTGCTGATTCGGTCCCGACATCAAAGCAAAAAATCTATTTATAAAATTATCCGCTTAAGAAAGCTGATAGAACGTGAAGTATCTGAAATCGACAAAACGAAGCAGGTGAAGTCCAAAGAGCCCGTGATTCGATTAGGTGTTCATTTATTTGGGTGCGCTCCATTTGGTGGCCAGTGATCCTCTCTCCACTCAACAAACCATTGACGATGTTCACATCCTCTTCCCGGTGTATTTACCTTATTTACTCAGTTACCAGCGTGTTTACTCTACGGAAAAAACCCAATTGTATCAATAACAGACTTACACACTCCATTGAAGAAGGCGTTAAATCACAATGAGAGTTTTATTAACATCTTAGCTCCGGCGGCACTTTTCCAATTAGGAAAAACGACGAATGTTGTATTATAACATGCCACACGTGTTATTTAGGCGTGGTTTCTGTTAGTTCCGCCTCTTGACAGGATAGATTAAGGGTAACTCCTCCCATCTGCAGATTGGAGTGCGCCTTCACATGTTGTTCGCAGCCGACTCGACACCTATTACGTTGGATTTATGATAGTTAGTGGAAAAGTCACAGTCGGGAACAATTATGTGATTTGCATAAGTACATTGTTAAATGATGGAGGTCGTAACGGATGGAATGGAATTGATACCACACTTAGATTCGACCCTATGATTATGTTTATGTTTATTAGGGATAACGGAGACCCATTTTCGAGTGAGGTGCATAATGTCCAATAGGGTGTGAATGCAATAAATAATTTACAGGGCGATGCACATTTTGTTTGCAAAAGACCCTATTATGAATATTACGCTCTCACACTAAAATAATCGCACTTTTTTTGCAGGTTGGTAGTACTGTCATGTCTTTGTCACAACGTCGCAACGTCTGCTAAATTTTATGTTGGTAGCACTGACTTTTATTAAAAAAAAAACAATTGCGCTATCAAAACGAATTTTCTGCATTCTGAGATTTTTACATGTTGGTAGCACTGTTTTCAAAGTTTGACGTGTAAAAATAGTGACATTTTTCTTATTTTTTAACCTCCAATTGTCACCACGATGCAACGCCTACTTAAAGTGCTTTTAAAAAATGCAAACTACGCCAATAAATCGATTTTTTTTCGCGTTGGTAGTACTGATTTCAGACGTTTTGGCGTGTCAAAACTTAATTTGTAACCTCCAATTCTCATCACGAATTTTTTTTAAATGTCAAATTTAAATTTTTTTGCGCTATAGGAATTTTTTACATGTTGGTATTACTGTTTTTAATGTTTTGACGTGTCCAATTGGTGACATATGTCACAATTTGTAATCTCTATGACGCAGCGGCCACTTGAATTTTTTAAAGAATTTTTTTACACTTTTTATTATCGATTTTTTTTTTCACTTGTTGGTAGCACTGTTTTTTAACATTTGACATTTCAAAACGATGACGTCTTTCACGGATTTTAACCTGCAATTGTCAACACCACGCAACGCCAACTTTAAGTTATTTTAAAAAACAAAACTACGCTAACAAATTGGATTGACTTTCTACATTTTAGATTTTTTTTTACGTGTTGGTTGCACTGTTTTTTAACTTTTGACGTTTTGAAATGGTAACATCTTTCTCAATTTGTAATCTTCAATTTGTCAACGCTTACTTGGATTTTTTAAAGAATATTAATAAAATCCAATTTTTAAACTTTTTGCATTCTAGATTTTTTTTTACATGTACCACTTTCTATCGTTTGATATTTGAAAACGGTGTCATATTTATCAGTTTTTAACCCGCAATTGTCACCATTATGCAACGCTTACGTAAATTATTTTAAAAGAACAAATCTCTACTAGCAAATCCGATTGATTTTTTAAATTTTAAGATTTTTGTTACATGTTGGTAGCACTGTTTTTGAATATTTGACATTTCGAAACGCTGACATCGTCTTCAGTTTTTAACCTGCAATTGTCACCACGATGCAGCGCCTACTTTAGGATTTTTTAAAAAAGCAAACCTCTGTTAGCACAATTAATTTTTGATTTTCAACATTTTAGATTTTTTTTACGTAGTGGTAGCACTGTTTTGAAACATTTAACAGTGAAAATTGTGACATATTATTCAATCTTTAACCTGCAAATGTCACCACAAGGCAACGCCTACTTTAGGATCATTTAAAAGAAGATAACTGTGCTACCAAAGTGGATTTTTAACTTTCTAAATTTTAGATTTTCTTTAATCGTTGGTAGGACTGTTTTCTAACGTTTCAAATTACAAAACGTTGACAACTTTCTCATTTTTAACCTGCAATTTTCACCACGATGCAGCGCCTACTTATATCATTTTATAAGAGCATAACTATGCTAGCACATTCGATTTTTGTTTTCAAAATTTTAGAAATTTTTTACGTAGTGGTAACACTGTTTTGAAACATTTGATATTTAAAATTGTGACAAATTTTTTAGTCTTCAACCTGCAATTGTCACCACGATTCGGCGCCTACTTTAAGTCATTTTAAAAGGAGATAACTGTGCAGCAAAGATTTTTGAGTTTCTACATTTGTTTTTTTTTGCATGTTGGTAACACTGTCTTCTAACGTTTGACATTAGAAAATGGTGACACTTTCGTCAAATTTTAACCTGCAATATAAAAATGCTAAGAAATTTGATAAACAGTATAGATTTTACAATTTTGTAGGTGTTGGTAGTACTGTTTTCTAACATTTGACGTTTTAAAACGGTGATATCGTTCTCAATTTTTAACCTGCAATTGTCACCACCATTCAACACCTACTTAGATTATTTTGGGATTTTCGTTACGTGTTGGAAGCACTGTTTTCTCACGTTTGACATTTCAAAACGTTGACATTTTCAACCGTTGTCACCACGATGCAGCGCCCACTTTAAGTCTATTTAAAAAACAATAATTTTGTTGGCTTTGATTTTTGACTTTCTATATTGTAGGAATTTTGTAAGGGTTGGTAACACTGTTTGAGACCACAATGCAACGCCTACTTGTTTTTTTAAGGATATAATGAATCTGAAAAACTAGAACTTCTCAGTTACCGACAGAAAATCTCTAAATCCGAGAACTACGAAATCTTATCAATTTTAGGAAATTTTGAAATTTTATAAAATAGAAATTTGAGTTCTCAAAGATTTTCGAAATTTTTGGATTCTAAGAACTTTGAAAAAGTGAACAAAATGATCCTCAAAATTATAAAAAAGTTTGAAATGTCAAGAGCGTTTTATGCGATTCAATTATTTATCTAGTTGGCTGTAGAACTGGGGACGTATGTCCTGATATCCATCATTTCCTAACACGTGTCAACTATTTGACGTTTTTTCGTCAAGTTCAGACACACGTTCAGCCAACTAGATAACTAAATGTCATAGATACAGACAATTGAAATTTAGGTAAAAAACGAGCTTTTATTTTAGAGTAAGAAACCCGTCAACTAAAAATCGTATGAATCTTTTTCCGCTAAAACTGTTCGCTCGGTTTTGATTCCACTTTTGTCTAAGCTCACCACTGCATCCACTCGAACACGTGAAATTTCCCAACGCAGCTTTGCAGCTAAGTCTTTGAAGAGATACGTTTATGACCCAGATTTAAAATCGAAACAAATTGGGATTAAGGCTCACGGTGATTTGAGCAGCACCCCCAAAAAGCAGTGAATCATAGTCCCGTGCATGTGTCTGCAGATACGGCGACGTCCCCGTAATGTGTGCGCTGAGCGTCAACTGGGGAGCGACGCATTGGACTGGACGTAACAGCTGATGTCACTCTTTCCCCTAAATTCAGCGCCAGAATTTTCATTAAAATTATTTGTGCTCTTGCAGGGAATGTGATAATTTCATAAAATATGTATTCTGTTTCCTTATCTCTGTTATATTAATGCTTGGGAAGGGTTACCGACGTCGACGAACCAATTTTCATCTTATCGCGATCTGACAGATCTACAGAGTGATCTCTTTAAAACACTTTTTTTAGACAATTTTTTTGCAGTTCTTTCGCTGGAAATTTGTAGGTGAGACTGTATGTGCAATCATTCCGCATGTCTTACCCTATTTCCGATATGATTAGACCGCCCAAACCCGCACCGAATCGTAACAAATCCCTCGTTCGACGTTAACTCTGAGAAAACTCACGCCGCTTACCAAATGCCATTCCATCCTTTGAATAGACAATGCTGTTTGAATAAGCATGCAGCAAACCGACTATTAAGCATTTTAGGATATTAGTGTCTAGTTGGCATTGACGATTTTTACGTGTTGGCAGCCTTGTCTGTCAAGTTTGACGACTGAGATCTGTCACGAGACGCGGATTTAACCTCAATTTTTTTCCTAGAACGGTTAAGTTGGTACAACGTCAATCAATTGTCAACTGTCAAAGTATTTAATCAACTGGTAGTTTTGCTAGGCAGTTGAAAAACAGTGCTTTAAGGAGTCCATTAATGCACCTGAAACTGAAAAACAATGCTAAAACGAAATTATTTACAACATAAACACTGCAAACGTTACAAAACAGTACTACCAACTTGTAAAAAATTTCGTGTTTTTTTTGTTTTTTTCAAATGTTCTAAGAACTTAAAACTAATAAAAACCCTAAAGTTACTGTTGCTTGTGATCTTAACGGGACAGTTGGCAAAAGTGGTAACAAAATAGTCAGTTGACGTTCCTAATGTCAAAATTTACTCCAATTTACCGAAAATCTAAGGAAACTTGATTTTTATGTTTTGAGAATGAATATTACTTATAGAGGTGGTCCACGATTCGACATTTTTTTTTTAAACTACAAATGATAGATATTTGAAATTTAGGCAACAAAAGTAAGCGGATAAGAAAAATCGATTGGAAATATTCACACATTTATGACACTTTCGGTTATACCGGAACTTGCATATTTTAAACGGAACACTCTGTATATTATTACATTTTTGAATTCTACTTTCCAATCGAAGGTCGCTTAGTAAATTTTTACCCAAATTGTACCAATTTCAAATATTTTGAATAAAAAAAATTATTTTGCACAACAAACATGTTTTTTTTTATAATTTTTATAAACATGTGAGTAAAAAAAGTATAATTTTGTTTCTAATATAAGTAAACTGTGATGTATTTAAAATCGCCAATTAACTGGAAAATAATATACAGGGTGTTATATGTCGCAGTTAAATCCTACTTCTGCCCAAAATATTTTATTTTTATTTTTAGAAATTGTTTAAGCATGCTTTGGAAAAATGACAATACATGCCAGTCAATGATAAATTTAATTTTACGTCGATCTATGATGAAAAATACGGAGTGTTCAATTAGAAAAAAATGTTATTTTACTTTAAAGTTGCCGGAAATTAACTGCCTACAAATCACACTCTGTATATAATTTTTTAGTTATAATGGCGGTTTTAAAAAAATCATAGCATACTTATCTTGGAACCAAAATTTCAGTTGCCGTGCATGTTAACAAAAATAATAAATATTTTTTTTATTGAGCGCCACCACAATTTTTAATTTTTAACTTTTTAGGAATTTTTTTACGAGCTGGTAGAACTGTTTTGCAACGTTTGACATTACAAAACGGTGACATTCTTCTCATTTTTTAACCTCCAATTGTCACGACGATGCAGCGCCTACTTTAAGTCTCTTTAAAAAAAAACATAACTATGCTAGTAAATTTGATTTTTAGGTTTCTCCATTTTAGATTTTTTTTAACGTGTTGGTAGCACTGGTTTTTAGGGTTTGACATGTCAAAACTGTAACATATTTTTCAATTTTTGACCTGCAATTGTCACTATTATGCAGCGCCCACTTTAGGTCTTTTAAAAAAAATTTGCTAGTAAATTTGACTTTTGATTTTCTCTATTTTAGACTTTTTTTTGTGTTAGTAGCACTGTTTTTTAAGGTATGACATTTTAAAACTGTAACATATTTCTCAATTTTTGTCTTGCAATTGTCACTATGTTACAGCACCTATTTTAGGTCTATTTAAAAGAAAATAATTTTGCTAGCCAATTGGATTTTTGACTTTCTACATTTTCAGATTTTTTTATAGTTGGTAAGACTGTTTTCTGACGTTTGGCATTTCATAACGGTGATTTTTTCCTCCAATTTTAACCATCAATTATTTTCAAAGATACTTCACCATAATGCAGCGCCCACTTGTTTTACTTTTTTTGTTAAAAAATCAAGATGTCTTTGAAATGGTACAATTTAGACAAAACAAATTATACAAGTGACCCTTAATTTGTCTGTTGAATTCATAAATGCAATAATATATGGGGTGTTCCATTGAAAATAAGCACATTGACAACTACTTCCGGTATAACCGGAAGTGGCACACAAATGTGAATATTTTCGTTCGATTCGTCTTATCCGCTTACATTTCTTCTGAAAATTTCAATTTTTCCTTATTTGTGGTTTTTGAAAATATTGAATAAGCTCATTATGAACCTCCCTGTACAAAAAATCGACTATCGAATTTTTGACTTTCCGGCCCGAAATTTAAAATGGCCATTGCTCAGTTATTTGTTGACGTACCGAAACTTTGAGGCCAGATTTGGATTTAGCGTAAAATTCTGCGTAAAATGAGTCTAAACACCGCAATTTTGCTTCACAAATAAACTTGATATTGACCGAAACAAGTTTTCCGGAGATTTTTTTTATGTGATATTCAAGGGACTTTTTCAGAGCGAAAACAACGCTTAATGCCTTTGAGTTACACACCAATCAAAAGAGCAGCTGGAGATCTATCATCTGGCCAAATTTCAGATCGGTAGGTCAAATAATTTACAAGAGGCGGTCAGAAAACAAAAAATTCAAACTAATTAATAATGAAACTAAGAATATAAAAAAAGTACTCGCAATTGAAATCGTCCTTGAAACTTTAATAAAAAACAGAATTCACGTGTTTACTGCGTGCGGAGCAGTCCCACCATCGGCAACTTGATCTTTTTTAATTACATCGACTTGTCAGCTTTTCCCCGTAAGCAAACACCTCCATCCCCATTTTTACCTGCCACAAAAATGTCCAACACGCAACTTAAATACCTATAAATAAACCGGAGCTATCAGATTACCCGCTCAGAAATGGCGCTCCCCCTCGCCGACGCCAGCTCCCTCAAGCGAGACCTCAACTTACCACCGAAAGCTCTAAACCAGTGGCGTCCTCCCAGCGGAGAAAAGCCATCACGCGCGAATGAGCAATTTCATTCGTGCGATCGATGATTTAGTCACAGCCTACCGATGTTGTTATTGGAGGTAGATGTAAGCTCTGCGTTGTGATTGGGCGGTTATGCGAGAGCTTTGACAGTTGTACACACCTAGATAGGTGTAGAGCTTTAGGCATATGATAGATTTGAAGTATCAGTTGTTCTCGTGCTGTATACACAGTAGAGTTGTTGCTTGACCGGTTGGAATTGAACGTGTCTTTAACAAGCCATTGACTCCAAACAGTTCTAATCAAGTATTTGGGAATTGTTTAATTGTCTTTAAATAATTTCGATTACACTTTTACGATTAAATTCTGTGATTTTTTTTACGCGGGTGCTTTGTTTCGCGAGTCGTGTGACTTTTTTAATGGTGCTCTAAAAGTTTTTGCCGACTTTGGCCAAGACGCTTTAATGTAAGTTCACATTTTTATTTCACCCACCTGTAAGTTTCTACAGATATTTTATTTTTAAACTCTGAATTATTTATTTTTACCAAAAAGAATTTAAGCATTTTATACCGTTTTTCCCTTTGTTTTAAACTCTAAATTTAATTTTTGTTCTTTTGTCTTCAATATTATAATGTATGTTTTTTTACATAGAATTACTGTTTTTTATTAAATATTTTTTTATATCTAAATTTCGTTTTCTTTTAGGACGCGCTTCTTTTGTTTTGAGTGTTTAAAGAGACAATTGACAGTTTTATTTCGCCGTCGGAAAAATTACGCACAAGCAAAAGTCCAGAAAACGAATTTAATTTTTAACTGAAACTGAAAGCTTTATTATAATTATTGGAATTTTCACCTATATTTTCCTAATTTTTATTATAATTATTAAATTATTTTTTTTGTTAATTTCAATTTTAAAATTCAAAGTTTATCTAAATGATCGAAACTGAGCACACTAAATACAACTTTTGGCAAATAAATAATTTTGCTTTAAATTCTGTAATCGCGCTTAAAATCGTTTGTTTCGTTTTCAAAATTAAAATCTCTTCGTCACGTCGATTATCGAAGTAGAGGCTTTGAAATTTGAAATGTGTTGGCAGCTCTGCCAAGTTTGACTTCTTTTCGGAATCATGTTAACAGCGACTTGTAATGATTAACCTCAAAGTGTAACAAAGGCAGGTAAAGTTACCAATACTGAAATTTAAAGCTCACTTTTCCGTCAGTTTTATTCCCTAAAACTGCAGTTTTTTGTTTAACTATTTTAATAGCGTTTGGGGAAGCTAATTAATTGTACAGCAAAAAACGCAATTTTTAGATACATGTGATCAATTTTAGGACAAATCAAAAAGTTTCAACGTTTTGTTTGGAAGCTTGTAATTTGTGTAAATTTCACGCTAGAGCAATAAATTTTGCTGACGTTACTAATTTTGATCAGTTATTAATTGTGTCAAATTAATTAATTATAGACCAAAAGAGATAATTTTTACGTCGTTTGAAATTTTTGATTGAACCAAAAAGTTTCAACGTTTTATTTGGATGTCTGTAATTTGGATAATTTTGACGATTTGGCAAAGAAGTTTGGTGACGTAATTAATTTAGATCAGTTTATTACTTGTACTAAATTATGTAATTAATTAAAGGGCTAAACATATAATTTTTGAAGAATTTTTATTTATGAACGGACCAAAAAGTTTTAATGTTTTATTGAGATGAGTGTAATTTGAATAAGTTTTACGATATGGCAATAAAATTTGGTGACGGTACTAATTTTTATCAGCTTATTAATTGTGCCTAATTAATTAATCATAGATGAAAAGAGACAATTTTTAGACATTTTTTAATTTTAGAACGAACTACAAAATTTTAACGTTTTATTTGAACGTCTGTAATTTTGCTAATTTTTTCGATACGGCACTGAAATTTGGTGACATCAGTAATTTTAATCAGATTATTAATTGTACCAATTTAATTAGTTATAGAGCGAAACAGACAATTTTCACATAATTTTTAATTTTGAATGGACCAAAAAATTTCATCGTTTTATTTGGATGCATGTAATTCGGGTAATTTTTACGATATGGCAATAAAATTTAGTGACATTACAAATTTTATCAACTTATTAATTGTGCCTAATTAATTAATCATAGATGAAAAGAGACAATTTTTAGACATTTTTTAATTTTAGAACGAACTACAAAATTTTAACGTTTTATTTGAACGTCTGTAATTTTGCTAATTTTTTCGATACGGCACTGAAATTTGGTGACATCAGTAATTTTAATCAGATTATTAATTGTACCAATTTAATTAGTTATAGAGCGAAACAGACAATTTTTACATAATTTTTAATTTTGAATGGACCAAAAAGTTTCAACGTTTTATTTGGATGCATGTAATTCGGCTAATTTTTACGATATGGCAATGAAATTTGGTGACATTACAAATTTTATCAACTTATTAATTGTGCCTAATTAATTAATCATAGATGAAAAGAGACAATTTTTAGACATTTTTTAATTTTAGAACGAACTACAAAATTTTAACGTTTTATTTGAACGTCTGTAATTTTGCTAATTTTTTCGATACGGCACTGAAATTTGGTGACATCAGTAATTTTAATCAGATTATTAATTGTACCAATTTAATTAGTTATAGAGCGAAACAGACAATTTTTACATAATTTTTAATTTTGAATGGACCAAAATGTTTCAACGTTTTATTTGGATGCATGTAATTCGGGTAATTTTTACGATATGGCAATGAAATTTGGTGACATTACAAATTTTATCAACTTATTAATTGTGCTTAATTAATTAATCATAGATGAAAAGAGACAATTTTTGACATTTTTTAATTTTAGAACGAACTACAAAATTTTAACGTTTTATTTGAACGTCTGTAATTTTGCTAATTTTTTCGATACGGCACTGAAATTTGGTGACATCAGTAATTTTAATCAGATTATTAATTGTACCAATTTAATTAGTTATAGAGCGAAACAGACAATTTTTACATAATTTTTAATTTTGAATGGACCAAAATGTTTCAACGTTTTATTTGGATGCATGTAATTCGGGTAATTTTTACGATATGGCAATGAAATTTGGCGACATTACAAATTTTATCAACTTATTAATTGTGCCTAATTAATTAATCATAGATGAAAAGAGACAATTTTTAGACATTTTTTAATTTTAGAACGAACTACAAAATTTTAACGTTTTATTTGAACGTCTGTAATTTTGTTAATTTTTACGATACGGCACTGAAATTTGGTGACGTTAGAAATTTTAATCAGATTATTAATTCTGCCAAATTAATTAGTTATAGAGCAAAACAGACAATTTTTACTTAATTTTTAATTTTGAATGGACCAAACAGTTTCAACGTTTTATTTGGTAGCTAGTAATTCGGAAAATTTTCAATGAAATGCAATGAAATTTGATGACGTTTCTAATTTTTATCAGCTTGTTAATTGTATTTAATTAAATATTTATTGATCAAAAGAGACAATTTTTAGACAGTTTTCCATTTTAGAACGAACTAAAAAGTTTCAACGTTTTATTCGAATATCTGTAGTTTTGCTCATTTTTACGATACGGCACTGAAATTTGGTGACGTTAATAATTTTGATCAGTTCATTAATTGCGCCAAATTAATTATTTATAGAACAAAACAGACAATTTTTATATAATTTTTAGTTATTATTTGGATGTCTGTAATCTGGGTAATTTTAACGCCGTGGTTATGAAATTTGGTGGACTAAATTTAATCTGTTTATTAATTGTGCTAAATGAATAACATAATTATAGAGTAAAGCAGACAAACAACAAAACAAATTCCGTGATAATAAATTATTCGTATTCAAAATATTCTATTTCGTTCGGCTTGGTAAATTTTCCTCTCATCTTTCTGTTTACAGAATTTCCATATTTTAAATGATATAAAGATCAATTTGTAAGTCATTTCGAGACGTCAATTTGAAAATGGGTTGGTAGCCCTGGAGAGCCATTTCTAAATCATGTCGCCAACATTTCAAAATTTAAATTTCACTTTTCCACCAAATTTGCAATATCAAGCGAAAAAAGCTCTCCGGTAAATTTTGCATGTCAAAATCGGTGTCACAATGATAAATTACTTGAGATAAATATAAAACATTGTAACATTGGCAACGATAAAACCAGTGTGTAATTTTCCCCAACACGCATAAAATTATCCGGGAAAAAAGCGTGAAATTCTTCGAAGCAATGGACGAATCCGATTGTTAAAAAATCCCCGGAAGCCCGGACTTAATTTCATTAACTTTATCAATAACAGAGTCGGCAATGAAACTAAGAGGCAGTTAAACTCCCCCTGTTCCCGAGATTCCAGTGTATAGCGACGGAAGCGCGTTCATACTGTCACATTCAATACAAAAGCGTCTCGACGTCGATCGACGCTCGTCCACATTTACCGGAACCAGAAACTCTCCCTCTCGAGGTGTTTATTATATCGGGTACTAAATGACATCAACCACTCTAATACACCCACTACCTCCAGTTAGACTCCAGGGGTATTATACTCGCACCCTTTGCAATTAAATGTGCCTGATACTTGGAAATATCAACTCAAAATGTTTTCGAAAAGTGGTAATTTAATCACAATTAGGATTTAAGTAGTTGGTAACGTGAGAGGAGCGCGGGTTCTTTATTAACGATTATTAGGTTAGAGAAGGTTTATTTACCTTTGGAATTACAAAGGGAAAGAAACCCTCTGGATACCAGATTAACTAATACAGTTATATTAGGAACTGTTACAACGCGATATTTGAAATTTCATTTAAGACTTAATCAAAACTTTACCACCGTTTCATGTGAGGTGCATTCATTACAAGTTTCGAACTCTTCATTTGCTGTAACGAGCTGATGCCGGATATTATTGCAATCTATTTTCTGGAACATTTTATTAAAGGATCTCTATTATTTCCCAGCTCTAAACTCCGGTAAACAAACATTTTTGAAACGAAATCTCCATTTCAAAGTTATTGAAAGAAAATCAGAAAAGTTGGACTTTATATTCAAGTGGCGGGCGGTTTTAGTGGTGTTTTTCGGGTTTTTTCTTTGTTTGTGGAAAGCAACAACACAGAAAGTGCTCTCTTGCCGCAAAATAAACGGCTGCGAATTTCAAATGGTTTGGTGCGCTTGATAAACGGGCGAAGCCATCAACGGATTTCAAATTTCAGATCTCTTATTCGGTGGTCTTTATTGTCTCAGTACCTTTGTTTTTAGCCTTTCTAAACATTTTCTTTTTGCTCGTAGTGAAATAATTAAGAAATGCAAAAATTATGAATTTTCCAATTTACCGAAATTACCAGCATCTACATAAAATGTTATTACTTTTAGGTTCGTTTTAAAATTGAAAACGATCTAAATATTGTTTTTTTTGGTCTATCATTAATTAATTTGGCAAAATTAATAAAAGAATTAAATTGCAATGTCGGATCCTTTAAATTAACGACATTACAGGCATCCAAATAACACATTGAAATTTTTGCTTTGTTCCAAAATTAAAATTTTTTAAAAAATGATTTGTTTTGGTCTACAATTAATTAATTTTGCACAATTGTTAAACACGTTAAAATTAGTAAATTAAGAAAGTTTCATGGCCATATAGTAAAAATTATCAAAATTACAGACATTCAAATAAAACATCGAAACTGTTTGCTTCGCTACGAAATTTTAAAAAATCTAAAAATTGTCTGTTTTGCTGGATAATTAATTAATTTAGCACAAATATTAAACAGAGCAAAATTAGTAACCTCACCAAATTTTATTGCAATATAGTGAAAATTACTGAAATTACAGGCATTCAAGTAAGACGTTGAAACTTTTAGCTTTGTTGCAAAAATAAAAAAATCTAAAAATTGTGTGTTTTGATCTATAATTAATTAATTTCACACAGTTATTAAACAGGTCTAAATTAGTAAATTGAAAAAGTTTCATTGCCATATAGGAAAAATTATCAAAATTACAGACATCCAAATAAAACATCGAAACTGTTTGCTTCGCTTCAAAACTTAAAAAAATCTAAAAATTGTCTGTTCTGCTGGATAATTAATTAACTTACTTCAAATATTAAACAGGGCAAAATTAGTAACCTCTCCAAATTTCATTGCAATATAGTGAAAATTACTGAAATTACAGGCATTCAAGTAAGACATTGAAACTTTTAGCTTTGTTGCAAAATTAAAAAAATCTAAAAATTGTGTGTTTTGATCTATAATTAATTAATTTTACACAGTTATTAAACAGATCTAAATTAGTAAATTGAGAAAGTTTGATTGCCATATAGTAAAAATTATCAAAATTACAGGCATCCAAATAAAACATCGAAACTGTTTGCTTCGCTACAAAACTTAAAAAAATCTAAAAATTGTCTGTTCTGCTGGATAATTAATTAAGTTACTTCAAATATTAAACAGGGCAAAATTAGTAACCTCTCCAAATTTCATTGCAATATAGTGAAAATTACTGAAATTACAGGCATTCAAGTAAGACATTGAAACTTTTAGCTTTGTTTCAAAATTAAAAAAATGTAAAAATTGTGTGTTTTGCTCTATAATTAATTAATTTCACACAGTTATTAAACAGGTCTAAATTAGTAAATTGAAAAAGTTTCATTGCCATATAGGAAAAATTATCAAAATTACAGACATCCAAATAAAACATCCAAACTGTTTGCTTCGCTACAAAACTTAAAAAAAATCTAAAAATTGTCTGTTTTGCTGGATAATTAATTAATTTACTACAAATATTAAACAGGGCAAAATTAGTAACCTCTCCGAATTTCATTGCAATATAGTAAAAATTACTGAAATTACAAGCATTCAAGTAAGACATTGAAACTTTTAGCTTTGTTGCAAAATTAAAAAAAATCTAAAATCTTGTGTGTTTTGATCTATAATTAATTAATTTTACACAGTAATTAAACAGATCTAAATTAGTAAATTGAGAAAGTTTCATTGCCATAGAGGAAAAAGTATCAAAATTACAGACATCCAAATAAAACATCGAAACTGTTTGCTTCGTTACAAAATTTAAAAAAGTCTAAAAATTGACTGTTTTGCTGGATAATTAATTAATTTAGCACAAATATTAAACAGAGCAAAATTAGTAACCTCACCAAATTTTATTGCAATATAGTGAAAATTACTGAAATTACAGGCATTCAAGTAAGACGTTGAAACTTTTAGCTTTGTTGCAAAATTAAAAAAATCTAAAAATTGTGTGTTTTGCTCTATAATTAATTAATTTCACACAGTTATTAAACAGGTCTAAATTAGTAAATTGAAAAAGTTTCATTGCCATATAGGAAAAATTATCAAAATTACAGACATCCAAATAAAACATCGAAACTGTTTGCTTCGCTTCAAAACTTAAAAAAAATCTAAAAATTGTCTGTTCTGCTGGATAATTAATCAACTTACTTCAAATATTAAACAGGGCAAAATTAGTAACCTCTCCAAATTTCATTGCAATATAGTGAAAATTACTGAAATTACAGGCATTCAAGTAAGACATTGAAACTTTTAGCTTTGTTGCAAAATTAAAAAAATCTAAAAATTGTGTGTTTTGATCTATAATTAATTAAATTTACACAGTTATTAAACAGATCTAAATTAGTAAATTGAGAAAGTTTGATTGCCATATAGTAAAAATTATCAAAATTACAGGCATCCAAATAAAACATCGAATCTGTTTGCTTCGCTACAAAATTTAAAAAAATTTAAAAATTGTCTGTTTTGATGGATAATTAATTAATTTACTACAAATAATAAACAGGGCAAAATTAGTAACCTCTCTAAATTTTATTGCTGAAATTACAGGCATTCAAGTAAGACATTGAAACTTTTAGCTTTGTTTCAAAATTAAAAAAAATCTAAAAATTGTGTGTTTTGATCTATAATTAATTAATATCACACAGTTATTAAACAGATCTAAATTAGTAAATTGAGAAAGTTTCATTGCCATATAGTAAAAATTATCAAAATTACAGGCATCCAAATAAAACATCGAAACTGTTTGCTTCGCTACAAAACTTAAAAAAATTTAAAAATTGTCTGTTTTGCTGAATAATTAATTAATTTACCACAAATATTAAACAGGGCAAAATTAGTAACCTCAAAAAAATTTTATTGCAATATAGTGAAAATTACTGGAATTACAGACATTCAAGTAAGACATTGAAACTTTTAGCTTTGTTTTAGAATTAATAAAATCTAAAAATTGTCTGTTTTGCTCTATAATTAATTAATTTTACACAATTATTAAACTGGCCAAAATTAGCATTTTCACCAAATTTCATTGCCATATCTTTAAAATTACTCATATTACAGGCATCTAAATAAAACCATGAAAAAAGCTTTGTTCCAAAATTCAGAAAATTCTAAAAATTGTTTGTTTTGCTTTATAATTATTTTACACAATTATTAAACTGGTCAAAATTAGTATCTTCACCAAATTTCATTGTCATATCTTTAAAATTACTCAAATTACAGGCATCTAAATAAAAGCTTGCAAACTTTTGCTTCGTTCCTAAATCTAAAAAATCTAAAAATTGTCTCTTTTACTCGATAATTAATTAATTAACAGTTATTAAGCTGGTCAAAATTAATATTTTCACCAAATATCTTTGTCAAATCCTTTAAATTGTTCAAATTACAGGCATTCAAATAAAATCTTGAAAATTTTTACTTCGTTCCAAAATTAAGAAAATTCTAAAAATTGTCTGTTTTGCTTTATAATTAAATAATTTCACACAATTATTAAACTGGTAAAAATTAGTATCTTTACCAAATTTCATTGCGATATCCTTCAAAATACCCAATTTACAGGCATCTAAATAAAACATTGAATGTTTTTGCTTCGTTCCAAAACAAACAAAAATTCTAAAAACTGCCATTTTTGCTATATAATTAATTAATTTGGCACAATTTTCTCACATCGTAAAAATTACTCCTATTACAGGAATCTAAATGAATCGATAAAACTTTCTGGCATGACTAAAAGTGATAATTTTTAAAAATTGTTTTTTTAGTTGTAATACTAATTAATTTAGCGTAATCAATAAAGAGATTAAAATTAATGACGACACCAAATTTCATCACCACATCGTTAAAATTACCGAAATTACGACCATCAAAATAAAGCGTTGAAACTACAAGAATGTCGCTTTAATTTTGTAATTTGGCACAATTAATAAACAAGCCAAACGTAGTAAAATTACATTTCAATGAAGCCAAATTTCGAAATTGATTTTTCGCTATTTCCCCAAAACCGCCCCCAATCCACCGCCACCGGCAACCAGTTTTTCGAAGACATTTCATCACTCTCCAATTTGTTTCAGCGTGTTGTGTTTTGTGCAGTGACACAACATCATCATTCTCCCGGCACAGCAGCTGGGGGCGGTGGCACCATGGCCATCCGCAATCACATCCGTGGACGATATGGCACACAAAGGTAAAGGTAAAACCACCGGTCAATCCACGTTAAAAAATTCTTTCGATGTGAATTTTCTTCAAAATGGTAGCTTCTAGCATGAATAAATCCCGCCAAGAAAAGGATCAATTCTTGAAATTGCAGAGTCCATCAGAGTCTTTTGTGAAGACGTTAGTTATTTGATGTCGTAAGTGATTTTGTGCGAGGGTGACCGCCGCTTTCGCCCTGAATTGTCCGAGTGTCGCGTCCGGTACTTAAGAATATTTACGGGCTAAAAAAACATGAAAGATATTTGTAATAGAATTGTGGCGCTCGGTAAATAATTGCGTTTCGAAGTGAGCAGAGCTTCGAATAAATAACAAAGAAAATGTGTTGCTGAAGATAACGTTAAAATGCATGAATCGCAGTGGCTTTGTTTTTAGTTTCTCGAAATTCTCTTTTTTGCTCCGTAGTGAAATAATTCAGAAAATCAAAAATAATAAATTTTACAAATTACTAAAATTGAAAACGACCTAAAAATTTTCTCTTTAGGTCTATAATTAATTTGGCACAATTAATAAACTGATCAAAATTAGTAATTCCACAAAATTTCATTGCCAAATCTTTTAAATTCCCGAAATTACAGACATCAAAATAACACATTGAAATTTTTGCTTCGTTCCAAAATTAAAAAATTTCTAAATATTGTCTTTTTTTTTATTATAATTAATTCATTTTGCACAGTTGCTAAGTAGATCAAAATTAGTAAATTAACCAAATTTCATTGCCATATAGTGAAAATTACACAAATTAGAAGTCTCCAAATAAAACATTAACTTTTTTCTTGGTTCCAAAATTAAAAAAAAATCTTTAAAATTTTCTGTTTTGCTCTATAATTAATTTATTTGGCACAATTAATAAACTGATCAAAATTAGTAATTCCACAAAATTTCATTGCCAAATCTTTTAAATACCCGAAATTACAGACATCAAAATAACACATTGAAATTTTTGCTTCGTTCCAAAATTAAAAAATTTCTAAATATTGTCTTTTTTTTTATTATAATTAATTCATTTTGCACAGTTGCTAAGTAGATCAAAATTAGTAAATTAACCAAATTTCATTGCCATATAGTGAAAATTACACAAATTAGAAGTCTCCAAACAAAACATTAACTTTTTTCTTGGTTCCAAAATTAAAAAAAAATCTTTAAAATTTTCTGTTTTGCTCTATAATTAATTTATTTGGCACAACTGTTAAAACAAAATAATGTAAAACTTGTAGCCTCGCCAAATTTTATTACCACATTTTTAAAATTGCTTAAATTACAGGCATCCAAATAAAACCTTGAAACTTTTTGCTTCCTTCCAAAATTAAAATATTCTAAAAATTGTCTGTTTTACTTTACAATTAATTAATTTTGCACATTTGTTAAACAGGTTTAATTTAATAACTGTACTAAATATTATTGTCATATTTTTAAAATCGCGGAATTTACAGACATTTAAATATAACATTGACTTTTTGCTTCGTTCCAAAATTTAAAATATTCTAAAAACTGTCTCTTTTGGTCTATAATTAATTAATTTGACACAATTATTAAACTGATCAAAAATTAGTAACCTCACAAAATTTCATTGCCAAATTTTTTAAATTACTATAAAAACTGTCTGTTTTGCTGAATGTTTAATTAATTTGGCACAATTATTAAACAGGTTCAAAATTAGTAATCTCCACAAATTTCATTGCCATATTATGAAAATTGCCCAAATTACAGGCATCCAAATAAAACCTTGAAACTTTTTGCTTCGTTCCAAAATTAAAAAAAATCTAAAAAATGTCTCTTTTGGTCGATAATTAATTAATTTGGCACAATTATTAAACAAATCAAAATTAGTAACCTCACAAAATTTCATTGCCAAATTCTTTAAATTACCGAAATTACAGGCTTCCAAATAACACATTGAAACTTTTTGCTTCGTTCCAAAATAAAAAAAATCTAAAAAATGTCTCTTTTGGTCGATAATTAATTAATTTGGCACAATTATTAAACTGATCAAAATTAGTAACCTCACAAAATTTCATTGCCAAATTCTTTAAATTACCGAAATTACAGGCTTCCAAATAACACATTGAAACTTTTTGCTTCGTTCCAAAATTAAAAAAAATCTAAAATATGTCTCATTTGGTCGATAATTAATTAATTTGGCACAATTATTAAACTAATCAAAATTAGTAACCTCACAAAATTTCATTGCCAAATTCTTTAAATTACCGAAATTACAGGCTTTTAAATAACACATTGAAACTTTCTGCTTTGTTGCAAAATTAAAAAAATTATAAAAACTGTCTGTTTTGCTGAATATTTAATTAGTTTGGCACAATTATTAAACAGCTCAAAATTAGTAATTTCAACATATTTCATTGCCATATCTTGAAAATTGCTCAAATTACAGGCATCCAAATAAAACCTTGGAACTTTTCGCATCGTTCCAAAATTAAAAAAAATCTAAAAAATGTCTCTTTTGGTCGATAATTAATTAATTTGGCACAATTATTAAACTGATCAAAATTAGTAATCTCACAAAATTTCATTGCCAAATTCTTTAAATTACCGAAATTACAGGCATCCAAATAACACATTGAAACTTTTTGCTTCGTTCCAAAATTAAAAAAAATCTAAAAAATGTCTCTTTTGGTCGATAATTAATTAATTTGGCACAATTATTAAACTGATCAAAATTAGTAACCTCACAAAATTTCATTGCCAAATTCTTTAAATTACCGAAATTACAGGCTTTTAAATAACACATTGAAACTTTCTGCTTTGTTGCAAAATTAAAAAAATTATAAAAACTGTCTGTTTTGCTGAATATTTAATTAGTTTGGCACAATTATTAAACAGCTCAAAATTAGTAATTTCAACATATTTCATTGCGATATCTTGAAAATTGCTCAAATTACAGGCATCCAAATAAAACCTTGGAACTTTTCGCATCGTTCCAAAATTAAAAAAAATCTAAAAAATGTCTCTTTTGGTCGATAATTAATTAATTTGGCACAATTATTAAACTGATCAAAATTAGTAATCTCACAAAATTTCATTGCCAAATTCTTTAAATTACCGAAATTACAGGCTTCCAAATAACACATTGAAATTGCAAACAACATATTTAAATTTCTGCTTTGTTGCAAAATTAAAAAAATTATAAAAACTGTCTGTTTTGCAGAATATTTAATAAATTTGGCACAATTATTAAACAGCTCAAAATTAGTAATCTCAACAAATTTCATTGCCATATTTTGAAAATTGCTCAAATTACAGTCATCCAAATAAAACTTGAAACTTTTTGCTTCGTTCCAAAATAAAAAAAACCTAAATAATTGCGTTTCGAAGTGAGCAGAGCTTCGTAATAACATAAATAACAAAGAAAATGTGTTGGTGGAGATAACGTTAAAATGCATGAATCTCTTCGTTTTTCTCCCGTCTCGGGCAATATATGCCTACGTCCACTCCAGCAGCAGCGGCGGCAACAGAAAATAAAAAGAAAGCTTCTACAAAGGTTATCATAAAGAACTTTCTCAGTTCAATCGATATTCTGTTTCAAGATGAAAATTTTCCGGTTGAGTTGCCGGCCGATGATCCAGCCGAGCTCACCCTCTTTAAATTTGGTTTCATTTGGTAAAATCACGAAAACATTAAGCCGGCAAATTTTTCCAGGTCGCAAAATGAAGAGAGAAAAGCAATAATAAATCAGAGTCCCGCGGAAGTCTCCAAAACTAACAATAATAAATATCAATGAGACATAAAGAAGCAGTGGCGGTGACAAGTGAGACTTCCTATGATAATACAGCCAGTGAGGGGTGTCTTTGTGTTGGAAAGCGACTTCTAGGCTCTGAATGGGGACGTGAGACGTTGGCCCACCCCTGCAAGATACGTAGAAATCCTTCATGCGTGTTCTGGATATATAAAAATCGAGGACTGTTCACCTTTCACTACCAGATTCCATTTGTCACGTGGAGATGCGAATAAAAGGCTTTTGTGCCGCCGAAAGACTGATTTTACTGATTTATGGGGTTTTGTTGAAGCTTCTTTATATTTATGTGGAATTTTTATCATCACACAAAAGTTAAAAACGCACTCTGATCGACCAGCAAATCCCGACGAATTGTGAAGTGCCAAATACGCTCCAGGACGCTTCATAAAACACAAACTGCTAAAATTATTCAAATTGTGTTGATATTTCATAAATGTTGACTTTTTTCTTTATAATAAATTAATTCAATATTGTAAAATTTTATTGCAACTTTTCGGTTCAACCCAAAATTAATTAATTTCTAAAAATTGTTGATTTTGCTCTAATTTGCTAATTAATGAGGCACACTTAATAAACAAGTGAAAACTGGTAATCTTGCCAAATTTTATTGTTATATTGTCGAAATTACTAAAATTACAGTCATCTAAATAAAATGTTGCAATATATTGGTTCGTTCAAAAGTTTTAAATTTCTAAAAATATGGTTTTTTACTTAATAATTAATTAATTTGGTGTAATAATTTAATTTAATAAGTCAAAAATTGTAATTTCACCAAATTTCAATGAGTCTTGGTTAAAATTACCATATTTACAGGTATCTGTAATAAATGTCAAAATTTTTAACTCTTATAAGTTTAATTAAAAATTTCTAGAAATTGTTTTTTTTGCTTTATAATTAAATAATTTAGTACTGTTATTAAACAACTTATTAAGAAGAAATTATCCAAATTTGAGCGCCGTATAAGTAAAATTACTAAAATTACAAGCAACTGACTAAAACGCAGAAACTTTTTGAGTCGTTCAGAAATTAAAATTTCTAAAAACTTAATTTTTTTCTCTATAATTAAGTAATTTGGTACAATTATTAAACAACTAATAGAAAATAAATTCTCCAGATTTGATTGTCGTATGGTGAAAATTACTGAAATTACAAGCATCCGACTAAATAGTGGAAAATTTTTGAATCGTTCAGGAATTAAAATTTCTAAAAACTGCCATTTTCGCTCTATAACTAAATAATAGGGCTCAATTATTAAACGACTTATAAAAAGTAAATTCTGAAAATTTTATTGTCATATGGTTAAAATTACTAAAATTACAAGAATCTATTTAAAACATTGGCACTTTTAGGTTCGTTTAAAACTTAAAAATTTCTAAAAAATTGTATTCTTTACTTTATAATTAGGTAATTTGGCACAATTATTAAACGACTCATAAAAAGTAAATTTTTCTAATTTGATTGCTGTATGTCAAAAATTATCAAAATTACAAGCATCCAACTAAATTGTGGAGACTTTTTGAAACGTTCAGGAACTAAAATTTCTAAAAACTGCCATTTTTTCTCAAGAATTAAGTAATTTGGCACAATTAATTAACGACTTATAAAAAGTACATTCTTAAAATTTGGTTGCCGTGTGGTAAAAATTACCAAAATTACAAGCAAAAAACATTGGCACTTGAAGGTTCGACCAAAAATTAAAAATTTCAAAAAACTGCCACTTTTGCTCTTTAATTAAGTAATTTGGCACAATTATTAAACCAGTCATAAAAAGTAAATTCTCCAAATTTTATAGTCGTATGGTAAAAACTACAAAAATTACAACCATCCAACTTAAACAAAGAAGCTTTTTGAATCACTCGGTCATTAAAATTTCTAAAAACTGCAATTTTTGCTCTACAATTAAGTAATTTGACACAGTTATTAAACGACTTATAAAAAGTAAATTCCTCAAACTTGATTGCCGTATATTGAAAATTACCAACATTACAAGCATCTAACTAAAATATGGGCACTTTTAGGTTCGTCCAAAAATTAAAAATTTCTAAAACCTGCAATTTTTGCTCTATAGTTAAGTAATTTGGCACAATTACTAAACAACTCATAGGAAGTAACTTCTGTAAATTTTATTGTCGAATGGTAAAAATTGCCAAAATTATAAGCATCTAACTAAAACATTGGCACTTTTAGGTTCGTCTAAAAATTTAAAAATTCTAAAATCTGCCATTTTTGCTCTATAATTAAGTAATTTGGCACAATTATTAAACCAGTTATAAAAAATAAATTTCCCACACTTGATTGTCGAATTATGAAAATTACCAGAATTACAAATATTCAAATCAAACGAAGAAACTTTTGAATCGTTCAGGAATGAAAATTTCCAAAAACTGCCATTTTTGCTCTATAATTAAGTAATTTGGTACAGTTATTAAACAATTTATAAAAAGTAAATTCTTCAAACTTTATTGCCGAGAAAATTACCAACATTACAAGCATCTAACTAAAATATTGGCACTTTTAAGTTCGTCCAAAAATTAAAAACTTCCAAAAACTGCAATTTTTGCTCTATAATTAAGTAATTTGACACAATTATTGCTCATAAAAAGTTACATTTCCAAATTTTTTAGTCGGCTGGTGAAAATTGCCAAAATTATAAGCATCTAATTAAAATATTGGCGCTTTTAGGTTTGTCCAAAAATTAAAAATTTCTAAAAACTGCCACTTTTGTTCTTTAATTAAGTAATTTGGCACAATTATTAAACAGCTCATAAAAAGTAATTTTTTTAAATTTTATTGTCGGATGGTAAAAATTGCCAAAATTATAAGCATCTAACTAAAAAAATTGCACTTTTAGGTTCGTCCAAAAATCAAAAATTTCTAAAAACTGCCATTTTTGCTCTATAGTTAAGTAATTTGGCACAATTACCAAACAACTCATAGGAAGTAAATTCCCCAAACTTAATTGCCGTATAATAAAAATTACCAACATTCCAAGCATCTAACTAAAATATTGGCACTTTTAGGTTCGTCCAAAAATTAAAAATTTTTAAAACCTGCAATTTTTGCTCTATAATTAAGTAAATTGACACAATTATTGCTCATACAAAGTAACTTTTCCAAATTTTATTGTCGTATGGTGAAAATTGCCAAAATTATAAGCGTTTACTAAAACATTGGCACTTTTAGGTTCGTCCAAAAATTAAAAATTACTTAAAACTGCAATTTTTGCTCTATAATTAAATAATTTGTCAAAATTATTAAACAACTCATAAAAAGTAAATTCCCCAAACTTAATTGCCGTATAATAAAAATTACCAACATTCCAAGCATCTAAAGTATTGGCACTTTTAGGTTCGTCCAAAAATTAAAAACTTCCAAAAACTGCAATTTTTGCTCTATAATTAAGTAATTTGACACAATTATTGCTCATAAAAAGTTACATTTCCAAATTTTTTAGTCGGCTGGTGAAAATTGCCAAAATTATAAGCATCTAATTAAAATATTGGCGCTTTTAGGTTTGTCCAAAAATTAAAAATTTCTAAAAACTGCCACTTTTGTTCTTTAATTAAGTAATTTGGCACAATTATTAAACAGCTCATAAAAAGTAATTTTTTTAAATTTTATTGTCGGATGGTAAAAATTGCCAAAATTATAAGCATCTAACTAAAAAAATTGCACTTTTAGGTTCGTCCAAAAATCAAAAATTTCTAAAAACTGCCATTTTTGCTCTATAGTTAAGTAATTTGGCACAATTACCAAACAACTCATAGGAAGTAAATTCCCCAAACTTAATTGCCGTATAATAAAAATTACCAACATTCCAAGCATCTAACTAAAATATTGGCACTTTTAGGTTCGTCCAAAAATTAAAAATTTTTAAAACCTGCAATTTTTGCTCTATAATTAAGTAATTTGACACAATTATTGCTCATAAAAAGTAACTTTCCCAAATTTTATTGTCGTATGGTGAAAATTGCCAAAATTATAAGCGTTTACTAAAACATTGGCACTTTTAGGTTCGTCCAAAAATTAAAAATTACTTAAAACTGCAATTTTTGCTCTATAATTAAATAACTTGTCACAATTATTAAACAACTCATAAAAAGTAAATTCCCCAAACTTAATTGCCGTATAATAAAAATTACCAACATTCCAAGCATCTAAAGTATTGGCACTTTTAGGTTCGTCCAAAAATTAAAAACTTCCAAAAACTGCAATTTTTGCTCTATAATTAAGTAATTTGGCACAATTATTAAACCAGTCATAAAAAGTAAATTCTCCAAATTTTATAGTCGTTTGGTAAAAACTACAAAAATTGCAACTATCCAACTTAAACAAAGAAGCGTTTTGAATCATTCGGTCATTAAGTTTTCTAAAAATTGCCAATTTTGCTCTATAACTAAATAATTTAGCACAGTTATTAAACGACTCATTAAAAGTAAATTCTCTAAATTTCCTTGCCATGTGGTCAAATTAACCAAAATTATAAGCAAACAAAAAAAAAACATTTCCAATCTTAAAATTAAATTAAAATTTTCGATTTTTTTTAATTTTATTGGTCTTATTAATTAGTGTAGTACAGTTAGCAAACAACCTCCCCAAATTACACCAACAAGAAACTTTCATCGCCACACAAAGGCCCAAAACGCACCGCTCGCTCGTCAAACTCTTCGAATCAGTTTGCGAAATTGAAGTGTCAAATAAGTCCGTGTCGGCTTCATGAAAGCCATAACAAATTGTGATTAGACCTTTTATACTTTTGTTGAGCTGTGGTAAGCTTGGGTTAGTTACGGTTTGGGCCGTGGGGTGCAATTCCACCAACTCCAAACGTGCCGATCGATATTCATTAATTAGAAATTTGCACTAAATCATCCGATTGTGGTGTTGTCTCAAAGAAACGCTTTGTCGAAGGAGAGAAAATTCAAAAGCGGTGGTTTTCCCATTGTGGAAACTCCCGGAGAAAAAATTTAGTTGGTGGAATGAACGCCTGCCTGGACATGGTCCGGGATTAGTCCATTCATCCCACATTTACCGATGTTTGTCAGCTTGGGCTCTGTGTAGGCTATTATACTGTTTGCTCTTGCATTTGTATTTATTAGTATCGACAGAGGGTTGAATGAGGGGAGTTTAGCCAGACACTTGAGCGTTGCATCCAGAATTTGATTAAAATTCACATCAGAATAAGAGTCGTTTTCCCGAATCGGGTGATTGACGTTTCTCGAAGAATTCCCGTGATTTCTTCGGGAATTTCCTCACACTTGTCAGTTCCTTTCCTTCTCCGCCGACAGATGAACAACTCACTAGTCCTCGCACGTATCCCCGAATAAATTGCGCAAAATCCCTCGGGAAACTTTCGAAAACGACCCACCAACAATACTCACTCTTTGAATTTTTTCCAGGTAATCAAGATGTTGCAATCTTGAAGGGTTGAAACGACGAGGACCCGTCCAAGGAGCGCCGACGATGAGAAAACATATCGATATGCATGCTTTGTTTTTGTGTCCACCCTGTCGATATGTTTTTGTGTGTCGTTGTGATGTTGGCTCCACTGAATGTGTCCTCGTCCTGTGCAAGGTAGTCAGTTGACGAGATCATTCTTTAGCTCGTTTCTCACACCGTATGATGTGCACAGTAAGGTGCAGTTTTATGTGTAGTAAAAATGAATAGTGTCTGATTGGACTCTAACATTGGCACGACTGTGGGCAGGTCATAGCGGTGTGAACCAGCTAGGGGGGGTGTTCGTCAGCGGGCGACCCTTGCCGGATTCCACCAGGCAGAAGATCGTCGAACTTGCTCATTCCGGAGCCCGGCCCTGTGACATCTCCAGGATACTGCAGGTCTCCAATGGGTGTGTCTCCAAGATACTTGGCAGGTAACCACCAAAACTACTTGGAAAAGTGACGTACTTGAACTTGAGCGTAAACAGAACGATTAGGTTTCAGTTACGTCGCTTTTCTGGGAATTTGGTAATGTCCCTATTTTTTTTTTCTTGATTGACCACCTAAAAAATTCATCAAGGTTAGTAAATAAAATGTAAGCTGGAAAACAAGTTTCTAACTTCAACATTAATTTGTTGCGCTGATGTGTGCAACGAAACAGAAAAACTAATTGTAGTTCAAAATTTTCCATTTTTCGAATTTTGGAAAGGAATACTTCCAAATGTTGTTGCTTTTATGTAAAAACTACCAAATTTACGAAATTTAACGCAAAATATCGAAAATTTTTAATTCGCATCAGAAAACTTAAAATTGAATTCCAGATTTTCGATTTTTTTTTAGAAATGTTTGGTTTGATCAACGAGATATTTTACGGTTTCTTCCACTTAATAATTTTGCAATTTGACAATTTATAATCACCTTAAAAAAATAATAAGATTAAAACTGCAAGATTGTAACAATTATTTTTTTTTTTCGTTTTTAGAAAATTATAAAAAATATTGATCTAAAATTTTGAAATTTGACACAGTTAATAAACTGAACGAAAGTAGTAATCTCTCCAAATTTGTTTGCTGTCACGTTCAAACTGTAAAAATGACACGTGTAAATATAAAATTTTAAAATTTTATTTGGTTTATTCTAAATATAATAATTCCAAAAATTTGTGTTTTTTGGTCTAAAATTTTGTAATTTGCTACAGTTAATTAGTAAGGCAAGAGTAGTAACCTCTACAAATTTCGTTGCTGTCACGTTAAAACTGGTGGAATTACTCGTGTGAATATAAAATTTTGAAATTTTTGGATTATTACGAAAATAAAAATTTCTAAAATTTGTGTCTTTTAATCTAAAATTTTGTAATTTGGTGTAATCAATAAGCAAGACGAAAGTAGGAGTTTCTCCAATTTTTATTGCTGTAGCGTTAAAACTAATAAAATTACACATGTAAATACAAAATTTTCAAATTTTTTGTTTATTACTAAAATAATTTTTTCTTAAACTTGTGTATTTTGATGTAAAATTTTGTAGTTTGGTGTAATTAATAAGCAAGACAAAAGTAGTAATTTTTTCAATTTTTATTGCTGTAGCGTTAAAACTAATAAAATTACACATGTCAATATAAAATTTTCAGGTTTTTTGTTCATTACGAAAATAAAAATTTCTAAAATTTGTGAATTTTAATTTAAAATTTTGTAACTTGGTGTAAGCAAAAAACAAGACGAAAGTAGTAATCTCTACAAATATAGTTGCTGTAACATTAAAACTCCAAGAATTACACGCGTGAATATAAAATTTAGAATTTTTGGATTATTACGAAAATAAAATTTTCTAAAAGTTGTGAATTTTAATTTAAAATTTTGTCTTTTGGTGTAAGCAAAAAACAAGACGAAAGTAGTAATCTCTACAAATTTAGTTGCTGTAACATTAAAACTCCAAGAATTACCGTGTGAATATAATATTTTGAAATTTTTGGATTACTACAAAAATAATTTTTTTTAAACTTGTGTATTTTGATCTAAAATTTTGTAATTTGGTGTAATTAATAAGCGAGACGAAAGTAATAATTTCTACAAATTTTGTTGCTATAACGTTAAATCTGCAAGAATTACACGTTCAAATATTAAAATTTTAAAATTTTGTGTTCATTACAAAGATAAAATTTTCTAAACTTTGTGTATTTTAATCTAAATTTTTGTAATTTGGTGTAATCAATAAGCAAGACGAAAGTAGTAATTTCTCTAATTTTTGTTGCTGTAACGTTAAAACTGATAGAATTACACGCGCAAATATAAAATTTTTGAAATTTTTGGTTTATTACAAAGAAAAAAATTTCTAAAATCGGCGTACTTTAATCTAAAATTTTGTAATTTGGTGTCATCAATAAGCAAGACCAAGATAGTAATCTATACAAATTTCATTGCGGCAACGTTAAATTTTGAAGAATTACACGTGTAAATATAAAATTTTCAAATATTTGGTTCATTAAGATGATAAAAATTTCTAAAATTTGTGTCTTTTAATCTAAAATTTTAAAATTTGGTGTAATGAATAAGCAAGAGAAAAGTAGTAATTTCTTCAATTTTCGTAGCTGTAACGTGAAAACTGATAAAATTACACGTGTGAATATAACGTTTTTAAATGTTTGGGAATTCATTACAAAAACAAAAATTTCTTAAACTTTTGTATATTGGTCTAAAATTTTGTAATTTGCCACAGTTTAACTAGTAGTTCAAGAGTAGTAATCTCAATCAATTTCGTTGCTGTAGCGATAAAAATGATAGAATTACACGTGTGAACATAAAATTTTGAATTTGTTTGTGCATTACGAAGATAAAAATTTCAAAAATTTGTGTAATTTGATCTGATTTAAAGTTTGTAATTTAACACAATTAATTTATTAGTCATAAGTGTAATTTTGCCAAGTTTTATTCTTATACCATTAAAATTACAAGAATTGCAAGCTTTAATAAAAAAAAAATGAAAATTTTTAGTTACATTTCTGAATAAAAATTTCTAAAATTTGACAATTTTGGTCTAGAAAATTGAAATTTGGCACAATCACTTAGGTAGCAAAAAATTATAAGTTTACCAAAACTTGCTCTTATATGTATTTTGAAAATTACAAAAGTTATAAATTTTATTATTTTATATTTTATTATTAAATCTTTGCAACTACCAAAATTATGAAATTTAACCTTTTTTTAACAATTTTTGAAGAAGTGCAAAATCATTCCTAAAGTGAAAAGCCCTTCTGATCTCAAATTACAAACTTCTAGAGCAAAAGAGACCAATTTTAAGAATTTTTATTTAACGATCCACTCGTTTTTTCTACCAAATGAAGAAATCGGAATAAAACCCACAAAATAATTTAGTCAATAGCTGACATTATCTTTATCAAAGTTTTTTTTTGTTACAAAAAACGCAACGAAACAATCAACTCGATTATAACTTTCCATTCTTTACCTGGACCTCAAAAATTGTTTATTGAACAAATTTCTAAGCTAATTACATAAATCATACACAAAATAGAATCAGTTTTAAGAAACTGTTAAGAAGTGGAACTTAGGATTTATTGTGCAACATTTTCATGGGGTTTTATTTATTATCCTTGTATCACTGATTTTTCTTAGTGTTTCTACGCTTTTAGAAATAGCAGTTAATTCAGACTTCTGTAATTTGAAATAAGTTGGTAGTTCCGTCAAATTTCAAACTAAAAAGAACAGGGCTACCAATTCATGCTAAAATTCTGTATCCTATTTTCAGTAGGTAACATTTAGAGCAAACAGTAGAATAGAATAAAGCTTTTTTACTAGTTATTTTAATTTAAAAAAGCGAGCTGGTCGACTAAAAATCTCCAGATTTTAGAACTTCCTCAGAACCTGTTTTAATTTTTTTCAGATTGTAATGTTTCATAAAATAAATGAGTAAAGTAGTAACGTAAAAATCCAGTGCTACCAACATCACAGAATCATCAGCCTCCCTAGTGATTTAAGAATGAATTAGTTGTCTTTCAGGTATGTATGTGTCTAAAGCTCTTTGGCCTCTTCCCCCAGGTACTACGAGACTGGTTCAATCCGCCCCCGCGCCATCGGCGGCTCCAAACCTCGAGTAGCAACAGCGGAAGTCGTCTCAAAAATCTCCTCCTACAAACGAGAGTGTCCTTCAATCTTCGCCTGGGAGATCCGAGATCGACTGTTGCAAGAGGGTGTCTGTACCAACGACAACATCCCGAGCGTAAGTAATGCACCCTGACAACTGTAGTAGTGGTGATGTTATGGTTGGTGACGTGGAAACGGAGACATGCATGAGAACTCGACAACCACCAAGATGTGACAAGAGATATGTTGTAATTAAAAAGTCGAGCTAATGATGGAAAAAGATACCAATCGGTGGTAGCGATGGCTTTCGCGTCGCGTCGGCTGTTTCCAGCGATGATTTATTTTCTCTTGGAAGTGTTTACATAAATTGGAAGTTGGAAGTGTGACGAGAGCTCCATATCGATCAGGACGAACAGTACCGGTTAAACGGAAGCATAAGCTCACGATAACAGCATCAGGTTTAATCAGTTTGTAATCATCGGTTTAACCTGCGTGACGAGCCTCTTATATAACTTCACTCTTCCGCACATTAGGCGCCCCTTTGCCACCCTCCGCCGTAATAAAGGAGCTCTCTAAACCGGGAAACTATGAAAGAATATTGCAGGCTCTGATTATGCGTCATTTTTCATCCCCAATTTCAACGGAAATTTAATCAAACCAAACTTTCAACAGTTTAGTAATTATTTTTTCTTGCTTTCTGGTTCGAGGAGCAATCATACTTTATTGTTCTTTGTTAACAAGACCTCTGACCTCCCGCGTTCGAAAGGATGAGTAAATCTTCAGAGTACCGTTTATTGGATGCATGCAAATTTCCATGGCAACGTCCCTCATCTCCCATTGCTTGCGATGTCTCTATTCCTCAAAACAAAAACGTTATGGATTTTTCTGTTCAAACGCGCAAGGGCTTTTGATCAGATTGCATACGCTCAAAATTGCCAAACTTGCAGATTCTTGGGCAAATATTTGAAACTTTCAACTGTTGCAAGGAAATCATTGGCTTTACGGCGATCCACTGCGCTTTTATTATCTGGCGGATTTCTCAGTGCATTTATATTTATCGCGCTCTCAGAAATACAAGCAGATCGTCATTTATTTGCGTTCAGAGGGTTTGCGACATGAAAATTTCGAATTTTGATAAAAGGCCACAAAGAAACCATTAAAAAATAGTTGCGTCTTTATAGATAAAAAAATAAATAATTGGAGGCCAAAAATGCTTGGTAGAATTTTCTTAAATTTTTCTTTTTTGTTCAAATTCGTAGTAATTTTTAGTTTAAGTTTAAAACTACAAGAATTACAGATTAACAGTCAATTTTGATCATTTTGAAGAAAAAAATTTCAAGACTTTGTAATTTGCTGCAGTTACTTAACTTTTCAACTAGTTTTGTTTCAAAATGGTTTAAAAAAAATGTAGTCTTGGTTCTGTTGGTGTCACTGCGATGAAATTTGGAGAACTTGCTACTCCTAACTCGTTTATTAGCTGTACCAAATTTCAAAATTTTTGATCAGCTGATTTAGAATTTAGAAATTTTATTTATAAAGCGAATCAAAAAGTTTCAAAATTGTTTAAAAAGCATTGTGTTTTTCGTTGTGTTGGTCCTACTGCTATGAAATTTGGGGAGGTTGCTAATCTTATATCACTTAGTAACTGTACCAAACTTCGAAATTCTGAAGCTATCAATTCAGATTTTATAAATTTTTCTTTTTAAGGCAAACTCACAATTTTTAAAATTGTATAAAAAATTGTATTTTTGATTGTGTTGGTGCCAAATCGTTAAAATTTGATGAAGTTGCTACTCTTAACTCATTAAATATCTGTACCAAATTTCAAAATTCTGAAGCAACAGACTCAAATTTTAGAAATTTTTATTTTTAGGGCAAATCCAAAAATTTTTAAATTGTATAAAAAAATGTATTTTTTGTTGAGTTGGCGCCACTGCGATGAAAATTAAGGAAGTTTCTACTCTTAACTCATTTAGTAACTGTAGCAAATTTCAAAATTTTGGAGTAACAGTCTCAGATTTTAGAAATTTTTATTTTTAGAACACGAAATTCTCAAAATCGTATAAAAAAATTGTTTTTTTTTGTAGTGACACCACATTGATGAAAATTGGGGAATCTGCGACTATTAACTTAATTATTAATTGTACGAAATTTAAAAATTCTAGAGCAATAGAGTTATATTTTAGAAATTTTCGTTTTTAGAGCAAATTCAAGTCACAAATCGCTTGAATTCTGTTATTAGTGGAACTAAAATGTTGCAATTTTCTTTGAATTTCAGTGTTTAAGTTTAAAACTACAAGAATTACAGATTTAACAGCCAATTTTTATCATTTTTAATAAAAAAAAATTTAAGACTTTGTAATTTGCTGCAGTTACTAAACTTTTCAACTAGTTTTGTTTCAAAATGGTTTAAAAAAAATGTAGTCTTGGTTGTGTTGGTGTCACTGCGATGAAATTTGGAGAACTTGCTACTCCTAACTCGTTTATTAACTGTACCAAATTTCAAAATTTTTGATCAACTGATTTAGAATTTAGAAATTTTATTTATAAAGCGAACCAAAAAGCTTCAAAATTGTATAAAAAGCATTGTGTTTTTCGTTGTGTTGGTCCTACTGCTATGAAATTTGGGGAAGTTGCTAATCTTATATCACTTAGTAACTGTACCAAACTTCGAAATTCTGAAGCTATCAATTCAGATTTTATAAATTTTTCTTTTTAAGGCAAACTCACAATTTTTAAAATTGTATAAAAAATTGTATTTTTGATTGTGTTGGTGCCAAATCGTTAAAATTTGATGAAGTTGCTACTCTTAACTCATTAAATATCTGTACCAAATTTCAAAATTCTGAAGCAACAGACTCAAATTTTAGAAATTTTTATTTTTAGGGCAAATCCAAAAATTGTTAAATTGTATAAAAAAAATGTATTTTTTGTTGAGTTGGAGCCACTGCGATGAAAATGGAAGTTTCTACTCTTAACTCATTTAGTAACTGTAGCAAATTTCAAAATTTTGGAGTAACAGTCTCAGATTTTAGAAATTTTTATTTTTAGAACACGAAATTCTCAAAATCGTATAAAAAAATTGTTTTTTTTTTTGTAGTGACACCACATTGATGAAAACTGGGGAATCTGCGACTATTAACTTAATTATTAATTATACGAAATTTAAAAATTCTAGAGCAATAGACTTATATTTTAGAAATTTTTGTTTTTAGAGCAAATCCAAGTCACAAAATCGCTTGAATTCTGTTATTAGTGGAACTAAAATGTTGCAATTTTCTTTGAATTTCAGTGTTTAAGTTTAAAACTACAAGAATTACAGATTTAACAGCCAATTTTGGTCATTTTTAAGAAAAAAAAATTTAAGACTTTGTAATTTGCTGCAGTTACTAAACTTTTCAACTAGTTTTGTTTCAAAATGGTTTAAAAAAAATTGTAGTTTTGGTTGTGTTGGTGTCACTGCGATGAAATTTGGGGAAGTTGCTACTCCTAATTCGTTTATTAGCTGTACCAAATTTCAAATTTTTTGATCAACTGATTTAGAATTTAGAAATTTTATTTTTAAAGCGAGCCCAAAAGATTCAAAATTGCATAAAAAAATTGAATTTGTGTTTGTGTTGGCGCCACTGCAATGAAATTTTGGGAGATTACTACTCTTTACTCATTTAGTAACTGTACTAAATTTTAAAATTCAGGAGCAATAGACTCAGATTTTAGAAATTTTTATTTGTAAAGCGAACCAAAAAGTTTCAAAATTGTATAAAAAGCATTGTGTTGGTCCTACTGCTATGAAATTTCTGGAGGTTGCTAATCTTATATCACTTATTAACTGTACCAAATTTCAAACTTCTGGAACTATCAATTCAGATTTTATAAATTTTTTTTTTAAGGCAAACTCACAATTTTCAAAATTGTATAAAAAAATTGTATTTTTGATTGTGTTGGTGCCAAATCAATAAAATTTCTTGAAGTTGCTACTCTTAACTCATTAAATATCTATACCAAATTTCAAAATTCTGAAGCAACAGACTCAAATTTTAGAAATTTTTATTTTTAGGGCGAATCCAAAAATTTTCAAATTGTATAAAAAAAAATATTTTTTGTTGAGTTGGCGCCACTGCGATGAAAATTAGGAAAGTTTCTACTCTTAACTTATTTAGTAACTGTAGCAAATTTCAAAATTTTGGAGTAACAGCCTTAGATTTTAGAAATTTTTATTTTTAGAACACGAAATTCTCAAAATCGTATAAAAAAAATTAATTTTTTGTTGTGGTGGCACCACATCGATGAAATTTGGGGAATCTGCGACTATTAACTTAATTATTATTTGTACGAAATTTAAAAATTCTAGAGCAATAGACTTATATTTTCGAAATTTTTGTTTTTAGAGCAAATCCAAGTCACAAAATCGCTTGAATTCTGTTATTAGTGGAACTGATGATAAATGAAATGCAATTTCGCAGACTTATCGCCCTTAGTTTGTTAATTTATGTAACTCATTTAGAAAAAAAAATTAATTTACAATTGCAATTGAATTTGAAATCGAGTGGCAAGTCGTGGTTACAAAACCATTACCAATTGTGTAACACGAAAACTCTTAGAATTGGAAAATTTGAATTTTTTATTAAAAAAGGGGTGCACATTTAAAAAATAGTATAAAAGACTTGTTTTATAATGGCATTATAAAACACGTTCTTTAATATACTATTGTTAAACTAGAGTGTTAAAACACCTCCAGATTTTATTGCTTGTTTGCTTTAAACCAACCACTACGTTCCAAAATTCAACACCAAATGTCGGAAATTTATGGTTAGTATTAAAAATAAAAATTTCCGAAATCTCAATTTTGATTGCTGCACGAAAACTAAATCTCTAAAATTAAATTTGTTCCTTCCACTCTATAATTTTGTAAATTGCCATATTTCTGAGTCTTTGCTATTGATCAAATTGCAAACGTTCAAAATTACCAAAGTTGCAGATTCTTTCGCAAATACTTGGAACTTTCAACAGTTGAGAGCTTTTACGGCAATCCAGAGGTTGGCAGTGCGCTTTTATAATCTCAGTACATTGAAATTTATCGTTCCCTCATAAATAAAACAAACATAGCATAATTCATTTCCATTCAGAGGTTTTCCATCATCAGTCATTCATAAAAATTTGGAAACCCCATCTATAACCCCGCCGCCGCCGCCGCCGTAAAACCGAATAATATAAACCAACAATTTGTCTTTCGTGAAAAGAAACCCACAAGAAAACACAGTAACTTTCACATTCGAAGCATTCCGGCAATAAATTTAAAAAAATGTAGGATTTCGCGGATGCCATTAATTCTAAAAGCATTTTTAAGTCGTGCAAAAGTTTCCTCTTTGGCGGCCAGCTGGGTTCCAACGCTATTAATGGACAGATAAAGTTATTTGACGAGCCGCCGCATATCTCCGCTACAGATGGGGGCGGCGGCGGGGGCGAAGAGCGGACCGCATTGATTGGAGCATCTCCCAACCAGTCAAGCGAGAGGAATCAACTTTAAAACGGTACTGAAACAGCATTCCCCTAGCATTACCCCTGAAACATTTTCTGAAACGGTAAAACCTTCATGATAACGCGGGGTTTAATTATATTGGGGGCGGAGGGCGAAGGGATTTTTGGGAAACTTTCGATTTTTGCCTCGCTCATTAGTAAAGGGCCTTTTAAAATTTCACAGCATCAGTATTGTTAGCTAAGGCGAGGGTGTTCAAAATCGAATCCGTCGGTGGTGTGGCTCGGAATTATGCTGTGTAATGTAAGGCAGCGAGAGGGTGATACGCAGTAAACCGTAAAGACGAGCGTGCAGTCACAAGAGGGTGCATAGATTTGCCGCCTGTTTGCCAAGAAAACGGGATGAAACTCTTGCGTTGGTCCTTTAGAGCCGACGACCACCTTGACCTAAACCTTCAGTTTGAACAAATTGTCCTCTGAATTTATTTCCTCGAAATTTGTTTTCTTAATAAACAATTTAACACTGAAAAATCTGCGAAATTCTATAAATAAGTTAACTACAGGGCGATACATCATTCAAACAAACTCAAAGTCACTAAAAAAATTTGAAAAAGTTAAAAAGCTCAGCGCAAGATTGTAGAAATTTGAGAGTTTGCTCTACAAATAAAAATTTCTAAAATCTGAATCTATTTCTCTAAAATTTTAATATTTGGTGCAGTGACTAAATGAGTTATAAGTAATAACCTCCCCAAATTTCATCGCAGTGGCTTCAACACAATTAAAAATACAATTTTTTATACGATTTTGAGATTTTTCGGTTTGCCTTAAAAATAAAAATTTCTAAAATCTGAGTTTGTTACTTCAGAATTTTAAAATTTGGTACAGATATTTAATGAGTTAAGAGTAGCAACTTCACCAAATTTTATCGATTTGGCACCAACACAATCAAAAATACAATTTTTTTATAGAATTTTGAAAATTGTGAGTTTGCCTTAGAAAGAAAAATTTATAAAATCTGAATTGATACCTCCAGAAGTTTGAAATTTGGTACAATTACTAAGTGATATAAGAGTAGTAATCTCCCAAAATTTCATTGCAGTGGCGCCAACACAAACACAAATTCAATTTTTTTATGCAATTTTGAATCTTTTGGGCTCGCTTTAAAAATAAAATTTCTAAATTCAAAATCAGTTGATCAAAAATTTTGAAATTTGGTACAGCTAATAATCGAGTTAGGAGTAGCAAGTTCTCCAAATTTAACTAAACTAGTTGAAAAGTTTAGTAACTGCAGCAAATTATAAAGTCTTAAATTTTTTTTTTCTTAAAAATGACCAAAATTGACTGTTAAATCTGTAATTTTTGTAGTTTTAAACTTAAACACTGAAATTCAAAGAAAATTGCAACATTTTAGTTCCCTGATAACAGAATTCAAGCGATTTTGTGACTTGGACTTGCTCTAAAAACAAAAATTTCTAAAATATAAGTCTATTGCTCTAGAATTTTTAAATTTTGTACAATTAATAATTAAGTTAATAGTCGCAGATTCTCCAAATTTTATCGATGTGGAGTCACCACAAAAAAATCAACTTTTTTATACGATTTTGAGAATTTCGTGTTCTAAAAATAAAAATTTCTAAAATCTGAGGCTGTTACTCCAAAATTTTGAAATTTGCTACAGTTACTAAATGAGTTAAGAGTAGAAACTTTCCAAATTTTCATCGCAGTGGCGCCAACTCAACAAAAAATATTTTTTTTATACAATTTGAAAATTTTTGGATTCACCCTAAAAATAAAAATTTCTTAAATCCGAGTCTGTTGCTTCAGAATTTTGAAATTTGGTACAGATATTTAATGAGTTAAGAGTAGCAACTTTACCAAATTTTATCGATTTAACATCAACACAATCAAAAATACCTTTTTTTTATACAATTTTGATAATTGTGAGTTTGCCTTAAAAGAAAAATTTATAAAATCTGAATTAATAGCTCCAGAATTTTGAAATTTAGTGCAGTTACTAAGTGATCTAAGAGTAGCAACCTCCCCAAATGTCATAGCAGTAGGACCAACACAACAAAAAATATAATTTTTTATATACCTAATGTTGAAACTTTGGGATTTTCCTAAAAATGAAAATTTTTAAAATCTGAGGTTCGGTTTACAGAAGCTATGTTAAATCTTTAAGTTCGATTAAATATTTATCATCATGTTAAAGTGACATGTGATTATATTTCCGCCAATCAAATTAATTGCGAGATTAACTTAATTTCAATTAAATTATTGTGTAAACCGGCCCCAAATCTATTGACCTCATGGTTAAATTTGTAATTCTTAGAAATGACAAATTACAAAATTAAAAATTAGAAAACAAATTTGGGCTGACAAAAAAATAAAACTTTAGAAAATCTGTTCTAATGATAAACGATAAAAATTTTCCCAATTTATGGCATTACTAGCCGCCACGTGTCGTCGCAATAAAAAATGTCTAAAACGTAATTTTTAACAATCGCAGGAAAGGGAGTATCACCCGTTCGACTCATAATGTGCAATAATCTCTCCCGCCACGTGTCGGCCACGTGTAGGCCGCTATTAAAGTCCTCTGGACCAAAAACGTATTACGTTATCAGCGCAGCAACATTTTAATAAAAATCGGCCAAGTTACCTTAGGGTTCATTAGGTGGAATAGTTCAACCCCGAAGTTTCTCATCGAGATTACATCGGCATTTCCGAAATTAAAATCTAAACAATCGTCTTGTACCCTTGATTGCAATAAGGTCGTGTCGATGCCGTCAATGGAGTGCATAAAACCCAGCAGGACTCCCTCTATTGGCACTCCATTCTTCGGGACCCCACGACGTCCCATTATAGGACCTTTTTTTCTTCGATCTATTATGCAGCCGGGGAAAAGAACGAACTCACCCTCAGAAATGTCCTGACTCTTATCGATTGTTTTCCGGGATGAAGGACGCAGATTGGTAATTTTTTGATTCCCAAGCAAGGTGGTCTTGTTCTGTCAAGCAGTTTCGATGGTGTATAATGTCGAAGTTGCGGTGCTTGTATAAGTTCCAGGTTGTCGAACAATTATGCTATGGCGGGAATAAATCATTGTTGTGAAAACCACTCTTAAACCACTTGTTTGCTTTGTGCTGCAAGCTGCCAATTCGATAATGACTGAAACTTTTAGATTCACCATAAAAAAAATTCAAAACTCTGAGTCCACTGTTCTAAAATTTTGAAATTTGGTACAGTTATTAAGTGAGATAAGACTAGCAACCTCCCTGAATTTCATCGCAGTGACGCCAACACAACCAAAAATACAGATTTTTATAATATTTTGAAACTTTTGGATTTGTCATAAAAATAAAAATTTCTAAAGTCTAAGTCTATTGTTATAGAATTTTGAAATTTGGTACAATTATCAAACGAGCTAAGAGTCGCAACTTCTTCAAATTTCATGGCAGTGGCACCAACACAACCAAAAATACTACTTTTTTTATAAACATTTTTAACTTTTTTCTTGAAAAATAAAAATTACTAAAATATGTGTTAATAGCTCCAGTATTTTGAAATTTAGTACAGTTACTAAATGAACTAAGAATGGCAATTCCTCCAAATTTTATCGGAATGGCGCCAACAGAACCAAAAGTACAATATTTTTTTAAACGATTATAAGACTTTTAGGTTGGTCCTGAAAGTAAAAATTCCTAAAATCGGGGTCTTTTACTCCAAAATTTTGCAATTTGGTACAGTTATTGAATAAGCTAAGAGTAGTAACCTTCCCAAATTCCATCGCAATGACACCAACACAACCAAAATAACAATTTTTTTAGAGAAACAATTTTGCAACTTTTGGATTTGCCCTAAAAATATATTTTTTTTTAATCTGTGTTTGTTGTTTCAAAAGTATTAAATTTGGTACAGTTACTAAATGAGTTAAGAATAACAACCCCCCAAAATTTCATCGCAGTGGCACCAACACAACCAAAAATACAAAATTTTTTATACAATTTGGAAATTTTTGCGTTAGTTTTAAAAATAATTTTTTTTTTAAATCTGTGTTAATAGCTCTAGAATTTTGAAATTTGGTACAGTTACTAAATGAACTAAGAATAGCAATTTCCCTAAATTTCATCGCAGTGGCGCCAACAGAACCAAAAGTACAAGATTTTTTTAAACGACTAAGAGACTTTTGGGTTGGCCTTAAAAGTAAAAATTTCTAAAATCGGGGTTTTTTGCTCTAAAATTTTGCAATTTGGTGCAGTATTTATATAAGCTACGAGTAGTAACCTACCCAAATTTCATCGCAGTGGTACCAACACAACCAAAAATACATCTTTTTTAGAGAATCAATTTTGCAACTTTTGGATTCGCTCTAATAACAAAATTTTCTAAAATCGGAATCTGTTCCAAAACTGTGAAATTTGTTACAGTTACTGAGTGAGTTAAGAATAGCAACACCCCAGAATTGCATCGCAGTGGCACCAACACAACCAAAAATACAATATTTTTATACAACTTTGAAACTTTTGCGTTTGCCTTACAAATAAAAATTTCTAAAATTTGTGTTAATAGCTCTAGAATTTTGAAATTTGGTACAGTTACTAAATAAAATAAGAATAGCCGTTTCCCTAAATTTCATCGCAATGGCGCCAACAGAACCAAAAGTACAAGATTTTTTAAACGATTAAGAGACTTTTGGGTTGGCCTTAAAAGTAAAAATTTCTAAAATCGGGGTCTTTTGCTCCAAAATTTTGCAATCTAGTGCAGTATTTATATAAGCTACGAGTAGTAACCTTCCTAAATTTCATCGCAGTGGCACCAACACAACAAAAAATAGAACTTTTTTAGAGAAACAATTTTGCAACTTTTGGATTCGCTCTAAAAATAAAATTTCCTAAAATCTGAATCTGTTGTTCCAAAATTGTGAAATTTGGTACAGTTACTAAATAAGTTAAGAATAGCAACCCCCCAAAATTTCATCGCAGTGGCGCCAACACAACCAAAAATACAATCTTTTTTCTTCGATTTTGACACTTTTGGATTCGCCTAAAAATAAAATTTTCTAAAATCTGTGTCTATGAGTCCAAAATTTTGAAATTTGGTACATTCATTGAATGCGTTAGGAGTAACCACATCTTCAGATTTCATCGCAATGGCGCCAACACAAACAAAAATTAATTTTTTTTTTAAAGATTTTGTAACTTTTTGGTTCGATCTAAAAATAAAAATTTATAAAATTTGGGTCTGTTGCGCCAGAACTTTGAAATTTGGTACAGTCACTAAATGGGCTAAGAGTAGCAACACCCCAAAATTTCATCGCAGTGGCACCAACACAACCAAAAATACAACTGGTTATATACAATTTTGAAACTTTTGCGTTAGTCTTAAAAATTAAAATTTCTAAAATCTGAGTCTATTGCTCCAGAATTTTGAAATTTGGTACAGTTACTAAATGAAGTAAGAATAGCAGTCTCCCTAAATTTCATTGCAATGGCGCCAACAGAACCAAAAGTTAAACGATTAAGAGACTTTTGGGTTGGCCTTAGAAGTAAAAATTTCTAAAATCGGGGTCTTTTGTTCCAAAGTTTTGAAATTTGGTGCAGTATTTATATAAGCTACGAGTAGTAACCTCCCCAAATTTCATCGCAGTGGCACCAACACACTTTTTTAGAGAAACAATTTTGCAACTTTTGGATTCGCCCTAAAAATAAAATTTTCTAAAATCTGAATGTGTTGTTCCAAAATTGTGAAATTTGGTACAGTTACTAAATGGGTTAAGAATAGCAATCCCCCAAAATTTTATTGCAGTGGCGCCAACACAACCAAAAATACAATCTATTTTTTTCGATTTTGACACTTTTGGATTCGCCTAAAAATAAAAATTTCTAAAATCTGTGTCTATGAGTCCAGAATTTTAAAATTTGGTACATTTATTGAATGAGTTAGGAGTTAGGAGTAACATCTTCACATTTCATCGCAATGGTGCCAACACAAACAAAAATTCAATTTTTTTATAAGATTTTTTATAAGAACTTTTTGGTTCGATCTAAAAATAAAAATTTTTAAAATCTGGGTCTGTTGCGCCAGAACTTTGAAATTCAGTACAGTCACTAAATGGGTTAAGAGTAGCAACCCCCCAAAATTTCATTGCAGTAGTACCAACATAACTAAAAATACAACTGTTTTTATACAATTTTGAAACTTTTGCGTTAGTTTTAAAAATAAAAATTACTAAAATTTGTGTTAATAGCTCTAGAATTGTGAAATTCGGTACAGTTACTAAATGAACTAAGAATAGGAATCTCTCCAACTTTTATTGCAATGGCGCCAACAGAACCAAAATTGCAGTATTTTTTTTTATGAGACTTTTGGGTTGGGCCTAAAAGTAAAAATTTCTAAAATCGGGGTCTTTGGTTCTAAAATTTTGCAATTTGGTGCAGTTATTAAATAAGCTAAGAGTAGTAACCTACCAAAATTTCGTCGCAGTGGCACCAACACAACCAAAAATACAACTTTTTTAGAGAAACTATTTTGCAACTTTTGGATTCGCCTTAAAAATAAAATTTTCTAAAAATCTCAATCTGTTCCAAAATTGTGAAATTTGGTACAGTTACTAAGTGAGTTAAGAATACAAACCTCCAAAATTTCATCGCAGTGGCGCCAACACAACCAAAAATACAACCTTTTTTCTTCAATTTTGACACTTTTGGATTCGCTTAAAAATAAATATTTCTAAAATCTGTGTCTATGGGTTCAGAATTTTGAAATTTGGTACAGACACTAAATGGGTTAAGAGTAGCAACCCCCCAAAATTTCATCGCAGTGGTACCAACATAACTAAAAATACAATTTTTTTTACAATTTGGAAACTTTAGCGTTTGCCTAATTTTTTGATTCTCAAGCATGGTGGTGTTGTTCTGTCAAGCAGTTTCTATGGTGTATAATGTCGAAGTTGCGGTGCTTGTATAAGTTCCAGGTTGTCGAACAATTATGCCATGGCGGGAATAAATCATTGTTGTGAAAACCACTCTTAAACCACTTGTTCGCTTTGTGCTGCAAGCTGCGAATTCGATAATGACTGAAGGGCGAAATGAAAGCGATACCACTGTATTTCGTATATTTCCAGGTCTCGTCGATAAACCGGGTTTTGCGAAATCTGGCCGCACAAAAAGAGCAAGCCTCCCAGAATCCTCCGGTTTCGACCGGAAACGACAGCGTATACGATAAGCTTCGCCTCCTAAACGGAAACCAAGGAAGTTGGAGACCGACGCCATGGTATTCTCCGGGCAACACTTCGTTTCCGCTCCAACCGTTGAGTCCACCCCCGACGATCCACGCCGATGACATCAACAAAAAAGGTACTTTAAACAATTTCCCCTGTTAATTACCACGCGAAAATGAAAAAAAACCTACCTGCTGACCTGTAAAAAACAGAAAAGCGTGTGCAATTAATTACGCCAAAGTCAGAAACACAACAATTAAACGTTGCAGAAAAACATGAAACGCCCCGAAAAAACGAAAAATTTCAACAATGACCGCCGCACAAAGCACGTTTCAACGATTTGAACAAATTTTAATTAATGCGTGATAATTTCATTAACGATCGTTTGTGGTTGCGTTGAAAATTCAATTGCAGTAAATTGGTTAAACGCTGAATGTTAAAATTTCAATTAGTGAGTGTCCCGAGGCGCGACTTGCAAAAGGGGGCGGCAGGCGCGCATTTTTAACAAATGTGTCACTTGCAGCTAACCATCAACTCAACTGATACTGTAACAAACGATTCCCTCGGGGGCAGATTAGTCAGGACCTCACAAAGCTGCTGGAGCCTTTGATTCGGGGCGCACCGCAGATTGCGGCAACAGTTGTAATTTACCATTATGGAAGTGCTGACTTGAAAGTTGGGATGGAAACTTACTTAGGAATTTCTCAGGTGGTCGACCCTTTAGGCCAGCGAATTTTATTCTTGAAACGCATCGACATCAACATTGACTGACAGAAATTTCGTTGTTCTAGCCACACCAACGACGGATTTACAGGGTGTTTAATAAATTAGTTTTTCGATGCTTCTACAACTAAAATGTCTTTAAATTTGTCTCCTCCATAAAAACAAAACTACAGGGTGTTAAAAACAATTGGGAAATTTTCTAGCGTCATCAAAATAAAATGGATTTTTCCAAGTCTGCGAAATTTCACCACCCTAGTTCCATAAATAACACTTATTACAGGGTGTTGAAAAAAATTAAAATCTTCAGAATTTTGAAATTTAGTGCAGTTCTTAAACGAGTTAAGTGTGGTAATCTCCACAAAGTTCATCGCAGTGGTGCCAACACAAGCAAAGATACAATTTTTTATACAATTTTGAAACTTTTAAATTGGCTTTAAAGACAAACATTTTTAGAATCTGAATGCATTGCTCCAGAATTTTAAAATTTGATACAGTTAATGAATGAATTAGCAATAGCAACCTCCACAAATTACATTGTAGTAGCGCCAACACAATCACAATTAAGATTTTTTTTTATGCAATTTTGTAACTTTTAGGTTTAAGCTAAAAATAAAAAATTTTAAAATCTAAATCAGTTGCTCTAGAATTTTGACATTTGGTACAATTAATAAATGATCTAAGAGTAACAACCTCGCCAAATTTCATCCCAATGGCACCAACACAGCCAAAAATACAGTTTTTATGCTATTTTGAAACTTTTGAATTCGTCATAAAAATAAAAATTTCTAAAATCTGAGTCCATTGTTCCTAAATTTTTAAATTTTATACAGTTATTAAGGGAGCTAAGAGTAGCAACTTCTCTAAATATTATTTTAGTGGCGCTAAGACAACCAAAAATACAGTTTTTTTTATTCTATTTTGAAACTTTTAGATTCTTCATAAAAATAAATAAAATTAAAATCTACGTCTATTACTCCAGAACTTTGAAATTTGGTACAATTAATAAAAGATTTAAGAGTAGCAAGCTTCCCAAATTTCACAACAGTGGCACCAAGACAACCAAAAATACAATTTTTTTTATACAATATTGAAACTTTTGGTTTGGCTTTAAAAATAAAAATTTTTAAAATCTGAATCTATTTATCCAGAATTTTGAAATTTGTTACAGCTACTAAATAAGTAAAGAGTAGCAATTTCTCAAAATTTTATCGCAGTGGCGCCAATACAACCAAAAATACATTTTTTTATACGATTTTGAAACTTTTGGATTTGCTCTAAAAGTAAAAATTTCTAAAATTTGTATCTGTTGCTCCAGAATTTTGCAATTTAGTACAGTTACTAAATAAGTTAAGAATAGAAATCTCCTTAAATTTCATTGCAGTAGCGTCGAAACAAACAAATATACAACTTTTTTTATACAATTTTGAAACTTTTGGACTCTTATAAATAAAAAATTCCAAAATCTGAATCTATTTATCCAGAAGTTTGAAATTTGGTGCAGCTACTAAATAAGTATAGAGTAGCAATTTCCTCAAATTTCATCGCAGTGGCGCCAACACATCCAAAATTACAGTTTTTTTTATGCGATTTTGAAACTTTTAAATTTGCTTTAAACATTTTATGTCTTTTGCTCCAGAATTTTGCAATTTAGTACAATTACTTAATAAGTTTAGATTAAAAATCTCCCTAAATTTCATTGCAGTGGCACCGAGACTAACGAAGATACAATTTTACAAACAATTTTGAAACTTTTGGATTCGTCTTATAAATAAAAATTTTTAAAATCTAAATTTATTTATCCCGAATTTTTAAATTTGGTACAGTTACTACATGAACTAAGAATAGCAACTTCTCCAAATTTCATCGTAGTCGCATCAACTCAAACAAAAATTCAATTTTTTTCAAGATTTTGTAATTTTAGGATTCGACCTAAAAATAAAAATTTCTAAAATCTGAGTTTGTTGTTTTAGAATTTTGAAATTTGATACATTTAGTAAATGAGTTAAGAGTAGCAATTTTCCCAAATTTCGTCGCAGTAGCGTCAATAGAACCAAAAATACAATATTTTTTTATACAATTATAAGACTTTTGAGATTTTGGGTTTGCTCTTAAAGTAAAAAATTCTAAAATTTGAGACTTTTGCTCAGGAATTTTGCAATTTGGCACAGTTACTAAATGAGTTAAGAGTAGCAATTTTCCCAAATTTCATCGCAGTGGCGCTAACAGAACCAAAAATACAACTTTTTTAAAGAAACAATTTTGCAACTTTTGGATTCGCTCTAAAAATAAAATTTTCTAAAATTTGAATCTGTTGTTTCAAAATTGTGAAATTTGTTACAGTTACTGAATGAGTTAAGAATAGCAACACCCCTAAATTGCATCGCAGTGGCACCAACACAACCAAAAATACAACTGTTTTTATACAATTTTGAAACTTTTGCGTTAGTCTTAAAAATAAAAATTTCTAAAATCTGTTTAATAGCTCTAGAATTTTGAAATTTGGTACAGTTACTAAATAAAATAAGAATAACAATCTCCCTAAATTTATTCGCAGTGGCGCACACACAACCCAAAATACAATTTTTTTTAAACAATTATGTAACTTTAAGATTCGTCCCTAAAATTAAAATTTCTAAAATCTGAATCTATTGCTTTAAAATTTTGAAATTTGGTACACCTAATAAATGAGTTAAGAGTAGCAACTTCCCCAAATTTCATCGCAGTGGCGCTAACACAACCAAAACTACAACTTTTTGATACAATTTTGAAACTTTCTAATATTTCTAAAATTTGTGTTAATAGCTCCAGAATTTTGAAATTTGGTACATTGATTAAATGAGCTAAGAATAGTAACCTCCCCAACAGAACTAAAAATACAATAATTTTTTTATACAATTATGAGACTTTTGTGATTTTGGGTTTGCTCTAAAAGTAAAAAATTCTAAAATCTGAGTCTTTTGCTCCAGAATTTTGCAATTTGGTGCAGTTAATAAATGAGTTTAGTGTAGCAATCTCCCCAAATTTCATCGCAGTGGCGCCAACTCAACAAAAAATATAATACTTTTTTATACGATTATGAGACTTTTCAGATTTTGAGTTTGCCCTAAAAGTAAAAATTTATAAAATCTGAGTTTTTTTCTCCAGAATTTTGCAATTTGGTGCAGTCAATAAATGAGTTAAGTGTAGAAGTCTCCTCAAATATTATGGCAGTGGCACCAACTCAACCAAAAATACAACTTTTTTTGACACCATTTTCAAACTTTCGGGTTTGCTCTAAAAATAAAATTGTCTAAAAATTTTTCTTCTTTGAATTAAATTTTTCTAAATTGGTCCTTTAAATAAAGAAACCAAATGTGATAAGATCCGGAACTCTTTAATTCAAAAAATTACAAAATTACAGGATAATTTTTTGATCATAAAAATTTCGTCCATTTAAAAATTTAATGAAACTGCAAAGTTTAGTTCGATTGCAACCGATTTTTCGCTACCCCGAATAGTCAAAAGCCCCTGACCCCATTCCCTTTCTTTCCGTGACGTCACGGTGGAGTGTCTCGAGGGTATTGATTCAGCGATCTTCCCTGTCCCGTCTCCTAATGTCGTTTGTTTGTTGACACTTTGATTCGGGGCGTCAAAGGCGGCTGTGACTCGCACCAAGGCGTCACTTCCGGTTCATCTCGATGCGTTTTTTTCCGGAACTCCGGAACGTATCAGTGCTTCATTCACCAAAAATCCGCACATTTTATTAATTTCTAAACATTGTGGATGTTATCGCGAGTTTCGGTTGTCGGTTTTGATAAATATCTTAACAGTGGTTGAGATCAACGGGTGAAATCCAACAAAAGCGGCTCCCACGTTGTCGACAGCCGGATCCTCAGCAAGACGGCTTTGTCAACCGATCTGAGCTCCACTTGAGAACTTTGCTCAAATACCGTTTATGTAGGATACGGCAGATAACTCTCGAAGCTACACCATTATGCGATTTTAGACACAATAACTCCATTGGAGATCGATTTGTAAGTGGCTTATTTACAAACCTTTGGAGATGGAGGAATCGGCGGATGAAAGGATTTATTAAAATGAAAATTAATTGATCGGGACGAAATTAGCTCGCTACGAATTTTGTTTTAACTTTAAAGGAATTGTAGCCGAGGAGGAACGCGGGGAATGTATTTGCGTGCTACTGAGAGAACTGATTATTCTCCATTCTGCACAATCTACAGCGGATTCAGGACACCGCAAAATTCCACAAATTTAATATCTGCACTTTGGCACAGACTGCCGGCCGGCCCTCTCTCGCTTTAAAGAACGGACGAGGGGAAACTTTTCCTTTTTCACACTCAAAACTCCAATTTCATCTCTCATTTTATTATTGCAATAAATAAACAAATACGACTCTTCGTCACTGGTAGATTTGGATATAAAAGGCACTGAAGGGTGTGAATATGGACGACGCCATCGTCGAAGAGCACGGCGGAGCTTCAGGTCGCTCTTGGTCAAATTTCATTATTATAGCCACACCAGCAACGGATTTACAGGGTGTTTAATAAATTATTGGTCATTCCATTCTTCTGAAACTAAAATGTCTCTCCTGGACGAAGAAGTTTTCCAACTTTCGAACCTCTAGATGCATAAATAACAAAACTACAGGGTGTTCAAAACAATTGGGAAATTTTCTAGCGTCATAAAAATGCGAAGTTTTACCACCCTAGTTGCATAAATAACGTTTATTACAGGGTGTTTAAGAAAAAAATTAAAAATTGGGTCTGTTGCTCCGGAATTTAGAAATTTCGTGCAGTTGTTAAATAAGTTAAAAGTGGCAACCTCCCGAAATTTCAGTGGCAGTGGTGCCAACATAAGCAAAGATACAACATTTTTATACAATTTTGAAATCTTTGGGGTTCGCGTTATAAATAAAAATTTCTAAAATTTGCGTCGATTGCACCAGAATGTTGAAATTTGGTACAGTTACTAAATGAACTAACAGTAGCAACCTTTCCAAATTTTATTGCAGTGACGCCAATACTACCAAAAATACAATGCCTTCTATACAATTTTCAAACTTTTGGGTTCGCTTTATAAATAAAAATTTCTAAAATTTGGGTTTATCCCAGAATTTTTAAATTTGGTACAGTTAATAAATGTACGAAAAGTAGGAACCTCTCCAAATTTCATTCCAGTAGCGCCAATACAACCAGAATTACAATTTTTTTAAATAATTTTGAAACTTTTGGATTTGATCTAAAATAAAAAAAAATAAAATCTGGAGTCTGTTGCTCCAGAATTTTGAAATTTGGTTCAGTTACTAAATAGGCAATCTCTCTAAATTTCATCGCAGTGGCGCCAACACAACCAAAAATTTTTTTTATACAATTTTGAAACTTTTGGATTCACCCCGAAATTAAAATTTTCTAAATACTGAGTCTATTCATCCAAAATTTTGAAATTTGGTAGAATTACTAAATGGGTTAAGAGTAGCAACGTCCTCAAATTTCATCGCAGTGGCGCCAACACAACCAAAAATATATTTTTTTTATACAGTTTTGAAACTTTTGGATTCACCCCGAAATTAAAATTTTCTAAATATTGAGTCTATTCATCCAAAATTTTGAAATTTGGTAGAATTACTAAATGGGTTAAGAGTAGCAACGTCCTCAAATTTCATCGCAGTGGCGCCAACACAACCAAAAATATATTTTTTTTATACAGTTTTGAAACTTTTGGATTCACCCCGAAATTAAAATTTTCTAAATACTGAGTCTATTCATCCAAAATTTTGAAATTTGGTAGAATTACTAAATGGGTTAAGAGTAGCAACGTCCTCAAATTTTACCGCAGTGGAGCCAACACAACCAAAAATTCAATCTTTTCTCTTCGATTTTAACATTTTTGGATTCGCCTAAAAATAAAAATTTTCTAAAATTTGTGTCGATTGGCCCAGAATTTCGAAATTTGGTACATTTATTAAATGCGTTAAGAGTAACTACCTCTCGAAATTTTTTCGCAGTGGCGCCAACACAAACAAAAATTCATTTTTTTATAAGATTTTGTAACTTTTGGGTTCAACCCAAAAATAAAAATTTATAAAATCTGAGTCTGTTGCTCCAGAACTTTGAAAGTTGGTACAGTTACTAAATGGGCTAAAAGTAGCAACCTCCCTAAATTTAATTGCAGGGGCGCCAACACAACCGAAAATATAATAGTTTTTATACAATTTTGAAAATGTTGGATTTGCCTTAAAATTAAGATTTTCTAAAATCTGAGCTTATTGATCTAGAATTTTGAAATTTGTTTCAATTACTAAATGGGTTAGGAGTAGCAACCTTCTCGAATTTCATCGCAGTGGCGCCAACACAACCAAAAATACAATTTTTTTTTCGATTTTGACACTTTTGGATTCGCCTAAAAATAAAAATTTCTAATACTGTGTCTATTTTTTGAAATTTGGACATTTATTAAATGAGTTAGGAGTAACTATCTCTCCAAATTTCTTCGCAGTGGCGCCCACATAAACAAAAATTTAATTTTTTTATAAGATTTTGTAACTTTTGGGTTCAACTTAAAAATAAAAATTTTTCTAAATCTGAGTCTCTTGCTCCAGAATTTTGAAATTTGGTACATTTACTAAACGGGCTAAGAGTAGCAACTTTCCCAATTTTCCTTGGAGTGGCGCCAACACAACCAAAAATATAGGGGAGTATTTTTTTTATTTAATTTTAAAACTTTTGGATTCACCCCAAGATTAAAATTTTCTAAATACTGAGTCTACTGATCTAGAATTTTGAAATTTGGTACAATTACTAAGTGGGTTAAGACTAACAACCTACCCAAATTTCATCGCAGTGGCGCCAACACAACCAAATAACTTTTTTTTTTCTTCGATTTTGACACTTTTTGGTTCACTATGAAAATAAAACTTTTTAAAATCTGAGTGTTTTGCCCCAAAATTTGGAAATTTGGTACATTTACTACAGGAGTTAAAAGAAGCAACTTTTCTAAATTTCATCGCAGTGGTGCCAACACAGCGAAAAATACAAACTTTTCTTTTTTCACATTAAAAACTCGAATTTCATCTCTCATTTTATTATTGCAATAAATAAATAAATACGACTCTTCCTCACTGGTAGATTTGTATGTACGAGGCACTGAAGGGTGTGAATACGGACGACGCCATCGCCGAAGAGAACGGCAGAGCTTCTATCCGCGCCACCAGGTCGCTTTTGGGCACCGCCACCAACGCCGCACTCCTCGGAATGGTGTAAACGAGATTCTGTCCTTGGGACAAAACCAGGTAGAACTGTTGCGCCTCCACCTTTTCTTTCTCGGGCTCGGTTTCCAAATTCTCTGACTTTTGAGCCTCTGCACTCTCCGTCGTAGCTTCAGGTTCTTCAGTTGTTACTTCCACTTCCGGCGGTCCGTACGACGCCGCAGGCGTCGGTGGAGTCGCCCGCAGAGGAAGATTCAACTGCTCTCCTTCAGAAGTCCATCCTCTGGCAACATACGGCGCGGGTTTTCTCACAATCTCGATTCTCCTCCTCGGGATGTCTGCTTCCGCCAGTGAAACAACGACTAGAATGAACGCCACCGTGAACTGAAATTAAAAAAAATAGTTGGAGGTGGAGGTGAAGACGTGACGTACGTCTGCGAGTTTGTAAACGTCCCATTGTTGGAGGTGGAGGGTGAGGTGCGCTTTGGGCTGCTAAGGGAGGCTTGAAATGGTTCGGACGAGTTGCAGAAACTTACCTTCATTTTGTTAAGTTGGTAGCGATTAACTGGCGCTTGTGATAGGCATCTGTTGTATTTATATTGAAGAGTGGTAATGGAGGAGACGTGACTTGGGTGTTGGTAGATGGATTTCGACTAATTTGATTGTCGGGAGATATAATTTAGTATTCTTAAGGAGCGGCGGCAATGGCCTGTAACGTGTGGCATTGCAAGAAAATAGAGAAATAAAACTTGCTGTTTTTAAGTCCTTTCTGTTCTTCTTTTTCAAAATTTCAATTTCTGCGTATTCTGTTTAATAGTTTCATTGACCTTTATTGAATTTCCAAGACTTTTAAATCTTTTTTTAGACCATTTGCCTAGACTCTTTTGAGTTTGCACTAATAATAAAAATTTCTAAATTCTGAGTTATTTGATCTACAATTTTAAAATTTGGTACAGTTACTAAATAAGTTCAGAGTAGCAATCTGCCTAAATTTAATCGCAATAGTACCAACACAACCAAAAATACAATTTTTTTTCTACGATTTTGAAACTTTAAGTTTGTCCTAAAAATATTTTTTTTTAAATTTGAAGTTTATAACTCCAAAATTTTGAAATTAGCTATAATTAAGAAATAAGTTAGGAGTAACTAACTACCTTTTGAAATTTCATCACAGTCGCAATTTTTTTATACAATTTTGAAACTTTTGGGTTCGCCCGTATAATAAAAATTTCTAAAATCTGAATCTATTGATCCAGAATTTTGAAACTTGGTGCAGCTACTAAATGAGTGAAGAGTAGCAACCTCCCCAAATTTCATCGCAGTCGCGTCACCACAACCAAAAATACATTTTTTTTTAAACAATTTTGAAACTTTTGGGTTTGTCCTAAAAATAAAAATTTCTAAAATCTGGATCTACTGCTCCAGAATTTTGAAATTAGGTACAGTTACTAAATGAGTTAAGAATAACAACCTCTCCTAATTTCATTGCAGTGGCGCCAACACAACTATAATTACAATTTTTTTTGAATAATTTAGAAACTTTTGGGTTTGTGCTAAAAATAAAAATTTCTACAATCTGAGTCTATTGCTCCAGAATTTTGAAATTTGGTGCTGTTTCTAAATGGGTTAAGAATAGCAACCGCCCCAAATTTCATCGCAGTGGTGCCAACACAACCAAAAATAGAATTTTTTTTACACAATTTTAACTTTTGGGTTTGCTTTAGAAATAAAAAATTCTAAAATCTGTGTCTATTGCTCCAAAATTTTGAAATTTGGTACTACATTTTACTAAATGAGTTAAGAATAGCAACTTCCCCAAATTTCATAGCAGTGACAGCGATACAAACAAAAATACAATTTTTTTTCTACGATTTTGAAACTTTCGCGTTTTACCTAAAAATAAAAATTTCTAAAATCTGAGTCTATTGCTCCAGATTTTTGAAATTTGGTGCGGTTTCTAAATGGGTTAAGAATAGCAACCGCCCCAAATTTCATCGCAGTGGTGCCAACACAACCAAAAATAGAATTTTTTTTTCACAATTTTAACTTTTGGGTTTGCTTTAGAAATAAAAAATTCTAAAATCTGTGTCTATTGCTCCAAAATTTTGAAATTTGGTACTACATTTTACTAAATGAGTTAAGAATAGCAACTTCCCCAAATTTCATAGCAGTGACAGCGATACAAACAAAAATACAATTTTTTTTCTACGATTTTGAAACTTTCGCGTTTTACCTAAAAATAAAAATTTCTAAAATCTGAGTCTATTGCTCCAGATTTTTGAAATTTGGTGCGGTTTCTAAATGGGTTAAGAATAGCAACCGCCCCAAATTTCATCGCAGTGGTGCCAACACAACCAAAAATAGAATTTTTTTTTCACAATTTTAACTTTTGGGTTTGCTTTAGAAATAAAAAATTCTAAAATCTGTGTCTATTGCTCCAAAATTTTGAAATTTGGTACTACATTTTACTAAATGAGTTAAGAATAGCAACTTCCCCAAATTTCATAGCAGTGACAGCGATACAAACAAAAATACAATTTTTTTTCTACGATTTTGAAACTTTCGCGTTTTACCTAAAAATAAAAATTTCTAAAATCTGAGTCTATTGCTCCAGATTTTTGAAATTTGGTGCGGTTTCTAAATGGGTTAAGAATAGCAACCGCCCCAAATTTCATCGCAGTGGTGCCAACACAACCAAAAATAGAATTTTTTTTTCACAATTTTAACTTTTGGGTTTGCTTTAGAAATAAAAAATTCTAAAATCTGTGTCTATTGCTCCAAAATTTTGAAATTTGGTACTACATTTTACTAAATGAGTTAAGAATAGCAACTTCCCCAAATTTCATAGCAGTGACAGCGATACAAACAAAAATACAATTTTTTTTCTACGATTTTGAAACTTTCGCGTTTTACCTAAAAATAAAAATTTCTAAAATCTGAGTCTATTGCTCCAGATTTTTGAAATTTGGTGCGGTTTCTAAATGGGTTAAGAATAGCAACCGCCCCAAATTTCATCGCAGTGGTGCCAACACAACCAAAAATAGAATTTTTTTTTCACAATTTTAACTTTTGGGTTTGCTTTAGAAATAAAAAATTCTAAAATCTGTGTCTATTGCTCCAAAATTTTGAAATTTGGTACTACATTTTACTAAATGAGTTAAGAATAGCAACTTCCCCAAATTTCATAGCAGTGACAGCGATACAAACAAAAATACAATTTTTTTTCTACGATTTTGAAACTTTCGCGTTTTACCTAAAAATAAAAATTTCTAAAATCTGAGTCTATTGCTCCAGATTTTTGAAATTTGGTGCGGTTTCTAAATGGGTTAAGAATAGCAACCGCCCCAAATTTCATCGCAGTGGTGCCAACACAACCAAAAATAGAATTTTTTTTTCACAATTTTAACTTTTGGGTTTGCTTTAGAAATAAAAAATTCTAAAATCTGTGTCTATTGCTCCAAAATTTTGAAATTTGGTACTACATTTTACTAAATGAGTTAAGAATAGCAACTTCCCCAAATTTCATAGCAGTGACAGCGATACAAACAAAAATACAATTTTTTTTCTACGATTTTGAAACTTTCGCGTTTTACCTAAAAATAAAAATTTCTAAAATCTGAGTCTATTGCTCCAGATTTTTGAAATTTGGTGCGGTTTCTAAATGGGTTAAGAATAGCAACCGCCCCAAATTTCATCGCAGTGGTGCCAACACAACCAAAAATAGAATTTTTTTTTCACAATTTTAACTTTTGGGTTTGCTTTAGAAATAAAAAATTCTAAAATCTGTGTCTATTGCTCCAAAATTTTGAAATTTGGTACTACATTTTACTAAATGAGTTAAGAATAGCAACTTCCCCAAATTTCATAGCAGTGACAGCGATACAAACAAAAATACAATTTTTTTTCTACGATTTTGAAACTTTCGCGTTTTACCTAAAAATAAAAATTTCTAAAATCTGAGTCTATTGCTCCAGATTTTTGAAATTTGGTGCGGTTTCTAAATGGGTTAAGAATAGCAACCGCCCCAAATTTCATCGCAGTGGTGCCAACACAACCAAAAATAGAATTTTTTTTTCACAATTTTAACTTTTGGGTTTGCTTTAGAAATAAAAAATTCTAAAATCTGTGTCTATTGCTCCAAAATTTTGAAATTTGGTACTACATTTTACTAAATGAGTTAAGAATAGCAACTTCCCCAAATTTCATAGCAGTGACAGCGATACAAACAAAAATACAATTTTTTTTCTACGATTTTGAAACTTTCGCGTTTTACCTAAAAATAAAAATTTCTAAAATCTGAGTCTATTGCTCCAGATTTTTGAAATTTGGTGCGGTTTCTAAATGGGTTAAGAATAGCAACCGCCCCAAATTTCATCGCGGTGGTGCCAACACAACCAAAAATACAATTTTTTTATACGATTTTGAAACTTTTGAAAATGCCTTAAAAATAAAAATTTCTAAAATCTGGATCTATTGCTCCAGAATTTTGAAATTAGGTACAGTTACTAAATGAGTTAAGAATAACAACCTCTCCAAATTTCATTGCAGTGGCGCCAACACAACTATAATTACAATTTTTTTTGTATAATTTAGAAACTTTTGGGTTTGTGCTTAAAATAAAAATTTCTACAATGTGAGTCTATTGTCCAGAATTTTGAAATTTGGTGCTGTTTCTAAATGGGTTAAGAATAGCAACCGCCCCAAATTTCATCGCAGTGGTGCCAACACAACCAAAAATACAATATTTTTTTTACACAATTTTGAAACTTTTAGGTTCGTCTTAAAAATAAAAATTTCTAAAATCTGGGTCTATTGCCCCAGAATTTTGAAATTAGGTACAGTTACTAAATGAGTTAAGAATAACAACCTCTCCAAATTTCATTGCAGTAGCGCCAACACAACTATAATTACAATTTTTTTTGTATAATTTAGAAACTTTTGGGTTTGTCCTAAAAATAAAAATTTTTAAAATCTGAGTCTATTGCTCTAGAATTTTGAAATTTGGTGCTGTTACTAAATGGGTTAAGAATAACAACCGCCCCAAATTTCATCGCGGTGGCGCCAACACAACCAAAAATCCAATTTTTTTTACACAGTTTTGAAACTTTTGGGTTTGTTCTAAAAATAAAAATTTCTAAAATCTCAGTCTATTACTCCAGAATTTTGAAATTTGGTACAGTTACTAAACGATTTAAAAGTGACAACCTCCCTAAGTTTCATTGCAGTGGCGCCAACACAACTAAAATTACAATTTTTTTATACAATTTTGAAACTTTTGGGTTTGCTTTAGAAATAAAAAATTCTAAAATCTGAGTCTATTGCTCTAAAATTTTGAAATTTGGTACTATTACTAAATGAGTTAAGAAAAGCAACCTCTTCAAATTTCATCGCAGTCGCGTCATTACAACCAAAAATACAATTGTTTTTAAACAATTTTGAAACTTTTAGGTTCGTCTTGAAAATAAAAATTTCTAAAATCTGGGTCTATTGCTCCAGAATTCTGAAATTTGGTGCAGTTACTAAACGACTTAAGGGTAACAACCTCCTCAAATTTCATTGCAGTGGCGCCAACACAACCAAAATTACATTTTTTTACAAAATTTTGAAACTTTTGAATTCGGCCTCAAAATAAAATTTCTAAAATCCGAAGCTATTGCTGCAGAACTTTGAAATTTAGTACAGTTATTAGATAAGTTTGGAGTAGCAACCTCTCCAAATTTCATCGCAGTGGCGCCAACACAACAAAAAATAAATGCAATTTTCTAAAAATATTTCCATTTCCAACAAAACAGTTGTAACGAAAGCAAGCGCATACTTATTACCCCCAATATTAATCCCTCAGATGGCCAGTATCCATTTCCTGTTTATTAAAACTAATACTTCGCCCACAAAGCTCTTGTCATATTGAATTAGCCCACCAGGTAAAACCTCGACCACCGGTTTCCTTCTTAAACGAAAATCAACAAATATTGGATAATTGTTCCCGTCTGCTTCGAATCTTTTTAACTTAAGTTGCCGTTAACCGCCGCATTGTTAATCCACCTTTCGGTATTTCGGCAGCTTTTGCCTCTAACAAAAGCTGTGAGCTTAAATTTGCATCGGTTGCTGAACAGTAATTTTTTTCTAGGATTTCATTGGAAAAAAGTGAGAGTTTCCCCGGTAAATTGCCATTTAATGCACCTCGATGTTAACACGACAGGAATAATAAGGATGTCACGTATAATTGCGTGGCGGCTGTAGTACGTGCGGGGACGGCCGGCCTCCGCAAATAAACACGCTTCTAGGTCAAGGCTTGTTAGACACTCACCCTCTGGAACGTCGCCCAAGAGACCGATCTGCAAATTGCTCATTATTGGGTTATTATCACGCGATTTTTGGCTGGCTTCTTCAGTTCCGGCGGCGAAGAGGTCTTCAAATTCTGATTCTGAAATTGTATTCACAGTTTGCTTAGTCTTCACTGCGTCATTTTAGATAATCAAATTTTCAATTCTGCATTATGTTGGTCGAAAATTGCTCATTATTCCGCTTCGATTTGGTCCGCGCTGTTTCTTCGAGTTCCGGCGGCGAAGAGACGTTGTCTCTGTCTGTTATCTCTGGGTATCAGATACATGCATGTTACTCTGACGGTGGCTGTGTAGCGGGAGCCCTTCTTTTGTCCCGATATTGAAATGGAATCATTTGAGTGTGAGTAATTTGCTTTGGTAGTGTGCCGTTGCCGTACCCCTGCTGCTGCTCACCCGGTTCCCTCCTCAGACCTGACAACTTATTAATATCAGCGAGGACTTCTTCACGTTGTCTACCATCAAAATGAAGACAAGAAGTGTTTTATAAGGTGGTGCCGCCTTCGCCGTTGCCTCGGAATCAAAGTGCGTTTTTGGCGTCCGCGTCAATGAGCAATAATATTTGGAAATCCCCTATTAAACGGCCACCTTTTTCAATTATATTCGCCGCTCTCGCTTCAGTGCGCAAACTTAAAACAGTTTTTCTACCAACTTAAGGGACATGTGTTCGCCACTATTCTCTTCTGTTGTTATGGCATTAATAACGATTTCTGTGAAATTTGGGCATGTTTACACGTTTTTTCTTCTCAAAGGAAGTCGTTGAGATTACCTGAAACCCAATCAAAACGCCGGCTAATGAACGTGGCACAAGTCAAACTCTCAATTGCTCCGAATTGTGATTGTAGCAACTAGGGCCCTTCCGACGTTTAGTGCCGCTTTATTAGTTGACTGTTCACAGCCAGTTGTCAACGACAATACTAATTTGGTGCACGAATATAATCTATTATTATGAGGGTTGCCATATTTCATAACCGATACTTATGGGTCTTTATGTGATTTTAGAAAAAGGGTGGTTTGGACCGCCCCTCAGCCACTCACCGGGCTCGAGAGCGCGTTGATATATTGATATGTCAACATTAACAGTGTCGAATTACACAAATGGCGAACGGCTTTCATTTACACCCGTTTTTAAGGTCTTTTTCATTCATGTTTACAGCTCCGCCCGACAAGACTGCATATTTATCATTCAATCAAAGGTGGATGTGAAAGGGTGTGCATAAAAGACATGTCTTTACAGGGAGTGAAATGTTCATTTGGAATGACAACTCGAAACATTGTAGGCTGGGAAAGATAAGCAAACTATGCTGATCGGGAAGATATTTATAAGCGCAATTTTTATGCTTATGTAAAACAACGAAGGCTAAGAAAGATAAGCAAACGACAATAATGTATATAATTATACACAATTGCAATGGCATATCAAAAAAAAAAATAGAAAAGATAAGCAAGATACAATTCAAAATATAAAATTTTCTGTTCGCTTTAGATACCTATAAAAATTTCCAAAAATTTTCCTTTTGACTATATTTCTGTAACTTCGCACTTTTAATTAACATATCAAGGCTAATCTTCCTCTAAAATTTTATTGCTGCAGCAGTGAAACTGCCCGATTCACTCGGTTTAATACAAAACACAAAATTTTTCGATTCACGTTTAATATTAAAATGTCTAAAATCTGTCGTTTTGGCTTTATAATTTTTTAACTTGATACAGTTTATTAGCATATCAAAGGTAACATCTCTCTTAAATTTTATTGCTATAGCATCAAAAATGCCCGATTTACCCGTGTAAATTCAAGATACAAATTTTCTGTTTGCTTTAAATATGAAAAGTTCCAAAAATTTTCATTTCCGCTCTATAATTCTGTCACTTTGCACTTTTAATTGACATGTCAGGAGTAATCTTTCTCTAAAATTTTATTGCTGCAGCATTGAAACTGCCCGATTTACACGATTTAATTCGAAAAACCAAATTTTTCGATTCTCTTCTAAAATCAAAATTCCTAAAATCTGTCCTTTTGGCTCTATAATTTTGTAACTTGACATAGTTAATTAGCCTATCAAAGATAATATCCCTCTTAAATTTTATTACTATAACATCAAAACTGCCCGATTTACACGAGTAAATTCAAGATACAATTTTGTGTTTGTTTTAAATATGAAAATTTCCAAAAAAATTTATTTCCACTCTATAATTCTGTCACTTTGCACTTTTAATTGACATGTCAGGAGTAATCTTTCTCTAAAATTTTATTGCTGTAGCATTGAAACTGCCCGATTTACACGATTTAATTCGAAAAACCAAATTTTTCGATTCACTTCTAAAATCAAAATTTCTAAAATCTGTCCTTTTGGCTCTATAATTTTCTAACTTTACACAGTTAATACGCCTATCAAAGGTAATATCCCTCTTAAATTTCATTGCTGTAACATCAAAACTGCCCGATTTACAAGTGTAAATTCAAGATACAAAATTTTTTGTTTGTTTTAAATATGAAAATTTCCAAAAAATTTTATTTTTGCTCTATAATTCTGTCACTTTGCACTTTTAATTGACATGTCAGGAGTAATCTTTCTCTAAAATTTTATTGCTGCAGCATTGAAACTGCCCGATTTACACGATTTAATTCGAAAAACCGAATTTTTCGATTCTCTTCTAAAATCAAAATTCCTAAAATCTGTTCTTTTGGCTCTATAATTTTGTAACTTGACATAGTTAATTAGCCTATCAAAGATAATATCCCTCTTAAATTTTATTACTATAACATCAAAACTGCCCGATTTACACGAGTAAATTCAAGATACAATTTTGTGTTTGTTTTAAATATGAAAATTTCCAAAAAAATTTATTTCCACTCTATAATTCTGTCACTTTGCACTTTTAATTGACATGTCAGGAGTAATCTTTCTCTAAAATTTTATTGCTGTAGCATTGAAACTGCCCGATTTACACGATTTAATTCGAAAAACCAAATTTTTCGATTCACTTCTAAAATCAAAATTTCTAAAATCTGTCCTTTTGGCTCTATAATTTTCTAACTTTACACAGTTAATACGCCTATCAAAGGTAATATCCCTCTTAAATTTCATTGCTGTAACATCAAAACTGCCCGATTTACAAGTGTAAATTCAAGATACAAAATTTTTTGTTTGTTTTAAATATGAAAATTTCCAAAAAATTTTATTTTTGCTCTATAATTCTGTCACTTTGCACTTTTAACTGACATGTCAGGAGTAATCTTTCTCTAAAATTTTATTGCTGCAGCATTGAAACTGCCCGATTTACACGATTTAATTCGAAAAACCGAATTTTTCGATTCTCTTCTAAAATCAAAATTCCTAAAATCTGTTCTTTTGGCTCTATAATTTTGTAACTTGACATAGTTAATTAGCCTATCAAAGATAATATCCCTCTTAAATTTTATTACTATAACATCAAAACTGCCCGATTTACACGAGTAAATTCAAGATACAATTTTGTGTTTGTTTTAAATATGAAAATTTCCAAAAAAAATTATTTCCACTCTATAATTCTGTCACTTTGCACTTTTAATTGACATGTCAGGAGTAGTCTTTCTCTAAAATTTTATTGCTGTAGCATTGAAACTGCCCGATTTACACGATTTAATTCGAAAAACCAAATTTTTCGATTCACTTCTAAAATCAAAATTTCTAAAATCTGTCCTTTGGGTCTATAATTTTCTAACTTTACACAGTTAATACGCCTATCAAAGGTAATATCCCTCTTAAATTTCATTGCTGTAACATCAAAACTGCCCGATTTACAAGTGTAAATTCAAGATACAAAATTTTTTGTTTGTTTTAAATATGAAAATTTCCAAAAATTTTTATTTTTGCTCTATAATTCTGCAACTTTGCACTTTTAATTGACATATCAGAAGCAATCTTTCTCTAAAATTCTATTGCTGTAGCATTGAAACTGCCCGATTTACACGATTTAATTCGAAAAACCAAATTTTTCGATTCTCTTCTAAAATCAAAATTCCTAAAATCTGTCCTTTTGGCTCTATAATTTTCTAACTTTACACAGTTAATACGCCTATCAAAGGTAATATCCCTCTTAAATTTCATTGCTGTAACATCAAAACTGCCCGATTTACAAGTGTAAATTCAAGATACAAAATTTTTTGTTTGTTTTAAATATGAAAATTTCCAAAAATTTTTATTTTTGCTCTATAATTCTGCAACTTTGCACTTTTAATTAACATATCAGAAGCAATCTTTCTCTAAAATTCTATTGCTGTAGCATTGAAACTGCCCGATTTACACAATTTAATTCGAAAAACCAAATTTTTCGATTCACTTCTAAAATCAAAATTTCTAAAATCTGTCCTTTTGGCTCTATAATTTTCTAACTTTACACAGTTAATACGCCTATCAAAGGTAATATCCCTCTTAAATTTCATTGCTGTAACATCAAAACTGCCCGATTTACAAGTGTAAATTCAAGATACAAAATTTTTTGTTTGTTTTAAATATGAAAATTTCCAAAAAATTTTATTTTTGCTCTATAATTCTGTCACTTTGCACTTTTAATTGACATGTCAGGAGTAATCTTTCTCTAAAATTTTATTGCTGCAGCATTGAAACTGCCCGATTTACACGATTTAATTCGAAAAACCAAATTTTTCGATTCTCTTCTAAAATCAAAATTCCTAAAATCTGTCCTTTTGGCTCTATAATTTTGTAACTTGACATAGTTAATTAGCCTATCAAAGATAATATCCCTCTTAAATTTTATTACTATAACATCAAAACTGCCCGATTTACACGAGTAAATTCAAGATACAATTTTGTGTTTGTTTTAAATATGAAAATTTCCAAAAAAATTTATTTCCACTCTATAATTCTGTCACTTTGCACTTTTAATTGACATGTCAGGAGTAATCTTTCTCTAAAATTTTATTGCTGTAGCATTGAAACTGCCCGATTTACACGATTTAATTCGAAAAACCAAATTTTTCGATTCACTTCTAAAATCAAAATTTCTAAAATCTGTCCTTTTGGCTCTATAATTTTCTAACTTTACACAGTTAATACGCCTATCAAAGGTAATATCCCTCTTAAATTTCATTGCTGTAACATCAAAACTGCCCGATTTACAAGTGTAAATTCAAGATACAAAATTTTTTGTTTGTTTTAAATATGAAAATTTCCAAAAATTTTTATTTTTGCTCTATAATTCTGCAACTTTGCACTTTTAATTAACATATCAGAAGCAATCTTTCTCTAAAATTCTATTGCTGTAGCATTGAAACTGCCCGATTTACACAATTTAATTCGAAAAACCAAATTTTTCGATTCACTTCTAAAATCAAAATTTCTAAAATCTGTCCTTTTGGCTCTATAATTTTCTAACTTTACACAGTTAATACGCCTATCAAAGGTAATATCCCTCTTAAATTTCATTGCTGTAACATCAAAACTGCCCGATTTACAAGTGTAAATTCAAGATACAAAATTTTTTGTTTGTTTTAAATATGAAAATTTCCAAAAATTTTTATTTTTGCTCTATAATTCTGCAACTTTGCACTTTTAATTAACATATCAGAAGCAATCTTTCTCTAAAATTCTATTGCTGTAGCATTGAAACTGCCCGATTTACACGATTTAATTCGAAAAACCAAATTTTTCGATTCTCTTCTAAAATCAAAATTCCTAAAATCTGTTCTTTTGGCTCTATAATTTTGTAACTTGACATAGTTAATTAGCCTATCAAAGATAATATCCCTCTTAAATTTTATTACTATAACATCAAAACTGCCCGATTTACACGAGTAAATTCAAGATACAAAATTTTGTGTTTGTTTTAAATATGAAAATTTCCAAAAAAATTTATTTCCGCTCTATAATTCTGTCACTTTGCACTTTTAATTGACATGTCAGGAGTAATCTTTCTCTAAAACTTTATTGCTGCAGCATTGAAACTGCCCGATTTACACGATTTAATTCGAAAAACCAAATTTTTCGATTCTCTTCTAAAATCAAAATTCCTAAAATCTGTTCTTTTGGCTCTATAATTTTGTAACTTGACATAGTTAATTAGCCTATCAAAGATAATATCCCTCTTAAATTTTATTACTATAACATCAAAACTGCCCGATTTACACGAGTAAATTCAAGATACAATTTTGTGTTTGTTTTAAATATGAAAATTTCCAAAAAAAATTATATCCGCTCTATAATTCTGTCACTTTGCACTTTTAATTGACATGTCAGGAGTAATCTTTCTATAAAATTTTATTGCTGTAGCATTGAAACTGCTAATTTAAGAGAAAAAAAATTCAAATCGCTTTAAATATGAAAATTTAGAAAATTTTTTTTTGCGGCTCTAGAATTCTGTAACTTTGCATTTTTAATTACCATCTCAAGGATAATCTTTCTCTTAAATTTCATTGCTCTAGCATCAAAACTGCCCCATTTACACGTGGTAGTTCAAGACTGTTCGCTTTAAATATATTTTTTTTTAATTTTTCTTTTTGGTTTCATAATTCTGTAACTTCGTATTTTGAATTATCAAAACTGGAACAATCATTCTCTTAAATTTTATTGCAAAAGCTTTGAAATTGCCCGAGTTACACGATTTCATTCGAAACATAAAATTGTTGGTTAACTTTTAATATAAAAGTTTGCAAACTGGGTCTTTTTGGCTCTATAATTTTAAAATTTGACACAGTTAATTTCAAATCAGAGGTAATATTGCCCTTAAATTTCATTGTTTGAGTCTTAAAACCGCCAAAGTTACACCTTTTAATTCAAAAGAGACAAAATTTTCGAATTGATTCAAATATAAAAATTTCCAAAATTTGTCTTTTTGACTCTATAATTTTGAAACTTAACAAACTCATTTAAAATGTCAAAGGTACTATCTCTGTTAAATTTCATAGTTTTAGTGTTGAAACTGCCCGACTTACATGCATGAATCCAAAATACAAAATTTTCAATTCACTTTTAATTAAAAAATTTCCAAAATCTGTCTTGTTGGCTCTATGACAAACTACTTGACACACTTAATTGGCATTTCCGAGGCAATTTCCACTTACAATTCATTGATTTAGCGTTAAAACTTCCCGAGTTACATGTTTTGATTCAAAACCCAAAATTTTCAGATGATTTTAAATACAAAAATTTCTAAAATCGGTTCTAAAATTTTGTAACTTTACACAGATAATCAGCACTTCGAAAATAATTTCGCCCTTAAATTTCATTGTTTTAGCCCTAAAACCGTCAAAGTTACACCTTTTAATTCAAAAGACAAAATTTCTAAAACTTCTCTTTTTGACACTGTGATTTGGAACTTGAACTCAATTAAAATGTCAAAGGTTCCTAATACCCCTCTTAAATTACACGGCTTTAGCAATAATACTACCCAAGTTAACACGTTTTTTTCGAAATACAAAATTTTTGGTTCACTTTTTATAAAAAAAATTCCAAAATCTGTACTTTTGACCCTAGAGTTTTGTATTTTGCCTCGATTATTTGGCAGTTTCCAGGTAACGTCCCCTTAAAATTTCATTGTTTTTGCGTTAAAACTGCCCGATTTACACGTGTTAATTCAAGACACAAAAAATTATGAATGCAATTTTCGCCTAAGATAATGCAGAATTGAAAATTTTAATATGCCTATCTAATAAAATGCCATATCTTAACTGCATTTATCGCCTATGCCAAGGTGGCTGTAAAAGGATGTGTATCAAAGACATGTTTTTCCCTTCCACGGATTGAATCATTCATTTCGACTCTTTCAGAAATTAGGCGCTTAGTTTCATTTTCTTTACCACGAAATGAAATTTTCTTTCCACCCACGCACCCAAAAAAGGTTAATTTAAAATCGAAAAACATCCCCAGTATGTCGTAGGTGTCTACCTACAGCCTTGACGCAATTTCAACCGCCGCCCCTCCGTTCGTGACTCTTTCCTTTGGTCCTTATCGCCAGTTTCTGGATGGCTGCTTCCACCGTAACGCAGATCGGGATGTCTTATCTTACGGGACGCCCACCCAAACTAAGCGAGAGGAACCACCACCGACCCCTAAGGTTCCCTAGGGATCCCACCCCTACTCTCGCTCGTTTAATCCCCACAAACAAGACGTGGATGTGTTTACCGACACGATCCGGGGATAATTACTATCATATTTGGAAACGCGTTGTTATTTAAGAAAGACTTGAAGCGATCGATTTGGTGGAAATAAGAAGGTAATTTTTATATTTCAGGGAGGGAGCCGGGACTGCACGCTGGTGGGAACATCCAGGGGTGGACTCTTTATTTCTGTTCTAATTCTACATTCATTTTACAAGTCCGATTTCACGATTTACTTCGAAACACAAAATTTTTCGATTCACTTCTAAAATCAAAATTTCCAAAATATGTCCTTTTGGCTCTATAATTTTGTAACTTGACACAGTCAATACGCCTATCAAAGGTAATATCCCTCTTAAATTTCATTGCTATAACATCAAAACTGCCCGATTTACACGTGTAAATCCAAGGTACAAAATTTTTTGTTTGTTTTAAATATGAAAATTTTCAAAAAACTTTATTTTTGCTCTATAATTCTGCAACTTTGCACTTTTAATTGACATATCAGAAGCAATCTTTCTCTTAAATTTTATTGCTGTAGGATGGAAACCGCCCGATTTACACGATTTAAGTCGAAACACAAAATTTTTCGATTCACTTCTAAAATCAAAATTTCTAAAATCTGTTCTTTTGGCTCTATAATTTTGTAACTTGACACAGTTAATACGCCTATCGAAAGTAATATCCCTCCCTAATTTCATTGCTATAACATCAAAACTGTCCGATTTACACGTGTAAATTCAAGATAAAAATTTTTTTGTTTGTTTTAAATATGAAAATTTCCAAAAAAATTTATTTTTGCTCTATAATTCTGCAACTTTGCACTTTTAATTGACATATCAGAAGCAATCTTTCTCTTAAATTTTATTGCTGTAGGATGGAAACCGCCCGATTTACACGATTTAAGTCGAAACACAAAATTTTTCGATTCACTTCTAAAATCAAAATTTCTAAAATCTGTTCTTTTGGCTCTATAATTTTGTAACTTGACACAGTTAATACGCCTATCGAAAGTAATATCCCTCCCTAATTTCATTGCTATAACATCAAAACTGTCCGATTTACACGTGTAAATTCAAGATAAAAATTTTTTTGTTTGTTTTAAATATAAAAATTTCCAAAAAAATTTATTTTTGCTCTATAATTCTGCAACTTTGCACTTTTAATTGACATATCAGAAGCAATCTTTCTCTTAAATTTTATTGCTGTAGGATGGAAACCGCCCGATTTACACGATTTAAGTCGAAACACAAAATTTTTCAATTCTCTTCTAAAATCAAAATTCCTAAAATCTGTTCTTTTGGCTCTATAATTTTGTAACTTGACATAGTTAATTAGCCTATCAAAGATAATATCCCTCTTAAATTTTATTACTATAACATCAAAACTGCCCGATTTACACGAGTAAATTCAAGATACAAAATTTTGTGTTTGTTTTAAATATGAAAATTTCCAAAAAAATTTATTTCCGCTCTATAATTCTGTCACTTTGCAATTTTAATTGACATGTCAGAAGCAATCTTTCTCTAAAATTTTATTGCTGTAGCATTGAAACTGCCCGATTTACACGATTTAATTCGAAAAACCAAATTTTTCGATTTTCTTCTAAAATCAAAATTCCTAAAATCTGTTCTTTTGGCTCTATAATTTTGTAACTTGACATAGTTAATTAGCCTATCACAGATAATATCCCTCTTAAATTTTATTACTATAACATCAAAACTGCCCGATTTACACAAGTAAATTCAAGATACAAAATTTTCTGTTTGCTTTAAATATGAAAATTTCCAAACATTTTCATTTTTGCTTTATAATTCAGTAACTTCGCACTTTTAATTGACATATCAGGAGTCATCTTTCTCTTAAAGTTTATTGCTGTACCATTGAAACTGCCCGATTTACACGATTTAATTCGAAAGATCAAATTTTTTCGATTCACTTCTAAAATCAAAATTTCTAAAATCTGTACTTCTGGCTCTATAATTTTGTAACTTGACACAGTCAATTACCCTATTAAAGGTAATATCTCTCTTAAATTTCCTTGTTATAACATTAAAACTGCCTAATTTACATGTGTAAATTCAAGATACAAAATTTTCTGTTTGCTTTAAATATGGAAATTTCCAAAATTTTTCATTTCCGCTCTATAATTCTGTAACTTGACACAGATACTTATTAGCATATTAAAAGTAATATCTTTCTTAAATTTTATTGCTCTAGCATTAAAACTGCCCGATTTACATGTGTTAATTCAAGACACAAAATTTGTTCGCTTTTCGCTTTAAATATATATATATTTTTAATTTTTCGTTTGGGTTCTATAATTATGTAACTTCGCACCTTTAATTGACATATTTGGAGTAATCTTTCTCTTAAATTTTATTGCTGTAGCGTTGAAACTGGCTGATTTACGCTAGTGGGAACATCCAGAAGTGGACTCTTTATTTCTATTCTAATTCTACATTCTCTTTGCAATTTCTTTTTATTGTCTTTAAGTCCGCTTTTGTAATTTTATCATTTCAGTGCTCGAAAACGGACGAAGGAACTTCCAACTTCTGGGTGTTGGGAAATCCAGGGCTGGACTCAGAAACCACTTTTTTTCTTCCTCTGGATGCAATTTGTTTATCCTCTCCTCTTCCTTTAGCTGTTGTGTCTTCACCGTTGTAATAATTCCCAATTCTTCCATTGCACTATTTTTAACTATTTCTCTTCTTTCCAGTGACGGACCTGGACGGCATCAACTCCGACGAGACCAACTCAGGGGACAACTCCAACGCCGGTTCAAGTATAGGACCCGACGATGATCAAGCAAGACTTAGGCTCAAGAGGAAGTTGCAAAGAAACCGCACGTCTTTCACAAACGACCAGATAGACAGTCTCGAGAAAGGTAAACTCGACTCAATAAACCCCTTCGACTTAAACCGACACCCAATTTCAGAATTCGAACGAACGCATTATCCAGATGTGTTCGCTCGGGAGAGGTTGGCGGCGAAAATTGGCCTTCCTGAAGCCAGAATTCAAGTGTGGTTCTCAAATCGGAGAGCCAAGTGGCGGCGAGAAGAGAAATTACGCAATCAACGGAGAGGCGCTCCGGCTCCTGCGGAGCATCCGGGGCCGGCGGCGTCGCCGCCGCGTCTTCAGGGGTTTAATAACACGACGATGTACTCGCCGATTCCGCCGCCGATGTCTATTGCCGATACGTACAGGTACGCCCCCGTTGCGAGATTTTAGGGGTTGGTTTTCTTAAGGTTGAACTATCCATTTTTTAAGAGAGGGTGAAACAGGATCTGGGAACTTTTTGCTTGGTCTCTAAACTAAAAATTCCTAAAATCTGTGTCTTTTGCTCTAAAATTTTGCAATTTAGTGGAGGCAATATACAACTCTAAATTAGTAACTTCCCCAAATTTTATAGTTGTAACACTAAAATTACTAAAATTACGAATTTTTTTGCAAGGTGCGGAAACTCTTTGCTTGGTCTCAAAACTAAAAATTCCTAAAATCTGTGTCTTTTGCTCCACAATTTTGTAATTTGACAGAGTTAAAACATATCTCAAAAATAGTAACTTCTCTAAATTTTATAGCATCATAGCTGTAACACTAAAATTACCAAAATTACGAATTTTTTTGGAGATTGTTTGAACATTTTGCTTAGTCTCAAAAATAAAAATTTCTGACTTCTGTGTCTTTGGCTCCACAATTTTGCAATTTAGTAGAGTTAATAAACGACTGAAAAATAGTAATTTTTCCAAATTTCATAGCCTTAGCACCACAATTACTAAAATTAAAAATTTTAGTGAATGATCTGGGAACTTTTTGCTTGGTCTCAAACATAAAATTTTCTAACTTTTGTGCCTTTTGCTCCACAATTTTGAGATTTGGTTAAGTTAATAAACGATTTAAAACTAGTAACATACCAAAATTTCATAGTTGTAGCACTAAAATTACAAAAATTATGAATTTTTTTGAAGGATGCGGAAATTTTTTACTAGGTCTCAAAATTAAAAATTTCTGACTTCTGTGTCTTTTGCTCCACAATTTTGTAATTTAGTAGAGTTAATACACGACTCAAAAATAGTAACTTGCCCAAATTTGATAGCCGTACCACCAAAATTACAAAAATTACGAATTTTAGTGGAGGATCTGGGAACTTTTTGCTTGGTCTAAAACATAAAAATTTCTAACTTTTGTGTCTTTGGCTCCACAATTTTGCAATTTAGTAGAGTTAATAAACGTCTTAAAAATATTAATTTTCCCAAATTTCATAGTTGTAGCACTAAAATTACAAAAATTACGGATTTTTTTGCAAGATGCGGAAACTCTTTGCTTGGTCTCAAAACTAAAAATTTATAAAATCTGTGTCTTTTGCTCCAAAATTTTGCAATTTGGTGGAGTTAATATACAACTCTAAATTAGTAACTTCCCCTAATTTTATAGTTGTAACACTAAAATTACCAAAGTTACGAATTTTTTTGGAGATTGTGGGAAATTTTTGCTTAGTCTTAAAAATAAAAATTTCTAATTTCTGTGTCTTTTGCTCCACAATTTTGTAATTTGGTAGAGTCAATACACGACTCAAAAATAGTAACTTGCTCAAATTTGATAGCCGTACCACCAAAATTACTAAAATTACGAATTTTAGTGGAGGATCTGGGAACTTTTTGCTTGGTCACAAACCTAAAAATTTCTAACTTTTGTGTCTTTGGCTCCACAATTTTGCAATTTAGTAGAGTTAATAAACGTCTTAAAAATATTAATTTTCCCAAATTTTATAGTTGTAGCACTAAAATTACAAAAATTAAGAATTTTTTTGCAAGGTGCGGAAACTCTTTGCTTGGTCTCAAAACTAAAAATTCCTAAAATCTGTGTCTTTTGCTCCAAAATTTTGTAATTTAGTGGAGCTAATATACAACTCTATATTAGTAACTTCCCCTAATTTTATAGTTGTTGCACTAAAATTACCAAAGTTACGAATTTTTTTGGAGGTTGTGGGAAATTTTTGCTGAGTCTTAAAAATAAAAATTTCTAATTTCTGTGTCTTTTGCTCCACAATTTTGTAATTTGGTAGAGTCAATACACGACTCAAAAATAGTAACTTGCCCAAATTTGATAGCCGTACCACCAAAATTACTAAAATTACGAATTTTAGTGGAGGATCTGGGAACTTTTTGCTTGGTCTCAAACATAAAAATTTCTAACTTTTGTGTCTTTGGCTCCACAATTTTGCAATTTAGTAGAGTTAATAAACGTCTTACAAATATTAATTTTCCCAAATTTCATAGTTGTAGCACTAAAATTACCAAAGTTACGAATTTTTTTGTAGGTTGTGGGAAATTTTTGCTTAGTCTTAAAAATAAAAATAAAAATTTCTGTGTCTTTTGCTCCACAATTTTGTAATTTGGTAGAGTCAATACACGACTTAAAAATAGTAACTTGCCCAAATTTGATAGCCGTACCACCAAAATTACTAAAATTACGAATTTTAGAATTTTAGTGGAGAATTTGGGAACTTTTTGCTTGGTCTCAAACATAAAAATTTCTAACTTTTGTGTCTTTGCCTCCACAATTTTGCAATTTAGTAGAGTTAATAAACGTCTTAAAAATATTTAATTTTCCCAAATTTCATAGTTGTAGCACTAAAATTACAAAAATTACGAATTTTTTTGCAAGATGCGGAAACTCTTTGCTTGGTCTCAAAACTAAACATTCCTAAAATCTGTGTCTTTTGCTCCACAATTTTGCAATTTAGTGGAGCTAATATACAACTTTATATTAGTAACTTCCCCTAATTTTATAGTTGTTGCACTAAAATTACCAAAGTTACGAATTTTTTGGAGGTTGTGGGAAATTTTTGCTTAGTCTTAGAAATAAAAATTTCTAATTTCTGTGTCTTTTGCTCCACAATTTTGTAATTTGGTAGAGTCAATACACGACTTAAAAATAGTAACTTGCCCAAATTTGATAGCCGTACCACCAAAATTACTAAAATTACGAATTTTAGAATTTTAGTGGAGAATTTGGGAACTTTTTGCTTGGTCTCAAACATAAAAATTTCTAACTTTTGTGTCTTTGCCTCCACAATTTTGCAATTTAGTAGAGTTAATAAACGTCTTAAAAATATTAATTTTCCCAAATTTCATAGTTGTAGCACTAAAATTACAAAAATTACGAATTTTTTTGCAAGGTGCAGAAACTCTTTGCTTGGTCCCAAAACTAAAAATTCCTAAAATCTGTGTCTTTTGCTCCAAAATTTTGCAATTTAGTGGAGTTAATATACAACTCTAAATTAGTAACTTCCCCTAATTTTATAGTTGTTGCACTAAAATTACCAAAGTTACGAATTTTTTGGAGGTTGTGGGAAATTTTTGCTTAGTCTTAGAAATAAAAATTTCTAATTTCTGTGTCTTTTGCTCCACAATTTTGTAATTTGGTAAAGTCAATACACGACTCAAAAATAGTAACTTGCCCAAATTTGATAGCCGTACCACCAAAATTACTAAAATTACGAATTTTAGTGGAGGATCTGGGAACTTTTTGCTTGGTCTCAAACATAAAAATTTCTAACGTTTGTGTCTTTGGCTCCACAATTTTGCAATTTAATAGAGTTAATAAACGTCTTAAAAATATTAATTTTCCCAAATTTCATAGTTGTAGCACTAAAATTACAAAAATTACGGATTTTTTTGCAAGATGCGGAAACTCTTTGCTTGGTCTCAAAACTAAAAATTTATAAAATCTGTGTCTTTTGCTCCAAAATTTTGCAATTTAGTGGAGTTAATATACAACTCTAAATTAGTAACTTTCCCTAATTTTATAGTTGTTGCACTAAAATTACCAAAGTTACGAATTTTTTTGCAAGGTGCAGAAACTCTTTGCTTGGTCCCAAAACTAAAAATTCCTAAAATCTGTGTCTTTTGCTCCAAAATTTTGCAATTTAGTGGAGTTAATATACAACTCTAATTTAGTAACTTCCCCTAATTTTATAGTTGTTGCACTAAAATTACCAAAGTTACGAATTTTTTGGAGGTTGTGGGAAATTTTTGCTTAGTCTTAGAAATAAAAATTTCTAATTTCTGTGTCTTTTGCTCCACAATTTTGTAATTTGGTAGAATCAATACACGACTCAAAAATAGTAATTTGCCCAAATTTGATAGCCGTACCACCAAAATTACTAAAATTACGAATTTTAGTGGAGGATCTGGGAACTTTTTGCTTGATCTCAAACATAAAAATTTCTAACTTTTGTGTCTTTGGCTCCACAATTTTGCAATTTAGTAGAGTTAATAAACGTCTTAAAAATATTAATTTTCCTAAATTTCATAGTTGTAGCACTAAAATTACAAAAATTACGAATTTTTTTGCAAGATGCGGAAACTCTTTGCTTGGTCCCAAAACTAAAAATTCCTAAAATCTGTGTCTTTTGCTCCAAAATTTTGCAATTTGGTGGAGTTAATATACAACTCTAAATTAGTAACTTCCCCTAATTTTATAGTTGTAACACTAAAATTACCAAAGTTACGAATTTTTTTGGAGATTGTGGGAAATTTTTGCTTAGTCTTAAAAATAAAAATTTCTAATTTCTGTGTCTTTTGCTCCACAATTTTGTAATTTGGTAGAGTCAATACACGACTCAAAAATAGTAACTTGCTCAAATTTGATAGCCGTACCACCAAAATTACTAAAATTACGAATTTTAGTGGAGGATCTGGGAACTTTTTGCTTGGTCACAAACCTAAAAATTTCTAACTTTTGTGTCTTTGGCTCCACAATTTTGCAATTTAGTAGAGTTAATAAACGTCTTAAAAATATTAATTTTCCCAAATTTCATAGTTGTAGCATTAAAATTACAAAAATTACGAATTTTTTTGCAAGATGCGGAAACTCTTTGCTTGGTCCCAAAACTAAAAATTCCTAAAATCTGTGTCTTTTGCTCCAAAATTTTGCAATTTGGTGGAGTTAATATACAACTCTAAATTAGTAACTTCCCCTAATTTTATAGTTGTAACACTAAAATTACCAAAGTTACGAATTTTTTTGGAGATTGTGGGAAATTTTTGCTTAGTCTTAAAAATAAAAATTTCTAATTTCTGTGTCTTTTGCTCCACAATTTTGTAATTTGGTAGAGTCAATACACAACTCAAAAATAGTAACTTGCTCAAATTTGATAGCCGTACCACCAAAATTACTAAAATTACGAATTTTAGTGGAGGATCTGGGAACTTTTTGCTTGGTCACAAACCTAAAAATTTCTAACTTTTGTGTCTTTGGCTCCACAATTTTGCAATTTAGTAGAGTTAATAAACGTCTTAAAAATATTAATTTTCCCAAATTTTATAGTTGTAGCACTAAAATTACAAAAATTAAGAATTTTTTTGCAAGGTGCGGAAACTCTTTGCTTGGTCTCAAAACTAAAAATTCCTAAAATCTGTGTCTTTTGCTCCAAAATTTTGTAATTTAGTGGAGCTAATATACAACTCTATATTAGTAACTTCCCCTAATTTTATAGTTGTTGCACTAAAATTACCAAAGTTACGAATTTTTTTGGAGGTTGTGGGAAATTTTTGCTGAGTCTTAAAAATAAAAATTTCTAATTTCTGTGTCTTTTGCTCCACAATTTTGTAATTTGGTAGAGTCAATACACGACTCAAAAATAGTAACTTGCCCAAATTTGATAGCCGTACCACCAAAATTACTAAAATTACGAATTTTAGTGGAGGATCTGGGAACTTTTTGCTTGGTCTCAAACATAAAAATTTCTAACTTTTGTGTCTTTGGCTCCACAATTTTGCAATTTAGTAGAGTTAATAAACGTCTTACAAATATTAATTTTCCCAAATTTCATAGTTGTAGCACTAAAATTACCAAAGTTACGAATTTTTTTGTAGGTTGTGGGAAATTTTTGCTTAGTCTTAAAAATAAAAATAAAAATTTCTGTGTCTTTTGCTCCACAATTTTGTAATTTGGTAGAGTCAATACACGACTTAAAAATAGTAACTTGCCCAAATTTGATAGCCGTACCACCAAAATTACTAAAATTACGAATTTTAGAATTTTAGTGGAGAATTTGGGAACTTTTTGCTTGGTCTCAAACATAAAAATTTCTAACTTTTGTGTCTTTGCCTCCACAATTTTGCAATTTAGTAGAGTTAATAAACGTCTTAAAAATATTTAATTTTCCCAAATTTCATAGTTGTAGCACTAAAATTACAAAAATTACGAATTTTTTTGCAAGATGCGGAAACTCTTTGCTTGGTCTCAAAACTAAACATTCCTAAAATCTGTGTCTTTTGCTCCACAATTTTGCAATTTAGTGGAGCTAATATACAACTTTATATTAGTAACTTCCCCTAATTTTATAGTTGTTGCACTAAAATTACCAAAGTTACGAATTTTTTGGAGGTTGTGGGAAATTTTTGCTTAGTCTTAGAAATAAAAATTTCTAATTTCTGTGTCTTTTGCTCCACAATTTTGTAATTTGGTAGAGTCAATACACGACTCAAAAATAGTAACTTGCCCAAATTTGATAGCCGTACCACCAAAATTACTAAAATTACGAATTTTAGTGGAGGATCTGGGAACTTTTTGCTTGATCTCAAACATAAAAATTTCTAACTTTTGTGTCTTTGGCTCCACAATTTTGCAATTTAGTAGAGTTAATAAACGTCTTAAAAATATTAATTTTCCCAAATTTCATAGTTGTAGCACTAAAATTACAAAAATTACGAATTTTTTTGCAAGATGCGGAAACTCTTTGCTTGGTCTCAAAACTAAAAATTCCTAAAATCTGTGTCTTTTGCTCCAAAATTTTGCAATTTAGTGGAGTTAATATACAACTCTAAATTAGTAACTTCCCCTAATTTTATAGTTGTTGCACTAAAATTACCAAAGTTACGAATTTTTTGGAGGTTGTGGGAAATTTTTGCTTAGTCTTAGAAATAAAAATTTCTAATTTCTGTGTCTTTTGCTCCACAATTTTGTAATTTGGTAGAATCAATACACGACTCAAAAATAGTAATTTGCCCAAATTTGATAGCCGTACCACCAAAATTACTAAAATTACGAATTTTAGTGGAGGATCTGGGAACTTTTTGCTTGGTCTCAAACCTAAAAATTTCTAACTTTTGTGTCTTTGGCTCCACAATTTTGCAATTTAGTAGAGTTAATAAACGTCTTAAAAATATTAATTTTCCCAAATTTCATAGTTGTAGCACTAAAATTACAAAAAATACGAATTTTTTTGCAAGGTACGGAAACTCTTTGCTTGGTCTCAAAACTAAAAATTCCTAAAATCTGTGTCTTTTGCTCCAAAATTTTGCAATTTAGTGGAGTTAATATACAACTCTAAATTAGTAACTTCCCCTAATTTTATAGTTGTAACACTAAAATTACCAAAGTTACGAATTTTTTGGAGGTTGTGGGAAATTTTTGCTTAGTCTTAGAAATAAAAATTTCTAATTTCTGTGTCTTTTGCTCCACAATTTTGTAATTTGGTAGAGTCAATACACGACTCAAAAATAGTAACTTGCCCAAATTTGATAGCCGTACCACCAAAATTACTAAAATTACGAATTTTAGTGGAGGATCTGGGAACTTTTTGCTTGGTCTCAAACATAAAAATTTCTAACTTTTGTGTCTTTGGCTCCACAATTTTGCAATTTAGTAGAGTTAATAAACGTCTTACAAATATTAATTTTCCCAAATTTCATAGTTGTAGCACTAAAATTACAAAAATTAAGAATTTTTTTGCAAGGTGCGGAAACTCTTTGCTTGGTGTCAAAACTAAAAATTTATAAAATCTGTGTCTTTTGCTCCAAAATTTTGCAATTTGGTGAAGTTACTACAGAACTCTAAATTAGTAACTTCCCCTAATTTTATAGTTGTAGCACTAAAATTACCAAAGTTACGAATTTTTTTGGAGGTTGTGGGAAATTTTTGCTTAGTCTTAAAAATAAAAATAAAAATTTCTGTGTCTTTTGCTCCACAATTTTGTAATTTGGTAGAGTCAATACACGACTTAAAAATAGTAACTTGCCCAAATTTGATAGCCGTACCACCAAAATTACTAAAATTACGAATTTTAGAATTTTAGTGGAGAATTTGGGAACTTTTTGCTTGGTCTCAAACATAAAAATTTCTAACTTTTGTGTCTTTGCCTCCACAATTTTGCAATTTAGTAGAGTTAATAAACGTCTTAAAAATATTTAATTTTCCCAAATTTCATAGTTGTAGCACTAAAATTACAAAAATTACGAATTTTTTTGCAAGATGCGGAAACTCTTTGCTTGGTCTCAAAACTAAACATTCCTAAAATCTGTGTCTTTTGCTCCACAATTTTGCAATTTAGTGGAGCTAATATACAACTTTATATTAGTAACTTCCCCTAATTTTATAGTTGTTGCACTAAAATTACCAAAGTTACGAATTTTTTGGAGGTTGTGGGAAATTTTTGCTTAGTCTTAGAAATAAAAATTTCTAATTTCTGTGTCTTTTGCTCCACAATTTTGTAATTTGGTAGAGTCAATACACGACTTAAAAATAGTAACTTGCCCAAATTTGATAGCCGTACCACCAAAATTACTAAAATTACGAATTTTAGAATTTTAGTGGAGAATTTGGGAACTTTTTGCTTGGTCTCAAACATAAAAATTTCTAACTTTTGTGTCTTTGCCTCCACAATTTTGCAATTTAGTAGAGTTAATAAACGTCTTAAAAATATTAATTTTCCCAAATTTCATAGTTGTAGCACTAAAATTACAAAAATTACGAATTTTTTTGAAGGATGCGGAAATTTTTTACTAGGTCTCAAAACTAAAAATTCCTAAAATTTGTGTCATTTGCTCTAAAATTTTGCAATTTGGTGGAGTTAATATACAACTCTAAATTAGTAACTTCCCCAAATTTTAACTTTTAATTTTTAACTTTTATTATTAGTTCCATGTCGTCGATGTCGACGTTCAGCCATGGGGGACTTGGCACGACCATGGGACCTTCCCCAGGGGCTTGTTTGCAACAGAGAGAGAGTCCGGGAATGGGGGGCGCAATGAGCGGGTATTGCATGGGGCGCCCCCCGAGTTACGATCTGGGAATAGGATATGGGTCGAGGCCTTCGCCCTGCAGCCCCACACAACCTTACCAGATGAACGGACATCAGTACAACACCAACGGGACTTCTTCAACTGGTTAAACAATCGTTTTAGTGGAGAGAGTGTTAGTTTAACTCTTTTTTTTAGGATTGATATCTCCTGGAGTCTCCGTTCCCATTGCAGTTCCCGGGCAGACTGACATGACGTCCCAGTATTGGCCTCGTTTACAGTGACCTTGGTGGACCTAAATGATTTTGGCATAAATGTTGTCTTACCCTTTATAGTATTGTTGAACTTTTTCAAATTCAAACTTCATTGGAAACTAAGAATGATGCCAGAATTGTCCCAAAAATCATTCATTCCAAAGAGTTAGTGTACAATTCATATTTTGATCATTCTTTGTGTATATGTGATCATGTAAAATACAACATTTTTTCCTTTTTTTTTGTGTAACGACACCCATATCAAGATTTCTGTTTAAATAGAAGACTACGTGCATGTGATTTTGTAAAATATTTTTTAATGTGAATATTAGTTTAGTAATTTATAACAATTGTTTTTATCAAATTCTTTTTTATTGTGTGTAAATAAATCATATTGATGATCTAGGCGAGCTTTTTTTAGGACCGGATCAGCACTTCTCGGTTCACTTTTAATATAAAAATTGCCTAAATCTGCCCTTTTGGTTCTATAAATTTGTAACTTGGCACAGTTTATTGCTATTTCAAAGGTAATATCCCTCTTAAATTTCATTGCTGTAGCATCTAAACTGCCCGATTTACACGTGTTAACTCAAGACACTAAATTTTTCTGGTCGCTTTAAATATGAAAATTTCCAAAATTTTTCTTTTTGGTTCTAGAATTTTGTAACTTGACACAGTTAATAGGCATATCTACGATAATATCTCTCATAAATTTCATTGCTGTAGCGTCAAAACTGCCCGATTTACACGTGTTAATTCAAGATACAAAATTTTCTGCTTCGCTCTAATTACAAAAATTTTCCAAATTTTTTTTGGCTCTATAATTTTTTAACTTCCCACTTTTAATTACCACGTCAGGGGTAATTTTTCTCTTAAATTTAATTGTGGAAGCATTAAAACTGCCCGATTTACACGATTAATTTCGAAACCAAAATTTTTCGATTCATTTTTAATATTAAAATTTTTAAAATCTGTACTTTTGGCTCTATAATTTCGTAATTTGACACAGTTAATAAGCATATCAAACGTAATATCCCTCTTTAGCATTAAAACTACCCGATGTACACGTGTTCTCAAGACAAAAAAAATTCTGTTCGCTTTAAATACGAAAATTTCTAAAATTTTTCTTTTCAGCTCTATAATTCTAAAACTTCGCCCTTTTAATCAACATATCAGGAATAATCTTTCCCTTAAATTTTATAGCTGTGACATTGAAACTGCCCGATTTACACGGTTCATTCGAAATACAAAATTTTTGGATTCACTTCTAATATCAAAATTTCTAAAATCTGTCATTTTCGCTCTATAATTTGTAACTAAACACAGTTAATAGTCATGTCAAAGATAAAATCCCTCTTAAATTTCATTGATATAGCATCAAAACTGACCGATTTACACGTGTTAATTCAATACCCAAAATTTTCTGTTCGCTTTAAATAAGAAAATTTCCAAAATTTGTCTTTTCGACTCTATTATTTTGTAACTTCGCAATTTTAATTGAGATATTAGGAGTAATCTTTCTCTTAAATTTTATTGCTGTAGCATTGAAACTGCCCGATTTACACGATTTAATTCGAAACACAAAATTTTTGGTTTACTTCTAATACAAAAATTCGCAAAATCGGTCTTTTGGACTCTATAATTTTGCAATTTGACACCGTTAATAAGCAAATCAAAGATGATAGCGCCTTTATATTTCATGGTTTGAGCCTTAAAATCGACAAAGTTACACTTTTTAATTCAAAAGAGACCAAATTTTCAGTTTGATATAAAATTTTCCAAAATTTGTTTTATTGACTCTATAGTTTTGAAACTTAGCAAACCCAATCAGAATGTCAAAAGTACTATCCCTATTAAATTTCATAGTTCTAGTATTGAAACTGCCCGATTTACACGCATGAATCCAAAATACAAAATTTTCGATTCACTTTTAATTAAAAAATTTCCAAAACCTGTCTTATTGGCTCGATAACACTGTGACTTGACACACTTAATTGGCATTTCCGAGGCAATTTCCTTGGAAAATTTCATTGAGTTAGCATTAAAACTGCCCGAGTTACATGTTTTTATTCAAAATACAAAATTTTCTGTTGACTTTAAATATAAAAATTTCGAAAATCGATTTTTTTTGGTTGTAAAATTCTTTAACTTTATACAGATAATTAGAATATCAGAGATAATTTCGCCTTTAAATTCCATTGTTTTAATCCAAAAACCGCAAAAGTTGCACCTTTTAATTAAAAAAGACAAAATTTTTGGTTCGATCCAAATATAAAAACGTCCAAAATTTGTCTTTTTGGCTCTATAACACTGTAACTTGACACACTTAATTGTCATATTTGAGGCAATTTCCCCAGAAAATTTCATTGAATTAGCATTAAAACTGCCCGAGTTATAAGTTTTTATTCAAAACACAATATTTTCTGTTGACTTTAATTACAAAAATTTCTAAAATCGGTCTTTTTGGCTCTAAAATTCTGTAACTTTACACAAAAAATTAGCATATCATAGATAATTTCGCCCTTAAATTTCATCCTTTTAGCCCTAAAACCGCCAAAGTTACACCTTTTAATTCAAGAGGGACTAAATTTTCGTTCGAACTAAATACAAAAATTTCCAAAATTCGTCCTTTGGAAACTTGAACTCATTAGAATGTCAAAGGTACCTAACATCCCTCTTAAATTTCACGGCTTTAACATTAATTAACACTACCCGAGTTATCACGTTACAAAATTTTTGGTTCACTTTTTATATAAAAATTTCCAAAATCTGCCCTTTTGGCCCTAGAATTCTGTATTTTGACACGGTTAATTGACATGTCCCAGGCAATTTCCTTCGAAAATTTCATTGTTTTTGCATTAAAACTGCCAGAGGAGTTACACTGTCGCATTACAGAGATTTTTGGATTATCCCAATTCCGAAATAGACATACTCACTTTATTTGTTTGGTAATTTAAAATAAGACCCAAATCCGTACTTAACACATATTTTGAAAAATATAGATCAAAGTTTTGTACAGAGCGGTTAATAATAACTAAAATAAGTAATACAAAATAGAACTAAACTCATAAAAATAAAGTCAATTCGCCAGTTTACAATAACTCAGTCTTGTAGAAAATCATCAAGTTCATTCAACAGCCTCTCTTCGTCCTTAAGACTAACATTAGAGGCCTCATCGTCATCTTGCAACAACAACACCTCATCCACTGTCTTTGTGCCACTCTGACTCTCCAACTCCACCATCGGCTCGTCCTCTTTCATCTGCGGCCTCCTCAACTTAATTCTTGTAACTTTAGGCTTCTTCACCTCTTCACGATCCTCCGTACTGCTACTAACAAAACTATCACAAATGGTATTCTTGGTTCGTTCCGCTCGGATCTCTTCAAGCGTCTTAATTTTGATTTCGCCAACATCCGAGGACTTCTTCTTCTTGGACGGTCCAACAGGTAGAGGCTCAAGAGGTCGTTTCTTTGACGAGAGACGGTCCCAGATCCTCTGACGCAAATCGTCCACGTTTTCACCTTCTTAAATTAGTGTGTTAATATTAGTAATTACACCCGAGTTCAATACAATGTTTTATCTACGAGTAGCGTGGTATTACCTGGATATGAGTAGTATGCGGCGGATTCCGCTTGTATTTTCTCCAGTTTGATTTCTTCGAGCGTTTTGACTTTAACACGATGTGGAGGCTTTACTGGAGAGTTTGTTGGAGCCGATTCGTTATCAGATTCTGCAAGAACACATCGCTAGTAAAAAATAACAGTGGGGGCGGTCGGGATGCATTCTTGCAGAAAAGAAAGACAAGATTGGTACAAAACAACTTTAATTTCTTTTTTTAATGTACAACTGAAGCACTCTAGGATAAGTACCAAAAACTTGGATTTGGAAACAATGTAACAATCGTAGTGTGTATATAAAAAATATAACTAAATTCTGATTCAATAAATACCATATAACAAAATTAACACTTCTGTTTTACAGTACAGTCAGATTTTGTGCATATGGCAAAATACTTGTCATTATGCAACTAAAATTTTGCTATATGTACAATAACATGGTGAGATTACATACATTTCTATTAATAAATACTACATTGTATAATATATCCCCCGCTTCCCTTTATACAAGAATGCACCCCTAATTAGAACAGTTCCTGTAAAAATCAGAAGAGAAATACTGTGAATTTGGTGCGCTCTTCGAATTTTCACGGAAAAGTTCGTAGATTTGGCCATGGCAAAGTAGGAACATAACAAAACGTAAACTTTTTACAAACAAACGCAACAACACATTCCAAAACACTATAAATACTTGTTTCTTAAAAATTACTTTACTAGCTGCATACCTTCTTCAAAATTAACAACCAAAGAGTCAACGGGCGTCTTAAAACTCTTCTCACTTAAGTGTAGTTTCTCACTCATTGAGTTATTCGCGGACTCTGCAAAACAATCATGAGCCCCCATCAAACTAACTAAGTTAAACTACCTGTTCCTGAGTCTGATTTGCTTTCATTAGCTTCAGCTGCAGCTTTCGCAGTTTGGTGGAGGAAAGGACAGTGAGGTTTTAAGCAGCCCCCGGGTTGAGATTCCCAGTAACACGGTATAGCCTTCCGATTTTTCTACACAGAAAAGGGGGTAAAAGGGGGCGAACAACGAGAAAAACTCACTCTTAGCTCCATGTGTCGGAAGTTGCAGTGGACATTCAAGCATTTGCCTTCTTTCCAGAAGGAGCACATTGTTTCACAGCCTAAAGCAGAAGGTTCGTGGCGAAACGTGCAGTTATCACCCTTAAAGACAACAAGATCACATATGGTAATGAATTTGGGGAATTTACCTTTGCACACGTTGAATAATAATAGAAATAACAATCATTGTTTTTCCTCGGCGATTCTAGATCTGTCATTTTCTGGAAAAAGTTGTCTCGGCTGCAAAGAAACACACCATGAGAGCATGAAAAATTTTGAGGTTATGTTAGAAAAGCGTAGTTTGTGGGGACTGCATTGCAGTAATGTGACCGCAGAGACTCATTAAACGTTCAAACTGAGATAATTAACGATCTCCAAAACTGTTTTGGCGAGATTACGTTACCAGTAGTAGTTTTCGGGCATTTTGTCTTTGGGACTAAGAAATTTTGAAAAGGAACAAACGCGGTTATCCATTGGCACTGTTTAAATTTTTCACTCGTTTTTTCCGAAAAAAGAGTCTTATCTGACTTAAAAAAATCATTGACAGCTTACCTTACAAGAAAATACGTGACCTTTTATTTTTTGTGGAGAACAGGAAATATTGGTACCTGCAGAGGCGGAGATATGTCAACAGTGTCAAATTTGAATAATGGCGGGAGCGCGGAGATTTATGGCGTTACAATCACAGAAAAAATTAAAGGACATTTTAAAGAATACAAATTATGGATAGTTTAATAAAAATTTAGAAAATTGTAGAAACGTTTAGGGGAAACACACATCTAAAAACTGCAACGAGAATCCAGAAAATTTAAACTGAGTATTCACTATCCGAAACTTAAATCGACCATAACTCAGTTATTTGTTATCAGATTTGAATTTAAATCCCAGATTTGGAATCTGCGCAAAATTCTGCGTGCACTGATGTAAATAACTCAAGTTTACACCAAAAAATAAGCGAGATATCAGAAGTTTGGCATAGTCATGAATTTTCGCGAAAAATTGCAACTTTCGACTTCTGGAAAATCTCAAAACTATTTTTATGTAAAAAATTGCGAGAAAAACGATGGCGTAAACCGCATCTCAATATCTGTAATAGTTTCCGAGATATTGAGCGAGTTAGATTTAGAGCCTTGTTTTTTTTAACTTCAAATTTGAGATTCGAACACGACATGCCAAACAAAATCAATAGCCGTTTTGATGCCAAATTATCTTGATAACTTATTATTATTTTTAAATTATTTGATAAAATCATGTAAATCAAGGTAAAATCTTTTCAAGCATGTAACTGCGATAAGAGTGTCCATAATGTAGGTAATCTCATTTTATTTGTGTAAAAATTAACGAATCGTTAATCTCTGTACTTTTACAAGTGCGGTCATATTAGAAAATTAATCCCCAGTTCGATTACCGGCAATTATCGCAAATAAAATACTTGAACAGGTACCCTTTATTTCCGTTCAAAAACAACCCGTTGATTGGTGCTTTCTAATTCCGCGCCACTGCTAAACCAATGATAAATGAGCTGGTTGACATCCCGTATTCGTTTGTTTAAGTGAAAAGTCGTGAGAGGGGTCAAAGGACGTCATATTTATCATTCACTAACTAGTGATAAATAGGGAAAGACGCCGCCAAGGTCTCAAAGGACAAATATTTTCAGAGAGCTCACAAGCCAGCAGCAAAATGGTAAGTTCTCTTCATTTCCTCCTTGAATTTGTCTGATTTGTCCTTCCATTATGTAATTTCCAGTCTGAACCAATTCGTGTCGTCGTCACAGGAGCCGCGGGTCAAATCGCCTATTCCCTGCTCTACATTATCGCCAAGGGCGACGTGTTCGGCCCCAATCAGCCCCTGATTCTCCACCTTCTTGACATTCCCCCCATGATGGGGGTGCTAGAAGGCGTCGTCATGGAGCTGGCAGACTGCGCCCTTCCCTTACTCCGGGAAGTCGTCCCTACCGCCGACCCCGCTGTAGCCTTCAAAGACGTGGTCGCAGCCTTCCTTGTGGGGGCCATGCCGCGCAAACAAGGCATGGAACGCAAAGACCTCCTCTCCGCCAACGTGAAAATCTTCAAAGAGCAAGGAGCCGCAATCGACAAATTCGCCAACAAAGACGTGAAAGTCCTGGTTGTGGGAAACCCCGCCAACACCAACGCTTTGATTTGCTCGAAATTCGCCCCCTCAATCCCCAGGGAGAACTTCACTGCAATGACCAGACTCGACCAGAACCGCGCCCAAGCTCAAATTGCCGCAAAGCTGCACCTCCCAGTCGCACAAGTCTCTAATGTTATCATTTGGGGGAATCACTCCTCCACTCAGTTCCCCGACGCCTCCCATGGAAAAGTCGTCAACCAAGGAAAGGAAGTTGGAGTTAGAGAGGCCGTTGGCGACGACACTTGGCTGCGTTCTGTTTTCGTGGAAACAGTGCAAAAGCGAGGAGCTGCGGTTATCAACGCCAGAAAGATGTCTTCGGCCATGTCGGCGGCTAAAGCCGCCGGTGACCACATGAAGGACTGGTTTAATGGTACAACTCCTGGGAAATTCGTTTCGATGGGAGTTGTGAGTGATGGGAGTTACGGAACTCCCAAAGACGTCGTTTTTTCGTTCCCTGTCACCATCAGCAACAAGAAGTGGTCAATTGTCCAGGGACTCTCCATTGATGACTTTGCTAGGAAGATGTTGGAGACCACCGGAAAAGAACTGGAGGAGGAGAGAGGCGAAGCCAACTCCATCATTGGCGCATGACTAGCAAACAAGCTTTAATAACTCAAACTGGAATGGGATTTTAGGGGTTTTTACTAAAGTCCCAAGTAGAGGTCGTATATGATTGCCAAATTTTATTTTTATACTGTTTTAGTCCGAAACCAAAAAATTTTATTTCTGTGACTAGTTTGATTTGTTAAGGCTTTTTTTGCATTTTTTCCTGTTAGGTTAATTGTGGCATGGTATAAATATAACGCAACTACCTTAATTAGTTGTTGATTATAATTGTTAATTAGTACTATTGTTTTTAATTAATTGATTAATTAACACCCGGTCAAATTTTGAATCTAGTGACTTTCTTGAGGTCTGTTGGCACCGCTGTCAAGGCACCAGCGGATAATTTTTTCTACTGTAAGGAAAAATTAGCAATTCATACAAAAGTCACACAAAAATTCTATTTCATAAAAGAGACGTTTTAGACTGAAGAACTTAGATTAGTTAGAGTAGAAGAAGATAAGCAAATCAAGGAAACAATTGTGTCCCACCTAGGGAAATACACCAAAAAGATTGGCAACATTGTTCACCCCAGTTTTCAAACCTCTGTCACTCGACGAATTGTTGTCAAACAAGTTGAGAGGTTATGTCAGATTTTATTTCTATTTTTTTAAATAATGTGAGAAATCCCAAAAATACCCCAAAACCGCCTCAGAATGGACTCCAAAGTGAAACGCCTCCGCCAGGAACTCGACGAGTTGGGATACTACCAACTCTTCACCCCCGAGTCTCTCCCCCTCGTCGAAAAACTGGTGGCAGATCTGAAAACCACCACCGAAAGTCTCCAAAAATACATGAAAATCGCGCAGAGCGCAATCCAGGTAACTGTCAATTTGACTTTAGATATGGCTGAATTCTCGTTTTAAGGAGCGCGATAATCTTCAATTGGGAGCAGAACCGTACAAGTGTGACAACGCGAGACTCGTCAAAGAGTGTAATGAGCTGCACTTGTCTCTTTTACAGTCAAAGGAGCAGAATGAGAAGATTCAGAAAGGTGAGGTTGCCCCCACAGTACCCCCATGACCCCATTTTCCGTAGATCTAAAACGACGCTTGGAGGTGCAAAAATCGGAAAACTTAGAAAGTCGGAGTGAGATAAATACCCTCAAAAACAAAATCAAGCAATTAGAAGTTGAAGTAGTGACCCAGTGTGACATTTTGAATCCAAAGCTCAAAACGAGGCCCCCTTTTAAAGGACATTCTACCTCCGCATTGAAAGAAAAAAAGGCGAAAAGCTTTGAAATCAACAGCGCGATGGCTCTCGCTGATCAGAAGATCTCAAATCTTGCTAAAGATATCAAGACTTTGAAACAACACAACTTGAAGCTGATGGAAGCAAATGAGCTTCTTCAGTGCCAAGTCAACAACAGAGACAAGGAAATTAAACGATTGAACTGTTTGTTGGAAGGGGGCCGTCCACTCCACGCCATCAAAAAAGACTGTTGTTGCTCTAAAGACTCCCATGAGGAAGTCAACACTGTCCAGCAGGAACTCAGCAGGATCTTACAGGAGAAGTGCACGTTGGAAGTTCGCTTGAAAGAGTCTTTGGCTAAACAACATGAAGCAATGAAGCGGGCTTTGCACTTGGCGGAAAGAAACAGGATGTTGGAGAAGGAAATGAAGGACATTGACCACTTAGCTCTAGCTGTGGAAGCTGAGTGTAACAATACGGTAAAAAACAACTCAGAGAAAGTTAAATGGTAAGTTTGCTTCCTGGTTGAAATGTTAAACACCTTCTTAAAGTCTTCAGGAAAGAATGCATGAAAGTGTTACTCAAATCCAAACTCTGGAAAGAGAAAACCAACAGCTCAAACAAGACAAACTGAAACTCAGCGCGGAATTAGAGACGATTGCGGTGGAGAAGAGACACTTACAAACCGTCCTGGAGACGTCCTTGGAAGAGAAGAAGCGATTGACCGACAGGATCAACAACTTTACCATCATTGGTACCTCTTCAGCACCATAAAGTTCCAAATTTGAAATTTTTATTTCAGAGCACGACCTTAACATGGAAATCGACCGCTTAACACGAATGTCGGCGGAACAGAAGAGGAAAATCGCCGAGTTGGAGTGTTCTTTAGTAAGTCAGGACCTCGAGCTTCAGTCCTGTTAATTTAATTTCTCGCAGGTCCAAGAGTCCGGGTCTCTGCACCAAAGGAGCTCTTCAGTTCAAGTTCAACAGAAACCCGAGGTCTGTTTTGTGATTCTCAACATTGTCCCTTCATTGTTGTATTTCTACAGGAACCAAAGACACGTCCTCCGGAGGTTAAAGAATCTCCGCTTCCGCCTCGTCCCCGGAAGACTTCTGTGCAAAAAACCGAAAAAACCAAGAAGAAAGTTCACTCGAGGAAGAGCAGCAAGAGCGAATCTCCGATGGTTTTGCAGCCGCCGCCGTCATCCGTGCAGGCGCCTGAAAATACCCCGCGAGAGGACAAATGTTGTGACAACTGCGCCTCCTCCAGGCACCTGAAGGAGTTGCTGGACAAAGAGTTGGAGTTCAAGGATTTGCAGGTAAATAAAGAGAAGCTCTTTTTTTTTAATAAATCTTTGTGCTGTTATAATTCAAAAACAAAAAGAGATCGCCATTCCCACGGTAACAAATGAAAGTGCAAAAATCAATAAGTGAAAACTGTTAATTACGACTCGCATTATTTTCTTTGACTCTTTGCTTAGGCGAAAGAATGTATGGAGAACTTGCGCTCAGAAAAAGAGTATTACATGAAGGAGTACCACAAACTTCTCGACCAAATGAAGAACGTCCCCAGTAGGTCCTCCAGTGGTAAAAGCGACAAGGTAAGTACAATCAACCCCAAACTCCAGCACTCCACCCCACAATTCAACAGGACCTCTTGCAACAAAAACTGACGGAAAAAGAGCAAAGCATCGCGCAACTCCTCCACGAGAACAAAGTCTTAGCTAAAGAAAAGTTTAACTTGATGTCTCGGCTAGAAACTGTAAGCGAGCAACCTGAAGACGCGTCGTGTTCAAAGGTACTCATTTCAGTAGTCGAAACTTGATAAAACCCCCAAATTGCAGGTTTCTTGTAAACGCAATGAGCGCGAGCGCGACCTCCTGCGTGCAGATTTAGAGCGCGTGGAGGAAGAACGCGACGCCTTAAAGCACAAAGTGAAGAGCGTCTCGGAGAGTAACATCAACGACCAGGAGAGACTCCAACGACGACTGCAGGAAGCCGAAGAACAAGTCCATAAACTCGAACAGGAGCGCCGCGAGCTTGTTCATTCCCAAGGATCCAGAAGAGCGGCTGTTGATACTTTACAAGAACAAATCGAAACGCTCAAAGAGCAGTTACGGGCGGCCCAAAACGAACTAAACCAACAGCGAGCGCTTTACGCGCAGCTTAAGTATGTTAAAACGCCGCTTCTTCCGTTTTTAACACTTCTTGTAGAACTTTGCACGAGCAAACCGACCGCTCACTCGGCGACACCCAGCACAAGCTGGTGGAGACGGAAACGGAACTTGCTGGGGCGTTGGATAACCTGCGGAAGCGCGATTTGGACCGCGGCAGCGTCAACAAGGAGGTGGAGATGTTGAAGAGTGACCTGCAGATTATGAAAGGGCAGTTGGCTCAGTTGGAGCATGAAAAAGACGAGCTTCTGGTAGGTGACTGTCGCGGTTTAGTGTTGTTTTTAACAGTGGTGTTAGGTGGGGTTGGACGACAAGACGGAGAAGCTCGCCAGAGTGGAAATGGAGTTGAAATCTCGCGAGAAGACCATCGCGTCGCTGGAAGCCACCATCAACGAGCTGAAGATACAATTAAGGTGAGTTTTATTAAGATTTGTTATAACGATACAATTTGTCCCATTGAAAAGTTCCGGTTTAAGAACTCGGCTAAAATCACAGTCGGGGGCATGCAGGTCATTTCTGACAACGTCCGAATTGTGGTGTATCCAGGGACGCACTCACAGACACCGTCTTCAGGTTCACTCTCACTCCAAACTTCCTGTTTTTTGTGTCTTTTGGGGGCCATCCAGGCACCTTTTGGACACGGGCCTTGCGTGTACAGTTTGTGGCACCGCTTCCGGTACGTCACCATCCCGTCACTTTTGTTACAATGAACGACGACTTCTTCGTCGCACTGGTTGCTGTAGACGTGTTTTTCGCAACTACACACACCGTTGTAGGAGATACCGTCCAACGAAGGGCGCGTGTCGAAGTCGAAGGTGACGATGCGGCCCTTCCTGCAGGGCCCCCGGGTCCCGATACGGTAACACCGGTCGGATTTGGGGAAGTACAAGTGACCGCGCTCGCACGGTTGCTTCGTGCAAGACGTGGAGTTGATGAGGATGTCTCCCGGTGGACACGGCCCTTGCGTGTAGGGGCGGTAACACGATGTCGTGTTCAAATAGCGGATGTAGCCGGTTTTACACTGACAGGAGCCTTTGCGGGTCTCTGAGTCCAATTGGAAGTGTTCTCCGGTGTTGCAAGGGCCGATGGCCCCAATTTCGAAGCACTGCCGCGTCTCCTCGTGGAAATGCGGGAGGAAGCTGTGGCACCCGCAGGTCCGATCGGGGAGGAAGAGATGACCTTTTTCCTTACAAGGCCCTCTGGTGAAGTGCTGGTAACAGTTACCATCATGGTAGCGGTAGTACCTCAACTCGCGGTGCTTGCTGCACTTGCACTCGGGGATCCTCTCGGGGGTGGTGGTGATGAGTTGGCCCTTCGAGCACGGCCCTTTGGTGAGTTTGTGGTAGCAGCGGCCATCGCGCGGCCAGAAGACTTCGTTGGGACCTGGACACGTCTTCATCTGCGCGCAGAGCCCCCACAGCCGCTTCGAGTTGTTGTTGTATTTGGTGTCGGGGGCGAAATAAAAGCCCTTTTCGCACGGGCCGCTGGAGTACAAATCGTAGCATTTACCGTCGCGCGCCGATTGGGCTTTCATGGGTGGACAGCGGCACTCCGAGGAGAATTTCTGTTCGCCGGATTTCGTGGGGGCTGGGCTGAGTTCCATGTCCTCGGAGCAGGGATATCCTGTCTACAAAGAAATTCAATTAACATTGCGGTTTAGCGAACAAATGTCACTCTTTAATGCCATTGTGGTGATTGTGGCAAGGCTAAGGTTTTATTTGAGGAATTTTCAAGGCTTCATTCTTTCGGTTAAAGGTGAACATTGAGCGGTTATTTATTGTTGTCCGCTTTCTTTGATTCTTGGAACGAGTTGCGCAACTTTTGTTTTTTTTCTTTGCGTACGAAGATTCCGTTCATTTACATAATCCACATGTTTCCATTGTTTCCGGTTCCTTTCTATTGCGTAACGCTTAATTACCTGACATTTAGCGCTCTTGTGGAAGGTCACATCTTCTCCAGATTCAACTTCGCAGTTCTTTAAATATGAGAGTTACCAATTGTTTTCGTTGGTTAATATTTGACAAAAAAAAATGGTAATAACTCCCAAAAGATTTAAGTTCGTAGCTCTTAAAATATGAGAGTTATCGATTTTTTTCGCTTGCTGCCAAATTTACGCTTTTCAAAATTAGTTCGTTTCATTCAGTTTCATTAAATTTCACGAACGAGTTATCAAAGTGAAAAATAAAAACTCTTAAAAAATATAAAATTCGATTGAATTGTTGTCCTTAAATCAGTTTGTTTCCTTCAATTTTGTCAAATTTTACAAACGAGTTAAGCGAAATAACTTTTTAAAAATATAAAATTTAATTGAATAACTCTTGAAAGTTATGAAAGTTATCGATTTTTTTCGATTGCTGTAAAATTTACGACCTTTAAAATCTGTTCGCTGCATTTAATTTTGTCAAATTTCACAAACAAGTTAACAAAGTAAAAAATAATAACTCCCAAATAATACAAAATTTACTGAATAACTGTTAAAATATGAGAGTTATCGTTTTTTTTTGCTTGCTGTAAAAATTACGATCTTTAAAATAAGTTCCTTTCAGCAATAAATTTTATCGAATTTCACGAACGAGTTAACAAAGTAAAGAGTAAAAACTTTCAAAAAATATATAATTCAATCGAATTACTCTTAAAATATGAGAGTTATCGATTTTTTTTTGCTTGCTGCCAAATTTACGATCTTCAAAATTAGTTTGTTTCATTCAGTTTCATTAAATTTCACAAACGGGTTAACAAAGTAAAGACTAAGAACTCTCAAAAAATATAAAATTCAATTGAATAACTATTAAAATATGAGAGTTATTGATTTTTTTCTCTTGTTGTCCTTAAATCAGTTCAATTTTGTCAAATTTCACAAACTAGTTAACGAAGTAAAGAGAAATAACTTTAAAAAATACAAAATTCAACTTATTAACTCTTAAAATGAGAAAGTTATTGACGGTCTTTAGATCTGTTTCTTTTAATAAAAAATATCAAGTTTCACCAAATAACTCCCAAAAAATGTAACTTGATAACTCTTAAACTCTCTATTGATTTTAAAGCACACTACTAATATAACCAAATTTTCAAATTTCGCACTCTATATAACAAAATCCACGGTAATAACTCCTAAAAGATCCAACTCCAGCTCTTAAAATATGAGAGTTATCGATTTTTTTCTCTTTCTGTAAAAATTACGATCTCAAAAATTTGATCGTTTTATTTGATTTTATCAAATTTCACGAAAAAGTTAACAAAGTAAAAAGTAATAACTCCCAAAAATATAAAATTCGACTGAATAACTCTTAAAATATGAGAGTGATCGATTTTTTCGCTTTCTGTCAAATTTACGGTCTTCAAAATTTGTTCGTTTCATTCAATTTTGTCAAATTTCTCGAACGAGTTAACAGAGTAAAGAGAAATAATTCTCAAAAAAATATAAAATTCAACTTATTAACTCTTAAAATAAGAAAGTTATTGACGGTCTTTAGATCTGTTTCTTTTAATAAAAAATATCAAGTTTCACGAACTCGTCAACAAAGTGAAGAGTAATAACTCCCAAAAAATGTAACTTGATAACTCTTAAACTCTCTATTGATTTTAAAGCACACTACTAATATAACCAAATTTTCAAATTTCGCACTCTATATAACAAAATCCACGGTAATAACTCCTAAAAGATCCAACTCCAGTTCTTAAAATATGAGAGTTATCGATTTTTTTCTCTTTCTGTAAAAATTACGATCTCAAAAATTTGTTCGGTTTATTTGATTTTATCAAATTTCACGAAGAAGTTAACAAAGTAAAAAGTAATAACTCCCAAAAATATAAAATTCGACTGAATAACTCTTAAAATATGAGAGTGATCGATTTTTTCGCTTTCTGTCAAATTTACGGTCTTCAAAATTTGTTCGTTTCATTCAATTTAGTCAAATTTCTCGAACGAGTTAACAGAGTGAAGAGTAATAACTCCCAAAAAATATAACTTGATAACTCTTAAACTCTATTGATTTCAAAGCACACTGCACGAATGTAACCAAATTTTCAAATTTCGCAACAAAATCCAGGGGAATAACTCCCAGAAGATCGAGCTTTTAAAATATGCGAGTTATCGACTTTTTACCTTAAAAATCTTGTAGCATTTCCCATCGGGCGGCCAGTAGAGCAACTGCCATCCTCCTGGCTGCGTCGCACAGGGATTTAGCTTGGGATTCGCCCAAGGGGGCGGCAGCACTGCCCCCAATGCTGCGTTGCATCCCAAAAGAAGCGCCGATAGCATCTAAACAAGAAACTTGGTACAATTACGACGCGTTTTCCCACGGGTTTACATAACGATGCGTTAATTATGTGTAAAAGTTTGTTGCACAGAAAACTCACAGTCGGAAATAAAGTTATATAAATGATCAGTTCAATTATTAAATTACATGTGTAGATTTCAGACAATGGTGGTGAAAAAAAAGCGTCAATAGTTGCGACTTTCACTCGGGTTTGTTATGTTATCGTTGGTGGCGAAGGTGTAAACTGAGAATGTTGTTAAGCCCACGGTTCTTGAGCAAGCTAGTCGGTGGAACCAGTTTGATTAGCCCTTCGTGAAAACCGCAAAATTGAGAAACTAGACGTGTAAGAGATGCGCAGAAAAAGTCGCGGTTTTAAAATAGCAATGTAAAATATTCAAAATTCGCGCCTCGGTTATGACTATTCGCATCGCCCTAAACGTCAAATTTTCCCGAGTGTGAGGTTATAGCACAACTAAATTGGTGTAATTATGGAAAATGAACTCACTGCAAGATACAATTTTCGCACCATTTTCCACACGCCAGCAAACCCGCGCTAACCCATGCTGCCGCAGAACTGATCGCCGGCGTCACGTTGTCTTTTTCGCGTTGGAAGGTGCGTTAGCCCCACCTCGTGTCTCTTAAAGAGGGTGGACTGTCCGGTTCCTGATTTTCAATGTCACTGGCACAAAAGTTCTTGGTAAAGTTCAAAATGTTTTTGCTTTCACTTGACCGGGTCATCGAGGTCTTGTACCAAGAGCGCCACCCATTGAAAGTGAAACCGTTTGTTGCTCCGCGAGGTCTGTTATCCAATCAATTGATTTATGTAACGGTTGCGTCATGAAGGGTGTTGAGGGTGGACTTTCGTTTCTATGAAAGTAAGACGCGAAGTAATTTGCGTAATGTGGGAAATTTCAATGTCGTGTCATCGAAGTGAGTGTTAAGTAATGTTACTTTACGTTAACTGGGACAGTCTAGAGTATTGGAACATGAGATGGTTAAGCAAAAGTTTGCGCTAAATCTACAAATTAACATTTTACTGACGGATTATTACTTAACGCCTTTGTTTCGTCTTTAAATAAACTGTTTTATTGCTGAAGAGTATTTTCATATTGTTTCGATCTGAGAAAAATTGCCTAATGGAGGACAATGAATATAATTTTAGTAATGATCGTTGATTCTATTAAGATAATAGAGAAAGGGCTATTCAACTACTAATGAAGGCTGATCGAATTAGAAGAATGGTTTTGACTTTGTAGGTTCGTTAGATAACTATGTTAATCTTAAAGACTTATTTATGCCGCATTTAAATTTGAAAGGAGTGGTTTTATGAAAAACAGAAATCAAACAACATGAAGAATGTTTCATTTTCTCTGTAATGATCAAGTTTTGTCTTAGAATGGAAAACAAACAGTGTGTGTCAAGTTTGTTCTTTAAGCGCTTCTAATTCAGTTATTTTGATCGCTCATAACTCAGTTAATTGTGGACAGATCTTAACGAGTTTTTAGATTCTACGTGAAATTCTGCGTCAAATGAGCACCGATTCTTTAGTGTTGCTTTATAAATAAGCGAGTTATCGGCCGTGTCTAAATTAGAGACCGAAAAGCAGCCAACTTCTAAAGTATGTCCCCGGATTGAGTTCACAAGAGAAAAAAAAAACGTTTTTTTTTCATGTTACAAAAAAAATACAAAGGAATAATATTTTTTGCTTAATTTAAAATAAATAAATCTTTAATTAAAATTTTAATATTAAGCTGTGTTCTTTTTTTAGAATTTTTTTATTTTTAATTTTGCAAAGAATGTCAAAGGAATGAAATTTGTTCCTTAACTCAACCAATTTCCACTATTTGATTGACCCATTACCTGTTTTAGCACATAGTTCAATTCTAACTTGTAATTCTTAAGACTGTTTCGAATTTTCTCAATTATTGTTAAGGATGCAATTGCATTTTTTTTCGAATTTTTTAATGCTTACACATTATTGGGTAAATTTTTCTTTGATCTTTAACGCATTATTATATTGTGAATCCACAGCCTGCTATAATTTAAATACGATTACAAAATTTAATAAATAAAAATAATGAAAAAATTTATTTTAAGAGTAGAAACTAATAATTCTGAAATTTTAATTGCAGATTTATCTGTTTTGAAATAAGCAAAAAATGTTATTCCTTTGTTATTTTTTTGTAAAATGGAAAATAAACGTATATTCACCTAAATTTCGGAAATATCGAGAAGAAGAAGAATTTCAAACGCCTCTAACTCCGTTATTTATAGACGGACAAGAAAAATGATGGTAGTCTTGGATTAAGCGCGAAATTCTGCGTAAAATGGGCCCATATAGCTCAAATTTCCTAAACCAATAAACGAGATATCGACCGAAATAGATTTTCAGAGGGTGTTTTTAGGGTCATTTTCAAGAAGTTGTTTCTGGGCGAAAACGACCTTTAGTACCATTGATTTATACATCGATAGAAAGAGCAGTTCGAGATGAATCAACTGGATAAATCTCAGATCGATAAGGCAAGTAGTTTACGAAGGGCTATCAAAAAACGAAAAATTGAAAATTTTTCATCGATTGAGTCGCAAAATTTTTTTGCCCAAAAAATCGACCATCGAATTTTCGATTTTTGAGGGCGGATTCTAAAGTAAAATGACCCGAGAAGAATGATGGTGAAAACCGTTTCTTAAAATCTTTCGTAGTTTTGGAGATATTGAGCTTTGAAAATTTTCCAACTCAATCGACTTTGATCGCTCATAACCCAGTTATTTGTGGACCGATCTTAACAGGTTTTACCTTTTTCGATTCTACATGAAATTCTGCGTAAAATGAGCACCAACACTTTAATATTGCTTTATAAATAAGCGAGATATCGACCGAGTCTGAATTAGAGACCGAAAAGCAGCTAACTTCCATACTGAAAAAATAAAGTTTCCAATTCGAACTATTCTAAGCTAAAAAATTGCAAGAAAAACGATTTTAAAAAGGGTTTTTTTATATTCGGTCTAATTCCGGAGATATCGAGAAAACTTGTTTTCGAACCTCTAAAATTTTGACTTTTTGGCGACAATCCAAAATTTCAAACGCCTGTAACCCAGTTATTTTTTGATTGACGAGAAAAACAAAGGTGGTTTTGGATTCAGCGCGAAATTCTGCGTAAAATGAGCCGATGTAGCCCAAATTTCTTCAATAAATAACCGACAGATCGACCGAATTAGATTTTCAGAGGGTGTTTTTAAGGCCATTTTCAAGAAGCTGTTCCGGGGCGAAAAATGCGTTTAATACCATTGAGTTATACATCAATCAAAAGAGCAGCTCGAGTTTTATCAAGTGGATAAATCTCACATCGATAGGGCAAGTATTTTACGAGGGGCGATAAAAAAAAACAAAAATTGAAACTTTTTTATCGATTGAGTCGCAAAATTTTTTTGCCTAAAAAATTGACCATTGAATTTTCGAGTTTTGAGGGCGGATTCTAAAGTAAAAAGACCCGAGAAAAACGATGGCGAAAACCGTTTCTTAAAATCTTTCGTAGTTTTGGAGATATTGAGCTTTGAAAATTTTCCAACTCAAAATGGGATATCCGAAACTTTGATCGCTCATAATTCAATTATTTGTGGACCAATTTTAACGAGTTTTACCTTTTTGGATTTTACATGAAATTCTGCGTAAAATGTGCACCAACACTTTATTATTGCTTTATAAATAAGCGAGATATCGACCGAGAAGCAGCTAACTTCCATACTGAAAAAATTATATTTCCAATTCGAACTATCGAGGATTGATTTCTAAGCTAAAAAATTGCAAGAAAAACGATTTTAAAAAGCGTTTTTTTATATTCGCCTTAATTCCGGAGATATCGAGAAAAATTGTTTTTAAACCTCCAGAATTTTGGCCTTCTGGCGACAACCCGAAATTTCAACTATTTCAACTTCACATAATTCAATTATTTGTAAACCAATTTTAACGAGTCTTATCTTTTTGGATTCTACGTGAAATTCTGCGCAAAATGAGCACTAATAATTTGAGATTTCTTCTCCGATTGTTTGAATTTTTTCAATTTTTTCTATTCTTTAAATTATGATTTTATTTCAATCGTTTTAACAAATTCTATCGATTTTTTCTGTTTGTAACATTAAAAGAAACTTTTCTCTCTTCCAATTCGCAGTTCTGTAATTGTTTGTACGGCGGCCTACGCCAGGACCGGACTCCTCACACAACTTTTTATTTAGTTGACTTGTTTAAACACCTGACGCCTGCAGAAACACGTAATAATACAACTAAAAAATTTGCCTGAAAATCCTCTCCGAATTGCAGAGATTGTCCTTTTTTGCGCCATTTATTTTTAGATTCTCTATAATTTTTTTCTATTTTCCTTTATTATAGCTGCGAAATAGCTTTAAAATATGCATTCCAACAATTTCACGCATCATAATAACCGAATCCAAATGCAAATTCGTAAACCACGCGCCTATGTAACGTATTATAGAAAGTATTTTTGCGCATTATTTTCGTAATTTGTCAACATTCCCCACAAATTCCGACTTTCCTAAAAAATCCTTCTTCCTTTTTAATCCGATTAATTCATGCACATGTGTCAGTTGGTGTTGTCTTCTTCGTTAAACTTTCGCTTATTGTCCCCAACAACAACGCAGAAGAAATGTAAAGTCACTCTTACAAAAAATTTAATTGCTCATCAGTGTTAAGAGTTTCTTTTTCAGTTCCGTTAATCATTTCATTACACTTAATTATGTAATTGGACTTGGTTTTTACCTGTGAATGTAACATAAAACCAGACATTCTCACATAATTTCGTTAGCACTCTGCACATGTTTGTACAGTAAATTATTACCAGAGTGCATTCAGCTTTGGGAATTTCGTTTCGTAACCGTAAAACCGGTCTTTTTTGTGTGCATTTTCAATCTTCCGCCATAAATTATAGATTTGGAAGAAACCGTCGCGTCGCGTGATGAAACCTCCTCGCTCTACAAAACCAACAAAACGCGCTGTTTTATTGTCTATAAAACCATTGTTAGTCGACTTAATTAAATTACTCCAAAGTAACTGAAATTAATTCAATCAGTGAAAGCGACCTCCGACCTGAAATTTCCCATTTTCCTTCGCAGCGCTGCGATTGATGAACGAGTGAGCCAGGAGCACACCCTCCGCAGCTCCAACACGGATCTCCTCACCGCGCGCCAAGAACTCGACACTGTTAAGAAAATCAAAGACAGCGCCATCCAGGAGAACCGGAGGCTCCAAGACGAGCTCGCCGCCACGACGTGCGATTGTCGGGACTCGCGGAAGGAACTGGAGCTGTACAAGCGGCAGGTGGACGATCTGAAGAGGCAGCTTCAACACTACGTTGCGGAGGTCAAGCGGACCGAGGATCTGATTTCGAACAAGGTACGTCACCCCATTAGGGGGCCCTTATCATTTTTCATTTTTTTGTAGGAGGTCGAAAGAAACGAGCTGTTGGATCAGTTCAGGTCGCTCAGTCACGAAGCTAACATTCTAGAAAACAACAATCACACCTTGGAGTCTGAAGCAACGCAGACCAGGGTGCAGCTTTCGGTGGCGTTGGATCACGCCGCGGATTTGGAGCGCAAACTGGAGAATCAAGAGTCAATTATAAGAAGTTACGAGAAGCAAATCGGGGATTTGACGAGCCAAGTTGCCAGTTTGGAGATGCAGTTGAGGCAGTGTATGAATCAGTACGACAAAGCTTCGGAGGAGCTGCACAACATGAAGGACTTGTCGTCGAAGCTGGATGACGAAAATGGGAGGTTTAGGAGGCAGTTGAGGGAGCGCGACGAGCAAAGACTTCACGTAACTTTAATCAAATTACGAAAACTCCATTGAAAACTTTTTGTAGGTCGACAGGAACGTTGATCAGCTAAGAAGTGAGCGCGAGGTGCTTCAACACACCGCGTGCAGAGACCGCCAGAACGTGGAGAGTGTTGAAAGAGATCTCCATGAAGCCAAGCACGAAACTAGAGAACTGCGCTCGCTGAATGAGACGCTCCAGGACGAAATTCAGCGCTTAAAACTCGAAATCCAAGAGCTCAAAGAGAAGTTGTAAGTATTTCGTTCCATCCACGACTTATCTAAAGGTGTTCGCTTCTTGTACTCAGTCTTTTAACATCGGAACACCTCGACATGTACCAAGAAAAGGCGTTGGAATACAGCCAACAAAACAAACAGTTGCGACGGGAAATAGCCAACGAGCGCTTTCGCAGAACTCGAGACAGCGAAAGCAGCAAATATCCCTCCCTCTAAACTGTCTTTTTTCCCCAGATCCAAGTTCCTCACTCCTGTTCCTCCTAAGAAACGAACTGATGTTAAATCAAAGGATTGTGCCTTCATCAGTGCTTTACTGCGGGAGAAGCTCAATAAAAGCTTAGGGGCCTGTCAAGTGCCTTGTACCCTTGAACTTGCAGCACGATCGCCCTGTGATTTCCAGGAAGGTGACGACGGTGGTGTAAATATAGAAATTGAGCCTCGCTGTATTAAATGTTATCGTTGTCCCGTTTCGTCAGACCGGAACAAAAGTTGTACACAAGTTAAGAGCACGGTGACGAATGGGGCTGAAGAAGCCCCAAAATAAATTTTAGCACGAGTTTTATTGGTCCAGTATTATTTTATTCAAAATCCAATGCTATTTAAAAAAGCCGCCACAATTTGAATTTTTCTGTCATCTGTCGAACTAATGTCAACTGTTTTCGCATTGACGTTTGTTTATATTTTTAAAAGTGAAAATTATGAATTAAAATGTAAACTAATCAATCAAATTTTGCGAGCTTCCACTTAGAATTAGTCACCATCAAAGGTACGTTTAATATCAAAGAAATCTTCATTATTGTAGTTTTGTGAAAGTTAGGTTAGAATACACAATCATGGCTCAAATGGAAATCAAGAAAATGAAGCAAGGAATGTCGTACTCCTGCAAAGAGAAAACGATCATTTTGAACGTCTTTAAGTACTTTCGTAATGAATTCCCCGATATCTGCGTAACTGAGTTGGTTAGAAGGACTTCTAAAGCCACTGGTTGTAGTGAGAAGAGTATTTTTCAATTCCGCAAAGAGGAGGCGAGTGGCGAAGGGTTTAAAGTCCCCTCAACAACGAAAATCAGGAGAAATATTAACATAAACAGTCGAGATGTCAAGTATGATGGTTCAGTGAGACAAGCGATAAAAAGGATAATTTATGACTTGAAATATAAGAATGTGACACCATCTCTGAACACTATTTTAAAACAAGTAAACGGGGACCCTCAGCTCCCGAATTTCTCTCTCATGACTTTAAGACGGTTGCTCTTTGACATGGGATTCTGTTATGAGAAACAAGGCAACAAATCAATCCTTGTGGAGAAACCAACAGTAAAGAAAGAAGTGAAAGATAAGTCTGGTAAAGCTACAAAGAAACCTGCGAAAGCGTCCCAACAGTCCCAGGAACAGGTAAATAGCGCGGATTGCCCAAAACCAGGACCACAAATACCTCAAAATATAACAATGCTTCCTAATCATCATCTAATCAGTACTCAACAAAACCACAGACTGTTACCAATGCACATGCCTCAACACGACAATACTCATATGATGCCACCTGTTCACATGTCTCATCATAATATGTCTATGATGCTTAACCATAGGATGCCCCCAACGCACCCGATGCCACCGTCAAATGTGAATTTGAATATCACCCCCTCACATGCGATGGCGACGTCAAATGTGAGACCTGAGGTGCCCCCGTGGATGCATCACACGATGATGAAGCAGGAATTGAGGTAGACTAATAAAATTTGTTTATTTACAGATCACAGAGAGCAGAGAAGTAAATACCGTGCGATCCAATGAAAATTTTTTGGATCACACGGTATACAGAAACGAAATAAGTACATGCTATAAGGCGCTTTCTAGCTCGTTTTCGATTAGATTCTTTTTCATGGAGGAACGCACAATGTCCATGTTTTCGTAAATGCGCTCGGTTGGGGCGTCTGGAATTATAGGCGTGATTATTTTAGTTTTGGATACTTTACAGTCCAGGCAAAATAGACACAAAAATTCCCATCTATAGGATTACTTTAGACTTGCTAATGTTCTGCTCTAAATTTCAAAATTTTAGAACAAGAAATAGAGTTTTGAGAAATTCATGTTCATGGCTTTTACTTAAATTCCGTAACTTTGTCAGATTTCATTTTCAAACTGTGAAATTTGGCGCGTTTACTAGTTAAGACATGCCAATTTACTGCTCTAAATTCCAAAATTTTAGAGCAAAAAATAGAGTTTTTAGAAATTTTTATTTCGAAGACGAACTAAAAATTTTCATGACTTTCACTTAAATTCCATAGCTTTGTCAGATATTATTTTAAAACTGTGAAATTTGGAGGTTTTACTACTTAAGACTTGCTAATTTACTGCTCTAAATTTTAAAATTTTAAAGTAAGAAATAGAGTTTTTAGAAATTTTTATTTCGAAGACGAACTAAAAATGTTCATGACTTTCACTTAAATTCCGTAACTTTGGTAGATTTTATTTTAAAACTGTGAAATTTTGAGGTTTTATTACTTTAGACTTACTAATGTACTGCTCTAAATTTCAAAATTTTAAAGCCAGAAATAGAGTTTTTAGAAATTTTTATTTTGAAGACGAACTAAAAATTTCCATGGCTTTTATTAAACTCCGTAACTTTGTCAGATTTCTTTTTAAAACTGTGAAATTTGGAGGTTTTACTACTTTAGACTTGATAATTTCCTGCTCTAAATTTTAAAAATTTAAAGTAAGAAATAGAGTTTTTAGAAATTTTTATTTCGAAGACGTACTAAAAATTTTCTTGGCTTATATTTAAATTCCGTAACTTTGTCAGATTTTATCCTAAAACTGTGAAATTTTGAGGTTTGATTACTTTAGACTTACTAATGTACTGCTCTAAATTTCAAAATCTTAAAGCCAGAAATAGAGTTTTTAGAAATTTTTATTTCGAAGACGAACTAAAAATTTTCATGACTTTCACTTAAATTCCATAGCATTGTCAGATATTATTTAAAAACTGTGAAATTTGGAGGTTTTACTACTTTAGACTTGCTAATTTGCTGCTCTAAATTTTAAAATTTTAAAGTAAGAAATAGAGTTTTTAGAAATTTTTATTTTGAAGACGAACTAAAAATTTTCATGACTTTCACTTAAATTTCAGAACTTTGTCAGATTTTATTTTCAAACTGTGAAATTTGGCGCTTTTACTAGTTAAGACGTGCTAATTTCCTGCTCTAAATTCCAAAATTTTAGAGCAAAAAATAGCGTTTTTAGAAATTTTTATTTCGATGACGAACTAAAAATTTTTATGACTCACTTAAATTCCATAGCTTTGTCAGATATTATTTTACAACTGTGAAATTTGGAGGTTTTACTACTTTAGACTTGTTAATTGGCTGCTCTAAATTTTAAAATTTTAAAGTAAGAAATAGAGTTTTTAGAAATTTTTATTTCGATGACGTACTAAAAATTTTCTTGGCTTTTATTTAAATTTCGTAACTTTATCAGATTTCATTTTAAAACTGTGAAATTTGGAGGTTTTACTACTTTTGACTTGCTAATTTGCTGCTCTAAATTTTAAAATTTTAAAGTAAAAAATAGAGTTTTTAGAAATTTTTATTTCGAAGACGAACTAAAAATGTTCATGACTTTCACTTAAATTCCGTAACTTTGGCAGATTTCATTTTAAAACTGTGAAATTTTGAGGTTTGATTACTTTAGACTTACTAATGTACTGCTCTAAATTTCAAAATTTTAAAGCCAGAAATAGAGTTTTTAGAAATTTTTATTTTGAAGACGAACTAAAAATTTCCATGGCTTTTATTAAACTCCGTAACTTTGTCAGATTTCATTTTAAAACTGTGAAATTTGAAGGTTTTACTACTTCAGACTTGGTTATTTACTGCTCTAAATTTCAAAATTTTAGAGCAAAAAATAGAGTTTTTAGAAATTTTTATTTTGATGACGAACTAAAAATTTTCATGCTTTCACTTAAATTTCAGAACTTTGTCAGATTTTATTTTAAAACTGTGAAATTTTGAGGTTTTATTACTTTAGACTTACTAATGTACTGCTCTAAATTTCAAAATTTTAAAGCAAGAAATAGAGTTTTTAGAAATTTTTATTTCGAAGACGAACTGAAAATTTGCATGTCTTTTATTTAAATTATTTTATTTAAATTAAATTAAATTCCGTAACTTTGTCAGATTTTATTCTAAAACTGTGAAATTTGGAGGTTTTATTATTTTACACTTACTAATGTACTGCTCTAAATTTCAAAAGTTTTGAGCAAAAAATGGAGTTTTTAGAAAATTTACCGAGGTTCATGTTTATTTTGCCTGGACTATTAAATCCACCTCCGTTTACGCACTCACCATTTGGATTATCAGGGGGGGCTTCCAAATAGGCCTTCACACAAACATGTATAAACATGTATTGTTTCTAAAATAGTCAAGTAGTTTTTGTACTTTTATCGTCTTTTTTTTACCTCTGTTTGTACCATATTTGTTCTTTGTTTCCTCAGGTCCAACACAGTCTTGTAGATGTTAATATCTCTGTGATCCTTGATGGTCTGAAACAGTATATCCAATGCTATCAAGGTCCCTGTTCTACCGACTCCAGCGCTGTGAAACATTAGTATTATTTTTCTTATTTGCATGGGCGTAAGTATACTTAGACTGAATTTTGATTCGTGCCAAAACAAGTGGCTGCTTATTTTTATAATACATTTTTTTAATAAAAAAAACAGATCTGTACCTGCAGTGTACCACCACAAGACCTCCCTCCTTGTTAACCTTCTCCCGCAACTGTCTGCAGAACTCCAACATATTCTCGGTTCCTTGAGGAACCCCGAAATCTGGCCACTCCAGAAACTGCATGTGCACCACTTCCCGTTGCTCCCTGTCTTTGCGAACTTGCAAAGTCCGCACACAATACGTTCCAAAGTGGAGCTCTGTTAAACACTTCACCTCCAAAGACTCGCCGAAGAAGACACTCTCGTGGTTATTGGGGAAGTACTGATAACACTTCTCCTACAAACGTGAAGTTAGCTGCGATCATTTCCACGAATTCAACACTAACTTTACTTTGTTCTATGAACTGGGAGACCATCGCTATCACGGAGACGTTTTCCTGTAAAACCATTTTCCAGAAGTTCCTCGTGGTCGATTCAAGAGGTCCTTGAGTCGCGATGTACTCAATTTTCCCCGAGTACCCTTTAATGTACGACGCGTTGATGTAATCAGAGCTGATTTCGTCGTCTTCGTCGATTTTTAAAGTGACGCGGGTGGCGTCGTCTGGAAAAAACCCAGTTCGTGACAGACGTACAATCCAAGTTTTACTCACAAGGGAGAATATTTGTGTATCTGTTCTTCCGCCTGTTCTCTGGGAGAGTGGCGAAAGTAACCTCCATAGCCACCCCAAGTTCTTTGCTCTGCGTCCCCAAGTCCCTGAACTGGTCTGTTATAACGTTCGGATTCTCTTTGATATCCGCGTAGTAAGCGAGAAACTTTTGGCTGGAAATGGGGGCGGCGGCTGTGGACCGCCGCTTTTCCTCCTCGGTAACCTCGCTGAAACTACTCAAGAGTGAAAATCGCCACTGGTGTTAACTTACGGTTTTCTTTTGCGTCTCCACAGGAACACGAGGAATATCGCCAGAATGATCACGGCCAGAATCCCAAATACCAGTCCAAGGATTAGCCCAATGTCAATTGGCATTTCTAAAACTGCGGTTCCGCCACTGATAAGAGAGGATTATCTGTGACATCATTTGTTTACCTGTGTGGAAATCTAACAACTGGCTATCTTTATAAGCGGCAGCGGTGAATCCGCGTACTAACAGCCAATATTTCTTGTTTTCCTCCAAAGATTGGATGGTGAAGTTCGTGGTGTCGTTGTCTTTGAAAGGGTTCCAGAAGTTTGGAGTGAGCTGTCGGGAGTTTTCGGGGGGCGCAGGCCACGTTTCATTCGTGTTGTTCCAGAATCCGAAGCTAGCATTCCCTTCGGTACTAAATAGAAGAAGCGCGTACGCTATGATGGCACCATTAGTACCATTGAAGGCCTTTCTGGACAGTGTGAAAGTGGCCTGGGTGTCTTTAACTTGAGGAGGTTTCATCGTCTCACCAATCCCAGGAACTAAAACCGAATTTTAAGGTGGTACTTGAAGCTGAAGACCTCACCTCCGGCTCTGGAGTGGAACGGCGCAGCTAAGACTTGAGACGAACGAAACTCTTCATTTACCACAACGACATTGAAGGTGTAGTCTCGATCTGGTTGAATTTCCACAACTGTCTCAGTCGCGTTGGTTTGAACGGTACCATTATGATCCTCGAAGTCTTTTCTAGTACCACTGAACGACACTTCGTAGTGTTTGAACGGTCCGTTGATGCTACACGGGGGGTTAAACTTAACGGTGGCGGTACCACCATAAGTCTCAGAGGTGTCGTACTGGGGATCCACCTGCAGATCCACTATATTGTCGGGTACTACAAAAAAAATTGTACTGAAAGTTGCGGTGTTAAGGTGGTACCTGTGGAGGCGGTGGTTGTGTCCGTGGTGGCTGCCGTTCCGTTGCCGGCACTGTCAATTCCGAACACGGAGACTGTGTACCTGGAAGTACCAAGTATGATCAATTTCTATGAGTACCACACGTACCTGTAATAAGGAACTGCTTCTTGAAAAACAAACGTGGTGACATCTCCGTCTAGATCAACGTAGTGGTCGGTGACATTGCTTGTGCATTCTTTACCGTGGACCTCCAGAGGGCCTCCATCCCCAATTAGCAAGCTATAGCCTGTTAGAACCCCAGGGACCTCTTCTAATTCCGTCCACGTTATCGTGAAATTATAGGAAGTGACATCGGTGACTTGTACCATCTTAGGGGGTGGAGGAACTGAAATTTTACCATAGTGAAAGTGTGGAAAAGGGCAACTTTACCATCTTCGTCGGTCCGGATGGTGTAGATCTTCACTGGAGAGTTTCCAGCTTCGTTGACCACCAAACCCTCGCAAGTGTAGTTGGTGAAGGGAGAGAGATTCTCAACAGACATTGGAAATCTCTTTGTGGTGTTATCTCCAATTTCTAACACAGAATCACCTCTTGTGATAATCCAAGAGAAGTTGTGGTTGCTCTCCGGAGGTGCAACACACGTCATTATTATCGTCTCGTATTTGCATTTATTCTCCGCGATGTCGTTTGTTAACCATATTACCTTCGTTTCGGTTTTGTTCGTGATAATCGACCCTTCAAGAACTCGAGGAGCTTTAGCCGCTGAAAATTTATTTAAGTATGAAAGAACACGTGGAGAATTTAACTTACGACGTGGTTCTGCAGAAAAAGTAATAATTTTGTTTTGTCCTTCCTTTATCTCTCCAGCTTTTGGTACTATTTGTATATCGTACTCCATGCAAGCGATGTATGGTAAAGTCGTGTTAACTTCAGTCGCGTTAAGTTCCACTTCTCCGGTTTGTTGGTTATCGCTGGTATCCCAGAAGACCAAGTGGTAACTGGTGACGCAATTAGACACGTTGTCTGGAGGTGGTTCCCACCGGACATCCACTCCATCCAGAGTTCCTTTAGCTTCTAAATTCTGGACTTGATAAGTACTAAAACCTGAACTAACAGTTAGTAAAATTTCGCTATGGGAAAAGACGCGTACTTTCTGGAACTGTTGTGTTGAAACTCTCTTCAGTTGGTTCTCCAGGTACTTGACCTGGACCCTCCACGGTAATGCTGACGGTGTAGTCAGTGCATGCATACAGATCCTCAATGGTGTATGATACTTCGGAATTGTTAAGAGTGATGGTTTGACCATCGACCTCAATGGTGTATGATTCCACGCACTCGAGATTTGCAGGGGCTTCCCATGTTATAGTTGCGTTGAAATCCATGGGGGTGACGAGGAAAGTCACGGATGGTACTAAAAAGATAGGATTACAGGTTCCTGTAATTTCGGACTTGCGTCGGCGCAAACTAAATTGAGGCTCGAAAATTGCAAGTTATCTGTTTGTTATTATAAAAATGAACTTTTAACTGTGATTATCGTATTAGGAAGGAAGTTATGTTATCTTGAGTGATTATTACTACAATGGGGAATTTTGACAGCCGCAACTATTAAAGTTATTTTTTTATTAGATTTTTTAAATTAGCAAAATTCGGTTATTTTCGGGCGTGGGTTGGCAAGCCTGCATTGATTTCCCAAATTTTGAAGTGACGTCATTCTGAGATAATTCGACGTGATATTTTGGACGTCAAAATCACGTGATTGTCACAGCATCCTTTACGAATTATTTTGTCACTTATTTTGACAGTAAAGCGTAGACTACATTAAATATTGTCAAAATGTCAACCGATTATTACGCAAAATTACGTAAAGGCCATTTCACACTTGACAGTGCAAACTTTTTCTGACCGGAAGTGTCCACATACTTAAAAATTCACGAATTAAAACCATTTTTTAATGAAATATTCACCATGACATCGGATCTTAAGCCGGATCTGCAAACATACCTACATTTTTAGTCATTGATAACACTGACGTTTACACACTTGATAATATAATAAAGTTATTTGAAGTGATGATGTAGTTGTCATAAAATTTAAGAAAACATAGGTTCACATTAATTCCACCTGTTTTATTTTGGTACGTTGGTACAACTGCCATTTTACCGATTGTGACATTTCAAAAACTGTCAAACAAAATTAATATTTTAAACATTTTTTCAATGCCAGTTTGATTATTCTACGTGTGTTTGTTTTTTTTTTCATTGACAGAACTGTCACGATCGTCTTTTGTACCCCAAAACTTATTGTCGAAATTTTGGACTTCTAAGAAATATTAACAAATTATTAAAATGTGGCAAAGTGACAATAGAGAATACTTCACATTGCTTTGTTTTATTGCCTAAAAATCCTTTTCCTAGGATTCTATTTGAAAGTGGAATTTTCTACACGGTTAAATGACTCCGAAAGTTGATGATTTCGTATATCCATTTACGAAAGTAAAAGTCACTAGTGTGATATGAATATATCCGCACAGACCTGTCAAAATTGACAGTTATTTTGAAATACAAATGTAATTCTTGAAATTTTGTCTCAAATATCTAGACGATTCACTGTAAAACAATATGCATAATATTGAAAATGAATTGGTTAGGTCGTTTCTGACAAGACAATTTTGACTGAAACATTTATTAACACCTTGTAGATGTTTTTTCTGATTTGTAATTTTTATTTTCTTTTGTTATTAATAATTTCAAAAAAAATGGTCAGTTCTTTCTGTTATTTGCTGTTTTTGACATTACAATAACGGCATTCTTTTATTTGACACCATGCACCTAGATTTTATCAACTTTTATTGTTTATTTTTTTTCAATTTTGATAATTTTTTTAAAAATATTTTTTGTAAAAGTAGAACATATTACACATTTCTGAATCAAGAAAATTAATATCTTGCAAATTATGAAAAAAAAATATGGGTGCCAATTCAAAATAAGAAAGTTGAGTATCGCCCAAAAGATACTAAGACATTTAGAAAATTTTTAAAATCATCAGTTTATGGTAAATCAAAAACCGTTTAATTTGTTTTTTAAATTTTTGAAATCGGTTTATAAATAGAAATTCTACAACGCCTGCCGTTTTTTAAAAATCACCCTGTATAAGGTCGTAGAAAAATGACATTTAGTATAGATAAGACATGAACTATTGTCGAAACTTATGGTTTCTTCCTGATGATGGAAGGTCGTAGGAAAAATAGCGTACATAACTCGTCGGAAAGTGTCTTTCTTGCACTCGTGTAATATCTGCACTTGGCTGGCGCCTCGTGCATCTACATTCACACTCGTGCGAAATTGGTCGCTTTCCGCACTTGTTAAGTAAATATCTATTTCGGCCTACTAGAAAAATCTTTTTGACACAAACATTTGACATTTTGTCAAAAAAATCTTTTCCAAAATTCCACGACCGCTACTGTAAGTACACTTATGGTCATGGAATTCTGGACAATGTCAACTGTCAAGTTTAAAACCACCTTTACGTACCAATGAAACGACGAAACTGCCAACTTTGTGCGGTAAAGGGTGAAAACGTAAAATTGACTCCCAATTGACTCCCACTCAATCAACTTTGTCAAAAATTCAACTGTCCAACTGTCAAAATATCAAAATAAATGTGACTTTAATGACAGTAAAGTTGAATTCACTTTTTGACAAGAAGAAACCCAGAATTCGTGTCCCAACTGTATTTGAATTTATCAATTTTGAAGTTCTAGCATTCATCTGTTTCGGCGTTTTAAGGCACAGTTTTGTGAGTTGGTACTCCTTCCAATAATAAACGTCACTTGATGACGGTTTGCCAACTTAACCGTTCTAGGAAAATGTCCCTAAATGGAAACTTCAAATTGGTTTTCTAAAAAATCGTTAAAATAATGCCGCAACGGAAAAAATAGGTTAGAGATGAGCAAAAACGGCTTTAAGACAAGATAATGTTAAACTGAATTAAAATAAATTAAAATTTTATTGTTTCAACATTGAGATAAGAATTTTCTGATTACTTTTGGATGAATGTCAATGTCAACGTATTTCACACCGTTCCATTGTACTTTTATCAGAAAACTGTTCTAATTTTGCACGATATTGGATAATAAAAGAGTTGTAAAATATTAAATAAATGACGTTTTACTATTGTCATTTTTATGGCTACACCACTAATTTATAACAGCTCGTTCCATGCTCCATCTGTTCGAAAAACGAACAAATAATGGAACGACCGCTTTTAACAAAGAAATGCTTACTGGAGGGACATGACTCTTGTGGAACTCCACCTCCAGAAGTTGTACTTTCAGAAGACGACGTACTAAACTGAGAAGTACTCTCAGTCTGCGAAGTACTTTCAGTCTGAGAAGTACTCTCAGTTTCTTCCTTTTCCGTCAATTCAGTAGTACCAACAGTACTCTCCCTCCCTTGCGTGCTTCCGTTTTCCTGCACCTTCGAAACTTCATTTTGACTGCGATTCCGCACGTAATTTTTCTTCGTCGTGTTTTCGTACCATGGACTGGTACCATTTGTTTTGTACCCTGGAAACCGTAAAATGTTGTCTTTGCTCCCCACTGAAGGGGTCACACTGGCGTTCTTCTCTTTTCGCGTGGAAAAGTTCGTACTCTCTGGTAAATCGTTATCAAAGCCATTTCTGGCAACTGCACATTGAACACCAACCACCACAATCCACACCACCACGTTCATTGTCACATCAGCGTTTGGCGTATTTTGCAGTTAAACAGGATGCTTTTTATCAATTTGCCGGCTCAGCACAACACTTATGACTAATGAGTGAATTTCGTTCCCTACATTTTCACTGTATTAAAATTCGCGTACTTAATTTGATAACAAATTGCGGATAACAATGCTCGGGTTGGTACTAAAAGCGACTAAAAGCCCCGAGCTGATAAGTTTAGTTTTATCAGTTTATGATTTATGATAACGCTCCATTTTAAACGTATTGTCTAACACTACTGTTTTAGGAACTCTCGATAAGCCCCCATAGAGGTACAGCGGGCTATTTATAGAAACACTCTTTTAAGTTGGTTACTCGGGATTAGACGTATAAATAATGGGGACATTATCTTGAGATGGTAATTAGTAATTAGCAAATATTTGACGGGGGGCGGATTTTCTTAGAGACGGTCCTGGCTTCTTTGAAAGATTAGGCAGTTGGTTTATTTTGAAGGGTTTAGAGCAGATATCGCAAATAGTGATTGATGGGGAATTTTTTTAACAATGAAAGGAATTTTAATAAGAATTTAGAGGTTATAAGAAAAACTTGAAAGGATGAAGGAAAATGTAAGAGAATCCTGAAGAAAATTTGAACAATGAAAAACGAAAAAATATTATTGGAAAATGCAAGTCTAAATACGACTTAAGGAAAATCTTAAGAGAATTTATAAATTTAATGGAAGTGTGGAGAAACGGACACAAATTTTGAAAATTTTGATTTTAAGAAGGAAACTAAAATTTTCAAAATTTAATTTAAAATTGTATCTTAGGTTCTCTTGGTGTTATAACTATCAAATTTGCGAATTTTGCTACTTTTAGCTCATTTAATAATCGTACCAAGTTACAAAGTTCTAGAGCAAAAAACCCACTTTTTGGAAATTTTTCTTTATAGGACGATTTTGAAAATTTCAAAATACTACAATTAAATCTGTATCTTTGGTTGTATTGGTGCTACAGCGATGAAATTTGGGGAAGGTAATAGTTTTAACTCGCTTATTAACTGTACTAAATTACAGAATTGTAGAGGAACATACACAATTTTTAGAAAATTTGATTTTTAGGACGAATCTAAAATTTTCAAAATTCTAGATTTAATCCTGTATCTTTAGTTCTGTTGATGCTAGAGCCATAAAATTGGAGGATGTTGCTATTTTTAGCTCATTTATTAATCGTACCAAGTTCCAAAGTTCTAGAGCAGAAGACAAAATTTTTGGAAATTTTTATTTATAGAACGGTTTTGAAATTTTCAAAATTTTAAATCAAAATCTGTAATTTTGGCTGGGTTGGGACTACAGCGATGAAATCTGGGGAGATTGTTACTTCTAGCTCACTTATTAACTGTACTAAATTAAAAAATTGTAGAGCAATAGATACAAATTTTAGAAATTTTTATTTCTAAGAGGAATCTAAAATTTTCAAAATTCTAGGTTTAATTCTGGATCTTTGGTTCTGTTGGTCGTATGGCCATAAAATTTGAGCATTTTGCTACTCTTAGGTCATTTAATAATCGTATTTAGTTACATAGTTCTAGAGCAAAAGACACAATTTTTGGATTTTTTTATTTATTGAACGATTTTGAAAATTTCAAGATTCTACTATTAAATCTGTATCTTTGGTTGCGATGAAATTTGGGAAAGGTAATAGTTTTAACTCGCTTATTAACTGTACTAAATTACCGAATTGTAGAGCAGCAGATACATTTTTTAGAAAATTTGATTTTTAGGACGAATCTAAAATTTTCAAAATTCTAGATTTAATCCTGTATCTTTAGTTCTGTTGATGCTAGAGCCATAAAATTGGAGGATGTTGCTATTTTTAGCTCATTTATTAATCGTACCAAGTTACAAAGTTCTAGAGCAAAAGACAAAATTTTTGGAAATTTTTGTTTATAGAACGATTTTGAAATTTTCAAAATTTTAGATCAAAATCTGTAATTTTGGCTGGGTTGGGACTACAGCGATGAAATTTGGGGAGATTGCCACTTTTAGCTCACTGATTACCTGTACCAAATTTTAGAAATTTTAATTTTTAGGATGAATCTAAAATTTTCAAAATTTTTGATTTATTTTCTGTATCTTTAAATTTGTTGGTGTTATAGTGATGAAATTTAAGAATCTTGCTACTTTTAGCTCATTTGTTAGCTATGCTGAGTTACAAAGTTCTAGAGTGAAAGACACAATTTTTGGAAATTTTTATTCCCAGAACGATCATGAAAATTTCAAAATTCTAGATTAAACTCTGTATCTTCGGTTTTGTTGGAATTACAGCGATGAAATTTGGGGAAATTGCTACTTCTAACTGGCTTATTAACTGTACGAATTACAAAATTGTGGAGCAATGGAGACAAATTTTAGAAATTTCTATTTTTAAGACGAATCTAAAATTTAAAATTCTAAGTTTAATCCTGTATCTTTGGTTCTGTTGGTCTTATAGCCATGAAATTTGAGTATTTTGCTAATCTTGGGTCATTTAATAATTGTATTGAGTTACATAGTTCTAGAGCAAAAGACATAATTTTTGGAATTTTTTATGACGATTTTGACATTTTCAAAATTTTAGATTAAAATCTGTATCTTTGCTTATGTTGGTACTACAGCGATGAAATTTAGAAAGGTTACTACTTTTAGGTCATTTATTAACTGTACGAAATTACAGAATTGTAAAACAACAGATACTAATTTGAAAATTTTTAATTTTTTGGACGAATCTAAAATTTTCTAAATTTTTGATTTTTTTCTGAATCTTTGGTTCTGTTCATGCTATAGTGATGAAAATTGAGGATTTTGCTACTTTTAGCTCATTTATTAATCGTACCGAGTTAAAAACAATTACAGCAAAACACACAAATTTTGGAAATTTTTATTTATAGGACGATTTTGAATTTCTAATTTCAAGATTAAAATTTGTATCTTTGCTTGTGTTGGGACTACAGCGATGAAATTTGACGAGATTGCTTCATATAGCTGACTTATTAACTGTTCTGAATTACAAAATTGTAGAGCAATGGACACAAATTTTATAAATTTTTATTTTTAGCACGAATCTAAAATTTTTAGAATTTGAAGTTTAATTCTGTATCTTTGGTTCTGTTGGTTTTATAGTCATGAAATTTGAGTATTTTGCTATCCTTGGGTCATTTATTAGTTATATTGAGTTACAAAGCTCTACGGCAGAAGGCACAATTTTTGAAAATTTTTATTTAAAGGACGATTCTAGATTTTTCAAAATTTTAAAGTTATTTCTGAATCTTTAGTTCTGATAGTGTTATAGCCATAAAATTTAGGGATTCTGCCACTTTTAGCTTATTTATTAATTGTACCAAGTTTTCATAGTTCTAAACTAAAAGCCTTAATTTTTTATATTTTTATTCATAAGACGATCTTAAAATTTTTTAAATTCTACATTTAATTCTATATCTTTGGCGCCGTTGATGTTATAGTCATAATATTTGAGAAGGTTGCTTTTTTTAGCTCATTAATTAACTGTTCCAAGTTACGAAGTTTTAGAGCAAAAAAATACAGTTTTTGGACATTTTTATTTATAAGACGATCTTGAAATTTCCAAAATTTTAAATTAAAATCTGTGTCGTTGGCTGTGTTGGTGCTACAAGGATGAAATTTGGGGAGTCTGCTACTTTTAGCTCACTTATTAACTGTATTAACTTTCAGTATTTTAGAGCAACAGACACAAATTTTAGAAACTTTAAGTTTTAGATTTTCCAAATTTTAGATTTATTTTTGTATCTTTGGTTCTGTTGCTGTTATAATTATGAAATTTGGGGATTTTCCTACTTTTACCTTATTTATTAGTTGTACTGAGTGAGTTACGAAATTTTAGATAAAAAAATCCAATTTTTGAAAATTTTTATTTAAAAAAAAATCAAAATAAAACATTTTTGTGATCTAAAATTTGTACTTTCTAATAGGAAATAAGTTGGCAGCACTGACGTTGACCCCACTTTTCCGGCTTCGCAATTAAAAACAGGACTACCAACCTTCACGAAATGCATCCATTGCAAAATATTTAACATCCCAGTGTGCGTTGGAAACTTTAATTTATTTCAGGAACATTGTAACGTTCGGTGATTTTACATGAACTGAAATGCCAAACTGATGTTATTTCGTTTAAATTATGCAGAGGACAAAACCTGTATGCATTAATTTTGAAATTACCTTAATTAATAGGCTCAAAATCACAGATTTGTAAAAAAAACCGCTGAAGGCTTTTTCCTTGCTATTTTGCATTTTAAACGGGAATTGTCGCAGCCATGGCCTACCTAGATATCAAATATTGTGAAATGGATAATTAAGATGAACTTACCTAAATGTCTGATTTTTTTGTTTTTTAATTAAAGCATTTTTCCCGATAGAGTGGGCTCATAAATTTTCGAAGTAGCCTAGTCTTGCCTAAGACCGGACCTGAATTAGGTTAAATTTGAAACTTGTGCTTTCTATTTGTAATAAGGTCACGGTCCATCCTGGTCCACCTCAAACACAAATCCAAACGCTTCCATTTTCAGTGTGACCAAGAGAAATTTTGACAAAGGTCGTTAACATTCTTCGTTGGAATCCAAAGACAAATAATCGAATCGTGGCACCGCAGAGAGTAATTCGCGGACCTCTTCTTATTCACGGCTTCAAATAAACACGTTTGAAGGTGACCTCGGGGTTGTTAGACCAGTAACTAACCTATCCTAGTCTGGTCACCCCCAAAAAAAAAACAACCCTTGGAACTGGTTGTGTTTAAAAATAACGAGCTTTGGGGGTTTTTTAGTAATGAGCGAAAAAAAAATCAGCCCTGACCAGACACAATTACGTTTTTTTTGTTGAAAATATCGCGTTTTTTGTGTCTTTTTGGTGGCGAGTTGGATGACCGGTTCGATTCAATTCGTGGGTCCTAAACTCTTATATGTTGTAGTGGTCAGTTCATTCACTTATTTACGCGAGATTTCGGTGCCGAGATGTTCCAACTAAATATAACCGGGCTATTGTTAAAAACAACAAGAGGTGAAAGGTGCCTTTTTTAAATAACAAAAACTTTTCCCCCGTGTTGTCAGTGATTTCCAAACAAATCGCGCGGAAAACTCATTTTTACCTCGTGGAAATCTTCCGAGGCGCGTTTGAGATGCGCTGAAATGAAAATGAAATTCTGGTTCGCCCCTCTCGAACTTATAAAAGCCTCCGAACACCCAAAGTTGTTAGTTGAAACAACATTTTCCGAGATGAACCAAGCTTCACTTTACTCCAAATACAACGGCTTGCAAAAAACGGACGCCAGTTTCGTCATCGACAACTACCTGCGATTGCTCAAGTGGAAAACTCGCGAAAACATCCTCGACGTGGGCTCCGGCGACGGAGACGTCATCTTCGAACTCTTACTCCCGAAAATCCCGGAAAACTTCAACAGGATCATCGGCGGCGACGTTTCCGAAGAAATGGTGGCTTTCGCCAAAAACAAACACAAAAACCGCAAAGTCGATTTCGTCCGTTTCGACGTGTCTTCGCCCGGCGTGGACGCGGAGTTTCATGAGTTTTTCGATCACATTTTCTCGTTTTATTGCCTGCATTGGGTGGTGGAGCAAAGGTGAGTTTTTACCGCATTTTCAAATTTTCATCGTCGTCTCCAGACAAGCCGTGCAAAACCTCTTCGACATGCTGAAGCCTGGGGGCGAGATTCTCCTCGCTTTCCTCCAAACCAACCCAGTTTACGATATTTACGAGCGAATGGCCAAGTCGAACAAATGGGGCGCTTACATGGAAAACCTCAAAAAGTACATTTCGCCTTACCACCACTCGGAAAACCCCGAAAGCGAGCTGGAAAGCATCCTGAAGAAAGAGGGTTTTGTGACGCATTTCTGTCGGATCGAGGAGCGGACTTACACTTTTCCGAGCTTTGGGGTTTTGGCCAGTACGGAATAACAGTGTTTTTGTCTGATTTTTTATGCCAAGTTTCAGAGTCGGTTTCAGCGGTGAATCCGTTTATCAAGAAAATTCCGGAAAATCAGGTCGAAGAGTACATCGACGATTATTTGAAGGAAGTGCGGAAATTGGAGAATATTACTATTGAAAGTTGTGATAATAACAACGAGGAGAAAATTCATGTTCCTTATAAGTTGTTTGTGGTTTTGGCGTCGAAACCGTAAAGTGAAAAGTACAAAGGAGTGCTGAGCTGAGTACAAATTAGATTTAGGAATATATTTTCGTGATGGAAACGGTGATGGGACAGTATTTACATGTATTTATATGATAAAATATATTTTTATTTTCTATAAATCTCTTCTTTGGATATCTGTTTTGGACGGTTCCTTTGATTTTGCAGATTTACCGGCTCCTTCTTTCCAGATACTTCCAAAAGCTGCCAAAGATTCTGATCCTTTAAATTGCTTGAATTTTTTATTTTTAGAAGATTTTTTAGATTCTTTAAAGTTTTTTACTTTGACGCAGATTTTCTCGATATTTTTTACAGAGGCGGATTATAGTCGATTGAGGCCCTGGATGCATGAGAAAATGTATGTATAGGTATGTGTAGATTTTGTGTATTCTAAATACTCTTGATAATCTCTATAAATTTCCTTTAAATTTTTCGCAGATTCTTTTAGGAGTTTTTGGATTTTTTAATTTGCTGCAATTTCCTGGTTTATCCGAACAAAAAAAAATTCTAAAATGTGTGTCTGTTGCTCTAGAATTTTGAAATTTAAGACACTTAATAAACGGATTAAAAGAGACTTTATATAAAAAATGTTTGGAGTTTGAAATTAAAATTTTGCGAAATATTTGTGTCTTCTGTTCTTAAGTTTTGCGATTTTGTACAGTTAGTAAACAACGCTAAAGTAGTAATTTGGCGAAATTCGATTGCTATAGCAATCAAACTGTCAGAACTGCGAATTTTAATAGAAAACAGTGGAATTTTTTTTCCTTCTAAATAAAAAAAAATCTGAAATTTGTGGTTTTAGCTCTACAAATTTGACATTTGTTGGAGTCAATAAACAACTTAAAGACATTAAACTCTCTAAATCTGATTGCTGTGACACTAAAATTGTCTGAATTACGAATTTTATAAAAAATATTGGAGATGTTCGTTTTCCTTTGAAAAGGAAAATTTCTAAAATTTTAGTTTTTTGCTGTATAAATCTGACATTTGTTGGAGTAAATAAACAACTTAAAGACAGTAAACTCTCCAAATCTGATTGCTATAGCACTGAAATTGTCAGAATTACGAATTTTATTAAAAAATATTGGAGAATTTAGTTTGTCTTTAAAAAGAAAATTTCCAAAATCTGAGTTTTTTGATCGATAAATTTGACATTTGTTTAGTTAATAAACAATTTAAAGACAGTAAACTCTATAAATCTGATTGCACCTATAAAATTGTCTGAATTACGAATTTTATAAAAAATATTAGAGATGTTCGTTTTCCTTTCAAAAGGAAAATTTCTAAAATTTTAGTTTTTTGCTGTATAAATCTGAAATTTGTTGGAGTAAATAAACAACTTAAAGACAGTAAACTCTCCAAATCTGATTGCTATAGCACTGAAATTGTGAGAATTACGAATTTCATTAAAAAATATTGGAGAATTTAGTTTGTCTTTAAAAGGAAAATTTCCAAAATCTGAGTTTTTTGCTAGATAAATTTGACATTTGTTGAGTTAATAAACAACTTAAAGACAGTAAACTCTCTAAATCTGATTGCTATAGCTATAAAATTGTCTGAATTACGAATTTTATAAAAAATATTGGAGATGTTCGTTTTCCTTTGAAAAGAAAAATTTCTAAAATTTTAGTTTTTTGCTGTATAAATCTGACATTTGTTGGAGTAAATAAACAACTTAAAGACAGTAAACTCTCCAAATCTGATTGCTATAGCACTAAAATTGTCAGAATTACGAATTTTATAAAAAATATTGGAGAATTTAGTTTGTCTTTAAAAAGAAAATTTCCAAAATCTGAGTTTTTTGCTCGATAAATTTGACATTTGTTGAGTTAATAAACAATTTAAAGACAGTAAACTCTCTAAATCTGATTGCTATAGCACTAAAATTGTCTGAATTACGAATTTTATAAAAAATATTGGAGATGTTCGTTTTCCTTTGAAAAGGAAAATCTCTAAAATTTTAGTTTTTTGTTGTATAAATCTGACATTTGTTGGAGTAAATAAACAACTTAAAGACAGTAAACTCTCCAAATCTGATTGCTATAGCACTAAAATTGTCAGAATTACGAATTTTATTAAAAATATTGGAGAATTTAGTTTGTCTTTAAAAGGAAAATTTCCAAAATCTAAGTTTTTTGCTGGATAAATTTGACATTTGTTGAGTTAATAAACAATTTAAAGACAGTAAACTCTCTAAATCTGATTGCTATAGCACTAAAATTGTCTGAATTACGAATTTTATAAAAAATATTGGAGATGTTCGTTTTCCTTTGAAAAGGAAAATCTCTAAAATTTTAGTTTTTTGTTGTATAAATCTGACATTTGTTGGAGTAAATAAACAACTTAAAGACAGTAAACTCTCCAAATCTGATTGCTATAGCACTAAAATTGTCAGAATTACGAATTTTATAAAAAATATTGGAGAATTTAGTTTGTCTTTAAAAAGAAAATTTCCAAAATCTGGGTTTTTTGCTCGATAAATTTGACATTTGTTGAGTTAATAAACAATTTAAAGACAGTAAACTCTCTAAATCTGATTGCTATAGCTATAAAATTGTCTGAATTACGAATTTTATAAAAAATATTGGAGATGTTCGTTTTCCTTTGAAAAGGAAAATTTCTAAAATTTTAGTTTTTTGTTGTATAAATCTGACATTTGTTGGAGTAAATAAACAACTTAAAGACAGTAAACTCTCCAAATCTGATTGCTATAGCACTAAAATTGTCAGAATTACGAATTTTTATAAAAAATATTGGAGAATTTAGTTTGTCTTTAAAAAGAAAATTTCCAAAATCTGGGTTTTTTGCTCGATAAATTTGACATTTGTTGAGTTAATAAACAATTTAAAGACAGTAAACTCTCTAAATCTGATTGCTATAGCTATAAAATTGTCTGAATTACGAATTTTATAAAAAATATTGGAGATGTTCGTTTTCCTTTGAAAAGGAAAATTTCTAAAATTTTAGTTTTTTGCTGTATAAATCTGACATTTGTTGGAGTAAATAAACAACTTAAAGACAGTAAACTCTCCAAATCTGATTGCTATAGCACTAAAATTGTCAGAATTACGAATTTTATAAAAAATATTGGAGAATTTAGTTTGTCTTTAAAAAGAAAATTTCCAAAATCTGAGTTTTTTGCTCGATAAATTTGACATTTGTTGAGTTAATAAACAATTTAAAGACAGTAAACTCTCTAAATCTGATTGCTATAGCACTAAAATTGTCTGAATTACGAATTTTATAAAAAATATTGGAGATGTTCGTTTTCCTTTGAAAAGGAAAATTTCTAAAATTTTAGTTTTTTGTTGTATAAATCTGACATTTGTTGGAGTAAATAAACAACTTTAAGACAGTAAACTCTCCAAATCTGATTGCTATAGCACTAAAATTGTCAGAATTACGAATTTTATAAAAAATATTGGAGAATTTAGTTTGTCTTTAAAAAGAAAATTTCCAAAATCTGGGTTTTTTGCTCGATAAATTTGACATTTGTTGAGTTAATAAACAATTTAAAGACAGTAAACTCTCTAAATCTGATTGCTATAGCTATAAAATTGTCTGAATTACGAATTTTATAAAAAATATTGGAGATGTTCGTTTTCCTTTGAAAAGGAAAATTTCTAAAATTTTAGTTTTTTGTTGTATAAATCTGACATTTGTTGGAGTAAATAAACAACTTAAAGACATTAAACTCTCTAAATCTGATTGCTGTGACACTAAAATTGTCTGAATTACGAATTTTATAAAAAATATTGGAGAATTTAGTTTGTCTTTAAAAAGAAAATTTCCAAAATCTGGGTTTTTTGCTCGATAAATTTGACATTTGTTGAGTTAATAAACAATTTAAAGACAGTAAACTCTCTAAATCTGATTGCTATAGCTATAAAATTGTCTGAATTACGAATTTTATAAAAAATATTGGAGATGTTCGTTTTCCTTTGAAAAGGAAAATTTCTAAAATTTTAGTTTTTTGTTGTATAAATCTGACATTTGTTGGAGTAAATAAACAACTTAAAGACAGTAAACTCTCCAAATCTGATTGCTATAGCACTAAAATTGTCAGAATTACGAATTTTTATAAAAAATATTGGAGAATTTAGTTTGTCTTTAAAAAGAAAATTTCCAAAATCTGGGTTTTTTGCTCGATAAATTTGACATTTGTTGAGTTAATAAACAATTTAAAGACAGTAAACTCTCTAAATCTGATTGCTATAGCTATAAAATTGTCTGAATTACGAATTTTATAAAAAATATTGGAGATGTTCGTTTTCCTTTGAAAAGGAAAATTTCTAAAATTTTAGTTTTTTGCTGTATAAATCTGACATTTGTTGGAGTAAATAAACAACTTAAAGACAGTAAACTCTCCAAATCTGATTGCTATAGCACTAAAATTGTCAGAATTACGAATTTTATAAAAAATATTGGAGAATTTAGTTTGTCTTTAAAAAGAAAATTTCCAAAATCTGAGTTTTTTGCTCGATAAATTTGACATTTGTTGAGTTAATAAACAATTTAAAGACAGTAAACTCTCTAAATCTGATTGCTATAGCACTAAAATTGTCTGAATTACGAATTTTATAAAAAATATTGGAGATGTTCGTTTTCCTTTGAAAAGGAAAATTTCTAAAATTTTAGTTTTTTGTTGTATAAATCTGACATTTGTTGGAGTAAATAAACAACTTTAAGACAGTAAACTCTCCAAATCTGATTGCTATAGCACTAAAATTGTCAGAATTACGAATTTTATAAAAAATATTGGAGAATTTAGTTTGTCTTTAAAAAGAAAATTTCCAAAATCTGGGTTTTTTGCTCGATAAATTTGACATTTGTTGAGTTAATAAACAATTTAAAGACAGTAAACTCTCTAAATCTGATTGCTATAGCTATAAAATTGTCTGAATTACGAATTTTATAAAAAATATTGGAGATGTTCGTTTTCCTTTGAAAAGGAAAATTTCTAAAATTTTAGTTTTTTGTTGTATAAATCTGACATTTGTTGGAGTAAATAAACAACTTAAAGACATTAAACTCTCTAAATCTGATTGCTGTGACACTAAAATTGTCTGAATTACGAATTTTATAAAAAATATTGGAGAATTTAGTTTGTCTTTAAAAAGAAAATTTCCAAAATCTGAGTTTTTTGCTAGATAAATTTGACATTTGTTGAGTTAATAAACAACTTAAAGACATTAAACTCTCTAAACCTGATTGCTATAGCACTAAAATTGTCTAAATTACGAATTTTATAAAAAATATTGGAGATGTTTGTTTCCCTTTGAAAAGGAAAATTTGTAAAATTTTAGTTTTTTGCTGTATAAATCTGACATTTGTTGAAGTAAATAAACTACTTAAAGACAGTAAACTCTCCAAATCTGATTGCTATAGCACTAAAATTGTTAGAATTACGAATTTTATTAAAAAATATTGAAAATTTTTGTTTTCCTTTGATAAAATTTTTCTAAAACTTAAGTTTTTAACTTTATAAGTTTGACATTTGCAGGAGTGAATACACAATTTAAAAATAGTAAAATCCACAAATCTGATTGCTATTGCACTAAAATGATCAGAATTACGAATTTTAATAAAAAAATAGGAATTTTTGCTTCCAGTTTTAGTAAAAAAATGGAACTTTTTTTGCCTGCAATTGTATGTGCTAAAGTCCAAAAAAACAGCTTCAACGTATCAAGAAATTTTATTTCATACAATAAATACGAAATTTTGCATTGCAAAAACCAAGCCACTTGAACAAGTGTAAACAGCGAGAAATAGTCTAAATCTACTTGGTGGTGATATTTTTACAATTATTCGTGTATCATATGTAGTCATAACCGTAATCATCCTCGTACTCTTCCGGTGTGCAGAAGAAGAATTCGATAAGGTTGAGAATCGGTCCTCTCGAAAAAGGGTTGAAATACCTCCCCCTTTTATCCCTTAAATAAGGGTACCTCTTATAATTGAACATTTCGTTCGTGGTAAGATTCATGCAGGCGTGTAAAATCTGAAAAAAGCGAGTTGCGCTGTGAGGTTTCGACGAAAATGATGTACATTTTTTTCACTTACTGAAGTGCACGTTAGAATCCATCCCAGTCCGGAGAAGACGAACGCTTCGAATAGTCCTAGGATGTACAGAATTCCGAAGCCTTCAATCGCTATGCAGTACGTGGCGAAGTAAATGGTGAAAGAACAGTTTATAGCGACGCTCATGACGAATAAGAAGAACCACGTCCGGTTTCTCAGCCCTACGCAGTTGTAGATGAAGGGACAATGGTGGTCGAAATAAGATATGCATCGGTTACAAACCCTGCAGTGTTTGGCCCTCAAAGGGCGCAGACATCTGCAGGTGTGGCAGAGGCGGTTCAACACGGCGTACCTCTTCTTCCACTTGTCGTAATAAGGGATCTGTTTGATCGCCCGGTGATATGAATCAGTGTTGATAGGGATGTATCCAGGATTCTTCCTGTTCGCTGTGATCCAGCAGATCCACATGACGATGTTCCAGTAGATGAAGCAGTAGTGCGAGCCTCTGAGGATGTTCCAGGTGATGGGGATGCACCTGATGACGTACATAGGGTACCCCCAGAGTAACACAGAACACATGAAGAACACAAGTGGTGCTTTGGAGTTGCCGGCTTTTCCGAAGAGGAGCCCCCAGAACTCGTTGACTGGAGGAAACCAGCTCGAGCGGCGTTTCTTTTCGGATTCTAACACCTGCACGATGTCGGTGTGGCGGTGGCTTTGCGCCAACATCAAAGGAGTTTTGTCGTTTTTATCCAGAGGCTCCAAGTCGATGTTGCTTTTCTCGCAGAGCAACTTCACGCAAGTCACGCTGCCGGAGAGACAAGCCAAGTGGAGAGGCGTGGAGCCGAAATTATCCGGTCTTTGGAGATTCGCTCCGGAGTACACCAGGAGTCGGATTAAGTCGGCGTGGCCTTTGTAGGCGGCCCAGTGCATGGCGGTGTCTCCGTTGATGTCGACGAGGTGGTTGAGCGCCCCCATTCCGAGGAGGAACGCGGCGGTGGCGGTCCGGCCGAACATGCAGGCCGTCATCAGAGGGGTCAAGCCTTTGAAATCGGCGGCGTTGACACCAACTCCTGCTTGTAACAAGACTTGGACGACGGCGGCGTGGCCTTTCCTGCAAGCCCAGTGGATGGGGCGAGGGCCTTGCGTTCCAAGGCAAGGGAGGTCGATTGGGGCCCCCCGATCCACTAGGTATCTCATGATTTCAACACTCCCATCCAAAGCCGCCCAGTGGGCGGGAGTGTACCCCCATTCGTCGCGCTCCCGGAGGAGCTGCGTCCCTACATTATCCACAAGATCTTCAATCTCCGACAACTCCCTAGAACCAACCTTGAGGGTAATAAGAAGAAGACGAGTGTTAACTCACCCGGATTTGACCACATCAAAGATGGATTTATGCGACGGCTCTGTAATGTCAGCTTCGGTGTTGTCTTTGTCGTTGACAGAAGCTGCGGGGTGTTCCGTGTCCGCTACCATGTTGCAAGAAGTCTGGGGCAGAGCCCAAACACTCCGGGCTGTCCCCGGACTTGGGTACACTTTGCAGAGCGTTCTGACGACTGTTTACCACTCGCTGGAAATTATTTATGATTGATTTAATGCAGATATTTGCGTAGCGTGTGGTATTGTTTAACACTATTGATTTGAAGGGGGCGCGCGCAACTTTACACGTGAGGGTTGGAGATGGGGGCGATCAAACGTTTGCTCGTGTATTTTGGGTTGCCTACACCCGGATTCCAACAGCGCTTTTGAAGAGAAAATTACTTTACACTCTCAATTTCTTTACTTGTATACGAAAGCAATCTCTTGCAAAATTTGAAAAATGTTTTCATGCTAAGATAAAGTTGTAAAAAGGAGACGAATTTCAGTTAAGAAGAAGATAATTTAATGAATTGTTTCTTGGCGTAAATTTGATCTCAAATAACATTCCCAAATCTCGTGAGAGCACCCGCTTTGTTATAATTCCATAAGGCAACAATGGACAAAGCTCTATTGATGTAATTTCCGTCGCGAAGAAGAACAATAGTCTCTATTTTAACTGTGGAGTGAATTGAAATGATGATTTGAAAATCTACTAAGACATGTCAAATTCGTCACTTTTTTGTGCTCTTTTTCTTTATGTCCTTTTAAGATTTTTTTATTTCTTCTATGTACAATTTCTCTAGCTTTTTGAGATTATTATTAATTCGTTTTTTTATCTTTATGTGCTTATTGCATCCTTTTAAAAAACTGTTCTTTAATCATCTGTAGAACTCTAATTCGTCTTTCAATCTCATAGATTTTTTCCAAATTTTTTGATTCCAAACAAAAAAAGCGCAAGGAATACTATGGTAAAAACCGTTTCTTAAAATCTTTTGTAGTTTTGTAGATATTGAGCTTTGATAATTTTGCAACTCAAAATGTTGTCAATATCCGAAACTTTGATCGCTTATAACTCAGTCATCTGTCCACCGATCTTAACGACTCTTACCTTTTTGGATTCTACGTGAAATTCTGCGTAAAATGAGCTCCAATACTTTAAGATTGCTTCATAAATAAGCGAGATATCGACCGAATCTGAATTCGAGGCTAAAAGACAGCTAACTTCTAAACTGCAAAAATGCAAATTTTGAACTCAAACTATCAAAGACTGATTTCTAAGCTAGTAAATCGCGAGAAAAACGATTTCGAAACGGATTTTTTTATATTCGCCATAATTCCAGAGATATTGGGCAAAATCGTTTTCAAACCTCCAAAATTTTGGCCCTCTGGCGACAACCCGAAATTTGAAACGCCTCTAATTCAGTTATTTGTTGACGGACGAGAAAAACGATGGTAGCTTTAGATTCAGCGCGAAATTCTGCGTAAAATGAGCCCATATAGCTTAAACTTTCCTGCCAAATAACCGAGATATCGACTGAAATAGATTTTTAGAGGGTGTTTTTAGGGTCATTTTCAAGACGCTGTTTTAGGGCAAAAACTGCTGTTAGTATTATTGAATTTTATATAGGTCGATAAAGGAACTCGAAATCTATAAACTGATCAAATCTCAGACCGATCGGGCAAATAGTTTACGAGGGGCGATTACAAAACAAAAAAATTGAAAAATTTTCATCGATTGGGTCGCAAAATTTTTTTGCTCAAAAAGTCGAATTTTTGACTTTTGACGGTTGATTCTAAAGTAAAATGAGCTGAGAAAAACGATGGTGAAAACCGTTGGTGAAAATCTTTCGTAGTTTTGGAGATACTGAACTTTAAAAATTTTGAAACCTAAAATTCAATATCCGAAATTTTGATCGCCCATAACTCAGTTAATTGTAGACCGATCGTAATGAGTTTTACCTTTTTGGATTCTACGTGAAATTCTGCGTAAAATGAGCACCAATACTCTAAAATTGCCGCATAAATAAGTGAGTTTTCGACCGTGTCTGAATTAGAGACCTAAAATCAGCTAACTTCTATACTAAAAAATAAAATTTTGAATTCAAACCATCGAAGATCGATTTCTAAGCTAAAAAATTGCGAGAGAAACGATTTCGAAAAGGGTTTTTTTATATTCGCCATAATTCCAGAGATATTGGGCAAACTCGTTTTCGAACCTCTAAAATTTTGGCCCTCTGGCGACAACCCGAAATTTCAAACGGCTTGAATTTAGTTACTTGTAGACGGAGGAGAAAAATGATGGTAGTTTTAGATTCAGCGCGAAATTCTGCGTAAAATGAGCCCACATAGTTTAAATTTCCTTGACAAATAACCGAGATATCGACCGAAATAGATTTCCAGAGGGTGGATTTAGGGTCATTTTCAAGACGCTGTTTCGAGGCGAAAACTGCGTTAAGTACTACTGAATTATATATCGATCGAAAGAGGGGCTCAAAATCTATAAACTGGCCCAATCTCAGATCAATCGGACAAGTAGTTTACGAGGGGCGATCAAAAAACAAAAAATTGAAATTTTTTTAACGATTGAGTCGCAAAAATTTTTTGGCTAAAAAATTTACCATCGAATTTTTGACTTTTGACGGCGGATTCTAAAGTAAAATGACCCGAGAAAAACGATGGTAAAACCCGTTTCTTAAAATCTTTCGTAGTTTCGGAGATATTGAGCTCTGAAAATTTTGCAACTCAAAATTCAATATCCGAAACTTTGATCGCTTATAACTCAGTTATTTGTAGACCGATCTAAATGAGTTTTACCTTTTTGGATTCTACGTGAAATTCTGCGTAAAATGAGCACCAATACTTTAAAATTGCCGCATAAATAAGTGAGTTTTCGACCGTGTCTGAATTAGAGACCTAAAATCAGCTAACTTCTATACTAAAAAATAAAATTTTGAATTCAAACCATCGAAGATCGATTTCTAAGCTAAAAAATCGCGAGAAAAACAATTTCGAAAAGGGTTTTTTTTATATTCGCCATAATTCCAGAGATATTGAGCAAAATCGTTTTCGAACCTCCAAAATTTTGACCCTCTGGCGACAACCCGAAATTTCAAACGCCTCTAATTCAGTTATTTGTTGACGGACGAGAAAAACAATGGTAGCTTTAGATTCAGCGCACAATTCTGCGTAAAATGAGCCCATGTAGCTTAAACTTTCCTGCCAAATAACCGAGATATCGACCGAAATAAATTTTTAGAGGGTGTTTTTAGGGTCATTTTCAAAACGCTGTTTTGGGGCAAAAACTGCAGTTAGTATTATTGAATTTTATATAGGTCGCTAAAGGAACTCGAAATCCATAAACTGATCAAATCTCAGATCGATCGGGCAAGTAGTTTACGAGGGGCGATTAAAAAACAAAAAAAAATTAAAAATTTTCATCGATTGGGTCGCAAAATTTTTTTGCCCAAAAAATCGAATTTTTGACTTTTGACGGCGGATTCTAAAGTAAAATGAGCCGAGAAAAACGATGGTGAAAACCGTTGCTGAAAATCTTTTATAGTTTTGGAGATATTGAAGTTTAAAAATTTTGAAACCTAAAATTCAATATCCGAAATTTTGATCGCCCATAATTTAGTTAATTGTAGGCCGATCGTAATGAGTTTTACCTTTCTGGATTCTACGTGAAATTCTGCGTAAAATGAGCACCAATACTTTAATATTGCCGCATAAACAAGTGAGTTATCGACCGTGTCTGAATTAGAGACCTAAAATCAGCTAACTTCTATACTAAAAAATAAAATTTCGAATTCAAACCATCGAAGACCAAATTCTAAGCTAAAAAATCGCGAAAAAAACGATTTCGAAAAGGGTTTTTTTATATTCGCCTTAATTCTGGAGATATATAATTCGAGAAAAATCATTTTCGAACCTCCAAAATTTTGGCCCTCTCAATAAAATTTTGAATTCAAACCATCGAAGATCGATTTCTAAGCTAAAAAATCGCGAGAAAAACGATTTCGAAAAACGTTTTTTTATATTCGCCATAATTCCAGAGATATTGAGCAAAATCGTTTTCGAACCTCCAAAATTTTGACCCTCTGGCGACAACCCGAAATTTCAAACGCCTCTAATTCAGTTATTTTTTGACGGACAAAAAAAACGATGGTAGTTTTAGATTCAGCGCAAAATTCTGCGTAAAATGAGCCCATATAGCCTAAACTTTCCTCCAAATAACCGAGATATCGACCGAAATAAATTTTTAGTGGGTGTTTTTAGGGTCATTTTCAAGACTGTTTGGGGGCAAAAACTGCGGTTAGTATTATTGAATTATATATAGGTCGAAAAAGGAACTCGAGATCTATAAGCTGACCAAATCTCAGATTGATCGGGCAAGTAGTTTACGTGGGGCGATTAAAAAACAAAAAAAATGAAAATTTTTCATTGGGTCGAAAAATTTTTTTGCCCAAAAAATCGACTATCGAATTTTTGACTTTTGACGGCGGATTCTAAAGTAAAATGAGCCGAGAAAAACGATGGTGAAAACCGTTGCTCAAAATCTTTCATAGTTTTGGAGATATTGAACTTTAAAAATTTTGCAACCCAAAATTCAATATCCGAAATTTTGATCGCCCATAATTCAGTTATTTGTAGACCGATCGTAACGAATGTTGCATTTTTTAATTCTACGTGAAATTCTGCGTAAAATGAGCACTAATACTTTAACATTGCTTTACAAATAACTGAGATGTCGACTGAATTAGATTTACAAACCTGTACTAACCAAATTTCTTCATTGTTGAGTTTGCCCATATAAGTAAACAAGATTTTTGATTTTTTCTTGCAATTACCATTCGAAATCCAACCAGAAAACTTTTATTGAGTCTTAGAATTAGGTACATTTCAGGAACGTATAGAAAAAATACATTAAACGTGTGGAGTAGCATTCGACCAACATTTTACACAATAAAACGTGCTCTATTTATTTAAATTTCGCGGTTTTCATGAATGATTAGCTTTCCCTGGCCACTCATCCATGAAAACGTGAGGGCCGCCACTCACCTTCCGGTGAGAGAAAATTCAAACACTCTGTATATAAGTCACCGCAACGTGAGTGGCGGACCTAAATAACATAATTCTATTTTTGGTGTAGTAAGTAGTACGATATTTGATACTTGATAATTCGATTTTAGTACAATTGATATCAATAAAGTCACTTGGGCACTTTTTCGCACCACCGCACCGCACAAACAAGCGTCAAAATCCAAAAAACTTCCGACTTTACAGATTTCGAAGACGAATTGAACCAATGAAGCTTCTCATTGTTGATAACTTGGACCTCCTGCGTTCTCATGGGAATGTTGTAGGTTGTTTCTTGGGGTAAGAGGGGAATTCCCGGCAGGGAGGACACGCACCGGAGTTCTATACTGTTCCCACGGGAGTACTTCCGTTCGGCTAGAAAGCGTAAAACGAGGGACCGGGAAGCGAGGCCCAAATTGTCGGGTTCGGAACTCATCATGTCGCCGATGATGCGGGAAGGGACCTGGAAGAAAATTTGTTTATGTTTTAAGATTTTTGTGGGCTGTTTGTTATTATTTCAATTAGAGTTTGACGGGGAAATATGAAGACGCGACGAGGGTGGAACGCGATAAATAAAATTTCCAATATAAGTGGGGCGGGATACAAAGGATGGATGGTGAAATGGGTCTTTGCACAATATTTTAAATTGACAGCGGTTATAAATTTCGAGCGGATCTCCTTGCCAATTTAAATAATGAAAGTTCGAAAAAATCTGTTGCAATCATTGACAGGGGTAATCGGGGGAAATTTCGCTGAAACAGGGACGGTTTAACGCCCGATGTGGCCCCTCAAAAAATATTTTTTCTACTTTTCAAAAAATTTTGTAGTCCAATAAATTTAATAATAAAAAATTTCCAAATCTGTCCCAAAAATTTAGTAATTTTTTTTATATCCAATAGGCAAGACTGAGGTAACAATCTCGACAAATTTCAAGGTCATCGTTCAATAAAGAAGCAATTTAGAAACGTTTTTTAGAAATTAAAAAAAAACTTCTTTAAAAAATAATTTTTTTAAAAATCTCTCTCGGTTTAGGTTAGTTTTTAAATCAGTTTTGTTTACTCAAAAATATGGTTAATTTGGAATATACATTAACTAAAGACAAGTTAATAATTTGCAACAATTTCAAGGCCATAGTTCAATTGGTAACCGATTGAGGAGGCTTTTTAAAAAGCGATCAATGAAGGCTTAATTAAAGAATCCACATTTTTTTTACTGCAAATTATAAAATTTCTAAAGTCGGTCACGCTTTCTCAAAAATTTTGAAATTTGAATGAGATGAAAAACAAGGTCAAGGTAATAATCTCCACAAATTTCAAGGTCATAGTTCAGTTAATAACAGATTAAGGAACGACTGTATAAAATTAAAAAAAAATTGCTGCACTTTATAAAATTTCTAAAATTAGTCTCGTTTTTTCAAAAATTTTAAAATTAAGAAGACATAAATAACAAGGTCTAGGAAACAATTTCTATAAATTTCAAGGTCATACTCCAATTATTAACCGATTGAGAAACGCCTTTTTAAACTTACAAAAATTTTTCTAACTGCAACTTATAAAATTTCTAAAATCAGTCTCGTATTTTTAAAAATTTTGAAATTTGAAAGGCATGAAAAGCAAGATCAAGGAAATAATCTCCATTAATTTCAATGTTATAGTCTTCTTAATAACCGATTGAGGAACGTCGTTATATTAAAATTTCAAAATTTTTCTTACCGAAAATTATAAAAATTTTAAAATTAGTCTCGTTTTTCGAAAAAAATTGAAGTTTGGGAGGCATAAATAGCAAGGTCAAGGTAATAGCCTCCATAAATTTAGCCTCCATAAATTTCAAGGTCATACTCTAATTATTAACTGATCGAGACACGTCTTTTTAAAATTAAAAAAAAATTCCCAACTGCAACTTATAAAATTTCTAAAATCAGTCTCGTTTGTTTAAAAATTTTGAAATTTGAAAGGCATGAAAAGCAAGATCAAGGAAATAATCTCCATAAATTTCAATGTTATAGTCCTATTAATAACCGATTGAGGAACGTCATTTTATTAAAATTTCAAAATTTTTCTTACTCCAATTAATTTTTTTTAAATCAGTTTTGTTTACTCAAAAATATGGTTAATTTGGAATATACATTAACTAAAGACAAATCAATAATTTGCAACAATTTCAAGGCCATAGTTCAATTGGTAACCGATTGAGGAAGCTTTTTAAAAAGCGATCAATGAACTTAATTAAAGAATCCACATTTTTCTTACTGCAAATTAGAAAATTTTTAAAATTAGTCACGTTATTTGAAAAAACTTGGAGTTTGGGAGACATAAATAGCAAGGTCAAGGTAATAGCCTCCATAAATTTCAAAGTCATACTCCAATTATTAACCGATTGAGAAACGTCTTTTTAAAATTTCAAAATTTTTTCTAACTGCAACTTATAAAATTTCTAAAATCAGTCTCGTATTTTTAAAAATTTTGAAATTTGAAAGGCATGAAAAGCAAGATCAAGGAAATAATCTCCATTAATTTCAATGTTTTAGTCTTCTTAATAACCGATTGAGGAACGTCGTTATATTAAAATTTCAAAATTTTTCTTACTGAAAATTATAAAAATTTTAAAATTAGTATCGTTTTTCCAAAAAAATTGAAGTTTGGGAGACATAAATAGCAAGGTCAAGGTAATAGCCTCCATAAATTTCAAGATCATACTCCAATTATTATTAAAAATTTCAAAATTTTTTCTAACTGCAATTTATAAAATTTTTAAATTAAGTCTCGTTTTTCCAAAAATTTTGATATTTGGGAGATACAAAAAGCAAAGTTACGGTAATCATCTTCACAAACTTCAAGGTCATAGTTCTCTTAATAACCGATCAAGCAACGTCGTTTTATTAAATTTTCATAATTTATTTACTGAAAACTATAACATTTCTAAAATCTGTCACGTTTTTTGAAATTTTTTTCAAATTTCGGAGACAAATAACAAGGTTAAGGTAATAATCTCCATAAATTTCAAGATCATACTCCAATTACTAATCGATTGAGAAACGTCTTTTTAAAATTTCAATTTTTTTTCACTGTAACTCATAAAAATTTACAAATCAGTCTTGTTTTTCCAAAAATTTTGAAATTTTATAAACATAAAAAGCAATATCCAGGACATAATATCCATAAATTTTAATTTCATAGTCACATTATAACCAATTGAGGAACGTCGTTTTATTAAAATTTTAAAATTTTTCTTACTGGAAATTATAAAATTTCTAAAATCAGTATTGTATTTTCAAAAATTTTGAAATTTGGGAGACATAAGTAGCAAGGTGAAAGTAATAGGCTCCATAAATTTCAAGGTTATACTTCAATTGTTAACCGATTGAAAAACGTCTATTTAAAATATCAAAAAATTTTCTTACTGCAACTTCTGAAATTTCTGAAATGATTCTCGTTTTTTCAAAAAAATTGAAAATTGGGTTACATAAATTACAAGGTCAAGCTAATAGTCTCCATAAATTTCAACGTCATACTCCAATTATTAACCGATGAGAAACTTCTTTTTAAAACTTCAAAATTTTTCTTAATGGTCATTATAAAATTTCTAAAATCAGTCTCGTTTTCTCAAAAATGTTGAAATTTGGAAGACATAAAAAGCAAGGTCAAGGTAAGAACCTTTATAAAGTTCAATGTCATAGTCCAATTAATAACTGATTTACGAAGGTCTTTTTAAAATTCCAAAATTTTTCTTACTGCAAATTATTTTTTTTAAAATCAGACTTGGTTTTTTAAAGATTTTGAAATTTGGGAGAATTGAAAGACTTTTTTCTTATTATCTAATGTTTTTTAATTTCTGTCAATAAAAAAAAATTCAAGGCCCAGGGCGCCCCACGTAAAATCCGCCTCCCTGTAAAACTCTGCATCGATTTAGAATAAATTCCATCTTCGAGCGCGGTACTAATAACCGACCTCCTCCACCCGATAATAAAATTTCCAGTAAAATCAAAGTTTCGCGTTCAGTCACCTCAATTCCATTGATGTACCACGAGAGTATCGGCGTGGGGTCAGCCGGATCCGAAACGCATTTGGCTTCTATAGTATCACCCTCCATATAAGACGTTGTTAAGCTCTCAATCCTGGGATTTCCTCGTGGCAGAGCTATAAAAGAGAAATCGGAAACTGTAACTACATCGACAAAACTAGAAATGCAATCACTGTGGTAATATAATTCCAAGATCCTCTAGCCCGGGCGATTTAAAACTCCCCATTCTCCCTTATCTGGACAGAGTTCGTAGCCCGCAAGAGATATTGTTGGATTTGAAAAGCTTAGCGGAATTTTATTGCGGACTTCGATAGGTGAAAAACTTCCCATCACGTTTTTAATATCGCCCAGTGCGGCCAAGTAGACTTAATTAAAATCGATTGTAGTCAAAAAACTAACCAGCGACTGTGATATTGTGGGTCTCCGCAGCCAAACGAAACGCCGGAGCTTCGCTGGAAATCTCACATCGGTAAGCGCCTCCACTGTGATCCCTCGTTAATTCATTCAAGCGAACTCTGCAGTACACAAGACTGCAGTTGATGCTGCTGAACACCAAGTGCACTCCGGGCACTGGAAACGACATGATATGGGGCTGGCGGCCAGGCATGTACCTAAAAAGCCCATCAACTTCCTTTAATCCCTTTAATATTATTATTAGTCCGTACCGGAAAAACTCCTGGTCGTCTTTGTACCATTTCACGGCGTACAACTCCTCATCGCCCATGTCGAAGTTGCAGTCCAAGTCCATTTCTTCCCGGAAATCTGCCACGAGCGGTGCGGTCATATGGGTGAGGCGAAGACCGTCTGGAATTAACACGAATTTAAGGGTGAAGTCAGTTAAATAAGTCAGGACCTCAAATTCGCAAACTGGCGCAGTCGTACGGATCTTGTGGTTCGTAATACAAAATCGATCAAACGAAAGAATCAACGTGATAATTGGATCTTTAGACAGGCATAAATGGATTAGCGCGGCAAAGAAAGAGCCGGACAAAATTTCTTTGGAACACAGCGCGAAAACCCGGAAAGAGATAATTCGTTCAGTTTTGGATTCAATATCCGCAACTTTGATCGCTTCTAACTTAGTTGTTTGTCGAGCTACGTTAAAAGTGTGTGTGGTTTTGGATTCCGCGTGAAATTCTGGACAAAATGGGTCCAAATAGTTTAAGACTGCTACGTCAATAAGCGAGATATCCACCGAATCCGAATTAGAGACTTAAAGGGCAGCCAACTTCTAATAGTTTTAAAAAATGAAAATTTTGATATCAAACTGTCCAAGACCATTTTCTAAATAAAAAAGTCGCGAGAAAAACGCTTTCAAAAGTAGTTTCTTTAAATTTGTCTTAATTTCGGAGGCCCTCTGGCGACAACCCGAGTTTTCAAACGCTTTTAACTCTGTTATTTTTTGACTAACGAGAAAGACAAGTGGTTTTGAATTTAGCGCAAAATTCTGCGTAAAATGAGCCCAAACAGTCCACTTTTTTTTAACAAATAACCCAGATATCGACAGAATTAGATTTTCAAAGGGTGTTTTTAGGATCATTTTTAAGAAGCTGTTTCGGGGCGTTTAGTTTTATTGAAATGTACATCGATCAAAAGAGCAGCTCGAGATCTATCAACTGGCCAAATCTCAGATGGATCGGACAAGTAGTTTACTAGGAGCGATAAAAAAACGAAAAATTGAAAATTTTTTATCGATTTAGTCGCAAAATTTTTTTGGCCAAAAAATTTACCATCGAATTTTCGACTTTTGAGGGCGGATTCTAAAGTAAAATAACCCGAGAAAAACGATGGTGAAACCCGTTTCTCAAAATCTTTCGTAGTTTCGGAGATATTGAGCTTTGAATATTTTTGCAACTCAAAATTCAATATCCGAACTTTGATCGCTCATAACTCAGTTATTTGTAGACCGATCTTAATGAGTTTTACTTTTTTGAATTACACGTGAAATTCTGCGTAAAATGAGCACCAATACTTCAATATTGCCGCATAAATAAGTGACTTTTCGACCGTGTCTGAATTAGAGACCCAAAATCAGCTAACTTCTATACTAAAAAATAAAATTTCGAATTCGAATCATCAAATATCGATTTCTAAGCTAAAAAATCGCGAGAAAAACGATTTCGAAAAGGGTTTTTTTATATTCGCTTTAAATCTGGAGATATCGAGAAAAATCGTTTTCGAACCTCCAAAATTTTGGCCCTCTGGCGACAACCCGAAATTTCGATCGGCTCGAATTTAGTTATTTGTAGACGGAGGAAAAAAATAATGACAGTTTTGGATTCAGCGCGAAATTCTGCGTAAAATGAGCCCACATAGCTTAAATTTCCTTGCCAAATAACTGAGATATCGACCGAAATAGATTTTCAGAGGGTGGTTTTAGGGTCATTTTCAAGACGCTGGTTCGAGGCGAAAATTGCGCTTAGTACCATTGAATTATATATCGATCGAAAGAGGAGCTCAATATCTATAAACTGGCCAAATCTCAGATTGATGGGGCAAGTAGTTTACGAGGGGCGATCAAAAAACGAAAAATTCAAAATTTTTCATCGATTGAGTCCAAAATTTTTTTGGCCAAAAAATTTACCATCGAATTTTCGACTTTTGAGGGCGGATTCTAAAGTAAAATAACCCGAGAAAAACGATGGTGAAACCCGTTTCTCAAAATCTTTCGTAGTTTCGGAGATATTGAGCTTTGAATATTTTTGCAACTCAAAATTCAATATCCGAACTTTGATCGCTCATAACTCAGTTATTTGTAGACCGATCTTAATGAGTTTTACTTTTTTGAATTACACGTGAAATTCTGCGTAAAATGAGCACCAATACTTCAATATTGCCGCATAAATAAGTGACTTTTCGACCGTGTCTGAATTAGAGACCCAAAATCAGCTAACTTCTATACTAAAAAATAAAATTTCGAATTCGAATCATCAAATATCGATTTCTAAGCTAAAAAATCGCGAGAAAAACGATTTCGAAAAGGGTTTTTTTATATTCGCTTTAAATCTGGAGATATCGAGAAAAATCGTTTTCGAACCTCCAAAATTTGGACAACCTCTGGCGACAACCCAAAATTTCGAACGGCTCGAATTTAGTTATTTGTAGACGGAGGAAACAAATGATGACACTTTTGGATTTAGCGCGAAATTCTGCGTAAAATGAGCCCACATAGCTTAAATTTCCTTGCCAAATAACCAAGATATCGACCGAAATAGATTTTCAGAGGGTGGTTTTAGGGTCATTTTCAAGACGCTGGTTCGAGGCGAAAATTGCGCTTAGTACCATTGAATTATATATCGATCGAAAGAGGAGCTCAATATCTATAAACTGGCCAAATCTCAGATTGATGGGGCAAGTAGTTTACGAGGGGCGATCAAAAAACGAAAAATTCAAAATTTTTCATCGATTGAGTCGCAAAATTTTTTTGGACAAAATATTGACCATCGAATTTTCGACTTTTGACGGCGGATTCTAAAATAAAATGACCTGAGAAAAACGATGGTGAAAACCGTTTCTTAAATTCTTTCGTAGTTTTTGAGATATTGAGCATTGCAAATTTTTCAACTCAAAATTCAATATTCGAAACTTTGATCGCTCATAACTCCGTTATTTGTGGACCGATCTTAACGGGTCTTACCTTTTTGGATTCTGCGCGAAATTCTGCGTAAAATGAGTGCTAAGTCACCAAAATAATCTAAGAAAAATCCAAAGAGAAGTACAATCGATGTCAGAAAAATTCAAACAGAACCAAAAGTAAAATAAATTTAGAGAACCCAAAAAGAAAGCACCGTTTTCTCAAGCACCCGGGCCTCGAACCCCCGTAATTCGCGTCTTGTAGAAAAATCGAAGAAAAGGGTTTAGAAAATCCTCTAAATTTTTGTCTGCAGAGATCCAATTTAGATGTGTTGTACAAAGTTAAACAGACCGGATTCTAGCCCGATCTCCTTTAACTGATAATGTAAAATTTATGATCTGTAAAAAGGGCCCTAAGAAACTTAAGTACTCACCGACGTTGACGAGCAGCATCATTAGAAAACATGAAACAAAGCTCACAGAACGAGCATAAGTAAGAGCCAACATTGTCTCACACTCATTAGACCAAAGTTCGTGTTTCTTCCGGTTCTCTTATACTTTCAGTGTTTTATTCAGTTTTCTAACGACTCGAGGGACCTCCACCACACGCCACACGTCTTAAAAAATTCAATGTAATTCACTTTAGCACGTTTTTTATTAAAAAGTTGCCCCAATATTGTGTGTTTTAATACCAACTGAATTTTATTTTAGTCAAAATCAGTCGATGCGTTCGATGCGTTTCGAACTCTTCAGGGCGCGAAAAGGTGGGCGTGTCTCTTGGCTCTTGCTCGCCGATGCCATCCGCAAGAATTGCGAGTCGCGACTGAACCAAAAGCGGGTTTATTGTGCCTCCACCAGGTTTTAGCGCACGCCCTTTGTGCACGACTTCAACCCCAAATAATCAACTCAAGAGTTATGATGTATGTAAACTACACACATCGCTGGTCCGATGCGGGGCGGTAATGACTTAATGGGACAGTTTAAAAAAATCGATTTTTTTTTCTCATGCATTCTTGAACAGTTTGGAGAATAAAACTTGCGTTTCTGTCGCAACTACAATATTTACAGTGGAATTATCTTCGTTCAACTTGCATATTCACGTAGACACTTTAAACAAGGGAACATTTTCTTTCGTATCGCGTTACCATCTTTGTACACTTGCAACACGTCACAAACAAATTAGGGAATTATTTCGAAAAGCTCCGGCAGTCTGGGATGGGAGATAAAAATAATGAACTTTTTAAAAGACCCGGAGCGGTGTTTATACAGTGTGTTCTACTTAGGAGAAAAATATGAGATTTACCAGAGTTGCTCTTTTTACATTCTCTAGATCTTGTAAAATTTTTTCTAATTTTTCTATAATTGGATTTATTTTTCAAATTGCGATTAAATTTTAATAAAAATAAGGGTAGTTTTGGATTCAGCGCTAAAATTTTGCAACTCAAAATTCAATATCCGAAACTTTGATCAGTTAATTAAATGGACCAATCTTAAAAACTCTCACTTTTTTGGATTCTACGTGAAATTCTACGTAAAATGAGCACCAATACTTTAAGATTGCTTCATGAATAAGCGAGACATTGAGAGAATTTGATTTGGAGATTAAAAGGCAGTTAACTACTACAATAAAAAAATGAAAATTTTGAATTCAAATGATCTAAGATCGATTTCTTAGGTAAAAAGGGCGAGAAAAACTATTCCGAAAAGAGTTGTTTGATAGTTGTCATAATTGTTTTCGAACCTCCTAAATTTTGGCTCTCTGGCGACAACTCAAAATTTCAACCGCTTCTAACTGAGTTATTTGTTCACGTACAAGAAAAATAAGTATATTTTTGGATTCAGCGCAAAATTCTGCGTTAAATGAGCCCACATAACTCAAATTTCCTTAAGAGATAAACGAGCTATCGACCGAATTACATTTTCAGTCGCTGTTTTGGGGCGAAAATTGCATTTAATATTATTGAATTATATATTGATCGAAAGAGAAGCTCGAGGTCTATCAATTGGCCAAATCTTAGATCTATCGGGCAAATAGTTTACAAAGGGCGATCAAAAAACGAAAAATTTAAAAATTTTTATCGGTTGAGTGCAAATTTTTTTGCCCAAAAAATTTTCTATCGAATTTTCGACTTTTGAGGGCGCATTCTAAAGTAAAATAAGCCGAGAAAAACGATGGCAAAAAGCGTCTCTCAACATCTTTCATAGCTTTGAAAATTTTCCAACTCAAAATTCAATATTTGAAAGTTTGATCGCTTATAACTCAGCTATTTGTGGGCTGATCTCAACGAATGTTACGTTTTTAAAATCCGAGTGAAATTCTGCGTAAAATGAGCACCAATATGTTAAGATTGCTGTATCAATAAGCGAGATAGCGATCGAGTCTGAATTTAAGACTGAAAGGCAGCTAACTTCTACATTGAAAAAATGAAAATTTTCAATTCAAAGTATTTAAAATCGATTTTTAAGGTAAAAAATTTCGAGAAATACGATTTTGAAAAAGGATTTTTTTATATTCGCCTTAATTCCGCCTTAATTAATTTCGAACCTCCAAAACTTTGGCCCTCTGGCGACAACCCAGAAATCCAAACAGCTCTAATTTAGTTATTTGCTCACGAACGAGAAAAATGATGGTACTTTCAGATTCAGGGCGAAATTCTGCGTAAAATCAGTCCATATAGCTCAAATTTCCTTTTCAAATAACCGATATATCGCCCGAAATAGATTTTCAGAGGGTGTTTTTAAGGTCATTTTCAAGGCGCTGTTTCGAAGCGAAAACTGCGTTTAGTATTATTGAATTATATATGGATCGAAAGAAGAGCTCGAGATCTATAAACTGACCAAATCTCAGATCGATCGGTCAAGTAGTTTACGAGGTGCGATCAAAAAACGAAAAATTGAAAATTTTTTTTTGATTGAGTCGCAAAATTTTTTTGCCAAAAAAATCGACTATGGAATTTTCGACTTTTGGCGGCGGATTCTAAAGTAAAATGACCCGAGAAAAATGATGGTGAAAACCGTTTCTTAAAATCTTTCGTAGTTTCGGAGATATTGAGCTTTAAAAATTTTCTAACTCAAAATTCAATATCCGAAAGTTTGATCGCTCATAACTCCGTTATTTGTAAACCGATCTTAACGAGTCTTACCTTTTTGAATTCTACGTGAAATTCTGCGTAAAATGAGCACCAATACTTTAATATTGCCGCAGAAATAAGTGAGTTAACGATCGTGTCTGGATTAGAGACCTAAAAGCAGCTAACTCCCATACTGAAAAAAATAAAATTCTGAATTCGACGAACTATCGAAGATCGATCTCTAAGCTAAAAAATGTCAAGAAAAACAATTTCGAAAATGATTTTTTCATATTTGCTTTAATTCCGGAAAAATCTAGAAAAATCTAGAAAAATCGTTTTCTTACCTCCAAAATTTTGGCCCCCTGGCGACAATCCAGAATTCCAAACGGCTCTATTTAAGTTATTTGTTTACGGACGAGAAAAATGATGGTAGTTTTGGATTCAGCGCGAAATTCTGCCTAAAGTGAGCCCATATAGCTTATATTTTCTTGCCAAATAACCGAGATATCGACCGAAATAGATTTTCAGAGGGTGTTTTAGGGTCATTTTCAAGGCGCTGTTTCGAAGCGAAAACTGCGTTTAGTATTATTGAATTATATATGGATCGAAAGAGCAGCTCGAGATCTATCAACTGGCCAAATCTCAGATCGATAAGGCAAGCAGTTTACGAAGGGCGATCAAAAAACCAAAATTTTAAAAATTTTCATCGATTGAATCGCAAAATTTTTTTGCCCAAAAAATCAACCATCGAATTTTCGACTTTTGACGGCGGATTCTAAAGTAAAATGACCCGAGAAAAATGATGGTGAAAACCGTTTCTCGAAATCTTTCGTAGTTTCTGAGATATTGAGCTTTGAAAATTTTGCAACTCAAAATTCAATATCCGAAACTTTGATCGCTCATAACTCAGTTATTTGTAAACCGATCTTAACGAGTCTTACCTTTTTGAATTCTACGTGAAATTCTGCGTAAAATGAGCACCAATACTTTAATATTGCCGCAGACATAAGTGAGTTATCGATCGTGTCTGGATTAGAAACCTAAAAGCAGCTAACTTCTATACTGAAAAAAAAAATTCGAATTCGAACTATCGAAGATCGGTTTCTAAGCTAAAAAATCTCGAGAAAAACGATTTCGAAAAGGATTTTTTCATATTTGCTTTAATTCCGGAGAAATTGAGAAAAATCGTTTTCGAACCTCCAAAATTTTGGCCCTGTGGCGACAACCCAAAATTCCAAACGCATGTAACTCATGTTATTTTTTGACTGACAAGAAAAACAATAGTGGTTTTGGATTTAGCGCGAAATTCTGCGTAAAATTAGCCCATATAGCTCAAATTTCCTCAATAATTACCCGAGAGATCGACCGAATCAGATTTTCAGAGGGTGTTTTTAGGGTCATTTTCAAGAAGCTGTTTCTGGGCGTTTAGTACCATTGAATTATATATCGATCGAAAGAGCAGCTTGAGATCTATCAACTGGCCAAATCTCAGATCGATAGGGCAAGCAGTTTACGAGGGGCAATCAATAAACGAAAAATAAAAAAAATTTCATCGATTGAGGGGCAAAATTTTTTTACCTAAAAATTCGACCATCGAATTTTCGACTTTTGAGGGCGAATTCTAGAGTAAAATAACCCGCCAAAACCGATGGTAAGAACCGTTTTCTAAAAGCTTTTGTAGTTTCGGAGATATTGAGCTTTGAAAATTTTCTATCTCGAAATTCAATATCCGAAACTTTGATTGCTCATAACTCTGTTATTTGTGGACCGATTTGAACTGTTACCTCTTTGAATTCCTCGTGAAATTCTGCGTAAAACGAGCGCCAATACTTTAAGATTGCAATTCTTTTTAGACCCCTTTGACAAATTTTCTGAAAATCTCTTTAGAGTATTTGGACTTCTTAAGATTCTCCTTAAAATCTCCAAGTTCTCGTTAGATTTTCTTAAGATTCCCGCAGCGACTTCGCCCCTTGTATACCAATAAACCACTGGTCCTCATGCATGTTTAAGTGGTAACCGGCGTATTTGGAAACAAAGGGAAACAATCGGAAGGCAAACCCTGATTGCGATTTCCTTCCGACATTAGCGTAGTAATTTTCCCCCTGAACCGCCCCCTTTGTGATTTAATGGTCACGTGTTTTTGCTTCCATGCAAGCGGTAAATATGGTGGCTAATAACTCTATCCGTTGCAAGACAAATGCACAATAGCGTCACGTTATCTAAACGAGGGAGGAATATTAGTCATGCGAGATTATTTGCTTCTAGGTCCAGGTTGGGCGATTATCACCCTTGAAAATTTCCTCCATAAACAGGGGGGCCTGCTGTTTCTTCTCCAGGTCTCTGACTAGAGGGTGAAGGTAAATTACTCTGGTCGATGTTCAATTTCCAACCCTCACCCTCTGGGTTTTGGTCATTTTCCGTTGCGGGTGCGATATGAATCATTCGATTGATTTATTATTGGTTATTTTCACGTCAGGTGCTAGAATATGAGCACGAAGTGGAGAGTTTCACACGGTAATAGCAATAGCAGTCGTGTTAATCAAAGAATTCGAGGCTAAACGTGCGGAAGGCTCCTCTGGGAATTAGCCAACGATGAAGAGATAAAACGCCGGCAATTTCCAGACGTAAATACGCGATAATATAATTACTGGGAGGCACTCCGGATATTATTTGTTTTATTCAGTTTCAGCCTCATCCAAAGTACCCGTTCTGTGATGATACGTGGATGAAAGCGCATAAATCAAGCTGCACAGTTCCGTCTTTATTAGCTTTCCCGAGCGAAATATCCATTAAACAATTAGGGGAAATGCGTCATTGTGTTGGAACTACGGACGATGAATTTATCCACGGTATTACATGGTGTTTGATGAAAACTGACAGTTTCTTAGAAATAAACAGACTAATGAAAACATGACGTTTAAACTCGGATACAACGGGAGAATAACTCAAACAGCAGAGAGCACGAAAGCTCCGGAAGGATAATTGACGCAGATTCGGTTGTTCTTCCAAAGTTCTTCCTTTTAGTTCTGATTCTTCGTTCGTTTTCACATTTACAGAGGCGGAACTTCTCAGATTCTCTCTGATTCGTCTGTAGAATCTTTCTTCTAACTTTTTCAGCTTATTTTGATTTTCAATATTTGATGAAGGCGCAAAAAATTGCTCAATATCTGTAATAGATTTCTAGATATTTACCTTTAATAATAAGAAAAATATAACTTTGATCGCCCATAACTCAGTTTTTTATTGTCGGATCTGAATTTCATTCCGAGATTTGGAATGTGCGCAAAATTTTGCGTTCAATAATGTGTAATAAAGTTTACTCAAAAATTAAGCGAGATATTGATATCAGAAGTTTTAGTTTTAGTCATGAATTTTCGCGAAAAACTGCAACTTTTGACTTTTGGAAAATCTAAGAACTATTTTTTATGTAAAACATGGCGAGAAAAACGATGCCGCAAACGGTTTCCAAATATTTCTATTAGTTTTCGAGATATTGAGCACGGAATGTTTCGAACCTTCAAAAATTTGGCCCTCTGGCGTAAACCCAAAATTTCAAACGGCCATAACTCAGTTATTTATTGACGAAAATGATAAATTCTCATGTTTTTGAACTCAGCGTAAAATTCTGCGTAAAATGAGACCCAAATTTGTTGAGTTTGCGTAATAAATAAACGAGGCATTGGCCAACAACTGTTTTGAAAGCATCATTTTAGGGTGATTTTCAATCAATGTTTCCAAAATGAAAACGACGTTTAATAGCATTGAATAATATATCGGTCGAAAGAGGAGTTCAAAATCTATTTACTGGCCAAATTTGAGAGCTATCGGACAAATCGTTTACGAGTTATGGCCAAAAATAAAAAAAATTAAAAATTTTCATCGTTTGAGTCGGAATTTTTTTTTCGCGAAAAATCGACTATCGAATTTGGGCTTTTGAGAACATTTTCGAACGTAAAATGAGCCGAGAAAAAGAATGGCGCAAACCGCATCTCAATATCTCAAATAATTTCCGAAATATTTAACTTTAAAAATTACGAAAAATGAAAAAAATTGAAAATCAACTTTCCGAAACTTTGATCGGCCATAACTCAGTTATCATCTGTTGTCGGATCTGAATTTAAATTTCAGATTTGGAATCTGCGTAAAATTCTGCGTACACTAATGTATAATAACTTAAGTTTACTCTAAAAAATAAGCGAGATATCGATATCAGAAGTTTGGCCATAGTTTTAGTCATGAATTTTTGCGAAAATTTGCAAATTTCGATTGTAGAAAAATCAAAGAACTATTTCTTATGTAAAAAATCACGAGAAAAACGATGGCGCAAACCGCATCTCAATATCTGAAATAGTTTCTGAGATATCGCGCACGAATTGTTTTGAACCTTGGAAAATTTGGCCCTCTGGCGTAAACCTAAAATTTCAAACGGCCATAACTCGGTTATTTATTGAAAAAAATTCAAAAATTATCATGTTTTTGAATTCAGCGTAAAATTCTGCGTAAAATGAGACCTAAATTTGTTGAGTTTGCGTAATAAATAAACGAGGTATTGGCCAAAAACTGTTTTGAAAACGTCATTTTAGGATGATTTTCAATCAATGTTTCCAAAATGAAAACGACGTTAAATAACTTTGAATTATACATCAGTCGAAAGAGGAGCTCGAAATCTATCTACTGACCAAATTTAGGATCGATCGGACAAATAGTTTACAAGCTATGGTCAAAAATAAAAAAAATGAAAAATTTTCATCGTTTGAGTCGTAATTTTTTTTCGCGAAAAATCGACTATCGAATTTTAGGCTTTTGAGAACATTTTCTAACGTAAAATGAGTCGAGAAAAAGAATGGCGCAAACCGCATCTCAATATCTCAAATAATTTCCGAAATATTTAACTTTAAAAATTACGAAAAATGAAAAAAATTGAAAATCAACTTTCCGAAACTTTGATCGGCCATAACTCAGTTATCTGTTGTCGGATCTGAATTTAAATTTCAGATTTGGAATCTGCGTAAAATTCTGCGTACACTAATGTATAATAACTTAAGTTTACTCTAAAAAATAAGCGAGATATCGATATCAGAATTTTGTCCATAGTTTTAGTCATGAATTTTTGCGAAAATTTGCAATTTTCGACTGTAGAAAAATCAAAGAACTATTTCTTATGTAAAAAATCACGAAAAAAACGATGGCGCAAACCGCATCTCAATATCTGAAATAGTTTCCGAGATATCGCGCACGAATTGTTTTGAACCTTGGAAAATTTGGCCCTCTGGCGTAAACCCAAAATTTCAAACGGCCATAACTCGGTTATTTGTTGAAAAAAATTAAAAAATTATCATGTTTTTGAATTCAGCGTAAAATTCTGCGTAAAATGAGACCTAAATTTGTTGAGTTTGCTTAATTAATAAACGAGGTATTGGCCAAAAACTGTTTTGAAAACTTCATTTTAGGGTGATTTTCAATCAATGTTTCCAAAATGAAAACGACGTTTAATAGCATTGAATTATATATCGGTCAAAAGAGGAGCTCAAAATCTATTTACTGGCCAAATTAGAGAGCTATCGGACAAATCGCTTACGAGTTATTGCCAAAAATAAAAAAAATGAAAAATTTTCATCATTTGAGTCGGAATTTTTTTTCGCGAAAAATCGACTATCGAATTTTGGGCTTTTGAGAACATTTTCTAACGTAAAATGAGTCGAGAAAAAGAATGGCGCAAACCGCATCTCAATATCTCAAATAATTTCCGAAATATTTAACTTTAAAAATTACGAAAAATGAAAAAAATTGAAAATCAACTTTCCGAAACTTTGATCGGCCATAACTCAGTTATCTGTTGTCGGATCTGAATTTAAATCTCAGATTTGAAATCTGCGTAAAATTCTGCGTACACTAATGTATAATAACTTAAGTTTACTCTAAAAAATAAGCGAGATATCGATATCAGAAGTTTGGCCATAGTTTTAGTCATGAATTTTTGCGAAAATTTGCAAATTTCGACTGTAGAAAAATCAAAGAACTATTTCATTTCTTATGTAAAAAATCACGAAAAAAACGATGGCGCAAACCGCATCTCAATATCTGAAATAGTTTCTGAGATATCGCGCACGAATTGTTTTGAACCTTGGAAAATTTGGCCCTCTTGCGTAAACCTAAAATTTCAAACGGCCATAACTCGGTTATTTATTGAAAAAAATTCAAAAATTATCATGTTTTTAAATTCATCGTAAAATTCTGCGTAAAATGAGACCTAAATTTGTTGAGTTTGCTTAATTAATAAACGAGGTATTGGCCAAAAACTGTTTTGAAAACTTCATTTTAGGGTGATTTTCAATCAATGTTTTCAAAATGAAAACGACGTTTAATAGCATTGAATTACACATCAGTCGAAAGAGGAGCTCGAAATCTATCTACTGGCCAAATTTGAGATCGATCGGACAAATAGTTTACAAGCTATGGCCAAAAATAAAAAAAATGAAAAATTTTCATCGTTTGAGTCGGAATTTTTTTTCGCGAAAAATCGACTATCGAATTTTGGGCTTTTGAGAACTTTTTCTAACGTAAAATGAGCCGAGAAAAACAATGGCGCAAACCGCATCTCAATATCTCTAATAGTTTTCGAGATATTTAACTTAAAAAATTACGAAAAATTAGGAAAAAATTAAAATCAACTATCCGAAATTTTGACCGGCCATAACTCAGTTATTTGTTGTCGGCTCTGAATTTAAATTCCAGATTTGGAATCTGTGGAAAATTCTGCGTACACTGATGTATAATAACTCAAATTTACTCAAAAAATAAGGTAGAAATCGATATCAGAAGTTTGGCATAATTTTAGTCATGAATTTTCGCGAAAAATTGCAACTGCCGACTTTTGAAAAATTTAAAAACTATTTCTTATGTAAAAATTTTCAAGAAAAATTATGGCGCAAACCGCAGCTTAATATCTTTAATAGTTTCCGAGATATTTAGCTTTAAAATTTAACTATCCGAAATTTTGACCGGCCATAAGCGAAATATCGACCGCAGAAGTTTTACATAGTTTAAGTCATAAAATTCGAACGCATTTATTTCAATTTTAATTACAGTTTTGTGAAATTGAGGATCGAAAAAAAAATTCAATAAAATTTTTAATCTAAGGATTGTGAACGTTTGTCGTCTTCTTGCCCGCAAACTGTCAAATCCCCCAAACATTCACTTTTCACACCTAAAAACTGCCACGCTGGCGTAAGTTACGACACGAATTTTCCCCCGAGCCGACTGCGAATGCCAATTTAATTCATCGTGATCGGATTGACCCCGAAAGGTCGTGCCCAACAATACACGCGTCTACACTTGATGCCCACATCTCTATTGATAAAATCCAATAACCCATTCGACCAGAATTTTACCTTGAAACTCGTCCGCGGCGTAGACGTAGTAGTGGGATTTTATCACCGTCGTAATCAGTAAAGAATCATGTAGTAACTCCGCTCCGTTGTTACAACACAATCGAAAAAATGTCAGAATACGACGTTACTAAACTGTTAAACCCCTCGGAAACCACCCCCGACTTAATCATCGACGGGGTGCATTACGGTCGCGGTGAATTCTATTGCGATGAGAAGACGTCACTCAAACACACCACTCTTGAGGTGAAATGTTGGCGGATTGTTCGAGATAAGTTGGAGCCGGTGGAAAAGAAGAAAAATGAGTTTTACAGTGAGCACACCTACATCGTGCTGTGGAGATCCAAAACCGACAGCGGAGAAAACGAAGTTTATTTCCACTGGAAAGGCGAAGATGCTCCCAAAGGACACTCGCCGCTTCCGGACTCCATCATCGGCAATCCTCCGGTGGAGAGAATCGTCCAGTGGGCCGAACCTCCGGCGTTTTTGCGTCTGTTCTCCGGAAGCTTCGTTGTCCACCGCGGAGGGGTGAGCACCCCGCGACTCTACCTCCTGCGAGGAGAAGTGGACTCCGAGGCACATCTCTTCGAAGTTGATTTGAAGAAGCACAGCCTCCGGAGCAGAACCGCGTTCATTTTACACTTCGAGAAGAGTGTTGTTTGGTACGGAAAGCAAGCCAGCGCGCGCTGCAAGAGTTTGGCTCGACAAACAGCTGAGAGGATCTTCGGAGGCGATGTTAGCGAAGAACAAGAAGGGGGCGAAACCAGTGCGTTCCTGGACACTCTCAAAGGGGGTCTCGACGACTATCTCCGCCACTTAGAATCAAAAGTGATCGACTACACCCCCAGACTTTTTTATTTTACGAAAATCACCGGATCGTTTCTTGTGGTGGAAGTCGAAAGCAGCCATAAGAGCGAGTTTTTGACGCCGTTTCCGGTCCTCCAGTCGCATTTATACACCGCGGAGCAACCAGGTGAGTTCCCTGAAACAATTCCTGTTAATTCCACGCTCTTCCAGCAATATTCCTCCTGGATGACAACGACGAGATTTGGATTTGGTACGGCTGGAATCGCGACGAAGACGCGGATTTTAAAAGCGACTCGTTTACTGTTGCCATAAACTACGCTAAGCGCAAAAGCAAAAGTATTCAGAGATTAGTGAAAATTCACAAAGTGATTGCCGGTTTCGAACCTTTGAATTTCACGAATTTGTTTCCGGTTTGGAGGAAACGGGAAGACATCGCGCAACTTCAAAAAGAGGTTGGTTCTTAAAATTTCGATAATTCTTGGGGAATTTGCTATCAGAGGCTGTCTTGTTTCAGGATGGTGTGCTGCCGGCAATAAATCCTTTGGCGGAAATTATTTCAGAGGATGGTCAATCTTGATTTGAAACTTTTATTTATTTTTTATTTAATTTGATAATTTTGGAACTGTAATAGCGGGGGAATTTTTGAGACTCGCTTAGTTACTTTGTGTGATTGTCTATAATATAGTTATAGAGAAAAAAATATCAATTTGAAGATTTTTTTGAAGCGAACAAAAAATTTCCAAAATTGAGTTCGTCTAGTTTCGACACTAAAACTTCTAACTTTAGTAGTTTTAAGGCTAAAACAATGAAATTTGGAGGGGAAGTTGCCTCTCTCATGCTACTTAACTGTGCCAAGTAACAAAATTAGCCAATAAGACAGATTTTAGAAATTTTCATATTTAAAGCAAAACGAAAATTTTGTGTTTGAAATAAAAATGTGTAACTCGGACAGTTTTAATGCAAAAACAATGAAATTTAAGGAAAATATTACTACAGGTAATTAATATGGCTAAATGCAGAATTATAGAGCCAAAAAGACAGATTTTGGATTTTTTTTTATTTAGAGCGGACCGAAAAATTTCTGTTTTGAACTAACATGTGTAACTCGACCAGTTTTAACGCAATAGCAATGAAATTTACGGGAGATATTTTCTCTGGCATGCCAATTAACTGTCTGAAGTTTCAAAATTATAGAGCCAAAAACACGGATTTTAGAAATTTTTATATTTAGAGGGAACTAAAAAAAATTTTGTTGTCTATTAAAACTTGTAACTCGGGCAGTTTCAATGGAAAACTAATGAAACTTAAGGGAGATATTACCTCTGGCATGCCAATTAAGTGTACTAAAGTACAGAATTACAGAGTGAAAAAGACAGATTTTGGAAATTTTTATATTCGGAGCCGACCAAAAAATTATCCGTTTTGAATTAACACGTGTAACTTGGACAATTTTTATGCAAAAACAATGAAATTTAAGGGAGATGTTACCTTTGACATACCAATTAACTGTAGTAAAATTCAGAATTATAGAGCCAAAAAGACAGATTTTGGTTTTTTTTTTTATTTAGAGCGGATCGAAAAATTTGTGTTTTGAACTAACACGTGTAACTCGACCAGTTTTAACGCAATAGCAATGAAATTTAAGAGAGATATTTTCTCTGGCATGCCAATTAACTGTCTGAAGTTTCAAAATTATACAGCCAAAAACGCGGATTTTGGAAATTTTTATATTTAAAGGGAACTAAAAAAAATTTTGTTGTCTATTAAAACTTGTAACTCGGGCAGTTTCAATGGAAAACTAATAAAATTTAAGTGAGATATTACCTCTGGCATGCCAATTAAGTGTACTAAAGTGCAGAATTACAGAGTGAAAAAGACAGATTTTGGAAATTTTTATATTCGGAGCCGACCAAAAAATTATCCGTTTTGAATTAACACGTGTAACTTGGACAATTTTTATGCAAAAACAATGAAATTTAAGGGAGATGTTACCTTTGACATACCAATTAACTGTAGTAAAATTCAGAATTATAGAGCCAAAAAGACAGATTTTGGTTTTTTTTTTTATTTAGAGCGGATCGAAAAATTTGTGTTTTGAACTAACACGTGTAACTCGACCAGTTTTAACGCAATAGCAATGAAATTTAAGGTAAATATTTTCTTTGCCATGCCAATTAACTGTCTGAAGTTTTAAAATTATAGAGCCAAAAACACGGATTTTGGAAATTTTTATATTTAAAGGGAACTAAAAAAAATTTTGTTGTCTATTAAAACTTGTAACTCGGGCAGTTTCAATGGAAAACTAATAAAATTTAAGTGAGATATTACCTCTGGCATGCCAATTAAGTGTACTAAAGTGCAGAATTACAGAGTGAAAAAGACAGATTTTGGAAATTTTTATATTCGGAGCCGACCAAAAAATTATCCGTTTTGAATTAACACGTGTAACTTGGACAATTTTTATGCAAAAACAATGAAATTTAAGAGAGATGTTACCTTTGACATACCAATTAACTGTAGTAAAGTGCAGAATTATAGAGCCGAAAAGAGAGGCTTTAATTTTTTTTTTTATTTTGAGCATACCAAAAAATGATGTGTTTTTTAACTAACACGTGTAACTCGGACAGTTTCAATGAAAAAACAATGAAATTTAAGGAAGATATTACTTCTGGCATGCCAGTTAACTGTACTAAAGTGCAGAATTATAGAGCCAAAAAGATAGATTTTGGTTTTTTTTTAATCAGAGTGAACCGAAAAATTTTGTGTTTTGAACTAACACGTGTAACTCGGACAGTTTTAACGCAACAACAATGAAATTTAAGAGAGGTATTATCTCTGACATGCCAATTAACTGTCTAAAGTTTCAAAAGTATAATTCCAAAGAGACAGATTTTGGAAATTTTTATATTTAGAGCAAACCCAAAAATGTTATTTTAACGCAATAACAACGAAATTCACAGGAAATATTACATTTGACATCATGAAATTGAAAAGTTGTAGAACCAAAAAGACAGATTTTGAAAATTTTTATGTTTAGAGCGAACCAAAAATTTTTGTATTGAGAATTAATAAGTGCAACGCAAATACAATAAAATTTAAGGGAGATATTACTTCTGGCATGCCAATTAATTGTTACAAAGTGCAGAATTGTAGATCCAAAAAAGCAGGTTTTGGAATTTTTTTGATTAGAGCGAACGAAAAATTTTGTGTGTTTGAAATTATTACATATAACTCAGGCAGTTTTAACGCAAAAACAATGAAATTTGAGGAAGATATTACCTTTGGCATGCCAATTAACTGTACTAACGTGCCAAATTATAAAGCCAAAACGACTTTTGGAAATTTTTGTATGTATAAATTAATACGTGTAACTCTGGCAATTTTGACACAATAACAATAAAATTTACAGGAAATATTACCTCTGGCATGCCAATTAACAATGTTTAATTGCAAAGTTCTAGAGCCAAAATGACAGATTTAGGAAATTTTTATATTTGGAGCGTACCGAAAAAATTTGTGATTTGTTCTAAAACGTGTAACCCAGGCAGTTTTATTGCAAAAACAATGAAATTTGAAGGAGATATTACCTCTGGCATGCCAATTAACTGTGTAAAATTGCAATATTATAGAGCCAAAAAGACAGATTTTGGAATTTTCCAAATAAAGGACCGAAAATGGAATCAATTTACTTATGTTTATTTACAAAGTACAGTTAACACTCTTCACCACCACACCCCCCAACTCTTCGCTCGCCACGCAAAACGGAAACGCCTCCATCCCATTGCACGCAGCCCCAAACTCGCCCTTATTCGTGCTAACCAGCACAGCCCCAAAGAAGTTGGGAAATTTCCGCGCAATTCTTTGAATTGCGGTCTTGGCAGCTTTCGTTGGCGACGCCCCGTTCCTCAACTCCTCCACAGCTAGAAAACTACCCAAAAAATAAACCAATTTTTGAAAATAAAAAAGGTTGTACCTAGGGAGAAACCTCATCATAATATCGCCGTCTCCGGTGGCGACAGCAGCGCCAAACTCATTGTCTGCATAAGCTCCGGCACCCGGAATTGGGGAATCCCCGACTCTCCCCGGAATTTTATGATTCGCTCCGTTTGTTGAAGTTCCAGCTGCGACGTTCCCTGAGGCGTCGATGGAGATAATTCCAATGGTATCGTGGTTGGTGGAGGTGAAAAACTGCCACTCTTTACCAGTGACGTCGTTGGAGAGGTCGGTGGAACTGTAAGGGCCGCAGGACTTCGAAGGGTCCGGCTGGACGTTCTAGACCAACAGTTAGAAAAAACACGATTCTAAACCAACTCCTTACGTACTTGCCAGAAGTTCGGTTGGCAGTTATTCGCCCTCCAATTCCTCCACAAGTTCGTTGAAAAGTTCGTCGCCAATGACTCTTCTTTGAATTTGAAATTCTTCGCAAACTCCGTTGCTAAATCCCCGACGAGGAACGAATGTTTGGTGAAATCTAAGACGTGTCTGGCTACTTGAAGAGCGCTTTTGATTTTTCGCAGTGCCCCAACAGCCCCCATGTTCATTGTTGCTCCGTCGAAAATCATTGCGTCTAGAGTAGTCTCGCCATTTTCGTCCGGACTTCCCCCGAAACCCACACTGTGGTCACACTGGGAGTCTTCGCAAACTGTACCAGCGATGGTCACCGCGTCCAGGGCGCTTAGGGGAGTTTGTTCCATGATCGACCACACTAGGAGTAAAAGTAACAGGTAACAGGGCTGCCAACATTTTTTTAAATTGCGAGCCGCTCACCTCTTTCCGTCGCTTCTTTGAAATGCCACGTGTTCATGACTATTGGAATAGACGCTCGGGTGTTATAAAGAGAAATGAAGAAAACCAGAATCCTTAATGGGGCCATTTTTCTGGAAATAAACAGGAAATGCCTTTATATTTTCCAAGGTAATCAGCGATGAATTGTTGGTTGCCTAACTTCCCCAAACATAAGTGGTGTGGAATTTGAAAATTTGTATTAAATCAAAATAAAACGTTTTTTTGGACCTTTTTCTAAAGTTTGGGGCCTCGAAAATCGCAAGTATAAACAAACACCACTAAAATTAAACAGAAAATGCCTTTAAATTTTCCAAGGTCATCATCGAATGAATTGTTAGTTGCCTAACTTCCCCAACACAAGTGGCGTGGAATTTGAAAGTTTGTATTAAATCATAATAAAACGTTCCTTTGGACCTTTTTCTAGAACTGTGGGCCCTCGAAAATCGCAAGTATAAACACCGTTGAAATTTGCGAATTTCACTCATTTACACACGAGTTACAACACGATAAACATTTCTCATTTTTTAGGTTAGAATCACCCACCTGGTGGAATGTGGAACACTGCAGCGCACGATGCCCCAGGAAAACAACACAGATAACTACTACACGCTTTTAAATTGCGAACAAACTGCTTCTCACGAAGAACTAAAACAAAGTTATCAAGACCTGATAAGGAAATATCATCCTGATAAATGTGATGGTTCTTCTGAGATATTTCTTAATATAGATAAAGCCTGGAAAACTTTACGAGATGAGAATTCTAGACATGAGTACGATTTGTTTTTACAAAGACAATCGTATGCTGATAATGTGATGATCTATTTAAAGTTGAAAAAGAATGAGTTGGTATTTGGCGATGGAGATGTAGCCACATTCAGTTGCAGGTGTGGAAGTCATTTCACTATTCAAAAGGACGAGGTTGGGGAAGAGGATTATCTTGTGGAATGCGATGAATGTTCAAACTGTGTCCTTATAACGTAATTAAAGTTGTACTTTTAGTAGTAGTTTCGCTCTCTTTGCGGTAAAAAGAAAAGTGCCCTTGGTTCGATACGCATGGTTGCATTACATCCATTGCGTTTCAAAAAGAAATGAACCGCTTAAACGAAGCATAATAGACCATAAAACGTTCCTGGAGTAACTGTCTAAGAAAAAGACCCCGATAGAATTTTCAAATATAGAACCAAAAATTCAGATTTTGAAAATTTTCATATTCGAAGCGAACCGAAAATTTTGTGTGTTTTGAACTAATAGCAATGAAATTTAAAGAAGATATTACCCCTAGCATGCCAATTAACTGTACCAAAGTGCAGAATTATTGAGTCAAAAAAACAGATTTTAGAAATTTTTATGTTTCGAACGAACCAAAAAAAATTGTGTTTTAAACTAACACGTGTAACTCAGTTAATTTTAATGCAAAAACAATGAACTTTAAATGTTCAAACTGCGTCTTTGTATCGTAATTAAAGTTGTACTTTTAGTAGTAGTTTCCCTCTCCTTGCGGTAAAAAGCAGAGGGCCCTTGGTTCGATACGCATGGTTGCATTACATCCATTGCGTTTCAAATAGAAATGAACCGCTCAAACAAAGAATAATAGACCATACAAGACAGTCCCTGATAGAGTAATCTAATATAGAAACAAAAATTCAGATTTTGAAAATTTTCATATTTGAAGCGAACCGAAAATTTTGTGTTTTGAACCAAAACGTGCAACTCGGACAGTTTTAATGCAATAGCAATGAAATTTGAAGAAGGTATTACCTCTGGCATGTCAATTAACTGTACTTGAGTGCAGAATTATTGAACCAAAAAAACAGATTTTGGAAATTTTTATGTTTAGAGCGAACCAAAAAAAATTGTGTTGTAAACTAACACTTGTAACTCGACCAATTTTCATGCAAAAACAATGAAATTTCAAATTGTGTGTCCTTATATCATAATGAAAGTTGTACTTTTAGTAGTAGTTTCCCTCTCCTTGCGGTAAAAAGCAAAGTGCCCTTGGTTCCATACGCATGGTTCCATTACATCCATTGCGTTTCAAAAAGAAATGATACGCTCAAACGAAGTATAATAGACCATAAAACGTTCCTGAAGTAACTGTCTAAGAAAAAGACAGTCCCTGATAAAGTAATCTTGTAAAAATAGCTCACTTTTGTTAGTCCGTTTGCCTGGAAGAATAAAACAGTTTTTCCAGGAGTAAATAAATAAGACAGTCCCTGGAGAAGAGTTGGCTGTTATCAGTTTGTATTTCGATAAAATAATGCTGTCATGGCCTCAAGTCACAAAATTCACCACTCATTTCGTTAGGTAAGTGAAGTTGTATCAATAATAAAACCAATGAGGCTATTTATAGACATGTTTGACCCCTAAATATCCCACCTAAATAAGTCAAAAGCCTTATCAACAAAAATCTCGAAATTCCGTTTTCAAAAACCGCGAGATGCGTGAAAACGTCTACGCACCCAAAGGTGTGGCTTGTTGACCTTTGCCAGTCCGAAGGACAATATTATCAAAAGTCCTCCGATCAAAGTAACCTGTGATTTCTCACCTCACTGTTATTTATAGCCCCCTTGGTCTTACTCTTCCAGACAGTACAAGTTCACCGGCTGCAAAATGTCACGCAAATTCGTTGTTGGTGGTAACTGGAAGATGAACGGCGACAAGAAGCAAATCGGCGAGATTGTCAACTTTCTGAAGACAGGCCCCTTAAATCCAGACACTGAAGTCGTTGTTGGCGTCCCAGCGTTGTACCTCGAGCATGTGAGATCGAGTTTACCACCGGCGATTGGGGTTGCTGCTCAGAACTGTTATAAAGTAGCCAAAGGAGCTTTCACGGGGGAGATTTCTCCGGCGATGATCAAAGATATTGGGGTGAATTGGGTGATTTTGGGGCACTCTGAACGCAGGCAGATCTTCGGGGAAAGCGATGAGTTGGTGGCGGAAAAGGTGGCGCATGCTTTGGAGGCTGGATTGAGGGTCATTGCGTGTGTTGGGGAGACGTTGCAAGAACGCGAAGCTGGGAAAACCGAGGAGGTTGTCTTTAGACAGACTCAAGCAATTGCGAATAAAATCCAGGACTGGTAAGGAAGACACAGAAGGTAAAATCAAATTTTATCACGAAATTGTAGGTCAAATGTTGTTATTGCTTATGAGCCTGTTTGGGCTATTGGAACTGGGAAAACTGCAACCCCCCAGCAGGCTCAAGACGTCCACAAAGCTTTGAGGAAGTGGTTCAATGACAAGATTGGTAAAGTTGTTGCTTCAATGATTCGCATACAGTATGGGGGCTCTGTGACCGCCGCTAATTGTAAAGAACTAGCAGGGCAACCTGATATCGACGGATTTTTAGTCGGGGGGGCTTCTTTGAAACCCGAATTTGTAAATATCGTCAACGCCAAGCAATAAATCAACTCAGTGTATAGATCAATGTTCTAGAATAAAGACTGAAGTAATGTTAGACTTTATTAAAAATATGGTTCTTCATGTATCAAATGAAGCTGCCTTTAAACTAACTTCATTAATAAATTAGAATCTATTATAAATCATAACCAAGTCTTAATCCCTATACAAAATAAAAAAGTATTTCCATCTTTGATCCCACCGTATCTTTACAAGAACTCTTCACACCAGTCATTTAAACATTGCCAGCAATCTGAAGACTGTTTCGCGTTGGCCTGGCAGGTATCCTTCATCCACTCCTGAAACAATTCTTGATTCTTCTTCAACACCAAGAACTGACCAAGTACGACGTACGCCTACAAAAAATTAAATAAAAGTTTACGCAATATAACACAACCTTGTCGAATCCAGCGGCGGCAAGACGACGCCCCAGAACTTCGCCCACGCCGGCTAAATCCGTCACTGGTTTTTCGCCCATGGGCTCGGCGACAAAATTGCGATGCTTTTGCGAAGTACTCGACATTTTCACTTCGCTTTTTGCAATAACAAAGACGAATCAAACGGAATGAACCAAGCGTTTAAAATCTCATATGACAAGAATGACAGGTGACAGTTGGAGAAACGAAATGTCCCTAGAAAAATCAATGAGACAACACAATTGTAGGTTCATAAATTCAAAATTGGGGTAGAAACAGTGGATAATAACAAAAGTTTCGTTCTCCTGGGCCCCAATTTGACAAAAAGAGTCGTTTTGTATTTTAATTTCCTTCAAAAGTTTCGACGCTTGTGCTGCCATCTACGCGGTTGACAACCCAGTTACATTTGTTGTTATTTTGACAGACCTGTCGCATCTTATTGTTTATAAATAAAACCACCCGCGTTTTCTTCATGACTATAAACAATGAACAGCGTCTTTCAAATAACTGATTGTTGTCGCATTTGTTTGCGTGTGGAAAGTGCTTTAACCCCCATAACCTCTCTAGACAGTGATAATATAAAATTATGTGATAAACTCCTAGCCTGCGTCTCCGACATCGTAAGTTGCACCAAAACCTCAATTTCCCCTCATTTCGTACTTTTCCAGGCATGGATAAAAGACGGCTACTCGCACTTGCTCTGTTCGAGCTGCACGGAAAAACTCCGAATCTCCTACGATTTCCGCTTGATGTGTATAAACTCCGAGAGCACCTCGCAGCAGTACTTCACCCAAGAAAAAGTCACGTCGTACACGAATCTCGATGAGTACCAGTTGGCGAACGCGATCCACATCGTCGATAACCCCCAGAAGGAGAACACGAATAACCACAACACTGAATACCTCCAGTTTAAGCAGTTCCTCGATGAAAACCCCCTCGCCAAGTCGACGAGACAGGTGGAGAACTCCCCGAGCGCGAGTCCTGACTCAGTGGCCACCACCGGTTTCGCCAAATACGAGAAAAACGCGAAGAAGTTGGTCGTACCGACGAGATCGGTGAAAACGCAGACTCAGCCTCTTCCTCAGTACCCCACGTTGACTCCAGCAGCGGCTCGGTTGGAGGCCCAACAGAGCAAAACGACGATAATCGTCGAGGATCCGTACAAATGGTCGTGCGAGCTCTGTGGGAAAAAGTACGCGAAGAACGCGAATTTGAAGATCCACATGAGGACGCACACGGGGGAGAAGCCCTTTGAGTGCAAATATTGCGAGAAGAAGTTCCACCACTCGTCGCATCTGCGGGAGCACATTCGGCGGCACACCGGGGAAAAACCCTTTCAGTGTAAAGTCTGCGAGAAGCGGTTTACCATCACGGCGGAGCTGACGGTGCACATGAGGATACACACGGGGGAGAAGCCCTACGCGTGTAATTGCTGCGAGAAGCGCTACATCAAAGCGAGTGATCTTCAGGTTCATATGAGGTCGCACACCGGCGAAAAACCGTTCGCTTGCAACTTCTGCGAGAAGAAATTCACCTCTGGGTACATCCTCAACTCCCATTTGAAGACGCACACGGGGGACAGGCCCTGGCAGTGCACAGTCTGCGGGAAAACCTTCACGCAGTCGTCGCACCTAACAGTCCACATGAAGAAGCACACCGGCGAGAAATTCAGTTGCAAAATCTGCCCCCAGGAATTCACCCATTCATCCCAACTTACGGTCCACATGAGGCAGCACACGGGGCGCCAACCGTACAAATGCATGATTTGTGATAAAATCTGCAACTACGCGTCGGAGCTCCAATCGCACATGATGAAGCACACGGGGGAGAAGTTCACCTGCATCACCTGCGATAAGAAATTCACCACAGCGGCGTATCTGCAGGAGCACACGAGGACCCACACGGGGGAGAACCTCTTCGGGTGCGCGGTGTGTGACCGCACCTTCACTAGAGCGAACTATTTAGACAAACATCTGAGGACCCACACGGGCGAAAAACCCTTCACCTGCGAATTGTGCGGGAAGAAGTTCACGCAGAGTAGTAGCTTGAATGTGCATTTTAGGAAGCACACGGGGGAGAAGCCCTACACCTGCAGTATTTGTAATCGGAGTTTCGCGACGTCGTCGTATCTGTCGGTGCATTTGAGGAAGCATAAAAAGTATGTGAACAACGTGTAGGTGTGGGGCGAATTTCATACGTGGAAAAAATCGTGTGCGCAATCTGAGTGAGTTACTATAGCGTGTTCATCGAGACGAGTCGGCACGACAAAACGTTGAGCCGCTTGGAAGCATCCAATAGGAATTCAACAAAATTTAGAAGCATTCAATAGCAACGCACAAAAATTTTGAAGCCTCCAATCGGAATGCCGCAAAATGTGGAAGTATCCAATAACAACGCAGCAAAGTCTACACGCATCCAATCGGAATTCAACAAAATCTAAAAGCATTCAATAGCAATTCCACTAATTTTGGATGCATCCAATATCAATGCGGCAAAGTCTAAAAGCATCCAATAAAATTTGAGGAAAATGTGGAAATATCCAATTAGAATTCCGAATGATGACAATTCTGGAAGCATCCAATAGCAACGCAGAAAAATTTGGAAGCGTCCAATCGGAATGCGGAAGAAATGTGGAAGTGTCCAATAACAACGCAGCAAAGTCCAGAAGCATCCAATCGGAATTCAACAAAATCTAAAAGCATTCAATAGCAATCCATCAAAATCTGGATGTATCCAACGTCAATGCGGCAAAGTCTGAAAGCATCCAATAAAAATTGAGGAAAATGTGGAAATATCCAATAGAATGCAGAATGTCAAATCTGGAAGCAACCAATAGCAACGCAGAAAAATTTGGAAGCGTCCAATCGGAATGCGGAAAAAATGTGGAAGTGTCCAATAACAACGCAGCAAAGTCCAGAAGCATCCAATCGGAATTCAACAAAATCTAGAAGCATTCAATAGCAATCCATCAAAATCTGGATGTATCCAATTTCAATGCGGCAAAGTCTGAAAGCATCCAAGAAAAATTGAGGAAAATGCGGAAATATCCAATTAGAATGCAGAATGATGACAAATCTGAAAGCATCCAATAGCAACGCAGAAAAATTTGGAAGCGTCCAATCGGAATGCGGAAAAATGTGGAAGTGTCCAATAACAACGCAGCAAAGTCCAGAAGCGTCCAATAGGAATGCAGCAAAGCCAGGAGTGGGCGTGTTCATTGTTTAGACCCGCTGACTCGTCTCGATGAACATACTATAGCCACCTGTGTAAATAGCTCTTAATTTATGATATTTTTATATTTTGCCAGTGAATAAACTGAATCGTCAGGACAATGAACGAGTATTTGGTATGAATGATATCCACATTTATTTAAGTCTATAATACAAAACATGGTATGAAATCTTAAATAGATTGCAGATAGTATGTTTCATGAATATTTGGAATGAATCAAACGACATAAGCCATAAATAAGACAGAATCTCCAACTCAGCTAAATGAATAATTTTCAAAACGTATCAATTTTTATAAGACTAGAAACAGTTTGTGACGTGTTACTGTTATTTCTTGTTTTTTAAAGCATTAGCGAGCCATTCCATCGCCATGTCCAAACCCTCACCTTTTGTAGCCGATGTTTTAAATATTTGAAAAGTTCTATTTTTTAACGCCTCCAGTCCAAGAGCTTGGTGGACTTCTTTTAAAGACATGCAGCCAGGGATGTCCTGTTTGTTTGCCAACACTACAAGAATAGCATCCCCCAGTTCTTCCTCCTAGAAAAAAACGTGAGGGGGTTGTAGTGACGTGACAAATCTCACCCTAAGCATGTGAAAAAGCTCGTCTTTCGAAATTCCCATTCGTTCTTTATCTGCTGAATCGACAACATAAATAATTGCATCTGTATTGCTGTAGTAACACCTCCAGTAGGGTCTGAAACAGAATTTGAACCTTCTGGGAGGGGAAATTGTAGGGTTACCTTATACTCGTCTGCCCCCCCAAATCCCACACTTGGAAATTAAGATTTTTATACTGCACTTGTTCAACGTTGAATCCAATTGTTGGAATCGTAGTAACGACTTCCCCTACTTGTAATCTATACAGTATTGTGGTTTTACCGGCCCCATCGAGTCCCAAAATCAAAATCCGCATCTCTCGGGCCCCCAAAAGGCTCTTAAAGTAACTGAAGAGAACACCTAAAATTGTTTGGTTAACCTACAAATTCTTCCGGGGGCTGTATTTCCGGTAATTCCTCACCCATTGCGTTTGAACTAAACTTAACACACAAGCAATTGATTTGATGCAATTGTAACTATTTCATTTTAGAAATTATTTCGAACTAAAAACGTAAAGCCTTTAATTTTCACGGACCTGACGTGTCGTAAACATAAACTGCCAAACTGTCAAACGTCACTTGGTTACAGGAATCTGTAATTGTTTCGACGAACGTAAAAAACAGAGGAATGCGAAGAGTAAAAACTGGTGATAATAAAAAAGTTACGCTGAGTAATGCTTATCGTGATTGGTGGATCCTGGACCTGACTTGTGGTGATGAGTTTTTTTTTTGAATTTTGGCGGTAATTTCGAATTTGATCGAAATTTTTTTGTGCGCATATTTTATTAAGAGCCCCGGGGTTGTAATAACAGTAAATAAAAAAAAAAGAAATTGTTTAATACAACTGATTGAAAAGGGGGGATATTTGGGTTTTGGGGAGTTCGGGAAATCGCCGGATTTTCCTCCGCTTGAATTTTCATTTTAAGGAGCGCTGAAATCTACCTAAAATTTGAATTTGTCGATTTGCCTGAATCTCCTCACGTTCCCATTGTTGAAAACCAGTTCTTGCGACCATAGGCGCACAATAAATTCCGACCGAAGAAGAGGTCGTCTGGCCTAAGAATCAACTTTTCGTCCGTTTCTTTGGGCCATCCCAATCGCGGCGCTGCTGGTCAAGGTAATGTTTACAACTGCGATCAGTCACAAGTGTTAAGTCCATGCATTTACCTGAAGACCCTTCAATATTGAATGGAAAATCGTCGTTTGTTGCGAAATGAGCGTCTTCTGAGCTAAAGAAGAAAATCCGTGCAAAGTTCATCCGAAATGGAATGCGATGGAGCAACAGGTGAGCCGATGCTGGAGGGAATTAACGAGTTTATTGGTATGTCGTAGAGAGCCAGAAGGGGCCCGCTGGATGGGAACTGGCGCCCTTAAATGACCCTCCGGAGCAGGCCTGGACGGGGGTGGACCATCTCTCGGGGCCCCTCAGCCCTCTCTGCATCACGGATGCCAACCACGAAATCCTCAGGCCGAAGCCCAGACGGTACGTGGACACTTTTTGCGCGCCCAAATTCTCACTTACTTTATTTATTATTATATTGAACTACAAGGCGGACGTCATCCGAACTACCAATACTAATTTCAATTAACTTAATTAATCAATTAATTAATTAACAGTGTTGTCACATTGGAAACACAAGGAAAATAAATAACCCAAAGTTGCCATCGCCACTCTAATAAAACGCGTAATTTCAGTTTTCGGAAGGAGCACTGTCAATTTTTTCATTTGTTTTATCAACGTCATGATTAAGCCTACTCTGTGATAAATATTATGCCTACTTTGTTCATTTCGAAAACCAGATTCACACAACTGAATTTTTGGTTTCGGTTATTTTTGCTCGTTGTTGTAAAAAAAAACACGCACGTCTATTTGTCACGTTCGCTAGAGTTGCTATCGTCACTTGAACACAAGAAATTTCAGTTTTCGGAAGGAGGCACTGTCAATTTTTTCATTTGTTTTATCAATGTCATTATTCCCTACCGGGATAAATATTAGGCCTACTTTGTTCATCTTCAAAACCAGATTCACACAATTAGGCTTTTGACTGCGGTTATTTTTGCTCGTCACTGTAAAAAAATCGCGTGTCTCCTTGTCACGTAATTTCAGTTTCTAGAAGGAAGCACTGTCATTTTTTTCATTTGTTTTATCAACATCATGATTAAGCCTACTGTGGTAAATATTATGCCTACTTTCTTCATTTTGAAAACAACTATGTTTTTGATTTCGGTTATTTTTGCTCCTTACTGTAAAAAAATCGTGCGTCTTCTTGTTAAGTTCACTTTTTTCATGCTAATCGCCAGTTTAGTACACGTAATTTCAGTTTTCGGAAGAAAGCACTGTCAATTTGTTCATTTGTTTTGTCAGCGTCATGATTTAGCCTACTGTGATAAATATTATGCCTACTTTGTTTATTTTGAAAACGAAATTCACACAACTAAGTTTTTGATTTTGGTTATTTTTGCTCGTCTGCGTAATTTCTGTTTTCAAAAGAAAGTGCTGTCAATTTTGATTTGTTTTTCAAACGTCCCTGTTGCCTACCGTGACAAATATTATGCCTGCTTTGATCGTCTTGGAAACCAGATTCACACAACTAAGTTTTTTATTTCAGTTATTTTTGCTCGTCATTGTAAAAATCGTGCGTCTTGTCACGTAATCCCAGTTTTCGGAAGGAAGCACTGTCAATTTTTTCATTTGTTTTATCAACGTCACTGTTGCCTACCGTGATAAATATTATGTCTCTTTGATCGTCTTGGAAACCAGATTCACACAACTAAGTTTTTGATTTTGGTTATTTTTGCTCGTTACTGTAAAAAAAAGCGTGTCTTTGTAATTTCAATTTTCGGAAGGAAGCGCTGTCAATTTTTTCATTTGTTTTTTCAACGTCGCTGTTGCCTACTTTGTTCTTGAAAACCAGATTCACCCAACTAAATTTTCAATTTCAGTTATTTTGCTCGTCACTGTAAAAAAAATCGTGCATCTCTGTTATTTTAGTTTTCGGAAGGAACTGCTGTCAATTTTTTCATTTGTTTTATCAGAGTGACTGTTGCCTACCGTGTTAAATATTACGCCAACTTTGTTCATCTTGAAAACCAGATTTACACAACTCAGCTTTTGACTGCGGTTATTTTTGCTCGTCACTGTAAAAAAAACCCGCGCATTTCGGTTATTTCAGTTTTCGGAAGGAAGCGCTGTCAATTTTTTCATTTGTTTTTTCAATGTCGTTGTTGCCTACCGTGATAAATATTATGCCTACTTATCACAGAACAAAGTTTTTGATTTCAGTTATTTTAGGTCGTCATTGTAAAAAACGAGTAAGGATAATATTTATAAACGTAGGCAACATGAGGATAAAACAAATGAATAAATTGACAGTGCTTCTTTCTGGAAACTGAAATTACATGACAAGGAGACGCACTATTTTTTACAGTGACGAGCAAAAATAACCGAAATCAAAAGCTTACTCGTGTGAATCTGGTTTTCAAAATGGTCAAAGTCGGCATATTATTCATCACAGTAGGCTTAATCATGACGTTGATAAAACAAATGAAAAATCGTGCGTCTCCGTAATTTCAGTTTCCAGAAAGAAGCACTGTCAATTTATTCATTTGTTTTATCGTCATGTTGCCTACCTTTATAAATATTATGCCTACTTAAAAACCATATTTACACAACTAAATTTTTGATTTATTTTCGGTCGTCACTGTAAATAAAAATCGCGCGTCTCCTCGTCACGTTCACTTTCTTCATGCTAATCACTGGAGAGTCTTTCTCCGCGCGCATTCACACAATTAATTGAATAAATTCAGGTAATCATTGTTCAAATGAAATGTGAGAATACAAAATTGCAGACTTTTGTCGTAGAAAGTAGAACTAGTTAGTTTCGTTCAGGAAAGTATGGGAAGATTATTTATCTCGGAACATTCCAAGGTTGTGTTTACGCATGCCACTATTGTTCTTGTTTTTTCAATTGGTTTCAGTGATTTACTGCAATGATAACCGGAAAAAAAAATAAACAGCTAAATTGGCATAGATGATTACTTAATCATGAGAAATTCGACTCATTTCTCATTATTCGGTCCATTTGCTACAGAAAAAAATCTTTAGGGCAATTTTACGGGCCCCCCAATTGACTTCTAGGGCAAATTTAATACGAGTCCTTCTAGAACACTCCAGCTTCGTCCAATTCACACTTTTTTTCGCTAATTACGCGTCCCCTTTAATGAGAAGTGAAATTAATGAAAAACTATCGCTCGAGATTAAAGAAAAAACAATAGTCCTCTGGGAAGTGGCTCAGCCTCTTCATTTCGCTCCTTCGCGCTCTTCAGTCGGCTCATCACCTCCGAGGCCTCACCTCTAAAAATGGCTTGTGATGAATTCTGCCAGTGCTTACTGTGCCTCGAACTAAAAGGCTGCGAAACCCGGCTAAAACCCACCGCGACGCAAAACTTCATTTTGTCCAAACCCGAAAATGAGTGCCGCGAACCGAAAAAGTACACTTTTTTCGGGATGGAATCGGACTGGTTCAACAACAACGAAGGTGAAGAAGAAAAGTGCGCGGAGAAAAAACACAAATCGGTGATTTACGTCAACGATGATAAATTAGATAGAGTCGAGGATAATCCGCGGATAACAATAAAAGAACAGATCGACGAGTACATGAGTCTTGATTCTATAGAAAACAGCCATGTGATTAGTGTTGTTTTTAAAAATACGTTTTCTTTGGCGAGTCAGATAATTGAGGATGTTCGGACGTGCAACGAATACTATTCAGACAGTTCAGACGATTTTCCGCTGGGGATGGAAGCCGATATGTTGAAATGTTACTTAGAACAGAGGAGGTAAAGTGGAGATTCGCGGGTTTCAGGTAGTAACGACCTTTTCTTCCGTTTCAGATTGTCGAAGAGCGAACATTCGTACCACGACTCCAACAAAGAGTTCCCGAGGGTTAACACCCCAGCGAAGTTGAGCCAACACGACGAAGGAATGGTCTCGCCTAAGCGCAAAGTGGAGCACTTCCAACACTTGTACATCGCTAATAACGTGAAAACTGCGACTTTCAACGAACAGACGGAGAAAATTAACAATAAGAATTTGAACAACTGTCAGGAGTACAAGAATAACTGTTCGCACTCCACCAATATGGTGCCGGAAAGGGACACCGAGCCGAACAAAACCGCGCCAGCGAACACCGCCCTAAAATTGTCTCCTCAAGGGAGTTCGATTTCCAGACAACACCACCACGTTACAATCCAAGAACTGCGCGCACAGGTAGATGGTACTATTCGTATTCTCTTCTTAAGGTGTTGATTTCAGCAACAGAGAACCCACTGCAACAGTTCCTCCGACGAAAATCGCTCTTCCGGTCATGCGAGTATGTCCGACAATGGTCACAGTTCTCCTCGAGGAACTGATCGTTTAACAGCTGGTGTCATGCAGAAGATGCCGAAAAACCGCGCGTCCACACAGCATAATCGCTCGCGGCACAGAGCCACCCCTGCCCGGGTTAGTTCTTCCGCTAAATTTCATTTCTCTGTTAACTAAAGTGTAGTTGCATGTACCATGGACCGGAAGCGGAGGCCTCGAAGACATCAAACTCGCGCTTCAGCAACTAACAATGCGCTCGCACACATCCTCCAGTACTTACTCTAGTATTAGCGCCGGTTCCGAGAGCTCGGAGCCTGCAGTCAGGCGACTAATGCGACATTCTTCGCTTGAGACCATCAATACTAACATTACCAGCGCCGATGAGTTTGTATGGGTCGATTCGCATAATCGGTACGACTCCTGATGACCAAACCTTCACTCTAATTGAGTTCTTTTAGTCTCGTGGAGTTGCAACACCTTCCTTGGACGAACCATTGTATCTTGCGGGTGTTGCAAACCGGTCGCTTCCGCGACCACGTCTCCAGAGTCAGTGTTGAGACGATCCCGCGCCTGTCTTATTTACTCCAGAGGGCGCTTGTTAGAATAGGGCGAGAGATTCAGAGATTGTCTTCAACACTGGGAATCTGCACGAAGCACGACATTACTGTCTCTTTCCGGATAGTTCTGTGCCCCCCTCTGGCGGACTCCTGCATCAAAGCGTCTCTTCGCGCGGCGGCGATGCTGGCGATGTCAGGGGACTGCGCCCTCAAACAGAGCAAATCCTTAAGAGCGGGGTTACAGTTTCACATCGGCCGCTTCCATCGATGGATGACGGACATCAAACTCGCGAGATTCGTGCACGAGTAAGTTTCGCCCCCTTAAAATATCCACTGATTGTCCCCCCCACAGGTACGCGGCGGTTTTTCTCTGCGCCGGCGTGGAGAACCTCCTCGAAGAGATTCTTCTGCAATGCTTGCCCAGTGATAGCGAAGTTACTCTCACCGCGACTCTGCTGGAGCATGCGATAGCCAACAACGGGGATCTCTGGGGGTTGTTGCAACCCTACGCCCATTTGAACGCCGGTAGGATAGCCTCCGGGGCCCTCGCTTTGCCGAGATGGGCGTCTATTTCCAGCGTCGGGAGCCCCGCGTCGCCTGAACCATCCCTGATGACCACCTGCGTGGGGTCGTTGAAGGAACTCCAGGAGCTCATCAGTCGGATGCAACCCCGTGTGCCATTATGTCCGAAAGCCATAAGAACGCTCTTCTACTTCATGCGGTGTTCTCAACTCGAGCACGTGGAGCAAGGCGCGAGCGCCGTCCAAGAACTCTGCTATGAAAGAGCGTATGTTGTCCTTCCGCCACTTGTGGAGTGGTTGAGGGTGGCCACCGCACACAGCGAGCACCGATTCTCCCCTCTTATCGACAAAGATGATGTTATGCAAGCCGCGCGTCTTCTCCTGCCGGGGGTGGACTGTCCGGTGCGCAACCTCGGAGAAGAAATGTTGAGAATCCGGAAGAACACCGGGAACGAGGAAGACCACATCGAAGCCTCCAGACAGATCCAAGTGGAACTCGCATTCCGGTTGTTGTTAACTGGACGCCCGGAGCTCATCCAACACGCCGTTTCTTTGCTGCCGGTGTCAACAAGGTTGGACACGCTGAATCTTCAGGGACACACGGCTCTCATGCTGGCGGCCATCCACGACGACGACATCGCTCTAACAGTGGGTGCTCAACCCCCAACAACTCCACAATAACACCTTAATTTTCAGGCTCTTCTGGACAGCGGAGCCTCCGTCGACGTGGAAACCCCAATTTCCAGCACCAACTTCTCTGCAGTGAACGGAGAGTCGCAGCACTGGACCGCTCTAACTTACGCGGCGGCGAAGGGCCATGTTCGATGTGCTCGGATCTTGTTGGAACGTGGGGCGAACGTCGAAGGGGGCGCTCGATTAAGCGAAGACAAGTGCACCCTCACCCCTCTGCAGGTCGCTTGTGGAAACGGCAACTCCGAAGTCGTCTCCCTCTTGTTAGCCCACGGCGCTCATCCCTTCTTCTCAACTCAAATGAAGGACTCCCTCTGCTACTCCGCCTCGGCTCAAAGAGGGTGTTACAGCGCAATCTCAGTGGCGGCGGCGCACGGACAAAGAGCCATCCTCCAGAAGCTCCTAGCCCAGCCTTTGATTCCCGTCAATAAAGAGGTGTTATCTTTGGAAGAGATCCTCGCTGAAGGCGCCGCTCCTAATTGTTCATCCTCCTCCAACACCACCCCTCACTTCACGAAGTCCCAGGTGAAGTGTCTGCAAGAGGCGATGTACCACAGCGCGGAGAACAACCACCTGGACATCACCGTCGAAATCCGAACTCTTGGAGTTCCGTGGACTCTCCACTGCTGGATGCACTCCCTCGGCGCCGCGCACGAAGCGCGTTTGGATTGTGTCATCGACCAACTCCTCCAAGACTTCCTCCAGGTGTGTCCGGATGACTACAGCTCGCAGTTCGTCCAAGAGTGTTTGCCGCTGCTCTTCAATATCTTTAGATACAGCAAAGTAAGATCAACTTTCCTAAGAATTGGTGTTAGTGTCTTTAATTGCAGAAGGAGGGAACAACTCTGTTGTTGGCCGACATCTTCTCCACGTGCTTCGGGTGGGAGCCCATCAAACCCATTAAAAACTGCGTGCTTTCAGCGACTTCCGGTTCCAGAATCGATCCGAAATATGTCAACAATCCGGAATTAAGCGACGTGACTTTCAGAGTCGAAGGCCGCTTGTTCTACGCCCATAAAATCGTCCTGGTGACCGCAAGTTCAAGACTGAGATCCATGTTAAGTTCAAAGTTGTGCGAAGGGGGGCTGCCGACGGTACAAATCAACGATATTAGATACGATATTTTCCAAGTACGTCTCTATCATCGAAATTTAGTACTCGTCTCTTATGCGAGTTTTTACAGATTGTGATGCAGTTCCTGTACCAAGGGGGCTGCCAGGCGTTGGAACCCGCCCAAGACGACATCCTGGAGCTCATGGCGGCTGCCAACTTCTTCCAGTTGGATGGCCTCTTAAGATACTGTGAGAGTCGTTGTGCTGCAATGTTGGCATTAGATAACGTTGTCTCAATGTACATCCATGCGAAAGTTTACAATGCAGTGCAGCTCCTCGAGTACTGCCAAGGGTTTCTTCTGCAGAACATGGTGGCGCTGTTGACGTACGACGATTCTGTTAAAAGACTTCTTTTCGCGAAGAAGTTGCCCAACCATGACGTTCTCGCAGGACTGTTAAACACGCTACAAAACAGAATTAAAGCGAGGAAGACGCAGAGTACTTTCAAAGCTCAAAACTTACAAACTGTAAATAAATAATTGTTATTGTTCTAATTAAGGATTATTTATATATTTATTAGTGTTGCCTTATTGTTATTTTAACTTGAAGCAATAAAACTTGTACGGACCGTGCGGGTTTGATTACACAAAAAACTGAGCGAACGTTTTATTAAAAAAAGAATAAATAAGTAAAATTAAGCATCAGTCTCAAAACTACGGCGCATTTTCCTTCCCACGCTTAGCCGGAGTCTCGATCCCAAACGGGCTGTACATCTTCGTGGGGGTCCTGCCTAAAACCTGCTTAGAAAAAGTGTGCGGAGTGGCGCAATTCGGGGTCATGGGGCCCTCTTCCAATATCTGTCTACGTCTGGTCGATCCACGAAACTTCTACAACTCGCACTTACAAACAAATTCCTTTAAAACCAACAAATTACCTGAGTTATCGTCCCGATGGTCGTGCGCACACTGTTGAAAGTCTTCGAAAGCCGCTCTGCCCCATTCCGCAGCGCTTTACGCGTGTTATCATTGAGAGATAACACTGATAAGACACTGCGATCTGCGGGTTTGGTGTCACTTTCGTCGAAATTGTTCTGGAGGCGCCGCCGACAGGTGTGGGAGGTTTGAGGGGGGCGGTTTGAGCGTAATAACTCGTTGGGGGCCATTCTTACCGGTTATTACAGAAGAAAACGATTTTCAGAACTGGAATTGCCGTTAGATTTGAACGTTTGTTTGAAAAGTGACGTTTGGCGAGGCGCAGGGGTGCCAACCACAAACGAAAGTTACTAGATTTTTTTAACAAAAAATCGGTTTTAAAAGGTTTAAAATTACAGTGCGTCCTTATTATAACCAATTGGTTGAAATAAAACCTTCACCGATCATTACAAAGTTGGAATTAACCAATTTCTTTTTATTGTAAAGGAAGTGGCTAAAACTCCGCGCACGGTAACTAACACGTGACAACATGGATACCGGCACCTTACAATCAAAAAAAATGCTTTATTTGGAATAATAACGAGTACTTAGGAGCGAAATTGATATATTATAGTTTAAGATCGTTTACAGAACACATCTTGACACGCACAGCTCGAAAATCTCATCAAAAATGTACCCTTCTTTGCAGTAGCACCCAGGGCTACAGGTTTTTTCGCACTCAGGGTTTGGATTTTGACAAGTTGGGGGACAGGGGGACCCACATTTATTATAAATTTGATAGGGTTTACAATACGCTAAAAAAAGTGAAGAAAATTCCGAATAACTATCAACTATATACCTTGGCAAGACGATACAGGAACGCATGCACTGTCGGCGTAGGTAGCTTTCTTAAACCCTTCGTTACATAGACACCCTTCGTTACAAACAATAAATTCACAGTGTCTTTCGTACGGGATGCCACAAGAAGGGGTGCACGGATCTAGACAATCAGTGTAGGTTTCGTTGTCGCTGCAGGTAACATTTTGGCCTAAAATTCGCTGTGTTAAAAAGAAGGAAGAAATGAAGGTACTCACCTGTGGTAAAGGCGTTGAGAAGGACCAGAAAAAGGGCAAAAGGGAACGCGAGCATAATTTGGTTTTTCTTTGAGTGTCCGCGATTGACGTGTGTTCTTATCAGGTGTGTAATAATAGGTAGGGCAAGGATCATTTTGATTTGGTGATTTGGTGAGATTAAACATAACTTGAAGATGATATATTTTATTAGGATACAACAAAACAATCAATGGGTTACAAATGTCACGAGAGATGATGGATGTGCCCGAAGTATCACAGCTTAAAGCCAAAATACCAATCTAAAAGACTACACTAAAACCCAACCAAAGAATCGTTTATTGTCACAACAGGTTTAAGATTCAACTGCGTAATTTTTTTGTGTTTTTTGTTAATTTTTTCAAGTCACTACATTCAACATATAAATAGAATTTAAATAGATAAATATCAACTGTTTTATTTTCAAACCAGCAAAAAGGCTATTTATCACATTTATGGAAGTAAACACTTGAGAGTGTGTATTTACCATGCAAAGGTATTCTTTGTGATGAGAATACCGTCACAGAATTCGGAAATAGTTGAAATAACATAGTACAGAGCCAATCAAAAAAACTCCGGTTCCAGCCTCTTTTTTTGACTGGCTTGTTGCAACAATTACTGAAGAAGTACAACAAACAATTGGGCGCATTTTTTTTTTGGTTTATTTTCGAAGAGTGTGCCACATGGCGACGGGTTTTCTTAGGGCAGTTAACATTTGGTTCCAATGATTCAAGGATCTACCGGTTGCTTGGGCCCCCACTATCACATGACCGATTGCGAAGGCTTTTGTTGACGGATTAGGCGGAGCCTCTGCCACGGTCAGGCGCAACTGGATTGTCTAGAAAAGAAGTTTATTCGTCTTAAACGAAACATTTAATGACTGAAATTTAAAACTGAATGCGTGTTCGTTTCAGATGAAAAAAATTAGATTTGAAATTTAGAGGAATTGTTACTCTTGACCTCATTTTCATCATATCAAGGTACATAATTATAAAATAAAATAAAAAACTAGTTTTGAGAATTTTTATTCAGGCAGGATTGAAAAATTTTGAATTTTTATTCTAAAGCCTGCTATTTTCACAATTTTAATTCTATGGATATGAAATTTTGAGAGGTTGTTACGCACGGCCTAGTTTTCAACTGTGCCAAATTATTTAATAATAGGACAAAAAAGACAAGTTTTGGAATTTTTTATTTTTAAGAGTTTGCAAAAATTTTCAAAATTTTGATTCCGAGGCCCGTCATTTTTGTAATTTTAGAGTCATAAACACGAAATTTGGAGAGATTGCTATTGTTGACTTGATTTTCAATTGTGCCAAAAGACAAACTTGTAGACAACGGAAGACAAGTTTTGAAATTTTTATTATTGGCATGATGCAAAAATTAAAAAAAAAATTATTCTAATGTCTGTCATTTTCGTAATTTTAATTCCACAGATATGAGATTTCAAGAAGTTGTTACTTTCGACTTATTTTTCAATTGTGCCAAACTAGAAAATCGTAGAACAAAGAAGACAAGTTTTGGAAATTTTTATATTTGGGACGATGCAAAAAGTTTGAAAATTTTAGTCTGTTATTTTCGTAATTTTAATTCTATAGGCACGAAATTTTAAGAGATTGTTAGTCATGACTTATTCTACTACTCTGCCAAATTACAAAATAATAAAACAAAAACGACAAATTTTGTAAATTTTTATTCTTGAGAGAATGCAAAAATTTGTAAAATTTTGATTCTGAGAGCTGTCAATCTCGTAATTTTACAGCTACAGATATGAAATTTGGTGAGATTGCTATTTTTGACTTGTTTTCTAACTGTGTTAAAATACTAAATAAAAGAACAAAAAAGACAAATTTTGGAAATTTTTGTTCTTGAGAGTTAGCAAAAGTTTTCAAAATTTTGATTCTGAGAAATGTCGTTTTCGTAATTTTATAGCTACAGGCATGAAATTTGCTGAGATTACTATTTATGACCTTATTTTTAAATGTGCCAAAAGGCAGACTTGTAGACAACGTACGATATGTTTTAGAAATATTTATATTTGGAACGACAAAATTTTTTTGAAAATTTTAATTGTAAGGCCTGTCAATTTTGTAATTTTAATTTTATAGATATTTTAAGATAATTTTACGAGGTAGTTACTCACAACTTATTTTTTAACTGTGCCAAAGTACAAAATCATAGAACAAAAGTTTTGGAAATTTTTATTCTACGGTCTGTCATTTCCGTAATTTTAAAGCCATAATCACCAAATCTGGTGAGATTGCTCTTCTTAACCTATTTTTTAAGTGTGCGAAAAGACAAACTTGTAGACAACGGAAGACAAGTTTTGGAAATTTTTATTATTGGCATGATGCAAAAATTAAAAAAAAATTATTCTAATGTCTGTCATTTTCGTAATTTTAATTCCACAGATATAAGATTTCAAGAAGTTGTTATTTTCGACTTATTTTTCAATTATGCCAAAGTGCAAAATCGTAGAACAAAGAAGACAAGTTTTGGAAATTTTTATATTTGGGACGATGCAAAAAGTTTGAAAATTTTAGTCTGTTATTTCTGTAGGCACAAAATTTTAAGAGATTGTTAGTAATGACTTATTTTACTACTGTGCCAAATTACAAAATAATAAAATAAAAACGACAAATTTTGGAAATTTTTATTCTTGAGAGAATGCAAAAATTTGTAAAATTTTGATTCTGAGAGCTGTCAAACTCGTAATTTTACAGCTACAGATATGAAATTTGGTGAGATTGCTATTTTTGCCTTGTTTTCTAACTGTGCTAAAATACTAAATAAAAGAACAAAAAAGACCAATTTTGGAAATTTTTGTTCTTGAGAGTTAGCAAAAATTTGTAAAATTTTGATTCTACGGTCTGTCATTTCTGTAATTTTAAAGCCATAATCACCAAATCTGGTGAGATTGCTCTTCTTAACCTATTTTTTAAATGTACGAAAAGACAAACTTGTGGACAACGGAAGACAAGTTTTGGGAATTTTTATTATTGGCATGATGCAAAAATTAAAAAAAAAATTATTCTAATGTCTGTCATTTTCGTAATTTTAATTCCACAGATATAAGATTTCAAGAAGTTGTTATTTTCGACTTATTTTTCAATTGTGCCAAAGTACAAAATCGTAGAACAAAGAAGACAAGTTTTGGAAATTTTTCTTTTTGGAAATATGCAAAAATTTTCAAAATTTTGATTCAGAGGCCGGTCATTTTTGTAATTTTAAAGAAATAGTTTGCTGTTTTTAATGCAAGATAAATCTAAATCACTGCCGAGGGATGAAGCAGCGAAATGAGGACTCTTAAAAAAAATTACGGCCGGTCCTGCTGGCCACCCTCCTCTTGATGACCGAATAATTTTCGCCCGAAAATCCCGCAAACATCATCGCCTATATAGAACGCCAAATAATTGCCATGAAGAGGCAATTACACGCGTTTTGATTAAAAATCAATACCACCAACATCAAATAAAAGCGACATGAATAGAAATCATTACCGATAAAGTGTGAGCAGGTACACTAAACATCATTGACTCGTTAAAAATGGGGCTCCTCTCCGCTTTCTTCGTGGAAGTCTTCTTCTTATTAATCTTCTTGCTCTGCTGCATCAAGTAAACCTAAAACCAAACCGTCAATCCCCGCTCAATTCCCCCATTTCCCCCTGACTTTGACAAAAGAATCCGCCGGCTCGTCGTTCTGAAACTTTAAATTTCTCGCTTTTACCACGACGACGGTGAGTCTCTCAGCAGTTGGTAAGTAGCTGAGCGAAAACATCACTTCGCCGAACTCGGTCCCCTTCTGTAATGAATCGAATTAGGGAGACTATTAAGGGTTGATGCAACTTACCTGGCCTGTATCGGTGAGGGTGACCCAAGTTGTGACTGGTTGACGCAGACTGATGTCCCCCAGACGAATCTCCCCCTCGCCGATCAATGTGTGCGATAATAAATCGGTGGAATAAACATGGAAACAAAGGGATCGCTGCGATTGTTCTCGGGGATTCAGCGAGAAAAGGAAACGTTCTTTGTAACTGGGGCTGTTTGATCCTCGGTAAACTTTCGTTTGTATTGTCGCTTCTTTGTCCGGAAGCAGGAATACACGAACGTACGAATCTGATACGTTTTCGGTGCGGTTGGCACCGATTAAGTCTTTCGCCTCGAGAACGTTCACCACTAGGTCGCAGCATTCGCTTCAAAGAGATTGGGAGATAAAACTTGCATTGCGCATCCACCATTTGGGGTAATTGCGACAAAGTTTACACAGCTTGACTTGTTTGGACAAAAGAGTTATTGTACGAGTAATTCACTTTGGGCGACATTTTGACGGTACAGTTAGGTGCAATAAATTCGAGCTTTGTTTTAGGACAAAAAAAGTTTAAAAAATGCGTCAAATTAAACTCGTGCTCTTTGCAAAACAAAACTTCTGTTTTAACTATGTTTTTAACAATTTTTATTTTGTGGATGAGCAAAAATTTTGATCTTTTTTCTGTTAAAACTTGTAATTTTAGTACTTTTAACGTTAGAATTATGAAATTTACGGGACTTACTGTTCTTAATTTGTTTTTCAACTGCGAAAATGTACAAAAGAATGGAACAGAAGAAAAGCATGCAAAATTTTTGAAAAAATTTTATTCCGAGGTCTATCATTTTCGTAATTTTAATGCCATAGGCATGACATTTGGTGAGGTTGGTACAATTGACTTGTTTTTCAAATGTGCCAAAAGACAAACTTCTATACAATGAAAGACAAGTTATAGAAACTTTTATATTAGAACTGTGCAAAAATTCTGAAAATTTTAATTCTAAGGCCTCTCATTGCCTTAATTTTGATTCTACTGATATGAATTTTAGAGATTTTTACTTACTTATTCTTCAACTGTGCCATAGTACAAAATAATAAAACAAAAATGACAAGTTTTGGAAATATTTATTCTTGACTAAGCAAAAATTTTCTAAATTTGGATTCAGAGCGCTGTCATTGTCGTAATTTTATAGCCATAGACATGAAATTTGATGAAATCGCTATTTTTAAACTGTTTTTTAAATGTGCCAAAAGACAATTTTATAGTCACCAAACAACAAGTTTTAGAAATTTTTAATCTTAAGACAAAGCAAAAATTTTGAAAATTTTAATTTTAAGGCCTGTCAATTTCGTAATTTTGATTCTAAAGATATAAAAGTTTGAGAAGTTGTTTCTAACCATTTATTTTCCAAATGTGCCAAAGTACAAAATAATAGAACAAAAACACCAAGTTTTGGAAATTGTTATTAATGATTATGCAACAATTTTTAAAATTTGGTTACTGAGAGCTGTCATTTTCGTAATTTTATAGCCATAGACATGAAATTTGGTGAGATTGCAATTTTTGACGTGTTTTTCAAATGTGGCAAAAGACAATTTTATAGATACTAAGCAACAAGTTTTGCAAATTTTTAATCATGAGAGGATGCAAAAATTTTGAAAATTTTAATTGTAAGGCCTGTAATTTTTGTAATTTTAAATCGACAGATATGGAATTTTGAGAGGTTGTTTCTTATAACTTATTTTCCAATTGTGCCAAAGTACAAAATAATAGAACAAAAAAGACAAGTTTTGGAAATTTTTACTCTTGAGAGTATGCAAAAATTTTCAAAATTTTCATTCTGAGAGCTGCCATTTTTGTAATTTTATAGCCATAGACAAGAAATTTTGTGAGATTGCTATTCTTGCTTTGTTTTTCAAATGTGCCAAAATACAAATTTGTAGAAAGAATGACAAATTTTTGAAACTTTTAATTTTAAGACGATGCAAAAATTTTGAAAATTTTAATTGTAAGGTCTGTAATTTTTGTAATTTTAATTCAACAGATGTGAAATTTTGAGAGTTTGTTTCTTACGACTTATTTTCCAACTGTGCCAAATGTCAAAATAATAGAACAAACAACAAAAATTTTTGGAAATTTTGATTCTTAAGAGTATATTAAAATTTTCAAAATATTGATTCTGGGAGCTATCATTTTTGTAATTTTATAGCCACAAACATGAAATTTGGTGAGATTGCTATTCTAGACTTGTTCTGCAAATGTGCCGAAAGGCAAATTTGTAGACAACAAACGACACGTTTTAGAAATTTTTGTATTTGGGACGATAAAAAATTTTGAAAATTTCAATTCTAAGACCTCTTATTTTCGTAATTTTAATTCTATCATTATAAAATTTTGAGAAGTTGTTACTCATGACTTAGTTTTCAACTGTGCTAAAGTACAAAATAATAGAACAAAAACGACAAATTTTGGAAATTTTTATTCATTACTATGCAAAAATTTTTAAAATTTTGACTCTGGGAGCTGTTATTTTCGCAATTTTATAGCCATAGACATGAAATTTGGTGAGATTGCAATTTTTGACGTGTTTTTCAAATGTGGCAAAAGACAATTTTATAGACACTAAACAACAAGTTTTGCAAATTTTTAATCATGAGAGGATGCAAAAATTTTGAAAATTTTAATTGTAAGGCCTGTAGTTTTTGTAATTTTAATTCGACTGATGTGAAATTTTGAGAGGTTGTTTCTTACGACTTATTTTCCAACTGTGCAAAAGTACAAAATAATATAACAAAAAACACAAATTTTGGAAATTTTTATTCTTAAAAACATTATAAAATTTTCAAAATATTGATTCTGAGAGCTATCATTTTTGTAATTTTATAGCCACAAACATGAAATTTGGTGAGATTGCTATTCTAGACTTGTTCTGCAAATGTGCCAAAAGGCAAATTTGTAGACATCAAACGACACGTTTTAGGAATTTTTTTGTTTGGAACGATAACATTTTTTGAAAATTTTAATACTAAGGCCTCTCATTCTCGTAATTTTAATTCTGTCAATTTTGACACGTTGTTATTCATCACTTAATTTTCAACTGTGCCAAAGTACAAAATAATAGAACAAAAACGACAATTTTTGGAAAGTTTTATTCTTGAAATGATACCAAAATTTTCAAATTTTTGATTCTGTTATTTTCGCAATTTTATAGCCATAGACATGAAATTTGGTGAGATTGCAATTTTTGACGTGTTTTTCAAATGTGGAAAAAGACAATCTTATAGACACTAAACGACAAGTTTTACAAATTTTTAATCATAAGAGGATGCAAAAATTTTGAAAATTTCAACTGTAAGACCTGTAATTTTTGTAATTTTAATTCGACAGATGTGAAATTTTGAGAGGTTGTTTCTTACGACTTATTTTCCAACTGTGCAAAAGTACAAAATAATATAACAAAAAACACAAATTTTGGAAATTTTTATTCTTAAAACCATTCTAAAATTTTCAAAATATTGATTCTGAGAGCTATCATTTTTGTAATTTTATAGCCACAAACATGAAATTTGGTGAGATTGCTATTCTAGACTTGCTCTGCAAATGTGCCAAAAGGCAAATTTGTAGACAACAAACGACATGTTTTAGGAATTTTTGTGTTTGGAACGATAAAATTTTTTGAAAATTTTAATACTAAGGCCTCTTATTCTCGTAATTTTAATTCTGTCAATTTTGACACGTTGTTATTCATCACTTAATTTTCAACTGTGCCAAAGTACAAAATAATAGAACACAATAGACAAGTTTTGGAAATTTTTACTTTTGAGAGTATGCAAAAATTTTCAAAATTTTTATTCGGAGAGCTGTCATTTTTAATTTTATAGCCACAGACAGGAAATTTGGTAAGATTGCTATTCTTGAGTTGTTTGTCACACTTGTAGCCGACAAAAGAAAAGTTTTAAAAAAATTTCATTTTGGGACGAAGCAAAAATTTTGAAAGTTTTAATTGTGAGGTCTGTCATTCTCGGAATTTTAATTCTACAGATATAAAATTTTGAGAGGTTATTCTTTACGACTTATTTTCCAACTGTGCCAAAGTAAAAAATAATTGAATAAAAACGACAAATTTTGGAAATTTTTATTCTTGATAGTATGCAAAAATTTTCAAAATTTTGATTTCGAGAGCTGTTAATTTCGTAATTTTGCTGCCATAGACATGAAATTTTGTAAGATTGCTATTCTTGCTTTGTTTTTCAAATGTGCAAAAATACAAATCTGTAGAAAAAGAAAAACAAATTTTCGAAATTTTTAATTTTAAGACGATGCAAAATTTTGAAAATTTAAATTGTAAGGCTTGTAATTTTTGTAATTTTGATTTGACAGATATAAAATTTTGGTTGTTTCCTACGACTTATTTTCCAACTGTGCCAAAGGTCAAAATAATAGAACAAAAAAAACAAATTTTAAAAATTTTTATAACTAAAAGTAATAAAGTATACTAAAATTTTCAAAACATTGATTTTGAGAGCTATCATTTTTGTAATTTTATAGCCGCAAACACGAAATTTGGTGAGATTGCTATTCTAGACTTGTTCTGCAAATGTGCCAAAAGGCAAATTTGTAGACAACAAACGACACGTTTTAGGAATTTTTGTGTTTGGAACGATGAAATTTTTTGAAAATTTTAATACTAAGGCCTCTCATTCTCGTAATTTTAATTCTATCAATATACAATTTTGAGAGGTTATTACTCATGACTTGATTTTCAACTGTATTAAAGAAGAAAATAATAGAACAAAACGACAATTTTTTTTCAAAGTTTTATTCTTGAGATTTTACCAAAATTTTCAAAATTTTGATTCTGGGGGCTGTTATTTTCGCAATTTTATAGCCATAGACATGAAATTTGGTGAGATTGCTATTTTTGACGAGTTTTTCAAATGTGCCAAAAGACAGTCTTATAGACACCAAAAGACAAGTGCAAAAATGCAAAAATTTTGAAAATTTTAATTGTACGGCCCGTCATTTTCGTAACGTTGATTCTACAGATATGAAATTTGGAGAGTTTGCTATTTCTAACTTGTTTTTCACCTGTGCCAAAGTACTAAATTATAGAGAAAAAAAGAAAAGTTTGTAAAATTTTATTTTTGGTCGAATAAAAACATTTTCAAAATTTTGATTGTAGGGCTTGTCAATTTTGTAATTTTAATGTCATAGTTTTTAAATTTGAACAGGTTGGTACATGAATTTTTAATTTTCAATCTACACAATCACAAAGCAAAAAGAAAAATTTATAAAAATTCTTTTTGGAGACGAGCAAAAATTTTGTTACATTTTTTATTAAAATTTGTAATTTCTGTACTTTTAATACTTAAACAATGAAATTTGGAGGAGTTTTGTTAAGGGTCAAGTTTACACATCATTTTTGTGTTGCAAATAACTCAAAACCGAAAAGAGCCCAAAATTATGAAGTGAATTTAAACTTTTTTTGTGATGTATGTACACAGATATCAAAACTTTTTTCGCCGCTTTTGAATAGTTTTTACGCCAAAGTGAATGTCGGTTCGCCACAACCGCACTCTAAGCAAATGCATATCGATTAGCCATGTGTAAGCTCCAGTATTCACGGAATGTTTGATATGACAGTCATGAAATACCCGATAGGAACTGAAATAGCTCGACAAAAACAAATTTAATAACCATCACCTGACCCTCCTCGTCAAGCCAAGAATTTAATAAAACACGGATTTCATAATTACCTCTCGTATTCTAGCCCGATGCACAAATACCCTGTAATATTGACTTCTTCAAGATCTCCCAGAGCCACCGAAGTATCCGAGCACACGCTGTCGCACGAAATCGCCCTCTTCAGCGCCACCACGTCTTCGCTTTGGGGTTCCACCTGGTGCACGACCGACGGCGTCGAAGGCGTCGGCGGCGGCGTTAGACAAACCGGAAATGACGACTGAGACGCTAACGTGGCCATATTGACCGAAGAAACTGGTCGTGGGATTGGAGAAATCGATGTCCTCTCTATAGAATCCTCGCTGCTGAATAAATAAAAGGGGAAAATGGAAACGACACTTTACGTCACTTCTCACCTTTGCTTTTTGGGGATGGGGTTGTCTTTGATTGTTATCGGTGGAGGTGACGGTGATGGAACAGGTGCTGGTCGAAGAGGCTGCGGGGGTATCGAGCGGTCTTCTTCGAAACTGTTCCATTCACCACTAAGGCTTGTTGTGGCGAGTGTAATTTTAAAGTCTCTATCAACGGAGTCGAAACGTTTAAAACTACCAGTCGAATCTAAAAGTATGTCCGAGTCCGAATGGACCTGGAGGAGCGGAATTAAAATTTATTTAGACACTAAGTGAAACACGATAGAACTTTAGATGCATAATAAATGAATTGGAAACAAAGAAAACTGGACGAAATTGTAGTGCAAACTTTAAATGGTGGATAAAACTAAATCAAGAGCTCGAAAAAGGTGAAAATAGAGTTGTCTCGAATTTTCACAAATAGTTCATTAGTTACTTCGAGTGCAGGACGATTAATTTATTTTACTTTTTAGAATTCGGAAATTTAAATTATTCATCTAGAATCGAAATTCTGGCGTTAATGAACATTTCTTCCTTCTGTTTAATAACTTTTTTATTTGGAGTTAATTAGAGTGTTGGAAATTTGAATGTTGTAGAATTAAAACTACTTGAGATACAACTTTGAAAAGAAAATTTTGACTCGTCTTTAAAAAAAATCTAAAATTTTTCTTTTTTGTTCTCAAATTCTGGAATTTTTCTCAGTCAATAAAAATGTTAGAAGTAAGAAATCCTCTAAATTTAAACCTTGTAACATTGAAACTACCCAAAATACGAGTTTGTAAAGATAATTTTGCATTTTTCCAGTTTGTTTTCAAAAAAAAAATTCTAAAATTGTCGATTATTGTTTTAAAATTCTGTAATTTCTTCCAGTCAATAAGAATGTTAGAAGCAAAAAAAAGTCCAAATTTGAATCATGTAAGAGTAAATCTACTTGAGATATAAATTTGTAAAAAAAATATGCATTTTTTCAGTTTGTCTTTAAAAAAAATATTCTAAAATTGTTCCTTCTTGTTCTAAAATTTTGTAATTTTGCTCAGTTAATAGAAATGTCAGAAGTAGAAAAACCTCTAAATTTGAATGTTGTAACATTAAAACTAGTCGAGATACACGTTTGTAAAGAAACTTTTATATCTTTTCGGTTTGTCCTCGCAAAAAAATTCTAAAATTGTCTCGTTTGTTCTAAAATTTTGTAATTTTTCTCAGTTAATAAGACTGTTAAAAGTAGAAATATCGCCAAATTTGAATGTTATGACTTTAAAACTACTAGACATACGAATTTGTAAAGAACATTTTGCATTTTTTCGGTTTGTTGTCGGAAAAAAAAACTAAAATTGTTTCTACTTGTTTTAAAATTTTGTGATTTTGCACTGTCAATAAGAATGTTAAAAGTAAAAAATTGACAAATTGGAATGTTGTAACATGAAAACTACTCGAGATACGAATTTGTAAATAAAATTTTGTATTTTTTTAAGTTTGTTCTTAAAAAGAAAATTCTTAAATTGTTCCTTTTTGTTCTAAAATTTTGTAATTTTGCTCAGTTAATAAAAACGTTAGAAGTAAAAAAAAACTCTTAATTTAAATGTTGTGACAATAAAACTACCCGAGATACGAGTTTGTAAAGAAAATTTTGCATCTTTCTGGGTTGTTTTCGAAAAAAAAATCTAAAATTGTCTCTTTTTGTTCTAAAATTCTGTAATTTCTTCCAGTTAATAAGAATGTTAGAAGTAAAACAACGTCCAAATTTGAATCCTGTTAGAGTAAAACTACTCGATATATAAATTTGTAAAAAAAATGCATTTTTTCAGTTTGTTCTTAAAAAAAATATTTTAAAATTGTTTCTTCTTGTTCTAAAATTCTGTAATTTTACTCAGTTTATAGAAATGTCAGAAGTAAAAAACCTCTAAATTTGAATGTTGTAACATTAAAACTAGTGGAGATATGCGTTTGTAAAAAAATTGTATCTTTTCGGTTTGTCGTCGAAAAATTTTTTTTTAAATTGTCTCTTTTGTTCTAAAATTTTGTAATTTTTCTCAGTCAATAAGACTGTTAAAACTAAAAACATCGCCAAATTTGAATGTTATGACATTAAAACTACTCGACATACGAATTTGTAAAGAAAATTTTGCATCTTTTCGGTTTGATCTCGGAAAAAAAAACTAAAATTGTTTCTTCTTGTTCTAAAATTTTGTGATTTTGCACAGTCAATAAGAATGTTAAAAGTAAAAAAATCGCCAAATTGGAATGATATAACATTAAAACTACTCGAGACACGAATTTGTAAAGAAAATTTTGCATTTTTTCAGATCGTCCTTGAAAAGAAAATTTTAAAATTGTTCTTTTTTGTTCTAAAATTTTGTAATTTTGCTCAGTTAATAAGAATGTTAAAAGTAAAAAAATCGCCAAATTGGAATGATTTAACATTAAAACTACTCGAGATACGAATTTGTAAAGAAAATTTTGCATTTTTTCAGTTTGTCCTTGAAAAGAAAATTCTAAAATAGTTCTTTTTTGTTCTAAAATTTTGTAATTTTGCTCAGTTAATAGGAACGTTAGAACTAGCAAAAACCTTAAAATTTGAATGTTGTAACATTAAAACTATCCGAGATATAAATTTGTAAAGAAAATTTTACATCTTTGCGGTTTGTCCTCGAAAAAAAATCAAAAATTGTTTTTTTTTGTTCTAAAAATTCTGTAATTTTGCATAGTTAAATTGAATGTTAAAAATAAGAAAACCTCCAAATTTGAATTTTGTAACTGTAAAACTACCTGAAATACGAGTTTGAAAATAAAATTTTGAATTTTTCCGGTTTGTTCTCGAATAAAATAATTCTAAAATTGTCCCTTTGTGGTCTAAAATTCTGTAAATTTTCTCAGTCAATAGGAATTTTAGAAGTAGAAATACGTTTGAATTTAAATGTTTTAACATTAAAACTATCCAGGATATAAATTTGTAAAAAAATTTTTGCATTTTTTCAGTTAGTCCTTGAGAAAAAAATTCTAAAATTGTTCTTTTTTGTTCTAAAATTTTGTAATTTTGCTCAGTTAATAGGAACGTTACAAGTAAAAAAAAATCCTAATTGGAATATTGAAACATTAAAACTACCCGAAATACAAGTTTGTAAAAATTGTTTGCATCTTTACGGCTTATCCACAAAAAAAAAATCTAAAATTGTTCCTTTTTGTTCTAAAATTTTGTAATTTTGTTTAGTTAATAAGAATAATAAAAATACAATAACTTCCAATTTTGAATGTTATAACAGTAAAACTACTCGAGATACAAATTGTAATAGAATATTTTGAACATTTCTGGTTCGTTCTTAAAAAAAAGTTCTAAAATTTTCTCTTCTTGTTTTAAAATTCTGTAATTTATTACAGTGAATACAAATTACAGAACTAGTAAAACTGCCAAGTTTAGAAGCTGTAACATTAAATCTTTCAGAGTTATAAAATTTAATATTTAGATATTTTGGTGGATGCGCCGGATTTTTCACGTGGTTTACGTTATCAATTTCGTGTTTTCACCCATCGCAAACAATTGAAAAACAGTGCTTTAATGAGACCCTTAAAACACCCATTAGAAAAACTGTCATTTTATCCCCACAATAAATAACAAAAAACGTCCACTGCGTATCTAATCTCCTTTCAACTCCGCTCACAAAGCACCAGAAATTCCCCAATTAAATCCACAGTCCACCTAAGCTTTCCTCGACAAAAATCATCCCGAAGAGCCTTAACATTTCATCCAGTTTTCCGCACAGCAGCCTTACCAAATAGCCGTTGGCATTATAGTGTCCTTTGGAGCGCGTTAGGCCGACCTTTTCCTCTCGATTTGAACACATCCAGGCGGTAATCCACGTGATAACATCCAATGAATAACAGAAAATTAGAAAGACTAGTAAAAGTAAGACGGCCATTAGTAGGAGAATTAGAATCGAAATTTGCAAGTTTCCCATCTGAAAAGAAAGCAATTTTCAGTTCGGACACGCCTAATTTTATTGATCACGCACAAAAATAAATTGTTTGAGCGAAAAAAGAAATATGAGCGAAGAACAAAAAGTTAATAAAGAAAGTGAGGAATGCGGGAGGTGCATACCGCAAAGGGGGCGGAGAAGTCACGCGGAAATTTCCGCCAACTGCCCCCAATCAATCAAGTTTTTATTACAAATTGAGCGACATGCAAAATGCCGACACGGAAATAACAAGAAGTGCAGATCGAGCGGATTTAAATTATTCATAGTTTGCCTCCATAAAAGCGGAGATAATCGTTTCTTATTTAAGCAAGGATAAACGTCATTCATTAAACAGCGTGTTTTAATGAAATGGCTTTATAAGCAAATATGAGAGTTGGATATTTCCTGGGGAAGTTAAGGTTGAATTATTTGTTTTGTTTATAATCCTCCGGGGCTTGGGAAGCGGTAATAACAATAAGAGCGTCTGTACAAAGAAGTGGAAATAAAAACAAATCTCGCGAAACTTTTTCCGTTTCGAAAAATTATTTGAGGAATGAAAAATCTTCCGCCTCCACTCGCAAGCCAATAAGTAAAGTGTCAACTCAGGAAACCGCAAAGCAAACCTAATTAAGATTAACTTCTTTTCCTCATTGTGCTTTGAAGTTAATTTATACATTCGTCAAAGTAAAGATCTGCAAGCAAAACAGCTCCAAAGAGATTAAAGTGACAACATTTCCACAGATCTGTTTTAATTTCCTCCACTCACCTGTCTAGGCCGAAATTATTCCATATCAGTCTAATCGTTAATCCCTTTAAATCCCGCGTCTTTTCATCGACTACCAATTCCCTTTTATTCGCACTTCCATCATTAAAAACCGCACAAAACAGCACAATTCAGCAGAAAGCTTCCTTTTCGCGGATATGTTTGGTGAATGCGTGCGAAATGTCGGAATGAAACCGTCACATTGTAAAGGCCTCGTGAGATCGAGATTGGAGGCGGCGCAGGCTCAGGGGCGGCTTGAAAGCATTTGTGTGGATTCAGGAGCACCCACTTATTATCGATGTCTTGAATGTCACGGCGGTGGCATTTGGACGGCTCGTGGAGATTGGGGTGGCCTCATTCGAAAAATATGTTTGGAGATTTTAGAACGGGGATATAAATGGGGTTGTGGAATTTTTGGGGAAACTGCCCTGTGTTTTAGGACGGGATTTGGCATGCGCACTAGGGGTTGACCAAAATAATGCAGTGCTGGAAACGTGCTTTAGGTACGTAAGCGGAATACGTTTATTTTGGGGAAAAAGGGAAATGGGGTTTGACACTGCGTGGAAAAGAGATTTGGATCTTTAGATGGGGTTTAAGAGACGCAAGCACCAAAATTAACGAATCTAAATTTTCATTAAATTTTATAATTCTAAAAGTTTTAATCTTACAAGATTCAAATTTGGCAGTTTTACTGCATATATAACTGGTTTTAACTGTGCTAAATTACATAATTGTAGACAAAGAAGGAAAAATTTTAGATTTTTTTTTTCAAAAACCAAAATGTCCAAAATTTTTTGCTAAAATTTGTATCTTGGGTAGCTTTTATTTTACAACATTTTGGCAATTTTACTATTTGTTATATTCTTATTAACTGTATTAAATTGCAGAAATTAAGAACATGAAAGGGTAATTTTAGAATTTATTTTAAAAACAATCCACAAATGTCTAAAATTTTCTTTTCAAACTCGTATCTCGGGTAGTTTTGATACTACAACAGCCAAACTAAAAATTGTATTGTTTTCTATACTCCCATTAATTGTGCTAAATTACAAAATTTTAGAACAAAAAATTTTTTAAGAATTTTTAAAAATTTTAGAAATTTTTATTTCGAGAACAAACCAGAATCTTCTTCATTCAAATTTGGCAGTTTTACTGTTTTTAACATTTTTATTAACTGTACTAAATTTTCGAAATTTAGAACAAAAAAGGATGATTTTAGAAGACAAACTAGCAATGTTCTAAATTGTCTGTTAAAACGTAACTCGGGTAGTTTTAGTGCTACAACATTCAAATTTGGAGGTATTATTGTCTCTCATACTTTTATTAGTTGCTTTAAATTGCAAAATTTTAGAACAAGAAAGACAAATTTTAGAAATTTTTGAAAATTTTATTTCAAGAGCAAACCAAAAATGTCCACAATTTTCTTTTTAAACTCGTATCTCGGGTAGTTTTAATGTTACAGCACTCAAATTTAAAGGTATTATTGCCTCTTATACGTTTATTAGTTGTGCCACAAGTTACAAAATTTTAAAACAAGACAAATATATTTTAAAAATTTTTATTTCAAAAACAAACCAAAAATGGTCAAAATTTTGTTTTCAAACTCTTATCTAGGGTAGTTTTCATTCTACAACACTCTAATTTGTCAGTTTTACCATTTTTAACACTCTTAACTGTACTAAATTTCTGAAATTTAGAACAAAAAAGAGTAATTTTAGAATTTTTTATTTCAAATACGAACTAGAAATGTTCTAAATTGTCTATTAAAACTGATAACTCGGGTAGTTTTAGTGCTACATCATTCAAATTTTGAGGTATTATTGTCTCTCATACTCTTATTAGTTGTGCCAAATTGTAAAATTCTAGCACAAGAAACAAAAATTTTAGAAATTTTTACTTTAAGAACAAACCAAAAAAGTTCAAAATTTTCTTTTCAAACTCGTATCTCAGTTAGTTTGTATTCTACAACATTTACATTTGGCAGTTTTACTATTTCTAACACTTTTATTAACTGCACTAAATTTCAAAAATTTAGAACAAAAAAAGGTAATTTTAGAATTTTTTTATTTCAACGATGAGCTAGAAATGCTCTAAATTGTCTGGTAACTTGAGTAGTTTTAATGCTACAACATTCAAATTCGAAGGTAATATTGACTTTTACACTCTTACTCTGCCAAATTGCAAAATTTTTTAACACGAAAAACAAATTTTAGAAATTTTTAGTTCTAGAACAAACCAAAAATGTCCAAAAGTTCCTTTTCAAACTCGTATCTCAGGTAGTTTTCATTCTACAACACTCAAATTTGTCAGTGTTACCATTTTTAACACTTTTATCAACTGTACTAAATTTCTGAAATTTAGAACAAAAAAGGGTAATTTTAGAATTTTTTATTTCAAAAACGAACTAGAAACGTTCTAAATTGTCTATTAAATCTGATAACTCGAGTAGTTTTAGTGCTATAACATTCAAATTTGGAGGTATTATTGTCTCTCATACTCTTATTAGTTGTACCAAATTGTAGAATTTTAGAACAAGAAACAAAAATTTTAGAAATTTTTACTTTAAGAACAAACCAAAAAAGTTCAAAATTTTCATTTCAAGTTCGTATCTCGGTTAGTTTGTATTCTACAAGATTTACATTTGGTGGTTTTACTCTTTCTAACACTCTTATTAACTGCACTAAATTTCAAAAATTTCGAACAAAAAAAGGTAATTTTAAATTTTTTTATTTCAAAGATGAGCTAGAAATGTTCTAAATTGTTTATTAAAACTCGTAACTCGGATAGTTTTAATGCTACAACATTTAAATTTGAAGGTATAATTGCCTTTTATACTCTTATTAGTTCTGTCAAATTGCAAAACTTTTTAACAAAAAAACAAATTTTAGAAATTTTTATTTCAAGAACGAACCAAAAATGCTCAAAAGTTTCTTTTCAAATTCGTATCTCAGGTTGTTTTTATTCTACAACATTCAAATTTGGCAGTTTTACTATCTCTAGCACTCTTATTAACTGCACTTAATTCGAATAATTTAGAACAAAAAAGGGTAAGTTTAGAATTTTTTATTTTAAAGATGAACTAGAAATGTTTTAAATTGTCAACTAAAGCTTGAAACTCGAATAGTTTTAGTGCTAGAACATTCTAATTTGGAGATATTATTGTCTTTAATAATCTTATTAATTGTGCCAAATTGCAGAATTTTAGAACAAGAAAGAAAAATTTTAGAAATTTTTATTTAAAGAACAAACCGAAAATGTCCAAAATTTTGTTTGTAGTTTTTATTCGACAACATTCAAATTTGGCAGTTTTACTATTTTAAACACTCTTATTAACTTCATTAAATTTCAAACATTCATAACAAGAAAGGGTAATTATAGAATTTTTTATTTCAAAAATGTTCTAAATTGTCTATTAAAACTCGTATCTCGGGTAGTTTTAGTGCTTTAACATTCAAATTTGAAGATATTATTGTCTCTTATACTCTTATTAGTTGTGCCAAATTACAAAATTTTAGATCAAGAAAGAAAAATTTTAGACAATTTAGAAATTTTTAGTTCAAGAACAAACTAAAAATGTCCAAAATTTTATTTTCAAACTTGGATCTAGGTAATTTTAATGCTAAAACATTTTAATTTGGAGGTATTATTGCTCTTTCTACTCTTATTAGTTGTGCCAAATTGCAAAATTTTAGAACAAATAAAAAAATGTTCAAAATTTTATTTTTAAACTTGTAACTCGGTTAGCTTTTATTCTACATTAAACATTCTACATTAAATCTAAACATTAAAGTTTGGCAGTTTTATTATTTCTAAGAATTTTATCAACTGTACTAATTTGCAAAAATTTGGAACAAAACACATTTTTGGAGCTTTTATTGTTTTTTATATTCTTATTAGTTCGGTCAAAATGTAAAATTTTAAAACAGAAAAGAAAAAGTTTAGAAATTTGTACCAAGAATAAACTTGAAATATTAAAAAAAAACAGTTTATTGGCTCTGATAAAATATTGAAAGAGAAATAAAAAATAATTAAAAGAGAATCAAATTTCAATAATCTCGTTGTCAACACAGCTCACATCGCATGACTTTTATTTTTACACAACAAATTATCAAATCATATTATAAAGAGATTATCACAAATGCGATACTTGACCATAAATGTTATCAAAACGCACGGCAGGAAACGATAAAAACCACTTCAGCACAATTCTAGAAACACTCAAATTTCTATAAAAAATTTATTTCGATTTCTCGAACTGAATCATCACAATCAAAAACGTACAAACATTAGCCAACATCTCCAAAAGAGTCGCATTTCCCACATAAAAAAAATCCGCGGCACTAAACCTCGGCAGGTTTGCAACAAGCGATTTCGTAAAGTCCTGCATTTGGTGGTTCTGATTTCCTCCTGCTAGAACTCTCAGATCAAATGAGAGAAAGACGATTTTCTCCGCTTCTTTCTCCACGGAACTGCACAGAATTACCAACATAGCGATGGTGACCTAAAAATCAGAAAATATAGAAAGGATAATGGAGAGAATTGACATTACGAAGCTCCAAGAGAGGTACGAAAAGTTCAAGAGAATCACTGAGAGGCGTTCGGTGGACTCTTTGGAGGCGAAAATCGCGTAGTGGATGTAGTTTATCATCGCCACCGTGGTGTGGGTGAGGATGAGGAAGAAGACCCAGCCGAAGAGTTGGTTGAAGGTGTTGACGGTCTTCTTCAAGACAAACATTGCGTTTTGGGTTTGGATCACCAGACTTCTTGGAAAAGTGAAAGTTTTGTTCTCTTCGACGTACAACTGGAGGTACGATTTTAGCCCTTTGTACCGTAAAAGCAACATGTTTGTTAAAACACACAATAAGAAAACGTAGAAGAATTTAAGAAAGATCTCAAAATGAGAGAACAAGTCGTCTCTGAAGTAGTCAACTCCGTCGATTTCCGACCAAACTGTTATTTCATATGTTGAGACTCCCAAGTGAAGTACCGTCGCGAGACAAAATCCCAAGTAAAATGGGACTTTACTGGTACGTTTCTGGACCAAACCTTCAGTTGATTTGAGATTCTTCATGAGTTCTCTCCACTCGTCTTCTTTGCAAAGAGTCAATACAATGACGATGTACATGTTCAAGCAGTACAATAAAAACTCTTCTAGGAGAGAAACAACGATTTTGATGTGGATGTACTCTTGATAAAAGTCCTTGTAGATTAAAGTGACAATTGCAGCAGTGGTTATCAAAAACGAAACACTCAAAATGTAAGATTTGCTGTTGAGGAACCACTTTTTGTCCCCCATGACAACTGGAGGAGTAACGGCTAAAAAGGTGCCGATTTTAAAAAGCAGTGTGAGGAGTTTTGAATTCATTCAACCGACAGGGTAGGACTGGGGGTTGAACTATGCGAAGTCGACACGCAAGATGGTAAAGTTTGATAAATTGGTAGGATTTTTTAGTTCAAAAGTTCAATTTTTTTTCTGTGGCAGTTATATGTATTGCAGGACGCGCTGATTGGATGTTTTATACTGATATAAACTTACGTTATTATGGCTCATTTAACGCAAAATTTTGCGAAAATTGTAAGTCAACAATAACAGAAGTTTATAGTAGAGTGAATCAATCAAATTTAGAGTTTTTGGAAAATCTAAAAACAAATTCTTAAGTAAAAAATTGTGAAAAAAACGATGGAAAAAACCGCATTTTAATATCTGTAATAGTTTCTGAGATATCGAGCACGAATTGTTTCGATCGTTCAAAAATTTGGCCCTCTGGCAACAACCCAAAAATTCAAACGCCCATAACTCAGTTTCTTGTTGACAAAAATCAAATATTCTTGCGGCTTTGGATTCAGCGTGATATTTTGCATTAAACGAGCTTAAATAGGTTGAGTTTGCTTACTGAATAAACAAGGCATTGGCCAAAAACTGTTTTGAAAACGTCATTTTAGGGTGATTTTCAAGCACTGTTTTCAAGGTGAAAACGACGTTTAATATCTTTGTGTTTACATCAGTCGAAAGAGGAGCTTAAAATCTATCAACTGGCCAAATTTGGAATCGATCGGACTAATAGTTTACAAGGTATAGCCAAAAATAAAAAAATTGAAAAATTTTCATCGTTTGAGTCGGATTTTTTTTTCGTGAAAAATTGACTATTTAATTTTGGGCTTTTGAAAAGTTTTTCTGACGTAAAATAAGCCGAGAAAAACGATGGCGCAAACCGCATCTCATTGTCTCTAATAGTTTCCGAGATATTTAACTTTAAAAATTAGGGAAAATTAGGAAAAATAAAAATCCACTATCTGAATCTTTGATTGGCCTTAACTCGGTTATTAGTTGTCGGATCTGGATTTCAATCCTGGATTTGGAATCTGCGTAAAATTCTGCGCACACCGATGTATAATATCTCAAGTTTACTACAAAAAAGAAACGAGATATCGATATCAGAAATTTGCCATAATTATAGTCATGAATTTTTGCGAAAATTTGCAAATTTGGCTGTAGAAAAATCAAAAAACTATTTCTTACGTAAAAAATTGCGAGAAAAACGATGGCACAAACCGCATCTTAATATCTGAAATAGTTTCCGAGATATTGAGCTCAAATTGTTTCGAACCTTCAAAAATTTGGCCCTCTGGCGACAACTCAAAAATTCAACCGCCAATAACTCAGTTATTTGTTGACGGAAATTTAAATTTTTTTATGTTTTTGGATGCAGCGTGACTTTCTGCGTAAAATGAGACCCAAATTTGTTGAGTTTGCTTAATAAATAAACGAGGCATTGGCCAAAAACTGTTTTGAAAACGTCATTTTAGGGTGATTTTCAATCAATGTTTTCAACATGAAAACGACGTTTAATAGGTTTGAATTATACATCAGTCGAAAGAGGAGCTCGAAATCTATCTACTGCCTAAATTTGAGATCGATCGGTCAAATAGTTTACAAGCTTTGGCCAAAAATAAAAAAAATTAAAAAATTTTATCGTTTGAGTCGAAATTTTTTTTCGTGAAAAATTGACTATTGAATTTTGGCCTTTTGAGAAGTTTTTCTAACGTAAAATGAGCCGAGAAAAACGATGGCGCAAACCGCACCCCAATATTTCTAATAGTTGCCGAGATATTTAACTTTAAAAATTTGGAAAAATTAGGAAAAATGAAAATCCACTATCTGAAACTTTGATCGGCCTTAACTCAGTTATTAGTTGTCGGATCTGGATTTCAATCTCAGATTTGGAATCTGCGGAAAATGCTGCGCACATCAATGTAGAATATCTCAAGTTTACTCTAAAAATTAAGCGAAATATCGATATCAGAAATTTGGCATAGTTTTAGTCATGAATTTTTGTGAAAAACTGCAACTTTCGACTGTAGAAAAATCAAAAAACTATTTCTTATGTAAAAAATCGCGAGAAAAACGATGGCACAAACCGCATCTCAATATCAGTTATAGTTTCCGAGATATCGAACACGAATTGTTTTGAACCTTCAAAAATTTGGCCCTCTGGCGACAACCCAAAAATTCAAACGGCCATAACTTAGTTATGTATTGACGGAAATTTAAAAATTCTCATGTTTTTGGATTCAGCGTGACATTCTGCGTAAAATGAGACCCAATTTTCTTGAGTTTGCTTAATAAATAAACGAGGCATTGACCAAAAACTGTTTTGAAAATGTCATTTTAGGGTGATTTTCAATCAATGTTTTCAACATGAAAACGACGTTTAATAGGTTTGAATTATACATCAGTCGAAAGAGGAGCTTGAAATCTATCTACAGGCCAAATTTGAGATCGATCGGACAAATAGTTTACAAGCTATGGCCAAAAATAAAAAAAATGAAAATATTTTATCGTTTGAGTCGAATTTTTTTTCGTGAAAAATTGACTATTAAATTTTGGGCTTTTGAGAAGTTTTTCTAACGTAAAATGAGCCGAGAAAAACGATAGCGCAAACCGCATCTCAATATCTCTAATAGTTTCAGAAATATTTAAGTTTAAAAATTAGGAAAAATTAGGAAAAATAAAAATCCACTATCTGAAACTTTGATCGGCCATAACTCAGTTATTAGTTGTCGGATCTGGATTTCAATCCCAGATTTGGAATCTGCGGGAAATTCTGCGTTCACTGATGTATAATAACTCAAGTTTACTCCAAAAAATAAACGAGATATTGACATCAGAAATTCGGCCAAGGTTTAGTCATAAATTTTCGCGAAAAACTGCAACTCGATTTTTGGAAAATCTAAAAACTATTTTTTCTAAAAAATTTTTTTTATTCGTTCTACTTTTGAAGATATCGGACAATGAAAATTTCGAAACCAAAAATTTTTTCCGAAACTTCAAACGGGCCAAAATCAGTTGTTTGTTGCCGACGTCGATTTTGCGCCCGAATTTAAAATCAGCGCAAAATTCTGCGTAAAATGAGCCCCAATATCGCAAGTTTCTTAAAAAATTAACGATAAATCGACTAAAAAATTCCAGTCAAAAAATTTTTCGATCATATCTACATTTTGTCCAACTATTTTAGTTATAGTAACTGATAAATAATTGTTTTTCTCGACCAGCTAAACGATCGAAAGACAATTAAAACAACCAACAATTCAGATATAAATCTAAAAGTGGTCCAAATAATCATAATCTTGACGCCTAGATTAGAAGAACGAGATTACTTTTAAGACAACTCACACTTTTTTATAGAAGTGTCTAAATAAACTGGTAGCCTCAGTCTGATTGTTATCATTGTTATCAAAGCGGTGATCAAAACGTTGACATTTTAATCAGGACTAATCACAGATATAAATTTGTTGTATTCTCTCAATCCTCATTGAGATCCACCACGTTTATTGATGCTGTTTGATATGTAATGCAATGAGTGTTCAACGCCCAACTTCCCCACAGTCGGGGCTCAGCTACCACTCTTCAAGTTCCAGAGCCTCAAAAGCAGGTTCTTCTTTTAGTTACCGAAGAACCGTAAAAGCCGAAGCGCGAAAAAACGGTAAGTTGCAATTCTCACTTTACAATGTTTTAACGTATTGAATTTTGAAGATAAGTTTGGAAGTCTTCTCCACGAAGCCGCTTTCAAAGGACAAACCCAAAAAATCAGTTCTTTGATTCATTCCGGACACGACATTAACGTGGTGACAAGTGATGGCAAAACTCCTCTTTATTTAGCGTCGCGCAATAATCACACCGAAACCGTCAAATATCTCATTCAAAACGGAGCCAACACATCTCTTGGTAACAGCAGCGGCTGGACACCTCTTCACATCGCGTGTGTTCAAGGGCACCCAAAAGTCGTCGAAATCCTTCTCACCCACGGCCACGACGTCCAAGTCTTGGACCGCAACGAGTGGTCACCGCTCCACGTGGCGGCGTACAAAGGTCAATTGGACATAGTGAAGATGTTAGTGACTGCAGGTGCGCATCTGGAAGTGTTGGACAGTGATAGTTGGACTCCTCTTCACCGAGCTTGTGAGAGTGGTAAAGACAAAGTCGTTAACTACCTTGTTAAAGTTGGTGCGGCCAAAGAGTCGATAACACCCGAAGGTCTCTCAACTCTTCACATCTCGTCCCTCAATGGACGCCTCGCCGTCACCGACTTGCTGATTAAGCTGGGGCTGGATGTTAACCTCGCGGAGATCCAAGGATGGACACCTCTTCACATGGCGTGTGAGAGTGGTCACAACAAAATCATCCAAAGTCTTGTTGGGGCACAAGCAGATGTTAACGCCAAAGAGGCGGAGAACTGGACACCTCTTCACTTGGTGTGCCAAAACGGACACTACCAAATGACGCAGAGTTTAATCGACGCCGGCGCCGACGTCAACGCTGCTGAAAGCACCGGGTCAACACCTCTTCACATCGCCTCCAGTAAATGTCTGTTGAAAGTGGTAACACTGCTGTTAAAATCCGGCAGCAACCCCAATTCTCTCAACTCGATCTACGAAACCCCTCTTCACATAGCTGCCGAAAAAGGCCACAAAGCCATCGTGAAGACGCTCGTGGAAAACGACGCCGACGTCAACATCGTCCCCCAGCACAGTTTAGCGCCTCTTTACTTAGCCGCTCGGAACGGTTACCACCAAATCGTGAGCTTCTTATTGTCGGTGGACGCCAACCCCAACGTGCGCGTGAAGAACGGGTGGACTCCTCTCTTCATTGCGTGCAGCAACGGCCACCTCAAAGTCGTGGAACTTCTTCTGAAGAAGCACCCAGTGGTCACCATCGCCGACACTAAAGGCTTCTCTCCTCTCCACGTCGCGGCTCTTTATGGCCGCTCGCAAATCATCGAGTTGCTTCTTCGCAACGGCGCCAACGTCAACGTCATCGATCCCGATAACATCACTCCAATTTACCTAGCGTGTCAAAACGGCCACGAGGAAGCTGTCCAGGTTCTAATCAAGCACCGCGTCGATCTTAACATTGCGGATAAACTCGAGACGACGCCGTTGATCGTCGCGGCGCAGAAAGGGTACAGTAACATCGTCAAGGTGTTGATTAACTCGGGGGTTTACGTTAAGCACAGGAATAAGATGGGAATGACTGCGTTTTACGCCGCTTGTAAATTCGGGAGTTGCGAAATCGCAATGATGTTGTTGGACAACGGTGCGGATATGGAGGTTGGGATGAACAACCAGTGGAAACCTCTTCATACGGCGTGTGCGAGAGGACACGAAGACATTGTTAAGCTTTTGGTTGATCGAGGTGTTAATATTTACTGTTTGACGAAGAAGAATGAGAGCGCGATGGATTTGGCGAGGGTGAATGGACACGTGAAGATTGTCGAATTTCTGGCGGATAAACAACAACAGAAGGAGGAGCAACCAATAAATAGTTTTTTTTGTTCATGTTTTAATTAGCTTTAATAAAGTCAGTTTTTTCATTTTGTGTTCTTTTTTATCAGATCTGAAGAATTTTCTCGTTCACGGCTTGGTACACCAAACACTTTTAGTCCGTCAATAATTCAGTTATTTGGAATTTGCGGAAAATTCTGCTTACACTGATTTATAATAACTCAAGTTTACTCCAAAAAAATAAGCGAAATTTCGATATTAGAAATTTGGCATAGTTTTAATAATTAATTTTCGCGAAAAATTGCAATTTTCGACTTTTGTAAAATCTAAAAACTATTTCTAATGTAAAAAATCGCGAGAAAAACGATGGCGCAAACCTCATTTCAATATCTGAAATAGTTTCCGAGATATCAAGCACGAATTGATTTGAACATTCAAAAATTTGGGCCTCTGGCAACAACCCAAAAATTCAAACGGCCATAACTCGGTTATTTGTTGACGAAAATTAAAAAATTATTATGTTTTTGGATTCAGCGTGACATTCTGCGTAAAATGAGACCAAAATTTGTTGAGTTTGCTTAAAAAATAAACGAGGCATTGGCCAAAAACTGTTTTGAAAACGTCATTTTAGGGTGATTTTTAATCAATGTTTTCAAAATAAAAAACGACGTTTAATAGCTTTGAATCATACATCAGTCGAAAGAGGAGCTCGAAATCTATCTACTGCCCAAATTTAAGATCGATCGGACAAATAGTTTACAAGCTATGGTCAAAAATAACAAAAATGAAAAATTTTCATCGTTTGAGTCGGATTTTTTTTTCGCGAAAAATCGACTATCGAATTTTGGGCTTTTGAGAACATTTTCTAACGTAAAATGAGCCGAAAAAAAGAATGGCAAAAACCGCATCTCAATATCTCAAATAGTTTCTGAGATATTTAACTTTCAAAATTACGAAAAATAAGATAAATTGAAAATCAACTTTCCGCAACTTTAATCGGCCATACCTCAGTTATTTGTTGTCGGATCTGAATTTAAATTTCAGATTTGGAATCTGCGTAAAATTCTGCGTACACTGATGTAAAATAACTTAAGTCTACTCTAAAAAATAAGCGAGATATCGATATCAGAAGTTTGGCCATAGTTTTAGTCATGAATTTTTGCGAAAATGTTCAAATTTCGTTTGTGGAAAAATCAAAGAACTGTTTCTTGTGTAAAATTTTGTGAGAAAAACGATGGCGCAAACCGCATCTTAATATCTGAAATAGTTTCTGAGATATCGAGCATGAATTGTTTCGAACCTTCGAAAATTTGGCCCTCTGGCAAAAACCCAAAATTTCAAAGGGCCATAACTCGGTTATTTGTTGACAAATATTAAAAAACTATCATGTTTTTGGATTCAGCGTGAAATTCTGCGTAAAATGAGACCCAAAATTTGTGAGTTTGCTTAATAAATAAACGAGGTATCGGCTAAAAACTGTTTTGAAAACATCATTTTAGGGTGATTTTCAATTAATGTTTTCAAAATGAAAATGACGTTTAATAGCATTTAATTATACATCAGTCGAAAGAGGAGCTCAAAATCTATCTACTGGCCAAATTTGAGATCTACAGGACAAATAGTTTACGAGTTATGGCCAAAAATGAAAAAAAATGAAGAATTTTCATCGTTTGAGTCGTAATTTTTTTTCGCGAAAAATCGACTATCGAATTTTGGGCTTTTAAGCACTTTTTCTAACGTAAAATGAGCCGAGAAAAACGATGGCGCAAACCGCATCTCAATATCTCTAATAGTTTCTGAGATATTTAACTTCAAAAATTGAGAAAAATGAGAAAAAATGAAAATCAACTTTTCAAAACTTTGATCGGCCATAACTCGGTTATTTGTTGTCGGATCTGAATTTAAATTCCAGATTTGAAATCTGCGTAAAATTGTGCGTACACTGATGTATAATAACTCAAGTTTACTCTAAAAAATAAGCGAGATATCGATATGAGAAGTTTGGCCATAGTTTTAGTCATGAATTTTTGCGAAAATTTGCAACTTTCGACTATTGGAAAATCTAAAAACTATTTCTTATGTAAAAAAATCGCGAGAAAAACAATGGCGCAAACCGCATCTCAATATCTGAAATAGTTTCCGAAATATCGAGCACGAAGTGTTTTGAACCTTCAAAAATTTGGCCCTCTGGCGACAACCCAAAATTACAAACGGCCATAACTCGGTTATTTATTGACAAATGTTAAAAGAATATTATGTTTTTGAATTCAGCGTAAAATTCTACGTAAAATGAGACCTAAATTTGTTGAGTTTGCTTAATAAATAAACGAGTTATTGGCAAAAAACTGTTTTGAAAACATCATTTTAGGGTGATTTTCAATCAATGTTTTCAAAATGAAAAAGAGGTTTAATAGCATTGAATTATACATCGGTTGAAAGAGGAGCTCAAAATCTATCTAGGGGCCAAATTTGAGATCTATCAGACAAATAGTTTACGAGGTATGGTCAAAAATAAAAAAAATGAAAAATTTTCATCGTTCGAGTCGGAATTTTTTTTCGCGAAAAATCGACTATCAAATTTTGGGCTTTTGAGAACATTTTCTAACGTAAAATGAGCCGAGAAAAACAATGGCGCAAACCGCATCTCAATATCTCAAATAGTTTCCGAGATATTTAACTTTAAAAATGACGAAAAATGAGAAAAAATTAAAATCAACTTTCCGAAATTTTGATCGAAAATAACTCAGTTATTTGTTGGCGGATCTGAATTTAAATCTCAGATTTGGAATCTGCGTAAAATTCTGCATACACTGATGTATAATAACTTAAGTTTACTCCAAAAAATAAGCGAAATATCGATATTAGAAGTTTGGCATAGTTTTAGTCATGAATTTTCGCAAAAAATTGCAACTTTCGACTTTTGTAAAATCCCAAAATTATTTCTTATGTAGAAAGTCGCGAAAAAGACGATGGCGCAAACCGCATCTCAATATCTGCAATAGTTTCCGAGATATTTCTCTAAAAACTAGGAAAAAATTAGGAAAAATGAAAATCAAATATCCGGAACTTTAATCGACCATAACTCAATTAGTTCTTCACGTACGAGAAAAACTTGGACAGTTTTGCATTCTGCGTGAAATTCTAAGTACAATGAGCTATGATAACGGCAGTTTGCTCCAAAAATAAGCCAGAAATCGACCTTAGAACCTCTATTGTAAATTCAAAATTCAAAGCGATTTTGAGGGGGACCCGCACATCTTGAGCTCGTTGTTGGCGCTTCCCAGCACTGATCCGATAATTAAGTCCCCACCTGCCAACAACCTCAGTTTTACGTCACAGATCCACACACTATGACATTCCAATTGTTGTAAGTGCAGTTGTGCATCGTGTTTTACAATGATAATCGGCTTCAGTTTCGATGTAGATACCGCTCTCTTTTGGGGACTAACTCTCGTAGTGATACTCTTAATTTTTTACATAACTTTCGATCTCCACTACTTTCTGACCAAAGTCTTCATCGTGCTGTGGTGCAAAATTCGTCGAAAACGCGTCGGAATTGACGAAACCACCACGTATTATGGTGAGTTTTGCAGTACCACAAAGATGGATTTTTTAGGATTTTTTTTGAGGCGTTTGCACAACCAACGACTTGGACATCTACTTCCAACATATGAACAATGCTAGGTACGTAAGGGAGCTGGATTTTGCCAGGTTTCACTTCTACAAGAGAACTGGAATTTACGATTTTATCCTCGAAGCAAATGGCGCGGCTTTGCAAACGGCTTGTCATATTCGGTATCGCAAAACCATCCCTCTGTTCACACCTTACAAGATCACAACGAGGGTGAGTTTTCAGTATCAATAAATCACTTGAAATTTAAACAATGGAGACATCAAATTTCAATCAACCAACCACCTACGCGTAATTTTACGCTCCACGCGACTTATTTACCATGGTAATAACTTTAATTGCTTTTCGGATTTCAGGTAATTTACTGGGACAAGAAACACATTTATTTGGAGCATCAATTTATCCAGTTCAGTGATGGGTTTATAACTACAGTGATTTTATGTAAACAGGCAATTTTGGAGGTGGATACTATCAAAATGATGAATGTACTGTCGGAGAATCAAAGTGAGACGTATCGACCAGAACCGCCACCGGAGCTTGAGGACTGGATACATCTGAATAAAAAGTCGAGCGCGAGATTGCGGAATTCGAATCTAGGATCCTAGTGTTATGTGTAGTAAAGAGTTAAAGGTACAAAGGTGGTTTTATTGGGGCATTGTGATGGTAGGAAGTGGGCAAGAGACGAGGCGGTGGGACGATTTGAAAGGTCTTTGGTGTGGGATAGTGGGATTGATGCCCCATTTTCTAATTATTTCTTTATTTGAAACTAAGAACATTTTCTAAAATTAGAAAGAATATAAACAGAACTAAACTCTCTAAAGGGAATCTGAGAAGAATTCAAAAAAAAAAATACAAAAAATTTAAAAAGCATTCATCAGGTTTAAATTTAAAATAAAATAAAATTTAGTTACTCTAAAATTTTGAAATTTAGCACATTGAATAAACAAGTCTAAAATAGTAAAATCTTAAAATTTTGCTGCAGTAGGACTAAAACTCGCAAAGTTGCAAAATTAAATAAAAAATTATCAAAATTTTTGCTTCGTTCAAAGAAATTTATTGAATCAATTCTTGGTGTTGACAAAAATTATCAAAAATACAATTTAGTCACAACACCAAATTTCGTCAAAAAATGCCGACGCGCGTTTCGATAGCAATGCAAGAAGCGATGATTAAACTTTTGGTGTGTCTTAAAAAAAAAATGAAAAATTTCTGTTTCTTTGTGTAAATTTTTAGAATTTATCACACTCAATAAACAAATGGCAATTAAAAAAACCTTCAAATTTCATCGTTTTAGGATTAAAACAGCCAAAGTAACAAAATTTAAAAGAATTTAGTGGAACGTTTAAGTCTGTTTCAAAATAAAAATTTCTAAAAAATTGTGCTTCTTGCTCTAAAATTTTTAAATTTAGCACAGTTCATGATCAAGTCAAAAGTAGTAAAACCTCCAAATTTTATCATTTTGAGAATAAAACAGCCAAACTTACGACATTTAATAGAAATTGGTGAAGCTTTTTGGTCAATTTCAGCGTGAAAATTTCTAAAAACTGTGTTTTTTGCTCTAAAATTTTAATTTTGCTGTCAATAATCAAGTCAAAATTAGTAAAACCTCCAAATTTCATCGTTTTGGAACTAAAATAGCCAAACTTACGAAATTTAACAGAAATTGGTAGAACTTTTTGACCAGTTTCAAAATGAAAATTTCTTAAAAAACTGTTTCTTGCTCTAAAACTTTGAAATTTAGCACACTTAATAATCAGATCAAAATTAGTAAAAACCTTCTAATTTCATCGTTTTGGGATTAAAACAGTCAAAGTTACGAAATTTAATAGAAATTGGTAGAACTTTTTGGTCAATTTGAAAATAAAAATTTCTAAAAAATTGTGTTTCTAGCTCTAAAATTTTGATATTTAGCACACTTAATAATCAAGTCAAAATTAGTGAAACCTCCAAATTTCATCGTCTTGGGATTAAAACAGCGAAAGATACGAAATTTAGTTGAAATTGGTGCAACTATTCAACTCATTTCAAAATAAAAATGTCTAAAAACTGTATTTGTTGATCTAAAATTTTGAAATTTAGCACAGTTATTAAACAAGCCTTAATTAGTACAACCTTTAAATTTCATCGTTTTGGAATTAAAACAGCAAAAGTTACGAAATTTAATAGAAATTTGTGAAACTTTTTAGCTCATTTCAAAATAAAAATTTCCAAAAATTGTGTTTCTTGCTATAAAATTTTGAAACTTAGCACAGTTAAATAATCAAGTCAAATTTAGTAAAACCTCCAAATTTCATCGTTTTGAGATTAAAACAGCCAAAGTTACGAAATTTTATAAAAATTGATGAAGCTTTTTAGCCCATTTCCAAATTAAAATTTTTACGAACTGTGGTTTTCGCTCTAAATTTTTGAAATTTAGTTTAGTTAACAAGTCGACGTTAGTTAAGCCTCCAAATTTTAACGTTTTGGGATTAAAACAGCCAAAGTTACGAAATTTAATAGAAATTGGTGCAATTTTTTGACCCATTTCAAAATAAAAATTTCTGAAAATAGTGTTTCTAGCTCTAAAATTTTGAAACTCGGCACAGTTAATAAGCAAGTCAAAAGTAGTAAAGCAACCAAATTTTATTGTTGTAGGACTAGAACTCTAAAAGTTACGGAATTTAAAAGAATGTGGTACAAATTTTTGGTTTATCTTCAAGTCTTCAAACTCCAAAGAGAATAATTAGAGAAATGGTCCGAAGAGAAGGTAAAGAACCTAAAAAGAAAGTTTTAGGAGATTTACACTATTTAATTTTCCCAAAAACCCAAAATCAAAATTAGTTAGTAACTTTCACCGCTTAACATTGGCAATTCTCAACCCCAACTCCCCTCTTCGTCGTTTTCTTTTTGACATTTGACGGTTTCCCAACAACATAACCTCTCACGTCAAAACAACAAGTTCTCCGTTGATCAAGACTGGAAATGAGTGAAAAAATTGCCGATAAATGTAAAAAATGATGGATAACAGTGGAGATTCACTGAAAAACCAAAACCCAATTCATTTCCTAGAGGTAAGTTAAAATAATTATAATTTCCGCCAGGTGTGCCCCCACCTACAACTAATCCCTTAAAAGGAGTGGTGCTTCATCAAGTCTCATTACAGGAAAACGTTAATCGTTTGTATTTATACAGGGACCATTATTTTGAAACCCATAAAATTGAAGACGCTGTAGATAAAAATGAAGATATTGAAAAAAAACTCGCTGAGATTTTAGATGTGTTTAAAGAGAATGAAATTAGCGCGTTGGAATGTGATAGGGCTAAATATAATTTCCTCAAAGGGAGACTCTTAAATGTTGTTCCTAAATTTAGTAAAGAAGCAGAGAGTCTCTTATCTAAGGCTGTTAAACTAGATCCTAAGTCTGTAGAAGCTTGGAATGAGCTAGGGGAGTGCTTTTGGAAGAACGACGAGTTGAAGAAAGCGAAAAATTGTTTTGATGGCGCCTTGAAAGAGGTAAAAGTCCACGCAACTCTTCAGTATAATAATTTGAATTTGCAGAGAAGAAACAAAGTCTCATTAAGAAACCTCTCAATGTTAGCACGCCAAGAAAACTCCACCAGTAAAGAAAACCTCATCACCAACATTGAAAAGGGCTTAGAATACGCCAAAGAAGCCCTCCAATTAGACCCATCTGACGGTCTCTCATGGGCAGTGCTTGGAAATGCCCACTTATCATCCTTCTTTGGAATCCAACAGAACCCCAAGACCCTCAAGCAGTGCCTCAGCGCGTATTCTCAAGCAGTAAGTTTCACCTCCATCCCTTCAATTAATACGACTTCTTTGTAGGAGAAAGACGTTGTTGCCAAAAGCACCCCCGACTTACACTACAACAAAGGAATTGTAAGTTCAACTCAGATTGATTGAGGTAGTTTCATCTTGAGTTTGCAGACCCTGAAGTATGAAGAAGAGTACCAGATGGCCTTAGAGTCCTTTAACAAGGCCGCTTTGTACGATCCCACGTGGGAGCAACCCAAAGTTAAAGAAGAGCAGCTTAGGAAGTACCTAAATGAGATTTGCGAGCTCGTCACGACCTGTGGGAAAATGAAGGCGAAGCGCCTGCAGCAAACTCTACAGGTGGTTTAGTTGTACAACTAGCTCTATTACTACACTTGTTGTGTAATGAGAAAACCCGTTCTGTAATGTATTACTTAACAATTTATGTAATGGAGCTACAAAGTCGTAGATAAAACTTTGTACATAACACGTGGGTTATAAAATTATTGAATTTCCAGGCGATCGACTCGAAGCAATTGGGGCCTTATGGAGGCGGCAGCTACACCTCGACCACCACCAACCAGACGGTAAAACTCGACGAAATTCGAATACGCGACTTAAAGCCTGGTTTAAACGAGGAAAAGGTGGTTTTGGGAAAAGTGGTCTGTACCGTCCACAATGAAGATTCCGTTCCTTTGTATTTTCATTTTTTAAATAAGTGTCAAAATAACTATCTAATATTTTCAGTACATTTTGTTTGGTGGATAAAGAAGGAACTTGCGTCGTGGTGACCGTTTATAACTTGGCGGATGGAAAAGGTGTGATCATTGGGAATTCAGTGGCGATTCCTGAGCCGTACGTCACTGATGTAGACTTCGTGTATAAAGAAAATGTAAGTTAACTAAACTAGTCAACGAGGTTTTGTACTGGAGAAGTGAATATGAAGTTCGTTTTGCTCCAACAGATCAGAATTCGGAAATATTTTTGAAAAATTATTTTATCTACAACAATATAATGATATTCATATTCCAACAAGTGTAAATATGACTCTCACGTGACTCATATTTCATGACTTTTCTTATAACTGTGATGTGTTACCATTGTAACGAAAAAATGACCGTAAAATTGTTGAAGAATAAGCATAGTACTTAATTCGGGTATAATAGCCATATTACTTGTTTACTGTTTTGTTGGTATGCAGTAAGAAGTCGCGGCCAAAAGTAACTGCTGCACTTTTTTTGTCATTGTAAATCGGGCTAAAAATTAATCTGTTGACCTACTAACAGCACGTCATTGGAACTACTAATACTAAGTAGGCAATAATTAAAGGATGGCAACATGTAATTTCAGCTTTTTTTAGTCAATGTTGTTCATTTGTTTTAGTAATGTGATTGCAATAATCTGAATGCCTACTTTGCAATTATTGTCATCCCGATTTACACAACTGAATTTTTAAGAAAATGGCGTCCAAAACTTGTACTCGTTACTTTTGGCCGCCACTGTAAAATAGTTGGAGTATACAGGGTGATTTTGAAATAGAGGCGGAAAAATAGGCGACTTTACGAAAATACGTACTATTGGCGACACCGAAATGTGAACGACTTTTTCGTTGTCATGGATTTTTCTCTGAATTTCCATAATGTAAATCGGATTTTGAGCAGTGGCGTTCTTTTTGATTTTTCTCTAAACATTTTATTTTACCTATACAACTCTTACTAATCAGCAGCCACTGTTCTTGGCGACCGATTTTCATCAAATTTTGCAACAGGTCTTGGTTTTTCGGCCAAAGTTCAATGTTTAGCCGATTTTAACTAACTACTGTCATCAATTGTCATAAAAGACAATTAGAAGTGCGCCTATGATTTGAAGTGAAAATTGCGCTAGACAATTTTGCCGTGCACATTTCGTTGTCGTAGATAGTAGAAGACGTTAAAAATTCCAAAATCCTGACCTGATATGCACAAAATGGACCTTAGTCACCGTAGTAATCATTGGCGTAGCATAAAAATTCGAATCAATTTCATTTACTTTTTTTTTAAACTGAGACAGCAATATAAAAAACGAAACCTGCCAACTTCAATTATTTACAGTGAGCTGTAATGGATTTTTTTCTGCCTCTATTTCAAAATCACCCTGTATAAAACAGCAGAAACTGGAAATTAGGATGAAAAAAAAAGAACGAAAAAAACAAATTTCTATCTAGTGATCTTAGGCGTTTAACGTCACATATTTAAATAAAAGATAGAACGAAGTTGCCTTTGATAAAGCGCGATTCTTTAGTGTTTATCAAAGGCGGCTTTGTGTTTTAGCACGTAGGTCTTAGTGAATTTTCACACCGATTGAAGGGTTGACACATGAGCGTAGAATATACTGGGGTCGGGGGGCATAATTTTATTATTTGTGTATCGGTAACAGGCAACATTGAACGAGTGCCATTTGGTGTTCCTTCATGAATTAACACTCAAAATAGGCGAGCAACATGAATTGAAGCCACATTTTATACAACGAGAACAAATTATTTTTTTAATTTAATGCCGACATGATACGCCAATGCCTCCAAGGTAAATCATGAATCTGCAATCTGTCAAATTTAATTTTCGTTTTTGATTTGACGGATTGGCAATTTTTTCCAATTTGTGCAAAATCGTCTGGTGACATCGCCGCCTTTGATTTATTAAAGAATCACTTTGTGTGTATAATGTGTTGCCTATTTGCATCTTTTTCGGGCGTAAATAGATAATATGGACACAGGAAAATAAAAAAAAGTGAATAAATATACAACAACGCCGAACAAAAGTAAACCAAAATAGAACAATCCATGGTTACTTTGATAGCCAGTCGCAAGTGTGTTATGGGCTAAAAAACGTAATCCTAACTAAAAATGAAGTCCTTAAAACCTAATTCGTCTAAGAGAAAGGGAAAATTGAGGGAAATTCGAGAAAAATGAAACGCAATTAGAAGTGAAATCGACAGATTTTGTAATATTTCTACTTCAGAAACGACTTCACTTCTCCAGTGCAATTTTTCCGCCACTAATTTATTGTTTTTTAGAGATACAAGTTTAGGCTAATTCGAGTGGAGACTCCTCTGGTAATGGTTGTGAATAGTAAAAAAGTCAGCAGGAATCTCCAAGCAGGCGTCCAGATGTCCATCTTCAAAAAATTCGATTAGTTTGGAATTGATATTGAGACCTGTGCAATATTGGTACAACATATCCAAACAGGACTTTGTTACTTACATTTTTTATTGTAGTCTTTACAAAATTTTACATATTTGGCTTGAGTACTAAAATATAATTTATTGTATAAAAATAAATACAACGCCTGTAACCATCCTCATTCCGAATGCAAACAAAATCTAGAATAGAGGACCAATTAGATAGTTTTAACACGCAATAAACTCATTAATTAACTCGTTGATAGTCTTTCCTCTTAATTCAAGGCTTCCAACCTTGTAGGCGTCTGTATCACAACATTTATCACAGCGAGAGGATGCACTACAAGTTAACCTCCCACAATTTGAGTAAGTTGTCCAGCACCCCAGTGAAGAACTTCCGTTTTTGCGGATCCTTGAAGGCCGGCGCTAGTGTCTTCATTCCCATCTGAAGAATAGCTTCGTTTTGTAGTAAATTGTTGAGAACGGATAAGAGTTGAGTATCGCCGTGGATCTTCAACAGTGTTGGATAACTGAAGATGTAGTAATGAAGGCGGAGTTTGGAAGTTGCCCATTGTTCGACGGTTTTGTTGCCACTGGCTACTTTAATATTGCCCATGTGTTCGGCGAACCAAGGGCTGAAGTAATGACTTAGTTCGGTCGGGTTTAGATGGGAGATGCCTTGGGTCTTCAGGCGCTCTCTGATGCGGAGGTAATTTGATTTCTCGAAGACGAACACCTGGAAATATAAGGGAGTGTCAGAGGCTTGTTAGCACGCGAGTTTACTAGTGAAACAAATCGTTAATAAATTAATAATTATAATTTATTCATATTTCTTTTATTGTTGAAACTCTCACGAAGGTATTATGAAATAGAATATTAATATAAAAAACAGACAAGCTCTGATAGTGGACCGTTATTTAAAGGGTCGTGGCCATCAAAAGAAAAAATCTCTCTAATCAGTGTGGTAATCATTTATCTACTTGTTCATCGAGCATTCATTTTACAATATAATACGCTGATTTCTAAGAATTTTCTACGTTGAGCTCATAATCACTACCATAGCAGATTGATTTCGTCATTGAATGTAGGCTTATAAAAGGTAGATATTTAAATGAAATGTTTTCACAATTTATAAGTAAATAGAATGTCTTTATCGGAAATTTTCATTTTGAAATGAGAAAAAAAGTTCCACCAATTGTTATTAAATTTCGTAACTTTGGCTGTTTTACTCCCAAAACGATGAAATTTGAAGGCTTTACTAATTTTGACTTATTTATTAACTGTGCTAAGTTTCAAAATTTTGCAACAAGAAACACAATTTTTAGAAATTTTTATTTTGAATTGAGCCAAAAAGTTCTACTAATTTCTATTAAATTCCGTAATTTTGGCTGTTTTAATCCCAAAGCAATGAAAGGAGACTTTACTAATTTCGACGTGTTTATTAACTGCGCTAAAATTCAAAATTTTAGAGCAAGAATTAATTTTTTTTTTTAATTTTTGCTTTGAAGACGAACACATTTTCACTTTTTTTTATTAAAATCCGTAATTTTACTAGTTTTTCTCCTAAATCACTAAAATTTGGAAGTTTTACGACTATTACTTGTTTATCAATTGTGCTAAATTTCAAAATTTTAGAGCAAAAATTAAATTTTTTGTGGAATTTTTGTTTTGAGGACGAAGCAAATAATTAGAATTGGAGTTTTTTTAAAAATTCAAAATTTTTGAAGAAGAAACAGTTTTTAAAAAGTTTTATTTTGAAATGAGCCAAAAAGTATCCACCAATTTCTATTAAATTCCGTAAGTTTGGTTGTTTTAATCCCAAAGTGATAAAATTTGGAGGATTTACTAATCTCGACTTGTTTATTAACTGTGCTAAAATTCAAAATTTTTGAAAAAGAAACACAGTTTTTAGAAAAATTTTTCCACGAATTTCTATTACATTTTGTAACTTTGGCTGTTTTAATTCCAAAACGATAAAATTTGGAAAATGTACTAATTTGGACTTGTTTATTAACTGTACTAAATTTCAAAATTTTAGAACAAGAAACACAGTTTTTAGAAATTTTCATTTTGAAATAGACTAAAAAGTTCCACTAATTTTTATTAAAATTTGTAACTTTGGCTGTTTTAATCCCAAAACGATGAAATTTGGAGACTAGTTTCGACGTGTTTATTAACTGTGCTAAAATTCAAAATTTTTGAAGAAGAAACAGCTTTTAGAAAGTTTTATTTTGAAATGAGCCAAAAACTTCCACCAATTTCTATTAAATTCCGTAAGTTTGGCTGTTTTAATCCCAAAGCGATGAAATTTGGAGGATTTACTAATTTCGACTTGTTTAATAACTGTAACAAATTTCAAAATGTTAGGGCAAGGAACACAAATTCTAGAAATTTTGATTTTGAAATGAGCCAAAAATTCGATCAATTTCTATTAATTTCCGTAACTTTTGTTGTTTCAATCCTAAAACGATGTAATTTGGAGATTTTATTAATTTCGACTTGTTTATTAACTGTGGTAAATTTCAAAATTTTAAAACAAGAACACAGTTTTTAGAAATTTTTATTTTGAAATGGGTCAAAAAGTTTCACCAATTTCTATTAAATTTCGTAACTTTGGCTGTTTTAATCCCAAAACGATGAAGTTAGGAGGTTTTACTAATTTAGACTTGTTTGTTGAGTGTGCTAAATTTCAAAATTTTAGTTCAAGAAACACGAATTCTAAAAATTTTTATTTTGAAATGCGCCAAAAATTTGTTCAATTTCTATTAATTTCCGTAACTTTGGCTGTTTCAATCCTAAAACGATGAAATTTGGAGATTTTTTTTTTTTCGACTTGTTTATTAACTGTGGAATATTTCAAAATTTTAAAATAAGAAACAGTTTTTAGAAATTTTTATTTTGAAATGGGTCAAAAAATTTCACCAATTTCTATTAAATTTCGTAACTTTAGCTGTTTTAATTCCAAAACGATGAAGTTTAGAGGTTTTACTAATTTAGACTTGTTTGTTGAGTGTGCCAAATTTCAAAAATTTTAGGTCAAGAAACACGAATTCTAAAAATTTTTATTTTGAAATGAGCCAAAAAGATCATCCAATTTCTATTAATTTCCGTAACTTTGACTGTTTTAATCCCAAAACAAAAAAATTTGGAGATTTTACTGATTTCGACTTATTTCTTTACTATGCTGAATTTCAAAATTTTAGAACAAGAAACACAGATTTTCGAAATTTTGATTTTAAATTGGACCACCAACTTGTATTACAATTTATAACTATGGCTGCTTTAATGCCAAAACGATGAAATTTGGAGGTTTTATTAATATCGACCTGTTTATTAACTGTGCCAAATTTCAAAATTTTAGAGCAAGGAACATAGTTTTCAGAAATTTTTATTTTGAACCGGGCCAAAAAGTTCCATCAATTTGTATTAAATTTCGTAACTTTGGCTGTTTTAATCCCAAATCGATGAAGTTTGGAGGTTTTACTAATTTAGACTTGTTTATTAACTGTGCTAAATTTCAAAATTTTTGAGCTAAAAACACAGTTTATAGAAATTTTTATTTTGAAATAAGCCAAAAAATTTCAAAAAAATAAAATAAAAAATATTTCTAGAATTTAAGAAAAATATGTTGTAAACTGAATGTTTAGAGGGAGTCCAATGGGAATCCGAGGAATCTCAGGAAGATAAAGATTCCAAAAAATGTAAAGAATCCTTAGAATTCAGAAAATTAAATAAATTTGAAAATTTTAGGTCAAGAAACACGAATTCTAAAACTTTTTATTTTGAAATAAGCCAAAAAGTTCAACCAATTTCTATTAATTTCCGTAACTTTGGCTGTTTCAATTTTAAAACCATGAAATTTGGAGGTTTTACTTATTTCGACTTGTTTATTAAATCAAAATTTTAAAACAAGAAACACAGTTTTTAGAAATTTTGATTATGAAAAAAGTTCCACCAATTTCTATTAAATTTCGTAACTTTTGCTGTTTTAATCCCAAAATAATGAAATTTGGAGGTTTTACTAATTTCGATCTGTTTATTAACGGTGCTAAATTCCAAAATCAAAAGTCAAAAAATAGAGATAATTGATATCCAAGAGCAGATTTTATAATTTTCTTACATTAGCGACCGATTTCGAGTGAATGTAAATCACTGCAAATTACGCAATTCCCTTTTAAAGCTCCAATAACTGTTGCGTTGATTTTTTCTGTTTTTAACTTTACGTAAGAGTTCAACATCCAACCGAATAAAGCAGACAATTTATAACCATATTAGACCCGAATTCATGGTCGCGTCTAAATATTTCACAGCCACGGATAATTAAATTAAATTAAATTAAAAAAAAAAATCGCTGTGCCGTTACTTGCAGGAATTTTCGTTTAGAATTTCGCAATTTGCTTCACCAATTTCACATTTTGTAACATCTCTTTTTGAGAAACCTCTGATGTAACATGATTAATGAGAGCGAACCAATTCCAATTAATGGTAATTCCGTATGGGAGTTTGACTGATGCACGGCAAAACAAATCGCTTTGGAAAACAGGTACTTTTTATTTTTAATTGCGTAAAATACGATAAGTACCAAGGCTAAATAATGGAGAATAATAAAAATTAATTACCAAGAAGACACGGAACTTGGAATTACCGTCGAAAAACAATAGTTTTTGATTAGTCAGGGTCAAGAAGCAATGTTGGGGTCACTTTGCAATAAACACGTAATTATACTTAATACGGGATGTACTCGGAATTGAATGTAAAATTGCTCTTTAATTTCAGTAATTTCCGTGTTCCAGGATAATTATTTTTTTGGTAAATATCATAGATAACAGAAAACACGGAAATATGTATCATCAGACAAAATCCAGCAACGCCAAAGGGAGCAAATAACAAAAATAAAAGCCACGAATGGGCCCTGATTTCAAAGCGGAAATGGAATAATTCCCGGGGACTAAATGTACTTATCTCAATTAAAACGATGAGGTAGCGTCTGTAAAAGACATTGATCTTTTAAGTGTATTAAAAGGTATTTGTTCAAAGGAGTCGAGAAAAGTCGTTTAGTAAATAGAGGAACTCCTTCGTCTGGAAAACCAATATCTAGTTATGAGAAAATGCGACTTTATCGTACGGAATTTCATAACAGCAAATTTAGACTTTAAACTTCCAAATTTTCTGTTTCCAGGGGCGGTTTAAGGTCGGTTGTGTCTAATTTCTACGTGTGTTTTTCTTTATGATTTTCTTTAAATTCTCCTTGTTAAATAAGATTTTTTCTACCGTTTTTAGCTTTGTGCTATTCCACACTTGTTGCTATAGCTTGAGTCACATAGCAACCTAGCAAATACACACAAATAGTTCATTGTTTATCGTCAAGGATTTCTTTTGCACGATTAAACAAAGATGCGTAATCGTAGAAAAAGTGTAGTGTAAAACTCGCGTGGAATATCCATTTAATCCAATAATTTCGTTTGTTTCAATATTCTCTATTTTCATATTCCTGGAAATGTTTGAATTTTATCTGTTTTTTCTCTTTTGATTTTGTCCATTTTAGACTTTCTGGATGTGACGATCTAATTTTTTGGGTTCTAAGGATTTTTTACATTCTTTGGAATTTTTATCGTCTTGAGATTCCTCGCATTATCATTGGACTCCCGCTTAACATTCAGTTCTTATTATATTTTTCTTAGATTCTCTTGATTTTTTCCACTTTATTTGTTTGAAATTAAAAAAAAATAAGAACTTTTTGGCCCATTTCAAAATAAAAATTTCTAAAAACTGTGTTCTTTGGTCTATAATTTTGAAATTGAGCACAAATAATAATCAAGTCAAAATTAGTAAAACCTTCAAGTTTTATCGATTTGGGATCAAAACGGCCAAAGTTACGAAATTTAATAGAAATTGGAGAAACTTCTTGACTTATTTTAAAACGAGAATTTCTAAAAACTGTGTTTCTTCCTCTAAAATTTTGAAATTTAGCACAGTTAATAAACAAGTTCAAATTAATAAAACCCTAAAATTTCATCGTTTTGGGATTAAAACTGCCAAAGTTACGAAATTTAATAGAAATTGGTGGAACTTTTTGGCCCGGTTCAAAATAAAATTTTCTGAAAATTGTGTTCCTTGTTCTAAAGTTTTAAAATTTAGCACAGTTAATAAACAAGTCGATATTAGTAGAACCTCCAAATTTCATCGTTTTGGCATTAAAACAGTCAATGTTACGGAATTTAATAGAAATTGGGGAAATTTTTTGACTCATTTTAAAACGAAAATTTTTGAAAACTGTGTTACTTTTTCTAAAATTTTTAAACTTAGCACAATTAATAATCAAGTCGAAGTTAGTAAAACCTCCAAATTTCATCGTTTTGGGACTAAAACTGCCAAAGTTACGGAATTTAATAGAAATTGGAGAAACTTTTCGGCCCATTGTAAAATGAAAATTTCTAAAAACTGTGTTTCTTGCTCTAAAATTGTAAAACTTAGCACAATTAATAATCAAGTCGAAAATTGTAAAACCTTTAAATTTCATCGTTTTGGGATTAAAACTGCCAAAATTATGAAATTTTATACAATTTGGTGGAACTTTTTGGCCCGGTTCAAAATAAAAATTTTTGAAAACTGTTTTTCTCGTTCTAAAGTTTTAAAATTTGGCACAGTGAATAAACAAGTCGATATTCGTAAAACCCCCAAATTTCATCGATTTGGCATTAAAACAGTCAAAGTTACGGAATTTAATAGAAATTGGGGAAACTTTGTGACTTGTTTTAAAACGAAAATTTCTAAAAACTGTGTTTCTTCCTCTAAAATTTTGAAATATAACACAGTTAATAGACAAGTTCAAATTAGTAAAACCTCCAAATTTCATCGTTTTGGCATTAAAACAGTCAAAGTTACGGAATTTAATAAAAATTGGGGAAATTTTTTGACTCATTTTAAAACGAAAATTTCTGAAAACTGTGTTACTTTCTCTAAAGTTTTAAAATTTAGCACAGTTAATAAGTAAGCCCAAATTAGTAAAACTTACAAATTTCATCGATTTTGAATTAAAACTGCCAAAGTTACGAAATTTAATAGAAATTGGTGGAACTTTTTGGCCCGGTTCAAAACAAAAATTTCTGAAAACTGTGTTCCTTGCTCTAAAGTTTTAAAATTTGACACAGTTAATAAACAAGTCGATATTAGTAAAACCTCCAAATTTCATCGTTTTGCCATTAAAATAGTCAAAGTTACGGAATTTAATAGAAATTGGGGAAACTTTTTGACTTCTTTCAAAACGAAAATTTCTAAAAACTGTGTTTCTTCCTCTAAAATTTTGAAATTTTGCACAGTCAATAAACAAGTTCAAATTAGTAAAACCCTCAAATTTCATCGTTTTGAGATTAAAACAGCCAAAGTTACGAATTTAATAATAAGTAGGGGTAATTTTTGGTTCGTCTTTATTTCTAAAAACTTTTCAATTAAAAATCAAACAAATTGTTTTTAATTTTCAACCTATTTGTTATTAATTAACATTCTAACAAATGTAAAATGTGCGTTGCAATCATTTATGAACTTTAATTTAACTTGAGACCATGGTCTAACGGTGAATGGATAACAAAAAATCTAATTTTCCAACTAATTGTTAATTAAAATATAATTAGAAATGGGAAGTGAATGACTCTGGTAAAAGTCAGAAAATAATGGAAATACAGTTTGAGAGTTTTGAAATCAAATAAAAGAAAAGTGTATTTTTCTGTTTGTTTTCCAAACTCCAAACTCCAAATCGGCGCTTCTTTTAAACTACCTGGTAAAGCGAATTCCCCGTCACATAAGAGTCTATATAGTGCGATCCATACTTCCTGATGAACCTCGACACACTGCTCACATCACCAACTTGAATGTTGTCAATTTCCCGCGCCACCGCGTCCACCAAGTTCACATTATTCGGGATCGTACTCAACTTAACACTATCCCTAAACCGCGCCAGTCTTATCAGCACATAACAGTGTTCCTTATGCACGAACGAGGAATTAATCCCCAAATTCCTGGCCAACGCGTCCGGCGACCAACTCGCCGTGAACGCCTTCCACGGATTGTCCAACCTCTCGAAATTAAAGTCTCTGAAATACGCCTGCACCAGCTGCTTCAAATTGTCGCAGAACTCCATATGAAAATCCCCCGCAAACACCCTCCTCTGCTTCTTCGGCACTTTGCTCGGATGCACCACGTACTTCTCCAACCCGTCGAAGATGTCGATCGTCGGCTCCCGGAAGAGAAACTCCGAGTCGTTCCGAGGCACCACTTTCATGCTGAGACTGAGGTAGCCGTAGCGCGTGAAGAGGTCGACGGAGCGGCCGGCGCGCAGCTGGGACTCTTCTTGGACGTCGTCTCCGTAGGCAGAGAGCGCGGTCAGCAGCACGAGCAACTGCGCTCGGCCCCACATTCTCGCCGCGACTGACACCTGAAACAGAGGATAGCGTGCACAAGGTGAGTCCTTGGGTGCGCGCGCGGTGGGGCTTAATTGGAGAGTTAATTGCGCCCCTCGAATGCAACTGGAGCCGCGGTTCGCGAGACGGTTGTTCACCCGGGACAAGGACGGGATGGTATGCGTCCGGCGGTGGAATCCCGTCGAGCAGGATCGATCCGAGACCGCCACCAGGTGCAGGGGAATTACGCGGACCTTCATCCTCCAAGAAAGCGGATTATTGTGCGCAGAGGACGACACTGAGATTAAGATAATTGCGAAGAAATTGTTCAAATGAGACGTTAATTAAGCGATAAATACTTAATTAAACAATTTTTGCTAAAAGGCTTTGAGACCGCCACCAGGTGCAGAAGAATTACGCGGACCTTCATCCTCCAAGGAAGCGGATCATTGTGCGCCGAGGACGAGACCGAGATTACGATGATTGCGAAGAAAATGTTCAAATGAGACGTTAATTAAGCGATAAAGGCGATAAATACTTCATCAAACAGTTTCTGCTGAAAGGCTTTGAAAGGCACTTCATTTTACTGTCTCCGTTGGTACGACCTTCTTAATTTTTTCCGACTGTTACAAGTTGGCAACAATTAAAAGCATTTACATTCGTAATCAGATCTATTTAGGGCGACCATATTGTTGATCGGAAAATGAGAGCGGTGAAATTATAGAAATTATTCGTGTTTTGTAATGAAAAATGCAATTCTTAGTGCATATGGCAAACAACAAAACACAATAAAAATTTTATGGTCTTCATTGTTAATAACTTTTCCGCAATATTTCTTAATTACCATTTGTTTTTAAGCGATAAGTTTAAATGAACAAAAAAAGGAAAAAAGTTTATGAACGTGCTTGCAAAATTTCATCGTTTTGGCATTAAAACTGCCAAAGTTATCAAATTGGTGGACTTTTTGGCCCATTTCAAAATAAAAACTTTTGGAAAACTGTTTTTTTTTTGCTCTAAAATTTTGAAATTTAGCACAGTTACCATACAAATTGAAATTAGTGAAACGCCCAAACTTCATCGCTTTGGGATTAAAACAGCCAAAGTTACGAAATTTATCAGAAATTGGAGGAACTTTTTTGGATCATTTCAAATGTCTTCCTTGTTCTAAAGTCTTAAAATTTAAAACAGTCAATAAACAAGTCGATCTTAATTAAACCTCCAAATTTCATCGTTTTGGCATTAAAACAGTCAAAGTTACGGAATTTAGTAGAAAAATTGGGAAAACTTTTTGACTCATTTTAAAACGAAAATTTCTAAAAACTGTGTTACTTCTTCTAAAATTTTAAAATTTAGCACAGTTAATAAACAAGCCCAAATTAGTAAAACCTCCAAATTTTGTCGATTTAGAATTAAAACGAAATTTAATAGAAATTGGTGGAACTTTTTTGGCCCATTTTAAAATGAAAAATTCTAAAAACTGTGTTTCTTGCTCTAAAATTTTGAAATTTACCACAGTTAATAAACAAGTCGAAATTAGTAAAATCTCCCAATTTCATCGTTTTAGGATTGAAACAGCCAAAGTTACGGAAATTAATAAAAATTGATCGAATTTTTGGCTCATTTCAATATCAAAATTTCTAGAATTTGTGTTCTTTGCCCTAACATTTTGAAATTTGCCATAATTAATAAACAAGCTGTTAGTAAAACCTCAAAAGTTAATTGTTTTGGGATTAAAACCGTAAAACTTATGAAATTTAATAGAGATTGGCTAAATTTTTTGGCTCACTTCAAAATGAAAACTTTTAAAATTTGTTTTTCTTGTTCTAAAATTTTGAAATTTAGCCCAGTGAATGAAAAAGTCCAAATTAGTAAAATCTCCAAATTTCATCGTTTTGGGATTAAAACAGCCAAAAGTACGAAATGTATCAGAAATTGGTGGAACTTTTAGGCTCATTTCAAAATTAAAATTTCTAAAAATTATGTTTGTTGCTCTAAAATTTTGAAATTTACCACAGTTAATAAACAGGTCGAAACTAGTAAAACCTCCAAATTTCATCGTTTTGGGATTAAAACAGCCAAAGTTACGAAATTTATCAGAAATGGGTGTAACTTTTTGGCTCATTTCAAAATTGAAATTTCTAAAAATTTGGTGTCTTGCTCTAGAATTTTGAAATTTAACTCAGTTAATAAACAAGTTAAAATTAGTAAATTCTCCAAATTTCATCGTCTTGAGATTGAAACAGCCAAAGTTACGAAATTTAATAGAAATTGAAAGAACTTTTTAAAATAATTTCAAAATGAAAACTTCTAAAACCTGTTTTTCTTGCTCTAAAATTTTGAAATTTAGCACAGTTAATAAACAAGTACAAATTAGTAAAACCGCCAAATTTCATCGTTTTGGGATTAAAACTGCCAAAATTACGAAATTTTATACAATTTGGTGGCACTTTTTGGCCCGGTTCAAAATAAAAAATTTTGAAAACTGTGTTCCTTGTTCTAAAGTCTTAAAATTTAAAACAGTTAATAAACAAGTCGATTTTAATTAAACCTCCAAATTTCATCGTTTTGGCATTAAAACAGTCAGAGTTACGGAATTTAATAGAAATTGGGGAAACTTTTTGACTTATTTTAAAACGAAAATTTCTAAAAACTGTGTTACTTCTTCTAAAATTTTAAAATTTAGCACAGTTAATAAACAAGCTCAAATTAGTAAAACCTCCAAATTTTATCGATTTTGAATTGAAACAGCCAAAGTTACGGAAATTAATAGAAATTGATCGAATTTTTGGCTCATTTCAATATAAAAATTTCTAGAATTTGTGTTCCTTGCCCTAACATTTTGAAATTTGCCATAATTAATAAACAAGCTGTTATTAGTAAAACCTCAAAAGTTAATTGTTTTGGGATTAAAACCGTAAAACTTATGAAATTTAATAGAGATTGGCGGAATTTTTTGGCTCATTTCAAAATGAAAATTTTTAAAATCTGTTTTTCTTGTTCTAAAATTTTGAAATTTAGTCCAGTGAATGAAAAAGTCCAAATTAGTAAAACCTCCAAATTTCATCGTTTTGGGATTAAAACAGCCAAAGTTACGAAATGTATCAGAAATTGGTGGAACTTTTAGGCTCATTTCAAAATTAAAATTTCTAAAAATTATGTTTGTTGCTCTAAAATTTTGAAATTTACCACAGTTAATAAACACGTCGAAACTAGTAAAACCTCCAAATTTCATCGTTTTGGGATTAAAACAGCCAAAGTTACGAAATTTATCAGAAATGGGTGTAACTTTTTGGCTCATTTCAAAATTGAAATTTCTAAAAATTTGGTGTCTTGCTCTAGAATTTTGAAATTTAACTCAGTTAATAAACAAGTTAAAATTAGTAAATTCTCCAAATTTCATCGTTTTGGGATTGAAACAACCAAAGTTACGAAATTTAATAGAAATTGGAAGAACTTTTTTAAATAATTTCAAAATGAAAATTTCTAAAATCTGTTTTTCTTGCTCTAAAATTTTTAAATTTAGCACAGTTAATAAACAAGTCTAAATAAGTAAAACCTCCAAAGTTCATCGTTTTGGGATTAAAATAGCCAAAGTTACGAAATTTAATAGAAATTTGGCCTATTTTAAAATATTTTTTTTTAAATTGTGTCTTGCTTTAAAATTGTGAAATTTAGCACAGTTAATAAACCAGTCGAAATTAGTAAATCCCTCAAATTTCTTCGTTTTGGGATTAAAACAGCCAATGTTACGAAATTTAATAGAACTCATGTCAAAATAAAAATTTCTAATATCTGTTTTTTGCTCTAAAATTTTGAAATTTAGCATAATTAATAAACAAGTTAAAATTAATAAGACCATTAGATTTCATCGTTTTGGGATGAAAACTGCCAAAGTTACGGAATTCAATAAGGAGTGGTGGACAGTTTCGACTAGTCTTCAAAATAAAAATTTCTCAAAAATTTTGTTTCTTGCTCTAAATTTTGAAACTTAACACAGTTGATAAACAAACCGAAGTTAGTAAAACCGCAAATTTTCACTCTTTAAGGATAAAAACTGCCAAAGTTACGTAATTTAATACTTAGAAAAGTGGATATTTTTGTTTCGTTTTCAAAATGAAATCGCGTTTTCAAAAACCGTTAAAAGTAATAAAAATTTCAAGGAAATAAAATCCGAAAAATCGGAGAATTTGAGACAACAGAATACCCAAAATTCTGGAAACTATAGAATCTAGGAAGACTTCCCGTTTACCGACCAGTCAACCAAAACTTTTCCGTTGTTTACATGCATTTTAAACTATTCATCAAGGAATGAATAAACTCGAAAGTGTTAGATAATTCAATGAATATTGAACCATTAGAATACAAACTGAAAGTTGTGATATTAAAGTTAACACAATTCATTGTTCTACCTCAAAAAATTACGGATATAAATGTTTTGTTGTTTTCGCTTCAAAACGTATTTACGCTGGTATTTCTTTGTAAAATCTTTATAATTACATATTTCTACCAGAATCGGTTTCGTGGTATTTGTTCATTGTACTTGATTAGATTTTAGTCAAAATCACGAGTCACGCTCGACCTTGTCATAATAATTTCAGAAATATTGACATTACGTCTTCAGCAAAAAAAAACAACAGAACAAAACAGAAGAGAAAGTCCGCGCATTATGAATGGTGATCACAAAAAGAATGCTGCATATTTCATCAACACAAGTTAACTAACGATAACGGAATCAGAATAATTTGGACAAGTTGCACCACCTCTGAGAACAACAAAAATTTGACTGTCTTTCATTTTTCCCACATGTTTATTGAGCAGTTACCCATCCATCATTGTTTTCATTTTGCAAGACATAATTTACGTCGCGAAACGAAAACTAACACTGATTAGTTATTGTCTTTAAAGTAGGTGAGACTTTCACCGAACCGTTCTAATCAGTCTTTGGATTTTTCAGAGATTTGAGTGGCTGCTAAGAAATGCACCCCATTACTTAAATCTTGCTCTTTTGTCACGATTTCGTAAGATTGAATCGCTTGGAAAACGCACGATTTGGGTCAGAATCGTGGATTTTGCGCTATCAGGGTATTGGCTACGAGGAGAATTGGAAGATTAGCATGTGCACTTTAAATTTTAATAGAATTGGCCCTGCAATTTGCCAATCTGGCCAAAATGTTCCATCTAGTTCTATTAAAACTTTGACTGTTGTAATCCCGCAACATGAAATTTGGAGGTTTTACTGATTTAGACCTGTTTATTAACTGAACTAAATTTCAAAATTTTAGGACAAGAAACACAGTTTTTAGAAATTGTCATTTTGAAATGGGCCAAAAAGTTCCACCAACTTTAATCCCAAAATGAAGAAATTTGGAGGTTTGACTAATTTCGATTCGTTTATTAACTGTGCTAAATTTCTAAACTTTAGAGCAAGAAACACAGATTTTGAAAATTTTTATTTTTAAATGGACCAAAAAGATCCAACAACTTCTATTAAATTTTGTAACTTTGGCTGTTTTGATCTCAAAACGATGAAATTTGGAGGTTTTACTAACTTGGGCTTGTTTATTAACTGTGCTAAATTGTCAAAATTTTGGAGGAAGAAACACAGTTTTCAGAAATTTTCATTTTGAAATGGGCCAAAAAAGTTTCACCAATTTCTATTAAATTTTGTAACTTTGGGTGTTTTAATAACAAAACGATGAAATTTGGGGGTTTTACTAATCTCGACTTGTACGTTAACTGTGGTAAATTTCAAAATTTTAAAACAAGAAACGGGGTTTTTAGAAATTTTCATTTTGAAACGGACAAAAAGTTCCACCAACTTTAATTAAAATTCATAACTTTGGCTGCTTTAATCCCAAAATGAAAAAATTTGGAGGTTTTACTAATTTCGATTTGTTTATTAACTGTGCTAAATTTCAGAACTTTAGAGCAAAAAACACAGATTTTAAAAATTTTTATTTTTAAATGGACCAAAAAGTTCCACTAACTTTTAATAAATTTCGTAACTTTGGCTGTTTTAATGCCTTAACGATTAAATTTGGAGGTTTTACTATCTTCGACTTGTTTATTAACTGTGCTAAATTTCAAAACTTTAGAGCAAGAATTAGTTTTTACAAATTTTTATTTTAAAATGAACCCAAAAGTTCCATCACTTTTTATTAAATTTTGAATTTTTGGCTGTTTTAATCCCAAAACATTGAATATTTTTTAGGGCGATATAAATACGTGCAATTAAGAAACTGTAGAATCGAAAACCTGGAAATCTAAGAAATTTTGAATATACAACAAATTTATTTTAGAAGAAGAAACAGAGTTATTAGAGATTTGCGTTTTGAAATGAGCTGAAAAGTTCTACCAATTTTTATTAAATTCCGTAACTTTGGCTGCTTTAATCTCAAAAGAATGAAATTTATACATTTTATTAATTTTAACTTGCTTATTACCTGTACTGAATTTCAAAACTTTAGAGCAAGAAACACAGATTTTAAAAATTTTTATTTTTAAATGGACCAAAAAGATCCAACAACTTCTATTAAATTTTGTAACTTTGGCTGTTTTGATCTCAAAACGATGAAATTTGGAGGTTTTACTAACTTGGGCTTGTTTATTAACTGTGCTAAATTGTCAAAATTTTGGAGGAAGAAACACAGGTTTTAGAAATTTTCATTTTTAAATGGACCCAAAAGTTCCACCAACTTTAATTAAAATTCATAACTTTGGCTGCTTTAATCCCAAAATGAAGAAATTTGGAGGTTTAACTAATTTCGATTTGTTTATTAACTGTGCTAAATTTCTAAACTTTAGAGCAAGAAACACAGATTTTGAAAATTTTTATTTTTAAATGGACCAAAAAGATCCAACAACTTCTATTAAATTTTGTAACTTTGGCTGTTTTGATCTCAAAACGATGAAATTTGGAGGTTTTACTAACTTGGGCTTGTTTATTAACCGTGCCAAATTGTCAAAATTTTGGAGGAAGAAACACAGTTTTCAGAAATTTTCATTTTGAAATGGGCCAAAAAAGTTTCACCAATTTCTATTAAATTTTGTAACTTTGGGTGTTTTAATAACAAAACGATGAAATTTGGGGGTTTTACTAATCTCGACTTGTACGTTAACTGTGGTAAATTTCAAAATTTTAAAACAAGAAACGGGGTTTTTAGAAATTTTCATTTTGAAACGGACAAAAAGTTCCACCAACTTTAATTAAAATTCATAACTTTGGCTGCTTTAATCCCAAAATGAAAAAATTTGGAGGTTTTACTAATTTCGATTTGTTTATTAACTGTGCTAAATTTCAAAACTTTAGAGCAAAAAACACAAATTTTAAAAATTTTTATTTTTAAATGGACCAAAAAGTTCCACTAACTTTTAATAAATTTCGTAACTTTAGGTGTTTTAATGCCTTAACGATTAAATTTGGAGGTTTTACTATCTTCTACTTGTTTATTAACTGTGCTAAATTTCAAAACTTTAAAGCAAGAATTACAGTTTTTACAAATTTTTATTTTAAAATGAACCCAAAAGTTCCATCACTTTTTATTAAATTTTAAATTTTTGGCTGTTTTAATCCCAAAACATTGAATATTTTTTAGGGCGATATAAATACGTGCAATTAAGAAACTGTAGAATCGAAAACCTGCAAATCTAAGAAATTTTGAATATACAACAATTTTATTTTAGAAGAAGAAACAGAGTTTTTAGAGATTTGCGTTTTGAAATGAGCTGAAAAGTTCTACCAATTTTTATTAAATTCCGTAACTTTGGCTGCTTTAATCTCAAAAGAATGAAATTTATACATTTTATTAATTTTAACTTGCTTATTACCTGTACTGAATTTCAAAACTTTAGAGCAAGAAACACAGATTTTAAAAATTTTTATTTTTAAATGGACCAAAAAGATCCAACAACTTCTATTAAATTTTGTAACTTTGGCTGTTTTAATCTCAAAACGATGAAATTTGGAGGTTTTACTAACTTGGGCTTGTTTATTAACTGTGCTAAATTGTCAAAATTTTGGAGGAAGAAACACAGTTTTTAGAAATTTTCATTTTTAAATGGACCCAAAAGTTCCACCACTTTTTATTAAATTTTGAATTTTTGGCTGTTTTAATCCCAAAACATTGAATATTATTTAGGGCGATACAAATACGTGCAATTAAGAAACTGTAGAACCGAAACCCTGCGAAATTTTGAATATACAACTAATTTATTTAATTTTTTTCGAATGGCATTCGCAAAGACAAAGTTAATAACAATTGAAACACGATAAAACGAACTGTAAAGTTACTTTCATATTTCACTTTTATCGCTAGGTCAAATGCTCCACTGCCAACATCGCAACATTGCTCGCTTTATTATAATAAAATTTTTATCTAATACACGCATATAATATAATTATAGTAATTTGTAACAAGTAAAATGGTTTAATTATAACTTATGTTAACCAAAGCAACGTGAGTTATTATAGAGATAACACACACATAATCCACCATTGTGTGCCAATGACATGTTATTAGGTGAAATTTGCGAAATATTGGATAAAACATTGTAGGGAATACGCAACGACAAAATCTAAAATAAATCTGGTTGGTAAAGTTTCCATTTCGTCGCCAAACCAACCGGAAGTTCTCCTTACATAACAAACATGTGATTTAATAAATCCGCGAGAGAAAAAGCATGTTGCGGATATTATGAATAATTACGTCACACCCAACCTAGAGGACAGCGGTCTAATTAATGAGGAGGCACCAAACTAATTGAATCACCAACAAATTATTCACTCGAAAGCAGCACAAAAGGTTTGCGGCTGTCTCGAATTATTCACAAACATTTGTTTTGGTCCAATTACACAATTTCAACGTCTTTACATAATAATTATCTACTCTGGAAACGGTTTCCGCCTTTAATACATTTATGAGATTAAGTAACTGGATTTGGGACAATGTCTCGCCGACCTTGCGTGCAGGATTTCGAAAATTTATCACTTTTCTTGATTGATTCGTGTGTTGAAAGTGAAGTTGGCACGAGGGGGCGAATGTGTGTCAAGTTAACGCGGGACTAGAAGCGCGGAATTTGGATAAACGGGAACTACGTTGCGGTTTTGTAAATCAATCGAAAGTGATTAATTTCCGTTAAATCAACAGTTGAGCTGGTTAATAATATTCAACGGCTAAAATTGGGAACAAAAAATTGATTCTGCAAGGTTGAAATGTGGGACCAGGAAGCGTAGGAATTGTCTTCTGTTTATAAAAGTGCGAAATTCAAGAGTCGATATTCTTGTGTTTCATAACAATAAAACGTTACCTTGGTTTGACGTAATGGTGAGATAAAAAAACTTGAATTTACCAAACAGTTGAGGATATAATTTATTAAATAAGTTATGTAAAATTGAGACTTTGAATGAAGACCGCAACGCAATTAGTGTTCACATTTAAACCACTAAATTTTATTTTTATGTCCACACTTTTGACTATTAGAACTGTTAAACAAGCGTATCTGAACTTTATATTGTGATAACAAAAGTAAAAACGAAAATCTAGTGGAAGTTTTTTGTTCGTTTTCGAAACAAAAATTTCTAAAAATTGTTTCATGTTCTACAATTTTGGAATTTAGCACAGTTAATAAACAAGTTAAAATTAGTAAAACCTCCAAATTTCATCGTTTTGTGATTAAAACAGCCAAAGTTACGAAATTTAATAAAAATAGGTTAAACTTTTAAGCCCATTTCAAATTGCAATTTCTAAAAACTGTTTCTTGTTATAAAATTTGGAATTTTGCAGAATTAATAAACAACCCGAAATTAGTAAAACCTCCAAATTTCATCGTTTTGGGGTTAAAACAGCCAAAGGTACGAAATTTAATATAAATTGGTGGAACTTTTTGGACCATTTTAAAATAAAAATTTCTAAAATCTGTTTTTGCCCTAAAAATTTGAAATTTAGCACAGTTAATAAACAAGCAAAAATAAGTAATACCTTAAAATTTCATCGTTTTAGGACTAAAACAGCCAAAGTTACAAAATTAATATAACTTGGTCGAACTTTTTGGTTCATTTTCAAATAAAAATTTATAAAAACTGTGTTTTTTTGTTAGAAAATTTTGAAATTTAGCATAGCCGATAAACAAGTTAAAATTAGTAAAACCTCCAAATTTCATCGTTTTGTGATTAAAACAGCCAAAGTTACGAAATTTAATAAAAATAGGTTAAACTTTTAAGCCCATTTCAAATTGCAAATTTCTAAAAACTGTGTTTCTTGTTATAAAATTTGGAATTTTGCAGAATTAATAAACAACCCGAAATTAGTAAAACCTCCAAATTTCATCGTTTTGGGGTTAAAACAGCCAGAGGTACGAAATTTAATATAAATTGGTGGAACTTTTTGGGCCATTTTAAAATAAAAATTTCTAAAATCTGTTTTTGCCCTAAAAATTTAAAATTTAGCACAGTTAATAAACAAGTCAAAATTAGTAAAACCTTCAAATTTCATCGTTTTGGAATTGAAATAGCCAAATTTACGAAACTTAATATAAATTAATGGACTTTTGGGTCATTTCAAAATAAAAATTTCTAAAAACTGTGTTTTTTTGTTATAAAATTTTGAAATTTAGCGTAGTCGATAAACAAGTTAAAATTAGTAAAACCTCCAAATTTCATCGTTTTGTGATTAAAACAGCCAAAGTTACGAAATTTAATAAAAATAGGTTAAACTTTTAAGCCCATTTCAAATTGCAAATTTCTAAAAACTGTGTTTCTTGTTATAAAATTTGGAATTTTGCAGAATTAATAAACAACCCGAAATTAGTAAAACCTGCAAATTTCATCGTTTTTGGGTTAAAACAGCCAAAGGTACGAAATTTAATATAAATTGGTGGAACTTTTTGGACCATTTTAAAATAAACATTTCTAAAATTTGTTTTTGCCCTAAAAATTTGAAATTTAGCACAGTTAATAAACCAGCAAAAATAAGTAATACCTTTAAATTTCATCGTTTTAGGACTAAAACAGCCAAAGTTACAAAATTTAATATAACTTGGTCGAACTTTTTGGTTCATTTTCAAATAAAAATTTATAAAAACTGTGTTTTTTTGTTATAAAATTTTGAAATTTAGCGTAGTCGATAAACAAGTTAAAATTAGTAAAACCTCCAAATTTCATCGTTTTGTGATTAAAACAGCCAAAGTTACGAAATTTAATAAAAATAGGTTAAACTTTTAAACCCATTTCAAATTGCAAATTTTTAAAAACTGTGTTTGTTGTTATAAAATTTGGAATTTTGCAGAATTAATAAACAACCCGAAATTAGTAAAACCTCCAAATTTCATCGTTTTTGGGTTAAAACAGCCAAAGGTACGAAATTTAATATAAATTGGTGGAACTTTTTGGACCATTTTAAAATAAAAATTTCTAAAATTTGTTTTTGCCCTAAAAATTTGAAATTTAGCACAGTTAATAAACAAGCCAAAATAAGTAATACCTTTAAATTTCATCGTTTTAGGACTAAAACAGCCAAAGTTACAAAATTTAATATAACTTGGTCGAACTTTTTGGTTCATTTTCAAATAAAAATTTATAAAAACTGTGTTTTTTTGTTATAAAATTTTGAAATTTAGCATAGTCGATAAACAAGTTAAAATTAGTAAAACCTCCAAATTTCATCGTTTTGTGATTAAAACAGCAAAAGTTACGAAATTTAATAAAAATAGGTTAAACTTTTAAGCCCATTTCAAATTGCAAATTTCTAAAAACTGTGTTTCTTGTTATAAAATTTGGAATTTTGCAGAATTAATAAACAACCCGAAATTAGTAAAACCTCCAAATTTCATCGTTTTGGGGTTAAAACAGCCAAAGGTACGAAATTTAATATAAATTGGTGGAACTTTTTGGGCCATTTTAAAATAAAAATTTCTAAAATCTGTTTTTGCCCTAAAAATTTAAAATTTAGCACAGTTAATAAACAAGCAAAAATAAGTAATACCTTAAAATTTCATCGTTTTAGGACTAAAACAGCCAAAGTTACAAAATTAATATAACTTGGTCGAACTTTTTGGTTCATTTTCAAATAAAAATTTATAAAAACTGTGTTTTTTTGTTATAAAATTTTGAAATTTAGCATAGTCGATAAACAAGTTAAAATTAGTAAAACCTCCAAATTTCATCGTTTTGTGATTAAAACAGCAAAAGTTACGAAATTTAATAAAAATAGGTTAAACTTTTAAGCCCATTTCAAATTGCAAATTTCTAAAAACTGTGTTTCTTGTTATAAAATTTGGAATTTTGCAGAATTAATAAACAACCCGAAATTAGTAAAACCTGCAAATTTCATCGTTTTTGGGTTAAAACAGCCAAAGGTACGAAATTTAATATAAATTGGTGGAACTTTTTGGACCATTTTAAAATAAACATTTCTAAAATTTGTTTTTGCCCTAAAAATTTGAAATTTAGCACAGTTAATAAACCAGCAAAAATAAGTAATACCTTTAAATTTCATCGTTTTAGGACTAAAACAGCCAAAGTTACAAAATTTAATATAACTTGGTCGAACTTTTTGGTTCATTTTCAAATAAAAATTTATAAAAACTGTGTTTTTTTGTTATAAAATTTTGAAATTTAGCGTAGTCGATAAACAAGTTAAAATTAGTAAAACCTCCAAATTTCATCGTTTTGTGATTAAAACAGCCAAAGTTACGAAATTTAATAAAAATAGGTTAAACTTTTAAACCCATTTCAAATTGCAAATTTTTAAAAACTGTGTTTGTTGTTATAAAATTTGGAATTTTGCAGAATTAATAAACAACCCGAAATTAGTAAAACCTCCAAATTTCATCGTTTTTGGGTTAAAACAGCCAAAGGTACGAAATTTAATATAAATTGGTGGAACTTTTTGGACCATTTTAAAATAAAAATTTCTAAAATTTGTTTTTGCCCTAAAAATTTGAAATTTAGCACAGTTAATAAACAAGCCAAAATAAGTAATACCTTTAAATTTCATCGTTTTAGGACTAAAACAGCCAAAGTTACAAAATTTAATATAACTTGGTCGAACTTTTTGGTTCATTTTCAAATAAAAATTTATAAAAACTGTGTTTTTTTGTTATAAAATTTTGAAATTTAGCATAGTCGATAAACAAGTTAAAATTAGTAAAACCTCCAAATTTCATCGTTTTGTGATTAAAACAGCAAAAGTTACGAAATTTAATAAAAATAGGTTAAACTTTTAAGCCCATTTCAAATTGCAAATTTCTAAAAACTGTGTTTCTTGTTATAAAATTTGGAATTTTGCAGAATTAATAAACAACCCGAAATTAGTAAAACCTCCAAATTTCATCGTTTTGGGGTTAAAACAGCCAAAGGTACGAAATTTAATATAAATTGGTGGAACTTTTTGGGCCATTTTAAAATAAAAATTTCTAAAATCTGTTTTTGCCCTAAAAATTTAAAATTTAGCACAGTTAATAAACAAGCAAAAATAAGTAATACCTTAAAATTTCATCGTTTTAGGACTAAAACAGCCAAAGTTACAAAATTAATATAACTTGGTCGAACTTTTTGGTTCATTTTCAAATAAAAATTTATAAAAACTGTGTTTTTTTGTTATAAAATTTTGAAATTTAGCATAGTCGATAAACAAGTTAAAATTAGTAAAACCTCCAAATTTCATCGTTTTGGGATTAAAACAGCCAAAATTACAAAATTTAATAGAAATTAGTGAAACTCTTTGGCCCATGTCAAAATAAAAATTTCTAAAAACTGTGTTTCTTGCTCTAAAATTTTGAAATTTAGCACAGTCAATAAACAAGCTAAAATTAGTAAAATCTCCAAATTTCATTGGTTTGGGATTAAAACTGCCAAAGCTACGAACTGTAATAGAAATTGGTGGAACTTCTTGGCTCATCTCAAAATGAAAAGTTTTAAAAACTGTATTTCTTGCTCTAAAATTTTGAAATTTAGTACAAGTCAAAATTAGTAAATCTCCCAAATTTTATCCATTTGGGATTAAAACAGCCAAAGTTACGAAATTTAACAGAAATTGGTGCAACTTTTTGGCTCATCTCAAAATAAAAATTTCTAAAAACTGCGTTTCTTGCTCTAAAATTTTGATTTTAGCACACTAAATAATCAAGTCAGAGTTAGTAAACCCTTTAAAATTCAATGTTTTCGGATGAAAACTGCAAACGTTAGAAAATTTTTTATTTTTAATTCGCCATCAGAATAAAAAATTTCGAAAAAGTGTTTCTTGCTCTAAAATTTATAATTTAACGCAATTTAAAAGTAGTAAAAACTCCAAATTTTGCTATTTTAGGTTTAAAACAGGCAAAGTAAATTTTAACGTCTCGGTGAATCCCAAAGTCCAAGTTATTATACCGGGTATTTTTAAAATACACTATAAAAAATTAAACACAATTTTTTTTATTTTTTTTAACGATATAAAAGAAAACACCTTTTACCACTTATTTGGAACACCACTGATGAAAATATCCACCTAAAAGAACAAACCTTGAATTGTTGCCAAGCAATCAAGACTAAATTCTTTAATCCAGTGGCGAACTGGAAATTTTGACTAAATATTTGATTAATTTTATCTCGAAAACGAAAATACTTCTACCTACAACATTTTTTGTCAATTGATTCTACTTGTCTGCACCAATTATCGTGTTTTGTTTGGTAGCGTATTTCAAAAACACCCTGTATAGTTCTAAGGACTCGTTTTTTTGGCGAGTTTCAACAAGCCACTCACAGGAAAAACTCGAAACTTAATTAAGACTATAAATTAAGACAGCTTTTGTAATTTTACAGCGAGCTAGTTCAACCACAGGAAGCGGAACTTCTTTCCTGCTAGCTTTCCTTGCATTTTTCTTCATTTTCAAGAGCTTCCAACCTAAACTCGGAATTTTATACAAAGAACCCAAAATTTAGATTAAATTTTTTACGACCTTCGCACTTTATACCTTCGAGCTTCATTGTATCGTACGTTCTTTGAACCGCAAGTTCTAAACACGATTTTAATTAAAGAAAGTGTTTCTTAAAATGGAAGCACTAGGTTACACATTACACGTAACGGACAAAAAAGGTAACTTTATTGTGAGAAATGCCACAACAATTCTTACCTTGAAACACATTTGTCTTCGTACAAACGAATATGAACAATACAAAGCAGTTTTATCTTGTGAAAATGGAGGTACAACAATGTTTTTATAGAGTTGGAAAGAATGTAATCTTAGATATCGAGATTCTGGTGCAACAAATATTTACAAAAACACATTCCTGCAACTTGGAAAAAAATTTCTCGCTTCAAAGGAATTTCCAAAATTTTCAAATCAACTCGGCCGATTCTCCCTAATTTTGAAAGTCATTTAGGGGAAATGAGTCACACCATGAATAAAACCCATTGTTACTAGCAAGTTACAAACTCATCCACCGTTGTACCGTTGAAGTCATGTTCAAGTCCACCTGCAAACTCGGTTGCTCAACTCGAAAATTTTTCATTCCACACGTGGTCTATTTATCCATCAAACTATGCACGCCACGTCATTTTTCAATCGGATCGATAATTCTACGATCGAAAGTGCGGCTATTAATTACCCGAACGTGTTCCGAATTTGCAACAATCAACCGTTGGGCAAGACAGCGGATATCCTCTGAAAATTCAACTTACGCAAACGATTTAACTACCATCACTTGTGGCACCCACAGGCAACTGATTATTGACCAGGTTGCTCCCCTTGAATCGGGCAGGTGTCCTGTAGAGGGGCCGAATTCACGCTCTCACTTTCACCCCTCGATTCCATTTCAGGCGAGTTTTCCGGAAGGATAAATGGGGTTCTTAACGCGGGTTTGGAGAGGACGAAGGTGAGAGTGGCGAGGAGGGAAAAGCGGAGAAACGTAAAATTTGATTGAATGACTGTCGGTTGGAAATGCGTGCTTCGTTTGGACAATTTGTCTTGGGTATGAATTATTCGGGATGTTTAAGAGGTTGCGAGGGCGAAGGATTCGTCCATCAAGAGCGCAAATGATCAGGAAGCTTGTTAGGATGTGTGTACTAAATAATATTATATATTTTAGAGATATTTTGATTAAATAACTCAGTTATTTGTTGTTGTACGTGAATTTCAAGTTCTGTTTTGAATTCTGTGCCAAATTCTGTGTAAAAGGGTTATAATAACGCAAGTTTATTTCAAAAAATAAGAGAGATATCGACATCAGAAGTTTGGCATAGTTTTAGCCATGAATTTTTGCGAAAAACTGCAACTTTCGACTTTTGGAAAATCTAAGAACTACTTTGTAGGTAAAAAACGCGAGAAAAACGATGACGCAAACCGCATCTTAATATCTGTAATAGTTTTCAAGATATTGAGCACTAATTGCTTCAAACCTTCAAAAATTTGGCCCTCTGGCGACAACCCAAAAATTCAAACGATCATAACTCAGTTATTTGTTGACTAAAATTCAAAATCCTTATGTTTTTGGATTCAGCGTGACATTCTGCGTAAAATGAGACCCAAATTTGTTAAGTTTGCTTAATAAATAAACGAGGCATTGGCCAAAAACTGCTTTGAAGAGGTCATTTTAGGGTGATTTTCAATCACTGTTTTCAAGGTGAAAACGACGTTTAATATCCTTGTGTTTATATAAATAGAAAGAAAAGCTCGAAATCTATCTACTGGCCAAATTTGAAATCTATTGAACAAATGGTTTACGAGATTTGGCCAAAAAACAAAAAATTGAAAAATTTTCATCGTTTGAGTCGGATTTTTTTTTTCGCAAAAAATCGACTATCGAATTTTGGGCTTTCGAATACATTTTCTAACGTAAAATGAGCCAAGAAAAATAATGGCACAAACCGCATTTCAATATCTCTAAAAGTTTCCGAGATATTTAACTTTGAAAATTGGGAAAAATAAGAAAAAATGAAAATCAACTATCCGAATCTTTGATCGGCCATAACTCAGTTATTTGTTGTCGGATCTGAATTTAAATCCCAGATTTGGAATCTGCGTAGAATTCTGCGTTCACTGATGTATAATAACTCAAGTTCACTCTAAAAAATAAGCGAGATATCGATATGAGAAATTTGGTATAGTTTCAATCATGAATGTTTGCGAAAATTTGCAAATTTCGACTATTGGAAAATCTAAAAACGATTTCTTATGTAAAAAATCGCGAGAAAAACGATGCCGCAAACCGCATTCCAATATCTGGAATAGTTTCCGAGATATCGAGCATGAATTGTTTCGAACCTTCGAAAATTTGTCCCTCTGGCGACAGCCCAAAATTTCAAACGGCCATAACTCGGTTATTTGTTGACGAAAATTAAAAAATTATTATGTTTTTGGATTTAGCGTGAAATTCTGCGTACAATGAGACCCAAATTTGTTGAGTTTGCTTAATAAATAAACGAGGTATTGGCCAAAAACTGTTTTGAAAACATCATTTTAGGGTGATTTTCAATCAATGTTTTCAAAATGAAAATGACGTTTAATAGCATTGAATTATACATCAGTCGAAAGAGGAGCTTAAAATCTATCTACTGGCCAAATTTGAGATTTATCGGACAAATAGTTTACGAGTTATGGCCAAAAATAAAAAAAATTGAAAATTTTCATCGTTTGAGTCGCATTTTTTTTTTCGCGAAAAATCGACTATCAAATTTTGGAGTTTTAAGCACTTTTTCTAACGTAAAATGAGCCGAGAAAAACGATGGCGCAAACCGCATCTCAATATCTCTAATAGTTTCCGAGATATTTAAGTTTGAAAATTGGGAAAAATAAGAAAAAATGAAAATCAACTATCCGAAACTTTGATCGGCCATAACTCAGTTATTTGTTGTCGGATCTGAATTTAAATCCCAGATTTGGAATCTGCGTAAAATTCTACGTTCACTGATGTATAATAACTCAAGTTTACTCTAAAAATAAGCGAGATATCGTATGAGAAATTTGGTATAGTTTTAATCATGAATTTTCGCGAAAATTTGCAAATTTCGACTATTGGAAAATCTAAAAACGATTTCTTATGTCAAAAATCGCGAGAAAAACGATGCCGTAAACCGCATTCCAATATCTGAAATAGTTTTCGAGATATCGAGCATGAATTGTTTCGAACCTTCGAAAATTTGACCCTCTGGCGACAACCCAAAATTTCAAACGGCCATAACTCGGTTATTTATTGACAAATTTTAAAAAATTAGCATATTTTTGGATTCAGCGTAAAATTCTGCGTAAAATGAGACCCAAATTTGTTGAGTTTGCTTAATAAATAAACGAGGTATTGGCCAAAAACTGTTTTGAAAACATCATTTTAGGGTGATTTTCAATCAATGTTTTCAAAATGAAAATGACGTTAAATAGCTCTGAATTATACAATATACATACAAGAATTTTCGCGAAGAACTCCAACTTTCAATTTTTGAAAAATCCAAGAATTATTTTTAAAAATGGCGACAAAACGATGGCGCAAAGCATTTTTAACACCAGTCGTAGTTCTAGTGAACAGTTTTTTTCAAAAATCTTGCATTACCACATTTATCTTAGCCATAAATTATTCTAATAAGCCTGCAAACGATCCAAAAATTGCCCCTCTATATTTATCACCTACTTGGTAATCATCTTGTTTATTTTATTTATTCATTAGTTTATCAAAATTCAACAAACACGCACTAATCTAATTACGCCGCGGCTCCACACTTCACATTCTTCACACTTTTCCAGTAAATTATCGACATTTTCCAATAACTCCTTTATCTCATTAATTTTCCCCGTTCCGAAAACTCAAACTTCGTTAACACATAATCCTAAAATCAGCTTACCTTCTAAGGCTTCACCACAAAGAACTCGCAACGCGTTTCCTGCACTAACTTTATTGTTTGCAAATCATGCTTAACTGCATTGTCTGTTTCCAACAACATGTTTTCCAGACAACGACTCGAATTGATACGTTATCGGCCACGAATAGCACCTCTGCTTGATCTTTCTTCTGTAGAAATGCCACTGAGATAACAGCTACCAGTGTTGCGTTTCTCGGGAGGTGACGGAACTTAGGATGAGATAATTTTTTTGCTGACTGAATTGGATAATTTTTATGATAGGCGGTTATCAAGAATTGTATGTATTATAAGAACATTCTTTTTAGTTTTACTTGGAAATGTTAAAGCGAGGACGAACGTGAGGCTATTATTATTATCGCATTAGGTAATCCAATAAAAAGCTTAAAGCGAGGAGGTGCGAGTGTGCTTTCGTGCAAAAAGTCGTTTGCTTTGTTGTGCCTTGACGATTTTTTAATTTTAATAGTCCTTGAGCGAATTAGCGGAAGGACGAGTTGGGGATTTTAATGAAATGAGAGGGAAATTTCTAAAGGCGCGGACACACTAGAGCGCGCGGCGCGACGCCAACAAATTCCGCAGTGGCAATGGCAAAGTTTTAATTTTTTGAATTTTTTTTAACGTTTTTTGTTCTGTAACTTATAGGTCGTTGGAAAGGTTATTAAGTTGGGTTTCCAAAACACAGTCGAGCAATTCCATACCTGCACGTTTTCAAGAAAAATCGAAGAAAATACAGTTTTGTAAGTAGAATCGAAAAACATGGTTTTAAAAATATTTCTCAATCCGGACCTGATGGAGCAAAACGGACTTCAGATTCGGAATCAGAGGTTCTTTCTTCTTTAGAAATGACTCTTCACTTCTCCAGCTCAAATTTGATCAAATTTTGAATTTATAATTTTTCTGAAATTAATTTACTGAATTTCAATAAAAAAAAGTGTACTGTTTTTATTGTTGTTCTTGAGTTTGAACGACTTAAAGCTAGATAAAAATCGATAATTTTCATATAACTGATGCCTCTAGCAAAAAATATGAGTTTTAATTGGGGAAAATTAAACCGGCGCATCCACCATTTTTGTTATTTATTTTTTTAATTTATAAATTAATTTGATCTTTAGTTCTGCAAATATTTTGAAAATTTTCGTTTTGGTCTTTTAACCGATTAAATTTGACTACAGAAACTTCTTAAAAAAATGGAATTTTATTTATTTTGTAAGGTTCAGATTTAAAATTAAAAAAAAATAAAATTCGTATTTTTTTAATTCTGTAGATATTTGGGAAATCGCTCGTTTCTGCCTTTCTATGGTTCTAATTTATAAGAAAAGAGAATTAAATGAGTGAGTGAGGGCTGTGAATAAAACTTATAAATTTTATTTGAATTTAACAAAAGTTTGGGATGTTTAGACAAACTTCAAAATTCGTATCTTTCTTAATTCTGTAGAAATTTAGAAAATTCCTTGTTTATAGTTTTATTTACATAAAATTAACGAAAAAATGGTACCAAATCATGAAATTTGAGTTTCTGGTGAAAGTTAGAAATTTTATCTGCAAGAGTCGGTTTGTGGAAATTTTGCAACTAATTTAAAAATTTGTATCTTTTTTAATTCTGTGGTTATTTGCAAAAGTGCTTGTATCTTGCTTATAAACAGATCGAATTTACAAGAAAGTGGTAACAAAATATCGTATGGAAGTGTGAAGGCAAAATTATCAATTTCATAAAAAAAGTCGAGATTTGAAAATTTTCCAACATTTTTAAAAATTCGAATTTTTCTTAATTCTTTGCATATTTGGAAAATTGCTCGTTTTTTTTCTTTTTGTAGATAAAATTGGCAAGAAAATGGTCCCAAATCATGAAGCAAAAGGTATAAACAAAAAATATAAATTTTATTTCAAGTTATTGAAAATTTGGGATGTTTAGACAAACTTAAAAATTCGTATCTTTCTTTATTCCGTGCAAATTCAGAAAATTTTTAGATTCATAGAGATCAAATTAACCAGAAAATGGAACCAAATAACAAAATGTGAGCTTTGGGTAAAAATTAAAATTTTTATCTCCAAGAATCAACATTTGCAAATTTTGCAACAAATTTTAAAATTTCTATTTTTTTTAATCCTGTGGTTATTTGGAAAATTTCTCGATTTTTTTTCTTTCTGTGGATGAAATTTACAAGAAAATTGCCCCAAATCAGAAGCAAAAGGTTTAAACAAAAAATATAAATTTTGTTTCAAATTGTTAAAAATTTGGGATGTTTAGACAAACCTAAAAATTTGTATCTTTCTTAATTCTGTGGTTATATTCATAAGTGTTTGTTTCTGGCTTTTAACAGATCGAAATTACGAGAAAATGTTATCAAATTATCGTATAAAGACGTTCAGGCAAACTTAGAAATTTAATAAAAAAAATCGAAATTAGAGAATTTCCAATAAATTAAAAAATTCGAAATTTTGTTGATTTTGTAGATATTTAGAAAATTTCTTGTTTTTTGACTTTCTGTAGATCAAATTTACAAGAAATTAGTTTCAAATCATGGAGTAAAAAATTTCTGCAAAAAATATAAATTTTATTTTAAATGGTTGATAATTTGGGATGTTTAGACAAACTTAAAAATTCGTATTTTTCGTAATTCTGTGGAAATTTAGAAAATTCCTCGTTTTTAGTTTTCTACAGATCAAGTCAATGAGAAAATTGTACCAAACAACGAAATGTAAACTTTTAGTGAAAATTAGAAATTTTATCTTCAAGAGTCGAGATTTGAAAATTTCGCTACAAATTCAAAAAAAATTGTATCTTTTTTAATATTGTGGTTATTTGCAAAAATGTTTGTTTCTGGATTTTAACAGACAGAACTTACAAGAAAATGGTACCAAATGATCGTATAGATCCGTTCAGGCAAAATTAGAAATTTAATAAAAAAAAAGTCGAGATTTGAACAATTTCCAACATTTTTAAAAAATCGAATTTTTCTTAATTCTGTGAATATTTGAAAAATTGCTCGTATTTTGTCTTTCTGTGGATGAAATTTGCAAGAAAATGATCCCAAATCATGGAGCAAAATGTTTAAACAAAAAATATTAATTTTATTTTAAATTGTTAAAAATTTGGTATGTTTAGACAAACTTAAAAATTCGCATCTTTCTTAATTCTGTGAAAATTTTGAAAGTTCCTCGTTTGTTGCTTCCTAGAAATTGAATTAACAAGAAAATTGAACCAAACTACAAAATGTGACCTTCTGGCAAAAATTAGAAATTTTCTCTTTAAGAGTCAAGATTTGGAAATTTTGCGAAAAATTTTAAAATTTCTATCGTTCTTAATTCTGTGGTTATTTGCAAAAGTGCTGGTTTCTGGCTTTTACCAGATTAAATTTACAAGAAAATGGTACCAGATTATTGTATAGAAGCGTTCAGACAAAATTAGGAATTTAATTGAAAATGTTGAAATTTGTAAAATTTCCAACATTTTTAAAAATTTGAATTTTTCTTAATTCAGTGAATATTTAGAAAATTGTTGTTTTTTTTTCTTTTTGTAGATCAAATTTACAAGAAAGTGACCCCAAAATCATGGAACAAAAGCCTTACGCAAAAAAAAATAATTTTATTTGACTTTATCAAAAATTTGAGATGTTTGAACAAACGTAAAAATTCGTATCTTTCTTAATTCTGTGGAAATTTAGATATTTTCTCGTTTATAGCTTCTTAGAGATCAAATTAACGAGAAAATTGTACCAAACAACGAAATGTGAGCATCTGGGGAAAATTAGAAATTTTATCTTCAAGAGTGGAAATTTGGAAACTGCAAAAAATTAAAAAAAATCTGAACCTTTCTTTAATTTTGAAAATATTTGCAAGTACTAATTTTTAACTTTTAACACATAAAATTTACAAGAAAATGGTCCAAAATTATGAACTACAAGTTTTTAGCAAAAATTAACCAGATTTGAATTGTTTGCATCAAAAATAAAACTTCAAATCTGTTTATTTTGGGAATGGTTAAAAATTCTCCGTTAAAAATTTAATTTTATCCGACCATTAGTCAGACTTTAAAGAATAAGACCGCTTGCAAGATGTAACATTTCACACTATAGAAATGGGTTCGTTATCCAAAGAATGCAGTTGCAACAGGTTTAAACTAATCTAAATGAACCATGAGGGCTTTACACGATTATGAAGCAACAAAAAACGAAAACTAATCTCTCAAATGAGCATATTTCTCTCAAAGGTGCCCCAGAAACCTTCCACGTCACGAAATTTAGCATTTCCAGCAAATGAATCCATCTAAAAGCAGAAGATTACGTGAAGAACCTTGACGCTAATAGCCATCAAAAAGCAAAACAAGTCAATTGGTTAGAATGACAGATAAAAGGTGAAGGCCGCTCGAAATCTATTTCTCCCATTTTTCCAGTGTGACCAACCCATTGTGGGTCACTGTCACTTTCGATTCGATCAGGTCACGACCGCCTCGAAAAATGTGATTTTTTCAAGCCGTTGCACAAGCTGCGATATCGCAACACTTTTAAAGGTTAGCGGGACCCATCGCTGAAGAGGTCTCTCAGTCAAGGGCAGCTGGTAGACTTGCAACACGAGGAATCCATTCGAAGATGATCCAAAACGAAATTAGAGTCATTATGATAATTATGGTACAAAGCAACCTTCAGAGTTTTCCGATCACGAGTGAAGAAAGCGACAAATTATGCAAAAATAACTACCTGATAACACCGGCGGGCTTTCCTGCGTTTCATTTTGAGCACACTTTTCTCGACACTGCGCGCTGTGACGAAAGAAAATGAAGTTTGCTGACGGTAAAGTCGTTGCTCTTCGAGTTCTCGCTACTCGAATTTGCTGCGAAGGATTTCGGAAAATAGAGAACAACGAACTCTTTCATTTCGAATCTAATCATTCGGAAAATGGAGTAATTGGGAGAAAACGGAGTTGATTATGTTTTTAAACTGTTTGTTTACGCGCGATAATTAACAATTAAAGGAGCGCATCGAAGAACTCACCGGAGCGTTGTGGAGGCATCGAGGGTGATGTGCACGACACTCATTATTTTAATGCATCGGAAGGAATCTGATTGTGTCAAATTCGAATTGACGTTGAAATGTGGCATTTGAGTGATGGTTGCGATGGGAATGAAAATGCAAAATTGGGCAAGTGTGGTTTCATTCTGTGGAGAATTTGCGGTTTTGCTGAGGAAACTGAAAGAATCTAAGAAATATTTTTTTGTTTCTCGCTCTAAAATTTTAGACTTTTGCACACTTCATAAACAGTTCGAGAATAGCACAACCTCCAAATTTTACAGATTTAGAATTAAAATTGGCAAAGTTACGGAATTAAATAGAAATTTGTGGAAATTTTTGCTTCGTCTTCCAGTTGAAAATTTCTAACAATTGTATTTTGTGCTCTAAAATTCTGAACTTTCGCACATTTGATAAACAGATCGAGAAGAGCAAAATTTCCAAATTTCATCGTTTTAGGTTTCAAACAGCCAAAGTTACGAAATTAAATAAAAATTGGAAATTTTTGGCCCATTTCAAAACGAAAATTTCTAAAAACTGTGTTTCTTTTTTTAAAATTTTGAAATTTATCACAGTTAATAAACAAGTCCAAATAAGTAAAATTTAAAAATTTCATCGTTTTGGGATTAAAACAGTCAAAGTTACGAAATTTAATAGAAATTGGTGGAAATTTTTGGCCCATTTCAAAATGAAAATTTCTAAAAACTGTGATTCTTGCTCTAAAATTTTGAAATTCAGTACAGTTAATAAACGAGTTAAAATTAGTAAAACATCCAAACGTTATTGTTTTGGGATCAAAACAGCCAAAGTTACAAAATTTAATAGAAATTGGTGAAACTTTTTTGGCCCATTTTAAAATGAAAATTTCTAAAAACTGTGTTTCTTGATCTAAAATTTTGAAACTTAGCACAGTTAAAAAACAAATCGAAATTAGTAAAACCCATAGATTTCATCGTTTTGGGATTAAAACAGCCAAAGTTACGAATTTTAATAGAAATTGGTGGAGCTTTTTGGTCCATTTCAATATGAAAATTTCTAAAAACTGGGTTTCTTGCTCTAAAATTTTGAAATTTAGCACAGATAATAAATAAGTCAAAAGTAGTACAACCTGCTAATTTTATTGATTTGGGATTAAAACAGAAAAACGTACGAGATTAAATTGGGCCCATTTCAAAATGAAAATTTCTAAAAACTGCATTTTTCGCTCTAAAATTTTGAAATTGGGCACACGTTATAAAGAAGTTAAAATTAGTAAGATCTCCAAATTTCATCGTCTTGAGATTAAAACAGCCAAAGTTACGACAAATTCGATAGAAATTGGTGGGACTTTTTGGCCCATTTTAAAACAATATTTCTAAAAATTGTGTTTCTTGCTCTAAAATTTTGATATTTGACACAGTTAATAAACAAGTCAAAATTAGTAAAACCTCCAATTTTCATCGATTTGGGCTTAAGACAGCCAAAGTTACTAAAATTATTAGGAATTGGTGTAACTATTTGGTTCATCTTAAAATAGAAATTTCTAAAAACTTTGTTTTTTGCTGTCAAATTTTGAAATTTAGCACAGTTTATAAACAAGTCAAAATTAGAAAAATTCCCAAATTTCATCGTTCTGGGATTAAAACAGAAAAAGGTACGAGATTTAATAGAGATGGGTGGAAAATTTTGACCCATTTCAAAATGAAAATTTCTAAAAACTGCATTTCTTGCTGTAAAATTTGAAATTTGGCGCACGTTATAAAAAAGTCAAGATTAGTAAAACCTCCAAATTTCATTATTTTGAGATTAAAATAACCAAAGTTACGAGAAATTTGATAGAAATTGGTGAAACTTTTTGGCTCATTTAAAATAAAAATTTCTAAAAACTGTGTTTTTTGTTCTAAAATTTTGAAATTTAGCACAGATTATAAACAAACTTAAATTAGAAAAACCCCTAAATTTCATCGTTTTGGGATTAAAACAGTCAAAGTTTCGAAATTTAATAGATTGGTGAAACTTTTTGGCTCATTTTAAAATGAAAATTTCTAAAAACTGTATTTCTTGGTCGAAAATTTTGAAATCGAGCACAGTTAATAAACAGGACGAAAATAGTAAAAGCTCCAAATTTTATCGTTTTGGAATTAAAACAACCAAAGTTACGATAATTAATAAAAATTGCTGGAACTTTTGGCCCATCTCAAAATAAAATTTTCTAAAAACTGTGTTTTTTGCTCTAAAATTATGGAACTTGGCAGAATTGATAAGCGCACCAAAGGTAGTTAAACCTGCTAATTTTATTGTTGTTGGAATAAAACTGGCAAAGTTACTGAATTTAAACAAATAGAGGAGGAATTTTGGTTCCTTTTTCAAACGAAAAGTTCTAAAAATATTGTCTTTTGCTCCAAAATTTTGGAATTTAGCACAATTGATAAACAAGTCAAGAGTAGTAAACCTCCCAATTTTCACTGTTTTAGGTTTAAAACTAAACAAAATTTAGTGGAGCATTCGTACCCAAATGCACTTGAATTCCAGAGAATGCAAAGAATTTGAATATTCTTCTTAAAAAACTGAAGAACTTTAAAGTCTAATAAATATAAATATAATCATGGGATTGTAGTTTTAGTTTGAAAACTATTAAAATCCACTTCACGTTTTCTGCATTTAACTTTAGGTCGCCATCTATTGAGCGGAGGATTGAAAAGACAGTTACATCAGAAGAGACCACTGGTTTCCACGTTTGTCTGCCGATTGGTATTTGAAATAGTTCCACCAATGACTTACAGAGAACACCACTTAACAGATTAAAAAAAATTCAAAGAACTAATCATCTGGGTAATTGGAAATTGGAAAATATTTGTACGTAAAAATGCCTATTTATTGCCAAAACGAACCAAATACGAATTGACGAAGATTTATAAAGAGTAAAACTAACATTAATTTACCTAAACATAATTTTCTCTTACCTGCATGTTAACACACTAACACAGTGTCACTACTACCACTGCCACTTGTCAAAAAACGGATACACTTACACTCCGCGAAAAAAATTCAAAATTCTGCAAGAGAAAAAGTCCATTGTCGTTCAAATCCCGTCACCCAGAAGGAAAAAATCCTTGTTAGATCCAACGTCGCCATCGTCTTCGTACACGGACCTACTGCAATAGAAATTTTTTATTAAAAATTTGACCAACAATTTCAACCCAGCAGTTAACTTACCCTTTAATCCTGGTCTCTAAACCGTATCGTCGCGCTCCTACCACAGCATCCCCCTCTAGGAATCAGGAATCAGGAATCAGGAACCAGGAATCACTCACTCACTCACTCACTTTGATTTAAAAACGATTTTAATTTGATTTTAAGACACTACTGAAACTGAACTAAACTATCTCCAAAACGACTGCCTTTATCAAAAGTCGAAACACAACTGATTCCAATAAAAAGATGAATACGTAATTTTCTAAATGCTTATAACGTAACTACATTTTTATTAAGCGAACAAAAAATACTAAGCAGGTGCCGCCCATTGTAATTAGGAAATTACGTATTAATCTCCTTTTTGGAATCAATTGTGTTTCGACTTTTAGCGAAGGTAGTGTGTGTTGTTCTAAGAAAAATTTTTGTAAGGTAGGTGGTACACATTATTCACTTATTCGTTTTGAAAAATTTTCAATTCAAAGAAACGCTAGACGTGTTTAATTGTCAGTTTTTCGGTTTGTTAGTGCTAATAAAAATAGTTTCATATACACAGTGTTTGTGCTTAGTAATAATAATCAGAAGTTAGATTCAGGTTAGATTTTTTTTAGTTTTACCAAAAAGGTTTTTCCACGATTTAAGACTGACTATGAAAAAAATTAACAAAATTTAAAAAATTGTTTTGAAGTTTTGAAAATTTTTGATTTAGACAAATCTTTTTCCTAAAATTGGTCTCTTAGTACTACTAATTAACTAAACACACAAACTTTAATTAATTTTAATTTTTGTTTTTATGTCGACGCAATCATTTGCCCCCTAAAATTCGTAACTTTGGTAAATTTAATGCAACAGCTATGAAATTTCAGAAAATCACTAGTTTTTAATCGTATAAATCAGCAATAAACTTTTTTGTTGCGAGAAATATATAAGATATTTATTTAAGTTAAAATTATTATTCAAATAAAGAATAAAAACAGAGAGACTTTAATCTAAAAGCTTTAAATAAGTCTAGATAAAAGGTAAAAATTCCCAAAAAATTCTCAAGTATCTTGAAGAGATAGACAAGTGTATAAAAATTCATAGAATCCTTGAATATTCTAAAAAATCTTCAAATAGACTCGAGATAATTTAACGAGTTATAAAAACTAAAATAATTTATGAAATAAAAATCCGAAGAATATAAACGCTAAAAAACTTCTAAAAAAAATATGTTAACTTCTGTAACTCTGGTAATTTTAACGCCACAGCAATGAAATTTGGAAATATTGCTAATTTAGACTTGCTTATTAGTCCTGTCAAATTTCACAATTATACAGGGTCCGGCAACACTTGTGTCCACCCCCAAAATCGTCTTTAATTTTAAAGATTAAATTTTGAAAATTTGCATACGCTCAAAGTTGACAAAGTTCTAGAAGCTGACGCAAAAATTTGTTTTTATCACTGATAGTTTTGCCGTCGCGACGCCTTAAAAATGTAATTTTTGGTTAATTGTTAAGGTTTGTAATATCAACCCCTAATTTAATTTTTTTTCAATATAAATGTGTTAAAAATATCTTAGTTGTCATTTTAGATTCAATGCAAATTGTCTTCAAAATTTGAGAAAAAAATGCTGTTTTATCAAGTTAGTTTCCAATTTTTTTCCAATTATTGGTTTTGCCAATTTTCGAAATTTTAGAGCAAAAGATAAAAAAGTTTGATTTTTTATTGTGAGGAGGAATCTCAAACTTTTAAAAAAATCTCTTAAGGAATGTAACTTTGGCAATTTTGCCGCCACAGCAAACAAATTTCAGGAAATTACTAACTCAGACTCGCTTATTAGTTCTCCCAAATTTCAAAATTCTAAACCAGAAAAGAAAAAAGTTTGACTTTTTTGTTTTGAAGATATACCAAAACTTCTAAAAAATGTGTTAAGGGCAGTAACTTTGCTAATTTTAACACCACAGTAATGAAACTTGTGGAAATGACTAATTCAAATTTGCTTATTAAACCTGCAAAATTTTAAAATTATAGATTGAAAGAGGCAAATTTTAGATATTTTTGTTTTGGGGATAAATCGACAACGTTTGAAAAAATGTATTAAGGGCTGCAACTCCGGTAATTTTAACACCACAGCAATCAAATTTAGAGAGGATACTAATTTTGGCTTACTTATTATCCTTGCTAAATTTAAAAATTATAGACTGCGAGAACAAATTTATAGATTTTTTATTTCAAAGATGAACCAAAAACTTCTAAAAAAAACACTGAAAAATGCATTCAGGGCTGTAACCCTGGTTATTTAACAGTACAGAAATGAAAATTCGGGAAGTTACTAATTTAAACTTGCTAATTAACTGGACAAAATTTCAGAAGGATGTAATTTTCTGATGAATTTACACAGTGTTTGTGCTTAGTAACAATAATCAGAAGTTAGATTCAGCTTAGATTTTTTTTAGTTTTAACAAAAAGGTTTTTCTACGATTTAAGACTGAATATAGTAAACAATTAACATAATTTAAAAAATGGTTTTGGAATTTTGAAAATTTTTGATTTAGACAATTTTTTTTCCTAAAACTGGTCTCTTAGTATTAATTAACTAAACACACAAATTGTAATTAATTTTAATTTTTGTTTGTATGACGACGCAATCATTTCATCCTCCCCTAAAATTCGTAACTTTGGTAAATTTAATGCAACAGCTATGAAATTTCAGAAAATCACTAGCTTTTAATCGTATATTAACTCCGCCAAATTGCAAAATTGTAGATCAAAAAACATAAAATTTACCCTCGGTTATGGCAATAGCGCCGCCAGATTTTTTTATTAGCTCAAGAAAAAGTGATGTTAACAATTACGAAATGCCTAATTTGGTATTAATTGCATTATTGGAATCAGTTGTGTTTCGACTTTTGATAAAGACGGTCGTTTTAGATGTGTGTGCTACAGAGTGCTGTTCTGAGAAAATATTTGAAAGGTAAAATACTAACCTATATTCATTTATAAACATTTTCCAGAGTTTTCAATTCATAGAAACGTTAGGCGCGTTTGATTGTCCATTTTTTTAGTTTGTTAGCGTTAACGCAAGCAGTTTAATATACAGAGTATTTATGCTTAGTAATAATCGGAATTTAAAGGAAGTTAGATACATTTAAACTGTTTTGTTCTTACTTCTTTGTTCTGAGTTTGACTGTTAAATACAATGAACAAAATTAGAAGGTTGCTCAAAGAATTTTAGAAATTTTTCATTTAGACGAAAACATTTCTTAAAATTGCGATTTTTTAAATTTTATTTGAAAGCACAAATGCAAATCAACTTTATTTATAATCGTGTTCTGTACTAAAAATTATGTTTTCTTTGCTTGGATCTTTTGTAAAAATTTCCATAGTCGTCTCACGCCACCGTGCTGAAATTCACTTAGGTCTCATATTCATTTCATCCTTCAATTACGTAATTAGTTGAAGGTTAGACAAGTTGAGCAGTACCGCACCATCGACAAACAATTCGTTTTTTTGGCAAAAAAAGAGTTAGATAGCAATACTGATAACTTCGCTCTTATTGTGCTCAATTTCAAGTCCAATTATATGAAAAAAGGCCACACTAATAAACCTTTGTTGAAATATGCCTTGATTGATTTTCTTTCTGGAGGAAATATGACAAATTCGCTAAAAATCCTGATGTAACCCAGATGTATTGCATACTTAACAAGGAATCAAAATCAGCGAAAATCAAATGATTAAATTTTGTGGCATAGTGAAATCAGTGCTTCATTAGTTATTATTTAGGCGTGTTCGGAGTTTCGTTTTAAAAATTCGAAATTATTCGAAAATTCGAAATCTGATTATTGCAAGCAGTCTAAATACCAGTTTTTAATGTAAGGGAACAGTTTTGACAAAAACTGCATTGCATTTTTTGGTAAATTTTTTAATTGATTGGTTTTAATATTGCCGAAATGGTATTTTCCGCAAGTCTTGAAATGAAATGTCTTTTTAAAACGTAAAAACCTGATTATTTTTTGCTCGCTCAAGAAAAAGGTAGTTAGCAATTAGGAAATTAGATAATAAATCTCATTATTAGAATCAGTTGTGTTTCGACTTTTGATAAAGACGGTCGTTTCGTGCTGCTCTGAGAAAATATCTTGCAAGGTAAAATACTACTAAGGTAATTTTAGTGCTACAGTTATGAAATTTCGGGAAATTACTAGTTTTTAATCAAATATTAACTCTGCCAAATTGCAAAATTGTAAATCGAAAAACATAAATAGAAATTTTTATTTTTAATGCCCAAATGCTTCACTAAAATTGATAAATCGTAATTTTAGTGAAATTTGAGGAATTACTACTTTTAAGTCGTGTTTTACCACTAAAACTCGATTGTTTAAATTAGAATGTAAATCAATTTTGTGGACCTATGACAGATAAGAAATATGCGGTTTTCTCTATCGTTTTTGAAAATTTTGAAACTAATGTAAAGTTGCAAAATCTGTTTTGTCTACCCATCGTATATTTGGATTTATTTTGGAACTCGACCTTCTGAAAAATCGTTGTCATTCATTACCCTTGGTTTTGGCATGGCAATAGCGCCACCTGATTAGGTACTTTTTGTTCGCTCAAGAAAAAAGTAATAGTTTTTGTTATAAGCAATTAGGAAATCACATATTAATGAAAACAGTTGTGTTTCGACTTTTGATAAAGACGGTCGTTTCAGAGATGTGTGCTACAGAGTGCTGTTCTGAGAAAATATTTTGTAAGGTAAAATACCAACCTATATTCATTTATAGACATTTTGGAGAGTTTTTAATTCAGAGAATCGTTAGGCGCGTTTGATTGTGCTTTTTTTGACTCGTTTCTATTAACAAAAGCAGTTTACTATACAGAGTGTTTATGCTTAGTAATAATCGGGTTTTAAAGGACGTTAGATACATTTAAACTTTTTTTTCATTCAAATGTTTATCTAGGATCTGCGTTTAACTGTTGGATATGATGAACAAATTTTGAACATAGCTCTTAGAATTTTGAAAATTTTTTATTTAGACGGAAACATTTTTTTTAAATTAGTCGCCCAATATTAATCTTGCAATTTTAAGTTTATTTCAAGACTCAACTTTATAATCGCGCGAATGGGTAAGATTCATTTGACTGAAGTGTTACTGTTCTTTTTTTAGTTGGGTTTTTCGTGAAAATTTCCATTGTGGTCTCACGCCACCGCGCTGCAATTCTTTTAGGTCCTACGTATTAATTTCTTTCTGCAATTATGTAATTAGTTGGAGGGCAGACAAGTTGAGCGTTACCGAACCACCGACAACAATTAGGTTTTTTTGATAGAAAAAAAGTTGAATAAGAACACTGATAAATTCGCGAATATTCTGGTCGATTTCAAGTCCAATTAAACAAAAGAAAGATCACACTAATAAACCTTTGTTGAAATTTGCTTTTCGCTAAAAATCCTGATGAGAATCAAAATCATTTGCTTCCCAGCGATAATCAAATGTTTAAATTTTTTTGCATAGTGAAATCAACGCTTCATTATTAATTTTTTACGCGTGTTTGGAGTTTCGTTTAAAATCGACGTGCTTTAAAAATTCGAAAATTTGTTTAATGTGTTATTATTAAATCTGATTATTGGAAAGCAGGCTAAACACCACAAGTTTTTATTGTAAGGAAACAGTTTTAACAAAAATTGTGTCGTATTTTTCGGTAAATTTCTGATTGATTAGTTTCAACATTTCCGACTTTTGAAAACGAGAGGCGAAGTAATAACGAATTGCCGTCTTTAAAATATAACAATTCTCTGTACGTTTTAGTCTGTTTTTTAACGCAGAATACGTAATTGATTGGAGCTGCATTGTTCCTAATTAGTGAAAAGGAAGGTCAGTTACAAGATTCGGAAAAAAAAAGAGTTAAATAATCGTTATCTAATAACGCTTGTAAAGCCATCATTTATTTAGTTGTGCTCTGAATTTTAAGTGAGAAAGACGTGCTACGGACTTTATTAATTAATTTTAGTGTGTTTTACTGATTTCCAGGACTTAAAGGTAAGACTTGTACGGTGGTTTAAAAGTAAGCGTGTATTGTTTGTACATAAATATTCGATCCTTTTAATTAACACGTATTTATTTGTTGCAGATATCATCCTAACTTCGGAATTTTCACTCGAAATCTTGGAACATCTTGAAGAATGTAAGACGAAGGATTAAGGTAGGACAGTTTAGTTGCATCTTTCTAGTTCACTGTTCTTGTTGCATTTTTGCATCATTTCCTTATTTACCAATTTTATCTTGTTTATACTTTTTCTTAGTCTCATGTCTATTGAAACGAAATTCCTCCTCTGACTCTTTTGCGTTTTGCCATCTAAACTTCAATTTCCTCTCTTTTTAATACTGGAAAACTCTGTTCAGTTCTTTTATACCAACACAACAATGAACTCTCTTTCTTAATACTGGAAAATTCTGTTCAATTCTTTTATACCAACACAACAATGAACTTCTATTTCCTCTCTTTCTTAATACTGGAAAAGTCTGTTTAGTTCTTTTATACCAACACAACAATGAACTCTCTTTCTTAATACTGGAAAATTCTGTTCAATTCTTTTATACCAACACAACAATGAACTTCTATTTCCTCTCTTTCTTAATACTGGAAAAGTCTGTTTAGTTCTTTTACACCAACACAACAATGAACTTCTATTTCCTTTCTTTTTAATACTGGAAAAGTCTGTCCAGTTCTTTTATACCAACACAACCATGAACTTCTATTCCCTCTCTTTCTTAATACTGGAAAAGTCTGTTTAGTTCTTTTACACCAACACAACAATGAACTTCTATTTCCTTTCTTTTTAATACTGGAAAAGTCTGTCCAGTTCTTTTATACCAACACAACCATGAACTTCTATTCCCTCTCTTTCTTAACACTGGAAAAGTCTGTCCAGTTCTTTTATACCAACACAACCAAGGGGAAACAAGTAGGTTGACAAAATTGGGTACTGATACACACACTTTTTGCGTGAGTTTATGGAAACATCCATGTATGTTCTGTATTCTGCACATAATTTAACATCACTACACTTACTGCCACCTACCCTGTACACTTAAGCATACCAACACTAGAAAGGGGATCCACGTTCATCCACGTAGGCACACACATTTAGGAAATTAGGTACCTTTTGCGTGCGTCTATGGAAACATCCATGCATGTTCTGTAGCCGACACATTAGTTTTGTCAAGTTACGGCATTTACAGAGTCTTCTAAAGGTGTTCAGTTTGTGTGAGCTAATGGTGCGACGGTGTCAATCCGATACCGACCAGCAGACGTCGGGTACGAATGACTTCATTTGCAGCTCTAAACTCTCAGAGCGCATTTAGTTGAAGCTGTATCTGCATATCTCCACGATTTGACTTTAGGGGGGGTGGATGAACCTTAAGGCGGGGGGACTTAGCTAGAAAGCCGAAGGAGAATTCCGGTCGCATCACATGCTAACCTAGAAACAGGGCCAATGTTAGTCATTCAATACCCCAGGCTCGGATTGTGTTATACCATAATGGTTGGAACGGAACTATTGAGGTATTTTGCTTTCATTTCTCCAACACTGGTTGGACAGTATTCATTTGGCACCACCGAAAAACTGGCCTCGACTGGACAATTGGTAGCCGACAGACCTTAGTATGTGGGCGCGCGATGAACGAACATCATGTTGAGGGGGACGAGGACACTATAGGGACGGGAGTTTAGCTAGCTGTCGTTTGAAAGCACAACTGCCCTTCGAATCAAAATTTACCATAGCGTTCAGAATAGGTTTAGAATCATTTTGTGTAATTTATTTTTCAAGACGGTTAGCTAGGAGTTTGTTTGAAAGTAAATGTCCGGTTAGTTTTGCTAGAAGGGTGGACACACTTTACGGGACACCTTGGTCAAGATGCTCACTCACGGGATAAACTTTTGTTTCGTTAAACATGGTGGACTTTCGGGAGCTGAGTTCATTTTGAATCCACCAAGATCCCCTACGGTGTCTGTGTTCGCGAAAAGGGGTGTATTTTGAGACCAAAAATGGGGGGAGAAACACCCGAATTTCATTCATTTTCTCTTGCCACTTTACACTTTTCAACTCCAACTTGTGTCCATCTTTGATGAGTCACTCTGCCCAACCACCCATTCATTCGCCATCTGAACACTATTTTTATTAAATTTTCCACCATTCCACCTTTTTACGACGCGCCTAATTTTGTCATTTTATCTATTTCAATGTTCTCTTTTTTTCTTATTAAAAAATGGGGAGAGAGTCACCCGAATTTTATTCATTTTTTCTTGCCACTTTACACTTTTCAACTCCAACTTGTTCAATCTTTGATGAGTCACTCTGTCCAACCACCCATTCATTCCCCATCTGAACACTATTTTTGTTAAATTTTCCTCCATTCCATTTTACGACGTTTCTAATTTTGTCATTTTATCTATTTCAATGTTTTCTTTTTTTCTTATTAAAAAAATAGGGGGAAAGTCACCCCAATTCCATTCATTTTTTCTTGCCACTTTACACTTTTCAACTCCAACTTGTGTCCTATTTGTTCAATCTTCGATGAGTCACGCTGCCCAACCACTTCATTCCCCATCTGAACACTATTTTTATTAAATTTTCCACCATTTTACGACGTTTTGTCAATTTTGTCATTTTATCTATTAATGTTCTCTTTTTTTCTTAATATTCCTCCTATTTTAATTTCACTATTAATTTCGAGTGGCGACATTTTTAGTGCGGGAGATAGTCAGTTCAGTTTCGTTTTTAAAACAAAGTGAGTGAGTGAGTGGTTCCTGATTCCTGATTCCTAGAGGGGGATGCAGTGGTAGGAGCCTGTCGATGCAGCTTCGGGATCAGGATTAAAGGGTAAGTTAACTGCTAACTTTAAAATGTCGGTTCAAATTTCTAATAAAATGCTTCTTGCAGTAAGTCCGTGTACGAAGACGATGGCAACGTTGGACCCAACAAGGTAGGATTTTTTCCTCCTGGGTGACGGGATTTGAACGACGATGGACCTCGCGATGCGATGTTCTCCTTCAGAGTTACGTTTGCATTTTTTCGCGGAGCTAAATTTAGCTAAATGAATATAATAAACTCTTCGTAAATTCGGAACTTCCGCGATCGCGTCGCGTCACCTCCTAGCAAGAACCGTCGAAACCGCGTCTTCCGCGAGAGTCAAAGTTAAACTCGAGTTTTGTAACACAGTGCCGAAGTAATTTTTAGTGCGCGAGATAATTTAGTGTCTTAAAAGTAATATTACAATCGTTTTTGAAACGAAGTGAGTGAGTGGTTCCTGGTTCCCGGTTCCTAGAGGGGGATGCAGTGGTAGGAGCTTGCCGATACTGCTTAGGAATCAGGATTAAAGGTAGGTCCGTGTACGAAGACGATGGCGACGTTGGATCTCACAAGGTAGGATTTTTCCTTTATGGTGTTGGGATGTTGCGTTTGCGGATTTTCGCGGAGTGTTAGTGTTCCCGTTTTTTGCGCAGTGGTAGTGTTAGTGCTATGGTGTTAGTGTGTCTTAACATGCAGGTAAGAGATTATCAGTCGCCTAAATGTAAAATCAAGCATTGAAAACACCTTCGTAATTTATAAGCTTTTATTTTATTTATTACTAATAATTATTACTAATAAATAAAGTAAGAGCTTATAAGTTACGAAGGTGTATATATAGTATTATTATTTATATTTATTATTATATTATTATTAATTTTATTATCCATCATTTAAAAGTAAAAGCTTTTTCAATTGCTCTGAAAATTAGAATTGAATGCAGATGTCGACTTTTGCATTTAAGCGACTAGTACAATTAACAGTCGTTTTCACTTCTTGAAAACGAAATTGTTAGGTAAAAGACGATTATACCCAGGTAAGCATACCTTTTTATACCATTTTATATCTTTTTAACACTTTTTTTTTAGGTGTAACTCCGCCTGCAGCATCCTGGGGCCTGTTTCATAAAACTTACTGTGGTAACTTACAATTATTGCAAGTCGATGAAATTTGTGTTTGAACTAAAAATACCTTAGTAATTTATCATAGTAAGTTTTATGATACAAGCCCCCTGAGGTACTTTACGTATCTCTAAGGAGGCTGTTGCCGGTCCCAAGCCCGGAAAAAGGAGGAGGGTTTTTCAACTAATTTAGGAAGAAAATTCTTTCAAGGATGATTTCGCGGTTGCAGAAAAGACTGGAAACTAGATGACAATGCACAGAAGAGTTACCAAGGACACCTAAATTCCTAAATTCACCTATTTATTCGGGGTAGGTATATATAAGAGCACGATAAATATAAAGATTTTCCCGATAGAAAAACCCCGACTGATTAGTTGTTAATCAACGACAAATTTAAATAACTGAGCGACAGAGTAGGAACGATGAAAAGAGGTGAATGTCAGACATTAATAATAATTTTAGCGACAAAAAACATGTGCTCGACAATTAATGTTTTCAACGACTGTTAATATTTTCTCCGACAGAATGGCAAAAATCGGCGACGAACAAACTTCACCTCCCTACAAGTAAATAAATTATAGTAAATCCAGCGAGTAAATAGGATGATTTGAATTGTATGGCATGAAACATGGCAACTTGAAATACTCTAGAATTTTCCGTCTTTTTGGGGATATTAATCTCGATTTAAGTTGGTTATGCAACTACGCCTTCCCGCCTTTTTTAGAAATTTGTCAATGATTTGACATTCACTGACATTCATCATTCTTGACCACTTTAAGATCCACTTTTTGCACTGTTCCTTGAGTTTTGTTGGTAAAATAGTGTCTAATTACTAGTTTTTCGGCTTTTCTCTTGTGCAAATTGTCTTTTGCAAGTTTCATGATGAGTATATTCAAAAGATCTGTTGGTCAACTTGACCGAAGTTTCCTAATTAGAATGTTGATAATAAAAGATTTGTAACAACTGGACTGCTAATAAAGCTTTGTGTGTCTCTCGATTTCCTGGCGGAAGGACTTACCTAACACACAGCTTTAAAGTGTGTAAAAATTGAGGGTTTTTGAGGTTTTCTCTACGTTACCAAATTAATGACAAAACACCGAATTAGTTAGTTTGTTAATTCCCTTTCTATAATCAAGTAATAGGAGCCATTTTTATAGCAGTAAAAGTAAAAATAATAAATTTTGAAATTAGCATCATGACAACTATTTTAAATTTGGCGGTTGTTGGTACTAGTTTATATCGCGCAGATTTGGTTAGAAAACTGTCATCTATTGGGGGCTATTCGGATGTCAATAGATGGCGCCACTAAACTACAAAATGGCGGTTTTAACGGTGAACAACAGTATCTAGCAAGCAACAAAAATTTGCATTTTTGTTTATTTAAAATGCCCTATGATGCAGATAATTGTCTTAAAGATACAAGCATTCTTCGGACATTTAAAAGAAGGCTGTTGTGGACTTATGCCGGTTCAGATTAATAGTTCTTGACGATTTTTTTCTGTAATTCGGCTCTGGTTTTAAAAGAAAGTTACATATTTATATAATAGTCACGGAAATGATACATCTATGGCTATTGAATGTTTTCCAACATTTTTTTTGCAAGTAAAATCCATAAACTAACACCAACGTAGCTGTATTTGGCTTTTTTCAATTTTATATTTTTAGTGCCTGCGTTTCTACCAATTTTCAATATCTCTTGAAACAAATTGTTACTACAAGACTTCTTCGAACATTTAACAGCGTCAGTGAGCCTTATTTGTTTAGTTATGTTAACATTTCTTGCCATTTTACTCTTGAACAATGACACATTTGACCATTGAAATACTGAACAAAACGACAAATCACTTTAGTCATACGCAGGAAAGGGCCTAGACACAAAGTAAAAGTATTTCAAACTGTTAATTTGCAAAATTCAACAACGAAAACGGTTCAAAAAAACTTTTCAAAGACAGGCCGTTTTTGTTGTTCACCGTTTCGGCGTTTCAGACGAACGACGATAGATGTCGCACTCTTCGCCAATTTTTCCAATTTATTCGCTGGACAGACTATACCAGTCGTGCAATCTATTAAAATCGGCAAACTAACGTTTTCCAACAAATAGTTTGGACGACAAAATACAATTTTCCATACAAATAGTGTTCATTGTAAAAATTGAGAGTAGGTATATAATTTCAGCATTGAATGTTAATAAACGGGTAGGCTTATGTTAAAAAATATATGTATACATTTTTATTTAAGGGGATATCAAACAAATTTCAGTATAGGACAAATTCAATGTATTTTTCCAAACACGATTACTCGAAAACTATTTGAGTAAATTGCTTTCTGTTTTTTGCATATGAATCTGTTCAACGTGCACTATGTTGAATGCTGTATATAATTTTTGTAAAATAATTCTTTAATGACTTTTGATTAATTAAATATGAACTTGGCTAAAAGCGATATAATTTTTAGCACTCCACATGCGTAGACTAATTTTACATAATGTCGACCAAACCGATTTTTTTTAAGTTAATAGTTTTTGGGAAATCGTGTTTGGAAAATTTCATATTCGAAGCATGTTATCCTTGTCTAGCAGTGACATCTCTTTTCTCTGTCTGGTAGGTAGAAATGCGGGTACCATAAATCAATTTTGTAGCCGAAGGGATAGTTTACAACTGAAGCTTTTCCATAAACACACAAAATCTTAAATTTGCCTGAAACAAGATTTTTTTCTTTCATTTGAACTGAACGTAGCTTTGAGGATAATCATTTCAAAATTTTGAACTTTATATCTGATGGATTAAGATTTGAAATTGTTTTAGAATAGTTTAGGTGATAAATTTTTGCCTTTATCTTTATTTTTTAAGGAGACTTCAATATAAGGCAAATTCAATGTATTTTTCCAAACACGATTACTCGAAAACTACTTGAGTAAATTGGTTTCTGTTTTTTGCATATGAATCTGTTTAACGTGCACTATGTTAAATGCTGTATACAATTTTTGTGAATATTTAATGACTTTTTGATTAATTAAATACGAAAACTTGGCTGAAAGCGAAATAATTTTTAGCATTTCACATGCGTAGACTTTTCAAAATTCACATATACGTATTTTGAAAACAACCAAACAGTAGTATAACGTCTTGTCAAAATTATGACTTTGGGGTGGTGAAAAGACTGAAAAATTTCTCGTAATTTAAAGGTTTTAAAAGATAGATCAATCACTAAAACAACAGAATATAATTATTATTTATAATTTAATTATTTATAATTATGTTCACTATTTTTTGTTACATTTTCAAAAATCTTGGACAAAATTCGAATTTTTGCAATTACACAAATCCCACCTTTTCGGGAAAAATTTAATTTATTTATGAAGATAAACATTAAATAATAATAATGAGATATTGTAATTATCGATGCCCGATTATCGATAATCGAAACCCACATTTGTAATGAGCGTCACATTTCTTTGACGTTTCATAGCCACCCTTGATGCTAGAAACATTTATAAACACGTATAACTTGCCGCCTGATTTTTTTATTTTACTGTTTTTTTACTAAATTTCACGCCGTTCAATCTTTTATTTTGTCTTTCCATATAAATAGTGTCTTGCAACTGATAATTTGGTCGATTTTTCAATTGTTTCAATCATTAATTTCATATTATCTGTCATACAATTTTGTGGCGCCATCTGTTGCCTTCAAGGGACACCAACCCCAGAAAGGCCGCTTCCCGGCCGATTGGTGCCCGAGTTCCGCTACCGTCTCCAAGAGGGCACCACTCTTCACATTAAAAAATCGAAGAATCCGAAATTCCGAGCCCGTCAATCAAAAACTCCGTCACAAAAAATTCCCATTTAATCCAAAAACGACTAAAACCCCGCGGATCTTTGGTGTCGCAATTCTGCACAGCCTCCAGATAATTAAATTACTCCGGTTGGTTACCGCTGTCGGCGGCACAATGAAATTTCCAAATTTATTGTGCGCATTTTTTGTGATTTAACAAGAGCACAGTTATAGTCGGACGCTTTGAAGCTCAACGACTATGATTAAATCGTGACTAGCTAATCAAGTCATTGAAGAACAATCGTCATGGCTTTCATTCATCGTCCAACAACAGGTGATGGAATCATCGAAATTAACTGTTACAATTCCGGGACTGTCGTCTTTGTTTGTTGTTAATTCCGGTACGTGTGCTCTGATTAAATTCGCCGGCTCTTCTACCATAAAATTACTTTTTCAGTTTGTCTAAATGCAATTCATTAAAATCGCTTCGTTAGTTTGCATAATTGAAGTTTAGTGTTGTCAGTATTTGTTTTTCAAATTGCAATTAATAATTCACTGGCAAACATCAACAAATGACTGTTTCGTTAAATTATATAATTAGCTGGCGTGTTTGCGAAAAACTACCAAATGTTTTTGGTAGACCGACTTAATTACATTTCAGGTTATAACGAGGAAATTCTCGTTTTTCTTTGGCTTTACTTGTTACTCGTATGATGGAGGTCTTTCTTCACACTACATTTAACACCATAATATCTTACATGGAGTAATTAAAACGACACGAGGCTCGCCGCCAGGACCGCACTAAATCACAATCTCTCAACTTTCATGAAATATTCACACATCTCCAATCTTAAAATCCCCGACTCCGCCCCTGCGCGCACTTAATTAAGTGATCGAAGACGATCGGATAATTTGCGCCTTCGCCACATTTCCAAGAGTCTGTTTCCAAGTGCCGTCAAAACTGTCAGCTGGCTCGGCGGGGTCCGAGAATGAAGTTTGTGGCTTTTAGGGCTAAACACGGATAAATTTCTCTTGGCAATTGTTGGAGTAAGCGCACCCTTTTCAAACCACAATTATAATGGACCTCCTGGTGTCTTTGGAAATGGACGGCTACCTGTCCGGCCCCCCGTGATCGCTTCTAATCAGCCATGAGATTGCAGAAGTAAATAACGGGCTCTTAGAGGCTACTGTTTTAGGTTTGACAAAGGCGAAGCTGCAACTCTGCTAAAAGAGAATTTGTTGAAAAGCGAAAAAAAAATATCCAAATCTTGAATCCCAGTGAGATTTGAAAGAGAATTTGTAGAACAAAGAGAGTGTGAAATAAGTTGTATTCTACGCTTCGAATTGTGATAAGAAATTGACGCTCTTTTAAGAGAAAAAAAAAGTTGGACGACTAATTAAATTTTCTTTCGAGGATCTCAGGTTGAATTTTTTGTTTGTTTTCTGTACTTTGATTCTTTAAAGTTCTTGGACTGATTTTTTATCTCATTGAACTCTTTCCATTCTCTGTTTAGATTCTTCCAAGTATCCAAGTTTTAGATATTTTCTGAAATCTATTATATTTTCTATGTTTATTGCTGTAAAATGTTGCAGTTTTGCACAGTTTATGAACAAGTCAAAAGTAGTAAAACCTCCAAATTTTACAATTTTAGGATAAAAACTGCCAAAGTTACGGTATTTAATAGAAAGTCAAAGAAATTTTTTAAAACTCCATTTCTTGCTCCAAAATTTTTGAATTTTGCACAGGTGATAAACAAGTGAAAAGTAGTAAAACCTGAAAATTTCGTTAATTTTGGACTAAAACTTTGGGAATTATGGAATGTAGTAGAAGGTGGAGGAAACTTTTTCGTTCCTTTTCAAAATAAAAATTTCTAAAAACTACATTTTTTGCTTTAAAATTTTGGAATTGTGCACAATTGATAAACAAGCATAAAGTAGTAAAACCTCGAAATTTTACTGTTTTTAGATAAAAACTGCCAAAGTTACCAAATTTTATAAAAAATGGAGTAAATTTTTACTTTGTTTTCGAAATAAATGTTTTTAAAATTCCTGTTTCTTGCCCTAAAATTTGGAATTTTACACACTTGATAAACAATTAAAAAGTAGTGAAACCTCCAAATTTCATTGTTTTTGGATTGAGATTCTGGTAATAACAAAGTGTAATAGAAACTGGCGGAAGTTTTCGGTTCTTTTTCATAATAAAAGTTTCTAAAAATTGCATTCTTCTCTTCAAAATTTTTTATTTTGCACAGTCTATGAACAGGCCGAAAGTAGTTAAACCTCAAAATTTTACAGTTTTAGGATGAAAACTCCCAAAGTTGCTAAATTTGATAAAAAATGGTATTTGTCTTCAAGATTAATATTTCTAAAAATTCTGTTTTTTGCTCTAAAATTTTGGAATTCTGCACAGTCGATAAACAAGTGAAAAGTAATAAAATCTCTAAATTTCGCTGATTTTGGATAAAACCTGTAAAACTTACGGAATGTAATTAAAGGTGGAGAAACCTTTTTGGTTCCTTTTTAAAATAAAAATTTAAATTTTTGCTTAAAAATTTTGGAATTTTGCACATTCGGTTAACAGACCTAAAGTAGTAAAACCACCAAATTTTACGGTTTTAGGATAAAAACTGCTAAAGTTACCAAATGTTATAAAAAATTGAGTAAATTTTGTACTTCGTTTTAAAAATATTTTTTTTTAAATTTGTGTTTTTTGTCCTAAAATTTTTGAAGTTTGTACAGTTGATAAACAAGTGAAAAGTAGTAAAACTTCCAAATTTCGTTGATTTTGGATTAAAACTGTGGAAATTACGGAATGTAATAGAAGTTGAAGGAACTTTTTGGTTTTTGTCCAAAAAAAATTTCTAAAAACTACATTTTTTGGTTTAAAGTTTTGGAATTTTGCACAGTCGGTAAACAAGTGAAAAGTAGTAAAACCTCTAAATTTCGCTGATTTTGGATAAAACCTGTAAAACTTACGGAATGTAATTAAAGGTGGAGAAATCTTTTTGGTTCCTTTTTAAAATAAAAATTTAAATTTAGCTTAAAAATTTTGGAATTTTGCACATTCGGTTAACAGACCTAAAGTAGTAAAACCACCAAATTTTACGGTTTTAGGATAAAAACTGCTAAAGTTACCAAATGTTATAAAAAACTGAGTAAATTTGTACTTCATTTTAAAAATATATTTTTTTTAATTTCTGATTTTTGTCCGAAAATTTTAGAAATTTGTACAGTTGATAAACAAGTGAAAAGTAGTAAAACTTCCAAATTTCGTTGATTTTGGATTAAAACTGTGGAAATTACGGAATGTAATAGAAGTTGAAGGAACTTTTTGGTTTTTGTCCAAATAAAAATTTCTAAAAGCTACATTTTTTGGTTTAAAATTTTGGAATTTTGCACAAACGATAAACAGATCTAAAGTAGTAAATCCTCCAAATTTTACAGTTTTGGGATCAAAATTGCCAAAGTTACAAGATTTTAGAAAAAAAATATACATTTTTAGTTCGTTTTCAAAATATTTTTTTTTTTAAATTTCTGTTTTTTGTTCAAAAGTTTTGGAATTTTGCACAAGCGATAAACAAGTGAAAATTAGTAAAAGCTCCAAATTTCATTGTTTTTGGAATTAAATTCTGGTAATTACAAAATTTAATAGAAAGTGGCGACAATTTTTGGTTCATAATAAAAATTTCTAAAAATTGCATTCTTTACCAAATGTTACAGCTTTATGATGAAAACTGCCAAAGTTACGGAATTTTATAAAAATGTTGCTTCGTCTTCAAAATTAATATTTTTAAAAATTTTTGTTCTAAAATTTTAAAGTTTAGCACAGTTACTTTTTTAATTGTTTGAATTTTTCTTCTTTGCTTCCATTTTTAGATTCCTAATTCTTCAGAGTTGCTTTAAATCTTCGATATCCTCATTTTTGCTTTCAATTCTTCCGAGTTTCTTTGAGTTTTTTTCTTTTTTTTAGCTATTTTCTGTGTTTTTTTTTAATAGGATTCATTTTTGGCGAGAAATTCAAAGTAACTAGCCTCAAGCACAGCCAAAGCCACTCGAAGATAAAATACAAAATTTGGCAATCCGGTTCTGTTCACTCACTTCAAAGACGTCAGTTCAGACTAAAACTGTTATTTTTTGTCAGTTTACTCACAAAAAAATGATGTCGTAACTAAAACCACCGCTGCAAAATTTACCAATGAAAGCAAACATTTGAAAATTGAGACAGTTTTTAAGTAAGTCGCCGACATACGTTCAAAATCTGTCTAGAATGGAAATTTAGTAGGCACACGCGACATTCAAGTATCAGCTGTCAACAAATGACGATTATTACTGTATAAAATCGCATAGTTTTGACAAGCAATTGACAGGGGTGCCAACTTAGTAGAATGAGCAAACGTTCGATTAAAAATAAGAGCTTCATTCGCCACAAAACCCCATAGAGACCCTTTTATCTTCTCCATAAGGTTCTCATGAAAATATTTCGTAGGTGTCGGCTCCATGAAAGGAAAAAAGCCAAGAAAAAGTCTTTTATTCCCTGTAACGAGTAACGTGTCTAACAAATCTGCCGCTATTGAGTCGGCTCCTCATTGTATTTACTTAGTTGTTATTGCCTCATGGTTTGTAATGACCAGCTACTGTTTGATGGTAACCTTCTCGTGGTAAGCAAAAGACGGAGCTATCGGAACGCACCCATAAAAAACAGTCGTCTTTGTCGGACTGGATGGTTAGTTGTAGGTTGCGAAAGAATGGCACCTTTTCAGGAGGTGATATAGGTACTACATTCACACCGTAAATCATTTTAGCTTGTTGAATGCCTATTCACCAGAATTCGTTTTGCTCATTATAGACGTTTATTTGATTAATTGTTCGAAATTGAAATTTGCCTCGGTTACAAGTGTTGCGCTTGTTTAGGAGGGATTAAATGGTTGGCTAATGAAGTCGTGATGGAATTTCAAAACATTTTGCCATGTTGTCTATGGGGGCAATAAATCAGATGGAGGTGCAAAGAATCGAACTTGGCAATTATCCATTATTAGTCCAAAGAAAAGCACTTGATGCAATCGCCGCTTCGGACCTTTCAAACTAAATAATTCTAGTGACCTGACGACACCTTTTGTGAGCCCTCAACACTTCAGAAGTCAATAAATTTTCGTGACAAAGGGCATTGAATGTTTTCCCAATAAAAATTCGAACTTGAGTTATTTAACTTTCTTCTGGCAAAATTTTTGAGCAAAGAATGCAGTCTTTAGAAATTTTTATTTTGAGAACAAACGAAAACTTTGGCAACTTTCTATTAATTGCTATAACTTTCAGAGTTTAATTCCAAAAACATTAAAATTTAGAGATTTAACTACTTTTTACTTGTTTATCAATTGTGCAAAATTCTAAAATTTTGGAGCAAGAAATAAAATTTTTAGAAATTTTCATTAATGAAGACGAATCAAATTTTTTACTATTTTCTATTAAATTCAGTAAATTTTGATTTGATTTTGATCGTAAAATAATAATTTTTTTAGGATTTACTATTTTTGGCATATTTACCAACTGTGTTTAATTCCAAAATTTTAAAGCAAAAAGTGCATTTTTCAGCAATTTTTATTTTGAGAAAATCGAAAAATTTTCGCCACTTTCCATTAATTATTTACTTTCTATTTATTATATTAATTACTTCTATAGTTTAAATCCAAAAACATTGAAAGTTATAGATTTTACTACTTTTTACTTTTTTTAGTTGATAAACATCAACTGTACAAAATTCCAAAATTTTTAGAAATTGTTATTTTCAAGACGAACAAAAATTTGTTACCATTTTCTATTAAATTCTGTAACTTTGGCAGTTTTGATTGTAACATATTGAAAATTTTAGGTTTTACTACTTTTAACTCATTTATAACGTGTGTTTAATTTAAAATGTTAGAGTAAAAAAATATGCAGTTTTTAGAAAATTTTATTTTGAAAAGAAACGAAAAACTTCCGCGGTCTTCTAATAATTGGGCGTAACTTCCAGAGTTTAAATCCAAAAAGAATAAAATTTAAAGATTTTACTAATTTTTATTTGTTTATCAACAATACAAAATTCCAAAATTTTAGAGCAAAAAACAAAATTTTCAGATTTAATTTTAAAGACAAAGCAAAAATTTTCAAATTTTTTTTATAAAATTCCGTAACTTTCCAAGTTTTTATCCTAAAACTGTAAAATTTGGAGGTTTTCCTACTTTTGACCTGCTTATCAATTGTGCAAAATTCCGAAATTTTTGAGCAAAGAATGCAGTTTTTAGAAATTTTGATTTTGAAGACAAATCAATTTTTTTCATCATCTTCTACTAAATTCAGTAACTTTGGCAGTTTTGATCGTAAAATAATGAAATTTTTAGGATTTACTACTTTTAGCACATTTATCAACTGTGTTTAAGTCCAAAATTTTAAAGCAAAAAATGCAGGTTTTAAAATTTTTATTTTGGGAAAAATCAAAAAATTTCCGCTACTTTCTATTAATTGGTGTAATCTCCAGAGTTTAAATCCAAAAACATTGAAAGTTAGAAATTTTACTACTTTTAACTTGTTTATCAACTGTACAAAATCCAAAATTTTAGAGCAGAAAACAAAATTTTTAGAAATTTTTATTTTGAAGACGAACAAAAATTTGTTACCATTTTCTATTGAATTCTGTAACTTTGGCAGTTTTGATTGTAACATATTGAAAATTTTTAAGTTTTACTACTTTTGATTCATTTATCACGTGTGTTCAATTCCAAAATGTTAGAGTAAAAGATTCAGTTTTTAGAAAATTTTATTTTGAGAAGAAACGAAAAACTTCCGCGGTCTTCTATTAATTGACGTAGCTTCCAGAGTTTAAATCCCAAAAGAATGAAATTTAGAGATTTTACTACTTTTTATTTGGTTATTAACTATACAAAATTCCAAAATTTTAGAGTAAGAAACAAAATTTTTAGAAATTTTTAATTTGAAGACAAAGCAAAAATTTAGAATTTTTTTTATAAAATTCTATCAAAGTTTTCATCCTAAAACTGTAAAATTTGGAGGTTTTACTACTTTTGACCGGTTTATCAATTGTGCAAAATTCCGAAATTTTTGAGCAAAAAATGCAGTTTTTAAAAATTTTTATTTAAAAATGAAACTAAAAATTTTCGCCATTTTTTAATAATTATTCAAGTAATTCAAGTGACTTGACGACAGCATTTGTGAACCCTCAACACTTCAAAAGTCAATAAATTTCCGTGACAAAGGGCATTGAATGTTTTCTCATTAAAAATTCGAACTTGAGTTATTTAACTTTCTTCTGGCAAAACTTCGAAAAATCTTAATTTCAGAATTTTTAAGTTTTTAGAAATTTTTATTTTGAGAACAAACGAAAACTTTTGCAACTTTTTATTATTAATTGCTATAACTTTCAGAGTTGAAATCCAACTACTTGAAATTTAACTACTTTTTACTTGTTTATCAACTGTGCAAAATTCCAAAATTTTAGAGCAAGAAATACAATTTTTAGAAATTTTCATTTTGAAGACGAACCAATTTTTTTACCATTTTCTACTAAGTTCAGTAACTTTGGCAGTTTTGATCGTAAAATAATGAAATTTTTAGGATTTACCTACTACTTTTAGCACATTTATCAACTGTTTTTAAGTCCAAAATTTTAAAGCAAAAATGCAGGTTTTAAAAATTTTTATTTTGAAAAAAATCAAAAAATTCCCGCTACTTTCTATTAATTGGTGTAATCTCCAGAGTTTAAATCAAAAACAGTGAAAGTTAACAATTTTACTACATTTTACTTTTGTTATCAACCGTACAAAATCCAAAATTTTAGAGCAAAAAACAAATATTTTAGAAATTTTTATTTTGAAGATCAACAAATATTTGTTACCATTTTCTATTGAATTCTGTAATTTTGGCAGTTTTGATTGTAACATATTGAAAATTTTTAAGTTTTACTACTTTTGACTCATTTATCACGTGTGTTTAATTCCAAAATGTTAGAGTAAAAAATTCAGTTTTTAGAAAATTTTATTTTGAGAAGAAACGAAAAAATTTTTAGGAATTTTTAATTTTGAAGACAAAGCAAAAATTTAGAATATTTTTTATAAAATTCTATCAAAGTTTTCATCCTAAAACTGTAAAATTTGGAGGTTTTACTACTTTTGACCGGTTTATCAATTGTGCAAAATTCCGAAATTTTTGAGCAAAGAATGCAGTTTTTAGAAATTTTTATTTAAAAATGAAACTAAAAATTTTCGCCATTTTTTATTAATTATTCAAATAATTCTAGTGACTTGACGACAGCTTTTGTGAGCCCTCAACACTCCAGAAGTCAATAAATTTCCGTGACAAAGGGTATTGAATGTTTTCCCATCAAAAATTCGAACTTGAGTTATTTAACTTTCTCCTGGCAAAACTTCTAAAAATATTCAGGCCGTCCTGAGCGCGGACCACCAGCACAAGCCTCGATGTTGCTCTGGAGCGATATTGCGATAACAACTTGTCATCCATCATAGTTGTGGACGAGGACACTTCTTTAATGAACCGACAGCCGCCTGGTACTCCAGTCATGTTCAGATAATGAGAGAAATAATATCGAATCCAACATAATTAGCCCATGCCCAGATAAAACCTTCTATTTAATAGATACGTCGGGATGTTATAATAACAATCACTGAAATAATTGACACTGACGAGGGCCGTTGTTGGCTATTTTTTCGGCTTTTTTTATATCACGACGAAAGTATATTTTATGCATCGACAACTTGTCTGATTCACTTGTTTGGATCAAATGTTTAAAGACAGCGTCTTAAGGCCCCACACGATATGCATGTTATCTAACAGAACCGAACTCTTCAAAGGAAGAATTCCGTGATGATGGAAGGTGGACAATTGCGATTTTGGGGACTTGTTAGCCTTGCCAAAAGAATGTCTGCTGGGAATGGTGTGACTAATAAGAAAAGTTGCAGAGAACCTGAAACAAATTTTGAAAAATTATTTATTTATCCGTTTTTTTATTACATTTCGCAACATGCGCGCAGTTTTTATTCTACGACACTGAAATTTGGAGATTTTATTACTTTTGACTTGCGTTTTGATTGTGTAAAATTCTAAAATTTTAGAGCAAAAAACAAAATTTTTATAAATTTTTATTTTGAAGTCAAACCAATTTTTTTCCTTTCTCTACTAAATTCAGTATCGTTGACAGTTTTGATCGTAACATCATGAAATTTTTAGATTTTACTACTTTTGACCCATTTATCAAATGTGGTAGATTCCAAAATTTTAGAGGAAAAAAATAAGTTTTTAGAAATTGTTATTTTGAAAAGAAACGAAAAACTTACGCCACTTTCTATTAATCGATGTAACTTCCAGAGTTTCAATCTAAAAACATTGGAATTTGGAGACTTTAATACTTTGTGTATCCATTCTACAAAATTTCAACATTTTAGAGCAAGAAACAAAATTTTTAGAAATTTTCATTTTGAAGACCAACCAAGTTCTTTTTACATTTTCTATAAATTTTACTAACTTTCGAAGTTTCGATCGTAAAATAATGAAATTTGTAGGTTATATTGCTTTCGGTCCATTTATAAAGTGTGTTTAATTTCAAAATTTTAGAACAAAAAAATGCAGTTTTTAAAAATTTTTATTTTGAGAAAAAACGAAAAACTTCCGCCACTTCCTGTTAAATTGTGTAACTTCCAAAGTTTAAATCCAAAAACAATGAAAGTTGGAGATTTTACTACTTTTTACTTGTTTATCTACTGTTCCAAAATTCCAAAATTTAAGAGCAAAAAACAAAATTTTTAGAAATTTTTATTTTGAAGACAAACATTTTTTACCATTTCTCTATTAAATTTAATAACGTTGGTAGTTTTCATCGTAAAATAATGAAATTGTTATATTTTACTATTTTCGACCCGATAATCAACTGTGTTAAATTCCAAAATTTTACATCAAGAAACAATATTTTTAGAAATTTTCATTTTGAAAATAAACTAATTTTTTTTCTTTTTTAACTAAATTCAGTAACTTGGGCAGTTTTGTGCCTAAATTAATGAAATTTTTAGGTTCCAATACTCTGGGCCGGTTTATCCACTGCGCTGAATTCCATAATTTTAGAGCAAGAAACAAAATTTTTAGAAATGTTCATTTTGAAGTCGAACTAAATTTGTTTCCTTTTTCTATTAAATTCAATTTCTTTGACAGTTTTGATCGTAAAATCATGAAATTTAGGTTTTACTACTTTTGGCAAGACTTCACTAGTTTTAACTGGTTTTTTCATTGTACAAAATTTCAAAATTTTAGAGCAAGAAACAAAATTTTTAGAAATTTTTATTTTGAAGGCAAACCAATTTTTTTTTTATTTTCTATAAAATTTAGTAACCTTCAAAGTTTCGATCGTAAAATAATGAAAGTTTTAGGTTTTATTGCTTTCGGCTCATTTATCAAATGTGTTTAATTCCAAAATTTTAGAGCAAAAAATGCAGTTTTTAAAAATTTTCATTTTGAGAAAAGATGAAAAACTTTACTATATATATAAAACGTGTACAGGCGGAACGCTTCTAATACCGGCGAACGAGTTACGTAGTTTTGCGCGAGTACCTTCATTCACCGATTTTTTCTCGACACTTTCGCCGAGCTTTCCCAAACGTACACTTTCCCGAGATTCCGGTGGTTGTGGTTTGGTCCTTTTCCGATTTTTGCTTTTCGCGTGAGAGACTTTTGAAAGTCGTTTTCGTTCGTCCGCCTTTGCTGACGTGGTAGATGTTTCAAAATGCTATAATGTTCGTGGGGACAAAACCATAACCATTAAGTCGAGAGACTCAGTTATAAACATCTCAAAAGGGTCTGATTTTTTGTACACACAACATGTACGGTAGGAAACATTAGCGGAGATTGATTTATTAATCGAATTCGACTTATTTTTAATACAGGATCTCTTTGACCATCAAGGTGTGTTTTGGGTATGTATGCGTAACTTACACATGAAAATCTTTAAGCATATTTCAAAACTTCAATTTACAAGCGCGAATTCATTATTTAATCACAGATTATTATCATTTGATGGACAAACATTTCTTGATACTCTGTATAAAAAATTTGCATAAATACCAAGTATCTAAGAGGCTATTTTTAAGGATACTTATGCGAAAGTTCAACAGATAAATGAAATGAACGTGACGATTATCGAATTTTATTACGACTCCGTCGATTTTTAATCGTTGATATTAGAGAGACTAAAAATGCGGGAAATCTTTACACAAAAGGAGTAAAAAATAAGAAAATTTCAGAATCTGCTAATTTACTGGTTTAATGCTTTTGTATAGTGAGTTCTGCAATTAAGCCATGAAATCACTATTTGGTACCTGCTGTAACTTGACAGCGAAGCTTCAAATACTACTGTATTTTTTACCTCCTCTGTTGGGATCTGAAGTGGTAAACAAACTGGACCGCCGCTTTCGGGTGACGAAGACTTTATTACTTAAAGCATAATCAAAGAAACGAACGTGTAATCAATTTCGTTTTTTTAAATTTTAATCCATTCCCGACCTACAAAGTCGTACTTTGTTATCTCTCGAAACCGTAGCGTATCATTTTTCATTAATTTTTCGCATATTGGGATATTTCTCGAAACAGTTACCGATGGAAATTTTATTCCAAGCGTGTGAATTTGGTACGGGGAGAAGTTACAAAAAAAACATATCTACAAATAAATCCTAACTTATTCTGTTCTGACGATATAAATAAAATATTCTTTATAATTTAATTCTTAATTCTAAATCGACATCACTGCATTCCTGTTCACACAACTAAAACAACGACCATCACACAGCGATAGTCGCGATAAACAAATATGAACTGGACGAAAACAATAAATTAACAAGGGATTAAGAAGTCCTGATGGTCGTTTTATTGTAGTTTAACAAAAAAAGAAAAGGGAACCGTTCATCATAAATAGGTACCCCAAAACGCAAGTACCATTTACGACTCGGCCAACTTATAATCGTTCTAAAGCAGTAAATAGATATTAGACGAGACTAAAAGTGCAAGTGTGTAAAGTTTTGCAGATAGAAATTGGTTTTTATGGTAGGGTCCCATTGTGCCGCAGTTAAGTATGCCAACAATGGAGCAATACCGCAAATATTACCCTGTCATAAATAATATGCTGAAGCGTAATATTAACGCAAAATTTTAAAATTCACCTACTTTGAAAAAATAAGTAACTTTTTGTAATCTTGGATCATTCATACAGTCTGATCTTTGGATATGTGATATGTAGCTACTTTAGACTACCTACTTATATTTATTATTGGTTCTTAATGATCTTATAATGCATTTAGAAATATTAAATATTGTCGTCATTAATCTGTAGCAGAATTTATTGTGACAAATTTTTGCCGTTTCACTTTTATCTGTTGAATGATGGTACCAACCCTTACTATTACAACGTAGCTCGCAGGTAGTACTCTCAGCGTGTAAACAATCCCGGCCCTGTGGAATATCGGAACAATATGATTTATTGTGGGTACGGTCAGCTCTCGGAGGGCTGTGGTAATGACTAGATAATTTTTATTTCGCTGCCATAAAACCAATTTCTATCTGCAAAACTGTATGACTTAATAAGGTACTTATTACACAAAAAGAGTACATCATCTGAGTTAGTTTTGTTATTTATGAGTATTTATAAGTACCGACATCCACTCCACACCCTTTGTCACCAGAAAAAAAACGACCATCAGACAGGGATAGTCGGGTGGCACATTTTACCGATGTTTTTCATCAATAACAAAATCTGCTATTCGGTAAATTGGTACTATTGTGTAGTGAGTTTTAAAGTAATGCCGACAACTGTTCAAGCGGAGATAAGAAGGAGGTATATGAGAATTGGATAAATAAAAGTGACTTTGCTGTTCGCAATTTTGCATACGCTACGCTTCGCCTTGCTACTACAATTTAATTGCTCGACAAAAAGTAGCACTTTTCTGCCGTCTAAAAAAATCTATTTTTTCAAACGTCAAAAATTTGACAGTTTTCACGACCGAACTATTCTATTCTATACTATTCTCGCTCCTTTTGCCCTTTTGCCGACGAGTTTCCAAACTAACAAAGTGGCGGGTTTTCGTCCTCTTCGGCCGTTTGATTTTAGCAAAATCAATTTTTAAATATCGCGGTACGTCGGTCGTCGCGGGGACAAAACCATAACCATAATGTGGAGAGAGTCATAAAGATCTATCACCGTTCCAAAAAAGGGTCTGATTTTTTGTATACATAACAAGTACGGTAGCTGCTTTTTTTCTCGGCACTTATTTCAATCGGTCCGAGCAACGAAGAAAACATCGGCGGAGATTGATTTATTAATCGAGTTCGGCTTATTTTTAATACAGAATCTTTTTGACCGTCAAGGTATGTATGTGTATCTTACACTTGAACATCTGAAAGCATGTTTCGAAACTCTTCTTTACAAGCGCGAATTAATTGTTCATTTGATGAACAAACATTTGTCGACACTCTGTATAAAAAATTTGCATAGATAGCAAGTATCTAACCAGGTCTTTTTTGAAATTTCGACTATCAAAAAATAGATTGCCGTGATTTTATCGAAAGTCAAGGCAGATCTCCACGGTCCACACCCATCCTCACCTGAAAAAACGACCATCAGACAAGCGACTGGTGAATTTTACCGAATTTGCTAATTTACCGGTTTAATGCTTTTGTGAAGTGAGTACTCTAATTAAGCCATAAAATCACTATTTGGTACCTGCTGTAACTGTAACTTGACAGCGGAGCTTCAAGTGTTGCCCGAGTATTATGACCAGTATTTTTTACCTCTTTTCTTGGGATTTGAAGTGGTATAAACAAACTTGACCGCCCTTTCTCGGTGACGAAGACTTTATTACTTAAAGCATAATCAAAGAACCGAACCTGTAGTGAATTTCGTCTTTCTAAATTTTAATCCATTCCCGACCCACTACAACAAAGTCGTACTTTATTATCTCTGGAAACCGTAGCGTATCGAGACAAATACGATTTTTCATTCATTTTTCGCATATTGGGATATTTCTCGAAACAGTTACCGATGGAAATTTTATTGCAAGCGTGTGATTTTGGTACGAGGAGAAGTTACAAAAAAAAATCTTCAAATGAATCCTAACTTATTCTGTTCTGATGATATAAAAAAATATTCTTCATTGTATAATAATGAATGAACGGATAAACAACTCGAAGAAAACAAAAAATTCTCAAGGAGCCTGTTCGGCGCTTATTTTTAATATGTAGTACACAATATTGATACATTTTCAATGCCAAGTAGCAAGCTATTTTTTTCAAAGTGTCAATTCCGACTAAATATCAACAAACAGATTTGCACAATCTTATCGAAAGTCAAAGCAGACGTAAAAAGGATACTATATACTTGCAGTTAACAATATTTCAACAGATAAATTAAATTGACGCGACGAGTTCAAATTTTGGTGAACATTTACGATTCGGTCAAATTTTTAATCGTTGTGAGACAGCAGATATTAGAGGGATTAAACAAATTAAGCGAATTTTACCGATGTCTTTAACAATGAGAAAATTTTAGAATCTGCTATTTGGTGGTTTTGTTCTATTGGGTAGTGACTACCCCAATTAAGCCATAAAATCATTATTTGGTACCGACAACTAGAAGTTCATAGCCGAGCTTCGAATGTTGTTCGATTCTTTCGCGGGGTCTGTAGTAATTTGAGAGGAACTGATGGAATTAATGATGTACGATCGAATAAAATAATGTTCATTACGATTGAACTGATAAACAAATATGAACTCCAAGAAAACAATAAAATAACAAGAGATAAAGAATGCTAAACCTATATAAAAAATGCGATCGGACGTCCTGATAGTCGTTTTATTTTAGTTTAAAAAAAACAGAATCGTTGAACATAAATACCCCAAAACTAAGTACTATTTACGACTCGGCCGATTTTTAATCGTTCTAAAGCAGTAGATATTAGGGAGACTAAAAATGCAAGTATGTATGGCTTAATTGGGGTACTCATTACACAAAAAGAGTAAACCATCACACTACATGATTCTTAATTAGTTTTGTTATTTACGACAAGTATCGAGATCACTCCACACCCTTTCTCACCAGAAAAAACTGACCATCTTGATGGTCGTTTTATTGTAGTTCAACAAAAAAAAAACAGAACCTTTGGACAAACCCCAAACCGTACATCTACAATTACACGATGTTTATACAAAATGTTTAAATACATAAAATATAGTTTACGGTAGCGGCTTCTTTTCTTTGAAAGAATCTCCACTTATTAAAATCAGTCCGAGCTCTGAAAAAAACATAATTTGACATTAATTAATTACGAAACCGTACTCTCAATTTACAAGAAAATACGATTTTTCATGCATGTTTCGGATACAATTATTTGCTTTGGGTGTGCTAAATGAGTTCTTTAGGTCCTTATTTCGGTAAAAAAAAAGAATATTTTGGAAGGTACAGGCGATTTCTGAGTTGGTGTCCTCTAAACCATAAAATGGAGCTGCTGTAAATCAGTAATAATCACATCCTATTTACCCTTTTCTTTTGTGAATGTGGTACGGGTACGACTCTCGATTAAGTATTTTTCATCTTCGTTCATAACTTATGATAACAGGGGTTGGAAAAGGAAAACAATAAACCACCTAAACGGTATTGATAACAGAACAGCAGTAACAAAACTTATCCAAAAAAGGTTGTCAAGAATAACAGAATTCGCCTTCTGCCTACATTTTCATATAAACATAGAAATAAAATAATACAAAATAAATAGAATATTGAAGTAGCAATGATGTTATCGGGGATAATTGAAGTTACAAAATTTGTTCAATTTTTTGCTGTCGGTTTTGCGTTTGAGAAGGTGTGAGACCTGTCATGGGTTCCAACCATTTTATGACTTAGCGGACACTAACTTAGAAATCGCCTTAATTACTGTGGAATTCTATGAATTGAACTGTCGTCATAAACAAAAATTATCAACAGCGTAGTACTGTTAAATTTTTAATAGCGAAGTCCGTTGGTTATTTTTTTTAAACCTTTCAGTCTGTTTTTTCTCTAATATTTTCAGAAAATTCTTCATTTTGCCATGCGTAGTTATTTGTATCAGAGTTTCAAAAATCAAAAAACAAAAAATATTTTTAAAACTTTCTTTGCTAAATGTTAAATGACAAAATACAATTAAAATTTTACAAAATGGCCCTCGGAATTCTGTAAAACTCGCCTTTTTTGTTTCTTAATCTAACAAATAAACAATTTCAAATTAATATGCAACGCCACGGAAAAGCGAGGTCCACGAAAAAAGCGAGTCTACAGAATTTCGAGGGCCACCTAGTTCTTTCTATTAAATTGTGTAACTTCCAAAGTTTAAATCGAAAAACAATGAAAGTTGGAGATTTTACTACTTTTTACTTGTTTATCCCCTGTACCAAATTTCAAAATTTTCGAGCAAAAACAAAATTTTTCAAAATTTTTATTTTGAAGACAAAATTTTTTTACCATTTCTCTATTAAATTTAATAACATTGATAGTTTTTATCGTAAAGTAATAAAATTGTTAGGTTTTACTATTTTCGACCCGATAATCAACTGTGTTAAATTCCAAAATTTTACATCAAGAAACAATATTTTTAGAAATTTTCATTTTGAAGACGAACAAATTTTTATTTCTTTTTTAACTAAATTCAGTAACTTTGTCAGTTTTGTGCTTAAAATAATGAAATTTTTAGGTTCCAATACTCTGGGCCGGTTTATCCACTGCGCTGAATTCCATAATTTTAGAGCAAGAAACAAAATTTTTAGAAATGTTCATTTTGAAGTCGAACTAAATTTGTTTCCTTTTTCTATTAAATTCAATTTCTTTGACAGTTTTGATCGTAAAATTATGAAATTTTTAGGTTTTACTACTTTCGGCACATTTATCATTTGTGCTTAATTCCAAATTTTTAGAGTAAAAAATGCAGTTTTTAGCAATTTTTGTTTTGAGAAAAATCGAAAAACTTCCGCCACTTTCTATTAATTAGTGTAACTTCCAAAGTTTAAATCCAAACACATTGAAATTGATAGACTTCACTAGTTTTAACTGGTTTTTTCATTGTACAAAATTTCAAAATTTTAGAGCAAGAAACAAAAGTTTTAGTTTGTATTTTGAAGACCAACCTAATTTATTTTTATTTTCTATAAAATTTAGTATTTTACGAAGTTTTTACGAAATAATGAAATTTTTAGGTTTTATTGCTTTCAGCTCATTTATCAAATGTGTTTAATTCCAAAATTTTAGAGCAAAAAATGCAGTTTTTAAAAATTTTCATTTTGATAAAAGATGAAAAACTTTCTTTCTATTAAATTGTGTAACTTCCAAAGTTTAAATCCAAAAACAATGAAAGTTGGAGATTTTACTACTTTTTACCACTGCACCAAATTTCAAAATTTTCGAGCAAAAGCAACATTTTTTTACCATTTCTCTATTAAATTAATAACGTTGGTAGTTTTCATCGTGAAATAATGAAATTGTTAGGTTTTACTATTTTTGACCCGATAATCAATTCCAAAATTTTACATCAAGAAACAATATTTTTAGAAATTTTAATTTTGAAGATAAACTATTTTTTTTCTTTTTTAACTAAATTCAGTAACTTTGCCAGTTTTGTCCGCATAAAATAATGAAATTTTTAGGTTCCAATACTCTGGGCCCGTTTATTCATTGTGCTGAATTCCATAATTTTAGATCAAGAAACAAAATTTCTAGAAATTATTAATTTTGAAGATAAAGCAAAAATATCAGTTTTTTATAAAATTTCGTAACTTTAACAGTTTCCATTTTAAAACTGTAAAATTTGGAGATTTGACTACTTTAGACCTGTTTATCGATTGTGCAAAATTCCAAAAGTTTTAAGCAAAGAATGCAGTTTTTAGAAATTTTTATTTTAAAAAGGAAAAAAAAATATATTTTTTTTCTATTAATTGGAGTAACTACCAGAGTTTTTATCCAAAAACAATGCATTTTGGAGATTTTGCTACCTTTCACTTGTTTATCGACTCTACAAAATTTCAAAATTTTAGAGCAAGAAACAACAATTTTAGAAATTTTTATTTTGAAGGCGAACTAATTTTTTTTCTTTTTTCTACTAAATTTAATAACTTTTGCAGTTTTGATCGTAAAATAGTGACATTTTTAGATTTTACTACTTTCGGCTTGCTAAATTTCAAAATTGAACATCAAGAAACAAAATTTTTAGAAATTTTAAAATAAAGGCGAATCGAAAATTGGCATCACTTTCTATTACATTCAGTAACTTTGGCATATTTTGAAATTTCAACACTTTTTTTTTTCATCAAATGGACCTAAAGACAGAAAGGAAAAGAACCCCAAAAAGTAGGTACTGTGAATGAATCCGAAAAAACAATCTAAAAATTCTAATTTAATCTATCAAATTGATAATTTATTTTTATTTATTTGGTGGTATTTCCGGTCTGGCAAGACTGAACACTTCAGTTAGCGTAAAATTAAGCGTTTAATCCCGCCGGCGTCCTTTGAGAGTGGCTAAAAATCGTCCGAAACGTCGATGACGGTGAATAGCCGGTAATTTTCAATAGGCGCAATTCCAGATCGTGGCCACCACACGATAATCCATAATGAGATATGCATAGTATGAATAAAAAGAAGCTCCGAAGCCAGTAGCTGAATCCATCCACATCAAAGGCGGTCATCGTTTAAGAAAGCGGAGTGACTGTTGGAATTCCTCGTAGCATTATAAAACACCGACGTCTTTCATATAGATACAGTCGGATGTAAAATTCAATTAGACAAAGTATAAACAGCCCGCTCTGTATATTTCCCCGCTTTTGTGCTCCAGGAAGCAGTGCAAAATCATTAATCCGCATCAGGTATTTGCCATTTCGACCGCGAACTCGGCTTATCGACAAATCGATTAATTAGCTGACATAACTAGGATAACGGGACACGCAGCATTGTTGGCCCAGAAAGAGACCCTTCAAATCTGTCGGCGACAAAAGACAGGTGAAACCGAAGCTTTTTTATACAGCGACGACCAGGTAATTTCATACGTCGCGCTATCTGTGTTAGAAATCTCCTCAGGATGCTGAAATGTCAGTAAGTTGAACCCTTCTCGGGTGACGACGCTGAGTCTCCAAATTTTCTTCATTTTGGTACGAAGGCTTCCATCATTTTGGGGTCAGGTAGCTTGCTAGGAAACTTATAAGAAGCGTTTTTTATCACAACTTTGACTCAAATGCTCAGTTTTTTGTTGTCGTACATCCTGTATATATAATAATTCTAATTATCAAGGAAGTTGAAATGCAACGTTTACTTGCGAATTAACGAAATTATTCCTAGAAACTCACCAATTTATATAAAGTCGCGAGATTCTGTTATATCTTTTTTTCTTGCTATGACGTGTTGTCCAAATGAGAGTCTACACCGTGTGTCTTATATTTTTTCTTCTTTTATTGAAATAGAATTTGCAATGGACTTAGAAACCACGAAAGGCGCAGTTATGAATTTTCTGCGTGGTACTGTTAAATTTTTTATAGCAAAGCCCGTTGATTCTTTAATTTATTTTCTGTTAAACTTCTTATTCTTTTTTTCATTTTAAAATTATCAGAAAAAATTACATTTTGCCATGCGCAATTATTTTTAACAAAGTATCAAGAATCGAAAAACACAAAATATGAAGTTATCTTAAAATTTCCTTTTCTAAATGTTAAATGACTAAATACTATTAACTAATAAATAAGCAATTCCAAATTATAATCCAACGCTACGGAATAGCGAGGTTCATGAAAGAAGCGAGATCTACAGAATTCCGAGGGCCACCTAGTTGAGAAACTTATAAAAAGCGTTTTTTTTATCACAACTTTGACTCAAATAGTTAGTTTTTTGTTGTCGTACGTGGATTTTGAGAACAAATTTGGAATCTGCGTGAAATTCTGCGTAAAATGAGCCTCAGCAACACAACTCTACTTCAAAAATTAGCCTGATATTGATTTCAGAACTTTGCCATGTCATGAATTTTCGCGAAAACTCCAACTTCCAACTTTTGGAAAATGTAAAAACGACTTCCTATGTAAAAAATTGTGAGAAAGACAATGGTGCAAACCGCATCTCAATATCTGTAATAGTTTCCGAGACACTGAGCATGAATTGTTTTAAACCTTCAAAAATTTGGCCCTTTGACGACAATCCAAAAATTAAAACGGCCATAACTCTGTTATCTGTTGTCAAAAATTAAAATTTCTTGAAGCTTTGGATTCATCGCAAAATTCTGCCTAAAGTAAGCTAAAATTTGTTTAATTTGCTTAATAAATAAACGAGGCATTGGCCAAAAACTGTTTTGAAGAGGTCATTTTGGGGTGATTTTCAATCACTGTTTGCAAGGTGAAAACGACCTTTGTGTTTACATCAGTCGAAAGAGGAGCTCAAAATCTATCAACTGGCCAAATTTGAGATCGATGGGACAAATGGTTTATAGTTCCACCAAGTTCGTCTGAGCCACCATAAAATCATAAAAATTTGTGGACAACCGCAACGGGACAGCTTGAATACATTTTCAAATGCATATAATGAGGGTTTATTTACCCAAATTTGCACCCTGCCATAAGAACACCATCCCAGGCCACGGCAGCTGTTTCGTCATAAATATAAAAATACCACAAGCTGTCCAGTTGTGGTAGCACTCAAATTTTTATGATTTTATGGTGGCTCAGACCAACTTGGTGGAACTATACGAGTTATGGCCAAAAATAAAAAAAATGAAAAATTTTTATCGTTTGAGTCAAAAATTTTTTTCGCGAAAAATCGGATATTTAATTTTCGGTTTTTGAAAACTTTTTCTCCTGTAAAATGAGCCGAAAAAAACAATGGGGCAAACCGCATCTCAATATCTCTAATAGTTTTCGATATATTTAGATTTAAAAATTACGAAAAATTAGGAAAACTGAAAATCAACTATCCGAAACTTTGATCGGCCATAACTCAGTTTTTTGTTGTCGGGTTGGAATTTAAATTCTAGATTTGGAGCCTGCGGAAAATTCTGCGTTACACTGATGTATAATAACTCAAGTTTATTCCAAAAAATAGACAAGATATCGATGTCAGAAATTTGGCATAGTTTTAGTAACAAATTTTCGCAAAAAACTGCAATTTTCGACTTTTAAGAAATCAAAAAACTGTTTCTTATGTAAAAAATGGCGAGAAAAACGATGGCGCAAACCGCATCTCAACATCTGTAATCGCTTCCGAGATATTGAGCACGGACTGTTTGAAACCTTCAAAAATTTGGCCCTTTGGCGACAACCCAAAAATTAAAACGGCCATAACTCAGTTATTTGTTGACAAAAATTAAAAATTCTTGCGGCTTTAGATTCAGCGTGTCATTCTGCGCAAAACGAGCCGAATTTTGTTGAATTTGCTTAATAAAGAAACGAATCATTGGTCAAAAACTGTTTTGAAGAGGTCATTTTGGGGTGATTTTCAATCACTGTTTGCAAGGTGAAAACGACCTTTGTGTTTACATCAGTCGAAAGAGGAGCTCAAAATCTATCTACTGGCTAAATTTGAGATCGATCGGACAAATGGTTTACGAGTTATGGCCAAAAATAAAAAAATTGAAAAATTTTAATCGTTTGATTTTTTTTCGCGAAAAATCGACTATTGAATTTTGGGCTTTGGAAAACTTTTTCTACCGTAAAATCAGCCGAGAGAAACAATGGCGCAAACCGCATCTCAATATCTCTAATAGTTTTCGACATATTTAGATTTTAAAATTAAGAAAAATTAGGAAAAATGAAAATCATCTATCCGAAACTTTGATCGGCCATAACTCAGTTTTTTGTTGTCGGGTTAAAATTTAAATCCCAGATTTGGAATCTGCGGAAAATTCTGCGTTACACTGATGTATTATAACTCAAGTTTATTCCAAAAAATAAGCGAGATATCGATGTCAGAGAAGTTTGGCATAGTTTTAGTCATAAATTTTTGCAAAAAACTGCAACTTTTGACATTTAGGAAAATTAAAAACCGTTTCTTATGTAAAAAACCGCGAGAAAAACGATAGCGCAAAACGCATCTCAATATCTCTAATAGTTTCCGAGAAATTAAAATTTAAAAATTAGGAAAAAATAGGAAAAATAAAAATCAACTATCCGAAAATTTGATCGGTCATAACTCAGTTATTTGTTGTCGGATCTAAATTTCAATCCCAGATTTGAAATCTGCTCGAAATTCTGCGTAAAATGAGCTACAATAACACAAGTATACCCAAAAAGTAAGCGAGAAATCAATCGAAGTATGTTTTCTTCAAATGTTTGGCCCTCTGGCGACTACTCACAACTTTAATAACCCACAACTCAACTATTTGTTTACGTACGACAAAAATTAAAACAGTTTTGTATTCTGCGTGAAATTCTGCGTAAAATGAGCCCAAATAACGCAAGTTTGCCCCAAAAATAAACGAGATATCGACCGTAAAACTTGACATAGTAGTAGATACTATTATCATAATTTCATCTCAAAAAATTGTAGCCAACTGTTATATTTATGTATGTGTACCCACCCCTGTCCCATAATTCAACGACCATCAAACATCACATTTGGCAAACGACAGCAAATTAGGGTAAGAAAACCCTCGAGGATGATTGACAAGCAAACAGGAAGACTGATATTTGGTTGTCCTCGAGTTATGAGCATTTTTATTAATTGAGGTGGCAATTGTGGGAGAGATTCCCATGCGGCATTGTGTATAGAAAATAACAAACAAGACCGACAACTATCCGAGCTAGAGGGATATAAGTGCTTCTATAAGTCCCAGATAAGCCTCGGCAATCTTTTTAAATCCTGAAGCCGCAATATTGGCGCGGCTCGATACCTGTGTTCCATGTAATCCTCATAATGTAAAATCCTCGTCCTTTCTTTGGCTCAGTAAAGTTTCATCCTTCTACACGATATTTCTAAAGCTCAAAGAGACCGACGATTATTTAGTTCATAAGCCAGACCCAGTTTTTCAGATGTTTATCTTCGGATTTTTTCCCGAGGAACTGAAATTTCTGTTGCTGCAGTAATAAATTAATACAATTATTATAACAGTATTTAGATCCCCCGTAAGCTTACAACGGGGATGTAAACACCCCCATTCATCAAAGCAATAGAAATTGAATCGTTACAAATAATGTAAATAGTAGGGAGTCTTCCACAAGGGTGTCGCCCTTTAGCCCTCCGACGAACCTAATTCTTGATTACGCAACTAATAACACGATAAACTCCAGCCCACACTCATAACCGATCAACAAATAAACTATCAATAACCGACCCTGCCAGCACGTTCACCTGATTTGCATCCAAGGTGGAAGATAACAAGATCTCTGGAGATTGATCGAGTTAATTGGGATAATTGAAACCACCATTGGCGGCTCGGAACGGTCAAGTGGATCTCGTTTCATATTTTCTTGTGTAGAAATATAAAAGGTGGTTTGTTGCAGTTTCGGGAAAAGCTGGGGTGGTCCCTTGTCTCGTGTCGACGTTTTGAGATGTCGTCGTTTTAGCCCACGGCTTTAGGAAAAAATCACAAAAGCGGCAACAAGAAATGCTTTGATACGAGTTTAATGAAAACAGAATTTTAAGTTACAGATTTGGGGTCGTGCGCGCGGCGGGGAGTTCAGTCGGAGGTCCAGAAGAGGCCTGGAAAAAAATACAAGATTAGCCGGTGGGGTTTTTTTATGTTGAGCAAATGAAAGCATAAATAAATGTTTTTAAAAGAAAAACTGTTCAGAAATACGTTTCTTAGCACAATAGAAAGAGTTTTAAGATTGTTTTTAATAGCTGGAGCAGCTCAAAATTCACAGTTTTCACTTAACTTTCAAAATTCAAAATAAAACTTTTTTAATCTTTTCTCAATGTAGCAAATTAGAAAATGTAGAAACAAGAAATAAAAATTTGTAAGATTTTTAAATTTTAGGAAGTGCTCAAAACTTCAAAATTTATATTTAGGCCTATTATGCTAGTATTTTTAGCCTTAGACTAATGAAACTAAGAGGCGTTACTACCTTAAAACCGTTTGTTAATTGTGCCAAATTATAAAATTTTAGAACAAGGAACACCAAAAAAAAAATCTTCTAAAAAGAGCTTAACAGTTTAAAAATTCCAATTCTTTTTTGATGTCTTTTCTTGCTTGTAGTTTTAGCCATAGAATAATAAAACTTAGAGGCTTTACTACCCTTAAACCGTTTGTTAAGTATGTCAAATTACAAATTTTTAGAAGAAACACACTTAAAAAAAAATTCTTCTTAAAATGAGCTCAAAAGTTTTTTGTATTTATTTACGAAATTCCGGTAATTTTAACGCTATAAATAGGAAACTTTTTATTACTCTTGAGACGGTTTCTTATGTGTATCAAATTACAAAATTTTAGAACAAAATCTGAAATTTTTAAGAATTGTTCAATTTTAAGACGAGTTCAAAATTCCAAAATTTCTATTGAAGTCTTTTCATGCTGGTAGTTTTAGTCCTAGAATAATGAAACTCAGTGGCTTCACCACCTTCAAACCGTTTGTTAAATGTAGCAAATTACAAAATTTTAGAACAAGAAACACCTTAAAAAAATTTTTTTTTTTCTAAATGAGATCAAAAGTTCACGTAATTCCGGTAATTTTAACGCTATATATGAAACATACAAGTCTTATTACTCTTGAAACGTTTCTTATGTATCAAATTACAAAATCTAAAATTTTTAAGAATTTTTTAGTTTTAGGGCGGGTTTTAGTCCTTCCATGCTGGTAGTTTTAGCCTTAAAATAATGAAACTCAGTGGCTTTACCACCTTCAAACCGCCAAATTACATAAATTTAGAACAAGAAACACAGTCAAAAAATTTTTTTTTCTTCTTAAAATGAGCTCAAAAGTACAATTTTTGTATTTATTTACGAAATTCCGGTAATTTTAACGCTATAAATAGAAAACTTTTTATTACTCTTGAGACGTTTCTTATGTGTATCAAATTACAAAATTTTAGAACAAAATCTGAAATTTTTAAGAATTGTTCAATTTTAGGACGAGTTCAAAATTCCAAAATTTTTTTTGAAGTCTTTTCATGCTGGTAGTTTTAGTCCTAGAATAATGAAACTCAGTGGCTTCACCACCACTTGTTAAGTGTATCAAATTACAAAATTTTAGAACAAAAACACCTTAAAAAAATTTTTTTTTCTTAAAATGAGATCAAAAGTTCAAATTTTGTATTTATTTCCGTAATTCCGGTAATTTTAACGCTATAAATATGAAACATACAAGTCTTATTACTCTTGAGATGTTTCTTATGTGCATCAAATTACAAAATTTTAGAACAAAATCTAAAATTTTTAAGAATTCTTTAGTTTTAGGGCGGGTTTTAGTCCTTCCATGCTGGTAGTTTTGACCCTAAATTAATGAAACTCAGTGGCTTTACCACCTTCAAACCGTTTGTTAAGTGTGCCAAATTACATAAATTTAGAACAAAAAACACTATCAAAAATTTTTTTTCTTCTTAAAATGAGCTCAAAAGTACAATTTTTGTATTTATTTAGGTAATTCCGGTAATTTTAACGCTATGAAACTTACAAGTCCTATTACTTTTGCGACTTTCCTCATGTGTACTAAGTTACAAAATTTTAGAACAAAAATCGAAATTTTTAGAATTTTTTGTGTTTGGGCGAATCTAAACCTTCAAAATTTCTATTTGAGCCGATCATGCTGGTAATTTTAGTCCTAGAATAATTTAGAGGCCTCAATATCTTCAAAACGTTCGTTAGGTGCGCCAGATTTCAAAATTTTTGAACAAAAAACACTAAAAAAAATTTTTTTCTTCACAAAATGAGCTCAAATTTTCAAAATTTTCTATTCATTTATGTAATTCCAGTAATTTTAACGCTATAAACTTAAAACTTACAAGTCTTATTACTTTTGCGACGTTTCTTATGTGTTCCAAATTACAAAATTTTACAACAAAAAGTAAAATTTTTAGAATTTTTTAATTTTAGGATAAGCGCAAAACTCTTTTAACTTTTAAAGCTTGTCATATTAATAATTTTAGCCCTAAAGTAATAAATCTTGGAAACCTCATCCCTTTAAAACGTTTGTTAGGTGAACCAAATTTCAAAATTTTAGAACAAGAAACACATTTTTAAAAACAATTTTCTTTTTAAAATGAGCCTAAAAAATCAAAGTTTCTAGTAGTTTCCGTAATTTTGTTAGTTTTAACGCTGAAAATGTGAAATTTTCATGTCTTAAGCGCCAAATTACAAAATTTTATATCAAAAAACAAACATTTTTTAGATGTTTTTTCATTTTAAGACAAAATTAAAATTCCAAAATTTGTTTTTAAGCTCATTATGAGTTAAAACACAAACATTTTTGAGATGTTTTTTCAGTGTGCAAAATTACAAAATTTTAGAACAAGATAAGTACAGAATTTTTTTGTTTTTTAAAACTGCAGAAAAATACATTTTAGAACAAAAAACAGAAATTTAGAAGGTCGCATTCCAAATTCTCTATTTTGTTCGAGAATTCTGGTAGTTATGGGTCTCCAATTACAAAACTTTATAACAAGATCAGAGAGTTTTTGATTGTTTTTATTCTTAAAACTAAAAATTCCAAGTTAAATAAATAATAATTGTCCTGAAAATCGAAAATGAAACAAAAATTCTAAGACGTTAGAAACTTAAGATTATCCATATCCTTATTTTTTCAATCCTGAAAAAATTCAGTGGAATTTAGAGATTTTAGAAAAAATGCATTTTAAACGTATGTCGGCTTCTTGCTCGAAAACTGTCAAATTTCAGAAATACTTAGTTTTCATTGGTCAAAACTGTTGCGGTGGTGTTAGTTACGCCAATTTTTTCTCAAAGGCGACTGCAAATGGAAATTTAATGATTGATAAAATTATTTGGAAACTACATAATATCTCACGCCCATCTATCAAATAGATACAATCGCCCTATCTACCGTCCAACGTATTTTACAATAGGATCAATACCTGTGTAATCTATGTATCTATCAAACCCAAGCATCAATGCAGGTATTATTGCCATGTAATTATTCCGTTATCTCCCAGTGTAATTAAACGAGCTTAAATTGTCTAAAATTCGTCCCTGCAAGCCAACTGTGCAAGCGCCACGTGCATCTAAAGCAAACGAAATTAAGCAAAGCTTTGTCAAATCTCACCTGTCGTCATCTCGACCTTGTCGCACACACCTCAGGCGAAAAACTTAATGAACAACAGAACTTGTTCTTTACAGAATAGCTCGAAGCGTCGTCAAGTTGTCGACGTCGAGACGGTAATGTTCCTCCGACGCCGCTGCGGGCGAGCGTCGCTTTGAAATGCGCCGTCGCGCCCCAATCCGGAAACAATGGCGTCTGTCCTTCCGCCAATGAAACGGCGTGATCCCCAGAGCCACTCATGCGAACCGAAACGCTGATAACGCCTCTTCGCACACGGCAACACCTCGAAGACGCCAACGATCTAATCGAAACCGCATCGACATGGGAAAATACGTGCGATTTCCGATCGATAGCGATCGTTTCCGGGCGATATCGAAGAAATTCCGGAAGAAACGTGAAGATCGGACGTCATCCCCTCTTCTTGGGGGCGGGGTGGCGGTAGACACGCCCTTCGGACGCAGATCAAGTCATCCTTGAACAAGTGACGTGATGCTGAAGCCAGTCTTTTGCTTCGCTCCGCATGGTAAAGCACAGTGGATCTCTTCGTATGCAGTTTGAGCACGTGACCAAAGGAAATCGAGCGCGAGTTTGTGTAGGACTGGCTTTAGTTCGCGAGTGCTTCGGTTTTGTGACATGTTCAGTGATTTGCCGAAAAGGTAAGGAAGGGTCACAATTACACCCGAGGGTTCAGAGTGGTTGCGACTCGCAATTAAAAATACATTTTTATATTTAACGAACGTTGAGATGAAAGCCGAGGTACATCAAAGCAAGAGTTTTTGTTAATACGGCGGTTAAATCATACAAAGACGCTTTCAGAGGAAAAGCTTTGATATAGGCAGGTTACGAGAAATTGTAACGAGTCAAAGGCGCAAACAACCTTTGCATTTCTGGAGATTTCGGAGTGAAAAGGTGCTCGGGAGCTATTGTGGAGCGATGACAAAAAGGCGCCGACGGATTCACAAGCGCTGACTTCATTCCGACTTAGCTAGACGAAAGGGTCTGATTTCTGACAAAAGAAATAGTTTCACTCGAAAAATAAGTTGTGCGCCTGTGGTAGTCCTCGTTTTTGAAACTCAATCACCCCAATTTTTTTCCCGGATTTTGCCGTCGTTCGAATTCCCGTCCCTTCTTCATTCCCCAGAAGTCCAATCCTCTTTGTTCCCTCTGGTTGTCGTCGTCCGACGGCACTTTCCCGTCTTGAGATTCCTCCAGTCATTGTAGCGACTGAAGACCGCGCCGTTCACACAGTCCCATCTTATCAACTTCAAGAAACGCCATCACATGTGCACACACTCCATTAATATAAATCATCAGGAGTCGAATTATTCAGTTGTCAACCTTTGAAAAGGTTAACATCTTGCTCATTGTTTGTTTAGAAAACGCGGTTGTGTTTTACCCGCTGCAGGGGTGATATATGAACATGAGTAGCAAAGATCTATGACAAGCTTCGGCCATTGTTCGCGACGGGTGGTCGGTAACCACCGCAGTTAAATGAAGACAAATTCAAGCCCGGTTCGGTTCGGGCTTTGAACGCGACCGCTGATTGCGCGACGAGACAAACGTGACGAAGCACTCGCTGAAAACGATTCTTTTTCGGATTTACAAATCGTGTTTACATGAAGATGAAAGCTGGGAATTGATTAGTTTGTTTAATTAGAGACGATTTAAATGTCACTAAGTTTACATAAACACTGCAGTTGAAACGTTTAATGACGCTTTGTTCGATTGGCAACACTGAAATATGCGAGTTTTGAAAAAGTCGGAAATTCATGAAAGTGTGTGCTTTTACGTACGTCAAACATTAGATTCGTTGCTGCGAGTTTCCCCATAGACTTGAGGCCGAATTGGTATTACCTAAGCTAAACATTTGTTTTATTATCGGGGTCTATTTTTAAATTGTTATTACAATCCGCTGTGAAATTGAGGGAAAAAATTATGTATAATGACGAAATTCCGTTTTGTTTGTTTCCACGTGCTCCACGTAGCAGAAAGTAAAATGAAATTAAAAAATTCATGCTTGCATTCTTATTGTTTTTTGTCATTTTCGGTCATTCACTTCACTCTTTGTCACGGCTTTATTGTCATATTTTCTTTGCCTAATATTTTAGTCTAGTTTGTTCCTTTTTATTGTGCGTTCTTTAGAATTTACACTATCAAAAGTGGTATGTTTCTAATTCTTGGCTTTAGACCGAATTCTTTGTCAGTGGTGTATTGCTATTTATTCTCTGTTGCTTTTTGGCTTCGTATTTTTGCTCTTGTTATTTCTTATAATTGGTCTTTCGCTGAGCAATTCCATAAGCTCATTTTAGAGATTTAGATTTTTAAGAGCTTTTTGAAATTGTTAAAAGTTCGTCCACTTATTTAAGTTTTTTGGTTCTTTAGATTCTCTCGATTTTTCTTCAGGATTCTCTGGAATATTTTCCGATTCTTTAGAGTTTTATAGGATACTTTTTTTTCAAGTTTCTAGAGTCGTTTAGACTTCTTTGGAATTTTTTAGAGTTTCTAAGGCGTTTTTGAAGCTTCACGAGTATTTCAGTTCCTCAAAGAAAATTTATTGGATCAATTTTTGGTGTTGACAAATTATTAAAATTACAATTTATTCCTTTTTAGTACATAAGGACTAATTGATTGTTAGTTTTTAGTTTAATCATCGCTCTGATGATGATAGCATTGCTATCGAAACGCGCGTCAGCATTTTTTGTTAAAATTTGTTGTTTGGGAATAAATTATAATTTTAATTATTTCAGTTCCATTGACTCTTTAGAATCTTCCAAATTTTCTTCAGAAATACTCGAAGATTCTCTGTTTATTTTTACGACTATTTTTTTCCAGGACTCTTGAATTTTTATGTGATTGTCTGACATTCTATAAAAAACATCAAAATTCTTCAAGAAATTACAAGATTTTCTCACATAAAAATATTCTCCTTTGCTGTATTCTTTAAATTTTGTCCAGTTAATTAGCAAGTTTAAATTAGTAACTTCCCGAATTTTCATGGCTGTACTGTTAAAATCACCAGTATTACAGCCTTGAATGCATTTTTCAGTGTTTTTTTTAGAAGTTTTTGGTTCATCTTCAAAATAAAAAAATCTAAAAATTTTTTCTCGCAGTCTATAATTTTTTAATTTAGCAAGGATAATAAGTAAGCCAAAATTAGTATCCTCTCCAAATTTAATTGCTGTGGTGTTAAAATTACCAGAGTTGCAGCCCTTATACATTTTTTCGAACGTTGTCGATTTATCCCCAAAACATAAATATCTAAAATTTGACTCTTTCGATCTATAATTTTGAAATTTTGCAGGGTTAATAAGCAAATTTGAGTTAGTCATTTCCACAAGTTTCATTGCTGTGGTGTTAAAATTAGCAAAGTTACTGCCCTTAACACACTTTTTTAGAAGTTTTGGTACATCTTCAAAATAAAAAAGTCAAACTTTTTTCTTTTCTGCTTTAGAATTTTGAAATTTGGGAGAACTAATAAGCAAGTCTGAATTAGTAATCTCCTCAAATTTGTTTGCTGTCGCGGCAAAATTGCCAAAGTTACATTCCTTAAGAGATTTTTTCAAAAGTTTGAGATTCCTCCTCACAATAAAAAATCTAACTTTTTTATCTTTTGCTCTAAAATTTCGAAAATTGACAAGACCAATAAACAACTCTGATTTAGTAACCTCTCCAAATTTTATTGATGTGGCGTTAAAATTACTAGAGTTACAGCCCTTAGCACATGTTTTCAAAAGTTTTTAGTTTATTTTCAAAATAATGAAACTCTTACAATTTGACACTTTTGGTCCATAATTTTGAAATTTGGCTGGACTAATAAACAAGTCTGAATTAATAACCTCTCCAAATTTGATAGGATTGGTGTTAAAATTACCAGAGCTACAGTTCTTAACACATATTTTAGAACTTTTTGCATCATCCAAAAAAATCCAATATTTTACTCTTTCGGGTTATAATTTTGAAATTCTGCAGGGTTAATAAGCTTGTTTAAATAAGTATTTTCCCTAAATTTGATTTGTGGTGTTAAAATTACCAAAGTTAAGTTAACCTTAAGACATTTTTTCAAAAGTTTTTGATTCCTCCTCAAAATAAAAATATAACTTTTCTATCTTTTGGTATATAATTTTAAAATTTGGCAAAACTAATAAGCAAGTCAAAATTAGTAACCTTCTCGAATTTTGTTGCTGTGGTGTTAAAATTACCAGAGTTACAGTCCTTAACACATTTTTTCAGAAGTTTCTAGTTTATTCTGAAAATAAAAAAATCTTAAAATTTGACTCTTTTGGTCTATAATTGTGAAATTTGCAAGAACTAATAAGAAAGTCTGAATTACTAACCTCTCCAAATTTACTTGCTGTAGTATTAAAATTACCAGAGCTACAACCCGTAACACTTACTTTTAGAAGTTTTTAGTTTATCCCAAAAAAAATTCAAAATTTGACTTTTGCGGTCTATGATTTTGCAATTTTTTAGGGTTAATAAATTAGCAGGTTTAAATTAGTATTCTCCCGAAATTTGATTACATTGGTGTTGAAATTATCAAAGTTACATCCCTTAAGGCATTTTTCAGAAGTTTTTGGTTTATTCTCAAAATAAAAAATCTAACTTTTTTCTTTTAGTATAGCATTGTGAAATTTGGCAGGACTAATAAGCAAGTCTAAATTAGCAATATCTTCAAATTTCATTGCTGTGGCGTTAAAATTACCAGAGTTACAGAAGTTAACACTTTTTTTTTAGAAGTTTTTAGCGTTTATATTCTTCGGATTATTATTTCCTAAATTAGTTTAGTTTTTATAACTCGTTAAATTATCTCGAGTCTATTTGAAGAATTTTTAGAATATTCAAGGATTCTATGAATTTTTATACACCTGTCTATCTCTTCAAGATACTAGAGAATTTTTTGGGAATTTTTACCTTTTATCTAGACTTATAGGTTAAAGTTTCTCTGTTTTATTCTTTATTTGAATAATAATTTTAACTTAAATAAATATCTTATATATTTCTCGCAACAAAATAGTTTAATACTGTTTTCAAAACGTCGTGTTTTTAAATTTATTGACAAATAAAATGTAAACAATTTGCATCATAGTTTTAAAAAGCACGTTAATTTCAAATATGCTTTGTGAACAAACATACACTTTCTGTAAATAAACACGCGTATATACAAATATCAATTGGATAATGTGATTTCAGAGCTGAACCTGCAATTCTGATTGAAATAATAATAAAACCGTAACTAGAAAATTAGTGCCACCTCCAAAGAATCCCCTAATTAACTACTTGCAAACTTACCCGAATTTAAGGGTTGCTCGTGTGAATAAACAATACCCACGTGCGCTCTAGTTGCAAATTCTGCAGTCATCCCCTTGAAGTCAATAATTTTTATTTGTTCTTCAGGTGCTTCTAAAGGAACAACCTGGGAGCGACGTCCGGACCCGTCCCGACTCCGGGCGGGTTTTCTCCAGTGATCTCAGCGGCAAAGACGCTTTCGCTGAGGGAATCGTCGTGTGCTGAGGCTTTGTGGAAGATGCCCCATAAAGGTGGGTCGATTTTTGCAATTACCCTAGCGCGTGTGTGTGCGCACCCCTCTTATAATCGCGCCCTCGCTGCGGTCTTTAATCAAGCTGCAATTAACTCGAGTTTTTTTCTCATTCACCCCGCTTGTAATGATCGAGTTAATATACAGACCGCGTCATCGACTTGCAAATCTCGTGCGGTTTTCGAGTGGACGAACGAATCGATTGCATTTGTTGATAGGATTGACAAATTTTGCGTTCTTTTGTTTGGGGACGTGCGAGGGCTTTGTGGGGGTAATTGGTTGATTCTTGAAAGTTGACCCTTCGAGGAATTAGAAAGCGGGGAAGATTAAGTGGTGATGAGATAGAAACTGAGGATTTTGAAAATTTTTACAATGGAGGGATGAGTGGGTTGAGGGTTGAGGGGATTAGATTTTTCTTAAACCGGCTTAAACTCTGGAGAATTAAATTTCTTGTTTTCTTTATTTTTTGAAGTGCCTTAAGATTCCCCGAAGTTCATTGTTAGCTTGAAGATATTCTAGGATTCTTAAAATTACATTCGATTATCTTAAATTTTTCAGGACTCTTCTACATTCTTTCTTTGATTTCCTGCGACTTTTAAAGAATTTTAAGACAATTTTTAATTTCACTTCTTTGGACTGTTTAGATTCTCCAGGATACTCAAAGATTGTTTGGGAATTTTTACTTTATCTAGGCTTCTCCTGTCTTTTCCAGGATTCATGAAATTTCCTGGAACTAATTGAGACTCTTCCGAAAATTTTAGGAAACTAATAAAAAATTCCCAATATTTCCTAACAATTCTTTATTCATTGAAATACGTAAAGTTTAGACATTTCTAGGATCCTTCAGGACACCAGCATTTTGAGATATTTGAGAATTACCAAGACTTCTGTAATTCTTTTTGTTTTTTTCAAAAAAATGTATAAACCTGGAAACCTGGAATTCTGAGGTTTTTAAAATATTCTTGGAATCCTCTCGATCTTCCTGATTTAATAGAATTTTGTAGGAGACTCGGGATGCCTATAAATCTCTGGAGTTTTATTAAAAAAATAAAATATAAATATAAAATAAATTTATGAAATAATTAGGATTTTCCGGAATTCTTTACGTTCTTCCAGAATTATGTAAAATTTTATTAAATGTCAAGTTATTTTCTGCATTTTGAAAAATTATTTAGGACCATTTTGAGTTTCCAAGAATTTTTTTTTGGCATTTTCCAGCATTTCTAAATTTTATTTTTATATTTTATGGAGATTTTTTAGGACGATTTTTTTCAAAAAAAATGTATAAACCTGGAAACCTGGAATTCTGAGGTTTTTAAAATATTCTTGGAATCCTCTCGATTCTCCTGATTTAATAGAATTTTGTAGGAGACTCGGGATGCCTATAAATCTCTGGAGTTTTATTAAAAAAAATAAAATATAAATATAAAATAAATTTATGAAATAATTAGAATTTTCCGGAATTCTTTACGTTCTTCCAGAATTATGTAAAATTTTATTAAATGTCAAGTTATTTTCTGCATTTTGAAAAATTATTTAGGACCATTTTGAGTTTCCAAGAATTTTTTTTTGGCATTTTCCAGCATTTCTAAATTTTATTTTTATATTTTATGGAGATTTTTTAGGACGATTTTTTTCAAAAAAAATGTATAAACCTGGAAACCTGGAATTCTGAGGTTATTAAAATATTCTTGGAATCCTCCTGATTTAATAGAATTTTGTAGGATACTCGGGATGCCTATAAATCTCTGGAGTTTTATTAAAAAAAAATAAAATATAAATATAAAATAAATTTATGAAATAATTAGGATTTTCCGGGATTCTTTACGTTCTTCCAGAATTATGTAAAAGTTTATTAAATTTCAAGTTATTTTCTGCATTTTGAAAAATTATTTAGGACCATTTTGAGTTTCCAAGAATTTTTTTTTGGCATTTTCCAGCATTTCTAAATTTTATTTTTATATTTTATGGAGATTTTTTAGGACGATTTTTTTCAAAAAAAATGTATAAACCTGGAAACCTGGAATTCTGAGGTTTTTAAAATATTCTTGGAATCCTCTCGATTCTCCTGATTTAATAGAATTTTGTAGGAGACTCGGGATGCCTATAAATCTCTGGAGTTTTATTAAAAAAAATAAAATATAAATATAAAATAAATTTATGAAATAATTAGAATTTTCCGGAATTCTTTACGTTCTTCCAGAATTATGTAAAATTTTATTAAATGTCAAGTTATTTTCTGCATTTTGAAAAATTATTTAGGACCATTTTGAGTTTCCAAGAATTTTTTTTTGGCATTTTCCAGCATTTCTAAATTTTATTTTTATATTTTATGGAGATTTTTTAGGACGATTTTTTTCAAAAAAAATGTATAAACCTGGAAACCTGGAATTCTGAGGTTATTAAAATATTCTTGGAATCCTCCTGATTTAATAGAATTTTGTAGGATACTCGGGATGCCTATAAATCTCTGGAGTTTTATTAAAAAAAAATAAAATATAAATATAAAATAAATTTATGAAATAATTAGGATTTTCCGGGATTCTTTACGTTCTTCCAGAATTATGTAAAAGTTTATTAAATTTCAAGTTATTTTCTGCATTTTGAAAAATTATTTAGGACCATTTTGAGTTTCCAAGAATTTTTTTTTGGCATTTTCCAGCATTTCTAAATTTTATTTTTATATTTTATGGAAATTTTCTAGGACGAGTTTTTAGGATTCCTTGAAATTGTCAGGAATTTATTGGGATTTTGAATTTTACTGTAACTCCAAGATGTTCGGGATTTTTTCGCAAAGAAACCCTCAGAATTCCGGGAATTTTTTTTCATTTTATTATTTTTACGATTTTCTAGGATTCTCAAGGATATTTTCTGATATTTTAGAATTTCGTAGATTTGTCTGGAGTTTATCAGGATTTTGTAGGATCCTGTAGGACTAGAATTTCGATGAATCCTTCGGGAATATTTTTGAAAATTTTCGCAGATTCTTCCTTTTTTTAGGTTCTCTGTAGTTCATTAGAATCCTGTCTGTTATTTTTGAACTAAAATTCTCCAGAATCCTTCGAAATTTTCGAGAAATTCAATGATAATTTTTTTACATTTTTTTAGGATTCTTTAGATCTCTGTAATTTTTTCTTTGTTTTTTAGGAATTTCTAGATTTGCCTGGATTTCTTAAATTCTCTGAAATTTATTACGTCTCTGTGTCTTGCTCTAGGTCTTAAGTCCCTCAGGATTCCTGCAATTCTCTGGAAAATCTGTTCACTTTTACGAATTTTTTGGGATTTTCCATGACTTGTTAGGATATTTCAGAATTTTCTGTGGTGTTGCTAAATTTGGTATTTTCTAAGATCTCTGCGGTTTTCCACGATTTCCTACGGTTCTTTTTTGCTTTTGAAATGCTTCAATTTTTTGTATTTTGTTTTTGGGTCCCTTATAGTCCTTCTGGATCCGGTCCGTTCCTTAAGGTCTAAAAATCCCCAAAATTGAAAATTAATTCACAAATGTTTAACAATTTTCTAGGATTATTTAGGACACTCCAGGATTCTATAAAATTGTCTTTGTTTTTTAGAAATTTCTGGGATTTGTTAGGATTTTGCCTATATCTCCTGGATTTCTTGAATTCTCTAGAGATTACTAGAGTTCTGTGTGTTGCTCTAGGTCTTGAGTCCCTCAGAATACCAGCTATTCTCTGGAAAATCTGTTTTACAAATTTTTTAGGATATTTCAGGATTTTCTGTCGGCTCCCTAAATAGAGTCTAAATTGAGTTCTTTATAGTCTTTTAGGATTATAGAGGTTCTCTGGGATCCATTGCAATTTATTAGGATCTTGCGTTTAGCTTTGATAAGTTTAGAGTTATCTAGGATCCCTCAGGATGTCTGGGTTTTCCTGGAAAATCTTTGACAGTTTATAAGATTCTTTACAAACATTTTTTGTTTATTTTGACCAACGTTGCCTTTAGTTCCCTTAGGATTCAGTAAAATTTAGATTTAAATTTTGAAAATTTCAATAAAGTTTTTTTGCGAAATTCTCTGAGATTTATTCTTCAATATCTCAAGGACTCCTAAGAACTGTTGCTGGATTTTCCAGAATTTCCTGGGCACATCCAAAATTTTCAATTATTTAAAATCGCTTGGAATCTGTAGTCTCCACGACTACCATTTTCAAGAATTTTTGGCATTTTGAATTTTTCAGAATGCTCTAAATTAGGATTTTTGGGATACTGAAGACTCTTAGTAATTAGCTGTTAAATTATAAAATTTCACCTCAGAGAACGCAACTAGAAATTTTAATTTAAAATGAAATTAGTAGTTAATTCCCCTAATTAAAATGTTAAATTTTTTGAACAATGCCACCCGCCGTTTTTAAGGAATATGTTTATCCAAAATTAAAACAATTTCCTGCTAAGCTTTCCGTGAAGAAATACTTTGTAGATCGTTTTCCCTTTCCGCAAATCCCGGCAGTTTTCGCCTTTTTCCTTTTGAATTATGCAAGGGTCGTGAATGAGTTTTCAGTCATTTCCATTCCTCCATTAATTTATGTCTGGTCGACTTTGCCAGGCTGTCACCATCTTGCCGACTAAAGAGTTTTCCCCACTCTGAAGTTTCACGTCTCGGTACATCCTCAATTCGCCATGTAATGTTAAGGCTAATGCAATTTGAACGCGAGTGTCGCGAACTACGGGTTACCGAGTCAACAAAGAGACGCCATTTTCACTCGTTCGGGAAGAAAGGGCGGAATCCTCCGGGAATGCATTCTCTAAAGGCCATGTTTTCAACGCTCCACAAATTACTCCATCAATCGGTATGTTTTCGGTGGTAAAGTAGTTAATGGACAGCAGATGAGCGCATAGATAAAAGGGGTTTAAGTGCGTTATAATCTCTCGTACATTAGTGAATAGAGAGGTAATTCGGGGGTGGATTGAGAAGTTGCTAAGTTCAACTATTTTGCCCGGGAAAAATCCACTTGATTATGGGATATTTACGAGGCGAATCTGTTATTTGTCCCAGGAATTTTCCTTGTAATTCAACATTAATCTGCACTCGGCGAATTCAAAGCAAAACCGTGCTCGAGCGAGCATAAAATAGGACATAGATTAAATCCCATCCTTAGCTCGCATTGCGCTCACGCACTTCTTCTAAAATTGATTTTTCCCCAGAAGAGGACCTCATGCATCACGCTTCCATGGGCCAGAACACGATTTTCAGCTGCTCCACGGCCGGACACAGTGGCATCAACCAGTTAGGCGGCGTCTACGTCAACGGAAGACCTCTCCCGGACTCCACGCGCCAAAAAATCGTCGAGCTCGCCCACTCCGGAGCCCGGCCCTGCGACATCTCCCGGATCCTCCAAGTCTCCAACGGGTGCGTCTCGAAGATCTTGGGGAGGTAATAAGACTCAAGTTTGTCTAGTTAAGAAATCCATGATGACTTTGAAGTTTGTCTCCCAGATACTACGAGACGGGGTCCATTAAGCCTCGGGCCATCGGCGGGTCCAAGCCGCGGGTCGCCACCCAGCCCGTGGTCAACAAAATCGCCGAGTTCAAGAGGGAATGTCCTTCGATTTTCGCGTGGGAGATCCGCGACCGGCTCCTCTCGGAAGGTGTCTGCAACAACGACAACATCCCCAGCGTGAGTAGCTTACCAATGACTATTTAATAAGTCGTTAAACACTTTGGCCCTGAGGCAAACACTCGTTGGTTTTGCCCCACGCTTGTGTAACATGTCGTATGTCAACGCTGTGCAAACTCTATTAGTGACAAGATTTCGCTCTATTTACCCAACGCTGACAGAATCTCAGGTAGTTCACTCACAATACCATCGACCCTATTCAAACGCACACAAATTCATCAAAACGATACTCGAAACAGTAATAGGTTAGTTTCATGCACGCATTGTACTGTGACAAATGTCCTTGTCGTCACTTTAAGGAGATTTATGTTGTGTGCAGAAAGGCACTTTTGTCGCGAAAATTGCGTTCCGTGCTCTCAAAGGGACCGATGAGCATAAAGGGCGGCAAGGGATGCTCTTGAAACCAACGGTCAATCATAAAAAAGTCTCAAAAGTCCCTTTGGGACGACATTAATAACCCCGCGATTTTATAGTTTGGAACAATGGCGGAGTACCTGCTTGGGCAATTTCCATAAAAACAAACCGGTCCAATGGCAGACCGGAAACTCCGCCATTTTCTATCCCCCTGTCCGAGCGCATCCCTCTTTTTAATCTATATAAGGCGCTGACAGCAATTCCGACTGGTCCCTTTTGATGCTTTCACGCAATGCGTATCATAGTTACTATCGATGAGCCGACCTACGCACGCGCCAAATTACCACACTTTAACAGATTTATCATCATCTTAAACACGCCTGCACACACGGAAGGTAGAAAGAATGGAAATCAATGTTGGGAGGAACATGTTTGATGAATTTCAAATTGGAGGCTTGGGAAAGAAACGCTCAGTGATACAAAGCTGTGTTTGGGAATTTTAACGAAAACAAAGTTCGCCGGAGGAGATTTGGGGGTCTTAGTGACCAATTTACATGTCTCTATATTCTAACATGTTTACAAAAGCGCAGTCAACTAATTTTGGAGGAACTTCGGAACTTTACTTGGACGCTTTATGCGCAAATTTGATGAAAATGGCAAACTTTGGCTTGAAGAGAGGAGCCAATTGCAATTAATCTTGCAGGTCTCTTTGTACATCTTGGATCATCTTTTGAAGATTCTTCTTTGGTCTATGTTTTTTTTTATTCTTAGTTCGAATCTTTAGTTTCTTTAAGTTTTTTTTTATTCTTCAATTTCCTCGGTCCTCTTATCAGATATTTCAACTTCAAACACTTCAAAGCCTCTTAAGCCTTTCTTTTTAAATTCTAACTTTGATTGCGTCTTCATATTCTTCAAATTCTCCGAGATTCTCTTCGAACTTGCGTAATTTTGTTAGTTTTTATCGTTGAATTTCATTTGTGGTGCTTTCATTCTTCCTTAGTTCTCTTTTCGGCAAACAATTTAAAAGGAAAAATCGGAAATCAGGCAAAGACGTCCGAAAACAAAGACAAAATTTAATAACTCTGGGTTTAAATTACGGGCCCAATTTTTTTATCCGGTTCTGTCATTTTAAAAAATAAAAGCTTAGAGTACAACTGTGATTTTTTCGGCCCTTTGTCGACTATGATTTTTGAGTTTAAAGACCTCAAATTCGCGACTTTGAGGAAAAACTAACAACTAAAACTTATAATTTTTTTGAATAAAATTTTGTACGTTACAAAATCCGTGTATTTCCAACATTGGGGGCTCATTTTATACAATCTGGTTCTGTCATTTTGAATATAAAAACGGCTCAGAGCATAGCTGTAATTTTTTCTAAAAATAGTTATTTGTGTACCAAGACCAAAAAGTGTTTCTTTTTAGAAAGAAGGTGAGGGCAAAATGGCACATTTTGACCGTGATACACACAAGATTTTTTAGGCGACATCATTAAGTTTACAAGTTAATTAATTTTTATTTATAATTTATTGATTTAACCAATTATAACAACTAAAATTATGAATCCTGCAGAAAAGTTCATATTTTCTTTATTTACATTTGCAGTTTCGGCATTAGTGGCTACTGAAATAAAACTGTCAACCTAAATTAAGAAATTCTGAGAATTTTAATGCCCCTCAGCTTCTGAAAACGAAATATAAAATTTGAGATTTATTGGTATGTAGGTATCTCAGTTTCGGAGCCAATTTTTTGAATCCGGTCCTGCTCATAAACTTTAAAGATAAAAGTTGAAAGCACAGCTGTTTATTTTTTAGATTTTACTCGTCATTCATTTTCGTGTTAGAAGAGCTCAAATTCTCGATTTAAAAAAACAAGAAAAAACTGAATTTCATTTTTTTATACAACGCATTTGAAATTCTAAATTAGAATTAGTCATCTCTAAAGTAGCTACAACTAAAAAAATTCTGAAAATTTTTGCGTTTTCTAAGCTGAGACGAAATAATACAGAATTAGAAAATTCGGTGTCTCATTTAGCGCCAACACTGCGGGGCCAATTTTTTGAATCCGGCCCTGTTCAGTAATTTTGAAGATAAAGGTTGAAAGCACAACTGGAATTTTTTTAAATTTTTCTCGTCATTCATTTTTGAGTTAGAAGAGCTTTAATTCTTCACACAGAAAAAGAAGAAAAAACTGAATTGCATACACGTTTTTATTTTTTTATTGAACGCAATTTTAATTTTAAATTAGAATTAATTGTCTTTAGTGTAGCTGAAACTAACAGATTCTTAAAATTTTTGCGCTTTTTTAAGGCAAAAGGCGAAATTCAAAATTTGAAAATTCGGTGTCTTAGTTTTTGGGCAAACGCTGCAAAACCGATTTTTTTAATCCGGTCCTGAGTAGTTATTTTGATGATAAAGAACCAAAGCATAACTGTGATATTTTTTTGAATTTTTCTCGTCACTAATTTTTGAAGAAGAAGAGGTAAAAATAAAAACAATTTTTTTTTATTTTTTAAATTGAATTTTTTATTAAAGGAACAAATTTTTTATTGTAGCTTTAAAATCAGTTGTCCTTAGAATAAAACTAGAAAGCTAAAATTGAAAATTCTAAACATTTTAGAGGCCTTTAAGCTTACTAACACCACTGCAACAGTTTTGACGAATCAGAAGTAAATATCTGAGAAAATCGACAGTTTTTAAGCAAAATGCAGAACCGGACAATTTAAAAAATTAGCACCTTTTTTTCTAATCTTATTCTAACTTTCGAATTAGTCATCTTTTGAATAAAACCAAAATTTGGAAATTTTGGTGGTCCAATTTTTTTAATCCGGCGCTGTTCATTTGTATGTGCAGCTCACAGATTTTAATTTTATTGTTTGATAAATTAAAGTTCCACTCGCAGTTGACTGACAAAAATTAATGTCGTAACTAACACCACCGCAGCAGTTTCGACCAATCAAAAGCGAATATCTGAGAAAATCGACAGTTTCCAAACGAGAAGTCGACATACGTTCAAAATGCAGAAAATTTAGGATCGTAATGAAAACCAAAATGTGATTTCTCTTGTGTTTGGAGCGTTTGTAAATTTGAGCAAAACAAACGGCATGCAACTGTCGGCATTTCTCGTTGTCAAAATATTTATCTTGGAATGCATGAAAACAGAGCGTTGGTGTTCCGCAACCAAAAAAGTCAGCGCTCTATTTTCTAGATTTAACTGTAATAGAAATCGCGTTTCCCCAAACATCAAAATTAATTGCCGTCGGTAAGTGTTCGAAAATGCTTACCGAAAATAAAATCAGAGTAAATAAGAAAGAGGGAAATCGCAGTGTGTCGGTATTTTGGGGTTGGTGTAACCAAGGTAACGGCAACAAGGGCGGGAGAGTGGTGGAACGCGGGGATTATAAAAATAGATAGAGATTACAGAAAATGGAGGTCCTGTCTGGGATGAGATGTTGGCAGAGTGAAATTTTTTAGCGCTCCGATTTCTAATCCCGCGAAGCACCGCAAGGCCGACGCACTTTGTTAGGGGCAAGGGGTGAGTGTAACGGAATTCGGAATTAGCCACCGTTCCGTGTAGCACTTGAAGGTTATCAATGCGTGGGGACGAGCGCCGGAATTGAAGGGCAGTTTCATCATTGACATAAATAGCTTTGGGGGCGAGACTGCCATGATAGGTCAAACAATTCGGGGGCAATCGAACGTGAACAGGAAACGCCACTGTAAGGAGGAAAATGTCTGTAAATAGGGCCGTTTCGACGCGCACCGAAGCGCTTGGTTTATGACTATCAGAGAGACAAGTTTCTTTCGTTTTTCGGTTTAGTTCGAACCTCTTTCTAATCATCAACAATCAAAATTTGGAAATTCTGGCTAGTTTTAGCGCCAATACTAGAAATCCAATTCCTTAATCCGGTCCTGTTCACTCATTTTTAAGATAAAACTGTTATTTTTGGCAGTTTAGGAATAATGCCTTAATTTTCTTAAATCCTTAAGATTCCCATGGGATTTTTTGTGGTTTTAAATTGTCTCCAATTCCCTAAAATTTTCTAGGATTTTTACATTTCTTGGAGTCCTTTTGAGTGTGTAACACTAGGTCTATATCGTTTAGAATATTTCTGATTTTGTCACAGTTTTAGGATTTCCAGAAATTTTTTAAGATGCTCCAGACCTAATTAGATTAAAAATCTAAGGATTTCCAAGAAAGTTTGTCCAGGATTTTCTGAGAATCCGCAGAATTCTGGATGTAATTCTCTAGATATTCTATGGCGTTTAGTATTTTTTTAACTTTCCGGGATTTTTTAGAATTACCGGAATTCTGAAATATTTTTTACTTTCCGAACAATTCTCGAAGGATTTATGACTTTTTAAAGAACCTTCAGGAAATATGCCTTAAATTTCTTAAATTCTCAAGATTTCCTTGTGATTTTCTATTCGCCCAGACTTTGAGGAGATTAATAGAACCCTATATTTAGAAACCCTCAGAACTTTATTAATTTTAGGAGTTTTAGCAGAATTTTTTCAGAATTATTCAGGATTTAGTAAAATTTTCTAGTTTTAGGTAGATCCTTAAGAGTTCTATTAAATTTTCTATTATTTTATAAAATTTTATAGAATTTATTAGGATTTTTCAGGACACATGCGTTGATTTTCTGGGATTTCATATTCTCAAACTTTGAGAAATTGTCTGCGATTCTCTAGATTTTTTAATATTTTCTGGAGTTTTTAAAAATCTCCTGTGAGGCTCTATGACATTTTTAAAATTTCCAGGTATTTTTAAGACGTTTCAGGATTTTCCAAGAATCTCTTCAAGTTTATCTGGATTTTTATTTTTTTTTTGGAATCTCCTGGGGATTATTATAGGATCCAGCGTGTGCTCTAATAAGTAAAGAATTGTCTAGAATCCCCCAGGACGCTTAGATTCCCAGAAAAATCTCAGACAGTTTATAAAATTTTTACGATTTTTGGAATGTAAAAAAAAATTGTTTTAAAAATTCCAGAATTGTGAAAAATTTCGTGAGTTTTTAGGGAGATTTTGGAAAATTCTCTGGAATCGATTGGGATTCTTACAAGTTTATTAGAATCCTGCTCTAGAGGTTTAGGATTCTACGGAATCAATTGGGCCAAACTCCAAATTTTTAGAGCAAAAAATAGAGTTTTTAAAATTTTCATTTTGAAAACGTATTAAAAATGTCCTTTACTTTCTATTAAATACCGTAACTTTGTCAGTTTATATCCTAAAACATTAAAATTTTTAGGTTTTACTACTTTTGATTTGTTTATCAGTTGGGCCAAAATTCAAATTTTTAGAGGAAAAAATAGAAATTTTAAAAATTTTCTTTCTGACAACGGACCAAAATTTCCCTCTACTTTCTATTAAATACTGTAAATTTGTCAGTTTTTCTCCTAAATCATTAAAATTTGGAGGTTCTACTACCTTTGACTTAGTTTTCAACTGTGGTAAATTTCAAAATTTTAGAGCAAAAAACAGAATTTTTAAAAATTTTCATTTTGTAAACGAACCAATAATTCTCTCTACTTTCTATTAAATACCGTAACTTTGTCAGTTTTTATTGTAAAACTTTAAAATTTAGGGGTTTTATTACTTTTGACTTGATTCTCAACTGTGCCAAATTTTAAAATTTTAGAGCAAAGAGCAAGATTTTTTTTAAATTTTCATTTTGTAAAATTATCAAAAATTTCCTCTACTTTCTATTAAATACTATAAATTTGTCAGTTTTTATCCTAAATCATTAAAATTTGGAGGTTTTACTACCTTTGACTTGGTTATCAGCCGTGGTAAATATCAAAATTTTAGAGTAAAAAACAGAATTTTTAAAAATTTTCATTTTGTAAACGAACCAATAATTCTCTCTACTTTCTAATAAATACCGTAACTTTGTCAGTTTTCATTCGAAAACATTAAAATTTGGAGGTTTTACTACTTTCGACTTGATTATCCACTGTGCAAAATTTTTAAATTTTAGAGCAAAGAGCAAGATTTTTAAATTTTTTCATTTTGTAAAATTATCAAAAATTACCTCTACTTTCAATTAAGTTCCGTAACTTTGTTCGTTTTCATCCTAAAACATTAGAATTTGGAGGTTTTACAACTTTTGACTTAATTATCAACTGTGCTAACTTTCAAAATTTTAGAGCAAAAAACAGAATTTTTAAAAATTTTCATTTTGTAAACGAACCAAAAATTTTCTCTACTTTCTATTAAATACCGTAACTTTATCAGTTTTTATCGTAAAACTTTAAAATTTAGAGGTTTTATTACTTTTGACTTGATTCTCAACTGTGCCAAATTTTAAAATTTTAGAGCAAAGAGCAAGATTTTTTAAAGTTTTCATTTTGTAAAATTATCAAAAATTCCCTCTACTTTATATTAAATACTATAAATTTGTCAGTTTTTATCCTAAATCATTAAAATTTGGAGGTTTTACTACCTTTGACTTGTTTTTCAATTCGGCCAAAATCCAAATTTTTAGAGCATGAAATGGAATTTTTAAAAATTTTCATTTTGTAAACGAACCAAACATTCCCACTTCTTTCTATAAAATACCGTAACTTTGTCTGTAAATAGGGCCGTTTCGACACGCTTGGTTTATGACTATCAGAGAGACAAGTTTCTTTCGTTTTTCGGTTTGGTTCGAACCTCTTTCTAATCATCGGCGCGCCGCTTTGAAATTAGGCCTGCATCTGGCGTGATCAGTCAAGTGTCCGGGCGTCGGGTTCCGGTGCCGTCTGATAAAATCATCAATTAGTCCGTTCCTGCGCAAACACAATGGTTCGTTGCCGCCGCGGCTGATTTCAGTTTTAAATCGGCGGCGGGCTGCCAATTAGGGTAATGAAATTAATGTAAATGTATGTAGACCATGCGGCATTGTGAAGCCACATGTCATCGAGTGGTCCCCTGTTTTTGACAGAGCAGATCGAGAAACCGATATCCGGTGGATTTGCGAAAACCGCTTCATATCATCCGGTTTGCATCGCACGTCATTATACCGTCCACTATCAAGAAAGGGAAAAAAGGGGCGCGAGAGAGGGAAGAATTTTTTGAATAGGATCAGCTAAGCGTGTTGTACAATTCGTGTTCGGTCATATGTGAAATAGCCCAGCTCGTGGATGAGGGACAACCTCTGCCGGGATGTCTCCTCTCGGTAATAATGTGAATTTCAAAATGAACTTGAAAGAAATTTATCGTAAAATGTAATTGAATTGCGCCGTATTAAATTGTTCAATTTATGAAACCACAGTGATTTCCCTTTCGACAAGCCGCACCATTCTCCTCCAGGCACTCCCTCGGGACAATGCCTTCTTGATGGTAATAACCGCCTAACTACGAACGCTTTAAATTATAAAATTCACTCGATTGCGGCTACCAACCACACGCTTTTACCCGCACAATCAATTCGTATATTCTTTAATATTACAAATTAACGAATTAGGATATTTCAAGATTTTTTTTAGAAATATTCAGGATTTATGCCTTAGTTTTCGGAAATTCTCTACATTCTGGGGTTTTATTGTCGCCCATACTTTGGGAAATTAATTAAATTTCCTCTCCATTCTCTCGAGATTATCAAAATTCTGCAGAATTTTCCAGGATTTTTAGAAATATTATTTTCTTAGAACTTGCGAAATGGTCTAGGATATTTTTAGAACTTTCCAGGAATCTCCAGCCTTGATTTTCTGAGATTCTCTAGATTTCCATGGGATTTTCAGAGGTTCATATTTCCTCAAACAGAAATTGTCTACAATTTTCTAAAATTTGCTTGCCTTTTTTACTTTCCTTAGACTCTTTTAAAATCCTGTGTGTTACTCTAGGTCTAGAATCCTTCAGGATACTTCTGATTCTATGAAAATTTTGTGCAAATTTTTAAGATTTCCAGGGATTTTTAAAGATGCTCCAGATCTAATTGGAATTAACTGGATTGATTTCCGCATTTGATGAGTTTTTAAAGTTTTCCAAAGTTTGTCCAGGATTTTCTAAGAATCAACAGAATCCTGTGTCTAGAATCCTTCAGAATGTAATTCTCTAGGAATTCTATAGCGTTTAGTAATTTTGTTAACTTTCCGAGATTTTTTAGAATTATCGGGATTCTGAAATACTTTTTACTTTCAGAACGATTCTTTAGGAATTTATTGTTTTTTAAAGAACCTTCAGAAAATATGCCTTGATTTTCTTAAATTCTCAAGATTCTCTTGGGATTTTCTAGTCGCTCAGAGCTTGGGAAATTGTCTGCAGTTCTCTAAACCGTGTTTGTTTCCTCCCGTTGGAAATCTCTGATGATTAATAAAACTCTATATTTAGAAACCCTCAGAACTTTATTAGTTTTAAGAGTTTGACAGATTTTTTTTAGGGTTATCCAGGATTTAGTAAGGTTTCAACAGTTTTAGAGAGATTCTCGAGGGTTCTATTAAATTTTCTATTATTTTACAAAATTCTTTTAGGACTTTTTAGGACTCATGCGTTGATTTTCTAGGATTTTCAAAATTCTGAAAATTTTCGTGGGTTTTTTGGGAGATTTTGGAAAATTCTCTGGAACAGATTGTTTAAAATTCTACAGAATCAGTTAGACCAAAGTTTAAATTTTTAGAACAACAAATATAACTTTTAAAATTTTTATTTTGTAAATGGACCAAAATTTTTCGTCTACTTTCTATTAAACATTGTACCTTTGTCAGTTTTAATTTTAAATCATTACAATTTAAAGGTTTTCCTACCTTTGACTTGTTTATCGATTGGGCTAAAATCCAAATTTTTAGAGCAAGAAATGGAATTTTTTAAAATTTTTATTTTGTAAACGTACAAAAAATTCACTCCACTTTTTATTAAATGGCGTAACTTTGTTAGTTTACTTCCTAAAACATTAAAATTTGGAGGATTTACTACCTTTGACTGGTTTATCAACGGGGCCAAAATCCAAATTTTTAGAGCAAGAAATAAAGCTTTTTAAAAAATTTTATATTGAAAACGGATATAAAATTCTCTCTTCTTTTAATTAAATACCGTAACTTTGTCAGTTTTCATCTAAAAACATTAAAATTTGAAGGTTTTCCTACCTTTGACTTGTTTATCGATTAGGCTAAAATCCAAATTTTTAGAGCAAGAAATGAAATTTTTAAAAATTTTCATTTTGTAAACGTACAAAAAATTCACTCCACTTTTTATTAAATGGCGTAACTTTGTTAGTTTACTTCCTAAAACATTAAAATTTGGAGGATTTACTACCTTTTACTGGTTTATCAACGAAGCCAAAATCCAAATTTTTAGAGCAAGAAATAAAGTTTTTTAAAAAATTTTATTTTGAAAACGGATTAAAAATTCTCTCTTCTTTTAATTAAATACCGTAACTTTGTCAGTTTTCATCTAAAAACATTAAAATTTGAAGGTTTTCCTACCTTTGACTTGTTTATCGATTAGGCTAAAATCCAAATTTTCAGAGCAAGAAATGGAATTTTTAAAAATTTTCATTTTGTACAGGTTCAAAAAATTCACTCCACTTTTATTAAATGGCGTAACTTTGTTAGTTTACTTCCTAAAACATAAAAATTTAGAGGAATTAACTACCTTTGACTGGTTTATCAACGGGGCCAAAATCCAAATTTTTAGAGCAGGGAATAAAGTTTTTTAAAAATTTTTATTTTAAAACGGATTAAAAATTCTCTCTTCTTTTAACTAAATACCGTAACTTTGTCAGTTTTCATCTAAAAACATTAAAATTTGGAGGTTTTCCTACCTTTGACTTGTTTATCGATTAGGCTAAAATCCAAATTTTTAGAGCAAGAAATGGAATTTTTAAAAATTTTCATTTTGTAAACGTACCAAAAATTCACTCCACTTTTTATTAAATGGCGTAACTTTGTTAGTTCACTTCCTAAAACATTAAAATTTGGAAGATTTACTACCTTTGACTGGTTTATCAACGGGGCCAAAATCCAAATTTTTAGAGGAAGAAATAAAGTTTTTTAAAAAATTTGCTTTTGAAAACGGATTAAAAATTCTCTCTTCTTTTAATTAAATACCGTAACTTTGTCAGTTTTCATCTAAAAACATTAAAATTTGGAGGTGTTCCTTTTTTTGACTTGTTTATCAATTTGGCCAAATTCCAAATTTTTACAGTAAGAAATTAATTTTTAAAAAATTTTTATTTTGTAAACGAACCAAAAATTCCCACTTCTTTCTATAAAATACCGACAGTTGGTCAATTTTCATCCTAAAACATTAAAATTTGGTGGTTTTACTACCCTTAACGTGTTCATTAATTGGACTAAAATCCAATTTTTTAGAGCAAAAAATAGAATTTTTAGAAATTTTGGCTTTGTAAACGGACCAAAAATTCCTTCTTCTTTCGATTAAATACCGTAACTGTGTAAGTTTTCGTCCTAAAACATTAAAATTTGGAGGTTTTACTTTTTTTAAATTGTTTATCAATTCAAAAAAAAATCAAAATTTTTTTTTTTATTTTTATTTTGTAAACGGGCTAAAAATCCCCTTTACTTCTTATTAAAGATCGTAGCTTTGTCAGTTTTCATCCTAAATAATTAAAATTTTGGGGTTTTACTACCTTTGACTTGTTTATTAATTCAGCCAAAAAATAATAATTGAAAAAATTTCCATTTTGTAAAGGCACCAAAAATTCTTACTATTTTCAATTAAATACTGTAACTTTGTCAGTTTTCATCTCAAAACATTAAAATTCAGAGGTTTTACTATCTTTGACGTGTTTATTAATTGGGCTAAAGTTCACATTTTTACACCAAAAAATATAGTTTTTTAAATTTTTTAAAAATTCCGAAAATTTTCTAGAACTTTTCTAACTTCAGTATTTATCTAATTAGAGAACGCTATAAATAATTGTAAAATCCAACCATCACAGAGTTGCATTTAATTCTTTGATATCATGATACAGGAAGAAATTCATCAGTGAAGACAGTTCAATGTCAGTAGCGCCTCGTTGTTTTATTCTTGTAAACTGATGATACCGATAAGTCCGAGAACACTGTCAAAAAATAAGCAAATAACGACCTGTCAGAACAACACTAACTAACTGACGCCAGAGCAAATTTCATTAAAATAAAAAAAAATCAAAACACGCAAAATATTTCCAGTGCTGCGATATGAAAACGCAATAAATAACACTAAAAGATCCTTAGCCAAACTCGGCGAAATATTTAAGAGCGGTCCAGAGAAGTTTTTGCTTGTGCGAATAAATTTCACTCCGCGATTCATTTCCGTCACAATCGATAACTGAGCGGCGATGTAAGAAAATAATAATTTGGACACGTCTTTTCTCGATGATCGTTAACCCAGTGGAATAAACCTCCTGTCGAAGAACCTCCGCCTGTTGGTGACGTACTGTGACGAGGTGTTGTGCTTCCACTTGGTTAACCGCGAAGAATAGCCCATAATAACATCCATCCAGGGATCGGACTAAGCCAGTTAGGGGTGTTTGTAGTGCGTGAGTTGCACAGTATTGCATCTGGCATCGGCATTGTTTGCATGCGCACTTTTCCCACAAAATCTCCATCGGCAAAACGCTTCTTCCAGGTCTCGTCCATCAACCGAGTGCTGCGAAATTTGGCTTCGCAGAAGGAGCAGCAAGCCTCTGCCCAGAACGAGAGCGTCTACGACAAATTACGGATGTTCAATGGGCAAACTCCCGGCTGGGCATGGTACCCTGGGACGCCCACCGCGCCACATCTCGGCCTGCCGCCGGCGCCCACCGCCCTCACCGCCCAGATTTCCAGGGATGATCTACAGAAGCGAGGTGAATTTTTGAGAAATGTTTAATTAAATTGGCTGCGCTCATATGTATTTGTATAAAACCGTAATTTCAACTGGTGTTTATTTTCGCCGGCTATAAAAGTGAATTCAGTGGAAAACATAGACGGCCCAATTAAAATAAACCGAATTTAATTAATCAAAAACCGTTCCGTTCATTCATAAATTATCTCAATGTGCAAACAACATGCATTTTGTGTTTACACGGCAACATTTCGAATTAAATTCAATGCGCATTGCAAATTACACGGCACGAACGCTCATTAATATCCTAAATTATTATAACCGGATATTACATCTGAATGCCATAAAGGGTTGCAGCCCTACAGGGTGTTGTGGTCAGACAAGTGATAGAATATTTAAGCAGGAATTTATTCATTAGGCACAAACCACGCCGCTGCTCCGACTGTTCTTTCACAGTGCTATCCAGTAAATACCGTAAAATTTTAAATTTCATTCGTAAACAGTACAAATATGCTAAATTTCAAAAATTTAGAGCAAAAAACAATATTCAAAAAAAATTTTTTTGGAAACAAACCAAAAATTTCCACAACTTTCTATTAAATACCGTAATTTTGTCAGTATTCCACTTAAAACATTAAAATTGGGAGATTTTACTACCTCTGATTTGCTTATTAATTGGACCAAAGTCCAAATTTTTATGACAAAAAAAAGATTTTTATTCTGAAAACGAAGCAAATATTCCCCATTTTTGCCATTAAATACCGTAACTTTATCAGTTTTCATCCTAAAACATTAAAATTTAGAGGTTTTACTACCTTTTTTAACAATTAGGCCAAATTTCAAATTTTCAAGGCAAGAAAGAAAGTTTTTAAAAATTTTCATTTTGTAAACGAACCAAAAATTCCCTCTTCTTTCCATTAAATACCGAAAACGCCGTAACTTTATCAGTTTTCATCCTAAAACAGTAAAATTTGGAGGTTTTATTACCTTTGACGTGTATATCAGTTGGGCCAAATTCCAAATTTTTAGAGCAAAGAATCGAGATTGTAAAAATTTTTATTTTGAAAATGGACCAAAAATTTCTTTTTCTTTCCATTAAATGCGGTAATTTTGTCAGTTTTTATCCTAAAACAGTGAAATTTGAGGGTTTTATTACCTTTGACTTGTTAATAAATTTGACTAAATTTGGAACAAAAAATTGAATTATTAAAAATTTTTATTTTTTAAGCGATCCAAAAATTCTCTCTAGTTTATATTAAATACCGTAATTCTGTCAGTTTTCATCTTAAAAGGTTAAAATTTAAAGATTTTACTTCTTTTGACCTGTTTATCAATTGGATCAGATTCCAAATTTTTCGAGCAAAAAATAAAAATTAAAAAAAAAAATTATAGTAAATACCGTAACTTTGTTAGTCTTTAATCGAAAACATTGAAATTTCGAGGTTTTACTACTTTCGACTTGATAATCAAATGTGGTAAATTTCAAAATTTTAGAGCAAAAAACAAAATTTAAAAGAAAATCATGTCATAAATGGACCAAAAATTCTCTTTACTTTCTATTAAATACCGTAACTTTGTCAGTTTGGATCATAAAACAACAAAATTTGGAGCTTTTACTACTTTTGACGTGTATACCAATTAGGCTAAAATCCAAATTTTTAGACCCAAAACAAGAGTTTTTCAAATTTTTTTTAAACGGACCAAAAGTCCGCAGCTCTTTCTATTAAACACCGTAACTTTGTCAGTTTTTATCATAAAACAACCAAATTTGAGGTTTTTACTACTTTTGACGTGTTTATCAGTTAGGAAAAATTTCAAATTTTTAGAACAAGAAATAGATTTAAAAAAAAAATTGTAATCGGACCAAAAATTCGCGTTACCTTTTATTAAATACCGTAATTTTGTTAGTTTTTTCCTAAAACATTGAAATTTGGAGGTTTGATTAATTACCTTTGACATGTTTATGGATTGAACTAAAGTACCAAAATTTCAGAGCAATAAATCGAGTTTTTAGAAATTTTCATTTTGTAAATGAACCAAAAGTATTAAGTACCGTAACTTTGGCAGTTTTTATAGTAAAACATTAAAATTTAAAGGTTTTAATGCCTTTGACTTATTTATCAATTGGGCTAAAATCCAAATTTTTAGAGCAAAAAAATAAAGTTTTTAAAAATTTTCGTTTTGTAACGGACCAAAAATTTGCACCACTTTCTATTAAATACCGTAACTTTGTCAGTTTTTATTCTAAAATGACGAAATTTTGGACGTTTACTACTTTTGACGTGTTTAATAGTTGGACCGATTTCCAAATTTTAAGAGCAAGAAATGGAATTTTTGAAATTTTCATTTTATAAACGGAACAAAAATTTCCTTAACTTTTGATGAAATACCGTAACTTTGTCAGTTTCCCCCCTAAAACAGTAAAATTCGGAGGTTGTTCAATTTGCGCCTTACTTATCAGCTGGGCCAAATTCCAACATTTTAGTGCAAAAAATAGAATTTAAAAAAAAATATTTTGAAGACGAATTAAAAGTTTCCACCACTTTCTATTTCACATTTGAATGCCATAAAGGGTCGGGACCCTACAGGGCGTTGTGGTCAGACAAGTGATAGAATATTTGAGTTGGAATTTATTCATTATGCAAAAAAGACGGCGCAGCTCCGACCATTTCAAAGTGCATTTCAACGGTAAATTATCCTCGCAAGTCTCCCTTCTCTTTTTGCAGCCAAAGTTCTAATCCACAACAAAAAATTAATCACTCTTCAGTTGCCATTTGGAATTTAATATGTATAGAGAAGGTGGCCCCTAAATTCGATGGACCTCGCTTTTTTCGCGGCCCTCGCTTTTTTGATGTGTAGAATTCCGGAAATTTCCCCGATTTTTCCGTTTGGCAAAAATCGTGGTAATAAACCGGTATTTTGTTTAGAGGTGAGCGGTCTTTATGGCGCTCCCGCGGAGGTCTCGGAGGCAGGAAAGATAAAATAATTTAGTTTGCAAGGGGCGGTCGTTTCAAAATGAACATAACTTCCGTGCGAGTGAACTTTTGCTGCCCAATCTAAACCGGTAATTGTGTTAGCGGTAAATTTCATCGTAACACTCGACAAGCCAGGCCCGGCTCCATTAAAATTCGCAAAAAACACCCTGGCAAGCCGCCCGGAAAACAATTCCCGACAAGAACCTGATTAAAGCCGAAACGCTCCGTCTGATGACACCCGATCCGCGGGCGAAAGCGGTCAACTAATCGTAGCGAAAAAATCGCCGAAATCTAAAATTATGCAAATTCCTCGCTCGTTGCGAGATTCGTCGGTGGAAAACATAAACAGGAGGGAGAGGGAACAGGATCAGAAGATGAAATAAAACAAGGAGAATGAAATGGCGAGGGTGGATATGAAATGGGGTGGAGTTTACAGAAGCGGAAGTAAATAGGGACGCGCACACAGGGTGGGAAATGCACGACGTTAACTTTCCTGGTGCCGGCGTTCCTCGACTACGCGCGTTCTGTTTTTGGCCAATTTCTCCATGTTTTTAATGAAAACACCACGATCGACGCAAAAAATCGAGGGTTTCTTATACACAACGCCGCTTTCTTATTCCAGCAGACGCAATGCACGAAAACACGTCCGATGGAAATTCCGAACACAATTCTTCAGGCGACGAGGATTCCCAACTACGCCTGAGATTGAAGAGGAAGCTGCAGAGGAACAGGACGTCTTTCACCAACGAGCAGATCGATAGTCTGGAGAAAGGTAAAATTGCAATTTTATAAAATATCGCGCGTCCATCAATCCGCGTTTTTAATTCATTTAGATCGGTGATAAATTTTTAACTAGATATTGACAAATGGTGACGCGTCCCCGAACGGAATAAAATGAAATTGTAATTTGTAGCTCATTTCATGAAGTGATTTCGACTGAAATTTCTTGTTTCAGAGTTCGAGCGCACGCATTACCCCGACGTTTTCGCCAGGGAGCGTCTTGCAGAGAAAATTGGATTACCTGAGGCACGTATCCAGGTAACAATTTTTTTCACAAAAATCAGTAGGAACTTAGTATAGTTAAGAGTGTGGTAATTAAATATTACTGAGGAACGATCAAAGTTCCTGCTGGAGAGTCTTTCATAGGAGAGCGGGGCAATTGGATAAGTAGCGTGGATGGCGAATGAAAAGCGCTTTCTGTTAATTACTCTGAACACCGAAAAACTGTGAAATTTGAGACTTTTTACACCTTTTGAGTTGTTTTATAAACTGTCCTAAATTTCATAATTTTACACCCAAAAAAACAGGTTTTTAGAAATTTTTACTCTGATGCAAAAATTTACAGTACTTTCTATTAAAAAACTGCCGTAAAATTGTCAGTTTTCATCCCAAAACAGTAAAATTTGGAGACTATTTTGGTTGGGCCTTGCTAAACAACTGTGACAAATTTCCAAATTTTAGAGCAAAAAATTCAGTTTTTAAAAATTTTCACTTTGTAAACGGACCAAAAATTCCCTCTACTTTCTATTAAATACCGTAACTTTGTCAGTTTTCGTTCTAAAACATTAAAATTTGGAGGTTTTACTTCTTTTGGCGTTTTTATAAATTGAGGCAAATTCCAAAATTTTAGAGCAAAAATTAGATTTTTTTGGAACTTTTGTTTTGAAGACGAACCAAAAACTTCTGTTTTTTATTACATTCTGTAGTTTTACGAGTTTTGGTCTTAAAACCGTAAAATTTTGTGGTTTTATAACATTTTACTTGTTTATCAATTAGGCTAAAATCCAAATTTTTAGAACAAGAATTAGATTTTTTTGGAATTTTTGCTTTGAAGACGAACCAAGAATTTTTTCTATTTTTTATTAAATTCCGTAATTTTACTAGTTTTGGTCCTAAAGCAGTGAAATTTATACATTTTCCTACTTTGCATTTGTTTATCGACGGGGCTAAATTCCAAAATTTTAAAGCAAGAATTAAGATTTTTTTGTAATTTTTGTTTTGAAGACGAACTAAATATTTTCACTTTAATAATTTTAATAATCCGTAATTTTACTAGTTTTACTCCTCAAACACTGAAATTTGGAGGTTTTATCGACTTTTTACTTGCTGATCAATTGAGCTAAATTCCAAAATTTTAGAGCAAAAATTGAATTTTTGTTGGAACTTTTGTTTTGAAGACGAACCAAAAACTTCTTCTATTTATTATTACATTTTGTAGTTTTACTAGTTTTGGTCTTAAAACCGTAAAATTTGGTGGTTTTTACTACTTTTTACTTGTTTATCTATTGGGCTAAAATCCAAAATTTTAGAACAAGAATTAGATTTTTTTTGAATTTTTGCTTTGAATACGAACCAAGAATTTTTTCAATTTTTTATTAAATTCCGTAATTTTACTAGTTTTGGTCCTAAAGCAGTGAAATTAATACATTTTCCTACTTTGCATTTGTTTATTGACTGGGCTAAATTCCAAAATTTTAAAGCAAGAATTACATTTTTTTTGCAATTTTTGTTTTGAAGATGAACTAAACATTTTCACTTTTTTAATAATTCGTAATTTTACTAGTTTTACTCCTCAAACACTGAAATTTGAAGGTTTTATCGACTTTTTACTTGCTGATTAATTGGGCTAAATTCCAAAATTTTAGAGCAAAAATTGAATTTTTGTTGGAACTTTTGTTTTGAAGACGAACCAAAAACTTCTTCTATTTATTATTACATTTTGTAGTTTTACTAGTTTTGGTCTTAAAACCGTAAAATTTGGTGGTTTTACTACTTTTTACTTGTTTATCTATTGGGCTAAAATCCAAAATTTTAGAACAAGAATTAGATTTTTTTTGAATTTTTGCTTTGAATACGAACCAAGAATTTTTTCAATTTTTTATTAAATTCCGTAATTTTACTAGTTTTGGTCCTAAAGCAGTGAAATTAATACATTTTCCTACTTTGCATTTGTTTATTGACTGGGCTAAATTCCAAAATTTTAAAGCAAGAATTACATTTTATTTGCAATTTTTGTTTTGAAGATGAACTAAACATTTTCACTTTTTTAATAATTCGTAATTTTACTAGTTTTACTCCTCAAACACTGAAATTTGAAGGTTTTATCGACTTTTTACTTGCTGATTAATTAGGCTAAATTCCAAAATTTTAGAGCAAAAATTGAATTTCTGTTGGAACTTTTGTTTTGAAGACGAACCAAAAACTTCTTCTATTTATTATTACATTTTGTAGTTTTACTAGTTTTGGTCTTAAAACCGTAAAATTTGGTGGTTTTACTACTTTTTACTTGTTTATCAATTGGGCTAAAATCCAAAATTTTAGAACAAGAATTAGATTGTTTTTGAATTTTTGCTTTGAATACGAACCAAGAATTTTTTCTATTTTTTATTAAATTCCGTAATTTTACTAGTTTTGGTCCTAAAGCAGTGAAATATATACAATTTCCTACTTTGCATTTGTTTATTGACTGGGCTAAATTCCAAAATTTTAGAACAAGAATTAGATTTTTTTGGAATTTTTGCTTTGAAGACGAACCAAGAATTTTTTCTATTTTTTATTAAATTCCGTAATTTTACTAGTTTTGGTCCTAAAGCAGTGAAATTAATACATTTTCCTACTTTGCATTTGTTTATCGACTGGGCTAAATTCCAAAATTTTAAAGCAAGAAATAGATTTTTTTTGCAATTTTTGTTTTGAAGATGAACTAAACATTTTCACTTTTTTAATAATTCGTAATTTTACTAGTTTTACTCCTCAAACACTGAAATTTGAAGGTTTTATCGACTTTTTACTTGTTGATCAATTGGGCTAAATTCCAAAATTTTAGAGCAAAAATTTTTTTTTTTTTGAACTTTTGTTTTGAAGACGAACCAAAAACTTCTTCTATTTTTTATTACATTCTGTAGTTTTACTAGTTTTGGTCTTAAAACCGTAAAATTTGGTGGTTTTACTACTTTTTATTTGTTTATTGAGCTAAAATCCAAGTTTTTAGAACAAGAATGAGTTTTTTTTTGGAATTTTTGCTTTGAAGACGAACCAAGATTTTTTTCTATTTTTTATTAAATTCCGTAATTTTACTAGATTTGGTCCTAAAGCAGTGAAATTTATACATTTTCCTACGTTGCATTTGCTTATCGACTGGGCTAAATTCCAAAATTTTAAAGCAAGAATTAGATTTTTTTTGCAATTTTTGTTTTGAAGACGAACTAAACATTTTCACTTTTTTATGAATCCGTAATTTTACTAGTTTTTCTCCTCAAACACTGAAAATTGGAGGTTTTACTACTTTTCACTTATTTATCTGTACTAAATTTCAAAATTTTTGAGCAAGAATTAAATTTTTTTGAATTTTTTGTTTTTCAGACGAACCAAAAATGTCTTCTATTTTTTATTAAGCTCCGTCATTTTACTAGTTTTACTCTTACACCGTTAAAATTAGGAGGTTTTACTACTTTTGACTTGTTTATCAATTGGGGTAAAATTCAAACTTTTAGAGCCAAAATTAGAGTTTTTTTAAATTTTCTAATTTGCAAACGGACCAAAAATTCGCACCACTTTCTAGTAGATCTCGTAACTTTGTCAATTTTGATCGTAAAATATTAAAATTTAGATCTTTTACTACTTTTGACCTGTTTATTAATTGGACTAAAGTTCAAAATTTTAGAGCAAAAAATACTTTTTAATTTTTTTAAATTGTGTTGATACCGTAACTTTGCCAGTTTTCATCGTATTCAGGCAGCAATTTTTTCACAAAAATCCGTTGGAACTTAGTTAAGAGTGCGTTAATTAAATATTGCTCTGGAACGAATCAAAGTTCCAGCAGGAGCGGGTCTTTTATAGAAGAGCGGTGCAATTTGGATAAGTAACGTGGATGTCGAATGAAAAGCGGCACGTAAAATGGCGCAACTCGCATGGATACTTTATCTAAATTACAGGCGGGTTTTCATCAACTGAAAGCTGTAAAACGCGCCTTTTATGTGAATATAAACACAGCGAGTTTAGAAACATGAAATGATTACGTACTTTTGTGGAGTATCTTTTGATTCCTGACGCAAAATTCGTTATTTGCACATTGCCCTTATTTGGTTTCTTTTGAGGGGCTCCAATAAGACTGTCGGCAAATAAGAGCACATATACCATTTAATAATGTGCTTCGCTTTCAATATGACGTTTAAGTGCTCGGATCGAGGGCGCTCTAATCTTTTACATCATAATATTTATCATTGCATGTAAATAGTGTGTACCCAACGGGATGGATGATGGGTTCTCTCCCCGGCAAATAGACGAGGCAGCCGAATTCGGTGTTGACGCATGTTTTCAAGCTTCGTTGGTTGCTGGTATTGATCACGCTGAGTGCCAAACCTGAATCGGATGTGTTTACGCTCGTATTTTTGCACAACGTTACGCCAAATCCGCAACGATCGCTCTCTGCTCATTTTCATCGCATATTTTCACTGAACCAACAAAAAATTCCTACCACTAAGAGGTAACACACTGGCGGAATTGTTTTTTACTACAAATTCAATCATCGCTAATAACTGAGTTAAAATATGTACCAATAATCATACTAATGCCCATTTTCTAAATCCCATAAATCACGGATTGGAGTGTAATTACAACTACAAACAAATTGAAATTTGTTCGGTGGGTGCAAATTGGGGGCTATTTTTGTTCGAAGTGCAGAGCCAACGGATTAGATAGGTTTCATTAATCAGAGAAATTTAGATTTGACTGTCTCGAGAAAGAAGATAAAAACTTCAAATTTAAAAAATACATTTATGGAAAGGTGTTTACAGAACTTTCTAATTAAAATTTGTAAAATCTTCTCCAATAATTTCTTCTTCTATAATTTTGCAACTTTGTGTCTTCAATGGAGAGTCCAAACCTAGCAAATCTTAAAAATTGGAAAAATATAACTCTTAAAATAACTAATTTACGAGAGTTAATAAAACGCTCTAATAAAGTTGCGAATTTTTAATGACCCTTTTAATTAAAAATTGTAAAATCTTTTCTGTTGCTATAATTTTGCAATTTGGTGTTTTTAATAAACAATCCAAATATAGCAAGCATATACTGAAAATTTCAGAAATATAACTCTCAAAATAACTGATTTACGGGAGTTAATAGAACGCAGTGAGAAGTTATCAATCAATTTTTAGTGGCTCTATGAATTAAAAATTGTAAAATTTTTCCAACTGTAGCTATAAATTTACAACTTATTGGAAAAATATGACATAACTAATTTACAAGGGTTAATAAACCGCTCTGATCAAATTACAAATTTTTAGTTGCTCTTTTACTTGAAAATTGTAAAATCTTTCCTTCTACAGCTTTCATTTTGTAACTCTGGGCTTTGACTAAGCAGTCCAAATCTAACAAATTCTATAAATTAAAAAAATATGACTCCCAAAAATCCCAAAATAACTAATTTACGACAGTTTACAAAATGGTCTGATAAAGTTACTAATTTTTGGTTGTTCAATTATTTAAAATTTGTAAAATCTTTCCTACTGTAACTATAATTTTACAACTTGATGTCTTAAATAAACAGTCCAAACTTAGCAAAACCTAAAATTTTAAAAAATATAACTCTTAAAATAACTAATTTACAAGAGTTAATAGAACGCTCCGATCAAGTTACTAATTTTTATTCGCTCTTTTAATTCAAAAAAATTGTAAAATCTTTCCTACTGCAGCTATAATTTTGTAATTTAGTATGTTCAATAAACAGTCCAAATCAAGCAAATCCTAAAAATTTTAAAAATATACCTTTCAAAATAACTAATTTACAAGACTTAATGGAACGCTCCAATCAAGTTACTCATTTGTAGTGGTTCTTCTAATTAAAAAAAAATGTTAAATATTTCCTATTGCAGCTACAATTTTGCAACTTGGTGTCTTGAATAAACAGTCCAAACTTAGCAAGACTAAAAATTTTGAAAAATATAACTCTCAAAATAACTAATATACGAGAGTTAATAAAGCGCCCTGATGAAGTTATCAATTTTTAGTGGCTCTATGAATTAAAAATTGTAAAATCTTTCCAACTGTAGCTATAAATTTACAACTTGGTGTCTTGCATAAACGGTTCAAATCTAGCAAATCCTAAAAATTTGAAAAATATAACTCATAAAATAACTAATTTACAAGGGTTAATAAACCGCTCTGATCAAATTAGAAATTTTTAGTTGCTCTTCTATTGAAAATTGTAAAATCTTTCCTTCTACAGCTTTCATTTTGTAACTCTGGGCTTTGACTAAGCAGTCCAAATCTAGCAAATCCTAAAAATTAAAAAATATGACTCCCAAAATAACTAATTTACGACAGTTTACAAAATGGTCTGATAAAGTTATTAATTTTTGGTTGCTCAATTATTTAAAATTTGTAAAATCATTCCTACTGTAGATATAATTTTGCAACTTGATGTCTTGAATAATAGTACAAATCTAGCAAATCCTAAAACTTTGAAAAATGTAACTATCAAAATAATTAATTTACAGGAGTAAATAGAGCGCACTGATGAAGTTATCAATTTTTAGTGGCTCTATGAATTAAAAATTGTAAAATATTTACTATTGCAGCTATAATTTTGCAACTTGGTGTCTTAAATAAACAGTCCAAAGTTAGCAAGACCAAAAATTTTGAAAAATATAACTCTCAAAATAACTAATTTACGAGAGTTAATAGAGAGCGCTCTGATAAAGTTAGAAATTTTTAGTTGCTCTTCTACTTAAAAATTGTAAAATCTTTCCTACTGCAGCTATAATTTTGTAATTTAGTGTATTGAATAAAAAGTCCAAATCTAGCAAAATCCAAAAATTTAAAAAATATAACTCTCAAAATAACTAATTTACAAGAGTTAATGGAACGCTCCGATCAAGTTAATCATTTTTAGTGGTTCTTTTAATTAAAAAAAATTGTAAAATATTTCCCATTGGAGCTACAATTTTGCAACTTGGTGTCTTGAATAAACAGTCCAAACTTAGCAAGACCAAAAACTTTGAAAAATATAACTCTCAAAATAACTAATTTACGAGAGTTAATAGAACGTAATAGAAATTGGCACTTTTAATTACAATTGGAAAATCTATCCTATTGCAGCAACGATTTTGCAACTTTGTGTCTCCAATAGACAGTCCAAAGTTAACAGAAAACTGCGAAATTTCAAGATTTCAAGCCCAAAACAAAATTTTTGGATTTTTTTTTAAACAAATCAAAATTTTACACTTTTTACAACTCGAAGAAAAGACAAGCAAAATCAAGGATTTCAAGCACCTTTTTTTTGATCTTCAATGTATACGTCATGTTGTGTACAAACAACCATCAAAGAGTATTTTTTTTTTGCTCGCGACTGTAATTAATTCGTACCGAACCGCCGAAAGTGCGTGTTTTTCGGTGGGTGTAATATTATGGTAACCCCAGAAAAGTTGTCCAAAACAGTTTTAGCTTCGCCTCCTTGACAATTAACGATCTTAGTGCTTTTGAAATTTATCTTGAAACCAATTATCGCGTCGCGATTTTAGTCCTCGTCGTGACGCCGTACACGTAGTGGCAAAAAAGGCAATTAGTCAGCTCGTTTGAAAACAACAATTGCGTATAGAGGGAATTTGAAAAAACATGGATTTCGTGTCCATCAAGCGTGTATAACGCAAACGACCATCGCAACCACGCAATATTGGCCATGTCATCGCCCTGCTACATAAATAAAACAGATGCCCACTAGGGAGGCAAATTGTCATTTTTCACTCAGTCGCAACAAATAAACGTCCACTGCATTAATCACACTGAAGGAAAAGTGGGATAAAAACGATTACGTAATGAAAGATGTGTTGGTTCCGCAGGTGTGGTTCAGCAACCGGCGGGCCAAATGGCGTCGCGAAGAAAAGCTGCGCAACCAGCGAAGGGCCGTGGATCAGGTGGGCGCCGTCAGCCCTCCGGCGTCGGCAGGTCGTCTACCCATCAACTCGGGTTTCAATTCCATGTATTCGTCAATCCCGCAGCCCATCGCTACCATGGCGGACACGTACAGGTGAGTGGAATCCGACCGGTAGCTCTGCATGAGTGTTTTTTTTTTATCTTGAATGCTTGGTCCTGAAAGCACGCGACGTCCCGCTGAGGCTAAGTGGAGGGATTCTGGCTGTCCCGGACGACAGGCTAATCCTCTGGCGGGCCGCTGACATGACGTGACCGCTGCAAGCATGTCACGTCGACTGGATTCCGACAGACACCTTTGTTTATGCGGGATTCTGATGCTGAATAACTGATAGGAGGCGGTATATTAATATACAGTGCGATCGTCTAAAAAAATTAGATAGAACGGGACTTTGTTTCATGGTTTGGGATCACTGATTAAACAATTGGAAAGTGACACTCACGAAAGTTTTGGCCTTCCTGATTTTGAAACGTTCAAATTTTTAAAAATTTTTGTTTCAAAAAATGTACTTCAAATCCACAGCTCCATTTTTTTCTTATAATTTCAAAATTAACGATTTAATTTTAATATAGTTAGTGCCGTTTTGAAGCTATTAGTGTAAGATACTATACCAATTTTTTTCAAATTTTTCTAAAAACCGTATTTTGACGCACAAATTTTTCAAATTTTATGTTCCAGAAAATAAATTTCACACACACAGCTTCATTTTTTTACCATAATTTCAACATTAACGATTCAATCTTAATATAATTAGTGCTATTTTGAAGACAACAGTAAAGGATATTACTCAGATTTTTTTCAAACTTTTTTGAACGCCGGATTTCAAATAACAAATTTTCAAAATTTATATCTCTAAAAATGTTCGGAAAATGCACAACTTTATTTTGATTCAATAATAATGAATTAATTTGAATATAACTGGTGCCTTTTTGAAGCTAATAAGGTACGACACTACTCCGATTTTTTTCAAAATTTCCAGGAAACCGGATTTCGAGACATAATTTTTTGTAAATTTAGTTTGAAGAAAATGAATTAAAAATGCACAGTTCCAGTATGGTTATCAAAATTTTAAAATTAACGAGTCAAATTTTACATAATTAGCGCTCTTTTAAAGAAAACAGTAAAAGACACTACTACAATTTTTTTTCAAAATTTTCTGGAGACCAGATTTCGATGCACAATTTTTTTTAATTTATTTTTCACAGAGTGAATTAAAAATGCAGAGCTCAATTTCTTTAACGATTTAATTTTAATATAATTAGTGCCGTTTTAAAGCCAACAGTGAAGGACAATACTCCATTTTTTTTGAAAATTTTCTAAAAGCGAAATTTCGAATAACAAATTTTTTAAATTAATTTTCTAGAAAATGTATCAAAAATGCACAGATCTAATTTGGATCTTATAATCTCCAATGTGCTAATCCAATTTTGTTATAATTAGTGCCGTTTTAAAGCCAACAATGTAGAACAACACTACTTTTTTTTTTCAAAATTTTCTGTAGACTGGATTTCCAAGCACAAATCTAAAAATTTGATTTTCAAAAAATCAAATAATGATTCATTATTTTTTTTATATTTCTAATATTTCCGATGCAATTTTTAGTTTTTTTAATTAGTGCCGTTTAAAACTAGAAATGTGACATCTAACTCAAATTTTTTTGAAAACTGGGGTTCGAATAACAAATTTTTCAAATTTTATTTTACACAAAATGATTTAAAATGCGTAGCTCCATTTCTTTTTTTATATTTTCAATAATTATGATCCTATTTTAATACAATTAGTGCCGTTTTAAAGCCAACAGTGCTGGACACTAGTCCAATTTTTTTCAAAATTTTCTGTAGACCGGATTTCGAGGCCCAAATTTTTAAAATTTGATTGTTCACAAAATGGATTAAAAATACGGAGTTCCATTTATTTTCTTATATTAATATTACCACTCCAATTTTTATGTAATTAGTGCCGTTTAGAAGCTAACGGTGAGGCATCTAACTCCAATTTTTTTTTAAATTTTTTGAAGACCAGGTTTCAAGGAAAAAAATTTTATAATTATTTTTTGTCAAAATGTATCAAAAATGCGGAGCTCGGTTTTGTTTTATCACGATCAAATTTTTATTTAATTAGTGCCGTTTTAAAACAAACAATAAAAATCTAACTACTATTATTTTCAAAAATTTCTGAAAATAGAATTTCGAATAACAAATTTCTAAAATTAATTTTTTTGAGAAGTTACCGAAAATGCACAGCTCCATTTTCTTTTTTATAATTTCCAAAGTGGTAATGCAATTTTATTTAAATTAGTGCTGTTTTAAAGACAATATTGTAAGATAATACTCCAATTTTTTTCAAAATTTTATAAAAACCGAATTTAGAAGTACAAATTTCTAAAATTTTATTTTTCACAAAATAAATTAAAAATCCGGAGCTTCAGTCTTTTCCCATATTTTCCATATTAACGATCCAATTTTAATATAATCAATGCCGTTTCAAAGAAAAAAGTAAAAAACACCACTCCAATTTTTTCCGAAGACCGGATTTTGAGGCACAAATTTTTAAAAATTATTTTTTCACAAAATTAAATTAAAATGCGGAAAGTTCCATTTCTTTTTTATATTTAATAATAACGATTAAATTTTAATAAAATTAGTTCCGTTTTAAAGAACTCAGTGTAAAACACTACACCAATTTTTTTCAAAATTTTCTAAAGACCGGATTTTGATGCACGATTTAAAAAAATTGATTTTCTTAAAAATGAACCGAAAGAGCATAGCTTCACTTCGTTTCATAGAATTTTAATATTATAGATCCAATTTTAATATAATTAGTGCAGTTGTGGACCCAACAGTGTAGGACACTATTCCAATTTTTTTCAAAATATTCTGAAGACCGAGTTTGGAATAAAAAAAAAATAAAATTTATTTTTCTGAAAATGTATTAAAAATACGTTCTTATATTTAACGATCCAATTTTGATGTAATTAGTGCCGTTTTGAAACCATTCTACCCTGTGTATGTTAATATTAGCACCCTCGGGGTGCGCGTCCAGTCGTTTCCAGGAATTCGCAAAACATTCATGCCAAGCACCGTAAACGAAAGTTCGTAACAAAGAGCATCTCTCAGATTCCAAAACACAATTACCCCCACGAGTCGTTAACTACAAGAGCTCCCTAATTCCCAATAACTATCAAAGTATTCCGACTTTAACTCCCAAACAAGATAGTTTCGTGGCCTGACGATCCTTCATGTTCTTTTTCAGTTCGATGTCAGGCGGTTTGAGCAGCAGTTGTCTCCAGCAGCGCGACGCTACTGGTTATCCTTATATGTTTCACGATCCGTTGCACTCTTTGAGTTCTTCGTACAATTCGAGGGCTTCAGCTTGCAATCCTGCAGTGGCTCACGCCCAACCGACAACTCATCCCTCTTACGCTTCTGGCACCACACCGACTTCAGTACCTGCCTCTACCGGAACCGGTATGTATTTTTAATCCACCAACTTTAATACGAAAGATGTTTTCTTTATAAACCGAGGTTACAGTCCGGGTTGTGGCCCTCGGGCGCCCAATTTAAACGCGCGAGATGAATATTTATATTTTTTTACGGCGGCGCCGGAAGAAGGGGCCAATTCGGAACGATAGATTGGCAATTTAGCGAAACCACATGCAAAGAGGAAGCGGAATTAAAGGAAAATATCAGAATTGGGGAGGGGCTTCAATGAAAAAATGTAGTTCTTCCATCAGATTCTTCCAAATTTTCAATTTTTTACCCCAGGCTTTAGGTTTATTTCTATTTCTTCAGAATTTCATTCTCAAGTCCGAGATTTTCAAATTTGCAGTCTCAAATTTCAACTAAAAAATGTCCAAAAATCCGTAATTTTCACGCACCAAGTTTTTTTTTGCTCAGATTTCTTCGAAGTTGAGGAATTTGTGATGCCAAAATTTGTCATTTTTGGTCGCAAATCTCGAAAATTAACAAAATACATCGTCTAAAACGATTCAGGCTTCGTTCCAAAATCTAATTACCCAAAAATTTGGTTTAAGTTCCTACAAGTTTAAACCTCGATATCACGGTTATTTACAAAACAATTTTAAACTATTGTGCTCATTTAACGTAGAATTTTACGCAGAATCCAAAACTGGCCGATTTTTTTAGGTACGTCAATAAATAACCCAATCAGAAGCGTTAAAGTTGCGGACAGTGAATTTTTAGTTCCAAACCTCAATACCTTGCTCATCTTTGAAGCAATCCTAAACTATTAATGCTCATTTTATGCAAAATTTCACGCAGAATCTAAAACTGGTTGATATAAGATATAAAAGTAAATTTTTAAAAATTTCCTTTAACTTCAAGATCTCGCTTAATTTCAATGGAATCCCACACTATTGGTGCTCATTTTACGCCGAATTTCGCGCTGAAATCAAAACTGAGCGAATTTTTAACGTACGTCAATAAATAACCAAGTTAGAAGCGCTTAAAGTTCCGGATAGTAAATTTTTAGTTCTTCCATGTACTAATAACCTCGAGATCTCGCTTATTTTCACAGCAATCCTAACTCATTTTACGCAGAATTTCGCGCAGAATCCAAAATACAAAATTTTTACGTATGTCAATAAATAACCAAATTAGAAGCGCCTAAAGTTGCAGAATCTGATTCAAATTCGATTTCAAAAATTTCCAAAAAAATCGTTTTATTTTACAAATGGACTAAATTTTGAAATAAATTTTATTAAAATAACAGATTTTTACGTGTTTTTTTTTTATTGAAACTATAACTAGCTCAATTCGACAAAATATTTGTCTTGAAAAATTAAGATAAAAAAAATCTATGAAAACTTTCAAATAAGTTGATTAGTTTTATTTCAATCGCTACAGATTTCTACTCAGTTTATGCAGAATTTAACGAGGATTTCATCGGTGTGCTCAGTTTTGATCAAAGTCTCAGATATTTAGGGCTGGAGTCATGAAAAAGTTGCATTATAAATCGACATGCGAAAATGTTTAATTTTCGGTGTAATTTCTCCAAATTTGGAAAATTTTCCGTTCCAAAAACTGCAAAAGTTTTAAAAAAATTGCATTATTTTTCAAATTAATTGTTTTGAAATCTTGTTTCTTCTTCAGATTTTGATTTCAGCTAACTGTTCTTCTTTAAGTCTTTGTGTGGTTTCAACCTTTTAGACCTTTTGGCCTTTAGATGCTCTTAATTTTTGAAATTTAAAAATTTTAGAAGCTGATCCTGAAAATCTTTAAAATTGAGCATTTTTTTAAAGTATGCGAATTTCTCATACTAGTTTTCAAGCTTCTCCTAGTTTTCCAAATTTTCATTCAAAATAATTTTGAATCTTTAAAAATTTATTTTTTTTGATGTTACAGCTACGAATTTGTATTGATTTCACCAATTTCTAGTTTTTCTTTCTAATTTTTTTGTATTTTCTCCTCTTGTGTAAATTTCAATTCTCATTTCATCAAATTTTTCAAATTTTCTTTTAGTTTACTGAAACTGCTAAAACCAAAATTTCTTGCAAATTTGTGTCTTCTTCTCTTTGGACGTTTTTAATCCATCAACTTTAATTTGCAAATTTGCAGTCTCAAATTTCAACTAAAAATGTCCAAAAATCCGAAATTTTTCGAAAATCGCTGTCAGTTATGCACAAGAATTATTTTTTTGCTCAAATTTTCTTCATTTGCACAAGAATTGAGAAATTTATGAGGTCAAAATTTGTCATTTTTGGACGCAAATCTCCTAAATTAAGAAAAGATATCGTCTAAACCCATAAACTAGGTTTGGTCCTAAAACCTCATCGCCCAAGAATTTGGTTTAACTAAGTTAATATCTAGGTTATTTACATAGCAATCTTAAACAATTGGTGCTCATTTTACGCAGAATCCAAAACTGGGCAAATTTTTCACATACGTCAATAAATAACCGAATTAGAAGCGTTCAGAGTTGAGGAGAAAAAAATTTTAATTCCCAAATGTATGTATAAACCTCGAGATCTAGCTTATTTTCACACCGATCCTAAACTATTGGTGCTCATTTTACGCAGAATTTCACGCAGAATCCAAAACAGGCCGAACTTTTCACGCACGTCAATTAAAAACCAAATTAGAAGAGTTTAAATCTGATTCAAAATTCTTCTAAAATTTCTAAAAAATCGTTTTATTTTCCAAATTGACTAAATTTTAAAATATAATTCAACAAACTGACTAATTTTCATGCTTTCTTTTGATTGAAACTAATACTAGCTCGATTCGACCAAAAATTCGCCTTAAAAAATAATTTGAAAAATCAAAATAAAAAAAATCTATCCAAATTTTCATATCTCGATAAGTTGATTAATGTTGTTTCAATCGCTACAGATTTCTACTCAGTTTATGCAGAATTTCACGAAGATTTCATCGGTGTGCTCAGGTTTAATCAACGCCTCCTAACACCTGAGATATTTGGGACTAAAATATAAAAAAGTTGTATTACAAATCCACACAATTCGGGCAAAAATATTTTCAAAAAATTGCATTATTTTCCAAATTAACAGTCTGAGCAGAATTGAGCATTTTCTCTCATTGAATCTGATAATATTTCAGACAAGTTTGGCTTTCTTCTCAGTTTCAGAACAGTTTCCGTCTTTTAAAGTATGCGGATTCCCTATTCTCTAGTATTCAAGCTCAACAACTCTTAGTTCATCTCTTAGTTTTTCAAAATAATTTTGGATCTTAAGAAATTTGAGATTTTTTCAATGTTATAAATTTTCCGATTTTTAATTTTTCTCATTTTTTTTTGTTTCTTCTCCTATTTAATGTTTGTAAATTTCAATTTTCATTTTCTTCAGTTACTTCGAAGTTTTTTTTATTTTATTGAGGCTGCTAGAACCAAAATTCTTTGCAAAGTTTTCTGTTTTTCTGTAGACGTTTTAATTCACATTTACGTAAATTCGGTCGTTTTTTTTTTAATTTCGGACTTCCTTGAGTTCCTAGATTTTCTATATTTATTAGATTTCCTTTTATTATTAATTATCCTTCATTTTCCTTCGACATTTTTTCGACTGTTTCAAAGTTGTTTTTCTTCACTGCTCAGAATTTTGAATTCTCAATTATTTTTCTGCTTCTTATTCTTCTTCTATTTTTTGACAAGATTTATTTTCACCACTCCCTTTTTCACGTGTTTTTAGCCATTTCTACAGTTAAAATGACCTGAAGCCCGAGATTTTCCGGTCCTAAAAATAACCGAAGTCAAATATTGAAATAACCACGTAGAAAACTTGTTCTTAATTGTCGAAGAAATCAGATTTTGATGGTCTGAAAAGTGTGTTTCGTCATCAAGATAAAATTAGCAGGACGATAAGTGCCCCAATTGGTGCAAAGTGTGATCATTCTTTTCATTTCGGCATCGCGAAAAGCCCCTTCTGTGTACGTCTAGTAAATCTCATGTATGAGCTCCAACTCGCTTATCTGATGGAAAGGAGCGAGTTTAGCAGTTTTCCCGGTTCGCCGCCGTAAATTTCATTGTCCGTGATCAGTTTAAAGTGGCGGAGGGTGGTTTCCAATTCTCGGCTCGGCGAACGCTCAATAATGTGCGAACTAAAGCGAGGGTGGGGACACCGTTGTTCTGGTTGCAAGCTTCGTTTGGTACCTTCTCTCCCGAGACCCCGCTAACCCCAACGCCGGTACCTTTTGTTCATTGCATCTTTTCGCAGGCGTGATATCGGCCGGCGTCTCCGTGCCCGTGCAGATACCCAGCCAGACGCCCGATCTCTCCTCCAACCTCACGTCCAACTACTGGCCGAGGATTCAGTGATCTCAACTTTTCGGGTTTCCTCCGCCGAGCATCCTCGTGCACCAGGACAACCCGACTTTGACTCCGCCAGTCATCGCGCCGCCGACAGAGGAGTCGTCGTAATCAGCGCCACCTGGTGAGGGTGGGAGGAAGCCGCGGCCCACGGACTGCAGGGTACTTGTGAATAGTGTAAATAGCGCGGGACTCAAAAGAGACCGTTTCGGACGCGGGACGCACGTCTTCAGGGTGTTTCCACTTTTTTGTCCGGTATGATACTTGTTTTTTTGCAATAGCCACAAACACGAGCTGGGAGGGGGCGTGAGCCCCCGACTGGTGGTATTCGTCTCTGAATAATTACATAGCAATAATTATATGTCTTACTTTAAGCCATGTTTGTAATATTAATGAATGTTATGGACTGTGTTAACACAATCAATTTTAGGCAGTTTTTAGTTCCTAAAAGGCAAGCTTAATCGGATCTTTTTTATAATAGTAATAGTGATATTCAAGTATTATTCAATGTCGTGTAAATTATTGTTGCTGTGATTAACTTTAAATTATACATTGAAGTTTTATGTAGACTAGATTTCGCTGTTTAGATGTGTAAAAACTATAGTGCATTTGTGGAATAATAAACAAGTAATCCACTAACTAATTTATTTATTAAACACCGAAAAGCAGGCCCAGGTCAAGGAGGAAAAAGAAAAAAGAAAAATCATTGAAAATTCAAAATCCAAAGAGAATCGAAAAGTATTAAAAAGTTGAAAAAAACATAAAACAACCAAGCAAAAAATTTTATTACTAGCAGATCGAATAAATAAACAAAAATAAAAATTAAGAATCTGCAAAAACTCGAGCATCATAAACAAAAACAACATCCACAACCTGCTAAAAATTCAAAAAGAAAAAACGTCGGTAAATTCGGCAGTTCGGTAAAAATTATTAAAGAAAAAATTGAAATGCAGATCTACAATTATTTTGAATGAATTACTAAAAGATCTTGTTAAGTGTGCAAAATTGCAACATTTTTGAACAGAAACTTAAAAAAAATATATTTTAGAACTATTAAAAACTACACTTTTTGCTATAGAAAACAGTATTTTTGGTAATTTTAAAAATAAAACAGTCAAACTTGGTAGTGTTTTTCTTTTACACAAGCTCTTTATTAAGTGTGCTAAATGGCAAAATTTTTGAGCAAAACACAGTCATTTTAGATTTTTTTTATTTCAGGACCAATAAAAAAATTGCACTTTTTGCTATAAAAGTCAGTATCTTTGATAATTTTCAAGATAAAAAAGTAAAATCTGCTCCTCTTTACAAGTTCTTTAAGTGTGCTAAATTGCCAAGTTTTGTATCCCAAGACAATCATTTTAGAAATTTTTTATTTTGAGATCTTTACAAAAATTGCACTTTTTACTGTAAAAGTCAGTATCTTTGGTAATTTTAAAGATAAAACTGTCAAACTTGGCAGTGTTGCTCCTTTTAACAAGGTACTAAGTGTGCTAAATTTCAAAATTTTTGAACAAAACACAGTCATTTTAGAACCATTAAAAAAAATTGCACTTTTTGCTAAAAAATTAGTATCTTTGGTAATTTTAAAAATAAAGTAGTAAAATTTGGTAGTGTTATTCCTTTTTACAGGTTCTCTAAGTGTGCTAAATGGCAAAATTTTTGAACAAAACACAGTCATTTTAGACTTTTTTTATTTCAGGACCAATAAAAAAATTGCACTTTTTGCTATAAAAGTCAGTATGTTTGATAATTTTCAAAATAAAAAAGTAAAATTTGTCAGAGTTACTCCTTTTTACAAGCTCTTTAAGTGTGCTAAATTGCCAAATTTTTTATCCTAAGACAATCATTTTAGAAATTTTTTATTTTGGGATCTTTACAAAAATTGCACTTTTTACTGTAAAAGTCAGTATCTTTGGTAATTTTAAAGATAAAACAGTCAAACTTGGCAGTGTTGCTCTTTTTTACAAGGTATTAAGTGTGCTAAATTTCAAAATTTTTGAACAAAACACAGTCATTTTAGAACCATTAAAAAAATTGCACTTTTTGCTAAAAAATTAGTATCTTTGGTAATTTTAAAAATGAAGTAGTAAAATTTAGCAGTGTTATACCTTCTTACAAGTTCTATAAGTGTGCTAAATAGCAAAATTTTTGACCAAAAAACAGTCATTTTAGAATTTTTTTATTTTAGAACCATTAAAAAATGCACTTCTTGCTATAAAATTAGTATCTTTGGTAATTTTAAAGATAATATAGTAAAATTTAGCAGGGTTACTTCTTTTTACAAGTTTTCTAAGTGTGCTAATTGCAAAATTTTTGAACAAATGCCAGTCATTTTAAATTCTTTTTCTTTTAGAACTATTCAAAATTATTGCATTTTTTGCTATAAAAGTCAGTATCTTTGGTAATTTTAAAGATAAAACAGTCCAACTTGGCAGTGTTACTTCTCGTTACAAGCTTTTTAAGTGTGCTAAATTACAAAAATTTTTTACCAAAGACAGTCATTTTAGAATTTTTTTATTTTAAGACTAAAAAAAATTGCTTTTTTTTATAAAAATCAGTATCTTTGATAATTTTAAAAATAAAGCAGTAAAATTTAGCGGTGTTACTCCTTTTTCCAAGCTCTTTAAGTGTGCTAAATTGCAAATTTTTTTAAACAAAACATAGTCAATTTAGAATTTTTTATTTTACAACCATTTAATAAATTGCACTTTTTGCTATAAAAGTCAGTATCTTTGATAATTTTAAACATAAAACTATTAAACTTGGCGGTGTTACTTCGTTTTACAAGCTCTTTAAGTGTGCTAAATTGCCAAATTTTTTATTCAAAGACAATAATTTTAGAAATTTTTTATTTTGGGATCTGTAAAAGTCAGTATCTTTGGTAATTTTAAAACAAAACAGTCAAACTTGGCAGTGTTGCTCCTTTTTACAAGGTATTAAGTGTGCTACATTTCAAAATTTTTGAACAAAAGTCATTTTAGAACCATTAAAAAAATTGCACTTTTTGCTAAAAAATTAGTATCTTTGGTAATTTTAAAAATGAAGTAGTAAAATTTGGTAGAGTTATTCCTTTTTACAAGTTCTCTAAGTGTGCTAAGTAGCAAACTTTTTGACCTAAAAACAGTCACTTTAGAATCTTTTTATTTTAGAACCATTAAAAAAATGCACCTTTTGCTATAAAATTAGTATCTTTGGTAATTTTAAAGATAATATAGTAAAATTTAGCAGGGTTACTCCTTTTTACAAGTTTTCTAAGTGTGCTAATTGCAAAATTTTTGAACAAAAGACAGTCATTTTAAATTCTTTTTATTTTAGAATTATTCAAAATTATTGCATTTTTTGCTATAAAAGTCAGTATCTTTGGTAATTTTAAAGATAAAACAGTCGATCTTGGCAGTGTTACTTTTCGTTACAAGCTTTTTAACTGTGCTCAATTACAATTTTTTTTAACCAAAGACAGTCATTTTAGAATTTTTTATTTTAGAACCATTTAAAAAATTGCACTTTTTGCTATAAAAGTCAGTATTTGAGATAATTTTAAAGATAAAACAGTAAAATTTGGCAGTGGTATACTCCTTTTAGCAAGTTCTTTGAGTGTGCTATCTTTAAAATTTTTTGAACACAAGATAATCATTTTAAAATTTTAGATTTTTTTTTATTTTCGAACTATTAAATAAAAATGCCCTTTTTGCTATAAAAGTCAGTATCTTTGATAATTTTAAAGAAAAAACAGTACAATTTGGCAATGTTTCTTCTTTTTACAACTTCCTTAACTGTGCTAAATTGCAAAATTTTTGTTTTAATTTTTTACTTTAAGACCATTAAAAAAATTGCACTTTTGCTATAAAATTCAGTATCTTTGGTAATTTTAAAGATAAAAAAAAGATAAAAGCCCAGTAATCCAATAACTTTTTTATTTATAAAAACATAGAGAGTCTTCAATATCACCGGTCAATTATCCGAAAAAATGACCCCGCTGCTTCCCACCAGTGGGGTCGTCTCGGTCACCCCTTCATGAACAAGCCTCGTATACCGATGAGGGGGAAACGGCGGTCGATTCCTGTGCTCCTTCATCTGGTAATAAAACCCGAAAGTGGTCATGACCACCAGCAAAATACTCTGAACAACATCCAAGATCTGAAACGGAGGATCAATCGTCGCCATATTAAAATCCTTCACCACGATCCGTCGAAACGAGTTAATAACAATATACTGAAGATTCCCTCCAGTGTAGTAATTCAGCGCTGCGACGCACGCATAGGCGCCGAGGAAACTGCAGGCGAAGACGTGGCCTTCCAGGGTCCACATGGTCCAAATCGTTTGGAACGCGACGATGATGCAGGCGAAAGTCAACCAGAAGTTGGCGTTGTTGTGGAAGATCCTCAAGTCAGCTGGAATTAGACTGTAGCGTGAGTTTGACAGAGGGAAGTCTCACCTACGCCCGCGTAGAAGATGATGGAGGCCATGAGGAACCCGGCGAGGAAAAACGTCACGCTGGCTGAGAAGATGGGAATTCCGAACTTCCACCAGAAGAACAACCACAGCGAGCCGTAAATAAGCCCGATGATGATGGACGTGGTGGTTTTCTCTCCAACGGTCAAACTCGCTTCGCTCGCCGATAAAATCCCGTAAGTTACGAAAACCCCCAGAGCAAACCCGATGAGATACAGAGTGAGCCTGAAAAATCTGTGTCCGAAGAAGTTCACGAACCCCCCGAAAATCAACAGCACCGCGCAGATGAGCTTCCAATGGGGGGACACAGGGCCGTTGCAGGTCTCGCTCTGGTTTGTCACATCGCACCCGTATGAAACCGCAGGGACGTAAGCAGAGGTTCTATTGTTGTGGCTCGCTATAATTGCGAACACCTGTCCTACGCCCCTGTACGCGCTGTAGAGTTTTCGGTACTTAAAATAGCCCTCGCCGCTGGATACTTTGTATCCATGGGCTTTGATCGCCTCCACGGTCAACATGTTTGAAATCCCGGTGAAGTAGTGGTGGTCGTCGAAGTCGTTTTCGTGCAGATACAAGTGGTACAGGTCCACCTGGATGGTGTCTTGGTCGCAGGTGGTGTCAAAGGCGGAGGGCGCCTGACTTTGCACTATTATGACGTCGTCGGTGTACGAGACGAGTTGGTATGGGGCGAATTCCGTCGAGAAACTTAAATTGCAACCTCCGGGCACCGGATCTAAAATTTACAAATAAATAAATAAAAAACTAATTATATTTTATCTAAATTCGCGGCGAATTTTACGTCAAACTGTCAATTTCTAGGGAGGTGATGATACCAACCTTCTCGTCTTAAAAACACCAAAATTAGAAAAGATTTCAACGTTAAATAAACAAATGACTGTCAAAGAGCACATTTGCAGCTAAAATCGACTGTAGGTAATCTAAATTTGCAGCAAATTTTACGTCCAAATAAACAACTGTCAATTTCTAGAGAGGTAACGATGCCAACTTTGCCACCCTTAAAATTGCCAAGCATTCATCAAGATCCCAACCTTAAATAATGTAATAACTGCCAAAGTAGATATTTCAACCTAAAACGACCAAATTAACATAAAATTTTACGTCAAAACCGAGAAATGTCAATTTCCAGAGTAGCCATAATAAATTTAAAAAAAAGTCAATTGTCAAAGTGACATTTACAATCTAAATTGTATGTAATCTAAATTCACAACAAATTTAATGTCAAAATAGACAAGTGTCAGTTTCTAGAGAGGAAATGATGCCAACCTAGTCATCTTAAAAAAACCAAAATTATCAAAATGTTAACGTTAAATAAAGAAATGACAGTCAAAGAGCACATTTGCAGCCAAAATCGACTGTAGGTAATCTAAATTTGCAGCAAATTTTACGTCCAAATAAACAACTGTCAATTTCTAGAGAGGTAAAGATGCCAACTTTGCCACCTTAAAATTGCCAAGCATTCATCAAGATCCCAACCTTAAATAATGTAATAACTGCCAAAGTAAATATTTCAACCTAAAACGACCAAATTAACAGAAAATTTTACGTCAAAACCGAGAAATGTCAATTTCCAGAATAGCCATAATAAATTAAAAAAAAAAGTTAATTGTCAAAGTGACATTTACAATCTAAACCAATTGTATGTAATCTAAATTCACAACAAATTTAATGTCAAAATAGACAAGTGTCAGTTTCTAGATAGGTAATAATGCCAACCTAGCCATCTTAAAAAAACAAAATTATCAAAATGTCAACGTTAAATAAACAAATGACAGTCAAAGCGAACATTTTTCATAGAAACCGACTGACTGTCTTTAAGCTAACTTCACAGCAAATTCAACCTCAAAATAGACAAATGTCAATTTCTAGGAAGGTGATAATGCCAACCATGTCACCTCAAAATTTCCAAAAATTCGTCGAAAATCCAACTTTTGATAAAAAATCACTTTAAAAGCGGACATTTGCAACCTAAACCGAATAAATACAAAGCGAATTTTACGTCAAAATAGACAAATGTCAGTTTCTATGGAGGTAATGACACCAACCTTATTATAAAATGTCGGAAAACTCATCAAAATTGCAACCTTTACTAAAGAAATAACGGCCAAAGTGAATAATTGCAACCAAAAATGACCAAATTTTCAGAAAATTTTACGTCAATGTGACATTTACAATCTAAATCTTCACAGAAAATTTCATGTCAAAATAGACAAATATCAGTTTCTACAGAGATAGTGATGGCAACTTTGTCATCTTAAAAATACCAAAATTGTCAAAATTTTAACGTTAAATAGACAAATGACAGTCAAAGTAAACATTTTTCATATAAACTGACTGTTTGTAACTTAACTTCACAGCAATTCAGCGTCAAAATAAACAAATGTCAATTTCTAGTGGGCAATAATGCCAAGCATGTCCCCTTAAAATTTTGCAAGATTTATCGAAATTCTATTTTTTTAAAAAGAAACAACTGCAAAAGTGGGCATTTGCAACCTAAGCAAGCTAAATTCAAAGCGAATTTTACGTCAAAATGAACAAATGTCACTTTATAGGGAGGTAACGTTACCAACCTTATTTTTATAAAATTTCCATAAACTCATCAAAATTCCAACCTTCAATAAAAAATTAACAGTCGAAGTAAACCTAAATAGATTTAATTCACACCGAATTTACGCCAAAGTGGATAAAATGTTAATTTTCAAGAAGATAATAATGCCAACTGTGTCGTTCTAAAAACACCAAAATTATTTGATTTGTTTATCAACGACTGTCAAAGCGCAGATTTGCAACCTAAATTCAGAACAAATTTTACGTCAAAATGAACAAATGTCAATATCTAGGAAGGCAATGATGCCAACTGCCAAAAAAGAGCAAAAAGGACAAATGTCAATTTATAGGGAGCTAATGATGGCAACCTTGTCACCTTAAAAATACCAAAAAAAATTAACAAATGACTGTCAAATTTGTACAATTGAACCTAGCCAACTCTAGTACACTTGATGACTACCTTTAGAGGTATAAACAGTGACGACGACGAGGGCCCTGGTCCAGTTCAGCGCCTCCACGTAAAACGTAGTCTCGTCCTTGTCAAAGGAGACCAACCCCACGTTGGCCCCCATCACCGACGCTTTCCTCTTGAATTTGCGGTTTGAAGATAGCGTCACATTGTAGGGATACGAGTGTACTTGAACAATAAAAAACCCCACATCCTCCCGTATGCGCCTCACCCATATTTCTGATAACCCCGTCAAGTTGATAAACCTCGTCCGCACCGCTGTTGTGCTATTATCCGGGTTATAATCTCCCAAATCGAACGTCACCCTTTGACCTAAAAAAGTGAGGTTATCTCCTCAAACTCCCCCAAAACCACAAAGACTCACCTGTAGCCACCCCTAAACACAGCACCCATGCCAACAGAAGTCTCATCTCGCATAATTTCCCCACAAACTCTCGTAATCAGCTGTGATAACCAAAATATAAACAGCAGGTTAGAGACAGTACGCCATCACGCATGCGTGATTGGTGGAAATGTGCGATCGCGTCTTGTTATTATCTGTGTTTTTGACAGTTGCCGCTAGAGGCGCCGCGGTTGTGTCATGGTTGACAGGCGATCAATGAATTTGTACTACGGTAGTGAGTAAATTAGTGTTGTGCCATGAATTTATTTTAAATGTTCGATTCCGGTGGAGGAGGATAATGGGGAAGGACCAAGAACTGCTCGAGGCAGCCCGGAAGGGCAATGTGGCCGTCGTGGAGAAGATCCTAGGGCAAAGGGCCAAAAGGAGTGGCCCTCTTGCAAGGTGGGTTGTTGGATCAGCTGGTGGTTTTCGGGGGAAAATTCCGCGGTTTTGTATGAACAAGGGGGTGTGAACACCACCAGTGTTCTTTCATGTTTTCAAACTACCTGTGGCAGTGATTCATTGTAATTTATTTGCTTCTTTATGATTCACAGACCCTCGAGCTCTTGCAAATTGTATCTAATTGTCACAAGTACAGGAATTAGCGGAGGAATTTTTTTCGGTCGTTTAACTCGAATTAGGCGGAGAACTTCCACTGGATTTATTTGTGGCAACTTTCTCCAGATAACCTGTTACTCCTCTGTTGGTCAAGGCTCTTCAGAGCGGACAAAAAACTCACTTTTTTAGTAACAATAACTGCACTCAGACTGACAAAATTGGAGATTTAGCAGTGAAATTACTCACCGGTTGTTACATAATTGCGTGTTTCCCAACACTTTCTGTCTCAGCACTTTATTTATGTTTTATTTATCAGTTTATAGCCTCCATTGACACGATTATTGCGGTGATTCGTTTTAAAGCTGATGACCTGCTAATTGTTCAATAATGGGAAAGTCTGGAAAGAGTATTAAAACGTGGTTAAACGCCGGCTTTGTTTGTTTACTCAATTAGCGATAAGTTCGATCGAATCGAGATAAAAAAACGCTCGTTTTTGTACTAAACTTTCCTCAAAAAACAGGTAGTCTTCTAATTTTAGTTTTATGTTGTCATGTAAATATTTCTCTTTGCGTTTTATGGGCGCTAAAAAATAAACACTGGAGTCATTAGAAACCGTGAAAGATGAGCGCGAGTGATTCAACAGAATTCTTGTGCGAAACGTGTCAAATTTAGAAAAAATCTCGGAAGTGAAACGAGTATTCATACTTTTTTTGTTGTGCTTTTTGTTTGCTATCGTCAGCTAAAAAAATTATCTAGTTCCATCTAGTGGAAAGTACCGTGACGGTGAAACAACGGTTTTTGGGAGGCGTTGAAATATGTTTCATGTTGGTAACACTGTTTTTTTGACCGACAACCACTCTGTGAAGTGTCAAGAAGTTTGGTGGAAAATGTGTCATTGTTTTTTCTATTATAATAAGAATATTTGTGAGAAAGTTGAGAATTGAGCTTAAAAAAGTGACAATGTGATGAGTTAAAAATTCCTAAAGAACAGTGTTGCCACTCTGAAATGTTTTTGATCAGAAAATCGGATTATAATGAACTAGTTATAGGCTAAAAATTGTCAGATCTCGATCTCGATAGACCGAAGAATTTAAAAAATAATAAATTAATTGAAGATAACCTTTATGACAACTTCCAACTTTTCAGATTCCTAAATTTGGAAATTTTTAGGTTTCTGGAATTTTACAATTTTTTTTTTTTGGTTTGAGAATGTTAGAACTCAAACCTTGCTTGAAAATAACAGAAAATGTATTTAAACTTTCAGAAATTGAAGACGCAAAATCTGAAAAATTTAAAGAAAAATCGTGGGGTTCATTTTCCTGGGAGATCGGTGTTTCAGTCTTAGGAAATCAGGGGAAATCGTTATGAAATGAGTGAAATTAATAAAAAATCAGGGGAAATCATTGAGGCAACAATAGGAAATCAGGGAAAGTTAGAGAAAATCACAAAGAAATAAAGGAGAGGTTGGACGAAATCACATAGAAATCAGAAGAAGTTTGACGAAATTACCAAGAAATTAGGGGAATTTAGACGAAATCTCAAAGAATAAAGGAGAAGTTAGACGAATTCACATGGAAATCAGGGGAAATTTGACGAAATCACAAGGAAATCATAGGAAGTTTCACGAAATTATAAATAAATTAAGGAAATTTAGACGAAATCACAAAGAATAAAGGAGAAGTTGGATGAAATTACAAGGAAAACAGGGGAAGTTTGACGAAATCACAAGGAAATCAGGGGAATTTAGATAAAATCACAAAGAATAAAGGAGAGGTTGGACGAATTAACAAGAAAATAAGGGGAAGTAGGACAAAATTTCGAGGAAATCAGGGGAATTTAGACAAAATGACAAAGAATAAAGGAGAGGTTGGACGAAATCACAAGGAAATCAGGGGGAGTTTGACGAAATTACAAATAAATTATAGAAATTTAGACGAAATCACCAAGAATAAAGGAGAGGTTGGAGAAAAAATAAAATTCTTAGAATCTGATTATTTAGAGCTCGAAAATCTCAGCGAAAAAAGTCCTAATCTTTCAGATTCATATTTTTTTATTTTTTGGTCTAAAAATGTAGGAAACTCAGATTCGGATAACTTCAGATCTTAAGAACGACTGAAAAAATTTAACTGAAAATTGAAAAATCTGAAAAAAAAAATTGAAAAATCTGAAAAAAAAAATTGGCGCGATCGTCCAAATTTACAGATGTTTAGATTTTTTGGTCTGAGAATGTAAAAAACTCAGGATTTAAAAAAACCTAGAAAACCAGAACTGTCAGGAACTAAGATTGTCTCAATTGTTCAGATTTATATATTTTTTTATTTTAATTTTTTTTTAATTTCCTTCTGTTGTCTATGGTATTGCCCGATTATGCAGTGTCATGGTGATAGTTAATTTTCTGAACACCCTGTATGTATAGGTCGACTTTAAATCATATTTTCTAAATTTCAGAAAAGATGAAAATGGTGGATGCGCCGGGAATTTTAAATTATTTAAATTTGGTACCGGGTGTTGAATGAGTTATGGAAAATTAAGATTCACTTATTTTATTATTATTAATTTAAAGCAAAATGTTAAATACAGGCTGTTCCAAAATTGCCTTTGAATTGACAAAAAAATGAGAACTGATGACCTAAAACCGAAAAATCTGAGAAAAAAATCGTTCAAGTTTACAGATTTTTATATTCTTTGGTCTAAGAACTTCATAGATTGGCATCGAATGAGAAAATGTAAAAGTTCTAGGAACCAAAATCCCAAAAAAATCTGAGAAAAAATGGTTCAATCATCCAAATTTTACAATTTTTCTTTCTCCTTCGGTCTGAGAATCTAAAAAACTCTCACGTTGCCATATTTCCTCAACTTTTCTACAATCTTAATTACAGTTTATCTTGTAACTAATGAAGGCGTGTTGATTGTAGGATTTAAGGTTTTAGCGAACTGGTAAACTTTCATTGTGAACATTTTATGGGCTCTCGTTAAACTGCATATAAAATTGAGCTCAGAAAATAGATGGCATACAGTCGGTTCACTGTAGAGTTTAATTCGAAATTGAGGAAACTTTTTAGTTTTGAATTTAATTTTTGGCCTCAGAACTGTCATTAAAAAAAATTAATTAATTAATATGTAAAAACAGTGACAATGACAACATTTTTCGCTCTTGACTGTAATTGATTTGGGGGTGGAAAAATATTCCACTCGTGTAATTTCTCTGTGAAGAATGAAGCCCCTAAACTTCGCATTTATAATGAAAATGAAAAACTTTATTGCATGTATTACAGTAGGCTTTCTTCAAATATTGTTTTAGTGACAAGGTTATCCACATATTTATTTATTTGGAGTGTAATAAAATTGTTTAAATAAAGCGTGGAATCACCACTTTTCCAATCAAATCGCAAACATGTCAAACATGTTATTTTATTAGATATTCGGTGGTTATTATCACCTACTTATCACTTTTTGTGTGAAATTTCGGGCGTGATAATTCAAGTATTTTATTAACAGCACTCGCATCTTCACTCCAGATAAGAAACTCCAGTATTTGGAGCGAATATTTTCTCGGAGATAAGTCTCTATCTAAATTAGCAACTTAATCCATCGCCTAATGCTTTTGTTGATTACCGGCTGGCAATTTTCGTTGTCCTTAATGCGTCGTCTGGGGCGAATATGGGTCGGGTGGGTCCATAAAATTAATTGGGCCAGACACGCAAACGGCCCTGGACACAATTACGTCATGACAGCCTATGAGTGGAATTTGCAGGGTCAATTCATGCACGTAGGTTAAGTAAATGCTGAAAAGGAAGTCGATCGATATAAATGCCGCCGGCGGTGCAAAGTCATTTCGCCACACCCTCACCTTGCTGTCCTCTCCACCCTTTCGGCGGAAAATAGAAAAATCGCTCGAGGGCCACAAGTGGCGATAATGATCACATTTAAGCCACTTGTTTGGACTAATTTTTATTTTTTTTCAGTTTGAGGAGAGGCCCTGGGGCCAACGTGCAAGACAGCAGCGGGTACTCTGCGTTGCACCACGCCGCTCTAAATGGCCACAAGTACGTCCCTGTACACATCAGTTTAAAAAAAATTAATTTCGCTCTTCCAGGGAAATCGTTAAACTGTTGCTCGAACACGACGCTTCGCCAAATATCGTCGACGTTAAAGGGTCGTCGCCGTTGCATCTGGCAGCTTGGTCTGGAAATGTCGATATCGTACGATTACTGCTGAGTGGGCCATCGATTTGCAATGTGAATTTAACGGTAAGTTGTCTTGGTTGGTGATGGTTCAGTTGCCGCAAAAGTGAAGGTATGGCAGTCGTGGCCGAGCGGTTAAGGCGTCTGACTAGAAATCAGATTCCCTCTGGGAGCGTAGGTTCGAATCCTACCGACTGCGAGCGCGTTTTTTTAGCGCGAAGATATTTGGCACGGAAATAGTTATTTATGGAACAAATCGGATACTTTAGAGAGGTATATTTAGACAGCGTTCCAGTTGCAGTTTGACACAAAGAAACTGTCCAAATCTGTAAAACGAAACGTCTAATTATTATTAATTTTGGATGGGCAACGCACCTCTAGTGACAAAATGGATTATTGTTGGCTCTAGTCTTATAAATAACTATTTGGCAACAAGACAATACAGCTTAAATTCGTTTTTTTTAATTTTTTAACATATTAATTGTATCTATAAAAAAACTGAAGAAATAAATAGATATTGGCAATACAAGTCGTTTATTAATTACTGCGGTTTGTTTATTCTGCTTTAAAAAACGCGAGAAAAACGATGGCACAAACCGTTACTTTTTATCTGTTGTAGTTTCGAAGATATCAAGCATTGAACATTTATTTCAAAAATAAACATCAACTATCCGAAACTTTAAACGGCCATAACTCGGTTATTTGTTGTTGGACGTGGATTTGGAATCTGCGCGAAATTCTGCGTAAAATAAGCTATAATTCCGAAAATACGCCAGTTATCGACCGCAGGTTTTAGTCGTGCATTTTCCCAAAAAATTAAATTTTTGACTTTCGAAAAATCTAAAAACAAATTCTTATGTAAAAAAATCGCGAGAAAAACGATGGCGCAAACCGCATCTCAATATCTGTAATAGTTTCTGAGATATTGAGCACGAATTGTTTCGACCTTCAAAAATTTGGCTCTCTGGCTACAACCCAAAAATTCAAACGGCGATAACTTAGTTAATAGTTGACGAAAATTAAAAATTCTTGCGGCTTTGGATTCAGCGTGAAATTCTGCATAAAATGAGACCAAATTTCTTGAGTTTGCTTAATAAATAAACGAGACATTCGCCAAAAACTGTTTTGAAGACGTCGTTTTGGGGTGATTTTCAATCACTGTTTTCAAGATGAAAACGACGTTTAATACATTTGTGTGATACATCAGTCGAAAGAGGAGCTCAAAATCTATCAACTTGCCAAATTTGAGATCGATCGGACAAATAGTTTGAGAGTTATGGCCAAAAATTAAAAAATTGAAAAATTTTCATCGTTTGAGTCGGATTTTTTTTTGGCGAAAAATCGACTATCGAATTTTGGGCTTTTGAGCACTTTTTCTTACGTAAAATGTGCCGAGAAAAACATTGGCGCAAACCGCAACTCAATATCTCTATTAAAGTTTCCGGGATATTTAAGTTTAAAAATTAGGAAAAATTAGGAAAAATGAAAATCAACTTTCCAAAACTTTGATCAGCCATAACTCAGTTATTTGTTGTCGGATCTGAATTTCAATCCCAGATTTGGAATCTGCGGAAAATTCTACATGCACTGATGTCTAGTAACTTAAGTTTATTCCAAAAAATAAGCGAGATATTGAGATCAGAAGTTTGGCAGAGTTTTAGTCATGAATTTCCGCAAAAAATTGCAACTTTCGTCTTTTGTAAAATCTAAAAACTATTTCTTATGTAAAAAATTGCAAGAAAAACAATGGCGCAAACCGCGTCTCAATATCTGAAATAGGTTCCGAGATATCGAGCACGAATTGTTTCGAACCTTCAAAAATTTGGCCCTCTGGCGACAACCCAGAAATTCAAACGGTCATAACTCAGTTATTTGTTGACGAAAATTCAAAATTCTTGCGGCTTTGGATTCAGCGTGACATTCTGCGTAAAATGAGACCCAAATTTGTTGAGTTTGCTTAATAAATAAGCGAGACATTGGCCAAAAACTGTTTTGAAAACGTCATTTTAGGGTGATTTTCAATCACTGTTTTCAAAATGAAACCGACGTTTAATAGCTTTGAATTATACATCAGTCGAAAGAGGAGCTCAAAATCTATGTAGTGGCCAAATTTGAGATCGATCGGGCAAATAGTTCACGAGTTATGGCCAAAAATTAAAAAATTGAAAAATTTTCATCGTTTGAGTCGGATTTTTTTTTCGCGAAAAATCGACTATCGAATTTTGGGCTTTTGAGAACTTTTTCTTACGTAAAATGAGCCGAGAAAAACATTAGCGCAAACCGCATCTTAATATCTCTAATAGTTTCGAGATATTTAACTTTAAAAATAAGGAAAAATGAAAATCAACTTTCCGAAACTTCGATCGGCCATAACTCAGTTATTTGTGGTGGGATCTGAATTTCAATCATGTATTTGGAATCTGCGGAAAATTCTGCGTGCACTGATGTATAATAACTCAAGTTTCCTCCAAAAAACAATCGAGATATCGACATCAGAAATTTGGCATAGTTTTAGCCATGAATTTCCGCGAAAAATTGCAATTTTTGACTTTTGGAAAATGTAAGAACTGTTTTTTATGTAACAAATCGCCAGAAAAACGACGGGACAAACCGCATCCCAATATCTGAAATAGTTTCCGAGATATTGAGCACGAATTGTTTTGAACCTTCAAAAATTTGGCCCTCTGGCGACAACCCAAAAATTCAAACGGCCGCAACTTAGTTATTTGCGGACGAAAATTTAAAATTCTTGCGGCTTTGGATTCAGCGTGACATTCTGCGTAAAATGAGACCAAATTTCTTGAGCTTGCTTAAAGAATAAAAGAGGCATTCGCCAAAAACTGTTTTGGAGACGTCGTTTTGGGGTGATTTTCAATCACTGTTTTCAAGGTGAAAACGACGTTTAATACATTTGTGTGCTACATCAGTCGAAAGAGGAGCTCAAAATCTATCTACTGGCCAAATTTGAGATCTATCGGACAAATAATTTACGAGTTATGGAAAAAAAAAATAAATAAAAATTTTCATCGTTTGAGTCGGATTTTTTTTTCGCAAATAAACGACTATCGAATTTTGTGGTTTTGAGAAAATTTTCTAACGTAAAATGGGCCGAGAAAAACAATGGCGCAAACCGCATCTTAATATCTCTGATAATTTCCGAGATATTTAACTTTAAAAATCAAGAAAAATTAGGAAAAATGAAAATCAACTATCCGATACTTTGATCGGCTATAACTCAGTTATTGACATAACTCAGTTATGCGGAAAATTCTGCATGAAATGAGCTATAATAACGCAAAAATAAGCGAGATGTCGACAATAAAAGTTTGACATAGTTTTAGTCATAAATTGGGTTTGAAGAAATCAAATTTACGATTTTTGGGAAATCTAAAAATTAATTCTTAGTTAAAAAACTGCGAGTAAAACCATAGCGAAAAACCGTGAGCTCTTCTTCAAATCCGTCTTCACTAATTAGCTCCAAAAATTGTTAAGATATTCCAGAAGGTCAACATTTTCATGTGGCATTGTGTTTCAGAGACAAAGTAAAAACGCAATTTGCATTATTATCTGTTGAACGACCTTCAATTAAAAAGAAGTGATACGCACAATTTCCTTTATGTTTTGATAGAATAACAGGGAAAACGATCCTACATAAAAATTACTTAAATTGTTGCTAATTAATTAATAATTGCACCGGAAAATCCCTCGACAAATTTACTAAATGGCTCTTTATGAATTGCAATGTAATAATTAATTTGATGATTAATTGTAAAATATCATGAATCAGAAATTTATACAGAATGATAAACGAACTTTGAAATTTTTATTTTAAGAAAGTCTGTTTATGTCAAAGCGTCTTTAAATTAATAATGACATTGAACAGTGCTGCCAACTGATTTCAAATCTGCAGCACGTACTTTTGTTTTTATTTAATTTTTATTTAGAATAAGTAAACCCTTACATTTTTTGCGGCCTCCGCTTTTTTTTATTTGGAAAAGAAATGTTTGTATAGCATAGTACATGTAAGTGCTTTACTATTTTTAAGCATATTAGTCACCCACATTTATTATTTAAAACAGGAAAGCATTGTTCGCCGCGAACTTGAGTTTCCCAGCTGCATTCACCATTGAATATTTAATGCAAGCAAACAGTTTTCGTTTCGTTGTATTGATTGTTGTAGAAAATTCATAAAAGTTATGCTCAAGAAGCGATTATTGGTGACGTCGCCACTTGTATTTGTGACCGCTGTGAAATTGCACGTTTCCATCGCATTAATTACCACCTCTCGCCTGCGAAAGGAAACGAATCGTCTGTTTTCCCCGCAGCATTTCTCACCATCGATGAATATTAATATCATCAGTCATCCCGTTGTCGTTTTTCCGTTGTAAACGGGAAATCGGTCTAATAAGTCTCGCGTCAAGTGAATTGGCGGAGCAAGTCAAACAAGCAATCGACGTGATTGGCAGCGCAAGAAGGGTCCGTTTGTACAGATTAATCACCATCGGGCCGTATAAATGGTCCGGTGATCCCTTTCACGTTGGCCACTTGAACGACCTTTCGACTGTCAATGTCGCGTCATCCACTATCTTAATTACCGGGCGGAGTGCCGACACGAGTGCCCATCCAGACATTAGTCGATTCGCAAATAAAGCTGCCGCATGAAAGGATTATTTGGGGAAGTGACAAAGCTCGCGGATTTGACGCCGTCACAACGAAATATTAGCGACTTTGTGCAAAGATAAATATTTTAAATTAAGACTGGAGCTGCTTTATGAAAAGCTTTAGTTTAAAAGGTTTGGGCGAGGATTAAGCGTACAGTGGCGGCGGCCGGATTCTTTAATTGCGACGGTGATCTGCCACCAGTACTTGATTCTTAAATTTTGTTATTTATGACAGGTGCCGACATCACACGGATGTATAATAACTCAAAAAATAAACGAGATATCGACATCAGAAATATGGCATAGTTTCAGTCATGAATTTTCGCGAAAAACTGCAAACTTTCGATTTTTCGAAAATCTGAGAACTATTTTTATGTAAAAAATTGAGATAAAAACGATGGCGCAAACCGCATCTCAATATCTGCGATAGTTTTTGAGATGTTGAACACGAATTGTTTCGAACCTTCAAAAATTTGGCCCTCTGACGACAACCCAAAAATTCAAACGATCATAACTCAGTTAAAAGTTGACGAAAATTAAAAATTCTTGCGGTTTTGCATTCAGCTTGACATTCTGCGTAAAACGAGCCGAAATTTGTTGAGTTTGCTTAATAAATAAACAAGGCATCGGCCAAAAACTATTTTGAAGAGGTAATTTTGGAGTGATTTTCAATCACTGCGTTTAAGGTGAAGACAACGTTTAATACCTTTGTGTTATACATCAATCGAAAGAGGAGCTCAAAATCTATCAACTGGCCAAATTTGAGATCGATCGGACAAATAGTTTATGAGTTATGGCCAAAAATTAAAAAATTGAAAATTTTTCATCGTTTGAGTCGGATTTTTTTTTCGGGAAAAATCGACTATCGAATTTTGGGCTTTTGAGAACTTTTCTCACGTAAAATGAGCGATAAAATCAATGGAGCAAACCGCATCTCAATATCTCTGATAGTTTCCGAGATATTTAACTTTAAAAATCAGGAAAAAATGAAAATCAACTATCCGAAACTTTGATCGGCCATAACTCGGTTATTTGTAGTCGGATCTGAATTTAAATTCTAGATTTGGAATCTGCGGAAAATTCTGCGTACACTGATGTATAATAACTCAAATTTACTCTAAAAATAAGCGAGATATCGATATGAGAAATTTGGCATAGTTTTAATCATGAATTTTCGCAAAAAACTCCAACTTTCGACTATTGGAAAATCTAAAAACTATTTCTTATGTAAAAAATCTCTCTCTGGCAACCACCCAAAAATTCAAACGGTCATAACTCAGTTATTTGTTGTCGGATCTGAATGTAAATTCCAGATTTGTATTCAGCGTGACATTCTGCGTAAAATGAGTCAAAATTTGTTGAGTTTGCCTAAGAAATAAACAAGGTATTGACCAAAAACTGTTTGGAAGTGGTCATTTTGGAGTGATTTTCAATGTAAAAACGACGTTTAATACATTCGTATTATACAGGGTGTTCAAAAAATAGCGGACCAACTGATAAGAACGTCAAACTCTAAGACACTGTGAATTAGAAAAGCTGCTTAAAATTTTTATTTGAAGCTTTGTACGGGAACAATATAAGTTTAAATATTGCGAAAAACGGCAACACTGTTCTATTTTTTTGGAAATTATTATTATTATTATTATTACTATAATTTTGTGACCAGAGCAACACTACAATTATTAATAAATCATATAATTGGTTACTATGGTTTAGCTTTGATAACACCTGACCAGTAAAAGTCACAAAGTAGATCAAGAGCCATTTTTTGTTCTTTTCTTGGTGTGCGAATAGTTCTGGGTCGTCCATGATCCTGATAAATTTGGTTCGAATCGGCCCGTTTCACGTACGTTGATATACCTTGACGTTGATAAACTCGTTGAAAAGTATTCTAGAGAAATAAACTCCTCTAGTCTGTGACACCTAAAATTTTTTGACTTTTCTCAAAAAATGGTTATTGTCAGGCACTAGGCAACAAATAATTACTGAATTCTTGAAGTGAAATGTTGCCAGATTAATTTTGCGCTTTTGAGCTTAATTTTAAAAGTGCAAAATAACGATTTGTTTCAACATTTTAGGCATTTAAAGACTGTAAGTATGTAAATGTCACCCAAAACATGAACTCTAGTAGAATTTTGTAAACCTTGAGTTCATCATAAGAAAAATTTTGTGTCACAATTAGCGCCCCTTTAAGTGGCTGTAGATTTCCAACGAAGCGTTCAATAACTGAAAAAAAATAATTTAGCTACTAGTTGTTATCTGAAGATTCACGTAGTGAATAGTTGGTCCGCCATTTTTTAAACACCCTGTATATCATTCGAAAGAGGAGCTCGAGGTCTATCTACTGGCCAAATTTGAGATCGATCGGACAAATAGTTTACGAGTTATGGTCAAAAATAAAAAAATCGAAAATTTTTCATCGTTTGAGTCGGATTTTTTTTTCGCGAAAAATCGACTATCGTATTTTGGGCTTTTGAGAACTTTTTCTTATGTAAAATGAGCCGAGAAAAACAATGGCGCAATCCGCATCTTAATATCTCAAATAGTTTCGGAGATATTTAACTTTAAAAATTACGAAAAATGAGGAAAAATGAAAATCAACTTTCCGAAATATTGATCGGCCATAACTCAGTTATTTGTTGTCGGATCTGAATTTCAATCCCAGATTTGGAATCTGCGGAAAATTCTACGTGCACCGATGTATAAAAACTCAAGTTTCCTCTAAAAAATAATCCAGATATCGACATCAGAAATTTGGCATAGTTTTAGCCATGAATTTTCGCGAAAAACTCCAATTTTCGATTTTTGAAAAATCAAAGAACTATTTTTTATGTAACAAATCGCGAGAAAAACGATGCCGCAAACCGCATTCCAATATCTGGAATAGTTTTCGAGATATCGAGCACGAATTGTTTTGAACCTTCAAAAATTTGGTCCTTTGGCGACAACTCAAAAATTCAATCGACCGTAACTCAGGTAGTTGTTGACGAAAATTAAAAAATTCTTATGTTTTTGGATTCAGCGTGACATTCTGCGTAAAATGAGACCCAAATTTGTTGAGTTTGTTTAATAAATAGACGAGGCATTGGCCAAAAACTGTTTTGATAACGTCATTTAAGGGTGATTTTCAATCAATGTTTTCAAAATGAAAACGTCGTTTAATAGCTTTGAATTATACATCAGTCAAAAGAGGAGCTCGAAATCTATCTAGTGGCCAAATTTGAGACCGATCGGACAAATAGTTTACAAGTTTTGGCTAAAAATAAAAAAATTGAAAATTTTTTATCGTTTGAGTCAAAATTTTTTTTCCCGAAAAATTAACTATCGAATTTTGGGCTTTTGAGAACTTTTCCTTACGTAAAATGCGCCGAGAAAAACAATGGTGCAAACCGCATCTCAATATATCTAATAGTTTCCGAGATATTTAAGTTTAAAAATTAGGAAAAATGAAAATCAATTCCCGAAACTTTGATCAGCCATAACTCAGTTATTTGTTGTCAGATCTAAATTTCAATCCCATATTTGGAATCTGCGGAAAATTCGGCGTGCACTGATGTATAAAAATTCAAGTTTCCTCCAAAAAAATAATCGAGATATCGACATCAGAAATTTGGCGTAGTTTTAGTCATGAATTTTCGCGAAAAACTCCAATTTTCGATTTTTGAAAAATCAAAGAACTATTTTTTATGTAAAAAATTGCGAGAAAAACGCTGCCGCAATCCGCATCTCAATATCTGTAATAGTTTCCGAGATATTGAGCACGGATTGTTTGGAACCTTTCAATTTAACCTTTTCACTGCGCAATGTTTTTTGGAAAATTTTGTAACTCTGCGCGGTTTGTTAGCTCCTGCGACAATATACGTTCCGAGCAGTTGATCGGTGATCTGCCTTAGCGCATATTAACGTCTTGAGCACTTGGCCGATTAACTAGTTTTACAAATGTTCATAGAGATTTTAATTTTCCATAACGTCAATATATTAAACAAGGTAACATTGAGATGAGAGCTGATTATTATGGTAATATTACCTGGCCCTTAGTTCGTATCTACTTTTAAACTGCGTGGATAAAAAGATGCATGGAATAGATTTCAAATGAATTTTAGTCGTAGACGGATATATACGCTCTGAGCAGGGAACGGTAAAAAAAATGTATTTAAAAAAATTAAAGCCATTGTGACTATGTATTCCTCTGAGGTAGATAACCATACTTGCGTCTTCAAAAAATTACGTTTTGAGCAGTTGACCACTTGTTAATCAATGCGAATATATCCGCTCGGAGCAGTTTGAGCGAATTATTATTTTGCGGATTTTTCCGGGCCGAGCAGTGTAAAGGTTAAGAAGCAAATATTGTAGTTGTCTTGTCCCTATGTGCAGTTAAGACCCCAATTAAGTCATACACACGGTATTTGGTAGCGACTACAGTACACCCTTAAGACGAGGCATATTTGACTTCCGCCGTCCGTCATTCTTTGTGTATCTGTGGCGAGTCGGAATGGTGTTTGTCACTCTGTTATTGTAAAACTCCGGCAACTCGGCCTGATCTTTTCAATTCCACGCCGTGTCCTCTGGAGCGACGCTTAATTTGGATGCCACCGGCTCGAGGCGTAGCTGCCGCCGACAGACAGCTTTGCCTATTTAAAATTTAAAACTAAACTCGACTCTGAAGAACACTCTTTTCCTTTTCTCCAAACTTTGCTCGTTATATTCAATTAAGTGACTTGCCGATAGTTGGAGTTTTCTTCTTATTTTGATTTGTTCGCAGACCAAAGACGACGAAACGGCGCTACATTGCGCCGCCCAGTACGGTCACACGACGGTCGTTTCTTTGTTGTTGGAGCACGCCTGTGATCCGGGAATCCGGAATTGCAGGGGCGAAACCGCACTGGATTTGGCGGCGCAGTATGGGCGCCTGGAGACGGTGGAGCTTCTGGTGAGGACCGATCCCAGCTTGGTGCAGTGCTTGAAGAGGGCCGCGCCTGATACGGTCTACCCGCACACGCCGCTGCATTTGGCCAGCAGGAATGGCCACAAGTAAGCTATTCATAAATGAACATCGCCGCCTCCCTTAATTACCGACGATGCATGAAGCGCCGATCGCCGTTCTAGCGGACACAATTCGCATTTATTGTTGCTCATAGGTGTGCACGCTAAACGAGCTGTTGCACAGAAACACCCCAATGCCTGACTGCAGGTGCATCGCAGTTTTTTCTCGAGGGGGTTGATCGACTGACCCTGAATTTGATCCAGGCGGCAATTCTTCCGGTTCGACAAAGGCCTTCCTACTTCTAAAAATCAATGTGTCACCGTTCCGCGTTTTTAACTTTGATAAAGCGACGACCACGAAAAAAGAGAGCTTCGCCAATTTTGGAGGGCCATTTAGTGGACTATTTTGTAACTTCGGCAGTTTTCGTCTTAAAACTGTGAAATTTTGAGGACTTACTGTTTTCACTTGTCTTTCAACTGTGCTAAATTTCAAAATTTTTTGAGCAAAAATTAGAATTTTTTCGGAATTTTTGTTGAGAAGACGAATTAAAAATTTCTACAATTTGTTGTTAAACTCCGTAATTTTACTAGTTTTACTCCTGAAACAGTGAAATTTTGAGGTTTTGCTACTTTTCAGTTGTTTATCAACTGTGATTAATTCCAAAATTTTAGAGTAAGAATTAGATTTTTTTCGAATTTCTGTTTTTAAGACGAGCCAAAAATTCCGACTTTTTTACATTAAATTCCGTAATTTTACTAATTTTCTTTCTAAATCAGTGAAATTTGGAACTCCTAAAACAGTGAAATTTGGAGGTTTTGCTACTTTTCAGTTGTTTATCAACTGTGATAAATTCAAAAATTTTAGAGCATGAATTAATTTTTTTTCGAATTTTTGTTTTTAAGACAAGCCAAAAATTTGTACTTTTTTTACATTAAATTCCGTAATTTTAATAATTTTCTTTCTAAATCAGTGAAATTTGGAACTCCTAAAACAATGAAATTTGGAGGTTTAACTTCTTTTCACTTGCTTATCAGCTGTGCTAAAAACCGAAATTTTAGAGCAATTAGAATTTTTTAGAATCTTTGTTTAGAAGACGAACCAAAAATTTGTACTATTTTTTATTAAATTCCGAAATTTTGCTAGTTTTACTCATAAAACAGTGAAATTTTCTAGGTTTTACTACTTTTCACTTGTTTATCAACTGTGCTAAATTTCAAAATTGTAGAGCCTGAATTAATTTTTTTTTTGGTATTCTTGTTTTAAAGACGAGCAAAACATTTCTACTTTTTTACATTAAATTCCGTAATTTTACTAATTTGACTTCTAAAACAGTGAAATTTGGAGGTTTTACTACTTTTCACTTGTTTATCAACTGTGCTTAATCTGAAAAATTTAGAGCAAGAATTAGAATTTTTTTAGACATTTTGTTTGGAGCCGAGCCAAAAATTTCAACTATTTTTTATTAAATTTTATAATTTTACTAGTTTTACGCCTAAAACGGTGAAATTTGGAGGGTTTCCCACTTTTTACTTGTTTGTCAACTGTGCTTAATTCTAAAATTTTAGAGCAAAAATTAGAATTTTTGTTTTATAGACCAACAAAAAATTTCTATTTTTTTTTTATTAAATTCCGTAATTTTACTATCTTTTGTGCTAAAACAGTGAAATTTAGTGGCTTTACTACTTTTGACTTGTTTATCAACTGTGCTAAATTCCGAAATTTTGGAGCAAGAATTAGATTTTTTTGGAATTTTTGTTTTTAAGACGAGCCAAAAATTTCTACTTTTTTAAATTAAATTCCGTAATTTTACCAGTTTGAGTTCTAAAACACTGAAATTTGGAGGTTTTAGTACTTTTCGCTTATTTATCATCTGTGCTAAATTCCAAAATTTTAGAGCAAGAATTGGATTTTTTTTGGAATATTTGTTTTGAAGACGAACCAAAAATTTCTAATGTTTTTTATTAAATTCCGGAATTTTACTATTTTTACTACTAATTTTGTGAAATTTGGAGGTTTTACTACTTTTCGCTTGTTTATCAACTGTGCTAAATTTCAAAATTGTAGAGCTTGAATTAGATTTTTTTGGAATTTTTGTTTTTAAGATGAACAAAAAAATGTCTCCTTTTTTACATTAAATTCCGTAATTTTACTAATTTTACTCCTAAAACAGTGAAATTTGGAGGTTCTACTACTTTTCACTTGTTTATCATCTACTAAATTCCCAAATTTTAGAGCAAGAATTGGAATTTTTTGGAATTTTTGTTTTAAAGACGAACCAAAAATTTCTACTGTTTTTTATTAAATTCCGGAATTTTACTAGTTTTACTCCTAATTTAGTGAAGTTTCAAGGTTTTACTACTTTTCGCTTGTTATCAACTGTGGTAAATTTCAAAATTGTAGAGCCTGAATTAGATTTTTTTTTTTGAATTTTTGTTTTTAGGACGAGCAAAAAATTTCTAATTTTTTACATTAAATTCCGTAACTGTACTAATTTTACTCCTAAAACTGTGAAATTTGGAGGGTTTACTACTTTTTACTTGTTTATCATCTGTGCTAAATTCTAAAATTTTAGAACAAGAATTGGATTTTTTTTGGAATTTTTGGTTTTGAAGATGAACTAAAAATTTCTACTATTTTTCATTAAATTCTGTAATTTTACTAGTTTTACTCCTAATTTAATGAAATTTGGAGGTTTTACTACTTTTCGCTTGTTTATCAGTTGTGCTAAATTCCAAAATTTTGGAGCAAGAATTCGATTTTTTTTTGGAATTTTTGTTTAGAAGGCGAACCAAAAATTTCTACTATTTTATATTCAATTCCGTAATTTTACTAGTTTTATTCCTAAAACAGTGAAATTTGGGGGTTTTACTTCTTTTCATTTGTTTATCTATTGTACTAAAGTCAAAAATTTTAGGGCAACAAATTGAATTTTTATAAATTTTTACACAATTTCGCTTGTTCTTTCAAATTGTTGATATTATAATTAGGCGGATCACAAAAAAGCGAGACTCCATTGATATCCGAAGGCTATTTAGTTACTATTTCGATGCGTAACTTCGTCAGTTTTTATCCTAAAACACTGAAATTTGGAGGTTTTGCTACTTTCGCCTTGATTATCAACTCCGCCGAATCCCATCAAAAAACTTCCACACCATTTCGTCTTTTTTTTAACGTTGTAACGGTTAACTACGGGGATTATAATGAACGCCCTGCTCTTCCTACTGGGCGCAAGTTGAATTCCGGCCCCCCGTCGGCTTCGGCATTGTGCCCCCAGCCGCCCCCGCCGTCCCTCGGTGTGTTATGTACGCAATATGCGTGTGCTGCCATGCGAACGCGAAACCAGATTGCATACACATGCCATCGCTCCACATATTGCAGCTCATCCACCGTTCTCTAATGCGTTGCCATTCGCAAGCATCACCACAGGTGTACACCATTTAGTCAATTAATCCATGGATTTCAGAGCCGTAGTGGAGGTGCTATTGAGGGCCGGTTTCAGCGTGAACATGCGGACCAAGTCGGGGACGGCGCTCCACGAAGCGGCGCTGTGCGGGAAGGTGGAGGTGGTGCGGACGCTGCTGGAGCACGGCGTCAACACCGCCATCAGGGATTCTTATAATTACACCGTTATGGATTTGTTGAGTCAGTTTAACACCGCGCAGGCTTCGCAGGAGATCATGGGGATTTTGAAAAGTAGGTTTTGGGGGTTGAGGGAGGTTTTTTAAGGGATTTTTTTTGAAGGGCATAAAAGGGGGATCACGATAGTGGATAGTGACGGTGAGAGCATCAGTCATCCGTTTCCGACTTTGCCTAACACCGATTCGGATATAGGAAGTCCGTACGAAAATGTACGGCCCTCTTCGAAAAACGCTAGATCGAGTACTACTGACCCTTCGCCGGGGACTTCGCCACAGAGATGGGATTATCAACGACACGCCAGGCCTCCGGAAGGGTTCGAAGATCGCCGCGTTTCCGGCGTTTCCGGAATTTCCATGTAAGCATCGGCAAGTGCTTGAGCTGTCCCACTTCTTCTAGTTCAGGGAAATTATAATTATTAAGGTTTTGAAACTTTGCAGAAAGAATCTTTAGGTTTTCTTACCTAACGTGGGAGCTTCATCCCTTAAAATTGGGGTAAACACCCCCAGAAAATGTTTTCCTTATTTATCTTCCAAACCATTAATTTTAGAGCAAAAATAAAGGTAATAAAAATGTTTGAAAGTAAATTTTCTAACAAAAATGTTCTATTCATTTTTTTCCATGATTCCAAATCTGCAATTTATTTTACAAAATATTTTTTCTTTTTATTTACACCACGTTTATATTTGTTTTTTTCTGATTTTCGATTTTGCCTCAGAAATGTCTCAGAAAAACCGATTTTTCAGAAACTAACTAGTTTGCATTTAAAAAGAAATTTAATGCATAACTCATAAACTGTTGTGTCATCAATTATAAAGGTGGAATCTCAGTTTTTTATCATTTGTAGAATCTCATTCGTTTCCACATAGAGATCGGCTTTTGGAATTGTCATTAATAAATATTTTATTGACGTATAAAGAAAATTATTCACTAATTCCTAAATTGATTGATCGAAAAAATTATTTCTACAGTATGTTCAAGGAATAATTTAGTTGAACCGTAAATAACTAATAAATTGACTGCAAAATTTCAAAATTTTAGACCAAGAATCAGAATTTTTAGAAGAAAATCACTTAAAAATTTTCACTTTATTTTAAATTTTGTAACTTTTCCAATTTTCATCCCAAAAGTGTAGAATTTGAAGGTTTTACTACTTTTGACTTGTTTATCGACTGTGCAAAAATACAAAATTTTGGACCAAAAAACAGAATTTTTAGAAATTTACGTTTTAAAAACGACCTAAAAATTTTCACCACTTTATTTTAAATTCCGTAACTTTGTCAATTTTCGTCACCAAAGTTTAAAATTTGGAGGTTTTACTATTCTTGACTTGTTTTTTTAGAACTATTTATTTTGAAAACGACTTCAAAATTTTCACAACTTTATTTTAAATTCTGTAACTTTGCCTATTTTCATCCCAAAAGTGTAGAATTTGAAGGTTTTACTACTTTTGACTTGTTAATCGATTGTGCAAAATTTCAAAATTTTAGACCAAGAATCAGAATTTTTAGAAATTTTTATTTTGAAATTGACTTCAAAAAATACCGTTTTATTTTAAAAATCGTAACTTTGCCAATTTTCATCACAAAGTTGTACAATTTGGAGGTTTTACTGCTTTTGACTTGTTTATCGACTGTGCCAGAATCCAAAATTTTAGACCTAAATACAGAATTTTTAGAACTATTTATTTTGAAAACGACTTTAAAATTTTCACAACTTTATTTTAAATTCTGTAACTTTGCCTATTTTCATCCCAAAAGTGTAGAATTTGAAGGTTTTACTACTTTTGACTTGTTTATCGACTGTGCAAAAATTCAAAATTTTAGACCTAAATACAGAATTTTTAGAACTATTTATTTTGAAAACGACTTTAAAATTTTCACAACTTTATTTTAAATTCTGTAACTTTCCCTATTTTCGTCCCAAAAGTGTAGAATTTGAAGGTTTTACTACTTTTGACTTGTTAATCGACTTTGCAAAATGTCGAAATTTTAGACCAAGAATCAGAATTTTTAGAAATTTTTATTTTGAAATTGACTTCAAAAAATACCGTTTTATTTTAAAAATCGTAACTTTGCCAATTTTCATCACAAAGTTGTACAATTTGGAGGTTTTACTGCTTTTGACTTTTTTATCGACTGTGCCAGAATCCAAAATTTTAGACCTAAATACAGAATTTTTAGAACTATTTATTTTGAAAACGACTTTAAAATTTTCACAACTTTATTTTAAATTCTGTAACTTTGCCTATTTTCATCCCAAAAGTGTAGAATTTGAAGGTTTTACTACTTTTGACTTGTTAATCGACTGTGCAAAATTTCAAAATTTTAGACCAAGAATCAGAATTTTTAGAAATTTTTATTTTGAAATTGACTTCAAAAAATACCGTTTTATTTTAAAAATCGTAACTTTGCCAATTTTCATCACAAAGTTGTACAATTTGGAGGTTTTACTGCTTTTGACTTTTTTATCGACTGTGCCAGAATCCAAAATTTTAGACCTAAATACAGAATTTTTAGAACTATTTATTTTGAAAACGACTTTAAAATTTTCACAACTTTATTTTAAATTCTGTAACTTTGCCTATTTTCATCCCAAAAGTGTAGAATTTGAAGGTTTTACTACTTTTGACTTGTTTATCGACTGTGCAAAAATTCAAAATTTTAGACCTAAATACAGAATTTTTAGAACTATTTATTTTGAAAACGACTTTAAAATTTTCACAACTTTATTTTAAATTCTGTAACTTTCCCTATTTTCGTCCCAAAAGTGTAGAATTTGAAGGTTTTACTACTTTTGACTTGTTAATCGACTTTGCAAAATTTCGAAATTTTAGACCAAGAATCAGAATTTTTAGAAATTTTTATTTTGAAATTGACTTCAAAAAATACCGTTTTATTTTAAAAATCGTAACTTTGCCAATTTTCATCACAAAGTTGTACAATTTGGAGGTTTTACTGCTTTTGACTTTTTTATCGACTGTGCCAGAATCCAAAATTTTAGACCTAAATACAGAATTTTTAGAACTATTTATTTTGAAAACGACTTTAAAATTTTCACAACTTTATTTTAAATTCTGTAACTTTGCCTATTTTCATCCCAAAAGTGTAGAATTTGAAGGTTTTACTACTTTTGACTTGTTAATCGACTGTGCAAAATTTCAAAATTTTAGACCAAGAATCAGAATTTTTAGAAATTTTTATTTTGAAATTGACTTCAAAAAATACCGTTTTATTTTAAAAATCGTAACTTTGCCAATTTTCATCACAAAGTTGTACAATTTGGAGGTTTTACTGCTTTTGACTTTTTTATCGACTGTGCCAGAATCCAAAATTTTAGACCTAAATACAGAATTTTTAGAACTATTTATTTTGAAAACGACTTTAAAATTTTCACAACTTTATTTTAAATTCTGTAACTTTGCCTATTTTCATCCCAAAAGTGTAGAATTTGAAGGTTTTACTACTTTTGACTTGTTTATCGACTGTGCAAAAATTCAAAATTTTAGACCTAAATACAGAATTTTTAGAACTATTTATTTTGAAAACGACTTTAAAATTTTCACAACTTTATTTTAAATTCTGTAACTTTCCCTATTTTCGTCCCAAAAGTGTAGAATTTGAAGGTTTTACTACTTTTGACTTGTTAATCGACTTTGCAAAATTTCGAAATTTTAGACCAAGAATCAGAATTTTTAGAAATTTTTATTTTGAAATTGACTTCAAAAAATACCGTTTTATTTTAAAAATCGTAACTTTGCCAATTTTCATCACAAAGTTGTACAATTTGGAGGTTTTACTGCTTTTGACTTTTTTATCGACTGTGCCAGAATCCAAAATTTTAGACCTAAATACAGAATTTTTAGAACTATTTATTTTGAAAACGACTTTAAAATTTTCACAACTTTATTTTAAATTCTGTAACTTTGCCTATTTTCATCCCAAAAGTGTAGAATTTGAAGGTTTTACTACTTTTGACTTGTTAATCGACTGTGCAAAATTTCAAAATTTTAGACCAAGAATCAGAATTTTTAGAAATTTTTATTTTGAAATTGACTTCAAAAAATACCGTTTTATTTTAAAAATCGTAACTTTGCCAATTTTCATCACAAAGTTGTACAATTTGGAGGTTTTACTGCTTTTGACTTTTTTATCGACTGTGCCAGAATCCAAAATTTTAGACCTAAATACAGAATTTTTAGAACTATTTATTTTGAAAACGACTTTAAAATTTTCACAACTTTATTTTAAATTCTGTAACTTTGCCTATTTTCATCCCAAAAGTGTAGAATTTGAAGGTTTTACTACTTTTGACTTGTTTATCGACTGTGCAAAAATTCAAAATTTTAGACCTAAATACAGAATTTTTAGAACTATTTATTTTGAAAACGACTTTAAAATTTTCACAACTTTATTTTAAATTCTGTAACTTTCCCTATTTTCGTCCCAAAAGTGTAGAATTTGAAGGTTTTACTACTTTTGACTTGTTAATCGACTTTGCAAAATTTCGAAATTTTAGACCAAGAATCAGAATTTTTAGAAATTTTTATTTTGAAATTGACTTCAAAAAATACCGTTTTATTTTAAAAATCGTAACTTTGCCAATTTTCATCACAAAGTTGTACAATTTGGAGGTTTTACTGCTTTTGACTTTTTTATCGACTGTGCCAGAATCCAAAATTTTAGACCTAAATACAGAATTTTTAGAACTATTTATTTTGAAAACGACTTTAAAATTTTCACAACTTTATTTTAAATTCTGTAACTTTGCCTATTTTCATCCCAAAAGTGTAGAATTTGAAGGTTTTACTACTTTTGACTTGTTAATCGACTGTGCAAAATTTCAAAATTTTAGACCAAGAATCAGAATTTTTAGAAATTTTTATTTTGAAATTGACTTCAAAAAATACCGTTTTATTTTAAAAATCGTAACTTTGCCAATTTTCATCACAAAGTTGTACAATTTGGAGGTTTTCCTGCTTTTGACTTTTTTATCGACTGTGCCAGAATCCAAAATTTTAGACCTAAATACAGAATTTTTAGAACTATTTATTTTGAAAACGACTTTAAAATTTTCACAACTTTATTTTAAATTCTGTAACTTTGCCTATTTTCATCCCAAAAGTGTAGAATTTGAAGGTTTTACTACTTTTGACTTGTTAATCGATTGTGCAAAATTTCAAAATTTTAGACCAAGAATCAGAATTTTTAGAAATTTTTATTTTGAAATTGACTTCAAAAAATACCGTTTTATTTTAAAAATCGTAACTTTGCCAATTTTCATCACAAAGTTGTACAATTTGGAGGTTTTACTGCTTTTGACTTGTTTATCGACTGTGCCAGAATCCAAAATTTTAGACCTAAATACAGAATTTTTAGAACTATTTATTTTGAAAACGACTTTAAAATTTTCACAACTTTATTTTAAATTCTGTAACTTTGCCTATTTTCATCCCAAAAGTGTAGAATTTGAAGGTTTTACTACTTTTGACTTGTTTATCGACTGTGCAAAAATTCAAAATTTTAGACCTAAATACAGAATTTTTAGAACTATTTATTTTGAAAACGACTTTAAAATTTTCACAACTTTATTTTAAATTCTGTAACTTTCCCTATTTTCGTCCCAAAAGTGTAGAATTTGAAGGTTTTACTACTTTTGACTTGTTAATCGACTTTGCAAAATGTCGAAATTTTAGACCAAGAATCAGAATTTTTAGAAATTTTTATTTTGAAATTGACTTCAAAAAATACCGTTTTATTTTAAAAATCGTAACTTTGCCAATTTTCATCACAAAGTTGTACAATTTGGAGGTTTTACTGCTTTTGACTTTTTTATCGACTGTGCCAGAATCCAAAATTTTAGACCTAAATACAGAATTTTTAGAACTATTTATTTTGAAAACGACTTTAAAATTTTCACAACTTTATTTTAAATTCTGTAACTTTGCCTATTTTCATCCCAAAAGTGTAGAATTTGAAGGTTTTACTACTTTTGACTTGTTAATCGACTGTGCAAAATTTCAAAATTTTAGACCAAGAATCAGAATTTTTAGAAATTTTTATTTTGAAATTGACTTCAAAAAATACCGTTTTATTTTAAAAATCGTAACTTTGCCAATTTTCATCACAAAGTTGTACAATTTGGAGGTTTTACTGCTTTTGACTTTTTTATCGACTGTGCCAGAATCCAAAATTTTAGACCTAAATACAGAATTTTTAGAACTATTTATTTTGAAAACGACTTTAAAATTTTCACAACTTTATTTTAAATTCTGTAACTTTGCCTATTTTCATCCCAAAAGTGTAGAATTTGAAGGTTTTACTACTTTTGACTTGTTCATCGACTGTGCAAAATTTCGAAATTTTAGACCAAGAATCAGAATTTTTAGAAATTTTTATTTTGAAATTGACTTCAAAAAATACCGTTTTATTTTAAAAATCGTAACTTTGCCAATTTTCATCACAAAGTTGTACAATTTGGAGGTTTTACTGCTTTTGACTTTTTTATCGACTGTGCCAAAATCCAAAATTTTAGACCTAAATACAGAATTTTTAGAACTATTTATTTTGAAAACGACTTTAAAATTTTCACAACTTTATTTTAAATTCTGTAACTTTGCCTATTTTCGTCCCAAAAGTGTAGAATTTGAAGGTTTTACTACTTTTGACTTGTTTATCGACTGTGCAAAAATTCAAAATTTTAGACCTAAATACAGAATTTTTAGAACTATTTATTTTGAAAACGACTTTAAAATTTTCATAACTTTATTTTAAATTCTGTAACTTTGCCTATTTTCATCCCAAAAGTGTAGAATTTGAAGGTTTTACTACTTTTGACTTGTTTATCGACTGTGCAAAAATACAAAATTTTAGACCAAAAACAAAATTTTTAGAAATTTACATTTTGAAAACGACTTAAAAATGTTCACCGCTTTATTTTAAATTGTGTAACTTTGGCAATTTTTGTCACAAAAGTGTACAAATTTAGAGGTTTTACTACTGTTGACTTGTTAATCGACTGTGCAAAATTTCAAAATTTTAGACCAAGAATCGGAATTTTTAGAAAATTTTATTTTGAAATTAAAAAACTTAAAAAATTTACCGTTTTGTTTTAAATTTCGTAACTTTGCAAATTTTGATCACACAGTTGTAAAATTAGGAGGTTTTGCTACTTTTGACTTGTTTATTAACTGCTAAATTTCAAAATTTTGGAACAAAAAAAAGATTTATTTTCGAAGTCGACCCAAAAATGTGTTTTTGTTTTGTATTTCTTCCTTATTTTGTGCTTATTTTGTTTTTGGATAATTGAATTTATTATTTTGGATTTAAACGTGTGGGCCTCTTTTAAGCGTGATAAAAAATGTAAATCATTTTTTGGATTTTTGAAAAGTACGATTTATAATTTTGGGCCTCTAGGCAATATTTTTATAGAAAATTGAATTGTCACCATGTTTTGTTACTTCTGTATTTGCTCTAAATTAAATAGTTTAGAAGATAAATGAGGAAAACAATATGAAGCTCCCATGTCAGGTGAGAAGTTTCAAAACTGCAATAATCTGTTTTTAACGGTCATTTTCGATCTAATTTCCCTGGACTATTCCCAGTAGCAGCTTTTTAGTTTCTGCATGTTTTAGGCGTAGATACCAAAGTTTGCCCATAAAAAAACACTCCCGATTGTCGACCGAGCTAACCCCTTTGGAAGGCATAACTTTTTCCTTTAGCGAGAAATTAGCGCTGCGAAAAATGAGTTGTGAATCCTCCGACACTTACTATACAGCTTGCGAATGTGAGAGACATTCTGATTCTTCCAGGGAGTCCGACAACAGTCTGTATCAGATTCCCTGCGTCCCAAAGGCGTTCATGGACTCGAGTATGCACTCCGAAGATCTGAATTATCTGTGCACTAGCAGGGAGTCTGATCAGATTAGTCTGTCTTCGACGGCGTCCAGCTGCGGGTATCCCAGACGCCCCGACAGCGGCGGCGTCCCCCTCTACATTCCCATGAACAACGTCAAAGGGGGGCACAGCCCCAGCTCCAACAAGGTCTCGGTAAGCGAAAAGCAACAAAAATCACAGTTAGTGTGGTGTCTCCTCTAGCCGACGCCCCCGAAGAAGCCCCCACGTCGCAACCTCTCGGTCTCCCCCACGCACCTCCAGCCCATGTCCATGTCGGTGGACGGCGTCACCAACAGCGCGTACGAGTACTTATTCTTGGCCCACAGCGGGACTAGGAGCCAAGGCAACCTCAGCGACGTGGAGCACGACCACCGGAGGGAGCGCCTCGCCCACGGCCGCAGCATGGACCAGTACGTGGAGATGAACGTGTTCAACATCGCTCTAGACGAAGACGAAGAACGACCTAAAGAACTCCATCGAGGCAAAAGCGAGGATTTAGACTGTCGGAAGCGGCCGGAACCGGTGGCCATCACCTCCATGTACGAAAACATGATAATCAAACAGCAGAATCCTCGGAGGAAGTTGAGGAGGAACCCAGAAATTTACGAAGAGTACGAATTTCGGAAGAAGGAAGAACCGATCGCGAGTTGTTCAGCGCCGGAGCCGACTTTCGTCAGCAGTGCGTTTATCATGGTTTCGGGTGATGATGAGACTAAAAATAATTGTAATTATCCTATGAGTCCCACTCATTATAAACAACCGCCAACTCCCGATCACCCTCCTCCTTCCGCCTTGCAAGCGGAGAGTTTAATTTACGAGAAAATTCGGCCACTTAGCCAGGTAAGCTTATGACGGAGAAGTAGCATGTTCGACAGGGCCGGCTCAAGGGAAATTACCAACTGAGGCAGGTGCCTCGGCACCTGCCTCGGCTTGCGCCGGACCTGAACTGTTCGATGTCAGTCAGTATTACACGTACATTATTCACGTTTACACTAGATTTTACGTCACGTTACGTTGTTAAATGTATTTATGTATTTGTTATTATTTAATAAAGCTTTGCATTTTGTTTGCTTGTTTGTCTTCCGTCCGGATTTCTTTTTGTTAGCACTATAGGGGGCATGCAGCATGATTCTCGCGCCGCTTTCTTTTAGAAGTAATTATCATTGTCTCAGAAATACAAGAGGCAATCGAGAGATATGGAGACTGAGACGGAGGAAGATTTTCTCGTCGTCTGCGACGAGTCGAGCGGAAGTTTGTCGAGCAGCGTTTCGCTCTCTGACAGAAGCGTCGACAATATTGTCGAGGAATATCATTCGGACGCTCCTTTCGCAGGTACGATTCACTGGCCAGTGGAATTTTATTAAAGACGACACTGGGAAAAATCGTGTACGCAATCGAGTAATTAAGACGGAAATTTGAACGATATTGAAAGCGGCGGCGCGGTGGTTTTAATTAACGGTCTCGTTAAATTTAAGATATTTTCGCCGATGTGTCACGCTCAAATTAAGCGTTTCGTGTCGATGGAAATTGATCGTCAATTACAGAGGCGGATTAAGGTCGGTTGGGGCCCTGCCACGAAAATTCTCGTCCGGTCTTCTAATTTGCCAGATTTAATTCTTTAACCCAAATTTGGAGGTTTTTCTACTTGTTTATCTACTGTGCTCAATTCTAAGATTTTAGAACAAAAAACAAAATTTTTAGAAATTTTTTATTTTGAAGGCGACTGAACAAATTTTCTCTACTTTTTACTAAATTTCCTAACTTTAACAATTTTCTTCACAAAACTGTCAAATTTGGAGGTTTTACTCCTTTTGACTTGTTTATCGATTGTGCAAAATTTCAAAATTTTAGACCAAGAATCAGAATTTTTAGATTTTAATTTTGGAAACGACTCAAAAATTTTCACCACTTTTTTTTAAATTCTGTAACTTTGCCAATTTTCGTCACAAAAGTGTAAAATTTGGAGGTTTTACTACTTTTGACTTGCTTATCAACTGTGCAAAATTTCAAAATTTTAGATCAAGAATCTGAATTTTTAGAAATTTTTATTTTGAAGCCGACTTAAAAATTTGCACCAAATTATTTTAAATTCTGTAACTTTGCCAATTTTCGTCATGTGTAAAATTCGGAGGTTTTACTACTTTTAACTTGTTTATCGAATGTGAAAATTTCAAAATTTTAGACCAAGAATGAGAATTGTCAGAAATTTTTATTTTGAAGTTGATCGTTATATTTTAAATTTCGTAACTTCGCCAGTTTTTATCTCAAAAGTGTAAAATTTATAGGTTTTATTACTTTCAACGAGTTTATCAACTGTGAAAACATTCATTTTAGACAAAAAAACAGAAATTTTAGACCATTTTAGACTAAAAAAAACAAATTTTTATTTTGCAATCGATTTAAAAAAAATTACCAATTTATTTTAAATTCCGTAACTTTGCCAATTTTTATCTCAAATATGTAAAATTTTTACTACTTTTGACTTGTATATTGACTGCAAAATTTCAAAATTTTAGACCAAGAATCAGAGTTTTTAGAAATTTTTATTTTTTAAACGACCCTAAAAATTTTACCGTTTTATTTTAAATTCTGTAACTTTGCCAATTTTCGTCATAAAAGTGTAAAATTTGGAGGTTTTACTACTTTTAACTTGTTTATCGAATGTGAAAATTTCAAAATTTTAGACCAAGAATGAGAATTGTTAGAAATTTTTATTTTGAAGTTGATCGTTATATTTTAAATTTCGTAACTTCGCCAATTTTTATCTCAAAAGTGTAAAATTTATAGGTTTTATTACTTTCAACGAGTTTATCAACTGTGAAAACATTCATTTTAGACAAAAAAACAGAAATTTTAGACCATTTTAGACTAAAAAAAACAAATTTTTGTTTTGCAATCGATTAAAAAAAATTTCCAATTTATTTTAAATTCCGTAACTTTGCCAATTTTTATGTCAAATGTGTAAAATTTGGAGGTTTTACTACTTTTGACTTGTATATCGACTGTGCAAAATTTCAAAATTTTAGACCAAGAATCAGAGTTTTTAGAAATTTTTATTTTTAAAACGACCCTAAAAATTTTACCGTTTTATTTTAAACTTCGTAACTTTACCAATGTGTATCACAAAACTGTCAAATTTTGAGATTTTACTATTTTTATCTAGTATATCGACTGTACAAAATTTCAAAATTTTAGACCAAGAATAAGAGTTTTAGAGATTTTTATTTTGGAAACGACTCAAAAATTTTCACCACTTTTTTTTAAATTCTGTAACTTTGCCAATTTTCGTCACAAAAGTGTAAAATTTGGAAGTTTTACTACTTTTGACTTGCTTATCAACTGTGTAAAATTTCAAAATTTTAGATCAAGAATCTGAATTTTTAGAAATTTTTATTTTGAAGCCGAATTAAAAATTTGCACCAAATTATTTTAAATTCTGTAACTTTGCCAATTTTCGTCATAAAAGTGTAAAATTTGGAGGTTTTACTACTTTTAACTTGTTTATCGAATGTGAAAATTTCAAAATTTTAGACCAAGAATGAGAATTGTTAGAAATTTTTATTTTGAAGTCGAAAAAATTATCGTTATATTTTAAATTTCGTAACTTCGCCAATTTTTATCTTAAAAGTGTAAAATTTATAGGTTTTATTACTTTCAACGTGTTTATCAACTGTGCAAAAAATTATTTTAGACAAAAAAACAGAAATTTCAGACCATTTTAGACTAAAAAAAATTTTTATTTTGCAATCGATTTAAAAAAATTTACCAATTTATTTGAAATTCCGTAACTTTGCCAGTTTTTACCCAAATGTTTAAAATTTGGAGGTTTTACTACTTTTGACTTTTATATCGACTGGACAAAATGTGAAAATTTTAGACCTGGAATCAGAGTTTTTTGAAATTTTTAATTTGCAATCGACAAATGTTCACCAATTTGTTTTAATTTTTGTAACTTTGCTAATTATCATCATAAAACTATAGATTTTGGAGGTTTTACTATCTTTGACTTGTTTATCGACTGTGCAAAATTCTAAAATTTTAGAGCAAGAAACAGAATTTTTTAAAAATTTTATTTTGGAGACGACATAAAAGTTTTCACCACTGTATATTAAATTCCGTAACTTTGGCAATTTTCATCTCAAAGCAGTTAAATTTGGCGATTTTACTACTTTTAACTTGTTTAATGACTGTGCAAAATTCCAAAATTTTAGAGCAAGAAACAGAATTTTTAGAAAGTTTCTTTTTGAAGATGATTCAAAAATTGCCACTGCTGTCTTTGAACCCTCTAACCTTCGCAGTTTTGATCCTACGGTAGTGAAATTTAGAGGTTTTATTACTTTCATCTTGTTTATTAACTGTGCAAAAATTCAAAATTTTAGACCAAGAAACAAAATTTTAAGAAATTTGTATTTTGCAATCGACTTAAAAATTTATTTTAAATTTCGTAACTTTGGTAATTTTCATCACAAAACTGTAAAATTTGAAGGTTTTACTATTTTTGACTTGTTTATCGACTGTGCAAAATTCCAAAATTTTAAAGCTAGAATGAAATTTTTTAGAATTTTTCTTTTTGAAGGCAACTCAAAAACTGCCACCACTTTCTATTAAATTCCATAACTTTGCCAATTTTTATCCCAAGACTGTGAAATTTTAAGGTTTTGCTACTTTTAAATTGTTTATTAACTGTGCTAAATTCCAAAATTTTAGAACAAAAAACAGATTTTTCGGAACATTTCTTTTTGAAGACTTTTTTACTATTTTTTCCTTATTTTTGTTCTGATTCTGTTTTTGGATAATTGAATTTATTAGGGGCCCTTTCGTAGCGTGATAAAAAATGTAAATCCGCCTCTGGTTAACGAGCACTCCAGCCAAATTCCGCCATCGCGTCGCCGATCTTTAATCCCAATCGAAATCAGATTTTAATCCTAATTTGATCATCCCAAAATTGCAAGAGTCTCGTTAATTAAACCTGTCTTTCTGCCTCGAGTTTGTTTTACACGATATTAAATTTCGTGTTGGTTTTATTTGTTGGTGCCGCTCCACCGCACCCGCTTTAATGAAGGCACTCGTCGCGAGTTTAACGTGTTATTAACTTGTAGGTCTCATAAAGGGTTCAACGCGGGTTTTAGAAAATCCTCCAGCCGAACGACCTAAGACGCTGAAAAAACTCAAACGCGTATACGACAATACTGACACACCAAAGAGTGATAATGAGAAATCCTCGAGTTCCGAGAAGGAATTCGAGAACAAGGAGAACAAAGATCGAGTATCAGCTCTCAGTCCTTTTGACGAACAGGAGGAGTGGGCAAAAATACAAGAGATAATGGCTTCGTTTGGAACGGGCATTGTCAGGGAATCCGTCTTCGTCGCGGAGTTGGAGAAGGAATTTCAGAGCCGGCTAATGACGCTGAGTTGCTCGCAGAACAGTCTCAACGCGGAGACGGTGGAAAAGTGGCTGCAGACGCTGGGGATGGCGGACTACGTGGGGCTCTTCACCGCCAACGGCTTCGATGATATCAATTTTTTGGTAAGTCAACCAAAATTCAAATTGGTGGATGCGCCGGGACTCTTCCGATTTTCCCTCCTCCAGAACGGGGTCGTGGAAGACACGGATTTGAGCGAAATGGGCATCACCAGCGAGCTGGAGCGCCAGATCATCCTCGACGCGGTTAAACAACTCCCGGTGAAGATCCACACGCAGAGCTTCGCCACCAACAACAACAACAATGATCAGAATTCGGTGCAGAGTTGGTTGAGTCGCATCCACTTGGAGCAGTACTTTGACACGTTCAACAAGCATCTTTACCACGACATGGAGAGGATTAAGAGGATTTGGGACGTGGAGCTTTCAGCGGTTTTGGACATTGATAAGATCGGCCACCGGAAGCGCATTCTTGCTAGCGTCAGCAGCGGCGAACATATCATTTCCGGGCCGAAACTCGAAGACATCAGTCTTGTAGGTAACTTGTACTTTCCTCCAGGTTACTGACCGTTTTTCCAGAAGGGTAATCAAAACCAAGAGTTGAAATCTCCCTCGGCTCATTCTACTGGTACTATCAAGCACAGGCACAAGAAGTCGAGACCGGCGCCTCCACCACCAGTGAAGCCTGAGGAGGAGAAGAAGAAACCAACGGAGATGTTTGTCGGGGGGAATAACTCGATAAAGTCGCAGTGGAGGCACCAACCGATTCTTTTGATAACGGGAGTCGTGTTGTACTCTGCTAATGTAAGATGGTACTTGGAGGGGTTGTACGATTTTACTTGAATTTTTGCAGTATTTGGGGTCGACGAATATTCTTGAATTTAAAGGTACTGAGTCCACCAAACGGTCAATTCAGAAGGTGGTGAAGGGGAAGGACCGGCCGAGTGAGGAGATCACCCTGTCTATTTCCTACAGGGGGGTCAAGTTTGTCAACCCAATTACAAAGGTGAGTTTTGGCAAATCCGCGCAAGGGCTGAGGGTGAGAGTGACTTATTTTTTTCAAGAAATTATAGAAAATGACTTCTTTATCAACTGTGTTAAATTTCTAAATTTTATAAGGAGAAACAGAATTTTTAGAAATTTTTATTTTGGAGACGACTTTAAAATTTTCGCCACTTTTTATTAAATATCGTAACTTTGCCAATTTTTATCTCAAAACAGTGAAATTTGGAAGTTTTACTACTTTTGTGTTGTTTATTGACTTTGCAAAATGCCAAAATTTTAGACCAAGAAACTGAATTTTTAGAAATTTTTATTTTGGAAACGAATTAAAAATTTTAGCTACTTTTTATTAAATTCCGTAACTTTGCCAATTTTGATCTCAAAACAGTAAAATTTGAAAGTGTTACTACTTTCAACTTGTTAATCAAGTGTGCAAAAACTCAAAATTTTATACCAAGGAACAGAAATTTTAGAAATTTTTATTTTGGCGGCAAACTATACATTTTCTCCACTTTTTATTAAATTTTGTATCTTTGGCAATTTTAATCCTAAAACAGTGAAATTTTATGGTTTTACTACTTTTCACTTGTTTATCAACTGTGCTAAATTCCAAAATTGTAGAGCAAGAGTCAGATTTTGTTTGAATTTTTGTTTTGAAAACGAACCAAAAATTTCTACTATTTTTTATTATATTCCGTAATTTTACTAGTTTTACTCCTACAACAGTAAAATTTGGAGATTTTATTACTTTTGAGTTGTTTATCGACTGTACGAAATTTCAAAATTTTATACCAAGAAACAAAATTTTTAAAAATTTTACTTTGGAGACGATTTAAAAATTGTCACCATTTTTTATTAAATTCCGTAACGTTGCCAATTTTTATCTCAAAACAGAAAATTGAGGAGGCTTTACAACTTTTGACTTGTTTATCGACTGTGCAAAATTTTAATATTTTAGACCAAGAAACAGAATTTTTAGAAATTTTTATTTTGGAGTCGACTTAAACATTTTTACCACTTTTTATTAAATTTCGTAACTTTGCTCATTTTCGTTTTAAAACAGAAAAACTTGTCGGTTTTACTACTTTTGATTTGTTTTTTGACTGCAAAATTTCAAAATTTTAGAGCAAGATACAGAATATTTAGAAATTTTTGTTTTGGAGACGACTAGAAAATTTTTACCACTTTTAATTAAATTTCCTAGTTTTGCCAATTTTTATGTCAAAGCAGTAAATTTTGGAGGTTTTACTACTTTTGACTTGTTTATTGACTGTGCAAAATTTCAAAATTTTAAAGTAAGAAACTGAATTTTTAGAAATTTTTATTTTGGAGGCGATTTAAAAATTTTTGACACTTTTTATAACTTTTTATAACTCGTAACTTTACCAATTTTTATCTCAAAACAGTAAAATTTGGAGGTTTTACTACTTTTGACTTGTTTATCGATTGTGCAAAATTTCAAAATTTTAGGCCAAGAAACAGAATTTTTAGAAATTTTTATTTTGGAGACGACTAAAAAATTTTCAGCATTTTTTATTAAATTTCCTAATTTTGCCAATTTTTATCTCAAAGCAGTAAATTTTGGAGGTTTTACTACTTTTGACTTGTTTATTGTCTGTGCAAAATTTCAAAATTTTAAAGTAAGAAACTGAATTTTTAGAAATTTTTATTTTGGAGGCGATTTAAAAATTTTTGACACTTTTTATAACTTTTTATAACTCGTAACTTTACCAATTTTTATCTCAAAACAGTAAAATTTGGAGGTTTTACTACTTTTGACTTGTTTATCGATTGTGCAAAATTTCAAAATTTTAGGCCAAGAAACAGAATTTTTAGAAATTTTTATTTTGGAGACGACTAAAAAATTTTCAGCATTTTTTATTAAATTTCCTAATTTTGCCAATTTTTATCTCAAAGCAGTAAATTTTGGAGGTTTTACTACTTTTGACTTGTTTATTGTCTGTGCAAAATTTCAAAATTTTAAAGTAAGAAACTGAATTTTTAGAAATTTTTATTTTGGAGGCGATTTAAAAATTTTTGACACTTTTTATAACTTTTTATAACTCGTAACTTTACCAATTTTTATCTCAAAACAGTAAAATTTGGAGGTTTTACTACTTTTGACTTGTTTATCGATTGTGCAAAATTTCAAAATTTTAGGCCAAGAAACAGAATTTTTAGAAATTTTTATTTTGGAGACGACTAAAAAATTTTCAGCATTTTTTATTAAATTTCCTAATTTTGCCAATTTTTATCTCAAAGCAGTAAATTTTGGAGGTTTTACTACTTTTGACTTGTTTATTGTCTGTGCAAAATTTCAAAATTTTAAAGTAAGAAACTGAATTTTTAGAAATTTTTATTTTGGAGGCGATTTAAAAATTTTTGACACTTTTTATAACTTTTTATAACTCGTAACTTTACCAATTTTTATCTCAAAACAGTAAAATTTGGAGGTTTTACTACTTTTGACTTGTTTATCGATTGTGCAAAATTTCAAAATTTTAGGCCAAGAAACAGAATTTTTAGAAATTTTTATTTTGGAGACGACTAAAAAATTTTCAGCATTTTTTATTAAATTTCCTAATTTTGCCAATTTTTATCTCAAAACAGTAAAATTTGGAGGTTTTACTACTTTTGACTTGTTTATCGACTGTGCAAAATTTCAAAATTTTAAAGCAAGAAACCGAATTTTTAGAAATTTTTATTTTGGAGACGACTTAAAAATTTTCGCCACTTTTTATTAAATTTCGTAACTTTGCCAATTTTTATCTCAAAACAGTAAAATTTAAAGGTTTTACTACTTTTGAGTTGTTTATCGACTGTGCAAAATTCCAAAGTTTTAGACCAAGAAACAGAATTTTTAGAAATTTTAATTTTGGAGACGACTTAAAAATTTTCGCCACTTTTTATTAAATTTCGTAACTTTACCAATTTTCATCTCAAAACAGTAAAATTTGAAGGTTTTACTACTTTTGACTTGTTTATTGACTGCAAAATTTCAAAATTTTAGGCCAAGAAACTGAATTTTTAGAAATTTTTATTTTGGAGACGACTTAAAAATTTTTGCCACTTTTTATTAAATTTCGTAACTTTTGCCAACTTTCATCTTAAAAGAGTAAAATTTAGAGGTTTTACTACTGTTGAGTTGTTTATCGACTATGAAAAATTTCAAAATTTTAGACCAAGAATCAGAATTTCTAGAAATTTTTATTTTAGAGACGACTTAAAAAAAATTATCACTTTTTATTAAATTTTGTAACTTTGCCAATTTTCTTTTCAAAAGTGTAAAATTTGAAGATTTTACTACTTTTGAGTTGTTTATCGACTATGCAAAATTTCAAACTTCTAGACCAAGGAACAGAATTTTTGGAAATTTTTATTTTGCGGCCGACTTAAACATGTTCGAAAGTTTTTTTTTAAATTTGATAATTTTTTGGCCAGTTTTGATCTCAAAGCAGGAAATTTTAGGGGTTTTACTGCTTTTCACCTGTTTATCAACTGTGCTAAGTTCCAAAATTTTAGAGCAATAATTAGAATTTTTTTGGAATTTTTGTTTTGAAGACGAACCAAAAATTTCCACAATTTTTATTAATTTCCGTAGCTTCGCCAATTTTCATCTCAAAACAGTAAAATTGGGAGGTTTTACTACATTTCATTTGTTTATCAACATTGCTAAATTTCAAAATTTTAGAGCAAGAATTAGATTTTTTAGAAATTATTGTTTTGAAGACAAATCATTTTCCGTGGTTTCAGAACACCATCTGTGAACACGAAATCCGCAACATCAACTGCGCATGTCAGGACTCTGACAACCAATGCTTCTTCGCCTACATCACCAAAGACGGCGACTGCTTCTACTGCCACGTCTTTCAATCCTCGACTTCGGTAAGTCGCCCTTTCCACCACACCAAATTCGAAGTAATTGATTTAGGAGCAAGCCACTGAGATAATCCTCACCCTGGGCCAAGCTTTCGAGTTGGCATACCAAATGGCGGTCCGCGAACAAGTGACCAGCAAGAGCAAATCAAACCGCGAAAGCCACAAACCGGCGGTGAGTCCCGGCGCGGTTTCCTCGCACAGTCGCGATTTCAAAGACATGAAGATGAATGGCCATCCTCTGAAAATGAAGCCGCTGACGTTGTCAATTGCGACGGAGCCGAAGACGCCGACGAAGAGCAAGTTCGAGGATGCTGAGGAATAGTTTGGAATCACTGCCGGCGGAGTTTCTTTAAGACGCTTATTTTATTGATTTCCCTTTGTGATATTGGATGTTGTTTCCGAAATCGATGTGTATTGCATTTTGCCAAATTTAAGCGTTTTGACTGCATATTTACAGTTTTCTGCGGGGGTTCGTCTAATGAGTTCGGAGTTGCTCAATATACAATATTTTAAGCGTTTTCTATAGGGAGCAATATTTACGGATATTATTTATTGATCAATAATCACTTTTGTAATCGTTTTTTCAAACAAACATACACCACGATATATCACACATTTTTCTATTTTTTCTTAAAATAAACAACAATCTTCCATTTTGTAAGTATATAAATAATATATTAGAGTCTCTTACTTAAAAATGTGTACATACTAGTTTAACTAGAAGCTTTAAAACTGTATTTAGCAGGGTTCCACTTGTTTTCGCGTGAAAAATTATAAAGACTTTATCAAAAAAAAATATATCTTACATGCATTCTAAATGCTTAGTTATTTGGCTCGAACATTTACGTTTAGGTGTCTTACATAGTCTAATCTAAAAATATTGCATGTGGGAGCCAAAAAATACATATTTTAATGTACATAACATAAAATTCAACTTTATTGCGCTTTAGACTTATTCATTTACTTTGTTTCACTCGTTTTTGTTGTTACTTTTCTAATTTTTAATTGTTTTTCAATAAATGATATTACTGGATTGTTTCCTTTCTCTATTCCCATCCATCAGGAAGTCGCAGTTTTAGTCACGACCGGATATAGGCTGACGGCAGGATGTGAGCCTCTTGACCATGAAAATGGACCGACTTTGATGTTGGAACGATCCAATTTGAACGCAATTTGATTTTTATCCGAGCGAAATGGATGCCTAAATGGTTCAAGGTGAAACTCGGCCGAGGGCGGACAGTTTGCAAAAATTAGAATGTTTATTTATATCAGAAAAATTCTTAAATGTTGTTTACATTCAGGCCAATAACTGCTCAAAAAGATTGGAAATGTTGGAAATACGATGTGTCTGCACGTGTGGAAGAAATTGAGCTTAACTTGAACGATACCATGTGAAAAAAATTCTATTTTTCTTAATTCTATGAATATTTGGACAATTTCTAGTGTTTAGATAGATCAAATCTACGAGAAAATAGACACGCTTCGTGAATTTGAAGCTTCAAAGTACGAATTTTTATTTTAAACTGATTTTCGCATCCACCAATTTTAATCAAAAAAGTTCTAGTTTTGTTAATTCTGTAAGTATTTAAACAATTTTTCGATTCAGTGTTTAGGCAGATATAATCTACCAGACTATAGACACTTTCCTCGAATTTGAAGCTTTAGAACCAACCTTAGAATTTTTTATATTAAACTGACTCATTTTTGCATCCACCAATTTTAATCAATTTAAAAAAAATCTATTTTTGTGAATTCTGTGAATATTTGAACAATTTCTCGTTTCAGTGTTCAAACAGATAAAATCTACCAGACAATAGACACTTTCCATGAATTTGAGGCTTTAGAGCCAAACTTCAAATTTTTATTTTGAACTGATTTTCGCTTCCACCAATTTGATAATTTTAAAAAAATTCTATTTTTCTTAATTCTGCGAACATTTGGGCAATTTCTCGTTTCAGTGCTTAGACAGATGAAATCTACGAGAAAATAGACAAGTTTCATCAATTTAAAGCTTCAAAGACAAAATTAGAATTTTTATTTGAAACTGACACATTTACGCATCCACCAATTTTGATCATCAAAAAAAGAATATTTTTCTTAATTCTGCGAATCTTTAGACAGATGAAACCTACGAGAAAATAGACACGTTTTATCAATTTGAAGCTTTGAAAACAAAATAAGAATTTTTATTTTAAACGGACAGATTTTCGCATAGACGCATAATTTTGATCATTTCAAAAAATATGTATCTATTTTTGTTAATTCTATAAGTATTTGGACAATTTTCCGCTTCAGTGTTTCAGCAGAAGAAATCTACGAGAAAATGGACACGTTTCTTCAATTTGAGTCTTTAAAATCAAATTTAGAATTTTTATTTTGAACAGATAGATTTTGGCATCCATCAATTTTGATCATTTTAAAAAAAATCTATTTTTGTTATTTCTGTGATTATGTGGGCAAGTTCTCTTTTCAACGTTTAGACAGATGAAATCTACGAGAAACTAGAGACGTTTCATCAATTTAAAGCTTCAAAGACAAAATTAGAATTTTTATTTTGGACTGACAAGTTTGCGCATCCACCAATTTTGATCATTTAGAAAAAAAGTACTTTTGTTAATTGTGTGAATATTTAGACAATTTTCTGTTCAAATATTTAAACAGATTAAATCTACAAAAAAATAAACAATTTTCATAAATTTGAAGCTTTAGAGGCAAAATTAGAATTTTTACTTTGAACTGTTTGATTATAGCTTCTACCAATTTTCATTATTTAAAAAATATCTATTTTTGTTAACTGTTTGAATATTTGGACAATTTCGTGTTTAAGTGTTAAAATGCAGTATACGAGGAAGTAGACACGTTTCGTCAATTTGAAGTTTTAAGCCAAAATTAGAATTTTTATAATTTAAACTAACAAATTTGTATTCACCAATTTTAATACATTTTAAAACATTCCTATTTTTCTTAATTCTGTAAATGTTTGGACAATTTTCCATTTCAGCGATGAGACAGATAAAATCTACGAGAACATAAACACGTTTCATCAATTTGAAGCTTTAATCCAAGAATTAGAATTTTTAATTTAAACTGACAGATTTTGGCATCCATCAATTTTGATCATTTTAAAAAAAATTCTATTTTTGTTATTTCTGCGATTATGTGATCAAGTTCTCGTTTCAACGTTGAGACAGATGAAATCTACGAGAAACTAGAGACGTTTCATCAATTTAAAGCTTCAAAGACAAAATTAGAATTTTTATTTTGGACTGACAAGTTTTGCGCATCCACCAATTTTAATCATTTAAAAAAAAAGTACTTTTGTTAATTGTGTGAATATTTAGACAATTTTCTGTTCAAATATATAAACAGATTAAATCTACAAAAAAATAAACAATTTTCATAAATTTGAAGCTTTAGAGGCAAAATTAGAATTTTTACTTTGAACTGTTTGATTATAGCTTCTACCAATTTTCATTATTTAAAAAATGTCTATTTTTGTTAATTGTTTGAATATTTGGACAATTTCGTGTTTAAGTGTTATATATACGAGGAAGTAGACACGTTTCGTCAATTTGAAGTTTTAAGCCAAAATTAGAATTTTTATAATTTAAACTAACAAATTTGTATTCACCAATTTTTGTTAATTCTGTAAATGTTTGGACAATTTTCCATTTCAGCGATCAGACAGATAAAATCTACGAGAACATAAACACGTTTCATCAATTTGAAGCTTTAATCCAAGATTTAGAATTTTTAATTTAAACTGACAGATTTTGGCATCCATCAATTTTGATCATTTTAAAAAAATTCTATTTTTGTTATTTCTGTGGATATTTCGACAATTTTCCGTTTCAGTGTTTAGACAGATCAAATTTGCAAGAAAATAGACAATTTGTATAAATCCTATTTTTTATTTTTTCCCGTTTTCTGGAATCTTTCGAGGAATTTGTAAAAGAAAGTAAAACACCCTTCTGGACGAGGAGAAGCAGCGTAAATTCCACAGCCAACTGCTTCCAATACGTGTGTATTTACTACGCTGCATAAATTTTATTGTCGAAAATTGGCGTGGGCAGCAACATAATGCAGCGTTTGAATTGAAACCACTAGAAACTTTCACTCCGGGCGTTGTAATTTCGTTAATAGCCTGTTTGTAGCAGGCAACAGCTTAATCACAGCATCGCATAAACAAAATCGAGCAGATTTTCAAGTACCATAGACCCCATATCAGCAGGGTGAAACAAATGTATCCCATAGCATAATTCCTCCAACAAAAGCATCCCCTAAACGGCAGTTTGTCCGTAACATTCGCAATTAGAACAACATGACTTGCAATCACCATTAACTCGATTTCGCCTCGACAATGCTTGACTTCGCCCCCCAAACAAGACATTTTTTAGCAAAACTGTTTGGACAGCCCTGCATTTTATGAACGCCCCAACGAGCACCGCCGCTGTTCCCGACGTGTGTCAAGTGCAGCCGAACAGCGGCTCCAATGATCTCTCGTGTTAATTGGATTGGATTTTTAATTAATATGAAAATTTGCACGTTTAATTCTTGTCCGAACAACAGGGTTTGTTTGACGTATCGATGGACGAGGAGACGCAATTATTCTGCCTGCGTTAATCCACCAAGAGGTGATTTTATTTTTAGGCCACTCATATATCAACGGCATGGAGTAGGCTCACGAATAATTACGCTGTATATCTTGCTTTGCGAGATTAGCGATAAAAAGCGCCGAATTGACGCTCATGAGCTATTTTTAAGCTGATGATGGCTTAACATCAACTGGAATACCGGTCAAACTAAGCTGCACTTCTTCCACGTGCTATTAGCTTTCAGCCCTGCAGACACATTTCTATTTTCTATTATACATAGTAAGTTTATATTTCTTTTCGTAGTTTCAATATTCAATGAATTAGTAAATATGCAAATTTTTTAAATGACCAAAATTCTCACTTCAAAATGAAAATTCTAATTTAGGCTTTGAAGCTTCAAATTGTTAAACGTGTCTATTTTCTCGTAGGTTTTGTTTGTCTAAACACTGAAACTAGATATTGTTCAAATATTCAAAGAATTAACATAAATTAAGTTTTTTATAAAATGATTAAAATTGGTGGATGGCAAAAATTTGTCTGTCTAAAATAAAAATTCTAATTTTGGCTTCTTAGCTTCAAATTCATGAAACGTATTTTCTCGTAGGTTTCATCTGTTTGAACAACGATATGAGAAATTGTCCACATATTCCACAGAACTGATAAAAATATATTTTTTTAAATGATCAAAATTGGTGATGTAAGAATCAGTCAGTTCGAAGTAAAATTTTGGCTCTAAAGCTTCGAATTAATGAAAGTTGTCTATTTTCTCGTAGATTTTATCTATTTAAACACTGAAACGGAAAATTGTCTAAATATTCACAGAATTAACAAAAATAGAAATTTTTTGAAATGATCAAGATAACGTATGCGTCAGTTGAAAATAAAAATTTAAATTTTGGCTTCAAAGCTTCAAATTGATAAAATGTGTCTATTTTCTCGTAGATATCATCGGTCTAAATACTGAAAGGAAAAATTGTCCAAATATTCACAGAATTTACGAAAATAGAATTTTTTTAAAATGTTCAAAATTGGTGGATGCGAAATGGGTCGAATCAAAATAAAAATTCCAAGTTTGGCTCTTAAGCTTCAGATTTATGGAAAGTATCCATTTTATTGTAGATTTCATCTGCCTAAACACTGAAACGGAAAATTGCCCAAATATTCACAGAATTAACAAAAATATAAATTTTTTAAATTGATCAATTGGTGAATACAAAGATTTATCTGTTCGAAATAAAAATTCTAAATTTGGTTTTATTGATTCAAATTGATGAAACGGGTCTATTTTCTCGTAGATTTCTTCTTTTAAAACACTAAAACGGAAAATTGACCGAACATTCACAGAATTAACAAAAATAGAAAATTTTTGAAATGATCAAGAAAACGTATGCGTTTGTTTAAAATAAAAAATTTAAATTTTGGCTTCAAAGCTTCAAATTGATAAAATGTGTCTATTTTCTCGTAGATATCATCGGTCTAAATACTGAAACGAAAAATTGTCCAAATATTCACAGAATTTACTAAAATAGAATTTTTTAAAAATCTTCAAAATTCGTGGATGTGAAATGGGTCAAATCAAAATAAAAATTCCAAGTTTGGCTCTTAAGCTTCAGATTTATGGAAAGTATCCATTTTATTGTAGATTTCATCTGCCTAAACACTGAAACGGAAAATTATCTAAATAGTCACAGAATTAACAAAAATGTGATTTTTTTTTAAAGGATCAAAATTGGTGGATGCGAAAATCTGTCAGTTCAAAATAAAAATTCTATTTTTGTCTTTGAAGCTATAAATTGATGAAACGTGTCAATTTTCTGGTAGATTTCATCAGTCTAAACACTGAAACGAAAAATTGCCCAAATATTCACAGAATTAACACAAATATATATTTTTTAAATTGATCAATTGGTGAATACGTTTTGTCTGTTCGAAATAAAAATTCTAAATTCGGTTTTATATATTCAAATTGATGAAACGGGTCTATTTTCTCGTAGATTTCTTCTGTTAAAACACTAAAACGGAAAATTGACCAAATATTCACAGAATTAACAAAAATAGAATTTTTTTGAAATGATCAAGAGAACGTATGCGTCTGTTTAAAATTTAAAAATTTAAATTTTGGCTTCAAAGCTTCAAATTGATAAAACGTGTTTATTTTCTCGCTAATGTCATCGGTGTAAATCCTGAAACGGAAAATTGTCTAAATATTCACAGAATTAACAAAAATGTGATTTTTCTAAAAGGATCAAAATTGGTAGGTGCGAAATTAAAAAGTTTGGCTCTAAAGCTTGAAATTGATGAATCGTGTCGATTTTTTCGTAAATTTGATCTGTGTCTACACTAAAACAAAAAATTGGCCAAATATTCACAGAATTAACAAAACTAGAAATTTTTGAAAATGACTAAAATTGGTGGATGCAAGAATCAGTCAATTCAAAATAAAAATTTTAATTTTGGCTTTAAAGCTTCAAATTGATGAAACGTGTTTTTTTGTAGATTCCATCTGTCTATTAAAAAAAAATTTTCAAAAATAGTTTTTTTTTTAATGTTTAAAATTGGTAGATGCGTCAGTTTTCAATAAAAATTCTAAATTTGGCTTCAGATTTATTAAACTGGTCTGTTTTCTCGTAGATTTCATCTGTCCAAACACTGAAACCAGAAATGGTCCAAATATCCACAGAATTAAGAAAAATACGAATTTTCAAAAATAAGTAAAACTGGAACATGCACAAGTCTATTGGTTTGAAATAAACGTTCTAAATTTGGCTCGAAACGTTTCTACGTTCTTGTAATTCTTATCTGTCTAAACGTGGAATTGAAAAATTCTTATTACCCACAAATGACAAAATTGAGGTTTTCTAATTTTGGCTCCGAAAAGTCTAAATATTAATAAAAGCGCTCAAAACGTGGAAATAAGAATATGAGAAATCTTCATCCTTTGATTTTGCCTGATTTTTCCCAACGGCACTGCACATCTGTCCTCCATGGATATTGTTAAAAACGTCGGCCATTTTAAGCGTCCCGCTAACAATGGCATCCGCATACCTATGGGTTACCGCACTGGTTTTGCGTGTGGATGACAATGTGAACAAATACTTTGACTCATCTTCCCCTCGTAGGGTAGCGAGGATCCCCGTGTTATCTCACCTGCCTGAGGCTACGAATTTCAATCAAATGGGCGTGTTCAAAGCCCCTAGTAATATAGTCGTGCACACAAAATCACTGACATAAATATTTATATGGTGGAATAATAAGGGTAAAAAAGTCCCAGAAAAACGGCCAATGTTGCTGAGTCACTGTGTATATTCGGAAAAGCAGCGTTCGTCATTTTCGGCGGGCGAATTTGCATGCAAATCGAATTAGTTCCGTATTGACTCAAGATTGTGCATTAGTCTGACAGGGCTAATGGTTATATCGGCGGAATCGAATTAGTATTTTTTTGGTGGAGGAAGGGTGCGGATGATCCGTGTTGAATGCAGAAAATTTTTAACAATGGCCCAAGAGAATATTATAGCCTGAATAGAAATGGCAGATAATAGATAGATATCGGTCGAAAACGGAGAAGACCGCAATGCAAGGCTTTGCCAGTTTTCGGGTGCAGTAGCCGGAAATGATCGGGGAACGGAAACGGAGATAAGCAGAATAAGAAGAAGAGGTAGACAATGGAGGTTATAAGCGAGGCAGATGCGCCGGAATGGATTTCCACAATAAAATGATGCACTTCACATCTTGCGGGGGGTTGTTGCCACAAAGCCATTCAGTCAGATCCGATTTTAATAAACCAGACGAGATTATCTCCATCGGCCACAGTATTATCTGAATATTTGTACACGGGACAAATTGATCCAATAAACGACGTCTTCTCTCATCAAAATATATAAATAATTCTAAAGGAAAAACAACTTGGTCGCCACCCACACGACATTTTTTATTCAGTTTTTATCGATTTGCTTAAAATCGCGGTTCAACTGGCAGAGAAACCATTAAGGGATAAAGTGGAGCGTGTGTATTTCGTTAAGGATCGTTTTGCACAGCTCCGGAATAAAAATTCGTTTATATCAATGCCGGAGCGGGGCTACCGGCTTTTTAATCTCACGAAAAATCGACATAATTTCATTGCGTTTTACATTACAAATTTCTCGCGCAATTTGGCTTATCGACAAATTTGACAAATTGTTGCCGGCGCACGATAAAACACGCTATTAAACGTTTGTTTCTATTATTCCAAATTTGCCTTTTGAACGCCCAAGTCATTTTTTGACAATGTAAAACCAATATTTAAAGTTCAGGGGGTGAAATTTGAAAACTTTAAAGCGCTGAAACACTTAGCTTTTCTGAAATTCTGTAAGATTTCTTAAAGTTTTATTGTATTTATTGTATGTTTGGATTTTTTACGTTTTCTATGATTCTCTACAGTTTCCTAAAGTTTTTTCCTAATTTGTATTTTAAACATTCCTAAGTTGCCATGGAAACAAAGCTATTCTAACATTCCGCATTGAAATGGATATTCAAGCACTGAAAACGAATACAAAAATTGCGAAAATAGCTTTGTTACGAGAACAAATTAGGAAAAATAGTATAAAAACCTCGTTCATAAGGCCATTAAGGCACTCATCCAAGGCTTTGCCGCTCGTTTTAAAAAACTTGGATTCGTGCCTTAAAATTTGCCTTATGAAACTCGGTGTTTTAATATACTATTTGAATTGTCAAAAATTTTTTGGGTTTTGAGGATTTTATTAGGAATAAAACACAAAATTTCCAAATTTTTTTATCAAAGATTGTAATTATTGTAGTTTTGATTGTATGAGAATGAAATAGGGCCTATAATTTGTAACTAACATAATAAATGTACCAAATTACAAAAATATAAAACAGAAGGAACAAATTTTAGAAATTTTTAATCATAGGAAAAACCAGAAATTTCTAATATCTGAGAATATAGCTTACAACTCTTGTAATTTTGAAAATATGAGAGTTAATTTTGGCACACTTAAAACTTATTGCTAGCTAAGGAACTTTGCCAAATTACAAAATTCTGGAACAAAAGAGACAAATTTTAGAAATTTTTATTCAGGAATGGAACAGAAAACTCACAAAGTTTTTAATTAAAGCTTGCAATTCTTATAATTTTTATGGTACAAGAATGAAATTTGATCAAATTAAAACTTCTAACTATTAAATTAATTGTGCCAAATTACAAATTCCTAAATGTTTATTCGAATTACAAACCGAACTTTATCAATGCCTGAGAACAAAGCTTACAACTCTTGTAATTTTCGAGATAAAAGAGTGAATGTTGGCATACTTAAAACTTGTTGCTAGCTAAAATATTATGCCAAATTACAAAATTCTAGAGCAGAAAAGGCGAATTTTAGAATTTTTTATTCTGGAATAGAACTAAAATTTTCAAATTTTTTTATTAAAGCTTGCGGTTTTTGTCATTTTTATGGTATAAGAATAAAATTTGGGTAAATTACAACTGATAACTAACAAATTAATTGTGTAAAATTACAAATTTCTAGAACAGAAAAGACAAATTTCAGAAATTGTTATTTTGGAATGGAGCAGACAATCTTCAAAATTTTTATTTAAAGCTTGCAATTCTTGTAATTTTTTTAGTACACGAATGAAATTTCGCCAAATTACAATTTATAACTAGCAAATTAATTGTGCCAAATTACAAATTTATAAAACGTAAAGGACAAATTTAAAAAAAATAATCCAGGGAGGAACCGAATTTTTCCAATGCTTGAGAATAACGCTTGCAACTCTTGTGATTTTTAAAATATAAGACTGAATTTTGGCATACTTATAACTTATTGGTTAATAAGAAATTGTATAAAATTACACAATTCTGGAACAAAAAAGACAAATTTTAGAAATGTATGTTCTGGAATGAAACAGACAATTTTCAAAATTTTTAAATAAAGCTTGCAATTTTCGTAATTTTCATAATATCAGAATGAAGTTTGGCATGGTTACAGCTTACAACTAGCACAAAAACTGTGCCAAATTACATATTTATCGAACAGAAAGAACAAATTTTAGAAATTTCTTTTTGAGGAAGGAACCAACAATTTCTAATATTTTAGATTAAAATTCACAACTCTTGTAATCTTTAAAATATAAAAGTGAATTTTGGCAGGATTACAACTTATTGCTTGCTAAATAATTGCGGTAAATTACAAACTTCTAGAACAGAAGAGACCAATTTTAGAAATTTTTATTCAGGAATGGAACAGACAATTACCAAAATGTGTAATTCAAGCTTGTATGAATGAAATTTGGCAAGGTTACAACTTATAATTAGCAAATTAATTGTGCAAATTACAAATTTATAAACAACAAGAAACAAATTTTAGAAATGTTTATTTGAGAGAGGAACTGAAATTCCCAATATTTTAGAATAAAAACAACTCCTGTAATTTTCCAAACATAAGAGTGAATTTTGGCAGGATTATAACTTATTGCTAGCTAAGTAATTGTGCCAAATTAAATTTAGAAATTGTTAATCTTGAAAGAAACCGAAAGTTCCCAAAAAAAATTGTAGTAACTTGTAACTCTTGTAATTCTTATAGTATCAGAATAAATTTGGGCAAGATTACAACTTATAATTAACAGATAAATTTCGCCAAATTGCAAATTTTAGAATATTTTTTTCCGGGGAAGACCAGGAAATTCTTGTAATTTTTTATAGTAAAAGAACGAAATTTTGAATGATTATAACCTATAATTAGATAATTAATTGTGCGCAATTGTAAATTTGTGGAAACAAAGGAACTAATTTCAGAAAAATTTGTTTGTGGAAGGAACCGAAAATTTTCAAAATTTTAGATTAAAGCTTGCAACTCTTATAATTTTTATAGCATAAATTTGAAATCTTGCAGTCTTACAACCTGAAATAACTATTTAATTGTGCCAAATAACAACTTGATAAAACAAAAGGAACCAATTTTACAAATTTTTACTCGTCCGAGGAACCAAAAATTTCCAATATTTTTTATTAAGGGTTACACTTCTTGTAATTTTTATAGTAAAGATCGAAATTTGGCAAGATTATAACCTGTAATTAAATAATTAATTGTGTTCAATTACAAATTTGTGGAAATAAAGAAACCAATTTAAGAAATTTTTATTCGTGGAAGAAACCAAAAATTTCTAAAATTTTAGATTAGAGCTTGCAACTCTTATAATTTCCAGAGCATACAAATAAAATTTGGCAAGATTACAACTTGTAACTAGTCGATTAATTGTGCCAAATTACAACTTGATAAAACAAAAGCAACCAATTTTACAAATTTTTATTTGCCCGGAGAACCGAAAATTCCACAAATTTTCCATTACAACTCGTAAAATATCGTAACTTTCGTCGCAGGATAATGAAATTTATCACAATTCCAACTTATAACTAGCCAAATAATTGTATTAAATTACAAATTGATACATCAAAATTAACTAATTTTAGAAATTTTTATTCATAGGATGCACCAGAAGTTTTCAATATTTTCTTCCAGGACTTGTAACTTTGCTAATTTCAATGCTAGAACAGCGAAATTTGGTAGCAAAACAGCATTTTTGATTGGCTTGTCAACTCTATCAACTGACGCCAGGATTTTTCGCAGTTGTGTTTTTTTGATTCTTTATTATTTTTTTATCCTTTTTGATCCTCTAGGAAACTGACAATTTATTAAGTCGAATTTTTAAGTTTGCGAGATTCTTGCGATTCTTTATATTTTGAAAAGTTCTCAATTGGTTTTTGGTATTCAACATTCTTTAAGATTCTTCAAACTCAACGTAAACTCGATTTTCCTCGATGATTCTCAAGATAGTTAAAAACTCTCTGAGATTCTTTATAGGCGGAAGTTAACACCTAATTATGGAAGTAGAAGAATGAGACTCTGGCAAAGTTCTGTAAACTTTCCAACTGTTGCACTACGTGAAACTCCAACTAATAAAAATGAAGTGAACTTATCAGAATCCCCGTCGAAAGTAGTAATCGCCTCGCATCTTCGATGTGTTCGCCGTCCCCCTGAGTCCGCCCCGTGGCGCTGGGCCCAGTGGTGCGTCCATGCACGGAACCGCTTAATACCGGTTTCACGGCTTGCTAAGTTGAACCGTGTAATTTTGCATTTGCAGCGAGTTGTGTAAGCGTAAGGTTTTCTAGTTAAGTGGTCCACAAAATTCGGCAAGTCTATATAAGGATGGCGAACGAGAATGGCGAACAGTCGATTTCTGAAATTCTGCACGTCCAGAACGTGGGGGCCTTCGCCGTCGCGACCGCGTCCTGTTTATTCGAGTGTTGATAAAAATCCGAGGAATTTAATGAGATCCTTCAATGCTCGTTGCTCCGGTTGATCCTGTTATTAATAACGTCGTTGATGGCAATAAAAGATCCACTCTAAGCCGTACTCCTCGTGTAATATTTTAATGCCAATTATAGCATGTATCGAATGGAATTTCGAGAAAAATACACGATGACGTTTGATGTTTTGTCCCTCGAACTGGTCGCTAAGACAACACCCTCGATTTCCAGCCAGAGCGACGTGTAATTAAATACTGAGCCACTTGCTTCCTTATTGTTGTATCATCCGCTTTCACTTGATCTTCCAATTTATTGCTCATTTCGAGGCTGTAATTGTGAGGAGGTGCGCGGTGTCTTTTTCGAAAATAATTGACGACGAGCGCTTTGGTCCACTTTTAAACAATGGCATTATTGTGTTTGCATCAAGTGATTTGGCGTTGTCAACGGACAAACAAAAGGATAAAAGATATTACATCAGCCATTCAAACGGTGAAAAATAACGTGCAACAAATAGACTCGGTACGAGTGGAACTTGCAGTGTTACGCGACTGGTTTAGGAGGAAAGAGAAGTCGAAACAACAGTGCTCAATGTGATCAAAGTGTGGACACAACAATCTAATTGGAAGAAGATTTAACATCGTTTTTTGATCTATAATAAAGTTCAACTATTGTAAATATCTCGACTTTTATTGATGTTACAAATTCTTTCATTTCTGCTCGAAAATTTTGTCAGTTGACAAGATAATCAAACGCTGTTTTGTTACCAAATTTCGCTTTTCTAGCATTGAAATTAGGGAAGTTACAGGTCCTGGAAGAAAATATTGGAAACTTCTGCTGCATCCTACGAGCAAAAATTTCTAAAATTTGTCTGTTTTGTTGTATCAATTTGTAATTTCGCACAATTAATTTGCTAGTTTTAAGTTGTAATTGGGACAAATTTCATTATCGTACCATGAAAGGTACGAAACTTACAAGCTGTAATGAAAAATATGGAAATTTTCGGATCCTCGGACGAATAAAATTTTTTTAAATTGGTTTCTCTTGTTGTATCACGTAGTAATTTGGTACAATTAATTAGTTAGTAACAGGCTGTGATCCCGCCAAATTTTATTCTTTTGCGATAAAAATTACAAGAGTTACAAATTTTAATCCAAAATTTTCGACATTTTCGATTGTTTCCACGAATAAAAATTTCTAAAATTGGCTCCTTTATTTCCACACATTTGTAATTTGACACAATTAATTATCTAATTATGGGTTTTAATCTTGCCAAATTTCGTTCTTCTACTATGAAAATTATAAGAATTGCAACCTTTAATCCAACATATTAGAAATTTCCTGTTCCTCCCTGGAATAAAAATTTCTAAAATGTGTTCCTTGTTGCTTATAATTTTGAAATTTGGCACAATTAATTTGCTAATTATAAGTTGTAACCTTGCCAAATTTCATTCTGATACCATAAAAATTACAAGAATTGCAAGCTTAAGTAAAAATTTTGGAAATTGTCTGTTCCATTTCTGAATAAAAAATTCTAAAATTGGTCTCTTCTGTTCTAAAAATTTGAAATTTGGCATAATTGGTTAGCTAGCAACATGTTGTAATCCTGCCAAATTTGACTCTTATATTTGGAAAATTACAAAAGTTTGTGAATTTTCGGTTCCTCTCTTAAATACAAATTTCTAAAATTTGTTCCTTGTTGTAGATAAATTTGTAATTTGGCACAATTAATTTGTTAATTATAAGTTGTCAGCATGCCAAATTTCATTTTGATACCATAAAAATTACAAGAATTGCAAGCTTAAGTAAAAATTTTGGAAATTGTCTGTTCCAGTTCTAAATTAAAAATTTCTAAAATTGGTCTCTTTTGTTCCAAAAATTTGAAATTTGCCATAATTGGTTAGCTAGCAATAGATTGTAATCCTGCCAAATTTGACTCTTATATTTGGAAAATTACAAAAGTTGCAAATTGTTTTTTTGAAATATTGGGAATTTTCGGTTCCTCTCTGAAATAAAAATTTCTAAAACGTGTTTCTTGTTGTTTATAAATTTGTAATTTGGCACAATTAATTTCCTAATTATAAGTTGTAACCTTGCCAAATTTCATTGTGATACTATAAAAATTACAAGAATTGCAAGCTTTAAGTATTTCTGAATCAAAATTTATAAAATTGGTTTCTTCTGTTCTAGGAATTTGTAATTTGGCACAATTACTTATCTAGCAATAAGTTATAATCCTGTCAAAATTCACTCGTATATTTGAAAAATTACAAGAGTTCTAAATTTTATTCTAAAATATAGGACATTTCTGGTTCATCTAAAGAGAAACAATTTCTAAAATTTTTCATGTTTGTTCTATAAATTTGTAATTTGGTACAATTAATTTGTTAATTATAAGTTGTAATCTGGCAAAATTTGATTCTGATACTATGAGAACTACATGAATGCCAAGCTTTAATATAAAATATTGGAAATTTCCAGTTGCTCGCACAAGTAAAAATTGGCAAAATTTGTCCCTTGTTGTTGATAAATTTGTAATTTGGCACAATTCATTTGTTAATTATAAGTTGTAACCTTGCCGAATTTCATTCTGATACCATAAAAATTACCAGAATTGCAAGCTTAAGTAAAAATTTTGGAAATTGTCAGTTCCATTTCTGAACAAAAAATTCTAAAATTGGTCTCTTCTGTTCCAAAAATTTGAAATTTGGCATAATTGGTTAGCTAAGCAATACATTGTAATCCTGTCAAATTTGACTCTTATATTTGGAAAATTACAAAAGTTATAAATTGTATTCTAAAATATTGGGAATTTTCGGTTCCTCTCTGAAATAAAAATTTCTATAACGTGTTTCTTGTTGTTTATTTGTAATTTGGCACAATTAATTTCCTAATTATAAGTTGTAACCTTGCCAAATTTCATTGTGATACTATAAAAATTACAAGAATTGCAAGCTTTAAGTATTTCTGAATCAAAATTTATAAAATTGGTTTCTTCTGTTCTAGGAATTTGTAATTTGGCACAATTACTTATCTAGCAATAAGTTATAATCCTGTCAAAATTTACTCGTATATTTGAAAAATTACAAGAGTTCTAAATTTTATTCTAAAATATAGGACATTTCTGGTTCATCTAAAGAGAAACAATTTCTAAAATTTTTCATGTTTGTTCTATAAATTTGTAATTTGGTACAATTAATTTGTTAATTATAAGTTGTAATCTGGCAAAATTTGATTCTGATACTATGAGAACTACATGAATGCCAAGCTTTAATATAAAATATTGGAAATTTCCAGTTGCTCGCACAAGTAAAAATTGGCAAAATTTGTCCCTTGTTATTGATAAATTTGTAATTTGGCACAATTAATTTGTTAATTATAAGTTGTAACCTTGCCAAATTCCATTCTGATACCATAAAAATTACAAGAATTGCAAGCTTAAGTAAAAATTTTGGAAATTGTCAGTTCCATTTCTGAATAAAAAATTCTAAAATTGGTCTCTTCTGTTCCAAAAATTTGAAATTTGGCATAATTGGTTAGCTAAGCAATACATTGTAATCCTGTCAAATTTGACTCTTATATTTGGAAAATTACAAAAGTTATAAATTGTATTCTAAAATATTGGGAATTTTCGGTTCCTCTCTGAAATAAAAATTTCTATAACGTGTTTCTTGTTGTTTATTTGTAATTTGGCACAATTAATTTCCTAATTATAAGTTGTAACCTTGCCAAATTTCATTGTGATACTATAAAAATTACAAGAATTGCAAGCTTTAAGTATTTCTGAATCAAAATTTATAAAATTGGTTTCTTCTGTTCTAGGAATTTGTAATTTGGCACAATTACTTATCTAGCAATAAGTTATAATCCTGTCAAAATTTACTCGTATATTTGAAAAATTACAAGAGTTCTAAATTTTATTCTAAAATATAGGACATTTCTGGTTCATCTAAAGAGAAACAATTTCTAAAATTTTTCATGTTTGTTCTATAAATTTGTAATTTGGTACAATTAATTTGTTAATTATAAGTTGTAATCTGGCAAAATTTGATTCTGATACTATGAGAACTACATGAATGCCAAGCTTTAATATAAAATATTGGAAATTTCCAGTTGCTCGCACAAGTAAAAATTGGCAAAATTTGTCCCTTGTTGTTGATAAATTTGTAATTTGGCACAATTAATTTGTTAATTATAAGTTGTAACCTTGCCGAATTTCATTCTGATACCATAAAAATTACCAGAATTGCAAGCTTAAGTAAAAATTTTGGAAATTGTCTGTTCCATTTCTGAATAAAAAATTCTAAAATTGGTCTCTTCTGTTCCAAAAATTTGAAATTTGGCATAATTGGTTAGCTAAGCAATACATTGTAATCCTGTCAAATTTGACTCTTATATTTGGAAAATTACAAAAGTTATAAATTGTATTCTAAAATATTGGGAATTTTCGGTTCCTCTCTGAAATAAAAATTTCTAAAACGTGTTTCTTGTTGTTTATTTGTAATTTGGCACAATTAATTTCCTAATTATAAGTTGTAACCTTGCCAAATTTCATTGTGATACTATAAAAATTACAAGAATTGCAAGCTTTAAGTATTTCTGAATCAAAATTTATAAAATTGGTTTCTTCTGTTCTAGGAATTTGTAATTTGGCACAATTACTTATCTAGCAATAAGTTATAATCCTGTCAAAATTATATTTGGAAAATTACAAGAGTTCTAAATTTTATTCTAAAATATAGGACATTTCTTGTTCATCTAAACAGAAACAATTTCTAAAATTTCTCATGTTTGTTCTATAAATTTGTAATTTGGTACAATTAATTTGTTAATTATAAGTTGTAATCTGGCAAAATTTGATTTTGATACTATGAGAACTACATGAATGCCAAGCTTTAATATAAAATATTGGAAATTTCCAGTTGCTCGGACAAGTAAAAATTGCCAAAATTTGTCCCTTAATAATAACAAATTTGTAATTTGCCAAAATTAATTGTAAGTTGTAATCTGGCAAAATTTCATGCTTATACTTTAAGAATTACTAGAATAGCAAATATTAATTAAAATTATCGATAAATTTCGGTTATCAAAGGACTAAAATTTCTAAAATTTTTCCTTTCTGTTGTATAAATTTCTAATGTGGCACAATTGATTTGTTAATTATGAATTGTAATCTGCCCGAGTTTCATTCTGACGCTATGAAAATTCAAGAAATTTAATAAAAAATGCTGGAAATTTCCAGATGCTCGAACGAGTAAAAATTTCCAAAATTTCTTCCTTCCAACTTATCTATTTGTAATTTGGCACAATTAATTTGTTAATTATAAGTTGTAATCTGGCTAAATTTCATTCTGATACTATGAAAATTGCAAGAGTAGCAAATTTTAATCAACGATATTGGAACTTCTTGTTTTTCTCACGAATAAAAATTTCTAAAATTTGTCTGTTTCATTCTAAAAATTTGTAATTTGGCACACTTATTAAGCTAATTGTAAATTGTAATCTTGCCAAATTTCATTCTTTTTGTATAAAAATTACAAGAACTGCAACCTTTAATCAAAAATTCTTGAATATTTATTTAGTTCATCCAACGTGTAAAATTTGTCATTCCTGGGACAATTAATTAACTGCTTAGTAGTGTGAATTTAATTAATTAATAACGAAAAATTGTAATTTTCCCAATTAGAGAAATTGGTCTAAACTACGTGGAACCGACAACTCATGATTAGAGTATTTGATATTTGAAATCCATAAATTGGTTCCATGAAATTTGCGTGTCACAGCTCTCTTCAACCAGCAATTAACGCGAAAATTGGAATAGCAAAAATTCCAAAAACGTTCGATATCCCATGTCCATTTCGCATTATCACGTTCTCTCGCATCTAATTATTTTTAATTAATTTCAGTCAATTAAAAAGGGTACAGAAATCAGATTCAAAATCACCCCTGCCTGTTCCGAGTCAATATTTATCAGTCGACCGATCGCTCTGAATGCACGGAATTAAAATCTGTATGCGTATTAGTGCATTAGTGTAAACGCTATATCGCGTCATACACATGTTCACGCGGGGGTGCAGCAGTAAGGGGCCTTAAAACACCCTTTATCTGAACAAATTCGATTAGTATAAACGGCATTAAAACAATCCTGTTTAAAACAGCCGGCTTAAAATCACGCAGTGAAACACGAAATATTTTCATGTTTCAACCCCCTCGAATGTTACATCAGAAAAATGCAACGGGATTTTCCAGCTTCAAGGTTGGTGCGATGACTGCGGAGACAGAAAAATTGCATCATTTGGTGTGGTGTTGGTATAAATACCCGTTTTTCCAGGATTATGAATCAGTAAGAAAATTTCTGCCAACATGTTCAAACTCTTCGTCTTCGCCCTCTTGGTCGTCATGGCCTTCGTCGCCGCTCACGCCGAGCCCGAGCCCCAGCCCAGTGGAGTCCTCGCCGTCCCCGGCGGTATCATCGCCGCCCCCGCTATTGGCCTGGGAGGACATGGAGGTCTCTTGCTTGGTTAAACCGCCGAATCCGTACTTAATTTCTATCGATGCATCATTAGAATAAACATTTATATTGGTCCGAATTTTGTTTTTCTTCCCCCCAAAAAAGGCGTGACTGCTTAAAAATACATTTTTGTGTAGAGTTTTTCTTTATTTGTGCCCACGTGTGCATGTTTCTACATTGGACATGAACATCTGTGTTGAGCTCCGCCTTCGATGTGCTAGTCGCCAATGTGCATTAGAGCGTGAGTAACAAACCGCCCCGTTGTACCGCCTCCCATCTACCTCGCTCTGACTTTGCTTTGATCCATAAATAAATCATAACAGGAATAATCTGCACAAAACGGCTTTTATATCATAACTGTTTCGATTTGCCAGCGGCGTATTAGCTAATGAGGGAAGCGGAAGGATGAACTATTGCGGTTTCGAGGTTCAAGGTTCGAAGCAAAAGAACTTCTTGATAAAGAGAATAAGAGAAATTAAGAGGGAAGTTGCTCAACATTGCACTTAAGTAACATCGGCTTTAATTAATTGAGCTTAAAGTAGACAGTTCGTTAAAGTTCGACAATTTTCTATATAGACGAACTCTTCACTGAATTATTTTTAACATATTTTTGCACAGAACTCAAGAAGTAAAATATTGATTTCTTGCTCTAATGCATCATTCTAAAGATTGGAATCTCGTGTCTCTGGCGCGTTATCAAGCACCCTGCAATCTGGAGTCGTTAAGAACTTGCGAAAGAAAGAATGTTGAGGAGATTTCCAGGGAAAAAAACATTAATTTGCAATTTTAGAACAAATTTAATGCGAATGGATACAAAATGTGCTCCTTCCATGAGGAAAAATTTCTAAAATTTGACTCTTTTGTTCTATAATTTCGTAATTCCGTTCAATTAATCTGCAAATTAGAAGTAGTAATTCTGTCAAATTTCATTGATATGGGGCTAAAATTACCAAAGTTACAGTCTCTAGTAAAACAGTTTGAATTTTTTTCTGGTTTCTATAAATGAAAATTTGCAACTTTTATCTCTCTACTCTAGAATTACGTAAATTAACACAACTAAGGATGTAATTATAAACTGTTTTCTACCCCAATTTTATCTTTATAGTTTTAGAATTACAACAGTTATTGATTTTTGAAAAAAATGTTGGAATTTGCTAGTTCGTTTCGTTTCTCACCAAAAAATTTCGAAATTTTGTAATTTTTGTTTCACATACATATTTGTAATTTGGTACAATTAATTAGGTAGGAATAAGTTGTAATAATGCCAAATTTTATTGTTGTACAATGGAAATTACAAAAGTTACAAGTTTCAATCAAAAATGTTGGAATTTTCTGGTTCATCTAAAGAGAAAAAATTTCTAAAATTTGTTCTATAAATTTCTAATTTTGCACAATTAATTTGTTAATTATAAATTGCAATTGGACTAAAATTCGTTCTGATACTATGAAAATTACAAGAATGCCAAGCTTTAATAAAAAATATCGGAAATTTATAGTCCCTTGAACGAATAAAAATTTTCAAAATTTGTCGCTTTTGTTCAACAAATTTGTAATCGGGCTAAATTAATGCCTCAATTATAAGTTGCAATCTGCCAAAATTTCATGCTTGTACTTTGAGAATTACAAGAACTGCAAATTTAAAAAAAAATTATTGGAAATTTTAGGTTTTCAGACGACTAAAATTTCTAAAATTTGCCTCCTCCGCTCTATACATTACATTCGTAATTTGGTACAATTAATTGTCTAATTAGAAGTTATAAACTTGCCAAATTTCGTTCTTCTACTTTGAAAATTACAAAAGCTGCATGTTTTTATTAAAAATATTGGAAATTTCTGGATTTCTTCAATTTTTTTAAAATTTGTCACTTTTGTTCTATAAATTTGTAATTTGGTATAATTAATTTGTTAATTATCAGTTGCCATTTGGCTAAATTTGATTCTGATTCCAATATTACGTATTTCCAGTTGTTCGGGCGAGTGAAGATTTACAAAATTTGTCCTTTTTGTCTTATAAATTTATAATTTGGCACAATTAATTTGTTGATTACAAGTTGTAATTTGGCTAAATTTCATTTTGATACTATGAAAATTACAAAAATGCCAAGCCATAATAAAAAATATTGGAAATTTCCAATTGTTCGGGCGACTAAAAATTTTCAAAATTGTTCCTTCTATTCTATAGATTTGTAATTTGGCACAATTAATTGGTTAGTTATAAGTTGTAATCTTGCCAAATTTCACTCTTATACTATGAAAATTACAAGAGCTGCAAAGGGTTATCAAAAACATTGTAATTTTCTGGCTCCTCCCACGAGTAAAAATTTCTAAAATTTGTCCAGTCTATTCTATAAAATTGTAATTTGGTACAATTACGTATGTAGTAATGTGTTGTAACCTTGCCAAATTTCATTATTATCCTGCAAAAATTACAATAGTTACAAGCTTAATAAAAAATACTGAAAATTTCCCATCGATCCCACAAAAAAATATATCGGAAAATTGTACCTTTTGTTCTATAAATTATTGTAATTTGGTACAATGAATTTGTTAATTACAAGTTGCAATTTGGCTAATTTTCATTCTGATACCATAAGAATTACAAGAATGCCAAGCCTTAATAAAAAATGTTGTAAATTCCCAGTTGCTCGGACAACTAAAAATTTTCAAAATTTGTTCTTTTTATTCCAAAGATTTGTAATTTGGCACAATTTATTGGTTAGTTATAAGTTGTAATCTTGCCAAATTTCATTCTTATACTATTAAAATTACAAGAGCTCCAAAGGGTTATCAAAAACATTGTAATTTTCTGGCTCCGCCCACGAGTAAAAATTTCTAAAATTTGTCCTGTCTATTCTATAAAATTGTAATTTGGTACAATTACGTATGTAGTAATGTGTTGTAACCTTGCCAAATTTCATTATTATCCTACAAAAATTACAATAGTTACAACCTTAATAAACATATTGGAAATTTCTCCTTTTTGTTTTATAAATTTGAAATTTGGTACAATTAATTTGGCAGTTATAATAAGTTGTAATCTTGCCAAATTTCGTTCGAATTTGATAAAAATTACAAGAATAGCAAGGTAGCATATAATACAATTAATAATATATATTTTTTTATTTTGTCGTTTAGCATTTTTCAGCGTATTTCTAGTTAGTTTCAAAGCCCACACTTGTAGAATGTGGGTCATTTTCGCCTTGAAGAACCAAATAATTTTTCTCCCCATTTTCCCGGAGGTTTCCCAGCTATTAAGCGAGCGTATTTTCGCATTTTCCACGATCTCCCCGATCCACTATTACGAGCACGCCAAGTCGTAGAATGCAGAAGTTTGTACCCGATAATGTCCGCAAACAGGAAACCATCTTCTGCGAACACACTGCAGAGCTAATGACGCAAAACTAAACGCAACATTACCACCGCAAAGCAGGAATAAACCCCAACCCCAATTCGATATTTTTTGCGCATAAATCTCCTCCAATTATAAAAACTATAGCCTCGAACCCTGACAATGAGACCGGAATTCGTCACGAACCCTCCAAATAAAAGATGTACAATTAGAGAATGAATAGAAAGAGATAATGATTAGGGATATATCGGGACACAATGATAGGTCTTCACGCGCGAGCGGTCGCCGACTGCGTGCCCAAATCAATTAAAGTATAATCCGGAACTGTAGGATATCGTGACAGACCCTCTTTTCGGGGGTCAACCGGGATTAAGCTGGAAGCGTTTTAAAAATCCCGTTTTTCGGAATTTTTCTTAATTGCACCCTTTTCAGAGCGTAATCTCATTCACATGAGAGAATTTTTAATAAAATAATCCGAAGAGCGGTCACAAAAGTCGCTAAATTCATTTCTGGCGGATTCTTAATTTGCTTTCCCAGGATACGTGCTCTCTTGCTTGGTTGTTTACTTTATGAGAGATCTAATTAAGTCCTTTGGTTGTAATCGAATGACGACATCAAAAAGTGGGATTTTTCAGACGGCAGGGATGAAACCCCCGAACTATTAACACCCTACATATGACGGTTATGATGAATTGGATGACGCGATAATGATTCAACACTATGAAAGTATCAAAGCACTTCCTGTGGGGTGTTCTCGAGAGCTAGAATTAACTGTCATGGATACAGCAGTTTTAGGGGTAATACGAGACGATGTTGTAAGAGGGTGCAGCGTTTTAAACAATATTTAAATTCATATTTAATATACACAGGCGGGAACCCTCCCAATGAATATTTATCGAACTTTTGTTAGTTGTGTAAAGTTTTTATTCGCGCACATTAATGCATGCTAAATGAGAACGAGGCAATAAACTGAATAGTTTGCACGTTTTATTACACTTGTTTATAGCTGAATTTCTAGTGTTACTAAATCCAAACATTTTAGACTAGAGCAAGTAATGTTAGTGAAAATGAAAACTTAGATTCAGTTCATCCGCAAAATAAAGAATTGTAAAATTTTCTCATTTTCTCAACTTTTAAATTAGTAACATCTCTAAATTTGATTACAGTGACGTTAAAATTACCAAAGCTAGACGACTCTTTAATACATTTTTTGGAAATTTTTGGTTTATATTCAAAATGAAAAATTCCAAAACTTGACTAGTTTGAGTTATAATTTTGTAATTTAGCACAGTTTATAAGCAAGGGTAAATTAGTTATTTCCTCAAATTTGATTGCTACAGGGTTAAAATTACCAGAGTTACAATATTTTTTGCAGTTTTGGTTTATTTAAAGAATAAATTTTTCTAAAATGAGTCGCTTTTACTCTAAAATCATGAAATTTGGCAAAGTTAGTAACATCTTTTAAAGTAGTAACTTCGCCAAATTTGATTACGGTGGCGTTGAAATTACCAGAGTTAGACGCTCTAATAATTTCTTTTAGAAAATTTTGGTTTATTTTTAAAATTAAAAACTCCAAATCTAGACTAGCTTGACTTGATTTTGTAATTTGGCTCAATTTATGAATAAGGGTAAATTAGTAACCACCCCAAATTTGATTAGAGTAGCGTAAAAAATACTAGAGTTACAACCCTTAAAATATTTTTTTGCAGTTTTTGGTTTATCCAAAGACTAATTATTTCTAAGATCAGTCGCTTTTGCTCTAAAATTTTGAAATTTGGCACAGTTAGTAACAATTTCTAAATTAGTAACATTTTCAAATTTGATTACAGTGGCGTTAAAATTACCAGAGTTAGACGCTTTAATACAATTTTTTGGAAATTTTTGGTTCATTTTCAAAATGAAAAATTCCAAAACTTGACTAGCTTGACTTATAATTTTATAACTTGGCACAGCTTTTAAGCGAGGGTAAGTTAGTAACCTCCTTAAATTAATTGTTGTAACGTCAAAATTACCAGAGTTACCACCCATAATACAAATTTTTTGCAGATTTTGGTTCATCCAACGAATAAACATTTCTAAAATCAGTCGCTTTTGTTTTAAAATTATGAAATTTGGCACAGTTAGTAACAACTTCTAAGTTAGCTACTTCTCTAAATTTGAAAACGGTGGCGTTGAAATTACCAGAGTTAAGCGCTTTAATACATTTTTTTTATATTTCTGGTTTATTTTCAAAATAAAAAATTTTAAAACTTGAGAAGCTTGACTTAAAATTTTGTAATTTGGCACAATTTATGAATAAAGGTAAATTAGTAACCACTCGGAATTTGATTGGTGTAGCGTAAAAAATACTAAATACAACTTTTAAAATATTTTTTTGCAGTTTTTGGTTTATCCAAAGTCTAATTATTTCTAAAATCAGTCGGTTTTGCTCTAAAATTTTGAACTTTGGCACAGTTAAAGTAACAACTTCTAAATTAGTAACATCTCCAATTTTGATTAAAGTGGCGTTGAAATTACCAAAGCTAGACGCTTCAATACATTTTTTTGAAAATTTTTGGTTTATATTTAAAATGAAAAATTCCAAAACTTGACTAGTAAAACTTGACTTATAATTTTGTAATTTAGCACAGTTTATAAGCAAGGGTAAATTAGTTATTTCCTCAAATTTGATTGCTACAGGGTTACTAGAGCTACAACCCTCAATATTTTTTTGCAGTTTTGGTTTATCTAAAGAACAAATTGTTCTAAAATGAGTCGCTTTTACTCTAAAATCATGAAATTTAACAAAGTTAGTAACAACTTTTAAATTAGTAACTTCTCCAAATTTGATTACGGTGGCGTTGAAATTACCAGAGTTAGACGCTCTAATAATTTTTTTTGGAAATTTTTGGTTTATTTTTAAAATAAAAAACTCCAAATCTTGACTAGCTTGACTTATAATTTTGTACTTTGGCACAGTTTATGAACAAGGGTAAATTAGTAACCTCCTCAAATTTCATTGCTGTGGCGTCAAAATTACGCGAGTTACAAACCGTAACACAATTTTTTCGCAGCTTTCGGTTCATCTAAGAATAAAAATATCTAAAATCAGTCGCTTTTGCTCTAACGTCTTGAAATTTGGCACAATTAGTAACAACTTCTAAATTAGTATCTACTCCAAATTTGATTACGGTGGCATTAAAATTACCAGAGTTAGACGTTTTAATAATTATTTTTGTAATTTTTCGGTTTATTTTCAAAATAAAAAATTTTAAAATTTGATTAGCTTGTGTAAATATTTTGTAATTTGGCACAGTTTTAGAGCAAAGGTAAATTAGTAACTTCCCTAAATTTCATTGCTGTGGCGTCAAAATTACGCGAGTTACAACCCTGAACAGAATTTTTTCGCAGTTTTCAGTTTATTTAAAGAATAAACTCCTCTAAAATCAGTTGCTAAAAACTCCGAAACTTGACAAACTTGACTTATAATTTTGTAATTTGGCACAGTCAGAAAACATCCCCAAATAATTAACCTCCCTAAATTTGATCACTGTAGAGTTAAAAAAATAAATTTTCGAAGTTTTAAGTTCAACCAAAAAATAAAATTGTCTATAATCAGCCTAAAATCTGATGTATAATTTTGAAAGTTAGGGTAGTTAGTAACAAAGTCTAAATTAGTAACTAATTAGCAACTTGATAGCTGTGGCGTTAAAATTACCCGTACAGCCCTTAGCATATAGAAAAATTCGAAATTTCATTTCTTTCATAAATCATAACAATTTTAGTTATGAGTAGCGAGTATGCAAAAACAGGCGAGGGTCTAAACGCCGCCTTGGTAGATTTCACCAATGCTTCTGCACCAACTCTCTCCAACGCGAACGGCGGAAGTGTGAAAGAACGCCACGTGTTGGCGATGAGACAGGCCGGAAGTCAGCTTTTGTGATCCGGATCAAAGTCGCAATCATATTTTGAACGCGTGCCCTTCGTGCAGATCCGGAGCGATGATATCTGTGAAATGCGATATTATTATGTAAATTGGCCTCGGAGCGAGCGAGAGGCAGCGAAAAAAAATTGATCCGGACGCTCCGGGAGCGAGGTATTGTCTTGTTAAACACGAATGGATGAACTCGGACAGTGTATTGAAATTCGCAAATGCGACAATAACGCAGTGGTAGATATATTATGTGCCAAGACAATAGCCACTGATTCCATCCCGGACAATTCCGGGTTGACTGCGAATTCCGGCAACCCGCTCACTGTGAATACACTAATGCGGATTGATTTACACTGTGGAAATACCCTTGATTAATGGCTTTGTATAATTGCAAATTCTTTATGTTCGTTCTGGCTCCGGCGATTCATCACGACGGAAAAATGCGCCACCGGAAACACAAACTGTTTTTTAAAAATCGCCAATTTATGGAATATAAATTGGACGTTATCGGATCGGTTTTTGGATAATATCAGCGTCCATCTGGAGCGGGCGATACGACAGACAGCTTGGACGAGTGTGACAGGCGATTTGCCCAACGGTGTGTGAATGAGGGACGGCTCATGGTTCGATCGGGTCAATTTCTAGCTTAATCTGGACGAGCTGGACAATCTCAGGACGTGGCACACGGGATAAACCGCCGCCCCCACGCCGCTGCCGTCCCCGAGACTCGCACGTTACTTCGACAATATATTGGATGCTTACCCGAGACCGATAGACGGATTTATGTCCGAATAAATCTTTCTCGTCCTACGCTTTTTTCCCAGCTTCGACCGCCCAAACCGACCCTGCTTCCAGTCCTTTCATATCTGATAACACTAGTTTGCAAATTATTTTTTCCTTTTGCAATAACAATAAAAACTGAGCCAGTGCAATGATTTGTGAAAATTGTATTCTTTAGATTTGTAACTCTGGGAATTTTAACGCCAGAGCTAATTTGGAGAAGTTGCTAGTAACTGTGATAAATTTCAAGATTGTACAGCCAAAGCGACTGATTCTATAAATTTATTCTTTGGACGGGCCGAAATCAACAAAAGAGTAGTATTAAAGGTAAATTTGGAGAAGTTACTAATTTAGAAGTTGTTACTAATTGTGCCAAATTTCAAGATGTTAGAGCAAAAGAGACTGATTTTAATAATGATAATTTTGGATAAATCGAAAACTGCAGAAAAATTGTGTTAAGGGTTGTAACTGACGTAATTTTGACGCCACAGCAATGAAATTTGAAGAGGTTACTAATTTACCCTTGCTCCTAAACTGTGATAACTTACAAAATTTTTAGTCAAGCAAGTTAAATTTTAGAATTTTTTATTTTGAATATAAACCAAAAAATTCCAAAAATAAATATTAAAACGTCTAACTTTGGTGATTTCAGTGCCACCGGAATTAAATTTTGAGGAGATACTAATTTAGAAGTTATCACTAATTGTGCTAAATTTCAAAATGTTAGAGAAAAAACAATTGATTTAAAAAATGTTTATTTTTTGGATGAACCGAAAACTGGGAAAAAATTGTGTCAAGGGTTGTAACTCGCGTAATTTCTAACGCCACAGCAATCAAATTTGAAGAGGTTACTAATTTACTCTTGCTCATAAACTGTGCTAACTTACAAAATTTTTAGTCAAGCAAGTTAAATTTTAGAATTTTTTATTTTGAAAATAAACCAAGAAATTCCAAAAATAAATATTAAAGGGTCTAACTTTAGTAATTTTTACGCCACCGTAATCAAACTTGAAGAAGTTACTAATTTAGAAGTTATCACTAACTGTGCCAAATTTCAAGATTTCAGAACGAAAACGACTAATTTTAGAAATGTTTATTTTTTGAACAAAACGAAAACTGCGTTAATGGTTCTAACTCTGATCATTTTGACGCCACAGTAATGTAATTTAGGAAGGTTGTTATTTTACCCTTGTTCATAAACTGTGCCAATTTACAAAATTATAAAGCAGAAGAGACTGATTTTTGTCGGTTTTATATTTTGGATGAACCAAAAACTTTGGGAATTTCAATGCCAGAATTACGGAATTTTTGCTGTGCTGAGTTGGATGATTTTAGAACACGAAAAAGAAATTAAAAATTAATAATTTCCAATTACACAATAGAAGGGCTATTAGCTGCGAGCCCCCTTTCAATAAAACCAATATCTCGTGTTCGCTTCTATGAGCACTATAACTTTGACAGTTTGGTGAACTATAAAAATAGCAGTCTGAAGATTTAAACCGGAATCGGCTTCTTGCTGCGAGTTCCGCGTGCCTGTTTACTTCCTGTGACGAAAACCTACTTATTTTGCCTGTAAGAATTGAGAAAAAATTTGCAATTCAAAAGAACTTACGCGAATTTGCATGTATGTTATGCATGAAATTTCCTTCGTGTAATAAGAATGGCGAGCTTTTTAGCGAGCAGACGGCGCGGTTCTCATATCTAAATCCAAATCGGAAAACTCCAACAAGGGAAAGTCGTTTCGATATTATAAAGTTGCGATGGTATTTGCATGGAAAACAAGTTCGAAGGATGCGAAAGAAGAAACAAATCAATTTGAATTTGCGGCGTTTATGGCGCCCCGCACGCACAGAATGAAGTTAGAGCAAACGTATCTCTGGAGTGCACTTGAATATAATTAGCGACGTAACATTATGGCAGTAGCTGATAACTGCCATCACACGTAATCACTTTATAAAACAATTTGTCCGGCCAGTGATGCGTGCATATTGTGTTGAAACTCGATTAATATTTGTAGTTCTGTGGGCCTCTCCATAATATGTTGCCCGATGTAATTACATCAGCGCAAAAGCCGCCATCGGCCCCCTTCAAATGCAATTTCGCCAGATTGATATTTCTATTATGTTGCACTAGATCTCGCATCGAATGCAAATTCGCCGCTCCTTTATTATTTAGATTTTACGATCGCCGGAAATGAAACTTCACCGCCAAAATTCTACTCGCGACTTTGTATCAAATCCGAGCCGTGTTCTGTAATCATCAATTCTTGCTGATTTATGACCAAGAATCGGAGTCCCATAAATCCGGGATAGTTTCTTATATGTGCAAGAAGTGCTGGAACCCTCTTATTTGTTACTGTGCAGTGACGGCGGACCAATCTAAAATCGCCATTTGCAATCTGTCTGGAGGGCAGAAGCGCGGAAGGATTTATTAATTTGCTTTCGATCGCGGGATTTGTTTTCACCGATTTCATCAATCAAACATTTTGTTGGTGCTCAGCAATTCCATATGTTACGGGTGTGACAAAATTACAACAATTTTTTTATTTTTTCAAGCAAAAATATACTGTTATCAGTAAAATCTAAATAAAATTTGATAAGTTACGATCATAGAGATCATAGAGAAAGAAACTAATTTTTCTATATTTCTGTGAATAACAGAACTCTGATTCCTTCTTCTTTAGTACACAAATATAATATGTTCCATCGGCAAACATTTTAAGCTTTTTTGCAATTAAAATAACCAATTCAATTGTGCACTGTAGACCGGGGTATAATGATCCCTCTAAGGTCTTTAGCACTATAGCTACAAAACTTTTATATTGATAACTCTACCACTTATGCAGGAGTTTTGACAACTAATGTACTACAAGTCCGCCTAAAAATGCATCAGAAATTTTACACTATTTTCATGAAAATAAGAATTGAGTGCGAGACTGCAGAAGGATCATTTTACCCATAGACTAGAGGTAAAATTATCTCGCGATTGGGGTAAAATGATTCCTATCCATCGTAAGGGTGTGTTCAAAAAGTTTTATAACTTAAGCAAAAGTTAGTGGAAACAGTGAAAACATTTAAGCTTTAAAATAAAAACAAAATAAAGTTTTTATTTTTATCTTCGTCTACTCTTGCACCTTGATCATGAGCCCATTTTTGGCACATAATGCATCTAATCCAAAGCTCTTCTTTTGAAGAGTGAATATATTTTTTTCAACAAAAATACATTCTAAAAGAATCTTTCTCTCGTTTTTGTTTTTTATCACTGTCTTTTGTCAAATATCATACAATTATTTATAATAGAGTTAAAATGATCCCGGGATTGTTTTACCCAGTACCTAAGTGGTCGTTTTACCTCAAGTGCAATAAGAACAAAGAAGATAATACATAAATTGTATTGTTGCAACTGAATCTAAAAAAATTAAAAGTTTAATGAAAAATCTATAAAATATCAGAGGGGTAATTTTGAAATTTTAATTTAAATTTAATAAATTTAAATTCGAAAGGTAAAATACACATAACCAAGGAAAAACACAAATATCGCTATAATTTTTTTGAATATCCATCGAAATACTTGCAAGTGCTTGTCTGCAATATCCGCAGGTTCAGCAACATATTTAACAATTTCATTGATCAATGGAACTAATGGCAGCTTGGGAATCCAAGGGAATCATTTTACCTCCAAGGATCATTTTACCGCTGTCTCTCTTACATCCACCCTAAACTAACTTTTTTATTTGGACTAAATGTAAGATATTTTTAGATTGCTTGAATATTTTTACTTAGTTGATTAAGATATTTTGACTTTGATTTCATCAGTATACAAAATATTCATATTATTAATTGATTTTTTGCTTTCAAGAAGAAATTATTTGCAAAATTGTTTATTGCCTTTTTTGAACGATATTTTTAGTTGTGCCTCCCATACCATCTACAGTTTCTTTACCATTTGAGCATTATAATAGAAGTTGTTAAGACTAAGTTATGTACATTTGGACCTTAAATCATCAAATTTGGAAAGTTCAATTTAACAATTGCCACCCCCGTGACATCTATTTTTAGTTTTTCCACTGATATATCTTTTTACTAGAAATAGTGCAAAAACTGCATTATCAACTTGTTACTTTGTATACAAATTTTCAATTTTTTACTCCACAGATTTCAAGCAGTTTTGCCAACTTTTGTTAAAATATTGTCACAGGTGTGACAAACTTGTCTTATCAAAGTTTTAATGGAAAAACAAATTATGAAATTACTTATTTATGTATTCAGTATTTGATGTGATAAGTAAATAGATCAAACTTATCTGTCCACTCATTTTAAATTCTTGGAAGTTATATTTTGAGTGAAAAAAGTGAAGTTAGGTGAAATTCATGATTTTGGTTAATTTAAGATTTATATGTTCGATTTTTAATTTTAAGAAAATTTTGCTTCAGCAAGTTTTAGTTTTTAACGTGTTTCAGTTCATTCTGGTGTGCAATTGCTTTGTAAATAGGCTCTAGCTATTTAGTTTTTGTGCCTGCGGGCAGATTTTCGATTCGTACAATAAAATTGAGGTCAGCAAGTAAAATCAATTTGCGTTGATCAGATAAGGGGCGTCGAATGCTCGCATATAAACATGTAGGCGGATTTTGGGATTGTGTGTAATTTCCCTGACGCATATATCGGTCCATTCCCAGTGTTTATATTGAATCGGTATTGCCTTTGTGGGCTTATCTCTCCTATCTGTAATGAGATCTCTGTCAGGTCCGCATCGGCATTGTTGTGGGTGGTCCGCACAATATCGTCGTTTTGAAGAAGTCGCCTCTTGACGCCAAACAAACAAGAAAAAGGGAAATGCCAATTAGGAGCCTCTCTGGTCCCTCACACGCCGCTAACGTCGAATTGCAGTGCTGCTCTCTTTGCTAATCCACCTCCACGCTAATTCACCTGATTGCTGATCCTGCTTTATCTTTGTGCACTGCCAACTAGGATGACGTACCTGCTTCCGCTCATCTCGAATACGGATGAGCTTCAATTAACCATAATGCTCCTTGACTCGTGTTACATGCCAGCCGAACATGAATACGAGCATTTCTATTCCATGGTGTGTGAGGGATTCCTGACGGTGATGACTTCACTTCTAATCCAGATACGAGATTGCGGCTCTGCATCTGCAACGGCTATAATAAGCCACACGGCGGCACTGCCAATACTACGCAGAGTTTACACCGTGCGATTTCTAATTTCATTTCGGAAGAGAACGGGTTTCATGCTACGATGATCTGCTACGGTTACACCACAATTCGTCCTGCCAAAATCACAGGAATCGTTCAAAATTTCAATTAGATACTCTTATTCTTTCAACTTCGCTCTAAAAAATTAGATTTATGAAGAATACAGCAAAAGACACCACTTTCGATTCGTTTTTATTTTTCATCAAGCAAAAATCCTTGGAAAATTTTAAATTTTGATACAATTTGCTAATTATAAGTTGTAATCTTATTCAATTTCGACTTTATGCTATGAAAATTACAAGAGTTACGAGGTCTACTAAAAATTTTTGAAAATTTCCGGTTTCTCCCATGATCAAAAATTTCTAAATTTGGGTCTTTCTTTCAATAAATTTGTAATTTGCCACAGTTTATGAGCAAGGGTACATTTGTAACCTCCCTAAATGTCATTGCTGTGGCGTCAAAACTACGCGAGTTACAACCCTTAGTACAATTTTTCTGCAGTTTTCGATTTATCCAAAAAATTAACATTTCTAAACTCAGTCACTTTTGCTCTAAGATCTCGAAATTTGGCCCAGTTAGTAATTAAGTTAAAACTAGTAACCTCTTGGTTGGCATCAAAATTACCAGAGTTAGACGCATTGGTAATTTTTTTTTTAATTTTTGGTTCGCTTTCAAAATAAAAAATTTCAAAATTTAATTAACTTGACTTGTAATTTTGTAATTTGGCACAGATTTTGAGCAAGGGTAAGTTAGTAACTTCCCAAAATTTCATTGCGGTGGCGTTAAATTACATGCGTTACAACCCTTAACACATTTTTTCTGTAGTTTTCGATTTATCTAAAAATTAGCAATTCTAAAATCAGTCGTTTTTGCTCCAAAATCTCGAAATTTGGCACATTTAGTAATTCCATTAAAATTAATGACTTCTCCAAATTTGTGACGGTGGCGTTAAAATTACTACTTCAATAACTTTTTTTGTAAATTTTTGATTTATTTTCAAAGTAAAAAACTTTAAAATTTGACTAACTTGACTTATAATTTATTAATTTAGCACAGTTTTATGAACAAGGGTAAGTTAGTAACCTCCCCAAATTTCATTACTGTGTCGTCAAAATTACGCGAGTTACAACCCTTAACACAACAGTTTTTGGTTCATCTAAAGAACAAACATTTCTAAAATCAGCTGCTTTTGCTCTGAAACCTTAAAAATTAGCGTTGTTAGAAATTAAATCAAAGTTAAAAACTTCTCCAAATTTGATTACGATAGCATTAATTACCAGAGTTAAACGCCTTAATAATTTTTTTCGAAAATTTTCGCTTTATTTTAAAAATAAAAAATTCCAAAACTTGACTAGCTTGAGTTACAATTTTATAATTTGGCACAGTTAAGAAGCAACCCCAAATAATTAACCTCTACAAATTTGATTACTGTGGAGTTAAAATTACGAGAGTTACAACCCTTAGTATAAAATTTCGTAGTTTTCAGTTCGTCCAAAACATAAAATTGTCTAAAATCAGTCTAAAATCTGCTCTATAATTTTGAAATTTAGGATAGTTAGTATCAAAGTCTAAATTAGTAACTTTTTCAAATTTGATTGCTATAGCGACAAAATTAAGGTAGTTACAACCCTTATTACATTTTTTTGCAGTTTTCGGTTTATCCAAAATATAAACATTACTAAAATCATTCGCTTTGCTCTGAACTCATGAGATTCAGCATTGTAAGTAACAACTTCTAAATAAGTACTTTCTTCAAATTTAATTATGGTGGCGTTACAATTCTTAACACATTTTTTTGCAGTTTTGGTTTGTCAAACGAATAAACTTTTCCAAAATCAGAAAATAAGAAATTAAGGAAATTAATAATCTGGAAAGAATTAAAGAAAAATGAGGGAAGACTCTGCAGGAAATTTCAAGAGAAGTTTCTAGAGAAGATATGGACAAAACAGAAAATACAAGGAAAGATTGGAAAATTCAAACAAAATTGAGTGGGATCCAAGAAGTTAAGATATTCTAGAAATATGTTAAAACTCTGTTTTTATTTTGGTATTTTCTTCAACTTTATTATTACATAATTAAAGAACAACCAATTGAATTATTTATCTAGTTGGCTGCCATTTTGCGAACGTGCGTCTGAACTTGACAATAAAACATTAAATAATTGACCGATGTCGGTAAATAACAGATATTGGGACGTACGTTCACAAAACGATAGCCAACTGGATAAATAATTGTGTGTATATTAATTAGACATTTTGTGAAGATTGGCAAGGGGCAAAACCCGGCGTAACATGACCTCTTTGTGGCACGCCTCGTTGGAGACCTCGTCTCCCTTGAACCCCTCCTAATGGGAAACTGCAACAGTACCTATTCATCTCAATGTAAAAGAATACCACAGACTAAATAAAAAAGCTCATACAAGAGGCGAACCTTTCTTTTTTATCATCACCATCCCTAAGAAAAGCGGTTGCATATCAAGCACGCTTCGCAGCATCTCCGTGGAGACAACAAAAGGGCGTTAGAGGCCAGGTATTTTGGCCAGCAGCGCGTGCTTACAGCACCATCTTGTCAGCAAAGAGTGTCGTCTGGGTCGTTAATGGGTCCTCCTTAAGCCCCTGCTATCCATTCCTCAGAGAGCGCCGCAACAATGCTCGGGATTAGAGCAGCAAATACGCGAACACGCTAAAGGTAATGTGATTGAACGTCAGATGCAGTCGGCATTTTTCATTTCAGATTATCGGTTTTGTATAACATTCCTCCATGTATGCGATTGAATCGAGTCCTAGACGGAACGGAGCTGCGTCTTCGAAAAAACATTCCAATTTGTTCCACTAGAAAGAGTTCAATGATGGCCGCCTTGTTGCAGCTACTTTTATAGGGAGATACAATCTTACCCCTGCGGCTTCGGCCACTTTACATGAGACTTTTATTCGCCGAGATGGAAGAGATGGCGATGTCGCCGCGCCAATATCTCGTGTCTTCGGGAAGCGAGCAACAATTAAAAATTTTACCACTATCGATTTCCATCCGCACAAAAGAGGGTGTTAAAAAACGTCATTTCGCGTCTCGTTGCCTACAAACGTTAACCACGTGGCTTGACAAACAGACACGTGTGTCATTATTGTGTCCTTCTCTTTTATGTTCCCGCGGTGTTGAGGCAATGCGTCGCGGCGCCGTCCCAAAACGCTTCGTGTTAGCCACGCGCCGCTTTCTCTCCCAATCGCCTATTTTTATATTTACGCGAATTAGCAATAAATTGCACCAAATCGGTCGTTAAAGCACGTGCTGCGGCTTACACATTGATTCATACCAACCGCCGCAGGATTTAGATGCCGGAATCGGGAATTTCAACGATTTTAAAACCGACGCTACGTGTTAATGACGATTTTGCAGAAAGAAGGGACGATCGCTCATTATGCAAACTTCCCCTAATTTTTTTTATCTAGAACGAATCATGTTAGGATTGTAATTTGCCGGGTCTTAAAGGCGAATTGCAATAAATCCGAAATGGGTGTGCGAGATATGACTGGTCACAATGTTAATATTTACGGCACGTGACTAACACGTGGACGGCTCTTCGGCCCTTTGACGTCTGTATTTAGCTGCGACGCTGACAGATCTGACACTATCGGTGCTGTTTTAATTTCGGGCTTTAGGAGCTCTTAAAAAGCTCGAGAGGATTCTAGGGAATTAATTGACACTATCAATCTCGTACAAGAGGAATGTCAACTTTTATCAAGGAAAATGGTAATAAAACGGATGTGTTTCTCTTTTAGCAGCTTTAATAATGTTCGCATCTAATGAATCTTGAAGTTTAACGGATAACAGCTTGTCTAATTTCATTGCTACGATATGGGAATCACCAGAAATGCGAGATTTAATTTGGAAAGTACACATTTTACAAAAATTTCAAACAAATTTGTAATAAAAAATTCCTCTTGAGTGTCTTTATTTTGTTGTTTTTTTTGTATTCTCTTTGTGTTCTTTTTAGATTCTTTAGTTTCATTCAATTCTTAAGTCTTTAGTCATACTCTACTTTCGATTTTCTCAAGATTCTTCAATTTCAACTGATTCATCATATCACTAATATCTTCAGATTCTATTTTGAACTTTCTTCGGATCTCTTTTTTTTTATTTCACTGTTCGTTTGATTTTCAGTTCTGATTGTTTTCTTCTGAATTCTTCTAAATCTTTAGATCAAAACTTCTAAATTCTTAATTTCTTAGATATTTTAGTTATTATTTAGGTAAACTTGATTTTTTTTGCCTTTCCTTCCATTTTGAATAGTTCAGACTTTCAAGAAGTGGACTATAAGGTATAATAATAATTTTTGTATGCTCTCTCTACATCCTATTTAAATCCTTTCCTAATTTTTTCGAGATTTTTATTAAATTCTCTTAAAAACATTTAAAATTCTTTCTAAATTCTTTGGAGATCTTTTCTGCGATTTTCTCTGGATTACTCAATTTCGATAGACTGATCGTTTCATCAAAATCTTTAAATTCTCTTTTTGAAATTTTCTTCGATCCTCTTTAAAGTACATAAATGAAAATTCGTGCAATTTTAGGATTAACTAAATTTTTGTTTCATTTTTCTTACAAGTTTGGTCAATTTAGTTTTTTTGAAAATGGACTATCTGCAATTTTTAATTTTTTAATTTTTTTAGACTGTTCGTTTTGTACTTTTGTGCCTCAAATATTCCACAATTTTCAAACGTATTTTTTAGATTTAATTGTAAAGAAAACAGATGGCAAAATTTTAGGAAAAATATTTTTTATTTTTTGCAATTTTTTCATTTGAATAGCAGATAAAAGATAACAATACCAAAGTAATAAATCCACCAATTTTGTTTACTTTAACATTGAAATTGTCGAAATTACAGAATTTAATTGGAAATGTATAATTTTTAGTTCTTTTAATCAGATGAAAAATTTTAATTTTCTTATTTTATACTTTAAAAGTGTGTAACTTTGTTCTCTTAAAAACCACCCCTAGAATAATAAATCCACTAAATTTTATTGCTTTAATGTCAAAATTGGCAAATTTACAGAATTTCAGAGTTTTACAATCAAAAATCATTAAAAAATCCAAAAGTTTCATTTTTGAAGTAAAAATCCGTAATTTTGTCCACTCAATAAGCACTACCCAAGCAATAAATCTACCAAATTTGATTAGTTTAACATTGAAATTGTCCAAATTACAGAATATAATTGAGATTGTATAATTTTTACTCCGTTTTTCAGATGAAAAATTGTAATATTTATAATTTATGCTCTGAAAGTGTGTAATTTTGTTCTTTCAATAACAACTCTTAAAGTAACAAATTCACCACATTTTATTGCTTTAGTGTCAAAATTGTCGAATTTACAGAATTTCAAAATTTTACCAATTTTGGATTTAAGGTTTATTTTGAAAGACAAAAATTCAAAATTTTTATTTTTTGTTTTAAAAATCTGTAATTTTGTTCACTTAATGAGCACTACCTAAACAATAAATCCACCCAATTTCAATAGATTATCATTGAAATTGTCGAAATTACAGAAGTTATTTGAAAATGTATAGTTTTTGGTTCGTTTTTCAGATGAAAAATTTTAATATTTTGATTTTATGCTTTAATAGTGTGTAATTTGGTTCACCTATAAACCACCCCTAAAATAACAACTTTACTAAATATCATTACTTTAATGTCAAAATTGTCAAATTTACAGAATTTTAAAAATTTACTTTTACTATTTTGCATTTTTGGGTTCACTATAAAAGAAAAGTATTCTAAATTTTTGACTATTTGTTCTAAAAATTCGTAATTTTGTCCACTCAGTAAGCACCATCTAAGCAATAAATCCCACAATTTAAATTGTCGAAATTACAGAATCTAATTAAAAATGTAAAATTTTTAGTCTCCAGAAGAAAAATTGTAATATTATTATTTTATGCTCAAGAAGTGGGCAATTTTAATTTTTAAAAACCACCCCTAAAGTACCAAATCCGCCAAATTTCATTACTTTAATGTCAAATTTATTGAATTAACACAATAAAAGAAATAAATAGGAGGATGCAACCGATCCTTCTTCCTCTAGCTCGTGCATTTCCTCCATAGTCCCGCGATTTTCCGTCTAATTTTATCTCTTGTCGCTGCAATAAAAATTATTTCCCTCGCGTTCTTTATTATCCGCCATATCGGGATGGAACGCTTTATAGCCGGTCGAAAAAGAGCACTTTTACAACCGCCGTCTCTACTAACTTCATTTAAAAATCGTAAATCTCGGTCGGTGCGGATTATTATTATACGAAAAATATAAAATTTTCCCCCGATATGTCGACGTCGCCATGTCGAGGGAAACAATAAAAGACGTGTTTCGCGCAACGTACACCGTATCATGGCTCTACAGGGTGTTATCTCGCGTGACTGCGCTCGTATTGTTATTTTCAGTGATCAGCGGCGCGGGAAAATCACACTACCTGAGCAAAACAATCGAGGGAGAAGGAGGATTATTCTACACAATTGTTCAATAATTAGTGATAAAAACAGAGAAATTTTCTCCAATTTTCCGATTTATTAGTGTGGCGAGTCTGGGTTGAACATCTGCGCCCCGATCAATTATAATATCGTGTAATTTGATAGATGGGCAACTGCGAGCGATGGTTATTGCAAAATGAGCCGGAAATCAAGAAACGTATTTATGGAATCGTCGAAATCATCCACTTGACTACTTCGCCAATGCATCAAAGAGTGGAGGCCACAACTCACTTATGATTTTCGTATTCACACTTCGTTTCAACGGTCAGTTTCAGGACAATGAAATTAGTACAGATATCATCAGCATGCGAGAAATAACAAAAAGTCCGAATTTCGCATTGAAATCCAATCCACCATGTAATCCAACACATGCGGGGTGAGTTGCGTAACCACCCTCTTTACGCTCAGGAGGTTTTCTATACTAACTGGTTTAAGTCTGCCCATAGTTTACTTAATTCGTCCAACAATCGATCTGATATCAATGCCAGATGTGAATTGTATTACAAGGTTTTAATCAAGGATTTTCCATTTTTTGTTTCAGTTTTCCCATGCACGTGCCTTTTTTTTGCGAGTTGTGGGGACAGCTGGGGGTTTGGAGGTATGCTGATGGCCATCTTGACATCTATTTTGCGTGTGCGTGGAGCGTGAAAGAAATGTAAACACCTAAGGTCCTTTATACTTCGATGAGTTTCGAATAATTTCGGGCCAAATATTGACATAGTTGGGCAATGGGACCCATTCTTGGGGCGGCTTTTCACAAAATGATTGCTTTGGGTAGATTGGAAGCATTCAGGGCGGATTTTTTAATTTGAAATTTCATTTCGAGGGCTTTCATGGCGAGGATTTGATTCCTTTCTGACTCTTAGTTAGGTCTGACAACGAAAAGTCCAAAATCTAGGATTCAATATGGAATTCAAAAATATCAAGAGATCAAAATCATTCTTCATTGTCGTGCATTAACTGGGCCAAATTGCAAAATTGTAAAGCTAAAGACTGAAAAATTAGAAATTTTTATTTTGAGAAGGAAGCGAATTTTTTTGAAATCCACTAATAAAATTTGAAATTTTACTAATTTTAATGTTAGAACTATCAAATTTAGAGAAGTTATTATTTTTGAGTCGTGTATTAACTAAATCTATTAAATTGCAAAATCTTCCAACAAAAGAAATTATTATTTTGAGAACGAAGGAAAAATTTGTGAAATCCACAAAAATTCGTAATTTTGCTAATTTTAGTGTTATAATTATGAAATTTGGGGAAGTTACGATTTTTGAGTCGTGTACTTACTGTACTAAATTGCAAAAGTGTAAAGCTAAAGACACAAATTTTCGAAATTTTAATTTTGAAGACGAAGAAAAATTTTCGAAATTCAACAGTAAAATTTGTAATTCTGGTAATTTTACTGCTATAGCTATAAACTTTGGGGAATGTACTATTTTTGAGTCGTGTATTAACTCTACTAAATTGCAAAATTGTAGAGCAAAAGATACAAATTTTAGAAATATTTATTTTGAAGATCTAGAAAAATTTTCAAAATCCACCAATAAAATTTAGAATTTTGGTCATTTTAGTGCTATAACTATTAAATTTGAGGAAGTTACTATTTTTGAGTCGTGTATTAACTCTAGCAAATTGCAAAATTATAGAGCAAAGAGCTAAAAAATTAGAAATTTTTATTTTGAAAACCAAGCAAAAATTTTCGAAATTCAACAATAAAATTCGTAATTTTGCTAATTTTAGTGCTATGACTTTGAAATTTTGGGAAGTTACTATTTTTGAGTTGTGTATTAAACTTTAGCAAATTGCAAAATTTGCAAAAGACCAAATATTTAAAAACTGTATTTTGAGAATCAAGCAAAAATTTACAAAATACACCAATAAAATTTGTAATTTTTTAATTTTAGTGCTATAGCTATGAAATTTGGGGAAGTTACTATTCTTCAGTCGTGTATTAACTTTACTAAATTTAAAAAAATTAACACTAAAGACTAAAAATTAGAAATTTTTATTTTAAGAAAGAATCAAAAATTTTTGGAATTCACCAATAAAATTTGTAGTTTTAGTAATTGCTGTGCTATAACTATAAAATTTGGGGAAGTTACTACTCTTTAGTCGTGTATTAACTCTAGCAAATTGCAAAATTATAGAGCAAAGAACTAAAAAATTAGAAATTTTTATTTTAAAAACCAAGCAAAAATTTTCTAAATTCAACAATAAAATTCGTAATTTTGCTAATTTTAGTGCTATGACTTTGAAATTTCGGGAAGTTACTATTCTTGAGTCGTGTATTAAACTTTAGCAAATTTCAAATTTTAAGAGCAAAAGACCAAAAATTTAAAAAATTGTATTTAGAAAACGAAGCAAAATTTTACAAAATACATAATAAAATTTATAATTTTGGTAATTTTAGTGCTATAGCTATGAAAATTGGGAAAGTTACTACTCTTTAGTCGTGTATTAACTCTAGAGATTTGCAAAATTATAGAGCAAAAGACCAAAAAATTAAAAAAAAATATTTTGAGAACGAAGCAAACGTTTTTTGGAGTCCACCAATAAAATTCGTACATTTTAGTGCTATAGCTATGAAAATTAGAGAAGTTACTATTTTTTAATCGAGGATTAAACTTACTAAATTGCAAAATTATGGAGCAAAGGGCTATAAAACTAGAAATTTTCATTTTAAAAGCAAAGCAAAAATGCACCAAAACAAATCGTAATTTTACTAATTTTAGTACTATAACTATAAAATTTAGAGAAGTTACTATTTTTAAGTTGTGAATTAATCCTAGTAAATTGCAAAATTATAGAACAAGAGACTAAAAAGTTAGATATTGAGAAGAAGAAAAAAATTTTTGAAATCCAACAATAAAATTTGTAACTTTGGTAATTTTGGTGCTACAGCTATAAAATTTGGAGAAATTACTATTTTTGAGTCGTGTATTAACTCCACGAAATTACAAAATTTTAGAGCGAAGGACTAAAAATTTAGAAATTGTTATTTTGAGAACAAAGCAAAAATTTTTGAAATCCATCAATAAAATTCGTAATTTTGCTAATTGTGGTACTATAATTATGAAATTTGGGAAAGTTACGATTTTTAAGTTGTGTAGTAACTCTACCAAATTGCAACATTATAGAGCAAAAGTTTCGTTTTGAAAACGAAGAAAAATTGTGGAAAAAGAAAAAGTCTTAGCAAGGCGTGCCGAGCGTTGATCGCATTTTACTTCTAAACCATTGGGCAAACAAAAAATATCAATAGATTAAATTCATTTTTCATGAAATTCTACGTACGAGGATATCTCAACCATCTTCATAGTCCTTCCACAATTTGCGCAATGGTAAGTCAAAATTATGTCACATTTTGAATGAAGAAAAAAATAATAAATTTTAAGAAATCAAAATCATTCTTCTCTTATATTCTGTGGGATTATCAGGGAATCATCTAGAAGACCGACAAGAAAAATAAATCTTGGATTTGTAAAATAAAGAATCAATCAAATCTGTGAAAGGCAAATAAGTTTAACTATGTATCCTCCGCTTTTTTGTAATTTTTTAATCCATTGTAGTTCATTGTTCTAGTTTCTGTTATCGCCAACAATGCATCCTTTGTGCTATTTTACAATACACGAACGTCTTAATTTTGCATGTCGCATGGTCGGCCGCGTTCGAAAGCCCCCATCGGCAGTGTATTTTTTGTTGTGCTGCGAATAATTCCCGTATCTTTCATTGTTCTGGTGATAGAGAGACGAAATATCGAGAGGTGGATGTGTGTGTAGGTGCGGCAGCTTCTTGCTTTTTAGTTTTTGGTGCGGACTTTTGGAGTTCACGATGCGGAAATAACAACGAACGGACCGGGAAAGCAGATGGACGACTCCACCGTTGAATCTACACAATATGAGCACCCTGCGTTCGTCGTTCAGATCCACTCATGAGTAAACGCGAGATCTCTCAAAAGCTTTCTTGTAAACTAGTAGCGCTCTTTCACGACAATAAAATATTGCGAGAATATCGACGAATTATTATTAAGTTTTTAGTGGGAGAAAACGGCGCTCATTATCGTCCCTCGCCGAAAGGCTTATTGCCGATAACGGGTGCAATTTTTCCCTGGGGTACGTGGAGGGTGGCGCTGTCCGAACAAACGAGGTAAATTAGAAAACATCTCGGCAATAAAAACGTTTTTTGCGAGCCACCCCTTCGAGCGACTCGGAGGAGGCGATGAAAGGAGTTTTACATATATCCAATGAAAAGGGGGATGAAAACAACATCGTTATACAATGGGGTATAACAAGTTATTTCTCCTGTACGTGATTTATGGATCTTGGTAGCGCTGCCTATGCTAATAGCTACATTTATATATGTCTGCAACGCGGTAACTTATAGCTTTCGCAGTTAATTTGTTACTTTGATTTACGAACTTTTTGATTTATATTATTTAGTATTCGAAAGTGTACTCCGGTCGCGGACAACGCTCTTAAAACGCGCTTCACTGAGCCATCTGTCATTATTCCAAGATTGATGGACGAGGAATTGCTTTTCTGCATCTTCCCAAACACAAAACGACTAAATGGGTGCAAATTAACTTGACATTAACGGCAAATAATTAACAAATTTGAGTCATTCTGGAGCTGAGGAATTTGAAAGATTAAACAGTTTTTGAGTTACTTTTCTGCATTAGGTCTACGAAGAAGCTAAATTTTGTAAATAATTCCAGTTAAGGCCATCAATTGCCCAAATTATCGGAGTTAGGAAATCTAAGGCAAAATATCAGAATATTTTGACTTTTAGCAATAAAAATTCGTGAAATGTTTCTTTCTGCTCCAAAATTTTTGTAATTTTTTTGTAAAATACCAGAATTAGGAGATTTAATTAATTAACAGAAAATATCGGAATTTTTTTTATTCGTTCAAACACTAAAAATTCCTAAAAAATCTTTTACTGGTCTTAGACTGTTGTAATTTGGTACAATTATAAAACACCTTGTTGGTATTCCAACCACCAAATTTCACTGTTGTCACGTCAAATCTACAAGAGTTATGCCATCTAATAGAAACTGTGCAATTTTTGGCTCACCTATGAATAAAAAATTTCCAAAAAATTTCTCTCTGGTTCCAAAATTATGCAATTTGGGACATACAAAAACGTTTTGATGGTAATAAAGATCCCAAGTTTTATTTTTGTGACGTTGAAACGTCAAAAGTTATAAAATCTTATAAAAAACAATGAAATTTTAGGTTCGTCCTGGAAATGAAAATTTGGAAAAAAAACTTTTTTGTTCTAAATTTCTGTAATTTGGCACAATTTGGAAAAGACCCAACTGTACCTAATAAAACGTCTAAACTTCGTTGCTGTAATTTCAAAATCACCAAAATTAATGGATCAAAGAAAAAATATTGCAATTTTTTTTTTAAGTAAAAATTCCACAAAATTTTATTTCTGGTTTTAAAATTTTGTAATTTGGCACGATTTTAAAATGTGTAACGTCAAAATTACCAAAGTTTTAAAATTTTACCTTCAAATTAAACATTTCTAAAGAAACTTTTTGTGTTTTAGAATTATGTAATTGTAACATTTGAATTGTAATCCGACTTTAAAATTTCATTGTAGTAACCTCAAAATTACGAGAGTTTTTACAGAAAGTTTTTAATTAAATTTTTAGTTCACCTTCAAAATAAAAATTTTCTTTGTGGTTCTAAAATTTTGTAATTTAGCACAATTATAAAATATTTAAATTGTAGTGAGGCTTTCAAATTTCATTGATGTAACATAAAAATTTCGAGAAGTATAGGATTTTACAGAAAGTTGCAGACATTTTTGGTTCACTTTCAAATTAAAAATTCTAGAATTTTGTAATTTAGCGCAATTATAAAACATTTAAATTGTAGTTAAACTTACAAATGTTATTTATGTAACGTCAAAATTGCGAAAGTTAGAGACCTAATACCTATCAAAGAATTTTCGTTCTAAACAAAATTTCAAACATTTTTTTTTCTGCTTCAAAATTTTTGTAATTTTTCACATTTAGTTAACGTCACATATGCAATTTTGCCTCTGAATTTGACTACTTAAAAAAATTATAAGATTGGTCAAAAAAATTAGGCACTTTTGGTTCGTCCTAGTAACAAAAATCCCTAAAAATTGTCTTCCTGATTCAAGAAAATTGTAATTTGCCACAGTTATAAAACGATTAAATTGTAGTCAGACTTCCAAATTTCGTTGATGTTACTTCAAAATTACAAGAGTTATTAATATTTTAAGTTTGTCCCAGAAAAAATATTGAAAATTTGTGTTTCTGGTTCTAAAGTTTTGTATAATAAAATAAAAATATGTAGCTTCAGATTTGTCAGACCAAGTTCCAATCTTTAGATTCTTTCGTTTTTGATGTTTTTGAGGCGTTTTTTATATTCTTTTTTTGGATTAAGTCTTTAAATTATTTACATTCTTTGGCAAATCAAAATCTGAAAGATGAGAACTTGAAAGCTCCAAAATTCGTAATTTGAAGGCGCCGAAACGAAAACTCCAAAACCAAAAATGTCTTTTTTAAGCCATTACCCGAAATAACTCAAGCCAAACCAAGCCACATAAATCCCGCCCCTGATTAACATTCCTGCATCTCTTAACTAGCCGCTCAAACCTCCCATTCCTCCCAAAACATCTCCTTCAAATTGATACGATCGCCCATTTAATAAATCATGCTACTAATCACAATGCCACGCTCCATTGACCGAACACGTTTATTTCTTTTCTTTTTGGAAAACAAACGGCCGAAACTGAGGCATCTGGCCACGATTACCTCAATATTTACGATCAATCAGTAGCCGGAAGCCGACCCGTTTAGCAAAGTGGACCCACATTTAAGTCGCAAATAGACCATGTCTGCTCCGGACGAATATTATAATTGATAGCGTAACAACCCATATATCTCATATTTCAATAACACATATTGCGCTAGGTGGAAGGGCGTTTTGCCATCAATCACTTACGGATGGCATGAAGTTCCACTACATTTAGCATCTGCTGGCAGTTTCCTCTCGGACCGGACCGGGTTTTGGGCACTTGCCCAGTCGTGCCCATTTCATCTTGGACATGGGCCAGTGGGGGAAAAACCACGGAAAAACTACCATGGAAAATGGGGTGATTTTCCTCAGAGAAAAATTAAAGTTTAGAGCTCGAAGCGACCTCTAGCGGCGAGTAGCTGACCCCCCGGAGCCGAGAGTGGGGGATGAAATCTGTTTGGCGAGCATCTGGAGCGGCTCCAGAGAGGCCAGCACGCTGCTTGTCTCCGATTCATCAAACTTTAAATTAATATCGACGTCGAGTCGTACCAACTTTGATTAATTATTAACTTCTATAAAATTAAAACGTAATTCAAACTCTCAGTTATTCGAAAATTAATGGAGTTTTTATGCGGGGCATAAAAATGAAAAATTAATCGGAGAAAGAGCAATAAATAACCGATTCGTGACTCAAACAGATTTCTCGTTTTCCGGATCTTTTTTACATCGTCCCCTGTCGTGATTTAATTTGATGAAAAAATTTCGAAATCCTTGACGTTGTCTTCCCATTGAGATTTAATGATCTGCAATAAAAAATTCCTTTCTGTAAAATCCTAAACTCTGGTAGTTTTCACGTGATTGTAATGAAATTTGGAAGTCTGACTACAAATTAATCGTTTTATAATAATTGTGCTAAATTACCAGATTTTACCACCACAAAATTTGTTTTCAAGAATTTTTAATTTGAAGATCTACCAAAAGTTTCTAAAATTTTGTGTGTTCCTATTAACTCTGGTAATTTTGATGTTACTTCAATGAAATTTACTATAAAAACGCTTTATAATAGTGCCAAATTACAAAATTCTAGAACCACAAATTTTTTTTTTAATTTTTTTACTTAAAAATATGCATAGGTATACCAAAAATTTTCAAAAAATTTGGAGGTTTTGACGTGATAGCAATGAAATTTGGTAGTTTGACTACAATTCAAACGTTTAATAATCGTGCTAAATTACAAAATTCAGGAACCACAAAGACCATTTTTAAAAAAATTTAATTTGAAGGTAAACCAAAAATTGCCAAAATTTTTATCTAAAATCCTATAACTGGTAATTTTTATGTTCAATCAATGAAACTTGGTAGTTTGACTACAATTCAAGCGTTTCATAATTGTGCTAATTAAGTTACAAAATTTTGGAACCACAAAGACCATTTTTAGAAATTTTTAATTTGAAGGTAAACCAAAAATTGTCAAAATTTTATATAAAATTCTATAACTCTGGTAATTTTAATGTTAAATCAATGAAATTTGGTAGATTGACTACAATTCAAGCGTTTTATAATCGTGCTGAATTACAAAATTCTAGAACCACAAAGATAATTTTTAGAAATTTTTAATTTGAAGGTAAACCAAAAATTGCCAAAATTTTATGTAAAATCCTGTAACTCTGGTAATTTTTATGTTAAATCAATGAAATTTTGTAGTTTCACTACAATTCAATCGTTTTATAAACGTGCTAAATTACAAAATTCTAGAACCACAAAGATAATTTTTAGAAATTTTTAATTTGAAGGTAAACCAAAAATTGTCAAAATTTTATGTAAAATCCTGTAACTCTGGTAATTTTTATGTTAAATCAATGAAATTTTGTAGTTTCACTACAATTCAATCGTTTTATAAACGTGCTAAATTACAAAATTCTAGAACCACAAAGATAATTTTTAGAAATTTTTAATTTGAAGGTAAACCAAAAATTGCCAAAATTTTATGTAAAATCCTATAACTCTGGTAATTTTTATGTTAAATCAATGAAATTTTGTAGTTCCATTACAATTCAATCGTTTTTTTTATAAACGTGCTAAATTACAAAATTCTAGAACCACAAAGATAATTTTTAAAAAATTTTAATTTGAAGGTAAATCAAAAATTGACAAAATTTTATGTAAAATCCTATAACTCTGGTAATTTTTATGTTAAATCAATGAAATTTTGTAGTTTGACTACAATTCAAGCGATTTATAAACGTGCTAAATTACAAAATTCTAGAACCACAAAGATAATTTTTAGAAATTTTTAATTTGAAGGTAAACCAAAAATTGACAAAATTTTATGTAAAATCCTATAACTCTGGTAATTTTTATGTTAAATCAATGAAATTTTGTAGTTTCACTACAATTCAATCGTTTTATAAACGTGCTAAATTACAAAATTCTAGAACCACAAAGATAATTTTTAGAAATTTTTAATTTGAAGGTAAACCAAAAATTGCCAAAATTTTATGTAAAATCCTATAACTCTGGTAATTTTTATCTTAAATCAATGAAATTTGGTAGTTTCACTACAATTCAAGCGTTTTATAAACGTGCTAAATTACAAAATTCTAGAGCCACAAAGACCATTTTTAGAAATTTTTAATTTGAAGGTAAACCAAAAATTGCAAAATTTTATGTAAAATTCTATAACTCTGGTAATTTTGATGTTAAATCAATGAAATTTGGTAGTTTGACACCAATTCATGCGTTTTATAATCGTCCTAAATTACAAAATTTTAGAACCACAACCAGAATTTTTAGAATTTTTTTCTTTGAAGGTTAACCAAAAATTTCCGAAACTTTGTGTAAAATCTTATAACTCTAATAATTTTGACGTTACATCAATAAAATTTGGAAGTTTAACCAAATTAATCGTTTTATAATCGTGCTAAATTATCAAATTTGTTTTCAAGAATTTTTAGTTTGAAAATGTACTAAAAATTTCGAAAATTTTCTGGAAGTTCCTATAACTCTGGTAATTTTGATGTTATGTCAACAAATTTTGGTAGAGACTACAATTCAAACGTTTTATAATGGTGCTAAATTACAAAAAAATATTTTGAATTTTTTACTTTGAAGAAGAACCAAAAATTTACAAAACTTTCTGTAAGATCTTATAGCTCGGGTAGTTTTGACGTTACATCAATGAAATTTGGAACCCTGACTACAATTCGAACGTTCTATAATAGTGCCAAATCACAAATTTTTAGATCCACAAAGAAAATTTTTAATTTAAAGGTGAAATAAAAATTTTTTAAATTTTCTGTAATGTCCTATAATTCTGGTAGTTTTGGCGTGATATCAATGAAATTTGGAAGTCTGATTACAATTGAATCGTGCTAAATAACAAAGTTCTAGAACCACAAAGAGAATTTTTAGGAATTTTAAATTTGAAGGTGAACCAAAGATTTTCAGAACTTTCTGTAATATCTTATAACTTTCTTAATTTTGACATCAAAACAATGAAATTTATACACTTTATTACAGTTAAAGCGTTTTTTAACTATGCCAAATTACAAAAATTTAGAACCAAAACAAATTTTTTTCGTAAATTTTGTTTCCAGAAAAATCTAAAATTTGCATTCTTCTCTATTACATCTCATAACTTTCATAGTTTAGACGCTACAACAATGAAATTTAGATTTTTGTCTACCATCATGACGTTTTCTGCCAAATTACAAAATTTTAGAACCAAAAATAATATTTTTTGGATTTTTTATCCTAGAAAAAATCAAAATTTTTAATATTTTCTGTTTGATCCCTTAATTTTGATGATTACATGATTACATTACAGCAACGAAGTTTGGTCGTTTTATTAGGTACATTTGGGACTAAATGATCTGCAATAAAAAATTCCTCTACGTGCGTTTGTAGGTTTGTAGCGTCCGCGCGCTCTAATAATACGAAAGCAAAATAAAAAATCTAAGAATAACCGCAAAGATGAAATATGTGTCGTTGGAGAAAATCAAAAATATTTTCATTCGATGCACCTGTTCCAGCCTTGGAACCATCTGATTCAACGCGTCTATTTATTAACCGGCGACATTGTTCCCATGGTCGTAAAAATGGATTTATTGGTGGTTCCTTCTAATTAAAGTGGTTATGATGAAATAAAATTTGAATACCCGTGAGATCAAAGGAATGCATTGTGCTCGGCGCGTATAGTTGGTTGCCTACGTTAAACCCCGGAGCAATCCGGTCAAATTTCAAAGCAACAATGGCCGTTAAAATTTTTTTTCTCGCCACGCAGAACTGAGGAAGATAAATCATGCACGTACGTGCAAACATTTTAATACAACATCAATAAAACATTTTAATGACGTGTCTAGAAGACATATTATTATACGACATAAAGACTCATCTTCGTCTTATTTCATGCCCGCAAGTTAGCACCACAGGACCCGAGCTAAAGACCTGTCGCTGTTGTATTAAATGTATTGATTAATAACTTTAATTAGTGAAATTGCTAGACTAATTAAACTTAATAACTGACACAGCCTTGTTTAAATAAAAAACTGTGACGGGACCACAGGCGGTGGTGGCCTCCTAAGTACGTACTTATAAGTATGTGAAATTTCTTGTTAATTTTCGAGATTTTAATCGATGCACTTGGTACTTTCACATTTTTAGTTATGAGGTTGTTGTTGACTTCGAAGTTGACGGAAGTGTTTCGTGCATTTCTTCCTTTTCATGTCTCTTCGGTTTTTCGTGTTTTACAGCTTCTCGCGTTGCGTTTTTGCGTTTCTCTTTGCTTTGTTTCTTTAGTTTAAGTTCTTTTATTTAAAAAATTAAAGAAATTGAAGAGGAAACTTTGTCTGAAGACGATGAATTATGCCAAATTACAAAAAATTAGAATCGGAGTAAAGGATTTTCTATTAGATCAACAAGACTATTCTTACGACGAATAAAAAATTCCCATTTTTTTTTGTTCAATTTTTTAATTTTTTTAATTTTGACTTTTAAACTATGAAATTTAAAGGTTTTATTGTACATGGGGAATTTACTAAATTTGCCAAATTACAAAAATATTGAAGCAAAAAAAAATTTTTTTTTGAACGAAACTTTTTATTCTTTGATTATTGTATTAGGTCTCATACTATCGTAATTTTGACGTTATATTAATAAAATTTGAAAGGCTGACTACAATTTAAACAGTTTATAATCGTGCTAAATTTCAAAATTCTCGATCCACAAAGAGAATTTTTAGGAATTTTGACGTTAAATAATGTGAACCAAAAATGTTCAAAACTTTCTGTAAGATCCTATAACTCTGGTAATTTTGACGTTAAATTAATAAAATTTGGAAGGTTTACTACAATTTACACATTTTATAATCGTGCTAAATTTCAAAGTTCTCGAACCACAAAGAAAATTTTTAGAAATTTTTACTTTGAATGTGAACCAAAAATTTTCAAAACTTTCTGTAAGATCCTATAACTCTGGTAGTTTTGACGTTAAATCAATGAAATTTAGTTGTCTGACCAAAATTCGAACGTTTTATAATCCTGCTAAATTACAAAATTGTAGAGCCACAAACAGAATTTTTTGAAATTTTTAAATTGAAGATGAACCAAAAATTTTCAAAACTTTCTGTAAGATCCTATAACTCTGGTAGTTTTGACGTTAAATCAATGAAACTTAGTTGTCTGACTAAAATTCGAACGTTTTATAATCCTGCTAAATTACAAAATTGTAGAGCCACAAAGAGAATTTTTAGAAATTTTTACTTTGAATGTGAACCAAAAATTTTCAAAACTTTCTGTAAGATCCTATAACTCTGGTAGTTTTGATGAAATTTAGTTGTCTGACCAAAATTCAAACGTTTTATAATCCTGCTAAATTACAAAATTGTAGAGCCACAAACAGAATTTTTTGAAATTTTTAAATTGAAGGTGAACCAAAAATTTTCAAAACTTTCTGTAAGATCTTATAACTCTGGTAGTTTTGACGTTAAATCAATGAATTTAGTTATCTGATTAAAATTCGAACGTTTTATAATCCTGCTAAATTACAAAATTGTAGAGCCACAAAGAGAATTTTTAGAAATTTTTACTTTGAATGTGAACCAAAAATTTTCAAAACTTTCTGTAAGATCCTATAACTCTGGTAGTTTTGACGTTAAATCAATGAAATTTAGTTGTCTGACTAAAATTCGAAAGTTTTATAATCCTGCTAAATTACAAAATTGTAGAGCCACAAACAGAATTTTTTGAAATTTTTAAATTGAAGGTGAACCAAAAATTTTCAAAACTTTCTGTAAGATCCTATAACTCTGGTAGTTTTGACGTTAAATCAATGAAACTTAGTTGTCTGACTAAAATTCGAACGTTTTATAATCCTGCTAAATTACAAAATTGTAGAGCCACAAAGAGAATTTTTTGAAATTTTTAAATTGAAGGTGAACCAACAATTTTCAAAACTTTCTGTAAGATCCTATAACTCTGGTAGTTTTGACGTTAAATCAATGAAACTTAGTTGTCTGACTAAAATTCGAACGTTTTATAATCCTGCTAAATTACAAAATTGTAGAGCCACAAACAGAATTTTTTGAAATTTTTAAATTGAAGATGAACCAAAAATTTTCAAAACTTTCTGTAAGATCCTATAACTCTGGTAGTTTTGACGTTAAATCAATGAAACTTAGTTGTCTGACTAAAATTCGAACGTTTTATAATCCTGCTAAATTACAAAATTGTAGAGCCACAAAGAGAATTTTTAGAAATTTTTACTTTGAATGTGAACCAAAAATTTTCAAAACTTTCTGTAAGATCCTATAACTCTGGTAGTTTTGACGTTAAATCAATGAAATTTAGTTGTCTGACCAAAATTCAAACGTTTTATAATCCTGCTAAATTACAAAATTGTAGAGCCACAAACAGAATTTTTTGAAATTTTTAAATTGAAGGTGAACCAAAAATTTCTAAAACTGTCTATAAGATCCTGTAACTTTGGTAATTTTGACGTTACATAAATGAAATTTGGAAGCCTAACTACAATTCAGGCGTTTTATAAGTGTGCAAAGTTACAGAATTCTAGAACAACGAGAATTTTTAGGAATTTTTACTTTAAAGGTGAACCAAAAATTTCCAATATTTTTTGTAAAATCTTATAACTCTCGTAGTTCAATGAAATTTGGTAGTGTGACTACAATTCAAACGTTTTATAATTGTGCTAATTTGCAAAATTCTAGAACCACAAAAAGAATTTTTAGAATTTTTTAATTTGAAGGCAAACCAAAAATTTTCAAAACTTTTTGTAAGATCTTATAACTCTGGTAGTTTTGACGTTACATCAAAGAAATTTGAAAACGTGACTACAATTTAAACGTTTTATAATTGTGCAAAATTACAAAATTTTACAACCACAAACAATTTTTTTGGAATTTTTAATTTAAAGGTGAACCAAAAATTTTCTAATTTTTTTGTAAAATGCTATAATTCTTGTAATTTTGACGTGATTTCAATGAAATTTGGAAGTCTGACTACAATTGAAACGTTTTATAATGGTGCAAAATTAAAATTTGCATTTTTCTCCATTACATCTCATAACTTTCGTAGTTTGGACTTTACAACAATGAAATTTGGATCTCTGGCTACTATTAAAACGTTTTACAACTCTGTCAAATTACAAAATTTTAGAACCAAAATTAAATTTTTTCGAAATTTTTTCTCTTAAAAAAAACCAAAATTTGCAATATTTTTTCTTCAATTCCTTAATTTTGATGATTTTGACATTATAGCAATGAAGTTTGGGAATTTTTGTATTTTACATTTACGGCGTTTCTTAAGCCAAACTCAAAATTTATAACTAAAACATTTTTTTCGACGTTTTTCGAATTAATTTTTTCTAAGACTAATCTAAAATTTCATTTCATTGTTTTCTATCAGATTTTATATTTTTCTTGACATTTCAACAATACAAACATGAATTTTGGAGACTTTATTACGATCAAAATGTTTTTTAACTGTGCTAAATTGCAAAATTCTAGATCGAAAAAGAGAATTTTTACAGATTTTTCATTCTTAGAATGATCCAAAATTTTCTCAGTTTCTATTAGATAACACAACTTTGGCAATTTTGACGCGACAACAGTGAAATTTGAAGGTGTGACTACCAATAAGGGGCTTTTCAACTGTACCAAATTAGAAGATTCTAGTACTAGAGAGAGATTTTTTTTTAATTTTTATTGGTAAGATTAGCAAATATTTTCGAAATTTTCGGTTCAGTTGTTTATAAATCTGACGATTTCTGTGTCTGCTTGCATTTGCAATTAAAGTATTAAAAAAACTCAAGAGAATCAGACGAATGTAAAAGGGTGAGAATTCGAAAAATTTAAAGAAAGAATCAGGAGCAGCAAAGAATGCAAAGAAGTTGAGATATCTAAAAGAAAACACTAGAAAATGGGAGAATATAAACCGACTTTGACAGGTCAGAAAAAAATGAAAATTTGGGAAAATCTAAAAGTAATTCTAAGTAATTTAATGTCTACTTTATCTTATTTTGCCCCTTTTCGATTTTCCCGCCAATTTCCCCAAAATTCCTGCCAGGACTCTTCCCGTCCTGCGCCCCAACAATAGTCACCTTTTTCCCGCGTTTTTGCAAACCGATTGGCAGTTAAACGCTATAACCCGTCGGCGGCGCCGCCCTGAGCGTCGGATTGGGACGCCGCGACACAATAGCAGCACCAAACGCATTGTTTAGCAGGGCGCAGGCCCAGCAGGAACAATAGATCTGCAGACAACAGCAGGCGTGGCTTCCTGCACAACAGTATTGTTCATTTGTCTGCAATGCAGGGCGGGACCTGCACTAAGTGTCCCCGAACCAATACGTTAAAGTGCGATTTTCGATTCCTGCAGCGTCGTTTGTGTCGGGAACTTCAAAGAAACGAGACAATTTAGTGGGATTTTTGTTGTATTGTTGCTTGAAAACAGGAGATTTGTCAAAGTCTGGCTGATGGAATAATAGAAAAGGCTTTGGCTTTGATAATGTTTGAAATCTCGGGGAAATTTATTGCGGCGATTTGTCTTAAGTTCTAATCATGTCGACGGAATGTAGCTCTTCATTTGAGAAGCGTAATGACAATAGGGCTTAGGATGAAAGTATTTTTACGATTTTCTTGCATTCCGAGATGACAATAAAGACTAATCGCCCTCTAGTTTAGATTCCGGCACTCGAAACACTCTGAAGAAGTGTCGAATTTCGTAATTTCTTCGTGTCTCGGATATTCCAAGAATTCCTTTATTAATAGCCACTATTATTCTGCTCGTACATCATCTTCTTTATGACACATTTTTAATTAAAACGAGAATCGAACCAAAACACGAAAATATTGATGAATCTAAACATTAAATCGAAATTAATTAATTACCGCCCAAATTGGCCCGATTTTTCCCGCGATTTTAAATATCCATTCAGCATTCCACCAGCTAATGCGCCTCGGCGATAAAATTTTATTCGTTACATTCACAATTCGCGTTAACGGAAAAACGGGAAGTGATTTTGAGAGAACTGTAAACGCCATAAAATCCTATTGTGTCGTAGCTTCGCGCCCAGAAACATTCAAAAAATGCAGTGCTGCCATATGGCTTCGGACAAAGATACAAAGTCATTTGATGGGGCCATTAAAATCAAACAACTGCTGTGATAACAATAAGTGATCTTTGAAGTTCTTTTCGAAGAATTTCAAAAATTTAGAGACGGGAAAAATTCCAGTGGCTGCACGCAGCAGGGGGTCTATAAACGACCGATTGCTGATGTTGACAACTATAAGGTTTGACGGTTTGAATTTTCTAAATGATTGTTATTGCTTCTGGTGTTGTGGCCGGTCACTGACTCAGAGGATCGAGACTAATTAAACAGGCTAAGAGAGGAAAAGAGGCGAATTTGGAGAATTTGAAATTGGACACTGAGGATTTGGCGGTGGTAACACGAGAAGCGTGCAGAATGGTGATTTACCGTGGGAAAATCTACGGAGAATTAATTTTATTTTACATAAGATTATAAGAGAAGGAATTCGGCTTCAGGTTTTGTTTCCAGGTTTCCAGATGCCTGATCCAAAATCTCAAGACTAACCGGCAAAATCCCGTCTAAATTTCGTCTCTTTGAGGTTCGCCAGGTTTCAAATTCTTGTTCTGCAAATTCCTCAGATTCTCCAGATTTATAAAATAGAAACCCAAAATTCACAGAAATTGATTTTTGAAATTTTCAAATTCAGGTTCAACTTCTGCATTTTTACTCAGTTTATTTTTACCGATAGATCATTCACTTTTCCAGTTTTTCAAGGTTCTCCAATTTCAATGATTTTGTGGTTTTCAACCCTCCAGATTTTTCCAGTTTCTGCATGCTCTCTGAATATATCGAATTTTCCCGAGTTTCAAAATTTCCCAAGTGATACAAATTTTTAAAATTCCTCTGATTTTGAAGAATTATTTTTGTATGTCTTATTACATTTGTGGCGTTTAGCAAGTACACCAAATTACAAAAATCTAAATCCTCAAAAATAATTGTTAGGAATTTTATTTTTAAAACGAACAAAATTTTCTTTTGAATTTCGTAACTCTCGTAATTTTGACGCGACAACAATGAAATTTTGAGGTTTGACTACAATTAAAACGTTTTATATTTAAAATACGTTTAATATATTACAAAAATTTAGAACCACAAAAGTTTGTTAGCAATTTTTATTCTTAGGACGAACTAAAAATTTCAAAAAATTTCTGTTAGATCTCATAACTCTCGTAACTTTAACATCAATGAAATTTGGAAGCCTGACTGCAATTAAGACGTTTTCTAACTCTGTTAAATTACAAAATTCTAGAGCCAAAAAAATATTTTTTTTGGAAATTTTATTTTTAGAACAAAGTAAAAATTTTCAAAATTTTTCTTAACTTTCGTAACTCGAAATTTTATCGAGACCTGACTATCATTAAGATTTTTTTGAACTGTGCCAAACTGCAAAATTTTAAAACCAGAAAAATAGTTTGGAATTTTTATTCTTGCTAAAAATTTTCCAAGATATTCTTTAAGATCTCTCAACTCTCGTAATTTTAACGCGACAACAATGAAATTTGAAGGCCTGACTACAGTTAAGGCGTTTTCGAACTGTGCCAAAATACAAAATTTTAGAACCATAAAAGTAATTGTTAGCAAATTTAATTCTTAGAAGGAACTAAAAATTTACAAAATTTTCTGTTAGATCTTATAACTCTCGTAATTTTGACGCGACATCAATGAAATTTAGAAGCTTGACTGCAATTGAGACGTTTTATAACAAATTACAAAATTCTAGAGCCAGAATTTTTTTTTTCTAATTTTTATTTTTAGGAAAAAGTAAAACTTTCCAAAATTTTCTGTTAGATCTCATAACTCTCGTAACTTTGAGGCTCCTTCAATGGACTTTAGAAGCCTGACTGCAATTAAGACGTTTTCTAACTCTGCCAAATTACAAAATTCTAGAGCCAAAAAAATATTTTTTTTAGAAATTTTATTTTTGGAACAAAGTAAAAATTTTCAAAATTTTTCTTAACTTTCGTAACTCGAAATTTTGACGCGACAACAATGAAATTTCGAGGCCTGACTGTTATTAAGATTTTTTCAAAGTGTGCCAAATTGCAAAATTTTAAAACCAGAAAAATAGTTGTTTGGAATTTTTATTCTTAGAACGAACTAAAAATTTTCCAAAATATTCTTTAAGATCTCTCAACTCTCGTAATTTTAACGCGACAACAATGAAATTTGAAGGCCTGACTACAGTTAAGGCGTTTTCGAACTGTGCCAAAATATAAAATTTTAGAACCATAAAAGTAATTGTTAGCAAATTTAATTCTTAGAAGGAACTAAAAATTTACAAAATTTTCTGTTAGATCTTATAACTCTCGTAATTTTGACGCGACATCAATGAAATTTAGAAGCTTGACTGCAATTGAGACGTTTTATAACAAATTACAAAATTCTAGAGCCAGAATTTTTTTTTTCTAATTTTTATTTTTAGGAAAAAGTAAAACTTTCCAAAATTTTCTGTTAGATCTCATAACTCTCGTAACTTTGAGGCTCCTTCAATGGACTTTAGAAGCCTGACTGCAATTAAGACGTTTTCTAACTCTGCCAAATTACAAAATTCTAGAGCCAAAAAAATATTTTTTTTAGAAATTTTATTTTTGGAACAAAGTAAAAATTTTCAAAATTTTTCTTAACTTTCGTAACTCGAAATTTTGACGCGACAACAATGAAATTTCGAGGCCTGACTGTTATTAAGATTTTTTCAAAGTGTGCCAAATTGCAAAATTTTAAAACCAGAAAAATAGTTGTTTGGAATTTTTATTCTTAGAACGAACTAAAAATTTTCCAAAATATTCTTTAAGATCTCTCAACTCTCGTAATTTTAACGCGACAACAATGAAATTTGAAGGCCTGACTACAGTTAAGGCGTTTTCGAACTGTGCCAAAATATAAAATTTTAGAACCATAAAAGTAATTGTTAGCAAATTTAATTCTTAGAAGGAACTAAAAATTTACAAAATTTTCTGTTAGATCTTATAACTCTCGTAATTTTGACGCGACATCAATGAAATTTAGAAGCTTGACTGCAATTGAGACGTTTTATAACAAATTACAAAATTCTAGAGCCAGAATTTTTTTTTTCTAATTTTTATTTTTAGGAAAAAGTAAAACTTTCCAAAATTTTCTGTTAGATCTCATAACTCTCGTAACTTTGAGGCTCCTTCAATGGACTTTAGAAGCCTGACTGCAATTAAGACGTTTTCTAACTCTGCCAAATTACAAAATTCTAGAGCCAAAAAAATATTTTTTTTAGAAATTTTATTTTTGGAACAAAGTAAAAATTTTCAAAATTTTTCTTAACTTTCGTAACTCGAAATTTTGACGCGACAACAATGAAATTTCGAGGCCTGACTGTTATTAAGATTTTTTCAAAGTGTGCCAAATTGCAAAATTTTAAAACCAGAAAAATAGTTGTTTGGAATTTTTATTCTTAGAACGAACTAAAAATTTTCCAAAATATTCTTTAAGATCTCTCAACTCTCGTAATTTTAACGCGACAACAATGAAATTTGAAGGCCTGACTACAGTTAAGGCGTTTTCGAACTGTGCCAAAATATAAAATTTTAGAACCATAAAAGTAATTGTTAGCAAATTTTATTCTTAGAAGGAACTAAAAATTTACAAAATTTTCTGTTAGATCTTATAACTCTCGTAATTTTGACGCGACATCAATGAAATTTAGAAGCTTGACTGCAATTGAGACGTTTTATAACAAATTACAAAATTCTAGAGCCAGAATTTTTTTTTCTAATTTTTATTTTTAGGAAAAAGTAAAACTTTCCAAAATTCTCGGATAGATCTCATAACTCTCGTAACTTTGAGGCGCCTTCAATGAACTTTAGAAGCCTGACTGCAATTAAGACGTTTTCTAACTGTGCCAAATTACAAAATTTTAGAACCAAAAAGATAATTGTTAGAAATTTTTATTCTTAGAACGAACCAAAAATTTCTACAATTCTCTGTTAGATCTCATAACTCTCGTAATTTTGATGTTGCATCTATGAAATTTGGAGGTCTGTTTACAAATTTGACGTTTTATAACTGTCCCAAATTACAATATTCTAGAGCCAGAAAAATAATTGTTAGAAATTTTTATTCTCAGAACAAAATAAAAATTTCCAAAATTTTCTGTTAGATCTCATAACTCTCTTAATTTTGACGTCACAACAATGAAATTTTGAGGTTTGACTACAATTAAAATGTCTTCTAACTGTGCCAAATTACAAAATTTTAGTGCCAGAAAAATATTTTTTTGGAAACTTTATTCTTAGGACAAACTAAAAATTTCCAAAATTTTCTTAAATTTTGTAGCTCTTGAAATTTTGAGGCTACCGCAATAAAATTTGGAGGCCTACAATTCTACAATTCGAACTGTGTCAAATTACAAAATTTTAGAACCAAAAAAATAATTGTTATAAATTTTTCTCTTAGAACGAACCAAAAATTTCTACAAATTTTTCTGATTTTATAACTCTCGTAATTGTGATTTTGCATCTATGAAATTTGGAGGTCTGTTCACAAATTTGACGTTTTATAACTGTCCCAAATTACAATATTCTAGAGCCAGAAAAATAATTGTTAGAAATTTTTATTCTTAGAACAAAATAAAAATTTCCAAAATTTTCTGTTAGATCTCATAACTCTCTTAATTTTGACGTCACAACAATGAAATTTTGAGGTTTGACTACAATTCAAATGTCTTCTAACTGTGCCAAATTACAAAATTTTAGTGCCAGAAAAATATTTTTTTGGAAACTTTATTCTTAGGACAAACTAAAAATTTCCAAAATTTTCTTAAATTTTGTAGCTCTTGAAATTTTGAGGCTACCGCAATAAAATTTGGAGGCCTACAATTCTACAATTCGAACTGTGTCAAATTACAAAATTTTAGAACCAAAAAAATAATTGTTATAAATTTTTCTCTTAGAACGAACCAAAAATTTCTACAAATTTTTCTGATTTTATAACTCTCGTAATTGTGATTTTGCATCTATGAAATTTGGAGGTCTGTTCACAAATTTGACGTTTTATAACTGTCCCAAATTACAATATTCTAGAGCCAGAAAAATAATTGTTAGAAATTTTTATTCTTAGAACAAAATAAAAATTTCCAAAATTTTCTGTTAGATCTCATAACTCTCTTAATTTTGACGTCACAACAATGAAATTTTGAGGTTTGACTACAATTCAAATGTCTTCTAACTGTGCCAAATTACAAAATTTTAGTGCCAGAAAAATATTTTTTTGGAAACTTTATTCTTAGGACAAACTAAAAATTTCCAAAATTTTCTTAAATTTTGTAGCTCTTGAAATTTTGAGGCTACCGCAATAAAATTTGGAGGCCTACAATTCTACAATTCGAACTGTGTCAAATTACAAAATTTTAGAACCAAAAAAAAATTTTTATAACTGTGCCAAATTACAATATTCTGGAGCCAGAAAAATAATTGTTAGAAATTTTTATTCTTAGAACAAAATAAAAATTTCCAAAATTTTCTGTTAGATCTCATAACTCTCTTAATTTTGACGTCACAACAATTAAATTTTGAGGATTGACTACAATTAAAATGTCTTCTAACTGTGCCAAATTACAAAATTTTAGTGCCAGAAAAATATTTTTTTGGAAACTTTATTCTTAGGACAAACTAAAAATTTCCAAAATTTTCTTAAATTTTGTAGCTCTTGAAATTTTGAGGCGACCGCAATAAAATTTGGAGGCCTACAATTCTACAATTCGAACTGTGTCAAATTACAAAATTTTAGAACCAAAAAAATAATTGTTATAAATTTTTCTCTTAGAACGAACCAAAAATTTCTACAAATTTTTCTGATTTTATAACTCTCGTAATTGTGATTTTGCATCTATGAAATTTGGAGGTCTGTTCACAAATTTGACGTTTTATAACTGTCCCAAATTACAATATTCTAGAGCCAGAAAAATAATTGTTAGAAATTTTTATTCTTAGAACAAAATAAAAATTTCCAAAATTTTCTGTTAGATCTCATAACTCTCTTAATTTTGACGTCACAACAATGAAATTTTGAGGTTTGACTACAATTCAAATGTCTTCTAACTGTGCCAAATTACAAAATTTTAGTGCCAGAAAAATATTTTTTTGGAAACTTTATTCTTAGGACAAACTAAAAATTTCCAAAATTTTCTTAAATTTTGTAGCTCTTGAAATTTTGAGGCTACCGCAATAAAATTTGGAGGCCTACAATTCTACAATTCGAACTGTGTCAAATTACAAAATTTTAGAACCAAAAAAATAATTGTTATAAATTTTTCTCTTAGAACGAACCAAAAATTTCTACAAATTTTTCTGATTTTATAACTCTCGTAATTGTGATTTTGCATCTATGAAATTTGGAGGTCTGTTCACAAATTTGACGTTTTATAACTGTCCCAAATTACAATATTCTAGAGCCAGAAAAATAATTGTTAGAAATTTTTATTCTTAGAACAAAATAAAAATTTCCAAAATTTTCTGTTAGATCTCATAACTCTCTTAATTTTGACGTCACAACAATGAAATTTTGAGGTTTGACTACAATTCAAATGTCTTCTAACTGTGCCAAATTACAAAATTTTAGTGCCAGAAAAATATTTTTTTGGAAACTTTATTCTTAGGACAAACTAAAAATTTCCAAAATTTTCTTAAATTTTGTAGCTCTTGAAATTTTGAGGCTACCGCAATAAAATTTGGAGGCCTACAATTCTACAATTCGAACTGTGTCAAATTACAAAATTTTAGAACCAAAAAAAAATTTTTATAACTGTGCCAAATTACAATATTCTGGAGCCAGAAAAATAATTGTTAGAAATTTTTATTCTTAGAACAAAATAAAAATTTCCAAAATTTTCTGTTAGATCTCATAACTCTCTTAATTTTGACGTCACAACAATTAAATTTTGAGGATTGACTACAATTAAAATGTCTTCTAACTGTGCCAAATTACAAAATTTTAGTGCCAGAAAAATATTTTTTTGGAAACTTTATTCTTAGGACAAACTAAAAATTTCCAAAATTTTCTTAAATTTTGTAGCTCTTGAAATTTTGAGGCGACCGCAATAAAATTTGGAGGCCTACAATTCTACAATTCGAACTGTGTCAAATTAAAAATTTTAGAACCAAAAAAAAATTTGTATAACTGTGCCAAATTACAATATTCTGGAGCCAGAAAAATAATTGTTAGAAATTTTTATTCTTAGAACAAAATAAAAATTTCCAAAATTTTCTGTTAGATCTCATAACTCTCTTAATTTTGACGTCACAACAATGAAATTTTGAGGTTTGACTACAATTAAAATGTCTTCTAACTGTGGCAAATTACAAAATTTTAGTGCCAGAAAAATATTTTTTTGGAAACTTTATTCTTAGGACAAACTAAAAATTTCCAAAATTTTCTTAAATTTTGTAGCTCTTGAAATTTTGAGGCTACCGCAATAAAATTTGGAGGCCTACAATTCGAACTGTGTCAAATTACAAAATTTTAGAACCAAAAAATTTTTTTATATCTGTGCCAAATTACAATATTATGGAGCCAGAAAAATAATTGTTAGAAATTTTTATTCTTAGAACAAATTAAAAATTTCCAAAATTTTCTGTTAGATCTCATAACTCTCTTAATTTTGACGTCACAACAATGAAATTTTGAGGTTTGACTACAATTAAAATGTCTTCTAACTGTGCCAAATTACAAAATTTTAGTGCCAGAAAAATATTTTTTTGGAAACTTTATTCTTAGGACAAACTAAAAATTTCCAAAATTTTCTTACATTTTGTAGCTCTTGAAATTTTGAGGATACCGCAATAAAATTTGGAGGCCTACAATTCTACAATTCGAACTGTGTCAAATTACAAAATTTTAGAACCAAAAAAATAATTGTTATAAATTTTTCTCTTAGAACGAACCAAAAATTTCTACAATTTTTTCTGATTTTATAACTCTCGTAATTGTGATTTTGCATCTATGAAATTTGGAGGTATGTTCACAAATTTGACATTCTATGACTGTGCCAAATTAGAATATTCTACAACCAAAAAGAGCATTTTTAGGGATTCTAATTTTTAGAACCAACCAAAATTTTGCGAAAATTTCTGTTAAATTAAATTTGATGTTACAACATTGAAATTTAGAGGAATTATTACACTTGCCACATTATCTAGCTATGCTAAATTTAATAAAATTAGAACCTGAAAGAGACATTTTAAACCAAAAACAATTCAAAAAAGTTCAGACGAATTTAAAGAGTACACAAATTGTGGAGGTTTTCTTAAAATCAGTTGAATACAAAGAGAAAATCGAAAGCAAGGAACAAAAAAAATTCTAAATTAAAGAATGAAATCAGAAAATCTGAAAAGAACATTAAAAGGAAATGTAGCAATACATTCAATTGAAGAACAGAAAAAGAAGAATATGAAGAATTTAGAGCTCCGAAAGGAGTAGATGAAGAGGCCAACAAGAGGAAAACGAATGTGTTTTTTTCCCACCGTAGTGAACCAGATTGGGGCAATACCTGTCCGTTCATATTTGTTTAAACTATAATAAGTTTTTATTTATGTCTCATTTGGTAGGAAAGCAGTCATTTACACTCTCTTAAAAGCTTTCATTTGTGGTATAATTTCGCGGTGCGGTCGTATATTTAAATCCCATCAAGAGTTCCTCTGTAATTATATTATAATTAGCGGAGGATGCGCGCACTTGTCTGGATATGGTAGCATCGTGACTCCCATAATACGAATTAACAGGTGAACGTGTTCGAAATATTTGGCGGCCGTGGTAAATTAAAGTAAAAGGTTAAGAGCTGGTCATCGCTCCAATGCGTACAAAGAAAAATTAATAAAAAGCTCTCGTACTTTCAGAATTCAGCGTAAAATAACTATGCATAAATTATAATTGATATAATGTGAAAGGTGTAGATTCATCTGCCTTGCGTGACCCCCCCGTCTACACAAAACAGCTCTTATGCGAGGCCATCTTTATCGTCGTTATCTGTACGTGCGTATCTAACACCGCCGCGGCCCATAAATTAGCCCCAGCGCCCCACAAAGACCCATTAGACGAAATTAATTAAGTCTGTGATTGAAAATTCGCTTGCACGCCAATAAATCACCAGGAGCCGCCGAATGGACGTGTGCTACAGATGTAGAGCTGGACTAATTTGAATATAACTAGTGTCGTAGGCGCCCGCTTAGTTATGCCCGTGTTCGGCTGTCTTGTAAGTGGCGCTCTGCCTCAATAAACAACGTGGGGTTTGATCAATGGTCTGCTGCACCCTGGCCCGCAACCGAATCGTGCCCTCATCAATTAACAGCAGGATTGGAAACGCGTACACGCACGGACACCTACTTCGAGGGGGCCAAGACACAAATCGAAAACTTACCTGTGATGATTCTTTCGTCATTTTTCTTTGGGTTTCGAGAGAAATTGTTGTCATATCGAAACACGGATTGTGAAAATCAACTATTTTGTTTTCATGTCGAGTCATTTGGATTTGACTCGGAGTGGAATTAAACGTCGGTTAACATTTATCAGAGATTTCAACAACTGCTGCGATTGATTTACGGTAATGTCGTTAACTTTTCCAAAGAGAAGCAATCATCAATAAAATCGCGTACTTTAGTTAGGCAACATTCAAAACAAGGCTGCGAGAGCATTGCATAGATAAATGGAGCAAATAATTTGATTCGCTTTGAATTTTTTTTTGGATTCTTTGGGGCCTCTTGCTCCGGAGTCTCTTTAAATATCACTCTTAAGATTATTTGCACTTGTTCTGTTCTTTTCTTCTTTATAAGTGTCTCGAATTTCATTGCTGCCTAAATTACATGAATAACTTGAAAACAAAAAATCTCCAAAAATTCTATTTCTGGTTCTAGAATTTTGCACTTAGGCACAGTTATAAAACGCTTTGATGGTAATAAACCTCTAAAATTCCATTCTTGTAACCTTAAAATTGCGAGAGTTATAAGACCCGATAGAATCTATGAACATTTTAGGTTCGTCCTAAATATAAAAAATTCTAAAAGGTCTCTTTCTGGACCTAAATTTTAGTAATCTAGCACAATTAAGAAACATCTCAAATGTAATAAGACCTTGAAACTGAATTAATGTAATGTCAAAATCACCAAAGTTATGAGATTCAACAAAAAATTTCCAAAATTTTGGTTCTTTTGAAAATAAAAATTTCCAAAAAATTTCTTTCTGATTGTAGAATTTTGTAATTTGGCACAGTTTGTAAATGTGTTAATTGTAGTCAGTCCTTCAAATTTTATTGTTATCGCGTCAAAGTTAAGATAAAACAGAAAAATTTGAAAATTTTTAGTTTCTTCCCCAACTAAAAATTCCTAACAATTATTTTGTTAGCCCTAGATGTGTGTAATTTGGCATAGTCAGAAAACGTCTTAATTGTACTCAGATCTCCAAATTTTATTGTTGGCGCGTTAAAATTACGAAAGTTCTAAGATCTAACAAAAAATTTTGGAAATTTTTAGTTCGTCCTAAAAATAAAAATCTCTAACAATTATTTTTCTGGTTCTAAATTTTTTAATACATTAAGAAATCGTCTTAGTTGTTGTCTGGCCTCTTAATTTTATTGTTGTAAGTTTAAAATTACGAGACTTATGAAATCTAACAAATTTTAGAAATTTTTAGTTCGTTTTAAAAATAAAAATTCCTAACAATTATTTTTTTGGTTCTAGATTTTTCTAATTTGCCACACTTAGAAATTGTTTTAATTGTAGTTAGGCATTCAAATTTCATGGTTGAAATGCCAAAATTACCATAGTTATGCTATCTAATAGAAACTCCCTTAATTTTTTAAATGATCTAACAAATAAAAAAATTCTAACAATGTTTCCTCTAGTTCTAGAATTTTGCAATTTGACACAATTATAAAACGCCTTAGTGGTTGTAAAGCCTAAGAACTTCAATTTTATAGCGTTAAAATTATGAGAGTTATAAGATTTATAACAAAACAATCAAATATTTAGTTCTTCCTGTAAATAAAAATTCCAAAAATTTTTCTTTCAGGTTCTAAATTTATGTAATTTAGCTCAATTAGTAAGCAAAGTTAATGTAATAAAACCTTAAAATTTTATTGATGTAGCATCAAAATCACTCGAGTTATAAGATCTAACATAAAATAAAGAGAATTTTAGGTTGGTCCTAACAATATTTTTTTTTTAATTTTTTTAATTTTTGTTCTAATTTTTGTAATTTGGCATTGTTAGTAAGTCCAACAGATGTCTTAAAATTTCATTGTTTTGTAATGTCAAAATTACAAGAATTATGAAATCTAACAGAAAATTTTAGAAATTTTGTTATTTTTTGAATTAGCAGTCTCAAAAAATTTGTTTTTGGATTGTAAAATTTTGTAATTTGGTACAGTTAGAAAACGTCTTAATTATAGTCGGGTCTTCGATTTTCATTGTTGTCGCTTCAAAATTACGATGTATAAAATCTAACAAAAATTTTTGGAGATTTTTAGTTTGTCCTAAGAATAAATATTCCAAAAAAAATATTTTGTGGTTCTAGATTTTTGTTATTTGACAAAGTTGACAAAACATATTAATTAATTACAGACTTATAAGAGCTAAAAAGAATTGTGGAAATCTTTAGCTTGTCTTGGGAATAAAAATTTGTAAAATTTTTCTTTCTGGTGCAAAATTTATGTAATTTGGCAAAATTAGTAAGCAAAACTAATGCAATAAAACTTTCAAATTTCATTGATGTAGCATAAAAATCACACGAGTTATAAGACCTAATATAAATGAAAGAAAATTTTAGGTTCCTCCTCAAAAAAAAAATTCGAAAAATTCGCAAAATTTTTATTTTTTGTGTTAAATTTTGCAATTTGGCACTGTTAGTAAGCCCAACAGATGTCTTAAACTTCATTGTTCTGCAATGTCAAAATTATGCGATCTAACAGAGAATTTCTGTTTTTTTATTCATCCCCAAAAAAAAACTGAAGGAGTGACTTTAACGCTAATTTTTCAATTTTCAATGCAATTTAGATCCTCCAGATTTGCATTTTTCGCTTCTTTCTTTAGCCTCTTTAAATGAATTCGATTGTCTTTGACAGTACAAACCGTCCGGCATCTGTAGCCGAACAATTATCTTTTATTAAAAAGATAATGAGAGGTTAATTCTCGATATTATAATTAAAACGCTCTCCATTCATTCTAATCTCTATGATCCGTTGTCCTGCAGCATTCCTCCGGGTCAACCGAGCGAATGCCTTGTTCTTTGTCCAACTCGCGTTCGCAGGATTTCCCATCGCGGCTTGTCACACACGCTTATCTCCAAGGTGCTTAAGATTTAATGAATTCGAATTCTCAGTGTTATTTCAGGTAAATGTATTTCAGTAAATTGATATTTAATTCTTCGACCGTCGTCGATAGGCGACACGCAAGCGGCCGGCCGTCGGGTTTAATATACAGGGTGGAAATCGCAATTTCGCACCCATTGTGCCGCAGGAATAAATCATAACAAACAACCGTCCTGCTTTCTATTCCTGATGTACCGGTTCAACTCACATTCGCAATACATTCCTCGGACTGCTGTTATTCTGTAAGCACTTAATGTTCCATTCAATAAATGCACGAAAACTGGTATCTCAGCGATGATAAATAAAACTTTTCTCCTGAACAATGACGCTCTAACAGGTTATAAAATGAAGGAAGAGAGGGAATGCATAGCAATGAGAGAAGTGGTTTTCAATGTTAACGCAACTTTGCCGTGTTTGAAGATTTATTCTCTTAATTGCGGGAATTGTACAATTTGTTACGACTCGAGTTTAACAATTTAACTCGCGATTATCTTCAAGGACTAGAACAGACTTTAACTTCAACTTATTAATCCAACAGATGTGCACAAAACTCCAACTCAAGGTGAACGGAAAGAAAGTAATCCGAAGAAACTGGTCTGAAAAGAAAAAAGCACTAGTTACATTAGGGATGTCCGCTGAGCTTAACACTTCTTACGGCTTTTATCACCGCTGCTATGTCTAAAAATTAGAGATCGGACTGTAATCACTTCTTAAGATGGGAATTGTAATGTGTAGATTTTTATCGATTCGTGTTCTAATGGTGATGACGCTGCAGTTTTTTCCATGTGCGTGCAGCACGTCGTAAAATTGTGGTTAGTGATATTTGCGCTCTTTAGCTGCCGTTGAGTGTTTGATCTGGAAAAGAAAGCGAGAGTGGAAGAGGAACGACTGGTTGCTGAGGTATGACACCAGCAGGAAGGCCAAATCGGGATAATCTGATGAGGGCTTGATGCTTATTTTGTTCTAAGCGAACTTGAATGCTCCCAAAATCAAAAAAATTAATGAACTACATAACAAACTATAAGATGTATAATAAAATTTGAAGACATGGAACACAGTTGAGAAATAAAAAATTATTATATTTAGAACTTTCAAAGAGTATAAAAAGTGAAAAACTCTAACAATTCAGAAAATACTAATAATATACAATAAATCAAAAAATATAAAGTACAGTACAACCTCGATTAAAACACCGGATAATCGATTTGTTAAATAAACACACGTTTTAAGGCAACAGAATTATTTGGAACGATTTTTTAATTTAAAATATACAGGGTGTTAGGTAACGTTACGGCCATAGAAAAAGGGGTGATGGAGGCAGCCATGAAATAGATATTTACATAACAAGTGTGGAAAGTGAGCAATTTCGCACGAGTGTAAATGTAGATGCACGAGGCGCCAGCCGAGTGCAGATGTTACACGAGTGCAAGAAAGACACTTTGCGACGAGTTGTGTACACTATTTTTCCTACGACCTTCCATCATCAGGAAGAAACCATAAGTCTTGACAATAGTTCATTTCTTATCTTTTCTAAATATCATTTTTTACGACCATGAGGTTTTATGAATAAAAGTGACGTATTCCACATAGTTAGATGGTTGATGTTTTCGTACATCAATTTACGAAAGTAAAAGTCACTAGTGTGATATGAATATATACGCACAGACCGGTTAAAATTGTCTTGGCAAAAACAACCTAACCAATTCATTTTTACCATTATGCATGTTGTTTTACAGTGAATCGTCTAGATATTTGAGACAAAAATTCAAGAATTACATTTGTATTTCAAAATAACTGTCAATTTTGACAGGTCTGTGCGGATATATTCATATCACACTAGTGACTTTTACTTTCGGAAATGGACGTACGAAAACTTCAACTTTCGGAGTCATTTAACCGTGTGAAAAACATCACTTTCATATGGGGTCGTAGGAAAAGTAATGTTTTGAAGTTTTTTTCAGGTTTTCTTGAACCGTTTAAGAGCTGGAAGGCTTTGAATGTGACCAATCAGGGAACAATTTGCATAAGGTTATAAAAATTTGAATCAGAGTTACTGAAGGAAATTTTTTGTTTGATGTCAAACTGACAGTTCTTATTTTTTATCAGTGGCGTAGTTGTTCCATTTTTGTGGACATCACAAATCAAGTTCGTCAAAACAAAAATGTGTTGGATTCAATAAAGGAAACATTGTTGCGTCGTTACAATTATGTGTTCAACAAGATGGTGGCCATTTTGAACATCTATTGTAGTGTTGCTTTATTGTCTGTTTTTAGAATAAAATTGCGTTATTGTTTTTCCCTTTTATTGGCGCCACTGATTTAAAACTTCAAATGTGACGGGAAAGTGACAAATTATTCGTTTGGTCCGAAAGCTACTTGGATTTCTGTAAAATTGAAAAATTATTTGAAGCCATTTTATTTGTCAACTTTAAAGCCTTGTAGCTTTCTAACTAAAAAACGAAAAAAAAAAAATTATAATTATAATAATTACCCATTAGTTTATGGCCGTAACGTTATCTAACACCCTGTATAAAAACTTCAACAAAATTTACCTTAACAATAACAATTTTTAATATTGAAAGAAATTGAAACAATCAACTCTTATCACTCTTATCAAACATATTACATAAAAGTAACTATTTTGTAGAAAAAAAAATTGGTACTTTCATTTACTGTCACTTGAGTTTTCAGTTTTCTTAATTATGAAGATTTTTATTGCAAAAGAATTTATTTAAACAGTACTATTCAAAGACAAAAATTTTAACTCATAACATTGGAAGCAAAAATACGAAATAGTTAGTCTTCAATTTGTGTGTTTTTTGTAATGAACGGATAATCGAAACACGGATAATCGAACAAACACCCTTGCACGGATAATCCGTTACCGGATAATCGAGGTTCTACTATGTGAAATTGATTACAAAATTATTTTTCAATACAGAAATACTGCCGTTTTGTCAACATTTACTTAATTATTATCTATATAACTATAGTCACGTCCAAGTCAGTAATGGGGTTACTGTAACTAATTTTTGTCTCCCAGAATAGCAAGATTTCAGACCAGTCATTTTGACAAATAAATTCTCATAGATTACTAAAAAGATTACAACACGACTCAAAACCAAGATTGATCAACTAAAATTTTACTGTCTTAGGTTTTTTTGAGCGCGATGGTAAAGTCCGTTTTTTTATTTAAAACCCACCAACACCGCACTCTCCCAGCACTTTACAACCGGCAACGTCGTCGATTGTGACTTTTTGGTGTTAAAATCAAATAGGTTAGCTGCCTAATTGACAATTTGATTACACAAAACGGCCTTTCAGGCTGTGCCGAGTCTTTTCACTATTAAATCCTTTGATTTGCAATCCAACAGGCTGTAAAAGAAACGTTTTTAACGAAAACACTGCGTAATTTTCAGAAATGTCAAAAATTTGACATCTATTTTCTCACCAAAAATCTCCCTAGGCAACGTTGCCGGTTGTAATGCAGGGGAAGATTGCGGTGTTGGTGGTTTTAAAAAAAAACGGACTTTACATATCACCTACCTATAAACAAAATTTGTTAGAGCTTAAAAATGTATCCTTAATAAATGATTAAAACAACTCAGGTTGCATTTATCCACTAAAGCTGGAAGTGTGTGATCAAGCTTCCGACATCTCCGTTCCTGCTCATGTTAGTCCGTCATCCTGCGTGGTGACGAGCCGTCGCTGGAGGCATCGGCGCCAGCCGGCCCCCGTGTGCTCTTCCATATACAGCGGATAAATCGTATCGAGTTTTGATTTACATCCCGCATTCTTGGTGTGTAACAAACGCGTTTTCATTTTTCACAGTGTGTCTCGGCAATTTCTGCCGTTGCAGCGTGACCGCGAAGAGATGCGACTGGGCCGCACCCCGAGAGATGCAGTCGTCTCCGCCATCCATTGATTGAGGCGATGGGAACAGGCGAACAGGTACTGGACGACGATGGTGAACGGAGTCAATAAACCCAATGCACCTGTTGGCCTCGGGTCACCAGCCGCTCACACGCACAATGGGCCCGGAGGATCCGGAACTCGCCGGCGGCGCTTCCGAGGAGGCCCCAGGTCGGAAAAATTTTCTTGGGGGAAAAATAACACTGCGTTTCTGGTTTTAAACGAGCTGTCATCGCGGGGAGTTTATTGGCGGTGCAAGCGTGGTCATCCTTCCCGGAGGCTAATTTTATGCAAAATGGGTGTGAAAACTTCCTTGTATAAAATGATATGTGAGGGAACAATGCTCTCTGGAGACCTCGCGCTCGGATAAACAAAATGATTTTTTTCACCGGAGCCCCGGAGCGATGGATCAAAAAAAAGTATTTCAAACGAGCACAATCAATTTTAATAGTTTATAAAAGTCGAATGATTAATATTTATGTTTAGATGTTTAATTAAATTAATAGTCTTCTCGAAAAGAGAAAACATTTCGGAATGATCGCCGTTATATAAATAACGTACTCGAAACTCGATAATATACTAAAAATTAATGGATAATTACGAGGAGGTTTCTATAATTTAGTACATATTTCTATGGTTTGCATAAAATTTCAGGAATTCCATTAGAGCTGTCGGAGCTGGAATTTATAGCGACTTTTCATAAAAGGGGTTTCGAAGTTTCTAATTTTTTAGACCCGGCGATGACGCAACTCCAACACCGTCATTTCTCCTGTGAATAAAGCTCTTCGTCCATGACGTCCAAAAACATTGAAAATTTTGGATTTGTCTTGAATCTAAAATTTCTAAAATTTTTCTTTTTTGTTTAAAATTTTTGTAATTTGGCACAGTTACTAACCAATGTAAGAAAGCTTTCAAATTTCATTGTTGTAATTTTAAAATTATAAGTTAAGCTTGTTATATTATAAAAACTGTGAAAATTTTAGCTCATTTTGTGAATAAAAAATCTCCAAAAATTTTCTCTCTGCTTGTAAAATTTTGCAATTTGGCACAGTTATAAACCGTTTTCACGGTAGTTAGGCTTCTAAATTTCATTGTTATCGCGTCAAAATTACGAGAGTTATGAAATCTAACAGAAAATTTTAGAAATTTGTAGTTCGTCCTAAAAATAAAAATCTCTAAAAAATTATTTTTCTGGTTCTAGATTTTTGTAATTTAGCACAGTTAGAGAACTTCCTAATTGTAGTCAGGCCTCCTAATTTCATCGTTTTCGCGTCGAAATTATCAGAGTTATGAAATCTAACAGAAAAATTTTGGAAATTTTTAGTTCGTCCTAAGAATAAAAATCTCTAAAAATAGTTTTTTGGTTCCAAATTTTTGTAATTTAACACAATTATAGAACTTCTTAATTGTTGTCAGGCTTCCAAATTTCGTTGTTGTCGCGTCAAAATTACGAAAGTTTTGAAATCTAACATAAATTTTAAGAAATTTTTAGTTTGCCCTAAGAATACAAATCCCTAAAAATTTCTTTTTCTGGTTCGAAATTTTTGTAACTTGGCACAGTTAGAAAACGTCTTAATTCTAGTCAGGGCTCCAAATTTCATTGTTGTCGCATCAAAATTACGAGACTTATGAGAACTAACACAAAATAAAGCAAATTTTTGGTTTGTCCTGAGAATAAAAATTTCCAAAATTCTTCTTTCAGGTTCTAAATTTATGTGATTTGGCAAAATTAGTAAGCAACGCTAATGCAATAAAACCGCCAAATTTCACTAATATAACATTAAATTCACACGAGTTATAAAATCTAATAGTAATATAAAAGAAAAGGAGTTTTAGATTCATCCTGGAAATAAAAATGTGAGAATTTTTTGTTTGTTTTAATTTTTAGATGTTGGCATTGTTAGTGAGCCCAACAGAATTAGAATTTCATTGTTTTGAAATGTCAAAAAAAAATTGAAAATTAATATACTAATTACGAGGAGGTTTCTATAATTTAGTACATATTTCTTTAGTTTGCATAAAATTTCAGGAATTCCATTAGAGGTGTCGGAGCTGGAATTTATAGCGACTTTTCATAAAAAGGGTTTCAAAGTTTCTAATTTTTTAGGCCCGGCGATGACGCAACTCCAACACCATCATTTCTCCTGTCAATAAAGCTCTTCAGCCCAACAAGATGAATGTTGTCTCCGCAAGAATATTTTGTGGTTTGCCGATTGGAATATTTATAGTGCGGCACAAAGTGATTGTTGTATAACGGAGGGCGCCTGTACACCTGTTGAACTGGCGAAACCTGTTCGTTCTGACCGAATAATACGATGAGATAGCCACACGGGCCACCGACCAAGGTCGTTGTAGAAGAACCACGTCCTCAGGAGAAGAAAACAACGAAGAGGACCGTTGACCGGCCGATTTTCACCATTAATTTACTACTTTTATGTAAATGTATTTAGTGGCAACAATACATATGGAGAGGTCGGTGATTTAGTGGCTCCATTAAAGATGTGCCACTTTCACGCTGCGAAGAGCGAGATCATTGTTTATGGGGTTCCACGAACAAACGCCCCTGGGGAGTCTTCGGATTTAAGGCCGGAGGCCGTTTTGGACTCGAAGACGCGGTGGACAACTACAGTTTTTTCTGCAAACACCGTTAAATTATAAAATAATTAGATGGTAGTCTGAGGCTAATACTGGTTTATTGCACTAATAAAAAATTATAAAAAATCTATCATTAAAAAAATTGAGCAAGATACTACATTCACCAGTGGCGCTGGAGCCTTTTTTAATTATCCAGATTTCTTAAATTCCTCTATTTACTATTCCTCCGTATAGAAGTAGATTTTTTGTTATCCTTCAGATATCTCTTTTAATTTCTTCGCACATTCAAAATTTTGACTTTTTTTCTTTCTTATAATCTGTTTTCGTATTCTCATATTCCCATCAAACTGCTTGTTGTTCTAAGATTGGCTTGGAACTTTTGATTGGATCATTAATTCTACTTATATCATTAGATTCTGTTCTTTATTCTTCAGATTCTTTATATTTTTCGCTTTTTTCGCACATCTTCTAGACTTTCTTTAGTTAAAAAAGAGCAGACATATTTTTTCATGTAAATTCAAAAATTTCCGAAGTTATAAGTTTATAAATAAAAGAAACTAAACTACAATTCAAGCAAACCAAAACTAAATTTCAAAAGCATCGAAAAAAGAAGCGAATGGAAAAAAAAAAAATTTTCAATTCAGAAAACTTTACCGATGGATCTGAAAGATGTGCAGTATCAAAAATGACAGTAAAATTTCAAAAATAGAAATAATATTGTTTTAAATTTTGTATAAATCTGCTGCTAGCTCACAGTTGCTGACCATTGAACTTGGTCCTCTACAAGAGCCCGAAATCGTGACTTCTCACACTTCCTCTAGCTGAAAGTTGGCTACTAGTGTCAAGAGCACGTTAGCGTCGATCTAAAAAAGTGACGTTGTTCATCACCTTGATCGTGGTCAATATTTGGCGTCGTGATGTTGAGATTGTTGTGTGGCCACTTAAGGCAACCGGTTACGTCGATTAGCCTCATCTGTATCCACTCTAATGCACCGTTTTATTGTTAATCAATCAAATGGCAGCACAATAATTGCTCAAATAGCCTTTTAGATTTATGTGCGGCCGTTTAAGATATGCTAATGACAGCTGCGCACGGGAAGCTGGGAAAAGTGCTCCGAATCGTCCTCTAGTGTCGAAATCGGTGATAGTCAGGTGCATTGCTGCAATCGCTTCGCAATCGTTGCTGTTATTATTAATATTGCTCAAAACCGCCGGTCAGACAGCAACCTCATTCTTCTATTATGATCGAATTGATTAATGATGGACAATAGCGCAGATTACGGCGAACAAACATTTCCATTCTTTTTCTGATGTCGCAACTCTTGGCGAACACAATGTGCATTAGAATGTCGAGTTTTTGTCTTTTCAAACTGGTTGTGGCGCCCTGAGACATTTTGTTGCTGCGATTGGGGTCACTTGGTGCATATTTCCAAAGGCCGTTTCGCTCTCGCACCTGACTCGAAATTTTCACATTCTGACCATAAATTAGTTTTTGCAAAACGCGATCATTAATTCCTCATTTAATTATCTCGCGAGCTCTCATTAGTAAATTTTCACATTTTATTGTCTGTATTAAATGCAAAACGCGCGTTTTTTCTTCTGGATGAAAGGAAACTAATTATGTCAAGCGCACGAGCCAGTCTTTGTCGTTCCGCGGAGAAAGGAACCAGAGAAACAATTTGCGTAATTTAGATATTCTCGGTACAAATAAAAGGGTGTTAGGACAGACGTAACTAACTGCCAAGCGGAGGAATAAAAGTAGTGACATTAATCATGAACGTCGCAGATTTATGGAATTATTGTAAACGGAGGAATGAAGAGATTAACTGATTTCTTGGAATGATAGGCTGAGTTTGTCGTCGTTAATTTTAATTGGTAATTCTAAGGGTTTATTATACCATTTTATAAAAAGTAAGAGCATACCAAGGCTCTTAACAATCTCAAATTTGTTTATTTTTTATCTTGTTTATTGGTGAAGCGAGTTTAAGTCATTGGTGCTCATTTAACGCAGAATTTCACGCAGAATCCAAAACTGTTTTAATTTTTCTCCTACCTTTACAAATAATTGAGGTATGACCCTTAAAGTTTTTTTAAGCAAAATTACCTCGATCGATTTCTCGCTCATTTTTGGAATAAACTTGAGTTATTATGCATCAGTGTACGCAGAATTTTGCGCAGATTCCAAAAATAACCGAATCATGGCCGTTTAAAGTTTTTTCAAAAGTTTAAAGTCTGATATTTTCGAAACTACAAGAGATAAATTGAAACAGTTTGCGCCATCGTCTTTCTCGCGTCTTTCAACATATGAATAAAGTCTTATCTCGATTTTGAAAAATATAAAAAATCAACTTTTTTGACCAAAGGTATTATTTTTTATTTAAGTTGTCCAAATCCTAATTCCGTCGGTATTTTGCTTCTTTTTAGAGCAAATTTGAGTTTTTTGGTATCATTTTTTGCAGAATTTCACGAAGATTTTAAAAATAAGTCTAAAATTGACATACGATCAAAAATAACCAAATTATTGCCGTTTGAAAATTTGGTTATTTAATTTTGAGTTTTTTCAAATGTTTAAAGTCCGATATCTTCAAAACTGAAATAGATAAAAATAAAATGAAATAGATAAAAAATACTTTTTCGACCTTCGGGTTTATTTGCCCAAATCTAATTCGGTTAAAATCTCGCTTATTTTTGGAGCAAATTTCCAAAAATAACCGAGTCATGGCCGTTTGAAGTTTTGGAGATTTAATTTTGAGTTTTTTCAAATGTTTAAAGTCCGATATCTTTGAAACTAATAAAGATAAATTGAAACAGTTTGCGCCATCGTCTTTCTTGCGTCTGTCAACAGTTTGATCTCGATTTTGAAAAATATGAAAAAACAACTTTTTCGACCAAAGGTATTATTTATTTAATTTGTCCAAATCTAATTCCGTCGATATTTTTCTCAAATTTCGCTCCAAACCTGTTGGCTAGTGTGATCGGCCGATTTGCATAAAATCCCCAACACTTTCTTCGCAGGAAGAAAAATTGCCAGTGATGCGGAGTAGAGTAGCGCTAGGCAGTTTTGAGCCTCCACAACGGTTCCGTGGATCATTGACTCCGCTTCTTGGGTTAATTATAACCCACGAATATGTAATTACATGAATACAATCAGTGGATGCGCAAGACGCGCATTCTCGGACATTCCTCGGTAATTATTAATATACACTGTCCGAGCTCCATGGGCGTGCAGAAAAAGCCCATATGAGGGAAAACAATGAATACCGTTTGCGGCGCGATTAGTTCTCACGAAAAAGTTAGAAAGGATTAACGTATGCGAGGAAGACAAATCTGGGATCATTAATACAAACAGGTTAAAGAAAAATGAAACAAGGATATTTATTATATTGTCAGTAAACATTTGGACGCGTGCGCATCGAACCAAGGGCACTGTGATCTCTCGTAATTAAAATTAGCACGTAGGAATCAAAATGATTAGCTTCACATGTACGCTATCAATTAAGTAGTTATTTTTGACACTCCAACACACCTGCATCCGTCAGTGCCACCGCTAGAAAACCAAAAAAACTGACACACTTTTCTTCCACAAGGGTGGCAGTTGACGTCTATCACGCAACCCTGAGGGCGTTCGCCTGTCACAATAAGAAACGTCTTACTTGCATTCAATTATCGCCTATGTCCAGTTCAAGAACCGAATAGTTGTTATCCTCTCGTGTTTTCAATGTCACAACAATTAGAAACGGCCTCTTAAGCGCATGCCAACTTTGAGTATTGTTATTGTCAGGATAATGCCAAACGACAATTACGGTGTTTGCTCAAGAATGTTTGCGGCAATACTTGAAAATTGTGGTGATGTCAGAAAAGGTAATGGAACAAAAGGCGATTTTTACATAGTGGAGTTAGACATGACATCACTTGCTCATTCAGTCAGCACTTAAGTAACAATAGACCAATAAACACACAACGTTGTGGATGCGGTAACGACGCCCACGAATGCTGCTTCAAAACAATTGCGGATGAGTTGACAATGTGGAGGGTGGGAAAGTCGATATGGCGTCGAAAAGATTTTTTCTTTTCTGTTGGTTTTCCTTCCTTCGCTGTCTTCCTAAATTCAACATCAAAATTTGTCGTTTGCTAGGAAGAACGTCAGGACGGGTCTATTGCTAGAAAAGAATATGAAGAATCAAATAAAATTTTTTAAGATCTTAAAAATTACAGATTGAAGAAGTAGCAGGATAAAATCTGACGATCTGAAGCATTCAAAAGTGAGAATCCTGCTAAAAATTCTAAAAATTCTTCTTTACAAAATTGGTAAATTCGCTACAGGAAAATGACATACAGTGTGCAGTTTCTTCAGCGTCCTTCATATCAATAAAATCCCCCGATTTTCGCGTTTTTGCCGCCTCTACTAGGAAATCTCGGTTCTCAACGCTCTGGCTAATCGTCCGGTTTTTAGCTTCCGCTGCACGTCAAAGCGATTTGTTTTTGTCGTCCACACATAAATCAATTCAGTCACTTTCAATTAATGCAAAACAGTCTCAGAAAACAAGGAAGTGAAGTTATTGAGCTTTGCGAAGAATAGCAATTATTGTCGGGATCAATAGAGCAGCGCTAAATTAACTCCAACACAGTGTTTAGAGTTTTATCTTCTTGGCGAGATCTCTTCGCTCTATCAGTCCCAAAGAAGCGCGGAAGGAGCCCGTAGAGCGTTGTTGTTTTCTTATCGTCTCGCTCTCTGATGGGAAACCGGGAAGATTAAAACGCAATTATTACCGTCAATCGCGTTTTTGCGTAAGTAATGATTATATAACGTAATTAATAAGCGGAGGGACTTGGTAACTGGTTGTCGTCCTGCATCGGCGCCTAATAAAACCCACCTTCATTGGCAATCCGAGCACATCTCCAGCGGAAAGAAAGAGTACTGGCGGCATTGTCGCCGTCGCTATGATAATAAGCGTGTAACAATAGTCGCTTCTCTTTTTTGCTCGGCAATTTACAACTCTGTTCATCCCGAGTGAGCCGCCCTCAATGGAGACCATTGTCAGGATAAGAAGGACGCATTGTGCCGACATTTATTGTATTAGTCGAACGTTTTTACATGTCCCGTTCTATTATTCCGCCCCCTCTTTGGACACTGGTGGAATCTTAAAACGGACGAATTTACGATGCGGATTAATGAGACATTAAAAACTTTCTAAGATTATTATCACCAGAGAAGTGCGTTGGACGATTGTTTAATTTGGTGAAGTGGCTAGTTGCACAATCTTGAACCTGCTATATAGTCTATTGCGTTGCCACACCTCGCCAACGATTGTCTTGTCACCGTAAATAAACAAAAACTGTCCCCATTAGATGACGGCTATTAATTAAATCTTACACGCATATTATACTTTCACGAAGGACGTTTGCCCGGCCGTGCCACATCTGCACCAATCCATTATAAATTATTATCGATCTCTCAGTTGTGTCATCGATAAACTCGAGGCCCAAATCGATTTAATTAACAAATTTTAAAAAAACGAGATCTAACTATATGATTCGACCAAGGAGAATTTATAATCTCTTGTCTCAACATCTTGGTCCAGGACGGAAAAAATCTGTTCAACTTGATCTGTTTTTTTATCTCTTCCACGTCCTCTAGAAACTATCGTAAAAAATTGACGTTTTTCGTACCAAAAGTCAAAAATTTGGAAGTACAGCGGACAATTTGTAAAAAACAGTCTCTGATGCTCTTGACTTGCAAACAACAGTTCTTGGTCGTACGTCGATTTTTGGAATCTGTGCAAAATTCTGCGTAAAATGAGACCAACAAAATGCAAATTTGCTCCAAAAATAAGAGAGATATCGACCGAATTAAATATGGACAAATTAAATCCAAATCCAAAAACATATTTTTTGGTTAAAAATTTGTTAAAATTCGCAAAATAGTTATTTGTGTACCAAGACCGAAAAGTGTTTCTTTTTTGGCCGAGCCTTTTTTGAATGGCCGAAGCGATAGCCGAGGCCAGAAAGAAGACGAGGGCAAAATGACACCTTTTGGCCGCGTTATACACAAGATTTTACTTAAAATGACTTCCTAGGACAGAAATAGCTATTTGTGTACCAAGGCCAAAAGTGATTCTTTTTTGGCCGTGATACACACATGATTTTTTAGGCGACATCATTAAATTTACAAGTTATGATTTATTGATTTAATCATTAATAATTGTAAATATTTATGAATCCTTCAGAAAAGTTCATATTTTCTTTATCTACATTTGCAGTTTCGGCATGTGTAACTTCACAATTTGTATGAATTAGGTTTGATGTGCTTTTTGATGTTGTTGCAGCCGCACTGCTAGACATGTTCATTTTCAATAATTCAACACGTCTTTGTTGCACTTTACAGCAGTTTGTCAATTTGATTTTACCCAAATAATTATGAAATTAGGGGTAATATCGGTATCTTGATGTAATATGCAAAACTATGGATAGATGGCGCCACTATAGATTATCCAAAAATGTTTGCGGCCAGAAAAGATTTACTTTTATGCCGCTTTCGAGGCCTAAAAATTCCATTTTTAGTTTAAGTCGCCTAAAATAGTTATTTGTGTACCAAGCCAAAAAGTGTCTCTTTTTTGGCCGAGCTTTTTTTAATGGCCGAGGCAATAGCATCATTAAATTTACAAGTTAATTAATTTTTATTTGGAATTTATTGATTTAATCATTTATGACAACTGAATAATTGTAAATATTTCTGAATCCTTCTGGAGTTTGTCGATTTGATTTTACCCAAATAATTATGAAATTGGGGGTAATATCGGTATCTTTATGTAATATGCAAAACTATGGATAGATGGCGCCACCATAGATTGGCCAAAAATGTTTGCGACCAGAAAAAACTCACTTTTAGGCCGCTTTTTAGTTTAAGTCGCCTAAAAAAAATTATTCTAAGACTGAAACTATGTAAACATTGTTCGATCGATTTTTCGTTTATTTCCGGAGCAAACTTGCGTTATTTGGACTCATTTGACACAGAATTTCACGCAGATTCCAAATCCGGGTTCAAAATTTCATTACGTCAACAAATAACTGACTGACAAGATGAAAATTTTTAAATTTAAGTAAGTATGGATCGAAAGACGGGAGAAATTAATAACAATAAAGCTAGGAAACAAATGTGAAACGGCGATAAAAATGAATAAAGAAAAATGTTGAAAAACCCGTACGTCTATTTTTACAGATGAGTTAGTAACTGTGTACATGAAAAACATCCTAAATTCCTATATTTATTATTCATAGAAGTCGATAAAGTAGATGTTATCAATCCGCCTAATACGATTGAAATTTTCTACTAAAATATTATACAGTTATCATATTAAAAACATCTCGCGATAAAAAAACAAAGTTGTTTAATAAATAAAAAAAAAGTTGTTAATTTACAAACACTTTTACGCTTTGCACTTGTATATTTGTTAACAGGCCTTATAATGCCGTTCCAGTCATAATAAATTGAATTATTCATAAGGTGTGGCTGCATTATTATAATAATTTACCGGTATAAATCGAAGATTATACGTATTAAAAAAATTACCCGCTTTTTATATCACACCGAATACATAATAACAGTTGTTTTTATTACGCTAACAATAACGTTAATTGCATAAAGCGGTGTTTACACGTGGTGAAAAATGTGGTACAAGTCGAGTCGTTTACACGGTGACACTGAAAAAACGTAACGCAGATAATCGATTTTGTTTCCTGTGCTACAAGTCACAAAGCGTGAGAACGGCTTTATTATGAATCGATGGCTCCCGTTTACACGCACTCTACGTCCTACGATAATTAATCCGAGATTACTGCAAAAGTTCGATGATTCCATCGCCTTGGTGTCTAAGTCAATTTTATTGATCATTTTCGGTGCGAAGTAAAGAAAAGGAGGCTGCCGACGTGGGTGTCAGGACGATGATGACCGGTCGCAGTAGGCAGCGGCATACATATTGAAACAATCTCGACTGTCAATCGACAGTGACCCACTGCGATCTGTCAGTGAGGATAAAATGATCGGGGAAATAAATGAGCTCGCAGCCAAATTTGTCCCATGACAATGATATCGACAACAGTGAAAGTCCTCGCATGATCGATCATGAAGACGTTATAAAAATCCGCGCCGGTCGTTAAAAGCGGAGGTTGAGGAGTTGATTGTGTATCAGACGCAATCCGATGGGACACTTTATGGCATTCATTAGACGAAAGGATCACGAGTCGGCCATAAGACGACGTTTATCTGCATCTAGCGGTTCTGTACAAGGAATTTGCAGTACATGAATGATAACCGCTGTAAACAATTGTCAATTAGAAGACATCTAGTTAGGCCACAATGCAACAGGTCGACATCAGTACGCTTTGTTTGCCTCCATTAGAGGCCGCCTGACGGGACGAACAATTGCCGATCCAAACGAATGTCCCAGCGTTTCTACTTATCACGCGACTATCTGATCGCTGGGCCTCGCAGAGGATGTCGTCGTGATGGCCACGCAAACGCGATGGGGCCAACGGCACAAACTCACTTTTAGACATGTTTTTACAACTTTCCTTTTTCACCCAATAACCCAAGCCCAATAACATCTGCGGTCCTGATAATGTACCAGCCTTCTTGATTGTTGATTGTATTAGTTGTTTCTTGGTTCCTCTGTGTCATTTGTTTAATTTAATGTTATCTACGTCTGTCTACCCATCGAGATGGAAGTTAAGTAAAATTGTACTACAGGCCAATTGCACTGTTATGTAACTTTACTAAGTTATTTGAATGTATCATATGTAATTAGTAAAGTAGCACCACAACAACATGGCTTTGTAAAAGGACGCTCCACTACAACAAATTTAGTTGAATTTACTGACTTCATATCAAAGGTTCTGGACAAACGTTGCCAAGTTGATGTTATCTACACCGATTTTTCCAAGGCCTTTGATCATGTTCATCACTGTATTTTGTTGGGTAAATTAAAGTTGTTTGGAATACTCAACAAATTATTAATGTTGATAAAGTCGCTGTTAGTTGGTAGGCAGCAATTTGTCGAGTATTGCGGATTTAGGTCAAATGTATACTGTGCCTCCAGTGGAGTAACGCAAGGATCTAACTTAGGCCCATTGTTTTTTATAATAGTTTTGAACGATGTCCTTCACGGTCTCCATTGTAGGTCTTTTATATATGCAGATGATCTAAAAATTGCGAAACCTATAGTGTCTCTGCATCCAGCTTCAGGATGATCTTGATCATTTAAATGTTTGGTGTGAACGTAATTGTCTTCTATTAAACAAAAATAAATGTAAAAAAGTTACTTTTTCAAGAAAAGCGCAATTTTCCTTATCAGTACAACATTAAAGGTACGCCACTAGAAAGCTGCAACTTAATTCGCGATTTAGGTGTGACGTTGGATTGTAGTTTGTCTTATGCTCCTCACATCATTGATATCACCAAATCTGCTATCAAAACATTAGGCTTCACATGCAGGAATACAAAAGAGTTCACCAACATTTTATGTATTAAGAATCTGTTTTACAGTCTAGTTAGATCTAAGCTGGAATATTGTTGTGTGATTTGGTTGCCATACCAACAAACGTATATCGATATTATTGAAAATGTAAACAGGAAGTTTGCCAAATACATTCACTTTAAAATATTTAGTTATTATCCACCAAGGCATTGTGGACAAGACTGGCTTCTTATCACTATTAACGAAAATTCTCTAATGCTAAGAAGAAAAGTTGCCTGTCTTGTCTTTCTACAGAAGGTTGTGTCCGGCGAACTCTCGGTTCCTGCTTTACTTGCAGAAGTCAATTTATGTGTACCTCGATTAAACTGTAGAAGTCCATGTTCTTTTTATTATAGTAGGCCAAATACGTTTCATCACCTCCACTGTGCTATGAATGAATGTATTAGGTTGTACAATTTTATAGCAAATAAGGATTTTGATATTTATTTTAACAATTTTTCTGCAGCTTCATGCAGGCGGAAATTATTTGCTGCGCTTAAGGTTCTGCCGCAGTAGTCGTTATTTGGGTAGGGTAAAATATGTTATTTTTTTATTATTATTAAATTTATTGTGTAATTGTATTTTTTGTATGTTCCACTATGGACTGGTTGTGTCTGTTGGAAATAAATCTTTATTATTATTATTATTATTATTATTCACCACCAAAAGCCAAAGCCATTATTTTTCTTTTGGAATCAAGAGTGCCAGGAACTCGGCTGTATTTACAACTTTTGTCTTTTACTACCAAAAGAGCCAGAAAGTGTCTTTTGCATTTGTTTTTCTACTATCAAAAGCGCCAGGGCCTGTCGTTTAACAATTTGTGTTTTTTTTGGTCACCAAAATCGCCAAAACTGTCTTTTACAAGTGTGTTTTTGCCACTAAGAGCGGCAGAAACTGTCTTTTATAGTTTGTTATTGCTGCAAAAGACTAATTATAATTTTTGTCTCTTATTACCAAGAGGGACGTCTTTTACAAATTGTCTTTTCCTACGAAAGACATCAGAGAGCACTGGCTAACTGTATTAACAATTTTTGCTTGATCGCACATATGACCAAAAACTGTCTTTTTTAAGTGTCTTTTTGCTACTAAGAGCGCAGGAAACTGTCTTTTACAATTAATTTTCTGTTACGAAGGACGTCATGAACAGTTTTTTTTGCTATTTATAGGGTGAAAGGCTATTTTTTACAATTCGTTCTTTGCTGCAAAAGACACCTGAAACTGTTTTTCGCGAGTGGTAGCGAGTTGTACCTACTTATAATTTTTGTCTCTTACCACCAAATACGACGTCTTTTACAATTTATCTTCTACTGTTTGTCTTCTTTTACGAAAGACGCCCGAATGTGTCTTTGGTGAGCACTACTAACAATTAGCAGTACTAACAATTTTTTTTTGGTGGCCCAAATCGTCTTTTCAAGTGTCTTTCTGCTACTAAGATCGCCATGAACTGTCTTTTTCAATTGTTTTTTTGCAATTTAGAGGACCAGAAACTGTCTTTTATAATTCGTTTTTTGTTACTAAAGACAGACACCTGAAATTCTCTTTCGCGACAAAGTAAAATGATGAGAAAAACGATGGTGAAAACCGTTTCTCAAAATCTTTCGTAGATTCGGAGATATTGGGTCTTTAAAATTCTGCAGCTAAAAATTCAGTATCCAAAATTTCGTAACAAATGTTACTTTTTTGGATTCCACGTGAAATTCTGCGTAAAATGAGCCAATACTTTAAGATAAATAAGCATGATATCGACCGAGTTTTAATTAGAGGCCGAAAGAAAGCTAACTTCTACATTGCGAAAATTAAAAGTTTTAAACTATCTAAAAATCGCGAAAAAAAACGATTTCGGAAAGAATTTTTTTATATTCGTCTTAATTCCGAAGATATTAAGAAAAATCGTTTTTCGAATCTCCAAAATTTTGGCCCTCTAGCGACAACCCGAAATTTCAAACTCCTCTAATTCAGTTATTTGTTGACGGACTGCAAAAATAATAGTAGTTTTAGATTCGGCGAGAAATTCTGCGTAAAATGAGCGCATAGGGCTTCAATTTTCTTGGCAAATAATCGAGATATCGACAAAATAGATTTTTCGATGAAGTCATTTTTAAGAAGTTGTTTCGGGGCGAAAACGACGTTTAGTTAACATCGATCGAAAGAGCAGCTCGAGATCTATCAATTGGCTTAATTAAGATTCTAAGATCGATAGGGCATGTAGTTAATAAGGGGCGATCAAAAAAACCAAATTTAGCGAGCTGTACTTATAATTTTTGTCTCTTACCACTAAACGGGACGTCTTTTACAATTTGTCTTTTCCTACGAAAGACGCCAGAGATTGTCTTTTGCAACAATATTTTTTGACCGTCTTTTTCAAGTGTCTTTTTGCTACTAAGAGCGCCAGAAACTGTCTTTTACAATTAGTTTTGACAATAACGCCAACATTGCCATTTTAAACACCCCAAACTTAAGAACATTTCTTCGACGTTACAACCGCGAAAAGTCATAAATCACCGGATTGTTTACAAAAACTTGACTGTATTAAGTGCTTTAAATGTCATAAATCTAGCAGTTGTCCATCAAAGGCGAAGAAGAATGATGTGGCTAATGTGAATATGATTATTTCAATGCCGGAAGCGGAGAACTTGTAGTTCCTAACAGAGATATAGGAGGAGAATTTCTAGAGTGGCCAAAGATGGTCCGCTGAAGAGAAACCCAAAAGTCTGATTTATTGACACGAGAATTGCCTCAATTTCCATGTTTTTGTGTAACGCACGTTCATTTCTATTAAGTTAAATAATAAATTGTCGAAAACATAAAACTGTCATGAAAAAAATTTATACAGCAGGAGCGACAAATTCCTGGCCTGCCACGGATATTGTATTACTTTCTCCGTAATTTCGTTAATAACAGTGACGAAAGTAGATCTTGATCTATCCAAGGAAGAACAAATAGGAATAATTATGCCACAAGTTCATTAATAAAATCGGTGCTTTAGGCGCCGCCATGCGGTAGCGATTGTTGCGTTCGATGGCCGATTGTAAAATCGCTGAATAATGCGTGATTACTTCCTCTTGAGAGAATTAAACAGAACGGGAACCTGTCAACGACCAGTGGAGGAAAAAAAGAGCGAGAAAACATAACTTTCTATGAAAAGCCTCTAAGCGTCGAAAAAGAGGACGATATGTGTGCATTCCTTTTGTGGTCGCTCAAAGAAAAAAAACGTAAACAGTTTGAGTTTTTAATTAGTTTGCGTAACGGCCATATCGGAGACAATCGTTAAGACAAAAGGGGTACGAAGCAGGACCATTAGAATGTTTATATGGCAGAGCATTATCCATACCGAGCAATTTACCTACTCCAATTAGAGACTGATAAATGATTATTGTTCGGAAAACAATTCCAACTTTCACCGATGAGCTTCGGGCTAGTGGACGTTCTTGCATGTCAATCTACAAGTTTACGGTTTCTCGTCAGGCATTGTTCTCAATGGTGACTTGTCGAGGCCCAATACGGACGCTCGAGTATGGACAAGACGGCTTATGGAAATTCATCGTTTTCCTATTGTTATTATCGCTAGATTTCGACGGTTTTTCGTGTTGCCGACTCGGCGAGTTTTCGAAATAATTAATGCTAATGAAGTGAAAAGAATCCATTCCGAGATGGAGTAAAACATCGACCGGGATAACAAAGAGAAAGAGTCGTAATTAACAGGATTTCTGACCGAAGCGGTCAGATAACATAAAAGCTACATCGGCGACTCTCTTCAACTGACTTTAGTGACTACTAAACTAACTTGTTTATTGTTTATTAAAATGAGGTTACGACGTTTACTTTTAGTACCTCCTGCGACTTTATACATTTATTTACGGGGCGCACGAAAATTATGTTATTGTTATGTTCGAAATCGCATGAGAAAAATTCATTTCGATTCAAATCACTCAAATATTAGACGAATGACATAACACCTGCATTTTCTTTTATACCGACCGATTGCTTCATGTTTTCGGAAATGTTATTTAACATTAATTATCTTAAAATATTTGTGCCATCTTGATTAGATCTTAGAAATTTTGAACGTGAATAATAATTATTAAATTATTAAACAGTTGCTCCCAGGAAAAACACAGGCTATAAATGAATATTAAATTATTATCAGCATGTTTATCTTTAAATTAACACAAGGCGCAGATAAGAAACAATTACAAGAAGCTGTTTATTAATAGGAAAACTTGTCAGAAATTATGCAAATTTTGGATGTTCTAGAGCGACAACTCCTGCAATGATAAATTATTTATTGAATCGGTGACAGACGCCAATTTCCTGTCCAGAGATGAGTTTCTAATTTTTTTTTGTACAAGATATCGAAACGTGCAAAATAAAATGAGGAAAACTCAATTATTTGTAGACCAATGTTAAAAACTCTCATTTTTTCTGCGTAAAATGAGTACCAATACTTTAATATTGCTCCACAAATAAGCGAAATATCGCCGAGTCTGAATTAAAGGCCAAACTTCTATACTAAAAAAAATAAAATTTTGAGTGTCGAAGATCGATTTCTAAGCTGAAAAATCGCGAGAAAAACGATTTCTAAAGTTTTTTTTCATAATTGCATTAATTCATTAATTCTGAAGATATCTAGAAAAATCGATTTCGAACCTTCAAAATCTGTGGCGACATCCCAAATTTTCAAATGCTTCTAATTTAGTTATTTGTCGACGGACGAGAAAAATGATAGTAGTTTTGGATTCAGCGCGAAATTCTGAGCAAAATGAGCACATATAGCTCAAATTTCCTTAACAAATAAACGAGATATCGACCGAAATAGATTTTCAGAGGGTGTTTTTAGAGTAATTTTCACGAAACTGATTCAGGGCAAAAACTACGTTTAGTATTATTTAATTATATACCGATCGAAAGAGCAGCTCGAGATCTATCAACTGACCAAATCTCAGATCAATAGAGCAAGTAGTTGACGAGGGGCGATTAAAAAACGAAAAATTGAAAATTTTTCATTGATTTAGTCGCAAAATTTTTTTGACCAAAAAATTGGCGATAAAATTTTTGACTTTTGAGGGCAAATTCTAAAGTAAAATGATCCAAGAAAACAATGGTGAAAACCGTTTCTCAATTTTTTTTTTAATTTCGGAGATATTGAGGTTTGAAAATTTTCCAACTCAAAATAATATCCGAAACTTTGATCGCTCATAACTCAGTTATTTGTAGACCGATCTTAACGAATCTTACCTTTTTGGTTTCTACGAAAAATTCTGCGTAATATGAGCACCAATACTTTAATATTGCTTCATAAAGAAGCGAGATATCGACCGTGTCTGAATTAGGGACCAAAAAACAGCAACTTTCATACTAAAAAAACCGAAATTTCGAATTCCATTTCTAAGCAAAAAAAACGCGAAAAAAACAATTTTGAAAAAGATTTTTTATATTTGCTTTAATTCTGATATCCAGAAAAATCGATTTGGAACCTTCAAAATTTTGGGCCTCTTGCGACAACCCAAATTTTCAAATGCTTCTAATTTAGTTATTTGTCAACGGACGAGAAAAATGATAGTAGTTTTGGATTCAGCGCGAAATTCTGCGTAAAATGAGCCCATCCATTTCAAGTTTCCTTAATAAATAAACGAGATATCGACCGAAATAGATTTTCAGGGGGTGTTTTTAGGGTCATTTTCAAGAAGCTGTTTCGGGGCGAAAACTACGTTGAGTACCATTGGATTATATATCGATCGAAAGAGCAGCGCCAGATCTATCAACTGATTAAATCTCAGATCGATTGGGCAAGCAGTTTACAAGGGGCGATCGAAAAACAAAAAATAAAAAAAATTTCATCGATTGAGCCGGAAAATTTTTTTGCCCAAAAAATCGACCATCGAATTTTTGACTTTTGAGGACGGATTTTAAAGTAAAATGACTCGAGAAAAACGCTGGTAAAAACCGTTTTTAAAAAATCTTTCGTAGTTTCAGAGATATTGAGCTTTGAAAATTTTTCAACTCAAAATCAATATCCGAAAATTTGATCGCTCATAACTTAAGTTATTTGTGGATCGATCTTAACGAGTCTTATCTTTTTAAATTCTACGTGAAATTCTGCGTAAAATGAGCACCCATACTTTAAGATTGCTTCATAAATAAGTCTGAATTAGAGACCAAAAGGCAGCTAACTTCTACAATGGAAAAATAAAAATTTCGGATTTTAAGATTTGAAATTTTAAATCATTGTTTGTTTATTAACATAGCTGTGACCAATTGCCCTCAACTGGTAAACCGACCACTTACCGCCCGCTCTACCTCACAACTTTCAGAAATCCAACAATTTATGACATTATCTAATGATATTTTAATAAAGTGTCGACACATAACACCCATTTTATAATACTTAATTATATTGTTTGCATTTGCGAAGGAGTAAACACAATTAACCTCGTTCTTAGTCATTAGAGAATAATTATAAATTGTTAAAATTCCAGTTCCAGAACAGATTACACGTGAAACTGTGCGTATTCTCTTACAATAATTAATTTTGTACGTTTTGATGTACCCGTGAATTATTACGACAAGTCTCAGCAAATGTTGTAAATCTTCAAAGTAATTTTTAAAATTACATGTTTGCTAGTTAAGCGTGATTAATTTACACACTTAATTAATTATGTAAAGGCGATGAATTATGTATTAAATATTTACTGACAATTAGTACTTTACTTATTGCAAGCACAATGCTGGTGATATTGGGGGATTTGTCTCGCAGTTTTCCTTTTAAGGCAATGGAAAACAAACCTAGTTTTGGTTTTGTAAGTAACATGAAATAATAATAAAAAACTCGATGGAGGACAGTTCTAAATCACTGCGTACTTAATATTTACTAATAATAAAAATGATAGAATCATTAATTGCTGTTTCAACTTTCTCTTCGAAAGAATGCTTTAATCCTTCGATTGTGTCTGTGGAAGGCTTACAATAGGTAGCAAAATTACGTGGTCACTTCAGCTCCTCGAGTACTCTTGAAGAGACTTAAGAGAATTTGTGTCAATACGTAATTCCTAGTGATGACACTGAAGCTTTTTCCTCCGTTCCTTTCACCAGGAATTTGCCTGCGCTTTAGTAGGTGGTCCATGCACTTGTTTCGCACGCCATCGGGCGAAAATTGCGGCAATTAGGGTCCGGTAGCCGTCGTCTCCGGGAGCCTCACGCAGGGCCGTACTCGGTTGCGTGTCCCGAACTAATGAATGCAATCCACAATCCTCGCAGTTGCTGTGCTCGCTCGACCTGTTGTTTTCCAGTTCAGCTAGCCTATAATTTTTATTGTCACGGCAAAGAAATAACAGCGGGATAGACTTTTGCCTCTTTCGTCTTATTGTGTGGAAAGATTCAGTGTCATCGATCATCCCGTAAGTTCTTGCACCACGTCGACGGCGCGTTTCTCTCGTCGATCCGCAGGGGGCTGCAGTGCCCCTGGTTCACGTAGACGAGGATGATACGTGCTCCTCACCAGGCTGCTTGTCTTTCTAATTTAATGTTCGTTCACGCATAACATATTTCCCAGCGAGAGTCTAATGCCTACACACGTTTTAAATAATTGTCTTGGTGGAGGACCATGGGAAGACGGAAATCTGAGGATTTTTTGCACGCGCGTTGGCGTAGTCCTTCAGTGTAAAAGATTCCAAGAATAATCGATGCTAATTTGTTGAGCATTATTAATGTATTGGTGCTTATTTTACGCAGAATTTTAGGTCGAATTCAAAAAGGTAAGATTCGTTAAGATGGGTCCACAAATAACTGAGTTATCAGAGATCAAAGTTTCGGATATTGAATTTTGAGTTGGAAAATTTTCAAAACTCAATATCTCTGAAATTACAAAAGATTTTGAACAACGGTTTTACCATAGATTTTCTCGAGACACTTTATTTTAGAATCCGCCCTCAAAAGTCGAAAATTTGCTAGTCGACTTTTTGAGCAAAAAAATTTTGCGTTCAATCGATGAAAAAATTCAATTTTTTGTTTTTTAATCGCCCCTCGTAAACCACTTGCCCTATCTATCTAAGATTTGGCCACCTTATAGATCTCGAGCTGCTCTTTCGATCGATATATAATTCAATAGTATTAAACGTAGTTTTTGCCCCAAAACAGCCTCTTGAAAATGACCCTAACAACATCCCTTGAAAATCTGTTTCGGTTAGACTCATTTTACGCAGAATTTCGCGCTAAATCTAAAACTACCGTCATTTTTCTCGTCCTTTTGAAATTTTGGGTTGTCGCCAGAGAGCCAAAATCTTGAAGGTTCGAAATCGATTTATCTGGATCTTCAAAATTAAGGCAAATATAAAAAAATCGTTTTTAAAATTGTTTTTCTCGCGATTTTTCCGCTTATTTACAAGACAATTTTAAAGTGTTGGTACTCATTTTAGGCAGATATTACCAGATTTAGCGAATTCTAAAAAAATGGATAATTTTAGCTAGTTAAAAATTAAAATTAAAAAAAAAATTCTTTTCGTTTCAAAATTTTTTGTTATGTGCCACAGTCAATAAGCATGGCAAAAGTAGTACGCAGTCAAAAGTTAATCATCCTAACCATTAAAATTACCAGACTGACAGGATTCTAGAAAAACGGTGGATTGTTTTGGTCAGTCCAATATTTAAAAATGTCTAAAAGTCTTCCGTTTTGCTGAAAAATTTTGTTCTTTAGCACACTTAATAAACGTGTCTGAAGTAGTAATGAACCAAAATATTATCGTCATAGCATTAAAATTACTAGACTTACAGAATTATAAAAAAAAAAAACAGTGAATATATTTGGTCAGTTCAATTTTTTTTTTAATTCTTCGTTTTGCTCTAAAATTTTGTCTTTTAGCACACTTAATAAGAGTGCCAAAAGGAGCAATGGGGCCAAATTTGATTTCCATGGCAATAAAATTACCAGACTTACTGAATTTTATATAAATGGATAGACATTTTGGTAAATCCAAGAATAAAAAATTTCCAAAAATTTTTCCTTTTGCTCTAAAATTTTGGCAGTTACTACATTCAATAAGCGTGGCGAAAGAAGTTGACTCAAAATTTTGTTGTCATAGTAATCAAATTACCAGGCTTACAAAAATCTAATAAAATGGTGGATAATTTTGGTCAGTTAAAAAATTAAAAATTTCTAAATGTTCTCCATTTTGGCCTAGAATTTTTTTTAGCACAATGAATAAACGTGCCGAAAAGAGCAAGGGCTTTAAATTTGGTTGTCATGGCATTAAAACTACCAGAATTTTGTAACAGATTGTATTTTAAAAAATGGAAAATATTAGTTTGTTGTAAAAATAAAAATACCTAAAAATGTTATTTGCTTTATATTCTTGTAAGTTGGTACAATTAAGAGAGACTAATGCCTACACACGCTTTAAATAATTGTCTAGGTGGAGGACCATGGGAAGACGGAAATCTGAGGATTTTTTGCACGTGCGTTGGCGCAGATTACAAAAATAATCAATGCTAATTGATTAAGCGTTATTAAAATTGGTGCTCATTTTACGCAGAATTTTACGTCAAATCCAAAAAAGTAAGATTCGTTAAGATGGGTCCACAAATAACGGAGTTATCAGCGATCAAAGTTTCGGATATTAAATTTTAAGTTGGAAAATTTTCAAAACTCAATATCTCTGAAACTACGAAAGATTTTGAGAAACGGTTTTTAGCATCGATTTTCTCGGGACATTTTACTTTTGAATCCGCCCTCAAAAGTCGAAAATTCGCTGGTCGTGTTTTTGGTACCCTAACACCCTCTGAAAATCTGTTTCGGTTGGGCTTATTTTACGCAGAATTTCGCGCTAAATCTAAAACTACGGTCATTTTTCTTTCTGTTCGAAATCGATTTTTCTGGATATTTTCAGTATTAAGACAAATATAAAAAATTGTTTTTAAAATTGTTTTTCTTGAGATTTCTTAGCTTAGAAATCGATCTTCGATAGTTAGAATTCGGAATTTAATTTTTTTCAATCCAAAATTTATCTTTGCGGTCCCTAATTCAGACTCGGTCGATATTTCGCTTTCAAAAAAATTTCTTTTTGTTTCAAAATTTTTTGTTATGTACCACAGTAAATAAGCATGCCAAAAGTGGTACTCAGTCAAAATTTAATTATCCTACCATTAAAATTACCAGACTTACAGGATTCTAGAAAAATGGTGGATTATTTTGGTCGGTCCAATATTTAAAAATTTCTAAAAGTCTTCCGTTTTGCTGAAAAATTTTGTTTTTTAGCACACTTAATCAACGTGTCTGAAGTAGTAATGAGCCAATATTCGATCGTCATAGCATTAAAATCACCACACTTACAGAATTTAAAAAAACAGTGAATATATTTGGTCAGTTCAAAAATTATTTTTTTTTAAAGTTCTTCATTTTGCTCTAAAATTTTGTCTTTTAGCACACTTAATAAGAGTGCCAAAAGGAGAAATGGGGCCAAATTTGATTTCCATGGCAATGAAATTACCAGACTTACTGAATTTTATAAAAATTGATAGACATTTTGGTAAATCTAAGAATAAAAATAAAAAAATGAAGCAATAAAAAATAATAGACAAACCTCTCAATTACGATGATTTAGTTTACAAATGATGGCAATTTGAAATGATAGCGTGTATAAATCCAAGAAACGGTAATCTCGCATTGTTGGAGCGATTATCCGTTTTTTTCATCGACACCATAATTCGTTGTTATCACAATCTAAACTCCAATTTTGAGCAAGTCCCCCTGAAATTAGTCTGTCAGTCTCACGCTTCCCCGTTGACCCAGAAAAGTAATTTTTTGTGAGAGATTGGTAATGGCACCTTGTGTTGTATTTCCGAGGTCCGTCTGTTTTTTCATGTCGTCCACTCCTCGTTATTTCTTCCGATTAACTGTAGCGCGCCTGAAAAGGTATCTGAAGCCGGGCCGGTTCAGTGACTAGTTCTTGTAGCAGACGCAGGAATACCAGTAATTTATAAGAAACACAATCTAGATAGTGCATCACAATATCTCGCTGTCTATGCGGCCTACACTGGCAGTGTCATCGACTTGTCGCCATATTAATATCGCGTGTCTTAAGGTGTACAGTGTCTTCATTCTTGAGGAAAAGTTGTTTTAATCCCGCTACTTATATAGAAGACGTTTCTAATTAAAAAACTAGAAATAATTGCGTACGATAAACGCGGCTGGATACCAAGTCGGTAATTATTAGGCACCGTCGCGAGGGATCGTCAATTAGCATCGATTATTCTTGTAATCTTTTACACTGGAGGACTGCGCCAATGAGAGTGCAAAAAATCCTCAGATTTCCGTCTTTTCATGGTCCTCCACCAAGACAATTATTTAAACCGGGTGTAGGCATTAGACTCTTAAATATACCAACTTACAGGAGTATATAAACCAAATAACATTTTTAGGGATTTTTTTTTACAACAAACTAATATTTTCCATTTTTTTAAATACAATATGTTACAAAATTCTGGTAGTTTTAATGCCATGACAACCAAATTTAAAGCCATTGTTCCTTTAGGCACGTTTATTCAGTGTGCCAAAAAAAATTCTAGGCTACCAAAATTATTCACCATTTTATTAGATTTTTGTAAGTCTGGTAATTTGATTACTATGACAACTAAATTTTGAGTCATAACTTCTTCCGTCACGCTTATTGACTGTAGTAAATGCCAAAATTTTAGAGCAAAAGGAAAAATTTTTGAAAATTTTTTATTCTTGGATTTACCAAAATGTCTATCAATTTATATAAAATTCAGTAAGTCTGGTAATTTCATTGCCATGGAAATAAAATTTGGCCCCATTGCTCCTTTTGGCACTCTTATTAAGTGTGTTAAAAGACAAAATTTTAGAGCAAAACAAACAACTTTAAAAAAAACATATATTCACTGTTTTTTTTTAAATTTCGTAAGTCTGGTAATTTTAATGCTATGACGATCGTATTTTGGCTCATTACTACTTCAGACACGTTTATTAAGTGTACTAAAGAACAAAATTTTTCAGCAAAACGGAAGACTTTCAGAAATTTTTAAATATTGGATTGACCAAAATAATCCACGATTTTTCTAGAATCCTGTAAGTCTGGTAATTTTAATGGTAGAATGATTAAATTTTGACTGAGTACCACTTTTGCCATGCTTACTGACTGTGATACATAACAAAAAATTTTAAAGCAAAAAGAAATTTTTTTGAAGGCGAAATATCGACCGAGTATGAATTAGAGACCGCAAAGCTAAATTCTACATTGAAAAAAATAAAATTCCGAATTCCAACTATCGAAGATCGATTTCTAAGCTAAAAAACTGCGTGAAAAACAATTGTAAAAGCGATTATTCTTGGAATCTTTTACATTGGAGGACTGCGCCAACGCGCGTGCAAAAAATCCTCAGGTTTCCGTCTTCCCATGGTCCTCCACCTAGACAATTATTTAAACTGTGTGTAGGCAGTAGACTGTTTTAATTGTACCAACTTACAGGAATATAAAACAAACAACATTTTTAGGGATTTTTTTTGCAACAAACTAATATTTTCCATTTTTTTAAATACAATCTGTTACAAAATTCTGGTAGTTTTAATGCCATAACAACCAAATTTAGAGCCATTCTTCCTTTCGGCATGTTTATTCAGTGTGCCAAAAAAAATTCTATGGTAAAATGGAGAACATTTAGAAATTTTTAATTTTTGAACTGACCAAAATTATCCACCATTTTATTAGATTAATAAATAATAGATAAGTCTGGTAATTTGATTACAATGACAACTAAATTTTGAGTTATAACTTTTTCTACCACGCTTATTGATTGAAGTAAATTACAAAATTTTAAAACAAGAAAAATGTTTGGAAATTTTTCATTTTTGGAATTACTAAAATATCCATCAATTTGTTATTAAATATCTACCAAGTCTGGTAAATAAAGAACTTTTAGAATTTTTTCACAATTGGAATAACCAAAATTATCTACCAATCTACAAATTCTACACATTCTACAATCTTAAAAAATTTTTGGGAGACTGCTAAGATCTTAAAGTACTCAAAAATCTCAGAAAATTTATAAAACGAAACAATTCAAAGAAAGAAAAAAATCGAAATTACTCAACAATGCAAGTGTCCTGTAGACAAATCCTATGAAATACTGGGGAGTCTCGGAGAATTCCAGGAAATTTTAAAACAAGTTAAAAAAATCATGGGGAATTTGCAGGAAGTTCTAGAAAAGCTAGAAAATTCTGGATAATCTCAAGGAACATCACAGGATCCTATAGAAATCAGGACAATCATCATTAAAATTAATGCAAAAACTCAGAAATGAAGCTAAAACCTGGAGACCCATCGAGTAGATAATTCTAAGTGTGAATTTTCCACCCCCTCGCCACCTGCTGGAGCTCGTAAGAAGGACATCCGCCGGACAAAGCGCTCCATTTGCATACGTAAAAGTGATTTCCAGTGAAACAATGTCCAATCTAAGCGCAAGGAGTGGAAACAATGCGTCGAGAACCCTTGGCCCAACATGTCAAACAATTCAACAATAAATTGCTTACATTGTTCGCGCTTCTCCTAAGTTGTACGTGTGTGCATCAGACGAGAGGGAAAATCGTTATCCGTTTTAGGGGCCGAAAATCTTATTACACGATAAATCAATAACACACAAGTCGTCATCCTCCTGAAATCGAAGCCCATCTTATAATTGGTTGCGTCACTGAAAACCATGAGAATTCACTTGAGGACCTCAAGTTAGGAATAGTGCGCGGTATTTATGGTCCATTAAACGCGGAGACAAATAAATAACATCAAAATAATGGTTCTAGTTTTTTAGTTTTGTTCAAACGCCGACCTGGTGGATTCATTTGCATGCAAAACACGTCGTTTGCTGAAACGTCTAGGAAATCTCTCACGCGGTGGGTTAACAGCATTTTATAATACCTATACTTGGATATTAAATTATAATTTGTTTCGCGCATAATTTTCTCTTAAAACCCATACAATCTGCCGCCGATAATTGTACTTCCTCCATAATATGATAGATTCGATAATTGTGATAAATTGAGAGGAGGAGTCGCACCGCTTATTATTTTATTAACTCATTTTACCAGATGAATTCAATCGTGCCCGAGCGAAACAACTAACAAAACCGCAAGCTCATTTTTTAATGATTCATAAAACGCATTTTCTTTTGTACCACTTTGAAGCATGTTTATCAAGGTGGATGCAACTTGACGAACCGCACTTTTAAAACATTTAAAAGCAAAAGAATGTTTTCTTCATTTTCTCTATTAATTGGAACACGTGTTAAAACGCCGAGCTTTCGCTCATCCGAAAAATCGTCGAGTCGTGTCCTTATCGTTTAATGAGTACTAAAGACAACACATTCGGTCAGTTTCCATTTTTAATACCGAAAAACTTTCACCATTATCTTAATTTATATGGCCATAATCGGAATCCGAAACTCAAATAGAATGGCCATCAATATAACTGTCTGTTAACCGGTTTTAAATTTTACTAAATACATTTAGATAATTTAAATTGACATTCTTTTAATACTAAACGATATCGAGGATCGTCCGAATGTTTTGTTTTTATTTGTAGAAGTCGTCGAATCGATACTGGTTTATAATTTAATTTACATATTTCGTGAAAGGTCCAGATTAAAGACGCAGATAAACTCTTGTTGTTTCGGTGTTGTGTAGTAACTTGGACATAAAATACAAAACTATTTAGGAAGTGCTTACATAGAACACGGCGTGTTTTTTGTTGTGTAAACGGACTTCTTACCACGAAACAAACTGATTTAGAAAGGCTGAGCGCTCAGTTTTGCAACAATTCGCTAATTCTAGTTTAATTAGGATTTTTCCAGTTTTGTTGAAAGCTTCAAGAGTATGTTCAACATGCACCTTAAAGGAGTAATTTGCATATTGAGGAGATGAAAAGTTATGACTCCTACATATTTGGTCATGCAATCAAAGGGAGGAAGTCAGAAGTCTATTATTTGCACAAGTATTCTCTGATTACTATCACAAGATTTGATTATATTAGATTGTTTAGGTAACATCCTAGGGGACTTTTGGGATTTTCTGGACTTCTGAGAGACTCCCTAGAATTCTTCATGAAATTCATTAAAATGAGTCTACAGGAGTTGTTTTCTGGGAATTTTTAAAATTACTGCGGTTCTCGGGATTCCTTTTTGATTATACCCCCCCAAAATCATCTTAATTTTAAAGATAAAATTTTGAAAATTTGCTTACGTTTATAGATGACAAAGCTCTAAAAACTGATGAAAAAATTTGGTTTTTTTTTCCGCAAGTTTTGGCGTCGCGGCGCCGAAGAAGTATAATGTTTAACAATTTTTGAGTTTTAGCGAAACTACGCTAAACTAAACTAATATTTAGGTTTTTAATTTAAATCTAATGCAAATTGTGTTTAAAATTTTCGAAAAAAACGCTGATTTATCAAGTTAGTTTTCAAAGTTATGACGTGCCAAACTACGTTTACACAAAAATTTCACAAGTCACTTCATTCACTCCTATGAAGGTCAATTTTGATTAACTCGAGCATGTTGCACTTTATGGACACCAGAAATCGTTAATTAACATCGACAAAGCGACAATTTCGCCAAGTAATACTTGTGTTACAATCTAAAGCGAAACAAAGGATAGATGTCATTTGTGACACAAGATGTTGACAGTTGGGTGTAAACGTAGTTTCCAATTTTGACGTATTGAAATTGGAAACTAACTTGATAAAACAGCATTTTTTCCTCAAATTCTGAATACAATTAGCATTAAATTTAAAATGACTGAAATATTTTTAACACAATTATATTGAAAACAACAAACCTCACAATTAGCTTAAAATCACATTTTTAAGGCGTCGCGACGCCAAAACTATCGATGATAAAAAACAAATGTTTGCGTCAGCTTCTAGAGCTTTGTCAACTATGGGCGCATGGAAATTTTCAAAATTTTATTTTTAAAATTAAAGACGATTTTGGGGGTGGACTCTGTATAAAATTTTCCCGGATTTTCCGGGCTTTTACGGGATCATGGCGATGTTCTAGGACGCTCTAGATTCACTTGTGTTCGTTGCTTGTGTCGTTTCCATCAAATTTTAACAATTTTTCAAAATTATCTAAGGTTTTATAAAATTTCTCAATCTTTCCGAGATTTTCCACGATTTCATAAAGTTAACTAAAATTTTCTGAATTTATTAAGTTTCTTGGTATTTTAGATTAATTTGATTTCTTTGGGTTTGTTGAGTCTTTCTGATATTTTATTATTCTTTAAAATTTTTCGGATTTTGTGAAAAGCTCTAGAGCATCTGGAGTTCTGTAATTGGATTTTTTCAATTTTCTAGAATTTCCTGAAGATTCTTTTGCATTTTCTAGGATTCTCTAAGATTTTCTAAAATTGTATTTTTTAAATTATTGGACTCATTTTTTTAGATTTCTGTAAGTCTAGTAATTTTAATGCTATGACGATCAAATTTTGAATCATAACTGTTTTCGCCACGCTTATTGATTGGGGTAAATTGCACAATTTTAGAGCACAAGGAAAAACTTTAGGAAATTTTTTATTCCTGGATTTACTAAAATGTCAATTAATTATAAAATTTTGTAAGTCTGGTAATTTTAATGCCATGACAATAAAATTTGGGGCCATTGTTTCTTTCGGCACGCCTATTGGGTATGCTAAAGCCAAAATTTTAAATCAAGACGAAGAATTTTTGGAAAATTTTATTTATTGGACTAACCAAAATTGTTCATCAATTTCCTAGAATTCTGAAATTCCGATAATTTTAATGGTTAGCGATCAAATTAGAGGTCATTACTTCTTCGACAGATTTATTAACAGTAGTAAATTACAATACGCAAAAAGTAAAATTTTTGAAAGTGTTTCGGCATTTTATAAGTTTTTCTCCGCGAATTTTCCTTTAGCAATGTTTAGAATTCTCTAAGATTTTCTATAATTCTACTTTGTTTTTAAGAAATTTTAATAATATTTCTAATTGTATTGAATTATATTAGAATTATCTGGAGTTTGCTAAGATCTTCTAAAACTCTTTGCTATTCTGTCGGAGGATCCAAACCTATTTAGGTTCTTTTGATTTGTAAGTTTTTAAATTCTGCTATTTTCTACAATTTTCTAATTTGCCAAAAACCAAAATTCAGAACACCCAGCATCTCCAGGATCTCAAATTTTTCCGACTTTCCAGAATTTTTTTGCATGAATTAACAACGTATTATTCTTTTTTTTGCTAGGATTTTCTTAAATTTGTTTGAATTGTTATTAGAGTTCTTCTGGATTCCTTGCGATTCGACAAAATTTGTAAAAAATATTTTCTAGACTTTTTTGAATCATTGAGACATTTTTTCGCTGTCTTTCGTTCGACTTTTTAGGATTTCCATAAATTTCTTTGAAATTCTCTAAAATTTCTCAGACCATTCAGAGTTCTAAAAGTTCTAGGATTTTCTTAGATTTTTAAAATTCTCTGGAGCGACCCAAAACTCCTCAAAAGTTTTCAGAATTTAATTGGATTTTTCTAATTTTACAAGACTTAAATATCCTGAAAAATAGTTGTTTTTTTAATTTTTTAGAATTCTCCGAAGTTCATTTTAGAATTTTACCGGACTCTCCAGGACTTTATAGGGTTTGCCAAACATTTTTTGTATCTGGAATAAATTTGGTGGGTTTTAAATTGTTCCAGTTTTCTAAAATGTTCATTATGTTTTCAAGATTTTGTCGGATTTCGCCTAATTTTCTAAGAGGCTTTAGTATCCTCAGATTTTGAGAATTTACAAAAATTTAATTTTTGTTAGTTCACGTGAGTAGCAGCTATTTATTCCTTGAATTTATTAGGATCCTAGAGAGTTCTCTAAATATTCCACAATTTTTTTTTTGAAAAATCTTCATTGGCATTAATTCTTACGATCTTCTAGGATTCTTTATTCTTGTAGGATTATCCACGATTCTCATCTCTAAGATTAAAAATCTCAAAAGTTTGAAAATACAGCAGAACTCTAAGAATCTGAATATGAAAAATTCTACCAGTAAAGAAAATTTTGAAAGAAATTTAAATACGGCAGGAAGAGAAAAAAACGTTGTTTTGTTTGTTGTTTTCTTTAGACAATCTTTTGCCTGTTCCTTCTCTCTCTTCAGAGTTAACTCCTGTTTGGAATCTGCGTGAAAGAAATTGTAGTTGGATTGCCTTACAATCATTGAATGCAGTTTGTGGTTCGATGCTTATACTCGTAATTATAAATTTAGTTAATGAAGGAAATTATGGGTGAAAGTTGCGGATCAGAATTCTTCGAGAACCACAAGACTAAAAAAAGTTAAGTTATGCAGATATCGTTTTATTGTTTATAGCACTTATTAGTCTCATCTAAAAAATATTCCCGTTCTTAATGATCCTCCATTATAAAGCAGGTATAGTAATGTTTATGAAAATTAAGCAGTTCTTTCAAGTTCCGAACACAACAGTTACTTCACAAATAGCTATTAATTCCGCCGTGGATGGTTAACCTAGTAATAAGTATATTTCCCACTGACTTGCCCAGATAATTGCCCAAATCATTGAGTCCTTGTGCGAGGACTAACGGTTTTTAATTTCTCGTATAGAATCAGTTTAATGGCTTTAATAAGATGAGCGAAAAAACTAGTCTTTATTTATCCAACGGAAAAGTGTAATTTTCGACCAACAACATACCTATTGTCGATTAATTTTTTTTTCCGAATTTCTTGTAATTATTCCCGTCGCGGCTCTGAAATATCACCAGATGACAAAGGATTAGTTGCTGAGTTGGCTAATGTAAATGTTTTAGATATTTGCAGAGGGTCGAGATGGTAAAACTGGCCGCGGCCATTAGTACCCATCACACTCACAATGCCGTCCGGACATTCCCAACTAATAGACTGACCACCTAACAGATTGCGCCACTCGCATTCTTCTTATTTATGCGAGCCGACACACATTTGTTATTATCCTTAGCGGGGTACTGGAGAGGACGAGACTTATTGTTGTGGAGCCACAAAAAAACTATTTCTTTCTACCCTCGTCTCACGCTTTTCATAATCTTATTTCGTTTCGATTTAAAAAAATGCATTTGTGAGAGCTTCGACTATTTATGGTATGAATTTGAGTTGGTACTTCTGCAACTGGTTTGACATATGTCACTACAAAGAAAGACCTTCAAGGCATCCAAAAACAACGGAGCTTAGAAAGTCTGGGAGAATCCTAAAGCTTAAAAGTATCCTGTTAAAAAATCCAAGGAAATCAAAAAAATCATCGAATAAGAAAAATCTGAAAGAGAAAAAAAGGGAATTCTATGAAATCCTGAAGAATCCTGGGAAGTGGCAGAGAAGGCCAAAGAATTCGTAAAATTCCAGGAGGATGGTAGAAGTTCTTAGAAGAATTAAATAAATCGGAAAAAGAGCATAGAGAGATAGAGAGTATTCGACCAAAAAGATATTTTTGATTTGCGCTAAAACAAAAATTTCTAACAATTATCTCTCTCGGACTTAAATTTTGAAATTTAGCGAAGTGGGGGGAATAAGCAGGTCTAAAATTGTAAGCCCACAAAATTTCATTCATTTAGAATTTAAACTGCCAAAGTTACCAATTTTTATAATACAGGGTAAACATTTTTGAATTTCTAAAAATTTTTTTTTGATCTAAAATTTTGAACTTTAGTACACGTAAGAAACAGATCTAAGATAATAACTCCTCGAAATTTCATAAATTAAGAATTAAAACTACGCAAGTTACGATTTTTTTTCGACACGGTAAAAATGTTGGGTTAGCGCCAAGATAAAAAATTCTAAAAGTGTTCTTTTTTGCTGTAAAATTTTGAAATTTGGTGTAGGAAATGAGCAGGTCTAAAATAGTAACTCCCAAAAATTTCATTAATTTAGAATTAAAACTGCGCAAGTCACGAATTTTTATACGAAAAGATAGAAATCTTTTGTTGTGCGAAAATAAAATTTCCTAAAAGTTTTCTGTTTCGCGCAGTAATTTTAAAATTAAGTATAGTTAATAGGCAGGTTTTAAGTAGTAATTGCCGAAAATTTTATTGATTTAAAATTAAAACTGCCCGAGTTACGAATTTTCGTTTTTTTCTGGCTTGAATTCGCAAAGAAGAGCACGAAATCTACAAAATCATCACTTTTAATCAAGATTTAGCGGCTGAATTGCAAGAAAATAGCAGAAATCTGCACGAAATCATCAAAATTCTTAGAGAAATCCGCATATTTCGATGCAAAACGACGATTTCTCGCCGATTTTCGTTGTTTTCTGGCTTGAATTTGCAAAGAAGAGCACGAAATCTACGAAATCATCACTTTTTATCAAGATTCAACGGCTGAATTGCAAGAAAACAACAGAAATCTGCACGAAATCATCAAAATTCTTAAAAAAAACCCGGATATTTCGATGCAAAACGACGATTTTTCGCTGATTTTCGTTGTTTTCTAGCTTGAATTCGCAAAGAAAGACTCGAAATCTACAAAATCATCACTTTTAATCAAGATTTATCGGCTGAATTTCGAGAAAACAGCAGAATTTTGCACGAAATCATCAAAATTCTTAGAGAAATCCGCATATTTCGATGCAAAACGACGATTTCTCGCTGATTTTCGTTGTTTTCTGGCTTGAATTCGCAAAGAAGAGCACGAAATCTACAAAATCATCACTTTTAATCAAGATTTAGCGGCTGAATTGCAAGAAAACAGCAGAATTCTGCACGAAATCATCAAAATTCTTAGAGAAATCCGCATATTTCGATGCAAAACGACGATTTCTCGCCGATTTTCGTTTTTTTCTGGCTTGAATTCGCAAAGAAGAGCACGAAATCTACGAAATCATCACTTTTAATCAAGATTTAGCGGCTGAATTGCAAGAAAACCGCAGAAATCTGCACGAAATCATCAAAATTCTTAGAGAAATCCGCATATTTCGATGCAAAACGACGATTTCTCGCCGATTTTCGTTGTTTTCTGGCTTGAATTCGCAAAGAAGAGCACGAAATCTACAAAATAATCACTTTTTACCAAGATTCAACGGCTGAATTGCAAGAAAACAACAGAAATAAACATTTTGTCACAATTAAAATTTAGAAAATTTTTCTTCCTCAATCTAAAATTGTGAAATTTAGTGCACTTAATAAACAAATTTGAGACAGTAACTCCTCAAAGTTTGGCCAAGTTACCAATTTTTAGATAAACAGACAGAAATTTTAATTCGTACAAAAAAGAAAATTTCTATAAGTTTTCTGTTTTGCGCTAAACTTTTGAAATCAAGTGTAGTTAAAAAGCTGGTTTAAAGTAGTAACTCCTTAAAATATTGTTGATTTAGAATTAAAACTGTCCAAGTTACGAATTTTTATATAATACGGTAAATAGTTTTGGATTTTGCCAAATTAAAATTTCTAAAAATTTTTTAGTCAAAAATTTTAAAATGTAGTACACTTAATTATAAAGAAATTTGAGACAGTAACTCCTTCAAATTCCATTGCTTTTGAATTAAAACTGGCCAAGTTACAAATTTTTAGTAATTTGTGCGAAAATGAAAATTTCTAAAACTCCTTTTTCTTGGTCTAAAATTTTGAAATTTAGCACACATAAAAACAGATGTAAGATGATACCTCCTCTAAATTTTATGATTTTAAAACTAAAACTACGCAAGTTACGCATTTTGATACCACACGATAGAAATTTTTGGTTTGTGCGAAAACAAAAATTCCTAAAATTTCTCTTTTTTGGTCTAAAACTTTGAAATATAGCACCCGTAAAAATCAGGTCTTAGACAATAATTCCATTAAATTTCATGATTTTAGAATTAAAACTACAAGTTACGAATTTTTATACGACACGTTGAAAATTTTAGAAAATATTCGCAAATTTAGGAAAAATTGGATAAACATCACTGAAATATTTTTTTGTAAAATCATAATATTGATAGTAAAAGCAGTAAAAAATATGTACAGCTCTCGCGCCGAAAGCTCATAGCGCAACTCGCTCGTTCCAGCGCTTGCCCTGCAGATAGCGATTTTGCTTGAAACTTCCCGTTTGATGGACGGTCCCGCCAAACTACCGTAAACCATCCGAGCCCACTTTAAAAACTTTCTTATAAATTATGAGGAAGATGCATCATCTACTTTGGCAGTGAAAGCGAGAAATCGGGCAAAAAATATGAATTATTGCACATCGTTGTGACAATAAATTTCCATCGATCGTTCGTTCCCAGCAACGAAACATTACTTCAAATTAGTAATAGAAATTTGTCGTTTATTTTGATCAGCAGCGTGCATCCGGGATGAAACATTGTAGATGTAAATCAGCGATTAATGGTTGATTTTTCAAGATTTTAATTGCCGTTAATAATTGTTTATTGCGCCATAAACCGAATGGAATTATGAACTTGTTTGCAATTAATAATCACTTCGGTATTGTTTGCATTTTTTCAACGGCGACCGAGCACGCACATGTTGCTCGATGATGGACTATCGAAGATACCAACACCGAGCGATTGTTTCTTTTAATTGGCCATTGTTGCCCTCATAATACTACCTATAATTAATGTTACGCAATTGAATTCTTAGAGATGCGTCATTAGCGGATTCTTTTGATCGATGCGGGTTTTTCTCTCGACAATATGCGCGCCCTTAAATTGATAAAACTGTCGAATTATAGCCAACATTTCAATTACATGAAGCATTTATCTTGCAGACAAAGTTTCGAAATGACAACCGGAGATCTCTCGTTTTATCTTTAGACATACGTCCGCGCTACCGATACCGCAACAAGACATTCGATTACAACTTTTCCCGCAGCTTCGACAATAATTAATAGATGTCACTCGGAAACCATAATCCCTGTCCCATTAAATATACAAGAGCCGGAGGAAAGACGGATCTGGGGGTCTCGACGCGCCGTCCCTCGGGGGCTGTCGATACAATGGAATTATTGATCACCGCGAAAATTAAATGGGAAAACTAGGCGGCCCCCGAAATTGGTGGACAGCAATTTTTGCGGATTCCAAACACATTTCAGCCGATTTCTTCAGAACTGACCGTTGAATCTTGCTTAAACTTCATTATTTTATGCATTTTTATCTCTAGTTTGCAGATACAGCCTCAAAAACCGATTTTTTTTCATAAAATTTAGACTCAAATTTAGCTGATTTTTCGGCGAATTTTAAAGATTTCAAACCCATTTCAGTCGATTTCTTTAGAATTTACCGTTAAATCTTGATAAAACTTTATGATTTTATGCATTTTTCATCTCCACTTTTGCAGATATAGCCTCAAAAACTGATTTTTTTATAAAAAAAATTGTCATTTAGTCTAAAATTCAATTAATTTTTGACGAATTTTGCAGATTTCAAGCACATTTCAGCCGATTTCTCCAGAACTAACCGTTGAATCTTGCTTAAGCTTAATTATTTTATGCATTTTGATCTCTACTTTGCAGAGACATCGTCAAAAACCGATTTTTTTTTATAAAAAAAATGTTATTTAGTTTCAAATTTTGTTAATTTTTCGATGATTTTTGCGAATTTCAAGCACATTTTAGCCAATTTCTACAGAATTAACCATTTAATTTACATAAAATTTCATTATTTTATACATTTTTTTCTCTATTTTGCAAATGCAACCTTAAAAAACAATTTTTTATAAAGAAAATTGTCATTTAGTCTCAAATTTTATTGATTTTTCGACCAATTTTGCAGATTTCAAGCACAGCCGATTTCTCCTGAATTAACCGTAGAATCTTGATAAAACTACATGATTTTATGCATTTTGATCTCTCCTTTGCAGATACAGTGTCAAAAACTATTTTTTTTTAAATCGTTATTTAGTCTCAAATTTAGTTTATTTTTCGAGGAATTTTGCGGATCTTAAGCACATTTCAGCCGATTTCTCTAGAACTAACCGTTGAATCTTGCTTAAACTTCATTATTTTATGCATTTTGATCTCTACTTTGCAGAGACATCGTCAAAAACCGACTTTTTTTTAATAAAAAAATTGTTATTTAGTTTCAAATTTTGTTGATTTTTCGATGACTTTTGCGAATTTCAAGCACATTTCAGCCAATTTCGACAGAATTAACCGTTCAATTTTGATAAAATTTTATTATTATATACATTTTGTTCTCTATTTTGCGAATGCAACCTTAAAAAACGATTTTTTATAAAGAAAATTGTCATTTAGTCTCAAATTTTGTTGATTTTTCGAGCAATTTTGCAGATTTCAAGCACAGCCGATTTCTCCTGAATTAACCGTAGAGTCTTGATAAAACTACATGATTTTATGCATTTTGATCTCTCCTCTGCAGCCTCCAAAAACCGATTTTTTTTATAAAAAAATACAATTAGTTTCAAATTTTGTTGCTTTTTCGACGAATTTTAAGGATTTCAAGCCCATTTCAGTCGTTCATTTCAGAGTTCCCTAGAATTAACCGTTGAATCTTGGTAAAACTGCATGATGCATTTTTGTCTCTATTTTGCAGACATAACCTCAAAAACCGATTTGTTTTTTAGAAAAAATTGTCATCTAGTTCCAAATTTAATTGATTTTTTGACGAATTTTGCAGATTTCAAGCACATTTTAGCCGATTTCTCCAAAACAAACCGTTGAATCTTCATAAAACTTAATTATTTAATGCATTTTGATCTCTACTTTGCAGATACAGCTTCAAAAACATTTATTTACAGAAGAAACGTCATTTACTTTAAAATTTGGCTGATTTTTCGACGATTTTTGCTAATTTTAAGCACATTTCAGCCGATTTCTCCAAAATTAACCGTTGAATCTTGCTAAAACTTTATTCCTATTTTAAAAATGTCAATCTTTACTTTGCAGATTCAGCTTCAAAAACCGTTTTTTTAATAGAAAAAATTTCCATTTAGATTCAAATTTAGACGGTTTTTCCAAAATTAATCGCTAAATCTTTACAAACCTCAAAGTTTGCTAGCTCAAATATCGAGTGGACCTGTCAGGCAAAACTGCATTTTCAAAAAAAAATAGTCAAAAAATAACGGGAGATATTGCTCACTTCATCAGAGCGAGACAGAGTGCTCTACGCGGCCACCAAACTAGACGGACCTCAATTTTTCGTGGACCTCGTTTTCCCGTTTCTTGGGGTTGTTTTTAGTATAATAAAATTATTGATTACTAGGAAAGTTGAGTATAAAAATTGTAATTCTGGATAGCAGGGGAGCGTCGGGATTCGGGCGTTCCCCCTCACAATGAGGATATTGAGCGGAAACTACCTTGTTGATTTGTATAAATTGCTCGATGATTGTGTGTAAAATTGTGTTTCGAAGGGCGTTAATTTCGGCGAGGGTTGGGTTTTCTTGCGGTGGTAATTCGGCTAATTAGGCCTCAAGCGAACACAATAGTGATGGCGAGTGTTCGCGACAGGCTAATTACCACCGGTGCTCCTGGCCGGATTTTTATTTACCCCCCGACTGTGACACAATATACGCAATTTGTCGCGGGCGGTGGGAGGTCGGGGGCGGCGGCTCATTATCTACACAGCGCTATATACAAGGAATCCGGAGCGCCTGATAAAAGGATACATGTTGGAAAAATTCAAAAGGCAAATTTATTTCCGAGCGGAGCGGACTCGAATAAAAAAAGAAATTACGACGGCACAGGAGGGTGATAATAGGACCGAAGACTCTTAAAAGAAAAATATAATTAGAAATATGGAACAAGGAAATCAAACGAAATCAAAGCGGGGAATCAGACTTGCCCAAACATTGAGTCTCTCAAAGGGGCGTCTTTCTTGTGCCGCCTCCGCGCTTATTTAGCTGAAAAGAAAAAAGCACGCGAGAGGACTAATTCCGCATCCGAAGGAACAAAACGCGGAGTGAACTCGAGGAATGTGCAGCTCTTTATCGCGTACAGATTGATTCCCGTATGACAAGTTGATTAAGCCGCTTAATTAAGTTATTTAATTGGCGCTCTAGCGGTAAACCTCCTCAACACAACTCTCGGTACTTTATGAGTATTTTTATGGGCTCTCACACCTCGAACCACTCGAGACGTGATGGGAAAAAATTACTTAAAATTACGTCAGCACGAAAAAAAGATGACTATTCTAAGACATCCTAATTGATACTTTGTTTTATCCCATCTATCAATCAATATAATAGAAGAGTTCCTTCTTACGGGTACTATTTACATACAAGTTAATTGTTGGCAACTTCCGAAGGAAGCAAATCAGACTGTAATTACTTGCAAACATTTCATCAAACAACAGCATGCATTACCCTTTCCTGTCGAAGGATGCAAAATTATTACTTTTAATTTTGTCATAATGATGTTCTAAAGAGAGACTTGTTTCAAAAATGCTCTAGATCGCAGTCTTTGTCTTCGTATTCTTTTTCTTACAATTTGATTTCCATCAGACTTCTTTGAGATTCTTTGAATTTCTCAAATTCGCCTTTACATTCCCCAAATTCTTCAGGTTCTGCTAAATTATTCAGATTCAAGTTTTTGAGATTTGAGATCAACTTTTTAAATTTTTAGATTCTTAAATTCTCAGAATTTCGGTTCATTAAACTGATAGTTTTCGAATTTATTTTTTTTCATTTTGTAATGGTTTTATATTCCGGCGACAAAATACTAGAATTTAGCATTATTACTTATTTAGAGATGTTTAATAACAATAACTGTTACAAAATACCTACCAAAAAAATCCTAAAAATTTTCTACTGAATTATGTAACTTTGCTAATTTTGCAAATAAATTGATAAAATTTGGCAGAACAACTTTTTAAGAGATGAGCAATAAATTAACTGTCCTAAATTATGTGATTTTATAATAAAAAATAACAATTTAAAAAAGACCGAACTTTTTTAGAACTTTTTATTTGTAGAAATATGAGAAATCGTTCCTTAAAATTCGTAATTTTGGTACTTTTAGTGCAGTAGCTATGAAATGTCAAGAAATTATTAGTTTTTGAGTGTATATTAATACTGACAAATTGCAAATTTTTAAATCAAAAGACACGAATTTTAAAAAATTGTATTTAATGCCAATTAAAAATTGTCTAATTGCTTCACTAAAATTGATAACTTTGATAATTTCCGTGCTACAGTTATAAAGTTAGGGAGAATTGCCAGTTTTCTATCGTATCAAATATTATCGCTTGAAAAGTTGCAAAATCAGTCTTGTCTACAAATTGGTCGGATATTTAGATTTATTTTGGAACTCCAGGTGAAAAGTCGTTATTTATTACCTTTAATTTTTTGTTCGCTCAAGAAAAAGGTGGTGATAAAAGCAATTAGGAAATTACGTATTAATGTCTTTGTTGGAATCAGTTGTGTTTCGACTTTTAATAAAGACGGTCATTTCGAAGATTTGTGCTACAGAGTGCTATTCTGACAAAATTTTTTAGGTAAAATTCTAGCCTATATTAATTTTTAGGCATTTTGAAGAGTTTTCAATTCAGATAAACATTAGACGCGTTTGATTGTCCATTTTTGCATTTCGTAAGTGTTAACAAAAACAATTCGATATACAGAGCGTTTGTACTTAGTAAGAATAGGAATTTTAAGGAAGTTAATTATTGTTAAATTTGATTATGGCGAGGCGGGCTAAATACAACAAATTTTTAATATAAGCAAACCGATTGATTAAAAAAAATTAAATGTTTTTTAAAAACGAGAAGCAAAATGTGATCTTTAAAATATAGCAACTTTATAAGAAGATATAGTTTTTGACAATGACCGTCTGGTAGTTTTCCATACGTTTTAGTCTTGTTTTTCTAGGCAGAATACGTAATTGATTGAGCTGCATTGTTCCTAATTAATAAATTGAGTGTCATTTTTTTCCCAAAAAAAGAGTTAAATAATCGTTATTTAATAATTCTACTAAAGCTATTATTAATTTAGTTGTAGTCTAAGTTTTGAGTAAGAAAGACGTGCAACGGTAACCCAAAATTTATTTAAGTGTATTTTACTGATTGTCAGGAAGTAAAAGTAGAAGTTGTAGTGCCACGATGGTTTAAACGTAAGCGAATATTATTTTTTCATAAATATTTAATTTTTTTTACTTATACGTATTTATTTGTTTCAGATATCATCGTAACTTAAGACAAAGGATTAAGGCATTAAGGATTAAATAAGACAAAGGATTAAGGCAGGACAGTTTAGTCGAATCTTTGTCGTTGACTGTTCTTGACGGATTTTTCCTCCACTACATTTAGCAATTTTATCTTCTTTGATTTTTATTACATTTATTTAGAGATTTATTTTTCATAGTCGTTTCTGAAATTTCCTTCTTTCTGTAACGATCTTCGTTTTGCCCTTTTACCACAATTTTGTCGCAGTAACTTTTACTTAAATTTTTGCCTTTTTATTTTGGTAAGACTCGAAGACTTCAACTAGTTTTAAAAATTCCACCATTTCATTTGATAAGACTCGAAAAATGGAGCAAGTTTATTTGCTATATCAACAACCAAGGGGAATCACGTTCATCCACGTATGTAGATACATAAATTTAGGAAGTTAGGTACATTTTGCGTGCATTTGGCATAATGTTTAATGACTGCCCTGAATCAGAAAAATTTTGAACCAAAAACCGCCATTTTAGTAATTTGCGATTCAAAACAAATTTAAAATTTTCAATATTTTGCTATTTTAATCTGCATTTCTGTTAATTTTGCAAATGGAATAATAAAATTTGGCAGCGACACTTCTGAGATGTTTAATAGAATAAAAAAAAAATATGTAGAATAATCAAACGAAAAATATTAAGAGGAAAGTTAAACAGCTTCCAGTAGGAAATTCCAAGACAGAATATGAAGAAAATGCGATAAATGTATGGGAAATAAAAAATAAGAAATAAAGTGCACGCTGTTGAGAGAAAAAACCTTAAACTACATAGATAATCAAATAAATATTTTCTTTTATTTTCTCCGCAATTTCCGGGATTTTCTATTCCTATTTCCTGGATTTTTTATGTTCACCGAATTTTAAAAATTCGAAAAGTTCCAGAAGTTCTCACTATTAATGGCTTCCTAAGATTTTCTAGATTTTTCTTCCTTCTTGTCTTTAAATACGATTGGATCTCTTATTACACATACTTAGATTTCTCAAATCGTCTAAAATTTTCTAGTTTTTCCGTATTTTTTCGATGTCTTACATTTTTTCAGAAATTGAAGGATAACATATAAGGTCTAAAAGTACGATTTTTTTTAATTATTTGGATTTGATGGATTTTAAAAAGTTGGAAAATGAGCTAATTGCGAATAAAAGAGTCGTAGCCGAGGTTTGCAATTAAACTTTCCAAAATTCTTCAAAATACTCGAACTTTTGACTACACTCAGACTTTGCAGTGGCAATTAATGATCGCAAACCCACAACACCTCTCTTGTGACATCTCAGTCGCCACGTTGTAATTAAAGAATGAAACCGATTTCAATTGCGAAACCACATCCTGCGTCTGTCTGTGGCCCGGGGTGTTAGACAGAGGCGCCGGTTTCTCCATTCTTTCGTCTGCGGATGGTAAAGCAGCAGGTTGTCTCGGTGGTCGACGCCCATGAACTGAAACGTCAAAAATCGCGCGACTTTCTCGCTACCTGTTGTTGCCGCAACGACACCCGTAATCTATTAACAAATAGTGAGTGAAGCATATAAAATGACTAATTAAGTACCGCCTCTACACGTCTCTCGGAATGCTACTGTATCTGGATCGTAATTTGTAAACGTATTATTAAGCCGGAGGCCTGCATACATTTCTATTCTATTTTATTATTGTGTGCTCTCGATATCGGCGCGCCGGACTCCTCCGGGCGCGTTTTATGTAAGCTCCCATTTCATTGTTAGCGAGACTTTCACGACGGGATTAGAAGAGGGGAAAAATTTCTTGATGGCACCACTAGTACCACTTACTACGTTTATCTTAATGTGTTATTAGGTGCGTATCTTAAAAGAGGAGTCTTCAGGAGTTTCACTACATTACCCGCAAAGTTGGGACCAAATATGATTTACAAGGGGTTTCTGCAGCCCACAAAAGTATATACAGGATCCGGCAACACTTGTGTCCAGCCCCAAAATCGTCTTTAATTTTAAAGTTACAATTCTAAAAATTTGCATACGCTCACAGTTGATAAAGCTCTAAAAGCTGACGCAAAAATTGTTTTTTATCACTGATAGTTTTGGCGTTACGACGATTTAAAAATTTAATTTTTAGTTAATTGTAAGGGTTTGTGATATCAACCTCTAATTTAATTTTTTTTTAATGTAGATGTGATATCTCAGTTGTCATTTTAGATTCAATGCAAATTGTCTTCAAAATTTGAGAACAAAATGCTGTTTTATCAAGTTAGTTTCCAATTTCATTACGTCAAAATTTGGAACTACGTTTACACCCATCTGTCAACATTTTGGGTCACAAATGACATTTATCCTTTGGCTACCTTTAGATTGTAACAAAAGTCTTACATGGTAAAATTAACGCTTTGTCGTTTTTTCGCAAAAATTAAACACAATTTGCATTAAATTTAAAATAATAACTCAGATATTTGTATCACAGTTATGTTGAAAAAAAATTGAATTCGCGAATATTTCCGCAAAAACTCAAAAATCGCTAAAAATTATACTTCTTAGACGTCGCGACGCCAACCAAACCGTGATAAAAAACAAATTTTTGCATCAGCTTCAAACACAAGCAACAATTCTTCTAGTCCGAGAGCTTGAATCACAAGCTAAATAAACCAAACAATTTTTTTTTAATGTTTTCTGAGGAGTTGATTAAAATCTACTGGAGTGGCTAATCGCAACTTAATCGAGGTGCCTCAATTATCTGAATGCTAATTAGTAATTAGTTTTCTTTTTATACGAACACAAGTAACAATTCTTCTGCTTTAACCACAACTATCGCCTAAATTTACTTAACCTTATGAACTTTTGATAACTAAGCATTCGAAGTAAAATTAATGAGAAAATACGATTTCGTCTATGAATTCCAAAAAAAAACTGTACTTTCTTACTTATTTTATTATTGAAAAGATAAAGATAGTAGGTGACAATTTAAAAGCACATACAGAGAAAATACAAATGTAAAAATGCGGTAAAAGACGGTATAATTAAAGTAAATAACAAAAAAATTGTCATTTGGTCTCAAATTTCATTGATTTTTCGACGATTTTTGCAGATTTTTCACATTTCTAACGATTTATCCAGAACCAACCGTTGTATCTAAATAAAACTTCATCATTTTATCCATTTTGATCACTACTTTGCAGATACATCAAAAACCGATTTTTTTAAATAAAAAATTTTTTATTTAGTTTCAAATTTTGTTGATTTTTCGATGATTTTTGCGAATTTCAAGCACATTTCAGCTAATTTCTACACAATTAACCGTTTAATTTCAATAAAATTTCATTATTTTATACATTTTGTTCTGTATTTTGCAAATGCAACCTTAAAAAAACGATTTTTTATAAAGAAAATTGTCATTTAGTCTCAAATTTTGTTGATTTTTCGACCAATTTTGCAGATTTCAAGCACAGCCGATTTCTCCTGAATTAACCGTCGAATCTTGATAAAACTATTTTGATCTCTCCTCTGCAGATACAGTGTCAAAAACCATTTTTTTTATAAAAAAAAATCGTGATTTAGTCTCAAATTTAGTTTATTTTTCGAGGAATTTTGCGGATCTTAAGCACATTTCAGCCGATTTCTCCTGAACTAACCGTTGAATATTGCTAAAACTTCAGTATTTGATGCATTTTGATCTCTAGTTTATTAAAACAGCCTCCAAAAACTGATTTCTTTTATAAAAAAAATACAATTAGTTTCAAATTTAGTTGCTTTTTCGACGAATTTTAAGGATTTCACGCCCATTTCAGTTGATTTCTCTAGAACTAATTGTTGAATCTTGGTAAAACTGCATGATTTTATGCATTTTTATCTCTATTTTGCGGATATAACCTCGAAAACCGATTTGTTTTTTAGAAAAAAATTGTCATCTAGTTCCAAATTTAATTGATTTTTCGACGATTTTTGCACATTTCAGCTAACTGCTCCATAATTAACCGTTAAATCTTACTAAATCTTTATTATTTTGTACCTTAATCTCTACTTTTCAAATACAGCGTCAAAACCAGTTTTTTTATAAAAAAATCATCATTTAGTCTCAATTTAGTTGATTTTTCGACGAATTTTGCAGATTTCAAGCACATTTCAGCCGATTTCTCTAGAACAAACCGTTGAATGTTCATAAAACTTAATTATTTTATGCATTTTGATCTCTACTTTGCAGATACAGCTTCAAAAACATTTATTTACAGAAAAAACGTCATTTACTTTAAAATTTGGCTGATTATTCGATGATTTTTGCTAATTTTAAGCACGTTTCAGCCGATTTCTCGAAAATTAACCGTTAAATTTTGTTAAAACTTTATTATTTTATACATTTCAATCTTTACTTTGCAGATTTAGCTTCAAAAACCGTTTTTTAATAGAGAAAATTTTCATTTAGCTTCAAGTTTCGACGATATTTTCAAAATTAATCGCTGAATCTCGATATTAGATTATTAGAAAATTAAAAGTTAACTTGTTTTGCATTTTTCACAATAGGATTGGTTTTTGTGAAATTACTGATTTAATACACGAAGTAATTTTACCGGTGTGTAAAAATTTTGACTGTTACTTGTGACTTCATCACCAATCAAGCTTTTATCAAAATTAAATTGTAGCTAAAAAGCTCTAAATATTCAGACTAGGGAATGGAGGGTTGGTAACAAACTACAAAATGACCCATGGAACTTGTAAGTTTTTCGACGGTTTACTGCTTCCATTACTTGCGGTTTAAGGTAATAAATCAATCTTTGCTCACAGAATAAGACCGAACTTTTAATAATAAAATTGAACGGAATCATATCTCCTTTATTTATAAAGCAAAATGAACCAATTTTGTAAGATGTTGTTTTGATACATAGTTCTACGTAATGCTTTTTTCAAAATAATAAAATAACGTCAGATATAGTGTGAATTGGAAAACTGTTAATTTGTGCATCAAATAACTTCAATTTCAAAAAAGTTCCGATGTTTCTTTAAAAAACTAAACAAACAGTCTTTTAGTAATGGAAGTAACAAACCTATACTCGAAAACTGAAGTCGATATCTTTTTTAATAAAGAAGTTATTTACCCGTCAATTTACATGGGATCTTTTCTTAAGCGATGGCGAAAGGGCGTAAATAAACTTTTTGGAGCACCAGGAAGCGACGCCGAATCTTGAATCCACAGTAATTACGTCGCTGTCGTCATTACAAGATTGAGAGCCTGCGTTGGAACAATACGCAATTTATAAGCAACACACGCATGTGGGGCACAATACCGGATTCGGCACCGGAATAATCCGATTATTCACCGGAATCAAGTGTGTTTATAGAGTGTAGCGACATGCTCCGGACCGCGAGCCGGAGTAATGACGAGTAATTCAATAAATACCGCGTCGAGTAGATAATAGCATCGCTCCAACATTCTGTTTTGTCGAGAACAATGACACTTATAACGACAAATTATGAAACAACTTCGTTAAAATTCCGCTGTCAGAATCGGCCGTAATTTATGCCTCCCGTTTTTCTCCAACTTGTGCCTTGGTAGGTACAATCATTAATTATGGTGGCTTCACTACAATATAATTCTTTTGTGATATATTGTAATTAAATTTTTATAGTGCTTCGCATTTATTACGTTGAACGTGAGATAGTGGCCTCTTAAATTCTTCCGGTGACAACAATCGTCGAGCGCTGATTGATGTCGAATTGAATTATTTAAAGGAACACCGGAACGGCTTCTCGGATTTTTTCGAATCGTTTTAATGGACGTTCTAGACATAATTAACATTTTTAATTCGCCCGGATCAAAGCTCTGAATAGTACAAACTCACAATCAAGAGATGAAATAAAAACTCGTGGAATTAATTAAAGAATGTTCCATGCAAATTCGGATCGTTGCAGGAAAAAAAGTCCCGCATAAAGCAATTATGACGGCCGGTCTTGCAACGAAGGATCCATAAATTAAGTTTTTCTGCAATACTGCTGCATCTAGCAACTAATAGCTGAATGCAACTAAACCAGATTTTCAAACGATATTTCAGGTTTAATAAGCTTGACGATATACCGTTTTCTACACAAAATAGAATATTTCTTTTATGTAATAATAATAATTAATGTCGTGGATAAAAACCAATCATACATTCTATTTCGAAATGATTGCATATCTTAAAACGTAATTCCGGAATTATGATGTGATAACAGTTGAGCAACCCTAGAGTGAATGCTTCGAGCTCTAATTTTACATCTTCTGTGTGGTATCAACAAATACCATATGGTTAATTCTGTTGTTATTGGTCTTCCCACGGTGACCATCAAGATTTGAGACCAGTGGAGTTTGTACTATCACTAATTATGCAAATTTTATTGCTGCAGCTCGCTTTCGTATACATCATCCAACGTGTTGCCCATTATGAACTTCCACTGTTGTGCTTCTTTGCATTCTTGAGCAACATTTTTTGCATAACAATGTAGAATGGGCCGCGGTTTAGATTTCGTCTTGAACAAACCTGATAACGATTGTGAAGGAAATCTCTTCCGAATCTAAAGATCTAAAGATCTGTAGTTATTAATGTACAGAGGTGTAGCAAACTCTAAACGGGTGGTGTTGATAATCTACATCCTTATAAAACAAATTTAAGGGGATGAAATTTGAAATGATTCGTTTTATCGTGGTGGAATTCTGCGTAAAATGAGCCTCAATAATACAAGTTTGCTCTAAAAATAAGCGAGACATTGACTGCAGAAGTTAGACTAAAACTAGTCATCAATATTTTTTCGACGCAATTAAATTTTTGACTTTCGGAAAACTTAAGAACGAATTCTAAGTTGAAAAATTGCGAGAAAAAGGACTGTGAAAACAGTTTCAATTTATCTGCAGTAATTTCCAAGATATCGAGCACAAATGGTTTCAAATATTCAAAAATTTGATCCAAAAATTCAGGCAGTTATTTGTTGACGTACGTTAAAAATTTGCCTGGTTTTAGATTCCGCTTAAAGTTTTGGGTTAAATAAGCACACTAAACTTGAGTTTGCAACACAAATAAACAAGACATTGACTAAAATCAGTTTTCAAGGAGTCTTTTTGGGGTAATTTCAATTTTTTTTTTGAGTAAAATTGACGTTTAATACTTTTGAGTAATACATCAATCAAAAGAGCAGCCCTAAATCTATGAACTGGCCAAATTTCAGACTAAACTGTCAAACAGTTCACGAGTGGCGGCCAAAAAACCAAAAATTGAAAATTTTTTATTGATTGAGAAAAAATCGATCATCGAATTTTGGGTATCTATTATAAAAAACAAAAGAGAAAAACGATGGCCCACACCATTTCTTTTTATCTGTTGTAGTTTCGAAGAGATGGAGCGTTAAAAATTTGAAATTTGAGCCCGGATTTAGAATCTGCGTGAAATTCTGCGTAAAATGAGCCCTATAAATTTAACTTTTTTCTAAAAATAAGCGATTTGATGTCCCGAAGCAAATAATGCGAAAAATTACTACTGTCTGTTGAGATTATGGCCGAAAAAAAAACAAAAAATCTGACTTTTAAGCGCACAAAATCGTTTGCCAAACTTTATCTACATACATGTTTCAGATATGCGTGCGTAAAAATAATTAACTTTGGAGAGGATAAATCTATTTCTCACTATAAAAATATATTGCTAGGAATAAATTTTAGAGCTTTTTTATTATGATAATAACTTATATAAAGAGGACCAGGTGAAGCAAACGTTGTAATAGCTAATTAAAAATAATGCTAATGTCTATGTTTTATTTAAATATGTATGCCCAGACCGACTTAACTGTTAAGATGATCATTAATTTAGTTGATGGATTATCTTGCAACTTAAATAGTGGTAAATACTGTAATTACCGGAGATAATTGGGCATGGGTCACAAAACAGCATTTTTCCATTTTCTAATCCACATTTTAATTTCACAATTTATATGTTTATCGACTTTTAACTAATAAAAAATATATTAAAAAGAGTTGTATTTATACTGACGCTTCTCTAAAGAAAAAAACGCATAAAATTCAAATCAGTGTAATATTTTTAACATCGGAATTAAGTAACGGTTTCTATAATTTGTTTTACAAGAAATAAAGTTTCTCACAGTACTTCTCCATAAATAAAAGTAATATAAATATGTTTTTGGAGCACACCACATTTGCGTGCTTTGAAATATTCGAAATCGGTTTAGATAAACTTGACACTTTTATTACCTCCTTCTTCTAAGTAACATTTATCAAGTAATTCCGGTTCAACTTTCTTCAATAAATAATGAAAAAAATGTTTAGTTGCTGGAGTGCCAAAATTACGCTCCGGAGGAAAAATCGCCGCTCGTTAAAGTCACCAAAAGACCATAAAAGTCCTGTTGAAGTGATTCTTGATCTTGGAACTTGTTTAAATCGATCAAGTTACAATTTATCGCGGATCCAATGGGCGCGAGTTTTTAAAGGTTTTGAATTCATTTTTTTTTCCTATTTAAGTTCCTAGCTTGATTTGCTATCCATTTCATGCCCAAAAAAAGGACAGTGAAAAAAATTACAAGCGTTTTTAGAGATCCATTTCGTGTCGGCGTAGAAATCACTTCCTTTTTTCTGTTAATTATGTAAAAACATAAAGATAATGGTAAATACGTGTCGCTTTCTTTAGAAGATTGTGTTTGGAATGCGAATCGCCATCATCCGCCTAATGCTTTTTTCTAGGGCGCTTGTAAAAAATTCGGACACTTGTCGAACAATCCAAGAAATTCGAAAGGTAACGGTGCGCACTAAAATTTATCGGATTTACACGTTATTAAAACAAATTAGCTCTGGCGTTATTTATAGTTTTTAATAACCGGAGACAGAAATGAATTCACACCGAAGCAGCAATGTGTGGAATCCTTCCTAAATTACAAGGTAGTTTTAAAATCGGTATTTAAGAACATGTCCTAGAGAATGCCGCATGCATTAAACCCAAACATATAGTTTCGGGAACAATGAACCTTCCAACTAATAGGTAAACGATCTGACAGGTAGTCGTCGATCCGCATTTTCCTTGATGATGAAATTCAATATAAATTTAAAAGGCTAATGCGCCGTTTACACGCTCACCTGTTGTGTTTCGCCGACCGTTCGCCTTTTTCGAACGATAAATTACGAGGCGAACACCCGTTTTAATGCTTGGCCCACAGGTGTTAACGAGGATTGGGTTTCGAGGTGATTCTCCGATTTTCTCACTACCGAAACTTGCTACCCAAACCGAGAAAATATCGTTAATTTTTATATCAACGATAAAATGCTAAACTATTAATATTTATATTAACTAAAGCTTTAAATTATGCGCCTGACCATGTTTGGGATTCCGAAAGATGGGAGAATTGACCTACGCAGATGACATTGTTTTTTATTACATATTGGGAAACGAGGCTCTTTACAGTTGATCAAATTTCAAAAAATATGGAAACATATTTGGAAGAGTTGTTCAAAAAAATTAGCTGTACCTTGCAAATGAACCTAAAATGCCCTACATTTGTGTCTGTTCTATGATTTTGTAATTCCATAAGAGTTAAAAGTAAAAACTTCTCCAAATTTTAGTGCTGTAGCGCTAACAAATCAAAAGATACAATTTTTTTTAATTTGAAAATGTTTTGTTAGTCGTAAAAATAAAAATTCTAAAATTTATATTTGTTGCTCTAGAATTTCGCAATTCAGTACAGTTAATAAACAAGTTAAATGTATAAATTATTTCTAATTTCATCGCTGTAGTGTTTTAAGAACCAATGATACTAATTTTAATGTATAAATCTGCAAATTTTTGTTTGTCATAAAAATAAAAATTTCTAAAATTAGTGTACGTTGCTCTAGACTTTTGTAATTTAGTGAAGATAATAAATGACTTAGAAGTAGCAACCTCCCCAAATTTCATAGCTGCAGTGCCAACACAATCAAGGCTATAAAATTTTTGGCTCATCATAAAAATAAAAATTTCTACCATTTTTATCTGTTGCTCTAGAATTTTGTAATTTTGTACAGTTAATAAATAAATCAAAAGTAGCAACCTCCGCAAATTTCATTGCAGTAGCGCCAACAAAACTGAGGATACAAATTTTATTGTAAAATTTTGAAAATTTTTGGCTGATTCTAAAAATAAAAAAATTTAAAATTTGGGTTTGTTGCTCTAAACTTTTGTAGTTAAGTGTAGTTAATAAATTACTAAAAAGTAACAACCTCCTCAAATTTCATCGCCATAGTGCCAACAGAACTAAAGATACAAATTTTAATATTAAAGTATAAAAATTTCTGGTTCATAATAAAAATAAAAATTACTAACATTCTTGTCTGTTGCTCTAGAATTTTGTAATTTTGTACAGTTAATAAATAAGTCAAAAGTAGAAACTTCTGAAAATTTCATCGCAGTAGCGCCAACAGAACCAAAGATACAAATTTTATTGTAAAATTTTGAAAATTTTTGGCTGATTCTAAAAATAAAAAAAATTAAAATTTGAGCTTGTTGCTCTAAACTTTTGTAGTTAAGTATAGTTAATAAATTGCTAAAAAGAGCAACCTCCTCAAATTCCATCGCCATAGTGCCAACAGAACTAAAGATACAAAATTTAATATTAAAGTTTTAAAATTTCTGGCTCATCATAAAAATAAAAATTTCCAACATTCTTGTCTGTTGCTCTAGAATTTTGTAATTTTGTACAGTTAATAAATAAGTCAAAGATGACATTAAACGTCTTTAGAGTTGTAAATACGCAAAATTGTTTTCCTTCAAACGTAAAACTGTCGGATTTACACAATTTGATGCAAAAATGAGACTTTTGAAAGCTGTTTCGCAGAACAAAAGAAAGTTCCTGGTCGATTTTTTCGCTCATTGTTGCAAAATTAATTGGTCATAAAACGGCGTAAATCTCGTAAAAATCGTAGAAACTGAAAGGCCGGTAGGTGCGCCACTACGATTTTAGTGCGATCAATTAAGATGATGAAAACAGATAACGGCTAACTGTTGTTGTGTCTGTCTCCAGTGAGATAATAAAATCCGTTATAATTAATAGTTTTGCAATAATTGAGAGGGCACCAGATAATCTGTAATTATCTGGCGCGCCCGGATTTTTCCGGGGTATCAGGTGGCGTCCGGCGTCTGCTGCATCGTAGCGCGCAATAGGAAATCGTCTCCTAAAATTCGATTTTAATGTAATTGTCGATTCGATGAAGGCAGTTACGCACAAATGCTCCAGAACAAATTTACATCCAAAGGAATCGGTTGACATGTCTACTTATCTAGCGGCTAAAGAATGTCCTTATACGTATTTAGATTGTGTAGCGACGCATGGAAGAATGGGTTCTATGCGACAAAGGATGCCGACGGATTTTTCTTGTTTTACAACAGACAATGTTACAGATATTGCAGGATTGAGGACAAGACACCGCTTTTAAATCCTGACGCTATCAACAGAGATGGCATAATTTATTCAAAAAATAATGAGGCGATCATTTTTGTAATTTGTTCTTGGCGCGGGTTTTAGGCCATAATTAACACAATTTCTGGTTGCACTAGAGTCATGAAATTTTGTGGATTTTAAATTTACAGATGTTTTTTGAATGCGCTAATTTGCAGAAATTTACAAGAAAAAATATGAATTTTGGAAATTTCGAATTTATTTTTTTCTCTTTTAAATTGTTTTGATTTGACAGTTGTAAGTTGCTACTATTAACTTGTTTATTACCTGTACTGAATAACAAAGTTCTAGAGCAACAAACACAAAATTTGTAAATTTTTGTCTTTAAGACAAGCCAAAAATTTTTTAATTTTTACATTAAAATTTGTATCTTTAGTTCAGTTGGCACTGCGGCAATGAAATTTGAGGTGGTTGCTACTTTGTAGCAATTCATTAACTACACTTAACTACAAAAGCTTAGAGCAACAAACCCAAATTTTAGAAATTTTTATTTTTAGAATTAGCCAAAAATTTTTAAAATTTTACAATAAAATTTGTATCTTTGGTTCTGTTGGCGCTACTGCGATGAAATTTGCAGAAGTTTCTACGTTTGACTTATTTATTAACTGTACAAAATTACAAAATTCTAGAGCAACAGACAAGAATGTTAGAAATTTTTATTTTTATATTGAGCCAGAAATTTTTAAACTTTAATATTAAAATTTGTATCTTTAGTTCTGTTGGCACTATGGCGATGAAATTTGAGGAGGTTGCTTCTTTTTAGTAATTTATTAACTACACTTAACTACAAAAGTTTAGAGTAGCAAACCCAAATTCTAAATTTTTTTATTTTTAGAATCAGCCAAAAATTTTCAAAATTTTACAATAAAATTTGTATCTTCAGTTTTGTTGGCGCTACTGCAATGAAATTTGCGGAGGTTACTACTTTTGATTTATTTATTAACTGTACAAAATTACAAAATTCTAAAGCAACAGATAAAAATGGTAGAAATTTTTATTTTTATGATGAGCCAAAAATTTTAATAAAAATTTTAGAATTTTTTGCTTGCACCACGATCTCGAAATCCAAAATTTTCTATTAAATTCTATAAGTTCGATAATTTTAACACTACATGCATGAAATTTCGTAAATTTATTCACTAAGAGGCGCTAATTAGATCCACCAAATTACAAAATGTTATAACAAAAAATGTCATCTTTATAATTTTTTTTGTGGAACCAAGTCAAAATTCAAATTTTTCTATGAAATTGCGTGAATCTGACATTTTTTAGTCCAAAACAATATTTTTTTGTGTTCACTGCTTTGAAGACGTTTATTAGGTGCATAAAATTACAAAATTTTTGATCAAAAAACCAGGATTTTAGAATTTGTCATTTGCACCACGAGCTTGAAATCCAAAATTTTTTGTTAGATTCTGTTAGTTCGTCAATTTTAACACTAAAACCATAAAGTTTTGTGAATTTATTAATTTACACGCTATTATTAAAAGCATAAAATTACACCAATTTACAACAAAGAAATGAAAGTTTTAAAAATTTTTTATTGTAAAACCAAGTCAAAATTAAAATTGTGTAAATCCGATAGTTTTAAACCTAAAGCAATGAAATTGTGTGCGTTGATTATTCAGAAGACGCTTATTAGGTCCACAAAATTCTAAAATTATAGAACAAGAAATAATAACTTTATAATTTTTTGTTAGCACCACGAGCTTAAAATCCAAAATTTTCTTTTAAATTCTGTAAGGTTGGTAATTTTAACACTAAAAGCATGAAATTTTGTAGATTTATTAAGTAAGAGACGTTTATTAAATCCACTAAATTATAAAATTTTACAACAAAAAATTACGTTTGTAGAATTTTTTGTTTGCACCACGAGTTGGAAATGCAAATTTGTATATTTCACTCTGTAAGTTCGACACTTTTAATATTAAAGCCATGAAATTTAGTGAAGTTATTGATTCATAGGTGTTTATTGGGTGCACTAAATTACAGAAATTTGCATCAAAAAATGAGAATTTTACAATTTTTTCTTTGAAGGACGAATTCAAAATTGCATGTTCCTTTATAATTTTTTCATATTTTTTTATTTTTATTTTGGATTCGCTTTGTTCCTAAATTTCTTGATTCTTGAGCTTTCTTCACTTTCTTTGCTACTTTCAGGAAGATGAACCAACCATTTACTTCTATTTTATTCCTAATGTATCTTAGATTCGTTGAGAGGTGGATGCGATGGTCGTGGGTGTAAAATCCATAAAGGATTTTTCAGGATAGTAAATGAAACAATTAGTATAAAACGTTCTTACGTAACAAACAGTTGGAATGAGTCTCACAGTCGGTAGCCCCGCATCTCCCAAACACAACCTTTTATTTTGGATGACTTGCTTTTTACAAAGCAAATAGATGAGCGAAATTGGTTTACCGTAATGTTTTGTTTTTAAACAGAGTGCTTTCGTTTCAAGCCTTCCTCGCATCCTGGCCTCGGGACGTTTGGGAAAAAACAGAAGGAGGAGGAGGAGATGACGAATCAATCGCGCGAGAGAGAAAGCTTCTCCGAAACGAAGAAAAAAACGGGAGCTTGATTGATGATGAACAGGCAGCGAGTTCCGTGTTACAATACGGTTTGGAGAAACAATCAAGTGTTTATCTGGCAAACAAAAACGAAATATACTGATTGTTTTACGAGGCGGTATATTTAGCTACTGAATTCAACAGAAATGAGGCAGAGTGGGCCGCTTTAGTGGAAACGTAATGGTGATGTTGAAAGAGTGAGCAAGGAGGGAAACAAAGCAGTTCATAAATCCTCCCGAACACATGGAATTGTTTAACTTGGGAGCGATGATTGAGTACATAAAACAGCCGTGTAAATAAACAGGGTTTTATGGAGGCTTTCTTTTAAGTAGCGAACTACGTCAATTTCTTCCGCTGCACTCGGCTCAGGTTGAAAAAATTTATTTGCTGATAAAAAGCAAACTCTGGAAATAAATACGACGCTGAATAATAATTTTCAGATCGGTCTTGTGTTTGGGCAAGACGACTCGAACAAACGCCTCTGAGGCTTTCCATTAACTTCTTTCGACTTGCCAATCTGACGGGCTTTGAAGATGAAAACAACTCGGAATTTCTTTCTGTTTTCTTTGCACTTTCGCGGGGGGCTCTACTGCTCAAATCTAATTTCCAGGCGATCATAATAGGCGCGTCTGTTTGGCATAACAGCCATAAAAAGTAATCTAGTTTACACATTTCTCTGTATATTTTTTTGTTCTTTGCACCGAATAACATAAATTTAGAACAAAAAATAAAAAAAACACAAAATTTTCTTTAAAATAGTGTAAATTCCACAGCTTTAAACCTGAAGCACTAAAATTTTGTGAATTTACCACTTTGAAGGCATTTAGTGGGTGTACAGGAATAGAATTAGAATTTTGCACCACGAGCTCGAAATTCAAAAATTTACATTAAATTCTGTACGTTTGACAATTTAATTGCTAAGGCCATGAAATTGTGCGGATTTATTAGTGTAGAGGTGTTTAATAGATGCACTGAGTTACAGAAATTTTAGATTTTTTTTTTTTAAAGAATGGAGTCAAAATACATTTTTTTTAAAAATAGTTAAAATTCAACAGTTTTAAATCCAAAGCACTAAATTTTGTGGATTTATTATTCTGAAAGCGTTTAGTGAGTGTACAAAATTACAGAATTTTATAACAAGAAATAACACTATTCGAATTTTTTGTTTGCACCACGAGCTCAAAATTCAAAAATTTACATTAAATTTTGTAAGTTCGACAATTTTAATGTTAAAACCATCAGATTTTGTGGATTTATTAGTGTTTATTAGATGCTCTGAGTTACAGAGATTTTGAACAAAAAATAAAAATTTTAGAATTTTTTTTGTAGAATGGAGTAAAATGCATTTTTTTAAATAGTGTAAATTCGGCAGTTTTAAATCTAAAGCACTAAAATTTTGTAGATTTACTAGTTTGCAGGCGTTAATTAGGTGTATAAAATTACAGAATTTTATATCAAAAAATAACAATTTTGGAATTTTTCGTTTGCACCACAAGCTCAAAATCCAAAAATTTACATTAAATTTTGTAGGTTCGACAATTTTAATGTTAAAACCATCAGATTTTGTGGATTTATTAGTGTTTATTAGATGCTCTGAGTTACAGAGATTTTGAACAAAAAATAAAAATTTTAGAATTTTTTTTGTAGAATGGAGTAAAATGCATTTTTTTAAATAGTGTAAATTCGGCAGTTTTAAATCTAAAGCACTAAAATTTTGTAGATTTACTAGTTTGCAGGCGTTAATTAGGTGTATAAAATTACAGAATTTTATATCAAAAAATTAAAATCTTGGAATTTTTCGTTTGCACCACAAGCTCAAAATCCAAAAATGTACATTAAATTTTGTAGGTTCGACAATTTTAATGTTAAAACCATCAGATTTTGTGGATTTATTAGTGTTTATTAGATGCTCTGAGTTACAGAAATTTTGAACAAAAAGTAAAAATTTTAGAATTTTTTTTGAAAAATGGTGTAAAATGCATTTTTTTTAAATAGTGTAAATTCGGCAGTTTTTAATCTAAAGCACTAAAATTTTGTAGATTTACTAGTTTGCAGGCGTTTATTAGGTGTATAAAATTACAGAATTTTATATCAAAAAATAACAATTTTGGAATTTTTCGTTTGCACCACAAGCTCAAAATCCAAAAATTTACATTAAATTTTGTAGGTTCGACAATTTTAATGTTAAAACCATCAGATTTTGTGGATTTATTAGTGTTTATTAAATGCTCTGAGTTACGGAAATTTTGAACAAAAAATAAAAATTTTAGAATTTTTTTTGAAGAATGGAGTAAAATGCATTTTTTTTTTAAATAGTGTAAATTCGGCAGTTTTTAATCTAAAGCACTAAAATTTTGTAGATTTACTAGTTTGCAGGCGTTAATTAGGTGTATAAAATTACATAATTTTATATCAAAAAATAACAATCTTGGAATTTTTCGTTTGCACCACAAGCTCAAAATCCAAAATTTACATTAAATTTTGTAGGTTCGACAATTTTAATGTTAAAACCATCAGATTTTGTGGATTTATTAGTGTTTATTAGATACTCTGAGTTACAGAAATTTTGAACAAAAAATAAAAAATTCAGAATTTTTTTTGAAGAATGGAGTAAAATGCTTTTTTTTTAAATAGTGTAAATTCGGCAGTTTTTAATCTAAAGCACTAAAATTTTGTAGATTTACTAGTTTGCAGGCGTTAATTAGGTGTATAAAATTACAGAATTTTATATCAAAAAATAACAATCTTGGAATTTTTCGTTTGCACCACAAGCTCAAAATCCAAAATTTCCATTAAATTTTGTAGGGTCGACAATTTTAATATTAAAACCATCAGATTTTGTGGATTTATTAATGTTTATTAGATGCTCTGAGTTACAGAAATTTTGAACAAAAAATAAAAATTTTAGAATTTTTTTTGTAGAATGGAGTAAAGTGCATTTTTTTTAAATAGTGTAAATTCGGCAGTTTTAAATCTAAAGCACTAAAATTTTGTGGATTTACTACTTTGCAGGCGTTTATTAGGTGTCCAAAATTACAGAATTTTATATCAAAAAATAACAATCTTGGAATTTTTCGTTTGCACCACAAGCTCAAAATCCAAAAATTTACATTAAATTTTGTCGGTTCGACAATTTTAATGTTAAAACCATCAGATTTTGTGGATTTATTAGTGTTTATTAGATGCTCTGAGTTACAGAGATTTTGAACAAAAAATAAAAATTTTAGTATTTTTTTTAGAAGAATTAAGTCAAAATTCAAAATTTTCTTTAAAATAGTGTAAATTTGACAGTTTAAAATCAGAAGCACTGAAATTTTGTAATTTTATTACTTTGAAGACGTTAAGTGGGTGTACAAAATTACAGAATTTTAGATAAAAAAATAATAATCTTGAAATGTTTCGTTCACGAGCTCGAAGTTCAAAAATTTACATCAAATTTTGTAGGTTTGTCAATTTTTTTGATAAAGCCATCAAATTTTATGGATTTATTAGTGTAGAGATGTTTGTTAGATGCCCTGAGTTACAGAAATTTAGAACAAAAAATTAAAAATTTCAGAGTTGCAAAAATTATCTCACGAAAGATTGTTTTTAGAATTTTACCAAATTTTGAAAGAAGAAACAAAAATTTTAGAATTTTTATTTATTATTAACGTATCAGTATAAAAATTATGAACAGCACTCCCTCCGAAACTTCACAGCACAAGTCGCTCTCAAACTGACAATACCAGTCCCGGCTTAATAAAATTTTGCCTCGCTTTAAATTTTCCTAATCGAGAAACCGATAGAATGTGGAGTCGTGTAATTATCAATGATTGTGCAGTGATTCACATATGGAAACATCTAATTGGATAACATTTTTGAAAGAAATCGTCACACTTTCGTTATTGCAGCCTTACAAATTGCATCTGGTTTTTGCAGTAATTTGAAAAATGCCATGCACTCGCAATAAATCGCAGTGTTTGGCACAAAGAAGATTGAATTCTGGATCTTTGGCGTCGCACGCACTATTATTGACATAAAGTTGACGCAATTTATTCTCTTTGGAACGACGTTCCATCCCTAGGTGTAATTTGCAATAAATTAAATCTGTCGTAATTTTTCCGTTCACAAATCATTTCCTATATAATAGGCGTATTATCACCATCTGCATCTCAATTGAAACAGAGATTACGAGCATCGGAGTTAATGCATCTGTCAGAGATCCACTTCTTTCGGTTTGCGCGAAGAACATTAATTGCCGTGTAAGAAGCGGTCTACACAATTATCTTTTTTGCTCGGCTTAAAACACAAGAACAACTCGCGCATAAATAGGGAGTTATTGCGCCATTATTGCACTCACTCAGACTAAAATTTGAATTTCCCGTGAGTGTTGCAAGAAAAAGAATCCAAGACGATGCTTATCTTAATTGTGAAGCCGGAGATAATGAATCTCAATCCATCGCTGATATTTATGTTTTATGCGACTTGGGCGGAGGCACTGCGCATGTCTTGATTAAGATGTACAAACTATTATGCTTTTAAGACGGTATTAAATCGTAATTAGTGGACAACGACCTGCGACAAAACCTGTCTTTGTTATTAAAACTGGAGCGTTCAAGACGTCGCTTCTCACAAGGATTATATTGTTGGTTTAATCCGACGGCTTAAGTTACGCTTTAATCGATTTGTTTTGGTCGTTGAAAATTCAAATCTGATGATTTATAGACGAGCGCTTCTTTAATCGGCCAAAAATTGATTTTCTACAATGGCTGTAGAGTTGACAGTTTGATTGTCGTTTTAACTTCGAAATGACACGCTTTTAAACCCAAGTGCGAAGAGTGCATATAAGTGACATGATCAATTGGTGTAAGTTTGGTAATTTTAACACTATGAACTTGATAATTAGTTGTTAATAAACTGTGCTGAAAGTATAAATTATTGTGCAAAAAAAAAACAGATTCTAGCAATTTTTATTTTCAGGCCAAACAAAAATTTTTGATTAAAACTAGTCAAACACCATTGATTCTATTGGTAGTTTTAACTTTATCATAAAATTTGGTGACGATAATACACATTGGCTGTTTATCAATTGTGACAAAATTCAAAATTATTGTACAAAAAAAAACAGATTCTAGAAATTTTTATTTTTAGGACTAACTAAAAATTTCAAAAAAAAATAAACTCTGTAATAATGGTATCTTTGACTCTATAAACATAAAATTTGGTGAGGATACTACACATTAGCTGCTTATCAATTGTGCCAAATTTCAAAATTATTGTACAAACAAACAAGTTGTAAAAAATTTAATTTTTAGAACTAACTAAAAATTTCAAGAAAACAATTCAAACTTTGTAATATTGCTATATTTGAGTCTATAAACATGAAATTTGGTGATGATACTACATATTGATTGTTTATTAATTGTGCCAAAATTCAAAATTATTCTACAAAAAAAACAGATTCTAGAAATTTTTATTTTTAGGACTAACTAAAAATTTCAAAAAAAAATAAACACTGTAATAATGGTATCTTTGACTCTATAAACATAAAATTTGGTGAGGATACTACACATTAGCTGCCTAGCAATTGTGCCAAATTTCAAAATTATTATACAAAAAAACAAATTGTAAAAAATTTTATTTTTAGAACTAACTAAAAATTTCAAGAAAACAATTCAAACTTTGTAATATTGCTATATTTGACTCTATAAACATGAAATTTGGTGAGGATACTACCTATCGATTGTTTATTAATTGTGCCAAAATTTAAAATTATTGTACAAAGAAAACATATTTTAGAAATTTTTAATTTCAGGACTAATTGAAAATTAAAAAAAAAATATTTAAACTTAGTAATTTTAACATTTTTGACTCTATAAACATGAAATTTGGTGATGATACTACATATTAATTGTTTATTAATTGTGCCAAAATTCAAAATTATTGTACAAAAAAAACAGATTCTAGAAATTTTTATTTTTAGGACTAACTAAAAATTTCAAAAAAAATAAACACTGTAATAATGGTATCTTTGACTCTATAAACATAAAATTTGGTGAGGATACTACACATTAGCTGCCTAGCAATTGTGCCAAATTTCAAAATTATTATACAAAAAAACAAATTGTAAAAAATTTTATTTTTAGAACTAACTAAAAATTTCAAGAAAACAATTCAAACTTTGTATTATTGCTATATTTGACTCTATAAACATGAAATTTGGTGAGGATACTACCTATCGATTGTTTATTAATTGTGCCAAAATTTAAAATTATTGTACAAAGAAAACAGATTTTAGAAATTTTTAATTTCAGGACTAATTAAAAATTAAAAAAAAAATATTTAAACTTAGTAATTTTAACATTTTTGACTCTATAAACATGAAATTTGGTGATGATACTACATATTAATTGTTTATTAATTGTGCCAAAATTCAAAATTATTGTACAAAAAAAACAGATTCTAGAAATTTTTATTTTTAGGACTAACTAAAAATTTCAAAAAAAAATAAACACTGTAATAATGGTATCTTAGACTCTATAAACATAAAATTTGGTGAGGATACTACACATTAGCTGCCTAGCAATTGTGCCAAATTTCAAAATTATTGTACAAAAAAACAAATTGTAAAAAATTTTATTTTTAGAACTAACTAAAAATTTTAAGAAAACAATTCAAACTTTGTAATATTGCCATATTTGACTCTATAAACATGAAATTTGGTGAGGATACTACCTATCGATTGTTTATTAATTGTGCCAAAATTTAAAATTATTGTACAAAGAAAACATATTTTAGAAATTTTTAATTTCAGGACTAATTAAAAATTAAAAAAAAAATATTTAAACTTAGTAATTTTAACATTTTTGACTCTATAAACATGAAATTTGGTGATGATACTACATATTGATTGTTTATTAATTGTGCCAAAATTCAAAATTATTGTACAAAAAAAACAGATTCTAGAAATTTTTATTTTTAGGACTAACTAAAAATTTCAAAAAAAAATAAACACTGTAATAATGGTATCTTTGACTCTATAAACATAAAATTTGGTGAGGATACTACACATTAGCTGCCTAGCAATTGTGCCAAATTTCAAAATTATTGTACAAAAAAACAAATTGTAAAAAATTTTATTTTTAGAACTAACTAAAAATTTCAAGAAAACAATTCAAACTTTGTAATATTGCCATATTTGACTCTATAAACATGAAATTTGGTGAGGATACTACCTATCGATTGTTTATTAATTGTGCCAAAATTTAAAATTATTGTACAAAGAAAACATATTTTAGAAATTTTTAATTTCAGGACTAATTAAAAAATAAAAAAAAAATATTTAAACTTAGTAATTTTAACATTTTTGACTCTATAAACATGAAATTTGGTGATGATACTACATATTAATTGTTTATTAATTGTGCCAAAATTCAAAATTATTGTACAAAAAAAACAGATTCTAGAAATTTTTATTTTTAGGACTAACTAAAAATTTCAAAAAAAAATAAACACTGTAATAATGGTATCTTTGACTCTATAAACATAAAATTTGGTGAGGATACTACACATTAGCTGCCTAGCAATTGTGCCAAATTTCAAAATTATTGTACAAAAAAACAAATTGTAAAAAATTTTATTTTTAGAACTAACTAAAAATTTCAAGAAAACAATTCAAACTTTGTAATATTGCTATATTTGACTCTATAAACATGAAATTTGGTGAGGATACTACCTATCGATTGTTTATTAATTGTGCCAAAATTTAAAATTATTGTACAAAGAAAACATATTTTAGAAATTTTTAATTTCAGGACTAATTAAAAATTTAAAAAAAAATATTTAAACTTAGTAATTTTAACATTTTTGACTCTATAAACATGAAATTTGGTGATGATACTACATATTGATTGTTTATTAATTGTGCCAAAATTCAAAATTATTGCACAAAGAAAACAGATTCTAGAAATTTTTAATTTCAGGACTAACTAAAAATTTCCAAAAAAATAGTCAAATTCTGTTATATTAGTAACTTTGGCCCTAGAAACATGAAATTTGGTGAAAATACTACATAATGGTTGCTTATTATTTGTGCCAAAATTTAAAATTATTGTACTAAAAAGTCAGATTCTAGAAATTTTTATTTTCAGAACAAACTAAAATTCAAATAAAACTAGTCACACCTGTGCTATTGGTAATTTTGACTCTATAAACATACCATTTGGTGAGGATACTACACATTAGTTGTTAATAAATTGTGCCAAAATTTAAAATTATTGTACAAAAAAGACAGATTTTAGAAATTTTTAATTTCAGGACTAATTAAAAATTAAAAAAAAATATTTAAACTTAGTAATTTTAACATTTTTGACTCTATAAACATGAAATTTATTGATGATACTACATATTGATTGTTTATTAATTGTGCCAAAATTCAAAATTATTGTACAAAAAAAACAGATTCTAGAAATTTTTATTTTTAGGACTAACTAAAAATTTCAAAAAAAAATAAACACTGTAATAATGGTATCTTTGACTCTATAAACATAAAATTTGGTGAGGATACTACACATTAGCTGCCTAGCAATTGTACCAAATTTCAAAATTATTGTACAAAAAAACAAATTGTAAAAAATTTTATTTTTAGAACTAACTAAAAATTTCAAGAAAACAATTCAAACTTTGTAATATTGCCATATTTGACTCTATAAACATGAAATTTGGTGAGGATACTACCTATCGATTGTTTATTAATTGTGCCAAAATTTAAAATTATTGTACAAAGAAAACATATTTTAGAAATTTTTAATTTCAGGACTAATTAAAAATTTAAAAAAAAATATTTAAACTTAGTAATTTTAACATTTTTGACTCTATAAACATAAAATTTGGTGATGATACTACATATTGATTGTTTATTAATTGTGCCAAAATTCAAAATTATTGCACAAAGAAAACAGATTCTAGAAATTTTTAATTTCAGGACTAACTAAAAATTTCCAAAAAAATAGTCAAATTCTGTTATATTAGTAACTTTGGCCCTAGAAACATGAAATTTGGTGAAAATACTACATAATGGTTGCTTATTATTTGTGCCAAAATTTAAAATTATTGTACTAAAAAGTCAGATTCTAGAAATTTTTATTTTCAGAACAAACTAAAATTCAAATAAAACTAGTCACACCTGTGCTATTGGTAATTTTGACTCTATAAACATACCATTTGGTGAGGATACTACACATTAGTTGTTAATAAATTGTGCCAAAATTTAAAATTATTGTACAAAAAAGACAGATTTTAGAAATTTTTAATTTCAGGACTAATTAAAAATTAAAAAAAAATATTTAAACTTAGTAATTTTAACATTTTTGACTCTATAAACATGAAATTTGGTGATGATACTACATATTGATTGTTTATTAATTGTGCCAAAATTTAAAATTATTGTACTAAAAAGTCAGATTCTCAAAATTTTTATTTTCAGAACAAACTAAAAAATTCAAATAAAACTAGTCAAACCTGTGCTACTGGTAATTTTGACTCTATAAACATACAATTTGGTGAGGATACTACACATTAGTTGTTAATAAATTGTGCCAAAATTTAAAATTATTGTACAAAAAAAACAGATTCTAAAAATTTTTAATTTCAGGGCTAACTAAAAATTTCAAAAAAAAATAGTAAAACCCTGTAATATTGGTAATTTTGACTTTATAAACATGCACTTTGGTGACGATACTACACAGTGGCTGCTTATCAATTATGCCTAAATTTAAAATTATTGTACAAAAAAGACAGATTCCAGAAATCTTTATTTTCAGGGTTAACTAAAAATTTCCAAAAAAATAGTCAAACTCTGTTATATTGGTAACTTTGGCCCTAGAAACATAAAATTTGGTGAAAATACTACATATTAGTTGCTTATTAATTGTGCCAAAATTTAAAATTATTGTACAAAAAAGTCAGATTCTAAAAATTTTTTTTTCAGAACAAACTAAAAAATTTAAAAAAATAATAGTTAAATACTGTAATATTAGTAATTTTGACACTATAAACATAAAATTTGGTGAGAATACTACACATTGGCTGTTTATCAATTGTGCTAAAATTTAAAATTATTGTGCAAAAAAGACAAATTCTAGAAATTTTTATTTTCAGGCCAAACTAAAGATTTTAAATGAAACTAGTCAAACCTGTTCTATTGGTAATTTTTACTCTATAAACATACAATTTGGTGAGGATACTACACATTAGTTGTTAATGAATTGTGTCAAAATTCAAAATTATTGTGCAAAAATGACGTCTAAAAATTTTTATTTTCAGAACAAACTAAAAATTTCGAAATAATGTGGTCAAAAACTGTAATTTTGATAATTTTAACGCTAAGAACAGGAAATTTTGGAAGAATACTACACATTAGTTGTTTATTAATTGTACCAAAATTAAAAATTGTAGAGCAAAAAAGACAGTTTATAGAAATTTTTATTTTCAAGACGAGCTAAAAATTAAAAAAAAATGTGGTCAAATTGAGTAATTTTAATAATTTTGTAGATTGCCGATGTAATTAATTTTTATAAATTCGTCTAAGTGAAGAAAAGCTGAAACTGAAAATAATAAAAGTACAGTACCGGACAGGTAATTCAAGATAAAAATTCCCATTCACCGGCTCTGTGCGAGCTTGGTCTTCTTTCACCTCGAAAAGCAGCTCATCCTGAACTAAAAAACTTTCTCTTTAGATTGTTTATGCAAATCGAAAATTATACCCCGAAGAGAAAATAAACGCCTCGATTTTTCCAAAGTGTGGAATCTGCTGTGCAGGTAATTATCCGATTACAAAACGAAGTAGACACGATTACGTTACAGCTGCACCAATTGACTTTCTTCTTTGTTTTGAAAAATGAATTTCAAATCCATCGGCTTTCATTATCCTGTTGCAATTTGTCTCAAGGTCTTTCGACCGTAATGAGTCTAACCACTAAATATTTGGAATATCTGGTAAAACAATTGAGTGGAGTGGTTGAAAAGCTCTCGTAATTTACGAGTATCGCGGTGGTTTATTTGTGTGCTTAATAACACATATCACCGTGACTTTCCTACAAATAAACGGACAATAAAAGTTAAGCCGAGACAAAAGGAACGTTTTACGAGATACTAAACAAACATGTTCTCTAAAAATACCAACAACGAGTCTCCCATCAGCGATCATTGTTCTTCGAGTTCTTCCATCACTCCGCGTCTCACCAAAAGCACAATTAACAGGAACGTGTGTAAATATTTCAAGACGCTCGTATATTTCGGGCGTTGCGCTCAAATGGTCAAAATTACACGCCAACACATGATCTGTTTTACGTGTCGGTTGACAATGGAGGTATTTTGGCGTAAAGACAATGAAAGATTACGCCACTATTTACCGATTTCCACCTAGTTAATTCTTATTTTACATTTAACTAACTTGTTTATGTCCTTCAATTTGAAACTTTGATAGACAGAGAAATAATTGTTCTTGACTTTTTTTTTAATTATAGATTAAAGTACTAAAGAAAATAAATTAAAAACCAACGGGCTTCGCTATAAAAAATCGAACAGTACGCGAAAAATTTCTAAATTTTATAGCAACACAAAAGGACTAAACCAGTGAATTAGCAGATTCTTTATCAAAATGCCAAAAGACTGCTATTAATCATTTTTGTGAGTTTGTAATAATTTAATTCATGGAATTGCACAGTTAGGTACCGAAACAATCATTTTTTATCGAAATTAGAACCTAGGTCGCCCTTGAAATCGGTAAATTTCGCTTTTTCCTGGCTTTGAAATTTGATTTGAGATTCCTTATTTGTTATATGAAACAAAGATGGCAACTAAGAAGCTAACTCTCATTTAACATTTAACAAAGAACTATAACTTCGTTGTTTGTTTTTCGATTTTTTAAACTCTCATCGATAATTGCGCTTGGCAATTTTTTTAACTTGAGATTAAAAATAAATAAATACTTAAAATGTACTAAAAACAATAAATTAAAAACCAACGGACTTCGCTATAAAAAACGAACTGGAAAATGTTTAAATCATACAGGCTGCATTTACTTCGATTGTAGTTAACTTGTATTTAAGAATTAGTAAAGAAATATGACTTCGTTGTTTATGTCCTTCGATTTTTGAAACTTTGATAGGTAGAAATAATGGCGCTTGGCATATTTTTTTTGAATTTTAGATTAAAAATAAATAATAAAAAGTACAAAGAAAAATAATTTAATAACCAACGGGTTTCGGTATAAGAAATTGAACCGGAAAATAATGTTTTTTATTACTCTTTACATATTCTTTAAGACAGAGAAAAATAATCCCCATTAGATGAAAAACAAACGATTTTAGGTTTCTCTAAAAATATATTATTTGGGGATACTAAAGAAAAAAATCTGTGTATTCCAATAAAATTTTCGTTGTACGACCAAAAAAATGCCACCAATTTTTTTAAGATCCTGTAATTTCTTTATTTTTTATGCGATTTTAATGATATTTGTGGAAATTAGTACTCTCGACTGCCTTATTAAGAGTGTCGATTCAGAAAAATTTAGACCAAAAAAGAAAGTTTTTAGAAATTTTGATTTCGAAGAGCAAAGATAAATTTCTGTTTTTTGACCAAAGAAAAATGTGATCAAAAATTTCTAACGACCTGTAAGTTCTTCATTTTTAATGCCACTCTAACCAAATTTGTGGAATTTGTAAGTCTTGACTGTCTTATTAAGAGTGCCGATTCAGAAAAATTTAGACCAAAAAAGAGAATATTTAGAATTTTTTATTTGGACAACGGGAAAAATGTCTTTTTTAACGCTGTAATTTCGTTATTTTTAGTACGACAGAACCGAAATTTACGCATGTTGCTTCTTTTGTTTGTTTTAGTAAGATCACTAATTTGCAAAAATTTAGATCAAAAAGTCGAATTTGTAAAAATTTTCGTTTAAGACCCAAAAATGACACCAATTTTTTTTAAGATCCTGTATTTCTTTATTTTTCTGCAATTTTAACGACATTTGTGAAGATTATAGAAAAATTTAGACCAAAAAAGAGAATTTTTAGAAATTATGACTCCAAAGAGCAAAGAAATATTTTTGTTTTTTGACCAAAACAAAATGTGATCAAAATATTTTAACGACCTGTAAGTTCTTCATTTTTAATGCCACGCTAACCAAATTTGTAGAGTTTATAAGTCTTGACTGTCTTATTAAGAGTGCCGATTCAGAAAAATTTAGACCAAAAAGAAAAATATTAAGAAAATTTCATTTGGACAATTGTGAAAATATCAATTTTTTCAACATTGTAATTTCGAAATTTATGCATGTTGTTTCTTTTGTTTGTTTTAGTAATATCACTAATTTGAAAAATTTAGATCAATAAGTCAAATTTTTAGAAATTTTCGTCTAAGACCAAAAAATGCCAACAATTTTTTTTAAGATCCTGTATTTCTTTATTTTTCTGCGATTTTAACGACATTTGTGAAGATTATAGAAAAATTTAGACCAAAAAAGAGAATTTTTAGAAATTTTATTCCAAAGAGCAAAGAAATATTTTTGTTTTTTGACCAAAACAAAATGTGATAAAAATATTTTAACGACCTGTAAGTTCTTCATTTTTAATGCCACGCTAACCAAATTTGTAGAGTTTATAAGTCTTGACTGTCTTATTAAGAGTGCCGATTCAGAAAAATTTAGACCAAAAAGAAAAATATTTAGAAAATTTCATTTGGACAATTGTGAAAATATCAATTTTTTCAACACTGTAATTTCGAAATTTATGCATGTTGTTTCTTTTGTTTGTTTTAGTAATATCACTAATTTGAAAAATTTAGATTAAAAAGTCAAATGTTTAGAAATTTTCGTCGAAGACCAAAAAATGTCAACAATTTTTTTAAGATCCTGTATTTCTTTATTTTTCTGCGATTTTAACGACATTTGTGAAGATTATAGAAAAATTTAGACCAAAAAAGAGAATTTTTAAAAATTTTGATTCCAAAGAGCAAAGAAATATTTTTGTTTTTTGACCAAAACAAAATGTGATCAAAAATTTTTAACGACCTGTAAGTTCTTCATTTTTAATGCCACGCTAACCAAATTTGTAGAGTTTATAAGTCTTGACTGTCTTATTAAGAGTGCCGATTCAGAAAAATTTAGACCAAAAAGAAAAATATTTAGAAAATTTCATTTGGACAATTGTGAAAATATCAATTTTTTCAACACTGTAATTTCGAAATTTATGCATGTTGTTTCTTTTGTTTGTTTTAGTAATATCACTAATTTGAAAAATTTAGATCAAAAAGTCAAATTTTTAGAAATTTTCGTTTAAGATTCAAAAATGACACCAATTTTTTTTAAGATCCAGTATTTCTTTATTTTTTATGCGATTTTAACGACATTTGTGGAGATTATCACTCTTGACTGCCGATTTACAAAAATTTAGAGCGAAAAGGAGAATTTTTACAAAATTTTTATTTCGAGTAGCTAAAAAATTTTACAAAAAAACTTGAACGCGCTTCAATTTCGACATTTTTGGTGTCACATGAACGAAATTTGTGGAAGTTTTTTTAAATTTAATAGTCCATAGAAGTTGCTGAATTTGGGTTAATTTTAAGCCATTATTTCTAATAACTAAAATAAATAATGCTTCTGAGGTACAGAAATGATTGTCTAGACCGGCTCTTTATGTATCAGAACAGCAAATTGCGTCTTGCTAGTTTAATTTTGGTTGCCACGGTTATTCCAGTTAATTCCAGAAATAAGAACTCAAAAGAGTTAAACGTTTTTATTTAGCGCTGCGCTCAAATGGCCAAAAAAACACGCCAACACATGATCTGTTTTACGTGTCGGTTGACAATGGAGGTATTTCGGCGTAAAGACAATGAAAGATTACGCCACTATTCATCCGCGCGGAGGAAACGAAATAGAAAGAGCGAGTTGTTTTATATAAAGGGATGTTGCACACAAAAGCATTAGCCCGACATTATAACCGGCCACGGTAGCTGTTCCTCTTGCTCAAAAGAATCGCCAACAACAAAAGCAGATGGATGCACTTTAATGCTCACGATCTGACGTGTCATTAATTATAGGTAATCGCCGTTCAGGCCGCAATCCCACAAAATATCTCATTGTCATCGACGAAGGCCATGAGAATATTTAAGAAGCTTTCAGACGCGTCATCGCTCCCCCAGAAACACACGTGGATTTATATCATTAAGGGGCCATAATGATTATATCAACGGCTGAATTGTGGAAACTACACGCGGTAAATCTCAAGAGGAAGAACACATTCCGTTTATTTGTGTAACTGAAGACAGGAGTGCAGAGGCGGCTGTCGCTGCGATGTTGACAAACAGACATTGTTCACCCGAATTTTAGATTCTCTTGGATCTAAACTTTTCAGTGCTTATCCTTGATGCACAAACAAACAAATCTCCAAAAAGACATTATTTTCTGACAAAACCACTTTTTGCGACTGATCGCATTGTTTCACCCCTAGAAGACCTGAAAACCTCAATAACGAGTTTATTTGTGCAGCAACTCACTTTACGCAGAATTTCGCGCTGAATCTAAATCCGTGCTCATAATTCTAGTACGTCAACTAATAACTGATCTATGGCCATTGAAATTTTGGGTTGACGCCCGAACAAAGGTCGATTTTTTGACTCATACCATCACTTGTACCAATTGGCTTAGAACTCTGCTAATTTTAACGCCCAAGTAACTAAATTTAGGAAAGTTACTAATTTTGATTTAGTTACTAACCGTGCTAAATTGCGGAATTAATTATACGTTAACTATAGTAATTTTAATGCCACAGCAATCATATGAAGGTAGGTTAGTTATTTGAAATTGTTTATTCACTGTGTCAAATTACAAAATTTTAAGTCAAACAATAGTTATTTACAGTCGCGTGTGGTAACTTACATTTTACAGCGCGAAATCAGTTTGAAGCACGACGGCGTAGCCGGAGTGCTTTAATGATTGAGCGCTGTAAAATGGTTAACGCACAAGAGTTGTATTAAACTTTTTGGCCGAAAAATTTTAATTTAAATAATTGGGTTTTTCGAAATTCATGAGAACTGTCACATCTGACATTTGTAAATTTCATCATCTGTCAATTCTGTCAATTTTGTACTTGGTGCACAAAAAGTACACAAGATGGCGCTGTATAAAAAACGTTTTAATATAACTTTAAAAATAGAAATATTGTCTTAATTGAGATAATAATTTAGGTAGATTCCACTTTGGTGATCAATCTTCATTATGGTAAAGTGATTTTAATTTATAAACGCATCTGAAGAGCAGACGATTTGGGCAATTTTTACAGCAGGGCGCTTGTAAATCTAGTGTTTCCAAAGATGTCAATTGAATGTTAATTTGACGTTTACAATTCATGAGGCCAAAAAAAAAATTTCAGAATTTTTAATTTGAAAAAAAAAATTCAACTTGTAACTCTTGTAATTTTAACGTCACATTAATGAAATTTTGTAAGGTTACTAATTTAGACCCAGTTATTGTCTACGCCAAATTTCAAATTTATAGAGCACAAGTGACGGATTTTAGAAATTTTTACTTTTTGTATGAACAAAAAACCGCCTACAATGTTTATTAAAAATTGTAACTTTTGTAATTTCAACGCCAGATCAATAAAATTTGGCAAGATTACTAACTTAGACTTAATTAGTGTTTACGATAAAATACAAATTTGACAGATTTTACAAATTTTTACTGTTTGCAAGAACCTAAAACAACAAACAATATTTATTAAAAATTGTAACTTTTTTAATTTTAGCGCCAGATCAATAAAATTTGGCAAGGTTACTAACTTAATCTTAATTACTGTCTACGCCAAAATTCAAATATAGAACAAATGTGACAAATTTTACAAATTTTTACTCTTTGCATGAACCAAAAACTGCAAACAATATTTATTAAAAGTTGTAACTCTAGTAGTTTGAACGCCACATCAATGAAGTTTGGCGAGGTTTCTAACTTAGACTTAATTGTTGTTTACGTCAAATTTCAAAATTATAGAGTACAAGTTACGGATTTTAGAAATTTTTGCTTATTGTATGAACCAAAAACTGCATACAATGTTTATTAATAATTGTAATTTTTGTAATTTTAACGCCAGATCACTAAATTTGGCAGGATTACTAAGTTAGACTTAATTACTGTCTACGCCAAAATTCAAATTTATAGAACGAATGTGACAGTTTTTACAAATTTTTACTGTTTGCATAAGCCAAAAACTGCAAACGATATTTATTAAAAATTGTAACTTTTTTAATTTTAGCGCCAGATCAATAAAATTTGGCAAGGTTACTAACTTAGACTTAATTACTGTCTACGCCAAAATTCAAATTTATAGCACAAATGTGACAGTTTTTACAAATTTTTACTGCTTGCATACACCAAAAACTGCAAACGATATTTATTATAGGTTGTAACTCTAGTAATTTGAACGCCACATCAATGAAATTTAGCGAGGTTACTAACTTAGACTTAATTACTGTCTACGCCAAAATTCAAATATAGGACAAATGTGACAAATTTTACAAATTTTTACTCTTTGCATGAACCAAAAACTGCAAACAATATTTATTAAAGGTTGTAACTCTAGTAGTTTGAACGCCACATCAATGAAGTTTGGCGAGGTTTCTAACTTAGACTTAATTGTTGTTTACGTCAAATTTCAAAATTATAGAGTACAAGTTACGGATTTTAGAAATTTTTGCTTTTTGTATGAACCAAAAACTGCATACAATGTTTATTAATAATTGTAATTTTTGTAATTTTAACGCCAGATCACTAAATTTGGCAGGATTACTAAGTTAGACTTAATTACTGTCTACGCCAAAATTCAAATTTATAGAACGAATGTGACAGTTTTTACAAATTTTTACTGTTTGCATAAGCCAAAAACTGCAAACGATATTTATTAAAAATTGTAACTTTTTTAATTTTAGCGCCAGATCAATAAAATTTGGCAAGGTTACTAACTTAGACTTAATTACTGTCTACGCCAAAATTCAAATTTATAGAACAAATGTGACAAATTTTACAAATTTTTACTCTTTGCATGAACCTAAAACTGCAAACAATATTTATTAAAGGTTGTAACTCTAGTAGTTTGAACGCCACATCAATGAAGTTTGGCGAGGTTTCTAACTTAGACTTAATTGTTGTTTACGTCAAATTTCAAAATTATAGAGTACAAGTTACGGATTTTAGAAATTTTTGCTTTTTGTATGAACCAAAAACTGCATACAATGTTTATTAATAATTGTAATTTTTGTAATTTTAACGCCAGATCACTAAATTTGGCAGGATTACTAAGTTAGACTTAATTACTGTCTACGCCAAAATTCAAATTTATAGAACGAATGTGACAGTTTTTACAAATTTTTACTGTTTGCATACACCAAAAACTGCAAACGATATTTATTAAAGGTTGTAACTCTAGTAATTTGAACGCCACATCAATGAAATTTAGCGAGGTTACTAACTTAGACTTAATTACTGTCTACACCAAATTTAAAAATTATAAAGCAAAAGTGTAAAATTTTAGAAATTTTTACTTTTTGTGTGAACCAAAAATCTGCAAACAATGTCTATTAAAGGTTGTAACTCTTGTAATTTTAATGCCACATCAATGAAATTTAACGAGGTTACTAACTTAAACTTAATTACTGTTTACGCCAAATTTCAAAATTATAGAGCAAATTTAAAGGATTTTAGAAATTTTTACTTTTTGTATGAACAAAACCGCCTACAATGTTTATTAAAAATTGTAACTTTTGTAATTTCAACGCCAGATCAATAAAATTTGGCAAGATTACTAACTTAGACTTAATTACTGTTTACGATAAAATTCAAATTTGACAGATTTTACAAATTTTTACTGTTTGCATGAACCAAAAACAACAAACAATATTTATTAAAAATTGTAACTTTTTTAATTTTAGCGCCAGATCAATAAAATTTGGCAAGGTTACTAACTTAGACTTAATTACTGTCTACGCCAAAATTCAAATTTATAGAACAAATGTGACAAATTTTACAAATTTTTACTCTTTGCATGAACCTAAAACTGCAAACAATATTTATTAAAGGTTGTAACTCTAGTAGTTTGAACGCCACATCAATGAAGTTTGGCGAGGTTTCTAACTTAGACTTAATTGTTGTTTACGTCAAATTTCAAAATTATAGAGTACAAGTTACGGATTTTAGAAATTTTTGCTTTTTGTATGAACCAAAAACTGCATACAATGTTTATTAATAATTGTAATTTTTGTAATTTTAACGCCAGATCACTAAATTTGGCAGGATTACTAAGTTAGACTTAATTACTGTCTACGCCAAAATTCAAATTTATAGAACGAATGTGACAGTTTTTACAAATTTTTACTGTTTGCATACACCAAAAACTGCAAACGATATTTATTAAAGGTTGTAACTCTAGTAATTTGAACGCCACATCAATGAAATTTAGCGAGGTTACTAACTTAGACTTAATTACTGTCTACACCAAATTTAAAAATTATAAAGCAAAAGTGTAAAATTTTAGAAATTTTTACTTTTTGTGTGAACCAAAAATCTGCAAACAATGTCTATTAAAGGTTGTAACTCTTGTAATTTTAATGCCACATCAATGAAATTTAACGAGGTTACTAACTTAAACTTAATTACTGTTCACGCCAAATTTCAAAATTATAGAGCAAATTTAAAGGATTTTAGAAATTTTTACTTTTTGTATGAACAAAACCGCCTACAATGTTTATTAAAAATTGTAACTTTTGTAATTTCAACGCCAGATCAATAAAATTTGGCAAGATTACTAACTTAGACTTAATTACTGTTTACGATAAAATTCAAATTTGACAGATTTTACAAATTTTTACTGTTTGCATGAACCAAAAACAACAAACAATATTTATTAAAAATTGTAACTTTTTTAATTTTAGCGCCAGATCAATAAAATTTGGCAAGGTTACTAACTTAGACTTAATTACTGTCTACGCCAAAATTCAAATATAGAACAAATGTGACAAATTTTACAAATTTTTACTCTTTGCATGAACCAAAAACTGCAAACAATATTTATTAAAGGTTGTAACTCTAGTAGTTTGAACGCCACATCAATGAAGTTTGGCGAGGTTTCTAACTTAGACTTAATTGTTGTTTACGTCAAATTTCAAAATTATAGAGTACAAGTTACGGATTTTAGAAATTTTTGCTTTTTGTATGAACCAAAAACTGCATACAATGTTTATTAATAATTGTAATTTTTGTAATTTTAACGCCAGATCACTAAATTTGGCAGGATTACTAAGTTAGACTTAATTACTGTCTACGCCAAAATTCAAATTTATAGAACGAATGTGACAGTTTTTACAAATTTTTACTGTTTGCATAAGCCAAAAACTGCAAACGATATTTATTAAAAATTGTAACTTTTTTAATTTTAGCGCCAGATCAATAAAATTTGGCAAGGTTACTAACTTAGACTTAATTACTGTCTACGCCAAAATTCAAATTTATAGAACAAATGTGACAAATTTTACAAATTTTTACTCTTTGCATGAACCTAAAACTGCAAACAATATTTATTAAAGGTTGTAACTCTAGTAGTTTGAACGCCACATCAATGAAGTTTGGCGAGGTTTCTAACTTAGACTTAATTGTTGTTTACGTCAAATTTCAAAATTATAGAGTACAAGTTACGGATTTTAGAAATTTTTGCTTTTTGTATGAACCAAAAACTGCATACAATGTTTATTAATAATTGTAATTTTTGTAATTTTAACGCCAGATCACTAAATTTGGCAGGATTACTAAGTTAGACTTAATTACTGTCTACGCCAAAATTCAAATTTATAGAACGAATGTGACAGTTTTTACAAATTTTTACTGTTTGCATACACCAAAAACTGCAAACGATATTTATTAAAGGTTGTAACTCTAGTAATTTGAACGCCACATCAATGAAATTTAGCGAGGTTACTAACTTAGACTTAATTACTGTCTACACCAAATTTAAAAATTATAAAGCAAAAGTGTAAAATTTTAGAAATTTTTACTTTTTGTGTGAACCAAAAATCTGCAAACAATGTCTATTAAAGGTTGTAACTCTTGTAATTTTAATGCCACATCAATGAAATTTAACGAGGTTACTAACTTAAACTTAATTACTGTTTACGCCAAATTTCAAAATTATAGAGCAAATTTAAAGGATTTTAGAAATTTTTACTTTTTGTATGAACAAAACCGCCTACAATGTTTATTAAAAATTGTAACTTTTGTAATTTCAACGCCAGATCAATAAAATTTGGCAAGATTACTAACTTAGACTTAATTATTGCTTACGATAAAATTCAAATTTGACAGATTTTACAAATTTTTACTGTTTGCATGAACCAAAAACAACAAACAATATTTATTAAAAATTGTAACTTTTTTAATTTTAGCGCCAGATCAATAAAATTTGGCAAGGTTACTAACTTAGACTTAATTACTGTCTACGCCAAAATTCAAATTTATAAAACAAATGTGACAAATTTTACAAATTTTCACTCTTTGCATGAACCAAAAACTGCAAACAATATTTATTAAAAGTTGTAACTCTAGTAGTTTGAACGCCACATCAATGAAGTTTGGCGAGGTTTCTAACTTAGACTTAATTGTTGTTTACGTCAAATTTCAAAATTATAGAGTACAAGTTACGGATTTTAGAAATTTTTGCTTATTGTATGAACCAAAAACTGCATACAATGTTTATTAATAATTGTAATTTTTGTAATTTTAACGCCAGATCACTAAATTTGGCAGGATTACTAAGTTAGACTTAATTACTGTCTACGCCAAAATTCAAATTTATAGAACGAATGTGACAGTTTTTACAAATTTTTACTGTTTGCATAAGCCAAAAACTGCAAACGATATTTATTAAAAATTGTAACTTTTTTAATTTTAGCGCCAGATCAATAAAATTTGGCAAGGTTACTAACTTAGACTTAATTACTGTCTACGCCAAAATTCAAATTTATAAAACAAATGTGACAAATTTTACAAATTTTCACTCTTTGCATGAACCAAAAACTGCAAACAATATTTATTAAAGGTTGTAACTATAGTAGTTTGAACGCCACATCAATGAAATTTGGCGAGGTTTCTAACTTAGACTTAATTGCTGTTTACGTCAAATTTCAAAATTATAGAGTAAAAGTTACGGATTTTAGAAATTTTTGCTTTTTGTATGAACCAAAAACTGCATACAATGTTTATTAATAATTGTAATTTTTGTAATTTTAACGCCAGATTAATAAAATTTGGCAGGATTACTAAGTTAGACTTAATTACTGTCTACGCCAAAATTCAAATTTATAGAACAAATGTGACAGTTTTTACAAATTTTTACTGTTTGCATACACCAAAAACTGCAAACGATATTTATTATAGGTTGTAACTCTAGTAATTTGAACGCCACATCAATGAAATTTAGCGAGATTACTAACTTAGACTTAATTACTGTCTACACCAAATTTAAAAATTATAAAGCAAAAGTGTAAAATTTTAGAAATTTTTACTTTTTGTGTGAACCAAAAATCTGCAAACAATGTCTATTAAAGGTTGTAACTCTTGTAATTTTAACACCACATCAATGAAATTTTGTGTGGTTACTAACTTAGAGCTAACAACTATCTTTGTCAAATATTATAAACCCGAAGTGACTAATTTCAGATATTTTTATATTTCAAGAATTTGAAGAACGTAGATTTTCAAAGAGGAATTTCATAAAATTAAAAAACTTAAAAAGAGGGTTGAAAAAATTTAAAACCAACGGTAAAAAACACTACTCTGATTTTTCTCACAATTTTTTGAAGCCCGAATTATGAGTTATTAATTTATAAAATTTACATTTATTTCTACTCCCTGATTCTGTAGAGTTTGTGTTCTTAGTTTTTTATGATACCGTCTGGAGTTGAGGCAAGAGAAAAAAAAATAGAATTGTTGTAAAATTAGCAATGCATAGAATAACAATAAAAAAATGCGATAAATGCTCGGCACGCCTCGCGAGAGATTTTTTTGTCAGAAAAGGAATGAAGCGCCCACTATTGAAAGAAAAACTTGTCAATACTCATTCTAGCGAGTGAACAAATACATTATATAAATTTGATCGCACGGTATTTTAATTATGCGGGCGTTTTAATTATTACATATCGTAACCAAAATCATGCTCCTTCTCAGGAATTCATCGTTTTCATGCGCTGTTAGAGACGTGAATAAAATAATCTTGTAAAAACATTTAAGCGCTTATGAAATCTTATTTACTTTCTTTGACGTTTATATTAAACATACTCATAATAGTTATTCATATGTCATCAATTAAGTCAATTTAAGGTATGTCAATCAGTATTCCGCAACAAGTTCTCGTCGATTTTTTGTGTAAACTGGAATGTTTGATTGAAAAAATGGCGCTAATTAATACTGGATAATTTTTTCACTTCAGATAATTCGAAAAATGCATAAAATGTAATTAATACAAAAATTCCTCCAGTATGCATTTACAGCAAGATGATAATGATTTCGTCGTAGTTGATTAATGAGTTTATTGATAAAAAAGTGAATATTTCCGTCCATCGCGAAATAAAGCTCCGGTCCCGATTCCGGGCCCCCCACACTGCGCACTCCGGGGGTTACCGACGCGACCTCTGTCGGACAACTAATCATCCTGCTAACTAACACAATTATTAATTTACATGAAAAAGTGGCCACGATGATAGGTTCGTTAAACGGGATGCTCGTTTTTGTTTGTTCGTTTGAAAAATGCTCGCACACGAGCGACTGCCTTGTCATAATCATATATTACGACTGTTAGGTAACACTGCATAAAATATCTGAGAATTATATGTTTAAATTGGTTCCCTGTTGAGAATCGGGGGAATTAAGTGGCTCTAAATCACGGCTTAGTTGGGCCCTTCGAAAATTGGTGCCATTCACCGCTCGGGCAATGATTAATTCAATTTGGCAGGAAAAGGTACGTTTTTTAACAAAATCGTTATTTATCGCGCGACAGTCGTTGATTTTTAATAAGTGTGTGGCAATCATTTTTATAAATTATTAGGCCAATCAATTCGCGGAGAAAAAAAAGTACTTTCGAAAGAGAGGCGATCATACGTCAATGACAAAATTTTAATCGACTGCGAATTATCTAACCGGAAAAATTGGACCATCTTTCACTGGTTTTCACCTGAAGCGCTGAATTTAAGAACGAGTATAAGTAACTACGTAAATTTATATGTCCATAAAAATTTTATTAGATCTAATTATTAATAAAAATAATAATAAATTGTTTCAAAAATTTTCTAAAAACTGGATTTGAGTGACAAAATTTTTAAATTTACTTTGATGAAAATGTATTCACTAACGCAGGGCTCCAATTCGGTTCTTATAACTTCAACATTAACGGTCCAATTTTAAAAACATTAGTGCCGTTTTGAAGCCAACCGATAAGCACCTTACTTAAATTTTTTTTATAGCCCAAATTTAAAAAAAAATCGGAAAAAATAATTTATTTTAAGAAGTTACAAAAATTAACTTTTTTAATTATAGCAATAGCTCAATGAAATTTGTAAAAATTACTACTTTTGACTTTGTTTGTATAAAATCTTATAATTCTGAATCAAAAGAGTTAAATTTTAGAAATTTGTTTTGTCTCTCACTTGCTTATTAACTGAACAAAGTTTCAAACTTTTTAAACAAATGCACTAAATTTTAGAAATTTTTATTTTAAAGGGTCACCCAAATTTTTATGATTTGTATTAAAATTTGTGACTTTGTTTGTTTAAGTAATATTTTAACGAAATTTAAGGAGGTTACTAAATGTGAGTGGTTCCTTAACTCTACAAAATTTCAAAATTTTTGAACTAAAATGACGAAATCTGGAATTTTTTTATTTTTAAAAGCTACAAAAATGTTTTATTAAAATTCCTAACTTTATTAATTTTAGCAGTATCTCAACGAAATTTGCGGTAATTTGTAGTTCTGAGTCAATCATTACCTATGCAAAGTTTCAACATGTTTGAATAAAAATGACGAATTGTAAATTTTTTTTATTTAAGAAGTCATCAAAATTGTTAACGATTTTTAATAAAATTTGTAATTTTGTTAATTTTTGCAGTATCCCAATAAAATTTTGGGAATTTAGTACTATTGATTTGCTTATTGCTTTTATAAAATTTCATAATTCTAGGACAAAAAAATTGAGTTTTAGAAATTTCGGTCTTGAAAACCAACCGAAAGATTTCAAGAATTTTTGTTAATATATGTAACTTTAGTACTTTTATCACTACAAAAACGAAATTTGGGGAAGTTACTGTCTTTCACTTGCTTATTAACTGAACAAAGTTTCAAACTTTTTGACCCAATGCACTAAATTTTAGAAATTTTTATTTTAAAGGGTCACCCAAATTTTTATGATTTGTATTAAAATTTGTAACTTTGTTTAAGTAATATTTTAACGAAATTTAAGGAAGTTACTAAATGTGAGTCGTTCCTTAACTCTACAAAATTCCAAAATTTTTGAACTAAAATGACGAAATCTGGAAATTTTTTATTTTTAAAAGCTACAAAAATGTTTTATTAAAATCCCTAACTTTATTAATTTTAGCAGTATCTCAACGAAATTTGCGGTAATTTGTAGTTCTGAGTTAATCATTACCTATGCAAAGTTTCAACATGTTTGAAGAAAAATGACGAATTGTAAAAATTTTTTATTTAAGAAGTCATCAAAATTGTTAACGATTTTTATTAAAATTTGTAATTTTGTTAATTTTTGCAGTATCCCAGTAAAATTTTGGGAATTTAGTACTATTGATTTGCTTATTGCTTTTATAAAATTTCATAATTCTAGGACAAAAAAATTGAGTTTTAGAAATTTCGGTCTTGAAAACCAACCAAAAGATTTCAAGAATTTTTGTTAATATATGTAACTTTAGTACTTTTAGCACTACAAAAACGAAATTTGAGGAAGTTACTGGCTCTGACTTGCTTAATAACTGTAGAAAGTCTCATATTTTTTGAACAAATAAACTAAATTTAAAAAAAAATAGTTTGAGAGGTCACCAAAATTTTTAATGATTTGTATTAAAATTTGTAACTTTGTTAATTTAAATAATATCTTAACAAAATTTAGGGAAGTTGCTGCTAAAGGTGAGTCGTTCATTAACTGTACAAAGTTTCAAAATTTGTGGGCAAAAATACCGATTTCTAGAAATTTTCATTTTGAGCAGCCATAAAAATTTTTAACGATTTTTATTAAAATTCGTAACTTTGTTAGTTTTGCCAGTATTCTAATAAAATTAGGGAATTTTACTACTTTTGACTTGTTTATTGTCTGTATAAAATTTCATAATTCTAGAACAAACGGGACAATTTTTAGAAATTTTTGTTTTGAAGGCCAAGCAAAAATTTTCAAGCGAATAAAAAAGTACTTTCCAAATCAACGCAGTTATACATCAGTGACAAATTAAATAAGCGCGAATTATCTAACTGTGGAAAAATTGGACCATCTTTCACAAGCGCAAAATTTAACATAAGAACGGGGATAAATAACTACTTAAATTTATGTATCCATAAAGATAATGCCAATCTTGAATTTTAATGAAGCAAGTCGCTTTAATACAACAAATTTATTTATCTGATTGGTTTTAACAGGATTTTTTATGTATTCAATTTCAATAAAAATAGCTTGTGGAGTTGAAATATTTTAAAAGAAATGACATTTTGACGCTTCTAAATTCGCCCCAGGAAATCTCTGGTACTTTTCTTCTTGTGCGCTGTTTGTTTCTTCAAAGTACGTCTGTCTATATCTCATTTTAGCAAGATAATTAATCTATTCAAAGATTTATCAGCGTTTATACACACACATGTTAGTGACAGGGCAGTTGAAACATAAAAAGGAAACTATGTTTAAAGAAGTTAAGCAATGTTTCCGAGTAGATAATGTGTCGTTTATCTAGGCACGAAACAGTATAATAGTTAATTTAAATTTCACTTAATCATAAAGCGTTAATTAATAAAGTTTGGTCTATCTGACAGCTCAATTGAGTGTCTCCGATTGTATCTCGTTAGTCCAGTAGTTGACAGTCATTTAAACATTAGTGTTGAAAGTCGAAAACTCTTTGATGCTATTGTTCAAATAGAATTTCGTCGTTTGCTAATTAATAGAGGAAGATCAAAGAAGATGTCACCGTAGCTCCTGTTAAAACAACCTCAAACCATCGCGCGGCACTTCCGGAAAAAGAGCGCGCGTTCTTCGCTCCTTCGTGTTTTAAAACGAACGCCATTAATCATATTAGCGGGGTTGTTTACACAAGCAATTCCCTTTGTGCCGGTCCGCGAACATTAGCGACCGAGACAAGGGGGAAGGACTCATTTGTATTTGTTAGCTACGGCAACAGGATGGAAGGCAGATTGCTGCTGCCTTGCTAGGGTCAGATGGCTTGATATGCAGATCAGGACGCCTCCGGAGACTTCGTCATTCTCACTTGTTCTGGATTATGCATCAATTAATTCAGACGAAATTTATGGATTAACATAGTCCAATTAAACTGGGGATTATGCAGACTTGTTGCGACATGCACAGGTACATTCAATAGGATGAATACTACATGCATACATGGCGAGTCGCTAACTTTACTCATGCAGATTATTCGCAAAAATTACATTTTATCACACGGTACATGCAAAGATGAACCCAAAATAAATAAATCTCCTTCACTTTCCTTTCACGTTGTGGCTATTCAAATTAATCGTTCAGTCAAAGCTAGCGAATTGTTTAAACAAGATCTCTATAATTAATATGGCTCTCTTCTTTGATTGTTATCAGTGAAATGGTTAAATAAACTCCCTATCACTGGTCCATCACTTGTATTTAAATTCGCTTCATTGTCGGAGAACACAAACCAAGCTCTCGGCTCCCAACAATGATTCGCTTTGATGTTGTGTGATTTTAGAATAAACATTTATTCTAAAGTTTGCAAATACGCCACAGGCCAACGTTTAAAATGTACAGACGAGGGGAGCAAAACAAACGATAATCTTGAAAAATCAATGACGTATTATTAGACTACGATTAACAAATTCGAGGTGCAAAATTCTTCCTTCGGGCTTTAGGTGAAGCCGTCATAATTCCATCTAATTGCAGACTTGTTGTGACTTAAAAATGTCAGCGACTCCATCAATTCGCTCGAACATTGTTGCATTGACATAAATGATGTAACAAGTGATCGGGGCCGTCTAGGTGCGAATTTTTGAATCTAGGCCAATAATTAAATTGAGAGAGTCGCGAAAAATGGATTTATTACGAAATAAATTCACTCCAATTGTTTGGCCGCATTATTAAAAACCATTTGTTTCGTTCACGAGGGAGATTTACTATTTTCCGCTGGCACGAAATCAAGGAAATAAAGAATTTTAGAACTGTGCTTTGTATACAAATCACTTAATTCTCCACAAATTTTCCTCTGGCAGTTTTTATACCTGACCACACTCAATTTATAATTTGTCAGATTTGGGAGGTTTTATGATCTTTACCTGAGGTTCAGGGGAATTAAGAGATTATCTAATATGGACAGGTAAGACGCCCATGGCGGATTTTTCTGGGATAATAGCGGTGTTTAGTCGATTTTTTTTATACAAAGTTACAACCCACAAACATTTTTCGTGGATTCCATAGAAGATGCAAACGCATTGCCATTGCATTTTTTTCCAAAATTGATCTTGTTTGGCTTCCAAGTGAGGCGAGGAAACCAAACAAACACAACACCTGTAAAAAAGGCCTGTCATGTCATGTCATTCTATCTTACATAAATAATTTCTCCGTTCATAATTATGAAAACGTTAGTCCGTTGTATTTCGCCCGTCAACTTTGATCAGTTCATCACGCACGTAAATCGGCATTGAAAATGCAAACAGCTAATTAATCGTTGGCAACAAATATTTATTCATTATGATACTGCTTATTATTGGCGTGTAAACATTTTAATTTGTTCACAACGCACATAAATTAATATTCAAAGTTAGTGATAGCTATGTAAATATTCCAGAGAATATTTTTAGGTGTAACCACCGCCATTGACTTTCCAGATGCACGTTGCATATATTCTGACGTAGATTCCCTCCGAGTGACATTTTGATGAAGTAGAACGCTACTGCACCAGTCTCACCGCTATCAGCTAATGAACTTGCAAATCTATGAGCGTGTGGGCTACCACGTTTACACGCTGAATGTTGCTACATTTTTCATTTACAAGTGTTTAAATCATTTGCAGACGACGTAGTTATGTTGTCTGGAGATTTTTCATGGCTTTTCCGGCAGCTCGGAGGATGGAAAAGGTTTATAGTGTGTGTGCCTTAAAAGGACGTCTGGTAGAAAACAGTTTTTTGGGTGATTCAAAAATTACTAAAATGTCGAAAATGGTTAAAAAAATTTGGTCAATGAAAAACTGAACTCGGAAATTTGGCGAGGTTACTAATTTGGACTTAGATACTAAGTATACCAAATTTCAAAAGTACAGAGCAAAAGCGCTTGATTTTAAAAAAATTTATTTTTAGTAAGAACCAAAAATTGCGAAAAAATTTAACTAATGGTTGTAACTTTGGTAATTTTAACGAAAAAACTATTAAATTTGAAGAGGTTAGTAACTTAAATTAAAAAGTTGTAAGTCAAGCAGAAAAAATTTTAATTTTCTTATTCTAAAAATTGACCAAAAATTTTCAAAAAAAGTACTAGTTTGTAACTTTAGTTACTTCAACGCTGTATATAGTTATGAAATTTGTGGAGATTAGTAATTTGGACTCAGTTATTAATTGTACCAAATTTCAAAATTATAGACCAAAAGCGCTTGATTCAGAAATTTTAATTTTTTGTAAAAACCAAAAATTGCAAAAAAAAGAACTAAGGGTTGTAACTCGGGTAAGTTTAACACCAAAGCAACTAAATTTGAGAAGGTTCGTAATTTAAAGTTGCTTATTACTTGCACCAAGTTGCAAAACTGTTAGTCAAGCAGAGAAAAATTTGAAATTTTTCATTCTGGAGGATTGACCAAAAATTTAAAAAAAATTTGACAGCTTGTAACTCTAGTTAATTTAATGCCAAAGCAATAAAATTTGGCGAGGTTACTAATTTGAACTTAGTTACTAACTGTACCTAATTTTAAAATTATAGAGCAAAAGCGACAGATTTTGGAAAAATTATTTTTTGGAAGAACCAAAAACTGCAAATAAATTGTTGTAACTTTGATAATTTTAGCCAAATATACTAAATTTGGAGATGTTAATATATTGGAGTTACTTATTCATTGTACCAAATTGCAAAATTGGGAGTCTAACAGGAAAAATTTTGGATTTTTTTTTGTATAAGATTAACAAAAAATTTCCAAAAATAAAGTTTGATAGCTTGTAACTCTACTTACTTTAACGCTATACCAATAAAATTTGAGGAGGTTACTAATTTAGACTTATATACTAATTGTACCAAATTTCGAAATTATGGAACAAAAGCGACAGATTTTGTAATTTTTTTTGTAAAAACCAAAAATTACTAAAGGTTGTAACTTTGGTAATTTTAACGCCAATTTTACTTAATGTGGCGAGGTAAGTAATTTGGAGTTACTGATTAATTGTACCAAATAGCAAAATTGTAAGTCAACCAGAAAAAATGTTGTAACTTTTTATTTTAAAGATTGATTGTAAATTAAAAAATATCGATTGCTTGTAACTCTGGCTATTTTAACGTCACAGAAATGTAATCTGGCGAGATTAATAATTTTAACTGTTACAACTTGACCGAATTTAAAAATCATAGAACATTTTGTCAGAATTAAAATCTGCGAAAAAAATTTACTAAGAGTTGTAACTTTGATAATTTTTACGTCAAATTTATAAAATTTGGAGAAGTTATCAATTTAGAGTTGGTTATTAACTACGCAAAATTGGAAAATTGTAAGTCAATCAGAAAAAATTTTGAATTTTTTTGTCCCAAGAAGCCCAAAATATTTTAAATATAATCCAAAGTAGAAAAAACCAGTGGATTTGAATGAAGTCCAGAGAATATAAATAGTCTAAAGAATCCAGTCAAGACAAAGTAGAAATTGAACAAGTGCAAAGAACGAAATAAACACGAAAAATGAATCGAAATGAAATTAGAAATCCTCTGAAAGTTTTTACTCAGTGAACTCGGATAAGGCAGAATCTGAAAGACTGGTGGAGAGGTAACGGAAAACTTTTTCCTGTTTTAACTTTTCTTATTAATAATAATATCTTTATGGCGTGTAAATACATTTTATTTCATTGATGGCTACTTGTATTTATAAGCTCGATATTGCTATCCAGTTCGTGACCATAAATAGCGGATTATGTAAGTTAGCCTCCATTAGCGTTCGTTACAAATGTAAAAAGGAGCATCCATTACATTCCAATTTTGAATAAAAGTCTACGTTGGAATAAAAAATCGCCACAAATCTCCAAAGTATTCTCGTCCTGAGAGATGAACCGGATAACACATGTTTCTCCCAGAGTCGGCTCATTTGAGTTTAACAAGAATGTATTGTCCAACTTAGAAGTAACAGTATCCGCATACTACGACCCACTAAAATAAAGTAAAAAAGGTGATTAATTAACAAGTCAGCGAGCGTTGAGTGAGACTAGTCAATGTTTGATTGTGGATTTCTGTGGTCCAGGAAATGTCCAGGTGACGACGTGCTCGCGTGGCAGCTCGCAGGACCATTAGCATACGTCCGCTGCTTCTCTCACTGAGAATACAACATACTAGTTTTTCCCACCATCGGTCATCGTATGGGCATTTTATTTCTATTTTCTCCCGATGATTTAATAGACAATCGCTTACGTAACATGAACGCCGGACATTATCGTCGACGAACTTTTAATTATCTGAAAGCGACCTCTCAAGACTCGGGGAAATGGGAATTTTTCGGCGTCCGTCGCCCTAACAAGCGCCAAATCCCCATAATCAGCGAGCTTCTCACCATCAGCAAGTGGATTGTTTTATAGTTTTTAGATTGATGCTATTCAGAACCTTTCAAACGATCTGAAGATCATCGAAGCACCTGTTCTGCAAGCGTGACTAAAAGTAAAAGCAGTCAGTTGATTGATTCGTGCCGTTAGTCGGCGCTCACATGTACACGAACACTCCGGTCGAGTCCGCCACATCAATCATCGGACCCCCAATAAACGTGGACCACAATGATACAAAATATTTACGAGTGCCCCTTTCCTAATTACGCCGCCGAGGGTTGACAAGATCGATTGTGACAGTTGATGAGAATCTAAAGGGCCACACTCGAAAAAAAGAGATGGAAAGTGTCTTCGGCGGAATTGCTCTCAAAAAATTCATAATTTGTTGACATGGGTTTGGCGCACGCGGCCCCAAATTGATTGCCGAAGTTTATACCTTAAATACTTTTTTGGAAAATTTTGGTTTTGCAGAAAACATTTTTAGAAATTTTTTTCGCTTTACTCCCAGTTTTGCCATTTGGTGCAACTGCAAATTACTCTACATTAAGTAAAGCTGACGATAAAATTACCAAAGTTACAAACCTTTATTTCTTCCAAAAAAATAAAAATTTCCAAAATTAGTCTCTTCAGCTTTATACTATTGAAATTTGGTACAGTCAATACCTAAGTCTATATTAGTAACCTCGCCAAATTTTATTGCTATGGTGTTAAAATCACTAGAGTGATAAGCTAATCAAACTTTTTTTTAGAAATTTTCGGTCAATCTTCAGAATAAAAAATTCCAAAATTTTTCCTACTTGACTTACAATTTTCTAATTTCGCATAGTTAATAACCAACTCTAAATTACTAACCCCTTCAAGTTTTATAAATATGACGTTAAAATTACCATAGTTAAAACTTCCAGTAATTTTTTTTGCAGTTTTCGGTTCTTACACAAAATAAAAATTTCTAAAATCAGTCGCTTCGGTCCTATAATTTTGAAATTTGGTATAGCTAGTAACTAAGTCGAAATTAGCAACTTTGCCAAATTTCATTGATATAGCGTTAAAGTAAGTAGAGTACAAACTTTCATACTTTTTCTTTTGGAAATTTTCGGTAAATCTTGAGACAAAAAAATTCCAAAATTTTTTCTGCTTGACTACCAGTTTTAGAATTTAGTACAATTAATCAGTAACTCCAATATGCTAATTTCTCTAAACTTGGTAAATTTGGCGTCACAATTACCAAAGTTACAACCCTTAGTAAAATTTATTCGCAATTTTCGGTTTTTACAAAAATAAAAATTTCCAAAATCTGTAACTTTTGCTTCATAATTTTGAAATTTAGAACACTTAGTAACTAAGTCTAAATTAGTAACCTCGCCAAGTTTCATTGCTGTGGCATCAACATAACCAGAGTTACAAACTATCAATTTTTTTTTTAGAATTTTTGGTTTATCTATGAATAAAAAAAATTCCAAATTTTTTCCTGTTTGACTAACAATTTTGTAATTTCGGCCAGTTAATAACCGACTCTAAATTACTAACCTCCCTAAATTTAGTAAATCTGGCGTTAAAATTACCAAAGTTACAACCGTTAGTACAACTTTTTTGCAATTTTTAGTTCATCCAAAAAATAAAAGTTTCTAAAATCAGTCGCTTTTACCCTATAATTTTGAAATTTGGGACAGTTAGGAATTAAGTTCAAATTCGGAAGACCGCCAAATTTCATTGCTATAGCGATAAAGTAACTAGAGTTACAAGCTATTAAACATTTTTGTAGAAATTTTTGGTCAATCTTTAGAAAAAAATCCAAAATTTTTTCTGCTTAACATACAATTTTGCAATTTGGTACAATTGATAAACAACTCTAATTTACAATTCTCCTTCAATTTAGTAAATTTGGCGTTAAAATTAACAAAGTTACAACCCTTAGAAAATTTTATTTGCAGTTTTCGGTTCTTACAAAAAATAAAAATTCTCAAAATCTGTCGCTTTTGCTCGATAATTTTGAAATTTGGTACACTTAGTAACTCAGTCCAAATTAGTATCCTCGCTAAATTTCAATGATGTGGCATTAACATAACCAGAGTTACCAGCTATCGAATTTTTTTGGAAATTTTTGGTCAATCTAAGAATAAAAAAAATCTAAAATTTTGACTGCATTACTTACAATTTTAAAATTTAGTGCAATTAATAAGCAACTCCAAATTGCTAACGTCTCAAAATTTAGTCGCTTTGGGGCTAAAACTACCGAAGTTACAACCCTTAGTATATATAATCCGAATCATTTATTTTAGCTATCTAATGAGCAATATTTTGACTTATAGCCGTTATACAACGAGTGATATAAAGCAGCTACATTAAATCCCTTATTTTTCATCACACAACTCATTTTGGTCACATTTGCCTTATGTCAAATCTGTCAAATTGAGCGGTTGTAGATAAAATGTGGTATGTCATATGTGAGCGAAATGCCACTAAATGTGCCTCGAAGAACAAAAACCACGTCTAGTGATGAAATTGAACTCTTTGCCTTCAAGATGCAAAAATTGTTATTTTAGATAAAAATTTCTGGTTTTTTGACTTGAAAAAGTTCACCCAAGGTAAATTTTATGGGCAAAATTTGACTTAACTGTGGGGGAGTTTCAAAAGAATTTGTAACAACTAAAAGAACCGAAACATTCCAAAGATTCTTGCACTCAAAGAAAATATTTGCAATTTTTTTTAACTTAATTTTCCCATATATTTCGACCGCAAATTGCAATATTCAGTAACCTGTAAGCAATTTCCAGCGGTTTGGCATAAAAAAATCAAATAATGTTGTCCGTTGATTTTTACGAAATTAAAATATAGTTAGCCCCGTTTTAAAATGCCACACAGGCCCAAATTGTAATATAGCGCGCCCATTTCCAATATTTATCGTGCAAACATAAATTAAAACATTACAGTAGCATGTCCGTGACTGAAAAAGGAGAAATACAATAAACACAATTATATCGAATCCGGGTATAAAAAGTGGAGGGTAGTAGTAATGGTTCGTTCCAAAAAAAAAAATGGCGATGTTCGCTCGAGGCTCTAAATCACGCTAGTCTGCTGTTACTTCTTGCATGCGTGAGCTTTTCCATAGGAAGATGCCGGTTTTTGTCCGCGATTGCTCTGGAACACGGTATGAAATTCCAATCAATTTATATTATACACGGCAGACAAGGTAATAATATAATTTATGGTGGCATTATCTGAGCGCGGAGCCGGAGCTACATGCTTTTGTTGGGAGTGCAGAAGAGAACGGGCTGTAATTTTTGAGTCAGCTTTGGTTAAATAACGCACGATTAAAAAGATTGGCGGGTTTAAGTGATTTGTGCGATCCGTTTTATGAGAAATGCACCGGTGGAACTCTTTAATATTCATAGAATGGTCGAGCTGGCAGCGACTAATGATGTAATTACCGGTCACTCATTGTTTGGCTTTTTGAGCGACGCTATTTATCTTGGACGTTTGTTTTCGGTTTGGGAGTTCTTAGAGAGAGCTTAATAACTGTTTATAATTCACGGTTCTATTGTGCGAGGAGTATTCATCAAACAACACGTTTAATCACACGATTCACATTTTTCTTCTCTTTGTCTGATGAGACTAGCGGAGACACGGAGATGATGGACCAAATAACAAAGGCGTTTCATAACTGACCGAAGAAAAAATATTCTTACGATGCTGCTATCCTTGATATTTATAAAAGCTCCATTGTTTATTGTTTACAAGAACAAGAGTTATTCAATTATTCCATTTAAATAATTTAATTATACAAAAACTTTATGTTTTTATGCGATATTCATGCAGATGATGTGTACTTAGAACCGTGACATAAACGCGATTTATACCAGAGAAATTCACGGAATCTCAAGAGAAACGACTTCTTCAACGCATTTTTGCACCGATTTATCACCAATTGCACTGACTCATTTTCAATCAAAGCTTTTTATCGGCTTTGACAGCTCCTTCTTCTTCTGCTGCTGCGGGAATTATGACGCCAATTTCGCTTCATTTATGCAGTTCATTCTTTTGCCACTTTTTAGGCTTCGCCTTCCTTTTTTGGACACTTTCTGATTCGCATTCCGCTATTGTGTTCACACTTTTAAAGGAATTCAAAGATTTGTAGAATTGAAAGAGTCCTTAAAATTTTAAAGAACCGAAGGTATTCAAGAATATTTTTTCAAACCAAAAAAAATACAAATCCAAGCCAAATTCAGGCAATTCAGAAAGGAAAATTGAATATCCAGGAAATAAACCAAGTTTCTAAAAATTTAAAGATTCAAAAGCAAAACCCAAATGGGATTAAAAAAATTTAGAGAATACAAAAACCTAAGAAATCCGGGTAAGAAATACAATGAATTAAAAGAAAATGAATCTAAAGGTTTTGCAATCTCGTAAAGTAAACCCAGTTGACATATACCTAGTAAATTTTATAGCCACATTATGAGAGGTTCGGGCAGTACTAATCCTTGCGATTGGGGACCATAAATGAGCACGAAATGAGTCCGGGCCTATTCAACCATCGGTCAACCCTCTACCTAGAAATTTGTCGGCTGCAGTTTACAACACCCAGTTTTATTTCTATGGGTGGTTTGACTTAAGCCATAAAATGTTTACTAGGTATATGTCAACTGAGGTTACTATACTATTAATAAGTAGCTTTAAATTACTAATTTTTCTAAATTTGACTGAGAGTCAAGATTTTACTTTTTTATAACTTATTTGATTCCGATAAATAACACTTTACTCCAAAGATTCTCTAAAATTTTGACTAGAATTTAAGATACTTTAGGATTCCCCGAGCTTATTTACAGTTTTCCAGAACTTTTTAGGGTTTTCTATCATTCCTAAAATTTCGTATCATCGTCCAATATTTTTCAGGATTGTTTAGATTGTTTAGATTGTTTAGATTCTTTCGATTCTTTCGATTCTTTCGATTCTTTAGATTCTTTAGATTCTTTAGATTCTTTAGATTCTTTAGATTCTTTAGATTCTTTAGATTCTTTAGATTCTTTAGATTCTTTAGATTCTTTAGATTCTTTAGATTCTTTAGATTCTTTAGATTCTTTAGATTCTTTAGATTCTTTAGATTCTTTAGATTCTTTAGATTCTTTAGATTCTTTAGATTCTTTAGATTCTTTAGATTCTTTAGATTCTTTAGATTCTTTTTAGATTCTTTCGATTCTTTCGATTCTTTCGATTCTTTAGATTCTTTAGATTCTTTAGATTCTTTAGATTCTTTAGATTCTTTTTAGATTCTTTAGATTCTTTAGATTCTTTAGATTCTTTAGATTCTTTAGATTCTTTAGATTCTTTAGATTCTTTAGATTCTTTAGATTCTTTAGATTCTTTAGATTCTTTAGATTGATTCTTTAGATTCTTTAGATTCTTTAGATTCTTTAGATTCTTTAGATTCTTTAGATTCTTTAGATTCTTTAGATTCTTTAGATTCTTTAGATTCTTTAGATTCTTTAGATTCTTTAGATTCTTTAGATTCTTTAGATTCTTTAGATTCTTTAGATTCTTTAGATTCTTTAGATTCTTTAGATTCTTTTTAGATTCTTTCGATTCTTTAGATTCTTTAGATTCTTTAGATTCTTTAGATTCTTTAGATTCTTTAGATTCTTTAGATTCTTTAGATTCTTTAGATTCTTTAGATTCTTTAGATTCTTTAGATTCTTTAGATTCTTTAGATTCTTTAGCTCTTCTAGATGCTTTAAGTAATAATTTTACATTAACTTTACAGAATTCATTAGAAATTGTAAGGTTTTTTCTCAGAATTTTATTTTTTTTTTGCCAAAAAGTTAAAAACGATTTTTTATTAAATATTTAAGAAATATTTTAAATATTCGATTGTCTCTTTTTATGCCAATATTGTACATTTTTCAACTGAGTAACTTTGGATCTTTCTGGACAATTTAAATTATCCAAAATTTTGGAATTCTTTAGGAATTTCCTTACTGTTTGGAGACAAAAGTCTGCAATCTTAAACAAATCGAAAATATTCAGGATCTACTCGAGGATGACAGTGAACTTTTGCCTCCATCAATTCAGAGCTGAAAATCTCAGGATCTAAAATATTCGTAGTAACTTGAGAGTCCGAGCGCCATAAATTCCTAACCTGGGAACTTGCGAGTTTAAATATTTAGAATGTTTGTTGGTTGGTCCCTAAACAATTGAAATATTTCCCTGTCGTAAAATGATGACCCCGTTTTATTATTTCGGAAAGGTGAATAATGACAGTGTCCGTTTCGTTTTGTGTTGTGTTTTGTGTCCGCGTCGCACTAATTGCCTTGCAAAGCAAAATCCATAACTCCCCGCGTCTTGTAGTGGTGTTGTTCTCATGTAGATAGCAAGATGCACACACACAGTCCAGCAGGCAAGCACGTCCAACGATGGTAACAGCGGCCACCGCGGTGATATGTGGCGCTGTAATCGGACAGGCGTTCTCAGGAACACGGTCCAGGTGACAATTGACAAACCTAAGCTCGTATCCTGCGTGTCCTGCTGAGCTATGCACTCGCACCTCGCATTTTTCTCCTCGCATAATGGAAATTGCATGTGAACAATTATTTCGTTCCGGCGAAGGAACATCGAGAGTCTGTTTATTCCGTCCTAATGGGAACCACAATACATTACCCTTGTATACCTCGTATTGACTCCGGTTGACAAATGCCCACCGCTCGACTACACAAAGCCGTTTTTTTACGATTCCTCCAAGAAAGAATTTCCGTGTTCTCGCCTCGCGCTTTGCCAAAGTGCATTCAATCGTTAATCATGAGAATACGGTCCAAGTCTCCGGGCTTCGAGTGTTGTTCACTTGGCAATAATAGTTTCGGTTTGATTTCCGGAGGATAAATGATTGAACGGGCGAGGTTTTGCATGATAAAAAGTGTCTCCGCTCGAATTTGTCATCATCGGCATCAAGAATTCATGGCAAAGGGTCCGGGACCGTTTTCCATCCTGAAATAAGAAATAAATGCCAAATGACCGGAATTCTTCGAAAAACTGAAAAAAAAATATTTTTTAGGCGACTTAAACTGAAAATGAAATTTTTAGGCCTTAAAAGCGGCCTAAAAGTGAGTCTTTTCTGGCCGCAAACATTTTCGGCCGATCTATGGTGGCGCCATCTATCCATAGTTTTGCATATTACGTCAAGATACCGATATTACCCTCAATTTTATAATTATTTGGGTAAAATAAAATCGACAAACTGCTGTAAAGTGGAACAAAGACGTGTTGAATTATTGAAAATAAACCTACTTCATGCAAATTGTGAAGCTACACATGCCGAAACTGCAAATTTAAATAAAGAAAATATGAACTTTTTTAAAGGATTCATAAATATTTACAATTATTCAGTTGTTATAATTGATGAAATCAATAAGTCATAAATAAAAATTAATTAACTTGTAAATTAAATGATGTCACCTAAAAAATCTTGTGTGTATTACGGCCGAAAAGTGCCATTTTGCCCTCGCCTTCTTTTTGGCTAGCGCCTCGGCCATTAAAAAAAAGCTCACTTTTTGGCCTTGGTACACAAATAGCTATTTTGGGCGACTTAAACTGAAAATGGAATGTTTAGGTCTCAAAAGTGGCCTAAAATTAAGTCTTTTCTGGCCGCAAACATTTTTGGCCGATTTATAGTGGCGCCATCTATCCATAGTTTTGCATATTACATAAAGATACCGACATTACCCCCAATTTTAGAATTATTTCGGTAAAATCAAATCGACAAACTGCTGTACAGTCCAACAAAGACGTGTTGAATTATTGAAAATGAACATGTCTAGCAGTGCGGCTGCAACAACATCAAAAAGCACATCAAACCTAATTCGTACAAATTGTGAAGCTGCACATGCCGAAACTGCAAATGTAAAAAAAGAAAATATGAACTTTTCTGAAGGATTCATAAATATTTACAATTATTCAGTTGTTATAATTGATGAAATTAATAAGTCATAAATAAAAATTAATTAACTTGTAAATTAAATTATGTCACCTAAAAAATCTTGTGTGTATTACGGCCGAAAAGTGCCATTTTGCCCTCGCCTTCTTTCTGGCTAGCGCCTCGGCCATTAAAAAAAAGCTCACTTTTTGGCCTTGTACACAAATAGCTATTTTGGGCGACTTAAACTGAAAATGGAATTTTTAGGTCTCAAAAGCGGCCTAAAATTAGGTCTTTTCTGGCCGCAAACATTTTTGGCCGATTTATGGTGGCGCCATCTATCCATACTTTTGCATATTACATAAAGATACCGACATTACCCCCAATTTTAGAATTATTTCGGTAAAATCAAATCGACAAACTGCTGTAAAGTCCAACAAAGACGTGTTGAATTATTGAAAATGAACATGTCTAGCAGTGCGGCTGCAACAACATCAAAAAGCACATCAAACCTAATTCGTACAAATTGTGAAGCTGCACATGCCGAAACTGCAAATGTAAAAAAAGAAAATATGAACTTTTCTGAAGGATTCATAAATATTTACAATTATTCAGATGTTATAAATGATTAAATCAATAAATCAAAAATAAAAATTAATTAATTTGTAAATTTAATGATGTCGCCTAAAAAATCATGTGTGTATCACGGCCAAAAAAGAATCACTTTTTGGCCTTGGTACACAAATAGCTATTTCTGTCCTAGGAAGTCATTTTAAGTAAAATTTTATCAGAACAACTTTGGACCTTTTGTAAAATAAAAAATAAACTGCAAAATTTTTGTTTCTATTTACAAATTGCATTTTTCTTGGGGGTACTGCAAATAGAAAAATAAATTTTGTAGAAACTTTTTAGCTATTTCAAATTAAAACTTTTTCAAATTTTGAGAAATTAGAATCTGATTTGTGCAAAAAAACTGAAAAAAAACACAAAAATTTTGTGGTATAATAGTACATTTTGTCTTTAAGTGCAAAAAAGAAGCGTTGTGTGTTGAGCCTGTTCGTGTGTCTAGCCGAGCGAAGTGAGGCAAACTTAACAGACGAAGCACACAAATCGGTTTTTGCTTTAAATAGCATATTTGATTTTTTTTAAACGATTGCGTAAACTTGAAAAATGACTCTATTTTTCTAAAAAAAAATATTTTCAATGCAGTGAAAACATTTCTGTATTTACGGTGAAGCTACGAGGCATATAAAGTGCTTTCTCTGCTAAAGCATAAAAATGAAACTTTTATCTTGTCAATCAAGGTAGATAAAGTGTCTATTTTTGTTGTTTTTGTGTTGTTCACTGGGCAATAATAGTTGCGGTTTGATGCTCGAATTTGTCATCATCGACATAAAAAATTCATGGCCGAGGGTCCAGGACCGGAGTCATTGTGTCCGCTAATATATGATCCGGTCGCAGGAATTAATAGTTGCGAGATTCCGCGAGCGTTTACTGCCGGCCGCATCAGATTAGAGGCATTAACGGACCGAGGACCGGCATTAATTCCGCTCTTTATGGACGCAAACAGACACTCGAAATATTTCTTAGCACGGAAAATTTGTCACCGATTGTGATACTTCCCCGTAATGGATTCATTTCGCTAATGTCCGTGATGGATGTGTGACGGCAGCAAATGTTGCCAGAACGCCATTACATGCCAATTAATATTCTCTTGATTCGAATTTAATCCTTTCGGGGTTGTCGCCGTCTCAAAATGAACTGCATTCGCTCGACCCTCGTCGCTTCGCCAAAGAAAAATCCGGAGAGAAAAGAGCTTTAGAAATCCCTCTGAATCAAAGATAACTATTTTACGTTGGGAAACTTTTGCGAGGCTATCATTTTGTTTCGGGATCGACGAAGAATAAGCGCGTCACCGACAATGGGGGTAATGAAAGCCCGGGAAATCACCGGGCATTGTGCGAGGGGTAATTCGTGTTCGCCCACGATCGAAGCCGATCAACGCAGGACGATTTATCAAAAGTGCCCGTAAATACACATATACGTCATGGATCACAATTAATCATTGCGCTTTTCGACCACCGCCGAGACGAGAGCATTGTAAACAAAACGAGTTTCGGGTAATTACCGGACGAAAATGCCGCTTTTTCGGACAGACGATGATTTATTTAAATGAGACAATACTCATTTTACGTTTGATTGCTATAAACTTAAAGAATTATTTTACTATGTGTCGCATTATGGCAATAAACATTGATTAGAAGACTTGGAAACGTATAAAATAATCATTTTCAATCTCTCAAAAACTATTAAAACAGAAAAGCAATTTGCGTAACATGCAGTTCCATGGCAAGCATCTCTTAAAAGTGTTTAAATGCTACGATGAAATTCAAAGGCTGTAATGTGTTGCTCTCTCATGCTGCGATGAGATTCGTTTTAATCGTCGTAAATTTTGAGGATAAGCTATAACAATAAACATGGGAAAATCTCCATAAAAATGAACGATTTTGTGTAAATTAGACAGTTTGCCATTTATTCTTGATCTTCTGAGGAACAATAAAGCCATGTCCTTCAATGTTGTAAAGACTCCAAAGGTCCAGGAATCCACAGAATTAAAAGACTAGACAGAACTGAAAGACGAACAAATATATAGATTTTAAAAGAGAAAGAAAAAGTCTAAAAAAAAGTTAAAAAATTTAATATCTAAAGAACTGAAAGGTCACAAAGAAGACAAAACTACTCACAGAATTTAGACATCCTAAGGAACTGAAAATACAAAAAGTAAGTAAAGAGTTCGATTTTTAAGTCGAATTTTTTGATATAAACAACACTTAACTTTGATTGGTCATAACTCAGTTATTTGTTGTCAGATCGTAATTTTAATCCCAGATTTCGAATCTGCGCAAAATTATGCGTGAAATGAGGCAAAATAACCCAAATTTACTCCAAAAAATAAGCGGGATAAGAAAATTCATAAAATTAAAGCTTCTGAAGAAAAGATTTAATGATGCTAAACATGCGAAGAAAATAGAAGATGGAAAAATAAAATTAAAAAATCTAAAGAAACTAACAACGAAAATTTTGGGAATGTGAAATGACAAAATTGAATTTAAAACCTATAAAACTGAAAACGAAAGAGCTCTAAGAATTAATAGAGTAAAAAAACAAAATAATTCCAAAAATACAAAGTAGCCAAAGTATTCAAAACGGCCACCAAAATCTACAAAGTTCAACGATTGTGAAAAATCCCAAAAACTCTTACTCTCTTATTTTCTAATATATTCTTCAGACTCTAGTTTCATCAATTATCTACATTTTCCACATTTATTCATGTAAAATTTGTCTAAAAACTACATCCAATTGAGGCCACACCGCTCAATCCACCAGTAGCAAGCCCGCAATAAATATTTGCGAAATTATTTTAACAGTGTTTTCAACAAGAGGAATTTATGGTCACGAACGGAAGATACTAACACCGCGTAAAAAACCACAAATCCCGATTCGAAATTTATATACATCATAAAATAATAAATACTGAATTTACGTTGCTAAAGAAACACGTCTTTAGAATACACATCCAACTATTTTAATTAATTTGAAAATCGAGGTTTTGGCAATTATTATCTCGAAATTTTATGGCTGCGAGAAAGTTGTTCCAGAAGCGCTTTTCGAATAATATAAGAGTGGCCCTTGTTGGTATCAACTGAGAATAAATCATATATAAAGTCGTGTGGGAAAATAAAGATGCAAGGTAATTAAGCGAGTAATTTCCAGTTTAGCTAGAATTTATAGTCTTTTGGTTTGGAATTAATTGTGGCGTCGTTTACCCGGCTGTATTTATTAATTTAGCAATCAAGAAACCGTTGTCCTGGAAAAGTGGTATTTATTTTCACAATTTACGAACCTCTTCGGATGGCCCATTGGTTTTGAGAGCCCGTCATAAAAAGAACATCTTTTTTTTAAGTAGCGAAAATGCAAAGAAAATAATCATCACCTGAATAGTAAAATATGTTGATTTATTTGAATAGTGTCGAGTATATTTTGCTAACTTCAATAATAGCCGAAAGTTCCAAGTAATTCCGTAATTAATTATAGAGGCACGTAAGAACAGAAACGCGGTGTTCTGTTTATTCTGTATTTGCGGCAGGGGAGATATGGAGGAGGCGCTCTTTATAACTTGGCGGTGTTTGTTTCTGTTTAGGCAAACCTCTTCGTTCCTTTTGATTTTCCATCAGCAGCTCCATTTACTGAATAGTTCCCTGGTCTGGTTCAATACCAAACCAGAGTTTCATTACCCGACTTACTTGCGATTGGTTGCCGGATTCTTCTCTTATCTCAGACGTATTTACATGCACGCTTCGAGGGTTCTTAGCTAATAAAATACTTTCCTGCGTCCGAGAAACGCTAATGATGGATTTTCCACTCTTCACTCGTAATGAGTTGTTAAGTTTGGGGGCTCACCTGTGCCCTGGGTCACAGGATGCCACTACAGGACGTTCACAATGCCCCCGTTCTCTACGCACAGATGGGTACACAATAGCACGGCGATTGTTGATGGAATAATAGAGCAGTCTGAATAAATATCGAGGGGTCGCTTATAAAAATGCATCCGACTCGGTGAACTATTGTCTGCTTTGTATTGTATCGCGCCCGAGTTAAAGCCAGTGTCTCTTCTTCCAGTTGTTGCCGAAGAATGCGATGGGATCTGATTGAGGTAAGTTGACCCAGAAACGAACATGCTAGTGATCTTTTAATGCGCATCTAAACAATTTTGCTCTTTTCTTACACTACTCAACCAATTTCGGTTATAATATATTACTCAACGAGTGAGCTAAGTTGAATTTTTAGAGCGGGTGGACTGTTTACTCTTGAGACGAAGGGCAAGTGCAGTAGTATTAATTTAGTGCAGTTTACATTAAAATAATCCGCTCAGAGTTCGACACAGAAATAATTAGAAACATTTGTTCAGTACTTTAGTTTGTTTTTTTCAGTTCTAAAAAAATTTTGAAACTTTGCAATATATCTTAGAAAAGCTCACTAAAGCTTTCCAACAAATAATAGAAGTCGTCGATTAAATCAATTTTGACCGAGATATTTGACAAAAACTGAAAATTATTCTTGAAGAGTTTGTTCGAGAATTTATAGCAATTGTTTTCTTGACTACTTTAAGAATTCTTTGCAAATTTTTTTTCGATTCTGCGGACATTTTAAAAAAAATCTTTATAGATGAATTTTTAGGGATTTCTGGGATGTTTTTTGATGGCTCTTTAAGAGTCATTGGCGATATTTTGAATCCTTTCAAGAATATTTTAGAGATTCCTTAAACCAATTTTAGAAAAATATTCTTAAGAAGATTTGCTGATATATATTTTAAATTATAAATATTTTTCAGAGATTGTCTAGATTATTATTTAGGAATTCCTTAGATTTTTTTAGCGATTTTTGACGTTTCCTTGTGGATATTCTAAACCAAATTTGTTAAATCGTTCTTGAAGCTCTTTTATGAATTCTTTAGTAACAGATTTTCAGAAAGTTTGTTTGGAGATTCCTTAAAATAATTCTTAAGAGACTTTTCCAAGAGTCATTGAAGTTTTTTTTAAGACAATTTTGAAACTTTTCAGTCCTGTAAATTCTCGAAAATTTTATAGAAAAACATTTTTAGATTTTTTAAATGTTTTCAAACATTTTTATGACGTTTCTCGGTGCTTTTTTGAGTACCTTTAACACTTCATAAATATTTGGAAGCTGTTTTGACATCTGTAATTTTTTAAAGATTTCTTAAAAATATTTATTGGTAATTTTTTGGGCAAAATCTTTAGATATTGTTCTGAAATTTTTGTCCAGATTATTTAAAAACTAGTCCGAAATTCGTTTGCGCGATTTGTTAGACCATTTTTGAGCTTTTTTTTATGAATGCTTTATTGAAAGATTTTTAGAAAGATGCGTAAAAAAATTTGAGATAATTTTCAAATTTTATAATATGTAATTTCTTAAAAATTCTTTAGATTTTCTTAGAGATTTTATTCTTTAAGAGTTTTCAGAGGGTTTTTTGGAGATTAAATGGATTCCTTTAATATTTTTTAAATAATTTAGAAATTGTTTGGACCTTTTGAAACTTTTTAAAAACTCCTTAAAGATTCTTTTGAATAAATATTCTCAACAAAATTTCCTGATACTCTTTCTAGTATCCTCAGCGATTATTAGAGTCGATCTAAATCTATCAGAGCCTTTGGCGATTCTTTTAAGAGTTTTGCATTGAAATTTGCTATAATTTTTTTAGATTTAAAAAAAATACTTTGAGGATTTCTTTAAGAATCCCTAAAGTCTCTAGAAAGAAGGTTTTAAAGACTCTTTTAAGATTTTTTGAAATAAATATTCTTATCGAAATTTGTTGGATTTTCTATAGAATCTTTGGCGATTATTTACATTCATTCTATGAAAAATCCTTCCGAGATTCCTTCGAAATTAGAAAAAAAAATTAAAATATAAAATTTGCAGAGACTTGATGTTTAAAATTCTAGTTTCAGGTAATAATTAGTCAGAAAAAAAATTCAGAATCAGAATTTAGAGCTCTCAGTTTGATTTCAGAATAAAACAATTTCAACTACAAGAAAGTTTAGATTCTCAGAGATTTTTTAGAGAGAATCCTTGAGGATTTCTTGAGGGCTTTTAACGATTTTTTAGACACTCATTGAACAAGCTTTGGCGATTTTTTGGGAATTTGTTTAGAGATTTTTCAAAAATTTGTTGTAGATTTTTATTGGAAGCAGAGTTTCTTATTTATGTTCAAAGATTCTTTGGCAACCCATAAAACGTTTCTGGTCGATTTTTAAAACTTTTTTGGAGATTCTTTTGAGATGAGAGGAGTCGAAAGTTGATAAGTATTTATTATTAAATTTTTATGCCTACAAGGTTAAAAAGACTCACAACGTTTTATCTACGATTGTTCTCCAGTTCTTTTCAAAATTAATCAAATTTGACAGCTGATTGTCGTATCTAGAAACACAAATTTGGCAGAGTTTACTAAAACGGCCACTTTTGGAACCAAATTCTGTTCGAAAAACGCCTACTTTTTGCACAATTGTAAATAAATAAGATTTTAGCTTCACATAATCAAAAAATACAATTTGGACACTCAAATTCTAAGAACTCGAGGATGTAAAAATTCACTTTTTTCTCTAGATTCTAGGTCATGTAGGTTCTTTAGGTTCCTCGAAATTCCCGAAAATCTGTCTCAAAGAAACGACTTAAATTCTTCAGAACTTTTTGATTGTTTATTCCTTCAAATCCTAAAAATTTTGCTGATTTCATGAAGAGGACCTTTGTATTGTACCTTCTTTATATTTTCCAGAGTTTGGTGCTGGAGATGTAAGAAGTACCGCTCATACATTTTTGCTAAAATCGTTTAATAATAATGTCGGCGGCAGTTCATCCATAGCAAAATCCATAGTTAATGGAGTGCATCGAAGTTTCTCTTTCTCTGTCCGCATTCAACAATCAATTTAAAATCACCTGTATCTGTTTATAGCGCCTGCATAAGAATGTTGGCAAAGCAGCGCAATTTTGAAACCTGCAAGTTTTATGGTTATTCATGTAATTTGTGACGAGATACTGTGTAAGATTAACCGACATTTAATTTACAACCAGCATTGAAAACCCTGATCACTTTTTATCTCGTTGGCTCATTATAACGATGCGATGTCGTCCATTTCCTCAGTCCCGAACACGTTTTTCCATCGATAATATCTTTATTTCTTCGTTTTTTTTTTCATCTATGACGTTCTCATTCATAAAACCTCCACTTTCACACTGAGACTGCAATTAAGTCCAATTAAAGTTGGTTCGTCCGAAGAGCCAAAACGAGATCATCTGGTACCACCTCTAATTAATCACCACGTGACGTGGGCATTGTGCCGTTCCGTAATCTTGACCTCACATCTGCGTCTCGTCGCAAACTCGCTGCTATTGTTATTTTTATCGAGTTTTCCCCTCGCAAAATCGGACGTGCTGCAGAATATTTAATGATTCGATCCATTGTCCACCGACTCTGACACTGGATCGTCTTTTCTTAGCATTGTTTATCTGGTAACGGTAGATGAGAGGGACTCGTTTTTGCCCCTATAGCTAAAAAATCAAATTCAATTAATTAGCGAGATAAACGGCCTCGTTAAAATCGAATTTCGGAACGTCGGCATCAATCTCCATCACGGCCACGATGGGAAATCATTTTCAATCACTGTTTTCAAGGTAAAAACGACGTTTTACACATCGGTCGAAAGAGGAGCTCAACATCTATCTACTGCCCAAATTTGAGATCCGTCGAACAAATAGTTTACGAGTTATGGTCAAAATACAAAAAAATGAAAAATTTTCATCGCTTGAGTCAAAAATTTTTTTTCGAAAAATGTCGACTATTGAATTTTGGGCTTTTGAGAACATTTTCTAACGTAAAATGAGCCGAGAAAAAGAATGGCGCAAACCGCAACTCAATATCTCAAATTGTTTCCGAGATATTTAACTTTGAAAAATAGGAAAAATGAGGAAAAATCAAAATCAACTTTTCGAAAGTTTGATCAGCCATAACTCAGTTATTTGTTGTCGGTTCTGAATTTAAATCCCAGATTTGGAATCTGCGTAAAATTCTGCGTACGCTGATGTATAATAACTCAATTTTACTCCAAAAAAAAAAGCGAGATATCGATATCAGAAATTTGGCATATTTTAAGTCATGAATTTTTGCGAAAATTTGCAAATTTCCACTGTAGAAAAATCAAAGAACTATTTCTTATGTAAAAAATCGCGAGAAAAACGATGGCGCAAACCGCATCTCAATATCTGAAATAGTTTCCGACATATCGAGCACGAATTGTTTTGAATCGTCAAAAATTTGACCCTCTGGCGACAACCCGAAATTTCAAACGGCCATAACTCGATTATTTATTGACAAAAATTTAAAAATTATCATGTTTTTGGATTTAGCGTGAAATTCTGCGTAAAATGAGACCCAAATTTGTTGAGTTCGCTTAATAAATATACGAGGCATTGTCCAAAACTGTTTTGAAAACGTCATTTTAGGGTGATTTTTAATCAATGTTTTCACAATGATAACGACGTTTAATAGCATTGAATTATACATCAGTCGAAAGAGGAGCTCAGAATCTATCTACTGGCCAAATTTGAGATCGATCGGACAAATAGATTACAAGTTATGGCCAAAAATAAAAAAAATGAAAAATTTTCATCGTTGTAGTCGGAATTTTTTTTCGCGAAAAATCGACTATCGAATTTTGGGCTTTTGAGAACATTTTCTAGCGTAAAATGAGCCGAGAAAAACAATGGTGCAACCCGCATCTCAATATCTCAAATAGTTTCCGAGATATTTAACTTTAAAAATTACAAAAAATGAGAAAAAATTAAAATCAACTTTTCGAAACTTTGATCCGCCATAACTTAGTTATTTCTTGGCGGATCTGAATTTAAATCCCAGATTTGGAATCTGCGGAAAATTCTGGGTTCACTGATGTATAACAACTTAAATTTACTCTAAAAATAAGCGAGATATCGATATCAGAAGTTTGGCATAGTTTTAGTCATGAATTTTTGCGAAAATTTGCAAATTTCGACTGTAGAAAAATCAAAGAATTATTTCTAATGTAAAAATTCGCGAGAAAAACAATGGCGGAAACCGCATCTCAATATCTAAAATAGTTTCCGAGATATCGAGCACGAATTGTTTTGAAACTTCAAAAATTTGGCCCTCTGGCGACAACCCGAAATTTCAAACGGCCACAACTCGGTTATTTATGGACAAAAATTCAAAAATTTCCATATTTTTGGATTCAGCGTGAAATTCTGCGTAATATGAGACCCAAATTTGTTGAGTTTGTTTAATAAATAAACGAGGAATTGGCCAAAAACTGTTTTGAAAACGTTTTACTAGGGTGATTTTCAATCAATGTTTTCAAAACAAAAACGACGTTTAATCGCAATGAATTATACATCAGTCAAAAGAGGAGCTCTAAACTATCTACTGGCCAAATTTGAGATCGATCGGACAAATAGTTTACAAGCGATGGCCAAAAATAAAAAAAAATAAAAATTTTCATCGTTTGAGTCGGAATTTTTTTTTGCGAAAAATCAACTATTAAATTTTGGGCTTTTAAAAACATTTTCCAACGTAAAATGAGCCGAGAAAAACAATGGCGCAAACCGCATCTCATTATCTCAAATAGTTTCCGAGAAATTGAACTTTAAAAATTAGGAAAAATGAGGAAAAACGAAAATCAACATTCCGAAACTTTGATCGGCCATAGCTGAGTTATTTCTTGGCGGATCTGAATTTAAATCCCAGATTTGAAATCTAGGGAAAATTCTGCGTACACTGATGTATAATAACTTAATTTTACTCCAAAAAACAAGCGAGCTATCGATATCAGAAGTTTGGCATAGTTTTAGTCATAAATTTTTGCGAAAACTTGCAAATTTCGACTTTGTTTATGTGGTAACGGTAGATGATAGCGACTCGTTGTTGCCCCCATGGCAAAAAAATGAAATTCAATTAATTCGCGAGATAAACGGCCTCGTTAAAATCGAATTTCGGCATCAATCTCCATCACGGCCACGATGAGAACTTGGGAAAAATCGCGTGATTATCAATACCATAAATTAAAAACGGTAGCTGTTAACAATAATACCTCCGACATTTATAACAGACGTTAGCGCGCTGGATGTGTCGCCCCAGGTCTGGGCGTAAGCAGCCGTTCAGCATGACTTGCAGATGGTTTAGGGCTAATCGGCTGCTGCTACCGTAAAGCACCGGCTTCAGTGGGTGACTCGACCAGCCAGTGACTCGCAGGATTCATAAATCATCCTTGCAACAGCTAACGAGCGGACGGGGAGCGGATCCGCCGTTTGACACCCAAATTCGTTCGTCTTTTTGTGCTGCTCAACCAATAAATTTCGGTTTAATTAAAAAAAATAAACGGAGTTCGATTCTGATTATGTAGCTCAAGGATGGCGTGCATTCGATGATTTATTCATTTGGGAATTCATGTGACAAAGTATGACACCGAGTTAGTGCGTTAAATTGGAGGGCACTGCTATAAAACATCGAGATAGGCATCGGTTTCGTTAGAATGCGATATGACAATGAGGTTTATTTAGGTTTTTGGGCGGGCAGGTAGGCATAAAACGCATTAGAATGAAGTTGAATACACAACAGACAAACATGTGTAAAATATTCGATTCAATTATGGCTCAAAAAGAGAAAATCATCCTCAGTTGGCGAAGAAATTTTAAGTCATGTCTTTGAGTGAAAAAAACGCCTTTTGATTCTATCAAGTAGTTTAATAAATAAAATCATTAAAAATATAAAAAAAAATATCTTAGAGCGATTTTTTTTAATTTTTGGGTTTAAATCTAAGGAGATTTTTAAAGATTCCCTGACATTCTTAGATTTGAAAAAGATTTCTGGTGATACTTAAAGATTCTTAGATAATTTCTAAGAATCGTACCGAATTTCCGATTTTTTTTATTTAATTTGAGATTCCTGGAGATTCTCAAGAACCATCAGAATATGTTAAAGTTCCTTGTCAAATTTTAGATATTCTTAAATTTCTTTAGAAGTCAGTGGAAATTGTAGGAAATTCTTGGAGATATTTAACGCTAGTTTACTCCACAAATAAGCTAGATATCGATTTCAAAACTTTGATATAGTTTTAGTCATGAATTTTTCTGAAAACCTGCAACTTTCGACTTTTGGAAAATCTAAGAACATTTTATTATGTAAAAAATCGCGAGAAGAACGATGCCGCAAACCGCATCTCAATATCTGAAATAGTTTCCAAGATATCGAGCACGAATTGTTTTGAACCTTCGAAATTTTGGCCCTCTGGCGACAACCCAAAAATTCAAACGGCCATAACTCAGTTATTTGTTGACGAAAATTTAAAATTATCATGTTTTTGGATTCAGCGTGACATTCTGCGTAAAATGAGACCGAAATTTGTTGAGTTTGCTTAATAAATAAACGAGGTATTGGTCAAAACTGTTTTGAAAACATCATTTTAGGGTGATTTTCAATCAACTTATTCAAAATAAAAACGACGTTTAATAGCATTGAATTATACATCAGTCAAAAGAGGAGCTCAAAATCTATCTACTGGCCAAATTTGAGATCTATCGGACAAATAGTTTAGGAGTTATGGCCAAAAATTAAAAAAATGAAAAATTTTCATCGTTTGAGTCGGATTTTTTTTCGCGAAAAATCGACTACCGAATTTTGGGCTTTTGAGAACATTTTCCAACGTAAAATGAGCCGAGAAAAAGAATGGCGCAAACCGCATCTCAATATCTCAAATAGTTTCCAAGATATTTAACTTTAAAAATTAGAAAAAATGAGGAAAAATGAAAATCAACTTTCCGAGAATTTGATCGGCCATAACTCAGTTATCTGTTGTCGGATCAGAATTTAAATCCCAGATTTGAAATCTGCGTAAAATTCTGCGTTCACTGATGTATAATAACTTGAATTTACTCTAAAAAATAAGCGAGATATCGATATCAGAAATTTGGCATAGTTTTAGTCACAAATTTTCGCAAAAAATTGCAACTTTCGACTTTTGAAAAATATAAGAAGAATGAAAAGATCGCGAGAAAAACGATGGAGCAACCGCATCTCAAGATCTGTAATAGTTTCCAAAATACGAGATTTCCGAGACCGTCGTCAAAGGGCCGAATTTTTGAAAATTCTCTGTAAAATGAGGTTTAATAGCGCAAGTTTGGTCCAAAAATAAGGAAGAAATCGACCCCAGAAGTTAGACATAGAACAAAATCGTTTGATATTAGCAAAAGCAACACAATTTGCCTTCTTCATCTGTTCAATTACAATTTTTCTCCATTTTTTTCACACTGCTTTTGACCTCACCTTTTCTTCAGTTTACGCTTGTTAATCGAAGCTTTGCATCTAACATCTTTTACTGGTGTTGACGAAAACTGAGCGCGTCTGAAAATAAGACAAAATGGCCATAATTTATTTCTTACCTAAATTTTGCGAAACAGCGCCTGGAGAACTAACGCCTGAGAAAATATGTCTGTTTTTCTTGGCAAAAGCTGAGATGGTCATCAACCCGTAGAAATTTTTGTGTCTAATCCTGTTTTTATAAGAATGCCGCACGTTTAAACACCTCCAGCGAGTAACCTGTCTTTATTGATTCTGAATTTTTCAACATTAGTGTAACACTTCTTTGTTGGCTGATGAGGAGGCTTTACATGCGTGTCGCATTTTTGCGTCGTATTTCAGCGAGGGCCGAGGGGCGCTTCAAGGTAGGTATACATCCAAGCTCGTCGTATATTATTATAATACGACTCCAGCAAGGCAAGTACAACTGGTATGAATTATCGCATGGTAGAATTAACATAGCTCCAACAGACAAAGACAGTTTTTTGTCGTCTTCGCTGGTGGCTATCTATCAAAGCGCTCTCTCGCGAAGCTTTCGCACCGGGAAAACGAGCGGCGATTTTGTTGCCGTTTTTTATATCGCAAGCTAAGTGCCGGAGTTTGTGGCTAGAAGTGTCCGATTATGGGGATTCACACTCCTAATAAATTACCAGAGATTTATTGGTACTGTCATACGATGCTGAGGTTATGAAACACTGTTTATCTGTTTCTACGGTCTTTTTTTATTATTAATTCTCGACCTAAGCGTACACAATCTGTAATTTATACCGAGGCTTGATGCCGCAACCACATATTACAATTTTTTACGGACAGGCGCTCCGAATTATTCTCGGGAGTAATTGAATATACTGAATACACTAGTTTGGTCGGAGAATTTTCGCATTCTAGCTGTCGATACTTTATACTGTTCATGAATCAATGAGCAATTTCTCAATGCGAACACAATACAACAATATCCACAAATGCTGCCCACAATTGCTTGAATTACAACAAGATTGTCTTTTCTTACACCTGTATCGGTTTGCAATAAAACTTATTAATAAATCATTGAAACGAAAAGGCTCCGGAACCGCAGAGACCTTTATAGACCTCCCGGATTTGTGGGTTGTAATTGGGTTGGTACAGGAACTCGAAGACCTCAACTGATTTTGTGATTTGAAATCTGCGGAAAATGAACTAAAATAAGGGAGATATCAATATCAGAGCTTGACATAGTTTTAGTCATAAAGTTTTGCGAAAAACTGCAATTTTCGACTATTGGCAAATATAAAAACTAATTTTGATGTAAAAATTTGCGAGAAAAACAATGGCGCAAACCGTATCTCAATATCTGAAATAGTTTCTGAGATATCGAGCACGAATTATTTTAAACCATCAAAAATTTGGCCCTCTGGCGACAACCCAAAAATTCAAACGGCCATAACTCCGTTATTTGTGGACGAAAATTCAAAAATTCTCATGGTTTTGGATTCAGCGTGACATTCTGCGTAAAATGAGACCCAACTTTGTTGAGTTTGCTTATAAATAAACGAGGCTTTGGCCAAAAACCGTTTTGAAAACGTCATTTTAGGGTGATTTTCAATCAATGTTTTCAAAATGAAAACGACGTTTAATAGCTTTGAATTATACATCAGTCGAAAGAGGAGCTCGAAATCTATCTATTGGCCAAATTTGAGATCGATCGGACGAATAGTTTACGAGTTATGGCCAAAAATAAAAAAAAATGAAAAATTTTCATTGTTTGAGACGGATTTTTTTTTCGCGAAAAATCGACTATTGAATTTTGTGTTTTTGAGAACTTTTCCTAACGTAAAATGAGCCGAGAAAAACAATGCCGCAAACTGCATCTCAATATCTCTAATACTTTCCGAGATATTTAACTTTAAAAATTAAGAAAAATGAGGAAAAACGAAAATCAACTTTCCAAAACTTTGATCGGCCATACCTGAGTTATTTTTAGGCGGATCTGAATTTAAATCCCAGATTTGAAATCTGCGGAAAATTCTGCGTTCACTGATGTATAACAACTCAAGTTTACTCGAAAAAAACAAGCGAGATATCAATATCAGAAGTTTGGCATAGTTTTGGTCATCAATTTTGGCGAAAATTGGCAAATTTCGACTTTAGAAAAATCAAAGAAATATTTCTTATGTAAAAAATCGCGAGAAAAACGATAGCGCAAACCGCATCTCAATATCTGAAATAGTTTCCGAGATATCGAGCACGAATTGTTTTGAACCTTCAAAAATTTGGCCCTCTGGCGACAACCCAAAAATTCAAACGGGAATAACTCAGTTATTTGTTGACGAAAATTAAAAATTCTTGCGGCTTTGGATTCAGCGGGACATTCTGCATAAAACGAGCCGAAATTTGTTGAGTTTGCTTAATAAATAAACAAGGCATCGGCCTAAAACTATTTTGAAGAGGTAATTTTGGGTTGATTTTCAATCACTGCATTTAAGGTGAAAACGACGTTTAATACCTTTGTGTTATACGTCAATCGAAAGAGGAGCTTAAAATCTATTAACTGGCCAAATTTGAGATCGATCGGACAAATAGTTTGGGAGTTATGGCCAAAAATTAAAAAAATGAAAAATTTTCATCGTTTGAATCGGATTTTTTTTTCGCGAAAAATCGACTATCAAATTTGGGACTTTTGAAAACATTTTCTAACGTGAAATGAGCCGAAAAAAAGAATGGCGCAAACCGCATCTCAATATCTCAAATAGTTTCCGAGATATTTAACTTTAAAAATTAGAAAAAATGAGGAAAAACGAAAATCAACTTTCCGAAACTTTGATCGGCCATAACTCAGTTATTCGTTGTCGGATATGAATTTCAATCCCAGGTTTGGAATCTGCGGAAAATTCTGCGTACACTGATGTATAATAACTTAAGTTTACTCCAAAAAAATAAGCGAGATATCGATATCAGAAATCTGGCATAGTTTTAGTCATAAATTTTTGCGAAAATTTGCAAATTTTGACTGTAGAAAAATCAAAGAACTATTTCTTATGTAAAAAATCGCGAGAAAAACGATGGCGCAAACCGCAACTCAATATCTCTAAAAGTTTCGGAGATATTTAACTTTAAAAATTAGGAAAAATAAGGAAAAACTTTCCGAAACCCAGTTATTTGTTGTCGGGGCTAAATTTCAATCCCGGATTTAGAATCTCGCAAAATTCTGCGTAAAATGAGCTATAATAATAAAAGCAATAATTTAGAAGTAATAATTACTCCAAAAATAGGCAAGAAATCGACCGCAGAAAGTTGACATAGTTTTACTCATAAAACAACCGAAGAAAGTCGAAACAAAATTTACAAAAATTAAAAATCTGGAAGACTCTGAAATTTGAAAAATAAAAAAAAAATCTGACTTACTTGAGGATTTAGAAATTAATCTGAAGCATCGTAGAAAAAATCGACAGGATTTGAAACAAAGAAAAAATCCAAAGAAGCTGTTACACCATTTTTGAATCTTTTATTTTCATTTCCATTCGTCCTTTATTTTTGATTATGAGAATTCCCAGTATTTACCATTACACCTTCTTCTTTTGCCCCATTATCACATCTCAACACCACAGATTTGATTTTCTCACGATTAATTCAATTCTCTTCCTTTTCTTCGTTTTGATGCACTCTTCAATCTCCTTAGCATTTCCGTTCCTTCTTATTTGAACATTATCAGGACCTGTAAAATGTTTACAAAAGAATAATTTTATTTTCGTGCATCAATAAGCATCAAAAAAATTGAAAGTCCTGAATAAATAAGTCTGAGCAATTAAAGTGAGTAAATTCAGTTTTTTGCGGTGTATACACATCGTTTCGTGTTCTAAAAGTGGAAAATTGTAGTGGAAAATTATTAGGAATAACGCGCAGCTGTGCCACTCCAGATGACGCATCTTGTAAGATTTTTTCGCTTTTAAAAACTTGTACAAAGCGCTGCCCTAAAATCTGCAACATTGTGATTAATTCGCTTTGGCAGAATCCGTTTTTGAAAATGGTAAGTCATCAATTAGTCGCTTTGACATCGAAGAAGCCTCGCCTTCGTCCATAATAAGTATAATCAAGTGAGCTATTGTAGGGTCCCAGTCATCGTCATCCCCGAATCCCGCTCCCGACCTTTGTCCATTATTCTCTGCGAGTTAACTAAGTTTGTAAGTTCGCGCCGGAGAGACAATGGAGCAATCAATAGGGTAATGAGAGGACACTATATTAAATTATCGGTGCGGTCAGCTCCATCGTGCCGGCGGCCACGCCAAGACGTCGACGCTAATGGATGCGGCCCCTTTGACGACCGTCGCACTCCACCTGGAGCAGTCGGCGAAGAAGCGCCGGCGACCAGCTTCGCCTACCTGGGTGCTTATATGTCCCCCCACCGGCCATTCTTACCTTCATGAGTGTGTGATCAGTGTAAGAAGCGAGGTCTTCGGGAGAGCACGCGACTCGATCAAATTGTACTCATGAATGGGACTGCTTGGGGGTGCTTCCAGTGCCATCGAGGACAGTGACAGTGACAGTGCACCCACCTTTGGATTACCTCAGTGTCAGTGCCGGGATTCTCAGTTCTAGTGCCATCGAGATCATGTTCAAACTCTGTGTTTGTGGCGCCGCAATCAACAGGTAAGTTCTTTAGACATGTAAACATATGTCACGTGCTTTCGAATGACATCTGGTCGGATGACTGACGTAACGATCGGAGAGCTGTCATACGATCTTAAAAGTAAAAGTGCATCAAGGCGAACCGCGCGCTCGCCTCCACTATCACCGCTTCATCCCCTGAAGATACAAATAAGTACCACTTTACCATCGCGAACTTTTTTGACAATTTTACTCTGGATAACCTCAAACTGTCAAAAGCGCCATGGTGATTCGTTACCATGGTTACCACGACGTAATGACAGCTTTAGCGGGCTAAAGTCGGCTTTACTTCTAAAATGAGAATGCTTGGAAAGTTAAATGTTTGTGCAAATGAACTAAGATAACTGTTTTTAAAAAAAAGAAAGACAAGATAAGAGACCGCTAGTTCTAATAAATCATTCAAGTCGATATTAACACGCATGCTAAAGAGTTTGCAAGAAACTCAAAAAGTAACGAGAAATGGCTATAAATTCTGCGTTACATTAAAGAGAAGGCAACCAATTAATAAGTTTGTTTACAAAAGTAAAACATCCAGTTTTCGGTGCAGTATCGTCAAAACTGTCAAAGTTACGGTATTTACTAGAAAATTTTGGAAAATTTTGACTCCCTCACCAAATTATTATTTTTTTAATTCCTCTTTCCTATCCTATGATGCCCGAATTTGGCACAATTAATAAGTACATTAAAACTAGTATTGCGTTTAAATTTCATCGCCGTGATGTGAAAACTACTAAAGTTACAAGGCTTAAAAAAGAATTTTAGACTATTTTTGTTTCGTTCTGAAAATTTCAATATTTTAAATTCTTTTTATTGTCCTACAAATTTGTAATTTCTCGCAGTCAAAAAGTGAGCCCACAAAAGCAGAACGTCCAATTTGCATTGCAATATCATCAAAACTCTCAAAGTTACGGTACTTAATAAAAAATTTTGCAAAAATTTAAGGTGCTCCAAAAATTAAATTTTTTAAATGCTTTTTTCTTGTATTAAAAATTCAAAATTTGGCACAATTAATGATTAGATTAAGAGTGGCATTGCGTCTAAATTTAATCCCCTTAATGTAAAAACTACCAAAGTTACAGGATTTAAAAAAATAATTTTACTTTTTTTTTTGTTCTGAAGATTAAGACTTAAAATTCTTCATTGCTGTTCAAAACATTTGTAATTTCTGGCACGTACTTAGTACGTCTACACAATTAAAGCCGCCAAATTTTATTGCAATACTATCAAACCTGACAAAGTTACGGTATTTAATAAAAAAAATTGAAAAATTCCGGCCTGGTTAAAAATTTCCCCTTTTTCAATTCACTATCCGCAACTCTAATCGCTTCTAATATGGTTATTTATTGACGTACGTTAAAAATTCGCACAGTTTTGGGTTCTGCTTAGAATTCTGCGTAAAACGAGCACCTACAGTTTAAGATTGCTTTGACAATAAGCAAAATATCAGGGTTAATACACATAGAAACTAAAAAAGTCACTAACGACAATTTTAAACGCGTCTAATTCGGTAATTTATTAACGTACGCGAAAAACTGGCACAGTTTTGGATTTTGCTTAAAATTCTGCGTAAAATGAGAAGCAATAGTTTAAGATTGCTGGGACAATTAAAATTCTGCGTAAAACAAGCCCCAATAGTTTAAGTTTAGTCCGTGAATAAACGAGACATCAAGCGAATTAGATTTAGAAAACTCACTGTTTTAAAAATTTTAAAACTTCAAATTCGAGATAATATGTAACATTAATTTGCCATATCTGTTATGGTGTTGCTAAATAAATATGTAATAGGAATAAATGTAAAAGTTCTGTTTGGTTAAAACTTCAAATTTGCCTATTTTTTGACATAAAAATTGATATGAAAACTACCAAAGTTACACGATTAAAAATTTTTTTTTAGATTATTCTTGAAACTGAAGTTTAAGGAGCTTAGAATTCTTAATTATGGTCCCAAAAATTTGTAATTTGTGGCAGTTAATAAGTGTATACAAAAGTAAAACCTGCAAATTTCATTGCACTGCCAAATTTACGGTATTTAATATAAAATTTTTGAAACTTAGGGGATCTAGATAACTTCCAACTGTCAAAATCGTGACCATGACCTGACCACAACGTGATGACAGCTTTAGCGGGCTAAACTCGGCTTTAGATCGTGTAAATGAACTAAGATAACCGCTTTTGAAAAACGAAAGACAAGACAAGAGACCGCCTAGTTCTAATAAATAATTTTTAATAAACCCAAAAGTCATGTGAAATGGCCATAAATTCAGCGTTATATTAAATAGAAGAGAATCAGACAGCTAACAACTATTATTTTCAGCTTTCCTAATTCACGAGTCATGACTAAAATGATTCATCAGTCACGAGTAAAAAATCAGTGTGTAATTTCTCCTGTGCGTATTAATAAAACAGTTAATAGAAAAACTCGTCGCTACTGTCACTTCCATTTTATTTCCCTCGATCTGATTAAATAAGAAAGTTCCTCAACGTCCATAAAAATCACGTCGAAGCTTCAAAATCTGTACCCGTCGCAGATTCGCATGTGAAGAAAATTGTTCTCCACTTTACCACTCTCAGCATCACGTAACCATCATGAGTCACGCGAAAGAAACCCATGCGATTTTCCCGAAAACAAGAATAATAGCCCCCTTGTCTCATACAATTTATGAATCTATAAACTGTCGTTTTCACATCAAAGTGTTCATTTCATTCGGTTGGGTCTCTCTTTGGCGAAGATCGCGCAAGAGCTCGCAACTTTGACAAAACGATGATTTACGCGCTCGTCCACCTGCTCTTCCGTTTCAGCGCGGCCCACTTACAGCATCCGGTGCAACCATCCAACCCCATTACGTACGTTGAACATCACAATTAGGCTTTGTCTCAAAGGATTATTTTGAGACCGGTTCCAGGCTTATGTAAATACAAGAGGTGCGCTCGCTATGACAATCAATTTTTATTGCCTTGCATTAACACGGAGACAATTAAACAAATCATCAACCGGATTCTCTTGCGGGCTCCTTCTGGAAGATTCACTGCTTGCTGGGAGGGTTCGACTAGTTTGTTATAAATTATTGAGTTTTGTTTATTTTTACTTCTGTTGATTGTTATGAAGGGAAATTTGGATCGTGCAAGACAACTCCGGAAAATTCCAGTCCGGGGAATTTCTAAACTTGTTTTCTCAAGAAATCACATGTAAAAAACGTGTAAAACAGCGCTTAAAAATACACCTTTTATCAAAGCTTTTGTACGTTTATATCTGTGACATCATAGGTAATCAATTAAGTAAACACCTTCAAACCACAAATATCTGCAGTTGCTCCATTTTATGCTAATTTCAATTCTGGGAATTACAATTGTCAAGCAATTCAGTAAAAAAATTGTATTTTGATTAATCACTCAATTTATTTTTTTTTAGTAAAACGCCTTCATTTTTGTTTTTTTTCAGTTTTACTTAAAAAAATCATGAAAATTTTCTAGCGAACTATCAAAACCGTCGGTGGAGTCAACGATTTTGTAAAAAATACCAGCAAATTTTTTTATTCTCATTTGCAATTTAATGGAATTATCTTTTTTATTATTTTTTTTCTAGTCCTAAAATTCCCTACTTTGGAACAATTATTAAGTAGATCGAGGTTAGTTTTGAACCCGAATTTTATCGCGGTGAAGTGAAAACTTCGAATTTACTGAAAAAAAAATATTACAATTTTTTTTGCTCTAAAAAATTTTTTTTTTCGTCTTTTTAGTCTTATAAAATTGTTTTTTGTCGTTGTTAATAAGCGTGTCTTCAAAAATTAAACGTCCAATTTTCATTGCAATATCTTCAAATTTGACAAAGTTACGGTATTTAACTATAATTAAAATTTTTAAAATGCTTTTTCCTTGTCCTAAAAATTCAAAATTTTACATAGTCAATTAAGTACATTAAGAGTAGTATTGGGTCAAAATTCCATCGATGTTATGTAAAAACTTCGAAAGTTACAGCATTTAAAAACTGATTTTAGAATATTTTTTTGTTCTAAAGATTAAGATTACTTTTTTAATGTTTTATTGTTGTCTTATAAATTTGTAATCTTTTGCAGTTAATAAGCGTGTCTACAAAAGTAAAACGTCCCATTTTCATTGCAATATCATCAAATTTGAGAAAGTTACACGTACAAATTTTGACAAAATTTTATTCTCTCCAAAAATTAAATTTTTTAAAATGCCTCTGCCCAGTTAATGGCACAGTTAATGAATACATTAAGAGTAGTATTGAGCTTAAATTTCATCGCAGTGGTGTAAAAACTGCAAAAATTACAGGATTTAAAAAGAAATTTTAGAATATTTATTTGTTCTTCTGTGTTGTCCTAAAAATTTGTAATTTGTCGCAATTAATAAGTGTGTCCGCACAGTAAAACGTCCAATTGTCATTGCGATACCATCAAAACTATCAAAGTTACGGTATTTAATTGAAAATTTTTGAAAAATTGGATTTTCCCAAAAAATTTAAATTTGTAAAGTGCCTCTTCCTTGTTCTACAAATTCTAAATTTGGCACAATTAACGACTACAATCAGAGTAGTATCGGGTCTAAATTTCATCGCAGTGGTGTGAAAACTACAAAAGTTACAAGATTTAAAAACTGATATTAGAATATTTTTTGTTCTAAATTTTTTTTCTTAATTTTTTATTGTTGTCCTAAAAATTTCAAATTGCAATTAATAAGCATGTCTACAAAAGTAAAATGTCCAATTTTTATTGCAATATCATCAAATTTGTCAAAGTTACGGTATTTAATAGAACATTTTGAAAAAATTCGATTCTCTCGAAAAATTAAAATTTTTAAAATGTCTCTTTCTTAATACTAAAAATTCAAAATTTGGCACAGTTAATGAGTACACTAAGAGTTCTATTGCGGCTAAAGTTCATCGGCGTGATGTAAAAACTTCCAAAGTTACGGTATTTAACAGAAACTTTTGGAATATTTTGATTCGCTTATAAAATTAATCTCTTTAAAATGCCTCTTTCTTGTCCAAAAATTTCAAAATTTGGCACAGTTAATGGGAACAGTAGAAGTAGTATTGCGTTTAAATTTCATCACCGTGCTGTAAAAACTACCAAAGTTACAAGCCTTTAAACGAAATTTTTTGACAATTTTGTTCGTTCTAAACACCAAGAGTTTTTAAATTTTAGATTCTTGTTCTGAAAATCTGTAATTTGTGTTTTTTAATGCATGAGTGTGCCTACAAAGTAAAACGTCCATTTCATTGCAATTTTGGTAATTTCTCGCACATTTTTCCCTCATTTTTGCCACAAAAATTCATACTTTGACGTAGTTGCTAAGGGCATCCAACCTTGTAGTAATTCCAAATTATTATCAAAAACTCTCGAAGGAATTTTTTTCTTTTTCAAGAAACTTGTAATTTAGCACAGTTAATAGATATAGTATACAATTGCATGGTATTGACGTTTCATGCATGTGAAAGTAAGTAGGTACAAACTAAAACATGACGTTTTTTTTTAAAAATATCAAAAGAACTACTGACCCTAGCCGCAAGTCTAATAAACTAATTGCAAAAGAAAAACTGAATAAACGCGAACGTAAAAAATTAAAGTTTTGGAGAACTTTAAATCAATTTTCATAAGCTCTCCAAGACCTCATCTGTAAATCACTTTAAATATTATTTAAATTGTGGAAAAACTCCATTTAGAATATCACGAATTCTTAAGATTCTCGAACGTGAATTTGAATGGCAGAGAACAAAAATTTATCCACAAAAGGGCGATTTTTCATAAGAGTGCAGTGACTCAATTACGCAATGATTAGTTTGTAAGAAAATTCAGTAATTTTTGCTCCTGCATAAACTTTCATCAAACCTTCACTTTTCGGTGAAGTAACAACCGCATCAGCCAGGAAATCCGCGCATTCTAAATTTTAGCTAATTTATAGCACCGCCGTCACATAAATAACCCGAAAAAGCATTCGCACGCGAAGTATTCGAACTTTTCAAATTCCCCACACATGTTCCAGATTTTCTCTCATTACTAAAAATTGAAATAATTGCTTCAATCAACTTTTCATACATTAACGTACGGACAATTTCGAAAGTGTGCCCGAGGCTCTTATTATTATACATCAGTGCCGACTTTTACAAAGAAACGAGATAGTAAATGGCTTACAATGCAGCAATCAATTATTGTACACATATTTAGATTTTTTTTACGAATACAGTTATGTAACAGTAAGCGTATGTGATTTATAAGAATTTCACAATTGGATAAACAGACAATAGGACGATCCTTTTCATCACGAACCAAATCCCCAATTAATTAGGGACGGTGTTGAAAAAGTACGGTTAATCGGAAGAGTTTAAACAGAAGAAATGAAAATATCCGACTAATCAATGCAATCGTCTTAATTTTACTAGACGGTTATTAATACGGAGATATTTATTATTGTCATTAAAAAATAATTGACGTTGGCATGATTGTACTCTTCTATAGACGTACTAATTACGATTTCTCTGCCATATAGAGACGAAAACTTTTGTGATTTAGATTCTAGTATCAATATTGTTAGCAGGGATAATTAACTTTGGTGGGCGTAAAAATTCTTCTTATTTCTTCAGTTAGAAGCACCTGAACCTGTCCACCTACTTCCATTAGGTGCGAATCGATAATTTGAACAAATCGCCTGTGCAACTTCTGTCCAAGCTCGACCTCAATTTCTTTTCCACTTTTCTAAAATTTATGCATTATCACTTCTAGTTCCAGACTATAAAATCCCAATAAAAATCGTTACGTAAAGGAAAAATGAAAGTAATTTCCATTCCGAACGTAAAAAGATCGAAACTGTGAATTTCTAATTTCCTTTCATCTCACAACAACTAATCAAACAAAATGACAGTTCTACAACACGACTGAGCTCACACACGCACATGCAGGCAACGAAATTCCACTTTCATTGCATTCGCTTATTGTTGGAACAATGAAGAGAATTCCGGGGCGCACCGGAGCGTGTAAAAAAATCGAATCTCTCTCAATCGTCGAACGGATTCACTCAGCGTGTGAAAATGTCCTTTTCCTCCAAAAACCAACATCATTAGTGCCAAGATATCGACTAGTTACATTAACAGGTGGACGTGACCGGACCGCCGAATCCCATCAAGGCGGCCGTGTGTGTGTGTGATGCGTGATTGTTTCAGCCTCCTACCTGTCATGATGCAAGCGACCGTTAGGTCTATACACCTGATCGGGCAACCTGACCTCTGTGACGTCACCGTGTCCACTCTTCCGGGTGACCTTGGCCGTCTCCGGGCAGGGAAAAATTTTTACCAACCGAAATTAGGGTAACACAATGTAACAAAAATTTAAAAAGTTGGTTTTGTTTCTGATAAATTACGCCTATTCTGTTTTACCTTTTCTGGTTATCAAAAATACAATTTATTGCCAAACACCAAATTTCGTCAAAAAATGATGCGCGTTTCGATAGCTACCATCATCAGAGCGATGATTAAACTGTATAAATATGTTTAGAAATAAATTGAATTTTTGATAGTTTTTATCAACACCAAAATTTGACCCAATAAATTTCTTTGACCTATTCTGGTGTAGAAGATAATATATAAAAAAGCTTTGTTATAATTTAAATCTTACTGTATTGTCAAATTATGATTTATTTTAGAAAATTAAAACTAAAATAGTACAAATAAACTCAATTTCTTCAAACTGGAGGATTTTTCCAAATTTTTGCCGATGTGTTGGTCCAAAAGTTAATGCCCCATTTGTTGGGTATACTTACTAGAAGCTTGTAGGTATCCGTAGAACATATTGTTATAATTATATTAGTTTTAATAACACAAAAAAATAGCTACCAAAATTGATAAAAACAACAAATTTTCTTAATTATTTTTTTCTAAAATTTTGATGAATGAACGCTTAAAACATGTTTACACTAATGTATTTAACCGGAGAATAAAATCAAATAAAGCGAACAAATTTTTTTTGTAGGGGAGATCGGGGTAAAATGATCCTTCGAGGTAAAATGATTCCCTTTGATTCCCAAACTTCTTAGTTCCATCGATCAATAAAATGATTAAATATGTTGTTGAACCTGCGGACATTGCAGGCAAGCACCTGCATGCAGTTCGGTGGATATTAAAAAAAATGTTTTTCCCTGGTTCAATCTAAGACATTTTCTAATCAAGTGAATTTTACCTTTCGAATTAAAATTTCAAAATGACACCTGTGGTGTTTTAAAGAATTAATATTAAACTTTCAATTTTTTGTTGATTCAGTTGGAACATTGCACGTTGTAAATTTATGAATTATGTTCTTTGTTTTTATTGCACTTTTACCTCTAATATGAATAATTGTATGATATTTGACGAAAGACAATGATAAGAAAACAAAAGCGAAAGAATGAATCTTTTCAGTATGTATTTTTTGTTAAAAAAAATATTTTCACTCTTCGAAAAAGGAAGATTGGACTAGTTGCAGTATGTGCCAAAAATGGGCTCATGATCAATGTGCAAGAGTAGACGAAGAGAAAAAAACTCACTTGCAATTTCTGTTTGGCGGAATTAAAACCTTCTTGAACCATGAAAACTTTTCGTTTTTACAAAAAAAAATGTAATTATTTTAATGTTTATTCATGTCTTCAATAAGAGTCTCTACTATGTTGTTTTACTTCTTGTTATTTAAGTTTATTTTGTTTTTATTTTTATAAGGACCCAAAAAAATACGCATTGCAGGTCAAAAAAAAAGAAAATAGTAAGCAATTTCTTAGCAAAGAATTAAAGACAGCTCTCTTATGATACCCATCGAGTAAAATATTTTTTTTTAGCAATCGCCATACTTCTTAAAGCGTCTTAAAGCACCAAAAGGCTTCCCAAAAAGGATTACCGTTTTAAACATAAGAAAATTAGAGAAGTTTTGAAAATCTGGGAATGTGAAAACTTCTCTAATTTTCTTATGTTTTATTTTAGTTTTTTGAGCGACCGGAAATTTTTCAAAATTTTTTATTAAATACCGTAACTTTTGTAGTTTTGATGGTATTGGAATGAAAATTGTACTTTTGTGGACACACATTAACTGCGGCAATGTCGAATTTTTTAGGACAACAAAGAAAAATATTAAAAATCTTAATTTTTTAAATATAAAATATCCAAAATTTATTTTGGATCCTGTATCTTTTGTAGTTTTCATGGCGATGAAATTTGGACGCAACTCCTACTCCTATTATACTCATTAACTGTCCCAAATTTGAAAATTTTTAGATAATAAAGATGCATTTTAGAGATTTTAATTTTATAAGCGAATCAAAATATTGCAAAATTTTCACATTACGGCAATTAAATTTAGACGCAATACTACTCTTAATGTAACTCGACTCTACCAAATTTTGAACTTTTAGGACAAGGAAGAGGCGTTTTACAAATTACAAAGAAAATTAGAGAAGTTTTGAAAATTTGGGAATTTGAAAACATGACAATATAAATCTCATTATCTCAAAAACAGAACTGAAATACATATTTGTCTTGGTATTCGAAAACTAAAACTAGAGAATTCGCAAATTTACCATTTTGAAGAAATAAGAATTTCATATAAACAGAAGCACATGACATATGACTCATTGGCCCTAAAATATGATGGTACAGAAAAATCAACCAATACAAGAATTCGAGATTTGGCAGTTTGAAGATTTAGGAATTTTATTAACCGAGAGATTACTAAACTGCGAGATATAAATGAGGGAACAGAGGACTTGAATTTTCGAAAATTTGGGAATTTGAGAAAATAACAAAAAACTCGTCGCAAAACTAAAACGCCAGAGTTTGTCATGGGACCGAAAACCCAGAGATTCGAAAATTTGATTATTTAAACAACTGAGAATTTTATGAAGAGAGTTAGAGAGTTAGAGAAACATTTGAAAACATGACAATTGTCTCAAAGACAGAACAGAAGAATTTGTGTTGGTTGACTAAACCCAGAAATTGTGAAAATTCGTGAATTTGACATTTAGAAGAACTATTAGTAGTTTTACCCTATCTAATTAACTTGTTGAATAGCGTTATTTCTTCCTTTTGGAGAAATAACCTCCTTGCGAGAAAATCCCATGGCGCAGCAAATCGGGCCCCCCGACAAGAGATTGATATTTTTTAAGCGGTCGGTGCAGTCATCGCCAGTGACGTGCCCTGACCCGAGAACCTGCTGGGCCGTCCGTCTGGGTCTACGTCGAGGGGGCACACGTTATATTATATGTACACACGCTCATCTCGCGTCCGTCAATGCGGACAGCTACACTGATCGCGGGATTTGATTGCGTTTTCATTATGTTCATTCTCACGAGGTTCAACACCGAAAACGTGACGCCGGGTTCAACGGGCGAGGCTAATTGGGCCGAAACGGGAAGACGGATAGTTCAGCGGGGGACGAGCACTAACTAGTCGGTGTAGCCGAACGTTCAGGGGAAAGAAAAAATTCTTAAATATCGCCGTGAAGGATGGAAAGTGCTGACTTGGCGTCTGGTGCGAGAAGAACGAGGCTATTATTCGAAAATTTATTTATTTCGTTTCATTTATTGCAATGCTCATAAAAAAACTTCAGAATTTGTCTTGGTCTTGACGAACACGCGGAAATTTGAACAAATATCAGAAGGAAACAGCCGGTTTTCGAGATTCTGAAAATTTGAAACAACAACAGTGTTTGAAAAAACTGAAAAAAAATTGGGAATTTGGTAGTTTAAAGAATTGGAAATTTTGTGAAATGTGGACTAAGCTTGAGAAAGCAAAGACATTTCGGGAATTCGGAACTTTGGTACATCGAAGAACTGGGAATTTTATAAACAGACTAATAAACTGAAAGACAAAAATGGGAAGACAGGGGACTTGACTATTAGAAAATGTAACAATTTGGAACACTAGAAAACTCGTCTTAAAAGCAGCAGAACTTATAATAGTACAGATAAAACAGAAAGACTTTGATAATTTGATAGTTTGAAGAACTGGGAATTTTATAAACCCAGATAACACACAGAACTTAAAGAAGGTAGACTAAATTTTTGAAAATTTGAGGATTCGGGAACATCACAAAAATTGCGTTAGGACTTTAAAACAAGACTTTTTAAGAGTTCATTAATTTGAAATTTTGAAGAAATGAGAATTTTGTAAATAAGAGCACTAACAAAAAAATTTTAAGATAACACGAAGAAATTAGAGAAAGAAGAACTTAAGTTTTCGAAAATCTGGGAATTTGAGAGAATGGCAATAGAAAACTCATTTTGAGGATTTGAGAATTTGATATTTTGAAGAACTTGGAATTCTATAAACGGACACTAAAAAACAGAAAAATTGAACATTGGAAAATCTAGGAATTTGGGAGAATGACAATATAAAAAACAAAAGAGCAACGTTTGTAATGGCAGAGAAAATCCAGAAAAAAATCGAAAATTTTATTATTTGAAGAACTTTAAGTTTTATAAACAGAAACACAAACAACATAGGAAAATAAGAGACATTTTGAAAATGTGGGAATCTGAAAACCTGCTAATGAAAATCTCATTGCCTCAAAAACAGAAAACTAGGAATTTGAGATAATGACATAGAAAATTTATTGGACCTAAAATATGATGGTACCGAAAAATTTAGGAATTTGATCAACCGAAACATTAATAAAATGCGAGATATAAAGGAGAGGACAAAAAACATAAATTTTCAAAAATTTAGGAATTTGATAAAATAACGACAGAAAACTCATTGTCGCAAAAACAAAACGGCAGAGTTTGTCATGGGACCGAAAACCTAAAGAACATTCGAACATTTGATTGTTTGAAGAGGGAACAGAGAATTTTATTAACAGAAACACAGATAACACAGAGAAGTTAGAGGAACAATTAGAGAAACATTAGAATTTGAGAACATAGCAATGAAAAACTCATTGTCTCAAAAACAAAACAGAAGAATTTGTGTTGGTAAACTCAAATCGGAGAGTTTGAGAATTCGTGAATTTGGCATTTTCAAGTACTGGGAATATAAACAGAGACATTTTGATAATTCAAAAATTTGGCGGTTTGAAGATCTTTGGACGAAATGAGCTCTTTTATTTTTTGAATTGCGCGTTCATAGGAGAAAACCTTCATTGTTTGCTGTTAAAAATGCCACTACAAGCATTATATTGACTTATTTGATTAACATATTAACAGTTTTCATGCATGAAAGAGGTTCACAATCCATATTTTATCGTGTTCATTAATATTTGAACCTTGGAACGTATATTTCGATGTTAATTTCAAACATGATGGCTCACTCTTCCATCGAGCGTAACGTTCATATTTGGAATGGAATCAATAACTGGTAAAGTAATTCTTCTTGGAAAGATATTTAAAACAAAGGATATGATTGGATTTTTAAATGACTTAATTCACTCGCTTCCTCTCTCGTTGAAAAAAGTGGCGTTGTTGAGTTTTTGTTGATCGATTTGAAGAAGTCGTAATTAAGAGCACATTGCAATTCTGTAGTTCCAAGTGCATCCATCGTATATACCTGTTTACATTAATTCTCCCGATAAACACACAGTACAACATACTGGTCGACAAAAACCGCAAAAACGCACATCCGCTCGCATTCTGCAGCAATCCTGGCAGTTCAACATCAAAAAACAATAGAGGCAGTGGAAATCTGCGAAGCTAAGCAGAGAGCGGTATCATACATAATGTATTTAGTAACGTGGCTCTTTAGAGAAGAATTGCATCAGGTCAGACCGGAACAGTGAGATTATTGGATTGCCATCCAATCGCCGGATCGTGACGAGAATGTACCAGACTTACCTTGCCCTTAGCTTGCTGCCGGTGTGCACTGCTAATAAACGCGCCGTATCGGATTTAGCCATCTGCACGTCGCACAGACCGCCTCTAATCCATTACTGCTCAATATTATCAATTTCGGACATCTACCACGAATATCTTTATAACCGAAGCCGAAAAACCGCACCGATTTAACTCGTTCATCACCAAACACCCCAATATACAGGGTGAGCGCAAACGCTGTTACCAAGGAATAATTACCAGTCGCTGCACAAAAATCTTGCGTATGCAATACGGCAACTTCCTATAATTATAGTATACGAGAATCCAATTTCTCTTTCGCAGCATACAAAAATTGCATTCGAGTGAGAATATACTGCGTACCACACGCTCTTTAATCTCGGTAATGTATGTAATTCTTGTCGTAGCAACGCGCGTATTTTACACACTTATAGCGGTCTTCCGTGAAAGTAACAGAGTTGCTCTTTCAAAATAATCCCTAGATAAATTACTAGATTACTCCATGGACAGTTGTGGGTACGCACATATGTGCACTTTCTGGGAATTCGATAGATGTCGTCTTCCGTACCGACCAAATTTATTTTCGTTTTTGCATGTTGGCAGCACTGTCCATACAACTCTCACTCAACATGTTGAATGTGTCTTGGTTTCTTTTGTTTTTTTCTCCATAGACTTCTCTTGTTTACCAACATTCTTTAATCTCGTCTGTTTTTTTACCATCCTTTATAGACATTTCCCAGATTTTCAAACGTTTCAGTTTTTTCTTATTTCTTCATACCATCATAACTCAAAAGTGCTTTTGTTTATCAAATTCTCAGTTCTTTTAAAAGTCAAATTCACGAATTCTCACAATTTCTGGTTTTAGTCAACCAACACAAATTCTCTGCTCTGGTTTTGAGGCAATGAGTTTTTTATTGTCAAGTTCTCAAATGTTTCTCGAACTTCTGTGTTATCTGTGTTTTTCTTCATAAAATTCCCAGTTGATCAAATAATCAAATTTTCGAATCTATGGGTTTTCGGTCCCATGAGAAACTCTGCCGTATTAGTTTTGCGACAAGTTTTTTGTTATATTTTCAAATTCCTAAATTTTCGAAAATTCAAGTCTTCTGTCCCTTTTATATCTCTCAATTTATTAATGTCTCTGTTAATAACATTCCTAAATATTCAAACTGCCAAATGCTCGAATTCTTGTAATGTTTAGTTTATATTTTAGAACCAATGAGCTTCCTATGTCATTATTTCAAATTCCCATATTTTAAAACAATTCATATAATATGTTTCTGTTTAACATATAAAATTCCCAGTTCTTCAAAAAATCAAATTTTCGTCGAATCTCTGGGTTTTCGGTACCATGACAAACTCTGCCGTTTTAGTTTTGCGACGAATTTTTTGTTATTTTCTCAAATTTCTAAATTTTCGAAAATTCAAGTCCTCTGTCTCCTCATTTATATCTCGCAGTTTATTATTGTCTCTGTTAATAAAATTTCTAAATATTCAAACTGCCAAAATCTCGAATTTTTGAAATGTTAAGTCCATATTTTAGAACCAATGAGATGCCTATGTTGTTATCTCAAATTCCCATATTTTAAAACAATTCATCAATCCTTCTGTTTATAAAACTCCCAGTTCTTCAAATAATCAAATTTTCGAATCTGTCGGTTTTCGGTCCCATGACATACTTTGTCGTTTTAGTTTTGCGACGAGTTTTTTGTTATTTTCTCAAATTTCTAAATTTTCGAAAATTCGAGCCCTCTGTCCCATTATTTATATCTCGCAGTCTCTGTTAATAAAATTCCTAAATATTTAAACTGCCAAATTCTCGAATTCTTGTAATGTTTAGTTTATATTTTAGAACCAGTGAGTTGCCTATGTCGTTATCTCAAATTCCCATATTTTAAAACAATTTATCAATGCTTCTGTTTAAAAAGTTCCCAGTTCTTCAAACAATCAGAGTTTCAAATTCTCTGCAAACTTTTTGTACCATTAGAGACTCTGTTCTTTGTTTTTACCACGAGTTTTCTGTTGTTATAGTCCCAAACTCCCATATTTTCGAAAAGTCTGTGTTTGTTTTACACATAAATGCTTATATTACAAACAAAAATATACATAAATAAGAAGTTTCGATTTTGAGATATTTTACAAAAACTAGATTATGTCGGTAAACGTCAATCTACTGTCAATTGTCAAAAAATGACATTTATTCGTCCAATCAGAGCACAGATTATTTACAAAACAATTGAAAAACGGTGCTTTAATGAGGCTCTTAAAGCGCCGAAAAGCAGTAAATTCCAAATGGCTTTGTCGATGCCAATTTTCGTCCTTTTTAATATCTCAAGACAATTTCCCCGCCCGTCCTCCCCATCCCCTAATCAGATCAGGTTTCCGACAATTCGCTTCAATTTCATCCGATATCCGTGCTTTTGGCGCGTGGTCTGCATTCTGTCTGAACCACGGAGGACCCGAAGCGGTCGATTCGCTTTCCAGGTTTTATAATGCACCTTACTTATTCATTGCACACAATCGCATCAATAATTAATGAAAACAGGGGTCAGACTGGCCTTTTTAAAAGACCCTACTTTATTGAGTTCTCCCGGCAAATAGGTTGTTTTTGTTTGATAACTTTGTTTGATGGCTTTTTTACAGGAACCGGTCCACATAAATTTAAAATTATCTAATACAGATGCCGTTTGGACACTATATGGACCATTTGCCGGATGAAAACGCATAAATTGACCGATCGGTAATTTCCTTCTCGATTAGAAATCGCCGAGCGATCGATAGCGCCTTTGGGCGATTGTTCCGTTCAACTCGTGACGAAATTGGGTAGCAGTGGGCAGAAGTACCTCAAGGCGCTGCTGCGAGACCTTTGTTTTTCGTAACGTTGTGTTGAAAACGCTGGTTTGTTGGTACAGGTGCCAACATAACAATGTATAATTAGCGTGCTATTATTATGCGAATACGGTGACGGCTAAAACATTATGCTAATTCCAAACGAAAAAATTCGATTCATCCATCTTCGTCCTTTGAGAAAACGAAAACCAAAGCGTTCATTAAAACATAACAATGACTGTCTTTGTATGCACTTTGTCCTCATTTGTGTCTATGCACACCGTCGAAAATCGATTCTCCCGAACAAAAACGAAAAGAAAACAAACGTGTTATCATTTGTGTGTGCGTTTTTTGTTGGAGATAATCGCGCCGTGATTCTGCGGTCACATCCATAACAGGAAACGGGAACCAGATCGAAGACGACGTTCCGACGGCATTTACAACAACTTCTAATGATGTGGACGCGTAATTGGCTACCTGTTGTGTAACTGGACAATACGGATTGGCGACAAATTAATCGGGTTTATTAAACCAAGAAGGAAGCTATGTGTATGGATGCTGAATGTATTAAAGACTTTTTTGAATTGAAATAACGAACGGGATTGTCTGTCGCTCACATGTACAATGAGGCTAATAAGTGCAGTTCTTAATCAGAAATTAATTGGTCCATAACCTTGAAATACTGCCATACACTTCCTTTTACGTATTATGCCAAATTACAAAATTATGGAAAGAGCAAGAAAGATTTTAGAAATCTCTATCATTTGGAGGAAGAAAATTTTTGAGCTTTTTAAAAAAAGTTTTGTAAATCAGTAGCTAATTGGACCAATACTTCAAAACTTTTGAAAGACATTATGTTACTTTTCCTCTTTAGATATGCCAAATTACAAAATGATTGAAAAAGCAAGTAAGATTTTAGAAATTTTTATTTTTTAGGGCAAGAAAATTTTTGAAATTTCTAAGAAAAGTTTGGTAAATCAGTAACTAAATGGACAATAACCTTCAAATTTTTGGAAGTTACGATTTTACACTTCCTTTTTAGATATGCCAAATTACAAAATTATCGAAAGAGCAAGAAAGATTTTAGAAATTTTTATTTTTCGGAGGAAAACAATGTTTAAGGAAAGTTTTGTAAATCAGTAACTAATTGAGCTATAACTTTGAAATTTTTGGAAGATACTATCTTACTTAATAAACTTTCCAACAACCTATAAAACTCATCGCTAGGATAAGTAGTTGCCAAGATATTTTTGAAAAGCTAATCTCATGACCCAAAAAAACAGTTTTAATTGATTTTTGTATGCAATTTTTATTTTTATTTTTGTAACATTCTATAATTTTGCTCAGAAATGTTAGAAGGAGGAAAGGCTCCAAATTTTAATGTTATAACATTAAAACTGCCTGAGATACGAGTTAGAAATGAAATTTTGCATCTTTCCGATTTGTCCTTGAAAAAAATTCCAAAATTATACCTTCTTGTTCTAAAATTCTATTATTTTACTTAGTTAATAGAAGTGTTGGAAGTAGGAAAAAACCCTCGAATTCAAATGTTGTAACATTAAAACTAACCAAGATACGAGTTTGAAACGGAAATTTTACAACTTTTTGGTTTATCCTTGAAAAAAAATATTCTAAAATTGTTTTTTTTGTTCTAGAATTTTGTAATTTTGCTCAGTTTATAGAAATATTTGAAGTAGAAAAACCTTCAAATGTGAACGTTGTAACATTAAAACTACCCGACATACAAGTTTGAAAAAGAAATTTTGGATATTTCTGGTTCGTCCTTAAAATAAAAACTCTTAAAATTTTTCTTTCTTGTTGTAAAATTCTACCATTTTGCACACTGAACAAGGAGTGTTAGAAGTAGTAAAATCGTCAAATCTGAATGTTGTAAATAAACCACGCGAGTGACCATTTTGTACATTTTTAGTTCTAAAACTTTTATTTATTGTTCTAAAACACTATAATTTGGCACAGTTAATGAGAGAGTCAGAAGCAATAAAACCTCCAAATTTAATTGTTGTAGCATTGAAACTACTCGAGTTACAAATTTTAATGAAAAATTTTAAACATTTTTTGGTACGTCTTTAAAACAAAATTTCTAAAATATTTGTTTGTGTTAAAATATAGAAATTTGGCACCGCTAATTAGAGGATTAGAGACAGTTAAACTGTCAAATTTGAATCTTCTAACTTTAAAACTACCTGAGCTACGAGTTTTATAAACGTTTTTTTTTTGAAAAAACTACTATTTGTATCAAAATGTGTTGACTTGCGTAATTGTAGAAAAAGCGGTATTAAAAATTTATGAACATCACTCCTGTCAAAACCGCACAGCCCAACTCGCACAGCTTGCTTGTATGTACCGTAAGTTATATTTTTAGCTCGCAAAGAGCTAACAATAAACCTTCGTCCTTTCCTCTTCTCCTAATTAGCATATAAAATTAGTAGATTTATAGTCAGCTGAAGGTTTCCCCTTACTAATTCGACAACGCCTGGTATAATAACCATCAAACTAAAATTTACGATGTGCCCACGTTACCAACACTTTGAATATGAAGCAGATTCGATGCATCGAAAGTTTTGAGGTCGCCTCCCAGCAAACAAAAATTTAATAATTCAAATTTGTCTGTTGAGCAAAGCGGCATCATCAACTCCGGGCATATGCAAGTGAATTTAAAATGTATGACGAGCAGGAATTAGTGTTTTTCTACCGTCGTTAAACACGACTGAATAATTAAATTTGTTGTCGACATAACGATTTTTGCTATACATAAAACGACTCCACTTTCTACCCATTAAAGCATCAGATTAAATTATTGTTTCGTCGAATCGTTGGAACATGTGGTGGTCTTAGATGTCCCGAGGTGACGACCCACTGTCCACTCGGTAAAAGTATTGTTAGAAAGTACAGGTATGAGGAGCGACGACATTCCGGAAATTTCAGGTGTCCCGTTTTTGCTAATCCTGGCCGAGTATCGAAACAATTAAACGGTATTATTATTGTGTTAGACTCGACAGAATGACCGCTTCCTGCATCATTAATCATCCTTCTGACCATCCTAGTTAGTCCGCTATAACCCACTTGGCCTAAGTGCATAAAAACCTGACAGAGCTTGATGATCGTTTTCATAAATTTATATAAATTTCGTTTTAATGTAAAAGTAATTTAGTTTTATGCACGAGGCGAAATTATCGTGAAGAATGCGTGAGGTCTTCACGTAATTTATTCCCTTCATGCTTCTTCCAGCTAATCTTTTATTGTTATTTACGACGGGTAATTGTTCACGTGGCTCTAATTTGAACTAGACAAAAATCGTTTGGTTCGGATGCTAATGAACGGGGCTCATCAACACAAATGGAATAAATTACTGGGAATGGGGGCCTATTTTAACATCTGATGAGCTGTCGAAGCGGAGGAACAATTTTACGCACAATTATAAAGGAATTATCTTTGCAAATTTACATGCTGGGAATTTTTATTTTGCAGCGATAACTTGCCGTAAACCAACATTAAATTTATGGTGATTACACGCAAAAAGGTGGAATTTATTTGTTTGGCAAAAGCAACGCTCTCACAGATGGATATACTTTAAAGATCCTTAAAAATTTTTAATTTGTTTCTTCAGATTCTTTAAATCTTTCAGTGGAACTTTAAAGACAATATAAGAAAAATCTAATACATAAATAGACGAATTGTTCAAAGAAAATACGAAGAATATTTAGAAACTAAATACTAATACATAAATGCTTCTTTTATTAATATTGAAGACTTAATAAAGAATTTATTAATTTAATGGAATTGAGAATCTAAAACTTCAAAAAAATGACATACCTAATAAAAATCCAAAGAGCTTGGAACTTAAAAATTTAAAGACAATATTTTTCAAAAATTTAAAAGTTGTTGAATTATTTACTGATTACAAATTTTTTCTTAAAAATTCCAAAATTTTTCTTCCTCCGATTGAAAAAAAAACCTAAAATCTCTCTTGCTCTTTCGATAATTTTGCAATTTGGCACATTCAATTTTCCAAAATCTCATTTTTTACAAATTTGGTTATAAATTTAATTTTTTAATACCAGAAAAGCACAATTCCAGCTGTCTAACCCAAGGACTGATTAATTTACAAAATCCTTGGCGAACGCCAGCTCGGATTGATGCTGCAATACCTTCACATTCCGATTTTGAATGGCACTCATTGTGTCTTATGCACACTCACTTTAATTGTTAACACATTCACTTATCTTATAAATTAGCACTGTAGTAAATTGAAAATGTACAAAAGTATTAATTTCTTACATAACTACTTACTTTTATCAGAAATAGTTTTCGTTTTGTTTTAACTTCCTCGTCAGTGATAATAGTTGTAAAAGCATTAATACAAAATTTATCACAAAGTAAACAGAACCTTGCAATCAGGATCTTAGATCTATTATTCAAAAAGTTAAACATCAAGTTATCAGTGAAACAACTTAAAAAGTTTACAGCAGCTATCTCTACATTAAATAAAGGATAAAGCAAATTCTGATATAATTTCGCGTTTCTTGGAATTAGACACTTGGAAAAGTGTGAGTCAGGTTTTGGTATCGCTGTCAAAGAGCGTTTTTTCCACAGCTGATGCACTTACAAACAGTGAGCAATGCAATCATACGATTCTAATCAAAGCTCATCTCGAGGGAGACGAGAGCTTTGTGGTGGAATCTGATGAGATGTGTTTCTTCCATTAGATGAGCATCATGCGGAAATGTCAGCTAATTCGTCTGCTGGTATTATCAAATTCGCCGATAAGGAAATGTAAACAAAGATTTGTTATGGAAAATTGCGAGGGATTATAATTATTTTTGGCGCCCCATTCGCGCGATCTCATTTCCGGTGCCTGCAACGGATATTTAATTCCAATTCATCGCCAAACAATCATGTGAGGGCGAAAGTAAAAAAACATGTCTTTCTCGATTGGGGAAAAATTCAGCGAACGGAAATGCGAAGGAAAATGACAATTACAGTTCGTTCGAGGCGCGATTAAAAATCGTTGCCATTATCTGAAGTTTGTTTGAACTTTTGATAGGCACTCCCAATTCTGCAATAATTATATTGTCAATAAATTTATCTTCAAATATTTTTTATCCGCATTTCTCCGGAATAAAGTGTACAGAAGTAATCCAAACAGACGATTGCCAACGGTCGTGATAACACAATGGTAGTGACAAACAAATCTTGTTCGCCTCGGATTTACATGTTGTTTTCTGTTCCAGAAGTGGGCTGTTTTGAAGAGGGAGTTCCCCGATGTCATGTCTCGGTAAGTTACTCTTCCTTAAAACCAATTTTACCAACTGAGGCGATAAAAACTCCCTACATGTTCCATCATTCGTCCCGGGTGGTCATTCCAAATCATACATTTAACTTTACGATATTCCGGGTTATGACCGGACTTTAACCGGTAAGTGCTTTGATTGTTATTGCTCCACCGGGCCTTCGGTTGTACATTAGTTAGATTTGAACGCGCTAATGAGAGTGGACAGCACTTTTGCTCATAAACATCCGCCTCTTCGCTCAAGAGACATTCAAAATTTACCATGTGCAGCGAGGTGCAGCACTGATAGCCACCGGCGGACTGTTATCAAAATGTCAAATAAATAAAGTGCAATAAATTACGTGGACGCTTCAAGTTCGCGATTGCTCAACAGGAGGAAATTATGTAACGATTAATATCGGATAATAAATTAAGAATGCTATTCTAATAACAAATAAATAGGTTATAGTTCAAGCAAAATAAACATGTACAAGTTTGAAATATTTGAGCAATTTTTTGTACACATAATGACTGGAGTGTGTTTCGCGTCTACACTATTTTTTGCTCTAAAATTTTGGAATTCGGAGCAGTAGATGAAGTCTAAAATAGTAAAACCTCGAAATTTCAGAGTTTCAGGATAAATTTTGGCAAAGTTACGAAATTTAAGTGAAAGTCATCAAAATTTTTAGTTCGGTTTCAAAAAAAAATTTCTAAAAACTCTATTTTTAGTTTTAAAATTTTGAAATTTAGAGCAGCAAATTAATAAGTCTAAAGTAGTAAAATCTCCTAATTGCACAGTTTTAAAATAAAATCTGACAAAGTTACAAAGTTTAAGTAAAAGTCATGAAAATTTTTATTTCGTCTTAAAAATAAAAATTTCTAAAAACTCTATTTCTTGCTCTAAAATTTTGAAATTTAGAGCAGGAAATTAGCAAGTCTAAAATAGTAAAACCTTCAAATTTAACAGTTTCAAAATAAAATCTGACAAAGTTACGGGATTTAAGTGAAAGTTATCAAAATTTTTAGTTCGGCTTCAAATAAAAATTTCTAAAAACTCTATTTTTTGTTTTAAAATTTTGAAATTTAGAGCAGCAAATTAACAAGTCTAAAGTAGTAAAATCTTCTAATTGCACAGTTTTAAAATAAAATCTGACAAAGTTACAGAGTTTAAGTAAAAGCCATGAAAATTTTTATTTCGTCTTAAAAATAAAAATTTCTAAAAACTCTATTTCTTGCTCTAAAATTTTGAAATTTAGAGCAGGAAGTTAGCAAGTCTAAAAATAGTAAAACCTTTAAATTGAACAGTTTCAAAATAAAATCTGACAAAGTTACAAGATTTAAGTGAAAGTCATGAAAATTTGTAGTTCGTCTTCGAAATAAAAATTTCTAAAAACTCTATTTTTTTTCTAAAATTTTGAAATTTAGAGCAGTACTTTAGCAAGTCTAAAGTAATAAAACCTTCAAATTTGACCGTTTTAGGTCAATATCTGACAAAGTTACGGAATTTAAATAAAAACCATGAAAATTTTTAGTTCGTCTTCAAAATAAAAATTTCTAAAAACTCTATTTTTTGCTGTAAAATTTTGAAATTTAGAGCAGTAGATTAACAAGTCTAAAGTAATAAAACCTTGAAATTTCACAGTTGTAGGATAAAATCTGACAAAAGTACGGAACATAATTGAAAGTGATGACAATTTTTAGTTCGTCTTCAAAATAAAAATTTCTAAAAATTTCTAAATTTTCATGTGTACGAAAACGTTGACTTTTGGTAAAATTCTTCATGTATAACAGAGTATTTAAAAGACATTAAAACTGCTCTTAAAGTATTGTAACATTATTGTTGTTAAAAATTTTAACAGTGACAAAATGGTTAAAAATGTTGTGCATTACCAATTTTAAATATTGGTAATGACCAACTTTATTATTACTGATTGTTGCTGAAGACATGAAGACTAAAATGAAGTTTAGAAGGCAAATAACACTGTGTCTTCATTTATTTCAAATAAACTAGTAAAAAGTAATTGTTTTAATGGTGGTAAAAGTTATAGTTTTAATTTAGCGTGAAAAAGTTTTATTTTTCAACACTAGGTATATGGTAATTGCCGCCGTTCATCTTGCCTGAATCTTAGGTAAATGAGTCTTAATTGTACAAGTTCAACAAAGATATACATGAAAATCATCCTGTTCTTTTGAGGACTCTCAAAAACAAGAAGATCTTGAAGAAAATAAGTACCATAAAAATCAATTTGCACAAGATTAATTTCATAAGTTGCTGAAAGATTTCGTTGGTTAAGTTTACTCAATGCTTTCTCAATCTAAAAAAAGGCACTAAGTTCTATGTTTCGACTGTGATGCACAAAATAATAAAATTCTTAAAATTTTGAAAAATTCTTTTATCTCCAAAATGGTAACTCCTACGAAAAATATTATTTTTTTGTGATAAATTTGATAAGGTACAATTTTCATTTTCAAGTATTTTTGGCATTGAAATCACCAGTGACAAGTTTTGCAAATATTTGTTTTTTTTGTCATTTACCACCGCGTAACTTTTTTAGCAGCACACCTATAAATAGGGACTTTTGACATTTTGTTTAAAACAATAAAATGAACGTCCACACAAAAAATCAGCCTTATGGAAATAATTCCAAGCTTTTGAAATTTATTTGTCTATTTTGCTTGGACTATTAGGTAGGTATGATATAAATGATTCAGTTAATCTTTGTTTATTTTATAATCCGTATTATCGCATACTGTCCACAATGTCGCTATCTATAAAACTTGATCTTGATGTAACTTTGAAGTATCAATTTACTGTATTAGAACCATAAAAATGATTAAGGAAAATTGTAGTATTATTTCTGTATAGATTAACCTAGCGGCACATGTTTATAATTGGCATAACGCGTCGGTGTAAAATTGAAGTTTGTTCGTTTCTTTTGGTGTTTTTTTGTCGCGTGGGTGTCATTTCCGAATGTGTATCAGTGAGATAGTCGGTCCCGCGTTACAAGAGTAGTTAATTAGGCCCGAGTCATGCTCATCAATTACCCGCTGACAGTCGCTCGCGCTCGCGTCGACCTTTCAAAAAGCAATTTGTTTCTTCCACCGGCGAAGAAAGTGCAAAAAGCAGGCGTTTGAACGGAACCACCGCGGCAATCTTTATCAGTTAGCGTTGAGTTATAGTCTGTCAAATGAGTATCCCGAATTTCAAATTTCAATAACAGCGAGTGCTCGAGCGAAGTTCCGCCGATGCAGGAGTTATGTGCGGGATTGTTAGAACAAAACGATGTAAAACAAGCCGGAAGTGGTCCCTGATGACTCGTACGGCGGCCGCTGCCGGAGCAAAATACGACTGTTCCGGGAACTGAGCTCGCGGAGAAATGATGCACGCTGGGACGGCAATTTTTAAATAATTGACTGGAGTCCGGTGGAAAATGAATTACAGGCTCAGGCCCCTATAATGTACACGATGTTACGCTTATGTAAGATGCAGGAAGCCCCGGCTGGGAGCGCTCGTGTCAAATTCGGCCCTGCTTTGCACAACCCCATGCATTATGGATCCGGCGCACGTATAATAAACCACCGATGGGGGTGGAGGAGTTCGATCGCTTTTTAACCGACGATTATTGCTAAGCTACACGAATAAACATTCATCCACTGCAAATTCTTATACAACTATACAGGTGTACTAATTTGGTCCATAGAGCCGGGTAAAAAAAATACGCTCGCTCCGCTCGCACTTGACTAATTTATTTCCAAATGACTTTTTTTTATTGATTTTAAGAATGCTATCAAATAATACATGTGTTAAAACTACGCAGTTATACAGAGTGTTCATAAATGTGTCTTCCTCAAGGATGGCGTTGGAATTCATATTTCATTACAAACGTCACTTATGTCAGTTGTAGTTGTGTCTAAAAATTGACAGTTTATAGCCGCCCTGGAGGAAGAATCATTTACAAACACGCTGTATCATGTAATTTGGTCCATCGAGCCGAATATTAAAAATACAAAATTTTATCTAAAAAAAACAGTACTCGGTTCGTTTGGACTTTATGAGTTCTTTGTGGGTGATTAATAAACTATACAGTATCCTAAAACTATACATTTCTACCAATTTGGTCCATTGAGCCGATCTAAAAAGCAAGAATATAACGCAAGCATCAACTGATCTGACCAGTTATTTGTGGGTAAATTTTTTAAGTAATTTTAAAAATTAAATACAACTATACAGCCGACCCAAAAATATACATTTAAACTTATTTGGTCCATGGAGCCGAATCTTAAAAAATGCCCAATTTGATATAGAAATCAATGCTCGCTGCGCTTGCACTTGACCGTTTTTTAGTAATTTTAGCAATGCATTATACAGTTGGCCCAAAACTATACAGTTCTACTAATTTGGTCCATCGAGCAGGATCTAAAAATCAAGAATTTGACGGAAGAATCAACAGACCTGCCCAGTTATTTGTTGGTAATTTTTTTTTGAGTAATTTTAAAATTTAATACAACTATACAGCCGGCCCAAAAATATACAGATAAACTTATTTGGTCCATGGAGCCGAATCTTAAAAAATGCGCAATTTGATATAGAAATCAGTGCTCGCTGCGCTCGCACTTGACCGTTTTTTAGTAATTTTAGCAATGCAATATACAGTTGGCCCAAAACTATACAGTTCTACTAATTTGGTCCATCGAGCAGGATCTAAAAATCAAGAATTTGACGGAAGAATCAACAGACCTGCCCAGTTATTTGTTGGTAATTTTTTTTTGAGAAATTTTAAAATTTAATACAACTATACAGCCGGTCCAAAAATATACAGATAAACTTATTTGGTCCATGGAGCCGAATCTTAAAAAATGCGCAATTTGATATAGAAATCAGTGCTCGCTGCGCTCGCACTTGACCGTTTTTTAGTAATTTTAGCAATGCAATATACAGTTGGCCCAAAACTATACAGTTCTACTAATTTGGTCCATCGAGCAGGATCTAAAAATCAAGAATTTGACGGAAGAATCAACAGACCTGCCCAGTTATTTGTTGGTAATTTTTTTTTGAGAAATTTTAAAATTTAATACAACTATACAGCCGGTCCAAAAATATACAGATAAACTTATTTGGTCCATGGAGCCGAATCTTAAAAAATGCGCAATTTGATATAGAAATCAGTGCTCGCTGCGCTCGCATTTGACCGTTTTTTAGTAATTTTAGCAATGCAATATACAGTTGGCCCAAAACTATACAGTTCTACTAATTTGGTCCATCGAGCAGGATCTAAAAATCAAGAATTTGACGGAAGAATCAACAGACCTGCCCAGTTATTTGTTGGTAATTTTTTTTTGAGAAATTTTAAAATTTAATACAACTATACAGCCGGTCCAAAAATATACAGATAAACTTATTTGGTCCATGGAGCCGAATCTTAAAAAATGCGCAATTTGATATAGAAATCAGTGCTCGCTGCGCTCGCACTTGACCGTTTTTTAGTAATTTTAGCAATGCAATATACAGTTGGCCCAAAACTATACAGTTCTACTAATTTGGTCCATCGAGCAGGATCTAAAAATCAAGAATTTGACGGAAGAATCAACAGACCTGCCCAGTTATTTGTTGGTAATTTTTTTTTGAGTAATTTTAAAATTTAATACAACTATACAGCCGGTCCAAAAATATACAGATAAACTTATTTGGTCCATGGAGCCGAATCTTAAAAAATGCGCAATTTGATATAGAAATCAGTGCTCGCTGCGCTCGCATTTGACCGTTTTTTAGTAATTTTAGCAATGCAATATACAGTTGGCCCAAAACTATACAGTTCTACTAATTTGGTCCATCGAGCAGGATCTAAAAATCAAGAATTTGACGGAAGAATCAACAGACCTGCCCAGTTATTTGTTGGTAATTTTTTTTTGAGTAATTTTAAAATTTAATACAACTATACAGCCGGTCCAAAAATATACAGATAAACTTATTTGGTCCATGGAGCCGAATCTTAAAAAATGCGCAATTTGATATAGAAATCAGTGCTCGCTGCGCTCGCATTTGACCGTTTTTTAGTAATTTTAGCAATGCAATATACAGTTGGCCCAAAACTATACAGTTCTACTAATTTGGTCCATCGAGCAGGATCTAAAAATCAAGAATTTGACGGAAGAATCAACAGACCTGCCCAGTTATTTGTTGGTAATTTTTTTTTGAGTAATTTTAAAATTTAATACAACTATACAGCCGGTCCAAAAATATACAGATAAACTTATTTGGTCCATGGAGCCGAATCTTAAAAAATGCGCAATTTGATATAGAAATCAGTGCTCGCTGCGCTCGCATTTGACCGTTTTTTAGTAATTTTAGCAATGCAATATACAGTTGGCCCAAAACTATACAGTTCTACTAATTTGGTCCATCGAGCAGGATCTAAAAATCAAGAATTTGACGGAAGAATCAACAGACCTGCCCAGTTATTTGTTGGTAATTTTTTTTTGAGTAATTTTAAAATTTAATACAACTATACAGCCGGTCCAAAAATATACAGATAAACTTATTTGGTCCATGGAGCCGAATCTTAAAAAATGCGCAATTTGATATAGAAATCAGTGCTCGCTGCGCTCGCATTTGACCGTTTTTTAGTAATTTTAGCAATGCAACATACAGTTGGCCCAAAACTATACAGTTCTACTAATTTGGTCCATCGAGCAGGATCTAAAAAGCAAGAATTTGACGGAAGACTCGTTATTTGTGGGTAAATTTTTTAAGTAATTTTATATTTTATATTTTAGTGATTTTGACAATATAATATACAGGTGTCCCTAAACTAAGCAGTTACATATATTATAAAATATAGTACAGTATGTCCCCGGATTGAGTTCACAAGAGGAAAAAAAAATTTTCATTTTACAAAAAAATGACAAAGGAATAATATTTTTTGCTTAATTTAAAATAAATAAATCTTTAATTAAAACTTTAATATTATGAAGCTGTGTTCTTAAAATCGAAAAACAAAAAAATAACGAAGAACTTTTTTATTTTTAATTTTGCAAAAAATGTCAAAGGGATGAAATTTGTTCCTTAACTCAAACCAATTTCCACTATTTGATTGACCCATTACTTGTTTTAGCACATAGTTCAATTCTAACTCGTAATTCTTTAAGACTGTTTCGAATTTTTTCAATTATTGTTAAGGATGCAATTGCATTTTTTTCCAATTTTTTAATACTTACACATTATTGGGTAAATTTTTCTTTAATCTTTAACGCACTCTTTGATATTGTGAATCCACAGCCTGCTATTATTTAAATACGATTACAAAATTTAATAAACAAAAATAATGAAAAACTTAATTTTAAGAGTACAAACTAATAATTTTGAAATTTTAATTGCAGATTTATCTGTTTTGAAATAAGCAAAAAATGTTATTCCTTTGTCATTTTTTTGTAAAATGGAAAATAAACTTTTTTTCCCTCTTGTGAACTCAATCCGGGGACATTCTGTATATAAAGAACGGGCAATTTGATTGGAAAAACAGCACTTGCGCCGCTCACACGTTTCTATTTACTTATTTTAGCGATTTTAAAATGCAATAGAACTATATAACTCCATTAATTTTGTCCTTTGAGCCGAATCATAAAAAATTCAGAATCTAAGACACATTTGACCTGACCAGATATTTGTGGGCAATTTTTTTCTGATTTCAAGAATGTAATAAAATTATACAGGTGTTTACAAATATAGGTCCGGATTTAAACAGATTTTGTGGTAAAAAACAGAGCTCACTTCGCTCGCACTTTGCCAATTATTTGTGCCTGTACTCTTTTTTGTGAGTATAGGAATATCAAAGTATAGTTGTTCTCATTTGGTCCATTGAGCCAGATTTTCAAAAGTGCAGATTTTAATGTACAAAACAACGCCCGTTTCACTCGAATTTTAAGAATCCATCTAAATCCAAAAGTTTTTTATTGATTTTTATATGTTGCTGTATATAATTTGGTCCATGGAGCCGGATTTAAAAAAATGTGGTTGGCAGAGAGCGTTGGTGCCCGGAGTGCATGGTCAGTTGGTGTCGCGTCTTGGCATTCCGGTGTCCTGGCAGCACTCCGTCCGGCGATTATTTAACCGAATCGCAGCCATTTGTCTCGGTCCCGAAGAAATATTCATTAGTCGAAACCCGTTCATCGAAAAAAATAACGAGCAAAAACGGCATGCGACAATGATATCGGCCGTCGATCGGGCCGCTAAGTTATGCAGATGTATTCACCAATCTCGTGCAATTGTGCTGTAATTTAAAACTTACAAGGTCTGGCGGACTCGGCATTTTTGCCGGATTTAAATGAGTCTGTGTATTAAATTATCGGGGCGACCCAGGAGGAGAACCAGTCCTGGTACATCGATCAGGTTGTCGCATCTAACACAATGCAACAATAACCGGCCGGAGCCCCATGAACCCGCGAAGCGACAAGATTTACGCCGATAAATGGAGACGTTGCTTTAATTGAAGGTTCCATTCGTTATTGCATCTTTTAAAGTTTGACGCAGCGATCGATGCTAGGGCATTTTCGCACGACCAAACAACACATGAGGCTCGAGGAGTTGCAAAGCCCAAAATCATTCCGGGAAGGCTCCGGGGACGCGTCCATAAATAATAATGCCGCAATCCTGCGGACATACTTACGTAATTACCGATAGTCTTGACAGTACGTTTTCAGGTTTTGTTTCACCTGCTGCGACTATTAAACCTGAATCGTAAAAACAAAGACTTACACCGTAACATTAACCGCAAACTGCAGGCGATTTTGAAAGTGCAACTTGTTTTGTATCAAGAGCCGTTACGGCTACGGATAAAAATATTAAGAAGCCGATTGTATTCCTCCCAGATTCCTCCTATATGAGGGGACCAACTGCCAATTAAGTTTTTTACGATCAACCTGTCTACCGCGAGCTTAATTAAATTTTAATCGTAATCAATATAAATCTAATAGACACGACAGAATCTTATAAATAAATAATAAATATAAAATAAAAACGCGACATACCCGTGATGCAATTATCGTAACAGCAGGAATGATTTTTTGAAAGTTACGAATTCTAATTATTGTCATTAAAAATAATTGAGCTTGTATTATACCGTGAGATTGATGTTACGAAAACCGTTAATTTCGAAGAGCATCAGCGCCATATTTGTGACATTCCACGAAAAGCAAACAACTCGCAGGGAATATATTAGACTGATCTATTTTTAAAAAAACAGACAGTTGTCACAATGTGAAAAAATGAGTGATCGCTGGTTATTAAGTGCAGCAGGAGCAGTGACGCAGTGCAGACGTTGCCAACTTATTATATTAGTATAAGTAGTTACCAAGTTAAACTATGATGTCACTCAACTAGTCTGTAGTTGCCGAGTTTTATAATTATATTTGATGAATAAATCCGAAATTCGTGTTCAATTGACGGAAGATGGAAGATTTTTGGATGAACGGTTTTGATGCGTCTGAAAAAAAATCACCGCTAATCAAATTGTGGTCATATTTCATAAAACACTGTTAAATCCACGACATTTCATTGCTCGCGCTCGCCTTTTACCGAAAACAAAAAAGTTTACAGTTATCAGTGCTTTCCATAATTAATTGATTAGCATAAGCTCGTTTTGTGTTTGGGATTGCTAAGGTACCTGCGGCTAGCAAGGCCCGCCTAAGTTCGGATCGCTCTAAATCGTTTCATTTTGGTTTTATAATTAAACAAGTGGTATAATATCAGTAATTTATGAAATTTTACAAAATAGGCATGTTCAAAAAATTGTTGGTATCAATTAGGAAAATTCAGATTTTTCGGTATAGTAATAAGCAAATTTATATTAATAAAGCACCTAATTTTTATTGATGTGGCATTAAAATTACCAAAGTTACAGCCCTTTGTACAGTTTTTCAAAAGTTTTTCGTTCATGCTCAAAATCAAAATTTCTAAAATTTGTCGCTTTTGGTCTAGAATTTTGAAATTTGGTACAGTTACTAGTCAAATCTAAATAAGTAATCTCCCGAAGTTTGATTAATGTGACGCAAAAATTACTAGAGTTTCAAACTTTATAAAAATTTTTAGAAATTTTTTGTTCACCTTCAGAATAAAAATTTCAAAATCTATCTAAATTAGCACACTTCATAAGCCAACTCTAAATTACCAACTACCTTAAATTTAATTTGTATGGCGTCAAAATTATCAAAGTTCATCAAGTATCATTTTCTAGTTTTAGAGAAGTTTTTGGTTCATGCTTAAAAATAAAAATTTCTAAAATCCGTTGCTTTTAGTCTATAATTTTGAAAATTGGCACAGTTACTAGTTAAATTGAAATAAATAATCTCTCCAAATTTAAATTTCCAGAGTCACAAACATTACAAAAAAATGTTGAAAATTTTCTGTTTATCTTCAAAATAAAAATTCTAAAATTTATGTTTTGCAATTTGACACAATTAATATGCAACTCCAAGTTACCAATTTCCCCAATTTTGACTCCTGTGGCGTTCAAATTACCAAAGTTACAAACCCATAGAATAGTTTTTGAAAAGTTTTCGGTTCATGCTCAAAAAATGCCTAAAATCCGCCGCTTTTGGCCTATAATTTTGAAATTTAACACAGGCACTAGCTAAATCTAGGTATGTAACCTCCCAAATTTGATTTCTGTGGCGTTAAAATTACCAAAGTTACAAGTTTCATTAAAAATTTTTGGTTCATTTTTTAAATAAAAATTTCAAAATTTATTCCGTTTGTCCGACAATTTTGTAATTTGACACAATCAATAAGTAACTACAAATGACTTACCACACCAAATTTGATTGCTGTTACGTTAAAATTACCGCAGTTACAGCCCTTAATATACTTTTTTTTAGGAGTTTTTGGAGCATCCTCAAAATCAAAATTTTCTAATTTGGTCTTTTTGACCCACATTTAATTTTAAAAGTGGACACAGTTAATAAGCAAGTCTAAATTAGTAATCGTCCCAAATTCAGTTCCATGGGTGTTAAAATTAACAAAGTTACAACCCTTTAAATTATTGTTTGGGAGTTTTCAGTTTATCCAAAAAGTAAAAATTTCTTTTGGTTTATAATTTTTAGATTTGGCACTGTTACTAGCCAAAACCTAATAAGTAACCTCCCTAAATTTCATTGCAGTAGCGTTAAAACTACCAGAGTTACAAGCTTCATTAGTTTTTTTTTTTAATTTTTGGTTTATCTTTAGAATAAAATTCCAAAATTTATCCTGTTTTAATTTACAATTTTTTAATTTCACACAGTCAATAAACAACTTCAAATGACTGACCACCTAAAATTTGATTACTGTGTTGTTAAAAGTACTAGAGTTACAGCTCTTAACACGTTTTTAAAAAGTTTTTGGATAACGCTCAAAATCAAAAATTTCAATTTCTGATTTTTCTCTTCACGTATAAATTTGAAATTTGTCACCATTAATAAACAGATCTAAGCAAGTAATTGCCTCAAATTTAGTTGCCTTGGTGTTAAAATTACCAGAGTTACAACCCTTAATAAAAATGTTAGGCAGTTTTCAGTTCATCCAAAATCTGTCGCTTTTGTGCTATAGCTTTGAAACTAAGCACAATTACTAACTAAATCTAAACTAGTAGCCTCTCCAAATTTAATGACTGTGGCGTTAAAACTACGTGTGTTACAAGCTTCAATAAAAAAAATTGAAATTTTTGGTTTATCTTCTAAAAAAAAATCCAAAATCTGTTTTCTTTGTCGTACAATTTTGAAATTTAACCCAGTTAATAAGCAAATTTAAATGAGTATCATCCCGAAATTTATTAGTTTTGGGGTTAAAATTACCGGAGAATTTTGAAAATTTGATCATTTAGAATTCGATAAAAGCGATGACGCAAACAGATTTTTCCTATTTGCCCTAATTAAAGAAATATGAACCTTAAAAAAATATAGTGGGCCAAATGACAGCGGGGGCCGTATTAGCCGCAGGTACCTTATAAAATCTCCGGTATTCCAGATCAGATTTCCGTTGCGTGCGAATAGAACCTCCCACGTTTCATAATTTTCCAACAGATTCAAATTTATGTAGATACCAGTTTTGTTAATTTAATGAAATGTATAATTTAGCATATTAAAAAATTGGATGGTCAAACGTGTGAAAGCTGTCACGATCGATTTTTTCATCATGTTATTATTTCAGGGAAACCTCCTTAATCCGGAGCTGGTTTTCAAGAGCCATTTATTAGAAGCTCACTGAGATGAGTTTGAACGTTGAGTTATTAACGTCTGTAAATTAAACCTGACGGCTGTGTTGTTTAGATCAGGTGTTTGGATAGTTTCGAAAGTCTTCGTTATCTGATATTCGATAATCCCATCAGCATTCTTCGGCGATGACCACGTGAAACTGTTCCAGTTTCGAAATGTCGCGATAATTAAAAAGCGACAGATTTTTCTGTTCGAATATCAAATTTCATATTCATGATGAAGCGCGCACATTCCCCCGTCATTTCTTTTGATTTATCTGGTTACTTTTCATTTGACACGTTACAAGTTAACTGTTTCCTCAAATAAATTACCTAATTGCCGTTTCATCACAAAACATTCCTCTGGAATCGAATGGTCAAATAAATAATTCCGAGCTTTCCCGGCTAATTATAATAAATTTGAATATTTGGCGCGCTGTCAATTTTTCGACCGAATCAAATCGTATTGCCCCGTGGCCAATTATGCAGATATTTCTGCACATTTATGAACAAAACGTTGCATGCGGATAGAACGAACTTCATTCTTATCTCTCCTCGTAGCGGTCTGGTGTTAATGAAGGAGCAAAGCCGATTCAGATCTTTTACTAAGGGGTCTGGCGCTGTGCGGTTACTTTGTGGCTCTTCAGTATTTCAATCGAGAGCATGTTCTTTCAAGACGATTGTATCTCTGTGTATTTATTCGGTAGTTGTGTGTTCTTGCCGGACTCTATCTGCGGAGTATTCGCTATCTCTATTACGGCCCACCAGATTGTTTTACATTTACACGCAACATTATCTCGTGGGTTGTTTTGTTGGTTTGGTACTTAAGTGAAGCTTGAGGACTCTATCCACTCGCTGAATTACTTAAATGCAACGTCGAGAAGAAAATCTTTAACTTGTACGCCGGACGAGGAGATGGAGATAACGAATCAGTCATAGAATATGTTCGCTGGGAAAACCGGTGGGCATTAAATTTTGCAGGATGGAGAGATGGAATTGCTATGATTAGGGCCGAACTGAATTTACCACAAGCGATCTTCCAAATAGAAAAAAAATAGTCTTGGAGTTCCTTCTGGTTTATTTGAAGATTCCTGGTCGATTTTGTGGACGTTTTTTAAAGATTCTCTAATGCTCATTTTCAAAATATAAAATTCAAAATTTTGTTTCTTCTGTTCTAGATATACTTAAATTAAAAAAAAAATGTATTATGAAGACCAAACAAAAATGATCCGCATCTTTTGGAAAAATTCGTAATTTGGATAATTTTTGTGTTACAACTACGAAATTTGAGAGAGTTGCTCTCCTTCAAAAGTTTATTAACTCCACCAAATTACAAACTTGTAGAGCAAAAGGCTCAAATTTTAGACATTTTTATTTAGAAGCCCATAGCAAAATTGGCAACTTCTTTTGGTAAAATTCGAAATTTATATAATTTTTGTGTTACAACCACGAAATTTGGGGGAGTTTCTCTCTTTCGATAGTTTATTAACTCCACCAAATTACAAACTTTTAAAACAAAAGAGTCAAATTTTAGAATTTTTATTTTTAAGATCAAACAAAAATGGCCAACATCTTTTGGAAAAATTCGTAATTTGGATAATTTTTGTGCTACAGCTACGAAATCTAGGGTCGTTTCTCTTTTTGAATTATTTGTTAATTCTACCAAATTGCAAACTTGTAGAGCAAAAGGCTCAAATTTTAGACATTTTTATTTAGAAGCCCATACCAAAATTGGCAAATTCTTCCGGTAAAATTCGAAATTTATATAATTTTTGTGTTACAACCACGAAATTTGGGGGAGTTTCTCTCTTTCGATAGTTTATTAACTCCACCAAATTACAAACTTTTAGAACAAAAGAGTCAAATTTTAGAATTTTTATTTTTAAGATCAAACAAAAATGGCCATCATCTTTTGGAAAAATTCGTAATTTGGATAATTTTTATGCTACAGCTACGAAATCTAGGGTCGTTTCTCTTTTTGAATTATTTGTTAATTCTACCAAATTGCAAACTTGTAGAGCAAAAGGCTCAAATTTTAAACATTTTTATTTAGAAGCCCATACCAAAATTGGCAACTTCTTTCGATAAAATTCGAAATTTATATAATTTTTGTGTTACAACCACGAAATTTGGGGGAGTTTCTCCCTTTCGATAGTTTATTAACTCCACCAAATTACAAACTTTTAAAACAAAAGAGTCAAATTTTAGAATTTTTATTTTTAAGATCAAACAAAAATGGCCAACATCTTTTGGAAAAATTCGTAATTTGGATAATTTTTGTGCTACAGCTACGAAATCTAGGGTCGTTTCTCTTTTTGAATTATTTGTTAATTCTACCAAATTGCAAACTTGTAGAGCAAAAGGCGCAAATTTTAGACATTTTTATTTAGAAGCCCATACTAAAATTGGCAACTTCTTTCGGTAAAATTCGAAATTTATATAATTTTTGTGTTACAACTACGAAATTTGGGGGAGTTTCTCTCTTTCAATTATTTATTAACTTTACCAAATTATAAACTTGTAACAAAAGACTCAAATTTTAGAAATTTTTATTTTTAAAATCTAACAAAAATGGCCAACATCTTTTGGAAAAATTCGTAATTTGGATAATTTTTGTGCTACAGCTACGAAATCTAGGGTCGTTTCTCTTTTTGAATTATTTGTTAATTCTACCAAATTGCAAACTTGTAGAGCAAAAGGCGCAAATTTTAGACATTTTTATTTAGAAGCCCATACTAAAATTGGCAACTTCTTTCGGTAAAATTCGAAATTTATATAATTCTTGTGTTACAACTACGAAATTTGGGGGAGTTTCTCTCTTTCAATTATTTATTAACTTTACCAAATTATAAACTTGTAGAACGAAAAACTCAAATTTTAGAAATTTTTATTTTTAAGATCAATCAAAAATGGCCAACATCTTTTGGAAAAATTCGTAATTTGGATAATTTTTGTGCTACAGCTACGAAATCTAGGGTCGTTTCTCTTTTTGAATTATTTGTTAATTCTACCAAATTGCAAACTTGTAGAGCAAAAGGCGCAAATTTTAGACATTTTTATTTAGAAGCCCATACTAAAATTGGCAACTTCTTTCGGTAAAATTCGAAATTTATATAATTCTTGTGTTACAACTACGAAATTTGGGGGAGTTTCTCTCTTTCAATTATTTATTAACTTTACCAAATTATAAACTTGTAGAACGAAAAACTCAAATTTTAGAAATTTTTATTTTTAAGATCAATCAAAAATGGCCAACATCTTTTGGAAAAATTCGTAATTTGGATAATTTTTGTGCTACAGCTACGAAATCTAGGGTCGTTTCTCTTTTTGAATTATTTGTTAATTCTACCAAATTGCAAACTTGTAGAGCAAAAGGCTCAAATTTTAGACATTTTTATTTAGAAGCCCATACCAAAATTGGCAAATTCTTTCGGTAAAATTCGAAATTTATATAATTTTTGTGTTACAACTACGAAATTTGAGGGAGTTTCTCTCTTTCAATTATTTATTAACTTCACCAAATTATAAACTTGTAACAAAAGACTCAAATTTTAGAAATTTTTATTTTTAAAATCTAACAAAAATGGCCAACATCTTTTGGAAAAATTGTAATTTGAATAATTTTTGTGCTACAGCTACGAAATTTGAGAAAGTCACTATTTTTGAGTAGTGTATTAACTCCACCAAATTGCAACATTATAGATCAATAGGCACAAACTTTAGAAATTTTCATTTTTGATTCGAAGCAAAAATTTTCGTCAACCTCCACTAAAATTCGCAATTTTGGTAATTTTTGTGCTACAGTAATGAAATTTGGCACAATTAGTAACTAAGTGTAAATTAGTAATCACCCTAAATTTGGTTGCTGTAGGGTTAAAATTACTAGAGTTACAGCCCTTTAAATATTTTATTTTTACCAGTCCTGACTAGAACCAAAACAAAACAATTTCTGCTTGGAAATAACTTTCTACTGCAAAATTTTCATTTGTCTGAAGTCGTGTGAGTAAAAGGTGATTATTTTTTTAGTTAAATGTTGCCATTTCACAATGAGATCGTCGCAAAAGATTTACGTATTTTTACCGCAACGACTCTTTGGGGTTGGAAGCACTTGTTCGTTCATCTGTTTCTGCATTTTAGGCAGGTTTCGAGCCATTATTTATAACAGCAGCCGCGAGACCAAACATCCTTTACTTTAAAGTTTCCACGAAAAAGCGCAGACACCCCAAAGCACCCTTGTGCGGCGGTTTTTTTTCGTGATAAGCTAATTAGCTATTTGTGTTTTAGGTCGTAAAATGGTCTCATTTCAATTTTAAATGAGCGAGATTTGGGCCACCCTTGGAGCTTAAAAAATTGGCACGGATTTAAAAATAAGTCGGAATGTATAGCAGGTATTATCAAAGTCAAAGCGTCTAACATTTCACCTGGATCCCGACCCTATCAATTATCCTTAATGTGTCATTTTGTGGTTTTATTTTTACGAAAAAATGCTTCAACGCTAATAAATCTGTTGAATTTAATTTCTAGACCTTCTCCCATTTGATACATCCGACTATTTCTGTCAACTCGTATTAAATATGAATTCGTGCTAAGATGCGTGTTGTCGGTCGTTGTGGTCGCTCTATAAACATAAACTAAATAGATTAGCTCATTATAAAGCCGAATGTGTATCAGGGAGCGTTGTATTAATAGAAAAACGCTTGGAAATTTTTCCCCATTGGAATTCCGGCTTCGGGTGAAATAAGGAGATTTGGAGCGGTTTACGTGTTGGGAAGTTGTTTGGTGGCGGCACTTGTTCCTCCCAACGGTGGAAAATATCATCCATTAAGCGAGTTTTACGATCCGTCTGAATGAGATAAGACATTACAAAGTTAGCCAATCTATACTTTAGTGCTTTCGGGCAATAAGGAGTTTGTGGTAAGAGCGGGCCCAAGAGTTCTTGTTTCCTGCGACTAATCCTTCGTAAGTAACTAATGGCGGCGTCCCCAAAGACTTGACCAGCGAGGAAATTTTGAGTCGAGTAATTTTTGTTTATTTGTTCGCGTTCGATAAAAAGAAGGTAGGAAAAGCTCCCTTTTATGTAATCGTCGGCGTAATAAATGTATGTGAGTTGGGGCGACGTCGTGTTTTCTTTATGCTTTGTGGCATCCGAAGCATCGCAGAAACAACAACAACGCTCGTCCGTCGGAAGTCCATTGCTGAAATGAACATTCGCGTTTGATGTGAAAGGTCGGACATTAATTCATAATGAACGAGCAGACTCCTCGCCCGCTACCACTTATATTTCCTTAATCCCTGAGAGCACACAAACGGACCAGCGGCCGCCGCAGCACCGGCCGCATAGCATGATGAAAACCTAATGGTTATATCTCTTTATGTCGAGATCAAAGGGCAACGGGCAGCGCCTGGTGTGCACAAGATCGTCCTTTTTTCGAACTCATCATATCTCCGGGCCGTGGCGTATTGGTGGCTCCGCACCCGGCTCTAATTAGTGAGCGCATCTCTTGTCGGTGCAAGGACCGTGACGGGACCGGTCGCGAAGCCACACCGGATAATCGACCTAAGCTCCCGTAATTGCCCTCTTCATTTAGCCAACCCGTCATTACACCACGATTTATCTACCCACGAATTCGACAACGCGCTCAAGAGGGCGCTTCAAGACACCGACGGACGGGATCGGGATGGTTGATTTATTGCCCCCAAATACACAAAACTGCGCTAGCAGACAAGGTTTTGTACTCAAGATTTCGGAGCTGAAATTTTTATTCATTTTCTTCAGTTTTTTATTCAAATGTGCCATTTTTAATGATTTAGAATTGAAGATCATAGATAAAAATATATACAGCTCCTCATTTTGTGCTAACTTTTCAACAGATTTTTGTATTTGTATTTGTGTATTTGTGTTTAGTGGTTCTCCATTGTGTTTTCTAGAAAATTCCTTTCAAAAATTTCTACCCTCTAATTTCATTACCAAAACGTTTTCTAAAATGTATTATTCAGGCCTGCGTTAGCATTAAAGTCATTGTAGTAAAACTTAATTTGTGCCTAGAAATTACGATTTTGTAATGCAATGGCATAGATTTTTTAATAAAATTGACAAAAACAAAACAAAAAGTTCAGAAAAACTTCTCCATGATTTTAAATAAAATAATTTTTCAAGATTATCTTTGAATCCTAATAAAGCAAAACGGACTTTAATTTTGGTCATTTTAGTGCTATAGTGATGAAATTTAAGGAAGTTGTTATTTTTGAGTCGTGTATTAACTCCACCAAATTGCAAACTTGTATGACAAAAAATACAATAAAAATTTTCATTTTTGAGGCGAAACCAAAATTTCCGCAATCACATTAGAAATGACTTTCCACTTCTCCAATACAATTAGTAAACGTAGTCGTAGGAAAAGTATTGTGTATAACCCGTGCTGATTGGATAGACTATCAGCATCCAATTAAATTTCGATTTAATAATCGGTGGCCATTAGCGTCGCTTTTTGTCTGTAAGTCGTGACGTGGCTAGTCGGCAGATCGTGACGTGGTGTTTCCGGAGCGTCGTCTTTAATCCGGTGTCGAAAGCGGTCGGACTATCAGTTCCGGGTCCTTTTATAAGCGTCCGTGGTAAACGAGTATCGGTTCAGAAATAGGTTTCGCATAAATCATCCTGACAGACAGCCCTATCTCGCTTCCCTCATTCAAGCTGATCGTCGTAATTCCTGCTGTATCAATGCCCTTTTTACATAAATAATCGCTGAATTATTCATTGCACCACAATGTCGCATTAAAAGCTGCAAGAGAGCGTTGGGAATCCCCGGAGAATGGCGTCAATAATGTGGTGACCTGGTGAATTATTCTGTTTGATCGTCTTTAGGGTGACACAATATTTTAATTAGAGGATGGAAGGAGAGAGGCAAGTTCACAACAGACACAATTTTCAGTTTTCCGCTGCATTGATGGCGGAGCCGTGTTCGTTAATGAACAAGTCGAACAAATGCAAAAGTTTCTGAAAGCGGGCTGAAAGGCAAGATAAAGGAATAAAGGCCCGAGCTGAAAATACACTACAGGTCACATAATGCCGCTGTTTTCTGACGGATAGATTTAGAAGCTTATACAGAGGCCGCGCTTGCGAAATTAGCAAACTTAAGGGAATAAAAGGGAGGTACAATGAACGAGGCGATTAGGATAGGACTACCTAAACAAAAAACTTTGTTATATTATCGAACTTAATTAACAACACATTCTCTGGAAAGAATGCTGTTGCATTTGCCACAGTGCATAATCAAACAACTAGCCCGCATTGTTAACAACTTGTTACTACATCTGCACATACGGCAAAAAGTTGAGATATGTGGCGCAAAATAAGGGGAAATTAATTCTTTATCTTACAATCGCTATTCAGGATATTTTAATAAGCTCGATAACAAGGGGATATTATCTGCAACAATTCAATTAAATACTCATTTTTCGAACATTTTACACAAAGACCAAACAAAAATTGACATCTTTGGGGAAAATTCGTAATTTTAGTCATTTTCGTGCTACAGCTATGAAATATGGAGAAGGTACTATTTTTGAGTCGTGTATTAACTGCACCAAATTGCAAAATCTTACAGCAAAAGACTCAAATTTTAGAAATTTTTGTTTTCAAGACCACACAAACATCGCCAACATCTTTTGGTAAAATTCGTAATTTTGGTAACTTTTATGCTACAGCTATGAAATTTAGGGAAATTACTAATTTTGAGTCATGAATTAACTCCACCAAATCACAAGATTGTACGACCAAAAACACAAATTTTAGAAATTTTTATTTTCGAGACGAAACCTAATTTTCTGACATCCTTCAATAAAATTTGTAATTTTAGTAATTTTGGGGCTACAGTAATGAAATTCAGAGGAGTTACTACTTTTGAGTTGTGTAGTAACTGCACCTAATTGCAAAATTTTAGAGCAAAAGACACAAATTTTAGAAATTTTTGTTTTCAAGACCACGCAAACATCGCCAACATCATTTAGAAAAATTCGTAATTTTAGTAATTTTGGTTATACAACTATAAAATTTAAGGAATTTACTAATTTTAAGTCATGCATTACTTCTACTAAATTACAAAATTGAACGACAAAAAAGACAAAATTTAGAAACTTTTATTTTTGCGACAAAACTAAAATTTCTGACTTCCTTCAATAAAATTCGTAATTTTGGTAATTTCAGTGTTACAGTAATGAAATTTGGAGAAGTTACTACTTTTAAGTTGTGTATTAACTACGCCAAATTGCAAGATTGTAGAGCAAAAAACACAAATTTTAGAAAGTTTTGTTCTCAAGACCACAGAAAGATCGCCAACATCTTTTGGTAAAATTCGTAATTTTGGTAACTTTTATGCTACAGCTATGAAATTTAAGGAAATTACTAATTTTGAGTCATGAATTAACTTTACCAAATTACAAAATTGTCCGACAAAAAAACACAATTTTCAGGAGTTTTAATTTTTGAGACAAAATCAAAATTTTAGGCATCCTCCACTAAAATTCGTAATTTTGGTAATTTTCGCGCTCTAGCTATGAAATTTGGGGTAGTCACTATTTTTGAGCCGTGAATTAACTCTACCAAATCATACAATTGTGCGGCCAAAAACACAAATTTTAGAAATTTTTATTTTCGAGACGAAACCTAATTTTCTGACATCCTTCAATAAAATTTGTAATTTTGGTAATTTTGGGGCTGCATTAATGAAATTCAGAGGAGTTACTACTTTTGAGTTGTGTAGTAACTGCACCTAATTGCAAAATTGTAGAGCAAAAGACACAAATTTTAGAAATTTTGAAAACAAAAACCACGCAAACATCGCCAACATCATTTAGAAAAATTCGTAATTTTAGTAATTTTGGTTATACAACTATAAAATTTGGGGAATTTACTAATTTTAAGTCATGTAGTAACTCTACTAAATTACAAAATTGTACGATAAAAAAGACCAAATTTAGAAATTTTTACTTTTGAGACGAAACCAAAATTTCTGACTTCCTTCAATAAAATTCGTAATTTTGGTAATTTTAGTGTTACAGTAATGAAATTTGTAGAAGTTACTACTTTTGAGTTGTGTATTAACTACACCAAATTGCAAGATTGTAGAGCAAAAGACACAAATTTTAGAAATTTTTGTTTTCAAGACCAAAGAAACATCGCCAACATCTTTTGGTAAAATTCGTAATTTTAGTAATTTTCGTGCTACAGCTATAAAATTTGGGGAAGTTACTATTTTTGAGTTGTGTATTAACTCTACCAAATTTCAAAATCGTACGACAGAAGGCACAATTTTTGGGAAATTTTTATTTTTGTGACAAAACCAAAATTTCCGACATCCTTTAATAAACTTCGTAATTTTGGTAATTTTGGTACTACAGCTATGAAATTTGGAGAAGTTACTATTTTTGAGTTGTGTATTAACTCTACCAAATTTCAAACTTGTACGACGGAAGACACAATTTTTGGAAATTTTTATTTTTGAGACCAAAGAAAAATTTCCGACATCCTTCACTAAAATTCGTAATTTTGGTAATTTCAGTGCTAGAGTAATGAAATTTAGAGAAATTACTATTTTTGAGTCATGTATTAACTGCATTAAATTGCAAAATTGTAGACCGAAAGACTCAAATTTTGGAAATTTCTGTTGTTAAGATCAAACAAAATTGCCAACAGTTTTTGATAGAATTCGTCATTTTGATAATTGTTGTGCAACAGCTATGAAATTTGGGAAAGGTAACTAAAAGCATCCAAAGCTTCAAAAGTCACTAAAAAACTTAAAGAATATCAGCAAAAAATTTCTAATAAAATCTAAAAATCAAAACTGAAAAGTTCGCAAATCATCTCCAAAAAATTTTTCTCTAATATCCACACAAAATCTCTAAGATGTTAGAACAAATTTCGTTAAGAATGATTTTCAAAAAAATCTCAAAGGATTTTTAGAAATTGGCAAGAAATCTCTAAAAATCCTAAATGAATATCAAAAAAGGTAATAGAAATCCCTAAGAAATCGCAAGAAATCCTGAAAAGCTCTTAAAATACACCTAATCTATAAAACGATCTCTAATCTAGAAAGAATCTAAAAACAAATCTTGAAAAAAAGTGATCGAGCAAAATTCTTTGTGCTGACTAGTCCCATTAGTCAAAGTTATAACTTGAAAGCCTCGAGAGCTCCACAGTTTATGATCAACCAAGCTAAGTAAATTTAATCAAATTGCTTCAAATTGGATAAACGCAGCAATTCCAAGAAAATATTGCAAAACAACTGAAAAAAAAATAAAACAGTTAAGATGACAATAAATAGTTTACTTTTCGTGTCTTTCTGTCACGTCGATGGTCTATTTTCATGCCTGTAACCCATAACAAAACCTTCCTCCGAACTAAAAGCCGCACAATAAAGATGTCTATATCGCAATTGCGCCGTCGTCGTCGAAATAAAACGATTTTACCGTCGCGACCGCAAAATACCTCATATAAAACCGAAACAACCACCACTGTTTATTAAAAGCTGTATGAATTATGTTTCCCGCATTGTGAATGTATTTTTACACCGGGGGCTTTTAACGGCTCCGTATGCCACGCCGGATTCATATTTAGTATTTATGGCTTTTGTAGCCACTTAGTGCGGCTACGAACAGCTGAAAGTGTCGAAGGATCCACCGAAAATTAGAGACGGAAAATCCGTTGTCTGAAAATCCGAGCTTTAAACCTTTCAGTCGTCGTGTTCGGATTCTCGGCGTTAAATCGACTGAAATAATTAACGCTTTCGACTGTTCGCATTAACCAATTATAGGTGACGAAAAGCAGCGATGAGCCAGCTCAAATCTCGCGGAAAATGCGAGAGGCGGAAAAACGAAAGGAGGCTTATCTACGATGGAAATCTCGCTGGCATTGTTTCACCGGCCATAAATTAATACCGAGAGAAAAGTCGTAATCGAATAACGGGACGCCGGTAATCTCCGGAGGACTAAGAAAAAAACGCGAAATTATTATGTTAGTACCTATATAAACGACGGATTTACATAATTGGGCAACGATACTTTTGGGTTCACCCACTTAAACAGATTCGAGATAATGGTAATGACGGTGGCTAAAAATATGACGGACGTGGCGGTTGGAACTCTTCCATTTTTTATTATTAATTTTCATATTTTATGGAATCCATATATTATTGTTACGTGCGAAGACACCAATAAAAATGCGTGTAAATAATGGCCAACATGTCGTAAACATTTTAAAATGTTTTTATTTTAAGATCTATTTACAATATCTTTTTATGATCGGACTCGTTACTCAAAAACAGTTATTTATCTCGTCCTCAAAAACTAGGGTTGGCACCCCTTCTAAAAACAGCCACACACGGGAAAAGGGTTTATCGTCTCGCGTTGCAGATTTATCGTTTCCTTTACTTAAAAACTTATATTTAGTTTATCTTATCGCTCCAATAAATATTTTGCATGTTTGTTCAAAATAACATTGTGGCTAAGTGATGACAAACAGAATTGAATAAACAGCACTCCTGCAGTGTCGCAATTTCGGCAAAAAGACGAAAAATCTCGTAAACCCGAGTTCATTCATTCACGAGCTGAACGGCTGCCAGAATATCTCCAAAAAATGAAATACAAGAGAAGCGACAATGATGAGCGGATTAAGCAAGAATGCGAACGAAAATAACCCGTCTGTGGAAAGTTTGCCTTATTGAGGAAAATCCGTGTTTGTTCACGTGTGGTTCTCTCAGATGATAGTAATTAAAATGCGGTCGATTATCCCGTCGCGGCTTTATTTAATATTTAACAGGACGCCTGTGTCCTTTGGCGAGAACTAAAAATTCATATTTCCAACCGACAAGTTAATGAAGTTAGGACATTTTACATAAAAAAGGAAAAAGTCTTTTATGAAGCCTTTGGTTCTGGCCGAAAGCAAAAGTGTTACATTAACGGGGAGCCAGAGGATGATTATAAAAACATTAAAATCCATGCCGACGCTGCCCTGACGATCTCATTGCTATGCAAGACCGAACTCCTCGCCATGTACAAAAGGAAGCTCACAAAAGGGGGATATAATGACATACGCTTTATAAAGGACACCTTTGTGAGACATGTCTATTTGATTTTTAGGATCTGGACCTTTGGGAGAGATCGCCATTTGATTATTCCAAACGTGCCGGTAAACTTTGATTTTTGAGCTCGCAGTGGAGCTGAAAAAACTAGTCACAAAATACTAGTTTGCGATTGTTACATGTAAACATTACAAAAAGAGGTAATTATTTCAAATGGTTGATCATTAACTCATTAATGTGGGCTCTTTATTAAAAGTTGCGTGATTTTAATTGAAATGCTGTATTATTTCCATTAGTTGCAATGTAGCTAAACTAACCATTATCTTATTTTTTCGCGGGGACAGTAATAGGCACTTTTTACTATACAATTTTATGTTGACGAATGAAAAACTGGAACTATTAAAGTGACAAAAGAAAAAAAAATAATTTTCACACCTGCGCTTTGGACTGTATAACTAATTCTGTTTTTTTTTGTTGCAGGTAATTATTTTCTCTTCTTTTCGAAAAGTTTTGACAATGGGTAAGACGATAAGCATTTAGATGAGGTCCACCGAAATCCGGGGGCCACCTATAATATACTTTCCTGCGGCGGATTTACCGATTTATTAAAAAAAATTAGATCAAGACAATTTGAATTATACAGGGTCCGGCAACACTTGTGTCCACCCCCAAAATCGTCTTTAATTTTAAAGTTACAATTTTGAAAATTTGCATACGCTCATAGTTGACAAAGCTCTAGAAGCTTTGGTTGGCGTCGCGACGCCTAAGAAGTATGATTTTTAGCGATTTTTGAGTTTTTGCGGAAATATTCGCGCATTCAATTTTTTTTTCAACATAACTGTGACACAAATATCTGAGTTTTTATTTTAAATCTAATGCAAATTGTGTTTAAAATTTGCGAAAAAAACGCTGTTTTATCAAGTTAGTTTTCAAAATTCTGACAGAGCAGCGGCAAACTACGTTTACACCAAAATGTCACAAGTCACTTTATTCACTCTTATAAAGTTTAATTTGATTAACACGGGCATGTTGCACTTTATGGACACCAAAAATCGTTAATTAATATCGACAAAGCGACAATTTCACCAAGTAAGACTTTTGTTGCAATCTAAAGCGAGCCAAAAGATAGATGTCATTTGTGACACAAGATGTTGACAGATGGGTGTAAACGTAGTTCCCAATTTTGACGTAATGAAATTGGATACTAACTTGAATAAACCGCATTTTTTTCTCAAATTTTGCAGACAATGTGCATTGAATCTAAATTAACAGCTGAGATATTTTAACACATTTATATTGAAAAAAAAAAATTTAACGGTTGATGTCACAAACTCTCACAATTAACTAAAAATTACATTTTTAAGACATCGCGACGCCAAAACTATCAGTGATAAAAAAACAATTTAAATTATTTATTTTATCCACAATCAAGTAAAATCAAAGCATATTACCTATAATTGTGAATAAATTTAAAATCAAATTAATTTTTTCTCGAAATTCGAAATTCTATCACTCGAAAATTTCTATAAATTGAATTAAATTTTGCCAACATAACTCAAATTTTCTCAGAATTGGTTTGTAAAAGATGATATTGTAGTACTTTTCTGAATCTTCTGAAGTTGATTAATAGCTTTAAATGTCACCATAAATCTAGAATTTTATCAAAATTGCTAGATAGCTTAGAAACTTGCACTAAGATGCCCAAAATTGATCTTCTGGGTTGTGTAAAAATTTTATCCGCCATATGGAGCTCCGATGTAACCGAAAAAAATATTCAGAATTTTATTTCGAAAATTTCGTTTTGGTAAGTGATTCTCGACAACAATATCTCACTGGAAGAATTAAGCCAGAAAACCAATTTCTAAGTGCAAGAAGAAGAATATCTTAAAAAATCAGATCAAAACCAGATCTTTTACAACAGATTTTGAAGATTTACATTTACAAGTGAAAAATGCGTTTAAAATATTGAAACTATTTTTTTATAATTCTTTAAAAAATAATTTTATGAAAAAAATTGTAAGAACAAATATTTGCGCTAAAATTTAATAACGGATTTTGTACATCTATAAATTTTCTATTTTTCTTTAGTTTTTCTTTAACTCGAAATTTTTTTACCTCAAAGCAATTGTGGTTTCGAGTTATGAAAGTTCGACTGTATGTAGAAACTTTGACCTCAAAAACTGATAATTTTAATCAAAAAATTGAAAATTAACAATTTGACAAATTAGTTATCGAGGTCCCCGAAACCGCGAGATCCACGAAAATCCTTGGGCCGCCAAATTTTGTCCCGGATAATTGAAATAATTTTTATTAATGAACGCTCCTGTCACTAATCGATCACCTCCCGCACTTGTTGTCACCACATTCGCGCTATTATTTCCGCCATTGTCCCGTCCTTCGTGGCCTATTACTTCCACCGAAATTATCCGTTATTAGTATGATAGATTAGTTGTACGTCGCTATTCACCTCGTAACAATCAAATGCGTACCCAGAATGGGTGATCCGTCTTCCGAATGACATCCAGCACGGCTTTAAAAGTTTCAGCCCCTCATTGACGTCGACTGCCTCCCCCAGAACAAAATTTCCTCGTTAATAGAAACATATAAGCAATTTATTATCGAGCTCGGTGACAATTCGTGGGCGCCGCATTCGAAAAAAGCACGTCATTCGGTTTTATTTTGGAATTTGCGGACGGTTATGTAATTGTGATTGCAAGGAGTGCATGTTTTCTAATTGCGAATTCCGCGCGCGTATGTGGAGCACTGCTTGCTGACCCTACGGAGACGACTTTGAATCTTTACGAGGTACGCGTTAATTAAAGGAAAAATTTTATGGCATGGCGCCGTGGGACGTTCTCATTATGAAATTCGAAAAAAGCGATGAGTTATCGGTATTAAACAAAAGGACGGTTTTCAACTTTAATTTAGTTATTTCGAGGAGTTGGAAAGACAAATTAACATCGGAACGACTTTTGAAATTTATTGGGAGGTTTGAGGACTAATGATTTTTTTAATTAACCAGAAATGTTTCGAATACTTCCAATTTCACGTTACTAATTGATTTTAAGTACATGTGGTTTGTATTATTACAAACACAAAATCGTAATATTTCGTGTTTAGTTTATTATTGAGTACAGCGTTTTTTCTCGTTGAATTAATTAACGACTTACTTCTTGTTCTTCATATTAGCATACCACTGTGCAGGTTGTTTTAATTGCTAAATTAATGATTAAATTAATTGAAAAAGAGGAAAATAGCATTTACTGGTTGATTTAACGCTGATTAATTTTTTCCAGCAGCTTTACTTCCCTAGATGAAGACTTTCGATTACGTGGAAAGAAGATCCACAATAAAAAACACGTTTTAAAAAGTACTTTCCGGTTGCTGTATACTTAAACGATATAACTAAAAGATAAAAACCGGTTTTGCAAGTGACATGACAGTTAATTAAAGGCGTAACTATTGATTATTATTTTCTGTTGTTTACATAGTTTCACTTTTTCCTCAAAGTAAAAAATTAAAATTGTTAATATCCAGTTATTGGTTAATTAGACGTTGATTTAAATAATGATGCAGTCATTGCAACCGGTTATTAAAAAATCGCGTCCAGAAAATTCGCCCCGCATATTGTCAGATTTCCTCCTCGCTGTTGTGCAGCTTTCCGGTATGGTCTCTTTTAATTAAATAGTGCTCGGAATGTGTTGCTTGCGGAATAAAATAAAAACACGGCGCTGTTAATGAGATAAAATCCCCATTAATTTCTGCATTTAGTCTTACGGACGACACAATGAATATATAGCATCCTCGAGCGTGATTGTGGCTTCTGTACTTGCAGCATCCCTAATTGGATGAAGAAATAATTATTCTCGGTCTCATTTGGAGAGTGAATAATCATCCCGACGGCGGTCGAATTCGGCAGGAAATAAGAAAACAAACATTTCGAGAGGAAATTAAGTGGCGGGAATGCTCAACTCCGTATGCACGAATAATAAACAACTGTCAAGTGGCTTGAAATTTGTTCGCGGTGTGAGTTATGACAAGGTGTCTGTCCGTCACTCACGCTCTAGGAGAGGCTTCATTTCCGGAAATATTTTCACCAGATGCCCTATCGACCTCGATGACAAATTTCACTATTTTATTGTTGTGATGTTGGTAGCGATACGGTTTCAAAACTGTCAAGTAGACAGAGCCACCACCATTTCTCATTCCAAAGCTATATGGGCAGTTTCAGTGATTGAACGCATGGAATGAGCCAAAATTGGAATTTTATATTTTTCTATTTTTGTTAGTTCTGTGGATATTTGAGCAATTTTTTGTTCGGTGTTTGGACAAATAAAATCTACAAGAAAATAGACACGTTTCATCAATTTGAAGCTTCAAATAAAGAATTAGAATTTTTATTTTGGACTTACAGGTTTTCGCATCCACCAATTTTGGTCATTTAAAAAAAATGTATTTTTGTTAATTCTGTAAATATTGAGACAATTTTCCGTTTCTGGGTTTGACAGATGAAATCTGCGAGAAAATACACACTTTCCGTGAATTTGAAGCTTTAAAGCTAAAATTAGGATTTTTTATTTTGATCTGACTGATTTTTGCAGCCACATAATTTTGATCATTTTAAAAAATTCTTATTTTTTTTAATTCTGTGAATATTTGGACAGTTTAAACAATTGAAATCTACGAGAAAATGTGCCTGCTCTATAAATTTAAAGCTTTTAGTGCCATAATTTAAAATTTTATTTGTAAGTATGACTTTTCTTTGCATTCCCGAATTTTGATAATTAAAACAAATCGTATTTTTGATAATTCTGTGGATATTTGGACAATTTCTTGTTTCGTGTTCAGACAAAATAAAATGTACCAGAAAATCGCCACATTTCATTAATTTGAAGTTTCAAATAAAGAATTAGAATTTTTATTTTGAACTGACAGGTTTTCGGATCCACCAATTTTGGTCATTTTAAAAAAATCTTATTTTTCTTAATTCTGTAAATATTTGGACAGTTTCTCGTTTCAAAGTTTAAACAAATGAAATCTACGAGAAAATGTGCCTACTCTATAAATTTGAAGCTTTTAGTGCCATTATTTAAAATTTTATTTGTAAGTATGACTTTTCTTTGCATTCCCGAATTTTGATAATTAAAACAAATCGTATTTTTGTTAATTCTGTGGATATTTGGACAATTTCTTGTTTCGTGTTCAGACAAATAAAATCTACCAGAAAATTGACACGTTTCATCAATTTGAAGTTTTAAAGCCAAAATTAGAATTTTTATTTTGAACTGACAGGTTTTCGCATCCACCAATTTAGGTCATTTAAAAAAAAAGTATTTTTGTTAATTCTGTGAATATTTAGAAAATTTCTCGTTTCTGTGTTTAGACAGATAAAATCTACAAGAAAATACACACTTTCCAGAAAATTCAAGCTTTAAAGCCAAAATAAGGAATTTCATTTTGAACTGACTGATTTTTGCACCACCCAATTTTGATCATTTTTAAAAATTCTTATTTTTTTTAATTCTGTGAATATTTGGACAGTTTAAACAATTGAAATCTACGAGAAAATGTGCCTGCTCTATAAATTTAAAGCTTTTAGTGCCATAATTTAAAATTTTATTTGTAAGTATGACTTTTCTTTGCATTCCCGAATTTTGATAATTAAAACAAATCGTATTTTTGTTAATTCCATGAATATTTGGAATATTTCTCGTTCCAATGTTTAAACAAATTAAATCTACGAAAAAATATGCCTGTTTTATCAATTTGAAGCTTTAGAGCCAAAATCTAAATTTTCTTGTTGTAACTAACAGATTCGTTTGCATTCCCAATTTTGGTAATATTAAAAAAAATGTATTTTTCTTAAATTCTGTAGATATTTGAACAATTTTTTGTTTCAGTGTTTAGACAGACAAAATACATGAGAAAATAGGCACACTTTATGAATTTAAAGCTTGAGAGCCAAAGTTAGAATTTTCATTTTGATCTGACAGATTTCTAAAACCTCCAAATTCGGTAGTTTTAAAAAATTTGTATTTTTGTTAGTTCTGTAGATATTTGAACAATGTCTCGTTTCAGCGTTTAAACAAATGACATCTAATAGAAAATAAACATGCTCTATGAATTTAAAGCTTTAGAACCACAATTTGAATTTTTATGTTTCAACTAAAACAGACTTTTTTGCTCATCAATTGGGTTCTATTAAAAAATTTGTATTTTTGTTAATTTCGGGAATTTTTGGACAATTTCCTGTTTCTGTGTGTTGGAACAGATGAAATCTACGAGAAAATAGACACTTTCCATGAATTTGAAGCTTTAGAGCCAAAATTAGGAATTTTATTTTGAACTGACTGATTTTTACACCCACTCAATTTTAATCATTTTAAAAAATTCCAATTTTTGTTAATTCTGTAAATATTTGGACAATCTCACGTTTCAGTGTTTAAACAGGTGAAGTCTACGAGAAAATAGACACGTTTCATCGATTTGAAGCTTTAAAGCCAAAATTAAAATTTCTGTATTAATTGACACTCTAAGTTCGGTAGTTTTAAAAAAATTGTATTTATTTCGTGGATTTTTGAACAATTTCCCGTTTCGGCGTTTGAACAGATAAACTGTACAAGAAAATGGTCAAATTTTATGAATTGAACGCTCCAGAGTCAAATTTAGAATTTTTATTTTGAACTGACTGATTTTTGAATCCAGAAGTTAGATTTTTTTTAATTTTTGTTTTTTTGTCAATTCTGTGGGTATTTGAACAATTTTTCAAAACTGTCAATCAGGCAGTTCTGCCAACGGTTGTCTCACTTCAAAGCCGCTTTAGATTTCGATTTTTGTGGAATGTAAAGAAAACTTTGATTGGTGTAAAATAAACAAAGAAAAAAATAATAATAAAGCCAGTGTCCGTCGAAAATTAATTCTTTTGGCACACCTGTAAGACAAGCCGGCATGCGCCGATAAATCCGAACTTAATTATTTGTAAACTGATGTTCCATGTTCCCTTTGAAGTCGACTAACTGTTTTATAGATCCTGTCATGCCCCCCTAAATCTTCTCATAACGCGATTTTGCCCAATTATTCAAACGAAATTTATGCTCTTTCATAAACCCATCTAATTCCTTTCGGATCGATATTAACAGATTTCAATTCGACAGCGAGAGCGGCAATATTTCATTTATGATGGCAAGTAACACGCGTCTCGCTCACTTTTTACACCACCAGGATCAATTCCGTTTGGGTCGTTAGCGCGAGCATGGACCGGGTCCTTGCAGTTTTTCGGGCCCCGAGATAACATGGAAGTGATTATCGGCAGATGGGAGCTCCTGCTATCTCCGTTCGGAGCGAAGTGTCAGCGAACGATCGGTGATTAATGACTTGAGGCATTAGGCATTGACAGGGCCGCATTGTCAACGCGACAAGGGGCTCGGGGACCCCCGCAATTCCCGAAGTCAACTCAATTATGCACGACTTGGGTGACAGCAGGGGCGCAAAAAGGCGAAGCCTTTCAAGGCGCGCGGGACTTCAAAAAGGACCCGGTGACACCAGATAAAGATTTTTTTTCGAGCAACACATGCGAAAGTCTGGGCGATGTCACCCCCACAATATTCGTTTGCAATGATTGTGAGCTAGTCACTTGGTGGTTCGACAATGGCCGCACGCAAATTATTTTTCTAAAGGGCTGGCACCACTTAAAACCCAGCAGGCCGACGGCGAGGGCCTCTTCAATCCGAGTTGGCCTCTCCAACGGAAATAATGCTTCACAATCCTCATTTGAAGTGTCTTCCTAATCAGGAAACACAATATCATCCCTCAAACTTTTAAGCTCTAATTAGAAAACGTTGAATTTCGCCACGGTAAGATAGAGGAAGTTTGCTCGTAATTAACTGGATTGAGTGCACTATTATGCAATTGCATTAAGCTTATGCCCATTAAAGAGCGTATGATTATTGACAGGTGACATAAATAGAAGACAATGGGTGCTGGTAGTGACGTCAGAGACCAGATTCGTAATTGTCGGAGTCTTTACCTCGCATATTAATGGTGAAGTTAAGAAGAACCGGTCGGGGTGTTTGAACTTGATGGCAATTTTGGACTTTTAAGAAAGAGATATAAATCGTGCCCCTTCTAGTACTAATTACTTAATTTAAATTAATGTCGTTTTTTTATTAATTCGCCTAACACACGTCCATTCCTCATATTTCCGAATAATAAAAAGCTGGAAAAGTGAAGGAAATACTTAGTAGTCTCATCTTTATTCGTTAATTGTTCGCAGGCATAAATTTCCATTAATAACTCATAAATATTGAAATTCGTGAATATTTTAAACACCTGCTACCGCTAACAAGTCGTGTTCGATTTTTGTAAATAATAACAGCGAGTGGAACCTGCAGGTTGTAAGTTTTTTGTACGGAACGAGTTGGGCGTAAATAAAGCGGTTGAAGCTCGGAGTAATGACAGGAAGACTTGTAAAAGTCCAATTAACAGAGAACCTCATAAACCAGATAATGTGAAGCGGAGTCCGCCATACATCTCGCCGAGAACTAATTTTCTTTTATTCGTGCGAGCACATCATAACGCCTGGCAAAGATGCTTTTCTCGAGTTTCCTGGTAATCCCCGGAATCAACCACCGCGAGATTAAAGCGGAATAAAAGCTGGACACAACGTCGCCGATATTAGTTTCGACAGTAGCGTCCGTTGACCCGTTCAACCTCTCCATTATCGTCGGAATTTGGAAAACGAGCAAATTCAATTAAAGTGGGAAAAATCGAACCGTTCTTCGGCATTTACATATGTTAGCGGACAAATTGTTCCGATTTTATAACGTTTACCGTTACGGATTAGGCAATCGATTGCGACGCCTCTGCGTTGAATATAATAGCGCGCTACTTCAATATACAGTTTGGGGAATTGACACCCGATGCATGGAATTAAATTTAATAGAAAGTGGGGGACACCGAGCGAGAAAGAGATTCTTGCATTCTTTCATTCTCACACACATCAAGAAACATGAATTTTCGGTGAGTCCAAGACCGATTAATGGACAAATAGATGAGCGCAACAAAGAAAACCATAATTGCCATTGGAGCGAGGAAGATAAAAATAATTTACCCCCATCAGCGCGAATGCATGCGTCGTGGCATTGTTTTATCATTTTTGGCAAGACGAGGTGTTAACATGATTGCTCCTTTAGTAATTCTTCGCTATTAGAGGGATTTGGTCCTTCGAATGCAAAATGCAACAATTTTATTTTTTTATGAGTAATGATAGGCATTGTATTTCTCAATGAATTTGAGTTACAATTTTCGAGAACTTTGTCGCTAGGATGCATTGAGGGGAGTAATGCCACCCACTGACACTACTCCTCTCCCACTTCTTATTAAAATTGTTCCCATTCATCGGGTATCAATTCCCCAAACTGTAGAGCCAGAAGGTGTCGAAGCGAACACAAAGACGCGGATTACTGATATTACGTTCCTGCGTAATTGTGGTCCTTCAATGGCTGTTCGAGAGGGATAAGCGAGTACACACGGTGTAATCCTGCTGCGACTACCAAGGCTTTGTCGCCTCCTGCGCTACACAAACTCCATTACGCGACACCTACTGATCCGACAAGCACACATTACGACTATCGAATATTGGGGATCATTTTAGGGGCGAGGATTATTTTATAATAACATAGCTACACCGAACCGACAAAATTAATATCGCGCCGATGAGTTATCAATGTATTCCGACTTTAATATATTTTTTTTAAATATACAATGTAAGATGACAAAATCTGCGGTTAACGGGTCCTTCGCGAGTTCTAGAACAGAATGTTTATAGGTACTTGAGTATATTATTTTTGAAATTTGGTTGAGTTGATACACGATTCCAAAATAATAACTGCCTCAAATTTCGTTGCTGTAACATTAAAATTACCAAAATTACGAATTTAAGTTGAGGAATTCGAAAAATTTTCTTGCTCTTCAAAATGAAAATTTCTAAAATTTAAGTCCTACTCTTTTTCTTTTTGAAATTTGCTAGAGTTAATACACGACTCAAAAATAGTAACTTCTCCAAATTTAAAAAATTACGAATTTTAGTTGCAGATTCCAAAAATTTGTCTTGCTCTTTAAAATGAAAATTTCTAAAATTTGAGTCTTTTGCTTAATCTTTTTAAAATTTGGTAGAGTTAATACACAACTCACTCAAAAATAGTAGTAACTTCCCCAAATTTCGTAGCTGTAGCATAAAAATTACCAAAATTACGAATTTTTGTTGTGGATATCGAAAATGTTTGCTTCTTCTTTAAAATAAAAATTTCTCAAATTTGAGTCTTTTGCTTTATCTTTTTAAAATTTGGTACAGTTAATACACGACTTAAAAATAGTAACTTCCCCAAATTTGGTATCTGTAGCATAAAAATTAACAAAATTACGAATTTTAGTTTAGGATATCGAAAATTTTTGCTTTCTCTTTAAAATAAAAATTTATAAAATTTGAGTTTTTTGCTTGTTTTTGAAATTTGGTAGGGTTAATACACGATTTAAAAATAGTAACTTCTTCAAATTTTGTAGCTTAGCACCAAAGTTTTCAAAATTACGAATTTTAGTTGAAAATTTCGAAAATGTTTCTTCCCCTTTAAAATAAAAATTTCTAAAATTTGAGTCTTTTGCTTTATGTTTTTCAAATTTGGTAGAGTTGATACACGACTCAAAGATAGTAACTTCCCCAAATTTCGTAGCTGTAGCAATAAAATTACTAAAATTACAAATTTTAGTTGCAGATTCCAAAAATTTTTCTTGCTCTTTAAAATAAAAATTTTTTAGTCTTTTGCTTTATGTTTTTCAAATTTGGTAGAGTTGATACACGACTCAAAGATAGTAACTTCCCCAAATTTCGTAGCTGTAGCACTAAAATTACTAAAATTACAAATTTTAGTTGCAGATTCCAAAAATTTTTCTTGCTCTTTAAAATGAAAATTTCTAAAATTTGAGTCTTTTGCTTTATGTTTTTCAAATTTGGTAGAGTTAATACACGACTCAAATATAGTAACTTCCCCAAATTTCGTAGCTGTAGCATGAAAATTACCAAAATTACGAATTTTTGTTTTAAAAGTATCGAAAAATTTTGCTACCCTTTTAAAATAAAAATTTCTAAAATTTGAGTCTTTTGCTTTATATTTTTGAAATTTAGTAGAGTTAATACACGTCTCAAAGATAGTAACTTCCCCAAATTTCGTAGCTGTAGCACCAAAATTACTAAAATTACAAATTTTAGTTGCAGATTCCAAAAATTTGTCTTGCTTTTTAAAATGAAAATTTCTAAAATTTGAGTCTTTTGCTTTATGTTTTTCAAATTTGGTAGAGTTGATACACGACTCAAAGATAGTAACTTCCCCAAATTCTGTAGCTATAGCATGAAAATTACCAAAATTACGAATTTTAGTTTAGGATATCGAAAAATTTTGCTACCCTTTTAAAATAAAAGTTTCTCAAATTTGAGTCTTTTGCTTTATGTTTTTGAAATTTAGTAGAGTTAATACACGTCTCAAAGATAGTAACTTCCCCAAATTTCGTAGCTGTATCACTAAAATTACTAAAATTACAAATTTTAGTTGCAGATTCCAAAAATTTGTCTTGCTCTTTAAAATGAAAATTTCTAAAATTTGAGTTTTTTGTTTAATCTTTTTAAAATTTGGTAGAGTTAATACACAACTCACTCAAAAATAGTAACTTCCCCAAATTTCGTAGTTGTAGCATAAAAATTAACAATATTACAAATTTTTATTGAGGATATCAAAAATGTTTGCTTCTTCTTTAAAATGAAAATTTCTAAAATTTGAGCCATAAGCTTTTTCTTTTTGAAATTTGGTATAGTTAATACACAACTTATAAATAGTAACTTCCCCAAATTTCGTAGCTGTAGCATAAAAATTAACAAAATTACGAATTTTAGTTGAGGATATCGAAAGTTTTAGCTTTCTCTTCAAAATAAAAATTTCTAAAATTTGAGTTTTTTGCTTTATGTTTTTGAAATTTTGTAGACTTACTACGCGGCTCAAAAATAGTAACTTCTTCCATTTTTGTAGCTGTAGCACTAAAATTACCAAAATTACGAATTTTAGTTGAGGATTTCAAAAATTTTTCTTCCTCTTTAAAATAAAAATTCCAAAGTTTTAGTCTTCAATATTCTACACAGTGAAAATTTAAAGTTTAAGTATATTATTTTGAAAATAAAAAAAATATAATGCACCAAAATCAGGATTAGAGATTGTAATGGTTAATTTTGCAACGTTAAAAAAAATAAGAAATAAAAATCCAAACTTCGTTCCCGCCATAAATGTGAATAAAACATGTCCAAAAATGTCTGTAGGTTCCTACTTTGATATAATAAATAAACAAACCTTTATTCACAATAAAAAATGTAATATTGTTTTTGTGTAACAAACAACATCGCTGCACCAAGCCGATGAATTGAAAACCGTTTTGATGAAGTTATCAGTGCGAAAACGGAGTGTTAACGTTGAAAAAAGGTGTAAGTTCTTGTCGATCGCCGAAGAAGTCCATTAGCCGCTAGGAGGCGCCGGTATAAATTGGACACAGTGTAACTGCCGGAAATTACATGTTACCAACCTCAATTGCTACACTCTTTACTGGCAAGTTGCGTGCCTCTGCCTCGTTAATACACGACCGTTGCATTAATTCCAGAAATATCAGCCTCTTGGCCGCGAATTTCGCAACATCCGAAGAATTTACCCCGTTGACATGTCACTTAAGCCAGGTCGCGGACAAGCGCATAGATTTGTCGAGTGGTTTGTACCCGCCGCATTCCTCACTGATTGATGGACTCTTTGGCAGTCCGTCAAAGTGTCCGATCAGCAATTAACATCCCAGAAGCGGTCTCTTCATTGTTCGGTTATTTCCAGGCACACGTGGGGATTTCCATTGTCAGTGTTGGCAGGCAGCCTGCAGGAAGTGGTGGTCTATTTTGGTACCGCTGATTGTCAACGACGCTAATTAAACGCAATTCTTAATCAGCCTCAGGGGTCACCTGCAGGAATTTCACTGCTCATGTTTTTTCGCCGGTATTTTTAACCGACACGAAAATATGCATCGCATTCAAACAAAACAATGAAAATAGGACACGGGAGACATCAATCCTGTTGCTAAATCCGGGAATAGTTGTGCCAGGCGGCCCATTCATAACTTCCTGTCTCAATGGCACCCACACGCGTTTTTTAAGACGAGATGCAGAAAACTGAGCTGCGCCAAAAATGGCTTGTTGTGCACACGCCGAAAATTTTTGCTTCTCTTTCAAATAAAAATTTTTAAAATTTGAGTCTTTTGCTTTATGCTTTTGAAATTTGGTAGAGTTAATACACGACCCAAAGATAGTAATTTCCTCAAATTTCGTAGTTGTACTATGAAAATTACCAAAATTATGAAATTGAGTTGAAAACATCGAAAATTTTTGCTTCCCCTTTAAAATAAAAATTTCTAAAATTTGACTCATTTGCTTTATGTTTTTGAAATTTGGTGGAGTTAATACACGATCCAAAGATAGTAATTTCCCAAAATGTCATAGCTGTACCATAAAAATTACCAAAATTACGAATTTTAGTTGAAAACATCAAAAATTTTCGCTTCTCCTTTAAAATAAAAATTTCTAAAATTTGAGTCATTTGCTTTATGTTTTTGAAAAATGGTAGAGTCAATACACGACTCAAAAATAGTAACTTCCTCAAATTTTGTAGCTGTTGCACTAAAATTAGCAAAATTCCGAATTTTAGTTGAGGATATCGAAAATTTTTGCCTCCTCTTTAAAAAAAAAAATTTCTAAAATTTGACTCTTTTGCTTTATGTTTTTGAAATTTGGTGGAGTTAATACACGACCCAAAGATAGTAATTTCCTCAAATTTCGTAACTGTACTATGAAAATTACCAAAATTACGAATTTTAGTTGAAATATCGAAAATTTTTGCTTACTCATTAAAAAAAAAAATTTAAATTTGAGTCTTTTGTTTCATGTTTTTGAAATTTGGTGGAGTTAGTACACGACTCAAAAATAGTAACTTCCCCAAATTTGGTAGCTGTAGCATGAAAATTACAAATTTTATTTGAAGATACCGAAAATGTTTACTTCCCCTTTCAAATAAAAATTTCTAAAATTAGACTTTTTTGCTTTATGTTTTTGAAATTTGGTAGAGTTAATACACGACTTAAAAATAGTAACCTACCCAAATTTCGTAGATGTAGCATAAAAATTAACAAAATTTCGAATTTTAATTGAAGATATCGAAAATTTTTGCTTCTCCTTTAAAATATAAATTTCTAAAATTTGACTCTTTTGCTTTATGTTTTTGAAATTTGGTGGAGTTAATACACGACCCAAAAATAGTAATTTCTCTAAATTTCGTAGCTGAACCATGAAAATTACCAAAATTACGAATTTTAGTTGAGGATATCGAAAATTTTTGCTTACTCTTTAAAATAAAAATTTCTAAAATTTGACTTTTTTGCTTATGTTTTTGAAATTTGGTGGAGTTAATACACGATCCAAAGATAGTAATTTCCCCAAATTTCATAGCTGTACCATAAAAATTACCAAAATTACGAATTTTAGTTGAAAACATAAAAAATTTTCGCTACTCCTTTAAAATAAAAATTTCTAAAATTTGAGTCATTTGCTTTATGTTTTTGAAATTTGGTATAGTCAATACACGACTCAAAAATAGTAACTTCCTCAAATTTTGTAGCTGTAGCACTAAAATTACCAAAATTCCGAATTATAGTTGAGGATATCGAAAATTTTTGCTTCCTCTTTAAAATAATTTTTTTTTAAATTTGAGTCTTTTGCTTTATGTATTTGAAATTTAGTGAAGTTAGTACACAACTCAAAAATAGTAACTTCCCCAAATTTGGTAGCTGTAGTATAAAAACTACCAAAATTACGAATTTTATTTGAAAATATCGAAAATTTTTGCTTCCCCTTTAAAATAAAAATTTCTAAAATTTGACTCTTTTGCTTATGTTCTTGAAATTTGGTGGAGTTAATACACGATCCAAAGATAGTAATTTCCCCAAATTTGGTAGCTGTAGCATAAAAATTACCAAAATTACGAATTTTAGTTGAAAACATCAAAAATTTTCGCTCCTCCTTTAAAATAAAAATTTCTAAAATTTGGGTCATTTGCTTTATGTTTTTGAAAAATGGTAGAGTCAATACACGACTCAAAAATAGTAACTTCCTCAAATTTTGTAGCTGTAGCACTAAAATTAGCAAAATTCCGAATTTTAGATGAGGATATCGCAAATTTTTGCCTCCTCTTTAAAAAAAAAATTTCTAAAATTTGACTCTTTTGCTTTATGTTTTTGAAATTTGGTGGAGTTAATACACGACCCAAAGATAGTAATTTCCTCAAATTTCGTAGCTGTACTATGAAAATTACCAAAATTACGAATTTTAGTTGAAATATCGAAAATTTTTGCTTACTCATTAAAAAAAAAAATTTAAATTTGAGTCTTTTGTTTCATGTTTTTGAAATTTGGTGGAGTTAGTACACGACTCAAAAATAGTAACTTCCCCAAATTTGGTAGCTGTAGCATGAAAATTACAAATTTTATTTGAAGATACCGAAAATGTTTACTTCCCCTTTCAAATAAAAATTTCTAAAATTAGACTTTTTTGCTTTATGTTTTTGAAATTTGGTAGAGTTAATACACGACTTAAAAATAGTAACCTACCCAAATTTCGTAGATGTAGCATAAAAATTAACAAAATTTCGAATTTTAATTGAAGATATCGAAAATTTTTGCTTCTCCTTTAAAATATAAATTTCTAAAATTTGACTCTTTTGCTTTATGTTTTTGAAATTTGGTGGAGTTAATACACGACCCAAAAATAGTAATTTCTCTAAATTTCGTAGCTGAACCATGAAAATTACCAAAATTACGAATTTTAGTTGAGGATATCGAAAATTTTTGCTTACTCTTTAAAATAAAAATTTCTAAAATTTGACTTTTTTGCTTATGTTTTTGAAATTTGGTGGAGTTAATACACGATCCAAAGATAGTAATTTCCCCAAATTTCATAGCTGTACCATAAAAATTACCAAAATTACGAATTTTAGTTGAAAACATAAAAAATTTTCGCTACTCCTTTAAAATAAAAATTTCTAAAATTTGAGTCATTTGCTTTATGTTTTTGAAATTTGGTATAGTCAATACACGACTCAAAAATAGTAACTTCCTCAAATTTTGTAGCTGTAGCACTAAAATTACCAAAATTCCGAATTTTAGTTGAGGATATCGAAAATTTTTGCTTCCTCTTTAAAATAATTTTTTTTTAAATTTGAGTCTTTTGCTTTATGTATTTGAAATTTAGTGAAGTTAGTACACGACTCAAAAATAGTAACTTCCCCAAATTTGGTAGCTGTAGTATAAAAACTACCAAAATTACGAATTTTATTTGAAGATATCGAAAATTTTTGCTTCCCCTTTAAAATAAAAATTTCTAAAATTTGACTCTTTTGCTTATGTTCTTGAAATTTGGTGGAGTTAATACACGATCCAAAGATAGTAATTTCCCCAAATTTGGTAGCTGTAGCATAAAAATTACCAAAATTACGAATTTTAGTTGAGACATCGAAAATTACTGCCAAGCGCTTTTTTCGGACGAGATGCAGAAAACTGAGCTGCGCCAAAAATGGCTTCTTGTGCACACGCCAATAAATCAGCTAGTTTGAGCCATTAGTATGAATTATTCAAACAATTACACGATAAGAGACAAATTATACAGAATGGCTTGAATTACACAGTGTTCGTGAGGCGAGCGTGCATTACCAGTTTCCAAGTGGACTACAGAGCGTGCATTCCTCTTCACCGATAGATTTTACACTTTTTTTCATCGTCGACTCGGCCAAGAAAATAAGCAATCATCTTGCAACGTAAACTACCAATTAGTGTTTGCGATAAACAGGAAATTAAGCACCGTGGCCTATGCAGGACGACCGATATCTTCCTCCGAATGTCTTTATACGAGATTTAATATCCGCGATATTTTAAATGGGGCGCCCACGCAGATCAAAGGAAAGATACGGGCAATATTGTAAACAATTACTTGATATGCCTGGCTACCCATGAGTGTAATAATTTGTTGGTCGTCATGCTTTGCTGATAATTATTATTATTGCAAAGGTGTTGTAACGACATAATTAAATTAACGACTTGGCCGCGGTGACAATTCTTAAGAATGTCGCCAGTTTAACATTACACTAGTTCCGTTGTACATACCGCACATCCTGTCTTCACATGTTTAAATTTAGTGCTTCGATAACACGGTCCTTTCAGTTTCGAATTGCTTTTCTAATGAGTGAAAAGCTCGCTCGATCGCGCGGACACGTCTTTAAAAAAACTCATTCTTATCTACTTTAAGAGGGCGCACAATAGGCCCCAGTCTAGCTCTACATAATAGCTTTTATAATTTGAATGGGGAGATTAAAAACAGGGCCTTGTGTGTAACAACTGGCGTCACAAACAAACGCGGCTGTCCCATCATCGTCGCAAGAAAGCAGTTTCAATTACCACGTCTTTTCAAAACGAGACTTACAGGCGCATGTTGCGGAATAGAAAGCCGGAATTAGAGGGAATGGCGATCGAAAATCCCGACCGATAGCAGGAATCCGAAAGCGTCCAGCAGGTGAAAACCTCCAGGTTCCCGTGCCGGATGCTCGCTCCAAGAATATCCAAAGAATTCGGCCGCACTTTCCGATTCTGTGAATGAACTTTGGCAAGGTGTCCCTTCCGGGTGCATCAAGATTATGAATGAACATCGCGCGACCGATTTAGCCTCCTGCTGGAACACCACGGGGCTATTCATACATCCCAGGCGGCCGGTGCATGCCGCCCCCGTCCCCACCCCGCGTGGCGTCGTGTTGTTCTCTTTAGATCTGCGCGAATATGTGCTCGACGCGGCTCAAATAAATTATTCCATACATTTTATATACGAAGCGGACAAATACACTAAACTTCTTGTTCCTTTATTGTCGACATAACTCGGTGGTGCCGTTTCGCAACGATGTCCATAAAATACCATAAAACTCGAATAAAATAAGAATATTGCTGCATAAAATGAACTCAGGTGTCCCCCGAAGAATGCGGCGAGATCGAGCTGACAAAGAGACGACTTGACGAAAATTGAACAGGGGAGAGATGGGAGTGGTTGGAATTAGAAGGTATGGCTTGGAAATTGTTATGCATGTTTGAAGAAACCAGATTTTTCACATGCTTTCATGATAACACATGTCTGTTTCTCGGTATAGATCATTACAGCTCGTTTTCTTACTAAACGCGGATCAAAGAAAACTATTTCCTCTTTAGACTAACAAGAGCGAGGCATGCATTCTACAAGAGACTTTTCAAAACAATCGATTATACGTATAGGTACTTACTTTTTCCTGCACCGAATTCCCATTTACAAATCAGCAGAATTTAAAAGGGTAAATTACTATTTTCTATTTTATCCACATTTGCCCATATTGACTCTAATACAGATTTAGATTTAAAAATGTCAATTTCGAAATTTTTATTAATCTCAAATTCTAAATGTCATTTTTATCCGAAATACTATCCGAACTTTTAATATATTTTAAATTCCTGACGTTATTAAACGTTCAAAATATTCAATTACGACTCATTTTCCAACAAATTTTTAACGTCTAAAATAAAAAGTATTTTGAAAGTGATAGGAGCACCTCTTTAATCTGACCGCTAATCTAAAATTTTATTTTTACCTCTTTAATCCGAAAAAAAGACGTAATTTTCACTAATTCAAAAAGATTTTTATATTTTCAATAATAATTAAAAAAAAACAGCAAAATAGTTCACAATTTTACTTAAATTTACTTTATTTACATTAGTTTTAGTTAAATATTAAAAATATCAAGAAATTTTGACCTACTAATCATGGGTTAGCCACTATTTTTAGATTACTATTTTATTTACAATTTTTTTTTAGTTTTTTATTGATCTCAAAATAACACATTCCCAACTGTTTAAAATTTTTAATTATTTTTTTCAAAATTCTTTTATTTTTTAGTTTGTATTAAAAGTGAAACGAAAATTAAAATAATCGAGAAAACGGTGAAGAACTAAAATTTAAAGTATAGCGAGAAGCGAGCGAAGCGAGCGTTACAAGCAAATATTTTTTAGTTCCAAATTTTTTGATCTTTAAACCGGTTTACACAATAATTTAAGTAATTGAAGTTAATCTGACGATTGATGGCATTTGATTGGCGGAAAAGCAGTCACATGTCATTTTAACGTGGCGTAAAGGTACGATTTAATTTAGCTTGTGTAAACCGGACTTTAGACTAGAAAGTTGGAAGATGATTCTGTTTGAAAGTTGAGCTTTCGGCAATTTTTTCAAAAAAAGTTTAACCAGTAAACCTCGGCTACGCCTCGGTTTGTACCTATACTATTTTATTTACAATAAAAAAAAATCAGTTTTATTCTAATCACAAAATAAGCCATTTTCCACTTCCTAGAATTTATATTTTTTTTCTAATTCCTTCGAAGTTTTAGTTTCGAGAAAGTTAAAATATTATTTTTTTAAATTCTAAAAACAATTGTTGACGTTTGATTGGCGGAAAAGCAGTCATATGTCACTTTAACATGACGTCAGGTAAGATTTAATTTAGCTTTTGTCAACCAAACCTGCTTTAAGTTGAATTTTCAACATAATTGAATTTTTCCAAAATTTTTCAAAATAAAACCTCGGCTACGCGTAAATTTTCGTTGGAAGAAGAATCCTCTACAAGAAAAACGAAGTTTAGATCGATCCAGTGCAAATCTTGCGTAAGAAAAATGTAAATGCAAAGTGCTGTAGATTTTAATGCTTCCTATCTTGCAGCTTCACAAAGCAGCATCATGATCCATTAAGAAAGCGAGCAAAGCTTTTATCTATTCTTGTCAATAGCAGGAATAAACCTAATTTTTAATAATAATGTGAAGAGGTTTCTTCTATCCTGGCCTATTAATATGTATTTTACGACGGTAATAAATACTCGACTTAGTGGTCGATTTTTATAGGAATTTTTAATGAAGAAAGAGGTCTTATCTTCACTCTCAATTTTATTCTTCGTCGTTTAACTCGAATGGCGTTAAGATCAATCCGGTTGATGGCTTAATTAATAAATTTCTAGTAACTTATAGCGGCGTCGATAATAATTAATTATTAATTCCGTTCGATGAACTTGTTTTATTAATGGTGTTAATCAAGTTTGAACGTATCGGGGTGATTACAGCGACAGAAAATTCTATAAACTATAATTAGATTGGAGGTAAAAAATGGAAAGCCAGCGTCGCACATTATGGAAGAGTCCGCCATAAATTCAATTCCGGCGCTTAATTAATTACACGGAATTAACATAAGTAGGTAAATCGTCTAATTTACTTCCTTAAACGCTCATGATGATGTCAATTTGTAGTCGACGTTCGTTAACGCTACTTTAATTGTTGAGGCGCGCCGAAGATCTTCTAAAAATGTCGCCCCGTTTTCCGGAAATGAAGAACGACTTTGGGGATTTGGAATTAAAGACCGGTAATAGCAGCAGCCCGGTATTCTCTTTGGTATCGAATTACAAGTTAATTGACATAAAAAACAATAACGAGCGAGGGCTAATGCCGTCGGCAGCATTGCCAAAGGGTTGCCTGGTTAACCGCATTATCCTAGTGTACCCTACGGTGTAACAAACATGGAATTATTCCGAGTTGCGGCCCCGGCCGCCTCCTGTATATTTTATGAACATCAGGCAACTTATAATGAGGTTCTGTTTGAAGCCGTTTGACTCGGAACAAATGACGCGCCGAAGATAGGACCCGGGAAATGGCTTACTAACTTGTTGGCTCCTCGGAGACGAGGACGGATGAGCACGGAACGGTAACCCAATTATATGGCGGTGCATTAAATCTCATGAAATTCACATGAAGGGTTGCGTCACTGCTAAAACGTGTTCACGGATTATGTACCTGAATATCTTGATACGAGTTTAACGACGAACGGGATTCGGGGTTCGACTAACTCGATCACTGATCATCCCCCACATTTATCCTGCGAGATACGCCAATTTTTTCACGGAAAGCGAAACTTGCAAATTTGCACCGCCAAATTTCCTTCGACTTTTCATTGGCAATTATCATAAAACCGCTCAATGTCAGATTCATAGAAACCATAAAGAAATCTTACTAATCCTTGCCTTTATTCAATGACAGTGATAAACAGTTCAAAGTAGTAGAAAAATTAAATTACGTATAAAATTATAGGCGACGCTTAGGAGTCGAGTAATTTCACATTAATTATTATGTACTTATCAGATTTTCAACACGAATATCATGTAAGATTAATTTATTATAAACTTATAATTATCTCGGGACGTGAAACGTTTGCTAAACAATGAATGCATGACTGGAATATTTACTTTCATATTGATATAAATTTATCTGATAACGTCTGCTAAATGATTATTCTGCTTATCTAATGAGCATGCAAAATTAAAGAAAAATCGCCGCTGGAAGAAACTTTCTTCGGAGGATTTGGATCGGATGAGAGTCCAAAGAAGGAACAAATACCCAAAAATTAAAGAATCCTGACAGTTTGGGAATTCGAAAAAATTGTAGGAAATCGTCTGAAATTGTGCGGATTCATAGTGTAGTTGGGATAAAGTTAAATCGTGGAAAATTCTGGAAAAATCAGGAAGATTGTCGATAACTTTAAACAATTTTCGAAAGTCCCAAAACATCCTGAAAAATTATTGAGAAGTTAATAGACAATAACTAATAGAATCTTAAATAATCTCAGCGAATCCTGGCAATTCCTAAAATGTTAAAAAAAATACAAAAAGGGCTAAAAAAGTTTTTAGAATTTGCAAGAAATCTCGTGAAACGCGGCAAAATTCCGGAGAAGCATCAAAAATTTTGAAGAAGTCATATTAATTCCAAGCAATCTGAGAAAATACCAGAGATCCTTTAAGAAATACTTTTGACAATTATTTCGGGATAATAAATAACCAATTTACAGAGTCGTACAGAATCCTGGCAAATCCTAAAAAGTCTAAAAAATTCCTAAAGAGACCTAAAAAACGTTGAGAATTAGCAGGAAATCTCGAGAAACGCTGCAAAATCCGAGAGAGGTTTCGATAACTCCAAACAATCTAAGAAAATCCCGGAAAATCCTGGAGAATTATTGATAAGTTTGACAATTCGGAGATATGCAATAATAAACAATTTAATAGAATACTAAAAATCATAGAGTTGGATAGAATTCTGACAATTTCTAAAACGTTTAAAAAATCTCAAATGATAAAAATTTGCAGGAAATTTCGTAAAATGGTGCAAAATTCTGGATTATTGTTAAAAATCCTGGAGAGGTCCAGATAACTCCAAACAATCCCAGAACATAATAAATTATTCCGAAACAATAATAAACATTGTAAGATAGAATCCTGGCAAATCCTAAAAAATCTAAAAAATTCTTAAAGAGGCCGACAGTATCGTAAAAAATCTGAAAATTCGCACTCGTAAAATCCTGCAAAGTTCGGAATAATCGTCAAAAATTTTGGAAACGTTTAGACAAATCCAAACAAGATTGAAAAATCTTAAAAAATTTTGAAGAATCATTAATAATTTTGACAATTTCGAGATGCTAAACAATTTAGTAGAATCCTAAACAATCTCAGAATCGAATAGAATCGTGGCAATTTCTAAAACGTTAAAAACATGTCAAAAAAGCCAAAAAAATTTGCAGGTATTCTCGAGAAATAGCGCAAAAGTCAAGGAAATTGTCGAAAATTCAGGAAAGGTTTCAATAACTCTAAATAATCTTACAAAATCTCAGAAACTCCTGAAGAATCACATAATAATAAACAAGTTAATAGAATATTAAATAACCTCAGAGTCGTCCTGGCAATTCCTAATACGTTAAAAAACACCAAAACGGGCCTAGAAAATCGTTGAGAATTCCGAAAATTCAGAGAAAATGCAACAATTCTGCCTAATCTTCGAAAATTTGAGAGGTTTCGATAACTCCAAACAATCTTAGAAAATCACAGATGATCTTTAAGGATAATTAATTTTGACAATTTCGATTCCTGGCAATTCTTAAAAAATTAAAAAAAAATCCAAGTCGTTGTGAATTTTTGAAAATCTACAAGAAAATCTCGTAAAATGGTGTAACATTTTGAAAAGATCCTGATAACTCCAAGCAATTCTAGAAAATCCTGAAAGGCCCTGATGGAGAATCATAGATAAGTTTGACAGTTTCTAGATAATAATCAACAATTTAATAAAATCTTATACAATCTTAAAGTCATCTAGAATTTTGGAAATTCATAAAACGTTTAAAAAAATCCCAAAAAGACCTAAAGAATCGACCGAACATTTGCGAAAATTTGGTGAAATGGTGCAAAATTTTGCAGAATCCTTGAAAATTGTCGAGAAATCTCGATAACTCCAGAAACTTAGAAAATCCTGGAAAATCCTGGAGAATCATAGTCAATTTAATAGAATCGCAAACAATCTCAGAATCGTATTCAAATCCTGAAATTTTTCTTCAAACGTCTAAAATGTTTCCAACGAGCCTTAAAAATCCCTTGGAATCCTGCAAAATCCTAGAAAATCGTCGAGAATTGTGGAAATATTGGTAAAATTATGAGAAACTCTGAAAAATCGTGAAAAATTAAAACTGAGGTAGTCTCAAAAATTTTAGAATTCATAGAATCCCAGAAAATCCTGGAAATAATTAAAATGATCCCGGAAAATCCTAAAAAAAACAAAGTGAATCGAAGAAAGCAACCTTCAGAGAATTCTAGTTCAGATTCAAAGAGACAGTAAGTACAAGAAAGAACAGAATAATCCAAGAATTGAGAAAAAGAATCAAACAATAGGTATCTTCCAATTCTCCTTATTTGTAGTGTTAATGTTTAAAATCCGGTTAATAAAAGCGAGTATCATTTAATTTATTAACTTGCTAATAATATCCATGGACCGCCTCGAGGTACCTTTAAGTTTATTGCTTTTATCAAAAGCAATTAACGGTAGTCTTGAAACTAAAAATGTATTGCTGGAGATTATCTACATATCTCCGAGTTGAATCTAATAGCGAAGATATTTTTAATTCTGACGTATCCTTAAAGTCTATATTCAACAAAATGTGGAAACTAACTGTATAATATAAAAATAGTTACCTACTTACTTAAAAATTCCAAAGACTGATGGTAAGCATGGTAAAAAAAGGATCACAAATCGGAGATAGTGTCCATAACGAGTTGTTTATATTTTAATTATTGTTGTAAGTAATTAATTATTCCGCGTGGGTCGTTTGAGTTGCCGTTCCGATCAGTAATTTCTTACAAAGTCCCCATTAATGAATGATTTTATCCATGAAAAAATGGCATAATTCTCTCTCCACATCCAATTAGAAACTGTTTACCTCCGCCAGCCTGCAAAAGGTTTATTGTGACATAAATATTCCAATTTTGAACAAAATAAAAGTTCATTTGAACAGCGTTATTAATACACTCGCGAAGCTTTCAGGCGATGTCCTTTTACATGGCTGCCAACACAAAAACTGAAACTTCAGCTGAACGAGCTCTTTCGCTTGGAAGCTCCTATTCCTTTGCCAGAGCTCTCACAAAGATACGCTCCGACGTTTGCTCACTGTCGCGCTAATCCATGCGAGAAGAAAAATTATAAATGCATTTTTCGTGTCGGCTTTATCTTCCTCCTTTCGTTTTCGCAACTGATGTTTCAATAATAAAACGACCGATCAGATGGATTTTTTACATTCTAGAAAGCGCCCAAAATCGTTTCGATGTTCGTGTCACGGAATTATTCCGAGAGTGCGAAAGTAATTAATACGAGCAGGTTTTTTTAGGAGGGAAGTGTCGAACAAACGGATAAATCAGTACTTTTCGTGCCGATAGCAATCAATTTTGATGGAATTAACTGTTAAACCAACAGAACCATTAATATGGGCAATTTGTTAATTGAAAAAGTGGCGCGCTATGAGGAAGCGGAGAGGACGAAGCATGCGGAAACTTTGTCTTAAAATCTTTTGACCGGCATATTTTGCCACTTTAATTAAGGGGTGTCGTAACAGTGGACTTAAGTAAAGTCGGTGTGTGGCGATTGGCGCATTGTCCGTCTCTGACGTAACCGCGTCCCTATTATCACATCATTGTCTTGTGGGAGTCCCATCCATCGCCCCGCCTCGCAGCGACAACAATGCGAATCCGCAATCGTCGCCGCGTCTCGAGCTGGCCGGGTCGCGAGCCCTAACAATTCGCGCGGTAGGCGGGCCGCACACGTGGGCTCCGAAGGAGGGGCGGAGGCGGTGCTGTGCTGGTGGGGCGCTGGCTAGCGCACGAAGATCGCCAGACGCATCTTGGAACGCAGTGCATACGCACGCTTACGCGCTATCGGTCATCCGCAACAGTGAGGTTAGGACAGTGTGTGTGTGACAATAGCCGGCGGCGAGGCCGAGCAGGTGCACCGCCCGGCCAATCCAACAACAGCAAACAATAGGTGCGAGGGGGTGCGCATAGGGACGGCGACGGGGCGCGCATCCGCCTTCGCTTTGTGCAGTGCTGCGGACAGTCGACGGCAACACGGTGGCTGCTGCACCGTTACAAGAGGTTCGCTCCCAGGCGAATCTGCCGCCATGTGCTGATCGCGGGCTCCTGGCGCACCTCAGGTGAGTCCATGCATGCTGATGACGGCGCCGGACCACCAACCCCCACAGCCCACTTTTTATTTGGAAATGTACAATTCGCTTCATTACTAAACGATTTTCAGGTGTTTGATTAGGATTGTTATTATCCAAGTTATAACCCATAATGGGCGCTTGTCGACACTAAATTCTCAAACACTTTATAGGGTCGTAATTTATATCAATTTGACTATTAAAATGAAATTACCTCTAACGGAAGACAAACAATGTAAAATTGTTGAACCTGCGGCTTAAAAAAGGGACTTTTGCGTACTCACAATACGTGTAGAAAAGTGCAGAATCTTGGGAAATCCTCGAAATCAAAAAGGACTCTAAATAAAATTCCGGAGAAAATTCCAGACGAACCTGCAAAATTTTACAATTAAATTAAATTTGATCTTAAATTCTGGGAATTTGAGAGTAGGTTTAAGTCAAAATTCTGATTAAAATTGCACTATTCAAACTCTTGGACCTGGGAATTGAGTAATTAGATATTATTAGACAGTATTTTGAAAACCCATTTCCAATTTCTAGACATTATAATTTACTTTTTTCAAAATTTTCAGTTCTTTTAGTTTCTAGAATCTTGAAACATGAACCAGTTTTGGCCATTATCGTGAATAAAATTGTATACAAACTAAAATCGAGGCGTAGCCAAGGTTTGCAATTTTATTTTTTCAGTTCTTAGGTCCGGTTTACACAACAATTTCATTGAAATGATGTAATTCTTGCATCTAATGTGAGGATTGCTGGCATTTGATTGGCGGAAATGCAGTCACATGGCACTTTAACGTGGCGTTAAGTATTTAAAGAGAATTTGGATTGTGTAAACCGGACCTTTAGACTCTAGAAACTTGGAAGAAGAGCCTGTTTTTACCTAAAGTTTTAGCCATGATTGTGAATATTTTTTTTTATATTTTTTCGATAGGTACATACTTTGATCCAGTATACCTCGGCTACGCCTCGGTTTGTATACTATTTTATCCACAATTAATAATGTAATTTTGAGTTTTATACTAATCACAAAATAAGCGATTTCCAGCTTTCCGAGGCGTAGCCGAGGTTTGGATCTTCTAATTTATTAAGATTTTTCAAGCCGAAAATGTAAACTTTTTGCCACTAAATTGTTAAGAGAAGAATAATAAAACAGGAAAGAGCATAAAACATTAAAAGAGGTTTGGATCTTTTATTTTTCTCAAGATTTTTCAAGCTGAAATTGTAAACTTTTGCGATTAAATTGTTAAGAGAAGAACAATAAAACAGGAAAAAGAGCATAAAACATTAAAAGTTGGGAACAAAGACTAAAATTACCTAGAAAACGGTGAAAAACCAAAATACGGCGTATAGCGTAAGGCGAGCGCAGCGAGCATTTACCAACAAACCCAGAAAGTTCCCAGTATTCCCAAACAATTTTTCATGGGCCCCCGACGCCGGGCGGTCAATTTATTATTTGAAAACAAATAATTACTATTCTGAAAAGCCTATTCATACCCAGACAATGGAAAGACATTAAATTCAATATTCTAGGTACTATCACGTAAACAATTCCGATAAACTGCGTCTTGGCTTATGTAACACCAAACAACTGTGGTCCATAACATTTTCATTCCCTGATAACTCCAAAGATACAATATCTGCAATTGTTCATAAATTAATTACAAGGCGAAACGGAACGACACTAATCGTCTCTTTTATTACAAAACAAAGCACGTAACGTTTCTTTCCTAATTCTGTGTATCTTCAGATCACGACATCACCATAAGTGCTAATTAAATTAAATTGAAATGAAAGTATTTACATTCCGAGGAATACGGCTCCAACTAAATTAATTGAATCTCATCTGCATATTGATAAGTGTTCCGGATTTAGACGTTTGATCGAGGCTTGACTGTATTCAAATTAGTATTGTTCGGATTTCATCATAAATCAGTGCGTTTACAAGGGAAAAAAGTCGTGTGAAACGTCGTGCTGGTTATAATTAGAAAATACCGAATTACATACCGTGCGTTGAGATAAAATTGCATTATTTGGAGTTAATGAACATGACGATATTCCAGAAAACGAACTTCTGGGAAGGTGCGAGTCGTAATAAAATGATTTATTTATCAAAACAGTGGTGAAAGGAGGGACGGTAATGTTCTGTGACCACCTTTTTTTTTGCGATTTGAAAGAACAAAAACATTGAAAGATGGCTCTGTGCGATAAACTAGGTTCAGTTTTCGCACAATGATTCTCTGTAGTCTGTTTATGCAAACAGGGAACGTTTATCATAAATCGGATCGTTATATTCGCGGATGGTTGTTTATTTATCCAGTGGCCAGTCATAATAAGAAAATAAGCGATCAGGTGGAGCCAAAGAACTACACTGTTGCAATTAGTCGTAGAAAATTTGAAAAAAGCATCCTCATTAGACGAGCAAATAGGTAATCAATTACAGGGCGCCATCTCGAAAGTTTTCCCGATCGATTCAATTAAACAAATTAGCGTGGCATTTTCTCGTTTTTCTTGTCTAGCACACATTAGCTAACAAGTTCCTCCGCCATTATCAATTAAATTAATTACGTGAATTTAACGAAAACTTTTATCAGAGCGTTTCTTTCCAGCGGGATAATTAAAACCTTTTAATATGACGATAAATTTATTTCGCGAAATGGTTCTTTGTGCCCATAATTGGAGCAGATGATCGAAATTCCGCCGTTTTGGCTCCGTAATTACACAATTAACAGGTTGTTTTCTAGATGCGAGTCCGAGGGGACAATTGTTATGGTAATTGCAGAACCGGTTTGAAATTTCAAAAGGTTGTTCACTTTTCCAGCAGCTCTTCGTTCTTCGTTATGCAACTCGTATGAATCATCCTCAATGTGTTGTGATAAAAACAATCAATTTCCGGTGGAGAGGAAGTCGTGGTTTGATCGCGAATTCTTGCGGCAACAAACGCCGCTTTGAGTGCTCCTTCGAAAATAAGACAATCTTTGTTCTGCAAAGTGGCACATCTGTTTTAACTCAAGATTAGGCACTCGACTAATGGCAGGCGCACATGTGTGGGTGTCGGACGTCCAACAACCGTTCTGATTTCGCCCAAATGCAGGGTGCATTGTTCCCACACGAATATCGGGTTTCACCACTGACCCAGCTTCCAATAAATCAGGTTAACAGCACCCCTCGATCCGAAGGAAGAGGGTGCATTCCTGATGCGATTCTAGAACTGCCACTTGCAGCAAGGTCAGACTTGCTGCCTCTTTTGTGCTCGATTCGAAATTGTTCCGAACGAGTTAAAAGCTTTTGACGGGAGAGAACGTATGGGCGAAATCAAAAAGGAAGGTCGCAAGGAAGATGCGCCAAAACTGTTGCGAACAATAAGAAAATAACATATCAAACTGGAAGTGTAACAAACGTCGCTTGGACATGGCGGTAAATTTAGAACAGCGAGTGGATTTGAGAGGCTAAAGGCGAATTTGGGGGCTCACATTTTCTTTTCGGAATTTGTCGTCAATGTCACTGGTTTTGACATGTCATGGGGACAGAATGCCAATTTGACGACCAAAATTTTGTTTGGATGCTCATAATTTTGGTAATTCAAATCATTAGAGTCAACAAGTTTTAACGTTTCTTTGTGTTACTTTAATATCAATTTCAACAATATCACAATGAAATTCACGAAAAGTACTAATTTTCACGTATTTATTAACTTAATTATAAAGCAAAATTAACAATTTTTTGAAATCTTAATTCATTCTTATCAACAGAAAAGTTTCAACGTTTTTTACTTTGTATGTTCTTAATTTTTACAATGTGACAATAAAATTTGACCATGGTACAAATTTTTTATTTAGGTACTTATTAATTATGTCAAAGTAATTAATTCTGGTGCAAAACAGACCATTTTTCGAATGTTTTTCCATTTTAGAGAGAACCAAAAAGTTTCAACTATTTAATTGGATGCCTGTAATTTGGCTAATTTTTACGATACGGCAATGAAATTTGGTGACAATACTAATTCGATTCTGTCTATTGATTGGGGTAAATTAATTAATTGTAGAGCAAAAGGGGCAATTTTTAGAAATTATCAAATTTAGGACGAACCAAAGTTTCATGACGTGTGGATGCTTGTAATTTCGCTTATTTTCACGATATGGTAATGAATTTTGGTGGCGTTTCTAATTTTAACCCGTTTATTAATTATACCAAATTAATTAATTATAGACTAAAACAAACAATTTTTTTTTTAATTTTAGACTAAACTAAAAAGACGCGTTTTGGTTGGATGCCTCCAATTTCGGTAATTTTTACGATATGGCAATCAATTTTGTTGACCTTACTAATTTGGATCGGTTTATTAATTGTGCGAAATAAATTAATTACAGAGCTAATAGAGCAATTTTTAGAAAATATCAAATTTGGGACGAACCAAAGTTTCATCGCATTATTTGGACGCTTGTAATTTTAGTAATTTTTAAGATATAGAAATAAAATTTCGTGACGTTGCTAATTTGCATCTGTTTATTAGGTGTGCTAAATTAATTAATTTCCGAGCAAAACAGAAAATTTTTAGATTTTTTTTTTGTTTTCGACCGAACGGCAAAGTTGCATTTTGGTTGGATGCCTGTAATTTCAGTAGTTTTAACGATATAGCAATGCATTTTGGGGATTTTACTAATTTGGATCTGTTTATTAGTTGTTGAGCAAAAAGGGCAATTTGTAGAAATTATCAAATTTAGGACGAATCAAAATTTTAACAGATTGTTTGAATGCTTGTAATTTGGCTTATTTTCATAATATGGCAATGAAATTTGGTGACATTACTAGTTTGAATCTGTTTATTAATTGTGCTAAATTAAGTAATTATAGAGCAAAAGGTCAATTTTTAGAGATTATCAAATTTAGGACGAATAAGTTGTTTGGTTGCTTGTAATTTTGCTTATTTTCAAAATACGGTAATAAAATTAGGTGGCTTTCTTAATTTTGAGCCGTTTATTAATTGTGGCAAATTAATTAATTATGACAATTTTTATAATTTTTTTAATTTTAGACCAAAACGAAAAGTTGCGTTTTGGTTAAATTATGCCTGCGATTTGGTAGTTTTAACGATATGGCAAAGAATTTTGGTGACATTACTAATTAGAATCTGTTTATAAATTGTGCTAAATTAATTAATCATAGAGTTAAAAGCGCAATTGTTAGAAATTTTCAATTTTCGGACAAACCAAAAAGTTTTATTTAGATGGTTATAATTTTGGTAATTTTGATCTCACGGCAGTAAAATTCGGCAAAATTGCTTTTTCTGAGTCGTTTAAAAACTGCGCTTAATCACTTAATTATAGAGCAGAAAAGACATTTTTTCGAAATTGTCGATCCAAGTAGACTGAAGAAGCTGCAAATATGAAAATTTTAACGCTAAGACAATGAAATTAGCTGAGATTACAATTTTTGACTTGTTTATTAACTGCACTAATTTAACTAATTAGATTTAATTGGAAATTAAAAAGATTTGGAACTACGACTAGTCTTTTTTTTAATTTTCGGACTGTTTTGCATTTGTAAAATATTGCACGATAAAGACGAGTTAAAAATCTCTTAATTTATTGTACACCTGTTGGCAAGATAATTGAAAAATGACAGAAAGCACTTTTAGAATTATCCAACTCCAACACACCTTGCAAAGAATTGTTCGTATTAATAGCACGACACGGCAAAAAACCAACATTATGCCACCTTAATTACATTACATCTTAAAACGCCTTATGTAACCCAGTTAGGTAATCTGTTTATAAATGAGCGAGTTTTAATGTTTTTAGAATGTTTCTTACGTTTCAATAGTTGCATAATGTGCACCAATTTTGACAATGAAGATTTTCGATTGATCCTATTAAATTGAATTGGAGTTTTCGTCCGACAAAGCAGGCAATTCTATAAATTTAATTTTAATTAGTGCTTTGTGTGGCTTATTTTTAGTCTCCCAACGAGGCTCCCATCGAAGTTATTTTCTAATGAATACAACGGATCGAAAAACCTCATAACATAAAACACTGCACAAACACAACGGGGACAATTCGGGATGCTCCGGGTCTATTATGGCGCCCCCGACTCTCCATAATCCATCGGATGCTTTGCATAGTGGCCATCTACATCCCCTTTTCAAACATTTACTGTCATTTCAGCGATTTGCCAATTCCGATCCGCGGACAATTCGATTTCCCCTGTTCCGGTCGCGTCGGGGATGTTTTCAGGTTGTTGCCGGCACAAAGAGTCGCTTTTTTCGAATTACCATTTCCATGCACAATGCATTAGCATAACACTGAAAAATCTTTATCAATTACCGCTGGATAAATCCCCGGACATAATCTCTGACAGAATCCTTACGGGATCCATTATCGCGCGACTTCCATCTTCATTTAAATAATCACTTCGATATTTCTAATCCCACTGTGATTAATTTCAACGGGTCTCTTTGATTGTGGCGACACGGGAGATGGCTCAATTGTGGTCGACGACCTTCCAGTTTTTAATAAAATCGTGCTTTTGACACGGCTTTCGTCAATTTTGCCAAACTCTTTCATGTTTCGTACGGCGGCGAAAGCTGCTTGAAATAGAATTTTCGAAAAAAAATTAACAATCTGTCTTTACGCTCCGACATCCATCTAACATCGCTTTTTACGAGCCAACATTTTAAAAAAGAAATACTTTGAACACCGGTGACATGTTTAGACAATGTGGATTGTGCCTCAGGTTTCCGTTTCCTCTTGAAATATTACCTCCTCTGTTTTATGATTTTCCGAAAAAAACGTGTCTTGGTGTAATTGACCAAATAGGCAGAATGCAGGGCGGTCCATTTTAAAATTAGACGTCCGTAACGGATGTTGCAGATATTATGGACCAGTTTCAAAAACCGAACCTGCACCAAGCTAATGGCATCCAGATGTGGTCTCTTTGTCTACGAAATCCCATCCTGAAGTTGTTTTCCGAACATGTTACTCGCATATCCATTGTACAGGACTCCATATGGCCGCATATCGTTTTACTTGAGTGTTTTTTGGAGGCCAGACTAGGTTGGAACTTATTTATATTTGGGATTATCACAATGGCCTGGTTTTGTTACAAACCGAAAAAATAAACGTCGTATTGTTGATGGGAGTAGACGCTGATTAACTTTGATCCGGTCATTAGCTATCTTTAGATGTGGGACGTCGCGACAAGAACTCAAACTTCTATTCGACTTTCACGTTTATCAGATAACGGTAGCAACAAAAAATCCGAAATTACCATTTAAACAGCACCTACTAATACTTGTTTGTAATTTACAATCTGCTGTAAAACTTTTTATGTATCTATCTTTGTTATTAGGTTCTTTCGTTTATAAATATTTATAAATAGCTCAATTAAATCGTTGAGTTTTGTTTTCTTCGACTTAATTTAGGAAGTTGATACACTTCTTTCTGATGTCAGCAATAATCATAACTGTTGTTCGATTAGTAACCCGTAAAACATGTTTATTGGAAAATTCGCCAAAAATGCGATAAAATCTGCTATAAATACGTTATTTCAAATCGAGGAAGCAATGTTTCATTCTTGAACTTCCTAAAATCACCGAAAACCGTACAAACTTAATGAGAATAAAATAGTATACAAACCCTGGCCGCGGCAATTTTTTTTTTCAATTTTTTGACCAGATTTTAGAAAGGTAAAAAATGAGCCATCCTAAATCTAAATTTAATTTTAAATAATAGTAATTATTTACCAAGGAAAAGAAGACACTTTTACTTCCCGACTTCCGAGGGATTGAGAGAAATAATTACTCGAAGACCAGAAAAGCCTTCTTTTCCGTGTTTTTTTTATTTACTTTTTTGGCCAAAATACACGCTTTTCTTTATCTACTTATAGGGACGAAATTTAATTTCTCAGTTGGGAAGCTAATCATGAAAAAAATAGTATCCAAACCCTAGGCGTAGCGGAGCTTTACATTTTAATTTTTCATTTTCAATTTTCTAGCTCGAGTTAAAAATTTTGCTTATTATAGGCAATGTAAAACACGCTTTTCTTTGTCTACTTGTAGGATCGAAATTTAATTTCACAATTCGAAAGCAGACGAAGCTAGTAGTGCAAAAAATAGTATACAAACCCTAGCCGTAGTGTTTTTTTTCAATTTTTTTATCTAAAATGAGCCATTCTAAGTTTTAGCAATAAGTGCAAATTATAGTAATTATTTACAAGGCAAAGAAGACATTTTTGTGGTCCGAAAGTTACTATTTCCCGAGTTTCGAAAGATCGAGGGAAATAATTACTCTCAGACCAGAAAAGTCTCCTTTTTTGTGATTTATACATTTACTTTTTCTTCAACTAGTCCTTTCTCAGATTGACTGAGTCATAAGGTTCAATTTTAAGACTCTTGGAGTCTCAAATTAGCAGAGTTGGGCCCTTAAAGTTTCAAGGTTTGTAATTTTTAAATTTCTTCAAAAAGTTCTTTGATCTGGTAGATTTTTGGAGGTGGAAAATGAGCCACAATTAGCGTGAATAAAATAGTATATAAACCGAGGCGGAGCCGAGGTTTGCTATTATTTAATTTTTTTTAAGATTTTATAAAATGTTTAGAACTTTGGAAATCAGAATATAAGTTATAATTGTTCATAAAATGGAAAACAAACTATTTAATTTTTTTCAAAATTTTTGAACTCGGAAAATCGGAATATGAGGCATAATTGTGTTTGCAGTTTGCAATGTTTTCTTCAAAATTTTGTAGTAATTGGAAAATGAGCCGCGATTGTGAATATTTTTTAAGCAGCACCCTGTATAGTAATTTATTTATAAACCACAAAAAAGAAGCATTTGTGGCCCGAGTTCCGAAAGATCGAGAGGAATAATTTCTCTCAGACCAGAAAAATCTTTTTTTTCGTAGTTTCGTATATTTTTACTTTTTTCACCAAAATTCTTGTAGGAGCGAAGCTAGTAGTGCAAAAAACAGTATACAAACCCGAGGCGCAGCCGAATTGTGTAAAACGAATAAATCCATAATTCAAAAAACAAGGAAGTGCCAAATTTGATTTGCGAATTTGCTAAAATGACCGGAAACCGTCCAGGTTCCGGAGCTGTTCCGATTGTCGGGAAATCGCGTTTGCTCGCTCTGTAAAGATGTAGAAATAATGGCGCATAAAGGCGCAGCATGAAAGAAAACGTCGCCGTCCTCGAATCCCAAACAGAAACAGAAATAATATAATGAAGCAAAGAAAATATTTATTTGAGAAATTAGATTTGTTTCCCTGCTGTGTCGCGTCTAAAATTGCTCGCGCGCTCCCAATCAATACGACTGGCGACTGCCATTTCTATATTTTCTATAGACCGACCGTGTTTTCATAAAAATGTATCATTAAGCTTATAAATGCGTTTATAGTCGGAGCTTTTTCTTCCTTTCATGGACGTTGTATTATTCAAAGCTTTTAAAAATTCATTGCACAATGAGGCCTGTTTTCGTATAATTACGTATTAAGGTGAGAGAGGAACGATACTTTTAATTAGTTCCTTTTGAAGGGCTTCCTTGCCCGGGAGCGTCTTCATTTCCGACGTTTACCAACGAGGAGATGGAATTATTTCCGAGGACCTAAACTCTAACTGCAAGAATTTCGAGGTGGACGTCTGACCGACCCGACGATGACTTCATTAAGCGGAAATTATTTTGTTGCCAACACGCTTCCGGCCCCCAATTCTTTTTTCAAAAAAACTAGTTTTAGCTTTTTGGTTTTAAAGTTTCCAACTCCTACAATTTCAAGCTTTTGATCTCAGTTTATGGACTTCCAAATTTTCAGAATTATCATCGTTATAAAGTTAAATCTCAGGCCCTCGGAGTTTCAAGTTTACACACTTTTAGGTTCTTGGGAATTTAAGGTTCTATTTCAAGAGTTTTTTGAGTTTCTCAATTCTCAAGGTTTTTAGGGTTTTAAACTTCCAGGATTTCAGGAGTTTGATAGTCAAATTTTCAGGATTCATAAATTTGTAAGCTGTCGAGTCTTCAATTAAACCCTCAAATCTTAAGGTTCTTGGATTACCTTCTCAGCTTCAGGAGCCATAAAGTTTGATTTTCAAGCCCTTGGAATCAACTCTCAAGTTTTCAAGGTTTTGATCTCAGTTTTTTTATGGTTTTGAACTCCGAAATTAAAGTTTCTAGAATTCTCAATTAGGTCCCTAAATCTTCAGGTTTGAGAATTTAGGAGTTATAAGGTTCAATTTTTAGGCCCTTGATGTCTGAAGTTTGGATTTTTCAGACCTTGAAATTTCAAGGTTCAATTTTCAGAATTTTTCAGTTTTTTGAGTTTACAGATGAATCGTCGAGTTTTAGGTTCTCCAGCTCTCAAGTTTTCAAGGTTTTGATCTCAGTTTTTAGGATTTTGAACTTCCAAATTAAAGTCTCTAGAATTCTAATTAGGCCGTCAAATCTTCAGGTTTGAGAATTTAGGAGTTATAATGTTTAATTTTTAGGCCCTTGATGTGTAAAGTTTGCGGATTCAAATCTTGAAATTTTAAGGTTTAATTTTAAAAATCTTTAATTTGCCGTTTTTTTAAGTAATGAATCGTCGAGTTTTAGGTTTTCCAGCTCTCAAATTTTTAAGGTTTTGATCTGTTTATAAAGTTTTGAACTTCCAGAATTTCTGGAGTTTGATAGTTAACTCTCAAATTTTCAGGATTTCTTGGTTTGTAAGTTCCTCAATTAAAATAAATGTAAGAATCCTCAATTAAAGCCTCAAATCTTCGAGTTCTTCGACTAGTTCCTTTTCAGATTCAGGAGTTATAATGCTCCAGTTACAGACTTCAAGTTTGCAGGCTTTGAGGTCCTTCGAATTTTAAGGTTCAATTTTGCATGTTTTTGAATTTTATGTTTTTTCAAAAAGTTTTTTGATCTTGTAGATTTTTGAAAGTTAGAAAATGAGCCATAAAAGTTGTGTTAATAAAATAGGATACAAACCGAGGCGTAGCCGAGGTTTGCTATTATTTAAAAAATTTCAAAATTTTGCAAAATATTGTGAACTTCGTAAGTCAGAATAGAAGCTATAATTGTTAATAAAATGAAAAACAAACCGAGGCGTAGCCGAGGTTTATATTTTTTTTTCCAAATTCTGAAGTGTGAATAAAATAGTATACAAACCCGAGGCGGAGCCGAGGTTCACTTTTTCAATGATTTTTCAAAATATTTTGAACTTTATAAGTCAGAAGCTCTAATTGTTAATAAATAAAAAACAAACCGAGGCGTGGGCGAGGTTTATATTTTAATTTTGTTCCAAATTCTGAAGTGTGAATAAAATAGTATACAAACCCGAGGCGGAGCCGAGGTTTACTATTTATTTTTTTTCATATACAGGGTTATTAATTGTTTAATTTTCTGTAAAATTCGTTAAATCTTACGGTTTTTGGACTCTCCGGACTTTCCGGATTCTAGTGACTCCATAAGAAACTAGAAACTTAAGACGAATTTTGCAAGTCTTAGAATAAGAAAAAATTTCCTCAATAATTTCAATAGTTTGTCATCAAACAACTGTGATCCATACAATGGCTGTTCTCTGCGAAACGTGTTTAATTCTGCTTTGACAAGAAAATAGGTACCGGAGAATGTTTTGGACATAAATTGACGGACTAATAAGAGTTATTGCGGAGCGTCAACCCGCGCTAACAATGCCGAAGCCCCACATACACATGTAATGACCTAATGGCAACAGATCAGCCGTAATAAAAGAAGTCTATTGTTCGTCAAAGCATTACACGTACTCGTGTGTCATCCAGAGTTCGGGGTAGCCACCCTCCAGTCTCCACATAATAAAAGCTCCAGCGTTTACATAATGACAGTCACAATGCGTGTCATCAAGTCCGCTTGTTCATCTCGGAAGTCATTTTCCTCGGATATCGACGACACACTTGACCCGCCCGGAATTTCTGATTGTCTCGGTGAATTGCGAAAGAAACGAAATGAGACGTAAAAATGAATTGTTATTGAAATACAACAAACGGCGGTTGCGTAAAATTTTCATAATGCGTTTTAATTGTAAGCGCTTTACGATTATTAGCGCTTTTATGGACGTTTCAGTCGGCGTCCATTAAGTTATAAATCCGGGCAGCGTTTTTTCCAGGTGTAATAACTCGCTTGCGTTTAATGGTGATATTTGCCATTCATTCATGCGACGTCACCCAGATATGCCCATATATGAAGAGTGGTAGTCGTCTGATAAACGAGCCGGAATAAAATGCGTTTTAGTTATTTCAGTAATTGGATTTCTTGTACTTGTCCATTACTCGCGTTATGTTTGTATTTTCCTAAGTTATGGACGCACTTCTGTTGTTTCTTGCTGCTGTACTTAATCAATTTCAAGATCCCGGAGCGAACCTGCTCCGGACTTTTGCTCTTGATGAATGTCAAACACGGCACGCTATTATACGAGCAACACATCGCATTTACTCGGAAAAAAATTGATACAATAACTCAAAGGGTGGCTTTATTTATTCTCCGACTTCGGTTTCCTATTTGTACGGCCATCAAAGCCTATTTATTTTCCGCTGAGGATCCGGCGAACCGTTTTACTAACGCATCATCTAGCAGGGGGTTGAGGACAAAAGTACGACTTGTTTAGGATTGTTCAGAGACAAGGCGATATTTCACCGAAAGGCGGATGTTCGCTTCCTTAGAATAACACACATGATGCTTGTTTACGACCAACACACACATTCATCATCTTCGTCAGGTCGTGCGAAAGTCGACGACGGAACGGGGACGCGTCCCGGCGCCCTCCTATAAACCACTTTTTAACATTCGGTTGCGGGGGATGCGAAAAGAAGTGGCTTCGCTTTTTCTTGCCTAAATTGTGCAATTTTGTAAAAAAATTGGCATTTTTCGGGGCGACACCGTTTGTTAAAATTCTTAAATTGGATATTTTTTGTCCTAAAACTACGAAATTTCGAGAAGTTACTTCATTTGAATAGTTTATTAACTCTGCCAAATTCCAAAATTGTAGGGCGGGAGACTCAGATTTTAGAAATTTTTATTTTGAAGACGAAGAAAAAATTGCTAACATCTTTTGAAAAATTCGTAATTTTGATAATTTTTGTGATTCAGCTACGAAATTTTGAGTGGTTACGCCTTTTGAATTACTTATTAACTCTACAAAATTTCAAAGTTGTAGAACGGAAGACTCCAATTTTAGAAATTTTTATTTTGAAGACGAAGCAAAAATTGCCAACATTTGTAGAAAAAATTCGTAGATTTGGAAATTTTTGTGTTAGGCTACGAAATTTGGGGAGGTTACTTTTTTTGAGTAGTTTATTAACTTCACCAAATTGCAAACGTGTAGCATGGGAAACTCATCAGATTTTAGAAATTTTCGTTCTGAAGACGAAGCAAAAATTGCTAACATTTCCTGTTAAAATTCGTAGTTTGGATAATTTTTGAGCTACGGCTACGAAATTTGTGGAAGTTGCTATTCATGAATAGTTCCACCAAATTTCAAAGTTGTAGAATGGAAAACTCCAATTTTAGAAATTTTCATTGTCAACATCTTGCCAACTTCTTGTGGTAAAATTCGTAGTTTTGATAATTTTTGTGCTACGGCTACGAAATTTTGAGATGTTACTCTTTTTGAATAGTTTATTAACTCCATTAAATTGCAAAAGTGTAGCGCAAGAGACTCAGATTTCAGAAATTTTTATTTTGAAGACGAAGCAAAAATTGACAACATTACATGTTAAAATTCGTAATTTTGATAATTTTTTCACTACGACAACAAAATTTGAAGACGTTACTCTTTTTGAATAGTTTATTAATTCTACCAAATTGCGTAACTGTCGTGTGGAAGACTCCAATTTTAGAAATTTTCATTCTGGAGGCGAAGCAAAAATTGTCAACATCTTGTAGTAAAATTCGTAGTGTTGATAATTTTGGTGCTACGGCTACGAAATTTGGGGAGGTTACTTTTTTTGAGTAGTTTATTAACTTCACCAAATTGCAAACGTGTAGCATGGGAAACTCAGATTTTAGAAATTTTCGTTCTGAAGACGAAGCAAAAATTGCTAACATTTCCTGTTAAAATTCCTAGTTTGGATAATTTTTGAGCTACGGCTACGAAATTTGCGGAAGTTGCTATTCATGAATAGTTCCACCAAATTTCAAAGTTGTAGAATGGAAAACTCGAATTTTAGAAATTTTCATTTTGAAGTCGTAGCAAAAATTGTCAACATCTTGTGGTAAAATTCGTAGTTTTGATAATCGTTGTGCTACGGCTACGAAATTTGGAGACGTTACTCTTTTTGAATAATTTGTTAACTCCATTAAATTGCAAAAGTGTAGCGCAAGAGACTCAGATTTTAGAATTTTTTATTTTGAAGACGAAGCATAAATTGGTAACATTTCATGTTAAAATTCGCAATTTTGATAATTTTTGTGCTACGGTTAGGAAACTTGGTGATATCACTCTCCATAAATTGTTTTTTAACTCTACTAAATTGCAAAATTGTAGAGCAAAAGACCCAAATTTTAGAAATTTTTATTTTGAAGACGTAGCAAAAAATGCCAACATCTTGTGGTAACATTCGTAATTTTGATAATTTTTGCGCTACGACATCGAAATTTGAAGACGTTACTCTTTTTGAATAGTTTATTAATTCTACCAAATTGCATAATTGTCATGTGGAAGACTCCAATTTTAGAAATTTTCATTTTGAAGACGAAGCAAAAATTGCCAACATCTTGTAGTAAAATTCGTAGTGTTGATAATTTTGGTGCTACGGGTACGAAATTTGGAGAAGTTACTGTTTTTGGATATGTTATTAATTCCACGAAATTACAAAATTGTCGATCAAAAGGCACAGATTTTAGAAATTTTAATTTGCAAGGGGAAGCTAAAATTTCAGGGACGAGATTTTCTGGATTTACTAGTTTAGATCTTCATATTTGACACCGGAAATTACAATATTGTATCTGCACAAGGAAAAAATGGAAATTTTTTATTGTGAAAATTGTAAAAACTTTCTATTTAGTCCTCTAAATCCGATAGATTTTGGTTAAGAAAGTAAAGATTTACAAAATATCGTTGAAAAAATGAACGATTCATTGCCAAAATATCAAACTCGGTCATCACCACAAAAATGAGATCCCATCCAACTCTCGAATAAACAAACAAAATTTGAGATGAACCTGCAACTGCATTAGCCCAAGGCGCCGTGCAGATCGACCGCATGTCGCGCGACAATCTGTTGATTTCTCGAAAGGATAATTGGCTGCGACACGGGGTCACGACATTATCGCTCCTATAATAATGTAATCACAATCTAAATTTATCATAATTGAGATTATACCAACCGGACAACGTGCAAGCGGCGTGAAACATTACAATAATCTTTATTGTGATGTATTATTTATCCGTTACGTAATTGTAATCTGTCAGCTGTGCCGAGAAAGATCGCTGTCAGCCCAGTCAATCAAAAAAAATTGATTAAACAGATGAAGATGGGAGGAGATGTTGACCTTAAGAGAAAAAAAAATTGAGACTCTTCCAATCCGTCCGCACCTATTAATTAAGAATAATCGCTGAAGTTATTGGAAGTAAACGCGATTGTACGATCGCGCCCACTTATGTGTCCTTTTAATTAAAACATGATGATAGCCCTGACACTTTTATAAACACCTCGATGTTGTTCCGCCTTTGTCCACGTTTTTCTCCGTGCGTGTCTATCTCAAGCTGAATTGTTTCGAAAACAAAACGGAGTGAAAATAATACATCCAGCAAGCCGCGGACGTGTACAAAAGAAGATTCCTATTCTTGAATCCGGATCGCTGCCAACTAGATACACTGACGTATGAATTAGTCTTTAGCAAAAAAAGAGAAATCCGGGCACTATATTTAACGGACAATTCGCAGCTTCGGCCGAAACGACCAAAACCGTGATTGTTGGGTAATTATAGAGGCAAAACGAGAATGACGGCAACACGGAAGACGGCTTCGTTTCAATTAATTTATACAATTACATAAATATAATTGAGTGGTACCGTTGCGCGATTTTCTAGGAATTGCAAAAAGTACGGTGAGCGAGGCTGGGGCCGAGGCACGCGGCCCACTTAAATTCGTGGATCCTTCACGATGGGCGGTCGCCGTAAAATTTTGATCACATAATCCGGTGAAGTAAATTATAGTTGGGTTTTGAGGTTTTAATAAGTTTGGTTTACGTGCATTAACTTCACCAAATTGTAAACGGGTAGAGGAGGAGACTCCTATTTTAGAAATTTTCATTTGGAAGACAAAGCAAAAACTGACATTTTTGGCGCAGCTCAGGTTTCTGCATCTCGTCCGAAAAAAGCGCCTAGCAATAATTTTCGATGTCTTCAACTAAATTTCGTAATTTATAGAATTTTCATGCTACACCTACGAAATTTGGGGAAGTTACTATTTTTGAGCCGCCTATTAACTCTACCAGTTAAGTTCAAAAACATAAAGCAAAAGATTCAAATTTTAGAAATTTTTATTTTAAAAGGAAACCAACAATTTTTGATATCCTCAACTAAAATTCGTAATTTTGATAATTTTTGTGCTACGGCTACGAAATTTGGAGAAATTACTCTTTTTTAATATGTTATTAACTATGTCAAATTGCAAAATTGTAGCGTAAAAGACTCAGATTTAAAAAAAAATATTTTGAAGACGAAGCAAAAATTGCTAACATCTTTTGAGAAATTCGTAATTTTGATAATTTCTATACTAAGGCTACGAAATTTTGAGAGTTACTCCTTTTGAATTACTAACTAACTCTACCAAGTTGCAAAATTGTGGCACGGGGACACAGATTTTAGAAATTTTCGTTTTGAAGACGAAGCAAAAATTGCCAACATCTTGTGGTAAAATTCGTAGTTTTGATAATTTTTGTGCTAGGGCTACGAAATTTGGGAAAGTTTCTCTTTTTGAATAGTTTATTAACTCTACCAAATTGCAAAAGTATAGCTCAAAACGCTCATATTTTAGAAATTTTTATTTTGAAGACGAAGCAAAAATTGACCACATCCTTTGGTAAAATCCGTAATTTTGATAATTTTTGTGCTACGGCTACGAAATTTGAGGAAGTTACTCTTTTCCAATACTTTATTAACTCTACATAATTAAAAAAGTGTAGAGCGGGAGACTCAAATTTTAGAAATTTTCGTTTTGAAGACGAAGCAAAAATTGCCAACATTTTGTGGTAAAATTCGTAGTTTTAATAATTTTTGTGCTACGGCTACGAAATTTTGAGTGGTTACTCCTTTTGAATTGCTTACTAACTCTACCAAGTTGCAAAATTGTAGCACGGGGACACAGATTTTAGAAATTTTCGTTTTGAAGACGAAGCAAAAATTGCCAACATCTTGTGGTAAAATTCGTAGTTTTAATAATTTTTGTGCTACGGCTACGAAATTTTGAGTGGTTACTCCTTTTGAATTGCTTTCTAACCCTACCAAGTTGCAAAATTGTGGCACGGGGGACACAAATTTTAGAAATTTTCGTTTTGAAGACGAAGCAAAAATTGCCAACATCCTTTGGTAAAATCCGTAATTTTGATAATTTCTGTGCTACGGCTACGAAATTTGGGGAAGTTACTCTTTTTAAATAGTTTATTAACTCTACCAAATTGCAAAAGTGTAGAGCGGGAAACTCAAATTTTAGAAATTTTCATTTTGAAGACGAAACAAAAAATTGACACAATTTTTTAGAAAAATTTGTAATTTTGACAATTTTTGTGCTACGGCTACGAAATATAGGAAAGTTTCTTTTTTTGAATAGTTTATTAACTCTACCTAATTAAAAAATTGTAGAACGGGAGTCTCAAATTTTAGAAATTTTCGTTTTGAAGACGAAGCAAAAATTGCCAACATCTTGTGGTAAAATTCGTAGTTTTGATAATTTTTGTGCTACGGCTACGAAATTTGAAGAAGTTACTCTTTTTGAATAGTTTATTAACTCTGTCAAATTGCAAAAGTGTAGCTCGAGAGACTCAGATTTTCGAAATTTTTATTTTGAAAACGAAGCAAAAAATTGACACAATTAAAAAAAAATGTAATTTTGACAATTTTAGCGCTACGGCTACGAAATTTTAGGCAGTTACTCTTTTTGAATAGTTTATTAACTCTACTAAATTGCAAAAGTATAGCTTGAGAGGCTCAGATTTTAGAAATTTTTATTTTGAAGACGAAGCAAAAATTGACCACATCCTTTGGTAAAATTCGTAATTTTGATAATTTTTGTGCTACTCTGTGTTACTCTCTTTAAATAAGTTATTAACTCTACTAGGTTGCAATATTGTAGAGCGAAAAACTAAAATTTTAGAAATTTTTATTTTGAATACGAATCAACAATTGCCAACATCTTTTGTTAAAATTCTTAATTTGTTATTAAGTCGTGTATTAATTCTACCAAATTACAAAATTGTCGATCCAAAGGCACAACTTTTAGAAATTTTAATTTGCAAGGCGAAGCTAAAATTTGAAATTTAGTCAGGATTTTCTAGGAATTGCAAAAAATGTGTGAACCGAGGCAGGCGCATCTGCGGCCCACTTACATTCGTGGATCCTTCACGTTAGGCGGTCGCCGTAAAATTTTGATCATTTGCGAAATGAAGGTACTGCAAATAATCCGGTGAAGTAATTTATAGTTGAGATTTGAGGTTTTGTTAAGTTTGGTTTACCGCCAAACATTAACAAAGTCAGTATAAACAATATTAAAGATGAAGAAAATCCATAACATAATATTTTACTGTTTGTTTTTCTTACACTCATCAGATATTCTCGTAGTTTAGACAATGCATCTCCCGCTTTTACGCATTGTAACCGCAATTATAAATGAGTTTGTACGTCATCCAGTATGTAAGTTTGTTCGTTCAGCCACAGAGTTGTCTATTCCGGGAACGTCGAGTATATTAAGTGCAGATAATAATTGGTACTTTTGTTCAAACAGTTTATGTTTCATCGTCTAAACACGATTGTAAAAAGTTAGTGAAAACAAATGCTAAATAAGTTTGTTACAATAAATTCGTCGTCAGGTTGTTAACGGCGATTTGTTTAGCTTTCGGGAATTCTGTACACAATTTCGCGTTTTTATTGAGGCTAAAGTCAAACACGACAATAAAAGCATCGGAGGCCGCACTAACCGCTCGTTTTTCCTTCCAGAAATATGTCTTCGAAGCGGAAGAGTCCTCCAACGAAGCTTCAAGAAGGCGCATCAGACGGCGGTGGTGGCCCGCTGCCCCCGACGATCGTGGGCGGCGGCAGCGACGGCGGCGGTTTAACGGACCTGGATGAAACCAGCAGTAACAATCTCAGCGACGTCGGCGAAGAAGACATCGGCGCCGGAAGCGGCACGATGGTCAATAATTCCAGCGCGTTTTATAAACTTTCCGAATCGTCATCTCCGAGTGTTTCAGGCAGCGAAGTAGACGACGACGATCGGACGCCGCCTCCGAGCAAAACGGCTCGAATGTGTTCAGAGGCGCCGAGTAATGTGCTCATGCCGTCGGGCATCGCGGCGCTCTCGCTGCATGCCGACGAAAGACGACGGAATTCGTCAGAGTGTAGTTCGCCAACTTCCGACTTAAAGACTAGCTTACATTACAATAATAATAACAGTAGTTTACACAATAATAATAGTTCCTCGCATCCCATGAAGAGATCCATGGACGATGTGCTCAAGAGGCTCACTTCCAAAATCAACAACAGCACCATTAAAGAAGAGAAGAGGCCGACGCCGTCCTCGACGCCCAACTCGACGCACAATTCGTAAGTACCAAAAATATTCGGAAATTTTCAGGGCCGAGGCAACGAGCGAGGCAGGCGGAATGTTTGTAATAAATTTATTGATTTATAAAACTGAAAAATGATTATATTCTTCGGATTTACAAAGAAACGCTACCACGACTTTGTTCTTTCCGAATTTACTGCATTTTCAGGTAAACTGTTGAAACATCGAAAGTTTTATGAGCTAAAATATTTAGATCGGCTTTAGTTTTGAACTTCCTGAAATAATATCAAAGGAAAATAGAAATCGCGCTGAGATGAGAATTGTGTCGTATTATAATATCAATAGATTTTAGGTGTGAAATTCTAAAATTCATTTAATTATTGTGACTACAAGGGCTACATTTTCTTAAAGCAACTAAATTTGGTGCAGTTACTCATTTAAACTTGCAAAATTTCAACATTGTGTACAGACTAGTCAAAATCAAAGATGAAGCTGTATATTTCGTAATTTAAACGCCACAACAACCAAATTTGGGGAGATTTCTAATTTAGACTCAATTACTTACTGTGCCAAATTTCAGATTTATAGAGCATGAGCAACTGATTATGGAAATTTTTACTCTTTGCGTGAACCAAAAACTGCGAATTTTTTATTAAGGGTTGGCCATTTTAACGCTATTGCAATTATATATGGGGGCGTTATTGGGTTAGACGTGCTTATTTACTGCACCAGATTTCAAAGTTATGCATATACCAAAAGAAAAAAAAATTGAAAATTTTGGTTTAGAGAATAGTGAAAAAATATGATAAAAGCTGTAACTTTGGTAATTTTAACGCTACAACAATGAAATTTGGGGAGGTTGGTAATTTGGAGTTGCTTATTAGCTGAGCCAAATGGCAAAATTGTAAGTCAAGTAAGAAAAATTTAGGAATTTGAACTGAAACTGAAAAATTCAAAAAATACTTAAAATCTTGTAATTCGGGTAATTTTAACGCCACAGCAATTAAATTTGGAGAAGTTACTAACCAAGACTTAGGTACCAACTGTGCCAAATTTCCGAATTATGGAATAAAAACAACTGATTTTAGAATTTTTATTTTTTTTTGGAAATACTGAAAATTGCGAAAATATTGTTATTAAGGGTTGTAACTCTTGTAATTTTAACGTCAAAGCAATCATATTTGGGGAGGTTACTAATTACAATTTAGTTACCAACTGTGCCAAATTTCAGAATTATATAGTAGAAGGAACTGATTTTAGAAATTTTATTTTTTTGGAAAATTTCCCAAATTTGTTATTAAGAGTGGTAATTCTTACAATTTTAATGCTAGTGCTATTAAATTTTGGGAGGTTAGTAACTGCATCTTGTTAATTAAGGGCTAAAGGGCAAAATTATACATTTACCCAAAGAGACAAAATTTTAAGCTTTTTATTTAAGGATGAACCAAAATTTTCTAAAAAAATTAGTTAAAGGGTACAACTTTGGTAATTTTAACGCCACAAATATCAAATTTGGGGAAATTATTAACTTAGACTTAGTTATCAACTGTGTCAAATCTCAGATTTATTGAGCAGTCAAAACTAATTTTGGAAATTTTAATTTTTTTGAAAATGCAAAAAACTGCGAAAATTTGTTGTTAAGGGTTGTAACTCTAGTAATTTTAAAGTTAATGCAATCAGATTTTGGGAGGTAACTAATTAATACTTAGTTATCAACTGTGCCAAATTTAAGAATTATAGATTAGAAGCTACTGATTTTAGAAATTTTTATTTTTTTCGAAAACTGCAAAAATTTGTTATTAAGGGTTGTAGTTCTTAAAATGTTCACGCTACTGCTATAAAATTAGGGGAGGTTACTAATTTAGACTTGCTTATTAACAGTGCTAAATGGCAAAATTATAAATTGACTAGAAGAGACAAAATTTTAAATTTTTCATTTAGGGATGAACAAAAATTGGTGCCTAATTTAGGTTTGGTTATTAACTGTGCCAAATATCAGAATTATAGAGCAGAAGCAACTGATTTTAGAAATAATTTTTTTACAAATACTAAACTCTGGGGGCAAAAATTTGTTATTAAGGGTTGTAATTCTAATAATTTTAATGCTACAGGAATTAAATTTGGGGAGGTTACAAATTGCGACTTTCTAATTAAGTGTGCTAAATAGCAAAGTTATAAATTGACTAGAAGAAACAAAATTTGATTTTTTATTTTGAGGAAGAACCCAAATTTTTTGAAAAAATGTATTAAGGGTGGTAACTCTGGCAATTTTCACCCCACAGAAATAAAATTCGAGGAGATTACTTATATTGACTTGGTTACTGAGGGTGCCAAATTTCAGAAAAATAGAGCAAAAACAACCGATTTTAGAAATTTTTACTTTTAGGATGAACCGAAAATTGCATAAAGTACACATTTTTGCACACAGCCAAATAATAAAATTGTGCACATCTCCTTCTTGGCCTTCTAAGTTAAAATTAGAAATAAAAAGAAGTGGCAAAAAGCATATTTTTCATAAATCAAACGAGCAATCTGTTTGCAAATTTGAAGACCTTCCCGTCATTACCACCTCGCATGGCCATCAGCTCGCCATCAATTGCGTTCTAACCACTTACACGACTACAATATCAACATTAACCTTGACCTTTACTCCAAATATACACATTGATAACTTCAGTACCCGATTAACCCAATTCTTTTCCGCTTTTTCTATTATGTCGCCAATACATATGCGCGCGTGTTTTTTTTCCTTATCGAACTATTATCCATTCATTATGTCTACTCTTCGTTGTACTCAACATAAATCAATAGTTTATCACACAACGGAAACAAAGATTTATGTAAGAAGTTACAATGTTAGATTATGTCTTTCAGACAATTGGATATGACAACACACTTTATTGTTATAGTCTATGTTTGTTATCGCCGATCGATTTAATGGGCTCAAAGTCATTTGTGTGATATTTTATACCAGACAGCGATAGGCTTTGTGGTACTCCAACAAAAAAAAGTCGAAAGGTGACACCAACATTGTAAAACTCTCTTATTAAACTTGCATTGCTGAGCAGCAGTGATACGGACCTTTCGGAAACACATTTAAAATTTATATTAAATCTCCACTGCTCTATTATGCATTACATTCATCCGTTCAGCATTCAGATGGAAGTCCTGATGCAACACTCTTCTCATCTCAACGACGGCGTGTTCCTTGACCGTACCGAGCATGTTGCACCAGGTCAATGCAGTTTATTTGTAGTGTAATGCATTTCAATGATCAAATTAGTTCCCGAGCGGACGCAAGACGCCTCCTGCATAATAATTCGTTATTTTATTATGAATACATACATCCATCTCGCACTTGCGACTTGAATCCCTGGTCTGTGTGATTGGATGCCTTTATTCCGAGGGATGGAAACTTTGCGCGCTGAAAACGGCTTTTTCACGAAATTAATCAATGAAACAAGAAAGTTCAGGTTCCTTGGATTTCAGGGTTTCAGGCTTAGTGGTTTTAAGGGTTGAAATTACAGGCTCTCTAGCAAATGCCGCCAGAGCCGCAATTCTTCTTTTTGACATGTTCCTGCATGGTGTGGTGACCCCACAGCGTATCTAAATTATGTAAACTGTTGGACTAGAGTAAGCACACATCCCTTGTGTTCGTTCATCATTATTCAAATCGTACCTTTAGTACAGCGCCCCTTCTTGTTCCAGAGACGTGGAGCCGACCGCTGCGATCCAGCAAGCCCTCTCCGGTGATAACTTCATGGAAAAAGACCGGAAGTTGTCGGAATTAATCTTCCAACTTCAGATGGTCCGAGAGCAGCTCATCTCCCAGCAACAACAGCAAGAGTCCAAGGTCCGTATCATTAGAATTTCGCTTTTCCCGATGCAAATTTAATTCGGTCGAGAGAGAATCAAAACCTCCTCAAAGAAACGGCAAACAAACGCGAGCACAAAAGACGTCCCGACAATCCCTCTGTGTTGCATATTTTATTCATATTAGGGTTGTCGATCTGCATTCACGAGTCGTGTCCTTTGACAGCGGCCAAATTCGATTCCGCCTCTTCTAAAGTTTTAATTTCTGGCAGTGGTTCGGGTCTGCGCGTCAACGGACATATTTTCGTCTCGCCATTGTTCGGAAATACTATTATCCCACCTGTCAGACAACAGACAAAAGCTACTCATCCGTCACTAGGTGACCAATGGCGATAGGAGGATTTGTGCCAGCCAATAGCGTACGTCTTGCGCGTGGGTTCCGTCACTGCTATGATAATCACTGAAACAATGCCCGGGCACGCGGCTCCGCCGGATCCGGGGATCCGGAACGAGGTTCGATTCTGCGGAGTTTTACCGGATCTGCCGCTCAGAATTACTCAGTTTATGCCTTCGGAGAAATGTGGCACATTAAAGAGAGAATTCTATGATTATTGTTTGGTTTATTTGCTGTTAAATGGTACAGTTTGCGTTGGAAATTCTTCGCATTTTTGTCATAAAAGACTGTTAAAGCGAAGCTCTGCCATCAAAATAAAAATTCTATGTAATTACGTTTAATGACAACGGAAATCCAAACTTTGTACAAAAATATGCGGTGGAATAATAAAGTTTTTTGAAGCGTTTGAGTTTTGGAATTCTAAAATCCACCACTCCTATTTTCACAAATATACTTGATAAAATTGTTTTTTAGAGTTCTCGAAATTTCAGTTTTTGGAATTTCGGGCTCCAAATTTTTTAAACCAGTCCTGCAATTTCATGGTATTTAAATCATATGAGGGCGAAAGTATTGGAATCCTTTTAACAATTTTTTTATTGGTTTCGTAATTAAATGGGTCCAAAGTCATATTTTCAAAAAATTTACTAACAACAAACAAAAATACTTATTTTTTTATCTTGTGCAAGCTGCGTTTCGAGTCCAAAATATTTAATCCAATCCTGCAATTGCAATGAAGTTAGCGTCACGCTAAAGCGAAAAATTCAGAACCCGCTTGCATTTTTTTTTAATTTTGTTTTCAGTGATTTCACAATTATAACAGTCGAAAGTCCTATTTTGAAAAAACTACTAAAAATGCCAGAAATTCTTTATTTTTCTGCGATTTTTGGACATTAAGAACCACTTTTGAAGTAAAATAAGTAAAGATTTGAAATTAACGTCTAATGTCTCAGGCAGTTCGAAGCATCGAAATTCTAACCGAGTTACGTTTCTGGTCAAAAAATTTTTAATACAGCCCTGCAATTTCGGCGACAATTATTTCACGTTAAAGCTAAAGTTTCAGGCTACGTTTGTATTTTTTTTTTCAATTTTTTCATTTGTGGTATGATGACGGCCGGAAAACATAGTTTGAAAAATTGGCTAGAAAAGGCATTTTTTTTAATATTCCTGCGTTTTTTGGACTTTGAAAATCACTTTTGAAGTAAAATTAGAGCTTAGTGAAAATTTGAAATTAATTTCTGATCTCTAAACCACTTCGTTGCAACAAAATTTTGAAATTATGCGAGCTGCGTTTTGGGTTCAAAATTTTCTAACACAGTCCTGTCATTTCAGTGACATTTATCCCACTTATTCCTGCTAGTTTCGGGGCCCGCTTGTATTTTTTTTAAATTTTGTTTTCACTGATTTCACAATTATAACAGTCGAAAGTCCTATTTTGAAAAAACTACTAAAAATGCCAGAAATTCTTTATTTTTCTGCGATTTTTGGACATTAAGAACCACTTTTGAAGTAAAATAAGTAAAGATTTGAAATTAACGTCTAATGTCTCAGGCAGTTCGAAGCATCGAAATTCTAACCGAGTTACTTTTCTGGTCAAAAATTTTTTAATACAGCCCTGCAATTTCGGCGACAATTATTTCACGTTAAAGCTAAAGTTTCAGGCTACGATTGAATTTTTTTTTTCAATTTTTTCATTTGTGGTATGATGGCGGTGGGAAAACATAATTTGAAAAATTGGCTAGAAAAGGCAATTTTTTTTAATATCACTGCGTTTTTTGGACTTCGAAAATCACTTTTGAAGTAAAATTAGAGCTTAGTGAAAATTTGAAATTAATTTCTGATCTCTAAACCACTTCGTTGCAACAAAATTTTGAAATTTCTATGTATGCGAGCTGCGTTTTGGGTTGAAAATTTTCTAACACAGTCCTGTCATTTCAGTGACATTTATCCCAATTATTCCTGCTAGTTTCGGAGCCTGTTTGTATTTTTTTGCTATATTTTTTACTAATTTCTTCATTCTAATGGTCGAAAAATAGACCAGCAATATAAAAAATTTGAAAATTTGAAGATTTAAAAATAATTTTTGATTTCTAAGGCACTTGTAGCTTCAAAATTTTGAATTTTTTACATTCACATCCTTGAGATCCTTCGAGGCCCTTTAATCTCTCAGCAATTTACAAACAAGAGGATAATAAAATTCTCATTTTTTGACTTTAGATGCTTTGACTTTCTGACTTCTCAAAATTTAACAAACTTTCCGTAAAAGTCACATATTTCATAAAATCCGGCGATTTCTCTTTGTGCTGGCCAATAAAAACATTCGGCGGAACTGATAAAAATAGATTTCAAAGATTTATGGAAAAATATTTCCTGTCAAATAACATGTGAAATCACAGCTTTACCATTTCCAAAATTGATATTATCGCCCGACTTTTTCGAACCTTCACCCATCACCAAACAGCTCGTAAAAAATGAGATAACCACGTCATTGTCACTTTGCATTATCGTGAAGACGAAAGAAATTTCAAGGACTTGGTGCTTGAGTGTGTTTTGGAGACTATTTCTGAGAATTTAATCAATTAATTGCGATCGGATAAAAATTAATTTAATTACTGTTGGCAGTTAACAGAGTAATATATCAATATCTAATAACAGTAATAACGGTGAGTTGTTATCAGTGGAATAGAACACAATCCCGTCAATTTATCAGCACGCTGTAGAAACTGAAAAATCGCCACGTTTAATTATGTGAACAGTCACAAGATGGATCTCCGTCTTTTTATAGCAAGTCGTCGGTTTTTTAAAGTCATCAACATTTATCTTGTCTATTTTCGGGTGTCCTGGATGAAAACCGCCACAATTTAGGACCTCATCCTATCAAGATTTTATCCATTTTAAATTACATATTGCATCGATTTAATCCCGGATTTTATCGCCTCGACTTTATCGCTGTCCAATTGCGAATACTTTGTAATGATGGCTTGAATATTTTAATTTATGATTCGCTTTAACCTCGCTGATATAAAACTAAGAACGCCGCTGTTTTAATAGATCGTAATAAAACGAAGCTCAAAGTTCCGATGGACATCATTCGTTGAATTTATTGCAAAGAACGCGCTTTTAACTAGGCACGTATACCTTTTACAAGCCGCAGGTCTCACCGAAAATTCCTAAAAGAATAAAAGGCATAATGCATTTACGGCGTTTATTTATCATTCGAATAATGCGACGGGGTTCACCGCGGCCATCCGAGAGGACGAAGAGGCGAGCGGGGACGAGAACCCTGCAGGAGATGGTTGACTTCTTGGATTGTAGAAAATTGCTCGAGAACACGTCACCATGCCGTCAGCTTCCTGGGAAACTTAACTTTTCTCCCACAAGTTGACAAAAAAGTGGATTTTGGGTTGCCTACATTTAGTGCCCCAAAAAATATTTATAGACATTTCGTTGTCTCCAAAATTAAAATTTTTCTAAAAATTGTTCTGTTTAGCGTATTTTTTTTAAATCTGTGCAGATATCAACCTTTTAGTCGCATCAGTGACCTATTTACTAACCTTTAAGGATGTGTCGACTCATCGCAAAATTTCCAAGTGTAACGCAAAATTCAAAATTATCCAAAAATTCTCCTGATTTTGGTATATTTTTGCAAGTTCGGAAAATTTCTAGATGAGATTGAAAGAACCATTTCTGCAAACTTTAAATTTATAGTCCTAAAGCAAACGAAATTATAGATTTTTTAGGACAAAAATCAAGATTTTTGTGGGTTCTAAAAATTCAAAATTGTTCTTTTTAATGTATATCTCTGTGTTTTTGTACAGTAATTGGACAACACCTAAAGAATATTGTCCGCTAGTATCAAGTTGTAGTTCTAAAAAGAAGCAACTTCTAAATTTTTCAAAACATCTCGCTGGGTTGCAAAATTTTCGTTGTCTCTAAAATTAATTTTTTTCTAAAAATTGTTCTGATAAACGTATGTTTTTTAAAATTCCGTACAGCTGTTGGACAAGACCAAAAAAAAATCTGTGCAAATATCAACGTTATAGTCGTAAAAGTAACCAAATTATAAACCTGTTAAAACATGTCGACTAATCGCAAAATTTTAAGAGTAACGCTAAATTCAAAATTATTCAAAAATTCTCCTGATTTTGGTATATTTTTACAATTTTGTACAATTTCTTGATGAGACTGAACGAACCATTTCTGCCAACTTCATATTTATGGGCCTAAAACTAACCAAATTATCTTTTTTTTTGGAGATATCGACAGCAACCAAAATTTTTGTTGATTCCCTAAATTCAAAATTTTCTCAAAATTGTCCCTTTTAATGGGGAACTTCGAAAGTTTTTACACTAACTGTGCAACATTTGAAGAATAATCTCCAGTAATATGAAAGTTGCAGTTCTGAAACTAACCAACTTGGGAATTTTTCAAAATATGTCGTTAAACTGCAAAAGTTCCGATGGTCCTCAAATTGTTAAAGTTTCTAAAAATTGTCCTCTTCAATGTACAATTTTGCAATTTCGCACAGTTCTTTGACACAACTAAGGAAACAGTCTGTGCGAGTCTTAAAGTTGTAGTAAAAAAAGTAACTAGTAACGGTTTTCAAAATTATCCAAAAATTCTCCTGTTTATGTTATAATTTCGTAATTTTGTACAATTTCTAAACAATACTGAAAGAACCATTTCAGCGAACTTCAAATTTATAGTCCTAAAACTAACCAAATTATAGATTTTTTAGGACAAGTCGACAAAAATCAAACTTTTTGTGTCCCGAAAATTCAAAATCTTCTCAAAATTGTTCTTTTCAATATACAACTCCACAATCAAAGTTGCAGTTCGAAAAATAAGCAAAAAAAAATGAGGAAGAGCAACAATGTGTGGTTTAATCGCTTCGCTCGCTTTGTAACACAGCTCGTAACTAGCTGAGGTGTTGACAGGTGCATTTTCATTGTTTTTGGCTCCGTTTATGTATTTTCATTTCGGGCTCGTAATAACTTTGGCGGTTGCAATCAAAGCGTAATATGTAGAGATATCGAGCAATCAGTTGTTGACAAAGCCTCCGTAATATTACGTATCATTGTCGAGGGCAAATCCGGGGAAAGAGCGATAATCGCGATGGGTCTTTGTGGGATAAATCCGGAGCGTCGTCGACACGAAACCGTGCTATTAAAATAATAAACGGCCGCAATAAACCTAGGCATTACAAGCCTAGTATCGACAGCACAGCGGGACTTTCATTCTCGCGCATATTAATCGTCCGGTAATTATGCTGGTGATTTTTTTCGAGATCGTCCGAACGGCTCATGTTGCGTCGTCCTTTATGCAAATATAGACCAGATAGTGTTGCTGATTTATCTTGGAGCTAGAAGAGGCTCTCTTTCATCCGATCTGCAAAAAGCAGCTCTTGCCATTATCTCATTAACATTACGGCGGGTTGTTACAGTCATAATTATGATGTAGGGTGCGCTGAATGGCGATACAAACTCGGCTTTGCCTCTTTGCCCGGCTTTGTCTGTACCAACTGAACCAATCAACCTCTTCAGCAACAATTCGCAAGATAGCATAATATATAGTCGCAACCCTCTAAGACGTCTGATGGAATTGAGTCTGTGCTCGGTTGCTTTGATACAAACTTTAAACAACATAAATACACACGTTTACAAAGAGATTGTAGCTATTGAAATGGCGCAGCCGCCCCCGACCACCGACATCTCAATTATGATTATTTCCTTGCGGAAATTAAGACCCTCTTTCAGCTCACAAGAGATTCGTGCGCCACTCCTTTATACGATAAACAAAAACACATTAAAAATACACTTTATATAGTTTTTAATAGGGGCAGAGGCCATCGACGCAAAGAGGGTGAATACTCATTTTAATTATTCTAATCCGACGGATTACTTTAGGAACGCCGCAGTCAAGTGGGGGAAATAATACACATACGTTATGACACGTAATTTAACTGATATTAAGGGCGATAAGGGCGGTTTTATTCATTTTACCAAATCTCGACACGCTTCTCGAATTCTCAGGATTCCCATATTTTAACTTTTAGACGCAAAAAAATTCAATGCAACACATTTGAAATCCTTGTATCCTGAAATGCTTCAGAGTTTTATCTTCTCGGATTTCAGGATCTTGGGATACTTTTACTGATTTTCATTCTGAGATGAGACTAAGATTTGAGTTTCGAAAACTTCTAAATACTCAAAGCTCAGATTCTTTGATTTTTCAGTTTTTTTTTCTCGTAGCTATTTTTATTACTTCTCCAGATTGTGTTAATTCTTCGTATAGTAACCTCAGTTGACATATACCTAGTAAACATTTTATGGCTTAAGTCAAACCACCCATAGAAATAAAACTGGGTGTTGTAAACTGCAGCCGACAAAGTTCTAGGTAGAGAGTTGACCGATGGTTGAATAGGCCCGCACTCATTTCGTGCTCATTTATGGTCTCCAATCGCAAGGATTAGTACTGCCCGGCCCTCTCATAATGTGGCCATAAAAATTACTAGGTATATGTCAACTGGGTTTACTATATTCTTTCTTTGAATCATCCAACTGTTATAAAATTGCAATTTTTTTATAAAGTTTTCTCAAAAATTTTGTAATTTTCTACAGTTACACAAACAAAAGCGATAGAAAAATTAAACAGAAGCAAAAATTTCCTTGTTTATGATTAAATTTTCCAATTTCGTGAATTTCAAATTGATAGTTCTAAAACTAACCAAATTATGGATAGATTTTTCAGGACATGTCGACAAAAATCCCTAAAATTAAAAAATTTGAAAAAATTGTCCTGTTGAAAGCAAAATTTCGTAATTTTGTACAGTTCTTTGACAATACCAAGAGAACAATCTGTGCGAATTTCAAAGTTATAGTCATAAAAGTGATCAAATTATAAACCTTTAAAAGTATGTATGTCGACGAATTACAAAATTTCGAATGTTATGAAATCTGGACTTTTTTTAATTTTATACTTGAATTGGGTAACGAAGGCCTCAAAAACAATCAAAGATCGTAAATTAGAAAAGATTGCGCCTGAAATTAAATAAATTTGAAGAATCGGCATCTTTTTCTAAATCCTCAGTTTTATTGCTATTTCAAATAGAAATGTGTCGCTCTTCCGGTTTAATTTCCATATGTAAATTCGGTTGACTAAGATCAAGTTTTGCCCAGATGTCAACTAGAACCGCACGCTCATCTATATCAAGCTCGTCCGTTTTTCAGCCAGCAATTCCGGAATAAAATTTCAGTGGAAATAAAGCTAGCAGCACATTGTTGGTTTCCCGCATTTCCCCACCCTCTCTGATCGATTTCATATGTGGTTGGGACGTTAATTAGAGTTTGTTTTAGTTGAATGCCAACCGGAATAATTTAATCGAGCACAAAGGCCTTTGTCAAATATTGATATGGATGTGTATAATAACGAGTGCGCTTGTGATGACATGTGTATGTATGATGTACACAATAACAACTAATTTCCATGATTCCTATTGATGTTGCTGTCCTACAATGTTACGTAATGACCTCCATTAAAAGCTAATCATAATGCAGCAGTTTCAAAGCTGAACCACCCTCGGAAATTTTGTATACAAACCAATGCGATATTTTATTATTAAATTTAGTGATAAAATTTGACCTTATTTGATAAGAGTATTGTGTTCCAACATTGCACAAGAAGGACGCAAAAAGATTGAGTTTTTTTTGTACGTCGATTCACATTCTTCTTTATCATGCGTTTACATAATAGTCCAACACGAGTGACCCGGTAACGTTTTGACCTCTGTTTATACACATTGTACATGGCTATAATAACATTAATCAAAAGTTTGGTAAAGGAGATTTCTTGTTCCGCGGCTCGAAATAATCAAACAGACAAATAGATTGGTTGAAACTGTTGAACAAATAGCGCAACATCAGAAGGCAGAAGTTTGATTCCCATTACTTAATTACACAGAAACTGGGATGCCAAATCGCGATGAATCAAAAGGGGCTAGTTTGTGATCCTTTGATGGGATATGGTGGGGCCGAAATCAGATGCACACGACTAATGATAACGAGATTATGTACAATTACATCTTGCGCAAATACCGACTGACTTCGGGTTTCGACGGGGAACTAACTCAAAGCGAATTTATCGAAAACATCCACAAAGTTGAGATTGCAGGGAACGCTCATTGTCGACAAAATATTTTGTTAATTTCGCCGACCTTTGAAGCTGACTATTATTTTACGTTATCAACACGAGCCGCGCATTCACACAAACAATTCATTTCAACATTTGCTGCAGTTTATCCGTCAGCGGGGATTTTTTAACACTTTCCACCCTTTCGCAGACATAACATCCTTTCCCTTGGTAAAGAGGTGAAAAAACACGAATATCCCTTGACGCGCACCAGCCGGATGTACAATAATCTTTCACTGACGTGCAGGAGCACGTCTAACCCTTTAAGGGTCTGAGAGAAATAACTCGGGGGACAAATCTCATTACGATTTGGGGCGTTTCGAGACAAGGCTACCCCAGTTTTTAGATTTTTTTTCCTGAATTATTTCGGGTGGTGAAATTTCTAATTTCATTAGCTAAATAAATATTATTGATATTACTTGACATTACATATTTCAAAATGAAGACATAAATGACACATTGCAATTTTTTGAAAAGAATGACACTTTCCATTTTTTTAAATTTAGTGTCAAACTAAAACTCAATAAGTGGACTTTTGCTCCTAGAAAAACATTGTGGGCAAACTTCTAGTTTAGTCGGTACAATTTTTTTCCACTCTGACTTCTCTGTGACTTCTTGTATTTTTTAAGTTTATGCTTCTAAATAACTTCTAATTATCAAAAATTGCATAGAATGGAAAAGAAGACTTATTTTACTACCATTTCAACACATTTTTGATACAAATAAATTCTTACCACTTCTTGTAAAAAAGTTTTTTCACCCAACGCGTAAAGGACCAAATGCGTTAAATTGTATAAACGGTACTTCGCTTTAAAAGCATAAATCAGTCTCTTTTTTGTGTATACAGGGTGTTTGAATAATGCACATAAAATCTACATTGTTTTTAAAAGGCATTTTGATCCAGATCTACTGAAAATTTTGAAGAGCAAACTCACTGTATTAGTACAGCGCGTTTCAAAAAGATTTTCATCTAGTCACCTACGATTTTCCGAACAATTTAAATATGCCGCTTAACGCAAATAATGGCAGGAACGTTAGTTACATAACTTCAAAATACTTTCAAGACACTGAAATCAACTGGATCGCTAAAGGAATAAAACTGACTCAACCAACTCAAGCTTAATTTTTCTGTTTGTTTTTCCCTATTGGCAATTTTGACGTTTGACAAGTGACAATGTTAACAGAAGTCCAAAATGATGGGACTTGTTCAAACGCAGTACAATGCGAGCGACACAAAAGGAATTATTATAGCTGTGACAATCTTTTTGAAAACTTTATTTTTATTTTTATTTAAATTATTATTAAATTATATTATTTGGCCGCCATTTAGAAGTACGTAGTGTCAACTAAAACCAATAAAGTATTTTTTTCTTAAAAATACATTTAATTAGGCACTATACCCCAATCAATAGAATTTCTACAATTGTCTAAAAATTTCAATTTACTTTTTTGTGTCTATGCATGCAAAAAATACGAAATTTAAACACTCAGTATATTACGAACTAAAAGATTCTGGTCAAAATTATTTACAGGGAATTTCTAAAGAGTTATGTTGTCGAAAGTACCAAAGTTTCGTTGAAATTGTATATAAAAAAAATATAAGAATTTAATTTTTTAAACTCGCGAATTTTTTTTTTTTAACTTTTGATTATTATTTTGGAACTACTTGGACTTATCCAATTTTACTTTTTTTAGTCTTAAATGAAAACTCGTTTAATTTTCTTTAAAATGATTCAAGATGGGCCAACCATTGGTACTCATGGTACATCCTCAAAAGTGAAGCACGATCAATGGAAATGGGACTTTCGCGGAGTCACAGCTACAATAGATTTATCACTAGAATTAGCTTGCGGTCCACATTTTAGGCCATACCGTGGACAAATGTGATGGGCCCATTTTGAATTGTACATAATTTTAAAGGAAATAAATTAAAGAAAAATCGGATGTATCCGAATGATTCAAAATTAAAATAAAAATAATGTAGAAAAAATGTCAAAAGGTCCTTTTTTACAGAATAGTTATTTTTCCAACAAGCTGCAAAATCGTAATATTTTATACTCCAGACGTGATTTGTCCCACGAGTCTGTAGGTCGAGTTTAGACAACAACTTGTGTGCGTAACTTCCATTTCGCACGAGTTGGCCACAAGATTTTTTCTACAATCGCAACAAAATGCAAAATGTATTTAAAAGTTGACACTTGACTTGGCAGATTCAGTCACAAACTCCAGAGTTCTTACGCAGATTCACCAGTTAGAATTTGAGAAATCGGCGCGAATTTGCGTTAAATCTAAATGGGGGTTCAGTACAAAAACTTTTTTTCCGAAAAATGCCCTATTTTCCAAAACTGGTGTATAATTAATAGCCCACTCCAGTTCGAAATAAACTAGTAATGTCCATTCGGTTGTAAACGTGGCTCTTGCGCGGCCGTAAAAGAAATAATAGTCCATCTCGCCATGTAAACAGCATCTCTCGTCCGCCAAAAATAACAATATTTGTCAAGAGGACATTTTACGATTGGAAGTGATGATGTGGGTGCCCCTGTACACCCATCCTGTTAATCGCATAGCTTACACACCATTAAACAATACGTTTTGACAGTCCTGCTGCGAAGTCATCGTCAGATAAATGCGTTATTGATGATGCACAACGTGCGATTTCCACCTGCTTTATTAAATTAAGTCTTATCTGAGAGCGCGCCTAATTTAACACAATTATAAATGCAAGTCACTGTAAGGCACCGACGTTTTAAGGGCGGTTTCACGCAAATTTGTGCAAAGTGCATCCTCACTAGACTCGATTCGAGACTAAATTTAACAAGAAGAATTTTCAAACGGCTGTGATGCGAGAATTGGAGCGGATACGATTATTATTAATTCCGAGCAATTTGAAAACGACATTTTTTTTAGATATTGACGTCACGGATTTTTTAATAAGTTATTCGATAAATGTAAGTTTAGACACGAGCGGGAGCTGCACCAATACGCGAAGTGCTCGTCGAAGAAGTAAGTGTGGCATTTATTAGAAACACAATATTTTATATTGAACTATTTAGAGACTTTTTCGGTCAAGACGGGGAAATTTATTTTCAACAGTTGTTCTTCACTCCAAAGTACGCGTGTTCATTTTGACGGTTTTGAGTCATGGCGCTCGGAAATAACTGATTTAAATAATTGCTATCCGTTTCTTTACTCAAAATATGAAACATATTAGTTTGAGGTTGTCAAAACAGGATATGTTCACATTCCTACAGTTTCGAGAAACTTGGAGTTGTATCGCGGTCTAAAACTCTGGAAATCACGACTTTTCCTAGATTTTCCACGGCCATGCACGAAGGTAAATTCTCTATTTTCCAAAATTCATGAAATTTTCTATATTTTTTCTGTAATTTGAGCTTTTCAATTAAGATTTAACTTCAAAATTAAACTTTAAAACTTGAAAATCTGTGGATCTGCGGAACAAAAATCTAAAAATAGTTTTAGACTTCGGAACTCGAAAGCTTGAGAGTCTGAGAAAAAATTTTTGAAACGTGCGAAAGTGAGAACTGGGACCAAAAACCTGAAGATTCCAGAGATGAAAAGTCTGAAATTTTGACAATATTTAAATAAATTTCTATGAAGCCTGCAAGCTTGTGTCTCGGACGAACCAAAAATTTCTGCTATTTTCGATTAAATTCCGTATCTTTTACAGTTTGACCATTAAGACGTTGAAACTTGGGGAAGGGGCGAATTTTGTCTTACTTAGTGTCTGTGCCAAATTACAAATTTTTTGACGCAGAGACAGAATTTTTTGGAAAGTTTTTGTATTAACAACCAACCAAAAATCTACAAATTTTACATTAAATTTCATAACTGCCGTGATTTTCCTTTTAAAGCAACGAAATTTGGGCAAAGTACTGCCTTTGTTTTGGTTATTGACTGATCCAAATAACAAAATTTTGAAATGGAGAGAAATATTTTTTTTTTAAATTTTTATTTTGAAAACGAATCAAAAATCTTAATATTTTCGATTAAATTTCATAACTTTGGTAGTTTCACCCCTAAATCAATGAAAATTGGAGCAGGTACTACTTCCATTTTGTTTATTAACTGTATGAAATTACAAAATTTTTGAATAAATAACGGACATGTTTAAAAATTTTATTTCGAAAACAAACCAAAAATTTTCAATATTCTCCATTACTTCCACAACTTTTATAATTGAACCACTAAAACAATGAAACTTGGAGGAAGTACTGCTTTTATCTCACTTAGTAAAAGTACCAAATTACAAAATTTTAATTTTTGGAATGAACGAAATAACTTTCATAATTTTACCGCTAAAACGATGAAATTTGGAGCGAACCGTTTATTGAATAGAAACAAACTCAAGAATAATAATAATTATAATTATTGTGGACTTCTACAATGAGTCAAACAACTGGTTTCATATTACAAACTGTCATTTAATTTGTCCAACAACAATAATTAAAAATTAATGAGCGACCGTTTTTTGCTCTGAATTCTAACATTATTCCAACCTTTGATCAATTTAAAAACCACGACAAGACAATGTTCCTCCACCTGTTTTCGAGCTGTCAATTAAACAAAATAAAAGTCAATGACTGCTGATTTTTTTCCCACTTTTTCATCCGAATTTTAAACAGACTGGGCCACCTGTTAGCTGTAAAACGTCCGTGTTCTAACTCTTAAATAAAAATCTATCATCGTTGTTTTTGACAAGTCAGTGCCCTCCGTTGAAAATAGCCCATTGTTGAATATTTTGGCACTTGTTCTCCACATTCTGCGGTTGCTTTGTTAGCGTCCATAAATTCGGAAATTCGAGCTATTAGTTTGAACATCTCTAATCCGTTTTTGGCGAAACGTTGAGGTGAGTGCGTAATTTATGAATTTCGTGGGATAACGAAGCAGCTTGACGTCCATGAACAGGTTCGAGCTTCTCGTCTATGAACCAGTCAATGCCCTGGTATATTATTTAATTTCAAGTTATTCAGCATTTAAATGATCTGACAAGTGCAGTTTGTTTCTCATGGGTTTTCCTATTTTTAAACAATTCAAAGCTTATTCAATCTGCATACATTTGTAGTCTAGGCCATTTCAGATTGAAATGGTCCGAGTTTATGCCATAAAAAAGCGAATTTATGACGGCGCATCTTGTTAACTAACGTGCCTGCTATGGCAAGCTAGATTAATCATAAATGTTAATCTCAATTTTACAAATTATGTGCAATAAAGTACGACCGAGGCCATATCAGGAGTGCGCTCGTTAAACGTGAAAATCCTTGCAGGAGAAAAACTAATCACAATAATTAAATAATTTGCAATACAAGCGGCGGTTTCTATTTATATGGTCAGCTGAAGCAGGACTCATATAAATAGGATGCAAAACTCGGTGATAAGCTAAGAGAAATGATGTAACGCCATTATTACCAATAAAACGCGAGGAATTTTCAAACTAATCATAAAAATAATCTTTGGACATGGTCGAAAGAAAATAAACAGAGCGAACATCTGTTTAGCCCATCTTTCAAAAATCCAATACTCTCCCTAATTATAGATTAACTGCAAAATGCGTACGTATCTATCACGTCACTGTCGTTATTTTTGATATTAACCCCTCTATATTTACTCCTGCGATCTATTAAAACATACTAGCGGTTCTATTTAAAAGTGAGAATCTCGAATTTTGTGCCAATCACTGACGTCTTGTAGTTGTTGTTTACTCATCGGCCGGAGATTTCCTGATAGTTTTTACAAACTGCCCAAACCGCAACACTTTCAGGTGCTCTCTTATCTGATTCGAAAAGAAGTGTTTCGTGCATGAGCAAACAAGGAGCTACCACGAATTTGAATCATCAGCGAAGTCGTTAATTTCAGAACCCTACTCGCACAGGGAAGTTGTTTATGACACGGACTGGGTAAAGTCATTACCGCATTCCTCAGGCAAGCATCAAACTATGACACGGTTCTTGCTATTGCTTCTTCGATTTTAAACGAGAAACTCTTTGAAAACGACTAAATGGTTTAAAATTTAGGATGCATGGAAAAATTCACTTCTTACTTCCGTAATTTTGGAAATTTTGGTTCGTCCTAGCAACATTTTATAATTCGAGTCGTTTTATAGAAGTTACCTCCACCAATTTTATTGGTTCGTCGTTTTGGAATTTTCCAAAAGTGGTATTTCTGGAGTACAATTTTGTAATTTGGTATAGTTAGTAAGAGAGATGGAGGTAGTACCTCCTCAAAATTTCATTGTTTTAGAGGTGAAAATACAAAAGTTGTAGAATAGAATAAAAAAGGTTGAAGATTTTAATGCGTCCTCAAAATTAAAATTTCAAAAATTTGTATTTCTGGAGCTAAAATTTTGTAATTTGGTACAGTTACTAAGCTAGATAGTAGTACCTCCTCAAAATTTCATTGTTTTAGAGGTAAAAATACAAAAGTTATGATATTTAATAAAAAATAGTCAAGATTTTGGTTTATCCACAAAATTAAAATTTCAAAAATTTGTATTTCTAGATCGAAAATTTTTTAATTTGGTACAGTTACTAAGAACCGCAAAATTTCATCGTTTTATAGGTACAAATACAAAAATTATAGAATTTTATAAAAAATGGCCCAGATTTTGATTCGTCTTCAAAATTAAAATTTCCAAAACTTGTATTTCTGGAGCTAAAATGTTGTAATTCGGTACAGTTACTAAGGGAGATGTAAGTAGTACCTCATTCAAATTTCATTGATTTAGCAAATTTTATAAAAAAATTATAAACAATTTGGTGTCATATTTTTGGCTCTTCAAATATTGGAGCTTCCAGTACCTCAGGTTTTTAGGTGTCTCAATCTCTCAGGCTTTTGAATTCTTTGTTTTTTAGGTTTATAGAGCTCACAAATCCTCAGGTTTGCAGGTTCAATTCAGTTCCTCAACTTAAATTTCAGGATTGATTTCCCAGTTGCTCAGATTCTTGGTCCAAGTTCTGCCAGTTTTAAGCTTCAATTTTTCAAAAAATCGAAAAACGTGAGAAATTTCAGAATCTTCAGCCTCATGGCTTTGACAAAATCGAAGCAAGCTCTTCATTTTCTGCGAAAATTTTGGCATTCGAGCGAGTTCGGATGTCCCCATTTCTATTTACATTTTTAACCTTCATGATGACGTCCTAGAGAAAATCGGGAAACCCAGCGAGTAATAGCTTCAGTTGTTTCATTCACCCCCTTCTGGGTGCTTTTTACGGCTTTTTATGGTGTCATAACTCGAAGTAATCGTAATGATTGCAGTTAAAATTAGGCGAGTCCTTTTTTGAAGAGCACTTCTAAAGTGCCTGATGTAGAAGGTATGTCAGTGGAATGACACTTCCAGCGGAAGATTCTTATAACTCCCAACAGCTGTGTGCTCCATTCATGTGCTCTGTTGGCGTTTAAAATTAGCCGCAGTCGATGTGTATCAAAGATATTTCAAATTTAGTAATCCATATCCATAACACGGGGGAAAAACGGTTAATTTTTTAGATTTATGCTCTTCGCCACGCTCCTTTCTCTTATCTAAACATAGAACAAAACCCAAAGAGATGCCTATAAATATCCTGTAAAATGATACTCTTCAGTTTTTTCCAACCCGCGGCTAAAAATACATTGAACTTGACCAGCTTACGTTTTGGAGGACGTCATGAGGACCAAGAGGACTTAGAGGGTGATTGATCACTTCTTCATTAGTCACGGTGCGTTACAAAGAACGTCCAATAAGACAAATTGAATCGGAACACTGCACATGTTGAAATTTTCAGTTACTACCCAAAACCTAATTAACAATTACCATTTCCTCCATCTGGTCCCGTCGATCGATCCACCACTCGGAAAATAATTAAGATGAGATTTTTCTCCCAATTAAAATCGTCCCGATTTTAATAGCGTTCAAATAGTCAAGTGGTCGGCGGTATGAAAGACTCTATTGTTCGGAATAAACAAACGACTGCTCTTATAAAATAATGCGCACTTGCTCCGATAATATGTTCGTTGGGCGTATGATTCGATTCAGTGAGTTGCATGGGACGCTTTTTTAAAGCACAACTTCACGGAAATGGAGGGTTTCAATGGGGCACAAAGCTCGCATTGTTCACAAAAAAGGAAAAATACAAGTTTTACGAGGTGCGATCAGTGCTGCCACCTGTATCGCACGCGAGAAGCGCGCATGCAGGTTTCTGTAACATCATTTATCGAATTTTTATGTTACGTAATCACGCGCGATCAATGCACTTTGCGGATATTGTTTATATTTTTTGGGAGATTGGGCGATTTTGTTCGGCGTTTTTAAAATGAGCATATTTTGGTGATAAAGATAATGGATGGTTTGAGAGTAATGACGATTTGGTCCGTCTAAATATAATCTTTGTGTCGTTGGGAAAGTTATAAGATGTTAGAATGTCTCATTTGTTTTGTTTTGAAAAACTAAGAGATTAGTCTGAGGATTAGTGTACACAAGAGTGCTAATAAGTTTTATAGGAAAGCAGCTCGTCTAGCTGAAACCGTAATCCCCTCATCCTCTCACTCCACAGCATTATAGCTCCTGCATTGTAGGTTGACATGACAAATCCTCAGGGAACAGCCTGTCTAAGGCTTATATTCCTTGTCACATCCACACTCTATTCTGGATTATTTCTTTTTATACCGCCGCAGGGCGTCACACCCGATCTTCTTCACCTCCATCGAAATCAAGTGGCCACTCGACGTTGTTTATTGTGAAATAAACAAAGCCAACTCGAATATTCCATTTCTCCCAACAAATAAACCTGCAGAAAGTTTATGGACTGGGAACCGTGATCCAGCCGTTAGTTGGGACTGATTTACGGTGTTTACCCGTGTGAGTGATGGCCCGCGAGAAACAACAGCCTTCACGTGTTACATAAATCCTGCAAGCTGGAAAGTGCTGGCACGACGACGCTGCTTTACGACGGTCTCGATCCTATTCAGATTTACTCGCACGGACGGCTTTAATCATTCACATGTTCTTTCGTCTTGTGGCGCCCGAGACGGGGCCTGTCGCCCAACACCAGGAACAATATTGGTTTCAAAAGGCGTGTCGCATGTCGAGCGTGAAATGTCGTACGACAAGACGCGTGCAACTCCTCCAAGGGATACGTGCGCCTTCCTTCCCGAGGGATAAGGCACTAATCAGAATTTTCCTCTTGCCTTGCTCCACGCCGATTTTGACAACTTATCGACTTGGATTTTTGCAAGACGTTTTAATTTTTAGCCCCCGTTTATTTATTTATGCTAATCATCCCACAAAGCTCCCAGTTTTAATAAACGTGCGTTATGACCGCCGCATATTTGTACGCATCAAATATTGACAATATGCTGTTTGGCGAGTGCTCCCCTTTGATGTCAAGTAGAAACCCTTGTTAAATCCTAAAATAACATAATACACAAACGATTCAAAGGGGTACGTATTCATCACGTGGGCACTTGTTTGCGACACGTGTCGCGGTCTCCACGCCACCACTGATTACCAATTACGTCGTTCAATTGCCTCACGATCGAGGAGGCGGACAGCAACCCCTCCGGTTTGTTTACGCCAACGCGGAAATGATGGAAACCGGCATTGTGTCGGTGAAAAGCGATAATCAGATGTAATTCCGCTGTGCCGAAATAATACGCATTAAAATCACAAGCTGGGATCAAGGATGAGGTCCTTTGAAGCTTTCACGCATCGCGGCACGCACACAAGGGTGCTCAGCCATTGTTCCAGTACACTCAATTAACAGGAGCATAAGCTCCGACGAATAAAACTCCCCGTAATGAAATTAAATAAAATCCTAAAAAACGTCCCTCCCCCAAATTAGGTTTGTGAAACAATAAAGTAAATAAAGGGATAATCGCCCGCCAACCCTAAACGCGAAGTTAATTACCCTGAACAGTGGTTGGTTCATGACTTTGCGGGCCATAAATCATAATTCATATGCAGGGGTTGGTTGAATACAATACGTTGTGTTCACCCCACTCGATGTCTTCACGCCTCGCTCTGCCACCATTCAAGGATTTATTGATTAATCCAAACAAATTGTGTCGAAATGACTTTACTGCTGGGGGTTGATTTCGCCTCACCTCAGTGGGTGTTTATTGTTTTTCCAGCAACAAATTGCGGCGCGCGCGCTACAATAGATGCGGGGGCTTTCGGTTTACAATTTCTTCCGCTGCGGCAATAAACAGTTTCATAAGCAGCGCGAGTTAATATAAGCGAACTGTATAAACAGATGCATAATTTCGAAGTCGGCCTGAACAAATACGTGGACGCATTCAAAGCCGGCCCTGCTATTTTCCACAATGTCGCTTTATTGTCTAATAAATCATAATGCACGGATTTATTACGATCTGGCCTTCTTGTTGGCGTTTTTATTATTTCCGCTTCTGTTTCCTCACTATTGTTTATTATTCCTTCAGCGCTTCGATCTAATAATAATGCTTTTGATTTTGTACTTTCGCCGCCGGATTTTGCATTATTTAGCGCCCATATTCCTTTTGTGGTCCGTCGGAGGCGTAGATAAAACAGAATATAGCGCGACTTTCACCACTCGCATATCCCCAAAGAAACCCTAACTCGAGTTTGACAGCCGACCGTCAACGCTTTTTGATGTCTCCAAGACCAGTCGCACTTTGCAACTTTTATTTCGGTGGCGCACTGTCAAAACATTTCTTCCTCTTCATATTAAATTAAATTGTTACTCGGATTTATGGAGACGTTTCCAAACCACACAAAAAACTTAACAAATGTCCCATTAATATTAATCCGTTCACTATTTCAGTCCGGCGACGTTATGAATCTTTTAGTGTTCGGTTTATTGGTGAGGATATTGTCGTCTCTGTAAATTTGTACTTTTAATTTTAGATTCCTTGTTTACTGAAGAAAATTTGTTGTATAAATAGAGTTCATATTGTCTGTCATAAAACACAACTGACAATTTTCTCTTCGTTGAAAGAAAATCGAAAATAACACTCGCAACGCGCGTGGTCATTATTACCATAAATCTAAGAAAAATTTGACGTGAGTTATACCACTACACCAAAAAAACAATACCGCGGGAAATTTATTGGCTGCGATTAACTCGGCCTGATTTATTTCTTTTTAAATTGGTTATTAAGGCCGCCTTCCCAGAATAAAAGATTTTATTAACGAAGAAAGTGATATATCGAGACGCTTTTGCCCCGATTTCTCAAATTCGTAATTAACAGAAAACCAAAATAATGGCTTCATTTCATTGCCGTTCGACCATAGTGCCGGTCTGGATATCGAAAACTGGCTGGAAAGCTTCCAATTATTTTCTAACGAGGTCCGCGAGATCCGCCGAATTTTCGGGGCCACCTGGCTAATACTTTGATAATTTCGTAAAATTTCGTCCGAAAATGGAAGAGTGACAAGACAATGCGGCGTTCCTCATTAAATCGGTGTATTGTTTTCGCGAATCTGTGCGCTACATCTGTTCAACACATGTCGGTCGCAGGGGGCGTCGCTTTCCGTTGCTTACTTGATTTAAAACAGACCTTTTCCGTAACAATAATGTATTGTCCGCGACTGTCCAGCGGCCCCCAAAATGTCCCAGGATCATCAGCTAATGAATAAAATATCCGCGTAACAATGCAGATCAAAGCGTGCTTAGACCGTTCCCTTCCATTAAGATCAGTGCAGAAGATACTGTCCAAACAAGCCTTTATAATGTCAGTCGAGGGCATAAAACAAATGAAAACGACCTTTGAATGTGTGCACATTCAAAGAGCTTTTTGTGGCTCGCCTGTGAAACAAAGTCGATGGCTCTGATTGAATTTTTTCCGCCGTCGTTATTATTATTTTTAAAAGTTGGGAAAACAAGCGTGTTTATTTTAGACGGTCTTTGATACACTCTGCTTTATTGTTTTAAGAGTTAATATGTAGCGAGGACCCGCAGTTTATATTTCCCAACTAAATCGAATATTTCCATTAGACTTATGTTGATGTACTTTTCGGGAACTTTGATCTCTCTTCACTTCATTGGCGTACTTTATTCTTTATCGTTTTCCTGAATCATTATAAACTCTCTCTCTGTTTCACGTCTATTCACAGTTGACGTCTGCACCAATTTTATGTGTCCCACGTGTATATACAAAGACATCGACTCTATTTTTTCTGTTCCACACAACTTCTTTGTTAACACTATCAAACGGAAACGGCGACTTCATCCAACCATCGATTTGCTCCATTTGACACTTTCGCGGTTGCGTTTGCGCTTGCGGCAGCCTCTCGGTATGTCAAATATGAGAATATCGGGTTCCTTTATTTACTCGAATCGGAATTCGGCCTCTCTAATTTTAGAGAGAATATCACATTACGACAATTATAAGAATTTTCGAAACGCTTCGAATTTGCATCACCGATGTGAATGTTAAAACGTTCAGATTACGTGATCCTAAACGATCTAACATGCCGTCAAAGAGTGATTTCTGTAACAACAAAAAGCTCCTGCGGAGATGATCGACCTCCTGCAATATTCTCAACACCACCCGTTCTTGTTCTTAGCTGGTCGAGTAATTAACACGCACCGGAAGTGATATATCATGTCGTAATAATGACCGACACCAGAATATCTGCCTGCTGTCCCCTTGGTGTTCTTATTCTCGGTCTTCTGCCAACGCCTCCAGAAATATGCGGGGATGGTTTTCAGTTTTTCATGCTTGACCTAGTGGGAATGACAAAAAGAGATGCGCAACAATAACAAGTTTATTTTTATGCGTGGAAAAACGTGGAAGCGTTCAATATTTACGATGACTCTTTAATTCGGTTGGAAATTCTGAAATGTGCACTATGTATGAGAACTGCAGTGAATGGAAGATAAAATTGGCCGCTTGCCGACGTATATTTAGTAGCCGTAGGCGGCTTGGCAACCTGCGAATATTTGAAAAAAAGAAACATGGAGAATATAACAGATGAACAATTCTTAAATGTGTCTTTCTGCCCTTATTCCCCCTCCGCCGCTCATTAATCTTGCTCCTCTTCGGGATTGTTGAATTTTCTTTTTGTTGCAGCCGTCGGGCACCACCCAACTGGTCAATGAAACGCAGAAGCAGCTGGAGTTCCAAAGACGCCAACAGGAGCAAATGCTGCAACAGCAGCAGAAGCTCCAGGAAATCCAAGGCCAGATCACCGCTCAATACGCCGCCAGCGGTGTCAACCCTCAGGGTCTCATGTTCTTGCCATTTTTGGACCAACTCCGCAGTCTCCAAACCCCAAAATCCCTCGCCAACCACGTAAGCCCCCTCGTCAACCTCTCCAAAACTCGAATAAAAGACGATTTTTTTCAGATGCTTCCTCCTCATCAAGTTCCCAGTTGGATCTCCGCCACCGCCCATCTTGCCCACATATCCGCGTCAACGGAAAAACGATCACCAACGCCACAAAGAACGCCGTCACCACCTCCCCCACCCTCTGATCCTGATGCCCCCTTGAACCTATCCAAACCGAAATCTTCAAGTTCTGGATCGGCAGGATCGAGTCCACAAAGCGCACCCGCAGGTCTACAAACCTTCAATGATCAACCGGTGGCGGCTACCGCCCCCAAACTTCTACCTCCCAGTTTAGTGATGCCGAGGGCGTTTTTGCCTTACGCAGGGTTGCCTCCCCAATTTAGTCCTTTACCCCCCAGTGTCGATAGGAGTAAGAGCAAGGACGACAAACAGCCGCATTTTCCTATGCATATGTATGGACTTCCGGCGCCGCCACACATGGGCGGCAGGCCCAAGGATGATGGCGGGATCAAGGACGAGACGGATTTCATGGCGGCGTGTCACAGTAAGTTCACAGGCTGTTATTCAATTTATTTGCGAAATTTGACGGCGGAATTTATGTAGCACATCGTAAGTTTAAACGAATGCTTAATATTATGTTTGCTAAATGACAGCTACTGGGCATTAAATTGGCTTTAATATTCCACACGTTACAGTAAGTTAAAATGTGATTGTTAAGAAATATTTGCTCATCTAGACGTAAATAAAAATGGGCTGTCAATTTGTATTTTTCTGTTCTTGACATATGTATACGTGCGCATCGAACCAAGGGCACCTTAATTTTTTTAGCGACTTTTTATTCACGGAAGTGAGTAAAGGCGAGCGAAGCGAGCAATGTTTCGCTTACAATAACACTGGCCGACAAAATAAAAGTAAAAAAAAGTACCCTATGTAATTTTGGTCAGAAAACACGATGGTGAATGTTTCCAGGATGTCTAGTTTTTGAGGTTTGAAAAAACTGCTAATTTGAGTGCAAAACATCTCAAGATAGTGTGTGCAAAACATTATGAAAATCAGTGAAACCGTTCTTGAAGAACACAGATTTTTTGGTAAAATTTCCGGAACTAGATATAAATTTCTGTCGTTTTAATTCATCTATCTGGAAGTCTTAGATTTAAATAAAAATAATTTTTTGATAAAAAAATAAAAATTATGTAAGGTAACTTGGGGTAATATCGGACGTAGACCGAAAGAGCCCATGCAGATTTGTAGTCGGCTATCCACGTTTGAAATTATCTGGCACAAACTCTCTTGCCTGCTATTCTACTAAAAAGTTCTTTGTTTGAGAAGTAATGGATATTTTGTTATTTTTTGTGTAACGTTCCTTGATTCGTTCCCTTCAAATTGGATTTATATAAATAAGTACATGAAATTAGTAGTAACTTAAATAACCTTTGTACACATCAAAGTTGATTCCTTAAATTTAATTAAAATTGTTCCAAATTTCTATTTAATTGAGACAGAATTTTGAGCTAGTCTAAATTACGTTCGATAATTCTGACTCAGATTACAGTTGTCATAGATCACGGTAACAATGAAAAGTTACAAAAAACATGTAATCAAAAAATAAAACACTTTTATCACACAAATTTTGTACTTTTCTTTCCTGGCAGTGGTGACAAAAATTTTGTGGTTTTTTTATCATACCAAATTAAAAAAATACATTAGATTTTTTTCTATTCTATAATTTTTTTTCGAAATAAGGTAAGTTGGGGTAAATCTTTTTTATGAAAAGTCATATTATGAATGTTACTTAATAAATTGTTAACAATTTTCACATAATTATGGGTATCATGGTAGCAAAAACATTCAGTTAACCGTTTTTGAGATAAATAAACAAGAAAAAAAGTTTTTTTTCTTTTTTGATATTTTTCTTCATCTAAAAGATCTTTTGAATAGAAATAAGTGATTATCTTGAGTTTTTATAGATCTCAAAAACTAGAGGTCCTAGAGAATGTTCAAAATCACCATCGTCTTCAGGAGATCAAATTACACAAGAATAATCAATAATAAATCAAACGGGTACAGCCTCACTTACTCGATTTTTTTTATGCTACGTCGTCCTGTGACGTCATGATTTGACGCCACAAAACCAAAATAAAGCAATGAGTTTAGTTTTAATTGTTGAAGTAATAAAACAAGCGCAAACGACAATTGGATTGTTGGTTTGAAGGTTGCGAATGCATATAAAGTTGGTCATAAAACGTGCGTAACGTTGCAGTTTACTTCTTCCAGTACATTTAACGGCTAGAACCTTAAACTGTGTCCCAATTGCACAAAGTAATTTAACCATCTGAAGTTTACTGTGGGAACTGAAACCCGCAGCCGTAACCAGATGTTATTGTACTTAATTGTATACTTTTGTGCTTGAGATATAGAGGTCTTGTCAGCTACAATTTGCTTGCACTTGACGTCGCGTCTTTCTGTGCAAACTTGTACTGGTCGATTGGAATTTTTTCTAATTCTAGTTTTTTTGCAGTGTGGGGCGGGCCGGACCCGAACTTCAAACTAGACGACAACAGCGAGAAAGCGAAAATCATTCGACAGCAGACGAAACGCGACTCCGAGAACAAGCCGCACATAAAGCGCCCCATGAACGCCTTCATGGTGTGGGCCAAAGACGAGCGACGGAAGATCCTGAAAGCGTGTCCAGACATGCACAACTCGAACATATCCAAAATCCTCGGGGCTCGCTGGAAAGCCATGTCCAACGCCGAAAAGCAGCCATACTACGAAGAACAGTCGCGACTATCAAAACTCCACATGGAGAAGCACCCCGATTACCGGTACCGGCCGCGGCCCAAGCGCACTTGCATCGTCGATGGGAAGAAGATGCGCATTTCGGAGTACAAGATGTTGATGCGTCAGAGACGCCAGGAGATGCGCCAGTTGTGGTGTCGCGACGGCACGGGAGATATGAATTTCTCGTTGTCTTCGAATTCGGAGATGTCGGCTTCGGCGACGAGGCCCAGCGTGTCGCCACCCTTGGGGATGATGAACGGCGCTGGGCCGAGTTCGGAAGGGTTCTATTACCCTCATGATAGTACCTCGCCGGATGGTATGAATTTCTCGCAGGAGCACGCAATGGCTTATGATTCGAGTCCGAGGAATGAGGATGAATGAGCCTGGCCTAACAGGGAAGGTAATTTCCCTTGGTATTGAATCGGAGCCCGCGGTGTACAAATCCTCTGACGGTGGAAGTGGAATTCTTCGTGCCATCGAATGTGAAGCGACTTTACGCCCGAGACTATTATCATAACGTTGGTGTTGTAGTTGTATTGTTATGTAGATACATTACTCTAGATCTTCAAGTTATTTATTACATTAGTCTTTAATGTTTTTCCCTTTGTTTTTATTTTGTAAATTCATGTAAAGTTTTATACATAGTTTACGCATTGCATTGACACAATCAGCTTTACTTTTTATTCATTTTTGTTTAGTTTTTATTTGTTATCATTTTCATCGAGTCTAGTCTTCTCATTGTTGACAGCTTTATTTACAGTTTTTCGATTTGGTACAAATTACCCGGCGATGATGAGACGACCAGACCTCGCAAAATCTTTAAATTCAAGTGCAATGTACCTATCATAGATTTGTTCTCAACTGTTGATGTTTATATATTTTAATATAAGAGCCAGTACTTTAAGTAATTATTATTTATTTTCAGCAGTTTTGTACTTGTACAGTGACTCAATTATATGTTACGGTTAGTATACACATGTACTTAGACTAAAGTTATCTGTCATATTATGTAACTCAGAAAAGGTCAAAGTAGTACTATATTAAGCAGATTGGTCGCTATTCATATACCCAATGACCAAACAAAGCAATTTCATTCAATCAGGCTCTGACTTCATCCTTACGCGCCCATGAATAAAACATTTTGAGCAATTACGAACTTACTACTTTTTTTTGACCACCCCGTGGACATTTGCTTGTTGCTCAAAACCGGGACTTTGTTTTGATTTTCGAAACCTACATACTTAAAATGTGATACCTGTAATTAGGTATAGTGTAAATTTTAGTATTTACTCGATTAGGTATGCACGACAATATGAAAGAGATCGAGTGTAGTGCATTTAAAATATTCCATAATGCATCATAGGGCTAGTGAGTGTTTGTAACAATACCATTCTCAATGTAAAATTATATTGTAAGTCATATATCGCATCAAATGGTTACAACTGAAATGTCTACTAGGAAATAGGCTCACTGTTCTTTTCTGTGCCAAATTCGAATAAATAAACTATAAACTGTACAATCCTTCTTATTATTTTTACATTTTCTCATGCAACTCTTCATGACATCAAAGTGTCACTTTTCAACCGATTTTTCAAAGTTACCAACTTAAGAAACGAAGTTAACGCCTGCTGTCTATTTTTTTTTCGTGTATTAGCCTGGCGCATCCACCATTTTTCATATTTTTTTATCGACTTGTTACAACCAATTGTAGAAAATCAAATAAGAAGCGAGATAATATTTGAGGAAAATCTAAAGATAAACTTAAGAAAAATTAGAAAACCTCAAGAAAATTCATTACAGTAATGCACGGATAAATCAGACACGAAAGTTGCCAGATCCTTGTCGGATTAGCCAAAAGTCCCGATTATAATTATCATCTAAACTATTATGTTATATTAAATTTAAACACCAATATACAGGCTGTTTTTGAAATGCATGTACAAAACAGTTCTGCGCTATTCTAGGAGTATTATGAAGTATGAAAAATAATTTTTAAATCAAAAACTGACAAGATAAAATTAACCCCAATCCACGTACTTTCTACACCACTGGCAAAAAGTTCACCTGAGATTACTTGTTTCCTAAGCAACCAGCAACTCGATTTTTTGTTCACTTTTGAATCAGTGGCGCACAAGCAAATTTGTTGAAATTTTTGTGTAATTTTATCTTTAAAACACCAAGACTTGGAATTACCATACTCTTTTTGTATATGCAGTTCAAAAACGGCCAGAATTCCTGCATACAGGATGTTATGTAAGTAAAGCACCAAACTATAACAGCGGTGTTATAAAGATGGTAATAACTAAAATTTTGAAGAATTCAGAACTGAGAATTTTTGAAAAACTTGTAATGTACAGGATAAAGCCGAAAGAAAGTAATAATTCACAACGAGTTGATGCAGTGATCAAAAGCTTTGTATTTTATTCAGGTTTTAATAATCTAAAATTAATCAAAATAGAATCAAAATAGACTCTAAAAACCGGAAGAAAAATTCAGGACAAATGAGAGAAAATCTAAAATTAATCGAAAGAGAAGGTGAATTATTAAGTACAAACTTGGAAAGTCTAACAAATCCAATTATGTAAATATTCCAAAAAGAACAGAAGAAAGATCTAAAGAAAATGCGGAAATAATTACACACATAATAAGAGTATTTAGAAAACCCAGAGAATCGATAGGGATTTTGGAAAAGAATCAAAAGTAAAAATCTAAAAATCTAAAGAAACCTGGAAAATTCAAATCAATGTCAAGATCTCTGTTCTAAATGTCTGTAAATACAAAATTCTTAATTTACGCACCCTTAAAATTTCCATTTATTATGCATTTTCAAACTTGAAAATCTGGGGATTTTTTATTTCCGTAATTACATCATTTTTGAAGAATCGAATCCAACCGAACATTTCACTTTTTCCTCCACAGTTAGATACCGACATTTCAACCAACTCGTTGACTATGAAACTAAGAGATGGCGCACCCATGAATAAAACATAGCAAATACATTATTTTTGAACATTTAATTATTGACATTATTTGACCTCACGGAGCAACAATATTATATAAACACGATTAAAAAAAATACAATTAAATTTAAATTGCGAAGCAGAACTGCAGAATAATAACAACAAACTTATTTGATTTCATTTCTAAAAATAAGCGTCTCATCTTAATTTATGTATGCTCATGATAAAAATCTGTACTTAGCAATTAAAACTTGGAAATTTTGTTATGTATCGGTACCGTGAAAATTACCATGAAAATTATATTTTTAATTGGGTTTATAAATGAGATAATCCATCTTTGTTTCGGTTCGAAATTTGATGGTTCTAAAGTTTCCTTTCCCTACTTTTTTTTGTTTGCTTTAGTTATTAATTATCTGTCGTCTATCAAAGTTCACTTTCTATTTCTTCAGAGTTTTCAATTTTTTTTTATCATTGGTTCTAAATATTTGTTACGACCAGAATTAATTAATCCCAATTTTATTGTTGCGAAACTTCGATTTCTCACGTTCTTTCTAAAACGTCAATTTACTGTCAGAGATACCAACATGATAAGAGGACAAGCCTCCTTGAATCTATAAAAATATTAATAAAATGAGACATAAGAAGAACAAAGTTAACTGGTGTAAGGTCATGGACTTATTTATTGCTTGTGCGAACGAATAACTAATAACCACCATCGCCAGCGAGATTAAAACTAAAACAACTTTCTCCCAGTTTTGCCGGCTTCATTTTCATACTTTTAGTTTTATTTTAAATACCTTCAGAGCCAAGTAATCAATAATTTCATATATTAAAGCAATGATTACCAATCTCTCACAGAAATAATTTTTTGATAAAGCCGGTTTCACAGTAAACAGGTTAGAATATTTTACAATATTGTAAATTTATTAAATTAATTAATATTTACAATTCTGAACAGATGGTTTAAGACAAAAGAGTAATGTTGTGACCTCCATTCTGCAGACATTTCCCAATAAAAAGTGATGGTTAAAATGTCACAATGCGCAACTATTTAATTCTCTAGTTCGGTTTTTCAAATTGCAATTGGAAGAATTTCAGAATGGAACTGAGACTAGTAGGGAAAGAAAGGGAAAGGAACGGATGTAAACCATGGAGGAAAAAACAAAGAAAACAAAGAATTACTGCACTCACAGAAAACTAGTATTTTCAAATTTGTGTTAAAACGGTTAAACTTCCAACTACTAAAAAAAAAAAAATTCGAACTCGAACAATCGAAGATCGATTTCTAAGGTAAAATATTGCGAGAAAAACGATTCCGAAAAAAGTTGTTTGATATTTGCCATATTTCCGGAGATAACGAGCAAAATCGTATTCGAATCTCCAAAATTTTGACCCTCTGGCGACAACCCGAAATTTCAAACACCTCAACTCAGTTATTTGTAGACGTACGAGAAAAATAAGGATATTTTTAGATTCAGCGCAAAATTCTGCGTTAAATGAGCCCATATAGCTCGAATTTCCTAACAAACAAACGAGATATCGACCGAATTACATTTTCAGAAGATGATTTTAGAGTCATATTCAAGACGCTGTTTCGGGGCGACAACTGCGTTTAATATTATTGAATTACATATCGATCGAAAGCGCAGCTCGAGATCTATCAACTGGCCAAATCTCAGATCGATGGGGCAAATAGTTTTCGAGGCGCAATCGAAAAACGAAAAATTCAAAATTTTTTATCGATTGAGTCGCAAAACTTTTTTGTCCAAAAAATCGACCATTGAATTTTCGACTTTTAAGAATGGATTCTAAAGTAAAATGAGCCGAGAAAAACGCTGGTGAAAACCGTTTCAAAAAATCTTTTGTAGTTTCTGAGATAACGAGCCTTGAAAATTTTTCAACTCAAAATTCAATATCCGAAACTTTGATCGCTCATAACTCAGTTATTTGTTGGACGATCTCAACGAATCTCACCTTTTTGGATTCTACGCAAAATTCTGCGTAAAATGAGCACCAATACATTAACATTACTTCTCCATAATACGATTGGGAGCACTATATCTGCATTTTGATAATGATTTTGACCATGGTTAAAAAAATCCCAAAAATGATCAACAATCCCAAAAAGGTAAAAAAGAACCTTTTATTTTCGTTTGGGTTTTCCTCAAACCACCGCCCAAGGTCATGTGGTAGTCCACCCACATGGAAATGTCCTAATAAAAACCATACATTTCTCGGTTGACCTTCTTAACCAACCAAACTACAAAGGTAGTCTTTTGCGGTTACAATTTTTTCCTCCTTTTTGGATCACAGATTGTTTCTTCTTTCGGCTCAATTGGTTAAGCGCTTGCGGCGCACTAAATCATTCAAACAATGTAACCTTTGTTGAAAACATCGAGAACTGTTTAAAACCACGATCATAAATCAAACCACTTTTTGAAAAATATCAACAATAGAAGTAACATTTTAAAACGATTAGCTTCATCTTTACATCCTAGTTTCAACATCAACTTTTTTTTATCGTTAATATGGATAATGAGGCTTGCGTAAGAACAGCTCTATTAAACGTCCAAAAGTGGGTTTCCATTATTTTGACGTCAATTAAAGTAAAATATAGACTATCTGACATTATATAAACCATAAATAACTATTATCAAAAATCGACTTTATTACGTTGAAAAAGATCCTTTTGCAGGTGAGTGAACCAGTAAGAATTTAATGGTAAAAGATGCGGTAATGAGGTGTGAAAGTCGGCAAAAAGAAACCAAACCAACTCAACGATTACTAAAGCAAACAAAATGTGTCGAACACAAAAGTGTTGATTACTTTTCCTTTTTGATTTACGATTCATCAAAACGAGGATTAGCAGGAGTAATTACTACGAAAAATGGCCCAAGGACTACCATACTGAAGGCAATTTCCATGTTCCATCGACGAGAAAAAACGGAGTTACTCAGCCGAGGAAAATATTTTCTTTTTTTGCAAAATCCCAAACAACAAGGAATCATTATTTCATGGTTATAATTTTGACACGTTTCCTACAGATACTCACTTAATTATTTTGACCATTGACCGTGTCAGCTACAATTTGATCTTGACTTTGATTTATATCGAAAGATCCAAGACCTTGGTTCTTCCCAGAACTCACATAAATTCCACTATTTGATGTGGATGAACCGTCGAATTCTAAATAAAGGTTATTAGACGATGAAGTGCTTTTCGGGGGGTCCAGACTTTTCGCAAGATCATCGGGTCGGCAAACCTGTCCGACAATTAAACAATTTCGCTTTTTATAGCCGTGCTTTGGAGATTTCTTCAGATCCGGCCGCATAAACTTTTGTTTTATCGATAACCCGGATGTTAAGAAATGTCAAAAGTGTGTCGAGCGCGTAGTCGGATGAGCGATCCGGATAAAATTGCGCAATCTGTATTGACATAACGAGTTGAAATGCCATTTCCTCCGATTTTTTGAGAGAAATTCGAATAAATCGTGCGATTATGGTAGTCGGCGACGGGGATTTTCTAATTTTCTACGAGTAGTTTGAATGTCTTGCGACACTAGAAAATTAGTCTTTAATGTAGAACATACATAATTGCGATCTTTACAGGCGTGTTAATTAACCTGCAATAACCTAGCCATGAACTGAAAAATGAAATTGTGGAAATACTACTTTTAGACGGCAGTTTTTGCCGAACAAGAACAATTTAACTTTAAATAACTATAATTTGTTGTAATAACACAAATAAGAGGCTTTGTAACGTACTAATTGCACCTAATCACAAGTAAATATTTAAACTTCTTCAATTCCACTCAACTTAATAATTCTGTACATTTAATTAACAACAATTTGGTTATTTTGTTCGAATTTCCTGCCAATTTAGTTTTGTTCCATGCCTTAATTTCTTCTAATTCGTTTCTCCTCGCTTTATCGATGTCAAATTCGGTTTAGTTTGACCCAATTAAATTTATTTTAACTTTCCATGCAACACTACATGTTGATAGTGAATCAGTAATTAGCTTAAACCTACTTTAAAAGGAATTAAAAGCATAAATAAATCTTCTATAAATTCACCCAAAACTAGATTCTGTTCAAACAATTATTTACATTCGAGCGACTGAAAGTAAGACTTCACGGGTCTTCAGCAAATGCCGCCAGAGGCGGCATTTGCTGAAGAGACCTAATATCCTTACAGTGTGTTTGGCCTTCAAAGGATCTAAAACTGAATGAAAAATTTTCAAATTTTGATAGCGCCAGCAATAAAATTAATTTTAACGATTGGAAAATTTCACCAATTACTTAATTCATGTGGATTACACTAATTACTTCAAGCGGTTTGATTCCAATAATTGCATTGTTACCTAAATTACTTTTACTATAAACGTTACTGTTATTGTAGACGTAATTTAATTTAAGCTAATTTATTCGTGTACGTCAATTTAATCTCAGATTAAAGTTAGTTCTTTCTCAATTAAATGCAGATTTTTCTTTGATATACTATCGTTACAAATACTTAATTATCATAATTAATTAATCACAATCGGAATTGTCGTGTACTCATTCAATAATTCGACTTTAATAAACCTAAATTTAATCTAATTTATTGTAATTTATTCCCATTCGGTGTTTTTTGTGTAGCATCTAATTCTGTTTTAGCACCATAAAATAAAGTAATGACACATTTGTCGCATAATAATGTAATTGTTAATTCCAAAGTACGCATTAAATTGTAATCAAAATTAATTAAAATTACCCAATACTCTGCTGATAATTCGGAATTAAATCGTTTTCGTTTTAACTTTTATCTGTTGTTTTACGGGCCGCTTTCAAGTTAATTTGCCACAGTGCAACTAACAGTTGCGTCAGAGCTAAGTGTGAGTTATTAGCTGAGAATCACAAATTTTAAATTGAATTAATTTTTTGATGTTTATTCAATAGCAAATTCAGTTTTTTTTATTATCTCAGTGGGATATAAATACCATCCACAGTTATTTATAATTTGAATAAATATTTTATTTAATAACTTTTTGTCTCTCCTTGTGAAATAAATATAATTACGTCAAGCAAAGAGTAACCCTGAGATGACATGTCTGGCAATTATACTCAGTTTCTAAAATTCTTATAAAGGTCAATAAATCACTGAAGATGTGTCTAATTTGCTGTTTTTAATTCTATGCACGTTCGGAAAAATTATGGGCTTTAGAAAAAAGCTTATTAAATTGATATTTTTGCTAAAAACCGGATCGAATGGAAATGTAAGGTGTGGAAATATGTCACTCCGGTTAAGAAAACAGTCATTTTTTAATGGACTGCGATTAACAGAGTAATTTACGAGAATTAGCAAGCAAACCACAAAGTACATAATTGTAACTGCAAATAAGGAGATGCAAATTAAAATCAACAGTAATTATCATCGGCGGATTTTAAGGGAACGGGGCCCGCTTAGGAAGAATTTCAAACAAAAATATAAAAAATAATAAAGTCAAAAAAATCTTAAAGAATTTGTAAAATGTAAGAAAAATTAAAGAACATAGAGACTCTAAATATAATCTAAGAAAAATCTAAAGAAAGTCCAAAGCCTGTTAAATCCAGAAAAAATTTAAAAAGTTGGAAATTTTTAGCTCGTCTTGAAAATTTCTACAATCCGTCCCTGCGCCGCTAAATTTTTGGGATTTGGGTCAAACAGTCAACAAGTCAAAAATACTAATCTCTTCAAATTTCATTGTCCTAGCGTCACAACCACTATAATTACAGCCCCGAATAAAAAAGATTAGAAATTTTTGGGTCGTCTTGAAAGTAAATATTTTCAAAATCCGTTCCTGTTCCCCAAAAAATTTCAAGTTTGGGTCAAAAACTCAACATGTCAGGAATAGTAATCTCTTCAAATTTCATTGCTCGAGCGTCAAAACTACTCAAATTACAGATTAGAATTCAAAAAGTTGGAAATTTTTAGCTCGTCTTGAAAATGAAAATTTCTAAAATCCGTCCCTGCGCCGCTAAATTTTTGGGATTGAGGACAAACAATCAACGAGTCAAAAATAGTAATCTCTCTAAATTATATTGTTCTAGCGCCACAACTACAATAATTACAGGTTCGAATGAAAAATATTAGAAATTTTTGAGTCCTTTTGAAAATAAAAATTTCTGAAATGCGTTCCTGTTATCCAAAAAAAATTCAAATTTGGGACAAAAACTCAACATGTCAGGAGTAATCTCTCCAAAATTTTATTGCTCTAGCGTCAAAACTACCAAAATCACAGACTTAAATTGAAAGAGTTGGAAATTTTTAGTTCGTCTTGGAAATAAAAAAATTCTAAAATCCGTTCCTGCGACTCTAAATATAATGTAAGGAAAATATAAAGTCCAAAGCCTGTTAAATCAAAGAAAAGTTTAAAGAGAGATCTAAGAAAAAAATCTAAAATTTAAAAAAAAATGTTGATGTAAACAAGACTAAGAAATTATGATTGAGAGAAAATATAAAAAAAAGTATAAAAAAATAACAAATTCAAAGACAACATTGAGGGAATGTACAGAAAACTCCAAAAAGAATCTTGAAAAAAAAAACAAAAAAATTTAAACCTTAAACACAATCTGAGAACAATAAGTGACTAAAAAAATTCCAAGAAAAATCTAAAAACTGTTTAGAAATATAAGAAAAAAACTCAAAAAGACACAAAAAAATAAAAAAACTACAGAAGTCAAAAGTTATTCTAAAAAAATAAAGAGTTGTCAAAATCTAAAAAGAGTTTATCGAGAATTTTGAAACTCTGATGAAAATCAAAGTAGAATTTGAGCCAATTCTAAAGAAAATTTTGAGATTTAAAAAAAACTAGAAGAATATAAAAAAATACAAAGAAATCTACAAACAAAACATAAAATATCAAGAATTATAAAGATTACAAAAAAATTAAATCTGAGAAGAATCTAAAGCGAAGTTAAGACGAATCAAGTGGATCTTAAATTTAATTTCAAAGAATGCATCAATTGTTAAAATTAGATTTGGAATGACCAAAAAGAATAAAAAAAATCTGAAGAATCTGTCGATAATAATAAGTTAGAATTTAAAGAAAATTTTGAAGCAATCCAAAAAGAATTCAGAGAACCTATAGAAACCAGTGTGGTACCTGGATGGAATCATTTTCCAGTCTGTAATTTCCAGAATGCAGTTGGCAATACGTTTTGTTGTGCGAATTCCGTGACTTCCCGGTTGAGCTTAACCCGCACCTGGCTATATAAGACCGTTTCGGAGGTTCCGGTGAGTCAAATAGTATTGCGTTGTTAGAAGTGCCCTTTCGAAAAAGAAACAGTACGACTCTGTCATGAGGGTTGATTTAGATTATTCAGATATTTGGATTTCATCATAAGATTGAATTACACAAGAATTTATGTATGTACAGTAAAGAACAATTTAGAAAATTCAATCTCAAGATAATTGACACGGCACCGAGAATGTAAGATAAATCTAAATAGAACATTAGAATGTAAACACAGAATCTAAAACAAACCAGAAACTCCAAAAACAATCTAAAATAAATTAAAAAGTAATTGTTAGCTATAGGTACATTCTAAAAAAAAGAGCTACGAGGAAAAATCAAGAAGCTTTAGAAATAATTTAAGGAAAATTAAAAAAAAATGATAAACAATTCTCTAAAGAGATTCGGTAAAAATCTCCTAGACTACATTATTTTCTTTTCGACTCAATGATTAAATATTCATTTCACTTTTCGAAGCGCCGACTTTTCTTTTCCATTATTGTTATTAGTAAACGTAGCAGCGTACTAAAATCAATGGAATGTGTTTAAAACCACCTCCATTTCTCTGTAAATTAAAATAAATGTAATTTATTGAAAATGAGTATTAATCTAAAGAGAAAATGCTCGACCTGCTTGAGATTAATAGGCAGGTACACCGTAAATTCTCCGCTACAAACAATACATTCCATTTATTCCAAACCGAATGTAAACAACACAAAAAAGTGAGCAAACACTTCTAAATTCTTGTTATTTTCGGGCATCGCATGCAAATTTGTTATTATTTCCAACGTGAACGTCAATTTTCACTTTTAGTTGTAAATTTTCAACATTTTTTACAAGACTTTCTCCCATCCGTGTTAGTTAATGGCGTTTTTGACCTTTTCAGCACCCACCTAATGACATGACTTATTTTTCTAAATTGTGATTCACAGTTCTAGATCTACCTACCTTCATGATTAGCGAGTACAATAGGCAGGACGTGCTATTATGCATTACAAACGCATTCTCTTCGTCATGACACCAAAACACGCCTTCATTCGTTCATCCCGACGTGTAATGTCAATAAAAAAATGACAAGACTATCCACAATGTTCTTGACAATGCTTAGAATGGTATAGATTAGAGTCATTTAACCAGCGCTCGCCTCCGGCTTAACTTAACATCCGGAGGAGATAATGATTCGCAGCTTTTCGTCTTTATTGCCGCTGAAGCCGCGCTCGCGAAAGGACGTAGGCGCGTTCAATAATCCACTTTTACCTTCAGCGTACATAAAAGGGAAGCAACAAAGAAGTCTTTAAAATCGTGCCAACCTCAAGGTAACGTGAATTTTTGTTAATCTCAATCGGAAAATCTTTGAAAATTGTGCGTCTCGCGCTGTTACTCAACTTCTTCAGGTTCCGTTAGTTCGTGATCAAACTCGAAGACACGACCACTAAGAAATAACTGGTTTCATGTATAAACCGTGCAAATATAGGGCAATGGGTGAAAGTGAGGCCGGATTGCAGGTGGTGCAAAAACTGAAAAAACTCCTGCGAAGGAAGTGGTAAAGTTGCGGTTCGCTCGATTCGAACGCAGTCGTTGCACGCCTTCCGCCAAAGAAACATGTATCGGTAACAAACCATCGGCTCGAAATTAAAAATGTTTATTTCGCGCGCTTAGAAATTCTGCCAAATTTCTGTTTTGTGGGGATGTGATTGTGGTTTTTTTAGGTTATACTCGCTCGTCAAATTACCGTGAAATGTGTCAATCATGCCAAACTTTTGCCGGGATTTTGGTGTTTTCTCTAATTAGCTGTGTGATCTCGCTGGAAAATGGGCTGGCGCGGACGCCACCCATGGGGTGGCTCGCCTGGGAGCGATTCCGGTGCAACACGGACTGCAGGAACGACCCGGAGAACTGCATCAGGTACTACGGAACTTCCCTTTAAACCGATTTTTTTTCTACAGTTTTTTTTTTGCAGCGAGAATTTATTCCGGACGATGGCGGATATCGTCGTTTCGGAGGGTTACGCCGATGTGGGATACGAATACATAAATGTGGACGATTGTTGGTTAGAAAAAGAACGGAATAATTACGGACAATTAGTTCCGGACCGCCAAAGATTCCCTCGAGGAATGAAAGCATTATCTGACTATGTAAGTGGAGTTATCTAATTCTTGTTAGGATTATAAAATCAATCGTATAAATTGGGGGTCGAGAGAGGGAAAATTTAATTTTTAGCGGATTCTCGAAAAAATTATACATTTAGAGAGCAATTTACACATGGAGCAGTTATGTTTTTACACGTTCTTCACGCATTGATGAATATAAGAAATGGAAAGCTCATCGCCGATTAATTCTTTGCATTTAACGACATACCGAACATTATTTATTGTTTTTTTACTGTTATTTATTGTGCATTCGCTGCATTTTTGATTATTTTATTAAATGATGCATTTTTGTGCGAGAAAATATTTCCATTCTTTTTTTTGAATTGTTGGGTCGTCTTGAAAACAAAAATTTCTAAAATCCGTCCCTGTTGCTCAAACAGTTTGGAAATTTAGACAGAGAGTCAACGAACCAAAAATAGTAATCTTTCCAAATTTCATTGCGATAACACTTCTAGGTTCGAAATTACGATAATTACAGATCCGAATGAAAATATTAGAAATTTTTTGATCGTCTGGAAAATGAAAATTTTTAAAATCCGTTCCTGTTGCTCAAAAAATTTGGGATTTAGAAGAGACGATAACAAGACAAAAATAAAAATATCTCCAAATTTCATTGCGCTACGGTCAAAATTACCATAATTACAGGACCGAATGAAATTTTTGGCTTGTCTTGAAAACAAAAATTTCTAAAATCCGTCCCTGTTGCTCAAAAAGTTTGGAAATTTAGACAGAGGGTCAACGAACCAAAAATAGTAATCTCTCCAAATTTCATTGCGATAACACTTCTAGGGTCGAAATTACGATAATTACAGATCCGAATGAAAAATATTAGAAATTTTTTAATCGTCTGGAAAATGAAAATTTCTAAAATCCGTTCCTGTTGCTCAAAAAATTTGGGATTCAGAAGAGACGATAAACAAGACAAAAATAAAAACATCTCCAAATTTCATTGCGTTAGGGTCAAAATTACTATAATTACAGGTCCGAATGAAAAACATTGGAAATTTTTGGATTGTCTTGGAAATGAAAATTTCTAAAATCCGTTCCTGTTACTCAACAAATTTGGGAATTAAAAGAGACGATAAACAAGACAAAAATAGAAATATTTCCAATTTTCATTGCGCTAGAGTCAAAATTACCATAATTACAGGTCCGAATGAAAAATATTGGAAATTTTTAACTCGTCTAAAAATCAAAATTTCTAAAATCCGTCCCTGTTGCTCAAAACAATTGAGATTTAGAACACAAAATAAACAAGTCAAAAATAGTAACGTCTCCAAATTTCATTGCCTTAGTATCAAAACAATCAAAATTACACGTCCGAATGGAAAATATTAAAAAAATTTATCTCGTCTTGAAACTGAAAATTTCTAAAATCCGTCCCTGTTGCTCAAAAAAATTGAGATTTGGAACAGACAATAAACGAGTCAAAAATAGTAATCTCTTCAAATTTCATTGCTTTAACATCAAAATTATTAAAATTACAGGAACAAATGTAAAATATTGGATATTTTTGGCTCGTCTCGAAAATGGAAATTTCTAAAATCCGTCCCTGTTGCTCAAAAGGTTTGGAATTTTAAACAGACAGTCAACGAACCAAAAATAGTAATCTCTCCAAATTTCATTGCACTAACCCTTCTAAGGTCGAAATTACGATAATTACAGGTCCGAATGAAAAGTATTAGAAATTTTTGGGTCGTCTGGAAAACGAAAATTTTTAAAATCCGTTCCTGTTCCTCAAAAAATTTGGGATTTAATAGAGACGATAAACAAGACAAAAATTAAAATATCTCCAAATTTCATTGCGCTAGGGTCAAAATTACTATAATTACAGGTCCGAATGAAAAACATTGGAAATTTTTGGCTTGTCTTGGAAATGAAAATTTCTAAAATCCGTTCCTGTTGCTTAAAAAATTTGGGATTTAATAGAGACGATAAACAAGACAAAAATTAAAATATCTCCAAATTTCATTGCGCTAGGGTCAAAATTACCATAATTACAGGTCCGAATGAAAAATATTGGAAATTTTTGGCTTGTCTTGGAAATAAAAATTTCTAAAATCCGTTCCTGTTGCTTAAAAAATTTGGTAATTAGAAGAGACGATAAACAAGACAAAAATAAAAATATCTCCAAATTTCATTGCGCTAGGGTCAAAATTACCATAATTACAGGTCCGAATGAAAAATATTGGAAATTTTTAACTCGTCTTAAAAATCAAAATTTCTAAAATCCGTCCCTGTTGCTCAAAAAAATTGAGATTTAGAACAGAAAATAAACAAGTCAAAAATAGTAACGTCTCCAAATTTCATAGCCTTAGTATCAAAACTATTAAAATTACAAGGACAAATGTAAAATATTGGACATTTTTGGCTTGTCTCGATAATAAAAATTTCTAAAATCCGTCCCTGTTGCTCAAAAAAATTAAGATTCGGAACAGACAATAAACGAGACAAAAATAGTAATCTTTCCAAATTTCATTGCCTTAGCATCAAAACTATTAAAATTACACGGACAAATGTAAAATATTGAAAATATTGGAAATTTTTGGCTCGTCTCGAAAATGGAAATTTCTAAAATCCGTCCCTGTTGCTCAAAAAAATTGAAATTTGGAACAGACAATAAACAAGTTAAAAAAAGTAATCTCTCCAAATTTCATGGCCCCCACGTCAAAACTATCAAAATCACAGAGTTGCATCCAAAAAATTGTAATTTTTTTGCAATTTGGAAAATTCTCGAACTTGTTGCATAACAGATTTTTTCCACAACATCAACCACTCAATAAACCATCTGTCAACTCCCAATGATTGATTTGACACTGAAACCATTATCCGATGTCGCGATACAAGGAAATATCAAATTATCTTGTACTTGACAATTGACAAATGATTTACCAAACACTTCCGCCTCTTTGTCCCCAGGTTCATGCCAAAGGTCTGAAATTCGGAATCTACGAAGACTTCGGCAACTACACCTGCGCCGGTTATCCAGGTGTCCTCGGTTACTTGAGAACCGACGCCGAAACTTTCGCCTCATGGGACGTCGACTACGTGAAACTCGACGGATGCTATGCCCATCCCAGTGAAATGGATCGAGGGTACCCGGAATTCGGGTATTACCTCAACCAAACAGGAAGAGCGATGATGTATTCCTGCAGTTGGCCCGTGTACCAAATCTATGCAGGAATGCAACCAAACTTCTCGTCCATCATTGAAAGTTGTAATTTGTGGCGTAATTTCGATGATATTCAAGATTCGTGGGCCAGTGTTGAAAGTATTATTGATTATTACGGGAATAATCAGGATGTTATTGTGGCCAATGCGGGACCTGGACATTGGAACGATCCTGATATGGTAAGCTGATGATTTTCTTGGAAAGTTAGAATTAACATATTCGTGGGTACGATTTTTCCTAAGCTGCAGAGCTGCAAAACTATCACTTGTACTGTTGACATCGTTTTATTATTAGAATTCCGTCTTATCAATTGGAGCTTTTTGCACAAATCCGGTTCCTGCGCTTAAGTAATATTTAGAAAGTTACTTAAACCTAAATGAATTTAGTTTAACACGTCGTTTCAATCAAAATTTATGGAAACTCTTCCTCTTTTGATGGCGGATCTGCTTTAATGGATATTTTTAGCATTTGCTCTTACGCCATAAAATTCCAGCGATTGGAAATTTATGTACGAAATAAAAAAACCGTTCCGTATCTCTGTCATCGAGAGACCAAAAATCCAAACTTTTATTTATACTGCCTGTCAAACCAAGGACATTTTTAAACATTCCCAGCACACTTTGATGTGAATTCCCTTTCAGTCATTCCAATCTAATAAAAACACGACCTCGCCTGGTTCTAATTACTTCGGCATTTAACAACGCATGTGGATACACCCATTACGTAATTGTATCGAAATTTCTCCGGTAACGCTCTGCAGATTTCACTTCCGAAGTCAAACGGTTTAATTAATTACGTAAGAATTATCAGGGGAGTACTTAAGTCAGGTTCTTGAGATTGAGATGACAATGGCAGCTGTTCAAACTTGGACATGACCTGATCAGAAAAAAAGACGAACATTCCTTAATGAAAACTGTTGCCTTCAAATTTCTTTTGTAATTAATTTCGCGACAAATTGACTGTGTTAATTAATCATAATTACATTAATACATATCAGGAAACTTTCTCATTTTTGAGTGAATTTGTTAAGTTTTATTGTAACCTGGCTCCAAAATTACCAGAGTTCCAGCTTTAATCCAAATTTTTAAAAACTTTTGGATTCATCTTCAGAATATCAAATTAACAACTTTTTTTGACTTACGTTTATGCAATTTAGCACAATTAATAAGAAGCAACTCCTAATAACTAACTTCACCAAATTTAGTGATTGCTGTATGATTAGAATTACCAGATTTATAAACGTTAATAATAAATTTTGCAGTTGAGTATTAATCAGTAACTTCCACAAATTTGATTGATGTGGTGTTAAAATTAACAGAATTACAAGCTTTTGTGTTTTTTTGGAAATTTTTGGTTCTTCTCAGAATAAAAATTTCAAAATTTGTCTTGTTTGACTTACAATTTTGTAATTTAACACCGTTAAAATTACCGGAGTTACAGCCCTTAACATAGTTTTTGGTTCATCCTAAAAAAAGTTTGCCTCTTCTGGTCTTTGGTATATTTTGCAATTTAGCAGAACCCATAAGCAAGTCTGAATTAATAACCACCCCAAAAATAGTTGCTTTGGGGTTAAAATTACCAGAGTTATAATTTTTGGATCGTCTTAAAAATCAAATTTTCCAAAATCCGTCCCTGTCGTTAAAAAAATTGAGATTTGGAACAAAAACTAAACAAGTCAAAAATAGTAAAGTCTCCAAACTTTATTGCCTTAACATCAAAACTATCAAAATTACATGTCTGAATGGAAAATATTGGAATTTTTTGGCTCGGTTTCATCATGAAAATTTCTAAAATCCGTCTCTGTCGCTCAACAAAATTGAGGTTTGAAACAGACAATAAACTAGACAAAAATAGAAATCTCTTCAAATTTCATTGATGTAGCATCAAAACTATTAAAATTACACGTCCGAATGTAAAGTATTAGAAATTTTTGGCTCGCTTTGAAAATGAAAACATCTAAAATCCGTCCCTGTTGCTCAAAAAAATTTAAGTTTGGAACAGACAATAAACGCGACAAAAATAAAAATCTCTCCAAAATTCATTGCCGTACCATCAAAACTATTAAAATTACACGTCCGAATGTAAAATATTGAAAATTTTTAGCTCGATTTGAAGATGAAAATTTCTACAATTCGTCCCTGTTGCTCAAACAAATTGAAGTTTGGAACAGACAATAAACGAGAAAAAAATAGAAATCTCGCCAAAATTCATTGTCGTACCATTAAAACTACTAAAATTAGCCATCCGAATGTAAAATGTTGGAAATTTTTGGCTCGCATTGAAAATGAAAATTTGTAAAATTCGTCTCTGCCGCTCAAAAAAACTGAGGTTTAGAACAGACAATAAACGAGACAAAAATAGAAATCTCTTCAAATTTCATTGATATAGCATCAAAACTATTAAAATTACACGTCCGAATGTAAAATATTAGAAATTTTTGGCTTGCCTTGAAAATGAAAACATCTAAAATCCGTCCCTGTTGCTCAAAAAAATTTAAGTTTGGAACAGACAATAAACGCGACAAAAATAAAAATCTCTCCAAAATTCATTGCCGTACCATCAAAACTATTAAAATTATACGTCCGAATGTAAAATATTGAAAATTTTTAGCTCGATTTGAAGATGAAAATTTCTACAATTCGTCCCTGTTGCTCAAACAAATTGAGGTTTGGAACAGACAATAAACGAGACAAAAATAGAAATCTCTCCAAATTTCATTGCTGTAGCATCAAAACTATTAAAATTACACGTCCGAATGTAAAATATTGGAAATTTTTGTTTCGTCTTGAAAATGAAAATTTCTAAAATCCGACCTTGTTGCTCAAAAAAATTGAGGTTTGGAACAGACAATAAACGAGAAAAAAATAAAAATCTCGCCAAAATTCATTGTCGTACCATTAAAACTACTAAAATTAGCCATCCGAATGTAAAATGTTGGAAATTTTTGGCTCGCTTTGAAAATGAAAATTTCTAAAATTCGTCTCTGCCGCTCAAAAAAACTGAGGTTTGGAACAGACAATAAACGAGACAAAAATAGAAATCTCTTCAAATTTCATTGATGTAGCATCAAAACTATTAAAATTACACGTCCGAATGTAAAATAATAGAAATTTTTGGCTCGCCTTCAAAATGAAAACATCTAAAATCCGTCCCTGTTGCTCAAAAAAATTTAAGTTGGGAACAGACAATAAACGCGACAAAAATAAAAATCTCTCCAAAAGTCATTGCCGTACCATCAAAACTATTAAAATTACACGTCCGAATGTAAAATATTGAAAATTTTTAGCTCGATTTGAAGATGAAAATTTCTACAATTCGTCCCTGTTGCTCAAACAAATTGAGGTTTGGAACAGACAATAAACGAGACAAAAATAGAAATCTCTCCAAATTTCATTGCTGTAGCATCAAAACTATCAAAATTACACGTCCAAATGAAAAATATTGGAAATAAAAACTTAAAATTAAAAATTCCAAAATTTATCTTGTTTGACTTACAATTTTGTAATTTGACACAGTTAATAAGCAACTCCAAATAACTTCTCTCCCCAAATTTAATTGCTTTGCCGTCAAAATTGTTTTTATATTTTTTCGAAAGTTTTTGGTTCAGAGCTATCGATCGTAGAAAATTTAGACTTGACGTGCGACATTTTTTTGGGTCTCTATTAGTCAGTCGCCTTATGAGGTAATTGGACAAACTTCCTTCTAGTATGTAAAACACCACGCAATTTGTTGCATAAATAATTATTTTATTCGCAAAAGACAAAAATTGTAGATTTTGGTATTTGAGAGATGTGTTTGTTTCTTCAATGTTTCTTAGTTTATTCTTCAAAATGCGGTAAATTTAGGTTAGAAAACACATAAATACATTTTTTAAGAAACGAGATTATAGTGTCCAGATTTGTAGTCTTTGTTCTCTTTACCACTTTTATTGTTAAACACGGAAATCCCGTTAAAATTTCTTCTCTTTTCAAAAAAATTCCTCTTTAAAAATGTTGACTCTATCAAGTGTATTATTATGATTTACAACTAGGAACAGTTTTACGACTGTATTATCCTAATTTCGAATAAAAGTCCAATTACGCCATTCGGTTATGCGCGGCAATTTATTATTCTTATTATTATTTAATCTTATTTAACGCCTATTAATAATAATTTTACGACTTGCATTATTCTATTCCTAATTAAAATTGATGCCTTGCTGAAAACATAATGATAATGATTATCGCCTTAAAAGGAAGCATCTTCTTCCTGCATGTTGTGAATTATTAATTTTCAGTTATCGCAACATTAATTAGCACTTTATTGAGTGATAACTATGCTAAAAAAAATTAATTAATGTCAACTAATGTGTTTGCCTCCAATAACATTGACTTACAATTAGTGTGGAAAGTGGAATAAAAATATGTAAACAAGTCTCGCCGAAAAGTAAAAGTAGAAAAAATGTACAAAATAAATGTATTTGGAGAGATTTTTCATAGAGAATTCCAAACCGTTTTGACCGTAGAAGCTGTCCGTTATTTGAACCAGATTAAGGTAAATGTTGAGCGACTTCAAACTTTATAGTCTTTCACAGTTATCCTTTCTTTTTCGCCTGAATATTTCTCAAACCAAAAGGAGAAAGTGTAGCAATTTGTCGTCCTTGGCAGTACACACTTCCCTTTGTCGGAAAATTTCCCACCGTCTCAATAGATAAAATACCGCTTTTTGACGATGTTTCAAAGGAACAGGAAACCGATTGTTTTTTGTTTGTCCAGTTACACGTCATACTGCAATTACTGCGATAAACGAGGAAAATTGGGAGCGACTTGAGATAATTACACGTGTCATTCGGGCCTCTCGGTTAACAGATACTTTCTCACTTTGTTGTGGGATATGGGAACGTGTTTCCTACACTTTCATTTTTTAGTTGGGTTAAATTGGCCGTGATAATAGACGTTTTGACAAAAGTTTTAGCACGGTTGTAAACAACGAATTTGCTGACATTTAATTCTTTTAATTCGTCCTCGGCTGCTTTGAAAAAGGACTTTCACTATTGTATTGACATTACCGAAAATGAGGATTTAAAGGTCGACAGACGATACCCTTGGTTGCGACAGGGCCCATTGTCCTGTTAATAGCACCAAATGCCGTGTTTATGACTTAATTGGGGCCCAAACTGCACAAAACACCACAGTAGTTGATTCTTAAATCTTGTAATTTAAGACAGGTATCAATAAAAGTGATCACCCAACTATCCCTGCCTAATGGGCGGTTTTAGTTGTATGAAAGGGTGTGGGGTGATGTCGGTACTTGTCATAAATAATAAAATTTAAAAATCAAGTAGAGTAGTGGTTTTGTCCTTTTGAGCAGTTAGAACCCCTGGCTCCAGCACATTCCACCAACTGCAAGTTGGATTTTACGGCTCGACCAAAGTCTCGCCTACAGCCCAGGCGGCATTTGCTGGAGAGCCGTCAAATCCCCACAGCGAAAAAGTAAATTTCATTCATTTCCTGCATAAACGCGTCATAATAATTCGTGACCAGTCATTTAGTTTACGATATTAACTTCGTGAAGGTTATTCTTACAGGTCGCACGAGTCTTGGATAATAATTAATTGACATAATAATAATTTAATTAGACCAAAGAACAATTTACTTGAATTAGAACCTTGAGCCCGATTCCTGCTGTCAAAATCCATAGAAAGTATCCAAAATTATACCCGCAAAAAACGTGTTAGTACACGTAATAAAAATTAAGGTTACTGCAACGTTTTTCTTTCCATTTGTAATGATCCCGAATGAGATAAAATTAATTGTATAATTGTTACTGCAAGCGCCACGAATATTCACAGATGCTTTTCCGAGATATTTTTTTAAAACAATTAAAATGTTCTTAGATAATGTTATGTAACGATAACAGTTTACAAATAATGAAAAACAATAGACCGCGTGTTCGTAACTATAAATTTGAAACGCTCCGTTGCACACAGGAATACTGTCGATACAATAATGATGTGTGAAAATTTGCATCTCGGCGAGTGAAACATTTTGAACTGGTGATGGTTTTAATTAGGTTCGCGTTTCTCCAAATTTGGTAGTTTCTGGTGTCATAGTTCCATACCTAAGTAGGATTACAATGTCCGTTAGATTTTTCCGTGTGTTACAGATGGAATTCTGCCTCCAAATGTACCGTTTTAAGATAAATTACTCCGACTGGTTTATGTAACGTGCGATCAAAAAAAGCGAGTTCGCGGTTGAGATTCCAGTACACCTCATTGACTCGAGTGGCTGTTTAGTACGTTTTTCAAGTTTTTTACTCCAGCAGTTGTCTTAAAACCATCAAAACCCAATCAAAACTCTCAAAATTGAAGAGAAAAAGGGGAAATTAAACAGATTTGTGTCAGATATGCAACACTTTGTACAGGCTGTTAATTTAAACTTCCCCTCTGGTTATCCATGCAAAATTAACGTATGTCGGATCTGAACTATGTTCTACCTCACCTATTGTTACTGCTAAAATTGTTAAAAAGCGACAAAATTTTAGATAAATCTGACGAGGAAGTACACAGGAAAATCGGAAAAAATTCGTTTTAAACTTTAATGCATAAATATTGACGCAATTTTGACAATTTAAGGTAAAAACTTGCCCAAAAACAAACACTTGCTTCAAAAAATTGCAAAAAACAACTTTTTTAGGCGACCTTAACTAAAAACTGAATTTTCAGTTCTCAAATGGGGACGAAAAATGACCCTTTTCAGGTCGCTTTCATTTTTGCCCGTTCTAAGGTTGCGCCATCTATCGTTCATTTTTTAAATTACATCAATTTACCGGCATTATCTTCAATTTTATAATTATTTAAGTAAAATCAAATTCACAAACTGCTGTAAAGTGCAACAATTATTGCAAATAAACATGTCTAGCAGTGCTGCTGCAACAACATAAAAAAGCACATCAAACTAATTCATACAAATTGTAAAGCAACACATGCCAAAATTAAATGTAAATAAGAAAATATAAACTTTTCTGAAGGATTAATAAATATTTACAATTATTCAGTTATTATAAACGGTTAGATCAATAAATCACAAATAAAAATCTTGTGTGTATTAGGACCAAAAAGTGCCATTTTACCCTCGCCTTCTTTCTTAAAAAAAGTCTTGGCCAAAAAAGAAGCACTTTTTGGCCTTGGTATACAAATAACTATTATTGTAATATTTGAATGTAATACAACATTTTATCCAACACTTTTTAGTCACAATTAAAGCATAAATTAGCTATTAGAAGGCTATGCCTACGTGCTCATGGAAATGGACCATGGCTTTACTTTATGTCTTTAGAAAGTAATGGGTAACTTTATTTGCCTCAAATAGGAGAGAAATGGACCACATTATTAACGGGTAACTGTGTTAAAACATCAAGGCATTTGGGTAAATGACCACCAGCAACTTATCTGGGGTTTGAAATACCCAAAATTAGTACCAAATGAGCAGCGTTTTTGTTGCCTTATTGTACCCAATAAAATAAATAACTACTTATTCTCCAAAAAGCAGAAAACATTATAAATACCTTGAAATAAGTGCAGGGAGCTTCAAAACCACAAAAAACACAAAACACCACACAACACAGGGTGAAAAAACACAAAATTTGTCCCGGGTCGCGTCTGCGCATTAGTAAAAGTAGTGCTGCCACCACATGGTGTCAAACTAGATCGACATCCCTTGCGCTAAAAAAATGGAAAAACTTCTATGGACATGGACTCACACTTATTTAGTTTTGTAGTCCAAACAACCTTATTTCAGTATCCAATTATAATTTTTCGGCTCAAAATAACGAAAATCATTGAGTTGGTGACTTTTCTTGTGGTTGGTAGTGCTGTTGACAGCTCACTCGATTTGTTCAAAAGTCAAAAACTCGCGAGTTTTGTTGTTAATTAGAGTTTAGTTGTTTCCCTAGTGCACCCCCAACACCCCTAAATACAAAAATGAAGTCTCAGGTGCCCCCTCACCCTTAAACCCAAAACGGAAAGGCAAGGAAAAGCAGCGAAGGGAGCCACCGGTAAACTATTTCCACCCTTGTAGTTGTCTTTTTGATGGGGGACTATCATTTTTATTCCAGTGCTAACAGTCCTAAATCTGGCGAATTTGTGGTTATGTGCTTCCGAAGACGCAACAAATTGACCGGAATACTTTGTTGCATTAACAATCCGTCCGATTTCCATAACAATTAAACGAAATTATCTCCACTTCACGCTACATAATAGTACAAGTCAACATTCTGTTTAATTTAAAATGCAAATGTTCCAACGCATTAACTCATCTAGATAATGCAACACGTCGTACCCACGACCTCCTTCACATTTTATCTGTTTTATTAAACGAATCGAAATTTCGCGCTCGAAAATTAACATATTTTCGCTTTCTGATTCCATATCTCGTTTGAAAATCCTTTTATTAACATTACGAAACGCTCTGTCATCTTTTTACATAACTTTTCTTGCAGTTGATAATCGGGAACTTCGGTCTGAGCTATGAACAAAGCAAGACTCAGATGGCCATCTGGGCGATTTTAGCAGCGCCTCTTTTGATGTCGGTGGACCTGCGATCGATCCGACCAGAGTACAAAGCAATCTTGCAAAATAAGAAAATCATAGCGGTCGACCAAGATCCGTTGGGCATTCAAGGAAGGCGTATATACAAGGTGAACAACAAACTAATTAATTCTAACTGTAAACCATTTCGAAACGTTTTCAGCATAAAGGCATCGAAATTTGGTCGCGGCCGATCACTCCACTCTACCAGAATTACTTCTCCTATGCCATCGCCTTCTTGAACCGAAGAACGGACGGGACGCCGTCCGATGTTGCCGTAACTCTTAAAGAATTGGGATTGACGTCTCCCACTGGATATAGAGTCGAAGTGAGTATATAGGGTGTTCCACAAAAATCGACCACTTTTGACCTCGACCCTTTTCGATTTGGGTGAAAGTTTTTCATCTGTTTCTACTACAGTTCTCAGATTTTTTTCAATTTTTTTTTACCCAATCCAAGACAAGTTATGAATTTTCTTATCATCAAATAGTTATAACTTTGTCAAAAAATAACTTATTGGGACGTTTTTTTTTCAAAATTTTTGTTTTGAAATGTACTTTTCAGAAAAAAATACAAAAAAAAATAAAATGATAATTTCAATGAAATTTTTGTCACTTTTAAGAAAAACCGATATTTTTTCGAAGTTCGCCATTTTTTATTTTATATTTTATTTTCTCAAAAAAAACTTCAATTAATTCTGCGATTATTCCCGCATATCCAAGAATGGGCCAATTTTTTTTCTATTTTTTTTATTCAATTGAAAAAAAATTTTTTTTTTCCTAAATGCTTTGTTTATGCAATAAAATGAATGCAATTAGACGATTTTACAGGATTATATACGCAATTAACAGTTTCATTCTACAAATCTAATGACTAGGTTTTTTGTTGGATATACAGTACAACCTCGATTATCTGTGCTTCTCGAGACCGGAGGAAAAACACGGATAATCGAGTTGCTAAATAAAAATACATTTAATGCAAAAGAGAATTATTTGGAACGTTTTTTTAATTCAAAATAAATAGATAGATATATACAAGGTGTTTATAAATGTTTCTAGGATCAAGGGTGGCTCCGGAATTAATGTCAAGCACTATTTTGCCGCTTTGTTTTCATAATGAATATAACTATGTTTAATTACACTTAAAATGTCACTCACCTCAACGATGTTGTCTGTCCAAGTCTTTGATTTTCAGGTTTAAAACCATAACTAGAACAGTTTTTTTGTTAAAATTAACTTTGCTCTATGATTGAGGTTAACTGCAAATGTCAGTTGAAAAATTTAAACCCACATTTGCAATGAGCGGCAAAGTTCTTTGACATTTCTAGCCCCCCTTGATGCTAGAAACATTTATAAACACCTTGCATTTCATGTTAATATACATATAACATTAACATAAATCAATTTAAATAATTGTAATTATAAACAGAGATAATATAATAAGAAAAAAGAAGAAAACAAATGAATAAAAAAATTAACAAACAAAGTAATAACCCATAAAAAGACGGTATAATCAAATTTCATCTAAATTTCTTGCATCGATAAAATAAATGGAATGCGTTCCTTTAGCTTTAACAAAACTTAAACAAAACACATGTAAACTTTAACAAAACTTTAACAAAATTGATCAACATCTTAACAATAACAATTTTAAATATTGAAAGAAATTGAAACAATCAACTCTTATCGGTCATATTACATAGAAGTAACTATTTTGTAGTAAAAAAAAACTGATCTTTCATTTATTTCTTTTTTGGTTCCAAAATTTTCTTTGCCGCTTTCAGTTATTTATGAAGGTTTTTATTATTTATTTATTTATTTTATTTTATTTATTTTATTATTAAGAATTTATTTCAAGCATTTGTGTTAATGTTAACACTACTATTCAAAAACCGACATTTTAACTCATTTTTTGCATTGTTTTTGCTCTGCACTGACTTAAATCTCATTAAACTACACCTCGTGAAATTTCAAATATTAAGTTTTCTAACATTGGAAGCAAAAGTACCAAGTATGTAGTGTGTTTTTTGTAATGCACGGATAACCGAACGAACACCCTTGCACGGATAATCCGCACCCGGATAATCGAGGTTCTACTGTAATTAACATACGTACAATGATTTAAAAAATAATGCACCAAAAATCATTTATTAGTTTCTTTTGTGGCGTTTAAATATTTTACATATTTTGTGTTCACAATATAAAAGAGTCGTAGACTTATAACATAAAATATATTCCCGTAGGTCTAGTGAACTGGTTGTAGGTAAGTCTGCAATTGTCAAGCCCTAGCTTATGGAGCTAATTAATAAATTAAATTTGAATCCTAGTTATTATAGTTGTAGAATGAAACTATAAAAAGAGTATATAATTCTGTAAAATCGTTTAATTGCATTCTTTTTATTGCATAACTTAAAAAAAAAAATAAAAATTTTAAAAATGAAACTTTTTTCAATTAAATAAAAAAAATAGAAAAAAATCGGGCCACTCTGGGATATGCGGTACTGATCGCACAATTAATTGAAGTTTTTTTTGAGACAATAAAATCAAAAATAAAAAATGGCGAGAAAATAACGTTTTCTCAAAAATGTAAAAAATTTCATTAAATTTATCATTTTAATTTTTTTTTTGTATTTATTTCTAAAAAGTACATTTCAGAACAAAAATTTAAAAAAAAACTCCCAATAAGTTATTTTTTTAAAAAGTTATAGCTATTTTTTTGGAAAAATTCATAACTTTTTTTGGGTTGGGAACAAAAATTTGAAAAAATTCTAATTCTAAAAAGATGAAAAACTTTCAGCCAAATCTAAGAGGGTCGGGGCCAAAAGTGGTCGATTTGGTGTGGAATACCCCATAGATAAACGGGATTTTTGCGTCAACTTTGCGCAATCTGACTATTTTCCTGTTTTCCACACGAAAATGGTGTCACAACTGAGTTACGTAAACGAAAAGATTAGCGCTGATTAGGCGAGAAAGTTAACAGTTTCCTGTAATTACTCGTTTTTTCAGGATCTGTATGAAGACGTGGATTACGGCGTTCTGTCTCCACAAACCAAAATCAAAGTGAAAGTGAACCCATCAGGTACTGTCCTTAAAACACGTTTCCAGCGGTTTTAACAATGTCTTTGTAGGTGTTGTAATCCTCCGCGCTGATGTGCAAGCCGATTATAAACGCAGAGTTCCGTACTTTACGACCCAACGGACGATTTACAACCCGCTTAACCAAGTGTTTAGAATACGAAACAACGGATTTTAATTATGTAAATACGACTTAAATTATACTTTTGTAAGTACTGTAGGTACAGGTTTTTATTATCAATTTTTTAATTTAATTAAATAAACGTGAAAAACAAACCTTTATTAGTCTAACGTGTACTGATATTTATTGTTGGCTAAGTTCACAGTCACTGACAAACCTCGCAGGTTTTTCCGGAGCCTTGAACAAGTTAACGAGCCTTCGATCTCTTCACCTGCCAAGCACCGATTAATTGAATTCATTGTCCACGAAACTGACTTACCGGTTTTCATCGCGATGGGTTTTCTGAGGTAAAAAACAGTCTGTTGCCAATGGGTCTTCACAGCTTGTGGTCCAGTGGAAAAGTGAACACTGTTTGGTAAATCAAAAAAAGTATCAAAATAACCCACCAAAGCCGTCAATTCTTCGTCTTTGGTGGCTTTAAGTGTAAATTTAGAGCTGAAATCGCAAGTCGTTACTGTGCAAGTGTTTAAATCAATCTCGCTGAGTACTACTGGGTCTGTCATTATGCAGGTTTCGGGAACTGTTTCTATGCAGGCTTCTCTGAGGACTTCGGATTTCATGCAGGTCATGGAGAAGCCGTACACGTCGTCCCAGAAATTAATGAGCTTGTTGTAACGTTCTAAAAAAGGTTTTGTAGATTGGTAGCACTGCTTCACCGTACAGGGGGCTTTGAATCTTTTTTCAAGTTGGTAGCAATGTTTCACCATGAACGACTTCCAGGACAAACTTTGATATATCAAACTAGTTTTTTTTTTCGGCAAAATTGTGCAAAATTGACCACTTAAGCAACGTTCCGTGACATTTAAATGTCAAGTCGATTATCAAATTACAAAAAGTTGGTTCAATTATTTGAATTAGTTGCAGTTTTTGAGTCTGGGGAATTTAGTAAACTGTAAAAATGAACTCCCTGAGAAAAGTTGCCATTTTCAGTTTATTTATTTATTTAAGGTTGAATCAACTGCTTTTTTTTTAAATGACAGGTTGGCACTATTGTTCATGTCATGATGTTAAATATTTGATCTAAATTAAAGAATTAGGATTTAATTTACATTCTATCAATGCTCATTTATTAAAAATGCTAGAAAATATTAAATTGACAGCCCACTTTACGACTCTAATTGTGTCAAGAATGACATAAAACGTTCAAAATGTGTCAACACCATCAATTCAAGAGTTTTGTTGGCTCAACTTAATTCATTTGATCTTCCTAAAAATAATAAAATTTATGTCAAAATGAGCAGTGTCAAATTCTGGGGACAAAGATGCCAACCTTAAATCTTAAAAAAAAACTAAAATCATTACCAAAATCAAGAATACAACCATTAAAAATCAAACACCCGTCAAATTAAACGTATGATACTTTACCAGGGCAACCAACTCACTTCAAATTTAGTAAACTGTAAAAATGAACTCCCTGAGAGAAGGTGCCATTCAGTTTATTTATTTATTTAAGGTTGGATCAACTGGTATTTTTTAAATGGCAAAATTGGCACTATTTGTGCGGGTCATGATGTTAAATATTTGATCTAAATTGAAGAATTAGGACAAATTTAGATTCTGTCAATGCTTATGTATTAAAAATGACAGAAAACACTCAATTGACAGCCCAATTGTGTCAAGCATGACATAAAACGTTCAAAATGTGTCAACACCATCAATTTAAGAATTTTGTTGGCCCAACTTATTACATTTTATCTCCTTAAAAATGATAAAATTTCAGAATTTATGTCAAAATGAGCAAATGTCAAATTCTGGGGGACAATAAAGCCAACTTTGTCATCTTAAAACTACTAAAATTATTACTAAAGTCAAGAATCCAACCAATAAAAAACAAACACCCGTCAAATTAAACATGTGCAACTTTACCAGAACTACCAACTCACTTCAAATTTAGTAAACTGTAAAAATGAACTCCCTGAGAGAAGGTACCATTCTCAGTTTATTTATTTATTTAATTATTTAAGGTTGGTTCAACTGCTATGTTTAAAATGACAAAGTTGGCACTATTGTTCATGTCATGATGTTAAATACTTGATCTAAATTAAAGAATTAAGATTTAATTTAGATTCTGTTAATGCTCATTTATTAAAAATGACAGAAAACACTAAATTGACAGCGCAATTTGTGACTCTAATTGTGTCAAGAATGACATAAAACCTTCAAAAAGTGTTAAAACCATCGATTCAAGAGTTTTCTTGCCTCAACTTTTACATTTCATCTCCCTAAAAATGATAATAGAATTCATGTCAAAATGAGCAAATGTCAAATTCTGGGAGCCAACCTTGTCATCTTAAAAATACTAAAATTATTACCAAAATCAAGAATCCAACCAATAAAAAACAAACACCCGTCAAATTCAATGTGTGCAACTTTAACAGGGCTACCAACTCACTTCAAATTTTCAAGCCGCCTTGCAAGCTTACCCTTATCTGAGCACCCCACTAAATGCATGGTGCACTTGTTTGGCAACACTAAACCCCCATGGTTTAAATAATGGTCCCTTGCATAAATAAAACTATCCAGCATCCCTTCAAAAAGTAAGAAATATCCCATCCACTCTGACACAATTATATCAACTTTCTCCACGGGTAAACTGCTATCTTCAATTCTGCCCTTAATTAAATGGATTGTCTCATTGTAATTATTTTCCCTAAGAATCAAAAGGTTGGTATAAATCAACATTTGAGAACCTCCAACCTTGTAATGTCCATAGCTTTGTAAATAACATCAGATTGATCAATTCCATACACTTTGGAAGCTCCAGCTTTTGCTGCAAACATGGAAAGAATACTAGTGCCGCAGCCAACATCCAAGACAGTTTTTCCTTTAAAAGTGTCTTCATTTGAAAGAATAGCGTCTCTGTAACTTTCAGTTCTCACAGTATCCTGGAATGCCACGTTAAAAATTATTCTTAATTTCTAATATTCATACATTTAACATCTCATGATGGATAGCAAAGTGTGAGTAAGAATTAAAATAATCAGAATCACAGCCCAAAGGTAAATGCCCGACATTGGAGGGTAAAGAATTTTTCATTGTGGCGTCTCCAACCTCCACCAGTGTCCTAGTCACCTCTTTCATCTTATTAATATCTCTGATGGCGTTCTCTAACAACGAGTCTTTATGCTTGATCTGCAACCCCTCATTGAGACAAAGAAATAGGTGGTGATGATACCCACCTGTAGAGTCAGCTCTTGGATTTGTCTTTGCAGATCAGAAAAATTGAGATTGCTGATGGGCGTCTTCCCATCAATAGCGTAGTGTGGAGTGGAAGGAGCGCTTCCCAAGTCATCAAAATCTAAACTTTACCATTAGAGCACAAAGACAGTTTGTGGGGGCTTCCTTACCATACATCAACCACGACTCCATGTCTCCGGTTTTCAGATAGGCGTCGTCGTCCCACAGCGCCACCGACGACTCCGTCAAGATTTTAGGATCAGGCTTCTGCATCCGAATATAATTGATCATTTTAATGTAAGAATAACAGTCCATGTTGTACTTATTCTTCAGTTCTAACAAATCGAAATTGTGCTCAGTTCGGCAGTGATCCAGCGCCACAGCTATAGTAAGAAACTGCAAAGGGCAAAACAGACAAGTTGTCTGTTCCCCCGTGACCTCCATCTCGTCCCATTCATCGGAATCTCCATCATCGCCGCCCCCACAATCCTGCAAAGCTAAAACTACCAAAAATTAGCTGAATTATTAACGCGAGTGATACACACCGTCATTCATCCTGCTAGAAACACGTGGGGCTCACAGATTGAGGTTAGAATCACTCATGCAGGTGTTTAACTAGAAAATCGCAGAATTCACGGGAATCCGGTCATTGTTCGAAGCCTTTGTGAACACAACAACGGATTTTAGTGATTGTAAATTGAAAATATTGATTAAATCGCGAAGGAAGCAACAGCATCTGCGCCTGATTTGACAAGTTTGACAGGTGAGTTTGAGGTTATGTCAGTGCACGTCGCACGTGTAAACAAGTCCAAGTCTCTTCATTTTCACTTGGTTGTCTTAAGACTGAACTAAAATTGGACTCCATTAACTGGTTTTCGTTGTCCTGTGACCACCGACATCCGATTTGAGGTTATGAACTAAAATGGGGCACCACGGTGAGTTTAGCGCCAAGTCGACCAGTTCTCATTCTGATTCTTAGGTAAGAAGAAGAAGCAACCAAGTCTCACCACCAAAGAGAAGTTAAAATCCATTAAGAAGGAGCGCAAAGAGAAGTTGAAGCAGCGGCGGGCGCGTTTGGTCATCCGCAACTTACCATTTCAGGCTACTGAAGAGAACCTGAGGGAGCATTTCGGGAAGTTCGGGGAACTGGAAGATGTCACCGTGCTAAAAAAAGAAGACGGGAAGTTGGTTGGGTGCGCGTTCATCCAGTTCAAACTAGTACAGAAGGCTGCAAAGGCCAGGCACCATTTAAACGGGAAACCTTTCTTGGAACGCGAGATTTCAGTGGATTTTGCTTTGGCGAAGGATAAATACTTTGAAAAGACTGTACTTAAAGTGGAGGATGTGAAGATAAAAGAAGAACCGATAGATCCTGAGGAGGTACAAACCCAAGAAAGTAATGAAGAAATTAAACCAGAGGATGATAAAGAAGCTTCAGAAGAATCCGAAGACGAAGTCGAGGAAGAGGAAGAAGAAGAACCTCCGACGAAAAAACCCAAATTCGAGTCCAACGACGTCGTTGAAGGCAAAACCGTCTTCGTGAAAAACGTGCCGTTTTCCGCCACAAATGAAGATCTCAAAGACTGCATGAAGCAATTCGGCCCCGTTTACTACGCGCTCATCTGCATAGACAAGTTCACTGAGCACTCGAAAGGCACAGCTTTCGTGAAATTCGTCAACAATGAAGACGCTGAGAAGGCGCTCTCTGCAGGAACTGAACTCACTCTTCTTGGTAACATTTTGGATTGCCATCGAGCCTTAGGACGGAAAGAAGTCCACCAGAAGAACGCCCCACATGACGAGAAAAAGGACTCCAGGAATCTCTACTTGGTGAAAGAAGGAGTTATTTTAGCCGGGACTAAGGCGGCGGAAGGTGTCTCCGCCACGGACATGGCGAAGCGACTTCAGTTGGAGCAATACAAGACTCAGATGTTGCGGAATTTGAACATGTTCGTGTCGCGCGAACGGTTGGTGATCCACAATTTACCCCCCAGTTGGGACGACGGGAAACTGCGGGCTTTGGTGCAGAATAATAGCCCCAAAAACTCAGTGATTAAGGAGGCGAGAGTTATGAGAGATTTAAAAAACGTTGACGCTTCAGGAGTCGGGAGATCGAAAGAGTTTGGATTTGTAGCCTTCGCGAGGCACGAAGATGCTCTTACCACCCTTAGAAACCTGAATAACAACCCCAATGTCTTCTCAGCGACGAGGAGGCCCATTGTCACTTTTTCCATAGAAAATAAGGCGATGGTTAAAGCCAAGCAGAAACGACTAGAGAAATCCAGGCAAAAGAATCCGAAATGTAAACAATTTGATCCGAAAGTAGTTAAAGAGGACCAGGCAAAGAAAGAGAAGAGAATAAAGAGTGAAAGTAGCGAAGAACAGAAAGCTTTTGTTGGAGTCTCAGCTAAACCTGGCCCCCAGAAGATGAGGAGTCGCTACAACCTCAAAAGACAAGCCAGTTTGCATCACGAGAACCTAAAGAAGGAGAAGAAAAAGAAAAAATTGGCGAAAAAGTCGCTAAATGAACGGAGGCAGGACTTCACCAAGCAGCCTAAACAAAAGATCAACAAGAAAGGTGATAACGACAATTTCTCGAAATTAGTGTCAGACTACAAAAAGAAATTGCTGGCGGTTCCGAAAGAGAAGAAATCGAAGTGGTATGAATGAGGCTCTTTGTAACATTATATTTTTTTTGTAAATAAAGGTCATTTTTAAATTAATCTTCTTTGCCTGTGTTATTAAAGGTGTGACATTCATATTCCAACAAGTGGAAATATGACTCTTACGTTGTCTCTGTCTCCATGGTTACGTTGTCAGTTTCCATGGTTACGTCGTCAGCTTCCATGGTTATGTTGTCAGTTGTCAGTCTCCATAGTTACGTTGTGAGTCACGATGGTTACGTTGTCAGTCTCCATAGTTACGTTATGCCGCAACTGACACATTTGTTAATAAATTCCGGTAAATATGTGGTTATACGATTGTTGTAGAGAAAACATAGTATTTAATTCGGGGATAATGGCAATATTACGCTTGGATGATTAAAAACTAGCATAAAGGTGCGTTTTAAAACTCCATCCACGTGTCATGCGGCCCAACTGTGTGCGCCGCCCCTGGCGCTGACGAAGTAAATCGTAATTAGGTCGCTGCACTTTGAGTGGCGCTGCAGTCGGCGGCCACGTAAGATTGACAGTAATGACAACTCAAAATTGTGCTGAGAAGAAATAGTCGTGAAAATTAGATAGAATTTTTAATCACCCTTAGATAATCTTCGATGAAGCCAAAGTGAGTACCCCTAAATAATCAGTTTGTGTTGATTTCGTTTCTGGTCCGTTCTTGTCCCGAATCCCGAAGTTTCGCCTGAAAATTCAGGATCAAAGGTTGATTCGCTGTTTTTAATTGAATTCCTTCCAAGACACGTCCAAAAATCATGCAAAATCCGGGAGAGCGGCGCCTCGTTCTAACCCACTTACTGAGTGACACTTACCTTGACACTGTTCTAAAACTTGACCAATTATGAATATTTAATTGTTTTTTTTTCCTAGTAAATTCGTTGTAATTGACGCTTCCAGGAATTTCAGTTTTATTGATTTGTTCTAGATACTGATGAAAATGGCACAACCAAATATGCCCAATGGGATTCCGCCGCAAATGGCCCCCCGGCCACTGTTTGCAGAAAAGCCACCTGTACAGTTCAATGGGGTTCACTCGTCGCACTCATCTCGTGACTCATCACCATCGACGCGCCCCGGAATGCAACAGATGCCACCAATGCGTTCCCCCATTCCCCAATCACAGCTGCCACCGTCTAGATCTCCAACGGTCTTGACGCAGAAAATGGGGCAACTGAACGTCAACCACACGTTTAACACCTCCACGCCCAATCAGACTTTACAGCCGAGTGGACTTAATAGTGCTTTTTCGCCCATAAACGGCCCCAAAACCGAGAACAGTGCGCAAATGTTGAGGCAGCAGCCCCCACAAGGAAACCACCAGTACAACAATCAGGCGGTGAACAGAAACCATGCGGCGCCCCCTTACAACGCTCAGCATCCCCAAAACCAGCCCCCACCCATAAATCAGCATCCCCAAAGTAAATATCCACAGGTGCCCCCAAGTAGCCACAACCATCTCCAAAGTCAAGTTAATCAATATCCCCAGGCGCCCCCAACGAGCCAGCACTCCCAAAGTCAGGTTAATCAATACCCTCAGCGCCCCCAGGCTCCTCCAGCAGTCCAGCATTCCCAGAATCACCGCCCCGCCGCCCAATACCCCCAAAACCAAGTTCCTCCGAACGCCAACTACAATCCGAGTTTTCAGCACCCTCAGTTCCCCACAGTGGGGCAAGCGAAGGCGCTCCAAAACAATAACCCGCCTCAGTTCAACTATACGTCGCCTGCCAATGCTAACATCCCGCCGCCTCTGAATCAGTTGAAGACCAATTTGCACACAAATAGATACCCCCAGGCGCCCCCACAGCAGCCCGTCCCCAATAACGCACAGTTCTACCAACAGCAGCCCCCTAACGTGGCCCAGCAAGGCTTCAACAAACTCTGGGGGCACGACCATGTGGATTTACTGCAACATCCGAACGTTCTACCAAGAGATAAAGTTGTCGGCCCGAAAGTCTACCTAGGGAACGAAATCCTCGACTCTGCGAATTGTAGTTCCGAGGTGTTTCGTTGCACGATGACGAAAATCCCGGAAAGCAACGCGTTGTTACAAAAGTCCCGGTTGCCCCTCGGGATCCTCATTCATCCCTTCAAGGACTTGACTCATCTCCCGGTCATCCAATGCAACGTCATCGTGAGATGCCGCGCCTGTCGCACTTATATCAATCCGTTCGTGTTCTTCGTGGACACGAAGAGGTGGAAATGCAACTTGTGCTACCGAGTCAACGAGTTACCGGAAGAGTTCCAATTTGATCCCATCACGAAGACGTATGGAGACCCTTCGAGGAGGCCTGAGATAAAATCGAGTACCATCGAATACATCGCTCCGGCGGAGTACATGCTGCGTCCTCCTCAACCGGCGGTGTACCTCTTCTTGTTCGACATCTCCCGCTTGGCCATCGAGAGTGGCTACTTGGCGAGCACCTGCGCCGTCCTGTTGGAAGAACTGAAGAGTTTACCAGGAGACGCGCGCACGCAAGTCGGCATCATCGCCTACGACTCCGCTTTACACTTCTTCGCGTTGGGGGAGGGTTTGAGTCAACCCCACGAAATGACGGTACTAGAAATCGACGACGTGTTTTTGCCCTGTCCCGATAACCTCCTGGTGAACTTGAAAGACCGCACCGACTTGCTGACGGATCTCCTCACCCAGCTGCCCACAAGATTCAACAATAGTTACGACAACAATTCTGCGCTGGGGGCGGCATTGCAGGCGGCGCACAAGATGATGGGGGCGACAGGGGGTCGCGTGACGGTTTTCCAAGCGTCGTTGCCTAATGTTGGACCTGGGGCCCTCCACCCCCGCGAAGATCCCAGTCAAAGAGCGGGGACAGAAGTCTCGCATTTGAATCCAGCTAACGATTTCTACAAACGCTTGGCTTTGGAGTGCAGCGGACAACAAATCGCTGTTGATTTGTTCGTTATGAACTCGCAGTATGTCGATATGGCGACTATAAGTGGAATCAGCCGGTTCAGCGGGGGTTGTATCCACCATTTCCCGCTGTTTAAGGCGTCCAGGGTCCTGCAGAACGAGAGGTTTGAGAGGTGTTTCCGGCGGTACCTCGTAAGGAAGATCGGGTTTGAGGCTGTGATGAGAATCCGCTGCACCAGAGGTCTGTCCATCCACACTTTCCATGGGAACTTCTTCGTGCGATCAACGGATTTGTTGTCGTTGCCGAACGTGAGCCCAGACGCCGGTTTCGGCATGCAAGTGTCAATAGACGAGAGCTTGGCGGACGTGCAGTCGGTGTGTTTCCAAGCCGCTCTGTTATACACCTCCAGTAAAGGCGAAAGAAGAATAAGAGTGCACACGCTGTGCCTCCCGATCTGCGCGACTCTCGCGGACGTCATCAACGCCGCTGATCAACAGTGCATCGTGGGGTTATTGGGGAAAATGGCGGTGGACCGCTCGATGCAATCTAGTCTTTCCGACGCAAGAGAGGCGTTCATCAACGTGGCCATAGACATCCTATCTAGTTACAAGTTGAGTCTCAACCTCGGCAACGGCTCCAGTTCTTTGTTCGCCCCGCAATGCTTGCAACTCCTGCCTTTGTACATCTCGGCCTTGTTGAAATCCTCCGCGTTCCGGACAGGCACCTGCACGCGCTTGGACGACCGAGTCAAAGCGATGATCGACATGAAGACCAAGCCGTTGAGTCAGTTGATTCAAGCCATCTACCCGAACCTCTACCCGGTGCATTGCTTAGACGAGCAACCGGTCATCCTCAACTCGGAGGAGGAGCCCATTCCGCAACCCCCGCATCTACAATTGACCGCTCGGTGCCTCGACTCCAAGGGAGCTTTTCTGATGGACACCGGAGAGCACATGATCATGCTGGTGTGTCCCGGAGTGCCCACTGTCTTCCTGAATGAAGCTTTGGGGGTACGGGACTATGTGTCGATCACTGACGAAATGTACGAGTTGCCGGTGTTGGACAACTTACACAACCAAAGACTGCATCAGTTTATTAATTATTTGAACGACGAGAAACCCTTTGCGGCGACGCTGCATGTTATTAGAGACAATAGTCCGATTAGGATAGAGTTTTTCGAAAGGTTGATTGAGGATAGATTAGAAAACGCACTGAGTTATCACGAGTTTATGCAACACTTGAAGACCCAGATCAAATGAGGACGGGGGAGGTGATGAACTATTTTTTATAATTAAGGTAATGCAAAATTATTGCTCAATGGGACGGTGGATTCTATATCGCGTGCGGTACAGTTTTAATTACTTTTAAGGTTGATTTTACTGTTTTGATATTTATATATTGTGATATGTAAAACTATCTATTTATCGAGTCTAGCAATATTTTTGCATTCATCTAATGCTTCATTTATTATTAATTGTTTATGGCGTCAAACTCACTGACTTGTCTTACGATATGTTCTTATTAGTACAGTTTTGATTTAATGTGGAATGTAAAAATCATTAGTTCTTAGTTGCAAATTATTTTACGCGTTATCTTGTCCTATTGGTATCTATGAAATTGTCTGTTAAAAAATATAAGTTATAAAAATAAATATGTATATACTGTATTATTTTTATTTACAAAAGCGCCCAGACACCATGAATAAGCAAATTTTATTTAAACACTCGAATTGGAACAAAAAACAATGCACAATTCCTTTGTCTATTTTATCTTATCAGTTAAATGCGTCAAAGAAGACTTTGAAATTCGAAATGAATTGGCAGCCCTGGTAGTTTGACATATTTACATACCAACTGACAACCTCAGATTAGCCGTGATGATAGCAACCGATCATAATTTAATTCCCTAATAAAACTATAATCTTTTAATTGCGACAAAGCAACCTGACAACGAAATCGTGTGATCGAGTTTCCATTTTAAGGAGGCCGTGTTTTTTTAAACGTACGTCGGCTTCTTTCTCGAAAGTTGTCAAATCTCTCAAATATTAAATTTTCAGTGGTCAAAACTGCTCCGATAGTGTTAGCTACGACTTGAAAGTGTTCCTCCAAGCCAACTGCGAATGGCCAAGATTACGAAAGCATAGCCAGTTTTTTTTCGGCTCGCTTGATAAAGTCCGCCAAAATGCAAATCTTTGAACAATGGAAATAACTTAATTATGAAAAAAAAAACTCGTAAAAAACAAATACTGAAACTAATAAAGAATTAAACAAGAATCCGGAAAAAAACGACGTCAAAGAAGACATTGAAATTTGAAATCTGTTGGTACCTCTGGGAATTTGACATATTTACAACTATTAACAACCTCAAACGGATTAGTCGTGGAGTTTAACGATGATACCAACAGGTAATAAATTAATTCCCTAATAAAATCATGCGACAAATAAAATCGTCAGATCCATTAAATTTCCTGTCTTGTGTAATGATCTGTAACCCAATTCCGCCAAAATTCAAATAAACCGCCAAACTCAAGAACCGCGAACTTTAAAATAAATAAAATGGCCGAAAATCGTGATCGTCTGAAACGGCTAGGACCTACGTTGTGTTGTGAAGGCGGATGTTCGTTAGATACAAAGCAGTGCATCGTCTTTTGGGAAGAGCGTACCAACACAAAGAAATAAAAATACACCAGACAAAATGTGGTTTAACTTGTTTTATTCAGACTTTAAAAGTTTGAATGGTTTTGATTTAAATTTTACAGCTAATTGTTCAAGAATTACAAGCATTTGAACAGACGAACTGATCATGTTACAAAATTCTTAATAACCTTTAATGTCAAAAGAAGTCACTTTACAAAGAAACGTTTCGGTACAAAAATGCAATAAACAAATTAACAGAAAGTGAATTACGTCAAAAGAACTACGAAAATCTCCCATTCGCTCTGTTGTGAGTGTGATCAAACTACAAAAATTATTTAAACAAAATAACAATGAAAAACAACACACAATTTACCAAGTAAACATATACAAACAATTTATCAATAAACATCAATAATAAAATGATAATTATTTTCCAAGGCGACACACAGAAACAGGACGAGATTAGGTTTTCGGAAGACCCGAAGACAATCTTTCCTATTCCGCAAGCATAGTACAGGCGGTGTCTTATCGAGAGTACTAACAAATTATGGCCAGATTAAGAGTAACCAACATCTCACCCGCGGAAGACCCGCTAGTTAGGTGAACCCTGACTACCCCGCGAGTCCCACGTAACAAGCTTCCAGCACTGGAGGGTTTTCGAAAGTCAAAAATCAAAGTTTAATTTTGAATTGATCACACTCAAAAAAAAAACATACTAGCATTAACGCGAGAGGCTGTTTGTTATGTTGAGTCTTTTGTGACGAAGAAAATCTAGAAAGGAGAATTGGGTTCGGACAAGTACAGAGCAGCTAAGAAAACAAGGGACATACATAAAATACATAAACATATAAATTTTCAGTTTCAGTTTCAATAAAATACAATGGAAGAGAAAGTCGTGGACTTTAGGAAAAATGTACTCGTTTTTGCTCACGAATGACACAGAGCGGTTCAAAAAGACATTCCCAGTTAATTTGATGTATTTCACAATTTCTTTAAAATCCTATTCTATTTTTAATTCTTCGAACTCAACAGTATAAATTCCTTGAACTGCATCGAATAAAATTCAAGTTCCCAAAAGTATCGGGTTTCCACGAATCTAAACTGTTTCTGCACGTGTCTTATCGGACGGTGGGCGAACACTGATTGAATCCAGACGCTTACGTCAGCGGAAAAACGCGTTACTTTAGAATTGTGCAGAAAATAGCTACTTTACATGAATCCGGAGTGACTTCCTTATTAAAACAACAAATGACAAAAATTATTACATACCAAAAGGTGACAACTCACAAGCGCTTCTACAAGAAGCCCTAAAAGAGTCACTACACTCCCGTCAAAGTCAATGGGTTTAAACAAAAAGAAAATTATTTACAAGATTTTGACAAACTACAAATAACACAAAATGAAAAAATTAAACCAAATAGGAATTAAAATGAACACTTGGAAAAATTTGGCGAAACGCACTCGATAACACAGCACCTTGGTAGTTCCGAAGTCGTACCCAGAATCACTCGCCTCCGGCGTCTCCCGCCTCCTCCGCTGCGGCGGCGGCGAACTACCCAGTCCACCAACTTCTTAACGCAAAAATCCCTGCGGTCGTTGTGGCGCGAAAAGTTTGAAATTTGAATTTGAAGTGGGACACTACAGTCGCCCCCAAGTGTCTTCGGAGCGGAAAGCCTTTCGAGGAGTCCATGTCGATTGGTGGTTTGTTGGTTTGGTGGTTTGGTGGTTTGGTTGAATTAGTCCCGTGAGGGATACACTACCTTGGACAACAGGTAACATTCACCGGTCAAAAGACTCGGCTCTGATGATGCCTGGTCCTAGATGGTGTTCGGAAGGCATGGAGCGCACGGAGACACTTTACTCCTTAGATGGTGGTTCGCTCAAAGGTACATGAAACAGAAAACTTGTGGTAGCATCATTCTCGTTTAAAATATAATTTTAAATTAGTGATGTTATATTTGCCCTTGATGTTATGGTTTTCCGGATCCTTCAAAGTGTACACATTGGGATGTGGTCTGTCCGAGATCTGATAGGGCCCTGAATGGAGAAGAGAAAATTTGGCAGAGATCTTGTTTGCCGCATCTGAAATTGGGTTTTTTCAAACAAATTTGAGGAAGGAAAATTTGAGGGTTTTGAAGCCGCAACCAGACGTGTTCCCTTCTTTAACACGTCCTTCTGGATTTTCCCGGGGGTGTTGGGGGTGGAATCGAAAACGGATTAAATTGCACAGTGGCAGAAGACACGGTTGGCGTTTGTTGGAATTTTTTGAGTGGTCTCTCCACCGATTCGAGCTGAGACTGTTCGGCGAGGAAACCTTGAGCGCGAGAAAGGGTGCGTTCGCTGTATGGAACCAACGACCACACTGCTTGCAATTCTTTTGGCATTAGTCGCATGATCGTAGCTACCATGTCCTCCGTGGACATCGGCAGCAGAAGTGTTGACAACCGATTGAATCGTTGAAAGAAAAAGTCGACAACATTTAATCCGCGTTTAGGGTCAAAAGGTTTGGAAAGTATCTCCATTTGAATTTTCTGGCGCCTCGCTTCCGACCAGAAAAAGGACAAAAATGCCACACGAAAATCTTGAAAATCAATCCAGTGAGTACGATTCGCTGTGGCCCACTCTTCGGCGCGTCTCGAAAGACATTGCATGACCTCGTCTAATTTCTGAGATTGAGGCTGGCGTGATTTTTAAAAAAACAATTCGAATTTCTCAAGAAATTTTAAAGGATTCTCCCGGAAAGAATCCGAGAATCGCGGACGTTCCAAAATGGAGTGTCCTTGAGGAGGTTGGGTTGACACGTGGGGTACATTGGAAAACAGATCGAGCGCCAATTGTTTCCAGTCGGGCTCTCTAGCAATTTCACGACTCACCGTATTACATGCTACTCCAGAAGAGGTACTCGCCCCCACTTCCGGCTGGTTGGTCGCCCCCATTTCCTGCTGGTCAGTCGCCCCCACATTCGTCATTTTCCGAATCTCTTCTTCCATTCGGGCCTTCTCTTGAAGAAGAACGGACAATCGATTTGGATTAATCGGTCCCGGTTGGTCCTTGGGTGTCCTTTTCTTCCTAATTGTTGTTGCTACCAATGGTCCTCCTTTGGAACTTCCGGTGCTCCAGGTGCCACTGGAACTAGCTTGCTTCTTCTTGCCAACCATCTTCGATTGCAGCTTACACCTGTGACGATAACAAACCAGTATGCGTGCAATCAAGTAACAGACGCTCTTTCCACTACGATACACTATCAATGTATCCTGGTCACGGCACCAAAATCTGTAATGATCTGTAACCCAATTCCGCCAAAATTCAAATAAACCGCCAAACTCAAGAACCGCGAACTTTAAAATAAATAAAATGGCCGAAAATCGTGATCGTCTGAAACGGCTAGGACCTACGTTGTGTTGTGAAGGCGGATGTTCGTTAGATACAAAGCAGTGCATCGTCTTTTGGGAAGAGCGTACCAACACAAAGAAATAAAAATACACCAGACAAAATGTGGTTTAACTTGTTTTATTCAGACTTTAAAAGTTTGAATGGTTTTGATTTAAATTTTACAGCTAATTGTTCAAGAATTACAAGCATTTGAACAGACGAACTGATCATGTTACAAAATTCTTAATAACCTTTAATGTCAAAAGAAGTCACTTTACAAAGAAACGTTTCGGTACAAAAATGCAATAAACAAATTAACAGAAAGTGAATTACGTCAAAAGAACTACGAAAATCTCCCATTCGCTCTGTTGTGAGTGTGATCAAACTACAAAAATTATTTAAACAAAATAACAATGAAAAACAACACACAATTTACCAAGTAAACATATACAAACAATTTATCAATAAACATCAATAATAAAATGATAATTATTTTCCAAGGCGACACACAGAAACAGGACGAGATTAGGTTTTCGGAAGACCCGAAGACAATCTTTCCTATTCCGCAAGCATAGTACAGGCGGTGTCTTATCGAGAGTACTAACAAATTATGGCCAGATTAAGAGTAACCAACATCTCACCCGCGGAAGACCCGCTAGTTAGGTGAACCCTGACTACCCCGCGAGTCCCACGTAACAAGCTTCCAGCACTGGAGGGTTTTCGAAAGTCAAAAATCAAAGTTTAATTTTGAATTGATCACACTCAAAAAAAAAACATACTAGCATTAACGCGAGAGGCTGTTTGTTATGTTGAGTCTTTTGTGACGAAGAAAATCTAGAAAGGAGAATTGGGTTCGGACAAGTACAGAGCAGCTAAGAAAACAAGGGACATACATAAAATACATAAACATATAAATTTTCAGTTTCAGTTTCAATAAAATACAATGGAAGAGAAAGTCGTGGACTTTAGGAAAAATGTACTCGTTTTTGCTCACGAATGACACAGAGCGGTTCAAAAAGACATTCCCAGTTAATTTGATGTATTTCACAATTTCTTTAAAATCCTATTCTATTTTTAATTCTTCGAACTCAACAGTATAAATTCCTTGAACTGCATCGAATAAAATTCAAGTTCCCAAAAGTATCGGGTTTCCACGAATCTAAACTGTTTCTGCACGTGTCTTATCGGACGGTGGGCGAACACTGATTGAATCCAGACGCTTACGTCAGCGGAAAAACGCGTTACTTTAGAATTGTGCAGAAAATAGCTACTTTACATGAATCCGGAGTGACTTCCTTATTAAAACAACAAATGACAAAAATTATTACATACCAAAAGGTGACAACTCACAAGCGCTTCTACAAGAAGCCCTAAAAGAGTCACTACACTCCCGTCAAAGTCAATGGGTTTAAACAAAAAGAAAATTATTTACAAGATTTTGACAAACTACAAATAACACAAAATGAAAAAATTAAACCAAATAGGAATTAAAATGAACACTTGGAAAAATTTGGCGAAACGCACTCGATAACACAGCACCTTGGTAGTTCCGAAGTCGTACCCAGAATCACTCGCCTCCGGCGTCTCCCGCCTCCTCCGCTGCGGCGGCGGCGAACTACCCAGTCCACCAACTTCTTAACGCAAAAATCCCTGCGGTCGTTGTGGCGCGAAAAGTTTGAAATTTGAATTTGAAGTGGGACACTACACTTGGGAGACTATGTATTTTAAACGTTCTTGCTCGAAAGTTGTCAAGTTTCCCAAATATTTAATTTTCTTGCGTCCAAACTGCTCCGATGGTGTAAGCTACGACTTGAAATGTTTCCTCAAAGCCAACTGCAAATGGATATTTTAAAGTCACTGCAAGCACAGCCATCTGCGATTTTTATTTTAAATTTTGCGATAAAGCTCACCTTAAAGGAAATAACATCGTTTTGAAAAGAAACTTGCAAGAATATGAAAACTGAATCTAATAATCGAGTTCAAAAGGAGAACTGGAAAAAAAACGGCGTCCAAGAAGCTGTAAAATTTGAAATCTGTTGGTAGACCTGCTCACATAGTTTGACATCTTGCATGGCAATTCATAATCCCAAACGGATTAACCGGCGTACACTTTGAAAGATAAGATACCAACCGGAGATAAATTAATTCCCCAATAAAATCATCACAGTTTTTATTGCAATAAATTATATCGTGTGATCCATTAAATTTCCACTCTAGACAGGCCATGTATTTTAAACGCATGTCGTTTCGTGATCGAAAACTATCAAAACTCTCAAATATTTCATGTTAATGTGTTAAAACTGGTACGGTGGTGTTAGTTACGACATGACTTTTTAAATGTAAGCCAACTCCAATTGGAAATTTAAATGGATACCTTAAAATATGCAGTATGTCACTCTTAACTTAACAAAGTGATAAGATCTTCACTCTGTGCCAAGTCTAGCGCAGTCTTCTTCTCGTTATTCTTCAGCGAGGCGTCAATTCCAGCGTTCACCAAAAACTTCACAACGTCCTTAAAACCTCCAGCAGCCGCCTCATGTAAAGCAGTGTTTCCTCCTGCGTTCCTCGCCTTCAAATCAGCTCCTGAAGAAAGCAACACCTTGATAGCTCCCAGATGCCCCCTAGCAGCCGCTCCAAGCAATGGAGTGTTTCCAGCCACAATCTGATACCGTTTGCCATAACCGAAATAATACGGTTCGATTCTGATTGCACCAACATCCAAAATCACAGGATCGATGTAAGACCCGCGATTTAACAGCTCTTGGAGGATCTCGCAATGACCACCGATCGCAGCTAAATAAACAGGAAGGACGTTCTCAGCACTTCCTCTGTTGACATCGATACCATGATCCAAAAACAGTTTGACGGATTCCAGGTTTCCTTCGGAGATGCTCTCGTGGAGAGGAGTCCATCCTCCGAAGGCAACGAAACTGGGATCGGCGTTGTGGTCAAGAAGAACTCGAACGACCTTCGGGAAGGCCGCTGCGATGAAAAGAGGAGATTCCACGTTGTCGTTGAAATAGTTGACATCAGCACCGGCTGACAACAACTCGAGAGTGCTGAGTTCGTCACGACAAGCGCGATGAAGAGGTGTCCATCGCGAGTTGTCCAACCAGTGGACATCGGCTCCTTTATCTACGAGGATTTTAACGACAGTGTGGCTGGCGCCCAACGCTGCAGAGATAAGAGGAGTCTCTTTGCAGATATCCACACTGTTAACATCAGCTCCGTTGTCGACCAACACGCGGACTGATTCAACATCGCCACAGTTACATGCTCTATGAAGAGCAGTTTCTCCATATTTGTTAACACCGTTGACATCAGCGTTGTTTTCCACCAAAGCCGTGACGATAGAGGAGAGACCTTCAAAGGCTGCTTCTACTAAAGCAGGATGTTTAGCAAAGGTCTTGTTTTTGATGTTTACATCACAGTTGCTTTTGATTAGTTCCAAGACAGCTTCCTCTGATTGATTATTGATGGCGTAAAGCAAAGGAACTCCGAGGTTCACGTCCGCAGAATTATCCACCAGGAGACGGATCAGGTGGACGTCGTTCGAAAAGGCGGCAAGGGAAAGAGGAGTACGTTCGAATTTGTCCAGAGAGTTAACATCCAGACCTTTCTTGATGAGTTCACAGGACATGTCGTAGAGACGATTGTAGACGGAGTGGTGGAGTAGAGTCCATCCCAAAGAGTCTCTGGAGGTCAATCTGTTATCGTCCGAAGAAAAATTCTTGATTTGGTCGAGACTATCGGATGTTACCAACGAAATGGTTGCGTTACAACCTGAAACAAACTCTTGGTTTAAGGGAAAACTACCACTTTTACTCACTCTTTTCAGTTTGGTGACGACACCCTTGAAGAACTTCTTCAATGTCTTTGTATCCACCCTTCCGTGCCAGAGACAAGGGAGATTCGCCATCCCCCTTGAACACTTTCCCCGCGTAACTGTTAACATCTTCAACTTCAACAATAGGAACGTCTACCAGTGACCCATGTTCTACCAAAAGGCGCACCACATCACAGTGCCCCCCTTTAACAGCCAAATGCAACGGAATAACATTTTGGGCCCCAACTGCATTAACATCAGCGTTGCGCTTAACCAACTCCTCCACCAACTCCAAATCGCCGTGTTTTGCAGCGAGATGAAGAGCAGTCCATCCTCCAGACGCCACAATGTTCGGATCAGCTCCGTGCTGAAGAAGTGTTTTTGCACAGTCAGAGTACTCAGATTCGCACGCGGCGTACAAAGGAGTTTCGTTTCTTATATCAAGAGAGTTAACATCCGCTCCGTGTTTGATTAACTCCAGAGTGGCCTCAGGATTACAAGATTCGTGCAAGAACGACAATTTTTGCGAATCGTACTTTTCCAAAGATGCTCCTTTACTTAACAAAACTTTCATCGGCTCTGGATTGTCTTCATGGTAACTCAAACAAACCTGAAGAGGAGTAAAGTCGTACCTGTCGGCAGCATTAACATCGCATCCTGAGTCCACCAGGAAGGCGATGAGGTCACAATTATCCGAGTAACACGCTCTGTGTAAAGCAGTCTCGTTTTGTTCATTCCTGCGGTCTATTTCGCCCCCATGTTCGACGAGGAACTTCACCACCTCCAAGTACCCATAATTCGCTGCGATTATCAGAGGGTAGTTCTGATCCTTTGTTAGATTCACATCGGCGCCTTTTTGTACAAGATAACGAACTACTTCAATGTGGCCTTTTTCGGAGGCGTAGTGAAGAGGAAATCCGGTGTTAACATCAGCTCCGGCTTCTACGAAAAGAGTGGTGAGTTGGATGTTGCCTTTGGAGGCGGCTATCGACAGGGGGGTGCGTTTGAAGTTGTCCGGGACGTTGATGTTTGAAGAATGAAGAAGTTTTTTTACTTCGTTGGTGTCTTGTTGTTCTGTGGCGATGTGCAGGGGGGTCCAACCGAGGGAGGTGCACAGTTGGGAGTCTTAAAAAAACAGAAAATTTAGAGAAACTATAAAAAAAAATATGTGTAGAGAAAATTTTAAGAATCAGAAGAGTTTTCAAGTAAAGTTGGTAGCAGCTCCTAGTAATTTTAATCTGTAGCAGTTGGTAGCACTGTTACCAAGTCTTTTCACCGAATCTGCGGATTTTTGAAGTATTAGAGGAATTATTTTTTTTTCAATGTTCAAACGAATCTAGGGGAATTTTAATGTTTAGGTAACTATAACTTGAATTTCAATGGCGTGATTTATTAAAAAAGCCGTTTTACAAAACAGTGGCGGCCAAAATAAAGCATTTTTCCAGCAGAGAACTTTCCGATTTTTTAAGAGTTTTAAAAATCACTAAGATTTCAAAGAGGTAAAATAGATACCTGTATCGGAAATATGTCAATTTTAATCAATAGATGGCGCCACAAGCAACTGTCAAGTTTTTGATGATAATTTGACAAATGTTACAGTTCTTGTTTGACATTCCCCAAAAATAGCGAGAGTTTAAAAAATCAGCATTGTGTAATTCGCTGAGGTGAAAAACCAATCACATGGCTGTTTTTTAAATTTGGCGCCTACAAAAATTCTCTGCAGGAAAAATGCCCTTTAAGTTATAAATCTGCACTTTGACAGTTATGTACAATATAGTTCGTACAGCGAGAGAATGAATGACAGAAAAGTCATTATATTTAAATACTCGGTAAAAAGTGTAGCGTATAGTTTGTACGGTGAGAGATTGAATGACAGAAAAGTCATTAAATCTACGCGATAAAAAGTGTACCATACGCGCGAAATTTAAAATAACAAAGTAACCCCAGTTACTGACAACCCTGTCAACCCATTTCGCGTAGGAATTTAGTGTTTTTAGTGTATTTTGTAGCATAATTTGCTACCAACCTATATGTCAAATGTCGAAATCTCCCAATCTCACCGGATAAACTATACGCGCGAAATTTAAAATAACAAAATAAGCCCACTTGCTGTCGACCCACTTCGCGTAGGAATTTAGTGCTTTTAGTGTATTTTCCAGCATAATTTGATGCCAAACTATATATCAACTGTCAAGATCTCCCAATCTCTTGCCGGATATACTATAATTATGCATTTATTTCAAGTAGGAATCTTGATGAATTATTTTTGGAAATTTTGAGATAACAAGGTTGGCATCTTTGCTCCCCAGAATTTGACATTTGCCGTTTTTACATGACATTTGATGTGTATTAAGGTCATTTAATTAATTAGTGCGAGCCCTTAAAGAAGTCCAATGTGTATTTTGGATTGCGTTTTCGAATCTCTAAGATTTCTTATCAGTGCTATCAGTAATTACCTATAAAAAGTCCCTTTAGAATTTCACAATATTGCAACATTTGGCCCAAAACGAATTTATTTAAACAATCGAAGATTGTGAGGGTACAAAACTCAACACACTAATTTAAATCACTTTTTTTTATTCTAAGTATTGTCTGACCTTTCGAATTTGAAGGCATCTTGAGCCACACACACGTCCCACCCGACCAGAGGTATAAAAACAATCCTTAGTCACCGGCCCTTCCCTAACTACGCCACTGCCGTTATCTCGCGCATGCGCTCTTCAACACGAACTGTCACTGTCACTTTGACAGACATGACACATTTGTTATTGTTCTAAAAACTTGCAAATTCCTTCGAACACAGTTAGCCTTGAAAGAGATTTGTTTACACTTTTCACAGTGACCAGTGGTTGTTCAACTTCTTAGACGCGCATCTAACATTGTCACGGTAAATTTCAATCGCACTAAATTTGAGGTCAATTAACTAAAATCCATTATTTTAGATGCCGATTCTCTACAGTGTTATTTCTCGGGGAAATACTGTCCTAGTTAGATACGCTTCGTGTGCGGGCAATTTTGCTGAAGTTACCGAGCAAATCATTGGAAAGATACCAGAGCATGATGAGAAACTTACTTATTCTCATGGGAATTACCTATTTCATTACATTTCTGAAAATCAGATTATCTATATGTGTATCACTGATGATGTGCGTCGTAAAACTCGACATTCCAATAGTAATTTTGTTTACTTTTAGGAGTTTGAGAGGTCACGGGCGTTTCTATTCCTCAATGAGATCAAAAGAAGATTCAAAACTTCATATGGGGAGCCCTCAAACAGCGCCATTGCATACGCCATGAATTCGGAATTTTCCAGAGTCCTAGCAAACGAAATGAAACATTATTCAGAATCACATGACGTTGATACAATTTCCAGAGTTCATGGAGAATTGGATGAGTTGAAGAATATCATGGTCAAGAATATAGGTAATGACGTCATAAACTTGACCCATTAATTATCTCATTTATCTCAGATAACGTGGCAATGAGAGGGGAAAGACTGGAGCTTTTGGTAAACAAAGCGGAAAATTTGAACAGCGGCGTACGTATCAATCATTTCCTGAGTTTCCCTGACTAAAGATTTTTCATTTTCCAGTCTGTTACCTTCAGGAAAACTAGTCGAAACTTGGCGCGTTCCATGTTCTGGAAAAACGTGAAACTTTATTTTATCATTGGAGGAGTTGTTCTTGTGATTGTTTACTTTATTGTTTGTATGGCTTGTGGAGGACTTCTTTGGCAAAGTTGCCTTGCTAAGAAGTAAACGTTTTAATTCTTAATCGGTCAAAATTTTATCTTATGTACATATAATATTATAGTGTTATTATCATAGTAAAGACACTATTTTGTATGTTAAGTTTACTCATGTTAATTTATAATTTTCTAAGTAGCCAAAGTATTGTTATATAAATAAAGCAATTTGCAAGTGTTTTTTGGTGTTATTCTCCAATACAAAACCTTTAGGAGGCCCAACATGTTGGCAGCACTGTTTAAATAATTTCGTTTTCATGCAGGAACAACAGTCTGAAGTACACGACCTGCTTAGATTACAAAGTTTCCAAAGCCTGCTTAGATTAGTCAGTCTCCAAATCCGGCTTCAATTTAGACAGATCAAGGCCTACTTAGATTAGACAGTATCCAAAGCTTGTTTAGATTAGACAGTCCAAAGCTTGCTTATATTAGGCAGTCGCAAGGCCTGTTTACATTAGACAGTCTTCAAAGCCTGCTTAGATTAGACAGTCTTCAAAGCCTACTTATATTAGACAGTCGCAAGACGATCTATTTAGAATTAAACAGTCTCCAAAGCCTCCTTAGATTAAACACTTCAAAGCTTGCTAGATTAGATTGTCTAAAAAAGCTGCTTAGATTATTAGGCAGTCTCCAAATCTCGATAACAATTAGTTTAGACAGTCCAAGACTTGCTTAGGTATATTAAACAATCGCAAGGCTTGCTTAGATTAGACAGTCTCCAAAGCCTGCTTAGATCGTTTCTAAATATGTATATCAACGATCACATGAATAGAAAGTATGAATTTTTAAAGAAATAAAAAATAAAAACGTACATAATATGTATTATACATACATAAATACATACATCGTATTTTTTATGCTTTTTTTAAAATATTTTGCATAAGAATACATATTAGTCAACAAATTTTGAAAAAAAAATGTACCAAAAAAGTGGAAATCTAAATCTTATTGTAATCTAAAGTAGAATGTTTTTTCGATTTTAAATTACAAACTTCTTGAGAAAAAGAGAGCAATTTTAAGAATTTTTATTTAAAGATCCACCCTTTCTTCGTAACAAAATGGAGAAATCGGATTAAAACCCAAAAAAGAATTTTGCCATTGGCTGGGATTATCTTTATCGTGTGTTTTTTGTTACAAAAATTTTTGACAATTTTTTCTCATCTTTCCTTAATTATTTTAAATTATTTTAGCATCTTTACGATTTCTTAGAATTCTGTAAAATTGCAGAGTATTTTAGATACATTCATTGGCTAGATGTTTCAAACTCTTTATTGGACGAATTTCTAAGCTAATTAAATCATGCACCAAATAGAATTACTTTATTGAATTTAATTCTTGATTTTTTATATGACATCTAAAATCTTTGACAATTTTTTTTCGTTTTTTTTTTAATTATTTAGAATTGTTTTAGCATCTTTAAGATTCTCTAGAATTCTGAAGATTGCAGAGTTTTTTAGAAGCATTTCAAAGTCTTTTCGAAAAATGTTTTAGGATCCATCGATTTGTTTAGATTAGTTTAGAGACTGTAAAGTCTTTGAGGTCCTTGGAAAGTTTGTAGGGACTTTAAGATCTTCTGGAATTCTGCGAGCTTCATTGAGAGCCTCTAAAATTATTTTAGATTTTTTAAGATTCATTTAGATCGTTAAGAATCCTGAAGATTTCTTTGAAAATTCTGGAAAACTGGAAGCTCGATTGCGATTTTCAAAAAGTAAAACAGTTCCAATACCTGAGGATCCTTTGAGTTTTTTTGAATCCTTTATGAATCGCCCATCCCCAATAAAAACCGCTCCATGAATGAACCCGTTACTACTTTACTAGAATCGCCTTCCATAAATCGTACAAAAGGTGACTCCACTGTGATGCAGCCCCCGATCGATGTCGCACCCTTTCACCTTCCAGCGCGTGGTCTCACCCCGCATCTCCTACCCTCTGGTGGTACACACCCCCTACTCCACGAAGGATGTATAGCTATGTCGTTGACTCCGCTGCAGCTTACACATAAAAGAGAGCCGAGCGTCAGTGGAGTGCGGACGGTGTCGGTGTTGGAAACGTTACGATGTAAGAGCTAAAATGCGTGAAATCTCGCACTGAATCTTATTGCACTTCTTAGAAGGAAGAGACGGATTTTATCGATTAGAAAAGTCTGAGTGATGTGAGTTGGAGTAACAGGATTCGACTGTAGTACCGTTTGGTACTACCAGGTCAAAGAAAAAAAGAAGAATGTTAAAGCGGAAGTGTGTGTTCGTCCGGGAATAATAAATCGATAATTACGATGGATGATAGCTCCCCGGATTTAAGTCTCAAGTTGAGACGGGGGTCCAGTGACTCCAGGGATTCCTTTTATATGGATTTCGATAAAGGAATTGATTCTGATATTGAGGAGATGGCAACTACTTCTGCCGCTGACCTCGGGGACACTACTGCCGATACCACGGCAACCCCCACCGCTCTGGGGCACGGGAAGACTGAGGGAGAAAGGTACGTGATTTAGTGTATCTGTTTACAGAAAATCCCACACTTTCGGATTAAATTGCTTCTTCGATCCGCCAGTTCTTGTTTCACCTTATAAGGACGAAAGAGATGCTAATAACGGAATTTGATATGATTTATAGGCTTGTTTCCTATTAGTTCTACATCTTGGAAATGACAACAATTTGAGCTTTTCTGAGCGGAAAATTATGTTTTTTTAACATGCTATTCGTCGGAATGTATATTTTACAAAAGCTTTCACACCCAAACCCAAATAAGCCAGGGGATAGAAAAACATAATTTATCGCTCCCCGTGCTTCCCATTTGTATCTTCTGGAAAAGAGAGATAACTAAGGAACATGTTGCGGTCCGAAATGCAATGAAAATACTCAGTTTTACCCCAAATCCACGTCGTATTTAGGGGTTGGGCTTGTTAATTAGTTGGAATGGTCAAATCGTGGATTCAGTAAATGAGGGCTGTTAGTACTAAAATTTGCTTTAATTAACTGAAATTGCGCGAAAACACGAAAGCTGTGTTTTCCATCAGAGCATTCGAGAGTTTTAAGACTTGGTGTAGTTAACAAACAGGTTCAAATCCAAATTTCGAAATTGTTTGGGAAAATTTTGGGTCGCTCCACAACAGATTTTTTTTTTTAAATTTGACATATTTGCTCTATAATTTTGCAGTTTAATTGGTGCAGTTGGCAAGCGGGTTCAAAGTAATAACTCCACCAAAATTTACTGTTTTAGCATCACACATTTTGAAATTATAGCGATTATAAGAAAGTTTAGGAAATTTTCGGGTAGTTCTTTAAAAGACATTTTTTAAAATTTGATGTATTTGTTCTACAATTTTGTAAATTAGTACAGTTAATAAATGGGTTCGAAGTAGAAACCCTACCAAATTTTACTCCTCTAGCTTTACAGATTTCAAAATTATAGCGTTTATAAGAAAGTTTTGGAAAATTGTCGACAGCTCTTAAAAAAAAAAAATTAAAAATTGGCTCTATGTGTCCTTATAATTTTGTAAGTTAGTACAGTTAATATACGGGTTCAAAGTAGTAACCTTACCAAATTTGACTCCTCTAGCGTCACACATTTCAAAATTATAGCGATTATAAAAAGGTTTTGGAAATTTTTGGATCGTTTTTTAAAAGAAAATTTGTAAAATTGAACGCATTTATGCTATAATTTTATAAGTTGGTATAGTTAATAAACGGGTTCAAAGAAGTAACCTTACCAAATTTTACTCCTCTAGCAATACATATTTCAAAATTATAGCGATCATAAGAAAGTTTTGAAAATTTTTATTTCGTCCTTCAAAAAAAATTGTAAAATTTTACTTATTTGTCCTATAATTTTGCAAGTTGGTATAGTTAATACACAGGCTTAAAGTAGTAATCTTTCTAAATTTTACTTTTCTAGCATTACACATTTCGAAATTATAGCGTTCAAACGAAAGTTTTGTAAATTTTTAGATAGTCCTTTTAAAAAAAATTCAAATTTGAAGTATTTATCCTATAATTTTGTAAGTTGGTACAGTTAATAAACGGGTTCAAAGAAGTAACGTTACCAAACTTTACTAACGTAAAGTAAAGTAAAGTTTTGGAAATTTTTGGATCGACTTAAAAAAAAAATAAAATTGGACGCCTTTATCCAATAATTTTGTAAGTAGGTACAGTTAATAAACAGGTTCAAAGTAGTAACTTTACCGAATTTTATTTCTGTAGCATGACACATTTTGAAATTATAGCGTTCATAAAAATGTTTTGGAAATCTTTGGATCAACCTTTAAAAGAAAATTTGTAAAATTTGAGGCGTTTTTCCTATAATTTTGTAAGTTGGTGTAGTTAATAAAGAGGTTCAATTGAGTAACCGTACTAAATTTTATTCTTTTAGCTTCACACATTTCGAAATTATAGCGTTTATAAGAAACTTAAAAAAAAATAGAAAATTTTACGTCTTTATTCTATGGTTCTTTAAATTTTATTCTGAAATTATAGCAATAGTACAAAGCTTCTTTTCCAACCGATTTAGTTCTTTTAGCTTATCGCTTATCATTACGGCCCTTTTATAGTCTCTTCTAGCCTTTCCGTTCCCGATAAATAACTCGCTATATTTTATAGTAAATGGCGCAGAACGCCGATAATTCCCGTCATAAACGTGTCACCCGTCACCCTCTGCAGCGACGACCGTTCCCTGACCTATTGATTCCTCTCTTTTGAAAACCAATTGTTTACTTTCATTTCGCAATGAATTTCCCTCGTGAAAACTCGAAAGTAAATCCTTTTTAATAGGATAAACTTTTTCCACCTAAACCAGTTTTAGCAACTTACCCTTTCCGCCCTTTCTGTTCAATGAATTATGTTAAAGTTCGCTGACCCTATAATCGCAACTTGTAGTAACATTTTCCACCCCGACTTTTTCCACTGGAAAGAATATAATTGCATGCTCTGAGAGCTTCCGAACAAAAAGTGGAATTCTTTACACGTGGTCGAGGACTTAAAGCTTCATTATTTGCCACCGCATGTGGGAAACAATTCGCTCACTTTTAATGATTTGATTTAACTCAATGGAATAATTGCCTCATCAGGTTTAGTTACCCTTCAGTTTGTCTAGGGCCGCGATGGAACGACATGGTTAACCCGCACGTCGAAGGCCATTAAAGGTAACAATAGTTTTTATATACAGCAGCTGACAATTTCGGAGAGTTCTTTTTCTTTACTATTTTTAACACGGAAATAATTTGTTGGACACATGTGGCTTGGTCTTCGAGTGCTTTCATTTAAATTTAGGTTCTTCTAAAGAGGAAATTACTACGACATCTGCACGATGGAAGTTTTTTGTTACTTTTAGAGCCTCTGAAACAGATTTGCGACCGAAAAAATTGGAGTTTTTGAAGTTTTGTCATCTAAACCGCTCTTATCTTAATTTATTAAAAAAAAATCAAGGAGCTGAGTTTCTTAAGGCCTGTAACTCTGATAATTTTAATGTTATGGTAATCAAATGTGGGGATGTTACTAATTTAGACTTGATTATTGGCTGCTCCAAATTTTAAAATTATAGAGCGAAATGGACTGATTTTATAGATTTTTTTATATTTTGCTGAATCGAAAATCAAAAAATTTTTTTTAGCGATATAACTTTGACAATTCTGATGCTATGGGTATCAAATTTGGGGAGGTTACCAATTTGGATTTAGTTAGTTTTTGTGCCAAACTTCAAAACTGTAAGTCAAATAAAATAAATTTTGGACTTTTTATTCTGAAGGAGAATCGAAAAAACCAATATTGAAGCTTGTAATTTTGGCAATTTTAACGGTATCGCAATCACATTGGAGGAGGTTTCTTATTTGGACTTACTTATAAACCGTGTCAAATTTCAAAATTATAGAGTAAAAAGGACGGATTTTACAGAATTTTTCATTATTTTATTGAATCGAAAACCGACTTTTTTTTATTAACGGTATAACTTTGACAATTCTGATGCTATGAGTATCAAATTTGCGGAGGTTACTAATTTGGATTTAGTTAGTATTTGTACCAAATTTTAAAATTGTAAGTCAAATAAGATAAATTTTGGACTTTTTATCCTGAAGAAGAATCGAAGAAACAAATACTGTAGCTTGTAACTTTGGCAATTTTAAAGATATCGCAATCAAATTTGGGGAGGTTACTGATTTTGACTTAGTTATAAACTGTGTCAAATTTAAAAATTATACAGCAAAAAGAATTGATTTTGTAGTTTTTTTTTATATTTTGCTTAATCGAAAACCAATTTTTTTTTATTAACTGTGTAACTCGGACAATTTTAATACTATAGTAACCAAACTTGGGGAGGTTACTAATTTGGATTTTTTTATAAACTGTATTAAATTTCAGAATTATAGGGGGAAATGGATTGATTTTATAGTTTTTTATAAATATTTTGTTGAATCGAAAACCGATTTTTTGTATTAACGGTATAACTTTGACCATTCTGATGCTATGGGTATCAAATTTGGGGAGGTTACTAATTTGGACTTAGTTATAAGCTGTACCAAATTTCAAAAATTTTAGAGCAAAAACGACTGATTGTATATATTTTTTTATATTTAGTTGAATCGAAAACATATTTTTTTTATTAACAATGTAACTCTGCCAATTTTAACGTTATAGTAACCAAATTTGGGAAGATTACTAACTTGGACTTGGTTATTAATTGTACCAAATTTCTTAATTTTAAAGCAAAAGCGACAAATTTTTTTGAAATATGTTTCTTTTGGAGAAACGACAACCATTTTTTTTTAACGGTGTAACTCCTACAATTTTAACGCTATGGTAATCAAATTTGAAGAGGTTACTAATTTAGACTTTATCATAAACTGTACTAATTTTCAAAATTGTAAAGTAAAAAAGGCGAATTTTATAGAAATTCTTGTATTTTGTAAAATTAAAAACTGATTTTTTTTAATAGCGGTGTAACTCTAACAATTGTAACACTATAGTAACAAAATTAGGGGAGGTTACTAACTTGGACTTAGTTATTAAGTCTACCTAATTTTAAAATTATAAAGCAGAAAAGACTAATTTTATATATTTTTTTTATATTTTGCTGAATAGAAAACTAATTTTTTTTATTAACGGTGTAACTCTGGCAATTTCAACGCTATGGTAATCAAATTTTAGAAGGTTACTAATTTCGACTTAGTTATAAACTATACCAAATTTCAAAATTATCAAGCAGAAGGGACTGATTTTACAAATTTTTGTTTCTTTAGAAAAGATAAAACTGAGAAAAATATTTATTACTGGTGTAACTCCGTCAATTTTAACGCCAAAGCAATCAAATGTGGGGAAGTTACTAATTTCGAGTTGCATATTAACTCCGTTAAATTGCAAAATTGTAAGTCAAACAACATAAATTGAGGAAATTTTATTCTGAAGATAAACTCTGACAATTGTAACACCACTCAATCATCATTATCTGGGGATTTTTTTCTAGTTTTTTTCTCAAAATTTTGACGTTTTGGAGAAAACAAGATGCAGATTTAGAATCGGCAGTAAAAGGCCAATTAGAGCCGCCACTCATTAAAACTATCCTCGAGTTCTAAAATCGGAAATCTACCGCGTTTTCTTTTATTTGACTTTACAATTAATCGCCAATTGTCTTCTTGGTGCAAATGATCAGCGTTTGTTCTCGCTCGAGAGTGAACGCTTCAATTAAGGGCTTCATCCTTTGTCTCCCCAAACATTACCAGTAACAAATAAGGGATGTTTATCTGTCATTCCAACTGCCACGTTTCCTAAAATAGCACCAACTCAAACTGTTATGTTATTGATTACATTCAATTCAACTCGTGTCATTCCTATCTTTCCCTCATAAATCCCGACTACCATTGGGGCGCAACACGACTTTTCATTAATTGTCATTTTATTTGCAGTTGGCCGACGATCCCTCCCCAAAACATGAGCGGGGGCAGTCGAAGCAGTGCACTTGGGGGTGGTGACCCTCTTCTGCCGTCTCCAGCATCCCCTTCTGCTGTCATAGTATCACCAGAAACGTTGAGTCATCACTCTTCTCCTTCGAAATCCTCTAAACCAACCGCACATGTTCACATAGCCTCGCCCCCGAAGTAACACGAAGACGACGTCGAAATTTTCATAGTCATAAATTATCCCGTTTCAGGATTCTGTCACCTGGCCCCTTAGCCGTCGCTCCATACGGCTACCATCACCAGTTTCCCGTGATGAGACGACTTTCCCGGGCCGAAAAACAGATAGAATGGAGGCAACTGGGGGCGTAAGTTTAATTAGACACGAATTAAGAGATACAGTTCTGTTTACGGGTCATTGTTGGAGTCTTAAACTGATTAGACTCACGAGGGTTGTCTTGAGATATTGATTTTTCCGGTGCGCGGATCTCCCCTTCAAGAGTACGAAAGCGACGTGTTGTTGAGTGTGTCGGCAATAATTTCAATCATCTTTGAATATGCGAGGACACGAACTTGGGGGGGCGATAAAGTTCAGATGTGTTTCTCGGACTGTTTTTTAGCACGGTTCGCATGAGCTATTCGCGTCCATAAAAACGGAAGTGGATTCGCGGAAATGGACCTTTTTATAACACACCACTGGCGACTTTTATGAAATTCTATATATTTTAGTGGTCCAAAAATAAAAAGCGAGGGCCGCGGAAAAATGAGGTCCACCGAAATCCGAGGGCCACCACGTTTCCATCTATAAAATGGACCTTCTTAACACACCACTGGCGATTTTTATCGATAATTAACTCTTGTAAATTCTCGCTACACTAAAAATTTTTGCCTTTTGCTTCATAATTAACCGTTGGATCTTGCTAAAAACTTATTATAGCTTGCGAATACAGCCTTCAAAATTGTCTGTCCAACAGAAATCGTCATTTTGGATCAAATATAAGTGGTTTTTTTTGTATTTTTTTTTGTTTTTTTGCACATTTCTGCTAATTTCTCCATAATTAACCGAAGAATCTTGCTAAAAATCACTATTTAATGTAGTTCAACTTCTTCTCTGCGAATACAGCCTTCAAAACAGTCTGTCGATGTCAGAAATCGTTATTTCGCTTCAAATATGTGATTTTTCAAATTTTTTTTTTCTTTTTATGCTCATTTCTGTCGAGATCTCCATAATTAACTTTTGGATCTTGCTAAAAAAATCTATTTTATGTACGTATTTTGATCTTTACTTTGCGAATACAGCATTTAAAATCGATAGCCGAAATCGTCGTTTTGCTTTAAATATAAGTAATTTTTTGGTTTTAATGCACATTTCTGCCAATTTCTCTATAATTTACCTCTATTTTGCAAATACAGTCTTCAAAACTGCCTGTCTCTAACAGAAATCGTCGTTTTGCTTCAAATATACGTAGTTTTTCAACGAATTTTTTGGTTTTCTTGCACATTTTTTCAGATTTCATCATAATTCACCGTTGGATCTTGCTAAAAACTTTTTATTTAATGTATTTTGTCCTTTAGTTTGCAAATTCAGCTTTCAAAACCGTCTGTCTATAACAGAAACAGTCATGTTGCTTTAAATACAAGTAATTTTTCGATGAGTTTTTTGGTTTTTATCCACATTTCATGCGATTTTTTTATGATTAATTTTATATATTAAAGTGCTTCAAAAATAAAAAACGGGGACCGCGAAAAAATGAGGTTCCATCCATAAAATGAATCTTTTTAACACACCACTGGCGAATTTTATTGATAATAATCTCCTATAAATTCCCCAAGTATTCGCGCATTTTCGCCATACTGAAAAATTTCGCTTTTTCCTTCATAATTAATCGTTGGATCTGTCTATTACAGAAATCGTGAATTTGGTTCAATTATAAGTGATTTTTTGACATTTTTTTTCAGTTTTTCTGCACATTTCTGCCAACTTTTTCATAATTAACCGTTGAATCTCAAAATTTGAATTGAACCATTGACAATTGAATCTCAAAATTTTAGAACATGGAATACAGATTTTAGAAAAATTTATTTTAGGACGAACCAAAAATTTTCTACTTTTTTTTTATTCAAATTCGTATTTTTGTAATTTTTTAACTTATGGCAATTAAATTTGGGGAAGTTACTACTTTTAAAGTCTTTATTAACTGTGCCAAAATGCAAAATTTTAGAACATGGAATTCAGATTTTAGAAAATTGTATTTTAGACCGAACCAAGATTTTTTAACTTTTTTTATTAAAATTTGTATTTTTGTTAGTTTTTATCTTTTGGCAATGAAATTTACGGAGGTTACTATTTTTAAAGTCATAATTAACTGTGCCAAAGTGCAAAATTTTAGAACAATGAATACACATTTTATAAAAATTTATTTTAGGACGAACCAAAAATTTTCTACTTTTTTTATTAAAATTCGTATTTTTGTTAGTTTTTAACTTATGGCAATTATATTGGAGGAGGTTAATACTTTTAAAGTTTTTATTAACTGTGCCAAAGTGCAAAATTTTAAAACATGGAATTCAGATTTTAGAAAATTTCATTTTAGGACGATCAAAAAATTTTCAACTTTTTTTTATTAAAATTTGTATTTTTGTTAGTTTTTAACTTAAGGCAATGAAATTTGGGGAGATTACTACTTTTAAAATCATTATTAACTGTGTCAAAGTGCAAAATTTTAGAACATGGAATACAAATTTTAGAAAATTTTATTTTAAGACGAACCAAAAATTTTCGGCTTTTTTTTTATTAAAATTTGAATTTTTCTTAGTTTTTAACTTATGGCTATAAAATTTTGGGAGATTACTACTTTTAAAGTCATAATTAACTGTGCCAAAGCGCAAAATTTTAGAACATGGAATACAGATTTTAGAAAAATTTATTTTAGGACGAACCAAAAATTTTCTACTTTTTTTTTATTCAAATTCGTATTTTTGTAATTTTTTAACTTATGGCAATTAAATTTGGGGAAGTTATTACTTTTAAAGTCTTTATTAACTGTGCCAAAATGCAAAATTTTGGAACATGGAATTCAGATTTTAGAAAATTTTATTTTAGACCGAACCAAAAATTTTTAACTTTTTTTATTAAAATTTGCATTTTTGTTAGTTTTTAACTTTTGGCATTGAAATTTAGAGAGGTTACTATTTTTAAAGTCATAATTAACTGTGCCAAAGTGCAAAATTTTAGAACATGGAATACAAATTTTATAAAAATTTATTTTAGGACGAACCAAAGATTTTATACTTTTTTATTAAAATTCGTATTTTTGTTAGTTTTTAACTTATGGCAATTAAATTGGAGAAGGTTAATAATTTTAAAGTTTTTATTAACTGTGCCAAAGTGCAAAATTTTAGAACATGGAATTCAGATTTTAGAAAATTTTATTTTAGAACGATCAAAAATTTTCAACTTTTTTTTATTAAAATTTGTATTTTTGTTAGTTTTTAACTTAAGGCAATGAAATTTGGGGAGATTACTACTTTTAAAATCATTATTAACTGTGTCAAAGCGCAAAATTTTAGAACATGGAATACAGATTTTAGAAAATTTTATTTTAGGATGAACCAAATATTTTCTACTTTTTTATTAAAATTAGTATTTTTGTTAGTTTTTAACTTATGGCAATGAAATTTGGGGAGGTTTCTACTTCTAAAGTCTTTATTAACTTTGTCAAAGTGCAAAATTTTAGAACATGGAATACAGATTTTAGAAAATTGTATTTTAGAACGAATAAAAAATTTACAACTTTTTGGTTTTCATACACATTTCTGCCAATTTCTCGATAATTTACCGTTTCATCTTGCTAAAAACTTCCTATATAATGTATTTTTAACTCTATTTTGCAAATACAGTTTTCAAAACTGTCTGTCTGTAACAGAAATCGTCGTTTTGCTTCAAATATACGTAATTTTTCAACAAATTTTTAGTTTTTTGCACATTTTTCCAGATTTCTCCATAATTCACAGTTGGATTTTGCTAAAAACTCACTATTTAATGTAGTTCAACCTCTTCTCTGCGAATACAGGCTTCAAAACCGTCTGTCGATGTCGGAAATCGTCATTTTGCTTCAAATATGTGATTTTTCACATTTTTTATTCTTTTCATGGACATTTTTGTCGATATCTGCATAATTAACCGTTGGATCTTGCTAAAAAATTCTATTTTATGTATTTCGACCTCTACTTTGCAAATACAGCCTTCAAAATCGTCTGTGGATAGCAGAAATCTTTGTTTTGCTTCAAATAAAATTAATTTTTTGATTTTCATGGACATTTTTGCCAATTTCTCCTTAATTTACCGTTCCATCGTGCTAAAAACTTCCTATATAATGTATTTTAGCCACTATTTTGCAAATTCAGTCTTCAAAACTGTCTGTCTATAACAGAAGTCGTCGATTTGCTTTAAATAATACGTAATTTTTCAACAAATTTTTTGTTTTTTTTTGCACATTTTTCCAGAGTGCTCCAAAAATAAAAAACGGGGGCCGCGAAAATATGAGATCCATTGAAATCCGAGGGCCACCACGTTTCCATCCATAAAATGGACCTTTTTAACACACCACTGGCGACTTTTATTGATAATAAACTCCTATAAATTCCCCAAGTTTTCGCGCATTTCTCGCCACACTGAAAATTTCATGCATAAAACAATCTTCCATTTAAAGAGGCGCAACCCTCATATTGCAAGAGACAAGCTTGGAAGGCAATTCCGCCGCTTATTAAAACCGATCCGTTACCTCCACGTTTTTCCTCTGCAGCAATTACGATTTAAATTTCCAGGTTGATTGCTCTATTGCAGGGACGCTTTGGCGACGACTTTGTCAGCGCTGTACGGGAAATTGCTGGTGGTGATGGGAACGGCGTTTCCGATGGCGGAAGTGATTTCAACTTATATTCCTCCGTCGTTCTACGAAGCCTACTATCTTTATCTCTACATCGGCAGTATGTTCTTCCTCCTATACATGTACACAGTGCTGCTCCGAGACAAAAGGAAGAGAAAACGCGAACTCAAAGCCAACAACAGTAAGACAAAGAATGTAAATGATCGGTGTAACCTTTCCTTGCAGAAACTTCCAAAAGCGAGAACGAAGAGAGCATAACGGACGAATCCGATAATGATACAGGGGAAACCAGCGGCGATACTGCCAGCTCTCAGATGTACAATCGACCGCGGAGGGCGTCTTTAGCGGCGGTCACCAAGCAGAACCATTATGGGAGCTTTTATCTCCGCATGGGGGCTGTCGGTAATGATTCAACTCAAACAAGAGGCTAGTTTTCGACGTGCTAAACGTGTCTTTGCAGCTTTTGGAATCGGAAGCATGATTTACTCAGGGCTGGAATTTGGACAATACTTTGAACTTGAAAGGGACACCAAATGCCACAACGTCTTATTGGCGTTGACGCCGGCCACTAGGATGGCGTTTATTTTTATACAAATGTATTTCATCTTTTTGAATAACGAGGTAAGCACCGTGACGCCCTCACTGGCGGTCTCGCGGAAGCTCTTTATTGATTTTCAAGCGCTCTCTGTTGGCTGAGGAATGCAAAGGGCGAGTTTTTTGAACTTCAAGTAAATTTTTGACGATTTCTCTATAATTAACCGTCCATTCTTGCTGAAAACTTACTATTTGATGTATTTCAAGCTCTTCTTTGCGAATTCAGCCTTCAAAATCGTCTGTCGATAGCAAAAATCGTCACTTTCCTTCAAATCTAAGTGATTTTTCCACGATTTTTTTGGTTTACATGCACATTGTTGTCGATTTCTTTATAATTAACATAATAATAAAAATTTTAGAAAATTTTATTTTAAACCAAACCAAAAACTTTTTTTGATTAAAATTCGTATTTTTGTTAGTTTTAAAGTTATGACAATGAAATTTTGGGAGGTTACTACTTCTAAAGCGTTTATTAACTGTGCCAAAGTGCAAAAGTTTAGATCAAGAAATACAGATTTAAGAAAATTTTATTTTAGGACGAACCAAAAATTTTTAACTTTTTTTTATTAAAATTCAAATTTTTGTTAGTTTTTAACTTATGGCAATGAAATTTGGGGAAGTTACTACTTTTCACGTCTTTATTAATTGGGCCAAAGTAAAAAATTTTAGAACATCGAATTCAGATTTAGAAAATTTTATTTTAGGACCAACCAAAAATTTTCAACTTTTTTTTATTAAAATTCGAATTTTTGTTAGTTTTTAACTTATGGCAATGGAATTTGGGGAAGTTACTACTTTTCACGTCTTTATTAATTGGGCCAAAGTGAAAAATTTTAGAACATCGAATTCAGATTTTAGAAAATTTTATTTTAGGACTAACCAAAAATTTTCAACTTTTTTTTATTAAAATTCGTATTTTTGTTAGTTCTTAACTTATAGTAATGAAATTTGAAGAGGTTACTAATTTTAAAGTCTTTATTAACTGTACCAAAATGCAAAATTTTAGAACATGGAATACAGATTTTAGAAAATTTTATTTTAGGACGAACCAAAAATTTTCAACTTTTTTTTATTAAAATTTGTATTTTTGTTAGTTTTTAAGTTATGACAATGAAATTTGAGAAAGTTATTACTTTTAAAGTGTTTATTAACTGTGCCAAAGAGCAAAAGTTTAGAACAGGAAGTACAGATTTTAGAAAATTTTATTATTTTAGGACGAACGAAAAACTTTCTACTTTTTTTTATTAAAATTCGTATTTTTGTTAGTTTTTATTTTATGGCAATAAAATTTGGGGAGGTTTTTACTTTTTAAGTCTTTATTAACTGTGGCTAATGTGCAAAATTTTAGAACATGAAATACAGATTTTAGAAAATTTTATTTTAAGACGAATCAAAAATTTTCAACTATTTTTGATTAAAATTTATATTTTTGTTGGTTTTTAACTTATAGCAGTGAAACTAGGGGAGGTTACTACTTCTAAAGTCATTATTAACTGTGCCAAAGTGCAAAATTTTAAAACATAAAATACAGATTATAGAAAATTTCATTTTAGGGCGAACCAAAAATTTTCAGTTTTTTTTATTAAAATTTGTATCTTTGTTAGTATTCAAGTTATGACAATGAAATTTGGGGAGGTTACTAATTTTAAAGTTTTTATTAACTGTGCCAAAGTGTAAAACTTTAGAACAAAAATAAATATTTTAGAAAATTTGATTTTAAACCGAACCAAAAATTTTCAACTCTTTTTTATTAAAATTCGTATTTTTGTTAGTTTTTAAGTTATGACAATGAAATTTGAGGAAGTTATTACTTTTAAATTGTTTATTAACTGTGCCAAAGCGCAAAAGTTTAGAACAGGAAGTACAGATTTTAGAAAATTTTATTTTAGGACGAACGAAAAACATTCTACTTTTTTTATTAAAATTCGTTTTTTTGTTAGTTTTTAACTTATGGCAATAAAATTTAGGGAGGTTTCTACTTTTAAAGTCTTTATGAACTGAGCCAAAGTGCAAAATTTTAGAACATGAAATTTAAATTTTAGAAAATTTTATTTTAGGACGGACGAAAAACTTTCAACTTTCATGCACTTTTTTCTTGAATTTTTTTATGATTAACCAATTGTTGGATCTTGCCAAAAACTTTCTATGATATGTATTTCGACCTCTATGTTTCGAAAACAGAGTTTAAAATCGTCTGTCGATAGCAAAAATCGTCATTTTGCTTAAAAAAAAAGTGTATCATTGACGATTTTTTGGTTTTCATGCACATTACTCCCAATTTCTACATAATTAACCATTGAATCTTGCTAAAAACTCACCATTTGATGTATTTCAACTTTTTTTTGCGAATGCAGCTTTCAAAACTCTCTGCCTATATCAAAAATCGTCATTTTGCTTCAGGTATAAGTGATCTTTTGACGAGTTTTGTGGATTTTTACCGATTTCTCCAGTAACTGTTAGATTTACTACAAATAGGTTTGAGATGGCCCTTCAAAGGGAGCATTGTATAGGGCGGTTTTGGGGCTCAGTTATTAATTTGAGCAAGGCGACCTTGACGTTTTTTTCCCTTTTTTGCTACAAAAGTGTTTTCGGTGGATAGAGAAAAAAAGCCAGAAAAATATTGTGATTCTCAAATTTTTTGCAGCAAATGCGAGTGTACCGCCACAAAGTCGCTGCCCGATTCGGCCTGATGCACATGATCGGCACGAACCTCTCGGTCTGGCTGAACGTGTTGGTCCAAGAAACGAAGCACGAAATCCTCACGTTCTACAACCCCGAGAACAACTCGCTGCGGATCTCCCATAGAATTCCGTACAAAAGTAACATTTTGGGCCTTCCCGCCGTCCCCATGGACCATCCTCCAGAGGCCCACGGCCATCACATCATCGCCAGAGGTCTCAAAGGCCCACACCACCTGTACGAGTGTCGACGCACGAACATTATCGGTTCGTTGGTGCAGGATGCGTCGCCGTTTCTATTTCCTTGTACAATAGAATACAGTTTGATTTGTGCGGCTATTTTGTACGTAATGTGGAAGAACATATCGAAGTTGCCATTGAGTAGCAACAAGAAGGTTGATCTGTCGGCGTACAAAAGGAGTCCTCATCATTATTCCGTTGATTGTGCTCGCGCGCACAAAGGACTCTTCGTCGGGATTTTGCTCCTCGTGTTAACAATCATATCTTTGATTTTATTCTTCGTGTTGATATCGCGGTCGGAATTCGTCGGTTTGGCTGTCATCGAAGTGAACATTTGCGAGTTGACGTTGTACGGTTTGACCACTCTCGCGGCTGTTTTGGGGATGTGGCAGGTCCGCCAACTTAAATACGACGGCACTAAGAATCTCCAACTAGATAACATCCTTTTGATCGGCGCCCAAACTGGAATGTTCATTTATAGCACGTTCACAATCATCGGTGGCCAATTCACCATACAAAGAAACACTGTTCTGGTGTTGGTCACCGCTCTGGCGTCACTCCTCCAGACCACTTGTCAGACTATTTTTATTCTCGACGCGTCGAGAAGGAGTTGCGTGACCCCAGAGCAGATCCGCCGAAAGCCAGGAAGACAAATTGTTACTTTTCTTTTGGTTACAAACTTGGCGATGTGGGCCATTAATACTCTTGAGAAATCGCGAGCGGAATCGCATCCGATTCAATTACACTTTTACGGGTTGTGGGCTTGGACTATTATCACTCACGTCTCTATGCCCTTGGCGATTTTTTACCGATTTCACTCGACCGTTTGCTTGTGCGAAATTTGGAAACGCGCCTATAAAATCAAACCGACGTACATGTAGCCAGCGGTGGTTGCTTTCGGATCCTTTAAGACTGAATTGGCTGTCGGTGGAGGCAGAATGTTCGTTTGTCCATGTCGTTGTGATGTCGCACTGGAGGAGCAAGCGAAGTACTAGATAAAACACGTTTTTCGGACTAGTTCGATAAAGTGGCTATTAAAATATCACTGGGGCAGAGAGGAAAACACAGTTTTAGCGACGCTTAAAGCCTCTCAAACTTTTTTATACGAGACCGAAAAAGTACACCAACGTTCAAAAGTCTTGCACCTTCTCCATTTTAAACAAAACTGGAAATTACATGCTTTTCAATTAGTCAGCTTTTTTTTTATCTTAAATTAGATAAAAATTTCTAGACATAAACTTCACTAACACAAAAAATCAAATATTTTTAATTTTTTGTTTTAAATTCGTATCTTTGGTAGTTTTTTTAGTTATGAGAACAAAACTTGGGGAAGCTCCTACTTCTAAAGTGTTTATTAACTGTGCCAAAGTGCAGAATTTTGGAACAAGAAATACAGATTTTAGAAAATTTTATTTTTGGACGAACCAAAAATTTTCAGCTTTTTGTTAATAAAATTTGTATTTTTGTTCGTTTTTAAGTTATGACAATTATACTTGGGGAGGTTACTACTTCTAAAGTTTTTAATAACTGTGCCAAAGTGCAAAATTTTGAATCAAGAAATAGAGTTTTTAGATTTTTTTTTTAGGACGATCCAAAAACCTTCAACTTTTTATTAATAAAGTTCGTATTTTTGTTGGCTTTTAAGTTATGACAATGAAATTTGGGAAGGTTACTAATTCTAAAGTCTTCATTAACTGTGTCAAAGTGCAAAATTTTAGAACAAGAAAAACAGATTTTAGAAAATTTTATTTTTGGACGAACCAAAAATTTTCAGCTTTCTTTATAAAAATTCGCATTTTTGTTAGTTTTTAAGTTATGACAATGAAATTTGGGGAGGTTACTACCTTTAAAGTCTTTATTAACTGTACCAAAGTCCAGAATTTTAGAACAAGAAATAAAGATTTTAGAAAATTTTATTTTAGGACGAACTAAAAACCTTCAACTTTTTATTAATAAAATTTGTATTTTTGTTGGTTCTCAAGTCATGACAATGAAATTTTGGAAGGTTACTAATTCTAAAGTTTTTATTGACTGTGTCAAAATGCAACATTTTAGAACAAGAAATACAGATTTTAGAAAATTTTATTTTTGGACGAACCAAAAATGTTTAGCTTTTTATTAATAAAATTCGTATTTTTGTTAGTTTTTAAGTTATGACAATGAAATTTGGGGAGGTTACTATCTTTAAAGTCTTTATTAACAGTGCCAAAGTGCAAAATTTTAGAACATGGAATACAGATTTTAGAAAATTTTATTTTGGGACGAATCAAAAACTTTTAACTTTTTTATATTAAAACTCGTATCTTTGTTATTTTTTAGCTTATGGCAATGAAATTTGGGGAAGTTACTACTTTTAAAGTGTTTATTAAGTGTACCAAAGTGCATAATTTTAGAACAAAAACTACAAATTTGAGAAAATTTTATTTTAGGGCGAACCAAAAACTTTCAACTTTTTATTAGTAAAATTAGTGTATTTGTCAGTTTTTAAGTTATCACAACGAAATTTGAGTAGGTTACTACTTTTAAAGTGTTAATTACCTGTGGCAAATTGCAAAATTTTGGAACAAATAGAAATTTTAGAAAATTTTCTTTTAAGAAGAACCAAAAACTTTCTACTTTTTATTATTAAAATTCGTATTTTTGTTAGTTTTTAAGTTATGACAATGAAATTTGAGTGAGTTACTATTTCTAAAGTCTTCATTGACTGTGCCAAAGTGCAAAATTTTAGAACTCAAAATACAGATTTTATAAAATTATTAAAGTTATAATTATGCTCAGATTAAAATTTTAATATTTATCATCGTTTTAATAAAAGGGTGCAAGATTTTTAAACGTTAGTGTAGTTGTTAAATTACTACTGAGACAGAGAGGAGAGTACAGTACTAACAAAGCTTAAATTGTCTCTTTTTTCGTACTAGTCAGATAAAGTAGTTATTAAAGTACTACTGAGACAAAACGAAAATTCTTGATCGTAATTATGGTTAAAAAGAATTTTCATAGAAGCACTAGCGAATCTCAAATTCTTTCGATTTTTTTCAAACTTTTGTTTGGACTAGTCCGATAAAGTAGCTGTTACGGTACTCCTGAAGCAAGGAAAACCTAAACCAGTGCGACTTTTGGCGACGCAAATCTTATCTAGTTTCAAGTAACGTGTAAGTTGTCTTTAATTAAATCTTGTATTTTATGACAGTGTATTAAGAGTGTATATTACATAACTTTGTAGTTGCAAGACTTCAGGGAAATTGGATATGCGAAATCCACTACTGCATATTTTCACGGATTTTTTGCTACATATCCCCCAAGCGATCTATTCTAACCTAAGTAGTCATATTATCCTCCTCGTCACTTAAATGTAATTTTTGATTGGTTACTAAGACTGTCCGGATGTAATGTTCAGTTTTTCGGCCTGGGAGAGTTTTCTCCGCCGCCTAATGTAACAATGATGAGTTGCCATAAATCATATTAATGGCTCAAAGGAAATAGTTTAGTGTGTTCGATACAAAGGAAAGCTGAAACGGAACGTAATAGCCAAGTTAGTAGTCTAGAAACAGTTTGATCAATTCGAACAGGGTGAATAAATTCATAACAATAATTTTGTGGAACATGAAATCGTATTTTCATATTAGTCCTTCATATCATCGCTTTGACCTTTTTACACACAATTTACACACGTTTTTATAAGAATTTACAAGTCCGTCTTCCACAAAGTACAAATTGAAGATCCACAGTCCACTTAGTGTAAGATTCTCACCAATTCCACCAATTTTGCTCAACTGCTTTGATCCTCTCGCTACAACGAGATTTTTGTTAAAACTTTCTGTTGTTGATCTCGTTGATCCTTTGTTATGTACAAATTCGGGGAACAATATTTAGTAGTCTAGATGTTAAAGTGTGTTTACCAAAAATTATTATTGGTGCCAATCAAATGCTTATTATGTTTTGTGCCATATTAATTATAAATTTATTTGAGAATTGTAAATAATTTATTCGTTATGGATTTACAATTTTATTGTATATAGCTATCATTTTATTTATTTATTACATGTTAATTTTAATTGCAAGTTATATACTGAATGTATGGTAATAAAATAAAATATTGCGCAATTTTACAGAGATTTATTTCTTCCGGTACATGACACAATTCTTCTACTCTTTCAATTTCACAAAGTGCTAATAAAATTTGCTGCCTCGACAGCATACAAATGTGTTTGAATCCTAAAAATGTCGCAAAATTGATTTTCTTGATGTTAATTGATGTTTTGGAAAAGGCATGAAGTTCAAGGGTTCAAGGGCGATGTTTAATCATCAGCGTAATAAGAAAATCTGAGGGCTATTTATAGAGAATATACAGAAAATCCGTACAAAAACAAGGAAGAATTTGAAGACAGTGACGAGAATCTATGAGATTAAAAAAAGTAGAAAATTCAAGTTGAGGAGAATAAAAATAAATTTAAAAAAAATGTAGAGAACCCAAAGAAAATTTAATAATTATTTTGCAGTCTAGAAAACTCCTGAGAAAATGTAGAAAATTTAAAGTAAAGTATGTATCAAGGTAAGTCTACAAAAAATCTCTAAAATAAATTTAAAAAATTTATAAAAAAATTGAGAATCCTAGAAAATTTAATAGTTCTACCCAGATTCTGTAGAATTATTTAATTTATTCATTTTTTAATTTCCAATTGATGTTAATTTAAAATAATTTCAGGAAACGTTAATCAATTTGCGAATATCCCAGAGAATAGTTAAAATTAATATTTCAGGTCTCAGATTTAAGTTTCAAAGTTTTTAAAATCCGTCCCTGTCGTTCTAAAATTTTGAAATTTAAAGCAGTTAATTAGCCACTCAAAGGTAGCAAGTTTTTCAAATTTTATTACTCTGGCATTAAAATTGCTAAAATTACAGAGCCGAAAACAAATTATTAATAATCTTTAGCCTTTTTCATCAATAAAAATTTCTAGTCCCCGCCATTAAAAAAATTTGAGATTTAGAACACTCAATTAACCACTCAAAAGTAGCAAGTTCCACAAATTTAATTACGCTCGCATTGAAACTTACAAAATTACAGGGCCGAATGCAAAATATTGTAAATTTTTGGCCCATTCTATAAATAAAATTTTCTAAAATTTGTCCCTGTGGCTCTAAAATTTTGAGATTTAGAACAGTGAATTACCTACTACAAAGTAGCAAGTTCCCTAAATTTTATTACGCTGGCATTAAAACTACTAAAATTATTAGGCAAAATGTAAAATATTGCAAATTTTTGGTCCATTCTATAATTAAAAATTTCTAAAAATCCGTCCCTGTTGTTCTAAAATTATGAAATTTAAAACAGTTAAGTTGCCATTAAAAAGTAGCATGTTCGTCAAATTTTATTACGATGGCATTAAAATTACCAAAATTACAGGGCCAAGTGCAAAATATTGAGAATTTTTTGGCCCATTCTATAAATAAAATTTTTAAAATTTGTCCCTGTCGTTCTAAAATTTTGAGTTTTAGAACAGTGAATTAGACATTTAAAAGTAGCAAGTTCCCCCAAGTGGTATTACTCTGGCATTAAATCAAAATTACTGAGCGAAATGTAAAATATTGGAAATTTTTGGGTCATTTTATAAAATAAAAAATTTTTAAAATCCGTCTCTGTCGTTCTAAAATTTTACAATTTAAAACAGTTAATCAGCTATTAAACAGTAGCAAGTTCGTCAAATTTCATTACGTTGGCATTAAAACTGCAAAAACTACAGGGCTAAATGCGCAATATTAGAAAATTTTGATCTATTTGATCAATAAAAATTTTTAAAATCTGTGTCTGTGGCTCTAAAATTTTGAGATTTAGAGCAGTCAATTATTCACTCAAAAGTAGCAAGTTCCATAAATTTCATTACGTTGGCATTCAAACTACCAAAATTACAGAGCCGAATGCAAAATATTGGAAATTTTTGGTTCATTGTATAAATAAATAAAACAAAATTAAAATTTGTCCCTGTAGCTCTGAAATTTTGAGATTTAAAACACGAAATTAGCCAATTAAAAGTAGCAAGTTCCACAAATTTTATTACGCTGGCATTAAAAGTAAGAAAATTACAGAGCCAAATGCACAATTTGAAAAATTTTGGTCCATTCTATAAATGAAAATTTCTAAAATCTCTCTGTGTGGCTCTAAAATTTTGAGATTTAAAACAGTAAATTAGCCACTCAAAAGTAGCAACTTCCATAAATTTTATTACGCTGGCATTAAAACTACCAAAATTACATAGCCGAATGTAAAATATTGGAAGTTTTTGATCCATTCTAAAAATAAAAATAAATTTTTCTAAAATTCGTAGTTCAAAAAATTTTGAAATTTAGAACAATTAAATTAGCCACTCGTTTCCCAAATTTTATTACGCTGGCATTAAAACTGCCAAAATTGCAGAGTGAAATGTAAAATATTGGAAATTTTTGGCCCATTCTAAAATGAAAATTTCTAAAATTAAATTAAATTAAGAACAGCATTCGACACGAATTTAAAATACTAAAAGATCTAAAGAGATTGAACAATAAATTTAAGAAATCTAAAAAATAAAATAAAAAACATTTAGAAAACCCAAAAATTTTGTATTTTTTCTTGCACATTTTCCGCTCTTTAATTACAACTAACACACGCGTCGTGCTAAAAAAGCCAACATGCGGTCAATACGACCGGAAAGCCAGCAAAATCTTGATGAGCACCCGGAAACCGGCCGCTCGCAGGCAAAGAAACGTCTGCATCATTTAGTACGAGTTGATAGTTTCCGGGTTTTATAGTTCGAACCTCCATATAAAGCTACAAGAGCCACAGAGCCGCTGATACGAAAAACAAAGAACCGGATGCTATTGACGTCCACAATTCAAAAATACTTTTTTGATGCTTGGATAAAAATATCGTCAATAAAATGACACCCATCGAACTACAATAACTCAAGTCATGGAACAACTGTACCGAACCCTATTAAAAAATTTACATTGGAAACGGGAAGATGGAATTAGAGGGGGTGGATGGTCCATGGTATATATGATACGATACGCAAGGGTCCTCAGTTGAACCCCCAAGCCAAGTCACGTGATACAAACAGTAGTAGGGGGAAACCAAAACACTAAAACGCATTCTACAGTCACCAACGCAATGCAACGTTGAGTATAGTAATTTCAGAGTTAGGTGCGGTAACACGCGAGCTTTTATAAATTTCACGCAAAAACACTCAAATTTTAATAAAAGCAAAGTATACATATCGACCAACATATCGCTTCGTCTCAAAAACAGAAAACTCGAACTTGCAAGAACTGGACCTCTTCGGATGGGCACTGATTGGAATTAACGCCGGAAATATGGGGTGGTGAGTTCAATAATTTTTTTATTAACGCCATAAAAAGTCACAATTTTACATTACACTTGTGTAGATATTCCTAATTAATTACCGCTAATTAATTAAAAAAGAACTGAGCTTCAGATTAGTTGAAACAACCCCTGAAATTTGCAACGCAAAAGCGCTCAATTTGTTTAACTTTTCCCTCTTGTTTTGAATCGGACTTTTTTCGTAAGGGTAGTAGTGGAGTTCGATCGGCGTCGACGGCGTCCCGATGCTTCTTTGTTCACTTACAGAACAGGTGTTTGGAGGGGATAAACGACCCCTAAGGTTGCCGCATTAAATGCATTTCCGCATTTATTGCGCGTCATCTTCGAACGAAATTGAAGTGCACTTCTTTTTGAAATCTAAAGTTCATTTGTTGCTAAAATCTAATTACTGGAGACATGGCTATATCGGGAGCACTTGATGCGTTATAATTTGGTACGCGGACTTGAGGGGTGTTGGAGCACTAGGGACGGAAATAGCCACCCTTCTCTTGGAACAGATTCAGGCGTGTAATACGTGACTAAAAATCAAAAGATATGGTGGAACTTTGTGGATAGTTTGGGTGCGAGATTATACTGCGTGATGACCCAGTTTGGGCCATCCCTTGGATAATGGAGAGATTTTCCGGGGCTGGTTGGCTTATTTACCGCCATCCTTTGAATAGAAGAAGCATCCCTCTGCTTAGATTTTTTTAACCTCAAAAAATTTTAATTCTGTACATTTAGAGATGATTTTTATCAATCTTCAAAATTCTATAAATGAAAATTTCTAAAATCCGTCCCTGTAGTTGTAAAAATTTGAAATTTAAGGCAGTTAATTATCCATTCAAAGATAGTAAGTTTCCCAAACTTTATTACGCTCGCATTAAAATTGCCAAAATTACAAGGCTGAATGCAAAATATTAAAAATGTTTGGTCGATTCGATAAATGAAAATTTTTAAAATTCGTCTCTGTCACTCTAAAATTTTGAGATTTAAAACAGTAAATTTGGCACTCAAAAATAGCAAGTTCCACAAATTTTATTGTGCTGGCATTAAAACTACCAGAATTATAGAGCAAAATGCAAAATTTTGGAAATCTTTGGCCCATTTTAAAAATAAAAATTTCTAAAATCCGTCTCTGGCGTTCAAAAATTGTAAAATTTGAAACAGTTAATTAGCGACTCAAAGGTTGCAAGTTCCCCAATTTTCATTAGGCTTGCATTAAAACTGCCAAAATTACAGGGTCGAATGCAGAATATTGGAAATTTTTAGCCCATTTTATAAATAAAAATTTCTAAAATTCGTCTCGGTCGTTTTAAAATTTTGAGTTTTAGAACAGTGAATTAACGACTTAAAAGTAGTAACTTCCACAAATTTCATTGCGCTAGCATTAAAACTACCAAAATTAGAGGGCCGATTGCTAAATATGGGAAATTTTTGGTTCATTCTATAAATGAAAAATTCTAAAATTTGTCCCCGTTATTCAAAAAGTTTGAGATTTGAAAGAGTTAAATAGCCATTGAAAGATAGCAAGTTCCTTAAATTCCATTACGCTAGCATTAAAACTGCCAAAATTACAGACCAGAATGCAAAATTTTGGAAATCATTGGCCCATTCTAAAAATGAAAATTTTTAAAATCCGTCCCTGGCGTTCTAAAATTGTGAAATTTAAAACTGTAAATTAGCGACTTAAAGTTAGCAAGTTCCTCAAATTTCATTATGCTGGCATTAAAACTGCCAAAATTACAGAGCCGAAATATTGGAAATTTTTGGTCCATTCTATAAATAAAATTTTCTAAAATTTGTCCCTGTGGCTTTAAAATTTTGAGATTTAGAACAGTGAAATAACAATTTAAAAGTAGCAAATTCCACAAATTTCATTACGCTAGCATTAGAACTACTAAAATTACAGGGTCGAATGCAAAAAATTGGAAATCTGTGGTTCATTCTATGATTGAAAATTTCTAAAATTTGTCCCCGTTATTCAAAAAGTTTGAGATTTGAAACAGTTAAATAGACACTCAAAAGTAACAGACTCGCCAAATTTCATTACGCTGACATTGAAACTACCAAAGTAATAGGGCAAAATGCAAACTTTTGGAAATTATTGATCTATTCTAAAAATGAAAATTTCTAAAATCCGTCCCTAGCGTTCTAAAATTGTAAAATTTGAATCAGTTAATTAGCGACTCAAAGGTTGCAAGTTCCCCAATTTTCATTGGGCTTGCATTAAAACTGCCAAAATTACAGGGTCGAATGTAGAATATTGGAAATTTTTGGCCCATTGTATAAATAAAACTTTCTAAAATTCGTCTCTGTCGCTCAAAGATTTTGAGATTTAGAACAGTGAAATAACAACTTATAAGTAGCAAATTCCACAAATTTCATTACGCTAGCATTAGAACTACTAAAATTTCAGGGTCGAATGCAAAAAATTGGAAATCTGTGGTTCATTCTATGATTGAAAATTTCTAAAATTTGTCCCCGTTATTCAAAAAGTTTGAGATTTGAAACAGTTAAATAGACACTCAAAAGTAACAGACTCGCCAAATTTCATTACGCTGACCTTGAAACTACCAAAGTAATAGGGCAAAATGCAAACTTTTGGAAATTATTGATCTATTCTAAAAATGAAAATTTCTAAAATCCGTCCCTAGCGTTCTAAAATTGTAAAATTTGAATCAGTTAATTAGCGACTCAAAGGTTGCAAGTTCCCCAATTTTCATTAGGCTTGCATTAAAACTGCCAAAATTACAGGGTCGAATGTAGAATATTGGAAATTTTTGGCCCATTGTATAAATAAAACTTTCTAAAATTCGTCTCTGTCGCTCTAAAATTTTGAGATTTAGAACAGTGAAATAACAATTTAAAAGTAGCGAATTCCACAAATTTCATTACGCTAGCATTAGAACTACTAAAATTTCAGGGTCGAATGCAAAAAATTGGAAATCTGTGGTTCATTCTATGATTGAAAATTTCTAAAATTTGTCCCCGTTATTCAAAAAGTTTGAGATTTGAAACAGTTAAATAGACACTCAAAAGTAACAGACTCGCCAAATTTCATTACGCTGACATTGAAACTACCAAAGTAATAGGGCAAAATGCAAACTTTTGGAAATTATTGATCTATTCTAAAAATGAAAATTTCTAAAATCCGTCCCTGGCGTTCTAAAATTGTAAAATTTTAATCAGTTAATTAGCGAGTCAAAGTTAGCAAGTTCCCCAAATTTTATGACGCCCGCATTTAAACTGCCAAAATTAGAGGGTCGAATGTAAAATATTCGAAATTCTTGGTTTATTCTATAAATAAAAATTTCTAATATTTGTCCCCGTGTCTTGAAAATTTTGAGATTTAGAACAGCGAATTAACAACTAAAAAGTAGCAAGTTCGACAAATTTCATTACGGTAGCATTAAAACTGCCAAAATGACAGAGCCCAATGCATAATATTTGAAATTTTTGGTTCATTCTATCAATGAAAATTTCTAAAATCCGTTCCTTTCATTCTAAAATTTTGAGATTTAGAACACTGAATTAGCTAATTTAGAACAGAGAATTGGGTTTTATTTCCATTTCAGTCACATTCTCCATTTTGTACCGAAGAAGCAAAATTTCCACGAGCCATAATAAATTTTAGTCAATCATTGTGAAGCCGCAAAGGGCAATTTGTAGATGATGATTTGCATTATTTATCCAGTGGGCTGCCACCTTGCGAACGTGTGTCTAACCTTGATGTTTAAACGTCAAATAATTGCTAGATTTACTCGAATGACAGATATCAAGACACACGTTTCCGTACCAGCCAACTACGCTTATAAATAATTTGCAAATTCTTTGACCAGGATCATCCTGGAAATCTGTCACAAGTCCTTCCCCCTTGCACGTTCACTGAATATCTCTATTATTTTCAGTTGATCGATTGATTAAACTGACAACAAAATCCATCGCAGCGAATTTAGTTACCTCGCTTCTGGAAATTGGTATCTCGTTAATGAGCCGTCTTTTCTGCTGACCTCCTTAAAATAGATCCTGCAGGACTCGTCCTAGTTATAAGCAGACAGCTTGACGCTGTTAGACAGTGGCGCCTCGACGACGACACGCGGTGGACGCTCCTACTAACACCACCAACACACATTCGCGCATAACGATTTCAGATGTTAGTATAAGTGCATTCTTCTATCATCCTGCACTTGTTCGAAACGAGAATGAAAAAAGCAAAAAATGAACAGTTCCGTTAAAAGCGACAGCGGCAGCGCGAACGATGACAGATACCAGAAAGCCATCAAATGTAAAGTTAAAATTGTAAGTTTGGCTGCAGTTTGAATTTTTTGTGGTAGAAATAGTCCAAACATGCATGTGTGTTGACTTGTGACTTACGCATTAAAATCATTTTGTGACGCATCTCAACCCACGCGGGGTGTGAACCGCACGCGGCCGTCATCCCTTATCTAACCTACGCACTCGGAATTAGCGAATTCTCGTCAAGAGAGCGGGGAATCCGGGACAAATGCGCAGCGCACCGGCAAAGCTACCATCAAGTTGGCCGCGAGTCCGTCGACCTAATCGCAGTAGACTAGTTGTACGCACGCACTTTTGTTGCTTTATTTTCTGAATACTGAAGAACTCATTTCCGGTTTGACCGCCGGAGCACGTTTGCCACCCTTCCGATGACATTTCCGGGGATTTTGATGATTCGTGACGCGCGGACGGGATGGCGCGTTCTTTTGTTTTTGTTGTCGTTGCACTCTGCCCATTGGATGCACTGACTTCTGGAGTTTAGGTGAGTGGACGAAAATAGCCGCATCGGAATTAGACGCTGATAACTGGGTCAAAATTCAGCTTTTGCGCTTTTTGTTTTGATCAATATAGGGAAGGGTGTGACCTATATTTTTAATTAAAAACCGGTCAGTTGAAGAGCGCGCTCAAGGTGAATTGAATTTCCATAAATTTACATGACAACTCTTCGTCACTCATCAGGGAAAAAATCGTTTTCCACGCTCGTAAATTACGATGAAATTCGGTGCAATTCTGTGGCAGTGACGTGCCCTCGTGCCGGATTTGTTTCCAAACGATGTGACAAATGTGTTGTGAATGGTAATGACATCTAATGTTACTGGCTTGGAGAATAGATCGATAAGTATGCAGAACAAGATATCGTGCTGCGATCAGAGACGTCAAATTAGCAATTTTACAGTACGATGGGTTCAACATCTGCTGTACGGTCAAAACACAATTAGAGGATTTTTTTTGAGTGGAAACTTTCGATGCAGAGGCGGGTTCGAAGGAAAATTAAAAAAAAACTAAGGAAGTTCGAGAAATAATTTAAAGAAAAAAACTAAAAAACTAGATAGTCCGGTCAAATTAGAGCAAAAAGTTAGGGTGAAGTTACATAAATTCGCAACAAGCTGAATATTGGTACAATTGTTCAAAATACATTATAAACAAACCCTGAAAGTTCCTTATCATTCCCGTGTATGGAAAATTTTTTATTCACGGTCAAACGTCATAAAAATGAGTTTCCGCGATTTTCAGCAAAACGGTAGGTTTTATCATAAAAATACTTCAAACTAAAATTGTAGATCATAAAATTATCTATAAAAAATATATTAACACTTTTTTTCCTACAAGCTACCGTTTCAGAGATACAGCGATTCAAAAAGTTGTAACAGTTGTCCCTCCCCAGTAGGCCTACTCCACAAGTCAGTAACGATCCTTTTTAATTGAAACTATTGTAAATAATGGATATTAGCAAAAAAAGCGATGTTGATAAAAAAAAGTAGAGGTGGAAGCAAAGTTGAAACTGGTTCTAATTCATTGTTTATTAACTTCCAACCCCAGTCTGTTGGGTCTTTCTGAAAAACAAGCCACACTTGAACTTGGTAATACCCGAAGAAGATGTTGGTGAGCAGCAGCCGAGTTTTGCTGAAAATCCCGAAAAACAAATTTTTTTGACCGTTGACCTTAAATAAAAAAAAATCCATACACGGGAATGATGGGGAACTTTCAGGGTTTGTTTATAATTGTATTTTTAACAATTGTACCAACATTCAGCTTGTTGCGAATTTATGTAGCCCCGAATGTCTAATTTGACCGGACTAAGAGCTGAATTGTGATCAAATCGAAAAAGATTTTAAGGAGGACATTAAAAGAAATCTAGAGAACACGAAGAACAGTTGATAAAAATTTATTCACGGTCTAGAAAAAGCTAGAAAATTGAAATAGAACTGAGAATGTAAGAAAATTAGAATGAGAAAAACTAAAGAGAATCTAAAATTAATCTACGCTAAATCAAGAGAGATTTTATAGACAAATCAAGGGAAACCTAAATAGAGTCTGAAGGGAACAATCTAGAAAAACGAAAATTGTAAAGAAAAATCTAAAGAAAATTTATAAACAATTTGCTAAAATTTATTTAGAAAATCCAAGAAAAATCGGTATAGAATTTATCAATAACTTTAAATGGAACCAAGAGACTTTAAACAGGATTACGAATTTTTTTTTTTGTTTAAAACTTTTGGGTATTATTTATTCTCACTATTTTTTGGTTTCTTTCTCCGGTGGTTTATTGTTATTTATATTTTTACATTTGTTCTCCTTCATATTTTCCTTTAGATTTCTTCTTAGATTCTTTTCCTCTTTTGTATTCTTCATTCGCTTTTAGGTTTTCACTTTATTTTTTGTATTGTTCTTTTGCTTCTACAGATTTATGTTTTTTCGGGATTTTCTTTAAATTCTCCATTTAATTCTGTGGATTTGTCATGTTCCTTTCAAAATTTTAAATTCTTTTCTTCTTTATTTGATCCTTTTGGCGCTGCTGTCATTTCTATGACTATGGCTATGACCATGACTATGGCTTTTAGCTTCACATTTCTATTCATTATTTTTTCTTTTGATTCATTAGATTTCTCAGGAATCGTTTAGATTTCTGTTTCCATTTTATAAATAATTCTTTAGATTCTGTATCATACTATTTTATCGATTCTCTTTTCGGTTTTCTGGATTCTCATTTCGCATCTTTTGGGTTCTGTTTTTTTCATTAGAATTCCTCAAACTTTCCGTATAATCTTTACATTTTATCTTCGATTTAAAAAATTCTTTAATCATTCCTCAAATGCTTTTTTCTGCCCTTTAAATTATTCCCTTTGTTTTCCATATTAGGCTTTCGGTTTTTTACGTTCTTATTCCGACTAAAAATTCTTAAAAAACGAAAAAGACATAATAAATATAATAGAATAGAATCAAAAGAATATTCAGAAAAATTGAACGAAGAATTTCATTGTTTGGAAGGTCAATCTAAAGACCCAAAGAATATATAAAGAACCGAAGAAGAATCAAAAGAATTGAAAGGGCAATTTAACAAATAAAGGTACGTGCATTTAAATAAACGAAATTTTCAATCATTTTATTCATCAATCAAATTCACTTCTTCTTTGATTTCTATTTGAAAATTACCATTTTGTACTTTACATTCTTTATTGGAATTTTGTTATTCTTCAGATTTATAGCATGTCAATTTTATTTTTACCATCGATTTCGGTTCTTTGTCTTTTTGCATTCTTATGTTAATTCTTTTGGTACAATTCTTTAGATTATCCTTTGGGTTTGTTAGATTTTCCCTTCTAAAGTCCAAAAGCCCAAAGAATCGATTGGAATATTTTGATAAATAGACCGATAGTACAATCTAAAGATCCAAAGAAAAATTAACACATTCAAAGAGAATGAAGAGAATTGAAAAGACAACTTTTCAAAAAGACCAAAGAAGAATGTGGAAGAATCGAAACTAAAATCTGAAACAAAAAGAGCGACAATTTGAAATTCGAAAGAAGAACGTAAGATGGATCAAAATTTAATTAGGAATTAAATTAATAATTGGGAATTAAAAAATTCGAAAATAATTAATTATTTAGAGCATTAAATGTAGTACTTTATTGATAATTATAAAAAATAAATAAAACTGTAAAAAAAAGACTTTTAATATAAAAATCAGTGTAACATCTGTTGAGCACAAATTAAATTCACTTTACGATGCATTTACTCTTTGAATTGTGGTCTTAAGTCTACTTGAATAAATCTTGAGTAACTTTAATAATACAACAAAACATGTTTATGCTTTGAAGAGGCCTATAATAACCACCATAAAATTGAAATATAAATAAATTATTAAATTATTAACTCTGGTAGTATTCATCATACTGTTTATAATTACTTCAGAGTGAATAAATCAACTTGGAACTCGAAACAATTTTTCTCGTATAAAAATAGACATTCCTGATACCTACTTGTAGTAATTAGATTCTGAACGTAATAAGTAATAAAACTAATAAATATCGACTAGATAGAAGATTATTATTTTAATTGAGAAAATACAGTTCCGCATCGATAAAACTCCTGTGGGAAACAACGACGTCCCGGAAGATAAGAATCGAGCGAAGCTAATTGCCACATGGAATTATTATTACCGGGATAGAAATCGATAATTATTTTGTTTCGATGAGTAAGAAGCAGCGGAGCGAAAAGACTGGAAATTTGTGTTGGATAATACGACAAAATATCGATCAGACTTCGTCTAACAGTTTCCAAGAAAGCCAATCAATAGCGTATTTAATTATGTCGTTCATAAATTTTCATGACGATAATTCCGCCCAAGTGCAATTTTCGCTTCTTTCAGTCTGTTCGAGCGACGCAATCTTTGTAATAACAGTCGCAAGAACTGTGTTTACGCAAACAGAGCACACTTGCATTAAATGAAATTGAACAGACATCTGTTGGCAGAAAATTCTTGTAAATATTTACCATGCAAACCGAATAGCTTCCTGACTATTTCCGGCGAGCTGAGTTCCGGATTTCCATTTATAAACCATTCAATTAAATTTTTGAAAATGAAGTCAGCTAACTGCTAACTGAATGACCGATTTTTTTGCCATTTTGCCTAAAAAGCCTCATTTCCACGGTCCGTTCTAGAGAGAACAGAATTTGATTTACGATGGAATTTGAGTTATTGCACCATATTTTGCGGTCCGAAAATTTGCAAATCCTATTGCACCCTTGGTTTACAATCCTCTGTTCCGATTCGGGCGGACAAGCTGGTTGAAACGCCGAACCAACACACGGACTGCTACGTTTGGTGACAACTAAACAGTTTTAATTACTCCAATTCTTTTAATTTGAACACTAATTTTTTATCATATGTTAATATAAGGTAAATAACACATATAAATGTGGATTAATTTTAATAAAGATGGCGATAAATGCAGATATTTATTTTCTGCATTGTAATTTACAGAATCATTGCATGAAAAAAGGTGGATAAATACAGGTAGGTTTCTTATCTATGTAAGTGGATTAACCCTTTTGAAATAATTGACAGGCCTCTGTATTCTTATGGATTTAGTTAGGTTTATTACATGGAGAGTTAAATTTTTTATATGATCCTGTAAATTAAATCTGCTAAATAGATTTTAGGAGAATTTACTTACACAACGTATCTGCGAAATAAGAAACTTGAAGGATCAATGAAGTTAAATAAATTCTGTACTGGTTCAACTCAACGAATCATCTTGTCTGTTCGACATCGGTTCGACGGACATTTCAACACAAAACCAAGACAGAACGGACAGAACCAACTTGTTCGTCCGAGTGTTATAATTTTTAGGAGAAATAAATAGCTACTTATCAAATAAGCTAAGTTCGATATTTGAGAATGACCTTAAATCTTATGATTTGAACTTTTTTTTGGCCATTTCATAAGTAATAATCTGAAAACTGCAGCTACTATTTGATGTTAAATAACTTTCATTTTTACCAATCAATTGTCAGCAATCATGAAGTGCAATTAAAAAAAAATTAATTAGGTTCTCTGCGTTTCGTCTCGGTTCTCTGTCGAATTGTCCGGTGCGTTCTGTCTTGGTTGTGTGTTGAAATGTCCGCCGAATCGATGTCGAACAGACAAGATGGTTCGTTCGTTCAGTTGAACTAGTACAGAATGTTCTTAAATTTGTTTCATTTTATTTATACTTCAAGTTACTTATTACGTGGATATGTCAGCTATGGTAATTTTGACTAATATTCAGAAAATTTAATTCATAGAACAAAATTAAAAATTTAAATCTTCAGGTAATATCTCTGACCAAAATCCAAAAAATTCAATTCATAGAACGCAGACCAAGCATACAAAAATCCCTGTTTTTCGAACGTACAAAATAATTTCATAAGTTAGGTTCATTCTATGCGGCCAATTTTATTACTGTGCGTTCTGTGTTTTGTTCTGTGTTGAAATGTCCGCCGAACCGATGTCGAACAGACAAGATAGTTCGTTCAATTAAAGCAGTAAACTTTGTATTGTAGGTAAATTCTCATATAAACCGTCGTAAGTCAGAAAGATTCAATTTATAGAACGAAATTAAAAATTCAAATCTTTAGGTAATAAGTCGGACCAAATCCACAAAAATACTACCTGTCGGTTTCTTCAAAAGGGTAAATCCACTCACAGAGATAAGAAACCTACATACCTGTATCCATTCACGCCTGTTTTCATACAATAATTTTGTATATTTCATTGCAATATTTAGCTTGATGTTAAAATAACTTCTCCACCAGTAAAATAATGTCAGGTCAGGTCAGGTCAGGTCAGGTCAGGTCAGGTCAAACACGCGTGAATGAATGCAGGTAGAAACGTTTCTTATCACTGTGAGCGGATTTACCCTTTTGAAATAACCGCCAGGTCTGTATTTTTGTGGATTTGGTCAGAGTTATTACCTGAAAATTTGAATTTTTAATTTCGTTCTATGAATTGAATTTCTTGGATATTAGTGAAAGTTAACCAGACATATCCACGTAATAAATTACTTGAAGTATAAATAAAATGAAATAAATTGATGAACATTCTGTTCTGGTTCAAACGAACGAACAATCTTGTCTGTTCGACATCGGTTCGGCGGACATTTCAACACAGAACCAAGACAGAACGCACCGGACAGTTCAACACAGAACGCACAGAATCATTGAAAATTAGACGCCTGTCTAGAGAAAACTTTGCAAAAAAACAATACATTTCAGAATTTTTTATAATTAATCTCGTTAAATAGGATAAAAATAAAATATTACCGGATTTCAATTGATGATTCCTGGCATTATTTTACTGGTGGAAAAGTTATTTTAACATCAAGCTAATATTGCAATGAAATATACAAAATTATTGTATGAAAACAGACTAGAATAAATGCAGGTAGGTAGTTTTCTTATCTCCGTGAGTGGATTTACCCTTTTGAAGTAACCGACAGGTAGTATTTTAGTGGATTTGGTCCGACTTATTACCTGAAGATTTAAATTTTTAATTTCGTTCTATGAATTGAATCTTTCCGAATTACGACGGTTTATATGAGAATTTTCCTACAGTACAAAGTTTACTGCTTTAATTGAACGAACTATCTTGTCTGTTCGACATCGGTTCGGCGGACATTTGAACACAGAACGCCCAGAATTGATCTTAAAATAACTTTTCAACCAGTAAAATAATGTCAGGAATCATCAATTAGAATCCAGTAACATTTTATTTATTCCTTCTTAACTACAAAAATTCTGAAATGCATTGTTAATTTGCAAAGTTTTCTCTAAAAGATCGGCTAATTTCAATGATTTTGTGCGTTCTGTGTTGAACTGTCCGGTGCGTTCTGTCTTGGTTCTGTGTTGAAATGTCCGCCGAACCGATGTCGGACAGATAAGATGGTTCGTTCATTTGAACCAGTAGTTCATGAATGAATTTTATTTTATTTATACTTCAAGTTACTTAGTACGTGGATATGTCTGGTATGTTAACGACATTAAAATCCAGAAAATTCAATTCATAGAACGAAATTAAAAATTCAAATTTTCAGGTAATAACTCTTACCAAATCCACAAAAATACAGACTTATCGGTTATTTCAAAAGGGTAAATCTACTCACAGAGATAAGAAACGTACCTACCTGCATACATTCACGCCTGTTTTTAAACAATGATTCTATAAATTTCAACGCAAGAATTAAGTACGTTCATCTACATTTATCACCATTTTTATCAAAATTAATCCACATTTATATGTGTTATTTACCTTGTTAACATTGTGATAAAAAAATAGTGTTCAAATTAAAGGAATTGGAGTAATTAAACCTGTTGGTTACTATCAAATGTAGCAGTCCGTGTGGTGGTTCGGCGTTTCAACCAGCCTGTCCGCCCGAATCGGAACAGAGGATTGTAAACCAAGGGTGCAATAGGATTTGCAAATTTTCTGACCGCAAAATATGGTGCAATAACTCAAATTCCATCGTAAATCAAATTCTGTTCTCTCTAGAACGGACCGTGGAAATGAGGCTTTACGGTAATTTTTTTTAAATTCGTCTCTTTTGTTCTAGAATTTTGTAATTTTGCGGAAATAATAAACATATCAGAAGTAGCAACCTACAAAGTTATAGATTTGAAAAAAAATTAAAATTTTGGTCTTCACAATACAAATTTCGAAAATTCGTCTGTTCTGTTTTAGAAATATAAAATCTTATACAGACAATAAACAAGTTAAAAGAAGTAATTTTCTCAAATTTTCTTGGGGTATTGCTTTAATTAAAAAGGTTACGGATTTTAATAAAAAATATAGAAAAAATTTTGTAGCGTCTCAAAATAAAAATTTCTAGATTTCGTAATTTTTGTTCAAAAATTTTGAAACTTTGTACAGTCAATGAACGACTCAGAATTAGTAACTGCTTTAAATTTCAAGAAAATATTGCAAAAATTAACAAAGTTACACATTTTAATGCAAATCGTTGAAAATTTTGGTGACCATTTAAAATAAAATTTTTTAGAATTTAGTACTTTTGTTCAAAAATTTTGAAACTTTGTACAGCTAATAAAAAACTCAATAATAGTAACTTGCCCAAATTTCGTTGTTGTAGTACTTAAAAAACCAAAGTTACAAAATTTAACAACAATACTTAAAAATTTCTGGTTCTTTAATAGAGAAGTTTTTAAAATTTGTCTCTTTTGTTTTAAAGTTTTGGAATTTTATTTAAACAATAAACAGGCCAGAAGTAGTAATCTTCTCAAATTTCATTGGGATATTGCTATAATTAAAAAGTTACGAATTTTAATAAAAAATATTGAAAATTTTTGTAGTTTCTCAAAATTAAAATTTCTAGAATTCGTCATTTTTGTTCAAAAATTTTGGAACTTTGTACAGTTATTGAACGACTCAGGATTAGTAACTTTTCCAAATTTAGTTACAATATTGCTTAAATTTACAAAGCTACAAATTTTAATACAAATCGGTTAAAATTTTGGTGACCCTTCAAAAGAAAAATTTCTAGAATTTTGTACTTTTGTTCAAAAATTTTGGAACTTTGTACAGTTAACAAACAAGTCAGTTATAATAACTTGGCAAAATTTCGTTGTTGTAGTACTAAAAAAACGAAAGTTACAAATTTAAAAAAAAATAGTAATAATTTCTGGTTGGTCTTCAACACAGAAATTTCTAAAATTTGCCTCTTTTGTTCTAAAATTTTGTAATTTTATTTAAACAATAAACAGGCCAAAAGTAGTAGTTTTTTCAAATTTTATTGAAATATTGCTATAATTAAAAAAGTTACGAATTTTAATAAAAAATATTTGAAAATTTTTGTAGCTTCTCAAAATTTTGGAACTTTGTACAGTTTATGAACGACTTAGAGTTAGTAACTTCCTGAAATTTCAGTACGATGTTGCTTGAATTAACAAAGGTACACTTTTAATTCAAATCGTAAAAAATTTTGGCGACCTTTCAAAAGAAAAATTTCTAGAATTTAGTACTTTTGTTCCAAAATTTTGAAATTTTGTACAGTTAATAAACAAGTCAGTGATAGTAATTTGCCCAAATTTTGTTGTTGTTGCACTAAAATAACAAAACTTATAAATTTTAACAAAATTTCTGGTTGTCTCCAAAACAGAAATTTTTAAAATTCGTCTTTTTTGTTCTAGAATTATGGAATTTTATACAGATATTAAACAAGTCAAAGACAGTAACTTGCTTAAATTTCATTTAAATTGTGCTATAATTAAAAAAGTTACGAATCTGAATTAAAAATATTGAAAATTTTTGTAGCCTCAAAAAAATTTCTAGAATTTTTCATTTTTCTTCAATAATTTTGGAATTTTGTGTAGTTAATGAACGACTCAGAATTAGTAACTTCCCTAAATTTCGTTAAAATTTTGTTTAAATTAACAAAGTTACAAATTAATACAATTCGTTAAAAATTTTGGTGACTTTTCAAAATAAAAATTTCAAAAATTTAATACTTTTGTTCAAAAATTTTGAAACTTTGTTCAGCTAATAAACAAGCGAGTGATAATAACTTGGCCAAATTTCGTTGTTGTAGTACTAAAAGAACGAAAGTTACAAATTTTAACAAAAAATAGTAATCATTTCTGGTTGGTCTTCAAAACAGAAATTTCTAAAATTTGTCTCTTTTGTTCTAGAATTATGAAATTTTATACAGAGAATAAACAAGTCAAAAGTAGTACCTTTCTCAATTTTTTTTAGGATATTAATACAATTTAAAAAGTTACGAATTTTAATAAAAAATATTGAAAATTTTTGTAGCTTCTCAAAACAAAAATTTTTAGAATTTGTGATTTTTGTTCAAAAATTTTAAAACTTTGTACAGGGTCCGGCAACACTTGTGTCCACCCCCAAAATCGTCTTTAATTTTAAAGATAAAATTTTGAAAAATTGCATACGCTCACAGTTGACAAAGCTCTAGAAGCTGACGCAAAAATTTGTTTTGTATCACTGATAGTTTTGGCGTCGCGACGCCTTAAAAATGTAATTTTTAGTTAATTGTGAGAGTTTGTGATATCAACCCCTAATTTAATTTTTTTTCAATATAAATGTGTAAAAAATATGTCAACTGTTATTTTAGATTCAATGCAAATTGTCTTCAAAATTTGAGAAAAAAATGCGGTTTTATCAAGTTAGTTTTCAATTTCATTACGTCAAAATTGGGAACTACGTTTACACCCATTTGTCAACATCTTGTGTCACAAATGACATCTATCTTTTGGCTCGCTTTAGATTGTAACAAAAGTCTTAATTGGTGAAATTGTCACTTCGTCGATGTAAATTAACGATTTCTGGTGTCCATAAAGTGCAACATGCCCGTGTTAATCAAAATTAACCTTTATAAGATAGAATGAAGTGACTTGTGAAATTTTGGTGTGAACGTAGTTTGCCACTGCGCTGTCAGATATTTGAAAACTAACTTGATAAAACAGCGTTTTTTTCGCAAATTTTAAACACAATTTGCATTAGATTTAAAATAAAAACTCAAATATTTGTATCATAGTTATGTTGAAAAAAAAAATTAAATCGCGAATATTTCCGCAAGAACTCAAAAATCGCTAAAAATTATACTTCTTAGGCGTCGCGACGCCAAACAAACTGTGATAAAAAACAAATTTTTGCGTCAGCTTCTAGAGTTTTGTCAACTATAAGCGTATGCAAATTTTCAAAATTGTAACTTTAAAATTAAAGACGATTTTGGGGGTGGACACAAGTGTTGCCGGACCCTGTATAGTCAATAAACAAGTCAGAGAAAGTAATTTTGCCAAATTCCGTTGTTGTAGCGTTAATAGAACCAAAATTTACAAATTTTTACAAAAATCTGTTGAATTACATTCATTTTTTAAAATCCAGCAACTATTAGCAAGCTAACAGAATGACCGACCCTGCCTATTACGGTAATTGCGAGTTCCACTATTTCCAAGATGTGCGACAAGAGCAGAGCGCATTTCTCAAATAGCATTTTTCGTTTCAGTATAAAATCACGAACATGCAGCGGTGTCCGTATATTCATGAGATGAAAGAGCGCCTCCTGGGGGAGCAGATACCGATGGAACCGCTTCCGAAGAAAATACCAACACCGCCGCCTTTCGCTATGGACCAGCAGCATCATCAACCAGTAGCCACCATTGTTAGAGTAAGTTTGTAAATTGGATTATTTCATCCGTGTCGTGAACAAAACGTTAGATTAGAAGGATGTTATCACGTCTAGTGCACAGCTTTGTGATGCAAAGCGGAAAGTGAGTTTTTAGGGCCTGTGGAGTGGACAGCGATGACCGGTTTGGTATTTGAATATTAATGATTTTTTTATTAGTAATTAAACCGCCGAAGATGATGCGGTAATGTTGTGTAATTAAAAATTGCCACATGCTTGATGGAAGGAAAACGAGTTTTGCGCGTACCGAGAAGTGGTATTTAGGTGACATAGTGGCGATGAAAACGTCCACTTTTATGCGTATTATTTGCTAAATTTTCTGTTAAATTTAACACCATCCGGTGTGTAATATCGCGTTTATCATCTCTTAAATATTAAAACAGAGGCGGATCAGTTGTGAGATCAAAAACAAGCTCTATAATTGCACTAACATGTTTTATAAAATTAGATTTTATCAAACCATCGGACCGTAAGGAAATGAAAAACTGAATCAATCTTTAACAGGAAATAAATTTACTGATTTTCTGAGATACGTGAATAAGCAATTTGATCGTGCACAGCTTCCGATCTTGCCTTATGAATATTTATTATAAATATCGATAACCAATTTTATAGACATTGCAACATGTCTTCAGATATTTTTTTTCTACTCAAAGTAAAGAAACAGAACTTTCTGGGGTCCTAAAAACTAGTTAAATATTTTAATCCGAATTGTTGCAAATTTGTGAATGATTTTCAATGCAAAAATTTCTAAAATTTGTATATCTAGTTCTAGAATTTCTAAAATTTTGTTAATCCGCAATTTTCAAAATTCTTCACTTTTGCTCAAAAATTTTGGAACGTACAATCAAAAATAGTAACTTTTCTAAATTTTATGGACAAAAATTACCAGAGTGACAGATTTAAACAGATTTTGAAAATTTTATTGGATCTGATTTTTTTTTTAATTCGTCTCTTTTGTTCTAGAGTTTTATAATTTTGTGGAGATAATAAACACATTAGTGCTACATCCTTTAGTGCAAAAATGACTAAAGTTACAGATTGAAAAAAAAAACGAAAATTTTGGTATTCGAAATCAAAATTTCTAAAATTTGTTTCTGCTGTTCTAGAATCTCGAAACTTTGTTCAGTTAATAAATCAAGTTAGAACTAGTAACTTGTCTAAATTTCGTTGGGATACTGCAAAAATTAATAAAGTTACAAATTTTAATAAAAATGGTTAAAAATTTTGGTGGCTTTTGAAAATAAAAATTTTTAGAATTTCTTACTTTTGTTCTAAAATTTTAGAACTTTGTACAGTTAATAAGTAAGTCAAAGATAGTAACTTCCCCAAATTTCGTCGTGTTCGTGCTAAAATTACTATAGTTACAGATTTAAACAAAATTTTGAAAAATTAGTAGATGGTCTATAAAACAAAAAATTTTAGAATTCGTCTCTTTCTTTCTAAAATTTTACACAAATAATAAACAAACCAGTAACTGCTGTTTATTTTATTAAAATATTGCCAAAATTAATAAAGTCACACATTTTAATAAAAATTATTAAATAATTTTGGTGGCTTCTCAATAAAAATTTCTATAATTTGTTAATTTTGTTCAAAAATTTTGGAACTTTGTACAGTTACTAAGTAAGGCAACGATAGTAACTTGAACAAATTTCGTTGTTGTAGTGCTAAAATTACCAAAGTTACAGATTTTAACAAAAAATCTTGAAAATTTTGTTCTAGAATTATGGAATTTTATACATATAATAAACAAGTCAAAAAAGTAACTTTCTCAAATTTTATTGATATTGCATTATTAAAAAAGTTACGGATTTTAATAAAAAAATCTTGAAAATTTTCGTAGCTTTTCAAAATAAAAATTTCTAGAATTTGTCATATTTGTTCAAAAATTTTGTATTTTTGTACAGTTAATGACCATCTCAGAGTCAGTAACTTTCCCAAATTTCGTTAAGAAATTGCTTAAATTAACAAAGTTATAAATTTTAATACACATAGTTTAAAATAAAAATTTCTAGAAATTAGTACCTTTGTTCAAAAATTTTAAAACTTTGTACAGTTAATAAACAAGTCAAAATTAGTAACTTGCCCAAATTTCATTGTTGTCGTGCTAAAAGACCAAAGCTACAAATTTTAATAAAGATCTTTAATTTCTAGTTGATCGTCAAAACAGAAATTTCTAAAATTTGCCTCTTTTGTTTCAGATTTATGAAATTTTATACAAACAATAAACAAGTCAAAAGTAGTAACTTCCCCAAATTTTGTGAAAATATTGCTTAAATTAACGAAGTTACTAATTTTAATAAAATCCGTTGAACGTTTTGGTGAGTTCTTAAAATAAAAAGTTTTGAACTTGTCACTTTTGTTCAATTTTTTTAAAATATAGTGCAGTTGATAAAAAAAATCTAAAAATAGTAACTGGCCCAAATTTCACGGAAGTATTGTTAATATTACCAGAGTTATAGGTTCGAACAGGTTTTGAAAATTTTGAGTTTCTGCTTCTCAAAATAAAAAGTTCTAAAATTGATCTCTCTAGTTCAAGACTTACTATACAATTTTGTACAAATACTAAACTAATTTAAAGAGTAGGTTTCCCTAAATTTCATAGAGATATTTTAACTTTTTAAAATTGGCAAAATTACGTGTTGAAAATTTTGGTTGATCCTCAAAATAAAAATTTCTAAAGTTAGTCTAACTTATTCTAGAATTTTGAAATTTTGTTAAATAAAACACATCAGAAATAGTAACTTCTCCAAATTTCATCGAGTTATTGCTAAAATTGCCAAAGTGACAAATCTTAATAAAAATTTTGGCTGCTTCTCAAAAGAAAAATTTCTAAAAATAGTTTCTCTTGTTCTAGAATTATGCAATTTTGTACACAAAATAAACAAATCTAAAGAATTAATTTTCTTAAATTTTATAGAGATATTGCTAAAATTGACAACGTTACAAATTTTAATAAAAATTTGAAAATTTTGGTTAGTCCTCAGAAAATTTCTGAAATTTTGTACTCTTAATAAACAAGTGTGACATAGGAGGTGCCCTAAATTCCCTTGCAAAAGTTTAAAAAAAAAATTTAAAATGTGTCCAAGTAATAAACAAAAAATAAAATTATTTGAATGAAAATTTATAAATTTTGGTTAATCAAAACAATTTTTTTCAAAATTCGCCTTTCCCAAGTTTCACTGTTTTGCAGCATTAAAACCACAAGAGCCACTGAATTATTTTTAAGACCCCGAGGGCTATAACACATTAATTTACATCTTCGCTACCCTATTAAACTTCTAACCTTTTTATTACCCATAAACCAGTCTGTTTATTTACGGTAAAGAGTTTGATTGAAAAGCTGGCGTCTTCATAACGTTTTACACAGAGCCACAAATCGTTTAGGAGCCACGCACTTAACTCAAATGTGTTTTTTAGTTGTTTGATAACAAACATCATTAATTAACAAGCGTTTAGCAAGTATCTAAAATAGATCAAAGAAAAAAGGATTCGAAACTCGAAATTAACTAGTCTCTCTCTTCATTTATTTAGTTTCGTCCTTTTTGCCATTCAATTAGACCAACTTCCGGGCATATTTTCCAGATTTTCCATTGGCGACAACATGCGAAGCTGTACGTGCTGCAAAGACGCATTTTTCCGCAGAAAACATCCGTCAACCTAGTTAGTACACGTACCAAGACGATTTAGATTGTTTTTTCAGCAGTAAATCTAAAACCGGTTCGCTGTTAGTACGCTTCTTGCATTTTATTTATAACTTATTGTTGAATAGCTTGTGAAATTGTTTCCAAAAACTAATCAACTATTTTAAGAGAGTTGCTAATCCCGGAAGGTTTTCTTCAACTTCCGGTATAACTCCCCCAAAAGCAGAAATTGTGTTTCCTGTCCAATTTGACGAACTGTTGAAACGCAACAATTTAAGAGCGGTCGTACCTTAATTAAAATGCTGGAGCGATCATAACTCAAAAACGGTTTGGTCTAGAAGACTGAAATTTAGAATATATACTGTCCTTGTAGTCATCTACAAATTGCAAGTTTTTTTTTATTGATATCACCCCTGGAAAGATAATTACACTGCATCAATATTGGCTGAAAACTGTAACTTCGGTTTGCGTTGTTCTATCAAAAATTTATAAAGATGAATTGTAAAGCAAGTTGTTCTGAATACAACGGTCCTAAGTTTTAACAAATATTTCAATAATTAAGCGAGTAATCATAGCCCAAAATTTTAGATTTTCAATCGAAGCTGAAATTTTTTAATTTACAACCAGCAATTACCTTGTTCACTTTTCTATGCATTTGTTACACAGAATGGGAAGCAAAAATTGGTTTTCTATTACCAATAATTTTGTCGTCGCGACGCTTTAAAAATGTAATCTGTTCACCAAATTTAAAATTTTAGAAATTTTTATTTCGACTAGGAAAAGCTCGAAATTCATTTTTTTTAAAAAGTTCTGTAAATTGAACAATTTTAACGCTAATGCTGTCAAATTTGGTGGATTTGTTACTTTAGAGGCGTTTAAGATCACGATTTGCAAATTTTAGAATGTTCTATTTCTAGACTAGGAAGAAATCGAAGTTCAGATTTAAAAAAAAAATCTGTAAATTCAACAATTTTAACCTAATGTTCTCAAATTTGGTGGACTTGTTACCTAAAAGGCGCTTCTTAAATGTACAAAATTGCAGAATTTCACATAACGAATTACAAATTTTACAATTTTTCATGTATAGGAAGGAGTCGAAATTTAGAGTTTTTTCTAAAATTCTGCAAAATCGACATTTTTTATACTAATGCTGTCAAATTTGGTAGACTTGTTATATAACAGACGTTTATTAAGTGTACAAAATTACAGAATTTAAGATCACGAATTGCGAATTTTAGAAATCATGATTTCGACTAAGATGAGCTCGAAATTCATTTTTTTTTAAATTCTGTAAGTTGAACAATTTTAACGCTAATGCTGTCAAATTTAGTGGACTTGTTACTTTAGAGGCGTTTATTAAGTGTACAAAATTGTAGAATTTTAGATCACGAATTGGCAATTTTAGAATTTTTTATGTGTAGGAAGGACTCGAAATTTTGATTTTTTTTGAGATCCAGTAAATTCGACAATTTTAAAATACTAGTGCTGTCAAATTTGATGGACTTGTTTTATAACAAGCGTTTATTAGATGTATAAAATTACAAAATTTAGACCACAAATTGCGAATTTTAGAAATTTTTATTTTGACTAGGAAAAGCTCGAAATTTAATTTTTTTCAAAAATTTTGTAAATTAAACAATTTTACCGCAAACTCTGTCAATTTTGGTGAACGTGTTACTGAAGAGGCGTTAATTAAGTGTACAAAATTATAGAAATTTAGATCACGAATTGCAAATTTTAGAAATTTTCATTTCGACGAGAAAGAACCCCATTGCTGTCAAATTTTGTGGACTTTTTACTTAAAAGACGTTAATTAAGATTAGCGAATTACAAAATTTTAGGTCACGAATTGAGAATTTTAGAAATTTTTATTTCGATTAAGAAAAGCTCGAAATTAAATTTTTTTAAAAAGTTCTGTAAATTGAACAATTTTAACGCTAATGCAGTCAAATTTGGTGAACTTGTTACTTTAGAGACGTTTATTAAGTGTACAAAATTACAAAATTTTAGATCACGATTTACCAATTTTAGAATTTTTTATTTCTAGACTAGGAAGAATTCAAAAAAAAATCTGTAAATTCAACAATTTTACCGTTAACTCTGTCAAGTTTGGTGGACGTGTTACTGAAGAGGCGTTAATTAAGTGTACAAAATTTTAGATCACGAATTGCAAATTTTAGAAATTTTCATTTCGACGAGAAAGAACTCAAAATTCAATGTTTTTTTTTAATTTTGTAAATTTTGTGGACTTTTTACTTAGGAAACGTTTATTAAGATTACCAAATTACAAAATTTTAGGTCACGAATCGTTTAGGAAAAGCTCGAAATTCAAATTTTTTAAAAAATTCTGTAAATTGAACGCTAATGCAGTCAATTTTGGTTGACTTGTTACTTAAGAGGCGTTTATTAAGTGTACAAAATTCACGATTTGCAAATTTTAGAATTTTTTATTTTTAGACTAGGAAGAACTCAAAGTTCGCATTTAAAAAAAAACTTGTAAATTCGACAATTTTAACGCTAATGTTAAACTTGTTACCTAAAAGGCGCTTCTTAAGCGTACGAAATTACAGAATTTTATATCATGAATTACGAATTTTAGCGATTTTTGAGACATAGTGGAACCAAACGGTAATTATTTCTTTTTAATACATATAAATGTGTGACTGCCGAAACCGAAATCTGTAAAGCGAGCTAGAATGCTCATAAGACATGACTTCGCAGAGTTCAAAAAACTCTTGGAACAATCCGGCGACGTCCTCATAGACCGTTTCTATTTTTAAATCAAAACCACCTGTTGTACTTCCGGCGCATAAAATATGTAAATCATTATTAGGCATACATGTCAGGTGGGAATAAAACTCATATTCCGCTGCTTTGCAAATGTGATTTTAATTCGTCTGATTGAAAATGTTCTCGTTGCAGCTTAATGCGGACGGCTACGGTTCTCACACATCACCAACTCATCATCGAGCCGACCGCACGCCTTTAATGCCTAAAGAACCAGAAGATGACTTTCATTGTGTTGAAACGTCGGTTGTTCCGAAGAATGCCAAGTAAGTGAAGCAACAGATGACGATTTGATGGCACCCCCTCATTTAGAATGTCAGTTAATTTTAAAAAGGTCGCCTGTGAGGGTAATCAGGCTTTAAATTCTTCCGGTCCGGTGGTGGGTGATTCTTCAAGAGATCGTGTTGCGTGTACTATATAATAAGCTCCATTTGCTCTACAGAGTGGCTGCTACGCCCTCGTAATGTGAGTGGGGGTGGTATTGATCAATAACGGACGCAGCTTCCCTTTTTCTACAATAAACGGCACTTTTGAGTTGGGAAATTGACGAAAATACCATCGTGGGGGTGGTGGCGGACCAACCACCCACCACCGGTCAAAACTGTTTTTTTTCCCCCCGAATTTTGGAATTGGGGGTGGTTTTTCCCCCCCGATTTTCGCTGGTGGTAAAGATGCGTTTTTGTTGAATAAAACCGTAAAAACGTTGAGGATTTTGGTATTGTTTTGGGTGAGGTCACGGAGGTCACTGGGTCGAAATCCCGGGCCAGCTTTTCTCATGGACCAATCCCAACAAGTCTAGTACAACACGTGACTCTCCTGCAGCATCCCTTCCTTTATCGGCTCTCGCGAGCTTTCTAGTTCACGGTTTCGAGGCGTCTAACGCCGAGCTTTCATTATTCAAATAAAAAAACCGACGGTGAATTGTCATTAATTGGTGCTAATTGTGACGAAAACGGGTAGATAAGCGTCCTGGTCAACATGTGAATTAACCCTCTCTGTAAAAATCTCCGTAAAAAAACCTCAAAAATGTGATTGTTTAACATAATAAACCAACAAAAATAAACAGTTGATCCGGCCTAAGAGACATCGATACGATTCGAAGCACAAAAAATGTGATCCAATACCAACGCAACGAATTGAAAAATTGGGTATTTTTGAAAATTCTTATTGGATTTATTTGAATTAAAATGGTGGGTGGTGGTGAACTCAAGGTTGCCACTGTTGAGGTGGAGTCTGTCGACAATATGGCGACACTTCCGGTATCACGGGCCCACGGCGGAAGTGATTCCGTTGCTGAAAAAAACAATGCCGCCAACAAAGAAATGGAACTCAAAAAGGTTCAACCGAAACCTGACAAAAGGTACAGTGCACCAGCTTTGGGGGCGGTTTTCTAGAGCAATGCAGAATTGGACGATTTGTAGTTCGTGAAAACCGGCGCTGAAGGCACTATTGTGATCCAGGCTAATTGATAATCATTATTTTACTCTTTCCCACGTAATTTGGTTTGGAATTCTTGCAGTTTTTGTTCCTAAAATTTGATGGTTTTATTATTAAAACTGTGAGAAAAATTGAATTTTTAAAAAATTTAGTTCAAAAAAAATCTGAAATTTGTGTTTGTTCTAAAATTTTCTAACTTTACTGAGGTGATAAATACGCCCTAAATAGTGACATCGCTATGTTTGATTGTTTTGCCATTCAAACTACAGAAATTACAGCATTCAACAATTTGTAAACATTTTTTTCATTCCAAAGACGAAAATTTCTAGAATCATCTTTTCTTGTTCTAAAATTCTGGAAGTGCATAATTAATTAGCATGTCGAAATTAGTAAAATTGCCAAATTTCATTTTTATAGCATTAAAACTGCCGAATTTAATGTAAACTTGGCAATTTTTGGTCCATTTCTAAACAAAAATTTCTCAAAGTTTTCTTTCTTAGTCTAAAAATTTGTAATTTGGTGCAATAAATTAGAGTGCCAATTCAAGTTTATTTTTTAAATTTGATTGTTTTAGTACGAAAACTAGGAGATATAGAATTAATTCAAGATTTAAAAATTTCAGATTTTGTGCATTAAAAAAAAAAATTCTAAATTATTCTTTCTTATACAATTTCGTAACTTGGCATAATTAATTAGCAGATCAAAATTAGTAACATTACCAAATTTCATTTTTATAACGTTAAAAGTACCAGATTTAACGGATTTGGGAAAAAATGTTGCAATTTTTGGTCCAATTCCGAACAAAAATTTCTGATTTTTTTTCTTTTGGTGTAAAAATTTGTAATTTAGTACAATCAATAAACGTGTCAATGTTAGTTTGTTTTCAAAATTTGGTTGTTTTATTACTAAAACTGTGGAAGATATGAAATTAAATCAAAATTTAAAAATTTCGGTATATTTAGATAAAAAAATTTCCAAATTAGTCTTTGTCCTTAAATTTTGTCACTTGATGCTGGAAATTAACACCTCCTAAGTAGTGACATTACCAAATTTCTTTGCTTTGACAATAAAAATTGCAAGAATTACAGCATTTAACAGAAATTTAGGAAAATTTTCTCTTCATCTCAAAAACAAAAACTTCTAAAATTTGTATTTTTTGTTCTAAAATTTCGTAACTTGCCATAATTAATTACCGTGTCAAAATTAGTAAAATCTCCAAATTTCATTTCTCTAGCAATGAAAGTACGAGAATTACCGAATTTGAAAAAAAAAATTACAATTTTAGGTTCATTTCTAATCAAAAATTTCTTAAGATTTTTCTCTTTTGGTTTAAAATTTTGTAATTTGGTGCAAACATTGAGCGTGTCAACACAAATTTGTTTCAAAAATTTGATTGTTTCATTGCGAAAATTGGTGGAGATATAAAATTAACTCTAACTTCGGTATAATCATATCAAAATTTTTCTAATATTTGCTTTTTGTTCAAAAATGTAAGTTTTTTCGTAAATAATTTATTAACACGACAGAAATACCGACGTCACCAATTTTCACTGCGTTTTCAATAAAACTACAAGAATTGCAGAATTTAATAAAAAGTTCGAAAATTTTTGGTTTATTCTCCAGAAAAAAGTCTAAAATTTGATGTTCTTGATCTAAAATGTTGTAACTTGGCATAAATAGTTAGGATGCAAAAATAACCAAATTTCACTTTCATACCATTTCAAATCCCTGAATTAAAAAAATTTTTGGTTCAACCGAAAAAAAATCCAAAATTCCTCTCTTTTGTCCTAAAATGCTGTAATTTCGTACCGAGAATTTGAATGTTAAATTAACACCCACTCGCCGTTTTTCCTTCCGAAATGCGTCATTCGAACAACAATTTAAATAAAATTCAGAAAGTGGTTTCAATGTGATCATTAAAAATTTATTTTCATTGTCCTCATTTTAAATCGCGTGCAGACAATAAAACAAAAATCAGATAATCCCCGCCGCTGAAAATATTGATATTTGCTTACATTCGTGCCAAAAAGAAAAGTTTTATTATAATAATGACGTCTTTCCATTACAACGCTCGTCCTGACACTTTCCAAAATAAACTCGCGGAAATAATTGGGGTATCTATTATTTAATTTCTATTTATATTCTTCTGGGTGACTCACCGCGTTTGTTATTATGAAAGGCCCAACTAAATTTTTTCTAGTTTATGTTCAAAATATTATTGTAAGGAACTAGAACCATCTGGAATTCATAACAGAGCAAAAATGCTTTTAATTAAGTCGGGAGAAGCGGGGTGGGAGTCCTGAAATCTGAAATTCTGAGATTATTTATAGAGAATTAGTGTAGTAGTGAGTGTTAGAGAGTTAACTCAAGATGTTTTGTTGCGTTGCTGATAAAGCACAGTACGTATCGTTATCATGTCGTGGAGAGACACTTTTGATAACTCCTTCTGGTATTGATTAGTGGTTTGTTTAACATGAAGTTTCAATTTAGTAAAAGTGTTTGGAATAACCAGTGAAATTCCATTAGCCATGCCAAGTCAACTAATTATATCCATGTCGTTTTGTTTTGTAAACTGACTGAAATTTTCGTTCTTTTGCAGGACTTCCCTGTTCATTATCATGAGTTTCGTCTACGCGAAACTCTTGATCGTTGTTTGTATAGCGTACGTAATATCAGATGTAGTTACACACAATATCCCGCTTTATTACTACGAAGGTTTCTTCACGTACCTCTATGGTATGAGCATATTGTTTCTTCTCTACGTCTTCTGTTTTCTATTACAAGAGAGCACTTGTTGTTCCGAGAGTGAGAAGAAGGAGAAAGTAAAGAAACCACCCAAAGAAAAAGCCAAAGAAAAGGAGAAGGAAAAGGAGAAGGAGAAGGAGAAAGAGAAGGAAAAAGAGAAGAAGAAGGAGGAGGAAAAGAAGAAGAAAGACGAGAAGGAGAGACTCAAAAAAGAGAAGAAGGAAAAGGAGAAGGAAAAGGAAAAAGAGAAAGAAAAAGACAAAGACAAGAAGAGTAAAAAACAGGAAAAGGTAATTTCTTTGACCACTAACATCAAACTCGTGGCAAGTTAGTTATCTAACCGTAACTCACTTGCTTAACAATGAAGGGGTTTACTTTTGATTTTGATGTGTTTTCTTTTATTTATTTTGAGTTATTTTGCGTTGTTGAGCATGTTGTGCGTGTAGAGGGAGAGATTTCCACGTAAGATGCGTGACATGGTCCAGCAGAAGGCAACATCCCCAACTCACCAGGTGAGCGAAGGTTGGTGCCTAGTTAACAGTCCTTCCTCTTCCCACTAAATTCGCTTCTTATTCCTTCAACATCATACAAAGATCCGTAGACTTTTTATGGTGGCTTTTATTAAAGGCATGAAAATCGAAATTATCTTTTTATTTGCGCTTCCCCTTCTGTCTATAACAAGAAGAAGTGAAGTTGCTGCCGGAGCTAATCAACCTTCAAACTATTTAATGAAAAAAAAATGGAATTTTCTTGAATGAATTAGCTCCCGCGTGCTCACATCCTCTAGCCATAAAACAAAATAAAATCCCCGTCAAAACTTACACGCACAAACATGTTGCACTCAACACTCGTTTCTTTTATTCATTATTTTATTTGGTTTTGTGGGGGTAGAGCACATACCGGCGCAACTCCGAAGGGGTGGTTGACGCAGGTTTGGCTGCAGTGCCGGTGCCTGTGGCAGAAATCAGTGCACAATCTGACGTCCCTGTTGTCTCGCAGGAACAAACACCTCCTGCTGCACCTGTTCCACCACCGACAACACCACAACCGGCCGCTCTTCCCGCGCCGGCTGCATCAACTAACAATACAGACGTTGAGGCTGGAACTGTTACGAAATGCAAGAGGAAGAGGAAGACGACGCAGAACGATCAGAGTCATGGAAGCTTCTTTTTGAGAATTGGGGCTATTGGTGAGTTGAGGATTGGTGTGGTTAAGTGGTAATGATCGTTTTGTAGCTTTTGGATTGGGGACGATGATTTATAATGGGTTGGAGTTTGGGACGTTCTTTGAGGTGCCGTTCACTTCGCCGTGTTATATGATTCTGAGGGGAGTTAACCCGCTGCTGCAGATGATCTTCACGTTTATGCAGATGTACTTCATTTTTATGAATTCAAGGGTGAGTTTCAAAAATTGACATTACATTTTTTTGGGATTTTAAGACTAGATTCCTAAATAAAAAAGCGCGAGAAAAACGATGGTAGAAACCCCATCTTTCGATTTGTCTTAGTTTCGGAAAATACGAACTTCTAATGAGGTTATTTATTAACGTGCGTTAAAAATTCAAACGTTTCTGGATTTCGCGTAAAATTCTGAGTAAAATGAGCACAAATAGTTTAGGTTTACTCCGAAAAGTAAGCGAGATTTTGATTTGAGAACTTTGACACAGTTTTAGCCATGAATTTTTGCGAAAAACTGCAACTTTTGACTTTTGGAAATACTAAGAACTATTTTTTATGTAAAAAATTGCGACAAAAACAATGGTGCAAACCGCATTTCAATATCTCTAATAGTTTTCGAGATATTTAACTTTAAAAATTAAGAAAAATTAGACAAAATTAGGAAAAATTAAAATCAACTTTCCGAAATTTTGATCGGCCATAACTTAGTTATCTGTTGTTGGATCTGAATTTAAATCCCATATTTGGAATCTGCGTTAAATTCTGCGTACACTGATGTATAATAACTTAAGTTTACTCTAACAACAAGCGATATATCGATATCAGAAATTTGGCATAGGTTTAGTCATGAATTTTTGAGAAAAACTGCAACTTTCGACTTTTGGAAAATATAAGAACTATTTTTTATGTAAAAAATTGCGAAAAAAACGATGGCGTAAACCGCATCTCAATATCTGTAATAGTTTCAGAGATATTGAGCACGAATTGTTTCGAACTTTCAAAAATTTGGCCCTCTGGCGAAAGCCCAAAATTTCAAACGGCCATAACCCAGTTATTTGTTGACAAAAGTTCAAAAATTCTTATGTTTTTAGATTCAGCGTGACATTCTGCGTAAAATGAGATCCAAATTTGTTGAGTTTGCTTAATAAATAAACGAGGTATTGGCTAAAAACTGTTTTGAAAACATCATTTTAGGGTAATTTTCAATCAATGTTTTCAAAATAAAAACGACGTTTAATAGCATTGAATTATACATCAGTCAAAAGAGGAGCTCGAAATCTATCTACTGGCCAAATTTGAGATCTATCGGACAAATAGTTTACGAGTTATGGCCAAAAATAAAAAAAATTGAAAATTTTCATCGTTTGAGTCGCAATTTTTTTTCGCGAAAAATCGACTATCGAATTTTGGGCTTTTGAGAACATTTTCTAACGTAAAATGAGCCGAGAAAAACGATGGCGCAAACCGCATCTCAATATCTGAAATAGTTTCCGAGATATTTAACTTTGAAAATTGGGAAAAATGGGAAAAAATGAAAATCAACTTTCCAAAACTTTGATCGGCCGTAACTCAGTTATTTGTCGTCGGATCTGAATTTAAATCCCAGATTTGAAATCTGAGAAAATTCTGCGTACACTGATGTATAATAACTCAAGTTTACTATAAAAATTAAGCGAGATATGGATATCAGAAGTTTGGCATAGTTTTAGTCATAAATTTTCGCGAAAAACTGCAACTTTTGCCTTTTGGAAAATCTAAGAACTATTTTTTATGTAAAAAATCGCGAGAAAAACGATGCCGCAAACCGCATCGCAATATCTGTAATAGTTTCAGAGATATTGAGCACGAATTGTTTCGAACCTTCAAAAATTTGGCCCTCTGGCGACAACCTAAAAATTCAAACGGCCATAACTCAGTCATTTGTTGACGAAAATTAAGAATTCTCTCGGTTTTGGTTTCTGCGTAAAATTCTGCGTACAATGAGCACAAATAGATTAAGATTGCTCTGTAAATTAGCGAGAAATCGTCAAAATAAGATTTAGCAGGACATGATTCATGTCGGCAAAAGGGCGTAAACAACGATAATAAAAACTGCAAACAATTTATTTAGTTAGAAGAGACCACTTTATTATACATTTCTGGACCCAAGTCGGGTTTCTCCAACAAACTCCATCCTCCCTTCCACCTCCTGGAACACTGGAGACTTCTCCGCCAGATACTGCGTATAAACATCCATGTCCATCTGTCCTTTTTGAAGAAGCTTCCAATGGTCCCTTATTACAACAAACCCATCGCCTCCTTGTTCCAAAAACGAGGGAACAACAAGACGATACGTCTTCTCCAAATCCAAGTCTTCGTAAACCGGAATATCACATTCGTTGCAACGAACTTTAAGTGATTCAATGCGAGAGCCGGCGGGTTTTGACATGTTACCAACAAGACGGAAACCTGTAAAAGACGTTTAACTGACGTCACGAGTCAGTTTGACCAACCTGAAATCTGTAATAAGTTCGCGTCGAAGACAGTTCTTCCTTTTCTGTATGGTGTTAAGGAGAACTCGAACAGTTCCTTGATGTATTTTCCTTGGATTTCCCCGACGTCCCAGTAGTTCCCAAATGGTTGGGCCGTGATCATGTCACTATACGTGATACTCCCTTTTTCAATGGTAGTTCTTAACCCTCCGGTGTTGTAAACAGACAACGCTGCATAACTCCAAGACGAGTTATCTGCCAAACCGACAAACTACTCGAATAGATAAAAGAGTTGTGGGGGAAAAAACTCACGCTGTAGACCATGACGTCGGCGACAAAATTCCCCAAAAGACACTCGGAGAATCTGCAGGCCGTTTCGTCCAACGTCACCAGAGAACTCCCTAAGACTTTCTTTCCGATGTCGTCAATTCCATCTTTCCAAGGTTTCAACTCGGCGTTGATCTCAGTATCTACAAAGTCGTGTCAATCCACCAGTCGTGATTAAAGTAACTTTACTTTGTGGTATCTCAGTACTGAGGAAAATGGGGGCTCCTGACCAAGACACGCAATCACCGCTTTCATCGTACGTTACTGTAATATTCCCTAGATACCTGGAGTAACAGGAGGCTTGTACAACCAAGACGTTTTTACCGTCTTCTGATCTTTGTACAATGGTTGGGTAGGGTCCCTCAGGAGTCGCAGGACCAGGAGGATTGTCTGGAACGGCCTTTGTACAAACGCAAAAGAAGGAATAGTTTACCTCCTGTGTATAGAAAGGTGTGAGAGTGCGCCCCCACCACCAAACCAATTTTGGAGGCTGTTGTGGCCTTCCTAGCGATTTCTTGTTCGACGTCGTACCCCGAATGAGACAAGACTATGTTGGTAAAAACGTTTTCTTCCTTGGCTAAACGTTCGGCTTCGGCGTTCACTGACTCAGATTCGTCGAAAAATTTCAGTTTTCCCGTATTGGCAATTTCCTAAATCCCAGCGTTATTAGAATTTCCCAAACGGGCCACCCAAAATTAATTTCTCCAATTTTGAAGCGGTTTTTTCTTTAAAATAAAGATTTAGTGGTCTGAAAACTGTATCCAATATTATTTTGGAATCATTATTATTTTTGATACAGTTATGAAGATTCAATTTTTTTCAGCGAATCAGAAGAATGCATTTTTCTTGCAAACTACAAAAGATTCAAAAAAGGATTTTTTTTACTGATCTGTCCACTATGGGTGTTTAGGCCACCACCAATTCACAAATCCACCCCCTCTGTACCAACTGATGGTGGCAGGGTGGGGTGAGACATAACAAATTAGTTTTTAAGCATTCAAAATTCTAAACTCGAAAGAGTAAGTCGTTGTACCGATAATTCAATAAACATCCAAAAACCATTTGAGTCGAATAACTATTCCGTGTTACAACATTCCACCGTGAGGTGAAACATTGGTCCTTCGAGCCGGATTCCCAGATACTCAATATTCAAGTCGTCCAACATCGTCGTCCACCAGAGGATCCCAATCAGCTTCGTGGAGCAAAAGGTTAGTGGCTCTCAAATCCATTCTTAATTATTCCTGTTTGCCGTTATTCCTAAGTTAAACTAGCTTCAATTCCACCAACGTGTACGACGAAAGCGGATCACCGGATAGTTTCGATTCAATCAAATAATTCAAAATCATTTTTATTCATTAATTCGTGTTTAGCACAATGACGAAAATCGAAGAACTCAAAATTATTTTGGTAACGATTGCCGAAAAGTTCCGACGCATTCAAGATTACGTAAAAACCTTTGATCTCGCGAACAATAGCATTAATCGGCTAGTAGCGCGCAAACAGATTCTTGAAGGGTTACGTAAGGAATTTGAAGAAACGCAATACGAGCTAGAAGCGCACGATAGTAAAACAGAAGCAGCAAAACGAAGTAACCGCGATTCGCGAATTGCGTTCGAAGATCAGTATTGCGATTTGTTAGGCGACATTCTAGACTTAATCGAAAGGTGCGAAACAAACTCAGAATCTCAAATCAATAATAAAGGTCCACAAGCAACCACATCAACCGATAGAAACGAGATCTTACCTGACCTTCCAGCCTTAAACTTAGTCCCGTTTTCAGGAGATTACAAGGAGTGGACTAGTTTTGAAAATTGTTTTAATTCGTTGATCGGTGATCACAAAAGACTTGACGGCAGAAGGAAACTTCAATATTTAAAAAACGCATTACGCGGCGAAGCTTTACGCGCTATTCAATCCTTAGCCATTTCAAACGAAAACTACACAGAGGCATGGGATATTCTGATAAAAAGATTCAAAAACATGCGTTTAATCGTAAACGACCACGTGAAAACGATAATAAATGCACAGCATATTTCGAAAGCATCCGGTGTCTCTCTACGCGAATTGCTAGACGTAATTGTAACAAACATAACGGCACTTAAATCGCTGAAAATTCCAATTGAGTCATGGGATGCGATATTAGTTCCCATCATAATCGAGAAATTAGATTTTAACACGAAAAGGGATTGGGAAACGTCACTGAGCACGGAAGTTCCCAAATACGAAGACCTAATTTCCTTTTTAGAAAAAAGAGCCACGGTTTTAGAAGCGCTCCAAGTAACCCAAAAATCTAATCAAATCAATAATATACCCAACACAGTTAACGCGAAATTCATAAAACGAACTTCATCGAACCCGACACTTATTACTAAACCTAATGTTAAATCGCAATCTTGTATATATTGTAAGTCTCCAGAACACAATGTTTTTGTCTGCCCAGAATTCGTTCACCTGACTGTATCAAGACGCCTCGAAAAAGTGTCCAAATTAAAACTTTGCGTAAATTGTTTGAGGAATAATCATTCGGTGAGCAACTGTCGCATTGCAAACGGATGCAAAACTTGTGGTCAACGTCACCACTCATTACTTCACGTAGACAATGAGACGCCAAGTACATCAAAAACAATCAATAATCATGCGATAAATGGTAATTTAGTTCATAATTCCACTTTATTAGCCACTGCTGTTATTTTAATCAAGTCCGCGAATAACAAATTCAAACGCTGTCGAGCTTTCCTAGACGCGGGATCCATGTCCAATTACATAACGGCTCACATGTGTGCAAAATTGGGTCTAGAACGTAAGAAAGAAAGTTTCGAAATCAAGGGAATCAGTGGCACCACCACTAATTCTAATGAAACGGTAGCGATATCACTAAAGTCACGATACAACGCGTATCAAGCAGACAATATCAAATGTATTGTTTTAAATCAAATCACGGAAACTTTACCATTAACACAATTGGACAACTTGGAAATTCCAAAGAATGTATTTTTGGCCGATCCGGAATTCCATAAACCAGCTGCAGTAGATATGTTAATTGGTAGCGGCTTGTTTTGGTCTTTATTATGCGTTGGTCAAATTGCACTACCTGGGGGTCTAATTCTACAGAAAACGCACTTTGGATTTGTTGCCGCTGGACCCCATCATAAACAAATCCTGCCGAAATCGGTTTGTAATCTGGCAATAACTAACAAGTCCCTAGAAAACACAGTAGTAAAATTCTTTGAACTTGAAGCATCTGGTACTACCTGTCATAAACCTTTGTCGGCAGAAGAAACGGATTGCGAGACCCATTTCAGGGAAAATACGAAACGTGACATTTCGGGGCGTTTTGTAGTAAAGCTGCCGATCAAACGTAACCCGCTAAAAATCGGGGAATCCAAAGGCCTTGCAATTAAACGGTTTAACCACCTTGAAACTAAATTTGCAAGAGAACCGCAACTCAAGCTAGATTATTCTAAATTCATTTCGGAGTACCTCGCTCTAGGTCATATGGAACTTATCCAAAATCTCGGCACAACTTGTGTATTTCTCCCACATCATGCGGTACGTAAGGAATCCAGTACAACCACAAAGCTCAGGGTTGTTTTTGACGCATCCGCGAAAACTTCTGATGGTACAAGTCTCAACGACCATCTATTGCGTGGCCCAGTAATTCAACGCGATTTGTTCTCGATTATAGTAGAATTCAGAAGTCATCAATTCGTTCTAAATGCCGACATCGCGAAGATGTACAGGCAAATTCTTGTCGATAATAACGATGCTTACTACCAATTGATAGTATGGCGTGACAATCCCAATGAACAATTAAAAACATTTAAATTATCAACTCTTACGTATGGCACAAAACCTGCCAGCTTCATAGCGACGCGGTGTTTGAAGGAACTCGCGGATACAAACGCGCGCGAATTTCCCATCGCGAGTCAAGTTGTTCTAAACAATTTCTACATGGACGACTTATTAGTTGGAGCTGATTCTGTAAACGAATTAATCACAATTCGAAAGCAGGTAGTAAACATTCTCGAACAGGGAAAATTCGAATTAAGAAAATTCAATTCCAACAGTTCCGCGGTTTTACCCGAAACTTCTGACGCGTCGTCTCAGATTGTTGATTTGACCAAAATCGAAACTACAAAGATTTTGGGTCTCTCTTGGGACTCGAAAAATGACACATTTAATTACGATTTCAATTACAGTGGCATACCAAAAAAGGTCACAAAACGCGTAATATTGTCCGTAACAGCGCAAATCTTTGACCCATTAGGTCTAATCGGTCCCATCATAATGCGAGCGAAAATTCTATTGCAACAACTTTGGTCTTTGAAACTGGGTTGGGACGAGTCAGTACCATTATCAATTCACACCGCGTGGACTTCGTTAATAAATGAGTTTAAACAATTGAAAAACATAAGCATTCCACGCAAAATTATGTCATATTCATCTGAACTCGTGGAAATGCACGGATTCTCAGATGCGTCCAAGCAGGGATATGGGGCAGCCGTGTATTTGAGGGTTCCAATAAGCGACAATGAATACGAACTAAGACTAATATGCGCAAAATCACGTGTCGCCCCGCTCAAAACAGTCACAATCCCACGGTTGGAATTATGCGGCGCGCTTTTGTTGGCCAATTTGATGACAAGGGTAAAACATAATGTCCCACAAAAAATCGCGCGAGAACTTTATTGGACCGACTCAACGATCGTGTTGAGTTGGTTAAAAACTCCTGTAAATACGTTGAAGGTTTTTGTGGCGAATCGCGTTTCCGAAATTAATACTTTAAGGCGGCGATTTACCCAGAGCATTCTAGGTTTGCTGTGTCGTTTCTCTGCTGTAATCTTATAGTGTTACACACATCCATCCCTTCGACGAAATTCAAGGGCAGGGTGATGCTTTCGGACACATCGGCAGTACACTAACCATTTCAGACTCGGCAAACGAAGCGTTTTTAGCATAGCATTTTATTAGTTGAACTACAGCTCAGAAAGAGTAGACATTGAAGACAGCGATATAGCAAAAATAATGATAAAAAATAATACATAATATAAAAATAAAAACAAAAAATATAAAAGCAACAACAAACCAATTATTTAATAAAACAAAAAACAAACAAACATAAAATTAGCCGAAATTGTTAAAACCAAGGCATTCCTTTGTCGCAACGCGAATTCACAAGCTCGGGTACGAAATTTGTTCAAATTTGATGCAAACTACAGTGAAACCTGTTTTCTAAACAATTCCCAATTGTTTCTAAGAAAATTTAAAAGAGTAAACAAAAAATTTCCCTTTTAAATATGCAATAGTCCGTTTTTTGGCTTCCGTGTTTGCGTAAATTCTGCTGTTTTTTTAAAGGTTTCAGGTCTTTAAAATAGTCAATTTTGTAAAAAGCCAAACAGTTTTAGAATAAATATTTAAAATTATAAAATTAAGTTATAGTAAATACCTACAGACTTAACATAGAGACCGATCTAAGAGCCAAAAATTTGAAAAATTAGATAATGTAATAAATTAATTCTAAATAATATCGTCCACATTTGATAAAAAAAACTTTCAATCCTTTAATAAATTAAAATTGCAAGGCAAGAAATATGTTACGAAAACCGGAAAGAAGGTAAAAGAAGAAAAACTAAGTGGAATGTCCGATGTATTTGTATTTGTCTGTATGCCTTCGTTCTAAAGAATCCAATCTGTAAATAAAAATTTGCTTCTTATCTAACTGGACTGTGAATGAACCGAACAACAAACAGAAAAACTTGATGTTGACTAAATTCGTAGTAAATCATAAATAAAGCCAAGACACAAATCATTTTTGTTGTTCCTGACACTATCGCCAATGGTCAACCTTCAACAAAGACATTTTTAGTAAGTAATCTCTTCAAATTTTAACACAACGTGAAAGTTATCCTATCACATCTGTTTTAATTTATTCTAATTGTTAAAAGTGTTATAGGTGTATTGTAAATGTGCGCTAGCATTAGCACAATTGAATATAAACAACCAATAAAAATGCAAGCAAAATAACAATCTTCAGCAGATTTTACCATTTATTAAACCTGCCAACAAAGAGTTTTATAAATAAACTTTTAAAAAATTAGTTATTATTTTTACGATTTTTTAATAAAATTTAATAAAATCATTGACTAATTTGTATTGGTGAATATCTCATTATTTTTAATTAATATCATGGCGCTTAGAACAGTTTTTGAATTTCAACGTCAATAATTTTTTTCTCATTTGTCAAGACGACAATATTTAAGAACTCTCAATATCAAATTGCAAGTTTATTAACAAAGCTTAATAATATAGTTTTTGCAGTCAGGTTAATGTGACAATGTCTACTCGTAGTTTAAATAATTTCTCAAAATATGTGACTTGCCGCTGAGCCCGTTATTTAGGTATGTCAAGTCTTTAAATTTGAATGGACATCGACTCGATTTCGAGACCAAATGGGCAAAGAAAAGAAAGTTAGTCGTTTATTATCGTACAATTTCGTTCAGCTCACTTCTCGGACACATGTTATTTTTTCCCCCACCATCATGGTCACAGAGGGTTGGTTTCAACCTAAGATGTACGCAATTTATCCACAATTTGGGCGATGCAGGCTTCATGTAAATTTGATCCTACATGATTATAAAAGAATTAACAGTGGAACGAACATGATATTCTTCTTGTTAAAGAATGGTTCTGTGTCGGGACGAAGAGCTTTTTACAAAAAAAATGTTATTTCCTGAGATATTTAGTTCTAAACTTGGCCAAATTTAACGATTTTCAACATTTTTTTTATCATACTGTCATTACTTTTTTTCAAAAAAACTCAACGTCCCGACATTAATTACTATCTTAACTGCAGTTTCACAAAATTTGAACTGATTTTTTTCACAGACAACGGAGTAATATCGAATTTTGTGAGGCCTGAAAACATACATTTTTCTGGAGGTAAATCGCCGCCTTAACAGCGCCCGAAAATTGGTACCACGTACGATCGGAAGCGAATCCCGCTGATATCATCAGTCGTGGTAGCTCGCCATTGGATCTATTAAAAAACAAGCTTTGGTTCAATGGCCCGGAGTTTCTTCTAGGTCCCGAAGAAACCTGGCCAAAGTCACAATTTAACCCGAACCCAGATAATATTCCGGAAACAAAAAACCCAGTAGTGCTTTGTAATGTAGGCACTCTGTCTGCCACGCTGTTGACAAAATATTCAAGTCTTGAGCGGCTTCAAAGAGTCACAGCCTGGATACTACGTTTCATAAAAAACTGCAAAACTAAAACCAAAATCAAGACCGAAAGCATAAGCAACGATGAACTCAATGAATCCCTTGAGGTCATAATTCGCATTGTTCAAAGAGATGGATTTCCCACGGTTTGGGCACATTTAAGCGCGAATAAGCCAGTACCGAAAGAATCGAAAATTCTATCGTTAGATCCATACATGGATAATTCGAAGGTTATTCGTGTTGGTGGCCGACTCAAAAACTCCAACTTAAATTTCGACGTAAAGCATCCCATCTTAATACCAAAAAATCATTTTGTCACCAATTTAATTATCAAGCACGAGCATATACGACAACTCCACGCAGGCCCTCAGGCCACTCTGGCAGCTTTACGTCAACGTTTCTGGATAGTTTCAGCTCGCAGTGCGATTCGTCAAGTATTACACCGCTGTTTACCATGTTTTTATATTCATCCTAAAACACCAAAAATCAAAATGGGCAATCTCCCGGCTGAACGAGTTACACCTACTCGTCCGTTTTTTGTGTCAGGAGTAGATTACGCGGGCCCTTTCATGATTCGAGAATCTGTTGGTCGTGGAAGACGATTAATCAAGGTCTATGTCGCGTTGTTCATTTGCTTCTCGACAAAAGCGATTCACATTGAGTGTGCTACGAATCTGACCACGGAGGAGTTTCTTGGCGCACTTAAAAGATTTGCAAGCAGACGTGGACAACCACGTGATTTATATAGTGACAATGGTTCGAATTTTGTCGGGGCTAAAAGCGAATTAGCTGAATTCTTTAATACGTTAAGGCAGTCAGAACCGGAAATTACGCGCAAATTGGCTATTTTAAATACGAAATGGCATTTCATTCCAGCAAGATCCCCACATATGGGTGGTCTATGGGAAGCCAATATCAAATCAATGAAAAGACATCTGAAAGCAGTAATGGGTAACGCCCATTTAACATTAATCGAGTTTCAAACACTGTTGGTTAGAATTGAAGCGTGTTTAAACTCCCGACCATTGTTACCACTAAGTCCCGATCCAAATGATTTGCAAGCCTTAACCCCTTCCCATTTCCTGATTGGAGAGCCATTAACAGCACTTCCAGAGCCCGACCTCCAAGAAGTACGGATCAACCGATTGTCCAGATGGCAGCTGGTAGAACGTCTTCGACAGCATTATTGGAATCGGTGGTCCCGCGAATACCTAAGCAGTCTCCAACAGCGAACCAAGTGGAAGCAAGACGAGGTCCCCGAGAACCTCGTAGGGGCATTGGTGCTACTCGTCGACAATTCACCTCCATTGTGTTGGAAGATGGGCCGTATCGCAGAGGTACATCCAGGCAACGACGGTCATTGTCGGGTGGTCAGCGTTCGTACCAACCAAGGCGTCATGAAGAGGTCATTGAAAAGGTTGTGTCTCCTACCCATTCAGGACCAAGAGTAGTGACCAAGTGTAGTGCGGACTTCAGTTTACGTGTGAAGGACAATTCGCATTTTATTATTATTATTTTTTTCTTCCCTTTATTGCCTTGCTTTTCTTAGTCATTTAAGTTTGTATGTACAGATGTTTATTCGTTGTTATTAATGAATTAGTTATTTTTTAATTGTTAGTTAGGCATAATAATCTTGTAAATATGATATATGTAAATACGATTATTGAAGTACTAAGTAAGTAACTTCAAGGGGGGCAGTATGTTTAGGCCACCACCAATTCACAAATCCACCCCCTCTGTACCAACTGATGGTGGCAGGGTGGGGTGAGACATAACAAATTAGTTTTTAAGCATTCAAAATTCTAAACTCGAAAGAGTAAGTCGTTGTACCGATAATTCAATAAACATCCAAAAACCATTTGAGTCGAATAACTATTCCGTGTTACAACATTCCACCGTGAGGTGAAACAATGGGCACACTTATAAAATAATTAAATAATTTAAATAAAAGAATAAAACAATTATTTTTCCTCAAAAAAACATTTTAAAAACAAAAAACAAAAACTTAATAAATTTTTCGTGTGTTTAGCCAAAAAATTAAAAGTGCAACTTATTCTATGTTTCATAGTGTACAAGTTTTGACAAAAAACATTTCTTGGCACTTCATAAATAAAAAAGTTTTTAATTTTTTTGGCTAAACATACGAAAATTTCATTAAGTTTAGATTTATTTCCTTTTAAAATGCTTTTTTTTTCAGAAAAAATAATTGTTTTATTGTTTTATTTGATTTATTTAATAACTCATTTTATAGATGTATCTGTAGTGAATAGGGCAGTAAAAGTCCTTTTTTCAAATTTGCCGCTTTAATAGGTCCATTAGAGTACTCAATTTGGAGTCCTTTATAGGAATCTATAAAAGAACTCAAAGTAGGAAATTTTATTTTTTAAGAATTGGCAGAACTAATTAGTCTGGCTGTCACTTGTTTCCTGTCAAGTTCTTGGTCAATTTGGATTTTACGATTCGTGTTTAATAAATTGCTGCGTGAACAAAAAATGTATCAATATAATTGCCAACAATAATTGTACCTAAATACAGGGTGATTTTTTAAAAACGGCAGGTGTTGTAGAATTTTTATTTATGAACCGATTTTAAAAATTTTAAAAACAAATTAAATGGTTTTTAATTTTCTATAAACTGATGATTTTAAAATTTTTCTAAATGTCTTATTAGTATCTTTTGGGCGATACTCAACTTTCTTATTTTAAATTGACACCCATATTTTTTTTTTCATAATTTAGAAGATATGAATTTTCTTGATTCAAAAATGTGTAATATGTTCTACTTTTACAAAAAATATTTAAAAAAAAAATATTAAAAACGAAAAAATTTAGGCAATAAAAGTTAATAAAATCTAGGTGCGTAGTGTCAAATAACACAATATCGTTATTGTAATGTCAAAAGGCAGCAAATAACAGAAAGAATAAGTTTTCTTTTAACAAGATGGGGCTACACCTTACAATGCACAATGCATTTCTCGTAGGTGTCAATTGTGCAATAAAAAAACGGGATGGCGTTTCAACAGTATTTTAATTAAATTAGGTAGTTGTTTTTTCTGATTTGTAATTATTATTGTCTTTTGTTATTAATAATTTCAAAAAAAAATGCCGATCCTTTCTGTTATTTGCTGCTTTTTGACATTACAATAACGGCATTCTTTTATTTGACACCATGCACCTAGATTTTATTAACTTTTATTGCTTGTTTTTTTTCAATTTTGATAATTTTTTTAAAAATATTTTTGGTTAAAAGTAGAACATATTACACATTTTTGAATCAAGAAAATTAGCATCTTCTAAATTATGAAAAAAAAAAAAGGGTTCCAATTTAAAATTAGAAAGTTGAGTATCGCCCAAAAGATACTAAGACATTTAGAAAAAATGTTAAATTATCAGTTTATAGTAAATTATAAACCATTTAATTTGTTTTTTAAATTTTTGAAATCGGTTCATAAATAAAAATTCTACAACGCCTGCCGTTTTAAAAAAATCACCCTGTATAATAGATGTGAATACAGGTTCTGAGGTTAGGTTAAAATTCAAAAAGTCAATAAATGTCAAATTTTAAATTGAATTTGAAAATCAAGTGGCAAGTCGTGGTTACAAAACCATTACCAATCGTGAAAAAGGAAAAGTCTAATTTTTTATTAAAAAAGGGGTGCAAATTCGAAAAAATAGTATAAAGGACTGGTTTTATAATGGCATTGGTGCACTCGTCCCATATAAAACGAGCTGTAGGCGAACTTGTGCACCAAAATTGGCCATTATAAACGTTCTTTAATATACTATTTTCTGATTCGCTGCAAAAAAGTTTGAATCTTCATAACTTTATCAAAAATAATAATTTCAAAATAATATTTAGATAGTTTTTCAGACCCCTAATTCTTTATTTTGAAGAAAAAACCGCTTCAAAATTCGAAAAATCAATTTTGGGTGGTCCGGTTGGGAAATTTTTACTCCCCAAGAAAAACTTACATTTGTGGTTTTTATTATCACTCCAATGATCCCGATTTTCTTCCCAAACCGTTCAATAACGACGCTTTTATTGTAAGTATTTTGGAGCGTCGGCTCCAAACTATCATCGATATTAGAAACCACAACTGGAGCTTCCAATTCTTCGATGAAAGGAACAGCTCCAGCGACGCCATCATCAAACTCGTGGTTACCCAACACGATCGCATCAAACGGTAGTTTATTAAGGAAGTATTGCGTCACATTCCACTTGTAAATATTGTACCACAAAGTCCCCTGAAAATTATCCCCAGCGTTCAGAAGAATCGCATGGGAATTGTCTTTTATAGTGTCGCTGATTTCTTGGTACAATCTGGAAAAGCCTCCGATGCACGTGTCGCTTTTACAAGTCCCTCCTTCGTCGTTCGTTTCTTCAAATCTGCAAAATCACGTTTGATAAACTGGAGATATGTGGTCATACAGACCTGGCGTGGAAATCGTTGACGTGCACAACAGTCAAGTCAAACAAATCGCCGTTTTGGCTGTTTACCAGCACCACTGGGATTAAACAGAAGTAAAAAAGTGGAAGCATCTTCGTTCCCACGGCTTGACAATGACTGAAGATTAAAAGTGCTTCATAGGTGTGTGACGATGGGGGAATTATCGCGACAGATAATAATCATAATTGTGCATTCTCAAGTACTTTTTAAAATGTTTTAAATGCGATGTAGTTTACTTTTTAAATGTTAAAAAAAAGCATTATGTAAAAGTATTATTATGTATTCGGATGGTTTGAATTAAACTAAGTGCGGTGTGGAAAAATAATTGTAATGCGACCGTTATCAACACGAATTTTTTATCTAGCCTTGGAATTCTTAAGAAAGATTATCTCAACAACAATTAGTGATTATGATTGTTACTTAAATTTTGTGTTTTTTGTCATTGTGATATCGGAAGTCTCCACTTAAAAATGATTAGTTCTCAAAATAATCTGAGAGTCTTTGGATATTTTCAATAGAACAGTTAATTAGTTAATTCAATGGCTAGTCTAAACGATCAACATGGAAAACGCAAAACAGAAAAAACGCAAAAATTAATTTGAATTTTTAAAAATCTAACTGCGAAAAGTTTGAAATATTCCAAACATGAAGAAAATTTAAAGGATAAATCTAAAGAATGATTTCAGAATGGAAATTGAGAAAAGTTTTATTTGTTTAAAATAAATTGGGCTCTCAAAAGAACCAATTTTTATCCCGATTGGTGGTAAAGTGACTTTTCCCAACTCGTTTGGTAAATCAAACTGAAATTTCAATTAGAAACGAAATAATGAAAAAGTTACCTAAAGTTATATGAATGAAGTTATATGAAAAATTACCAAATTCCCTCCACAGTGTCATCACATCACGCGTAAATTTAGATTCATTGGAACTTTTCTTCTTTTTTCTGCTTTTTTAAAGTTTCTCTAACTTTTCCACGCTTTCTTTCATTCTCGTGTAAAAAAAAGTTATTCGAGGTCTTTTCCAAGTCCGGACCTAAGGCACCCTTTTTTTAAATCCCCCTCTTCTTAGAGAATCAAATAAATCGAAGGAACCAAAACAATATGAGAAATTCGAAAAAGACGAAAAATCCGGAGAATCTAAAAAACCGAAATTGTATTGTATTGCATATTTTTGGGTTTTAATTGTTTTGCAGTTTGTAAATTCGTAATTTTAAACATAACTTCAATTAACATTAGTTTAACTTTAAAATAGCCAGACAACAAAATCTACCATAAAATTATGAAATTCTGAATATCCGTCCCTCAAATACCATTAAAAATTCTCGTTTAATCTCTGCTTTAAGTATAATGAATACATTTTCTAATTTCCTGATTTATTCCAGCTAAACATTCACCGATTCAAAGTCATAGCACGTTTCGGTCTGATGCACGTGGTGGCCACAAACATCTGCGTCTGGATTCGGACCCTCGTCCTTGAATACCTCAAGGAGATTACTTTATACCACAAGGACGAATACAACCAGACCGTTGGTTTATCAGGTGAGTCTTCCAATTCGCTCGCATCTCACCGCTTTTTCTTGTAACTAACAACTTCATCATCGCTTTGTAAATATTGCAGAAAGCGTACGTATGCACAATTTGCGCAATGCAAACACGGTGTTAGGCAGCAACGTTGCAGTGCCAGACATTATCACTACAACAGCAGCTGCTATCACTACAGCACCTCTTGTTACTTCGACGTTAAGAAGTGTGCTTAAAACGTCGACTAGCACTGCTGCGACTACTTTGCATAGATTAGCTACCACTCTGCCAACTACCACCAGCTATAGACGTAAGTCTTGCATGTCTTTCTTGGTGGTACTAACTCTACTAACTCTAAAGGTGTGTTCACAAATCCTACGAGAATCATACCGACGACCATGTGGCGAATGTTTCATAACACTCCTACTACAACGCCGTCTACTACCACAACAGCCACCACTAGGTTCTGGAGAGCTGTAACAACTACTCTTGCTCCTACCACTAGTACTGCTTCCACTCCTCAACGCAATTTCTTTGATTTCAGAAGCTTCAATAACTTTGATACTAACAATGTGGTTAACGGTGGGTTTGCAGGTACTTAGAAGCAGCGTTCATTAATTCCTCTTTGTTTTTAGTCGCTGAAGAACCAATTAACACTTTTAACGGATCGGAGTTCATTGATGATATTATCCCTCAAGCTTTTAGCGCGTTGAATGCGACCAATGCAACTGGAAATGTAACTCATCCTTTGAGCTGCGAACGAGTTAACATCATGGGGACGATAGTACAAGAATCTGCACCGTATTTGTATCCGTTTATTATCGAATATTCGTTGATCGGAGCGGCGGTTATTTACGTCATGTGGAAGCATATTGGGCGGAATCCAAGGTACTACCTACAGGGAAAATGAGTTTTAAATCCCAAGTTTTGAAGCTTGACAGACAAAAGTTTTCTCACCTAACGTGGTAGTTTCATCCCTTAAGATTGGGGTAAACACCTCCAAAAATTGCTGTCCTCATTTATCTTCAAACCATTTATTTTAGAACAAAAAAAGAACAAGAAAAAAATGTTTCAAATTAAATCAAATACTTTCCTTTTTTAATTTGTAACTATTTTGGCATTTTCTAATAAAATTTATATTTTTTATTGAACACTTCTTTATCAAGAAATTTGGTCATTTTCGTGTAGATTTTGGTCTGTCTGACGTCAAAAAGAAAAAAAATTACAAAAATCCAGACAATTAAAAAATACGAATTTTACATTTTTACTTTTTGATAAACACTTTATTATCAAGAAATTTGGTAATTTTTGTGTTGATTTTAGTCTGTTTGACGACAAAAGAAAAGAATTTTCCAAAAATCCACAGACTTAAGAAAAATACGAGTACGTATTTTAAAATGTATTTAATTCTGATGTTTTCAAATAAAATTTCAACAACACTTTAATAGCAAGAATTTTGGTAGATTTTGTATAGATTTTGGTCTGTTTGACGACAAAAAAAAAAGAAATTTCCAAAAATCCACAGAGTGAAAAAATACGAAATTTAAAATGTAGTTAAATTTGAAATTTTTTAATGAATTTTCTACTTTTTGATAAACACTTGATAAACACATAAAGAAATTGGGTCATTTTCGTGTAGACTTTAGTCTATTTGACGACAGAAAGAAAGAAATTTCCAAAAATTCACAGAGTTAAGAAAAATATGAATTTTCAAATTTATTCAATTTTGATATTTTTGAATAAAAATTCTACTTTTTGATAAACACTTCATTATCAAGAAATTTGGTCATTTTCGTGTAGATTTTAGTCTGACGACAGAAAGAACGAAATTTCCTTAATTCCACAGAATTAAGAAAAATACGAATTTTAAAGGATATTCAATTTTGATATTTTAGAATAAACGAACACTTCATTATCAAGAAATTTTATCATTTTCGTGCAGAGTTTAGTCCGCTTGACGACTGAAAGGAAGAAATTTCCAAAAAATCACAGAATTAAGAAAATGAGGAATTTTTAAAATGTATTTAATTTTAATATTTTTGAATATAATTTATACTTTTTGGTAAACACTTCTGTATTAAGAAATTTGGTCATTTTCGTGTAGATTTTAGTCTGTTTGACGACAGAAAGAAAAAAATTTCCTAAATACCACAGAGTTAAGAAAAATACAAATTTTAAAGGATATTCAATTTTGATATTTTAGAATAAAATTTAAATTTTTTATAAACACTTTATTATCAAGAAATTTCATCACTTTCGTGCAGAGTTTAGTCCGTTTGACGACTGAAAGAAAAAAAATTTCAAAAATTCACAGAATTAAGAAAATGAGGAATTTTTAAAATGTACACAATTTTGATATTTTTGAATAAAATTTCTACTTTTTTATAAATTCTTCTGTATTAAGAAATTTGGTCATTTTCGTGTAGATTTTAGTCTGTTTGACGACAGAAAAAAGAAATTTCTTATATTCTATAGAGTTAAGAAAAATACAAGTTTGAAAGGGTATTCAATTTTGATATTATAGAGAAAAATTTCTATTTTTTTATAAACACTTCATTTTCAAGAAATTTCATGATTTTAGTGTAGATTTTTCTGTTTGACGACTGAAAGAAAGAAATTTTCAAAAATCCACATAGTTAAAAAAAACACAAATTTTTAAAATGTATTTAATTTTGATGTTGTCGAATAAAATATTTGCTTTTTGATTGATTGATATTGATTTTTGAAATTTGTTTATTTTTGTGTAGATTTTAGTCTGTTTGACGACAGAAAGAAAGAAATTTCCAAAAATTTACAGAATTTTTCTTAATTAAATGTATTTAATTTTGAAATTTTCGAATAAAATTTCAATTTTTTAATAAAAAATTTATGAACTCTTAAGAATTTTTTTTCTGTCAAACTTCAAAACTGAAATAATTTTTGTGGTCATTTTTGATCAAATTTCTCTGGACTTGACACGAAGCGGGTGCTCTTCCAGATACGTGACCCAGGAAGACCTCGAGCACCGCTTGGAAGTGATGTTATCCCGCCGAGCCGTCGCCCTAGCGCACGCTCAACAAGGCCGCGTCGACTGCGTCGGAGCCTCCAAGGGCTTATTCTTCGGATTACTCCTTTTAGTGTGCTCCATGATCTGCTTGATTCTCTTCTTCGTGCTCATCTACCAGGACCACTACAAGCTCGTTGCCATCTACCTTGCAGACGTCTCTCACTGTGTTATCATGGTGCTGAGCATCATCGCCATCATAATCGGATTTATAAGGTTAGTAGCCCTCACCAACGCAGACACTAACAATTTTGCTTCTTCATTTCATGCTTTGTTTTTGTTTGCCGCTCATCATTCATTTCTCACACAAGAATGCACCTGACGCCAACACGCCTAAATTGCAGGGTACAGTCGCTCAAGTTTAAAACCGAAGAACAAAGTGATCTCAACGACATCCTCCTGCGCGTCTCGGCTTTCGGTTTGTTCATCTACGCGGTGTTCAGTGTCATTGCGGGGCACTTGAACGCCTTCACCAACGAATCCAATTTGTTGGTGATGATCACCGGAGTTCTCTCCGTTCTACAGGTACGACTTGGTGTCTTAAGGAAGAAAGAGTTAACAGTTTGTTTAGGTCATCCTCCAACTGCTCTTCATCGCCGACGTGTCGCGCCGACGTGTCCACCTCCCGGAGCACGACCGATCCAAACCCGGAAGACAAGTCGTCACGTTCTTGCTCATCTGCAACGTCACCATGTGGATTATCTACACTTTCGAGATGCAAAAAGTGAAAGCGAATCCCGTTCAATTGAAGTTTTATGGGTTCTTAGCTTGGGCCATCGTTCAGCGTTTCACCCTGCCCCTGTGTATTTTCCATAGATTCCACTCCGCCGTCACACTGGCGGAGATCTGGAAGACTAGTTATAAAGCGAGACTTGAGTAATTCTTTAAGTAGCATTTATGTTGTCCCAAGGGATCAGCTAACAAACACACTCCCTTCAGAGGTTTATAATGAGAAAGTCTGATGGTTTTGCTCATCTAAAGTAGGCAAAATTTTGTTTTTGTTGTTTTTTTTTGTGTATTTTATTTCTTCACGTTGTTTTTGCTTGGGGACTCCCCGTTACACGCACATGTTTATAATGAAACCAAAGTACTTAGACTCGTAGACATTTTGCTACTTAAAAGAACAGACCCATCCACCATAAAAACAGGGTTTTTATAAACGAATATAAAAGTGCCACTTACCTCAAATACTGACCGATTTAGTGGGGTTCACCGAGAGGCGGCACATTACATTCTTTTATAAGGACCCGGTAGATCAGTGTTACAGATTACTGTTTTAGTGTAACTAGACTAGTTGACTGCAGTGCCGGGGGGGAATATTGCGGTATTTCCCCGCGGAACTGTTCTTATAGACTTTAAAATAAACATAATTCCAACATTTTTATAAAATTTCAAGCGAGCGCTACTAATAATATTGAAATGTAGTCTAGTTAGATGTTGGTATATGTGTGTGTATATAACAAAAAAATCAAACCATATTGGTGGAATTTTATGTGATTTGTTTGAAAGGGAATTTGTTACCAGAACGATATTTACAATTTCACACATTTTACTTTTGTACCGCCACATAGATATTAAAATGTACTGCTTGTAATTTCTGTGGACCACCTCAATGTTAAACTAAAAGACTTAAACATCCCCACATTTCGTTCCCGTCGTCTCACATTTAGTGATTAGTTTGATTTGTAATGTAAGAAATGACCAACCTTTCGGTACAACCTTAAAATTAGAGCAAGGTCTCGACTTAGAAGAGCAAATAATAATCGTTGAAAATGTGATTCCATTTAGCGTTAAGTTGAGAGAAATCAGTCATAATTCTCATCAAAATTTTACATGTACTACATTACTGTCTTGTGAAATCTGTGTTATATCACCGTAAAAATATATAACATTAATATTACATATTTATAAGTAATGTTATAGATAGAGCTAGATATTGGAGAATATACTCATATAAATGTATATATTTTAAATCATAATGTATTTATTTCTATTGTGGAGAAAAATTTAATGAGATTCAAGTAAGGTCGTGATGTGTAGTAGGTACTTACGCTCAAATGTCCAATTAAGTCGATAATCTTTAAAACTACTACTGTGTAGATGGGCTTGGATCGTACTCAACACTGCCGTTTTCTCTAAATGTTCAACGTTTTACCCATTACATTTTAAATATGTTGAATGCTTGATATTATTCATTATTTCTTCATTAACACAGATCTTCTTACATTTCATATTTTAGTACGTTGTGTGTCATTTACCGAAATAAACACGAGTATATAGCGTAACCAGCCATTTTATTAAAATTTACATTGTTTATTTATTTAGAATAATAAAAGTGCGAAAATATAATGTTCGTTTTATTTATACTCTTTTTTATCCATTATCATTTTAATCACTGATTTAGTGCATGCGCTAGGACACCCGTGCTAAAATCGATTGGACTGAAACCGGACTGGACGTAATAACAGAAAATTAGTCACGATAGTTCACGTTTTTCAGGAACACTATTTATTGTTTTCCACGAAAAAAATATCAAAATGATGGCACAATGACAATATTAAACGATTTGAAATATGGAACAGAAACGTATGTGGATATCGAAGAGCTTGAAGGTATTTATCCTTTTATAGTTGCGCAATTGCATGCAGTCCACAAATATTTTCGTCTCTAGTAAAGGGTAGAGTGGTACACAAATAAAAATGCAGATTTTTCTCTTCTATTTTTATTAAAAAATTCCTTTTGTTTGGGCACTAGTAGTAACGATTTTGTAAAAAAAAAATCGACTGGACGGTCACGCAACTGTATCGAGGTCAAGTTATTAGTAAATTCAGTGGACATTAAAAGAAGAGTTAAAAGGATAATTTCAAAGAACCAAAGGCTCGAAAGTATGATAAAGAAATAAAATTCACATATAGAGTTGAAATCGAAAAATAGAGAGAAATTACAATTTATTTTGTATGTTCGTTTGCTCATCTAAAGTCAGAAAGCGCGAGAATATCGATGGTAAAAAACACATCTTTGGCTCTGCCTTAGTTTCGGAGAAATAGAGCTTTATATATCGTGTGATTCATTAAATTTACATTCTAGGTAGGCCGTGTATTTTGGACGTGCGTTGACTTCTTGTTCGATAACTAGCAAATCTCGCAAATATTAAGTCGAAACTACTGTAATGGTTTTAGTTATGACATGAATTTTTTTCTCAAAGCCAACTGCAAATGGAAATTTAATGAATCACACAATATTTCGGAACTAAAAATTTTCTATCTGCAACTTTAAACGTCTTTAATTCGGTTGTCTAGTGTCGTACGTAAAAATATGGCACAGTTCTGAATTCTGCGCGAAATTCTGCGTACAATAAGCTAAATAAAGCAAGTCTGATCAAAAAAATAAGCAAGATATCGACCTCAGAACAGAATTTTCGCGAAAAACTCTAACTATCGACTTTTGGAAAATCTAAGAACAATTTTTTATGCAAAAAATTGCGAGAAAAACGATGGCGCAAACCCCATCTCAATATCTGAAATAGTTTCTGAGATATCGAGCATAAATTGTTTCGAACCTTCGAAAATTTGGCCCTCTGGCAAAAACCCAAAATTTCAAACGGCCATAACTCGGTTATTTGTTGACAAAAATTAAAAAATTATCATGTTTTTAAATTCAGCGTAAAATTTTGCGTAAAATGAGACCCATATTCGTTGAGTTTGCTTAATAAATAAACGAGGTATTTAAAACCAAAAACTGTTTTGAAAACTTCATTTTAAGGTGATTTTCAATCAATGTTTTCAAAATGAAAACGACGACTAATAGCATTCAATTACACATCAGTCGAAAGAGAAGCTCAAAATCTATCCACTGGCCAAATTTGAGATCTATTGGACAAATAGTTTACGAGTTATGGCCAAAAATAAAAAAAATGAAAAATTTTCATCGTTTGAGTCAGAATTTTTTTTCGCGAAAAATCGACTATTGAATTTTGGGCTTTTGAGAACTTTTTCTAACGTAAAATGCGCCGAGAAAAACAATGGCGCAAACCGCATCTCAATATCTCTAATAGTTTCCGAGATATTCAACTTTGAAAATTAGGAAAAATGAGAAAAAATGAAAATCAACTTTCCGAAACTTTGATCGGTCATAACTCAGTTATTTGTTGTCGGATCTGAATTTCAATCCCAGATTTGGAATCTGCGGAAAATTCTGCGTACACTGATGTATAACATAATAACTTTAGTTTACTCTGAAAAATAATAATCGATATCAGAAATGTGGCATAGTTTAAGGCATGAATTTTTGCGAAAATTTGCAAATTTCGACTGTAGACAAAACAAAGAAATATTTCTTATGTAAAAAATCGCGAGAAAAACGGTGGCACAAACCGCATCTCAATATCTCAAATAGTTTCCGAGATATCGAGCACGAATTGTTTTGAACCTTCAAAAATTTGGCCCTCTGGCGACAACCCAAACATTCAAACGACCATAACTCAGTTATTTGTTGACAAAAATTCAAAAATTTTTATGTTTTTGGATTTAGCGTGACATTCTGCGTAAAATGAGACCCAAATTTGTTGAGTTTGCTTAATAAATAAACGAGGTATTGGCCAAAAAGTGTTTTGAAAACTTTATTTTAGGGTGATTTTCAATCAATGTTTTTAAAATGAAAACGACAATTAATAGCATTGAATTATACATCAGTCGAAAGAGAAGCTCAAAATCTATCTACTGGCCAAATTTGAGATCTATCGGACAAATAGTTTACGAGTTATGGGCAAAAATAAAAAAAATGAAAAAATTTCATCGTTTGAGTCGGATTTTTTTTTCGCGAAAAATCGACTATCGAATTTTGGGCTTTTGGACACATTTTATAACGTAAAATGAGCCGAGAAAAACAATGGTGCAAACCGCATCTCAATATCTCTAATAGTTTCCGAGATATTTAACTTTAAAAATTACGAAAAATGAGAAAAAATGAAAATCAACTTTCCGAAACTTTGATCGGCCATAACTCAGTTATTTGTTATCGGATCTGAATTTCAATCCCAGATTTGGAATCTGCGGAACATTCTGCGTACACTGATGTATAATAACTTAAGTTTACTCTAAAAATTAAGCGAGATATCGATATCAGAAATTTGGCATAGTTTTAGTCATAAAGTTTTATTCGACCGGATCAAATTTTCGACTCTCCGAAAATATAATCGGTTATAACTCAGTTATTTGTTGTCGGATGTAAATTGCAAGCCCAGACTTGGACATGACACTTTTTTGACAATAAATATTATGAACAAATGCCTCAAGCGACCATTTACTAAAAAAACAAAAACTCAAACAAAAACCGTTCAAATAAATTAATTAACCATCTTTCTAGATAAAACCGAAGATCAAGAAAAACTTCTACATCTCTACAAGCTGATCCAAAGCGTCAACTCAGCATGCGACAAAAAACCAGCCGAGCTCCGAAAACTCCTGTCCAAACACACAATCCTAGAAAAAGTGGAAGCACTCAAACTCGTCCTTGAAAGCGAATGCAGTACTCTATTTTCGAAACAAACATGTAAAACAAACTTCAAAACTTCAATTATATCTTCATTGTTAAACGTGTGTTATGAAGAATGCGGATGTAACAACAAAGAAGCGTTATTTTTTGCCGCAGCGACTCTGAATATCGAAAGACTAAACGAAATAATCAAGCAAAGTTGTCTTGAAGATGTAAATCAAACGAGGTACTCGGATTCTGTTATCATTTTCACGTTAAAGTACGCCGATGTTAGCAATGGAGATTTTCTGAAGTGTTTCAACAGTTTGGTGCAGGCAGGAGTGGATGTCAATAAAAATGACGCCAGTGGAAGATTTGCGATTGACCATGTTGCTATACTATTTAAGAAGACGAAAGACGAGAGTACTTTAGACACTCTTAAGCAAGTTGGGAAACTCCTAATAGACAAAGGAATTTGCGAACCTGAAGAAACCCTCACGAAAGACTTCATTCAAAAAGAATTGCGCATCAACAGGACCTACCGGTTCAGCAGATTGGACATCAAACCAAAGCTGTTCTTTTGGATCGCGAAAGAAAAAATCCAACTATTTTTAAATTACAAGAAGATTCAACATTTCGCCAATTGCGACAATGGCGAAAACACTCTTTTACAGTACGCGGTCAACAAGTCTCGCAACATGGCGCCGGTGGTCAATTTCCTCCTCAAGAACGGCGCTAATCCCAATAAGGTGACTGAAGTTAACCCCATGACTCCTTTGGAGATGGCAGCGCGCAACAACTACCCGGATATCTTTAAAATGCTTATCACCTGGAAGACGACGATTATCACTGACAACCAGTTTACCAATTTCGTACGATGGAGAGGACACTCCATGAAACGCGAGTTCTTCGGGATTATGTTGGAATCAGACAAGTTAGATCCCACTTTTGTCTTCAAAAAAAGTGGTAACACTCCTTTGTACTACGCAATCCGGCTGTGCCACAAGAACGCCATCTTCAAGCTCCTGAAGCGCCCGGACGTGTCTTTGACTGTTCCAAACAACGTGGGGAAGTGTCCTTTGGATATTCTCAACCCCACTGATTTGAACACGTACTTAGACTCCTGCTTGGTCTTCGACACGCGACACTTCATTGATTTCAACTCGACGGAGTACACGATGAAGTTCCGTTTCCGGCGATTGACGGATGGTAATTTAACGGAAGTTGACGTCATCTCCCTCGTTGGCAGGTACAACCACTTGGAGCACCTTCTTGCACATCCTCTGATTCACACCTTCGTCATGTTAAAGTGGTTTAAAGTGAAGAACTACTTTTGGGGAATCCTCGGGTTTCAAGCACTCCTCTTCCTGATTCTTAGTGTTTTCTTCTATAGATTTCCGTATTCTTCTCCCAGCGAACGCGTTGTTTGTTTCTGCTTCAGTTTAGCTAACATCGTCTTAAAATCTTGGGTTTTCCTCCGACAGAAAAACGTCCTACAGGAGCTAATGTCGTTCTGTCGTACCAAGACGACAACTCTGCACGAGTACGGCGAAATCCTCTTGATGATTAGTTTAGTTGGCAGCTTCTGCTTGACGGAATTCCGCGCGTTTGTCTTCATTGAAATGGCAATTGTGTTTCTTCTGACCGCCGGGTACCACCCGAAACTCGCCCATTGGTCTGTCATGTTACAAATGGTCTTCAGGACCTTCATCAGTCTCTTGCTCTTCTTCTCGCTTTTGATGATCGCTTTTGCTGCTGGATTCCACATAATGTTCGAAGACCACAGATTTTTCGCGTTTCTTTATCGTTCTGTCTTCATGTCGTACTTCATGACTATTGGAGAGATCAACGTCAGTGAAGTTGACTTCGAAAGGACTTCATTCGGGGGCTATCTTCTCTTTTTTCTGTTTGCCATGAGCATGTCCGTCGTTATTATAAATTTCTGGACCGGAGTAGCAATCAGAGATATTGATAAGTTTGAAAAACGATCAGAAGTCAACGCGCTGAAGAACGTGATTGCGTTTATTGCCTTCGTTGAAAAGCACATTTATAGTGTTCAGTGCCTCAAGAGAATCCTGCCAAGTCCCCTCTTGTTCCCTAATGTTCTTGAAGAAACGTACATCGTCAATTTCTACGTGAATAAAGACGACCAATTCGTTTATAAATGGGATCCTGAAGCATTAGAGGTGCAGAAATGCGTGGAGAAGCGGAATTTTCCGAAACAAATCAATAAAATCTGTTTTGATAAAATAAGGGGTCATTACGATAAGATGATGAATGATACGAACGAACAGAAGATTTTGTCTAAGTTGAATAAAATTTGGAAAAAATTGGATGCTGGTACGCAAGGTAGAAAGCCAGTGAAACGTGGTGATCAAAAAGAAACCACACCATGATTTGCCTCAATTAGTGCCTCGAAAAAATTATGTGCGGAATTCGAGCGAAACGTTCTCATAATTTTGTATTTGCGCTCTTAACACAAAATATTGTTTCGCTAGGAAACATTGCTCAAGTTTTACATGCCTTAAATTACGTAATTTTATATAGAATTTCGATGGTAGATATTTTCTGAAAAATTGTTTCAAGTGTTATTGAGCTTTAAAAGGAAAATGCAATAGTCCTAATAAATTGTTAAAAGCAAACTGAAATAAACGAATTTTAAATTGACACAATTGTTTTTTTGTATATTAATTCATAGAAGGGAAAAACCCCGTTTTATTCCATTTTTATATTCAGACAAAATGTTAATTCAAAACAATAAAAAAAGAAATAGAAAAAAAATAAATCTAAAAAAATTCCATAAAAACAAGGAAAAAATATAGAGAATCTATGGTGGAAAATTCTGCGTAAAATGATCTATAATAACTCCAGTTTACTCCAAAAAACAAGCGAAATATCGATATCAGAAGTTTGGCATAGTTTATTTTGTCATGAATTTTAGCGAAAAACTGCAACTTTCGACTTTTAAAGAATTTAAGAACTATTTCTTATGTTAAAAATCGCGAGAAAAACTATAGTGCAAACCCCATCTTAATATCTGCAATAGTTTTCGAGATATCGAGCACGAATTGTTTCGAACCTTCAAAAATTTGGCCCACTGGCGACAACCCAAAATTTCAAACGGCCATAACTCGCTTATTTGTTGACAAAAATTAAAAAATTATCATGTTTTTGAATTCAACGTAAAATTCTGCGTAAAATGAGACCCAAATCTGTTGAGTTTGCTTAATAAATAAACGAGGCATTGGCCAAAAACTGTTTTGAAAACGTCATTTTAGGGTAATTTTCAATCAATGTTTTCAAAATGATACCGACGTTTAATAGCTTTGAATTATACATCAGTCGAAAGAGAAGCTCAAAATCTATCTACTGGCCAAATTTGAGATCTATAGGTCAAATAGTTTGCGAGTTATGGCCAAAAATTAAAAAAAAATAAAAAATTTTCATCGTTTGAGTCGCAATTTTTTTTCGCGAAAAATCGACTATCGAATTTTGGGCTTTTAAGTACTTTTTCTAACGTAAAATGAGCCGCAAAAAAACGATGGCGCAAACCGCATCTCAATATCTCTAATAGTTTCCGAGATATTTAACTTTGAAAATTGGGAAAAATGAGAAAAAATTAAAATCAACTATCCGAAACTTTGATCGGCCATAACTCAGTTATTTGTTGTCGGATCTGAATTTTAATCCCAGATTTGGAATCTGCGTAAAATTCTGCGTACACTGATGTATAATAACTCAAGTTTACTCTAAAAAATAAGCAAGATATCGATATGAGAAATTTGGTATAGTTTTAATAATGAATTTTCGCGAAAATTTGCAAATTTCGACTATTGGAAAATCTAAAAACGATTTCTTATGTAAAAAATCGCGAGAAAAACGATGCCGCAAACCGCATTCCAATATCTGGAATAGTTTCCGAGATATCGAGCATGAATTGTTTCGAACCTTCGAAAATTTGACCCTCTGGAGACAACCCAAAATTTCAAACGGTCATAACTCGGTTATTTATTGACAAATTTTAAAAAATTGTCATATTTTTGGATTCAGCGTGAAATTCTGCGTAAAATGACACCTAAATTTGTTGAGTTTGCTTAATAATTAAACGAGGTATTGGCCAAAAACTGTTTTGAACACATCATTTTAGGGTGATTTTCAATTAATGTTTTCAAAATGAAGATGACCTTTAATAGCATTAAAGTATACATCAGACGAAAGAGGTGCTTAAAATCTATCTACTGGCCAAATTTGAGATCTATTGGACAAATAGTTTGCGAGTTATGGCCAAAAATAAAAAAAAATGAAAAATTTTCGTCGTTTGAGTCGCAATTTTTTTTCGCGAAAAATCGACTATCGAATTTTGGGCTTTTAAGGACTTTTTTTAACGTAAAATGAGCCGAGAAAAACGATGGCGCAAACCGCATCTCAATATCTCTAATAGTTTCCGAGATATTTAATTTTGAAAATTGGGAAAAATGAGAAAAAATGAAAATCAACTATCCGAAACTTTGATCGGCCATAGTTCAGTTATTTGTTGTCGGATCTGAATTTTAATCCCAGATTTGGAATCTGCAGAAAATTATGCGTTCACTGATGTATAATAACTCAAGTTTACTCTAAAAAATAAGCGAGATATCGATATCAGCAATTTGGCATAGTTTTAGTCATGAATTTTTGCGAAAAGCTGCAACTTTCGACTTTTGGAAAATCAAAGAACTATTTTTCACGTAAAAATCGCGAGAAAAACGATGGCGCAAAGGGTTTCCTAATATTTCTTAATAGTTTCCTAATTGTTGAACACGGATTGTTTCGAATTGACACAATTTGTTTTTTGTATATTAATTTATAGAAGGAAAAGTCTCCGTTTTATTCTTTTTTTATATTCAGAACGAATGTTAATTTAAAACAACAAAAAAGAAATAAAAAAATTTAAATAAACCAAAAAAATCCATAAAAACTAGGAGAAAGATGGTTTGGACAACACGACGTGTGCGTGACATCCATTTCGCACGAATAGTATACAAGACTTTTTCTACCATCGCAGCAAGATGTAAAATTAACTTCAAGAGAGAGTTTTGACAATTATTTTCACCTTGACACTCCACTTTCAAGTTTTCGCATCGTTTTGAAGTGCGAAAATCAAAAAAAATTTTGCGCAAATTCAACGGTTAGAATTTAAAAAATTGGTACTAAAAACGTTTTTGCGAACTCATCGGCCTCACTTCGTCTATAAATAGTAATTAGACCGCAAAAACTATATTTATTACAGTAGACAGAAGATCCAACTCACAAAACAGTGCTTTAAAGACAAAATTAATAGTAATGCTTTAATAAGAGTTTTAATGGACCGAAATAAAAAATTATTTACATTAAAAATTTTTGCGCTCGCTGCCATTGTCACGTTTTTAGTTCCCAAATTAATTTCTATTTGTCGGACTAAATTCTTGATAAAACCACAATTTTCCACTTGCCATTATTAAATAATTGCCCTTTTCCATCTAAACTCGTGATTCATATCCTTCAAGTGCGACGTTGAGTCTCAACGACAATTCTCCAATTTATTTATAAAGATTAGACGTTGGAAAATATACTTAGGTTGAAGTTAGTGCAGCTCTTCCGCTAGTTCAACTCAGAACCAGAACCAGAAACATAAAAAAATGAAGATCTTCTTAATTTGTGCGGTTTTCATATCGGTTCTTTACGGTAAATGAGTTTAATTATTAATTCTTCTTATAATTGAAGAGTTTTAGATGTAAACTGCACCAACAACACTGAGATTCTTAATCACATGAATAAAATGAAAGCAGTTGCAATGACCATGGTGAAAGAGAAATGCTACCAAAACTCTTCGAGGAGCGCAGAAAACTTCAAGGTAAATTAAGTCTTCTTAACATTTCCACACATTTTTTTTTTCTTAGACTCTTCTAGACAACGCCACTTTATGCCTGATGGTCACCACCCAACAATCTCCAGTGTTTGTAACACCAGTAAACACCTTCAAACACAACATACAAAACTGCTTCAACGAAGTCATGGAAGAACTAGAAAACTGCCTTCCTCAAGAATTCAAGGATTTGCCCCAACTAGACTTGGACATCTCCTTCTCGCTCATAGACTTCGCCTACGAAAACAACGAGTACCTCTTCTGTGAGTTGCACCCCCACCTTTCAGTCTTTCTTACAAACTCTTTTAGCCCCCCAATTCAGCAGTTATGTGCAAAATTGCGTGAAAGCCGTTCAAGCAGACAAAACCAAAGATGAACTTCTTAATTGTTTTGATTACAACTCCAACAAGTTTGGACTGAAGGCCACGTGCGAGTAAGTTGAAGAAGGTCTTTGTGGAATCGACTAATGCATTGTTGCAGCCAACTGGAGAAGTGGGAGGCATGTCTACTGGCCAAAATTGGCAAAAAGTGCCCTAAAGACGAACGGGTTGAAAAGGTGACGAAATCTTTTGTGGAAGCCATCAAGGAGCCGTGTGATGAGTACGTCTCTTCGGTTACTGAGAATTCTTTGGATCTGTTGACTCTGTTGGCGCCTTACGCTCCTGTGAATATAAATCCTGATCTTATGTAACACCAAAAAAGTCTTTTATACCAGAATGTATTGTATTAGTATAAAATAATAAACACTGAGAGATAATTTCTCATATCAAGCAGTTTTCTTATTTTTAACCGCATGGATGACATATGAAATGTTTTCGTTTTTTATAAGATTCCACTTATCTTTGAACACGTCGTAAATAAGCCCTCTAGTGTACACAGTCTTGCAGTTTTCTGCAACAAAGAACTCTGGTCACTCCTCCAAACCAACTCTTCTTACTCACCTCTTTCAAAAAATGCCTTCAGATCATTAAGATGTATAAACATCTCATATCTGTGCGTTCCTTTTGGTAAGATTCTAAATACATATTCCAACATAAAAATAGCACAAAAAAACGACAACCACGTCTTGTTTGGAGTCGTCATGAAAATCGATCCTCCAGGCTTCAAGCATCGAATGCAATCTCTAACAAACTCGTCCTTTTCAGTGACGTGTTCTATGACCTCCGAACTAACAACCACATCGAATTTCTCTTCATTCTCTTTAGCAAAGTCTTGAATTGTCGAACAGGTGTATTGCAAATTGGGGAAATTTTGGTCTTTAGCGTGCCATTTTGCCAAGTCGATGAGCTCTTGACTGGCGTCTAATCCAACAGTTTTACAACCTAGACGAGATAAACCTTCAGCGAGGATGCCACCTCCGCAGCCTACGTCTAAAAATGACAGTCCTGCCAAATTATTAGATGCTTGAGGAATAATTCCAATGTCTTTCAAACGGTTCTGCATCCAAGGGATTCTGCAATTGTTGAAGGAATGAAGGGCGCCAAGAGGACCGGATTTGTCCCACCACTGTTTAGCCATTTCGTTGAAGTGTTTGAGTTCGATGGGGTCTACGGTTTTGATTTTTGTGGCGTAGTGTCTAAAATGAGTCAGGTGTTGGACTTATTGGGGCAATAATACAAGAAAATACCTGTAAAACGTTGTTGATACTCTTGCAAATATGTCCATTGCAAATAAAAATGTAATGAAACAACACCAAAAAAGTAATCAAACAACAAAAAAAGTTACAGGAAGGAAGAAGATAGGAATTATCAAAAATGGTGCCAACGAACTGATCCAATCTCAAAGAGTTACTGTTATAAACTGCTGAGGAATTGATTACCCATTAAATTACTAGATAATTATAAAATAAAATCGAACATAAACAATATTTTCCTAGTAATCACATAAACGATATCATAAAATTAATACGTTTAACCCTAAGGTCATAATTGCAAGCTCTTTAAAAATAGACTTTTCTTTCTTTGAACAAAACCTATAATGACCTGTTGATATCAAAATAAGCTAAAATTTGTAAGACCATCATGAACAAAAACTTACCAAAATGATTTCTATCTAGTGACCGTGGGAGATTATTTGTGTTGACGCCATCTGTTGAGCGTATGAACATAACCCCACATTTTTCTCTCCACACTATTTTGATGAGAATTAGTATTGCCCAAACGTCTGAGAACACAAAAACACTTTTATGAAACACTGAAATTTACAATTCTACACTAAAATTCGAAAGAAACTGAAAATTCCGCGTTCTGCAACAGTTCGGACACCATCGGTTAACCTAGTCGTTCGAATTCCGCGGATATACGCAAATAAAATGTTAAATCGCCGAAACCGAAAAAGAATAAACATTTCAAAAAAAAACAATGGGATTAATTTAAAATACCTATTTGACATCTCGGTGACCATGTCAGTGTAAAGTGACCTTAAGAATGCAAAACCACCTTTACTGGTTTTAGTTCCAAAACTGTCAATTATAGTGAGTTTTTTAGGTTACTAACCAAACAAAAATAATTTCAATTATCAAATGGAGCTTTAATTTGTTTGTCTTTACCTGAACATTCTATTATCTGTGATAGAAGTACCGAAAATAGTGCAGTTTCCGGGAAAAGTGAAATTTTTACAACCCAGTTCATACATCAAAGGGAAATTATTCAGTGTGGGTTGGTATACCTGACAAACAACCTAAAGACAAGCGACTGCCTAACTAGTAATATCCGGTTTTTCCCCGTTTTGCTTTATTTTCACCGGAAACATTCCTCACTTCGTGTTTCCAAAGTGATTTTCCGCGGTGCAAAGACAGTTGCTTCGTTTGTATCGGTAGTGAACGCGCAAAATTTCAAAAATTTCCTCATGAAGACACGACGGAGTTCTTGGGAGACCTTAGGGTGAGATATTGAACTAAGAGTGAGTTATGTGAGAAAGTGAGTGCGTTATGTGAGAAAGTGAGTGAGTTTTGTGAGAAAGTGAGTGAGTTTTGTGAACAGAAACACAAGTGATGGTGAGCAAATGATGTCATGAGCAACCAATCAGAGATGAGATGTCGCAGCTTGATCCGGACACTGCCTGTAGGGTAAGTTTACTTTACATATTAATTTACGTTTTACGTTTTTTCTGTGCTTTTAAGCGTTTAATAAGAGAGATAATTATCTCAGAAATTTGACATACTTTCGTCATAAAGTTTTATTTGACGAAATCAAACTCTAATGGCTTATAACTTAGTCATTTATCCTATGTGAATTTCAAGACCAGATTTGGAATTTGCGTAAAATTCTGCGTAGAATGAGCTATAATAACGCTTTTTTTTACCAATAAAAGTCGCCAATTCACCCTAAATTCGTCTTTATTTTCGTTGTGTCTTACTATACATAATTTATTTATTTGGTACACATCACAAATGAAACTATCTAAGTAATTTACAGATGACAAACTATGACTAAAATACCATTAGTTCCTTTTTTCGAAAGCAACTTGATATCCTTCTTTCGCCTTCCCTACAAAGTGAAACTCAACTTCAATATCCTCGATAGACTTGTACTTCCCCGGCCTCACTCTCAAATTCCGAACGATAACAGACAACATCGTTTTCATCGACATCATTCCATATTTCAAACCTAAAACAAACACACGGTATTTTTCCACCACACACACTTTACCCCCAACCTATGCAGTTACGAGGCCCCCAACTAAAAGGCAAATATGCAAGCCGATGTCGTTTCGCAACTTCACTGGGTAGAAATCGATCGGGATCAAATTTCAACGGATCCGGCCAATACTCTGGATCTTTGTGGATCTTCCAGATCGGGAATATAACAGCACTGCCCGCTGGAATAGTATGATCTTGCAATTTTATGAATTTTTTGGGAGTTCTTGCGACATAAGGTGCCGGTGGTAACAAACGCATTGTCTCTTTGATGACTCTTTCTAAGTATTCCATGCGGTTGACGTCTTCTACTGTAACATCTGAGGTGTGGTCGCTGAAGATCGCACACTGCTCTTCGTACAATTTTTCCTACAAAATCAAATGAATGAATGATTGATTTGTTTATTAATTAACCTGAATTTCTGGATAAATGCTCAGAATTAATAAAACAGAGCTGAGTGTAATCGCTGTTGTTTCACTCCCTGCAATGAACATGAATAAAGTTTCCGATTCGACGTCCTTCGAGGGTAAGTTTTTCGACAAGTTGTTTAAGAATATCTTGTCTCTAAGGGGGTCATCTGAAACGAAATTGAATACCGGGTGATTTAGTGTCGTTATATTTACCATGAGACTCCAATGATAAGTGTGTGGAAAGATGGAGATCGATCAACTGTCTTATATGAACAAACTTCTTTTCTATGATTGATTTGGTTTCTTTACCGTACGAACTTAACTTCCAAATTGTATTCAAATGAAGGTGGATTTTGAAAAAGCGCTCAGTGAGTAATTGCTCGTATCTAAAAGAAAAACAACCAAAGAAAAACTGTTTTTTTGAAGGTTATAACTTACCTTACTATCATCTTTATAATGTCGTCATTTTTCTTGGCAAGAATGCCAGGATCTACATCTGCTAGTGTTTCTAAAGAAAACTCGAAATTATGGGGATTTATAGAAGGAAATCTTACCAAAAAGCGTATCTAACGTTTGTCGCCAAACTATTGGTAGGATATCGATGGGACTTTCATAATGCTCTTCTAATTTATTTGTCAAGACGTGTGCATATTTCGCGAAGACCCCAGTGAACGAGTTTATAACTTGTTGGTTGAAACTGGGATTTATTATTTTTCTGTGCATTTTCCACACATCAACTGCAATGTTATAGTATATTATTATATGAGCATGTTATGAGACGTCTTATTTACGAGGTTGATTTTTCAACACGAGCGAGCCTGCGAGCGAATGGAGTACATCAACCGAGTAAATAAGGGCCATGACATGCGAGTGTAATACTATGGTTTATCTACGACCACTAAAAAGTAGACACAAGCCTTGGATTAAAGGTTAGGGTTTTGCAATGTCTAGCTGAGTACACATTAATTCGCCAGAACTACTATCACTACTACTATTCATGTTGAAACACTATTTTCTTCTTCAAAATACACAAACTTTAATGACTTTTGGGAATTTTTAGTTGTCAAAATAAAATCTGACAGTTGTTTTCATTGAGTACTTGGATAAATTAATGAAACATTGGGTTATAGTGCTCATAACTAAATGACTTTCAGCCAATCAGAGCTCGTAATGAGTTCATTACTACACGGGTTCAAGCGAACTACGTTATGAACAAATAACTAAATGGTCGTAGATAAAAATCTTAATTATATTCATTAATAAACAGTTTATTTACTTGAAAGTCAGTCAAATGACATATTACTGAAAAGGAGCTAGTTAAGCTCCGAGACAAGTAAGCGGTTTTTCACATCTCGCCAGCTCAGGCGGCATTTGCAAGAGAGACGTGAAATTTGTACAGTGCGAGCAATAATAACCAGCTTACCGGGTGATGTGAAAATCGAACTAATGCACTCTTCATTATAGTCAAACAACAAGAAATCCTCTTTGTTCACCGACGTGTTTAGCACAACTTCCACATCTTGAGGTCTTGACGAAACGATGCACATTTGGTTAGCTATCCAAATTCTCCACACTTTGGGGCATGTTCGGATTAGCCTCTCAAATACTGTAAAAATTTCTAAAAACGAGATTAATGATGTCACAACATGTGACTCAACGTACCTTTTTGGCCAGCGAATGCAACTTGCACTGTACCAATAACTGGCAAGGAAAATGGTCCCGGAAATTTCGTCGAGTAGTAGTATAACCATCGCCTTCTCCAGTTGTATACAGTGGTAAGAATGAGGCACAACACAAGAAATAATTGTAGTAAATGAGATAAATTAGACAACAAAAAGTCCATCTTGATACGTTTGAAACACTAGCAAATTGTAAAGATTATGTTGGGATACTGGACTAAATATTCAAGATCTTAGATTCACCTTGGTAATACTAAAAGAGGAAAAAAGGAAGTGAATTAATTTTGTCCTTATTATTAAAACAAATATTTGAGTTCCGTTTGTTATTGACTTCATTCTAATGGTACCAATCGTACCGGAATACCAGAGTTATTTTGCCTCGACCTCTCGGTCATACAATTAATTCTTGCAAATTTGGAATTTGTTTAAAATGTTAATAAATGTTTTATTGTTACAACTTATTGCAAACTAATAAATTTATCAAAATATTGCCAAAAGATCTTCTAGGTCACCGACTGGCAAGGTTAAATTAGACAGAAATTTTCCGGACACAATCTAGTGAAATCGATTTCAAGGTCACATCGGATCGTCAAAGGTAAAGGTTATTGGAAAACATGGTAGAGAGAATGGCTACAAAATCCAGGAAACTTAAAAACGTGCAAAATACAGAGAAAATTTCGGGAATCAGAAATGAATAGGCTCAAACACGTTTAGATCTTGCTATGATGCTTAAGGTACCTAACTAAATTCAAAATTGAAAGTTATTGTTGCCAGTTTAAACGGGTCTAGGAGAAATTGCAAACGCTAGAACTCACCAAACTCACGAGACAGAAAGTTAAAAATAAAAATTTCTAAAATCTGTCTTCCGCTCCCTAAGATAACACAACTGCCAACATGCAAAGATCTCTAAGGCCTTTCAAACCAAAGTTTTGTTGACATTTTAGAAAAACTTCGATTTTGGTGCTTTATAGACTTATTTCGACTCTGTTCAGACAATAAATTTTTGAAATGATATATTTTTTTGGGTTGTTTGCAGTGGATTCTTTTTTATTTGTTGTTTATTGGTGCTTATTTTCGATATACCTACATTTTGTGATTTTTTTGTATGCTTTGCTTTTAATATTGTAAATTTTGAAGATTAAAAAAATGGAAATTCTGTTACTTTTTTACAAATTTACAAATTTTTACAAATTTCTAAAGCAAAAGAAACACTTTTTAGAAATTTATATTTAAAGATCCATCCATTCCTCATAACAAAATGAAGAATGTGAATGAAATCGGATTAAAACCAAAAAAGAATTCGTGCGATTGGCTGGCATTCTCTTTATCAAAGAAGTTTTAAAAAAAAAAAACACGCACTCGAGCAACCAATTCGAACGTAACTTATCATTCATTGGCTGGATGTTCAAAACTGTTGTTTATTGGATCGATTTCTTAGCTAATTAGGTAAATCATGCACAAAAAAGTGTCATTCATTCAAAATTTTTAAAATTTGAGCCTTTCGCTTGATGATTTTGAAATTTGGTAAAGTTTATACACGACTAGTAATTTCCTCAAAGATATAAAGGATCTGAAAGGTCTGAAAAAGAATTTGGAGCGTCTAAAAGGTATAAAAAATCCAAAAATCAACCAAATCTAAGGGAGAATTCGAATACTCTGAATCGAATCTCAATATACTTTAAATAGTTCACAGGAATGAAGAATTTGTGGTTTTCGAGAATCCAGAAAATCAGCACAATTTTAGTCGTTTAATAAAATGATGATCTAAAAAGTTCAAAAAATTGCGCGGAAAGCCACTAAATCCAGTGGAATTAGAAATCGAGAAAAGTAGAAAGTTTTCTCTATTTCGGTCTGAAATCTTAAAAGAATGCTCAAAAATAGCGGAATTTGGAAGAAAAACAAAATATTAAATGATATTTGGAGTATAATTTAGAATATAGTTAAAAAATCTATAGAAATTTAAAAATCGAAGAGAATAAAAAAAATTTATAGAGTTTTAGAAAATCTAAATACTTGTGAAATTCGGGATGCAAAGAATTCAAAGTTCCCTATAATCCAGATACAAATAACAGAAGAAAAGAAAAATTAAAATTGAAGAAGAATATTGAAAATGTAAAGAATCTAAAGAGCTTAGACAATTAATTCAACAGTGGGACCAATGTAAATTAAATTGAAAATAGAAGTTCCTAATAATTTTTATTCGACGAATTCTAACCTTGAAGGGTCGATAACCAGTTATACATTTCGTTTTCTGAATCTTGAATTAAGTTTTTTTCACACATTACGAAATTATATCCTTTTCAATCACTTGGTATTTTGGAGAAATCGTCATATTTCCTTTTTTTTTGTCCCATAAGTTCGCTCATGTTACATATGTGGTATGGGAATAACATAATAAGTAATAAATACAAGCTTTTATTAAGTACAAAACCCATTACAAAATTACATGTTAAACTAAAAACTGAGCGGTCAAATAAAAACTCATCCGAATTACGCCTTCAGCCTCAAAATAAACCGAACGAGTTTTTATCGCTCTTTTGATATAAAAATATCTTTGGTATAAGTGGCAATAACTTACAATGTCTTCACTTTTTTATGTACAAAATTCGTTATAAAAATAAATATACAATATAAAAAAATTAAACTAGAATCCCGAGGTCTTTTACGAGCCGCCATTTACAAACACGATGAACCAGACAAATTACAACCTAAAAAAGTACTTCCTCTAATGCAAAACCTAAACCTATTTTTTATTTTCTATGATTGTCTGATTCTACCATTCCTATACTATACACAATGTGTTGTCTTTACAAACGGAAATCTGCGCTTCCTGCATGATCCTAAGCCGTGGTCCTAGAGGTACTCCCATTTTCTGAAGTCGTTCTTCACTAAGATATGGCAGTTCGACCATTCCCACTCGTTCGTTCTCGAAAACGTTTGCATACTTCTACAAAAAGAATTAAAAACAAAGCCTCAAACATTAAAAAACGAACCTCATAACCCAATTTCCTTAAAAACAATCTCAATAATGGCGGCTCATCTCCAAAAAACTTCGTGAGCTTTTTCACCCTTGTCGGATTCGCTAGAGTTGGTAAATCCTTCGAGGTGTTCACAGCTCTGGAAGCTGACTGAGATCGCACATTTAACATGTTCGTTTGAGTTCTCAAAGCCGCGATTTCACCTCTGATGTTTTCCATTTCTTGTATCATCAAATGCTGGGTGCGCATTTCGGACGATAAGTGAGCAACGGATCTAAACACACCACTGAAGAGAAGAAGTTTCCACCATCAAATTTCCTTACCTTGCAAGAGTCACCACGTGAGATTCCAATCGCTGAAATCTCTTATTGATCCCTCTGATGTCGCGGACTTTTTTCCGGTCTTCGTGCGCACGTCGCTTGTCTCTAATCGGACGGCTGCTCACAGAACTCGATGGCAAGGATGACATGCTTCCGTAACGCCGTTTGCTGAACCTGGGGTCCGACGGTTGGTATCTTCCGGTGTATTTTTTCACCCCTAGAAGCTTGAGGACCTCGGAGTACATGGTTTCAAGACCCTCGAGTTGTTTCCGGATGGCTCTAGCATCAGTTGTGCTGATATCGCCGTCGGAGTCGCTCTGACCATCTAGCATGGACTCCAGGTCTAGAGATCTGGTGGTCGTTGATGTTAAGTCGGTGGTGTCCAGACCGAAGACTGCAAAACGAATTGTTAAGTTTGTTCTTTCACAAGAGAAAACGTACTTTGTTTCCCTCTTAACACGGCGGTGTGATCAATCTTCTTCGGATTCTTGTGCTTCTGGTTAGAGCCGCTGGTCCAACGCGCGTTTCCTCCAACATCGCGACTTGGGTGGAGTTTTGACGACCTGTTGTAGGCTTCATAATCCGGTTTACTCCCATAAGGCAAACTGGAAGATTCAAAATCAAGATTTGGAGATTAGAATCACAGTCAATTTTCGTACCTGCTGTGTTTGTAGCGCGTCGAATTCCGGGGGGTAATATTGGGCGAGGATTGCTCCCCAGGTGACAGAGGCGGTAAAGGAGGAGTCATCGAAGAAATGCTCTCGCTGAGAGTGGAGTTCGCGATTCCATCTCGACTTCCTTGCAGCGACAGCTCGTGGAGCTTCGGTTCCAAAATATTCCTCAACTCGTTTTCGACGATATCGACCCATTCAGAGTCGTGTCCGTGGTCGCGATAGTGACTTTCCCTTTGCCCGTTGTGGTTTTCCCCCAAATCAATTCCCCCAGGTCTCCTCCCACTGCTATAAGCAGCACTTCCTCTTCCGGAATCAGCGTTGGAAGACGACTGTCCTGTTTTGTCGTAATCCGAACTGGCAGCCGAGCCCGCGTTCTTCTTTCCTCTGTCTTCCTCTTTAGATCGCTGGCCGACGTTATACACCCCTTCGATTTTCCCGATTTCTCCCTCCAAACGCTTCCGCGGGGATCCTTGGAGTGTTTCCATGACTTTACTGTCGTCTTCCTGGTCTTTCTTCTCGTCTAACTTCCGTTCTTTTGAGTTGTTTCGTTTGAGGAAGCCCCCATCATCGCTGTCTTTCTCCCCATCCGGCGCTGATGGTAGACTCGCCTCCATGATATTCCCGTGGGAACCGCGCCGTGTGGGGGCTGCTTGTGGTTGAGGTCGCCCATCAGGCACTTCTGATCGCGTCTCGTCTTCGTACGCAAGTTGGGGCTGTGACGCGGCACGACGTGACTCAAACTGCCGTTGACTATCACGTTCGATTTGTTGGGCGCTTCGGCGCTCCATTGCGATGGGTTGCCGACGCTCATCCTTATCCTTCGGACTAGTAAACTAAAGAAACACGTTAAAATTGAAGAGGTTTTGAATCGAACTCACCGGTGACTGGTGCTGGACTTGCATGTACCCTTGCTCCCTGTTGGTGGCGGGCGGAAACCTGTTACTACCCCTCTGGGGCGTCGCCCCATATGCGTTTTGATAGTACATGGGTTCGTCCGGTCGTGACAACACCTCTTGACTTCGCGCTTGCATCAACTGTTGTTGGTACATAGTGTGCTGCATTTTAATTTGTTGATTCACTTGGTAATGTTGTTGTAACATCTGCTGCTGCATGATGTGTTGGTTGTACTGGTGCTGGGAAATATTCTGATCGACGCGCGGTTTCCCATATATGCCTTGTTCGCCGCTCTTTTTCTCCTCATCCCCAAGATTCCGTTGACTCCGCCGCAGCTCCTCGGCGACGTTATTCAAACCCGGTTCTTCAGTCTTGTCTTCGGAGTTTTCCTTATTACTGTTCTTAAACCTGCTGGAAATAATGTCCTTGATGGTGTGGTACGTTTTCGCCACTGTCTTCTTATCCTTCTGTTCCTTGGACGCTTCAATTTGTACAGTGACTTGTTGGGTGTTTTGTGAAAACTCGTCTTGGTATGGACGAGGGGCCGGTTTGGGGGGGTCGCCATGCCAGGATTGCCTCGGTACCGCACCAGTGGAGTGAGGAGTTTGGCCGTTGTAGTACTCTTGAGGGGTGGGGTGGTACGTTGCACGAAAAACCGAGTTTTGCTCGAGTTGTTGGTGAGGGCTCTGCACCATTCCGGAGTGGTTCTACAACAAAATTCGATTAGTACTGTGGTGGTACCGGTAGGAAGTTAACCGCTTCCGTGGTGTTGAGCGCAAACTCGACCATTTGAGCAGTTACCGGAACGAAGAACGAAACAATACTGAGCGTGTATTAAAATATAGATATTCCGCACCGCGCGGCCATCTACATAGAATTATAAACAATTCCCGTAGATGGTATCTTTCTTGTGAAGACCCAATCAGACAAGTGTGTAAAGGTAGGAAACCTGCACTCTTGTTAAGAATTCCCCTTAATTGAACGCTTGCCTTATAAATATAAACACATATTAAGATGCATTATGTATAAGTCGGATGTTACAGCGCATTCTAATTGCCTTCAGACAGCCGCGGTACTCCAAAGCATACTGTGAAGAGTGAGAAGGGAAAAATTCGGCTTTTTTCCCAATCCGCAAAAATGTGCCAATTATATCTAATTGCAGGTTTTAAATCTAACATTGATGTTAATTGGTTGTTGAGAATTCTCTTCTGCCCCATCAAATACGGGAAGTGATAAATTAAGATAACTTTCATTGGAATTGCCGAAGAACCATTAAAATGCAAATTAACACCAACACAAGCGACATCTACCAGGCACGTACGGAAGAAAAATTCCAAGTTTCGCAATCAGCAGTACCGGTGGTGCAATATGAAATCCAATGACTCAATCCACCAGGCACGTGTTGGCAGTTCTGGTTTTTCGACGAACGAAAATTTCATCAATTTTGTTAGATTTATTAGTTATCTTTCACAAACACACAAAAGAAATGAACAGGGTACAACAGCTGCTGCTTCTTAAGAGCCAGAGTGCACTGGGACACCTTCCGGTTTTTGGCGACGACGCCATGAAACCTATCAACATCGCTCTCCCACATCCCGCTGAAGTTATAAACGCCCGGACTGTAATTAATACAATACGGAGTCTCTTCACTTGCTAAAAACTCCATGTCACAAGTACTCTCATGATTTGACACGTTGGATTTAATCTCCGGCCACCGGCTGCAGTTCCATGGATTTCCATACAGAATCAACGTTTTATTCTGCAGATCGACATTCTTGAAGCTCAGATCTTTGAGACGATTCAAAGCCAACGAAATTGTTAGTGTTGGTTGTTTTTGAGGGACCTCCAACCAGTTCAAGATGTACACACTCGAGATTTTGTTGTTGCTGAGGTCCAACAACTTCAACTTGTCGAGGTTTTTGAACGCCCCCTTGTCCACATTTCGGATTTGGTTGAAGGAAATGTCGAAAACCACCAACTTCGTTAGGTTTTCCACCCTCGGAACTTCGTTGAATTTGTTGTGACTCAAAGTCAGCTGTTGGAGGTGCTTCAAAGGAGTGAAGACATCGTCGTGGAGGTACCGGAGGTTGTTTTTGTCCAAATTCAACACCTCCAAACTCACCGGGAAGCTTTTTGGGGGAATGTGTGATAATTTGTTGTTTCGTATGCTCAAAACCTTCGTTACTTTTGTTAAGGGAAGGGATTTGAATTCGATCGTCTCCAAGAAATTATCGGAGAGATCGAGATTCTCCATGCTCTGGTGCATGAACGCTTCTTCACCAATAGATTCGATTTTGTTGTTCACCAAACTGAACTTCTTCAGCGGCATGAGGGGAAAGTGGTACTTTTCGATTTTCTTCAGATTGTTACCGTACAAACTGAGGTACTTCAACGAGCTCGTGACGTAAAGACACTCATAGTGGTAAGTCATCTCCAGAGTATCAATCGAACGAATGATAATCAAAGACGAAAGTTGGTACCTGTCGAGCTTTAAAGTTTCCATGAAGTTTACAGAGACCATTTTCGTGGTTCTTGAGTCGGAGCCGATGATGACTTCACCGAGGTTCTCAGTGTCGTTGTAGTTCTCGAAGTCTTCAAAAGTGTCACATGTTGTCATGAACGATTGTCTGCACACGCTCACACTTTTGTGGACGAGCGAACAGGAAGAAAGAAGAATCAAAGTTTTCGCGAACATTGTTATGAACATCGCACTGTAGCGGCGAATTTATTGTGGCTAAAGAATGATAACCTCTCAAGGCCCCCGATAATAGAAACATCTGGGTCTTCCCCATCTATTTTGAGATTTTATTGGATTGTTTACACTAATTAAGCGACACAACCAAAACCAATATGGTTGAACAGTTTATGTCCTACCGGTGCTAGAACACAGTTTTTACTTTTAGTACTCTTCGTAACGGTTTAACAACTGTACTAAGATTTTGGCCAAGAATGTGAATTTTTAGAAATTTACATTTTTAGGATGAACAAAAAATTTATTCGTTTTCTATTAAAATCCGTAACTTTGGCAATTTTGATTTACGAGTAGTAAAATTTGCCAGAATTACTACTTTAGACTTGTTTATCAAATGTGCTTAAATGCAAAATTTTAGGTTTAGAAATGCCTCTTTTCGAAATTTTTCCAATTTTTTCAACTGTTTTCCGTAGCAATGATTGTTTTGATTCAAAATTAGAAATTTGGCGACGTTACTATTTGTTTGTTTATCGACCCTGCAAAAATTAGAAAATTTATGGACAAAAATAAAGTTTTTGGAAATTTTCATCTTCAAAGCGGACTAAAAATTTCCAGCTTTTTTCCATTAAAATTCATAACTTTGGCAATGTTTATCCAAAAACCGTAAAATTTGAAAAAATTACAACTTCCGAGTAATTTAACAATTATGCTAAGTTACAAAGGTTTAGGATAAGAATGTCAATTTAAAAAAAAATCTATTTTAGGCGACTTGAACTAAAAATAAAATTTTTAGGCCTTAAAAGCGGCCTAAAAGTGAGTCTTTTCTGGCCGCAAACATTTTCGGCCGATCTATGGTGGCGCCATCTATCCATAGTTTTGCATATTACGTCAAGATACCGATATAACCCTTAATTTTATAATTATTTAGGTAAAATCAAATCGACAAACTGCTGTAAAGTGCAACAAAGACGTGTTGAATTATTGAAAATGAACATGTCTAGCAGTGCTGTCGCAACAACATCAAAAAGCACATCAAACCTAATTCATACAAATTGTGAAGCTACACGTGCTGAAACTGCAAATGTAAATAAGGAAAATATGAACTTTTCTGAAGGATTTATAAATATTTACAATTATTCAGTTGTTATAATTGATTAAATCAATAAATCATAAATAAAAATTAATTAACTTGTAAATATAATGATGTCGCCTAAAAAATTTTGTGTGTAACACGGTCAAAAAGTGCCATTTTGCCCTCGCCTTCTTTCTGGCCTTGGCTAGCGCCTCGACCATTAAAAAAAGGCTCAGCCAAAAAAGAACCACTTTTTGGCCTTGGTACACAAATAGCTATTTTAGGACGAACAAAAAATTCGGCCGTTTTCTATTAAAATCCGTAACTGCGGCAATTTTGATTTAAAAGTAATAAAATTTCTTAAACTTACTACTTTAGCTTACGAGTATGTTTATCAAGTGTGCTAAAATACAAAATTTTAGGATAAGAAATGCCTCTTTTACAAATTTTATATTCCGGTCAAACTAAAAATTTCATTTTTTTTTCAACCGTTTTTTATTAAATTCCCTAACTCTGGGAGTCTTGATTCCAAAATAGTAAAATTTTGCGACGTTACACTATTTAAGGTTTGTTTATCGACTCTGCAAAAATTAGAAAATTTAAGAACAAAATTAGTTTTTGAAAATTTTTAGCTTTACAGCGGACTGAAAATTTCCAGTTTTTCTCCATTAAAATCCATATTTCGGCAATTTCTATCCAAAAACTGTAAAATTTCGAGGAGTTACTACTTCTGTGTAGTTTACGAACTGTACCAAGTTACAAATATTTAGGACAAGTAGTATGTGAATTTTTAGAAATTTTTATTTTAGGACGAACCGAAAATTCATCCGTTTTACATTAAAACCCGTCACTGTGGCAATTTTAATTCAAAAATAGTAAAATTTGGCAACGTTACTAGTTAAGGTATGTTTATAAATTGTGCTAAAATTAGAAAATTGAAGGACAAGAAATTGAATTTTTGGAAATTTTCATCTTCGACTAAAAATTTCCAGTTTTTTTTCCATTAACATCCAGAACTTTAGCAATTTTTATCCAATAACTGAAGAATTAAGAGGAGTTCCTACTTTCGTGTAGTGTAATAGCTGTACCAAGTTTTAAAGACTTTGGCCAAGAATGTAAATTCTTAGAAATTTTCATATTTAGAACCAAAAATTCGTCCCTTTCTTATTAAGACCCGTTACTGTGGCAGTTTTGATCTAAAAGTAGTGAAATTTGTCAAAATTACCACTTTAGCCTTGTTTATCAAGTGTGCTAAAATACAAAGCTTTAGGATTAGAAATGCCCCTTTTAGAAATTTTGTTTTGATAATCAAAGACGAAAGTTAGTACCTGTCGAGCTTCAAGGTTTCCATGAAGTTCACAGAGACCATTTTCGTGCTTCCTGAGTCGGAGCCGATGTCGTTGTAGTTCTCGAAGTCTTCAAAAGTGTCACATGTTGTCATATGAACATCGCACTGCAGCGGCGAATTTATTGCGGCTAAAGAATGATAACCTTTCAAGGCCCCCGATAATAGAAAGATCTGGGTCTTGCCCATCTATTTTGAGATTTTATTGGATTGTTTACATTAATTAAGCGACACAACCAAAACCAATATGGTTGAACAGTTTGTGTCCTATCGGTGCTAGGAAACAGTTTGTACTTTTATTACTCTTGGTAACAGTGTCGTGGAACCTGTCAACATCACCCTCCCACATGCTAACGAAAAGATAAGAGTCCGCTCTGTAATTAATACAATAGGGAGCATTTCCCGACGATAGAAACTCGATGTCACATTCACTTTCATGTCCTTTTAGTTTGGTTTTAAGTTGCGGCCAAGTGTTGCAGTCCCATGGGTTTCCAAACAAAATCAGAGTCTGGTTCTGGAGAACTACTTCTTCTACTTTTAGCTGGCGTAATCCGTTCATTGCTAACGAAATGACCAAAGTTGGTTGTTTCTGAGGGGTAATAATCCACGATAAAACCACGTCGCTCTTAATCAGATTGTTACTTAAGTCAAGCAATTTTAACTCATCCATTTGCTTAAACGTGTCTTTCTTAAAACTCGAAATGGCGTTAAAAGAAATGTCAAAATGCACAAGCTTCTTCAGATGCTCGATTTTTGGCAAAGCGTTGAAGTTGTTGTGACTCAGAGTCAGTTGCTTGAGATTGACCAAATCAGCGAAGACTTCGTCTTGGATGTACCGGAGTTTATTGTAGTCCAAGTGGAGGAACTCAAGACTGGAGGAAAAACTCCCACTTTCAATATGCGTAATTTTGTTGTTCCGGATGATCACCACTTTATTCGCCGGTACCAAAGGAAGAGACTCACTCTCGACAACCTCAATGGCGTTGTCTGACAAATCCAAGATTTCGATTTCATGTCCTCGGAACGCCCAACCCTTCACCGCTTCAATCTCATTGTTAACCAAACTCATTTTCTTCAAGTGGAAAAGAGGGAAATGGTACGGCTTGATGACCTTCATGATGTTCCCATAGAAAATAATTGTTTGCAAAGGAGAATTGTCGTAATTACACTGAAAGGCATACGTGGTAATATCCAACCTATTGACAGCTCTGATAATCATCAAAGTTAAGAGATTGTGGTACCGACTGATCTGAAGAGTGTGCATCAAATCGACCGAAGACATGTTGGTACCACTTTCGGACCCTATCATCACTTCCGTTAAAGTCTCCACGTCGGTGTAACTTTTAAAGTCTTGGATTGTGTCACATATTGTTACAAAGGAGTGTCTACACCCACAATTTGATGGGTGGAACATCAGCACTAGGAGTAGATATGGAGACATGGCGAGTTTGGAGTTGGTACTGGCGGCAACAACTGGTTTTGCGATAATTATATCGCGTGATAACCCAACGCGACCTTGTTCAATCGCAGGTATTTAAAGAGACGCACAATTTTGATTGAAAATCGCATTGAAATTTCCTAATTCTTTACTTGGTAACTTTGGCAATTTTTATCTAAAAACTGTAGAATTTGGAGGAGTTACTACTTCTGTGTAGTTTAACAACTGTACTAAGTTGTGACTTTTTAGAAATTTTCATTTTTAGGACGAACAAAAAATTTATTCGTTTTCTATTAAAATCCGTAACTGCGGCAATTTTGATTTAAGAGTAGTAAAATTAGTCAAAATTACTACTTTAGCTTATGTTTATCAAGTGTGCTAAAATACAAAATTTTAGGATAAGAAATGCTTTTTTAGAAATTTTTATATTCTAATCAAACTAAAAATTTCCATTTTTTTTCAACCGTTCTTTGCTAAATTCCGTAACTATGGGAGTCTTGATTCAAAAATAGTAAAATTTTGCCACGTTACACTAATAAGGGTTTGTTTATCGACTCTGCAAAAATTAGAAAATTTAAGGACAAAAATAGAGTTTTTGGAAATTTTTATCTTCAAAGCGGACTAAAAATTTCCAGTTTTTCTTCATTAAACTCCATAATTTTGGCAATTTTTATCCAAAAACTGTAGAATTTGAAGGAGTTACTACTCTTGTGTAGTGTAACAACTGTGCCAACTTTCAAAGATTTTGGCCAAAAATGTGAATTCTTAGAAATTTTCATTTTTAGAACGAACCAAAAATTTATTCGTTTTCTATTAAAATCCGTAACTGCGGCAATTTTGATTTAAGAGTAGTAAAATTAGTCAAAATTACTACTTTAGCTTATGTTTATCAAGTGTGCTAAAATACAAAATTTTAGGATAAGAAATGCTTTTTTAGAAATTTTTATATTCTAATCAAACTAAAAATTTCCATTTTTTTTCAACCGTTCTTTGCAAAATTCCGTAATTATGGGAGTCTTGATTCAAAAATAGTAAAATTTTGCCACGTTACACTATTAAGGGTTTGTTTATCGACTCTGCAGAAATTAGAAAATTTAAGGACAAAAATAGAGTTTTTGGAAATTTTTATCTTCAAAGCGGACTAAAAATTTCGTTTTTCTTCATTAAACTCCATAATTTTGGCAATTTTTATCCAAAAACTGTAGAATTTGAAGGAGTTACTACTCTTGTGTAGTGTAACAACTGTGCCAACTTTCAAAGATTTTGGCCAAAAATGTGAATTCTTAGAAATTTTCATTTTTAGAACGAACCAAAAATTTATTCGTTTTCTATTAAAATCCGTAACTGCGGCAATTTTGATTTAAGAGTAGTAAAATTAGTCAAAATTACTACTTTAGCTTACGTTTATCAAGTGTGCTAAAATACAAAATTTTAGGATAAGAAATGCTTTTTTAGAAATTTTTATATTCTAATCAAACTAAAAATTTCCATTTTTTTTCAACCGTTCTTTGCTAAATTCCGTAACTATGGGAGTCTTGATTCAAAAATAGTAAAATTTTGCCACGTTACACTATTAAGGGTTTGTTTATCGACTCTGCAAAAATTAGAAAATTTAAGGACAAAAATAGAGTTTTTGGAAATTTTTATCTTTAAAGCGGACTAAAAATTTCCAGTTTTTCTTCATTAAAATCCATAATTTTGGCAATTTTTATCCAAAAACTGTAGAATTTGAAGGAGTTACTACTCTCGTGTAGTGTAACAACTGTGCCAACTTTCAAAGATTTTGGCCAAAAATGTGAATTCTTAGAAATTTTCATTTTTAGAACGAACCAAAAATTTATTCGTTTTCTATTAAAATCCGTAACTGCGGCAATTTTGATTTAAGAGTAGTAAAATTAGTCAAAATTACTACTTTGGCTTATGTTTATCAAGTGTGCTAAAATACAAAATTTTAGGATAAGAAATGCTTTTTTAGAAATTTTTATATTCTAATCAAACTAAAAATTTCCATTTTTTTTCAACCGTTCTTTGCAAAATTCCGTAACTATGGGAGTCTTGATTCAAAAATAGTAAAATTTTGCCACGTTACACTATTAAGGGTTTGTTTATCGACTCTGCAGAAATTAGAAAATTTAAGGACAAAAATAGAGTTTTTGGAAATTTTTATCTTCAAAGCGGACTAAAAATTTCCAGTTTTTCTTCATTAAACTCCATAATTTTGGCAATTTTTATCCAAAAACTGTAGAATTTGAAGGAGTTACTACTCTCGTGTAGTGTAACAACTGTGCCAACTTTCAAAGATTTTGGCCAAAAATGTGAATTCTTAGAAATTTTCATTTTTAGAACGAACCAAAAATTTGTTCGTTTTTTATTAAGACCCGTTACTGTGACAATTTTGATTTAAAAGTAGTGAAATTTGTCAAAATTACCACTTTAGCCTTGATTATCAAGTGAGCTAAAATACAAAGAAATCCCCCTTTTAGAAATTTCGTTTTTTTTCAACCGCTTTTAATTAAATTTTGCAACTATGGGAGTTTTAATTCAAAAATTGTATAATTTGGCGACGTTACTATTTAATTTTGATTGAAATCGCATTGAAATCTCCTTACTCAACTGGGAATACCAGTCAATTTTGATTGAAATCGCATTGAAATCTCCTTTCTCAACTGGAAATACCAGTCGGCATCGCCTTCCCACTCAATTTGTCCACCGTCTCGTCAGTTTTCAAAACAGTCGCATCCAAGCACCATGTGCTCCATCGCGAAACTCACTTTTCTTGTTTTTGTGCACGTTCTGCAAACCGACGGCAACTGCATTCACTCGTATGTTACATTCTGTGACGATTTGGCGGATTTCAAGAAGTACAACGTCGAAAATTGGACCGAAGTTGTTGTCGGTGCGGAAAATAACAATGCAGAGTTGCGATCAGTCGACGCGAATTCCTTCAGAATTGACAGGTTCAAGAGGATGACGCATTTAACAGTAGTGAGGCTGATTAATGATATAAAGTCGTACACCTTCAGTTTTGACCCGGAAGACTGGAAACTGGAGTACTTAAAATTCTACGGGAATGAAGTCGAACGGATCCGGTTCACGACTTTCGACAACATGAGACTGAGGAAGTTGAGTTTGGTCAACAACAGCATCGAGTATTTCCACAAAGGGGCGTTCTATAACTGCGAAATTCGCACGATTGACTTGTCTGATAACAAACTGGAGATGATTGAAGCGGACGTTTTTTCGGACGAGTTCTTAAGAAACGCGACGAAGGAACTGATTGTGCGGAACAACAGACTGGCGGTGATCGGACCGAAGAGTCTTCCGACTAGCTTAGAAAGACTAGACTTGTCGTACAACAATATCCAAGTCTTACAATACAGCATCTTAGAAAACCTCCAGAGTCTCCAAGAGCTCGATCTTAGCCACAACAGAATCTCATCACCGCCTGGATTACTAAACCTCAAAAACATCAGAATTGTTGACGTGTCGTACAACAAGATCTTGACTCTTCGGGTGGCGGAATTCAAGGATTTGTCTCAACTGGAAGTTCTGGATTTGAGTCACAACAGAATTTCTTATCCGTTGACTTTCAATAAGTTTAATTTTCCGGAACGGCACCCGTCACTGCAGATTTCGCTCGCGTTTAACAAGTTGTCGCATTTGATACTGGAAGACGACAGTTTTCGACACCACGTTGTTTTCTTGTTCGGAAATCCATGGGATTGTGGTTGTTGGAGCATTCTGGAGAAGTTCATGGTGGAGAGGAATGTCAAGAGGAATCAGTGCGACTTGGAGTACTTCGGAAAGGGACAAGTTCCATACTGTATAACCTACCCCGTTGCTAATAATTGTACGCAGCCTGTGCACAGACGTGCGGACTTTACCTCCCCGGAGATCGAACAGTTTTTGGCAGTGATAAACCGCAGCGCAGATAATATAAAATGTAGTTTGAAACCCCGAAAATTGTAAGAAATAAACGAAGTTTAAACTAATTGTGGAATTAAAATTCTGGAATGATCGAAGGCAATGTGCCCGTAGTTACAAGAATCTTGTTATCGCGTGTTCAAAATCTGACGTGCTCGCTTTACAAAAATCAATAAAAAATGTGCGTAACGTTTCTAAGAACAACTAGAGAATATCAATAAGACAAACCTGATCGGGACTGAGAATCTGATGGGTTTGGCCCTGTGCAGTCCAAGCAGCCATCTGTTTAGGTGGAACGTCTGGGGCAATGGCGCCTTTCGTTCTTTTCTTGTAGTCGTGGAGGATCGGGATTTTGGAGTTCTTGTCGGTGCTCGACAGAATCACCTCCCTTTCAATCTAAAAAAATTAATTATAATAATTATTACGATCTACTTTTACAAAAGTGTGACGTAAATACTACACAATTGCGTTGGTTTGTGAAACTTTACTATGGCCATCCAGTAGAAGAACTGTTAAATATCATGAATGGTACGGTGCAATGTTATTCTTCATCGCGATTGTTACGCCAAGACATTGGGAATGTTCTCATGACTAATTGAACTCTTGGTGTAAGAAGTCGTTCGGAAATATTTTCTTGTTACTTGTCGTCGAAAAAATCGACCTGATATGTTGGCAACACTGTTATTATCAGCAAAAATTGTCCTGTAATAATGCTGGAGCGTTCATTAGTGATAAGACCGTAAAAGGAAGCCTTTTTTGTAGATTAATTAGCTGCCAATGAGAAGTTGTGCAGGAAATTAGCGCTCAAGTTGGGCGTTTTGTGCGTTTTTTGTCAGAAAAACTGCTTTGATAAGGAGAGTGCTAGCCAATGACTTAATCGTGGGATTGATCAGAGGCGGTCGGACAAATATAAATGTCTCTTATCGCAAAGAATAGAAAAACATTTTTGCAATTTTTATTTTAGAATAGACTGTGCTTATTTACAAAATTTTCCAGTGAATGTGAATTTTTAGGACAAACAAAAAACTTCATTTGATTTCTATTTTTCTATTAAATTTCGTATCTGTGGCAATTTTGACTTTAAACGTGTAAAATTTATCAGAATTAAAACCACTTTAGCTTTGTTTATGAATTGTGCTAGGACAAAAAAAAAATAGGATAACAAATGCCTTTTTTTAAAAATTTTATATTCGGAACAAACTAAAAATTTCCAGTTTTTTTCAACCACCAGTTTGAATTTAATTAAGTAACTCCGGTAGTTTTAATTCAAAAATAGTAAAATTTGGCTACGTTATTATTTAAGGTTTGTTTAGCAACTGGGCTAAAATTAGAAAATTTTAGGACAAAAATGGAACATTTAGAAATTATTATCTTCAAAACGAACTAAAAATTTTCAGATTTTTTTCATTAAAATCCATAACTTTGGCAATTTTTATCCAAAAACTGTAAAATTTGGTGGAGTTACTACTTCCGTGTAGTTTACCAACTGTACCAAATTACAAAAATTTTGGCCAAGAATGTGAATTTTTAGAAATTTTCATTTTTAGGGCGAACAAAAAATTCGTCCGTTGTCTGTTAAAATCTGTAACTTTGGCAATTTTGGTTTAAAAGTAATAAAATTTGTCAAAATTATTGCTTTAGCCTTGTTTTTCAAGTGTACTAAATCGCAAAATTTTAGGATTAGATATGCTTCTTTTAGAAATTTTTATATTCGGAACAAACTAAAAATTTCCAGTTTTATTCAACCGTTTTTATTAAATTCCGTTGGCAGTTTTGATTCCAAAATAAGTAAAATTTGACAAAATTACTACTGTAACCTTATTTATCTAGTGTGCTAAAATACAAAAATTTAGGATTAGAAATGCCTTTTTAGAATTTTTTATAGTCGGAACAAACTAAAATTTTCCAATTTTTTCAATCTTTTTTTATTAAATTCTGTAAATATGGCAGTTTTGATTCAAAAATAGTATTTGGCGGCATTACTATTTAAAGTTTGTTTATCAACTGTGCTTAAAACTAAAAAATTTAAGAACAAAAAATTAAATTTTTAAAATTTTTTGTCTTCGAAACGGGCTAAAAATTTCCACATTTTTTTCATTAAAATCGATAACTTTGACAATTTTTATCTAAAAACTGTAGAATTTAAAGGAGTGATAACTTTCGTGTAGTTTAACAACTGTAGCAAGTTTCAAAGATTTAGGACAAATATTTAAATTTTGAAAAATTTTCATTTCTATAACGAACAAAAATTCATCCGTTTTTTTATTAAGATCCGCAACAATTTTAATTTAAAAGTAGTAAAATTTGTCAAAATTACGACTTTAGTCTTCTTTTTTAAGTGTGCTAAAATACAAAATTTTAGAATTAGAAATGCGTCTTTTAGAAATTTTTATTTATGGAACAAACAGTTTTTTTCCATTAAAATCCATAACTTTGGCAATTTTTGTCCAGAATCTGTAGAATTTGAAGGAGTTACTACTTCCGAGTATTTTAATAACTGTACCAAGTTACAAAGATTTAAGACAAGAATGTAAATTTTTAGAAATTTTTATTATTAGGACAAACAAAAAAAATTCATCCGTTTTTTATTAAAACCCGTATGTATGGAAATTTTGAATAAAAATTTGACGACGTTACCATCTGAGGTTTGTTTATCAATTGTGCTAAAATTAGAAAATTAAGTAACTAGAATTAGAATTTTTAGAAATTTCCAGTTTTTGTTTTATTCTAAAATCCACAAAATATTTATTTATTGTGTTAGTTCCTCTGTTTTTTACGGATGCCCCGGCCTCCTCATGAGATCATAACATCCTCCCATAACACTGCATGCAACCAACGTTAATTAATAATAATCCCTAAAAACGCGTCAGGTTGTCACACTTCATGAAAGACAGTTCTTCTCACTGCCTACATAATAGTCATTGTTCTACAGGCTGTAGACAATCGGAGGCGTCTAATCATATGTAGGAATATAACGTCGACCACAACAACCTTTATACGAGTTCGTTCACTCTCCTAGACTGCACGCTTCTTGATCGTACGCTTAACGAACAACTAGATATGAATAATATGACTCGCTTCACTCGTTCATGCCTCTCTTAATTATCGACACAAATGCACTGTCTATTAACACAACAGTACAGTATAAATATTCCGATAGAGTTTAATTAAACCAATAAAAATCCCCAGCGAAATGATTTAGTAGTGACAAGAGAAACCGCTTTTACGACTCGATAACCGTTTTATTGGTTTTCGGTTTTATTGTCATTGTAGGTGTTAAAAGTAAGAAGAAATCTCTTCCTGCACACGAAGATCCAACACTTTTTTCCAACGAGCGCACTTACAGGAAATTTGCTGGAATGCGTATGAAGTCCTTGTTGACTCGCTGGATCAGAGGTGGAAGTATCTAATCCTGTTGCTCCTGGAATACTGGGCTCGTTGTACAAAGGATAGGGAGGCATCCTGTAAGGAGGCGGCGTGAGGCACCCTTGCTGCGACGGAGGCTGTTGGGGTAAAGGTTTTGGGGGTGGCACTGGCTTGTAGGGCCCATAACCTTCCACCTCAACTGAAAAAAAAGGACAATTAATTTTAGAGTGGTTCAGTTTTGTAAGTTGGTACTCCTGTCAATTGCTTGTCAAAGCGTGAGATTCATCCAATAATAAACACTTAAATGAGACAGGTACCAACTTAACCGTTCTAGGAAAAAGTCTTTAAAGAACAGGTATTTCGCAGATTGTAGAAAAAACATAGTATAAAACACAAGTCATATAAGGAGTTGGATTATAACAAACGTATTAAAATTAACGTGCTCACATGTATAATGACGGTGAGAATACTAATAAAAAAAGCGAATTACAAAGTGGTTCTACAAAATTTCGTTCTGAAAAATGAGAATAATACAATGACGAGCAAAATGTGTGAGATAAAATCAGAGTTGAATTATATTCTTTTAAAGTATGGCATCATTTAAAAGCATCTCCATATTTTAAGACATTAGTAGTACCAAGAAGAGACTAATGATGGGTTTTGGTAATGAGAAAAAATTTGAAAACGCTCCATAAAGCGACAAGACTTCTTTAGAAAGCGTCGATGTGGTAACGCAGCGCTATTACGACAATAGACATTCTTCTCCACATACCGAAATCGGTGGTTTTGACCACTCTGGCAATCCCTTCATTTTGTTCAACGTCACTGTCCGGCCCCGATAGAGGATTTAGCGAGTTCTGCGACCTCCTCAGTCGTTCTCCTTGCTTGACTTGACGAACAGTACGACCCGTTGCCATCACATGGCGACATCTTACAATCACACACGTTTCGCGATTTTTATACCACCTGCATCGTCACTGAACTAACACTGTGCTGTATTGTTTTAGCTACGGCTTGGCCAAAAAAAGAGGGGGAATGTAGTAATCTTGGATTAACATAGAAAAGCGGGAAGTTCTCTCTTGTTACGGTTAGCGCACAGCCAGTTGATTAAAGTGGAACTTTCACGAACGAAGACCGGAAGTGTGGGGAAAGATGTCAATTTGGCTATTTCAAAGGTCTTCTTTGGTACCACTTCGAAAAGAAGAGAAGGTCCTGCAAATTTGCGTCATTTTTTTCGCTACATTCTCACACCAATTGTTAATCTAACTTGTAATAATCAGGTTAGTCCTCATTCCGTCTTGATTGATGCTCAATTTCTTTGTGTTGATCGTCATTATCTAACCGTAAAAATCAATTAGATACTAGACACGCATGACTACGTTGCAGTCATTAATGAGCATTTGTTGTTCAAGATACTGTGTTTCGGAATTTTTTTCAAATGATTATGATCAATGTTCAGAAACTAGAACGCCCTCTTGGATCGTGCAGCTCAACGAACGGAGTACTGTCAAAAGTAGGGCAATGGCCATTTAAATTGCCAGCGTAAGGCGGTTTCTCGAGTGGTTCAAATAAGGATGGAACGGGCCGCCATTGACTTCTGCAAAACTCCAACAGCTTCCTCTAGATTTTTACGTGGTTCTGTTTCTTCGACTGTCATCTGAAGCTTCTATTACCAGTTAAATTACAAATAAAATCAGATGCAGATTGGGTACCATAAAAAAGAAAAATCGATGCTAAGAATCTTAGGACTCTTCTTAAATCCTGTTTAGAGTCTAGATAATTTTTTGGTTCTATTTGAATTTTTTAGGTTTTCTTTATTAGATTCTCTGGGTTTAGGTACTTTTACTTTTGATTTTTTTTTATTTCCTCTGAAATTCTCTATCCATCCTCTTTGGATTCTGTGAATTGTCTCTTAACTTTCTTTAGATTTTTTTTCTTGTAGTTATCTGGATTACTTGTATTTGCTAGATTCTCTTTACGCTCTCTTTTGATTTTCTCTAGATATTTTTACGTTAATTTCAAATTTTCTATGGTTACATTAACTTTTGCATTTTTCTTAATTTCTCAGTTATGACTAAAGATGTTTACTATCTGAATTTTCCAAACTTTTCTACATAGCGAGTGCATAAAATCTTAATGATTTTTCCTTGGAATCTGTAGATTTTTTACAAATTCTCCATAGATTCTATTACATATTTCCACCTCTAATTCAAAAGGTTTCAGATAAATTCATTCATTTATAGGGCCACGACAAAAATCTCAAGATGAATTCTTCATAAATTCTTCCAGGTCTTAGAATTTATATTTTTAGCTCCTTAAATTCCTTTAGATTCTCTAGATTTGCCTTTTGATCAATTTAGATTCTTGTTAGATTTTTTCAATTCTTTTTACACTACATACATATTTAGTATTTAGATGTTCTGTACTACTTTCCTTGGCGAGTTTAGAGCTGTTTAAATTTTCTATATTCTCTTCTAGTGTACAAAATTATTCTTGAGTTTTCTTAGAATCTTCTGAAATTCTGTTAAATTTTCTTTGGATTTTTCTCAAGTTATGTCTTAATTCTTTTTGGGTTTTAAAGATTTAGATTAGATTTTTCTTAGATTAACTTTATAGTCTTTGGTTTGTTTTAGATTAGCTTTAGATTCTCTTAAATTTTTAGATGCTCAAGACTCTTCAGACTTTCTTCAAATTCGGTTTAATTAAAGGTTTTCTTTAAATTTTTCCTTAGATTATTTTTGGATTATCTTTAATTTGGGCGTTTTACTTATACATATATATTTTATTCCCCTATTTAATTATATTTATATTTTCTTTGTAGTTTTTGTGCTTTCATTTTTCTCTTTCTTGAGCCTCTAAAATTTTGAGTTTGCCCTCACATTTTCTTTATATTTTTTTCAGATTTTTTAGAGTCTTTCGGTTCTGTTCTTGTTATTTTAGAGTATCTTTTGATTTTCTAAATGTCTTTGTAGATCTTTTCTTCGATTGTCTAAATTTTTTAATTTTTGGTGCCATGAAAAATTTATATTTAACATCTTATAAGTCTTTTATTTTTGGTGTTACAGTAACTAAATCTGAGAAAAATTGTGCCTTCATTATCCTTATAAGAATTTAATTTTAAAAAAGGACAAAAGACACATTTTTGAAAATTGTTATTTTTGAACATCCTGCAAATCTTTTATTTTTGAATTGCAAGAAAACAGCAGAATTCTGCACGAAATCATCAAAATTCTTAGATAAAACCGCATGTTTCGATGCAAAACGACGATTTCTCGCCGATTTTCGTTGTTTTCTGGGTTAAATTCGCAAAGAAGAGCACGAAATCTACAAAATCATCACTTTTTACCAAGATTCAACGGCTGAATTGCAAGAAAACAGCAGAATTCTGCACGAAATCATCAAAATTCTTACAGAAAACCGCATATTTCGATGCAAAACGACGATTTCTCGCTGAATACTACAGTAACGAAATCCGCGAAAAATTGTGCTCTTTGACTGTATTTAAAAAAATTTAATTTCCAAAAATTAACGACAAAACGCAAAATTTTAAATAATTTTTTTGGTGCCATAAAAATTTATTTTTTTCAACATCCTGTAATTCCATTATTTTTTAGTACAGTAACAAAGTCCGGGAAATTGTATCCTTGACTGTCTTTAAAAGAATTTAAGTTACAAAAATTAACGACAAAAGGCACAATTTTTCAAAATTTTAATTTTTGGTAAATAAAACTGATATTTTTGTAACATCTTATAATCTCTAATTTTTTTATTAGAGGAACGAATTCCGTGAAAAATTGTGCTATTAACTATCCTTAAGAAAATTTAATTTTTTAAATGTTTATTTTTTGATGCCATGAAAAATTTGTATTTTTTTCAACAACCTGTAAGTCCTTCATTTTTGGTATTACAGTAACGAAACTCGTGAAAAATTGCGTCTTTGGGTTTTTTTTATATTTTCCTGTTAGAGTCTCTTGACTTTTCTTATATTGTCTGAATTCTTTTTGATTCTTCTTAGAATCCCTCAAATTTTCGTTACATTTTCATCAGTCTATTGAGATTCTCTCTAATTTTTGGACCACATGGATTTTCTTTAATTTTTCTTTTCTTATTCCTCAGAACACTATAAAGTTACCGTTACTTATCCATTCACTTTCACAAAGACTTGCTTCTGTTGTAAAACACTAAAGAGAAGTAGATGCAAAAGCTGTTAGAGTATTATTGATGGTGTAATTATTGCATTTATAGGCAGACTTAAACTTAATTGTTCAACTCAAGTAACGTTATTACTATAATTACAGTTACAGTAAGAAAAATTTCTAACATCTGCAAGTTTTGAAAAATTTCTAACATCTGCAAGTTTTGAGAGTAATCTAACTGTTTTTGAATTTTCCAACTTCGTACGAAAATAACAACACCAAACCTCCAGTAACCAAGACGCAATTTTCCCTAACAAAGCATTCTTAGCGTTAGTGAGAAACACCAAGCGTAGTTCCGTGTCGTGACGGTCGTTTTCTTGGGAACTTTTTTTTTACCACACGCAAACTAAGCCAAAATAGCAAATGAACATTCTTTATTAATACAAAAAAATGTGCATCACTTAAACTAATTTGTCATTATTATTGTAATTCTAAACACTTCACACATAAATCTTTAAACAATAAAAACTAACAGTACAAATAAATAAAGTTAAAAGCTCCGACAAACGGAATTTTGTTCCAGTTTTCCGTACCGGAATTCACAGAGACGAAAAATTTCATATCACAGTAGCACAGAATGTTATCTTAATAAAACTGTTCTTTTTGCCAATTAACTCGATCGGACAACTCAATTATTCGTTTTTGCCTTTCACTCTTATTAGTTATATTGGTGGCGTCAAAACATCGGATTATCTGAAGCTCGGACGAGGGAAAAAGAATGTGATGGAGAGACGACTGGAAGACTATAAAAATACGAAAAACTTGAAATGTAACGATTCTACATTCCTGTATTACCGAGAGAGGATTTTTCCGGCAAGATACCGAGCGAGATTTTAAATGGAAGTTGGTTAACAACTGGAGCTATTCTCGACTCGAAAAAATCAGTGAAAGTGTTCTTAATTTTGGGACAACTGTAGATAAAGATGCTGTTGTCTCTCCACGCATATTTTTACGAATGTGAAAGTCCGATGTTATCTCCTTTATGAAATATAAGAAAATTCTCCGAACGATATTTCGGTCTCATTTAAAAGTAAAATGATTCGTTCGGTTCCCACTATTCTGTCAACACACCTGTGTGATCCACCACATTGTCTTCTTTTATTCTGTGCAGAGTACAAGAGCCCACTCCAATGAGAAACATTCCAAAGAAGTGTCACTAACACTTGAATAATCGTCGACGAAAGAAAAAAAATAATGACAGCATTCTCTCATACTTCCATCAAAACATTCCACGAAAGTCCCTCAACTGCGAAATTCTTCACCACTCTTAATCTGCATCTTTCGCTATAAATTTCTACAAGACTAATAAGGATAATAAGATAATCGTCCATAAAATACCTCGGTAGCTCAACAACCATAAAACAAACACTAGGTATAATATAAACTCACCGATGCCCGCACACTTATGCTCCAGCTTTTCCAAGTCAACTCCCAGTACACCAAGTGAAAAACTGGTCACTACACTATCGGAAAAACGCCAAATTTTACCGGTCACGTGTGGTACAAACAAAGAACACCAACGGATGAAAACGTCTTATGCACCTGGCGTCGTCGCAACAGGTTGTAAACTTATGACTGAAGAATTAGATAATCGGATAGTATCGGAACTGATCGGGATTAACGAACAACGTACAAAGAAAGTGTTTTCTTGTTTGTTTATCCTTTATTACCAGATGGAGAGGAGATGTTGTGGCAGGTCGCTGGGGGATTTAAATCCCACAAGAAAAATGATGACACCATCGTCTTATCACAAAATTCAAGTTTTCGAACTAATTACCTTCAATTAAATTAATTAAGACTCTTTATCAAAGTGATCTGAGCGCTCAACGAACAGAACTGCGCATTGTTGGTGGAGACTTCAACGATGCGTTAGAAGGGAAAGTGAAAATACCCGCTTGGATTGTTGGCTGAATTAAAAGAATTTGGGTTCTAATATGCAATTAAAAAATACCGGAGATAATGCGGGTAGTCACGTAAGAAAAATTCTAATTTTTCATTTTTTTTTTGAACATACCTTGTGGTTTAGACACGGCAGGTAAAGGGCTGAATATAATTGCCGTTCTTGGAGGTAGCGGCGGAGCGCTGTCTACATCACCATTTGTCTGGAAGCCTTCGGCGATATTGTTTAAACCACGCTGTATCATCAAGACGGATTTCTGAAACAGTTTGGCTGTAATTTCGTAAATAACGCGGAGGATTGGAAGAGGCGACTTTCCACTGGTTATCTTTACATGCATTGCACATTAGTCATTATCATATCATTGTCATAATTGGCGGTCTTACAAGAAATTGCGAATCAATGTCAGCTTCACATCTGTGGGTGTGAGTGGTCCTCGACATTAAAGTCTGTCACTAAAGATTCTAGGACAGTTCTGTTGACAACTTTAACAAGTATAAACTGCCATTTAAAATCATGAAAAAGTAATTTCCTGAAGCAATAATATTAATATTAAAATTTATGCTAAATGTTGGCTGTCGGATGAAGTTTACACAAATTAATCACAAAGTAACCGTTTATCGAGTTTTTTTCTTGATAACTGGCATAAAATTCGCTTTGGAAAAGCTGCAGACGATTTTTTATTCCACTTTTCCCAGCAAGTTGTAATAACGAAATCCTGCCTACTCAACGGGTTAGTAGAAATTATTACCTTGAATATTAAACTGTCCATAACGATTGTATTGGTCATAACTAATAAACCTGCGATTATGTATAAACGTTTTTATTATGTTATTTACCTCAGGAATATTGATGCGTGTACCGCCTCCATCTGTACTGTTATTGGGGGCCCTCTCAATGTTTATGTTCTTCGTTTGCATCTTAGCTCAGTGATTAATGATGCATGTGTCGACGACAAGATCTGAAACTGAAATATGAGGTTTATGTTGCCAGTTGACACACTAAAAGGATGATCAATAAAATTTCAAATTCTTGTTTTAATAATTAATTACTCGTTGTTGCTTTGTCATGAGTAAAAAGAAGGTAATTCAATCTTTTGTTATTTAATTTTTGTTTCAAAATTGTTAAAAAATATTTTAACAAAGTAGTAACCTCGCCCACATATTTTTTTTAATTAGTACTGTCTTTAACAACAAATTCGGTGCTTTAAGTACTATTTCGACTGTCTTTTGGAATAAATTCACGTTCCCATCATCGCTTCTGACTATCTTTAGCAATAAATTCTGGGCAGCTAAGAACTGTCTTCACTGTCTTTTCCAGCAAATAGGTCTTCACAACAACTCTTTTGACTGTCTTTTGCAACAAATCTCACGTTCGCATTAATTTCTCCGACTGTCTTTTGCAACAAATTCTGCGCTGCTAAAAACTATTCCGACTATGTTTTGCAATAAACTGGACTATCTTGACTGAATTTTGCTAGACATCTTTCGCTCTGTCTTGGTTTCAGAAATATTGAGCCTTTGGAATTAAAAATCACTATTCACAACTTAAAACGCTTCAAATTCGGTTGTTTATCGGCGTACGTGAATATATCGCCTAGCTTTGGATTTTTCATGAAATTCTGCATAAAATGAGCACCAGTAGTTTTAGATTGCTCCTGAAATAAGCGAGATAGCGACCGAATTAGATTTAGAAACTTGATTTTTTAGCTTATTTTAAACTTTTAATTTTGGGTAGGTAATATACAGGGTGATTTTTTTAAAACGGCAGGCGTTGTAGAATTTTTATTTATGAACCGATTTCAAAAATTTAAAAAACAAATTAAATGGTTTTTAATTTACTATAAACTGATGATTTTAAAAAAATTTTAAATGTCTTAGTATTTTTTAGGCGATACTCAACCCATATTTTTTTTTTCATAATTTGGAAGATATTAATTTTCTTGATTCAGAAATGTGTAATAAGTTCTACTTTTACAGAAAATATTTTTAAAAATATTATCAAAATTGAAAAAATTTAGGCAATAAAAGTTAATAAAATCTAGGTGCATGGTGTCAAATAAAAGAATGCCGTTATTGTAATGTCAAAAAGCAGCAAATAATAGAAAGGATCGGCATTTTTTTTTTAAATTATTATTAATAAAAGACAATAATAATTACAAATCAGAAAAAACAACTTCCTAATTAAATTAAAATACTGTTGAAACGCCATCCCGTTTTTTTTATTGCACAATTGACACCTACGAGAAATGCATTGTGCATTGTAAGGTGTAGCCCCATCTTGTTGAAAGAAAACTTGTTCTTTCTGTTATTTGCTGCTTTTTGACATTACAATAACAATATTGTGTTTTTTGACACTACGCACCTAAATTTTATTAACCTTTATTGCGTAAATTTTTTCATTTTTGATATTTTTTGTTTAAAAGTAGAACATATTACACATTTCTGAATCAAGAAAATTAATATCTTCTAAATTATGAAAAAAAAAATGGGTGTCAAATTAAAATAAGAAAGTTGAGTATCGCCCAAAAGATACTAAGACATTTAGAAAAATTTTAAAATTATCAGTTTCTAGGAAATTAAAAAACCATTTAATTTGTTTTTTAAATTTTTGAAATCGGTTCATAAATAAAAATTCTACAAAGCCTGCCGTTTTTAAAAAATCACCCTGTATGATTCTGATCGGCTACATTGCCAGAAAAACGAAGGCAAAAAGCGCATTTTAATATATGACATATTTAGGTTTAAAAATCGACAAATAAATTACTCTAATAAAACCATACCTTAAAAAAAAAATTTGAACTCGAGTCAAGAGCGGATTCTCATGTAAAAAAAGCCCGAGAAAAACGATGGTAAAAACCCCATTTTTTTTGTTCTGTCTCAGTTTCAGAAATATCGAGCTTTAACTAACAATTCACTATCCTTAATTTTAAACGCTTCTAATTTGGTTATTTATTGACGTACGTGAAAATCTGTCGCTCAGTTTTGGATTTTGCTTGGAATTCTGCGTAAAATAAGCACCATTAGTTTTCGATTTCTCTTTGAAAAAGGAAGATATCGACCGAATTAGATTTGGAAACTTGATTTTTTTAACTTATTTTAAACTTTTAATTTTAGGTATGTAATTTATGATTTTGACCGGCTAAAGATCTAGGAAAACGAAGGCAAAAACCGCATTTTAATATCTGTCATGGTTTCGGAGATATTTAGGTTCAAAAATTGACAACAAAGTTTCTAAAACAATAAAGTTTTAAATGGTCTTTAAAAAAACGTTCTAAATTTTTTAATTCTAGTCAAGATCAGATTCTTATGTAAAAACCCGAGCAAAGCGATGGTAAAAAACCCTTTTTCTTTCTGTCTTATTTTCGGAGATGTTGAGCTTTAAACATTTTGGAACTAAAAATTCACTATCCGTAACTTTAAACGCTTATATTTCACGTGAACATTTCGGCCAGTTTTGGACTCGTGAAATTCTGCGTAAAATGAGTTCAATAGTTGAAGATTGCGTTTTAAATAAGCGAGATATCGACCTAATTAGATTTAAAAACTTGTTTTTTTCGACCACTGTTAAATTTCAAATTCAAGATACGTAACTTTGATCCTGATCAACTGAAAATCCAGGAAAACGACGGTGAAAACCGCATCTTAATAACTGTTATAGTTTCAGAGATTTTTAGGTTCAAAAATCGACAAAAAATATCTCTAAAACAATAAGGTAGCTCTTAAAAAAATGTTTCTAAATTGTTGAATTCAAGTTAAGACCGGATTTTTATGATGGTAAAAACCCAATTTTTCGTTCTGTCTTAGTTTTAGAGATATCGATCTTTTTGGAACTAAAAATTCACGGTCCGCAACTTTAAACGCTTCTAATTCGGCTATTTGTTGACACACGTGAATATTTCGCCCAGTTTTGGATTCTGCGCGAAATTCTCCGTAAAATGAGCACAAATACTTATGGCTAAATAAGCTAGATATGGACCCAATTAGAAATCTACAGGATTCTTATCGTAAATGGGGGAAGCAAACGATGGTGAAAACCGCAAATTTCTCAAGTCTCCTTAACAGTAAGATCGCTAGTTAATACTATAATTAGCATTGTTCTCTTTCTGTTGACTCAATAAAACGGTAGAAAACATTTAGTTAGTACGTGTGTAATACGTTATAACTCAATTAGCATCTCGAGAATATTACGTTAACTTAAAACACCTTTAAAGTTTTCGAAAAAAATATTTAAAGTGTTTACAATAATTAGTTATTTAAGATTCAAGTTTAATTTAAGATCCTTTTGAAACGTGTATCTCACAATGTTTTATCGACAATTTGACAGCTGATTTGTCTAATCTAAGCCAAAAGTGTACAATAGTCACAGGGTTCACTAAACTGAACCCGAGTCTCTGCGACTTCATATAACGCAGTGCGTATTCTGTGTTGCCTACATACAATCACTGAGAATCCAATTTCCAAACAAACAGATTTTCTGTTCCTTTGGCTTCTTTGAATTTATTTTTATTGAATACTCTCTCTTTCGATTTTTATTTTTTTTTTAAGATCGTCAAAATCTTACGGGAATTTCTATCTTTAATTCTAATTTTCTTCTTCAAAGATAAGAACCGCTGTGCCGGCCACCGCCTGAGACGCCACGTCTTATTCGCAATGTGATATTCTGTGAACGGAAGTGAACATCCGCCCGGTCACTTGTCCCTTGCTCCACCAAAACCTGCTCCATTTATTATCCTCTTATGGTAATTTGGACAACCGACCGCTTCTTTTACCTCTAACACGGTTATTGAACACCGCTATTAAATCAGCGGAACAAAAGAAATCACTCGCGGAGGTCAGTAATGATTGTTTATTCTCAACCAATTAAGAAAATTTGTTCAATAAAAATAGGATTTTTTGGATGTTGAAGTAAACCCTCTGACAACAAATTTCTTCCGGTTGCTCCAGAAATTGCGTTTTCTCACTGTTATTAACATACAACTAACACTGCTCTGTAATATCCATAATTTACAATGGAAATCTTCATTAAGAACAAACGTGCGAAAAGTGAACCTACTTTCTATTGTGCTGGGGAGATAACATTATTTTGATCTTGTAGAAAAGGGATGTGGATTAATTTTACCTAATTGATTATGAGTGGCGAAATTCTGTTCGGAAACTTCGATTTGCTACTTCGGTGCTGTAAAGAGTCTCATTAAAGCACTTAAAGCGATCGTAGGTAAAACGTTGTATGTCATATATGAGCGAAATGTTCGTGAGATTTGTATCACTCGCTTGTTATGTAGCATTTCTCTCACTTATAATATTACATGGAGCTTTGAATAAAAATTTTGAACCACAATTCCGATTCACGTGACGTTATGCCTTCATGATCGTATCAGTCGGTTCGCTATTTTTCGACCACCTGTATTACTTATTTACACGTACGTTTGAGTTTCCAGATAGCAGGAGAAATAATGAACGCAATTAACTCCACGACATGTGTTAAACTTGATTTTTGTTTGAAGATCTTGTACGACTAAAATGAACGAGTTTGTAATTTTATATTGCTCGCGAAAGTGAAATAATTGAGAGCACACCTGTGTGTTCTAAATTTGTATAGTAATAAACTAGTGTTTTATCATCAGTGAAGGATAATTAGTACCTGAAAAAATAATCAGGTCTTTGTTTCTTTTTTCAAGCTTATTAGAGACGTAACCGGACAAACTAATCTCCAAGAGCTGCATGTTTTTGTGATTATACCAACGTGTTGTTGACATTTCTATCCATCTTAAATATCCTGTGGTAGGTTTAATCCACTCTGATAACAGGAAATGGACAACCTTCATTAAATATAATACTGTTATTAAACACGAGTGATTATTACGATGTATAGGGAAAAACGTCTTGCCACAAGCTACAAACTAATCCATTTACACGATTTAGAAAACACTCAACTACATAACATTAACGTGCGGTTAAGAACAGTTAAAATGATTTGCTATCAATTAAAACGAAGCGTGTTTCAGCTACCTGCCGGATGTTTATTTAATATCATTCTCTCTGGAATTTTGATACGACGGACGAGAACAAGATAAAGAATGGAATCTTTCACGCTCCAAGAGCGGCCTTTGATGGAATATTTAATTAATTTATTCACAATGTTCGATTAAGGAAAAGACTGATTATTACTAGACTTTGCGAAAAACGCTTCCAACTGTTCTAAACTCGTAATTATGGTGGTGGAGCTTTGAACTGAGGTGAAAAGTACCACTTGCGAAGATGTAATTAGCGCGGAATTAATGGAAATGACGTCCTGTTTTTTTCTGTTCGGAAATTGTCTGTGGCCACGTTTAAAATCGTCCTTCGTTTCAACGACGAAAATTTGAAAATTTGCTTATACACTTTACCAAGCTCCAGCGATACGAACGGTACAGGATAACTGCATGTGAGCGAGCTTTCGCTATGAGCTTTTCGGGGAGTGTATTGTGCAGTCAGCTTATAGGCGAAATGGCGAAAAACTGCAACTTCCGACTTTTGGAAATCTAAGAACTATTTTTTATGTAAAAAATCGCGAGAAAAACAATGGCGCAAACCGCATCTTAATATCTGTAATAGTTTCCGAGATACGGATTGTTTGGAACCTTCAAAAATTTGGGTCTCTGGCGACAACCCAAAAATTCAAACGGCCATAGCTCAGTTATTTGTTGACAAATATTAAAAAATTATCATGTTTTTGAATGCAGCATAAAATTCTGAGTAAAATGAGACCCAAATTTGTTGAGTTTGCTAAATAAATAAACGAGGATTGGCCAAAAACTGTTTTGGAATCATCATTTTAGGGTTATTTTCAATCAATGTTTTCAAAATGAAAACGACGATTAATAGCGTTGAATTATACATCAGTCGAAACAGGAGCTCAAAATCTATCTAGTGGCCAAGTTTGAGATCTATCGGACAAATAGTTTTCGAGTTATGGCCAAAAATAAAAAAAATGAAAAATTTTCATCGTTTGAGTCGCAATTTTTTTTCGCGAAAAATCGACTATCAAACTTTGGGCTTTTGAGAACATTTTCTAACGTAAAATGAGCCGAGAAAAAGAATGGCGCAAACCGCATCTCAATATCTCTAATAGTTTCCGAGATATTTAACTTTAAAAATTACGAAAAATGAGAAAAAATGAAAATCAACTTTCCAAAATTTTGATTGGCCATAACTCAGTTATTTGTTGTCGGATCTGAATTGAAATCCCAGATTTGAAATCTGGGGAAAATTCTGCGTACACTGATGTATAATAACTTAAGTTTACTCTAAAAAATAAGCGAGATATCGATATCAGAAATTTGGCATAGTTTTAGTCATGAATTTTCGCGAAAAACTGCAAATTTTGACTGTAGAAAAATCAAAGAACTATTTCTTATGTAAAAAATCGCGAGAAAAACGATGGCGCAAACCGCATCTCAATATCTGAAACAGTTTCCGAAATATCGATCACGAATTGTTTTGAACCTTCAAAAATTTGGCCCTCTGGCGACAACCCAGAAGTTCAAACACGATTTTTGGATTCCAGATACTTTTAAGAAGAGGCAGAAACTTGATTAATACGTTTATTTCCAACATCCTACATTTTTATTATCGGAATAATTAACTGTTGCTTCGATCATAAAACAAGTAGAGCGTGCGAAAAGCCCTACATTTTTGAAACTCCGCAATTCCAAAAAATCAAAAACCGATCAAACCAACCCCATTATGATAGTCCCGATTGTGAACGCATCAAATTACAAGACGAGCTTCAAATACGCTGTTATTAGCCCCAATTCTCTATCGAATAATTTATAATAATAGCATCTAATAAGAGGTTTTCGAGTTTTCAGCAACGGAGAAATTATTAATGATCGGTTTAAAGACTATACGTGCTGAAACCGAAATTTACGATCGGATTTGCGGCTTGAAAATCTTGCTTCTCAGAGAATAACAATAATAATAATGATCAATTTCAAATAAAAACTGTACGACTGAGACAGGAAATGGTTGCATGGTCGGAGGATAAGGTAATAAATCTCAATGGTTTATTGGCTTGCTGCGTAAATAACGAAAGCAATAAAATCGGAATTCACAGGTTTAAATCGTCCAATAATGGGAACTTTTCATGGTTTCCTAAAATAATAGTTTGTCGAAAGTTAAAAATTAGTGAGATGAAGATCGTGTTGGAACCTTCACTTTGCGATGAAATGATTGATTGTTGGAACGGGACTATAATTACCACTTTCAACAATTGGATTTTCGGATTGTGCTAATAAATTCGCGCCATTTTACGCTCACTAACAAGGACCCAAATCTTTAGTGCGCTAATTGCGTTGACTTTAATAGTTTCCAGCAACCCCAATAAAGAGACAAAGCCATAAACGCACTAGTAACGGTAGTTAAATGTACACGCAAAAATTTCGCTTACCCGGTTTGTTGGACGTATCATAATTCACCCTCCTCATCGGTTGGAACTTGGAGCACTTCACAACACCCACCGGTCGCGATCTGCGCGTTTTTTAACACTTCCAAAGGCGCGCTCCAGATTACTTCCAACACATCGCCATCGGCGAGCACTACTGTTACGGTGGAGTGTGTGGACCCTTCTTCAGGAACCGCGACTTGGAAACGCCCCCGCTCCTACCCGACCTTGCTCCGTCTAATTCATTGAGAATCTGGTTGCGTTTGTCTGCAACTGTGAATGGCCGGACTACATGAAAAGAACGTCGACCGGATTGTAACATGTGACAAACATTCTGTTCAGAATGCGATGAGTGCCAATTACCAATTTTTTGAGAGCCTATGAAGACAATAAAATGAGCGAACATTCTCTGGCACGATAATGGAAGGAAATACAATCATGAAGACTTGGAGGTAAAAAACAAACCACAACATTTCAGAGATCGAATGTTGTGGATTGTGTTCAGTTTTTGATATTATTTTGAGTCACGAAGCGTGAAGAAGTCGGTGAAAAAAGAGATGTTAATATGCCACGAATTTAACGTGTGTTAAATTATTGTCTCTACTAAAACCTACAAAACCGTGCCTAATATTTCTACCAAAATTCGCTTTCCAATAACACCTAAGCCACAAAACCTCTTAATAAATCGTGCAAACAATCTTCCCCGTCAAATATTTACCTCGCGTTTCTGGTGAGTGTGGGAAATAATTTAAAATCTCACAAACTTGCCGACGAAGACGCACACAAACTCTCGGAAAGAAGTGAACGAATTAAAACAGCCCTGGGTATAACTAGCCCGTTTATACATTTTAATCAGCTTAAAAAATATCGCTCCTAATAATTTCGTTGATTAAACTGCTTCGAGTCACGCTACTGATGCCCAAACTACTTTTATGGTTGAATTTAAAAGTGGGAAGGTTGCGAGATTTTTTTTGTGGTGGTTTGAAGAGTGGTAAGGCACCTGCGTGGTTGTTCAGGCGTACGACGGTAATTATCCATGAGAACGGAGCTGATCTTACAGGCGAAATGGGAAATATTGGAATTTTTGGCTCGTCTTTCAAATAAAAATTTCTAGAATCCGTCTCTGTTGCTCAAAAAAATTGAGATTTGGGACAGAGAATAAACAAGTCAAAAATGGAAATTTCTACAAATTTCATTGCTTTAGCATCAAAACTATCAAAATTACACGTCTGAATAGAAAATATTGGAAATTTTTGGCTCGTCTTCAAAATGAAAATTTCTAAAATCCGTCTCTGTTACTCAAAAAAACTGAGATTTGGAGTAGACAATAAACAAGTTAAAAATGGAAATTTCTCCAAATTTCATTGCTTTAGCATCAAAACTAACAAAATTACACGTCTGAATAGAAAATGTTTGAAATTTTTGGCTCGTCTTCAAAATAAAAATTTCTAAAATCCGTCCCTGTTGTTCAAAAAAATTGAAATTTGGAGTAGGCAATAAACGAGTCAAAAATGGAAATTTCTATAAATTTTATTGCTTTAGCATCAAAATTATCAAAACTACACGTCTGAATAGCAAATGTTGGAAATTTTTGGCTCGTCTTCAAAATGAAAATTTCTAAAATCCGTCCCTGTTGCTCAAAATAACTGAGATTTGGAGTAGACAATAAACAAGTCAAAGATGGAAATTTCTCCAAATTTCATTGCTTTAGCATCAAAACTAACAAAATTACACGTTTGAATAGAAAATATTGGAAATTTTTGGCTCGTCTTCAAAATGAAATTTTCTAAAATCCGTCCCTGTTGCTCAAAAAAATTGAAATTTGGGACAGAGAATAAACAAGTCAAAAATAGTAATTTCTCCCAATTTCATTGCCTTAGCATTAAAACTGTCAAAATTACACGTCTGAATAGAAAATATTGGAAATTTCGTCTTCAAAATGAAAATTTCTAAAATCCGTCCCTGTTGTTCAAAAAAATTGAGATTTGGAGTAGACAATAAACAAGTCAAATATGGAAATTTCTCTAAATTTCATTGCTTTAGCATCAAAACTAACAAAATTACACGTCTGAATAGAAAATATTGTAAATTTTTGTCTCGTCTTCAAAATGAAAATTTCTAAAATCCGTCTCTGTTACTCAAAAAAACTGAGATTCGAAGTAGACAATAAACAAGTTAAAAATGGAAATTTCTCCAAATTTCATTGCTTTAGCATCAAAACTAACAAAATTACACGTCTGAATAGAAAATGTTTGAAATTTTTGGCTCGTCTTCAAAATAAAAATTTCTAAAATCCGTCCCTGTTGCTCAAAAAAATTGAAATTTGGAGTAGGCAATAAACGAGTCAAAAATGGAAATTTCTATAAATTTTATTGCTTTAGCATCAAAATTATCAAAACTACACGTCTGAATAGCAAATGTTGGAAATTTTTGGCTCGTCTTCAAAATGAAAATTTCTAAAATCCGTCCCTGTTGCTCAAAATAACTGAGATTTGGAGTAGACAATAAACAAGTCAAAACTGGAAATTTCTCCAAATTTCATTGCTTTAGCATCAAAACTAACAAAATTACACGTTTGAATAGAAAATATTGGAAATTTTTGGCTCGTCTTCAAAATGAAATTTTCTAAAATCCGTCCCTGTTGCTCAAAAAAATTGAAATTTGGGACAGAGAATAAACAAGTCAAAAATAATAATTTCTCCAAATTTTATTGCCTTAGCATTAAAACTGTCACAATTACACGTCCGAATAGAAAATATTAGAAATTTTTGGCTAGTCTAGAAAATGAAAATTTTTAAAATTTGTTTTTGTCGCTCCAAAGATTTGAAATTTGGAACAGAGAATAAACAGTTCAAAAATAGTAATCCCTCGAAATTTTATTGCCATAGCCTCAAAATTGTCAAAATTACACGTCCGAATGGAAAATATTAGAAATTTTTGGCTCGTCTTGAAAATGAGAATTCAACTCACCATAGATTCGACCAATAAGAGACATTTATTTTTTCAAATAAACCAATCACAGCAAACTTTTCTTGGAAATTTTCACTAGTGACAATTCCACGCGAAAATACCACGCGAGCTGTCAGTTGCTTGTCAGTTCGTTGAATTCTCATGACGAATATAACTCGGGAGCTCGAAATTGTGGGAAATTTTTCCTCCAGTACTCGTAGTTTGTTTCTCCGGACAATTGGCACTCGTTCGCTTCGCTCACTCGTGCAATTGATCGTCGAAAAAACTACTCGTCTGTCGGAAAAATTTCCGACAATTTCGAGCCCACTCGTTATATTACTTATGAAAATTTTTAAAATCCATTCCTGTCGCTCCAAAAATTTGAGATTTGCAATAGACAGTAAATAAGTCAAAAATAGAGAAACTAAAGAGTAAATTAAAGTTTTCAGTGAATTTCATCAATCAACATTCGCCCCCAAAACCCTTCGACAAAGACAATCTAAAGAAAAAACAAAAGAAGCGCCATTTGCAATGTTAGTTGCCTACTCTTTCCCCTTATTCCGCTAAAAAAAAAACAACGAAAAAACTCCAAAAAGGCATAAAAAACGTCACTTAAATTAATTAACTGAATTTAAATTACCAAAGCGATTTTAGAATGGCGATAAGGTTGCCGTGTCACATGAAAAACCAATTTTCGTCGAGTCATTAAAGCTACGCTCTACTTGTGCCACCTGTTAGTCGGACGTACAAGCAGATCTAGACAAAAACCTCATCAAAATGTTCGAAAATTTATTCACGAGAGCGCCTAAATATACAGGGTGATTCACATAACTTTACAAGTCTGGCAAACTCTAAAATTGACACTTCTTAATGTTTTTGAAAGAAGTTTCAGATGATTAACGTGTTATGGGTTGCATTTAAAGTTCGGCTGGGTGAAAAAGTTACGTGAATCACACTGTATATAAAACGGGCTACCAACATCTAAAATTGCAAAGACGCACTTTTATCGATCACTCTGTATTTACGATCGCAGCCAGCGTGTGACTAAGTGGCCACCCAAAATTGTGTTCAAATTTAGTTCTTTTGGGAAAACCGATCATTTTTGGTTCAATATAAAAGTATTTTTGAACTTTTAATTGCATCTCTATTTCCGATTTGAGCCTGAAACCTTCCTGCCCCCTCGCCACCGTGCAAAAACACATAAAACCAAACGTGCAATTCCTAGCTACTGCTTTTACACATACACCCACACACCCTTCTCAACACGACATCGATTACTCCAGAGCTTATTTTCCCGGCGGTCTTTGCAGAACCCTCACCTAAATATTTTAAGCTACCCTTAAATGATTATTATTGATTTCTGTCCTCAAATAGGTCAAAACCGTATGATGATAGATACAAAGGAAGTTAGGTCACGTCCCACTGATTAAGGAGAAATCAAAAATCTTTCATGATAACCGTGGTGAAATATGATAGTTTCGTTTCTTTATTGACTGAAGTTAAAGTAAATAGTTTAAGACGTCTTCCGCGTAACAAAATGATGAAAGATGGTCTCGGATGACGGGATTAAGAAGGCGAAACTGACGTCGTCGCCTCGGTTTTTTTTATACAAGGAGATTGTTTATTCAGGGTAGATGCACGTGTGGCAACGGATGAGTATTCCCAGGAACTTGTTTCATTAAATTTTGAAAAACAATGACTCGCCGGTTTAATATATTCGCGAAGATTTCATCTCATTATTTTTTCATTTCGCCTGTTTGTATCTCGGCTTTTTAATTTTAGTAGCAATAGCTGCACCGTGATATAATTAATGACTGCTTTTAGCATGAGCTATGTAATCTTCAGAACGAAAAAATTACGCGAAGACGAATATGAAGAGGTACGAATTGAAGAGCTTCGTTTTGATAGAATTAGAAGAGATTGTTTATTCTTGTGAAATGCAAAACCGTGTCAAATTCTTGCATATTAGCACAACCGGCCCAAACAATAACCGAATCAATATTTCACGTCCTAAGACCCTCTTCATCAAACGCTCTCGCAGTCGTCTGTAAATTGAAGAGCGCATGCGTTTCAGCCCGTTAGGACGCTGAATTTCAGTTGGACCTCAGCCTAGGTCGAGATAGGCAAGCCGCTGAAACGCCTATTCTGTCGCGGGTTGCCTAACACAAACAGTGTGTGAGGTTGCAGTGATTTCAATGATTTGGATTAAGATTTGACGGTTAGTTTGATGTTGTGACGCGATGCGGGCATTGGAAATGGAACCGGGACACTCCGGAGTTGAACGCAGTTCCATTTGCTTTGTCCGTGACTGTACTTTTTTAATAATCGATGTAATCAATTCGGATTAACGCCGGATCCCAATCTAATCCCATCCCGAAGAGAAACATTCTCATTTTCTTTCCGGTTTTCCCGTGCGGAAAGGCGTAAAAAATGGAAAAGATGACGTCGGACTTGAGGTTTCCTATTTATTATTCTTTTGGTGTTTGGATACGAGGTCTTCAACGCCGAGTACAAACTAAATACAAATGTTATTTCATCGAGTTGAGAGCTTCGAATTGACACAAGCCAGTTACCGCTAATGAAATACTTTGTACGTCCGCAGAAGGTTACACTTCGAAATTACTCAATTTTACTTACCTCCGAAGGATCAAATACTTTATTTCAGGTTGTCACTCAATTTGGAGGAAATTGGAAATAGATCCAAATGGAAAGGTCACCATTTGATTTATAACCACTTTTCTCTCCGAGTCCAAGGAATGCGAAGTACAAATTGCAGTCAAGGCATTTTAATATTACAAAAGCTCGCTTAGACGCCATTTTTTCTCCATTAAGAAAAAATTTTCACCTCCTGATTACACTGTTGATTCGTGCGCTCGTTTGCATCCGAATGCATTTGATGGCACACACGAACATCATTAGAATAAATGGCCAAAGTTTCAACGAACAATCTGCGAACCCGCTTGCTCACATTAGTTTAATTTAATTTAAAGCCGCTAAAACAATTTATTTGCCTCTTCTGAAAACTATCGTTTTTATTTTCCAACAGTTGCATTATGGATGGACAGAATGGCACATTTGTCATTCTTCACTTTTACACCTTCAAATCGATAAAGTTTGAATTTAAGAGTTCTGTAAGTTTTATTAACGGCTACAATGACTTGTATGAAGTGAGAAAATATTGTCCAAAAGTGCTTTACGGACGGTGTCCGCCACTTTATGGACTCTAATGTTGTTTACGATGGAATTTATTTGATGGTTGCAATTATTGCTACAAACTGGCTAAACACTGAATTCTGAGGCCGAAAATAGTTTTTTTCAAAATTCTAAAATATCAAAAAACTTCAATACTCAATAGTAATTTGGATGAAAAGGCCGAAAAAATGTTTTTTGGAAGACTGAAGACAAGGCGGAGCCGAGTCGTAGCAACACGAAGATATTTTTAGATGCATAAATCCACACTATTTTTTTAGGTCAACAAAATTTAAAAAACAAAAAAAATAAGTTTGATTTGGTGACTTTTATTCTTCAAGGTTGCTTCTCTAGTAATTGTGTTGAAATTAAAAAATTCTAACTTTTTTTGAAGGACTTCAGTAGACTACCGTTGATGACAACAAAAAATATTTAATTTCTTTTTTAGAGGCCTTAAAACTGTCAAAATTACACGTCCAAATGGAAAATATTATTGGCTCGTCTTAAAAATGAAAATTTTTAAAATCCGTTCCTGTCACTCAAAAAATTTGAAATTCGGAACAGAATAAACAAGTCAAAAATAGTAATTTCTCTAAATTTTATTGTCTAAGCATTAAAACTGTCAAAATTACACGTCTGAATAGAAAATGTTGGAAATTTTTGACTCGTCTTAAAAATGAAAATTTTTAAAATCCGTCCCTGTCACTCAAAAAATTTGAAAAACGAAAGACGCCAAACGTCATTTTTTGGCCTAATTTATCTGTCTGCAAAAACGTTAAAAAAGGACGGCGGCTTAAAAAAGTTTTAGATAACACGAGTGCTGGAAAGGACGAGTGCTTTTATAGTATATTATCTAACAAGTTTAATAAATGTCTTTTTAGTCACGAGTTTATTTAGACACGAGAGTAGCGAGTGTTTAGGGAAGTCTATAAACGTGTTACATATTATACTTTTTCTACAAACTCAAAACCTAAAGCGCCACTTTACTCACGAGTGTCGCAATGTTACTTTTTAGCTTCACTAAAACGACAACTTAAAACGGCATTGTAAATACGAGTTAAAGAAAGTTTATTTATTCTTATTATCTAAAAGTATCTAAAATACAGTTTTTGCGGACTAATTCTTGCTGTTTACGGACGAGGCGTAGTTACAAACAAAATTTTTTAGTTAAAGCTACCGAAAACAGAAACCTTATTTGGGATTGAGTCCGAGAAAGACTTATTTTGGGGACTCAAACGAGTCCGTAAAACAGATATTTTTGGCAGCGTTTAGTAAAAACGAGTTTTTTGGTGGTATTTTTTCTAATTTACATTTCGTTTTCAACCGTTTTTTATGTTGCTATGATAACAAAACTATTAACGTACCTAATATTGAAACGCTCTTATTAACGCACTCAAAACAATCTTTTTGAATTTCCTTTTACGAATTGCTGAAAATAGTACCTAAGGAAAAGCAATTTTCACCCAAGATCTTAATTTTCTAAAATTTTCTCTAGAGCTTTTCGTTGTTAGTATAATCAGCCGGTTTTTCCTACGATGGTATCGATAACTTGTTGAAAAGCAGCAATTTCACCCCAAAAGGTAATCTTTTGTTTTGGAACAACCCTTGATGCGTGTCGATTGCCAGAACCTTGCGTGACTTGCATTGGCGAGATCGATAATACTGAGGTGTTCCAATCACTTATTTTCGAAAATATTTCTTCCGGTGTTGACAATAAAGCATCGAACTTTAAAGGCGACGGAGTTGGAAAAGTGCAGCATCTGGATGGAGGATCAACTTTGTACAGGGTGGTCCACGATGATATATTAAAAATATACTGTTCTATTTGAAATAAAAAAGTTCTTTTTCTTCATAGGAACCGAAAATTAACTGTCCTCAAATCGCACCCTGTATATAATTTTACCAATAAAAGTGGCGGTTTTGAACTACACTTTTTTGCTCACATGTAAATAATTTAAAAAAAGGAAAATATTTTTGAAATGGTACAATTTGGATGTAAAATCCAGAATATACAGGGTCCGGCAACACTTGTGTCCACCCCCAAAATCGTCTTTGATTTTAAAGTTACAATTTTGAAAATTTGCACACGCTTAAAGTTGACAAAGCTCTTTTATCACGGTTTGGTTGGCGTCGCGACGTCTAAGAAATATAATTTTTAGCGATTTTCGAGTTTTTGCGGAAATATTCGCGAACTCAATTTTTTTTCAACATAACTGTGATACAAATATCTGAGTTTTTATTTTAAATCTAAAGCAAATTGTGTTTAAAATTTGCGAAAAAAACTGTTTTATCAAGTTAGTTTTCAAAATTCTGACAGCGCAGCGGCAAACTACGTTTACACCAAAATTTCACAAGTCTCTTCATTCACTCTTATAGAGGTTAATTTTGATTAACACGGGCATGTTGCACTTTATGAACACCAGAAATCGTTAATTAACATCGACAAAGCGACAATTTCACCAAGTAAGACTTTTGTTACAATCTAAAGCGAGCCAAAGGATAGATGTCATTTGTGACACAAGATGTTGACAGGTGGGTGTAAACGTAGTTCCCAATTTTGACGTAATGAAATTGAAAACTAACTTGATAAAACAGCATTTTTTTCTCAAATGTTGAAGACAATTTGCATTGAATCTAAAATGACAACTGAGATATTTTTAACACATGTATATTGAAAAAAAATTAAATTAGGGGTTGATATCACAAACCCTCACAATTAACTAAAAATTACATTTTTAAGGCGTCGCGACGCCAAAACTATCAGTGATAAAAACAAATTTTTGCGTCAGCTTCTAGAGCTTTGTCAACTTTGAGCGTTTGCAAATTTTCAAAATTTAATCTTTAAAATTAAAGACAATTTTGGGGGTGGACACAAGTGTTGCCGGTCCCTGTATACATATATGGGGTGTTTCAAATTCTAAATTCACGTTTTTATCATTTTTGTATTTTGAGAAAAATGCCGAATAAATTTTTTGTGAATCACCCTGTACAACCAAATTACATTAGAACCTCGGTAATCTGATTTAATTGCGATCAAGTTTTGTTCGCATTAAAGAGGTGCTACTGTAAAGAGAAAAATTCGTCGAAAATATCTCTTAGAATCATCCGAATATTATCAGTTAACGAACAAAAAATCGATTGGCGATAGATATACAGTTCATTGGGGACTTTTTTAATCAACAGAAGCGAATAAAGCTTCATTAGACCGATTGTTCTCGTAAAGACCGGCAGTAATAAAATTAAGTGTGTCGACAAATATAGTTTCGATGTATTCTATAAGTTAGTTCTGTCGAAATCCTAATTACACGTTACCTTTTTGCTGCAAACAAGGCTATTAAAAGGGCCTCCATCCCTACTCGCCTTAGTAATTAGAGTTGAGGTCAGGTCAAAATACAAAAGTTTAAATTAGATCTGGGAACTTTCAACGCGACATATCTTTGATAAAAATTTAACTTTGATTAGGTTTAAATGAATGCCCAATTAACGGGTTGTGCTTAGTTTTTTCCGCCTTCGTGGTAGCTAGAAGATTCAGGTTCCTTAATTTACATTTCCCTGCTGTTTTCAAAGAATCCGTTTCGATCAAAATGCAAAAGACTACCTCTCACTATGCAAATAATTCTTCCGGAACTAGGAAAACCGTCGCAAATATTAAAATGTTTGTGTCTATTTCAATGGATCGATTTGTCCATACATACATTACTTGCCCCTTTAATGGAATTCGGCGGCTTTTCAGGAGCTTCCCGGAAAAATAAGAGAACGAGAAGGAAGGCCGAAGTCTTGTGTGACGCTTATTGATTTATCTTTTCCTAATCCTTTGTATCCTTTCGAAATATTAGATTGCGTTGTCGTTGTAGTGGCTCGATGCGGTTCTTTGTGCTCCTCGTTTCGCTTCTTTCTATCTTTTTGTCGAATTTCTAATGAACAGACTTTTTGAGGGTCCATAAATTGAAAGGTCAAACATAGAATTGTAGCTTCCTTTCGCGTATTTACCTGCAAATTGCAGCGCTTTTCTGAAAATTTATTTTTATCGAAAGTTAGCACAAACACGACGAGTACTTGGAGCGTAGGTAATGTTTACATTGAATCAACATGTTCTGTTATAAATACAGATTGCCCGATTCTAATTCGACCCTCTTACTATGTAAACATTGGAACTGAAAATACCGCCGGTCTAGAATCGATCGCTTGAAAAATTCCAGATTTCTTATACAGTGTATTGAAATTAATTTAGACACTCTGTAAAACAACGAATATTAAGTCTTCTAACGGGCGGAGCGTGATCGTTCACGCCATCCTCATTTCGTAAGCTTTTATCGAAGCCATAAATCAAGATGTAGACTTTCAGGTTTCCTGGTAAAACCCTTTCGCTTTTTCCTACGTTGAACTTTAATTTTGAAAAAGAAGGAATGAAAAGAAAACTCTCACGGAATTGCTCCGGGTTGCATCGATTCTGGGCGTAATCTAGCGTCTCATGAGGAGTCTAGGCATTTCGGGAAAGGCCGCAGTTTTCTAATTAAGACTTTCGTTCTTATTCTTATACTTTCTGTTCTCGTCTTTGATTTTGAGCATCATTTGAGTTAATTACATTCAAGAATTCAAAAAATGAAAAAGAGAAAGAAAAAAATTATAAAACTATCGAAAAAATGCGGGAAGATTCGGAAATCTTACTATTTTTAATCAATAAAATCTGAATAATCTCGAAGAGAAATTTTTACCATCACAGGATTTAAGTATTTTTTTAGTTTTCAGGATTTTTTGAAATGTTTGATTTTTTTAAATAAAAAAAAAATTAAGGGCTGCAGCTCTGATAATTTTGACATCACCGCATCAAATTTTGGAAGGTTGGTAATCTGGAATTGGTTATTAACTGTGTAAAATTGCAAAATTGTTTGTTAAACAGGATACATTTTAGAATTTTTCATTCTATAGCTGAACCGAAATTTTCTAAGAAAATATATTAGAGCTTGTAACTCTGGTAAATTTTACGCCACAGCAATCAAATTTGTAGAGGTTAATAATTTTGATTTATTCACTAACTGAGCCAAATTTCAAAATTATAGAGCAAAAGTGACTCAATTTAGAATTTTTTTTTTTGAGTAAATCGAAAATGGAAAACAATTTTTATTAACTCTGCTAATTTTAATACCACAGAAATCAAATTTGGTGAAGTTGGTAGTCTGGAGTTACTTATTGACTGGCTTTAATTGCAAATTTATAGGTCAAGCAAGATAAATTTTTGATTTTTTTTATTCTGAAAAGGCACTCAAAATTAAAAAAAAGAAAAATAACAAATTAGACTTAATAACTTAGCAGGTTGGTAACTTGGAGTTGCTTATTAAACAAGACAAATTTTGAAATTTTTTGTTGAACCGAAAATTTCCCAACTCTGAAACTTTGGTAATTTTAACGCCAGAACAATAAAATTTTAAGAGGTTGGTAACATGAAGTTGGTTATTGAATGCGCCAAATTTCAAAATTGAAGATTAAAGAGGTCAAATTTTGGAATTTTTTATTCTGAAGATAAACCCAAAATTTCCAAAAAGAAATAAAGACTTTGAAACTCTGCCAGAGCAGTCAAATTTGGTGAGGTTATCAACTCAGACCTATTGACTTATTGCGCCGAATTTGAAAATTATAGAGCATAAGCAATTTAATTTAGAAATTTTTACATTTGAGTGAAATAAAATTACAAAAAAATTTAATAAGAGTTTTAACTCTGTGAATTTTGGTGCCAACGAAACTAAATTTGGTAGGTTTACTAATATTGACCTGCTTATTAATTAAGCGTACTAAATTTGAAAATTATACATAGGCCAAAAAAAACAATATTTAAAAAAATTATATCCATAACTTTTGGAAACAATTTAGGGGTTGTAACTGGTAATTTTAAAGTCGCAGCAGTAAAATTTTGGAAGGTTGGTAATCAAGTGTTGCTTATTAACTGTGTCAAATTGGAAAAGTCAAACAAGATACATTTTGAATTTTTTTATTCTGAAGATGAACCAAAATTTTCCAAGAAAAATTGGTATAGCTTGGAATTCTCGTAATTTTCACGCCATAATAATCAAATTTGAGGAGCATAGTTATTTAGGTTGATCTAATAAATTGAACTAAATTTCAAAACTATCGGACCGAAGCGATTTTATGTAGAAATTTATGTAGAAACCAAAAACTGGAAACAATTTTTATTAAGGGTCGTAACTCAGGTAATTTCGATGCTAAAGCAACTAAATTTGACATCTTTACTATTATTACTCTGCTTATTAATTATGCTAAACTGCAAAATTATACATAGACCAGAAGAGGCAATATAAAAAAAAATATTTGAAGATGAATAGAAAAATTTTTAAACAAAATTTTAGGGGTTGTGACTCGGGCAATTTTAACATCACAGCAGTTAAATTTCAAAATTATAAGTCAAACAAGATACATTTTGGATTTGTATCCTCTGAAAATGAACCGAAATTGACCAAAAAAAATTATTTAGTTTGTAACTTTGGAAATTTTCATTTCGCAGGAATCAAATTTTAGGAGGGGACTGATTTAGATTTAGTTACTAATTGAGCCAAATTTAAAAATTATAGAGCAGAAATGATTCAATTTAGAAATTTTTTGAATGAACCGAAGGCTGTTATTAGCCAAAATTCCTAATTTTTGATTTTTTAAAATCCCTCTAATTTCTCAAAGTTTTTTTGAGGTTTTCCAAGACTCTTAAACGGGTTTATTGCTTGAATTGAATTTTTATAAAAAAAATATGTTTGAAGCTTCTCTAGATGTCTAGATTATTGAGTATTCTCTAACTTTCTTTATTATTCTCTGGGGTTCTATGAGTTTTTAATAGCTCCTTTAATCCATAAATTTGCTGGAATTCTTCTTAGAAAATTAAGGTTTTTTAGTAACACAGAACACAATTCTTGGATACAAATTTTTAAAGCATTTTTTGGTCGAAATATACCCTTATATTCCTAAATTATAATGTATCAAGCTTCAATATAAGGTAAGAGATCCATTAAACTTAATTTACTTCAGCCCAGCATTTGCGAACGGTCACTACTGTCAAGAAACTAGCATTAATCATTTCTAATTAAAACTCTCTATTTTGAGCCGGCTAAAATTCTTTTAATTTCTCTAATACTTTTATTCCAAATAACCCCCTAGGATCTAACTAACTGTATCTAAACTTTAACGCAAAGTTAATATAAAGTCACCTCCAAGGAAGAGCCTTATCTTCTAATTAACATTCACCGTGTCGCTTATATTTATACGAATCTAATTAAATTCCCGACAGTACGTAGTTTATGCGTCACAGTAACATCATTGATTGAAGACAGTTTACGCACATTTACCACCATTATAATTACATACATGCAATTCAGACAAACAGAAATGCGCGTATGACGTCAATTTTCTTCGATTTTCCACCAATTTACCATTGTGTCAATAGTAGAGTGTTCTCAGGCGTACAGAGTGAGTGCCATACAATCGAAGTGACCATAAATCATTGAAAATTAATTCGCATTTATTGCGCCGTGTCTTTAATTATTGTTTTTGTTTCGCATTCTTCTCAACTTGTCGTTTTTTCGTTGGGAAAATTAAAACTGTTGCGATTGGCATCCGGGAGAAATTACAGAATTAAAACTTCATAGAATACTACACACTAATCGATAAACCGCTTAATTATTAACAAACATTTCTCCGCTTGATGCGAAGGATATTACGGATTGCGAACGTCTAAGCATGCGTCTCTATAGATTTGCTTACTAAATACCGGCATCGATTGGCTATTATTCTCACTAGATTAGTGTCATTCTCCGGTGATAAATCGCTGCTTATTTTCCCTTCAACTCAGTACAGTTTATTCACAATATTTTCTATACAATCTTCTCTTCGATTTTAATTTAACGACTCCGCCACGTCAGTCGTGCATGCATTTTTCATTGCACTTTTTGAATGAATGCTGAAGACTAGTCGTCTATTGACTAGTCAATACAAATTTGAGTCAATTTCTTGCTAATTACAATAGTTGTGTGATGTTTCTCATGATTTAAACATCTTGTAGCTGCTGGAAAACTACAGAGTGATCAATTTTATTATTTATCTAGTCGAACTTGACGTTATAATGTTAAATAATTGACAGATATTTGAGAACGAGACACCATTTTATTATATGGGAGTATTTTTTGTTTATTTATTTTCTTTAAATACCAAAAATACGATTTTTCAAATATCTCAGAAGTAAGCAAAATTCGGATTTCAAAAGTTGGTTTGCAGATGGTGGAATTGGCAAAATTAATAAAGATTGAATATTAGATGAGGCTTTTGTTTGAGAAAAAAGAAACAAAGAAATAGTCACAGAATTAAGGTTTTTTTTTAAATTCTGCAAATATAATTCTGCAATTTTGGCTTCTAAGCAAGTCTAATGTGGTCTAAATAGCTGAAATTTCGTTAAATGGGCCCCTTCTCTTGTATACATATATTCCGTCTCTCTAAACACTAAAAAGACAGTTTTTAAAAATATCCACAGAACTACGAAAAATACGATTTTTCAAAGTTACGAAAATTTGGTGAAGGCGCCCTCGTTGTTTTTTCAAAATGATGTTTCTTCTATTTTCTTTACGAAATGTGCAGTCATTTCTTCTCAATTTAGAAATGACAAATTTTTAAATTTATTTTAACAGAATTGAGGAAAATACGAATTTTTGAAATTAGTGCAAAAATGGTGGAGGCTCCCAAATTGATATTTTCAAATTATTTTTCTATTTCTTTATAACGCGCGAATTTTAAGAGATGTGCCTATTTTATTGTGGATTTCATCGGTTTAAACACAGACATAAGAAATTTTTTAAACATTCACAGAATTACGAATTCTAATATTTTTAAATAGCAGTCTCTCAAATTGTTATTTCTAATTTTTTTTTCTTCTTTATAAAGCATGGATTCTAAGAAAAATAGCCATTTTCGTGTAAATTTTGTTTGTTCAAATGCATAAAGCAGAATTCATAGAGTTACAAAAATAATAATTTATTTAGAAGTATTAAGAACGGACACTTTACCGATCGAAGACAATTGTTTGGAGGAGGAGCGCAGCGACGACTCCAATTATTGTCTGAGATCGGTATAGTCCTTAACGTTTGTGATGCTTATAATATTTTTTGCACGATAGACAAATTTCGATTATTTTTATAAAACTAAAAATGTTACAAATAATTGACAATAATTGTGCTTCAAAAATTCCTGAAAAGTCAAAATTTCGGTCTGAGAATGGATATAAATCCTTCATTTTTAATGACTATTTTTAAATTTTTACTTACCGTTCTAGAACGGTAAGTAAATTTTGTACTTACCGTTTTGTTTATCTTGGTAACCAGTAAACTCAACTTACTGTTCCAACAGCAGGCGCGGTAACTAAGCAAAATTGTTCTATCGTGCAAAAAATGTATTACTATTTTCGATTTTAATTTAACAACTTTACCACGTTACTCGTGCATGCATTTTTTATAGCACTTTTTAAATGATTTAAGAAGAGTTGCACTAGTCAATAAATTTTGGAAAAAAATCTACTGGAAAACTGGAAAGGTCATCTCAGATTCGGATTCAGAGATATTCTTAAAAAAAAATTAGTTTTTCTTTCTTCTTCTTTTCTTACTGGCAAACTTATGGAATTGCGAAAGTGTGTTTTAGAATGCCAATTGAATGACCTTTCGGACGACCCATAAACTCATTGCTAGAGTTAGTCATTCTATTGATATTTTTGAAAAACTGAGCTGAAGTCCCAAAAAAAATTTTTTTTTTGTAATTTTTATTTGCACTTTTTCATATAACTCTATAATTATTATACCGATTTGTCATTATTATGCATTCTTGAAAAGACTGAAATTTTGCCTTTCTGACGCTCTGACAAATGCATTGCTATTTCTTCTCGTTTAGAAGTTACAGGGCAAAAACCATTCAGAGGTTTTTCAAAAAATTATATTTTTTTTTAATTTTTTAGCAATTTTATAAAAAAGTACCTACAAAATCGCAACTTCTAAACAAATATTAAGTTTAAAAATGATTTTTCCGACCACCACTATAAAATATGTCACATTTCATACAGTTTTCTCGTAGTGAAAATTTAAAATTAAAATTAAAGATGAACGAAGCGCATACCCGTGTGCAATGAAAAATTTGAGATCTCTGATTGGCCGACAACTGTGTGTTTTTATATTGCACACAGGTTGACGCAGATCGGGCATTATCGGTATCTAACTTTCAAAAAATAAAATATTAACTCTGCGATTTTTGTGGTCGTCGGAAAAATATCGTGTACAACACGTGTTGAAAATTCGATTTCACACTCGTTTGCTTAAGCCACTCGCCTACGGCTCGTGGCTCAATTCTGCAAAACCCGTGTGAAATCTTCCATTTTCAACACTTGTTATACAATATACTATTAATGCTAACACATGCCAGAAAACTTTTTAATGCTGAAGAGTTCTCAGTTTGCTTATGAACCAAAAATAATATTAAAGGGTGGAAATTGAAATTTTCTGAGAAACACAATGGAAAACTATAAATACTCGCCGATCTGTTGGGAAAGTTAGTACAAAATGAGGAGGTAGATGTCACTGAAATTATTTTTTTATGTACATCTTTACTAGAGCTTTTTTTCGGGAAATCTGGTTGACGTAAATTTTACCTGAGGCGAAAAAATGATCAAAACTGATACGAAAATGCCTTCAAAATTATTTAAATTATAAACAGTTTGATCAACACTTTTTTAACAGTTGCTGCATATTTTGATCTATGATCTTCCATTCTGACCTATGAAATCATATTTAGAAACGCAAAATTTTTAAAAATAAACAAAACGTGATGTTCTTTGTCCTGTAACTTTTAAATTAAAAGAGACAATAATGTGTTTAACACCGCAATAGAATGCAGAGATCTCAACCTTTATTATGAAGTAATATAATAAAAAAACAAACTACCTACTCAAGAGTTCTATGCAAAAAAAGTATGCAAAAACTACCTCCTCCGGCGACTTCTGTATAGTTCTCTCAAAGCTTAATTAATTAATTACCTTTTCAACGATGTATTTTAAAGTTTCAAGATTCTGCAAGTTGTTAACCAAAACTTATTCCACAAATATCTAACCTGATGGAGCAAAACGACTTCGTATTCAGAATCAGAAGGCAATTGTACCTTCCACTTTCCTCCAGTTCAAATTTCGTCGAAAATTTGTTAACTAGTGTAATTAATCGAAGAAATTAGTTTACCTCTGAGAGAACATTACTTTCATTCCTGCAAGTACTTGTAGGAGTCACCTTTCAGAGGAAGGAAATTACGCCGAGACGCTCAATCGATCTCAGACCTGTTTACGCATTTTTGCAATCGCTGAAGGAGAAATAGGAGTGTCTTCATTTGGATGAGAATATTCTCCTTTTGTTTTTTCGAGGGAGGAAATCGATGCGGCTACGTTTGAGACGTCATCTTTTCCATTGAAAACGAGCCACTCTGTATATTGTATCTTTTGGAGTTTCGTGCTACGTCATTCGTATAATTTCAGCTCGTTGCCTTATTAAACAAACAATAAGTAATTTATAAAAGGAGTTGTAATAGGCAGTACATAGTGTAAATAGAAAGTTAACATCATTGTGTTAATACCATCAGTGTTGTGATGAAAACTGATAAACGTAGTGTTTCGTTATAACGTCGTGTGTGCTCAGAAGGCTGGCTGTACAACGATGGGGTGCGAGCTGGGAAAATTGGCGTCCAGTGGTGGATCGGGGAATAACCGGAAACCGGATGAGATTGCTCCACCTGCGACTGTTGATCCTAGATTGCCTCTCACTGCCAAGCAGAAATACAACATGTTGGCGTCGTGGAAGGGGATCAGCAGGGCTATGGAGTCTACAGGGGTTTGCATGTTTCTAAAGTGAGTAGGATTGCATGTTCGATGTTTAGAATCTACCATCGCCGACTCCATCTTATACCAAGCCTGTTCAATAGCTTCCGAGATCTGTTCCCGCGAAGTAGGCCATGAGTACGTGAGGCGTGCGTACACTAGCGCCACTCTCGACAATTTCTTGAAACACAGTTCTGGCATTTTTTGATTTTTAATTATATATTTCTGATTACTAGCCGTTTCCGCGAAGAGAATGATCTGTTTTCTTTATGGAAGTTCGGAGAAATCGCTTTCCTTGCATTCCAGATGCCGTAATTTTTGATGAATTTAACCGACATACCTAACCTATCATCACTTCAACTTTCAAAGTGACGGAAATGTCACCAAAATGAAAGAATTATCACCAGAATTTGATACGTTTTTTCGTCGTTGGGGTCGCTGGCGTATGTACGGCGATGACCTTGAGGGAACTTTTTGCAAAGGGGAGAAATCAAAATTGAACAGGCTTGGTATAAGATGAAGTCGGCGATGAATCTACTTAGTCTTACTATAAATAAAGCGCGCTCTTTAGTTACATCTAAGAAAAGACCAGTTTTATGTACTCTTTATTGAGTTAACACCGTTCTCGTCGTGAGAAGAACTGCTTAGCAATCTGCAACACATCTTTAAAATGTTCTCAAGAAAAAACTTTAGTTTTATATGCAATATTTTTTTTGTAAATTCCTTCTCTTTAAGAACCAAAATCATGAATTTTTAAATTTGTTTTGAATTTGAAATTGCTGCCAACATGCTGGAGGCTGCTAATCTGATAGTTCCAAATTATTTTTCTATTTCTTTATATTTTAAGAGATTTGCCTATTTTCTTGTGGATTTCAGTGGTTTTGAACACATATTATATGGAATTTTTCAAATATTTACAGAATTACGAATTTTTTGATTTTTAAATACTACAAAAAGGGGACTTTTGAATAAAGTGTTAAAGTGCACTAAAACACAAATTATACGTCTATTTACTAGTGAATTTTTTCTTTTTAAACACCAAAAAGGCGATTTTTTAAAATATCCTCAGAACCAAACAAAATACGGATTTTTTTACTTGCTCTCGAATTAGCAATTCAGTTTTTCAAATTGTTATTTCTAAATTATTTTTCTTTTTTATAAAGCATGGATTTTAAGAAAAGCGGACATTTTCTTGTCCGTTTCATTTGTTTAAATATACAGGGTGATTTTTTTAAAACGGCAGGCGTTGTAGAATTTTTATTTATGAATCGATTTCAAAAATTTAAAAAGCAAATTAAATGGTTTTTAATTTACTATAAACTGATGATTTTAAAAATTTTCTAAATGTCTTAGTATCTTTTGTGCGATACTCAACTTTCTTATTTTAAATTGGAACCCATATTTTTTTTTTCATAATTTGGAAGATATTAATTTTCTTGATTCAGAAATGTGCAATATGTTCTACTTCTACCAAAAATATTTAAAAAAAATATATCAAAATTGAAAAAAAATAAGCAATAAAAGTTAATAAAATCTATTGCATGGTGTCAAATAAAAGAATGCCGTTATTGTAATGTCAAAAAGCAGCAAATAATAGAAAGGATCGGCATTTTTTTTTTGAAATTATTAATAACAAAAGACAATAATAATTAGAAATCAGAAAAAACAACTACCTAATTTAATTAAAATGCTGTTGAAACGCCATCCCGTTTTTTTCATTGCACAATTGACACCATGCACCTAGATTTTATTAACTTTCATTGCCTAAATTTTTTCATTTTGATTTTTTTTTTAATATTTTTTGTAAAAGTAGAACATATTACACATTTCTGAATCAAGAAAATTAATATCTTCTAAATTATGAAAAAAAAAATATGGGTGTCAATTTAAAATAAGAAAGTTGAGTATCGCCCAAAAGATACTAAAACATTTAGAAAAATTTTAAAATCACCAGTTTATAGTAAATTAAAAACCATTTAATTTGTTTTTTAAATTTTTGAAATCGGTTCATAAATAAAAATTCTACAACGCCTGCCGTTTTAAAAAAATCACCCTGTAGAAACAAAGAATTTCCGAATTATTTACAGAAGTACGAATATGTTAGATTGGAAAGTGTTTGTCTAATCTGGGCTCTATTTCCCTTAAATCCGGCTTATTTCTTTTAGTTTTTTTCTCTAAACATTAAAAACGATAAATAACAATAAACAAAGAAAATAATTATCAATGAAAGTAAAAACAAAATGACTTGAACTTGAATCTTCAATTGTATTGAAGTAAATTCTTCAATGAACAAAAAAAATTTAAATTTCTTTACAAGTTAAAACACTTCAATTTTATTAAGTGCGTCTGTTTTTAAGTGTATTTTTTCTTTATAAACTAATATCCACAAAATCAAGCAAAATACGGATTTTTATATTTGCTTCAGAAGTAGTAAAGTCTCTGAATTTGTTATTTCTAAATTATTTTTCTTCTTTTTTATAAAGGATAGATTTTAAGAAAAGCGGCCATTTCCTTCATTTGTGTCGATTTCATTTGTTTAAATGTAGAAACCAAGAATTTCTAAAATATGTACGGAATTCCAAATATGTAAGTATTAAGATTTTTTTTATCCCGCAAGAATGGAGGATGTCTAATCTGGGCTTCATTTGCCTTAAATCCGGCTCTTTTTTGTATTTTTTTTCTCTAAGCATTAAAAACGATAGATATAATACCAAATAAAGTAAAAAAAAATGTTATGACTTGAACTTAAATATTCAATTTTTTGTAAATTCTTCAATAAACAAAAAAAAATAATTCTTTTACAAGTTTTTACAACAAGCGCTTTTCAAATTTTGTTGTCGGTAATGACGTCATTAGGCAAAGGAGCTCTGGTAAAATGTAAGAATTTGAGTACTTACTTTACCATTATGTCTCTAAAACCTCGAAAATTGAAAATTTGCATACCAGCTTTCCATAAAAAAATATAACATCGTAGTTGGCGTTGAAAACCAGTGAAGATGTGCAGCCTCTTAATGATTTTTAATTGTACGTACTGATGCAAGAAACTTCAACTGTCAAAATTTGACAGTGGTAACAGTTGTCATCAGATTCTTTACATGCTTTTAAAACAGCCTCAGCCATAAATAAATTGTTATTTCTGAATTATTATTTTTCTAATTCTTTAAAAAGCGCGAATTCTGAGAGATGTGCCCATTTTTTTGTAGATTTTGTGGGGTTAAACACAGACAGAAAGAATTTTTCAAATATTCACAGAATTACGAATTCTAAAAGACTTTTAAATAGCGAAGTATCTCAAATTTTTATTTTTAAATTATTTTGCAATTTTTTATAAAGCACGAATTTTAAGAAATGTGCTCATTTTTTGTGGTTTTCATTGGTTTAAGCGCAGGCATAAGAAACTTACGAATTATAAGATTTTTTGAAATTCAACTCCAAACATGCGATTTTTCAAAATATTTGCAGAATTAAGCAAAGTACGAATTTTTATATTTGCTCCAGAATTAGCAAAGTCTCTCAAACTGTTTTTTCTATGAGCGTCTGTCTAATCTGGGCTCCATTTCCCTTAAATCTTAAATCAGTTATCTTCAAATTTTTTGCATCTTTTTAAAGCAGTTTCAACCATAAATAAAATGCGCTCTTTAGTTACATCTAAGAAAAGTCCAGTTTTATGCACTCTTTATTGAGTTAACACCAATAAGCTCGACTACTCCTTCGCGTCCTCGTCGTCGAAGAAGTACTTGCCGAGCTGCTTAGCAATCTGCAACACATCTCTAATCTCCTCCGCATTCCGTGGCAGTAAATCATTCAACTTCAAAATGTTCTCAAGAAAAGGACAATCCTCCTCTTGAGCGCACTCTTCTTTCCCCATTTCCTTCAAATCATCTAAAACTTCGCGAAACATTTTAAGTAATCCGTCTAGCACTGTATCGAGTTTCGGGAAAATCAAATCGTAATTACTTTTCTTTTTAAATACACCTCGGATCATGCAGCCGGCGTTTCCCTCGCAGGATTTCAGCAAATCTTGATTTGCAAACATTACAGGACCAAAAACTGGTTTTAGAAGACGAGGCAAAGTTGTGTGGAAGTCGCGGGAACGCTTGTTGAAGGCTTTCATTAAAAGAGTTACTTCTTTGGGGAGATCGATATTTTGATTATTGGGGAGAGACTGGGGTAACATGTTAAACGAAGGGGAGGAAAAATTGCTCAAATCTTGGAAGGGATTAACTAATGGGAGATTAAGGCCTGGATAAGGGGGACATTCGTAGAAATCCACACATTTTTTTGTGGCGTTGTCGTAGAATTTTGTTAAGGGGCAGTCGCAATTGACATACGAAGAGAAAGTTAGACCTTCTTCGGGACATGGAATGCACACTATAAATTCAATAATAATAAATAATAAATAGAAGTGAAAATAGCAACACTTACAAGAGTTGGTCCTTTTGGAAACAAACAGAATTATTAACAGTGTGGAGAATTTCCTAAGCATGGTGTCAAAAATGAGAATTTCTTGTTCACGCCTGGTGTTGATAAATCGGTTTAACACCTATCGGTGTGGTATGCAAATAATCTTTACGTGCTCTAACAGTGTTTGAATGCGTGACTGAATAAAACAAAGCTAATTTTACTGATTATAATAATTGTGTGACGTTTCTATTTAAGAAGAACATATTTCTTCGGAGTTAGCTGACAAATCAAATTATATTTAAGCATCTTATAGCTGGAAAAGTACAGAGTGATCAATGGAATTATTTATATAGTTGAAATTGACGTTTTAATGTCAAATAATTGACACATCATTTCTATAATGCGACAATTTTTTTGAATATTTTTCCTCTTTAAATTCCGAAATTACGATTTTTTAAAATATCTGTACAGAACTAAGCAAAATGGGGATTTTTAAAATTGGAATCGCCAAAATCGATATTGACAATTTTTTTTCCAATTTTTATAAAAACTGAATACCAAAAGATACAGAATCAAGTAAAAACTGAATACCAAAAGATACAGAATCAAGGAAATATCTACAGAATTAAGGATTTTTTCAATTCTGCAAAAATGGAGTATGTTAGCTTCTAGACAAATCTAATGTGGACTAAAAAGCTGAAATTTTACTAGATGGGGCCCATTTTCTGGTGTATTCCGTCTCTCTAAACACTAAGAAGACAGTTTTTCAAAATATCTACAGAACTAGGAAAATACGATTTTTCAAAGTTGCCACAAATTTGGTGGCGTCGCCCACGTTGTTATTTCAAAATTGTTTTTTCTATTTTCTTTACTAAATGTTCGGTCATTTCCTGTCATTTTGGAAATAACCAAAAACTTTTTAAACATCCACAGAATTAAAAAAAACTGAGAATTTTAACAATCCTGTCAAATTGTGAAGGTGTTAACTTCTAAATAAAACGCCCAATGGGCACTAAAACTTCAACTTTTTTATATGCAATAATTTTCTTGTGAATTTTTTATCTCCAAGAACCGAAATGACAAATTTTTAAATTTATTTTAACAGAATTGAAGAAAATACGAATTTTTGAAATTAGTGCAGAAATGGTGGAGGCGCCTAAATTGTAATTTCTAAATTATTTTTTTTTAGCACGAATTTTCAGAGAAGCGCCTATTTTCTTGTGTATTCTGTCTCTCTAAACACTGAAAAGGCAGTTTTTCAAAATATCTACAGAACTAGGCAAAATACGATTTTTCAAAGTGGCCACAAGTTTGGTGGAGGTGCCCACGTTGTTATTTCAAAATTATGTTTTTTCTATTTATGAAATGTGCGATTGTTACTTGTCAATTTAGAAATAACCAGGAACTATTCAAATATCCATAGAATTAAGAAAACTGAGAATTTTTTAAATCCTGTCAAATAGTGAATGGGTTGAGTTCAAAGTAAATTGCCCAATGGGCGCTAAAACTTTAACTTTATTATATGCAATAATTTCTTTGTCGATTTCTTCTCTCTAAGAACCGAAATGACAAAGTTTCAAATTTATTTTAACAGAATTGAGGAACATACGAATTTTTGAAATTGTTGCAGAAATGATGGATGCTCCCAAATTGTTAATTTCAAATTATTTTTTTATTTTTTATAAAGCACGAATTTTAAGAGAAGCGAAGTTGTGTGGTTGGTGGAGGCGTCCACATTGTTATTTCAAAATTATTTTTCTATTTTTTTATAATGCACGAAATTCAAGAATCGTGTTAATTTTTTTGTGGATTTTATTGGTTAAAACACAGGCATAAGAAATTTTCCAAATATTTACAGAATTACGAATTCTACTATTTTTATAAATACTGCAAAAATGGGACTGCATGTGTCTTACCTTCTAAATAAAGTCTCTAATGTGCACTAAAACACTTCAATTTTATTAAGTGTGGCCATTTTCTGATGAATTTTTTTTTAAACTCCAAAAAGGCAATTTTTCAAAATATCCACAGAATTAAGCAAAATACGGATTTTTATATTTGCTCGAGAAGTAACAAAGCCTCTCAAATTGTTATTTCTAAATTATTTTTCTCCTTTTTTATAAAGCATAAAGCTGCGAGTTTATCTGTTTAAATGTAAAAACAAAGAATTTCCCAAATATTTACAGAATTACAAATATGTACATAAGTATTAAGAATTTTTTTTATTCCGCAATAATGGAGAGTGTGTGTCTAATCTGGGCTTCATTTTCCTTAAATCCGGCCCTTTTCTTATATTTTTTTTTCTAAACATTAAAAACGATAAATAATAACAAACAAAGTAAAAACAAATTGTTATGACTTGAACTTGAATGTTCAGTTTTATAGAAGCAAATTCTTCAACTTCAATGAACAAAAAAAATGTGTAATTCCTTTACAAGTTTTTAGTACAGGCGTTTCACATTTTGTTATCGTTATGACGTAAGTAGGTTACGGACCTCTACTAAAATGTAAGAATTTAAGAACCTACTTTACCATTATGACTCAAAAAACTCGAAAATTTATGATATACAAACCAGCTTTTCATAAAAGAATATAACATTGTAGTTGGCGTTGAAAACCACCGAAAATGTGCCTTCTTTTAACGAACATGAATTCTACTAACGCAAGAAGCGTCAACTGTCAAAATTTGACAGTGTTGACAGTTGTCAACACATTCTTTGCATGTTTTTAAAACAACTGAAATTGATTTTTCTAACTTTCTACTGACTTAAATTTGCGCATAAGCTCTAATTAAAATATCTACTTATAACCTCAATGTTTGACACTGTAAATTGCACAGCACACTGGATGTTGTCATACTTTTTATTTTATAAACATCGAAATTACAAGTAGGAAATTTATATTTTCTATCTTCTATTTATGAAGATACATTCTAATTTCAGCTCACGATTATTTCCCAAAGAATAATTCTGAAATTGCATTAACTACTGGTAGATACAACAAATTAATACCGGGAATAAAGAATAAAAATTCTTGTAGATAACTTAACAATATTTTAAAAATTAACCTTCCTAAAGAAGTTACAATTCCATATAATTGCGCCTCTTGGAGTTGTTCTTTTGAGACTGCAAAAAAATGATAAAAAACCATTGAAATTGTTAAAAAACGTTTACCTTTCACTGTCTTCGAAGAGTGATCTTTGTTTTTCCCTAAAACAGTAACAAAAATAAGCATTTAACAAAAAATCTGCAATAAACTTTATCTGCGTTGCGCAAATTCTTTGATAAAATCTATCGGAAACTTCACAAAGCTATTGTAAACGCAAACCAGAGAAAGTTTAATAAGCTCACAAAGATGCTATTTTGTTACCTTCAATACAATGTATTAGAAGTATAACGCTCAAGATAACCAGAATGGAAAACTTTCGGGAAGATGAAATCATTTCGCCGCTGTTTACGCAAATCCGAAAGCCTTCTGCTAAAAATTAGTTACACTTAAACTTTAAGAAAATAACCGTAACGTTTATACAGCAAGCAGAACAAATTGAAACGATCAAGAAAAACTCACGTTCGTTATAAAATAATTATAATAAACCAAAAGTGAAAATTTATAAAACTCAATGAGCTCGAAAAGCATGCATATCCGGGTGTGGCGTTTGCTTATCTTCGCAGTGATTGCAGTCAATTTAATACACTCTTCGCACGGTATTACCTACTTTATTTTTACCAAACTTCTCTTACGGAATTTTAGGACAAGATACACCACCGGATGATACTGATGCTGAAGAACAACCTGTAGATGACGATGAGGCTAAACCACCGGAGCAGGAAGAGCCTCAACCGGACGAAGCTCCTGAACCTGCAGAGAAAGAAGAGAGTAAAGAAGAACCCGCCGGGGAAGTTCCTTCAGTAATTGCTCCTCCGTCAGAACCACCACTGCCGTTTCCAATATTTGCGGAAATTGTAGAGATTTTGTTGCCCGGAGTTCCAATTCCGGGGGCTCTGGCGCCGTTGGTTCTTAGGTTCATTTTGCAAGGGCTTTTCATGCCGAAACTTAATATAGATATTTTGACACTTTTGGTGTCTAATCAATTTTGTGAAAAGTTGTCGTCTCCGCCCCAATGAGGGTGAGCTCTAGAAGTAACAAGAACATTTTGAAGTACACGTGTTTTTATTTTAAATCAAACAGTTCTCTGAGTTGCGATATATTGTGTGATTCATTAAATTTCCATTCGCAGTTGGCTTTGAGAAAAAAATTCATGTCGTAACTAACAACATTACAGTAGTTTCGACTTAATATTTGCGAGATTTGCTAGTTATCGAACAAGAAGTCAACGCACGTCCAAAATACACGGCCTACCCAGAATGGAAATTTAATGAATCACACGATAGATATTTACATAACAAGTACGGAAAGTGACCAATTTCGCACGAGTGTAAAAGTAGATGCACGAGGCGCCAGCCAGATATTACACGAGTGCAAGAAAGACACTTTCCGACGAATTATGTACACGATTTTTCCTACGACTTTTCATCATCAGGAAGAAACCATAAGTTTCGACAATAGTTCAATTCTTATCTATTCTAAATGTCATTTTTCTACAACCTCATAAAAAAGTGACGTATGCCACATATTTAGATGGTTCGTGTTTTGGTACATCCATTTTCGAGAGTAAAAGTCACTAGTGTGATATGAATATATCCGCACAGACCTGTCAAAACTGATTTGTCAAAAACGACCTAACCAATTCATTTTTATGATTATGCATGTTGTTTTACAGTGAATCGTCTAGATACTTGAGACAAAAATTCAAGAATTACATTTGTATTTCAAAATAACTGTCAAATTTGACAGGTCTCTGCGGATATATTCATATCACACTAGTGACTTTTACTTTCGGAAATGGATGTACGAAAACATCAACTTTCGGAGTCATTTAACCGTGTGGAAAATGTCACTTTCATATGGGGTCGTAGGAAAAATGTTTTTTCTATTTCGCGTTCATAATGAAGATATTTCGATACGCGTTTGAGCGTATTTCGGTATCGTAATGGACCAATCCGGTGCCAATATTTCCAGGAGCATTTATTTTTCTTAGGTTTGCAGCAGACAAACCGTCAACCTGCCGTCAACGTTGACAATTTAGATTTTGGTTTTGATAAACCATGATAAATCGATCAATACACCATTATTTCTTGTTGTACTTGGCTTAATAATTCATCGGAGAAAAATTCTTTGGATGCAAGAGAACCATCATGATCATGATCAAAATCTTCGCTCTGTTGGCTAACTTGCGCTCCAGTAACCTCAAAACGTCACACCTGTCAAACTGACTGAAATTGGATTTGGCTACTTCGATTTTTTTTCCCGAACATTTTGCAAATGCCAACTACCGTAAAATTCCCTAGATTTCGAAATCAAGTTCATAATAAACTATTATTTTTTGCGATAGTCGACAGACTGTAATCTATCAAAAAGCAAGTAATAAACCTACTAATTGCTAGTTTGTATTTTTAGCCTCATTTATGCATTCGTGGCGCGTTTTTCATCACGTTGTGGTAGGTAACTAAACTAAAAATATTCCACAAGGTCATTGTCAAGTTTACATTTTTCTTTTGAAAATAAACAGAAAAGTTTCCACACTGATCAAAGCATATTTAGCCCTTGCAGAAATGTCGCACCGGTTAGTTGCATGATGGCAGGAGCGTTTAATTGAACATGTCTGACATCACTGAATCCAACTCTCATTATAACAAGCAATTAGCCGTGCTTTGCCCTATACAGTGTTGGATCGGAGGTAATTTGAAGTTCCAACCTTTTGTTCGTTGTGGCCTTGGAATTGCCGTGTGCTTGTCAAAGTTTGATTAATTCGGTAAATTAGAGAATATACAGAGTCGGTATTTTATTTTATGTCTTATAATTTAACACTCTCTGACACAAGTGTTGCTCTGAGAGGGATTTCGCACGTAGCCGTCTCTACAATAACATTTTGTCTCAGTCGCTACGAGGCAGAGTCCTCCAGGTTTTGAATTACAGTTGAAACAAGTTTCATTAATTCCAACATCTCGGAGTTCTTCGTTTGGCGGGCAGGATGAGACTGAAATTTGTCTTTACACAGGACGAATATTTGTGCTTTCTTACCCATTAGCATGATGAAGTGACACCATAAAAAGAACCGCAGCTTGAAGGCCATTTTATGAAAGTGTTCGTTTATTTGTGTTTATTGTTGTACAGCTCGCACAATTATTGTTATTGCGAAGGTGAGCAGCTTAATTACACTTGTGCAGTTTTGCTAAAAAAAGTTATTTTTATGCGATTTTTCAAGTGAATTTAGGTAGACAAAAAATGTTGATCGAACAGGAATTTCGAATCCATCCTTTAAATTAATACGATATCCCGAGAAATTGAGCAAAATAAACGGTTTTCCTCACATATTCCAGGTAAGTCTGGAAAGGAATTGAATTATCTTTCGAATTGAAAAAAACGAAACGTTATAAGCGGATGCGAATATTTACGGCTGGTCCCAAAGGAAACCCAGCCACGTTGACTAAAACTGACGGAGGAACTGAACTCGTTTTCTTCATAGAGTTTGTTAAGAATCTTATTTGAGTTGTTTAATTAGCTCCATTATATGACTAGTCAAGTTGTAAATATTTTGCGTTTTTTTAAACCGAAAACTGTTGTAGATAAAACATTGTACATCACATGCCTATGAAAAAATTTATTTTAGGTTCTAAAATGTTTTCATTCACTACACACAACAAACATGTGTGACGTAATATCGTCTCCAAATTTTATTGCTTTTGCATTAAAATTGCATGAATTACCAAATTTGATAAAAAAATCGAAAAATTTGGTTTACTTTCAAAGTAAAGTTTCTAAAAATTTGTTTTTTTGTTCCAAAATGTTCTAATTCAGTACACACAATAAACATGCCTAACTTAATATCGTCAAATTTCATTGTTTTTGCATTAAAAATACACGAATTACGAAATTTGATATAAAATTTTCGAAATACATATTTGGTTCGGCATCAAAATAAAATTTCTAAAAATTCTGTTTTTTGTTCCAAAATATTCTAATTCAGTACACACAACAAACATGCCCAACTTAATATCGTCTCCAAATTTCAGTATTTTTACATTAAAATTGCTTTGCATTACGAAATTTGATACAAATTTTTCAAAATTTTTTGTTTTCCTTAAAAATAAAATTTCTAAAAATTCTATCTCTTGTTCAAAAATTTTCTAATTTAGTCCAGATAATAAACGTGTCTAAGGTAATACTGTCCAAAAATTTCATTGCTTTTGCGTTAAAATTACCTGAATTACGAAATTTCAGAGACAATTTTCGAAATATGTATTTGGTTCGGCCTCAAACTAAAAATTCTAATATTTTAATTTTTTGTTCCAAAATATTCTAAATTAGTACACACAAAAACATGCCTAATGTAATACTTTCTTTCATAGAAATTTTGCGAAATATTGGTTCGCCTTCAAAATCAAATTTCTAAAAATTCTATTTTTTTGTTTTAAAGTGTTCTAATTTAGTGCACACAATAAACAAGCCCAAAGTGATATCGTCTGAAAATTTTATTATTTTTACATTAAAATTACCTGAATTTCAAAATTTGATAGAAAATTTTCAAAATACTTGGTTCGTTCTCAAAATAAAATTTCTAAAATTTCAATTTTTTGTTCAAAAATGTTCTAATTTAGTACACAGAACAAACTTGCTCAATGTAAAATTATCTCTAAATTTCATTGTTTTTGCATCAAAATTACCAGAATTATCAAATTTCATACAAAATTCGAAATTTTAGTTCGGCCGCAAATTAAAATTTCTACAAATTTTATCTCTTGTTCAAAAATTTTCTACTTTAGTCTAGACAACAAACATGTTTAAGGTAATACCGTCTTTAATTTTCATTGTTTTTGCGTTAAAATTACGTTAATTACGAAATTTGATAAAAAATTTAACTTTCAATTGATAAATTTTGATTAATCTGTATAAAAATTTTGATTATTATGCCAAAGCCTGGGGCGATAACGAGTTGTTGTATTGTCTAACATTCAGAGGTTTCCATTGTTCTGCCAGGGGCGGGATTAGAGAATTTTGGTGACCTAACCAATAAAATATTCAACGGGAGTTCCATTAAAATTTATTTTATAAAAATATGGAATTGTTAATTATTTTTTGGCCTCATGAATTGTAAACGTCAAATTAACATTCAATTGACAGCTTCGGAAACACTAGATTTACAAGCGCCCTGGACGTTTACACACGCCGTGCTGTAAAAATTGCCCAAATCGTCTGCTCTTCACATGCGTTTATAAATTAAAATCACTTTACCATAATGAAGATTGATCATCAAAGTGGAATCTACCTAAATTATTATCTCAATTAAGACAATATTTCTATTTTTAAAGTAATATTAAAACGTTTTTTATACAGCCATCTTGTGTACTTTTTGTGCACCAACTACAAAATTGACAGAATTGACAGATGATGAAATTTACAAATGTCAGATGTGACAGTTCTCATAAATTTTGAAAAATCCGATTATTTAAATTAAAATTTTTCGGCCAAAAAGTTTAATACAACTCTTGTGCGTTAACCATTTTACAGCGCTCAATCATTAAAGCACTCCGGCTACGCCGTCGTGCTTCAAACTGATTTCGCGCTGTAAAATGTAAGTTACCACACGCGACTGTAAATAACTATTAACAGTCTGATGGCAAAACACATTTATTGTTGTCATTCGTGTCTCTCACATAACCAGATTTACAATAACATTTGCGTTCTTTGAGCACCACGCAGTTAACAAGAACTCCAGCATTTCGACAAGTTCGACAGTCACCTCCACTGTCTAACAGCTCTTCGTTTTCTCTACAAATTTGGGCTAAAATCAAAAGATATTTACATCAAAACTACTCAAAAGGTGGTTTACCTGTGACTGCCAGCACACACAAAGCAAAAATTATCAGAAATTTACCACCAGCAGCCATGTTATAGAGACAATGAATGAAAAATAAAGTGTCAAACTTTACTTATATGTATTGTTGGCAGGTAAACATGGGAATCCCGATAACAATGTTAGTTTAGACATGTACATATTTTTTATTTGCCACGAGTAAATATCACCAATTGAATTAAAACTTTAAATATGAATTAATATGTTAAACCATGTTTGTTTGAATTTATAGTGTTTACATTCAATTTATAAATAAAAATCATTCAGCAGATGTGTTAATTTCTATTTTCATGTGATTGAGTCGTGCAAGCTGTTAATTTTAAAACAAATTGACATGATTCCCAACTCAAATTTTCACTTTGTTTTCCAGGAAAAATTACAGACCGTTTTCTTTACTTTTTTTAATTTACAGCGTGGCTGAATCTTTGCTTTTAAGTGATTAATTTAACCAGGATGGTAATAAATTTGACCACAGACTTAATTACTTTATGAGCTGTGTTATGCACCACAGCTAATTAATTTTAGGAATTGTGCCGTACTTCATCAGTTTATGACGCTGCAAAAATCATGCGGCTATACAAAAATTTCATTATGTTGTTATGAGGCAGAAAAATATAGTTTTAGGGGTTTTGGCACTGCTCGCCGCTGTTCGTTATTGTAATATCTGCATTTCATTTTTATTTCGAAATTGCTTTCGTTCTGAATGTCGCATTGGTATTGACAATAAATTTTAATGACTGTCTAAATATGGAATTTATGCAATCAGATCTTATTGACATTATTTTGGAACTTTTTTTTGATGAAGGAGCCCAGCAGAGCTTAAATTTTTTGACGCACAGTGATGGATTTTAGAAATTTTCATTTTCAGGACGAGTAAAAAATTTCCAATATTTTACATTCGGACCTGTATTTTTGGTAGTTTTGACGCTAGAATAATGAAATTTGGACAGATAACTATTCTTGATCTAATGACTGCCTGTGCCAAATCTCAAATTTTTTAAGTGTCAGGGACGGATTTTAGAAATTTTCAATATTTTGCATTGGGATCTGTAATTTTAATAGTTTCAACACAAGGGCAGTGAAATTTGGAGACTACTATTTTTGATTTATTGACTCTCTCTTCCAAGTCTCAACTATTTTGAGTAACAGGGACGGATTTTAGAAATTTTCATTTTCAAGACAAGCAGAAGAGTTCCATTATTTTCCATTCGGACCTGTATTTTTGAGTAGTTTTGACACTAGAGCAATGAAATTTTGATACATTGCAATTTTTGACTTGACGACTGTTTTTTTCTAATCTCAATTTTTTTGAGGTACAGAGACGGATTTTAGAAATTTTCCTTTTCAAGACAAGCAAAAAGTTCTAATATTTTCCATTCGGACATGTATTTTTGATAATTTTGACAATAAAGCAATGAAAGTTGGAGAGATTACTATTTTGGATTTTATGACTGTCTGTTTCAAATCTCAATTTTTTTAAGCCACAAGGGCGGATTTTAGAAATTTTTATTTTCAGGACGAGCAAAAAATTTCCGTTATTTTCCATTCGGACCTGTATTTTTGGAAGTTTTGATACTCGGGTAATGAAATTTGGACAGATTACTATTCTTGATCTAATGACTGCCTGTGCCAAATCTCAAATTTTTTAAGTGACAGGGACGGATTTTAGAAATTTTCATTATTTTACATTGGGATCTGTAATTTTAATAGTTTCAACACAAGGGCAGTGAAATTTGGAGACTACTATTTTTGATTTATTGACTCTCTCTTCCAAGTCTCAACTATTTTGAGTAACAGGGACGGATTTTAGAAATTTTCATTTTCAAGACAAGCAGAAGAGTTCCATTATTTTCCATTCGGACCTGTATTTTTGAGTAGTTTTGACACTAGAGCAATGAAATTTTGATACATTGCAATTTTTGACTTGACGACTGTTTTTTTCTAATCTCAATTTTTTTGTGGTGCAGAGACGGATTTTAGAAATTTTCCTTTTCAAGACAAGCAAAAAGTTCTAATATTTTCCATTCGGACCTGTATTTTTGATAGTTTTGACAATAAAGCAATGAAAGTTGGAGAGATTACTATTTTGGATTTTATGACTGTCTGTTTCAAATCTCAATTTTTTTAAGCCACAAGGGCGGATTTTAGAAATTTTTATTTTCAGGACGAGCAAAAAATTTCCGTTATTTTCCATTCGGACCTGTATTTTTGGAAGTTTTGATACTCGGGTAATGAAATTTGGACAGATTACTATTCTTATCTAATGACTGCCTGTGCCAAATCTGAAATTTTTTAAGTGTCAGGGACGGATTTTAGAAATTTTCAATATTTTGCATTGGGATCTGTAATTTTAATAGTTTCAACACAAGGGCAGTGAAATTTGGAAACTACTATTTTTGATTTATTGACTCTCTCTTCCAAGTCTCAATTATTTTGAGTAACAGGGACGGATTTTAGAAATTTTCATTTTCAAGACAAGCAGAAGAGTTCCATTATTTTCCATTCGGACCTGTATTTTTGAGTAGTTTTGACACTAGAGCAATGAAATTTTGATACATTGCAATTTTTGACTTGACGACTGTTTTTTTCTAATCTCAATTTTTTTGAGGTACAGAGACGGATTTTAGAAATTTTCCTTTTCAAGACAAGCAAAAAGTTCTAATATTTTCCATTCGGACCTGTATTTTTGATAGTTTTGACAATAAAGCAATGAAAGTTGGAGAGATTACTATTTTGGATTTTATGACTGTCTGTTTCAAATCTCAATTTTTTTAAGCCACAAGGGCGGATTTTAGAAATTTTTATTTTCAGGACGAGCAAAAAATTTCCGTTATTTTCCATTCGGACCTGTATTTTTGGAAGTTTTGATAGTCGGGTAATGAAATTTGGACAGATTACTATTTTTGGTTTAATGGCTGTCTGTTCCAAATCTCAATTTTTTTTAAATACAGGGACGGGCTTTAAAAAATTGTATTTTCAAGACGAGTCATACATTTTCAATAATTTACATTCGGCTCTGTATTTTTTGTAATTTTGCCACTAGGACAATAAAACTTGGAGAAATTACTATTTACGACTTGTTCATTGTTTGTTCTAAATTACAATTTTTTTAAGCTACAGGGACGGAATTTAGAAATTTTCATTTTCAAGACAAGCAAAAAAGTTTCAATATTTTCCATTCGGACTTGTATTTTTGGTAGTTTTGACACTAAGGCAATAAAATTTAGAGAGATTACTATTTTAGACTTGATGACTGTCTGTTTCAAGTCTCAATTTTTTTCAAGGTACAGAAACGGATTTTAGAAATTTTCATTTTCAAGACGAGCAAAAAATTTCCAATATTTTCCATTCGGCCTGTTGTTTTTAGAAACGGGAAATTTATCAAAAAACTACAATTTTGTAAACATTTAATTTACAGAATCTTCGAAAGTTACGAAATTTTGTTCAAAATATTCTCAGAAATAACACGATGATGTCATTACTTCTTCCTACAATTGGAGCAGGTTTCCAAAAGCGAAAGTGGTCTAGTTCGCACGCGTTTTTCCTTCGAAGGTCAACTAGTTGGACTTACAACAACTTTCACACCTGTGGTGGTGGCGCTTACAAGGTGAACTAGCCAGTATTCGACCTTCAACGCGTGCTCAACAGTTGTACTCCTCTGGTTTAGTTCCCACGTTTTTTTTGCTTCGAAGGTCGACTAGTTGAAATCAAAACAATAAGTTCAATACCTGTAAACTTCGCAGTTATTTAACTTTTATTTCGCTTTGTTTTTATTGAAAAGAACGAAAAGCAGAAATCGTAGAGGAAACTAGATTCTATTATCATATGGCATCTTTGAAAGACAGATACGGCTAGACAGAGCAAAGGAAATAATACATATTTGAAAGACAATGAAGGCATTATGGGCGATAAAAGAACACTAAAAGCTCAAAGAGCTCTAAAAGAATTTTATTTAAAGTAAAAATTTATGCGACTATCCAAACAAATGTCATTCCTGAAAATAAATGTGAAACACTTGTAAAACATCGTTAACGTAGATTCTGTTCATAAATATTTGAAAAAATATTTAGGTAATGAAACTCAAGAATAAACAAAAAGAAAAAGTTATTTCAGTAGTTGTGTAACTGAACAGAAAATATGAGTTTTTTTCTCGTCCATTTGTAAAATATTTTCTTCTTTTAAATAAAACCCCAACATATCGATCAGCTCCAATCAAATCCCTGTATAAAACATGAAGCATTCTCCGGAAATATCACCATTAAACCTTGTCTATTCTTTTTTCAACTTCATTGCAAATTAATCGATATTAACTCACTTGAGGTTTCCGATGAAGTAATTTTATGTAGCCAAACCAATTTTGTCCTGGAAAATTCCATTTCATTTGCGGAATTACTTTATTGATTGTTGTTTTCGTACATAAACAAGCTAATCCATTTTTTTATACAACAAGCTAATTACCAATTAGCAACCGAATCAATATGCATTATTAGAATTCGGAAACTCATTCGTTCATTAAATAAATTGCTGAGTTGGAAGAAAAAATGTTGAAAAATCGTTGGAGCAATTAGGAAGTTAATTATGTTTGGTTGTTATCTTTACAGGTGTGTTGCAAATAAAAATAAAGTGCTAATAATGAAAATTAGAATTTTATTCTAGGCTTATAAAACAGGAAGAAATCGTGTGCTGTTCTCGTTTTACTCAATTTATTTTAGTGCAGCCGAGTTTGAATAAACCGAAATCAATTAACTCGCAATTAACAGCGATTGCTGCTGTTATTTATGGTTTAGCTGTTATAAAAATATGTGCTCTGTAATTATCATTCATTAACTTTTATTGATACAATAGCACAATAGTCAATATGCAGAGTCCGCCAACACCAATGTTTTCTAATGTTTTAATATTTAAGATGATTTTATTAATTTTATTGGTGGCGCCATCTATTAGAAAATGCGAAAATTGCAAGCGATGTCAAAGAATTACACATTATTACAACTTTGAGCTGTCACTTCACGAGTATTGTAAGATGCTATAGCCCACGTGTGATGTACAATGTTTTATCTACGACTAAAAAAATGCAAAAATTGCCTACAACTTTTTATTTTCGTTTCAAATATTTTGCACGCTGTTTTAACTACACTTGTTTACAGGCACGCAAATTCCGGTGATTTCCTTCCTGACGTATCCGTCTTTGCAAACACATCCATGAGCACAATACAGTTTTGTACACTCGCTGACATCTCTTCGGTCACACGTCGGTTGACAATTGCTGGCACATTCTGAGAACATTTCGTTTTGTGTGCATTCCGGGACTGTCTTATTCCTGCTCACTTTATCTACAATACGACACGTGTGGCCATCAAGTTAAAAGTATAAAAGACGTACCTGGGTTGACGCAACTATCGATTTTAACACATGGTCCTCTTAAATATTTCCTGATATATCCTTCGCTACAAGCGCAACCTCCCAAACACAACCGAAAGGTGCAAGGCGGTGCTTGTGGAGTTTCACATGTTGGTAAACACGGCTCTACACATTTCGTTGGTACTTCGTTTAAACCGCAAATTAGAGGTTTGATGCCTTTGATTAAGAACGGTGATGGCAGAGTAATGCACACACAGAATGCGGCAAATATTGTTGTTTTTGCCAACATAGTTCACGCCGTATAAAAATCTGTTTTGACTAATCGTGTTATTGTGATGAGGAAATTTTATTATCAGTGTTGTTTATTCGGGTCATTATCAAATAGTCACAACAGAAATGTTGTAAAGTGTCGAACTGTACGTCAGAGATCAATGCTAAAAGTAATTGACCGCATCTAGAGCCGGCAGATCGCGTGGCAATTTTCACCCTCATGAGTACTCGCTCTCATTATTCGTTGATTAAACAAGTGTTGGAATGGCGGATGCATCGTTTATGAGGTGTTTGGGAGTTTCTTGACTGGAACGGTTTTAGTGTGTTATTGCTAATTTATAACGAATAAATTTTATTTATACTGGTCAAAAAAAAATTTTGTTATGAAATGAAAATCAACTATTCGAAACATTAATCGCCCATAACTCAGTTATTTGTTCAAAGATATGAATTTAGAGTCTAGATTTGGCATCTGCCCGAAATTCTGCGTAAAATGAGCTAAATAACGCAAGTTTACGTCAAAAAATCAGCGATTGACTTTAGTTTTAGTGCATTTTTTCCAAAAAACTCACATTTTCGACTTTCGGAAAATCTAACAATGATTTCTTAACTAAAAAATCGCGAGAAAAACGATGGCGCAAACCGCATCTCAATATCTGTAATAGTTTCTGACATATTGAGCACGAATTGTTTCGAACCTTCAAAAATTTGGCCCTCTGGCGACAACCCAAAAATTCAAACGGCCATAACTCAGTTATTTGTTGACGAAAATTGACAATTCTCATGTTTTTGGAGTCAGCGTGACATTCTGCGTAAAATGAGACCCAAATTTGTTAAGTTTGCTTAATAAGTAAATGAGGCATTGGCCAAAAACTGTTTTGAAAACGTCATTTTAGGGTGATTTTCAATCAATGCTTTCAAGGTGAAAGCGACGTTTAATACCTTTGTGTTTACATCAATCGAAAGAGGAGCTCAAAATCTATTAGCTGGCCAAATTTGAGCTCGATCGGACAAATAGTTTATGAATTATGGCCAAAAATAAAAAAATTGAAAATTTTTCATCGTTTGAGTCGGATTTTTTTTCGCGAAAAATCGATTATCGAATTTTGGGCTTTTGACAACTTTTTCTAACGTAAAATGAGCCGAGAAAAACAATGGCGCAAACCGCATCTCAGTGTCTCTAATAGTTTCCGAGATATTTAATTTTAAAAATTAGGAAAAATTAGGAAAAATGAAAATCAACTATCCGAAACTTTGATTGGCCATAACTCAGTTATTTGTTGTCAGATCTGAATGTTAATCCCAGATTTGGAATCTGCGGAAAATTCTGCGTAAAGTGATGCATAATAACTAAATTTTACTCCAAAAAATAAGCGAGATATCGATATCAAAAGTTTGGCATAGTTTTAGTCATGAATTTTCGACTTTTGCAAAATGTAAGAACTTTTTTTTATGTAAAAAATTGCGAAAAAAACGATGGCAAAAACCGTTTCTTAATCTAAGATTTTTTCTTTTTTTGAGGAGGCAATTCCACTTTTAAAACGACGTTTCACAGCTCCAGGACAAATTTTTGTGACTACTGCTATTAAACTCTTCCAAAAGCCGCCGATAACATCAATCACTCCAAACGAGTCAACGAAACAATTTCAAAAATAAAATTGATACGTTTCATCTAAACAAATCTCGTATTGTTGTCCTCTCACAAAACGGCTCTGATATCTGGTTGAAAGCACAAGAGCACAATGGGATTTGTAATGCGACCTGTGGTGAGATCTCCCCGTGATATCCTTCATCAATTAATCAGCATTTGTACACTTGGCTTTCGCAGAGAACATTTTAACACGGTTGCTTGGCCGAGCACTTTACTAATTTATCGGTGTTTTAGCGATTTCTTTCGGAATAAAAGTTTGTCTTTTACAATATCGATTCCATTCCCTAAGTTCTCCGAAAAGTTTTAATATCAGTGATGTTTGGTTTAAGAAAGTCACCAACTTGGCAATCTCGTTGTAGGCTTAGCTTAAAAGCTTCTTCCAAAGTAGATTTGAATGAAGGAAAGATTGAATCTACAATGTTAAGGATATTAAGGATGTCATCGAAAGCTAAATATTTCGACAACGAAACAGCTAAATATTCAGTTACGTGTGGACGCAATTAACACGAACCTTAGAAAATTAAACATTTTATCTTCCGCTTTCTATGCATGGAAATAGTCTATAATTAGGGACAACTCGTAAAAAATTCAGTACGATTTCGTGCGGATAACTCAGTTTTCCAAAACAAGTTCTAGCATGAGTTGGAAATTCTAACATTATTTTAACGATTGTTGAGAAAAACAATTTAAAGTTTCCATTTAGGGACATTTTTCTAGAATTGTCATCAAAAGACGTTCTATTGGAAGAATTTCATAGTATTGACAGGGGTACCAACTCACAAACCAGCATGATTTTTGGTGTCAAAATAAAAGTCAAGAATGAAGTTCAAAATTCCCCGAATTTATCGGCACCGACGTAAACTCAATTTCCTCGGTGATTTGGTGATCCCACTTGTCTTGTGGTAATCACACCAATCGCAAAGTGATTGTCCTTTTGTACCCCACAACACCATAATCCCAGACTTTAACCACCAGCCTAAGCTCTGCTTACAACACGTGACGTTAATTCTACCAAAACGAAATTTGGATGGTTTTAGACGATCGCTTATTTGATCATGTTTGTCCGACGAAGTACACGAGAAACAAGATGAAGTGGAAGGAATTAATATTGCTGTCAGATGAATTACTTCTGTCTGCTTGAGCTGCTGATTTTTGCTGTCGCGATATTTCTTGTTTAAACTGGTCCTTTTCGTTGTTAAATTGATTGCGTTTTATTTACTGTTTCTTGTACACAAAAGGTATCATTATTCTACTCAATTGGCTATTGTCGTGCAAAATCGATCGTTTATACCTGTAATAGAGTTAATTATTATACACACCTGCTTTTTAATAGATAAGTTATCTATTATAATATTATACGCTCTTTGGATAGCGCAATTTTTAGTTTGGACAGGCTAAAATTAATAGTGGCAGAATTCGGCATAAATTTTCTTAGATTGAGAGAATTTCCCTTTAAATTGACTTTTCTTTCAGACCTTCTAAGAATGTCTAGATTAACGGTATTTTTTTTCAAATAAATCAACTTAAACGTCTAATTAATTAGCTTAACCAAAATTTTTTCCACAAAGTTACAAGCATTTTTTTAATACCACAAACTTTAAAAATAGACAAAATATTTTCTTAACATAGTTCTTGTCTTGATTATTTGATAAAAAGAGAGATAAAGTCAGTCAAACGTACTGAGAAAACAAAAGAATAAATTGTTAAAAAAACAAAAATAAAATGAATTATTTATATAGTCGCGAACGTCTGTCTGAACTTGAAATAATTGACAGTTATCGGTGAGTGACAGATCCCGATGAAAAAGTTTGTTAGTTTTGTGAATATCAGAAACTAATAAAAGAATAATTCAAACCCACTGCAGGAAAAATGAAGTTTAGACAAATAATTCTCTTTATCAATATCACTCTGTATGTATGTATAAACGTTATTGCATATAATAAACTTATCGCCTGACGTGACTCACTAATGAGAAGCGCCATATATTAATTAATTGACTACCAATAAAGTCTGTTCCGAATTTTTGTCTAGTTAACATATGCATAAATTTACCTACATATTCCATGCAAATTAACTTGCAAATTTAAATCCAGTTTTGAAGAATGTAGAATTCGATAACAAAGATAAGTTAACAAACAAAAACGACTTGACGTAAGTCAGATAAAAGTTCAGCCAATATAAAGTCTGTATACTTAAGTAGAGGCGAACTTCACATTTACACTCATTGTCAGTTTAAAACGTGCAATGAACGGAATTGCAAAAGTGTTGGCAATTTGTGTTTTACTGCACTTTGCTTTATTAAGTATTTTTCTTTTTTTCGCGAATATTGTATGTAATAAAACTTGTTTTTAGTTACTGCAGAGTGTGACCAATGTGGAGAAAATGAAATCTGGAAAGACAGTGGAATTGACTGTCGAACTTGTTCCAATTACAAAATTGTGAAATGCGCTCTTCTAAATGAAACGAAATGTTATTGTCAAGACGGTAATTACGTTCGCCTGAGTGATAGCAATAGAAAGTGTGTTCTAATTGAAGATTGCCCGAATGAGGACCAATGTGAAAATGGGCAAAATTAGTTTGATTTGATATAATAATGATTAATACGTTTAATTTGCGCTTCACTAAACCTACTTATACCACTAGGCATACTTAATTTTTCCTGCAGCGGATTTCGATTAACAAACGAAAAATTGTCGCACATGTCAATTTTTTTTAATAGATGAGTAAATTGCACCAATCGCAGAGGTGTATTTTAAATTTAGCGCCAACAAACAATCCGCTGCAGGAAAAATGAAGTTTACAAGATCGTTATAAATGGTATTTAAAAATACGATGTTTCAGAATGCAGAAAATCTTGTCAAGCAAATTATCCATATCGCAACGAAGTTTTTGCCTGCTTTGATCTTTATAACTGTTTCATAATTAAGTAAAGCGGAATAGTTTTTTGTCAACTCTATAAAAAAAATCCATGCTAATAGCTCTGATGTGACACAATTTTTGATTTATTGATAATTATATCAAAAATTAAAATATAATACTGAAATTTATTTCAACCGTAATCTGATTTTTGTGCCGACAATGCGTAAATACTCCAGCCGGCAAAAAAGTCCGATTACACCAGCCGCAGGGGCATTTAGAAGGAAAAACCTTTTTCATAATAAAGATTATACGCCGAAGTATTATTTACACAATGTATTTTATAATTCAAAATGATTTTTCCAACTTTAACATAAAAATTTCCACCTATTAGAAGATTCCACATTGTTAATTCTAGTTTAGACGGTTTATCAACCATAAAACGTTTTACGTCTCTCCAGCAAATGCCGCCTTCGCTTGTGACTCATGAGCTAATATTACTCTCGAGCCGTAAAATCCTACCTACAGTCGCTCGTATGTAAATAAATATTACTGTTTGAATGTCTCTCTGTTTTTTTCATTTTTTCAATTACAGAGCTCTGACCCGAATAAAAAATAAAATCTCATTAACTTAAGTAAATATTGAACAGACTTCTAAGAAAGTTAAAGTCTGGAAGTATATTTTCGCCGACGTTCAACAATATGTCGTAAAAGATGAAATAGAGATAGATTATAACAAAATTTTACAGCAAAAAATATTAAAACTGAGAAGCTCATTTAAATAATTGCACATGCTTGTTTACATATTTTTCTTTAAGTAGACAAACATTTATTTTATTTCTAGATAAAAATTATCATATTTGAACGAGTAGATAATCCCACTCGAGTGACTAATTTTGATACAAAAATCATTATATTGAAGTACACGTTGTAATTTTTACATTTTTATAGGTGAAGGGCATTCATCAGGCCGAATACATTTATTATCGTTGTCACTTCTTAAAAATCCCTTATTGTTATCGCAATAGCAGCCACATTCTTTCCGGGGCGCACATTTGACAATTTGTCTCTTGCATGTCTTGCAATCGTAGACTCCTGATTTTAGTACCTCATTGGGACCACATTCCTGCTTTGGACAGTCTTCTAAAAGAACTAATTAAAACACTTTTTTGATTATCATCTACAATTCTACCTGACCACACCAATGTAACAAAAACCAGAAATACAATACCAGCAGGAAAGTTCATCTTGGATTGCGTATTGACCAGGATCAAGTTCGCTTTTATACGACCCAATCTTGTTTGTCGTAATTACATAATTCTCTCAGGCAAATAGACGATTTTTATTAACAAGATTCTACGGACTGTGCAAAAAAAGTGAGATTTTAGAATCAACAGCTTAAATAAACATCCTGGAATGTTTTTTTTTGTTCATTTTAGCATATTATGTCTTTTCTGTGCGATTTCGTGCGATTTAAATACTGAAGTTGGCAGCATATAACTGCGAAACATGCAATGGGACAATTGTAGTTATCAAATGTGCAGGAAGACAAGAGGATTTGCGTGTTTAAACAGCAGGAAAAGAAGGTGACAACAAATGCTTTCCAGTTAGTAAACGCCCTCGGCGATAACTCGCTGTTTTGATTAAATGAACTGATATTTTAGAAGAATTTACCGAACTTTTTACATTTTATAAATAGTTCTTAAAGAAGTGGTAGAGGGAACCGAAAATTAACAGCTCATTGCGAACCACCTGTATAATTTTAAGCTTTTGATGAATATTTTTTGTTTGCATAGTTTTTAACATGCAAACATGTATATTTGCATGTGTCTAATAATTTAGTTCGTGAACTCATTTTCGTATTAACCAGGCATGCAAGCTAATGATCAATTCTCCTGAAAAACTTTCAACTTTTTTAAGTCCTGCAGATTTTCGATTTATTTCGTTTTTATTTCCCCACAAAACAACACTTTTTCTACAACATCGTTCAAGTTTCTGTGCCTCTAAGGACACTCATTACGAGGTATACATTTATTATCATCGTCTCTCCTGACAAAGCCTGCATTGTTGTCGCAGAAACACCCGCACTCTTGTTGTGGTGCACATTTGAAAAATTGTTTCTTGCATGTATTACAATCATACACTCCAGATTTGAGGACTTCATTTTCGTCACATTCGCGCTGTGGACATTCCTCTGCTAAAATTAAAAAGAGGATTAGAACGATTCGCGTTGGACGAGGTTGAATACCTGACAAGACCGAACCAACGAAAATTAAAACTAGGAGAGGCGCAATAAACTTCATGTTCTTGTTTGGTGCTCACTACTGAAATGAAATGGAATGACCTCGTTATTGTGATTTGTTTTAAAATTTTGTATTTGTTTTTCATTGGCCAATTTTACTTTTTATTTCCCCCACTGTAATTTGTGGAACCTTGAAAACGAATAAAAGTGATGAAGTCTGGAAATCCCACCAGTTCGCTAAAATGAAGCCTGTAATAGTAGTCCTCTGCATTCTTTCAATTTCGCTTCTTGCATGTGCAGGTAATGTTAATAATTTAACGCAAATTTATTTTACTTATTCGACAGATGAACAATGTGGTAACAACGAGGTCGTAAAAGACAGTGGTTTTGACTGTCAAACTTGCAAGAATTACCAAATTGTGCGTTGTGCTCTCATCAATAAACGTCAGTGTTACTGCAAGGATGGCTACGTGAGAAACGACAAGAATGAGTGTTCGGCAACTGTTGATTGTAAAGTTTAATGGAAGATTGTATGTAGATTGGTACTGATTAGTCGGAAATATAAGCGAAATCGTCCCTAAACCGACCGAGTTTTACCCCAAATGTAAATTTAGTTTGCATAACCCAATCATTTCTGTTCTGTGGTTCTAAAGGTGCATTGGCATCAAAGCAACATGAAGGAACTTTTGGGGGTGAAAAGGTGAAAAGAAAGAATTGCTGCCTTCTACGAATTTTCGATTTTCGGAAAATGTAAGACCGAATTTTTAAGTAATAAAATGCGAGAAAAACGATAGTGAAAACCGTTTCTTAATATCTTTGGTGGTTTCCGATATATTGAGGCCGGATTGTTTCGAACCTTCAAAACTTTGGCCTTCTGGAGACAGCCCAAAAATTTAAACGGCGATAACTCAGTTATTTGTTGACAAAAATTAAAAATTCTTGCGGTTTTGGATTCAGCGTGACATTCTGCGTAAAATGTGCCTAAATAAGTTGAGTTTGGGTAATAAATAAACGAGGAATTGGCCAAAAACTGTTTTGAAGACGTCGTTTTGGGGTGATTTTCAATCACTGTTTTCAAGGTGAAAACGACGTTTAATACTTTTCTGTTTACATCAGTCGAAAGAGGAGCTCAAAATCTATCTACTGACCAAATTTGAGATTGATCGGACAAATAATTTACAAGCCATGGCCTAAAGTAAAAAAAATGAAAAAATTTTATCGTTTGAGTCGCAATTTTTTTTCGCAAAAAATTGACTATCGAATTTTGAACTTTTGAGGACTTTTTCTAACGTAAAATGAGTCAAGAAAAAGAATGACGCAAACCGCATCTCAATATCTCAAATAGTCTCCGAGACATTTAACTTTAAAAATTACGAAAAATGAGGAAAAATGAAAATCAACTTTCCGAAACTTTGATCGGCCATACCTCAGTTATTCGTTGTCGGATCTGAATTTAAATCTCAGATTTGGAATCTGCGGAAAATTCTGCGTACACTGATGTATAATAACTCAAGTTTACTCTAAAACAGAAGCCAGAAATCGATATCAGAAATTTGGTTTATTTAGTTTTGGTCATGAATTTTTGCGAAAATTTGCAATTTTTGACTGGAGAAAAATCAAAGAACTATTTCTTATGTAAAAAATCGCGAAAAAATCGATGGCGCAAACCGCATCTCAATATCTGAAAAAGTTTCCAAGATATCGAACACGAATTGTTTTGAACCTTCAAAAATTTGGCCTTCTGGCGACAACCCAAAAATTCAAACGGCCATAACTCGGTTATTTGTAGACGAAAATTAAAAATTTTCATGTTTTTGGATTCAGCGTGACATTCTGCGTAAAATGAGACCCAAATTTGTTGAGTTTGCTTAATAAATAAACGAGGCATTGCCCAAAAACTGTTTTGAAAACGTCATTTTGGGTGATTTTTAATCAATGTTTTCAAAATGAAAACGACGTTTAATAGCTTTGAATTATACATCAGTCGAAAGAGAAGCTCGAAATCTATCTACTGGCCAAGTTTGAGATCGATCGGACAAATAGTTTACAAGCTATGGCCAAAAATAAAAAAAATGAAAAATTTTCACCGTTTGAGTCGGATTTTTTTTTCGCCAAAAATCGACTATTGAATTTTGGGCTTTTGAGAACATTTTCTAACGTAAAATGAACCGAGAAAAAGAATGGGGCAAACCGCATCTCAACATCTCAAATAGTTTCCGAGATATTTAACTTTAAAATTAGGAAAAATGAGAAAACATGAAAATCAACTTTCCGAAACTTTGGTCAGCCATAACTCAGTTATTTATTGTCGGATCTGAATGTCAATCCCAGATTTGGAATCTGCGGAAAATTCTGCGTACACTGATGTCAATAACTTAAGTTTACTCTAAAAAATAAGCGAGATATCGATATCAGAAATTTGGCATAGTTTTAGTCATAAATTTTTGCGAAAATTTGCAAATTTTGACTGTAGAAAAATCAAAGCACTATTTTTTATGTAAAAAATCGCGAGAAAAACAATGGCGCAAACCGCATCTCAATATCTCTAATAGTTTTCGAGAAATTTAACTTTAAAAATTAGGAAAAACGAAAATCAACTATCTGAAGCTTTGATCAGCCATAACTCAGTTATTTGTTGTTGGTTCTAAATTTCAATTCCAAATTTGGAATTTGTGGAAAATTCTCGGTAAAATGATGTATAATAAATCAAGTTCACTCCAAAAAATACGCGATATATCGATATCAGAAGTTTGGCATAGTCTTAGTCGCGAAAAACTGCAACTTTTGACTTTTGGAAAATTTAAAAACTATTTCTTATGTAAAAAATTGCGTGAAAAACGATGGCGCAAACCGCATCTCAATATCTGTAATAATAGCCGAGATATTGAGCGCGAATTGTTTCCAGCCTTCAAAAATTGAAACAGCCATAACTCAGTTATTTCTTAACGAAAATTTTTCGGTTTTGGATTCAACGTGACATTTTGCGTAAAATGGGCCCACAAAAGTTGAATTAGCTTCACAAATATACGAGGCATTGACGAAAAACTTTTTTTGGAGTGTTTTTCAATCAATTTTCAAGGTGAAAACGACATTTAATACTTTTGAGTTATTCATCAATAAAAAAAAGAACTGAAAATCTATCAACTCGGCAAATTAGAGATCTAAAATGTAAAAAACACAATTCGAGCATCAAAAAATTCTTCGTTAATAAAATTGTACATTTATTTTCGGTCAACGTGTCAAAATGTTCCTTAAAGGCACTCATTATTGGGTATACATTTATTATCGTCATCTCTTCTGACAAAGCCTGCATTGTTGTCACAGTAACACCGAAACTCTTGTCGTGGTGCACATTTGACAAATTGTCTGTTGCATGTTTTACAATCGTACACTTCAGATTTTAGTACTTCATTTTCACCACATTCCTGCTGTAGACACTCATACTCTAAAATTAAAAAAGAGGCGAAATGAATTAGAACAATTCATATCGTAGGAAACTGAATACCTGACAGGGCCAAACCAACTAAAGTTAAAAGTACAAGAGCCACAAAAAACTTCATTGCGTTCACTATTACAGCGCTTTTTTAACAAATAAAGTGTGGATAGCAACTGACCTTGTTATCGAGATACATAAAATTTTGAATTTCATTGGGCAATTTAACTTTTTTATTACCCCCACTTTTCTCCTTAAAGAATCATCCTGTATATTCCATAGAACCTTGAAACGAATAAATCAGTTTCTATCACTCCGCTAAAATGAAGGCAGCAGTTCTGTGTTTTATTCTTTCAGTTTCACTCCTTGTATTCGCAGGTAATATCAAAAATTCAAATTTAATCAAACGCATAAAATCTTATTCGTTAGATGAACCTCAGTGTGGTAAAAACGAGATCGTAAAAGACGAAGGCTTCGACTGTCAAACTTGCAGAAATTACAAAGTCGTCTTCTGCGTTCCCATCAAAAAACGCCAATGTTACTGCAAGGACGGCCACGTAAGAAACGACAACAACGAGTGTACCGCAACTGTTGATTGTGAACGTTGACCTAACATTGTAGATACTTATTGATTATTGGGAAATAAAAGCAAAATCATCCCAGTAATAATGTATAACCGACCGAATGTTAACCGAAATGTAAATCTTGTTTGCATAACACACAACTCGAACCGGGAGAGATCTGCAAACACCCATAATAACAAAGATCTTAGGAAATTATTCAAGATGTATTAATTTCGTGCCAGAATATGCGTAATGTTTGGAACAACTTTATTTACTTAATTTAAGAATTTGCTCCGTCGCAACTTTAACTTCTCTGATTGCTATGTTTTACTTGGGAAGTAATTTAACTATTTTGAATTAGTTCCTGTGCTCATTGTTCCCGAAATTACGTTTTCCTGTTTGAGGATAATTAAAACGTAACAATAATTTAATAATGATTTAGGTGTTGGGGAATTATTTACGAAAATTGGAACGTGGAAATAAATGGGCATCCGGTGAGCGAGTTCTGATAACATAATTATAATTAAGGTTCAACAAATACCATCGGACTTTTCGGACATGCTCATTCTAGACCTAACAACGCTCTCTTTTAACGCATTTTCCTTCACCTCCGCGCAGGTATCCTGCCTTACAGAAACACCCTTTTACGCATTTTTTGTTGCAAATCCTTATGGGTTGGGAACAGGTGCCTGGACACGCGCTTCCACACATGCTGTACTCTTCGTTTTCTTCACATTTTGGTTGACACTGAGTCTCGGGTACGCAAAGTCCTCTTATCTTTTCGCGAATGTAACCGTCTTGGCAGAAACACCCTTGGAGACAATCAGCCGGGCAAATTCTGGGGATGATTTCGTTGCAGATTTTCGGGCATGAGGAGCCACAGGTTTTGAAAACTTCGTTTCTGGCACAATTGGCTAAAATAATATTAAATAGAAAAGTGGTGGAGGGCGAAAAAATTACCTTCAGAAGCAGAAGTGTGGTACAAAAAGAGTACCATCAAAAACGCGGTCACTTGAATATACATTTTTAATATTAACTTTTAAATTAGCAGTTAATACTTCTGGAGGCACGGAGAATAATGCTTTATAATGCTTTTATACATTTTTTAGTGTTATAAAAAGATTAATTTTCGCATTAAAGCCTTTGTCACTCTGTAAATTGTCTTAAGAAAGTAAATAAAAGTTAAAAGATTTATTAAGCAAACACATCAAACGTTCACCTCAATAGAAGCACTGAACAAAGAGATTTTCGAATTGGGGCTTTTATAATTTAATTTGATAATAACAGTACATCTGAAATTTAAGCTAAGACAGATATTTCTGCCTAATTAGCATTTTTATGTTCTTTCGGGGTTAAAATGATGTACTTACATAAATTTTTATTCTGTTCTTAAATATTAAATATTTGCTTAACATACATACAAACATACTAATTACTTACTTCCATTAAACTATTTCGCAATGAAATTTCCGTTAAATTCACTGAACTTTTATCTCTAAACTGTAAATATGTTTATTTTGAAAACATGTAGCCGCAATAAAAAATAAAAATTTTATTCGTTTTTTCGTCGTGTTTTAAAATGCACTTTTTACTGTAAAGTAAATACTGGATTTCTATAAAAAAATACCAACCAGTGTGCCTGGAAGAAAAAAGACTTTTGTCGCTTTATTCGAATAGTGTAGAATTTTTCATTTTTTTTAGGTGTTGGTCATAACTTAAATTATTTTTTTTTAATACCTGAAAGTCAATACTTACTTGACAATAACAATGTGGAACGCGTAACCTTAGAATTTGTATGAAAATTACAAATTTTTGTTCATTCATATAAAATTTAACATTCAAGTTCATATTTTTTCACTTTCTTTGTTATTATTTATCATTTTTGATGTTTTGAGAGGATAAATACCCAAAAATGGCTGTTTCTAATAGAAATGAAGGGTTTTAGCGCACACTAAACACCTATTTAGAACACATTCTTCGTTATCGTAGAAACAAATTAGTTTTTTTTGTAATTTTGTAGATATTTGGAAAATTCTTTGTTTCTGCGTTTAGGCAGACAAAATCTACAAGAAAATGGGCAAAATTCGTGCTTTGTAAAATAATTGTTTAGAATTAACAATATGAGACTCCACCATTTCTGAAAATCCGTTTTTTCTTTCATTCTGTTTATATAAATTGGAAATTTGTGATTTCTGTTCTTGGAGAGAAGAAATAGAAATCCACAAGCAACGATTGCATGTAAGACTGAAGTGTTTAGCGCCCCATAAGACATACTTAATCAATATTTTGGAGGAATTTATAATATTCTCAGTTTTCTTAGTTCCGTGGATGTTTGAAAATTTTCAGTTTTTTTCTAAATCCACAGGCAATGACCGCATAATTTGTAAAGTAAATTTGAAATAACAATATTCTGTGAATATTTGTGGAAAATTCTTTGTTTTTACATTTAGACAGGCAGAATTTTCAAGAAATTGTTTTATAAAGTAAAATGAAAATAATTTGGAACTTACAATTTGAGAAACTCCGCTATTTTCGCAGCAAAATTAAAAATCTGTATTTTGTTTAATTTCGTGGATATTTTGAAAAATCGTATTGTTGGTGTTTAAAGAGAAGAAAAACACAAGAAAATAGTATTTAACGAAATTGAAGCGTTTTAATGCACAATGAGACATTTTGTTCGAAAGTTGACAAACTGCCCCCTTTCTGCCATAAGTATTTAAAAAAATCTTGGAATTCGTAATTCTGTGAATATTTGGGAAATTTTTTGTAGCTAAGCTTAAACAGACGAAATCCACAAGAAAATGCGCATCTCCCAAAATTTGAGCTTGATAGAGAAGTAGAAAAATAATTTGGAAATAAAAATTTGGGAGCTTCCAACATTTTTGCAGCACTTTTATAAATCCGTATTTTTCTTAATTCTGTCGATATACATTTAAAAAAATATATTTCGGTTCGTGGAGACTAGAAATCTGCTAGAAAATGATTGCATATAATAACGTTGATGTTTTTGACGCCCATTAGACATTTTATTTAAATGTCAAGATCTTTACTATTTTGACCGGAGTTTTTTAATTCTGTAGATACTTGAAAAATTCTGATTTTTTTCTTACTCAAAAGGAAATGACCACACATTTTATCAACTTGAAGTATTATAATAAGTAAAAAGTAAAGGCATATAAATATAATTTTTAAATAACAGTGTGGGCGCCTCCACCAAATTTCAAAAATCGTATTTTTCTTAGTTCTGTGAATTCGTTAATAAACTGTCATTTCAGTGTTTGGAGAGAAGGAATACACGAAAAAGTGAGCTCATTTAATAAAATTGGATCTTTGTTTAGAATTTAGGAAAAAGAGATTTTGCAGAATTAAAAAATCTTAGTTTTCTTAATTCTGTGGATATTTGGAACTGTTCTTGTATCTGCATTTACAGTATGTCCCCGGATTGAGTTCACAAGGGGAAAAAAACGTTATTTTTCATTTTACAGAAAAATGACAAAGGAATAATATTTTTTGCTTAATTTAAAATAAATAAATCTTTAATTAAAACTTTAATATTATCAAGCTGTTCTTAAAATCGAAAAAAACAAAAAATAACGAAGAACTTTTTTATTTTTAATTTTGCAAAAAATGTCAAAGGAATGAAATTTGTTTCTTAACTCAAACCAATTTCCACTATTTGGTTGACCCATTACCTGTTTTAGCCCATAATTCAACTCTAACTAGTAATTCTTTAAGATTGTTTCGAATTTTCTTAATTATTGTTAAGGATGCAATTGCATTTCTTTTCCAATTTTTTAATACTTACACATTTTTGGGTAAATTTTTCTTTAATCTTTACGCACTATTTGATATTGTAAATCCACAGCCCGCTATTATTTAAATACGATTACAAAATTTAATAAACAAAAATAATGAAAAAATTAATTTTAAAAGTACAAACTAATAATTTTGAAATTTTAATTACAGATTTATCTCTTTTGAAATAAGCAAAAAATGTTATTCCTTTGTCATTTTTTTGTAAAATAGAAAATAAACTTTTTTTTCCTCTTGTGAACTCAATCCGGGGACATACTGTAGATAACCGAAAACTTCACAAAAATGATTTCTTGATATTCATTCTTCATAATGAAATAAAATAAAATTGGAATTATGAATTTCAGCGTAGATATTTAGAAAAATCGTTTTTTCGGTTTTTAAAGGAAAGAAATTCACAAGGAAATCGACGCATTTGATAAAATTAAAGTATTTTAGTGCAAATTGGACACATTAGACACAAAGTTCCTATTTTGCAGAATATTTTAATATTATTACTTTTTGTAATTTTGTAGATATTTAGAAAGTTGTTAATTTTTGTATTGATCCATACAAAATCTTCAATAAAATAGTCACATTTCATAAAAATTGTATTTTATTATGAAACAGAATAAAAAATAATTTAAAAATAAAAAACCGGCCCTCCACCATTTTTGTATTTTAATTAGTTCTGTGCATGTTTGAAAATTCGTCTTTTCAGTGTTTAAAAGTAAGAAATTGGGGCGCACGTGGACACTTTTTTAGAAATAAAAGCTTTATAAAGATAATTGGGGGATTCCACCATTTCTGCAGTAAACTTAAAAACCCGTATTTTCCTTAATTTGCTGGATATTTTCAAAACTAATTCCTTTAGTGTTTGCAGAGATGAAATCCATAAAAACAGTCGCATAAAATGAAATTGCACCTTTTTAGTGCATATTCGAGATTTTGTTTTGAACATTATTTATCACTTTTGCAACATATAATATTCTCATATTATTTATGTACATAATATAACCTACCATAACAACGGAAGTCTTAAAATATTTTATCAAAACCAAACAAATTATGTATTACCAACGTCAAGCATAATGTGCTGTTTAAGTCGTTTCGAATAACTAAACTGATATCAGCACACTAAAGCGTCAGTGAAATGGATGTTTTTTACTACTGTAATCTACTAAAACGACGATATTACGCCTTGCTCACTTGACGTCAAAATAACGTTATTTTTACTATTTAAGGTGAATCTGTTAGAATTTATAAATCCTAACTTACATTGTGTTCAATTTAATTTGTACGTCTAGTAGGCTACGAGATTTTGGGTGAAGTCACGTCTGAGAGCTTATGATATGATGATGATGACAGTTTGCTCAAAATGAAGCTTTTCCTTTCAAGCGTAAAACTCATATTTACACAATTAAAAGGCTCTGGAAGTTTTAATGAGAAACCAGAAACAAACTTATACTAAAGAAAAGACGGTTCATTTCAGTCTGTTGTGGTGACATTAAAATAAAAATTATGCTCGCTACTGTAATTTATTTTCGGTAAAATTCAAAATAAGTGTTAACAAAATTCGCTTTATCTAGGACATTCCTCAGTCTTGATACACTTCCCGTCTCCATTCCGCACGTGCCCTTTCTTACAGAAGCACCCTTTAACACAAATTCTGTTGCACCTCTTGACCGGTTCTGAGCACGTAGCCGCACAAGCGCTGCCACATCTGCTGTACTCTTCATTTTCTTCACATTTTGGCTCGCAACCCACTTCAGGAACACATCGCCCCCCTTTCGTTTCTCTGATAAAACCCTCGTTACAAACACAGCCTTGGATACACTGTAATGTGCAGAGTTTCGGTAGGGTTTGATTACAAATCGAAGGGCAGGCTGTCCCGCAGGAAGTAAATCGTTCGTTGAGACCACATCTGGGCTTGCATTGGTCTCTTGGTATGCAAGTTCCATCGAGTTCTGATCTTATGTAGCCACTCTTGCAAACGCAGCCGGTGGTGCAAACGGCTGGGCAGATACGAGGCTCTCTTTGGTTGCAAATTTCTGGGCATTGCGTGGCGCAGGAAGACAATTCTTCGTTTGGTTTGTCACAAATAACTGGAAAATTAGGTTTGAATTACGAAGAGTTTAGAGATAATTTGAATACACACGTTTGTTACAAGATTTTAAAGGAACACAACGACCTCCTGGTCGCTCTCTAACAAACCCTTTAATACAAGAGCAGCGTTTGATGCATTGCTCGGTACAAATCAGAGGTGTTCGATTTTCGCAACTTGGAGGACAAGCAGTGTCGCATTCGTTCCACTCTTCATTCAAAGGACACAAATTTTCTTAAAAAAATGGTAATAGAAGTGACGATTTCCGAATGGTGTTAATTTACCTGAAGCAGTGACATGATACGCCACTAAAGAGTTCACTAGGGCAAAAACCACAAGAGAATACATTTTGAGAGCAACGGGTACTCAATGGTTTGAAATGTCAGAAAATGTTCTATTTATACGTTCTTTTGGTAAATATGTGGCGTACCAAATCTGCAAACACGCTAAAAGGATTAACTTTTAAGATCTTTGTTATTGTTGGATGTCGTCGCAAAGTTAAAAGTTGACATCTTATCAACAAGCGTTTATTGTTCTATTTTTTGTAAAGTCGGTATGTTGAAACTTTTATATTACTTTTTTTTCAAATACCAGAATGCAGGGAAATATTTATGCAATAATTTAGTTACGCGCACTGAAAGAATTTCTGTTCCAACATTGTAACTTGACGGTTTAAAAGGAAAAAACTAGAGTTTTTGTCCTAAATTCTAGAGATAGTTAGAAGCAATTTCCACGCATAAATATTTTTACGGAAAATACCCAAAGTGTATCTTTTGAGTACGCAAAGCTTAACTCCACAGAAAGTTGACTAAGTAAGTACATAAATATCCATATAGATATTTGTTTATTCATTTTATCAATAGTCTAGCAAAATATTGTTGTTGGACGGTTTATTGTCTTGATAACAAGGGAAAATTTAGAAGGCTAGAAAGTGTCTTTTAAATGACCTGAAAGGACACAGAAAAAATGTACTGAACACATCCTTAGAGACAGTTTAAAACTGGAAAACGAATCTCAAGAAAAATGGGTTTGGGGGACACTAAAATAACAAATTTGAATTTTGTGTCTTGTCAAAAAAATCTAGAGTTCTTATTTTTTGTTCTAGAATCCTGTAATTTAGTACAATCAGAAAACACATCTGAACTAACCACTCTACTAAATTTCACTTGTTTAGAATCAATTCTGTAAAATTTGGGGAACTTTTTAGAAAAGTTGGTCCTGAAAAATTCTTATTCTAGAATTCTGTAATTGTGTACACTTAAAAATCGTCTCTAAAGTAATAAGTCCCTAAAATTTTGTAGTTTTAATCTTAAAACTGTCAAAATAAGAGTTTTTTTCGAAAATTTTGTTGGTTGTCATGGAAAAAAAGTTATAATGTTCGTATTTTTTGTTGTAGAATCCTGTGCATTAAAACAATCAGAAAACATGTCTAAAGTAACCAATCTACCAAATTTCATGTTGTTAACGTTAATACTGTAGGATAAACGGACTTTTTTAGAAAACCGTGTTTTTCAGTTGGTTCTAAAAAGGAAAAAATTCTAAAAAATATTACTTATGGTTCTAGAATTTTGTAATTTTTTATACTTAAAAAACGCCTTTAAAAAAATAAAATCCTCAAATTTTGGAGCTTTTACAATAAAACTGTAGGACTTGCAATTTTTTTGTTTGGAATTTGTTGTTTGTCATGAAAGAAAAAACAAAATTTGTACTTTTTGTTCTAGAATTCTGTAATTTCGTACACTTAAAAAACAAGATTAAAAAAAAAATTGCGACTTTGACACTTTTTAACGATTTTCCGATTTTTTTTGTAATTTTTTTATGTAGAAATGTTTTTTTTAAACGTCGGAATTTTTAGAATTATTTTTTTTTAAATATTTAAAAATCTATTAAAAATTTGGAGTTTATGATTTTGTGTAAAGAATCTAAATCTTAATACATTTACCGCTTTATGAGATACAAAATCTAAAGAATACTCTTTAAAAGACCTTCAAAATATTAGAGAATTTGAATAATTCAAAGGATCTTAAACGTCTAGAAAACCTAAGAATTCTAGCAAAGTAGAGTTTGAAGGACTTAACTCAGGAGAATCTGGAAAGTTTGGACGGAAATCTGGATAATTTGATGAAACGATTATATCTGAAGAAAATGGAAAACGCAATCAAAATATGCAAACATGTGAAAATCTAACCAAGCATCGAAGCGTCTAAATTATGTATAAAAATCTGTAAAATCTGGAGAATCCACATAATCTCAAATGTCTAAAAAAAATCTACAAAACTCCAGAAAGGCAATTTTAGAGGATTTTCAGAGTTGAGAGGAATTATAAAGAAACTAGAAAACGTAAAGAATCGAGAGACCCCAGTAACGCAAAATTTTTCGGTCAATATTGAATCAGAGATAATATATTGTCAGATAGTAAGCATCTAGAATCTCTCATCGCCGTGCTAATAGGTGCTCCACTTCCGGAATAATACGAATAATTGAAATCAATAAGCACATAATACTGCCAATCATAACCGCATTATAACTTACTTTCCTGCTAATGTAACACAGAGATTGCCTCTCATTTCGTAGTAAAGTAAATTGTATTAGTCAGCAAAACTTTCTCACCTAGCGGTTAAGTGCTAATAAATAAAACTACACGTGTTATTCAACGCCTTTATTAACTCCACGTCGCTAGAATCATTCAGCAGCTCTGGCATTCTCCGATCCACCCTGTGCAGTCTGTGCGGTCATCTTGGGACATTCTTCTCTTCGAATACACTTCCCAGTGTTATCATCCAGAAGGTAACCTTCCCTACAGAAACAACCTCTGGCACAAATTTTGGCACACGGTTTCGACGGCTCTGAGCAAGTTCCAGGACACCTAGAACCACACGTGCTATATTTTTGGTTTTCTCCACATGTAGGTTGACATGTATCTTCAGGAACGCAGCCTCCACATTCACTCTCGCGGATATAACCGCCTTTGCAGAAACATCCTTTAACACACTGCATTGTACAGATTTCTGGGTAGCGTTCGTTGCAGACTGGAGGACATGCAGTACCACACGTTGTAAACTGTTCGTTTTTCGAACAGATTTGCACCCCTAAAGTAACACAATTAATTAATTATTTAGGGGGAGGTGGATGGTACCTTCGCAAGATTCCGGCACGCAGACACCACCGGGACCTTCTCTTATATACCCATCAATACAAGCACATCTGGAGATGCATTGCTCGGTGCAAATTCCGGGGTTTTTGTCTTGGCAAGTCCGGGGACAGGCTGTGTCGCACTGTTTGAATTCCTCGTTCTCCGGGCAAGACGTCGAATTGGCTTAAAAAAACTATTAATTTTTGTATTAACAAAAGAATTTTTACCTGCGGAGGTTGAACCAAGGATTAAAAGTCCTGCAAACGCGATAAGTTGGTACCTGGCCATCTCTTCCCCCAAAATCTGTTAATAAACGAAATGTAATTGGCATCGATAAGATGCGAATTAAGTTAGAAACAACGATAATGTCCCTCACTAATAGCTTAAGCGAGCACGAAAGGAAACGTAAACGACTTAGCTTATCCCTCCTTCACGGGGTAAAACAACCCTCGGATTATATTACCACATATCACGCCGAGATTTACCCTCTGATAAAATATCCATACGTACAGTTTTACATAAAACGGCTGTTAACGGAAACGTGGAAAAATCAGAGATGCATTACCCCTAATTAGATATCGAAACAATTCTAGCGTATCCCATTGAAACTCGAAAACAAACCTCTCTCCCGTTTTCCGCGATATTCTCGGTTAGTTTCTTTACACACAGTTCCGCTGGAAACTTCCAAAAAAGCTCCCTTTATTTTCTCGGTCTGTAAAACCGCCTCGGATGAAAAGGATGCGAGCGCTTCCTTTTATAAAGACAGGATTTAAAAAATTGTGGCTTTTTATGAGTGGGAAGCTTTGATTCTATGGCTTGGTAAAGCCTACGTAAATTAATAAAGTTTGGAGGTAATAATTAAAAAAAAACCTTAATCAGACACTGGGGTTTTTCAATAGATGAGGCAACTGCGTGGAAAACGACATTGATTTTAAGGTAAATTAGAAAAGCGAGCTTTTCTTGAGATTGTAGGGTGCACTTTGTCTGATGAAAAAAACTAATTTTCTTGAGGACGTTATGTCACGAATTAGCTGATACGAAACATAAACAAATAGATGTTGATACTTACAAAACGTTTAAAAAACAGTTTAAATGTGTAAAACTTTTACAACTATTTATATCAGTTCTCCCACTACTTTACATACTTTGCAAGCCAAATTGTTTAAACAACGCAATAAATAGCGTATCGAACAATTGATATAATGGAACTTTTATAAACGTTAAATTATGAATATGTAAAATATGTGCATTTTTTTAAGATTGCATTCATATTTACGGTGTTATTCATGTTACTAGAGTTGCATAAGCCAACGGAATTTATTCATAATATTTTAATTTTGTTGATATTAGTCCGGATTTAGTTAGTTTTAAAATTTTAATTGGAAAAGTTATATCAATAATAATTATTATTCAATTTCTAAATTAAATATGCTAGATGCATACGTCTTTCGAATAATTAAAGCAATAATATATTTGGTGGCAAAAAAACAAATTATTATTTGAAGTTATTCTTGGGAAATCTCCATAATTTTTATTTTTGTTTGGGAATCTATAAATTCTAAAGTAGATATAATATTAATAAATGATGGACATTTTTATAAACAAATATAACGAAAAATAATTTTTGCTCCTCCACCATTGCCGCCATTAAAATATCGCTTTTTTTCTCGTCTGATTATTCTTAGATTTTCTTTAATTAATTTAATTTAGATTTCTTTTTGGTTGTGTTTACATTTATAGATCTAGAGAATTTAGAGGGAGTTCTGACAGAAGCTAAAAAGAATTTATGAAAAGTCTAAAAATCGAAATGAAAATAATAAAATGTTGGCAAGTCGACTAAATTTTTATTCGCATTTAGCTTTGAGTTCAAATTGCATGTCGTAACTAATACCATTGCAACATTTTGGTCGTATGAAAGCTAAATATTTGAAAGATTTTACAGTTTTCGAGCAAAAAACCGACATGTGTTTAAAATGCAGGGCCGACTTAGAATAGAAATTTCATGGATCACACGACACTTTTGAGTAATTTCTGACCCAAAATGGAAAGACGAAAGGTTTCAATTTTGGGTTAAATTTTATTTAGGGTTCTTAGATTTTTCGAACGTCATTTTTATTCTCTTTAGGTTCTTTCTTAGATTTATTTATTTATTGTTCCCAATTAACGTGTTAGTCTTTTTAAAGTTTTCAATTTTTTAAACATTTTTTCAAAACAAACAAGAAATACATTGAATACCATTTTTTTTTGATTTTGGATTATTTAAATTGTTTGAAATATATTTGAACCTAAGATTTTGTCCATTTTAGACATTCTGTACTTTTTGGTTTCTGAGAATTTTTCTCATTCTTTAAATTGTATGTTTTTATGATCTCCCTGGACACTATTCTTATTAAAATCTGAGCTTTTTTTTAATGTATTTTTTACATTTTTTAGACAATTAGAAGCTGTTTAAATTTTTAGATTTTATAGGTTTCCTCTAAATTATAGATTTTTTTATGTTTTAATTTATATTTTAAAAAAGTATCCTGTAGCTTGAGGTGAGATATTGACTGAAGTAGAGTTGCATAGTTTTAGTCATAAAAAATAATAATTTTCGAATTCAACAAAATTTTTACATTTTGGCTACAAGCCGGCATTTCAATCGGCCATAACTCGGTTATTTGTTGACGTACAAAAACCATTACAACAGTTTTAGAATCTGCGTGAAATTTTGCGTTAAATGAGCCACAATAAAGTAGTTATTCACAAACTAACAATATATTGACTAAATTAGGTTTTTTGGTCTTTTTAGGGTGATTTTTAAGCAACTTTTTCTGGGCAAAAGCAGCGTTTAATCTTTTTGACTTTTATATCAATCGAAAGAGCGGCTTGTGATCTATTAATTGGTCTAATTTCAAATTGATAAGTCAATTAGTTTATGAGTGGCAGTCAAAAAACAAAAAATAAGAAAATTTTCATCGCTTGAATCGGATTTTTTTTCCGAAAAAAATTGACTAGCGAATTTTGCATATTTAAGAGCGAATTGTAAAAGGACAGAGCGCGAGAAAAACGATGGCACAGACTGTTTTTTTATCAGTCATAGTTTCAAAGATATTGAGCATTAAAAATTTTGTAATTGAAAATTTATTATCCGAAACTTTAATCGTCCATGACTCAGTTATTTGTTGTCGTACGTTGATTTTGAGGAGCCCGGATTTGGAACCTCTGTGAAATTTTACGAAAAATTATTACCCTTAAAAAAATCTGAGAAAAAAACAAAGCTCATCGCGGTGTACTTTAAAAAATCTATTTTACAAATATCACCGAGTCCTGACCTGATGGAACAAAACGGACTTTAGATTCAGAATCAGAAGACAATTTTACTTTAGAAACGACTTTTTGCTACCCCAATAAAAATTTCGCCTACAATTTATTGACTATTGTAATATGGCTCCTCCACCATTTTATTATTTTAATTTTTTATTTTTTTTATTCTCCATATTTTCGTGAAAATAAACACAATTGGTCGAATTCAATTGTTTAACAGAAATCACAAATTTACGACAGCGTTGAGCAAGCGGAGCGAACGTATCACCGATCTGTCAACTTGTCACGTTCTCTATGACAAAACGAATAGACGAACACCCCTTTATACACTTAAAAATGTCAACTTCACACTATTTTTAGCAAATATCGTTATTTTTAGAATGGTCGATAACTCTGCGTGCACGGATTTCCTTATCAGCAGACATGTACCCTCTAAAAAACCTCAAATTATAAGTTGTATGCCGCCAAACTGATCTTTGCCGTTTATTAATAAACACAACTCTACCATAAAGAGAACTCGTTTTTTCTTTCTGTTTTCGAGAAAGCTTAAGCCTTCTGATGCTGAACTGAAATTGAATGCTGGTTCTTCCGCGCGAAATAAACATATTTCAGTAATGGTGTAAGCCACTTATGCAGTCTTTCAAAAGAGGCGAAAAGTGCACGTTAAAAGTAGTAAAATAAAGTTATTCCAGAAAAAAAAAACATTAAAGAAGGTTTCTGTTGTAGTTCAATTACACATAACTAACTTGTCGAGGTTTTTCTTTTCTTTTTAAATGGTTGCTTCCAAATCGATTTGTGACCTAGTGAGTAAGTATATACACGACAGGGTTGCCACGGCAACCATCTGGCAAATGTCTACTGATCAGCTTCCTCACCTAACCTGGAAGTGCGGACACGGGACTTTTTAATATTGCATCAAATTGCGCGATAATCGGATCAAATCGCGTGAAATTTTAAGTTTGCAGTCGCAGGGGAGATTTGTCGTAAGTAACACCGTCGGCGCAGTTTTGACCAATGAAATGTGAATGTTTGGGGGATTTGACGGGTTTCGACGAAGAAGCCGACATACGTTCAAATACAAGTTTTTTTTGGTTTCAATTCTCTCTATTTTTTCTAGATTTTCTCTAAATTATTTTTAGCTTCTTTAGGTTTTTAAGACTTCTAAAATTTGGTGTAAACGTAGTCAATGCGCCGTCATAATTTTGAAAACTGACTTGATAAAACAGCATTTTTTTCGCAAATTTTAAACACAGTTTGCATTAGATTTAAAATAAAAATTCAAATATTTGTATCACAGTTATGTTGAAAAAAAATTGAATTCGCCAGTATTTCGACGAAAGCTCAAAAATTGTTAAAAATTATACTTCTTAAACGTCGCGACGCCAAACGAACCGTGACAAAATAACAAACTTTTGCCTCAGCTTCTAGAGCATGCAAATTTTTAAAATTTCATCTTTAAAATTAAAGACGATTTTGATTTCATTTGACCTTACACTTGAATATAATACTAGATTTTATTCAAAGCCTCTGTTGGTTGCTATTAAGGCATTAAAAGAGTTGACAGAAGTGACGAATTTTAGCGTTTAGAAAGCCATGCTTGCATTGTTGTCATGGAAATATGGCATAATTTTCTTTAAAGTGCTGAGAGAGTAAAAGAGTATTTTATTTGTCTAAAATGAGTGAATAAATTGCTACTTTATTAGTGCTTTTTGGATAATAGTTAGTTAACCACCAAGTTGCTAATGATAGCGATTAAAGATCGAGGCATTTTAATTACACGAGCATGGCCTATAATAAAATCATTCATTAATAGCCCATTTAATGCATGATTTTAGCCGAAAAATCATGCATTAGTAGAACCCAGAAACAAACGATCACCGGAAAAGATTTTTCGGGTTTTCGTTAGATTCTTCGATTTTTTTATTAATTGTTAACATCCAATCAACCGTAAAGAATTAATTTTCAAGAATAGCCCTGAATCCGGACCTGCTGGAACAAAACCACTTTCCACATCTCCCGTCGAAATTGCCCCCAAAATTGTTGACTCCTCTAATTATTTGATTGTGCACATTTATGGTTCGTGAGTAAAATTCCTCTCTGCGAGTTTTTACATTAAAAAAGTTTCTAACGACATTATCTCCTATAAAACGGGAAGCAATAAAATTCTCCGGGAGTGAACCGTCGGATAGAAGTATTTCCATATACGCGCTTCGGAGCAAAGTTGAACTTAGCAAGGTCAGAAGAATTTGAACCGAAGAAATTAAGTGTGTAGTAGATTCGATTCATTTGAGGTAAATTCCAATTCACGTGCATTCAGCAGAGGCAACTTGATTGATTTCGCGGCCAGTGAGTTTACATCATAATCGTTAGATGGAATTTATTAGCTTTTCGGGTGATTGATTTTGCGAACGTTTGCGGCGTTAACTGCGTAAGTAAACCGTCAAATTGATTGGGCACTGTATAAATAATAGCTCGTGGCCAATTAGAAATTTGCGAGGGAAAATGGAAAGGAGGCTAGAGACTAAAAGTCTTTAAAATCGATAAATTTAAGATTAGACGATGGACATTAAAGAAGCGTAATATAAATAAAACTTTAATTTCGTAACAGCATTTCTAATCGGAATTAATTGATCATATCTTTAATTATCGCTGAAAGCCTGCGAACGAAATAATGTTTTTAATATTTCCACAATTAAAGGAAATGGCGTGTTTGAGTTCTAATGTGATTAAACATTGCTACTTTTAATTTACGATGATTTTTCCGTCCGACTCTGGAAGTTTATCAGTTAGGAAAATTAAAAGTTTTCTTGTAGGAAAATGTTCGATGAATACTAATGATGGAAATGAGCGAACGGAAGAGTAAAGAAATCATGTTACGAATTTAAAAGTGAATAGGCAATTAAGGTGACTTTTTTAGCTGATCGAAAAAATGGAATTAAAACGGAGTCTCTTGTGTGATTCATTTTGCATGCAGATTTTTTTGCTCGAAAACTGTCGAATCTTACAAATATTTACTTTTCATACGTGGAAATTGCGATGGTTTTAGTTCCGATATTTTTTTTTCTAAAGCCAACACTTTCAGAATTTTCTTTCGATTTTGCGTGAAATAGGGGAGGTGAGAAAATTAGAGAATCGGAGGAAAATATGAGGAAATGCAGGCACTGAACAAAATCCAATCTTTGAAAATCTGATTTTGTTTACTTTTTTTATCTGTAATTTTAGTAATTTTAACCCTAGAGCAACGAAATTTTTGGAAATTACTAGTTTTGTTGACTTGTTTATTAAGAGTATTACATTATAAAATTGGAGACCAAACGAGACCAAAATAGCAAATTTTCATTTTAGAGCGACCCAAAAATTTCTCAATTTTTTGTTAAAATCTGTAGTTCTAGTAATTTTAATCGTAGAGCAACGAAATTTGGAGAGATTACAAGTTTTGACTTGTTTATTGAGAGCGCCAAATTACACAATTATAGAACAAACAAGACCAAAATTAGAATTTTTCATTTTAAAGCGAACCAAAAATATCTCCATTTTTTTGTTAAAATGTGTAATTCTAGTAATTTGTAGAGCAACGAAATTTAGGGAAATTACTAGTTTTGACTTGTTTATTAAGAGTCCTAAATTACAAACTTATTTAACAAACCAAACCAAAATAGAAATTTTTCGTTTTAGAGCAAACCAAAAATATCTTAATTTTTTTGTTAAAAAATTGTAAATCTGGTAATTTTAACCGTAGAGCAACGAAATTTGGAGAGGTTACAATTTTTGACTTGCTAATTAAGTACGACAAATTACAAAATTATACGACAAACGAGACAAAAATTAGAATTTTTGATTTTAGAGCGAAACAAAAAATTTTCAAATTTTTTGTAAAAATCTGTAATTTTGGTAATTTTATCCGTAGAGCAGCAAATGTTTATTAAAAGTGCCAAATTACAAAATTATTGGACAAACCAAACAAAAATTCGAATTTTTATTTTAGAGCAAATTTAAATTTCTTATTTTTTCTTGATAAAATCTGTAATTTTGGTAATTTTAACCGTAGAGCAACGAAATTTGGGGAAATTCCTAGTTTTAACCTGTTTATTAAGAGTCCCAAATTACAACATTGTAGAGCAAACAAAACAAAAATTAGAATTTTCTTTTTAAAGCGAACCAAAAATGTCTCCATTTTTTTGTTAAAATGTGTAATTCTGGTAATTTTAATCGTGGAGCAACGAAATTTGGAGAGGTAACAATTTGTGACTTGCTAATTAAGAGTGCCAAATTACAAAATTATAGGACAAATGAGACAAAAATTAGAATTTTTTTTATTCAAGGGCGAACCAAAAATTTCTTCAATTTTTTGTTAAAATTTGTAATTTTGGTAATTTTAACCGTAGAGCAACGAAATTTAGGGAAATTACTAGTTTTGCTTGTTTATTAAGAGTGCCAAATTGCAAAATTATAGGACAAACGAAACCAAAATTAGAATTTTTCGATTTAAGAGCGAACCAAAAATGTCTCCATTTATTTGTTAAAATAGAAATTGCTTGTAATTTTTATCGTGTAGCAACGAAATTTTCAGAGATGACTAGTTTTGACTTGTTTATTGAGAGTGCCAAATAACAAAATTATAGAACAAACGAGGCCAAAATTAGAATTTTTTATTTTAAAGCGAACCAAAAATGTCTCCATTTTTTTTGTTAAAATGTGTAATTCTAGTAATTTTAACCGTAGAGCAACGAAATTTAAGGAAATTACTAGTTTTGACTTGTTTATTAAGAGTCCTAAATTACAAACTTATTTAACAAACCAAACCAAAATAGAAATTTTTCGTTTTAGAGCAAACCAAAAATATCTTAATTTTTTTGTTAAAAAATTGTAAATCTGGTAATTTTAACCGTAGAGCAACGAATTTGAACAGGTTACAATTTTTGACTTGCTAATTAAGTACGACAAATTACAAAATTATACAACAAACGAGACAAAAATTAGAATTTTTGATTTTAGAGCGAAACAAAAAATTTTCAAATTTTTTGTAAAAATCTGTAATTTTGGTAATTTTAACCGTAGAGCAGCAAATGTATATTAAAAGTGCCTAATTACAAAATTATTGGACAAACCAAACAAAAATTCGAATTTTCATTTTAGAGCAAATTTAAATTTCTTATTTTTTCTTGATAAAATCTGTAATTTTGGTAATTTTAACCGTAGAACAACGAAATTTGGAGAAATTCCTAGTTTTAACCTGTTTATTAAGAGTCCCAAATTACAACATTGTAGAGCAAACAAAACAAAAATTAGAATTTTCTTTTTAAAGCGAACCAAAAATGTCTCCATTTATTTGTTAAAATAGAAATTGCTTGTAATTTTTATCGTGTAGCAACGAAATTTTCAGAGATGACTAGTTTTGACTTGTTTATTGAAAGTGCCAAATTACAAAATTATAGAACAAACGAGGCCAAAATTAGAATTTTTATTTTAGAGCAAATTACGATTTTTGAACAAAAATGCACGCGGTTTACCACAACAAATTATTTTACAAATATCTCCGAGTCCTGCCCTGATGGAGCAAATCGGAGTACTTTCCTAGTGTAATCTTCACCTTCTAATTGTTATTTCGTGCAGTTAATAATAATCGTTCCTCTTTCCAGGTTGTTCGAAGAGCACGGCGAGCTGTTAAATTTATTCGAAAAGTTCAAAGAACTGAAAACCAAAGAAGACCAAGCCAATAGTCTGGAATTAGCGGAACATGCAAGCACTGTCATGAATACTCTCGACGAAGGTATTAAAGGACTGGATAACCTGGACGCTTTCTTTGAATATTTGCACCAAGTCGGCGCTTCGCACCGACGGATACCTGGTTTTAAAGTGGAGTATTTTTGGGTGAGTTTCCATCGAATTTTCCCAACACCATTTTTCATTGTAAATCCCCCATTTCTGTTTGTAGAAAATAGAAAAACCTTTCTTGACTGCCGTCGAAACGACCCTTGGAGACCGTTACACCGAAAATGTGGAGAACATCTACAAAATCACGATAAAGTTCATCATCGAAACGTTGATAAAAGGATACGACAATGCCAATGCGACAACGTGAAAAACACCAGACTGAAGAAGAAAACATCACTGCTGTGCACACCTGTTTATAAACATAAAAAACCGAGTTAATTATGGTGAACCGACGTGTGGGTGGGTTTAGAGACTTATAGTGTCTTAGATATGTTATATGCTTATGTGCTTATGCCTTCCATTCGGTGAAATTAGGGTTTTAGTTGATAGTGTGGGCAGAATTTTATTTCGTTTAAACAAAGTTATGCAATGTTTAAGGGGGCGGAGACAATCACCAGTTGCATAACTTTGTTTTTTTTTATTCCTCAAATAGGTCAATTGAAAGTCAATTGTTTAAGAGACAAGTACCAATTTTTTAGTTTGTTAAAATGTCATGAACGTGTGTGGAGAGCCTTAAAATCATCATTATGATTATTATTATTACGTACTGTAAATATCAATATTAGTACTAAACACACAATACGTTTTTATATGATAAACTGATGATACAAATTGTTATTAATTGTGTATATTATTATACGTATAATGATATTGAAGATGTGTATTTTGTGCTACACATTATATGTATGTACTCATAGTATATTGTATGTATCATGTTCACCAACAAATCAGATTCATGTTAATCGTCTAAAAAATACTGTTATTTATGTATTATGATATATAGTTACATGTATTCTGCCTTTCATTATTCATTTAACAACTGGAAAACTCTTCTAAGAAAAGCGCAAAGGAATTGAATTCCAATATGATTGAATTTTTCAACAATGGAGTCTTTATCGCGCTTATTTAACTTTATTATTAATAGAAAATTTATAATAACCTCCTACTGATTTCTAAAAACGACTTTGCAATACAAAATTCAAATTACAAAAATATTCAATGATTTAAAATACAATTTCCGGAAACTTCTGTGAACCCGGCGCCTCCACCATAAGTGCGCAGTCCTTTAAAAGAAGTTTTGATCAAAAAGATATGGCAAGGAGGAATTTAAAGACGAAAGTGGAAAATCAAAGAAAGTTAAAGGTGAGTTCTAATACCCACTAATTAGTTTAAATAATTTTCTACTTGTGAATTGTTTCGTCCCTTCAGTGTTTCTTCATTCATTGTGGCAGGTAAAGCACTCTATAATCGTCTGTTAGGAGTTCTTCGATTGTCTATGAGATGTCGCTGTATTCACTTCTTAATTAAGGTCACTAGATCAAAGTTTCTGTTTTATAAAATTTTATTATTTTGATCCAGGCCGGTGTGTCCCGGGCCATGTCCACGCTGGGCCCGGTCCTGGATTCCAATGACGTCCTGAATTTGGATAACGTGGGGATGAATCCCATGCACGAGAAGAACTTGAACGTGGTGAAGAACTTGTCGAGGCGCAAGAGGTACAAGTTCTCCAAGATCCTGAGGGATATTACTAAGAATCGGAACTTGGGGATCAACGTGGCGCGGAATCTGTTTCTGAAGAAAGTGAGGAAGAAGTCGGGGGAGGCGCCGAAAACAAAGGAAGAACGCGCGAGTACGCCCAAGTTGGCGTGGTTGGAGTAAAATGATTTGTTGTAAAAATTTTGCACGTAGAATGTTAAATTATTACATTGATTTTCGTTTGAATTCTCGCATTTTTTGCTGTATTTAGGGAATTTCAAATGTTTTCATTTTGACACAAAATTGTTGACGTTTGAAAGTCAAGTTCAGACACACGTTTGCAAGGCGACTAGATAAATAATAAGTGAAGTTGACGAGTTAAAAATGGTGGATGCGCTGGGATAAAAGTGTCAAACATCAAATAGCTGTCAGTTCTGTCAATAAAAGAGCAAAATTTGTGTATTTTTACCAAATTCTAACGTTTTTACGCAATGACACACTTCGCTTTTTTGTTTCAACGAGATTTTAATTAAAATACTCAATTTAGAGCAAATCTATGGCAATCAAGAAACGACATACGTTTTACTGTCAAAATACTCCCATGGCCTGCTACTCTACGTGATTTTAAAATGATCGTTCTGTACCAAACCGTAAGGGAAATAAATCAAAATTTGTAAATTTGTGTTCACATTTTATTAGCTCGAACAGAATACATTCATAGTATAATTCAAAAAATACTTAATTAAGATACTCCTAATACATTTTACAATCTTCTGTTTAAATGTTAAACACTGTCGCCCTTGAACGAAATTTCGAATCCAAGAGTCTAATCCGCCTGACTGGGCCTTCCAGAATTGGATCCACAATGATTGACTCGAAACAAAAGAGAGCAACACGTGTTTTATCTGATAGTGATGGAAACAAATGTACACTCACCAGGGGTCTCCACCCCCTAGCTGTAGACGATGAGGGGCTCGAACTGTTGTCATCTGTTAACCTTTTGGAGATGTCTTTCAATTCACATCTCCTGGCCTAGTAGCCACGGGAACCCTAGATATCTGGAAAATGAGACACAAACACGAACAAAAGCAAATGCGAAAGAACAAAATAAACAAAAGTTACCCAGTAGATGCTAGCACTCAACATTTTCAAACCTGAAAGAGAAAAGAGTTAGAAACTTATCACTTTTGTAGAAACATCTCCAGGAACTTCTAAATCTAGAAACCGCCTGAGAGATTCTTGGACTCCTGGAGTATCTGCTCTGGAAACAGCTTCTTTTGGTCAGACCGGCCGGCCCTGGTGTAATGGGCGCAAGCGCTCCACAAGTGACCAAGGGAACTCTGCAGAACTCTGCTATCTGAAACAAAGAACACAACACAAAACAAATCAACAAAAATTAAAAAAGATACAAACCGGTGCTAGCACTCAACATTTCCAAACCTGAAAGAGAAAATAATTAAAAACTTATCGCTTTATTTGTGGGAACATCTCCGGGAACCTCGGAATCCAGGAATCGCCTGAGAAATCCTTGGACTCCTGCAGTTTCAGCTCTGGAAACAGCTTCTTTTGGTGACACCGGCCGGCCTTTCGGCCGGCCGGCCCTGGTGTAGTGGGCGCAAGCGCTCCACAAGTGACCAAGGGAACTCTGCAGAACTCTGCTATCTGAAACAAAGAACACAACACAAAACAAATCAACAAAAATTAAAAAAGGATACAAGTGGATGCTAGCACTCAACATTTTCAAACCTGAAAGAGAAAAGAGTTAGAAACTTATCACTTTTGTGGAAACATCTCCAGGAACTTCCAAATCCAGGAATCGCCTGAGAGATCCTCGGATTCCTGCAGTTTCTGCTATGGAAACAATTTCTTTTGGTGAGACCGGCCGGCCCGAAGGCCGGCCGACCCTGGTGTAGTGGGCGCAAGCGCTCCACAAGTGACCAAGGGAACCCTGCAGAACTCTGCTATCTGAAACAAAGAACACAACACAAAACAAATCAACAAAAATTAAAAAAGGATACAAGTGGGTGCTAGCAGTTAACATTTTCAAACCTAAAAGAGAAACGGTTAGAAACTTATCGCTTTATTTGAAGGCACATCTCCGGAAACTTCCAAATCCAGGAACCGCCTGAGAGATCCTCGGACTCCTGCAGTTTTTGCTCTGGAAACAATTTCTTTTAGTGAGACCGGCCGGCCCGAAGGCCGGCCGACCCTGGTGTAGTGGGCGCAAGCGCTCCACAAGTGACCAAGGGAACTCTGCAGAACTCTGCTATCTGAAACAAAGAACACAACACAAAACAAAACAACAAAAATTAAAAAAGATACAAACCGGTGCTAGCACTCAACATTTCCAAACCTGAAAGAGAAAATAATTAAAAACTTATCGCTTTATTTGTGGGAACATCTCCGGGAACCTCGGAATCCAGGAATCGCCTGAGAAATCCTTGGACTCCTGCAGTTTCAGCTCTGGAAACAGCTTCTTTTGGTGACACCGGCCGGCCGGCCCTGGTGTAGTGGGCGCAAGCGCTCCACAAGTGACCAAGGGAACTCTGCAGAACTCTGCTATCTGAAACAAAAACAACACAACACAAAACAAATCAACAAACCCATTGAGTGCTAGCACTCAACATTTCAAAACCTGAAAGAGAAACGGTTAGAAACTCAAACCTGTCGTCGACATCTTCAGCGTTGACAGCTCGACCTAGTGGACTGTGACGTTGTGGGCACTGGAATATCCTGCAGAATTCTAAAATCTGAAACGTATTACAGTTACATATTGGTGTTAGTCCCGTATTAGTACTCCGAAATGTTAGTTTCCCAATAGTTAGTTATGGTTAAAACCCCAATGTTACCAAATAATTGTTTTCATATTCCGATTTATTAATTGCGCACTTATTCTAAAACTTATTTTATAACTTACTTTCTAAACTTAGTTGCTTACTTAATTGCTAACTTAACTAACTTAACTAACTATACTAGGTACAGGAGAGCTCTGAAATAAAGACATACAAAAGACATTAATTATGAGGAAGAAGGAACACTGAAGAAAATTCTTCTCTGGAATACACCTGAAAGAAGCAGAAATTAGTGAAAATAATCAAGAATTCAGTTCTAAACAAGCTCTAAAAAGAAAAGTAGTAAAATGAAATGAGACTTGCTTGCTGGCCGGGGCGCTGAATCCTCGCATCCTGAAGGTCCTTCTGGAAGTTGACATCATGTCCTTCACTCCGATGATGACTGCTGCAATCTGTAACACTCAGAACATTAAAAACTTCTAGACGATCCCTGAAAAGGAAAGTAGTAATGAAAGGGGCTTGCTTGCTGGCCGGGGCGTTGAGTCGTCGCATCCTGAAGGTCCACCTGGAAGTCGAACTCCTGTCCTCCACGTCAATGACGGCTGCTCTCTGTAACATTCAGAACATTAAAAACTCCTAGACGAGCCCTGAAAAGGAATCTAGTGTAAATAAAATGACACTTGCTTGCTGGCCGGGGCGTTGAATCCTCGCACTCTTGAAGACGGTCCTGGAAGTCGAAGTCGTGTCCTCCACCTCGATGACGGCTGCTCTCTGTAACATTCAGAACATTAAAAACTCCTAGACGAGCCCTGAAAAGGAATCTAGTGTAAATAAAATGACACTTGCTTGCTGGCCGGGGCGTTGAATCCTCGCACTCTTGAAGACGGTCCTGGAAGTCGAAGTCGTGTCCTCCACCTCGATGACGGCTGCTCTCTGTAACATTCAGAACATTAAAAACTCCTAGACGAGCCCTGAAAAGGAATCTAGTATAAATAAAATGACACTTGCTTGCTGGCCGGGGCGTTGAATCCTCGCACTCTTGAAGACGGTCCTGGAAGTCGAAGTCGTGTCCTCCACCTCGATGACGGCTGCTCTCTGTAACATTCAGAACATTAAAAACTCCTAGACGAGCCCTGAAAAGGAATCTAGTGTAAATAAAATGACACTTGCTTGCTGGCCGGGGCGTTGAATCCTCGCACTCTTGAAGACGGTCCTGGAAGTCGAAGTCGTGTCCTCCACCTCGATGACGGCTGCTCTCTGTAACATTCAGAACATTAAAAACTCCTAGACGAGCCCTGAAAAGGAATCTAGTGTAAATAAAATGACACTTGCTTGCTGGCCGGGGCGTTGAATCCTCGCACTCTTGAAGACGGTCCTGGAAGTCGAAGTCGTGTCCTCCACCTCGATGACGGCTGCTCTCTGTAACATTCAGAACATTAAAAACTCCTAGACGAGCCCTGAAAAGGAATCTAGTGTAAATAAAATGACACTTGCTTGCTGGCCGGGGCGTTGAATCCTCGCACTCTTGAAGACGGTCCTGGAAGTCGAAGTCGTGTCCTCCACCTCGATGACGGCTGCTCTCTGTAACATTCAGAACATTAAAAACTCCTAGACGAGCCCTGAAAAGGAATCTAGTGTAAATAAAATGACACTTGCTTGCTGGCCGGGGCGTTGAATCCTCGCACTCTTGAAGACGGTCCTGGAAGTCGAAGTCGTGTCCTCCACCTCGATGACGGCTGCTCTCTGTAACATTCAGAACATTAAAAACTCCTAGACGAGCCCTGAAAAGGAATCTAGTATAAATAAAATGACACTTGCTTGCTGGCCGGGGCGTTGAATCCTCGCACTCTTGAAGACGGTCCTGGAAGTCGAAGTCGTGTCCTCCACCTCGATGACGGCTGCTCTCTGTAACATTCAGAACATTAAAAACTCCTAGACGAGCCCTGAAAAGGAATCTAGTGTAAATAAAATGACACTTGCTTGCTGGCCGGGGCGTTGAATCCTCGCACTCTTGAAGACGGTCCTGGAAGTCGAAGTCGTGTCCTCCACCTCGATGACGGCTGCTCTCTGTAACATTCAGAACATTAAAAACTCCTAGACGAGCCCTGAAAAGGAATCTAGTGTAAATAAAATGACACTTGCTTGCTGGCCGGGGCGTTGAATCCTCGCACTCTTGAAGACGGTCCTGGAAGTCGAAGTCGTGTCCTCCACCTCGATGACGGCTGCTCTCTGTAACATTCAGAACATTAAAAACTCCTAGACGAGCCCTGAAAAGGAATCTAGTGTAAATAAAATGACACTTGCTTGCTGGCCGGGGCGTTGAATCCTCGCACTCTTGAAGACGGTCCTGGAAGTCGAAGTCGTGTCCTCCACCTCGATGACGGCTGCTCTCTGTAACATTCAGAACATTAAAAACTCCTAGACGAGCCCTGAAAAGGAATCTAGTGTAAATAAAATGACACTTGCTTGCTGGCCGGGGCGTTGAATCCTCGCACTCTTGAAGACGGTCCTGGAAGTCGAAGTCGTGTCCTCCACCTCGATGACGGCTGCTCTCTGTAACATTCAGAACATTAAAAACTCCTAGACGAGCCCTGAAAAGGAATCTAGTGTAAATAAAATGACACTTGCTTGCTGGCCGGGGCGTTGAATCCTCGCACTCTTGAAGACGGTCCTGGAAGTCGAAGTCGTGTCCTCCACCTCGATGACGGCTGCTCTCTGTAACATTCAGAACATTAAAAACTCCTAGACGAGCCCTGAAAAGGAATCTAGTGTAAATAAAATGACACTTGCTTGCTGGCCGGGGCGTTGAATCCTCGCACTCTTGAAGACGGTCCTGGAAGTCGAAGTCGTGTCCTCCACCTCGATGACGGCTGCTCTCTGTAACATTCAGAACATTAAAAACTCCTAGACGAGCCCTGAAAAGGAATCTAGTGTAAATAAAATGACACTTGCTTGCTGGCCGGGGCGTTGAATCCTCGCACTCTTGAAGACGGTCCTGGAAGTCGAAGTCGTGTCCTCCACCTCGATGACGGCTGCTCTCTGTAACATTCAGAACATTAAAAACTCCTAGACGAGCCCTGAAAAGGAATCTAGTGTAAATAAAATGACGCTTGCTTGCTGGCCGGGGCGTTGAATCCTCGCACTCTTGAAGACGGTCCTGGAAGTCGAAGTCGTGTCCTCCACCTCGATGACGGCTGCTCTCTGTAACATTCAGAACATTAAAAACTCCTAGACGAGCCCTGAAAAGGAATCTAGTGTAAATAAAATGACACTTGCTTGCTGGCCGGGGCGTTGAATCCTCGCACTCTTGAAGACGGTCCTGGAAGTCGAAGTCGTGTCCTCCACCTCGATGACGGCTGCTCTCTGTAACATTCAGAACATTAAAAACTCCTAGACGAGCCCTGAAAAGGAATCTAGTGTAAATAAAATGACACTTGCTTGCTGGCCGGGGCGTTGAATCCTCGCACTCTTGAAGACGGTCCTGGAAGTCGAAGTCGTGTCCTCCACCTCGATGACGGCTGCTCTCTGTAACATTCAGAACATTAAAAACTCCTAGACGAGCCCTGAAAAGGAATCTAGTGTAAATAAAATGACACTTGCTTGCTGGCCGGGGCGTTGAATCCTCGCACTCTTGAAGACGGTCCTGGAAGTCGAAGTCGTGTCCTCCACCTCGATGACGGCTGCTCTCTGTAACATTCAGAACATTAAAAACTCCTAGACGAGCCCTGAAAAGGAATCTAGTGTAAATAAAATGACACTTGCTTGCTGGCCGGGGCGTTGAATCCTCGCACTCTTGAAGACGGTCCTGGAAGTCGAAGTCGTGTCCTCCACCTCGATGACGGCTGCTCTCTGTAACATTCAGAACATTAAAAACTCCTAGACGAGCCCTGAAAAGGAATCTAGTATAAATAAAATGACACTTGCTTGCTGGCCGGGGCGTTGAATCCTCGCACTCTTGAAGACGGTCCTGGAAGTCGAAGTCGTGTCCTCCACCTCGATGACGGCTGCTCTCTGTAACATTCAGAACATTAAAAACTCCTAGACGAGCCCTGAAAAGGAATCTAGTGTAAATAAAATGACACTTGCTTGCTGGCCGGGGCGTTGAATCCTCGCACTCTTGAAGACGGTCCTGGAAGTCGAAGTCGTGTCCTCCACCTCGATGACGGCTGCTCTCTGTAACATTCAGAACATTAAAAACTCCTAGACGAGCCCTGAAAAGGAATCTAGTGTAAATAAAATGACACTTGCTTGCTGGCCGGGGCGTTGAATCCTCGCACTCTTGAAGACGGTCCTGGAAGTCGAAGTCGTGTCCTCCACCTCGATGACGGCTGCTCTCTGTAACATTCAGAACATTAAAAACTCCTAGACGAGCCCTGAAAAGGAATCTAGTATAAATAAAATGACACTTGCTTGCTGGCCGGGGCGTTGAATCCTCGCACTCTTGAAGACGGTCCTGGAAGTCGAAGTCGTGTCCTCCACCTCGATGACGGCTGCTCTCTGTAACATTCAGAACATTAAAAACTCCTAGACGAGCCCTGAAAAGGAATCTAGTATAAATAAAATGACACTTGCTTGCTGGCCGGGGCGTTGAATCCTCGCACTCTTGAAGACGGTCCTGGAAGTCGAAGTCGTGTCCTCCACCTCGATGACGGCTGCTCTCTGTAACATTCAGAACATTAAAAACTCCTAGACGAGCCCTGAAAAGGAATCTAGTGTAAATAAAATGACACTTGCTTGCTGGCCGGGGCGTTGAATCCTCGCACTCTTGAAGACGGTCCTGGAAGTCGAAGTCGTGTCCTCCACCTCGATGACGGCTGCTCTCTGTAACATTCAGAACATTAAAAACTCCTAGACGAGCCCTGAAAAGGAATCTAGTGTAAATAAAATGACACTTGCTTGCTGGCCGGGGCGTTGAATCCTCGCACTCTTGAAGACGGTCCTGGAAGTCGAAGTCGTGTCCTCCACCTCGATGACGGCTGCTCTCTGTAACATTCAGAACATTAAAAACTCCTAGACGAGCCCTGAAAAGGAATCTAGTATAAATAAAATGACACTTGCTTGCTGGCCGGGGCGTTGAATCCTCGCACTCTTGAAGACGGTCCTGGAAGTCGAAGTCGTGTCCTCCACCTCGATGACGGCTGCTCTCTGTAACATTCAGAACATTAAAAACTCCTAGACGAGCCCTGAAAAGGAATCTAGTGTAAATAAAATGACACTTGCTTGCTGGCCGGGGCGTTGAATCCTCGCACTCTTGAAGACGGTCCTGGAAGTCGAAGTCGTGTCCTCCACCTCGATGACGGCTGCTCTCTGTAACATTCAGAACATTAAAAACTCCTAGACGAGCCCTGAAAAGGAATCTAGTGTAAATAAAATGACACTTGCTTGCTGGCCGGGGCGTTGAATCCTCGCACTCTTGAAGACGGTCCTGGAAGTCGAAGTCGTGTCCTCCACCTCGATGACGGCTGCTCTCTGTAACATTCAGAACATTAAAAACTCCTAGACGAGCCCTGAAAAGGAATCTAGTGTAAATAAAATGACACTTGCTTGCTGGCCGGGGCGTTGAATCCTCGCACTCTTGAAGACGGTCCTGGAAGTCGAAGTCGTGTCCTCCACCTCGATGACGGCTGCTCTCTGTAACATTCAGAACATTAAAAACTCCTAGACGAGCCCTGAAAAGGAATCTAGTGTAAATAAAATGACACTTGCTTGCTGGCCGGGGCGTTGAATCCTCGCACTCTTGAAGACGGTCCTGGAAGTCGAAGTCGTGTCCTCCACCTCGATGACGGCTGCTCTCTGTAACATTCAGAACATTAAAAACTCCTAGACGAGCCCTGAAAAGGAATCTAGTATAAATAAAATGACACTTGCTTGCTGGCCGGGGCGTTGAATCCTCGCACTCTTGAAGACGGTCCTGGAAGTCGAAGTCGTGTCCTCCACCTCGATGACGGCTGCTCTCTGTAACATTCAGAACATTAAAAACTCCTAGACGAGCCCTGAAAAGGAATCTAGTGTAAATAAAATGACACTTGCTTGCTGGCCGGGGCGTTGAATCCTCGCACTCTTGAAGACGGTCCTGGAAGTCGAAGTCGTGTCCTCCACCTCGATGACGGCTGCTCTCTGTAACATTCAGAACATTAAAAACTCCTAGACGAGCCCTGAAAAGGAATCTAGTGTAAATAAAATGACACTTGCTTGCTGGCCGGGGCGTTGAATCCTCGCACTCTTGAAGACGGTCCTGGAAGTCGAAGTCGTGTCCTCCACCTCGATGACGGCTGCTCTCTGTAACATTCAGAACATTAAAAACTCCTAGACGAGCCCTGAAAAGGAATCTAGTGTAAATAAAATGACACTTGCTTGCTGGCCGGGGCGTTGAATCCTCGCACTCTTGAAGACGGTCCTGGAAGTCGAAGTCGTGTCCTCCACCTCGATGACGGCTGCTCTCTGTAACATTCAGAACATTAAAAACTCCTAGACGAGCCCTGAAAAGGAATCTAGTGTAAATAAAATGACACTTGCTTGCTGGCCGGGGCGTTGAATCCTCGCACTCTTGAAGACGGTCCTGGAAGTCGAAGTCGTGTCCTCCACCTCGATGACGGCTGCTCTCTGTAACATTCAGAACATTAAAAACTCCTAGACGAGCCCTGAAAAGGAATCTAGTGTAAATAAAATGACACTTGCTTGCTGGCCGGGGCGTTGAATCCTCGCACTCTTGAAGACGGTCCTGGAAGTCGAAGTCGTGTCCTCCACCTCGATGACGGCTGCTCTCTGTAACATTCAGAACATTAAAAACTCCTAGACGAGCCCTGAAAAGGAATCTAGTATAAATAAAATGACACTTGCTTGCTGGCCGGGGCGTTGAATCCTCGCACTCTTGAAGACGGTCCTGGAAGTCGAAGTCGTGTCCTCCACCTCGATGACGGCTGCTCTCTGTAACATTCAGAACATTAAAAACTCCTAGACGAGCCCTGAAAAGGAATCTAGTGTAAATAAAATGACACTTGCTTGCTGGCCGGGGCGTTGAATCCTCGCACTCTTGAAGACGGTCCTGGAAGTCGAAGTCGTGTCCTCCACCTCGATGACGGCTGCTCTCTGTAACATTCAGAACATTAAAAACTCCTAGACGAGCCCTGAAAAGGAATCTAGTGTAAATAAAATGACACTTGCTTGCTGGCCGGGGCGTTGAATCCTCGCACTCTTGAAGACGGTCCTGGAAGTCGAAGTCGTGTCCTCCACCTCGATGACGGCTGCTCTCTGTAACATTCAGAACATTAAAAACTCCTAGACGAGCCCTGAAAAGGAATCTAGTGTAAATAAAATGACACTTGCTTGCTGGCCGGGGCGTTGAATCCTCGCACTCTTGAAGACGGTCCTGGAAGTCGAAGTCGTGTCCTCCACCTCGATGACGGCTGCTCTCTGTAACATTCAGAACATTAAAAACTCCTAGACGAGCCCTGAAAAGGAATCTAGTGTAAATAAAATGACACTTGCTTGCTGGCCGGGGCGTTGAATCCTCGCACTCTTGAAGACGGTCCTGGAAGTCGAAGTCGTGTCCTCCACCTCGATGACGGCTGCTCTCTGTAACATTCAGAACATTAAAAACTCCTAGACGAGCCCTGAAAAGGAATCTAGTGTAAATAAAATGACACTTGCTTGCTGGCCGGGGCGTTGAATCCTCGCACTCTTGAAGACGGTCCTGGAAGTCGAAGTCGTGTCCTCCACCTCGATGACGGCTGCTCTCTGTAACATTCAGAACATTAAAAACTCCTAGACGAGCCCTGAAAAGGAATCTAGTGTAAATAAAATGACACTTGCTTGCTGGCCGGGGCGTTGAATCCTCGCACTCTTGAAGACGGTCCTGGAAGTCGAAGTCGTGTCCTCCACCTCGATGACGGCTGCTCTCTGTAACATTCAGAACATTAAAAACTCCTAGACGAGCCCTGAAAAGGAATCTAGTGTAAATAAAATGACACTTGCTTGCTGGCCGGGGCGTTGAATCCTCGCACTCTTGAAGACGGTCCTGGAAGTCGAAGTCGTGTCCTCCACCTCGATGACGGCTGCTCTCTGTAACATTCAGAACATTAAAAACTCCTAGACGAGCCCTGAAAAGGAATCTAGTATAAATAAAATGACACTTGCTTGCTGGCCGGGGCGTTGAATCCTCGCACTCTTGAAGACGGTCCTGGAAGTCGAAGTCGTGTCCTCCACCTCGATGACGGCTGCTCTCTGTAACATTCAGAACATTAAAAACTCCTAGACGAGCCCTGAAAAGGAATCTAGTGTAAATAAAATGACACTTGCTTGCTGGCCGGGGCGTTGAATCCTCGCACTCTTGAAGACGGTCCTGGAAGTCGAAGTCGTGTCCTCCACCTCGATGACGGCTGCTCTCTGTAACATTCAGAACATTAAAAACTCCTAGACGAGCCCTGAAAAGGAATCTAGTGTAAATAAAATGACACTTGCTTGCTGGCCGGGGCGTTGAATCCTCGCACTCTTGAAGACGGTCCTGGAAGTCGAAGTCGTGTCCTCCACCTCGATGACGGCTGCTCTCTGTAACATTCAGAACATTAAAAACTCCTAGACGAGCCCTGAAAAGGAATCTAGTGTAAATAAAATGACACTTGCTTGCTGGCCGGGGCGTTGAATCCTCGCACTCTTGAAGACGGTCCTGGAAGTCGAAGTCGTGTCCTCCACCTCGATGACGGCTGCTCTCTGTAACATTCAGAACATTAAAAACTCCTAGACGAGCCCTGAAAAGGAATCTAGTATAAATAAAATGACACTTGCTTGCTGGCCGGGGCGTTGAATCCTCGCACTCTTGAAGACGGTCCTGGAAGTCGAAGTCGTGTCCTCCACCTCGATGACGGCTGCTCTCTGTAACATTCAGAACATTAAAAACTCCTAGACGAGCCCTGAAAAGGAATCTAGTGTAAATAAAATGACACTTGCTTGCTGGCCGGGGCGTTGAATCCTCGCACTCTTGAAGACGGTCCTGGAAGTCGAAGTCGTGTCCTCCACCTCGATGACGGCTGCTCTCTGTAACATTCAGAACATTAAAAACTCCTAGACGAGCCCTGAAAAGGAATCTAGTGTAAATAAAATGACACTTGCTTGCTGGCCGGGGCGTTGAATCCTCGCACTCTTGAAGACGGTCCTGGAAGTCGAAGTCGTGTCCTCCACCTCGATGACGGCTGCTCTCTGTAACATTCAGAACATTAAAAACTCCTAGACGAGCCCTGAAAAGGAATCTAGTGTAAATAAAATGACACTTGCTTGCTGGCCGGGGCGTTGAATCCTCGCACTCTTGAAGACGGTCCTGGAAGTCGAAGTCGTGTCCTCCACCTCGATGACGGCTGCTCTCTGTAACATTCAGAACATTAAAAACTCCTAGACGAGCCCTGAAAAGGAATCTAGTGTAAATAAAATGACACTTGCTTGCTGGCCGGGGCGTTGAATCCTCGCACTCTTGAAGACGGTCCTGGAAGTCGAAGTCGTGTCCTCCACCTCGATGACGGCTGCTCTCTGTAACATTCAGAACATTAAAAACTCCTAGACGAGCCCTGAAAAGGAATCTAGTATAAATAAAATGACACTTGCTTGCTGGCCGGGGCGTTGAATCCTCGCACTCTTGAAGACGGTCCTGGAAGTCGAAGTCGTGTCCTCCACCTCGATGACGGCTGCTCTCTGTAACATTCAGAACATTAAAAACTCCTAGACGAGCCCTGAAAAGGAATCTAGTGTAAATAAAATGACACTTGCTTGCTGGCCGGGGCGTTGAATCCTCGCACTCTTGAAGACGGTCCTGGAAGTCGAAGTCGTGTCCTCCACCTCGATGACGGCTGCTCTCTGTAACATTCAGAACATTAAAAACTCCTAGACGAGCCCTGAAAAGGAATCTAGTGTAAATAAAATGACACTTGCTTGCTGGCCGGGGCGTTGAATCCTCGCACTCTTGAAGACGGTCCTGGAAGTCGAAGTCGTGTCCTCCACCTCGATGACGGCTGCTCTCTGTAACATTCAGAACATTAAAAACTCCTAGACGAGCCCTGAAAAGGAATCTAGTGTAAATAAAATGACACTTGCTTGCTGGCCGGGGCGTTGAATCCTCGCACTCTTGAAGACGGTCCTGGAAGTCGAAGTCGTGTCCTCCACCTCGATGACGGCTGCTCTCTGTAACATTCAGAACATTAAAAACTCCTAGACGAGCCCTGAAAAGGAATCTAGTATAAATAAAATGACACTTGCTTGCTGGCCGGGGCGTTGAATCCTCGCACTCTTGAAGACGGTCCTGGAAGTCGAAGTCGTGTCCTCCACCTCGATGACGGCTGCTCTCTGTAACATTCAGAACATTAAAAACTCCTAGACGAGCCCTGAAAAGGAATCTAGTGTAAATAAAATGACACTTGCTTGCTGGCCGGGGCGTTGAATCCTCGCACTCTTGAAGACGGTCCTGGAAGTCGAAGTCGTGTCCTCCACCTCGATGACGGCTGCTCTCTGTAACATTCAGAACATTAAAAACTCCTAGACGAGCCCTGAAAAGGAATCTAGTGTAAATAAAATGACACTTGCTTGCTGGCCGGGGCGTTGAATCCTCGCACTCTTGAAGACGGTCCTGGAAGTCGAAGTCGTGTCCTCCACCTCGATGACGGCTGCTCTCTGTAACATTCAGAACATTAAAAACTCCTAGACGAGCCCTGAAAAGGAATCTAGTATAAATAAAATGACACTTGCTTGCTGGCCGGGGCGTTGAATCCTCGCACTCTTGAAGACGGTCCTGGAAGTCGAAGTCGTGTCCTCCACCTCGATGACGGCTGCTCTCTGTAACATTCAGAACATTAAAAACTCCTAGACGAGCCCTGAAAAGGAATCTAGTGTAAATAAAATGACACTTGCTTGCTGGCCGGGGCGTTGAATCCTCGCACTCTTGAAGACGGTCCTGGAAGTCGAAGTCGTGTCCTCCACCTCGATGACGGCTGCTCTCTGTAACATTCAGAACATTAAAAACTCCTAGACGAGCCCTGAAAAGGAATCTAGTGTAAATAAAATGACACTTGCTTGCTGGCCGGGGCGTTGAATCCTCGCACTCTTGAAGACGGTCCTGGAAGTCGAAGTCGTGTCCTCCACCTCGATGACGGCTGCTCTCTGTAACATTCAGAACATTAAAAACTCCTAGACGAGCCCTGAAAAGGAATCTAGTGTAAATAAAATGACACTTGCTTGCTGGCCGGGGCGTTGAATCCTCGCACTCTTGAAGACGGTCCTGGAAGTCGAAGTCGTGTCCTCCACCTCGATGACGGCTGCTCTCTGTAACATTCAGAACATTAAAAACTCCTAGACGAGCCCTGAAAAGGAATCTAGTGTAAATAAAATGACACTTGCTTGCTGGCCGGGGCGTTGAATCCTCGCACTCTTGAAGACGGTCCTGGAAGTCGAAGTCGTGTCCTCCACCTCGATGACGGCTGCTCTCTGTAACATTCAGAACATTAAAAACTCCTAGACGAGCCCTGAAAAGGAATCTAGTATAAATAAAATGACACTTGCTTGCTGGCCGGGGCGTTGAATCCTCGCACTCTTGAAGACGGTCCTGGAAGTCGAAGTCGTGTCCTCCACCTCGATGACGGCTGCTCTCTGTAACATTCAGAACATTAAAAACTCCTAGACGAGCCCTGAAAAGGAATCTAGTGTAAATAAAATGACACTTGCTTGCTGGCCGGGGCGTTGAATCCTCGCACTCTTGAAGACGGTCCTGGAAGTCGAAGTCGTGTCCTCCACCTCGATGACGGCTGCTCTCTGTAACATTCAGAACATTAAAAACTCCTAGACGAGCCCTGAAAAGGAATCTAGTGTAAATAAAATGACACTTGCTTGCTGGCCGGGGCGTTGAATCCTCGCACTCTTGAAGACGGTCCTGGAAGTCGAAGTCGTGTCCTCCACCTCGATGACGGCTGCTCTCTGTAACATTCAGAACATTAAAAACTCCTAGACGAGCCCTGAAAAGGAATCTAGTGTAAATAAAATGACACTTGCTTGCTGGCCGGGGCGTTGAATCCTCGCACTCTTGAAGACGGTCCTGGAAGTCGAAGTCGTGTCCTCCACCTCGATGACGGCTGCTCTCTGTAACATTCAGAACATTAAAAACTCCTAGACGAGCCCTGAAAAGGAATCTAGTGTAAATAAAATGACACTTGCTTGCTGGCCGGGGCGTTGAATCCTCGCACTCTTGAAGACGGTCCTGGAAGTCGAAGTCGTGTCCTCCACCTCGATGACGGCTGCTCTCTGTAACATTCAGAACATTAAAAACTCCTAGACGAGCCCTGAAAAGGAATCTAGTATAAATAAAATGACACTTGCTTGCTGGCCGGGGCGTTGAATCCTCGCACTCTTGAAGACGGTCCTGGAAGTCGAAGTCGTGTCCTCCACCTCGATGACGGCTGCTCTCTGTAACATTCAGAACATTAAAAACTCCTAGACGAGCCCTGAAAAGGAATCTAGTGTAAATAAAATGACACTTGCTTGCTGGCCGGGGCGTTGAATCCTCGCACTCTTGAAGACGGTCCTGGAAGTCGAAGTCGTGTCCTCCACCTCGATGACGGCTGCTCTCTGTAACATTCAGAACATTAAAAACTCCTAGACGAGCCCTGAAAAGGAATCTAGTGTAAATAAAATGACACTTGCTTGCTGGCCGGGGCGTTGAATCCTCGCACTCTTGAAGACGGTCCTGGAAGTCGAAGTCGTGTCCTCCACCTCGATGACGGCTGCTCTCTGTAACATTCAGAACATTAAAAACTCCTAGACGAGCCCTGAAAAGGAATCTAGTATAAATAAAATGACACTTGCTTGCTGGCCGGGGCGTTGAATCCTCGCACTCTTGAAGACGGTCCTGGAAGTCGAAGTCGTGTCCTCCACCTCGATGACGGCTGCTCTCTGTAACATTCAGAACATTAAAAACTCCTAGACGAGCCCTGAAAAGGAATCTAGTGTAAATAAAATGACACTTGCTTGCTGGCCGGGGCGTTGAATCCTCGCACTCTTGAAGACGGTCCTGGAAGTCGAAGTCGTGTCCTCCACCTCGATGACGGCTGCTCTCTGTAACATTCAGAACATTAAAAACTCCTAGACGAGCCCTGAAAAGGAATCTAGTGTAAATAAAATGACACTTGCTTGCTGGCCGGGGCGTTGAATCCTCGCACTCTTGAAGACGGTCCTGGAAGTCGAAGTCGTGTCCTCCACCTCGATGACGGCTGCTCTCTGTAACATTCAGAACATTAAAAACTCCTAGACGAGCCCTGAAAAGGAATCTAGTGTAAATAAAATGACACTTGCTTGCTGGCCGGGGCGTTGAATCCTCGCACTCTTGAAGACGGTCCTGGAAGTCGAAGTCGTGTCCTCCACCTCGATGACGGCTGCTCTCTGTAACATTCAGAACATTAAAAACTCCTAGACGAGCCCTGAAAAGGAATCTAGTGTAAATAAAATGACACTTGCTTGCTGGCCGGGGCGTTGAATCCTCGCACTCTTGAAGACGGTCCTGGAAGTCGAAGTCGTGTCCTCCACCTCGATGACGGCTGCTCTCTGTAACATTCAGAACATTAAAAACTCCTAGACGAGCCCTGAAAAGGAATCTAGTGTAAATAAAATGACACTTGCTTGCTGGCCGGGGCGTTGAATCCTCGCACTCTTGAAGACGGTCCTGGAAGTCGAAGTCGTGTCCTCCACCTCGATGACGGCTGCTCTCTGTAACATTCAGAACATTAAAAACTCCTAGACGAGCCCTGAAAAGGAATCTAGTGTAAATAAAATGACACTTGCTTGCTGGCCGGGGCGTTGAATCCTCGCACTCTTGAAGACGGTCCTGGAAGTCGAAGTCGTGTCCTCCACCTCGATGACGGCTGCTCTCTGTAACATTCAGAACATTAAAAACTCCTAGACGAGCCCTGAAAAGGAATCTAGTGTAAATAAAATGACACTTGCTTGCTGGCCGGGGCGTTGAATCCTCGCACTCTTGAAGACGGTCCTGGAAGTCGAAGTCGTGTCCTCCACCTCGATGACGGCTGCTCTCTGTAACATTCAGAACATTAAAAACTCCTAGACGAGCCCTGAAAAGGAATCTAGTGTAAATAAAATGACACTTGCTTGCTGGCCGGGGCGTTGAATCCTCGCACTCTTGAAGACGGTCCTGGAAGTCGAAGTCGTGTCCTCCACCTCGATGACGGCTGCTCTCTGTAACATTCAGAACATTAAAAACTCCTAGACGAGCCCTGAAAAGGAATCTAGTATAAATAAAATGACACTTGCTTGCTGGCCGGGGCGTTGAATCCTCGCACTCTTGAAGACGGTCCTGGAAGTCGAAGTCGTGTCCTCCACCTCGATGACGGCTGCTCTCTGTAACATTCAGAACATTAAAAACTCCTAGACGAGCCCTGAAAAGGAATCTAGTGTAAATAAAATGACACTTGCTTGCTGGCCGGGGCGTTGAATCCTCGCACTCTTGAAGACGGTCCTGGAAGTCGAAGTCGTGTCCTCCACCTCGATGACGGCTGCTCTCTGTAACATTCAGAACATTAAAAACTCCTAGACGAGCCCTGAAAAGGAATCTAGTGTAAATAAAATGACACTTGCTTGCTGGCCGGGGCGTTGAATCCTCGCACTCTTGAAGACGGTCCTGGAAGTCGAAGTCGTGTCCTCCACCTCGATGACGGCTGCTCTCTGTAACATTCAGAACATTAAAAACTCCTAGACGAGCCCTGAAAAGGAATCTAGTGTAAATAAAATGACACTTGCTTGCTGGCCGGGGCGTTGAATCCTCGCACTCTTGAAGACGGTCCTGGAAGTCGAAGTCGTGTCCTCCACCTCGATGACGGCTGCTCTCTGTAACATTCAGAACATTAAAAACTCCTAGACGAGCCCTGAAAAGGAATCTAGTGTAAATAAAATGACACTTGCTTGCTGGCCGGGGCGTTGAATCCTCGCACTCTTGAAGACGGTCCTGGAAGTCGAAGTCGTGTCCTCCACCTCGATGACGGCTGCTCTCTGTAACATTCAGAACATTAAAAACTCCTAGACGAGCCCTGAAAAGGAATCTAGTGTAAATAAAATGACACTTGCTTGCTGGCCGGGGCGTTGAATCCTCGCACTCTTGAAGACGGTCCTGGAAGTCGAAGTCGTGTCCTCCACCTCGATGACGGCTGCTCTCTGTAACATTCAGAACATTAAAAACTCCTAGACGAGCCCTGAAAAGGAATCTAGTGTAAATAAAATGACACTTGCTTGCTGGCCGGGGCGTTGAATCCTCGCACTCTTGAAGACGGTCCTGGAAGTCGAAGTCGTGTCCTCCACCTCGATGACGGCTGCTCTCTGTAACATTCAGAACATTAAAAACTCCTAGACGAGCCCTGAAAAGGAATCTAGTGTAAATAAAATGACACTTGCTTGCTGGCCGGGGCGTTGAATCCTCGCACTCTTGAAGACGGTCCTGGAAGTCGAAGTCGTGTCCTCCACCTCGATGACGGCTGCTCTCTGTAACATTCAGAACATTAAAAACTCCTAGACGAGCCCTGAAAAGGAATCTAGTGTAAATAAAATGACACTTGCTTGCTGGCCGGGGCGTTGAATCCTCGCACTCTTGAAGACGGTCCTGGAAGTCGAAGTCGTGTCCTCCACCTCGATGACGGCTGCTCTCTGTAACATTCAGAACATTAAAAACTCCTAGACGAGCCCTGAAAAGGAATCTAGTATAAATAAAATGACACTTGCTTGCTGGCCGGGGCGTTGAATCCTCGCACTCTTGAAGACGGTCCTGGAAGTCGAAGTCGTGTCCTCCACCTCGATGACGGCTGCTCTCTGTAACATTCAGAACATTAAAAACTCCTAGACGAGCCCTGAAAAGGAATCTAGTGTAAATAAAATGACACTTGCTTGCTGGCCGGGGCGTTGAATCCTCGCACTCTTGAAGACGGTCCTGGAAGTCGAAGTCGTGTCCTCCACCTCGATGACGGCTGCTCTCTGTAACATTCAGAACATTAAAAACTCCTAGACGAGCCCTGAAAAGGAATCTAGTGTAAATAAAATGACACTTGCTTGCTGGCCGGGGCGTTGAATCCTCGCACTCTTGAAGACGGTCCTGGAAGTCGAAGTCGTGTCCTCCACCTCGATGACGGCTGCTCTCTGTAACATTCAGAACATTAAAAACTCCTAGACGAGCCCTGAAAAGGAATCTAGTGTAAATAAAATGACACTTGCTTGCTGGCCGGGGCGTTGAATCCTCGCACTCTTGAAGACGGTCCTGGAAGTCGAAGTCGTGTCCTCCACCTCGATGACGGCTGCTCTCTGTAACATTCAGAACATTAAAAACTCCTAGACGAGCCCTGAAAAGGAATCTAGTGTAAATAAAATGACACTTGCTTGCTGGCCGGGGCGTTGAATCCTCGCACTCTTGAAGACGGTCCTGGAAGTTGAAGTCGTGTCCTCCACCTCGATGACGGCTGCTTTCTGTAACATTCAGAACATTAAAAACTCCTAGACGAGCCCTGAAAAGGAATCTAGTATAAATAAAATGACACTTGCTTGCTGGCCGGGGCGTTGAATCCTCGCACTCTTGAAGATGTCCTGAAAGTCGACATCCTGTTGAATTCTAAAATCTGAAACATATTACGTTATACATATTCGTGTTAGTCGTTAACAATTGTCCAGAATGTTAGTTCCCAACAGTTAGATCTGGTTAAAAGATTCCAATTACAAAATATTATTTGCGCACCTATTACATTTTGATTGTCTAAACTTATTTTATAACTTATTCTAAATCTTATTTTATAACTTACTTGCTAAACTTACGTGCTAAACTACTTGCTAACTTAACTAACTATACTAGGTACAGGCGAGCTCTGAAATTAAGAAATTAATTAAAACTAGGAAAAAAACACGGATGAAAGTGGAACTGAAATTTCCTTGAAGTTGTTGTCATCTTCACCAGAACACATCTAAAACAAACAGAAATTAATCAAATGAGCCAAAAAGTGAGTTCATCCAGTTCTAAATGAAGTTGAACGCTAGCACCCACGTCGTTCCTTGAAATCCTGTCATCCTCATCGAACTCTGCTACAATCTAAAACATTCAAAACATTAAAAACCTCTTTGCAAGTCCCTGAAACAAAAAGAAATTAGTTAAAATAAACAAGAAATTTGTTGAGGACGATGGAGTTGAGTGCTAGCACCCACGAAGATGTTCCTTGAAGTCCTCCACCTTGAAGTCTGCTACAATCTAAAACATAAAAAACATTAAAAACTTCTTAACAATTCCTGAAAGAAAGAGAAATGAATTAGAGCGTTGCGACGTTGAGTGCTAGCACCACTGAAGAAATCCAGGCCTGTTCCATCCATCCATTGTTGCATTTTCGCTCCATCCATCCAGTTCCCGAAAGTAATCTGAAATAAACAAATTGAAATCAAACTTCTCAAATAAGCCGCGCACTGAATAACATTTAAACACAGTTAACTTTAAACAAAAGCGAAATTGTTACAACTAATAAACTAACGCGAAATGTGTCTAAACCGCAACGTCCCTAAATAAACCATTACTAATACTCACCCTGCAACAGTTCAATTCCAAAGTCGCTTTATTCCTCACAAACACGTCTGTCTTCGACAAGAACCACTGCACAACTGCCCTTCCAACTAATTAAATACGTGCGATTACGTGATTAATAAAAACTCTTTCACGTCATTACCAAAAAATTAATTGATGCAGACAAAGGCTTCGACACTTGATCAAGTAATTAAATGGGATTACGTGATTATCTAACCGTTTTTCTTATTGTGCAAAAAATTGTTCGCTAACAAAGGCCCGACTGCACTCCCAAAATCATGAAATTTAAAAGGGAATAAACCGAATGTTTTGTAGAAATTACTGTAGCTATCCACTTTTAAACAAAAGCAATATTGTTTAAACTATTAAACGAAAAGTTCGGAGAAACTAATACGAAATGAAAATGTCTAAATTGAAACGGTTCTAAGTAAACTATCTGTTAGCAATACCCTGCAACTATTCAATTTCAAAAGCGCGAAATTAAAAAGAAATAAACCCGACATTTCCCGTAAATTACTGTTTCTATCCACTAGAGAAGTTAAGTTAAAGCTATATCAACTAAGCTGCGCATCGAATTACGCTTAAGCACGTCTTATTTTAAACAAGAAGTAGAATTTTAAAACTTATGAATGAAAAGTTTCGCGAAATATTTCTGCCCTGCGTGGTTCTTAAATAAACTCATTTAGCACCTACCTTTTTCAATTCAAATCCTAAAACGGCACAATTTCACTTCACATGCACAAACACATCCGACTCCTCCAAGTAGCACCGCTCAACTAATTAAACAAAGTGATAAGGTCATTACGAAACCTCGGAAAAAACTGCCCTTCGCGTTTATTCGTCGGTGAATTAAGACCGCCCCATTGTTGTCATTATTTTTGCGCGAAAATTCAAATAAATGTGCGAAATCCTAGTTCTCGAAGAAATTTCGACTAATGTGAGACGACGACTCGAAATTCGACTGTAACTTGCATAATAGCCAACTGTATTGTTGGTTGCCTGCTTTACGGGCAATTTTTGTGAACATAAATATTTGGTCGACTTTAAAACTAAAAGATTTTTATTATTCTGCATAATATCTTATTCTATTTATACTATGCATCATTTAGCAAACTCAATATTTTAGAAGTTTTTTTTTTGTCGTTTTTTTTTCTCAAAAAAATTTAAAGATTTGAACTTCAAAAATTTCGATCGATCCAAAGATTCTGACAAAAACATTAAAAAAATATATAAGAATCTTCTTCGTGGACACTAATAAATCCAACCCAAAATCCCAAATTCTGGCGCGCCATCGCATCCATAAAACTCACTGGAAAACATTCCCAAATTAATCATCTTTCATGTTCCCATCCAATTTGAACAACAATTTCCAACCACAAATCGATTCCCTCCCTATTATATTCTGATGTCAATCGTTCCAAACAAGCTCGAAAAGTCGTGATTTTATTATTCTATCGACCAAACACATTTTTTCTTTATTGCAAACTGCATTTTAAAACTTCTTTGTTCAGTCCAATCATGAAAGAACCACGAAGTAGCACCCGCGAACAAATCCTCAACAAAACAACAAAGTTTTCTTATTTCAAAAATTGGAGCGAGAGTACCATAGCGCAACTTTGTACAGTTTCGAAAATTCGTTCTTTCGAACCCGAAGAAATCATCCTCGGGGGGACAAACGACCAGACGAGTTACGTGTATTTCATTACTGAAGGAAGTTGTAGAGTAGTTGAGTGTGTGACTTTCTTCATGAAAACAAAAAAGAAACAGCGCGCGAAGAAGTGTTTTGTTGACGTATGATAAACATTTTCTTTTTCTCTTTTTTTTAATGTCAATTTTAGGTATGTGCTTTAAATGAACTGTCGTGTTTCAACATCGGCGAAAACTTGGAAAATCGGCAGATTGTAGCAGTCACTCGTACCAACTGTCTTATGATTCCGTTTTACTGGCTTTTGGAGAACAATGAAGCGAATATTTGGGTGCGAATGCGGCAGTTTCTCAATTGGAATGTTCCCAAAACTGAGAATATTGTGAGAATTCTGAGAAACGAGCAGAAATGGCGCGTGCGAAAACAGAAGCTGGTTGAGACAACATTGAAGAGAAACGTTGGAAATATTCAGTTCTACGAAGTTCCTTATAGTCTCAAAGTAGTGTATTGAATTGTGCGGTAGTAAAACGATCCATTACTCACTCATTTGAAATAGGTTATTACTTTTTTTTAATGTTTTAATTGCAATGAACACGATTGTGGATAAAATATTGTAATCCATTCGAGTATAATGGCTTTTATTCTCTTGGTCTGCGTGAATAAGATGTGCCATTATCCTCTTTATAATAAATATCAATTAGACTTAAATCAAACATAATAGTAGATTTTGTTATACGGCAGAAAATTGGTACTTTTTGTCGAGCAGAATTGCCACTTTTCGGCCAAATAACAAATACTACTTTTTCTCCAAACGTTAAATTCAGTTCCACGACCGACAATGAGTGAACGCAAATTGAACTAAAACTAGTTGTCCTTGATGACATTTATTGTGAAAAATATTGGTTTCAAAGAGTTTCAAAGTTAAGATCGTGCAAGTGCCATACAAAATGTAAGTCTCAAATAGTAGCCGTCACAAAAAGTACTTTTTCTGCCTAGGCAGCAAAAGTGTTTCCATGTCAACGAGCGCTTTTCATTACTTATAACAAAACTGCCTACTTTACTGTCGAAAAACGACTAAAAAATAGTGACTTTTTGTGACGTTTGGAGAAAAAATATGTTATGGAACATGTTAAAACTCAATAGATATTTTACATTGTTTCTTCTTTCGAATCCGGGTGGACTTCTTACGAATAGATTCATTGTCGGCGATTAAAAGAACTTACTCAGACGAGTTTTAGTGCTACAGCTATGAAATTTAGGGAAATTACTAGTTTTTCATCGTTTATTCATTCTGCCGAATTGCAACATTGTAGATCAAAAGAGACAAATTTTATAAATTTGTATTTTCAAGACGAAGCTGAAAAATGAAAAATCCTCCCTTAAACATGGTAATTTTGGTAATTTTAGTGCTACAGTTATGACATTTGGGGGATTTATTAGTTTTTAATCGTATATTAATTCTGCCAAATTGCAACATTGTAAATTGAAAGACACAAATTTTAGAAATTTTTTTATTTCCAAGGCCAAGCCGAAATATGAGAAATCCTCTTAAAATTCGTAATTTTGGTAATTTTAGTGCTACAACTCTGAAATTTGGGGGAATTGCTAGTTTTCGATCGTTTATAAACTCTGCGAAATTGCAAAATTTTAGATCAAACAACACAAATTTTAGAAATTTTTATTTTCAAGGCGAAGCCGAAATATGATGAACCCTTGCTTAAAATTCGTAATTTTGGTAATTTTACTGCTAGAACTCTGAAATTTGGGAAAATTGCTAGTTTTTGATCGTTTATTAACTCAGCGCAGTTGCAAAATTTTAGGTCAAACTGTCAAACACGGAATTTAGGAATTGTTATTTTCAAGGCGAAGCTGAAATATGAGAAATCCTCCCTTAAAATTAGTAATTTTGGTAATTTTAGTGCTACAGTTATGAAATTTGGGGAAATTATTAGTTTTTAATCGTATATTAATTCTGACAAATTGCAACATTGTAGATTGAAAGACACAAATTTTAGAAATTTTTATTTCCAAGGCGAAGCCGAAATATGAGAAATCCTCCCTTAAAATTCATAATTTTGGTAATTTTAGTGCTACAGCTGTGAAATTTGGGGAAATTATTAGCTTTTCATCGTTTATTCATTCTGCCAAATTGCAACATTGTCGATCAAGACAGAAATTTTTATTTTCAAGGCGAAGCTGAAATATGAGAAATCCTCCCTTAAAAATTGGTAATTTTATTGCTACAGCTATGAAATTTAGGGAAATTACTAGTTTTCGATCGTTTATTAACTGTGCCAAATTGCAACATTGTAGATCAAAAGACACAAATTTTAGAAATTTTTATTTTCAAGGCAAAGCTGAAATATGAGAAATCCTCCCTTATAATTCGTAACTTTGGTAATTTTAGTGCTACAACTATGAAATTTGAGAAAATCACTAGTTTTTAATTGATTATTAACTCTGACAAATTGCAACATTGTAGATCGAAAGACACAAATTTTAGAAATTTTTATTTTAAAGGGAAAGTTGAAAATTGAGAAATCCTTCCTTAAAATTCGTAATTTTGGTAATTTTAGTGCTACAGCTGTGAAATTTGGGGAAATTATTAGCTTTTGGTCATTTATTCATTCTGTCAAATTGCAACATTGTAGATCAAAAGACACATATTTTAGAAATATTTATTTCCAAGACGAAGCTGCAATATGGGTAATCGTCCCTTAAAATTCGTAATTTTGCTATTTTTAGTGCTACAGCTATGAAATTTTGGGAAATTGCTAGTTTTCGAATGTTTGGGTGCGAATGCGACAGTTTCTGAATTGGAATGTCCCCAAAACTGAGAATATTGTGAGAATTCTGAGAAACGTGCGGAAACAGAAGTTGGTTGAGACAACATTGAAGAGAAACGTCGGAAATATTCAGTTCTACGACGTCCCTTATAGTCTCAAAGTGGTGTATTGAATACAGTGCGGTAGTAAAATGATCCATTACTCACTCATTTGAGACAGATTATTACGTTTTTTTAATGTTTTAATTGCATTGAACACGGTTGTGGATAAAATGTTGTATTACATTCGAGAATGATGATGGCTTTTATTCTTTTGGTCTGCGTGAGTAAGATGTGCCATTATCCTCTTTATAATAAATATCTATTAGACTTAAATCAAACATAAAATATATTATAGAACACGTTAAAACTCAATAGTCATTTTACAATGTTTCTATAATTCTCTTCTTTCGAATTCTGGTGGAGCTCCTACGAATAGATCCATTGTCGACGCTAAAACCAAACAATTAAATCGATCCTAGACACGACTAAAAAACTTACTCAGATGAGTCGGAAGTCTCGGACACAACAACGTGGTTTTGCCTCGAGGATCTGCGTTTTACGGAAGAACTACTAGTTATAATATTGTTTAAATCAAAATTTAGTGGTAATACTCGTTCATCGATTCTGCAATCTTCCAAAACAATGATATTATTACTTTCATGTCGGTTTTTCCTCCGTTTAATTTGTGTCGGCTTCTTCATTTTATCATTTTTCTCTTTTCCTTCAACTATTAATTGAGTTAATGATTTTCTGCAACACTTCTAATACTCACGTGATGTTCGGTGGCGCGCTTCTTCTTTATCTTTGGTTTGTCCTATTAGAATAATGTTAATTCCTCAATTTTTACATGTTGTGTACTTACTTGATGACCGTCTTGGACGTTTCTCTTCCGGCGCTTCGTTTTCAGTACTGAAATTCGGAGGAAAACTGAATTAACGGTTAGAATCGTTCAGAGAACTTACTTTGATTTGCTTCTTTTTGAACTGGACGTCGAGTCGATAGAGATGTTCTCTACTTCCGACTAGAAAATTTAGGAGTAGAGACGTTTTTAAATGGCGAAAACTTACCTCCAAACTGCTTTCGGTAATCGAAGGTAACGGTGTCTCATTAATGCGATGCCTTTGCAAAAGAACCACGCATTCTTTTGTGGGTTTTTTAGGCGTGATTGTCTTGTCCTGGATTGCTAAATTAAAGTAATTTGAATCAATCTAGATTTCAAAACTGAGAGAATCAAAGGAGAGGCTAAAGGAACTAAGAGGGCAAAAAGACTTAAAGGACTAAAACTAAAAAGTACAGAAATCAAAGAAACTAAATGAGAACTACCGGAGTTAAAAGAGCCGAAGAAAAACGAAGGAAACGAGCCAAAGGAAGCACATAGAGACAAAAAAATAAATAAAGAAAAAAGAAGTGAGTTAATAGAGCTAGAAGATGGAGCAAATGGAATCAAAAGAATTAAACAAGAAAAGCACAATTAAACTTACTAGAATTATGTCCTTCATTAGTCTGATTAGTTTCATTGATCGATTTCGCCTGACGGGCGTTCAACATTCGAAGTAATTTTTCTAATAAACGCTTCGACATGTTATCAGAAATGTTCTACGATAGAAAATAACAGTTAACAGACTTTACTCTTCAGAATTCTCACCTCTAAGCACATTTCTCCATGCTCTATTAATTCCGAAATATTATTCGTGCCTTTCAAATCCAACCGAGACAACAATTTGACTAGTATCGGTACGATTCGATCACCGGGATGCTCCGAAATTTTCCTATAAATATCAAGGCACAGGTTTCCACGTTCGTCCTAAAAAATTGGTAAAAGTATTGTGGGTAATTCCGTGGCCACACCAACCTGATCTAAATTAATGTTCATCACTGCTGAAATGAACGCCACTACTTGATTAACGTCTATAGAGACCAGGGGGCTTGTCTTTGGGGCCCGAACAATATTAGTGAACGTGGGGATGATAGCATCCTTAATAACGCGTCCGGAGCTTTTGTACTTTATGTATTGTTGAATGTGCATGCCCAAGTACGCATGCAGTCGCCGATCGTTTTTTTCTATAATCAAGAAATGAGTTTTTTGCCTGGAAATAACGGAAAACCACGCACCTACTGCTGGATTAAACCATTTCAACCAGATTTTAGAGAGCGTGGACGGCATCAATGCGAAGCCATGTGTGACCATCGCCGTGAGTGATGCTAGGGCTTTTAGTCTAACTTCAGAGCGCTGCAAGAATAATTTTATTACACACTTCAGGAGGAAGAAAGTAGTACCTCGTCATCCAACATGTCTAAAAATATCTCCATTATTGACGATGGTGTCAATTTTTCGACTCCGGCTCTAACATCCTCTTCGCTGCTCTTGGAATAAAGTTTTCGTTTCGTGGTGTCGTCCTTGGAGTCTTCATCGTCGCTGATAATCCGGAAGCCGTGCATTGATATCAAGTCCATGGTACTTCGGACCGACAGAGTCAGCACAGGTTCGTGGTTGATAGGAACAACCCGATAACTGACAAGCTAAATTTCAATTAATTTATCGTTGCTAATTTCCTCGACTTACCGGAATGCAAATAAGCTTCGCGTACTCCTCTGCTGTCTCTCTATCAATTATACAAAGTAAACTTAGGCATTTCAGCAACTTGCTGTGTACCTCAGGGTTCACATTGTCAATGAGAGGTAACAAAAAGTGACTTTTGCAGACGGCTAGTGCTGGAGTTAGTGTCATTACAGCACTCAACTCAAGAACATTGGCCAAAATATCCAAACACCGACACAAAGTTTCGTTATCGGATTTTACAACTCGCACTTTTTCATCATCGGAATGACTCTGCAGGGTTTTGTACTGTTCCTCCAAATTCGTTATTTCCTCTATTGCTTCTTGGGCTTTTTTAAACTCCTTTGCAGCAATGGCTTCACTTTGAGACTCTTTCAGAATGTTTAGTTTCACTCGGATTTGAGCCAACTAACAATCGAAGTTATTAAAACAAGTTAGAATAATTTAGATCGATTTTACTTTAAAATCCAGCTGCCTGCGCTGGTCCTCCGTCAAAGGCTTCGCCGCTAGGGGCTCCCGGATGTCGGAAATGACCTGACACATATCATCTGTGAATGACTCGACGCCACCACTGCATTCGTATGAAATTTCTGTGATTTTCTTTGATAGATTTGGGGAGAAACGGTGATTTGCCAGGAGCGACTTGGTGAGAGAATACATGTTGCGTCGACCAACCTGAAGAAAATGGATCAAATTGGGGAAAATTTGACGGAGAAGTTAACGTTACTTCGTCGGAGAAGTCGTAGTTTTCGGCGATCTCCAAAATATTGAAAAGGTCGAACTCGTATTCTGATAATTTCCATTCGTCCATTTCTTCGGACCATTTTGTTTTGACGAGTTTATCAATGTAATCGCAAAATGGAGTCAAATCTGGTAAAATCCTCTCGAGATTTTCTTCATTGTCCTTTTTTCTTAATATGGAGATAAGAATATTCCAGAAGAGAGTCACGCTGTTGTTTAGTTTCTCCAAATCAATCAGCTTTTCGTGGTTGAGCGGTAAGACCTTAATTAAGTCATCAATGAAGTGAGTACTGAAATGCAATCTCAATATAAATAAAAACGGAAATATTCTTTTCCTAATTTGTATTATAAATATTCCTGAGTTGCTATGAAAACAAAGCTGTTATAGCATTCCGTATCATAATAGCCTTTTTCCGGCGATCGTTTGTTTTTAGGTACTATTAATGCATGATTTGTCGGCTGAAATCATATGAAACTCGGTTTTTAATATACCACAATTACCTATAAAACTCTTCGATAATTTGTCTACTCAAAAACGACATGTTATAGAAATCCTCTTCAAGCGAAACGAACCGCAACGCATCTATAAACTTCAAATAATTCCCTTCATATGCAGTCAGCCACTTTGGAAGTAAATATTTAATAAAGACACTCTTCACTTTCTCACTGGTTTCAAAGAATCCACACTGCAAAATCGCCAATTTGTCGGGGATCCGGAAATACTGCGGTCCAATATCAGCACATTTTTTGTACGCCACTTCCCTCACCGCCTGATCTGTATCTAGAATTCGCCCCTTAATGATAGGTAAAGTGATTACATTGGGGGCTATCCTTTCCACAATTGCTTTCCTGACCTTAAAGTAATAATGATTTTGGATTCTAGATAAAACGTGCACAAACCTGGGCGCTCGTACTCAAACACGCTTGAATATAAGCTTGTATTACTGGGCAATCAAAGTTTGAAGGGTCTTGTAACCGCACCAAGGCGCTGATTGCTGTTAATTTAATTGGAGTTTTCGTTTCCAGCAATCTTTCCAGTAAAACTTGTTGAATATGATCGATTAACCTAATTTCAAGTTGGACTTCCTCCCCAATGTCCTGCAGGACTTTTTCCAGGAAATAACAACAGTGGTATCTGATGTCATAGGAGTCCAAAGTACTCCACTGCAAAGACAGTTTTAGGAAAGTTGAAACAATGCGTTCTTACGTACCTCCAGGATCCGCTCCATCACTATTGTGAGAAATTCGTGATTATCAACTTCATTATTTTGTTTTTTTGTTAGCTCGGCACAAAAGAACGAGACGAAGTTCAGGCAGCGTTTCGTGTATAAATCATTCTCGGTCGAGGTAAGCACGAAATGTGCCAAATATTTGAAGAAAACTCGCAGAAACTGCTTCTTTTTGGCCTGTAATTCAACTGGCATAAAACCAAAACTCAAGGCAGGGCGCGCTTACCTTTTCGTAGATCGCAGTCAATATTATAACATATTTTTGGTTACACGCACTTGTTTTTTGTACTTTGTTAAAAATGTTCTTAAACTTTTGGTCCAACATTGTTAATTTGTTTATAGTTTAAAATAAAACCCAAAACCAAAACACACATTTAAAATAACGAAATTGTTTGTTTGACGCTATCCCCACTCCATGGACAAACGTCACTTGTCATTTCGCTGCCAACAAGTAACACAAAAAACACTAGTTTATCAAACACTAATTTCACTTTTAAACAAAGCCCGTTCGATTATCAAATCACTAAATTCCGTTTCTAGATAATTATTTGTGATGATAAATCAACAGCGGCAATTTAAGTCGGTTTTCGCGTCGATTTTCCTAGGAACTTTTCGCTCCGCGTCACACCTGCTTGTCACTCCGTGACTTGTCGACTGTGTCATCCAGCCCTGTCAAAATCCGCTGTTCGCTCCAGTTAAACTAATTCGAAAATGTCCAATTTCGACGCGTTCGACCAAAACGAAGTGGATCCTGCTGCCGAATTCCTGGCCCGGGAGCAGGACGATTTGGCAGGACTTGAAGATGAAGTGAAACCTGCGGCGATTTCCGTTCCTGTTGTAAACGGTGGTAAGTAGAGCTTCAGGGGCGTATCATGCATTTTCAAAGTACGTATGCCCGATTTTGCATGTACTGTTATCAGTTTTTGGTGTATTTTTAAGTTTATCGCTTTACCTGTAGATGATCCAACCAATTCTGCGAGCAGTTTCGAAATGGTCGAGGGCTTTGACGACGGGACGGCGGTAAAAAGGGAAGATATGGACGGTATGTGAGATTTTTTTGCCTTATCGTTGAGGAATCGTTTTGTTCAGTAGCTGAAAACTGTGATTTCTTTCATATTGTTGTATTTACTTCACTATTTTCAACGTTTTCACCTGCACTAACAATGTTCAAAGACACTGCATGTAATTATTAATTGCACTTGCTTTGTTCACACTTTTTCTCGACATAAAATTTTCTGTTGAAATTGGTCCTGCTTAATCCATTACCGCCCGGGGTCCTATATATGTATAGGACAGGCAGTTTACAATTTTTTTAAGTACTTTAGAGTTGATTTTTCTGTATGTTTTATTTTTTACCATAAACTACTGTCTTTTGACTTTCCATTAATATTTTTTTTCAAGCAATTGGTTGTTTCAGTTTTTAGCAAAAAAAATTTGAAAAACCTCGGTTTTCAGGGCATTTATCACTTCACCTTATTTAATTTGTTCGCTATAAAATGATAAACTGAATATATAATTCGACTTATGGATTATTACAAGTAAGGTTTCTATATGAATCCGCCCAGTGTCCTAAAACTAGAAAAAATAGAAGGCAAACATTTTTTTTTCAAAATTTTGCTTATGAAAAAAAAAACATTTTTTCTGGTAGCGGGCGTTAATGGGTTAAGTAAGTTTATGGCAGACTTTATTAATGCATGTTCTGTACTTTCTTCTCTTCCTTCAGATGCCTTGTTTAAAGCCGAAAATGATATTTTCAGAGGAGATGACGCATTCTACAGTTGTAAGTTTCCCACTGCTGTGTTTTCAGGGCTCAGATACAATTCTGGCGCTTCTCTTGCTGTTTCCACTAACCAAATCGCCCCTGGAATTGTATTTGGGCCCCCTCAATCAATTGTCTGTGGTGTGCGCAATATTACGTTGAATCTCCCATGTCTTAGCCTCCCCTTCGCCGCCCCCTCAAGCCCGCGAGATGAGAGAAGAACCCGAAAAAATCAAGAAGTGGCGAGAGGAACAAATCAAACGCTTGGAGGAGAAAGACGCTGAAGAAGAAAAGAAGAAGCTGGAACTCCGCGAAGTCGCGCGCAAAGAACTGGAGGATTGGTACAAGAACCACGAAGAAGCCATTGCAAAAACCAAGGCCGCCAACAGGTAATTATCTGCACGTTTCTTCGTCATTCTAATTAACGTACTTTTTGTTGTGCATACATAGAGATGCAGCCAAGTAAGTAGTTAGTTAGTTGAGTGTTTAGCAACTCGCAATTTTCTTGTTCTAATGTCCGTTTTCCTTTAGAAATGCCGAAAAGCAGTTTGTGGCGGAGGACGATGAGATTGAGCCTGGAACTGAATGGGAGAGAATCGCGAAGTTGTGCGATTTCAACCCCAAAGCCAAGCAAGGGAGTAAGGATGTCTCGCGTATGCGCTCTATCGTACTGCAGTTAAAACAGTCGCCGATTCCAATCAATAACAAAGCTTAGAATACTGTAAGAGATTAACATAAGTTAGATTTCATTTTATATTTATGTAGTTATCACAAATATACGAGTATAATTGTACTCTTAGTCCTTCCAGTTGATTGTCCAGTTCAGCTGCTTCAGTTTTTTGCAACGATTTGTAATATCATAGAAGATTGAAGTTTCCTCTGCAACAGTTGTTTTTTCGTTTAAGGTCACACTTAAAGGTGCAGCAACCTGATAAATCACAGTTGTAGAACGTCAAGACTTCGATTATTGGGGAATTCCCGACGATAATTCTTATCACGTCCTCGTCAACTTTCGCACATTTATCCAGACGGAGTTCTTTTATGTTTCGCCAATTTCTGTCGCTCACGGCGTCCATTATTCCATCCCCTGTAATCTACAAGAAGGGTGAGAATATAGCGCCGATTGACACCTTACTTTGGTGTTTCTAATCGACAAAGACTTCACGTTTTTGTTGTGGAGAGCCAAAGAGCTGAGACCTCTGTCAGAGACGCTGCAGTGGTCACAATTCAGTTCGCACAGCTGGGGGCAGTTGACTGACAAAATTTCCATGACTTCGTCGTCAAATTGAGGGCAATTTGAAACGTCCAGCGCCAGTAACCTTTCCGTGTGTTTCAAAAGGAGTTTTAAACCTACAACTTCGTGATAATTTGTCGTATTTTCCCAACAAAAATTGTACCTCCACTGGTGAAATTATGAGCTTCAGAGTGTTTCAAATTGATCTCCCTCAACATAAAACAAGAAGTTAGATGATTAAGAGTGGTGTCACTCACTGGCACACTTGAGAGGTCAATGTATTTCAAATCTAAATGAACCAAAGCCTCCAAAATTCCATCAAACTGCACGTCTGAATGTTTGTTAGATTTGGTGAGTTTTCGCAAAATCCGGTCTTTTACTCGAGGGGTCAAATAGTGGAGAGATTCTCGGTAGAACCACAGATTTTTACCCACATAGTCAATGGATCTGAAAAAACGTCTCAATTTTGGAAATCTTAAAAATTATATTTACATTGTAAGTAGGGACGGAACGGGTCTTTTTGAACCTGTGGCGTGCGTCATTCTGTTTTGATTTCAATGTTGTTTTGACACCTGTCACGGATTCAAGGTCGGGTACGTCACTTGTCAAATTTAATACCGCGCGCCACCGCTTTTGGCGTAAAGATTTCTGTTCTGAAAAGATATCCCGGCGCATTCACCATTTTTTACAACAATTTTCAGGAATACAGATAATTTTTCAGCAACTGTGGTTAAAATGAGTTTTCTATTTTGTGTTTTGAGAAGATCTTGTTTATGTATTCTTCGATTTTCAAATAAAAAACGATGATACTGGTTATCTGTTTCAAGGTTTACAAACACATCCGTCTTGGCAAAATCTATCCTTTGCGTTTATTCGTCGGTGCATTAAAACCGCCACATTGTTATCATTATTTTCGAGCAAAAATTCAAACAAAGCTGAAATTCGACTGTAACTCGTATTATTGGCAACTGTATTGTTGGTTGCCTATGTCACAGGGAGATGATAAATTGTTTGACGTTTTCATAGATGTCGCCATGTTATGTCATGTTTCATCTGTCATCCAAGGTACACCGGAGCTCCGGTCTTTAAAATTTCAGTCTCCGATGAAATGTTCAAGCTGAGAAACATTCAATATTTGTGCCGGAGCGTCGCCAGACTTCGCAACCGGCCCCAGATAAACAGACATCCTCTGAGGCTGACCTGGAGCCTCCACCAGGAGTCTGAAGAATGGCACGAAAGAAACGAGAAATACTGGAGGTACGTCTACACGTTTGCTTTTCTGGGGGCGACAAGAGCTGCAGTGGCATTCTGTAATGTTCACCAGACGTCGAAAGAGAAACGTCTGTTTCGGGCGGCGCAGTTTGGAGTCTTGGACGAATTGTTTATGTAAGTGGTGGTACTGTCTCGTTTTTTTACTAAGCTTTGTTCCTTGAAGGCTCATTGAAGACAAGGCGGATGTTAACTCGCGGCACAAATTAGGATGGACGCCTTTGATGGTGGCTGCTGTTAACAACCAATTTGAGGCAGTGAAACTGTTACTAGAAGCAGGAGCTGATCCTAACTTGGCTGAGGATTTTGTCAGCGCGAAATGGGCGGCCAAAGACACTGGTTTGCATCCAATTGAAGTTTTGATGATGAGAGAAGAAGAATTCTCAAACAGTTTGAATAATAAGGCGTCGTTTAGAGGGTTCACCGCGCTGCATTATGCAGTTCTCATCAACAACTTCAAGATTGTGAAGTTGCTACTTGAGAAAGGCGCAAATCCGTTGGTGGAAAACGAAGCTGGGCACATTCCATTGATGTATGCCAAAGAAGGAGAGCTGAAAACGTACTTAGAGGAACAGACGACGAAAGTAAGGGCGCGCTTAATCCAATCCCATTCTTTTAACGTGTTTTAGTTCAAAGACATTCAGAAAGAGAAGGAACTGGAGGAACGTCGCAGGTTCCCTCTGGAAGAACGCCTAAAGGAGCATTTAGTCGGACAAGAAGGAGCGATTACCATTGTGGCGGCAAGTAATCTCTCCCAGTTAATTTGGGCCCAATAGTCACCAAATTTCTCCCACAGCTATCAGACGAAAAGAGAACGGTTGGGGCGACGATGACCATCCTTTAGTGTTTTTATTTCTGGGCTCTTCAGGCATTGGTAAAACTGAGCTGGCCAAACAAATGGCTTCTTATATCCATAAAGACAAACCTCAGGCGTTCATCCGACTGGATATGTCTGAATACCAAGAGAAGCATGAAGTAAGAATGTCAATGTCTGTAGAACTATAGTACAGTAGACTCCCGATAATTTGAAATTCAGGAAACCTGACAAAGAGTTCAAATTATCGAGAGCTTAAAATATAGTGTGATTCCAATACTTGAGAGAAAGAGAAGAAACAATTTTTTTATTAAAAGAATAAAAAAAAGGTAAAATCTTATTTTAAAGCTGCAATGGAGTTTTTAAGAAAGGCTTGTTCCAAAAGTTTTCTGTTTTTCTTGTCCATTCAAGCGAGGAAATTCAAAACGAGAGTTCGGGAGGGACCAAAATACATTGAAATTTTTCAATTTATCGAGAAAATTGGAGGGGACCGAGGAAAAACTTCAAATTATCGAGAGTCTACTGTATATTCATCGAGACGAGCCCGCGCGTCAAAACATCCAATAGGAATAGAGTAAAATGTTGACTTGGCTGCGCTGATACTATAGATAATTAATTTTCACAGGTGGCGAAGCTGATTGGGGCCCCGCCAGGCTACATAGGCCACGACGAAGGAGGCCAGTTGACGTCGCGTTTAAGACAGTGTCCAAATGCCGTCGTTTTGTTCGACGAAGTCGATAAAGCGCACCCCGACGTTTTGACTGTTCTTCTTCAGTTGTTTGACGAAGGGCGTCTGACTGATGGTCATGGTAAAACGATAGAATGCAAAGACGCAATTTTCGTCATGACTTCGAATCTGGCGAGCGATGAAATTGCCCAACACGGCTTGGGTTTGAGGCAAGAAGTCGAGAATTTGAGATTCAACAGATTAGATAATAAAACCGATGAGGAAATCTCCGACAATATCACTGTTTCGCGAAAATTCAAAGACAACGTCGTCAAACCGATTTTAAAGAAACACTTTAAAAGGGACGAATTTTTGGGGAGGATCAACGAAATTGTTTATTTCTTACCATTTTCGCGGAAGGAGCTTCTTCAGTTGGTTGATCGAGAAATGGCGATTTGGGCGAAAAGAGTACGTTCAATTTCATAAATTTTAGTACTAAATTTACGTTTTTCAGGCTAAAGATAAGCATAAGATCGATTTGAACTGGGACAGAAGCGTAGAATCTGCTTTGGCTGACGGTTATGATGTTCATTACGGCGCTAGATCTATAAAATACGAAGTCGAGAGACAAGTGGTTAATCAATTGGCAGCCGCACATGAAAGTGGTTATATTGGAAAAGACAGCACGGTAGAAATCACTGCCGTGTGGCCGGAAAATGCCACAAGTGCTGAGATTAAACTAAAAGTAAAGAGCAAAGGGGCCAAAAAATTCGTAGAAGTTGAAAAGAGGAAATTGCCTGTGAAGAAACTCAGTGCTATATTTGGATAATTGATTTAATAAAATGAATAAAGTCGTAAAAGTTTTACTCAATTTGTCCTGATTTGGCGCTCAATGTTTGAAATCTGCTCTCCCATTGGTTGCACAATCAGTTTCAAATTCAAATTATCATTGCTGTCGAGCAGACGTAATTTCAATTACCAGAATCGTTTAATCATTGCCAATTAATTATTAATTTGAACAGTTTTAATAACATTCCAAATTCTCCCAAATCCTTTTTATAACCTAACAATTTCCCCGTCATCTGCCAAAACACACATAACCTCACTTTTTCAGTTTTCAGGAGGCCAGTTGACGTCGCGTTTAAGACAGTGTCCAAATGCCGTCGTTTTGTTCGACGAAGTCGATAAAGCGCACCCCGACGTTTTGACTGTTCTTCTTCAGTTGTTTGACGAAGGGCGTCTGACTGATGGTCATGGTAAAACGATAGAATGCAAAGACGCAATTTTCGTCATGACTTCGAATCTGGCGAGCGATGAAATTGCCCAACACGGCTTGGGTTTGAGGCAAGAAGTCGAGAATTTGAGATTCAACAGATTAGATAATAAAACCGATGAGGAAATCTCCGACAATATCACTGTTTCGCGAAAATTCAAAGACAACGTCGTCAAACCGATTTTAAAGAAACACTTTAAAAGGGACGAATTTTTGGGGAGGATCAACGAAATTGTTTATTTCTTACCATTTTCGCGGAAGGAGCTTCTTCAGTTGGTTGATCGAGAAATGGCGATTTGGGCGAAAAGAGTACGTTCAATTTCATAAATTTTAGTACTAAATTTACGTTTTTCAGGCTAAAGATAAGCATAAGATCGATTTGAACTGGGACAGAAGCGTAGAATCTGCTTTGGCTGACGGTTATGATGTTCATTACGGCGCTAGATCTATAAAATACGAAGTCGAGAGACAAGTGGTTAATCAATTGGCAGCCGCACATGAAAGTGGTTATATTGGAAAAGACAGCACGGTAGAAATCACTGCCGTGTGGCCGGAAAATGCCACAAGTGCTGAGATTAAACTAAAAGTAAAGAGCAAAGGGGCCAAAAAATTCGTAGAAGTTGAAAAGAGGAAATTGCCTGTGAAGAAACTCAGTGCTATATTTGGATAATTGATTTAATAAAATGAATAAAGTCGTAAAAGTTTTACTCAATTTGTCCTGATTTGGCGCTCAATGTTTGAAATCTGCTCTCCCATTGGTTGCACAATCAGTTTCAAATTCAAATTATCATTGCTGTCGAGCAGACGTAATTTCAATTACCAGAATCGTTTAATCATTGCCAATTAATTATTAATTTGAACAGTTTTAATAACATTCCAAATTCTCCCAAATCCTTTTTATAACCTAACAATTTCCCCGTCATCTGCCAAAACACACATAACCTCACTTTTTCAGTTTTCGGAGGGAAACACGACGTTGCCTTAATAATATAAATAATGGAATCGATGGAAGTGGACTCAGCTCCAATTCCCGGCCCCTCTAAAGAAGCGCCAGCAGCCCCTAAAAAGTCCGAGAGCCTTCCATGGTAAGTTTCAATTTTCAATTTTCCTCTTTTCAACTCTCTTGCAGGATAGAAAAGTATCGACCGCAAACATTCCAAGAAATTGTGGGGAATGAGGACACAACCACCCGTTTATCAGTGATAGCAAAACAAGGAAATTTACCAAACTTGATCATTGCCGTAAGTCTTGTTAATTTAATTACAAATTTACAAACTCAAACGTTTCAGGGCCCCCCTGGCGTGGGTAAAACTACCACAATCCTCTGCTTGGCTCGCATTCTCTTGGGCACCTCTTTCAAAGACGCCGTCCTGGAGCTCAACGCTTCCAACGACAGAGGCCTTGATGTCGTCAGAAATAAGATCAAAATGTTTGCCCAGCAAAAGGTGACACTACCATCAGGGCGCCACAAAATCATAATCTTGGATGAAGTGGACAGGTGCGGGAATTCGCCTCCTTTTAAAAACCTTATAATTTATTTTAGTATGACTGAGGGGGCCCAACAAGCTCTGAGACGCACCATGGAGATCTACAGCAACACCACGCGATTTGCTCTAGCTTGCAACTACAGCGAGAAAGTCATCGAGGCGATCCAATCCCGTTGCGCTGTTCTACGATACTCTCGTTTAACAGACGCACAGGTTTTGGCAAGAGTCATTCAAATTTGTCAAAAAGAGAATGTTGAGTACTCTGAAGATGGCTTAGAAGCGGTTGTTTTCACAGCTCAGGGCGATATGAGACAAGCGCTGAATAACCTCCAGTCCACTTTTAACGGTTTTGGGGTTGTCAACGCCGCCAACGTGTTCAAAGTCTGTGATGAGCCTCATCCTATGCTCATCAAAGACATGCTCAACAGTTGCATCAGTGGAGATATTAGGAAAGCGTTTAAAGTAATGTTGAAGGGGGCCACGTATTTGTTTTTATTATTTTTCTTTGTTTTAGATTGTTGATCACTTGTGGGGTTTAGGATACGCCGCTGAAGATATAATTAAGAACATCTTTAAAGTGTGTAAAACTATGGATATTGATGAGCCTTTGAAGTTGGCGTTTATCAAAGAAATTGGGATAACGCATATGAGGATTGTTGATGGATTGTGCTCTTTGGTGCAGATGTCCGGGCTTTTGGCGCGGATGTGTGTGGCGGCTAAAGGGATCAAAGAGTTGTAATTTATTATTATATTTGGTATTTTTAACTTAATGCTGTTTTTATCATCTTTCCTCGATATCTGTTTAATTTTCCGAGAGAATCAATTCGAATTGCACGACACGTCAAACAGGTGATTTTAACCCTTTAACTGTTATAAACGAATATGACATTTTTCTCGTAAACTACAAAAGATAAGAATTTGAAATTTTAGGAACAAAAATAAGCAAATAAGACAAATCGAATGACAATATTCACGTATTCGTGACACTTCCCGTTATGCCGAAAGTAGTAGTCAACTTGCTTATTTAAAATGGAACACCCCATATTTTATTGTATTTTCAGTTCTACATCCAAATTATGGGTGACTTTATGTATAATGTACTGTACTTAAATTGAACCATTTCAGAGGTGTAAAAAAATTGCAAAACAGAAGTGAAATTTTCTTTCCGAAATAACTACCCTATAATCTATTTCAAAATCGCCACGTTAATTGGAAAATAAGCACAATACAAACGTACAATAAAATTTTGCGTTAACTTTATGTAAGTGTAGACACATTTCCTACTAGAAATACGGAAAAAAGGAGTGATTTTACTATTTTGTTTTCAATTTTTTTAAGCAAGCTTTGGAATGGTGACAACTCAATTTTATGTGGATTTTTTATAAACAAATTTGGTGGCTAATAGAAATAAAAAATGTTTGCGGAATTTTTTTTAAAAGCAAATTTAATATATGTATTTTTTTTGAAGAATCGAGATATTTCAGAAATGATACAATTTAGGTATAGCACGGTATACAGACATCTTCAATTTGGATATAGAATTCAAAAATGCAATAAACTATAGGGTGTTCTATTTAAAATAAGCAACTGCGACTTCCGGCACAACAGGGTTAATTTTGTGCAACTAAAATACAGGGCGAATTCTCTCTGGTAATACTAGATTTATTCAGTGTATCTGTTTTGCATAACATCATTAAAATTTTTAATAAACTTACATCCTAAGCATTTAACGTAGAGAATAAAAAAATATTAGTTCTAGTATAATACATGATATGAATTTCATAAGATGGCCACTTAATAAAAAACAACATTAAAGCTCTCAAAAGTTGTCACTTTACAACACTATATAAAAAATGGATCAAAAATACAAAACAACCCTTAATCTACACTTGTGAACAATAAAAATTGCACAAAGCTACCCTACAACTTACAAAAATATAAAAATTTTCAGTATCACTTTTTAAAAAAGGTAACGGGTTCCTTGCGTTCCTTCTCTAAATTATTTCTGGTCAAATTGAACGCTTCTGTTTTCTCAAAATCCACCTTTTTGTAAACAGTATTACTATCACCTGAAGATTTAGACGGCATCGTCGCCGTGTTGTTGGATAAACTCGAAGGACAATCTAAATCCAAATCCAAATATTGCATCTTAACGGGTAGGTAATGATATATTTGTTCTTCTTGGTTGTTTTGCGAGAGTAAACTTTCATGGGAGCGCCCCAACCCTTGGAAAGTCGGACTAGGAGCAGCTCTCAGTCTGCGGGTGTCATCTTCGTTCTTCCGCCCACTCGTCGGACTAGCTGGCAAAATTGAATTCGTTTTCACCTTCCGGTTATGCGCTTCCTGTAACATCAAACCTTGATTCAACGAAACCCCCCAGATCAGTCGTACCTGCAAAGGAGTGGGAGGCTTCAATTTCCTATCCACCGACGGCGCGTTCCTCGGCGACGACGGCTCGGGATTTGAACACGACGACAAAGAATCCGACAGCTTTCTTTTCGGTTTCAAATCCCTGTTGACAATGGGGGGCGGCATCAATTGACTGTCTGTTAACAAAGGACTTGGTAAATTTGAATACGCGGTCGTGGAGGAACTCTGTGAGAGAGGCGATGCAGGCTCGTCGGCGATGTCTTCAGCGTCGTACCGAAACACTTGATTTGAACTCGTCGACGGCTTCGGCGAAATGTCGTATCGGAAGATTTGACCCTCCACTTTCACCGGCGCGGCGTTGTTGTAACAGTGCCGTCGAAGCAGCATGTTACGGACGGTTTCAGATTCGATGATTTGGTGCGAACGCGGGAAGTCGTACATGTCGTCGGTGATGACGCCCGACGGTTTTTTGTCCTCCTCTGGAACACTAAGACCACCACTAAGCAATGAAGGAAAGTGAAAATTAAAAATAGTTACTCGTTCTTATTGTTGGGGCTCTGCACGGTCAGATTCATGTAGCTAGACGGCGCCACGTGAGCCGACTTCGGGGGCCTCGGAGGCGCCGCAATCCCTTCGACTTTACTTTTGGTGAATTTCTGCGTGACGACGACGTTGATATCCGCCATGTCGTCGTCGGTGAAGACGCTCTCAGAGTCCGTCGGGCTCTGCAAGGGGGAGTTGGTTTTATGTTTCTTGTTGTTCTGCTCGGGTTCTTGGTGAGGGGAAAGCACCCTCGGACTGTCGTAGAATCGTGGATCTTGCATGTCATTCACGTAGTTTAGATAGTTTCGTTGCGAAATTCCGTAAGTTTGGTTCGTCTGCGTCCGGAAAGCGTTTTTCATGTTTTGTTGGAGGAGAGTTTTGAAATCCTGCGGGAAATCAAGGAATTAGTCCAATTAAATGTCTGGGAGAGTTCCTTACTTGGTCTGTTAAAATGGGCGTTTTCCCGGTAATACATTCAGAAATCGGGATGTAAGGACTAGTGCTAACTGGTGATACTGGAGGAGTCTCATTCACAACATTCCCATCATCCTTGTCTTCTTCACAGTAAATATCCAAATCCACCGCGTTGTTCTCAGATATGTGCACTAAAAACAACTTTAAACCCCAAATTCGTGTGATAATTAACAGACTTACAGTCTTCTTCATCACTCATTGATTTCAGTCCACAGACTTTACAAATACAGTTGACCCAAGACTTCATTTCGCTCTCAGAGTCTGCCGCTAAATAATAAGTACGTGTTGGAGTTTTAATATCAAAAACATGGTCAAACTTCAATTTGCGCTCATCCAACTTTAGCCCCAAATCCACTTGTTCACAATCATCCAAGTTTATAGACCCTTTCTGCTTCCTGCAGTTCCTATCAGCATAATACGTTAAAATGAACTGATTGGGTATTTCTCCGGAATGTTTCAATGAGAACCATCTTCGTCGCCACCTCTGCAAATATACAATTAGTAATCGCATGAATCATTGTTTGTGTACGAAGGCCCAGCTGATAATTAAAAGAATGCGCTGTTTAAACCGAGGACTTACCGCTCGCCAGATTCGTTTCGTAGGTGGAGACTTTGTTAGCCAACCCTCATAAACAACTTCTTGTCCGCTTTTTGCCATTGTTGGGGAGTTTTAGCATAGTTCACATATTAATGCACAATGACTAATTCTCCTAAAAGTTGTTGAAGACTGATGTCTCTGAATCTCCACAAATCACTTTCAATTCAGGGCGCCAACTTACGAAAGCGAAGACTGTTCCACACCCTACGACTAAAAGGAGCCCCAGTGCAGGACACTCCACCCCAATGACTCCGTCATGATCCTACTACAGCATGAGTCATATCAACAAACAATTTTATTCATTTATTGTACAAACAACACGGGAAATTCAACAAAGTGTCGAATTTTTTTCGTCGTCAGGTTTGTTGACATGGCTTTGACGTTTGACATTTGTGACAGCAACGACTTGTCAAATCTTAACTAACCTAAAACTAAAATAATGCGAAACTAAGTTAAAAGTGCGCGATGAGGCGAAGGGCGGGCCTGGGGGCCATCCAAAAACACAAATTAGAGCAAGAAAAGTACAAAGATAAAGGGAATGAGATCCAGGAGAACCAATTCGAGCAAATGACTCGTCAACTGGAGGTCTTCAAAGTGAACTTGGAGGAGTTCGCAACGAAGCACAAGAACGAAATTCGGAAAAATCCGGAGTTTCGGCGCCAGTTTCAAGAAATGTGCGCCAGTATTGGTGTCGATCCTTTATCCTCCGGGAAAGGCTTCTGGTCGGTTCTTGGAATCGGCGATTTTTACTACGAACTCGCAGTGCAAATAGTTGAGGTGTGTCTGGCGACAAACTACAAAACTGGAGGATTGATCAGTCTAAACGAGTTAAGATCCCGGTTGATTAAAGCACGAGGGCAAGGGAAACAGCACCAGGAGATCACCCAGGATGATTTAATCCGGGCTGCACAGAAGTTGAAGATTTTTGGGAGCGGGTTTATGGTGGTTCCTGTGGGAAAGGGGCAGTACATGGTCCAGAGTATCCCAGGGGAGTTGAGTATGGACCACACGGCAGTCTTGCAACAAGTGACGAGCGCTAATCAGGCCTTTGTCTCCATGGGCTACTTAAGAAGAGAATTAGGATGGGAAGAAGGAAGAGCCAAGAACGCGTTGGAGCACATGCTGGACCAGGGACTCGCCTGGATAGACCTGCAAAATCCCCAAGAAAAACTGTATTATTTCCCTAGTTTATTTAACGCCTGTATTGACTCCTCTGCTTAAATTTTTTAACAAAAACAGTCTTTATCATCTAGCTGACCCCATTTCCGGCAGAGTTATCGTGGTGATCTTAGAGACGTCTTGGGAAATTGTTTCGAGGAATTTCCGATACTCAAACATTTTCACGTTTGCGTCCTTCAGCCGCTCATTGAGCATTTTATTCTCGTGCTTAACTCTATTATTCGCCATCTTCAGCTCTGTTATGACCCTCTCCAACTGATCAGTGATGTCTTTGGTTTCACACCGCCACTTCTTGTTGATTTCGGTCTGTGATTGCAACTGCTCCTGCAGCTCTTGGACGATTTGGTTGTGCACACTCTCCACCTCCTGCCTCTCTATACAAGTCTGTTGAAACGAGTTCTTCGTTTCTTTCAGTTGCTCCTTAAAACTGATTTCCATGGTGGAGATCTTCTGATTGAGAGAGTTCATGGCGTTTTTACTCTCACCAACTTTCGCTTTGCTTGCGTCCAACTCCACTTTCAGTCTTTTGATTTCGTTCCTCAGAGCTGTCTTCTCCGCTTCTTTAGCATTGATATCGCGTTCGTAATACTGCGACATTTGATTGAGGTCGTTTTTGATTGTTTCCATCTCGGATTTGTACTGAATGCAGCGTTTCTCTGAAACCAACTGAAGAGACCTCAAGAGTGTCAACTCCTTCAACTCACCAGTTTTTGAAAAGTGGACTCTAGATTCTTCTCCAGACTCAACACCTTTGAGATTCCTCCATCGCCCCCTTTCTTGAGATTCTCGATCTCCATTTCTAAGACCGCGCATTTTTTCGCGTAGTTCTCCACTTCGGACTCCTTCACTTTGACGAGCTCCTGGTGCGTTCGCAACGTGTGCGTCATCTGACTGACTGTGGTTTCGTAGTCGCGCTTGATTGTTTTGATTTTCACGTCAGTTTCGTTGATGAATTCGTTCAAAGTCTGGGAGAGTTTCGCAATTTCCTCTAAAACGATTTGTTAAAACTGGGAATTATGAAAGAGACGAACCTGTGGCGTGGTGCTCTCGGATCAGAGCGGCGTCCTTTTCCCTGAGCGCGGCGTCCACGACTTGCAAGGCTTCTTCGACTTTAATTTTACAGTCTTTGACTGTTGTTTTCAACACCACTGTCTCTGCGGTCTTCCGTTTCAAATCCTTCTCCAGTTGGCGTTTATCCCCATTGACCTCACTGATGCGTTTCTGAAGATTCAACACTTCGGTTTCAAGATTTTTGATGATTTTGAAGGCGTTTCCTTGGCTTTCGATGCTACCAGTGATCTCCGTGTCTTTCACCTGCAGCTCTTTCGTTTTTAGATTGATGGTTTGTTCAAGTTTCGTTTTGGTGTGTGCGACTATTGTTTGAAGATCATTGAGCTTCCGTTCGTACGAATTTTTAAGCTGGAAAGATTTCAGTTAGTTGTAATTACCCCGCTTGGTCTCACCTCGATTAGTTTGGAGCTGGGGACAAGTCCTTGCGTGTTGTCTCGGTAGATTCTAACTTCGTTTTCGAGCTGCTCAACGGCGTTGGAGGCGTTCTGCCACAACTTAATCGCATTGTCTTTTTCTTCAGTGACTGCCTTCAATTGGAGCTGCAAATTTCGGACGAAATCGCTCTCTTTGAATGTGTGATTAACTTCGTTTTTCGATAATCCGTGTAAAACTTTGTGGAGCTCTTGGCTGAGATGGTTGTTCTCATTCAGAGCCCGTTTTATCGTTTTTTGTTCAGCCTGAAGAATTTAATTAAATAGAGTTATTTAAACACTTTAATTTGATTACCTGGACTGAATCCAACTCCCCAGTGACATCCTTCAGAGCGGCCTCGTAATTTTCGATGAGGGACTGAAAATTTCTGTTGAAAAACTCGTGTAGTTACTTCTTGAAGTAATCAAACTTACTGCGCATTAGAATCCCCGGAACTGATCATAATAAACGCGTAAAAAGACCATCATAATGTTGACATTTTCCCAATTTTCAAATTTTCAAATTTCGAATTGAGAGCCATCTACTGAAGGTCGCGCCGAACTAACAGTTACTGCAACGCGGATGAAACGGGAAATGAACACTTTGGACGTTTATTTGTTCAAGTTTTCGAATATTTACAATTATTTAATGGATTTTGGATAAATGTGATGCTAACAAGTGGTGCAGTTTGTTTGTGTTTGCGTTAGAATTCGACCGGATCTCGGCCAGCTGGCCATTCACGATCGATAATTCTCGGCGGGAAATTTCAAATTTGAAAGATGCGGTAAGTGTCTCCAAAATATTTCTAATCTTTTTATAGCCATTCTAGAGCACGTAGGGCCGGTTTACAGAAGCTACGTTAAATCTTTAATTTCAATTAAATACTTATCATGTTAAAGTGGCGTTTTTCCGCCAATCAAATGTAACCAATCGTCAAATTAGTTGCGAGATTTACTTAATTTCAATTAAGCTATTGTGTAAACTGGCTCGTAATCAAATTTTTGTACAATAATAGTTGTATGGATCGATGGCGCCACCATAGATCGACCAAAAATGTTTGTGGCCAGAAAAGACTTACTTTTAGGCCGCTTAAAAAAGAATATTTTTTTGGTAGTACACTGCGCGCCAAAAAGTAGGGATATTTATTTCGATACAACACTGCGCGCCAAAAATTAGGGATACTACAGTTTCGTGTTTTTTTTTTCCAGTACGACTTTATATCAAGAAATAAGATCCGATCAGTGGCCGATAGTGTATCGCCCCGAGTACAACGTCCGTTTCGTGGGCTTGGAGAGGCTGCACCCTTTCGACGCCGGGAAATGGGGGCACATTTTCAAGTACATAAAAACTGCGGGTCTCCTCTCTGAAGACGCCGTCGCCGTGCCAAATGAAGCAACCGAAGAAGACTTACTGGTGGTCCACACTAAGAAATACCTGAGAAGCTTAAAGGTGAGGTGGCGAAACCATTCGGAGGTGTTTTTAATGAATGTAATTTTTACAGTGCAGCTTTAACGTCGCTGCGATAGCGGAAGTAGTTCCGCTGTGTATCGTGCCAAACTATTTAGTTCAGCGGAGCTATTTGCGCCCCATGCGTTTCCAGACTGGTGGTTCTATTTTGGCCGGAAAACTGGCTTTGGAGAGAGGCTGGGCTATTAACATCGGGGGCGGTTTTCACCATTGTTGTGGTAGTAAAGGTGGCGGGTTTTGTGTCTACGCTGATATAACTTTATTGATCCATTTTGTGTTTAATCATCACCCTCAGACTGTTCAAAACGTCATGATTCTGGATTTAGATGCTCATCAGGGTAATGGATATCAACGGGATTTTAAAGATAATCCCAACGTCTACATTGTAGACGTGTACAACAAAGGGATTTATCCCTTCGATAAGCGCGCGAAGGAGTACATTAACAAGAAGGTCGAGTTGAACCACTTTACTGAAGACGCGGAGTATTTGGAGAAAGTCGCCAAAAACTTCGATGAGGCGTTAGAAGAGTTTACTCCTCAATTGATTGTCTACAATGCTGGAACGGATATTCTAAAAGGAGACTCTTTGGGTTGTTTATCTGTATCACCGCAGGTTTGGTCGACGCAAATTTATTAAAACTTTTTCTAACTTTTGCCATTTCCAGGGAATAATTGAAAGAGATGAATTGGTGTTTAGAAAAGCGCGTGCTGGCAACATCCCGATAGTGATGCTAACGAGTGGCGGTTATTTGAAGAAGACGGCGAGAATTATAGCCACTTCCATCATAAATTTGCATGACGCCGGGCTCATCACTGGTCCGCTTTCAAAATACTAAAATAAAAAAACTTGTACTATCTTGTTGATTTATTGAACTGCTCGTAGAACTCCGGCGTTGGGCGATTCGTGTAGACGATCTTCTCCAGGAAGTCTTTACGCAGTTTTTGTTCCTCAGCCAGCTTCCTGTTTTCTTCCGCGAGATTCTTTATTAGTTCCCTCTGTTTGTGGGCGTCCTCTTTGTCCATTAGAGAGACCGTTCGTTGCGTTCCATTGATATACTCATCGAACTCTCGGTCCATTCGCTTCTCTAGTTCTTTTCGTTTCTGTGGATTTTTCGTTTAATTATGGGGGATACGACCAGTTCGTCCCCGAATGTTTGCTCCCGACAATTCATCCCCTGGTCAATTTGTTCTCGTAAAAGAGGTTTCTGTATATACAGGGCGTTCTGATTATTAAACAGTAATCGGTTTTTCAAAATTAGCTTTAGCAATTTTAATGTCAAATTTCAGGCTAAACCAGCTGTAAAAAATCGATGTTGCTCTACAAACAATGCCATTAAATGTTAGGGCAACATCGCTTGGAAGATTGAAGCAACAATTGTCGAAAGCGCAAAAATTGGTTTTAAGAAACATGTAAAATTTTATGATTTAAGATTAAACACCGGAAAGAAATCGATGAAAATAGTAAATTTACACTTCAATTAATTAAATTGGACAGTCAAACTTTTGATTTTCCTTTGCTTGTTGCCAAAATCGCTTCTTCAAAATTTGAAAAAACAATTGAAAATCAAAAAAACTAGAGATGATATGATAAACCTGTCGACGGATTCTTACACAATAAGGTCTAAATTATAAAGAACTGTTGATACTTTTTCGGAAAAAAAAGAAAAGTTAAATTTTGTTGGACTGTGTTATTAATATTGTTTGAAAAATATTCTAAATCATTTTCAATGACTGAAGAAAATGTCTTTTTAAGATCAAACAATTGCAAATGAATTTTTAACTTTTAACTCTGTCTATGTCCGCCAAAATAAGAAATTACATAAAAGTAGTAAATCCGTAATATATTATTAAGAATAGTATATTAAAGAACGTGTTTTATAATGGCCAATTTGGTGCACGAGTTCCCGGTGTACAAAACGAGCCCACCAATGTCATTATAAAACAAGTCCTTTATACTATTTTTTAGAATTTGCACCCTTTTTTTAATAAAAAAATTAAATTTTCCAACTTTAAGTGTTTTCGTGTTACACGATTGGTAATGGTTCTGTAACCACGACTTGCCACTTGATTTTCAAATTCAATTTAAAATTTGACATTTATTAACCTCACAACCAGTATTCACATCTATTATACAACGTGTTTATAAATGTTTCTAGCATCAAGGGTGGCTATGAAATGTCAAAAAAATGTGCCGCTCATTACAATTGTGGGTTTCGATTTGTCAACTGACATTTGCAGTTAACCTCAAACATGGAGCAAAGTAAGTTTTGAGAAATAAACTGTTCTAGTTGTGGTTTAAAACATGAAAGTCAAAAATTTGGATCCAAAACCGTAACTAAAGCGTCATTGAAGTAAGTAGCATTATAAATAATTTTGCTGATAGTTATATTCACTATGAAAACAAAGCGGCACAATAGGGTACGACAGGAATTCCAAAGCCACGCTTGATGCTAGAAACATTTATAAACACCTTGTATTTAAGTACAATTATTGTTGGCCGCAAAGGAGAATTCAATTATATTGATACATTTTTTATTCACGCAGTAATTTATTAAACACGAATCGTAAAATCCAAATTAACCAAGAACTTGACAGGAAACAGGTGACAGCCAGATTAATTAGGTCTGCCAATTAAAAAACAAAATTTCCTACTTTGAGTTCTTTCATAGATACATTAGATGCAAAGAACGTCTAAAAATAAGTTTGAATGAGCGCGTTAGATTCCTGCAATACAGTAGAATCTCGATTATCCGGGTGCAGATTATCCGTACAAGGGTGTTTTTTCGATTATCCGTGCCTCGATTATTATCTGTGCTTTACAGAAAACACACAAATGGAAAAATAACTACTTCGTACTTAAACTTATAGAGTATTAGATTTTTTTTACTAAAAAATAGTTGCTTTTATGTAATATGTCTGATAAGAGTTGAGTTTTAATTTCGTTCAACTTTTAAAATTGCTATTGTTAAGATGTTGAAACATTTTGTTAAAGTTTTTACATATTTTGAATTAGAAAAACGTTTCAAATAATTCTGTTGCCTTAAAATTATGTTTATTCAACAACTCGATTATCTGATCCCGAGGTTGCACTGTATTCATAAAATAAATACTGGTTGTTTAAACTCTCACGATGTCAAAATAGATATTTAAAAAGCAAGTTGGTTATTGAAAGCGATTAATAATTAAGCGATTATTTAAAACTTCTCCGGTGTTCGAATATTAAAAAATTCATCAAAAAAAATTGGTACAAATGTGGTTATGCAACCAAATATATAAAAACTAAAGTGTGATGATGGATGTGTCCGCAGTTGTCAAATTTTATTGTAATTCTAAACGATGTCTATCGAACTAGAAGTTTCTATACGAAGAATAAATCGTCTAATCGTCGTTTTGACTTTGTATTAGTAAACAAACAGATCCAGGGTCTTCAGAACCGCGTCTTCAGATTATTATTGAATTTTTTGAATTGCGTGTGTAATTGGTTGCTTATAATAAACACATTAAATCATTTATTAATAGCCCATTTTAAGGCATGATTTTACCCGACAAATCATGCATTAATAGTACCTGAAAACAAACGATCACTGGAAAAATAAATTATTATTATTAACAATTTTAAGGGTGGCTACAATAAATTGTTGCCAGATCCTTATGTAAAACGGATTACATTTTAATTGTGTGTGACCGCAAATACGTGCAGTTGATGCTCTTATTATTATTATTATTACAGCGGATGTAAACAAATTTTTCCGGGACAAATTTGCGGGGGACGAATTACCGGGCAACAAAAAAGTCGGGGACCAATTGGCGGGGACGAACTGCCCGCAAATCAATTATGGACGGTTGAAAAAGAGACAAACCTTGGCGTCTTCGATTTGCGCAAGTTGGTACTCGCGGACTTTCTTCTTCTCTTCTTCAGTCATGCCTTTGTATAGATAGCCGATTCTTCTCCCAGGCCCCAGATTGCTTATTGAAACATCCGGATTTTCCGTCAAGAAGTCGCTCGTCATAAAGTTGTACATTTCCGCCAAAGAGTCTTCGTGTTCTCGTTTGAGTCTCTTCATCTCCTCCATTTTTCTTTCGCCGGCCTGTTGTGGTAAAATTTTAATTATTCCGGTGCTAATAAGTAACGTCAAGTCACGTTACCAACGCTCGGTTGAATCTTATACAGGCTTCCTCGAGGCGTTTCCGGCATTCTTTCTCCATTTGATCAAGTTGAAGAGCCCTTTGATCCCGAGTCTTCATGGCTTCTCTGTAGGCCTCTTCCGCCGCTTTCCGCTCCTTATCAGCCGATTCTTTTTCCATCATCTGTTGGTCCAGCCACGCTCTTACCTGTTCCTGTTGTACTTTAGCCCGTTCCGCGCTTGCTAAATCCTCGCCTTCAAATCTAAAAACAATCTGAATCCGCCTTTGAATTCAACTCAATTTTACTTTTGCGCTGATGATGGTCCGCATTTCGTATCATCATCGTCGGTTCTACACGGAGCGTCTTTTTTTCTTCGCTCGGGATCGTTGAGATCGAACTCTCTTCTATCTTCCGGTCGCTGGCAGCACATCCGGAAATAATTGATTTCTTGTTGCAGTTTCAAGCGTTCCTGCGGATAATTCCGTGGCGCTTAAAAAATCCCAAACTTATTTCTTTACCTGTTTTTCTTTTTTCGCCAACGCCAACGCAATTTCATCATCTTTCTTTCGTTGTTCGTCGAATATCCGGTCTATACGGGCTTGCTCTTCTTGTTGCCTTTTTTTCTCTTCGATTTGTCTTTGTAAGGTCTCATAATCAATCTAAGTTAAGCGATTAGATGGAATTGATGCTGAATGAGTATCTCACCCCAAACAGACGTTGACGAGGATTGAAAATGCGCTTCTTGCGTTCTTCTTCGAGGGCTCGCCGTCTCTCGATTAGAGCGGCTTCTCGACGGTCACTTTCGGTGGTTAATTGGAAGTTCAGCATTTTGACGAGGAGATTCTGGCAGTAAACAACACGCAGCTATGGCAACGCCGAGGGCGCGCACTCCGAAAATACAGTGCGTTGCATAAAAATAGACGCACCCCTATTTTTCATTTTTTCTTATTTTTTATGACAAATTTGGTGCTTTAGTTCTGTCACAAGATACCAAAGAATTAAACTTAAATAACGAAGGCAAACACAGAATTCCATTATTAGTTGTTGCAAAATAATAGACGCATCTAATAATTCGGCACTTTCAATGCATTGGTTGATTGTATTATAGATTATGGGGCGTAGAAATCAATTAAATGAACTTGAAAAAGGACGAATTATTGAATTAACTCGGCGCGTCATATTGGAAGATTACTAGGTAGATCCGACCATGTAATAAGAAATTTTCTCCATGATCAAGAAGATTATGGAAGGACGAAAAAGAAAACTGTCTAGGCGTACTGGTTTGGCGAATAATTGAAAGAAGCCCCCATACTCGTCGTCAGAAAATAATTCACGAGCTTCCCTTGAGTCGAAATGACAAACTTAGAAGGTTAAATTTTGCAAGAGACAATATGGTCAATGACCTGGTATGCCCCCCCCCAAATTTACATCTAAAATTAATTCATAAAATAATTAGATTAAAGACTCTGATTCTAAGAAGTTGATTTCTTCTGTTTTTGACTTACAAATTATATTCAGTAATGAAAAAAAATGAATTTTGATTAATGATCAAAGAAAAAAAGAATTGGCTTTTCCTACAACTCGATAGCAAAAAGAACCAAAATGTTCTTAATTTGCGATTGATACCATTTTGAACAGAGCATCGACAAAATTTGACTTTTCAACAAGATAACGCTCCAATTCATAAAAGTGTCAGCACAATAAATTGGTTAAATAATCACCACATTACTAACATGGACTGGCCGCCATGTTCGCCTGATTTGAATCCCATCGAGAATGTTTGGGCGATTACAGTAAAAAAGGTTATGCCAATAATAAGCAGTATTATCAGACGGAAGATTAAAAACGCGCCATAATTGCAGTTTGGGAAGATTTACCACAAGATGTTCTGTTAAATCTACAGTTTGTCCCCGGATTGAGTTCACAAGAGGGAAAAAAAGTTTATTTTCCATGTTACAAAAAAATGACAAAAGAATAACATTTTTTGCTTATTTCAAAACAGATAAATCTGCAATTAAAATTTCAAAATTATTAGTTTGTACTCTTAAAATTAATTTTTTCATTATTTTTTTTTATTAAATTTTGTAATCGTATTTAAATAATAGAAAGCTGTGGATTCACAATATCAAATAGTGCGTTAAAAATTGAAAGAAAATTTACCTAATAGTGTAAGTATTAAAAAATTGCAAAAGAAATGCAATTGCATCCTTAACAATAATTGAGAAAATTCGACACCATCTTCAAGAATTACGAGTTAGAATTGAACTATGTGCTAAAACAGGTAATGGGTCAATCAAATAATGGAAATTGGTGTGAGTTAAGGAACAAATTTCATTTCTTTGACATTTTTTGCAAAAGTAAAAATAAAAAGTTTTTCGTTCTTTTTTGTTTTTTTTTGATTTTAAGAACGCAGCTTAAAATTAAAGACTTATTTATTTTAAATTAAGCAAAAAATATTATTCCTTTGTCATTTTTTTGTAAAATGAAAAATAACGTTTTTTTTCTCTTGTGAACTCAATCCGGGGACATACTGTATATAATTCTATGGAAAACAGAATTTTTAAGTTAATTGAAAAACAGGGTAATTATACTAGTTATTAAAGTTGTTAAATTTGTTAATTAAACTGTAGTAAAAGCAGTTAGTTCTCAGTGCGTCTATCATTTTGAAAATCGATTTTTGACTCTTATTTAATGTAAAACGCACCAATCTTCGTAATTTTTGGAGTGAAATACTATTTTAGTTATATAATTATTGGGGCAATATTAAAATCCCAAATACCTGCCTGCAAGTTTTAAAAAACGAGATAATAAAAATTTTGTCCCAAAATGGGTACTTATCAGCGAGGATCCATTTAAATATCACTTTCCTAGAGCATCGGGATCAGGCAGAAACTCCGAAGTAAAGACTTTGCCTTGCAGTGATGTTTCACCAAAGTTTGGGATAACAAAGTAAAGAAACTTTTGAAGTTAAGGCCTACATCGTGTCGGCGGAATGAGCGAAGAGCTATTTAAGAAAACATGAACTTGTAGATTGTGGCGCATCAATTTGGAGGAAGAAATCTCCGCTATTGATTATATGATATTCATTTTTTATTGATTCAGCCAATCTAATTAGGCCGCTGTTTAATGGTGAATTTCAACGCAAAAGTGGGATCTAAATTGAAATTAATTGATTCCTTGAAGTTGGGTCGGTGCGGTGAAATCGAATTGGGTAACTTAATTAGAAGTAAAAGGGCAGCAGTTGTGTTAATTTATTCAAAAAAAAGTTGGAAATCAAATGACAGCAATAAAATATCATTACCACTTACGTTACAACAACATTTTAGAATCGTTTCTTATTTTTTTCTCTTAAAAAGCTTATGAATGAAGGAAAGACAGTCGTTTAAATGAACTGGCTACGATTTTACAAAGTTCTAGCTCCGAAGTTTAGAACAAACGCTTTATACTTTCAGATAAATAGAAATGGGATTCTTTTTACATGCAATCAACGTGTTGTTGAAATTGTGAATCTCCCAGGTACGAGTCCTTAGTTTGAACACAGTAGAAATCCATTATAGGTAAAATACTTACATCTAACTTACACCAAGTTAGTGAATAGCAAAGGTAACAAAGCACTGGTCACAGTTTTTACATATTTACAAAAATCACAACAAGCTGTGAAAGTGAAGAATTACCAGCACTGGTCGGATCAACCAAAGCGCCACTGTGCTGCAAGAAATCTAAAGATATATACAGGTTGAACTTGGTTATTTTTTTGGGTTCACCCTGTATTTCCTACTCTCGACCAGTGCACCTTTATTGCAAGAGCGGCCAATGCCCCTCCAGCTCGCTATATACACCTGTGCGTTATTGCCAAATCCGAAGAAGTTATAGTACAAGTGTTGGGTAAAAAAGTGATTATTGCTAGTCTTTATTAAGATATCTCAGAGCTGAGCCCGATATCCTTCAATCCCACCTCGATGTGTTGAGTGAGTGACACTTCTTCTTCTAAAGAGGCATGTTTGTATCCTGTTAGGAAGTGGCAGGTTCCCGTGATGTTCTTGGGAAAATCTTTAGGGAGACATTCAGGATCACGCGTCTCGAAATCGAATCCTCCTATTGTCACGAGTCTCCTGAAATTTGTTATTTTAATCGATAGGGTACAAGTGACGTACAAAGACTTACTCGTATGTGGTGGGGCTGACGTTTATCCTGAGGGGTTCGCTGCCTGACTCGAATTTATTTGCGATTGTGACGTTGTGGCCGAACATGCAATAGCGGGGCATTTTTACACCGACTACTCCTGCCAGGACTGAACCGGTGTGCAGGCCGATACGCATCTGGAAAGAGAGATTTTTAAGGCCACACGTGGTGGTGTCTCAGAGGCGGACTTAAGGAAAGTTCAGTCTCAAGTGTTACTATGAATTTAAAATTTGTAAAAACAGAAAATACAACGAGAATCTAAAAAAAATTACTCCTATTTGTTATTTACTATTATTTCGCGACGTGAGAATTATAAGGTTCTAAAAGTGATTTCTTGTAAAAATTTAAATTGTCTGTTTTGTGATTTTTTTAAACATTTTCTATCATGTATAAAAAAAAAGTGAGTTAATATTTTAACAAGCCAAAATGATTTTAATAGATTCTCTGCCATTTTTTTAAATAAATGCTTAATAAATTAAAGAAATATCACTGATAACGTGAACACTGATCAATTTAATGCAAATGTTAGTTAGAACCTTATAGTTCTCAGGTCGCGATTTGTTGTCGTCTATCGATTTGAGGCGCGGATTTAAAATTTGAGCAAAATTCTGCGTAAAATGAGCTATACTAATGCAAGTTTAATCCAAAAATAAGCGAGATATCGGTTTTAGTCATAAATTTTTTCAAAAAACTCCAATTTTAAAATTTTGGAAAATCTAAAAACGATTTCTTATGTAAAAATCGCGAGAAAAACGATGGCGCAAACCGCATCTCAATATCTGAATCAGTTTCCGAGATATCGAGCACGAATTGTTTTGAACCCTCAAAAATTTGGCCCTCTGGCGACAAACCAAAAATTCAAACGGCCATAACTCAGTTATTTGTTGACGAATTTCAAAAATTCTCATGTTTTTGGATTCAGCCTGACATTCGGCGTAAAATGAGACCCAAATCTGTTGAGTTTGCTTAATAAATTAACGAGGCATTGGTCAAAAATTGTTTTGAAAACGTCATTTTAGGGTGATTTTCAATCAATATTTTCAAAATGAAAACGACGTTTAATAGCTTTGAATTGTACATCAGTCGAAAGAGGAGCTCGAAATCTATCTACTGGCCAAATTTGGGATGTATCGGACAAATAGTTTTCAAGCTATGGCCAAAAATAGAAAAAATGAAAAATTTTCATCGATTGAGTCAAAATTTTTTTTCGCGAAAAATCGACTATCGAATTTTGGGCTTTTGAGAACATTTTCTAACGTAAAATAAGCCGAGAAAAACAATGGCGCAAACCGCATCTCAATATCTCAAATAGTTTCCGAGATATTTAACTTTAAAAATTAGGAAAAATGAGAAAAAACGAACATCAACTTTCCGAAACTTTGATCGGCCCTAGCTGAGTTATTTTTGGCGAATCTGAATTTAAATCTCAGATTTGGAATCTGTGAAAAATTCTGCGTTTATTCATGTATAATAACTTAAGTTTACTCCAAAAAACAAGCGAGATATCGATATCAGAAATTTGGCATAGTTTTAGTCATGAATTTTCGCGAAAAACTGCAACTTTCGACTTTTAAAAATTTTAAGAACTATTTTTTATGTAAAAAATCGCGAGAAAAGCGATGGCGCAAACGGTTTCCAAATATTTCTAATAGTTTCCGAGATATTGAGCACGGATTGTTTTGAACCTTCAAAAATTTGGCCCTCTGGCGACAACCCAAAAATTCAAACGGCCATAACTAGTTATTTGTTGACGAAAATTCAAAAATTCTTATGTTTTTGGATTCAGCCTGACATTCTGCGTAATGCGAGCCCAAATTTGTTGAGTTTGCTTAATAAATAAACGAGGCCCAAAATTGTTTTGAAGAGGTCATTTTGAGGTGATTTTTAATCACTGTTTTAAAGGTGGAAACCACCTTTGTGTTAATGCACCAATCCAAAGAGGAGCTCGAAATCTATCAACTGGCCAAATTTAAGATCGATCGCACTAATAATTTACGAGTTATGGCCAAAAATAAAAAAAATGAAAAATTTTCATCGTTTGAGTCGGAATTTTTCTTCGCGAAAAATTAACTATCGAATCTTGGGCTTTCGAGAACTTTTTATACCGTAAAATAAGCCTAGAAAAAGAATGGCGCAAACCGCATCTCAATATCTCAAATAGTTTCCGAGATATTTAACTTTAAAAATGAGGAAAAATGGAAATCAACTATTCGAAACTTTGATAGGCCATAACTCAGTCATTCGTTGTCGCACCTAAATTTTAATTCCAGATTTGGAATCTGTGCAAAATTCTGCATTAAATGAGCGCCAATAGTTCAAGATGTCTCCGTAAATAAGCGAGATATCGACTGAATTATATTTAGAGTCTCTAAAACCGTAAGATAGTTAGTTAACTTTGGTCTTAAAATTTTGGTTTTTGCAAGCTAATTTTTGCCGCTTTGGCTCCCAAAAAGAGAAAACTGAAAATTCCTGAAACTCTTCAGTGTCGAACAATAAATCACCGCAATTTGGACAAACCCATAAAAATTGATAGTTGTTAGAGCTAATCTGTATCTCCTGTTTTATAGTCCAAACTTTCTTCTATTCCTGATAAGAAAATTTATAGTCTTGTCGTAACTGTTGTTTAAAATGTTCTCCTAGAACGTCCGACTTTTATTCGAGAACAACTTTTTTTGTTCGAGCTTATTGACGTGGATAATTTAACTCGTAAAAAGTGACGACTTGGAAATTAGAACCCTCTTGAGCAAGCCTGTAATCAGACAACTGAACATTTTGCCCTCTTAAATCGCTAGTTGAACCTCTTTCACAAAAATTCGTTATCTGAGGGTGGAAACGTAAAAGAAAAATTCATATCGATATTAAACCACACTGAGGTCACATCAAGAGAGATTTCCTTTCAAAATGTTAATAATTTCGCATCACAATTTATTATAATGTCATCGAGGGCGGAAAAAATCCACGCACACTCACCCTTATCGGTTGTCCTTGATGTGTTTGATGATGCGAGCAAGTGTCGATCATCTTTAGCGCCATCCAGGCAATCTGGAGAGCGTGAGTATCCGTTTCCTTGTGCAAACCTCCAGCGACGCAGTATGCATCGCCTATTGTCTCGACCTGAAACAAAATATTCATTACACAACTAGTTATACAATGGTGCTACATTACATCACTCATTGCTATTAACGCATCCGATGCGGAAACAATGTTTTGTTGTTATTATTCTTATTATTATTAATGGAGTGAATTTTCGAGTCGGCGCGACGAAATAGAAAAAGTTTTAAGAGAAAAGCGATTTTGTCGGGTTGTTGCGCGCTCGGTGTAATTATTTTTATTGTCTTTTCCTAAATCAATTCGCAAGTTTTTTAAGCGCGATTTTTAATAAACCTCCAAGGCATGCACCGGGAGATCATTCCGGTCTTTGAAGTTTTCATCGATATCCCGTGAAAATTAATTAAACTCGATGCTTTGTAATGTACACAAAGAAAACATCATTTTGACTGTAAATATTCCCGGACTGCTTTCAGGAGAACGTAGGCAGATCATTCATCTTTCTAATCTTTATTATAAATACTCTGTGGGCTTAAAATGGGTCATAAAAATACTTTTTGGATTAGACCCACCAATGATTAATGATGCGTGTTGTTGCAACGGATTCCAGAAAAAATATCGTTTTCGTGGAGTTGAACTGCCTGAAGACGAGTTAAAGTAAACAAAACAGGGGTCTCGCCGGGTGAGCTGCACGTATAAACTGAACCGGTGGCGCTGGTTATCAAAGCTTTTCAAACAATTCTGGTTAATTCGTTGTCACATCGTGAAAATTACCAGAATTCCGAATTTTTATTTTAGAAAATGGGAATTTTTAGTTCCTTGGCAAAATAAAAATTTCTAAAAACTGCCGTCTTTGGTCTACGATTTTCTAATTTGGGGAAGATGATAAACATGTTCAAACTAGTGAAGTCCCCAAATTTCATTGCCACAGCGTGAAAATCACCAGAGTTACAAATTTTTATTTTAGAAACAGGAATTTTTAGTTCGTTGACAAAATAAAAATGTCTAAAAAGTGTCTTTTCTATTCAACAATTTTTTTAATTTGGGGGAAATAATAAACATGTGCAAACTGTCTAAATTTCATTGTTGTAGTGTTAAAATTATCAAAGTTATGAATTTTTATTCTCAAAAATTCGAAATTTTCGTTCGGCCATAAAAGAAAAAATTCTAAAAAGTGTACCGTTAGTCCACAATTTTCAAATTTGGTGGAAAAGTAAAACATGTTCAAACTAGTAAACGGTCTAAATTTGATTTCCATAGCGTTAAAATTATTAGAGTTACGAATTTTTCTTCTCAAAAATTCGAAATTCCCGTTTGGCCATAAAATGAAAAATTTAAAAATCTTTTTTGGTCTATAATTTTGAAGCTTGGAGGAGTTTAAACTAGTAAACTGTCTAAATTTCATTGCCACAGCGTTACAATTACCAGAACTATGAATTTTTATTCTCAAAAATTCAAAATTTCCGTTCGGCCATAAAATAAAAAATGAAAAATTTCTATTTTTTTGGCTAAGTTTGGAGGAAATAATTAACATGTTTAAACTAGTAAACTGTCCAAATTTCATTGCCATAGTGTTAAAATTATCAGAGTTATAAATTTTTATTCTCAAAAATTCAAATAATCCTTTCGGATCTAAAATGAAAAATTCTAAAAGCTATCTTTTGTGGTCTACAATTTTGAAATTTGGAGAAAATAATAAACATGTTCAAAGTGTTTAATTAAAATAAAATATCGTTCGTTTTCATGAAGTTGAACTGCCTGAAGACGAGTTAAAGTAAACAAAACAGGGGTCTCGCCGGGTGAGCTGCACGTATAAACTGAACCGGTGGAGCTGGTTATGAAAGCTTTTCAAACAATTCTGATTATTATTATCTGTTCATCCGATTTGTTACGCTCTTTAGTCGCATTATCTGTACATTAATGCACATAACTGATTATACGATACTATTGAAAAATTGTTCGATTTGCCCGCAATCGCCATTAATTCAATCAAAAGGTTTACATATTCGTCTTGTTATCGCTTCAACACTGCCAGAAACTGATTCAATTTGGAAGATCGTTTTTGTAATTCTCTACTGCAATTAAAGGGATCGAGGCAATTATTTCGTGGTAATTGAGAGTTGCATCAGACGACTTTTGGTAAATTAAGGAAATGCACAAAGTGCAAGGCGTATCAAGGCGATTAATTTATTTGGTTTGTCAATAGAGTCCGAGTGGAGTCACTAATGAAAACGGATTTATTTGTGTTCTCTTAATTCTGTAAAGCAGCGTATAAAAAAATTGGAGATATTTTCGAAACAAAAGTCAGAAAATGCAGTTTTTAAAGCTGGTGATGTAACACACCTGAAATATCACAATAATTTTGGCCCACATGTCAAAGAGTGACACGGCGAATGACGCATTTTGCTGATTTTTTGTTTGAACATTTGAACTATAAAAGAACGTCCAAATGAAATATTTGTATACATCAGCCGAAATCAGACCTTAATAAAATATTTGTTTGTTGAAAAGATATGCGTGTTTCACATGCGTCACATTCTTTTAGTTGTATGAATATTACAAAATTCTCATAATATTGTTGAAGACATATTTTAATATCAATCTAAAAATATTTGTTATTTTGTGCGTCGATGTAAAAAAAAAGTTTTTTAAATTTGGTGCTGTAACAAAGCTATTTCTGCATTTTCGTTTGAATTCGTTTTGAATGCGTTAAGAGGCCATTTTTACATCGGATGCGTTAATAGTTTCGTTACAAGACCTACCTACATGTTTTTTCATGTACTATTTTCTATTTCGGTGCTTTAAAAGCATCATTAACGCACTATTTTGTAAGTTCATCAGGGGAGGAAATTTTTCTGCTATGCTTTTGTAGTCATACTAATTTTTGACGGTTTAAAAGGTTGACATTTAAACTGGAAATCACTTCGTAGGGTCCAGACATTTTGGAAATCAGTAGTTTTTGTCATCAAATTTTTTATCAACAAAATAAAATTTTCGACTTTTTGTGAAAAACCCCAACTTTCGAGTTTTGAAAAATCTAAGAACAATTTCTTATGTAAAAAATCGCGAGAATAACGATGGCGCAAACCGCATCTCAATATCTGAAATAGTTTTTGAGATATCGAGCACGAATTGTTTTGAGCCCTCAAAAATTTGGCCCTCTGGCGACAACCCAAAAATTCAAACGACCATAACTCAGTTATTTGTTGACGAATTTAAAAAATTCTCATGTTTTTGGATTCAGCCTGACATTCTGCGTAAAATGAGACCCAAATTTTTGAGTTTGTTTAATAAATAAACGAGGCATTGGCCAAAAATTGTTTTGAAAACGTCATTTTAGGGTGATTTTCAATCTATGTTTTCAAAATGAAAACGACGTTTAACAGCTTTGAATTATATATCAGTCGAAAGAGAAGCTCGAAATCTATCTAATGGCCAAATTTGAGATCGATCGGACAAATAGTTTTCAAGCTATGGCCAAAAATAGAAAAAATGAAAAATTTTCATCGATTGAGTCGGAATTTTTTTTCGCGAAAAATAGACTATCGAATTTTGGGCTTTTGAGAACATTTTCTAACGTGAAATGAGCCGAGAAAAAGAATGGCACAAACCGCATCTCAATATCTTAAACAGTTTCGGAGATATTTAACTTTAAAAATTACGAAAAATGAGGAAAAATGAAAATCAACTTTCCGAAACTTTGAGCGGCCATACCTCAGTTATTTGTTATCGGATCTGAATTTAAATCCCAGATTTGGAATCTGCGAAAAATTCTGCGTACATTGATATAAATAACTCAAGTTTACTTCAAAAAGTAACCAAGATATCGATATCAGGAGTTTGGTATAGTTTTAGTCATGAATTTTCGCGAAAAACTGCAACTTTCGACTTTTGAAAAAGGTAAAAACTATTTCTTATGTAAAAAATCGCGTGAAAAACGATGGCGCATCTCAATATCTGTAATAGTTTCCAAAATATCGGGCACGAATTGTTTTGAACCTTCAAAAATTTGGCTCTCTGGCGACAACCCAAAAATTCAAACTGCCATAACTCAGTTATTTGTAGACAAAAAATTTAAAATTCGTGAAGTTTTGGATTCAGCGTGACATTCTGCGGAAATTGAGCCAAATAAGTTAAGTTTGCTTCACAACTAAACGAGACGTGAACCAAAATCAATTTTAACAGGTATTTTGAGGTGATTTTCAATAATTTTTTTCAAGGTGAAAACGACGTTTAAACGAAATAATAAAAAAATTACCTGAAGTTATCAAATGCGATCTCCAGTGTCATCACGTCATCAGTCATCACGCGTAAATTTAATTTCACCGGTAAGCACAACACTTTTTTTAACTTTAGGTTTATCACAACATTTTTGAAGAAACCACTAGCAAAGAATAAAAAATCTAACTCAAAATAATCCCATTTTTTACAATTCGGCTCTGTGAAACGATCTAATCTCTTCCACGATTATTGCTGAACTGACGGGAACTCCGATAATGACACTTTTTGCCACTTGTTCATTAGCCTTTTTATTCCCAACTTTTCGATGGCCTGGGCTGACGTTGACATTAAAACTGACCAAGGATAACCTTTCAAAACGTTTTTTTTTCCCAGAAATTGTCTAGTTTTTGGAGAAGCAGCAGAAGAAAAAGCGACAACAAGGCAGAACTGATAATCCTTTCGGTAAATTTTTTCAAGCATTGGCACCCTTTCATATCTGCAAACTAATTTTTCATCGCAGGTAAGAAAATACTCAAGCAGACCTGCCGAATCAATTATGCATGCCATCCTATGCACATAATGGAAGTGAAAAAGCATGTCGCAACCGCCTAAGTTTATTAAAGTGGTAAATTCGAGCCGACTGAGAACCGTTCGATAAAGAATCCGGGAGAGTGACAAGTCGTTTATTCTAAAAGCAAGCACTTGCAAATACGTGACCAAAAGGAAAATATTCATTAGACACTTTCCGGGGTAGAATCCGGCGGAAATGATCTTTGTTTGCTTTCCATTTGCGCGAGTGGACTTACTTTGTACACGTCTAGTTGACCGCAAAACACGTCGAATTGGTTGTAAAGGTCCTGGAGCATGTTAATCACCATCATTGGGGTGGTGGTCGAGCAGATGGAGGTGAAACCGACGATGTCAGAGAAAAGCATCGTTACGTCTTCGTGAGTCTTTGCTTCGATCGTTTGACCTGAAAAGAGTCCGTTTAACTAGTCAAAATGAAAAATTTAATTTTCTCTACTTGGAAACGTCATAAATTCAAACTTGAATATCTCCAGTACTAGGGGAAAATTGCCTTAGCGAGCCACAACCGCTTTGCTATGTCTGGTGGAAATATCAGATGTAGTAAACTGTCTAAATTTCATTGCCATAGCGTTAAAATTATTAGAACTATGAATTTTTAGTCTCAAAAAGTCGAAATTTTTGTTTGACAATAAAATAAAAAATTCTAAAATCTTTTTTTCTGGTCTACAATTTTGAAATTTGGAGGAAATAATAAACATGTTAAAACTAGAAAACTGTCTAAATTTCATTGCCATAGCGTTAAAATTACCATAACTATGAATTTTTAGTCTCAAAAAGTCGAAATTTTTGTTCGGCCATAAAATAAAAAATTCTAAAATCTGTCTTTTCTGGTCTACAATTTTGAAATTTGGAGGAAATAATAAACATGTTAAAACTAGAAAACTGTCTAAATTTCATTGCACTAGCATTAAAATTATCAGAGTTATGAATTTTTATTTTTAAAATTTCAAAATTTTTGTTTGTCCATAAAATAAAAATTTTTAAAATCTTTTTTTCTGGTCTACAATTTTGAAATTTGGAGGAAATAATGAATATGTTTAACCTAGTAAACTGTCTAAATTGCATTTGCATAGCGATAAAATTACCAGAACTATGAATTTTTTTTCTCAAAAATACGAAATTTCCGTTTGGTCATAAAATGAAAAATTGTAAAATCTGTCCATTTTGGTCTCTAATTTTGAAATTTAGAGAAAATAATAGATATGTTCAAACTACTAAACTGTCTAAATTGCATTTGCATAGCGATAAAATTACAATAACTATGAATTTTTATTCTCAAAAATTCGAAATTTTGGCCATAAAATGAAAAATTCTAAAATTTGTCTTTTCTGGTTTACAATTTTGAAATTTGGAACAACAATGAACATGTTTAAAATAGTAAACTGTCTAAATTTTATTGCCATAGGGTTAAAATTAGCAGAACTACGAATTTTTAGTCTCAAAAAGTCGAAATTTTCGTTCGGCCATAAAATAAAAAATTCTAAAATCTGTCTTTTCTGGTCTACAATTTTGAAATTTAGAGGAAATAATTAATATGTTTAAACTAGAAAACTGCCTAAATTTCATTGTCATAGCATTAAAATTATCAGAGTTATGAATTTTTATTTTTAAAATTTAAAAATTTTTGTTTGGCCATAAAATAAAAATTTTTAAAATCTTTTTTTTCTGGTCTACAATTTTGAAATTTGGAGGAAATAATGAACATGATTAACCTAGTAAACTGTCTAAATTGCATTTGCATAGCGATAAAATTACCAGAACTATGAATTTTTTTTTCTCAAAAATACGAAATTTCCGTTCAGTCATAAAATGAAAAATTGTAAAATCTGTTCCTTGTGGTCTCTAATTTTCAAATTTGGAGAAAATAATATATATGTTCAAACTAGTAACTAATTAGGGGTCGATTTCAAGTGTGACTTGCGTTATTGCAAATCCCATTTGCAACATAGCAACGCCAATCACATTGCTCATACCTTGGCAACGGTTGCAAATTTGCGTTAACGCCGTGACTTGAAGTCGACCCGTGAGTTTCATTGCCATAGCGTTAAAATTAGCAGGACTATGAATTTTTAGTCTCAAAAAGTCGAAATTTTTGTTCGGCCATAAAATAAAAAATTCTAAAATCTGTCTTTTCTAGTCTACAATTTTGAAATTTGGAGGAAATAATAAACATGTTAAAACTAGAAAACTGTCTAAATTTCATTGCACTAGCATTAAAATTATCAGAGTTATGAATTTTTATTTTTAAAATTTCAAAATTTTTGTTTGTCCATAAAATAAAAATTTTTAAAATCTTTTTTTCTGGTCTACAATTTTGAAATTTGGAGGAAATAATGAATATGTTTAACCTAGTAAACTGTCTAAATTGCATTTGCATAGCGATAAAATTACCAGAACTATGAATTTTTTTTCTCAAAAATACGAAATTTCCGTTTGGTCATAAAATGAAAAATTGTAAAATCTGTCCATTTTGGTCTCTAATTTTGAAATTTGGAGAAAATAATAGATATGTTCAAACTACTAAACTGTCTAAATTGCATTTGCATAGCGATAAAATTACAATAACTATGAATTTTTATTCTCAAAAATTCGAAATTTTGGCCATAAAATGAAAAATTCTAAAATTTGTCTTTTCTGGTTTACAATTTTGAAATTTGGAACAACAATGAACATGTTTAAAATAGTAAACTGTCTAAATTTTATTGCCATAGGGTTAAAATTAGCAGAACTACGAATTTTTAGTCTCAAAAAGTCGAAATTTTCGTTCGGCCATAAAATAAAAAATTCTAAAATCTGTCTTTTCTGGTCTACAATTTTGAAATTTAGAGGAAATAATTAATATGTTTAAACTAGAAAACTGCCTAAATTTCATTGTCATAGCATTAAAATTATCAGAGTTATGAATTTTTATTTTTAAAATTTAAAAATTTTTGTTTGGCCATAAAATAAAAATTTTTAAAATCTTTTTTTTCTGGTCTACAATTTTGAAATTTGGAGGAAATAATGAACATGATTAACCTAGTAAACTGTCTAAATTGCATTTGCATAGCGATAAAATTACCAGAACTATGAATTTTTTTTTCTCAAAAATACGAAATTTCCGTTCAGTCATAAAATGAAAAATTGTAAAATCTGTTCCTTGTGGTCTCTAATTTTCAAATTTGGAAAAAATAATAGATATGTTCAAACTAGTAACTAATTAGGGGTCGATTTCAAGTGTGACTTGCGTTATTGCAAATCCCATTTGCAACATAGCAACGCCAATCACATTGCTCATACCTTGGCAACGGTTGCAAATTTGCGTTAACGCCGTGACTTGAAGTCGACCCGTGAGTTTCATTGCCATAGCGTTAAAATTAGCAGGACTATGAATTTTTAGTCTCAAAAAGTCGAAATTTTTGTTCGGCCATAAAATAAAAAATTCTAAAATCTGTCTTTTCTAGTCTACAATTTTTAAATTTGGAGGAAATAATTAACATGTTTAAACTAGTAAACTGTCTAAATTTCATTGCCATAGCGTTGAAATTATCAGAGTTATGAATTTTTATTCTCAAAAATTCGAAATTTTCGTTTGGCCATAAAATAAAAAATTCTAAAATCTGTCTTTTCTGGTCTACAATTTTGAAATTTGGAGGAAATAATAGACATGTTTAAACTAGTAAACTGCCTAAATTTCATTGCCATAGCATTAAAATTGTCAGAGTCATAAAGTTTTATTTTCAAAATTTAGAAATTTTTGTTTGGCCATAAAATGAAAAATTCTAAAATCTGTTTCTTTGGGTCTACAATTTTGAAATTTGGAGCAAATAATATACATGTTCAAACTAGTAAACTGTCTAAATTTCATTGCCATAGCGTTTAAAATATTTGATTTATAAATTTTTATTTTCTCTACTTGGAAACGTCATAAATTCAAACTTGAATATCTCTAGTATTAGGGGAAAATTGCCTTACCGAGCCACAACCGCTTTGCTATGTCTGGTGGAAAAATCAGGTGTAGTAAGCTAACGTTCTTTTCTCTTTCCTTATCCACAGCCCTGTTGCCCTCCTCGATTGAACTCTTCAGTTTATCCATTCGGCGACGTAAGCCGTCCTGAAATCGAATCGAAGACATAAAATATTTGTCTCAGAAATGGTGTGAGAATGTTTCAGGTATTCGTACAATAAATTCGGACTCCGTTTTATTATACATATGCACTGCAGTGCGTTCATCTGATAGGACTCGAGGGATTACTTACACAGACATGTTCTTTATTACATCACAGGGTGTAACCGCAACGATTTATCATAGGTGAACATCCAGGGAGAGAAACGCTCGTGATTTACGTCTTTTTATTTAAAAAACAGTACAGAAATTCGGACAACAAACGCTTTCTCCGTCTGTAATTAAAATTATATTGAATTTTCCCAGGTGATTCCGTCCCAAGGAAATAATCTCGAACTGAAATATTACAATAGACTGAGAACAAAGCGATGGAGTTTTGTGACGTAATTTTGTAATTAAATCAGATCAAACCTGCGCGGTTATTTATGGAGCTGCCCATCTAATTTAGGAAAAAACAGTCGTACGTCAAAAATGTTTATCAATAAAATTGCCGGACATTACAAAAACTAATGAAAAGCAATAAAAGCAAAAGAAAAACAGGAAAACCGGAAATTCTGATGTGTTGTTATACATCACGAAATGAGCTGGTGTTATTAGAGGGACAAAAAGAGAAATGAACTTGTCGAATTGTGCACTAAATCATGAAAATGCGGTTTTTGTGTTTTGCGTAAAATGGCATCTCATTAGTTGATTTTTGTAAAATCAATCAATTTGTTTGGTTTTTGGTACGAATAATAACACTGCTCGATTTGTACTGGAGAAGTGGAAGGTCACTTCTCAAGCGGAATCTCAAGTGGAATGCTCTTCTTATTACGAAATATTCTGGCGAAATAAAAATCTGTCTTCTCTTGTTTTATAACTGTCTTATTTGGAGGAGGTGATAAACATGTTCAGATTAGTAAAAGCCTCAAATTTTGTTGCCACACCATGAAAATTACCAGAATCACAAATTTTTATTTTATAAAGTGGGAATTTTTCGTTTGTTTGCAAAATAAAAATTTCTAAAAACTGTCTTTTCTTTTTGACAACTTTCTAATTTCGGAGAGGTAATAAACGTGTTAAAACTAGTAAAATCCCCAAATTTCATTGCCACAGCGTGAAAATTACCAGAATTCCAAATTTTTATTTTAGAAAATGGGAGTTTTTAGTTTGTTGGAAAATAAAAATTTCTCAAAAGTGTCTTTTCTGTTGAACATTTTTTTAATTAAAGGGAAATAATAAACATGTTCAAACTAGTAAACTGTTTAAATTTCAATACCTTAGCGTTAAAATTAGCAGAACTCTCAAAAAATTTGAAATTTTCGTTTGGCCATAAAATGAAAAATTCTAAAATCTGTCGTTTTGGGTCTACAATTTTGAAATTTGAAGGAAATAATAAACATGTTTAAACTAGTAAACGGTCTAAATTTCATTGCCATAACGGTGAAATAATCAGAATTATGAATTTTTATTCTCAAAAATTCGAATTTTGTGTTTGACCATAGATGGGAAATTTATAAAAAATGTCCTTTCTCTTGAACATTTTTTTAATTAAAGAAAAATAATAAACATGTTCAAACTAGTAATTTGTTTAAATTTCAATGCCTTAGCGTTAAAATTAGCAGAACTATACATTTTTATTCTCAAAAATTTGAAATTTCCGTTCGGCTATAAAATAAAAAATTCTATAATCTGTCTTTTTCGGTCTACAATTTTGAAATTTGGAGTAAATAATAAACATGTTAAAACTAGTAAACTGTCTAAATTTCAATTGCATAACGATAAAATTATCAAAGCTATGAATTTTTATTCTCAAAAATTCGAATTTTTCGTTTGATCATAGAAGAAATAATTCTAAACTTTTTTGGGTCTACAATTTTGAAATTTAGAGAAAATAATAAATATGCTAAAACTAGTTAACTGTCAAAATTTCATTGCCCTAGTGTTAAAATTATTAGAGTTATGAATTTTTATTCTCAAAAATTCAAAATTTCTTGGCCTCCAATTTTGAAATTTAAAGGAAATAATAAACATGTTTAAACTAGTAATCGGTCTAAATTTCATTGCCATAACGTTAAAATTATCGGAATTATGAATTTTTATTCTCAAAAACTCGAATTTGTCGTTCGTTCTGTAAAAAAAATTCTAAAAAGTGCCACTGTTGGTCCACAATTTTCAAAATTGGGGGAGGTGATAAACGTTTTCAAACTAGTAAAGTCCCCAGATTTTATTGCCACAGCGTGAAAATTACCACAATTACAATTTTTTTTAACTGCCCGGCGCCTCCACCATTTTTGCAGACACCAAAACAGATCAACAAATTTTGAAAAAAATCGGAAAGTTAAGGCCTCTTGATTCTAAATCTAAAAACCGTTTTGTTTGATCAGGTCTGGATTCAGAAATAGTCTTGAAAAATAATTTTTTAAGTTCTACCATGCAAACATTTATTTTCTCCAGTATTTCTTAAAATCTTGCAAAGTTATGAAATTGCTGACAGTGTTTGGGAAAAGCAATTTAATAAGCTCTTCAACGATCAAGAAAAATATAAAAATATAAAATACACTAGTAAATGTTTATTGAATCCATGCAGATGCACATACAGATTACCAGTGGACTTTTAGTTTCGTTTTACGCCGTTTTGTGAAATATTAAGAGGTAAAGAACGAGTAAAAATCGAACCTGATTTCTTTATAAAATTACCAACCCCGTCCGTTAAACCTGAATCTCTCCAATTAATATAACTCCCCGTAACCAAATTTCGCCTAATTAAAAATATCGGGTCAACTTTCGTCCGCCGTTCATTTATGAGTGATCCCTGAATATTTATGAGGTTAAAAGTTTCCAACAAATGCAGCAAATTGCGTTATTATTTTTAACAGCCAACTTGAAGCGTCAAGAAAATCATAAATTTTGTTGGTTTGTAAGTCAGACAGCAAGCGCGAGCTTAAACGAATTTTAGGGTGAGACGGAAAATCTTTAATTGGGTGGAAGAAACTATGAGCCATCGCACGTCTTAAATAATAAGTGGCGACTTAAGAGTAACCAGACGTGAAGAGTGTCGAGTATCTCGTTTGTGTGGAAAAATAATTTCCTTAATTGCGTGGTTTTGTCTCGAAAATAATCGTTTTGAATCAGACTGCACTATGGAAAAGTTAGAATTTCAATTTGAAAGTTCGGAAACGTCTTGGAATCCAACAATACGACCGAGGCAACATTGATTACTCCGTTACTTAATTTAGCAAAAGCGGGGTTGGTTTATAAAAATTATTTTCTTCCTTTTATCCGGGATTTCTATCAAAAATCTCTTACTTTGGCCGATCCAGATAACATAATTTAATTAATTAGTTTTTTATTGCAAGTCCAATTTCCCGTCAGCGAAAAACTTCGAGATTATCTTTTCCTCTGACCAGAGACAAGCCATCATTAACTCGTTTGGTTGGTTATTCGACTCCGGTAGTAAACTGTGATTTATACGGAACAAACCCGGAAATTAGTCTGTATTTGTTCGGAGGAAATTCAACCATTTTAGGTTTCTTTTAATCTCGTAATTACCTGCGCTCGAGCCTGTTCGCCGACTAAAATAACGTCTCTGGTAGCATCATGCATGGGAATGTCGGAGATGAAAAGCCCGCTGCCGGTGAGACCTTCAAGTCCGTCCAAAAACGGAGATCCGATAAATAAAATTGAGTCGGATTCTGGACAGTAGACCATTTGACCTTTGAGTTCCAAGCCCTGGAAAGAAGTTAATTAGAAGAGGATGTTAACGGAAAATGCAATCGTTTGGAATTATGGAGAGCTTATGATTTAATTTAGCCTTTCCGTCCCTTGCATAAACATTTCCGGAAATATTTGTATCGAATTTCCCTTCAACAAGCGTGTTTCAAGCAGCACTCTCAACAAAGGAAGGGTTTCAACGGAACTGAGGGTATAGTTTCCATCTCGCCACTTGCGAGCCTTTGACAGACAGTCTCAATTAAAGCATTTAGAGACAATCAACGAATTTCCAATAGATCTCGTCTAACAGCGATTCCATGTATTCGCGAATTGCTCAATCAATTCTACATTTTTATTCAACAGCGGCCGGAAAATAATTTCAGAGTTGAAAGCGGCGGTTTTCCCATAAGTGGCTTCCAGTCTTCAGATTTATGCCCGCTTTGGACATATAAAGATAAATGCGAGCGCGTCTCTAGACATACACTTACGTGGGCTGATGATTTATGCCTTCGCAATCCGCCTCTAATCTATTTTTAAATATCGCCGGCAAAAAATGTATAAAATGCATTTATAATGGAGCCTGACAAACAACGCAAAAACGCGCTTTCCTCATCATAGGCATTGAGGCACAATGGTGCGTTAATACTCCATGTAAACACGCGAATTAAATTATACAAAAAATTCATAAAGATGAGACTTCTGAATTTTTTATTACAGGCGAGGAGTAATTTTTACGAGTAAAATTAGTTGACGGAAGTTTTCCTCATTTGCATCTAAATTAACCCTTAAACTTTCGCCGCACTGATTAAAGGAAACTTTTCGGGATCGCTGGAAAAATCAAAAGCTTTCACAGGCGAGAGGCTGTCTCATCATTTTCAAATCTGTTAGTTTTCAGGTTGCACATTTCTGTCTACTTTGAGTTTTCAGGTTTGCACGTTGGATTTCAAAGGCGGATTAAATGTCCCATTTTTTTAGTATGTAACAACAACGTAACAATGCCAAACCATAATAAAATAAAATTGAAAACAACAAATAAGGAAAACTTAAAGACAACCTACTGAAAGTACAATAAAAAATAGAATGGAATCTAAAGAAAATGTTGAGAAAATTTAGAGTCTGAACAGAATCTGAAGAGAATTTAGACAATTTATGAAAAAAAATCTGAAGAGAAACAACAGGATCTAAAAGGAGTTAAGAAATTCGATGAATCTGAGAAAATTTGAAGAGGAATTTAGAGACAATTTGAAAGAAAATCTAAGGTTCTAAAAAATTTTATACAGATAACATAAAAACTTTCTAAAAAGTCCAAAGAAAATATAAACTTTAACCAAAGAGAATCCATGAAGAATCTAAAAAGAATTTGGCTAATCTAGTTGTAAGAAAAAATCTAAAGAGACTAAGAGGATCTAAAAGGAGCTTAAAAATAATTTTAAAAATGTAATAGAATTTGAAAAAAATCAGAAAAAAATGTTGGAAAACTACAGAAATCTAAAAAAGAGTCTTAAATCCTATAAGAATTGGAATAGAATTTGAGGAAAATTCAAATAAAATTTAATAAAATTTTAGATAATCCAAAGAAAATGCAATCATAATTTTCTAGTTTAAAATAATTTTTAAAATTCAGAGAAAAACAGAGTAAAAGTACAAAAATTCAACCAGATCTAAAGTATGTAGGAAAAATATCAACGAGATAATTTAGAAAATGTCAAAAAAAAAATAAAAATTGATTTAGAGAATTCAGAGAACATTAATTCAAAATAGATTCAAAAAAATATATAAAATGTACCTATTAATTAAGGAAAATCGAAGAATCTTACTGAATTCTAAAACATTGTAAAAATGACGAATTTATAAGAATTCAAGATTCTTGAGCTTAAAAGCCCAAAGAGAATCGAAAGGAAATTAGGAAAATCTATGGAGAATTAGACATACTGATTGTTAAGAGAATCTAGAAAGAATTTAGAGAATCTAGAAAAAATTTAGAGAATCTAAAAAATTTAAACATAATCTAAAATGTAAAAAAAAAATTAAAAATAAAATAGAATATAAACCAAAAAAAATCCAAGAATCCAAAGAATATCTGGAGAATCTATGGAGAATTAGACAGAATGTAAAGAGAATCTAGAAAGAATCCAACAAGAATGTAGATAAATCGAAAGAAATTTGATAGAATCGAAGGGAAATTTACATATAATTCAAGAAGAATTTGAGGAAAATATTAAAAAAACTAAGAAAATTTGGAGAATCTTAAAAATTTAAACAAAATCTAAAATGTAAGAAAAATGTAAAAATAAAATAGAAAAAAAAGACCAAAGAGAATCCAAGAATCCAAAAACTATCTGGAGAATCTCTGGAAAATTAATCAGAATATAAAAAGAATCTAGAAAGTATCCAAAAAGAATTTAGATGATTGAAAGAAATTTTGTAGAATCGAATGGAAATTTACATAAAATCCAAGAAGAATTTGAGGGAAATATTGAAAAAAAATTAAAAAAATTAAGAGAATCCAAAAAAATTTAAACAGAATCTAGAATGTAAGAAAAATCTAAAAATTAAATAGAATATAAACTTTAAAAAGACCCTAAAGAATCCAAGAATCCAATGAACATCTCGAAAATCTATAGAGAATTAGGCTGAATTTATAGAGATTCTAGAAAGAATCAGAGAATCTAAAGAAACCAGATGAAATCAAAAGAAAACTTGCATAAAATCGAAGAAGAATTTGAGGACGATATTAAAAGAATTTAAAGAAAATGTAGAGAATCTAGAAAATTTAAGCAGCATCGAAAATGTAAGAAAAATAAGAAAATTTAGATTAAACACGAGGAGTATCTTGAAAAGTAAAAAAAATCGGAATACTCTAAAGTAATCTAATAGACAATGAACCTGGTATTTTGGGAATCTAAAGTAAAAATCTTTTTTTTTTAAATGCGCGTAAAATGCAAACTTGAAAACTTGGCAGTCTAGAAGCCTAAAAAATAACCTGGCAACCGAAAAGCAAACATTTATGCATTTAAAAAAAAATTCCCGCAATTACTCACAGGTGCAAATCCGCAAATAAATAAAATCCCGCATTTTAGTGATTTGTACCTATGAGATTTTTCTCCGAGAAACCAGGTAAACACCCGTGAAGCAATTTCTCTAATAAATCAGTCTCGACTTACTTCCGCTGGAAATGCTTCAACTCCCGGTAGATTCCTTATGGCGAGCACGAAAGGTGTGTTGGCTCTCTTAACGATCTCTCCGAAGGACAAAGTGAGACTCCTCGGTCTGTGAAACTCGAAATACGTAGCAACGGATTTCCCACAGCTCGTCAGCATCCTCCCAAATAGTCGCATAAATCCTGCACCCAGCTGGACGAGATCCAGTCTCCTATCCAGGACAAAATGCCAAGGAAAAGCTTTGCAGAATGTCGCGACCCCCATCTGGAGGTCGGTCACGGGTGAGGAAATCCGGTGAGTTACGGTTTCCCTCACCGCCTTTCCTTCATTAATTCGTCTTATTCGGAAGCTGAAGTTTCGCGCGTCTTGTTTATTTTGGGTCACTTCTACGTCGGCGAGGGTGTCGTATAAGATGCGCGCTATGGATTTTAAACTTCCAACGAGGAGGTAAGCGACTGCTGGGCGCTCAGTGGTGAAGTCCAATTGGAGGTATTCTCCGTTACTTGTGCAAATAAACGCTTCACCTTCGTGTTCCACTTCTTCCTGGTATTTTATTACGTCGTGAACACCATCTAAAGTGGTCAGGAATTCTTTAAGGTCGCCGCCTAGGCATTTGAAAGCGCGTTCCAAACGACCCGTGCACGACGTGGAGATTAATTCTTGGCCGAGCTTCTCGAGGAACTCCAGCTCGTCGATGTCTGAAAGTACTTCAGTTAAAAGGGGGCGAAACTGATATTTTGTGAGGGTTAAACAACATAAGGGGATAAAATAATCCAATCAATCATTATCTCTGTTACAGCTAGTGCAAACAGGTCTAAACCGTCCTGAAATTAGGGACGATTTTTTTCCCCAAATGAGAAATGGACGTTTGAAAGACAAAGGTAAAATAAACACGAAATAATCAAAGTTTGTTTGCGTTTTTCTAAAAACTTTTATAAGCATTTAATATCATTACTTTCTGACATCATAACAAACAGAAACTTCCATATAAATGCTCCACTCTGTCCATAAAATGAACTTGGCCTGGGGATTATTTGCTGTTCCATTTCTGTTTGAGTATGTCAACTCTTAAAAAGAGATTTTTGTTATTCGCGAAATCTGTTTACGTCTCTTTAAATTTATATAACAACGCGAATTTAATAAACGAGCTGAAAAAAAAGGTAAAAACAAGTTTAGAATAGAGTAGTAGGTGGGACGGGAAATGACCAGATGACGGTAAAATGACAATAATTTTGCATGATAAACATGGAAATAGATGCAGGTCGCTAGTGTGATTGGGATACAATAACTGAAATAAAAACTGAAATTCTAAAATAACTTTGTGTTTGCGAATTGATCCGGGAAAATGTGGACTGAAGTAGTGTTTCTTGATATAAAAATATCAAGGCGATACGTATTCAGAGGCGAATTTAAAGAAGGGCGGACGGGCACGGACAGTTTACAGTTTGAAACAATAAAAAAGAAAAATTTATAGCGAATCTTAAAACAGAATTTGTACAGAAAAAGAAAATTCGCAGAGAATTTTAAAAGAAAAAGAGAATTGACAGATCTGAAAAGAATTCAAGAAAAACTCGAAAATCCGAGGAGAATCTGGAAAATTTAAACAGAACGAGCAGTTTGTCTGGACGATCCGGAGAAAACAAAGAAAATCTAAGAAAAATTCAAAGAAAATACTAGAAATGCCTAACAATTTACAGAATTCAAGGAAAAATTTAAAAATCAAATGAAGAAAATCTAGAAAATCCGTGGAGAATCTGAAAAATTTAAACAGAATCGGGAAACTGTAATTGTAAACTATCTGAGGAAAACATGAAGGAACTTATAGGAAATTTAGATTCGAAAACGAATTTAAGGATAATAAAAAAAGGAAGAAAATTTTACAAGTCTCTAAAAAGAATTTAGAGATTCCAAGGAAAAACTAAAACCGGAAAATTTAGAAATTGTTTTGCATTTGGCGTGTTTATTAACTGTGACGAATTTCAAAATATTAGAACAAGAAACAATTTTTTTAGAAATTTTTGTTTTAAAGACAAATCGGCACTTTCCACTTTTTTCTATTAAATTTCGTAGTTTTAGCAGTTTTTGTTCTAAAAAGTAAAATTTCTAGATCTTGTTACTTTGGACTTGTGTTTTACATAGGCAAAATTTTTATAAAGCTAAAAACTGAATTATTAGAAATTTTCATTTTCAAAGTAAACCAAAATTTTTCACTTTTTTGTATTAAATTTTGTAATTTTGGCAGTTTTTGTTCTAAAACAATAATATTTCTAGGAATCATTACTTTGGACTTGTTTTTTACAAAATTCCCAAATTTTAGAGCAAGAAACATTTTTGTAGAAATTTTTATTATTTTATTATTATTTTATTATTATTTTTATTTATTGAAGGCGATTTAGAAATGTTCACTTTCAATTAAGTTTCGTAACTTTGCCAATTTTTGCCCTAAAACCGAAAAAAATTGAGCTTGTATTGCATTTGGCATGTTTATCAACTGTGAGAAATTTCAGAATTTTAGAGCAAGAAACATTTTTTTAGAAATTTTCATTTTGGAGGCGAAACAAAAATTTTCAATTTTTTTCTATTAAATTCCGTAATTTTGGCAGTTTATGTCCTAAAACAATACAATTTCTAGAACTCATAACTTTAGACTTGTTTTTCATGTGTACAAAATTCCAAAATTTTAGAACAAGAAATAATTTTTTTAGAAATTTTTATTTTGCAAATGAACCAAAAATGTCCACTACTTTCTATTAAATTCCGTAACTTTGTCAGTTTTTGCTCGAAAACCGAAAAATTTGGAGGTTCTGTTGTTGCATTTAGCGTGTTTATCAACTGGAGCAAATTCCAGAATTTTAGAGCAAGAAACAAATGTTTTAGAAATTTTCACTTTGAAGGTGAACCGAAAATTTTCACTTTTCTCTATTAAATTCCGTAATTTTGGCAGTTTTTGTTCTAAAACAATAAAATTCTTAGCACTTATTAATTTGGCCTTGTTTTTTACCTGTACAGAATTCCAGAATTTTATACCAAGAAAGAATTTTTTTAGAAATTTTTATTTTGAAGGCGAACCTAAAATTTCCACTTTTTTTTAATTGAATTTCCTAATTTCCTCTGTTTTGTGTCCCAAAACAGTAATATTTGGAGGTTCTACTACTATTCGCATCAATTCCTGTCAAAATGACATAATTTTACGCATTCTCATGTCACTTTTACGCACTTGTGACTAAAATAATGTCACTTCCATATTAAAATGACAATCAAAATCAAAATGCAGAAAATCCCTACAAAACGATCTCTGAAGAATCTTAAGCTATTAGTACAAATTTCTGCTTTTAAGAAATCTACCCGTTTCTCTTGTACTCTAAGTCCGCCCCTGCAAATGCGCCCCATTGGTTTTTTCCACAACAAAAGAATTTTGCCTTCACTTTACTCCATCAATTATTCTGTGTGTGTAGCTCGACTTTTAAACTTAATTAACAACTTTAACTTCAAAGCAGCCATGCTGGACATTATATTAAGTTAACTTTTGAGTGTATAGCATGAAAAAACTTACCGTCTTCTGAGGAAATGATGTCGTATAAGTCCTCCAAATAGGCGTAATGACTACAATGGCTGACGTCGCTTGGTAATCGGTTTCTGGAACAGAGGGAAACGCACAATATAAAACGAAAAGGATTTTTGCTAAGCGATTATCACTGTGAGGAAAGAGATTTAATTTTAAGTAATAATCAGCAAATGGAGGATTAAACCGATTTGCCTGGATTTACTAGTTTAAACAATTTTCAATGTTATTTTAGACAAATTGTTTTACAACACAAATTGTTATGTACCCAATAATAGGTGATAAATGAATCGAAGCGTTAATTTATTGGAAATGAATTTCCTGGAAACGTAAACATCCCGCTGAAAAATGTTGCAGTTATTTTATAATAAATAAACACGAATTTTGTCTTGTCCAAAATTGGAAGTTCCAGATTTTTTCACCATCCGATTATCACAACGGAGATATATTTCTTTATTGGGTCAGTCAAGTGGGAATTGCTTTGAACGCCGAACGGGGGCATTGGGAATTGTTCTCTGAAAACAATATGAGAACGAGGCTTAATTGGGAGTTGCTGAAATAATAATATGTTGACTTTGCCTTCAAATATTTACGTGGCATACAAAATGCATAATGTAGTAATTGTATACATTTTTCAAACTTGTTTATTTTGTCAGACATCTGCACGTCAAGTTCAGAACGAAGCAATTACCAACATAAGAAATTTAATTAATTGCTTATGTTTCACTCTGCCCCCTTAATTGGAAGAGTTATTAATTTCCAAACTGGATCCCTTATTAAATTAATTCTTTTGTTGATTAATTAATTCTTGTCGGCTAAGGGAATTTACAAATTAAATTCAGACTGTTTAGTTGTTACTTTTTTGTTACAAAACCAATTAAGTCCTTCAGGTGAAGCTCCAACATCATTCAAAATAATCAAAATTTTCTTTAATTTATTATGTTTATTAGTTTCCAACAGCTTCATGTGGAACACGAAAAGAGCTTTCCATTGGGGAGCACTCTTCACGCTCAAGTGAATTATAATAAAGAATAACACTCTCACAATTTCATTGATCGGAAAACGCTAGAATTAGTCCCTAAAAACTTTTCCAACTTCCATAACGCAATTCTGTTGTAAATTCAAATTAAACAGTTCATTGTTGAAATGGGGGTTTGGTGCAGCAAGAAAATGAAATTATCTAATTCACCTTAGAACGGCGGAAAGTGGTTTAAGCGCTCCGAAACGTGACATATTAAGATAACAATTTAGTTTAAAACAGTATTCGAACAGTTTTTGCTTATAGAATATTCAATTTATTAAATATGGGAGTGTCCGACCCTCTTTTCCAACTGACGCAGCAAAAAATCTTTTAAATGTTAAAATCTTTCGATTAAAAGTAGGACTTTTTTATAATGCAGGTTCACATTTCAGAACCGTTGACAATGACGTTGTTTCATTATATAATATATTAGTGTTTAGCCTAAAACTGTCAGAGGATGGGAGCGTCCAGTTTGAGGATCGCACATAACAAAAACAAGATTAAGTTGTACGTCGTAGTTTTGTAGGGAATTTTGGGATTTTGTGCTCTTTTCGTTTTCAAAAATGGAGGAGCATAAGTCGAATCAACAAATAATAAATAATAGAAATACATCATAATTGTGTGCCCATTTTATTAAAAAAATTGTATCTTTGGTTGTGTTGGCTCTACATTGATGAAATTTGGCGAGGTTACGACTTATGATTCATTTATTAACTGTACCAAATTGCAATAGTTTCAAGCAAAAGACGCAAATTTTAGAAATTTTTATTTTTAGGACGAACCAAAAAAGTTCAAAATTTTATAAAAAAAAATGTATATTTGGTTATGTTGGTGCTATAGCGATGAAATTTTGGGAGGTTACTACTTTTAACTCACCTATTAACTGTACTAACTTGTAATATTTTAAAGCAAAAAGCGCAGATTTTAGAATTTTCTATTTCTAAGACAAACCATTTTTTTTTAAATTCAATAACAAAAATCTGCCTTTGGTTGCGTTGGCTGTATAGCGATGAAATTGAAGAAGATTACTACTTTTAACTAATTTATTAACTGTGCTAAATTGCAATTTTCTGGAGCAAAAAGCGCAGATTTTAGAAATTTTAATTTTTAGGACGAACCAAAAAAGTCCAAAAGTTTATAAAAAAAATTGTATCTTTGGTTATGTTGGTGCTGTAGCGGTGAAATTTTGGGAGGTTACTATTTATAACTCACTTATTAACTGTACTAACTCGCAATATTTGGAAGTAAAAGGCATAGATTTTAGAATTTTTTACTTTTAGGACAAACCAAACATTTTTAAAATTTAAAAAAAAAGTGTTTCTTTGGTTGTGTTGGCGCTACAACGATTAAATGTGAAGAAGGTACTACTTTTAACTTATTTATTAACTGTACTAAATTGCAAAATTTTGGAACAAAAAGCGTACACTTTAGAAATTTTTATCTTTAGGACGAACCAAAAGGTCCCATAATTCTATAAAAAAATATGTATCTTTCGTTATGTTGGCCCTAATGAGATGAAATTTGGAGACGTTACTATTGTTAACTTATTTATTAATTGTACTAAATCGCAAAATACTGGAGCAAAAGACGCAAATTTTAGAAATTTTAATTTTTAGTACCTACGAACCAAAAATGTTCAAAATTTTATAAAAAAAATTGTGTCTTTGGTTATGTTGTAAATTTTGGGAGGTTACTATTTTTAACTCACTTACTAACTGGACTAACTTGCAATATTTTGAAGTAAAAGGCGTAGATTTTAAAATTTTTTACTTTTAGGACAAACCAAACATTTTTAAAATTCTAAAAAAAAGTGTTTCTTTGGTTGTGTTGGCTACAACGATTAAATGTGAAGAGGGTACTACTTTTAACTTATTTATTAACTGTACTAAATTGCAAAATTTTGGAACAAAAAGCGTACACTTTAGAAATTTTTATCTTTAGGACGAACCAAAAGGTCCCATAATTCTATAAAAAAATATGTATCTTTCGTTGTGTTGGCCCTAATGAGATGAAATTTGGAGACGTTACTATTGTTAACTTATTTATTAATTGTACTAAATTGCAAAACACTGGAGCAAAAGACGCAAATTTTAGAAATTTTTATTTTTAAGACAAATCAAAAATTTTTAAAATTCTATAAAAAAAATTGTATTTATCATTGCGTTAGCTCTACATTGCTGAAATTTAAGGAGGTTGCTATATTTAACTCACTTATTAACTGTACTGAATTGCAAAAATTTGGAGCAAAAGATCAGATTTTAGTAGTTTTTATTTTTAGAACGAACCAAAAAGTTTCAAAATTTTATAAAAAAATTATATCTTTGGTTGTGTTGGCTCTAAATTAATGAAATTTAGGAAGGTTACTACTTCTGACTTATTTATTAACTGTGCTAAATTGCAATATTCTGAAACAAAAGGCGTACATTTTAGAAATTTGTATTTTTAGGTCAAAAAAAATATGTGTTTTTCGTTGTGTTGGCTCAAATGAGATAAAATTTAGGGACGTTACTACTTTTAACTTATTTATTAATTGTACCAAATTGCAAAATCCTAGAGCTAGAGACTCTTTTTTTTTTAATTTTATTTTTAACACAAACCAAAAGTTTGCAGTTTTCAGCAGTTTTAATAATAGGACGCAAAAAAAGGTTTAGATTTTCTCCTTTTCTTTGCAAATTTTTAAAATTTTTGGTAAGACAAATTAGCATCAACTTTTTTGTGACTTGACGCCTCCCCAAAAGTCTTAATCCTGCGGTTTTAGTTCGATCAGATAATAATGTTTCATGCCAGCACTTTTCGGTACAGTTTTAGAAAGAGGCAAAAACGCTTTGCTCAAATATTTACTAATCATGAACACGGCTAATCGAATTTGATCAATGTTGATAAAAACCGGGCAATCGATTACATTACTTATTCATCCACTCTCCAATTTACATGGGTAGTGATAAAATTAAATTCAAAGTTTCTAAACTACTATGTTTACAACTGTAGGTAAGCACTAAACATTTAATTATAGTATTTCAAATTGTTATCTGGGGAAAGAACGGATTTAACGGTCTATGTTTATAACTCGTATTGCTTTTATAATTAAATTGTTATTTTCATTATCATAAAATCAATTTCGATTCAAATACAGCACTGTGAGTGGTTGTTTGAGACGAGGAGTTTGGTTTTGGTGCTCTAAAATGAATAATGTATAAATTTACAAAGCCATTCTTGTTAACATCGAAGGACAGATTTGATTTCAAACAAATTAAGTTGAGAAGTGTAATTATATCTTGTGCGGAAAGAAGCCTCTAAACTTTTTGGATATGAGAGCTAATTGAACTTGTTAATATTTCATTAGCGGTCATAATTAAATCTGCCTAAAATCCACATTGTACCCAGCTTGAGGCGAATCTAAAACCAGATCCAACAAGTGTTGAAGCTGACTTCATTTGAAACAATTTAAAATCATGCGTTGTCTTTAGTTTCGTTATTCCAACGTTGTGCTTTATCAGAGGAGCTGAAAGCGCTTACATTGCCCGGGGCTATAGCCTTGTAAAAATATGTCGACAACACGTAAATTGACTCGCTCACTTGTATAAACACAATTAGAGCTTGCTTAATAAGCTGGAAATTTCATAATTTGATAATTTCCTCGGCTAAAAACCCATAAATTCTGAAGTTTTACGTAGATTTATGGCTCGTAAAACTAACACTGCAACAATGTTGCTTGTCTTTGAATCACGTGTTCATCACCATTTAAATTAGATCCGACTTTCCGAAGGGGCTTTAATCACGAATTCAACGCGCGCAACAATTTTCAGTGATATTTCCGCTTTTTTAGTAGACGTTTCGGTATCCGGAACATCCAATTGTTATGAAAAATTCATATCTCATTCCGTTGCATTTATTAATTGATGAATTCCTGAAAAATTCTCATAATTCAATATCTCCACTCGTGACTGAATGCGGAGCTCTCCCATTTGATTCATTAATCTTCGATTTAAAGATAAAGAATACGGAGACGTCTTGTTAGTAAAGACGACACGACGTTTCCAAATTGAATTGTTAGAGGGTTGGCCGGGATCGCAAGAAAGTTGCATATTCGATATTTTCAGCTTTCAATCGAGCTTTCACAACGAAATGTAATATGTGGGGGCGTTGCTGTGACATTGTTTCTTTTTCTAAAATCCGTGACGAGGGACAACGAGCAAGTGCACGTTTTGGGGGAAGGACGACCCTTATTACGATCATGACACTTTCAACTAAAAACGCATCTTTGCGGAATTTCAGGCAGCCTGACAAATTTTGGAGTTTTTACACAGTTCGTTAAACTGAAGTATGTTTCTAAAAAGTAATTGATATCACTAGTCGACTAATTTTGAGAGGAATTTGGACTGGGGCGGTGAAAAGTCATTTCATTTCAGTAGAATAATATATTGTCTCCTGATTTTGAATCCGAAGTCCGTTTTACTCCATCAGGTCAGAATTTTTCACGACTTAAAAAATCTTTGCCAAAGTCAAAATTATAAAACCAAAGACAAATTTTTCTTGGAGGATGCAAAAACTTCCAAAAGTTCAGTTATAATACTTGCCATTTTCGTAATTTTAATGCTGTAGACATAAAATTTGGCAGCTTACTAAATAATTTTCGATTTCGATTTTTTTCAGCAAAAGATTTCAAATGTTTATTGTAACGCATATCATTTTCGTAATTTTAAAGCAACAAGTATGAATTTTCGGGAAGTTGGTATTCTTGATTTACTTTGATTTACTAAAAAAGCGACAAAATTTATATTTTTTTTTATTTTGGAAGGACTTTTGCAAGAAAATTTTTCAAAATTTTGATTGGAAAGCTTGTCATTTTCGTAATTTTCAAGTCATGGGCGTGAAATTTGAGGAGATTGCTATGCTTGACTTGCTTTCAAATTGTGTCAAAAGAAAAAATTATAGAACAAAAAGACGAGTTTTGAATTTTTTTTTTAGGAAAGAAACAAAATTTTTTAAAATTTACATTATAAAGCCTATCATTTTCATAATTCTAATGCTATAGACTTGAAAGTTGCTATCCTTGACTTATTTTATAGTTGTGCTAATTTACACAATTTTGGAGCTAAGAAGACAAAATTTAGAAATTTTTATTATAAAGTCGTCTCAATTTTTTTTTTCAAATTTGTAATTTTGGTAGTTTTAATACTAGTTGAATGAAATTTTGAAGAATCTTGACATAATTCTCAACTGTGCCAAAGTACAAAATTATCGATGAAAAACGACAAGTTTTGAAACGTTTTTGATTACGCTTAGTTTCAGTCAGTAAACATTTTATGGTTTTGTTTTTCCTCCTTCTGTCAATCCAATTTACCACCCCACAAAAACAGCTTCTATTCCAACTGATTTTTATTAGTCGACGAACGTGTCTCTAGTCAAATTAATGACCCAATTAATAACTCTGACAAACACTTAGTAATATCTCTGATTCAATTTCTCTGAAAAAAATAACGAGTTTAAGTCAGTAAAAGCAATGAGCTAACTTTGCTCCATAATTATCTCTTCTAATTGCCTGTCAGAGTTGAAATATTTACCGGTTAAGGTAGGTCAAAATGTTACGATCGATATTAATAAGTAAGCAATACTTACAGACATGAGTACCTACTGGGATTAATTTCTTTCTCTTTATCCAGAAGTGACTGCAAGGCAACTTGTAGAGCTTCATTCTGTAACAAAATTTAGAAACGTTTTATTGGAAATTGACCCTATTTGTACCCTCAAGTGTACATTTGCATTGTGATCGAAGTCACAATTGCTGTATCGAAGCATAAACAGAGCTTTGAATGAGGAAGTTAATTTGAATTAGGCGAATGTTATTCACTGGTGCGCACAACCACAATTCAAATGAGTTTCTTTTGAGACTGTCAAAATTAGACGGAATCGGGAAAGGGCTTTGTATAGTTATAAGAAGCTTTGGGAAATTTGTGCGGAAAATGATTAACTTGATTTTTCGTACGCCAGTAACTTTAATCGGCTTCAATGAAACCAAAGCACATTTCGGGGTTTGGAATTAATGAAATAATTTCCTCTAAGATTCAAGTACTGCGTAATTCTATTTAGGTGTACTTCGCAGAACTGCAGCGAACTGAGTCGTAAATTCTTACAAATGGTGGATGCGCCGGGCGAGAATGAAATTATCCGTCAAAATTGTACGATTCATTGTCTCAGCAGGAATTATGACAGGCATTAAAGTGACAAAGCGTTTCACTAGTTGCTCTAGTTTAAAAGTTCAGCTAAAATTGATATAAAAGTATTAATTTGAAATGATTTTCACCATTAAAAATGTACGAAGGTCGTGTTTATTTGTGGGAAACTTTTGTTAAATTGAATACAAATAATAATGACTGAAACGTAATTCTCTATTTATAACAATATTGATTGTAACAAGGGAGGTCACACCGGGGAGCCTAATGATAATTTAATAACGAATTAGTTAACATAATGAAAGTGCATTTATGAACCTTATTCAAAAATTTCTTTTTGTAATGTTTTTGCATCTTTAAAATCACTGCATCTGCTTATTTTTAAACTTCCACCACTTCTAGAAACTTTGTAATAAAATACCAGACTGCAGTAAATATTCTAGAATCTGCTAAAACTTTCCCGGAAATTTGCGATGCAAATGAAATAAATGTTGTAAAGTTTCAAAATTCAGACGTGTTTGTAAAACATTTTCGAACTTCTAAAAACTCATCAACGCAACAAAAACGCATTAAATCAATGATATACGTACATGGACGGCTTTTAATTAATAAACAAAAATTAATTAAGCGAATTAATTTGAAAAATGATACAAAGAGTGGAAAGTTATAAAAATCGATATTTTTGCAATGGGTTGAAAAAGTAGACCATTTGATGAAATATAATTTAATTAATTAGCATTGAATCGATAATTTCAACTAGAGCTCATTTTTATCGATTTGTCGATAAATAAAAAGTACTAGTTTATTCGACGAAATCAAATTTAAAAAAAAATAGAAAAATTTAAATCAACTATCCGAAATTTGGATCGGTCATAACTCAGTTATTTGTTGTCGGTTGTGAATTTAAATTCCAGATTTGCAATCTGCGGAAAATTCTGCATACACTGTGTATAATAACTCAAAAAATTGGCGCAATATTGATATCTGAAGTTTGGCATAAAGTCATAAATTTTCGCAAAAATTTGCAAATTTCGAATTTTTTATGTTAAAAATCGCGAGAAAAACAATGGCGCAAACCTCATCTCAATATCTGAAATAGTCTCCGAGATATCGAACACAAATTGTTTTGAACCTTCAAAAATTTGGCCCTCTGGCGACAAGCCAAAAATTCAAACGGCCATAACTCAGTTATTTGTTGACGAAAATTCAAAAATTCTTATGTTTTTGGATTCAGCGTAATATTTTGCGTAAAATGAGACCCAAATTTGTTGAGTTTGCTTGATAAATAAACGAGGCAATGGCTAAAAACTGTTTTGAAAACGTCATTTTAAGGTGATTTTCAATCAATGTTTTCAAAATAAAAACGACGTTAATAGCCTTGAATTGTACATCAGTCGAAAGAGGAGCTCGAAAGATATATACTGGCCAAATTTGAGATCGATCGGACAAATAGTTTACAACCTATGGCCAAAAATAAAAAAAGATGAAAAATTTTTATCGTTTGAGTCAAATTTTTTTTCGCAAAAAATTGACTATCAAATTTTGGGCTTTTGAAAACATTTTCTAACGTAAAATGAGCCGAGAAAAACAATGGCGCAAACCGCATCTCAATATCTCTAATAGTTTCCGAGATATTTAACTTTGAAAATTGGGAAAAATGAGAAAAAACGAAAATCAACTTTCCGAAACTTTGATCGGCTCTAGCTGAGTTATTTCTTGGCGAATCTGAATTTAAATCTCAGATTTGGAATCTGTGAAAAATTCTGCATTCACTGATGTACATAATTTAAGTTTACTCAAAAAAACAAGCGAGATATCGATATCAGAAGTTTGGCACAGTTTTAGTCATAAATTTTTGAAAAAAATTGCAACTTTCGACTGTAGAAAAATCAAAAAACTGTTTCTTATGTAAAAAATCGAAACTTTGATCGGCCATACCTTAGTTATTTGTTGTCGGATATGAATCTAAATCTTAGATTTGGAATTTGCGGAAAATTCTGCGTACACTGATGTATAATAACTTAAATTTACTCTAAAAAATAAGCAACATATCGATATCAAAAATTTGGCATAGTTGTAGTCATAAATTTTTGCGAAAATTTGCAAATTTTGACTGTAAAAATTTTAAAAACTATTTCTTATGTAAAAAAATCGCAAGAAAAACGATTAGTGCAAACCGCATCTCAATATTTAGCTTTAAAAATTAGGAAAAATGAAAATCAACTATCCGAAATTTTGATTTGCAATAACTCAAGTTATTAATTGTCGGATATGAATTCCAATTCCAGATTTGGAATCTGCGTAAAATTCTGCGTAAAATGAACTAATCGCAAGTTTACTCCAAAAAATAAACAAGAAATCAATCGACAAAATCGTCGTTCATGAAATCACATAAATGGCACCTCAGATTTTTACAAAGAATTTACGACTAAAATTAGGTGCAAACGTGCAAGAGAATCGAAACAATTTTCAAATATTGAAAACGTTTGAGTATGTTTTCAGGAAATGCAGACAAATTAAGTTTCAGTTTCCTGGATATTAAATCGGAAATCGAATTTTATTCAAATTTCACAAAACTAAAGTCAGCTTTCATAAATGTGGATACTTTAAGGAAGTGGATGAATATACTTATAAAAATTGCCCTGAAAGCACAAGCGCACTTCCATTTCGACCATAAATTCTCCTAGCCTCTAGTTTCTTTATTGTACCACCCAGAAAACCACAACCAGAAAGATAGTAATAACTTCATCGTTTAATGCCCGTTTAAATACACAGATACCGAGCAGCTCGTAATTACTTCGAAACTGTTTGAAAGAACGATTTTCAAATGTAAAGATAACGTCGTACATTATTTATCTCGTTTCGAGCCAACATAAGCTTCTTCACGAGTTTTTCAGGACCCAAGGAAGTGCTTGTAATTTCGATCTCGAAAATCCCTCCACAACACTGAAAGAATTCCGACAAATAAAACTCGACCGATAAAATTAATCACAAGGAGATAAAAAGAGGGGTTCGAACACCTGAGGTTTTCAGGGTCGAGAAAACGCAAAAAAGCGAGGATTTGGCTTTGAAACTAATGAAAAAATAAGGTGGAAACAGTCGGAATTAATGTCAGAATTTTTTATTAGTGCTGTTCTAGTACTTGATTTAAACAAAGTATAAATAAAAAAGTTATAAATAAATCAGTTCATTAATAAACTGGACATGACGTTTTAATTAGCGTCACATTAATTAACTCTTCTGTTAATTAATATTGCGATTAGTTTTACCCAATCCATTGTTGCCACTTTTCCAGAACGGTTTTATAATGAATGCAGCAGTTTGTATTATTCAAACAAGGCAAAAGCGAACTAAATCTCTGTTATTCCTGTTGGTATTATAAAGCATAGCTCTCATGAGGTATCTTCATCATGCAACCTTTTCCACAATTGATAATCGATCACAAGTTGAATTTTCCGTCCATTTTAAGCATTCCGTGCTCTTTTAAACCCGAAATGCTTTTCGTCACAGTTACATTACCGCGCCACTGCACGTACCCTGAAATTAATTATGCCATCCAAGCACCTCCATGCATTAAAATTTCGCAAATATCACGCTACACTATTCCTCCCTAAAATGAAGGTTGAAATATGCTGGCACGCAATTAGACACGCGAAATCCTCAGACCTTAATCATTCTATTCACGGTGACAAAACTCTGCTTTTAATGACTTGGTACAGCTAATAAGACTAAGTCTTTGATCTTAACATAAACCTCTGCAGATCGCCGGGCAAATACCACGTGCATGTACGTGGCAATTATCCTCGCTATTATTGGAAAAAGTTAACGATGAAAATTCAATCAGAGCAAGGGCATTAATGGGGAAGGGAACAATGGAGCTTTGGACGATGTTGATTACTTTGATTAGAGATTTGCAGATGTGTCAATCCATTAGCTTGACTATTCTTGTCCCTGGTTATTTTATTTTTACTGTGAAATTTACAGTGAAAACAAAAAATTATCAGCAGACCTCGCTGGTTACCTAAATATAAACGACATCAATAAACGCCCAGAATTAATGGACCAGAAAGTGGATTTGGATGTGATTAATCGAAAAACTTGCTGACTCTCTCTCTAAGTTTGCTCAAATTGCTCCGGTTACTGTCCGAATCATTATATGAATAATGCTGTGTACCTACACTAATTAAGCTTCTGCGGTTTCCACAAGCAAAAAATTATAATCTGCTCGGGAAAGCAATTTTCGTTGCTTATTCCATTTAAACTTTGCAACACCTATGAAACAACAAGGTACAAAAAACTACAAAATTAATCATTATTGTTATTATGAGTAACTGGGTCAGTTAAATTCATGCAGATATCCGCACTAAAATTATTACACTCGGTATCCTCCGAAGATACATCTGTTTGGTTTTCAAGAAACGGATCAATTTTGCCACTGGTTTAAGTTTGTCGATTCACACGGTATAAGTTTTTGCAACACTTTTTCCTTTTTTTTTTCGTGTTTTTTCCGGAATAGTTTTTACATTCAACTGTTTTACGTAGGAATTTGTTCTTTTGCTTAAACAGAGGTGAATTAAGGTAGGTTGAGGTCCCTTTGAGAAAAATGAATATTAAAATCTCGTCCAATTCTGCATTGAGTTGCTCGAATTTAAACACGAAACTATTAAATTCTTTCAAGGTTTTCCAGATTTTCTTTGGATTGTCTGTAGTCTTTCTGGATCCTTGGGTTCTCGAAAATTGGTGATTCATTAATTTTCTAAGATTTTACGACATTCGTTGTTTTTTGGTATATAATTTTTCGCATTTTTTTAATTGTTTTAGATCGTTCAATCAATACGAATAAATTCATAAATATATTGTAAATATATAATATATTATATTCATAGATATTGGACTCGAAATTTTTAAGAGCGCTCCTGTGTATTTTTTTAACTTTTTTATTTTTTCCACTTTTCAAGACAAAAATAATTATATGTATTGCTGTTTTTCTTTAAGATTCTTTAGATTTTATTAAATCTCTCTTTTAGATTTTTTTCAAATATTTATCTCAATCCACTTTCAATTTATAATATTTTTTTACAATACTTTTACAATTATTAGGTTGCCTTTAGTTTTAAGTTATTTTTAGAATACTCGACTTTTTTATCTTTAGTGTTAATTTACAAAATTTTACACAACTGTGAATTTTTAGGACGAACAAAAAAATTCAACCGATTTCTGTTTTGCTATTAAATTCTGTATCTCAGCCAATATTAATCCTAAACATGTAAAATTTGTCAGAATTACTGCTTTTAAAGTTGTTTATCAAGTGTGTTAAAATACTTAATTTTCGAATAAGAAATACCTATTTTAGAAATTTTTATATTTGGAACAAACTAAAAATTTCCAGTTTTCTTTAACCGTTTTTTATTAAATCACGTAACTATGGGAATTTTGATTTAAAAATTGTAAAATCTGGCGATGTTACTATTTAAGGTTTGTTTATCAACTGTGCTAAAATTAGAAAATTTAAGAACAATAAATGAAATTAAAAAAAAAAATCTTCAAAACGGACTTGAAAATCCATAACTTTCGCAATTTTTATCCTAAAACAGTGAAATTTAAAAGAGTTACCATTTTGGAGGAGTTTAATAATTACCGAATTACAAAATTTTAGGACAAGAATGTGAATTTTTCGAAATTTTTATTTTTGGGACGAACAAAAAAATTCAACCGTTTTATATTTTTTTATTAAATTTAATTCTAAACTTAACTAGATTTTTTCTATTTGCTATACATCTTCTGAATTCTCTTTAGATTCAGTTCAATAGATGGTTTAGATGTTACTTAAATTCGGTGTAAATTTTCTAGTTTCTCCAATTTTATAGATTTTGTACAAATTCTCTGAATTTCTCTGAATTGGTTTTCAAAATTCCTTTACATTTTCCATAGACGTTATAGATAATCTTCTGATTATGCTTACATTTTCTATTTTTTTAATATCCATTTTCTGATTTTCTATGATTAAATAGATTGTAAAATTTTTTCGTTTTTCAAATCCTATCCAATTTTTGTTACAATTTCTGATAAATTTTCTTCATAAATTCCCTCTACAATATTTTTAAATTTTCCTTATGTTCTCAATATTGTCTTTGAGCTACATTAAACTCTTCGTATTTTTTCCTAATTGTCTCTTTAGATCGTCTTTAAATTTATTTAGCATCCGTTTAAATCCGCCCCGACTTTATATTACCTTTGTTGTTTTCTGACTCAACTAAAAATTAATAAAACTGGAGCAAGTTAATCAAGCACGTACCTGAAAAGTATTGTAATTATAACGCTCATTTTCCGTTGAATCCGCCTAATATTAGCATTGTTTTATTAATAATGCTATGGGATATTAAATGATAACCGGAGAGCTTCCTTTGAAGCGAATTCTAAACTCCATTAACTCAGATCATGAGTGTTTATAATTAATTTTCGAGCCAGAAGCAAAGACGACATCTGTCTCATTAATCCTGGCCGAAATGAAAAATCCCGAATATCATTGCGTCCTAATTTTATTTTTCAATATGAAAACCGAACAATTTAAAAATGTAAAACGCCATTTTTCGCAATGTTCCATAAACCCGCTTGATTAAACAGCCTCCAATAAACCGTAAAGAATATTCGCAAATTTACGAGGCTCTTATAACGTTTGCCCAGATTGTACACAAAATTCCTAGGCGCTTAATTGGAACGATACTTGTTTAAACAGTAAGATGTTGTATTCGCGAAACTTGAAAAATGAACCACCTGAAATAAAACCCTCGCAAATTAATAATTCTAAAAGGAAGTCCGCCACTAAATCGATCTGGTGGAAATCTCGTCTTAAAATGAAAAATAAATTTTCATGTAAAAAGACCCACTTGCGACTCTAACGCAATTTTACCTTTTGTGAAATTGGTAGTAAAATTTCAATATGGGGGTTTCTTTTCCGACGACCAGATCCTAAATCGCATTTTGTATGTTTTCATACGCTCATCTATATTTAGAAGGGATCGCAGGGTATCATAGAAGGAAAACTGTAGCGCACACGGGAAAGGGCTCGGAACTTTGATGGGGAGCGTTGAAGCGCAAAGAAGAGGGAAACCCTCAGATTAAATCCACGATGGGTATTTTGGGAGTTTTTTAATATCATTTTTATTAAACGAATTATTTCCTGTGGGAAAACGGCGTGGGATATCAACACAATTCGCGCAGGTTGATGACCAGAAGTGTCATTTGAAACAAAAAAAGTTCAAAGCGGAAGCTAATGAACTAACTGGAATTGTAGTTGTGGAGCAGTCACCGGAAATTTGAACAACAAATGCCCTAGTTAGCTAATTTTGGAGCGGTGATTCTGAATCCGAAGACCGTTTCCTCTATCAGGCCAAGACTTACAAACTAACTAAAAATTCCTATCTTTTTTATAAAAATTTGTAATTAAATTAAATTTGGAGATTTTACTTGTTTTCTTTCTTACCCAAATTAGAAAGTTCTAGAATAGAGTGGACAATTTTTTGAAATTTGTATTTTGCACACGAATTAAAAATTGCCTTTTTAAATAAAAAATCGTAAGTCTAGTAATTTTCACGCTGTGAAAATTAAATTTGGACATTTTACTAAGTTAAACATGTTTAGCACCTCCTCCCAATTAGAAAGTTGTAGACCAAAAGAGACAGTTTTTAGAATTTTTTATTTTGGAACCGAAATTAAAATTTCCATTTTTTTTAATAAAAATTTGTAATTTTGGTAATTTTCTAGCTGCGGCAAGGAAATTTGGGGATTTTACTAGTTTAAAAACGTTTATCATCTCCCCCAAATTTGAAAGTGGTTGAAAAGAAATGACAGTTTTAAGAAATATTTATTTTGCCAACGAACTAAAAATACTCATTTTTTAAACAAAAATTTATAATGCTGGTAATTTTCATGATGTAACACTGAAATTTGGGGACTTTACTAGTTTAAAAACGTATATCATTTTCTCCAAATTAGAAAGTTGCATTCCAAAAGAAACAGTTCTTAGAAATTTTTATTTTGCAAAGGCACCAAAAATTCTCATTTTTATTTAAATAAAAATTTGTAATTCTGGAAATTTTTACGCTATGGCAATTATATTTATTTTATTACTTCCTTCAAATTCAAAAGTTGTAGACCAAAATAGAGAGTTTTTAGAAAATTTTATTTTGGAGCCGAACTAAAAATTTTTATTTTTTTAATAAAAACTTGTAATTTTGGTAATCTTCACGCTGCGGCAATGAAATTTGGGGATTTTACTAGCTTGAACACGTTTATCTTCTACCCCAAATTTGAAAGTGGTTGAATAGAAATGACAGTTTTTAGAAATTTTTATTTTGTCAATAAACTAAATATTCCTATTTTTTAAATAAAAATTTATAATTCTAGAAATTTTTACGCAGTAGCAATGAAATTTGGGCACTTCACTAGTTTAAACACGTTTATTATTTTTCCCAGATTAGAAAATTTTATACCAAAAAAAAACAGTTTTTAAAAATTTTTATTTTGCAAACGAACCAAAAATTCACATGTTTTTGAAATAAAAATTTGTAATTCTGAAAATTTTTACGCTATGGCAATTAAATTAAGCCATTTTACTAGTCTAAACATTTTATCACTTTTTTCAAATTAGAAAGACACAGTTTTTAGAATTTTTTTTGGAAACGAACCAAAAATTCTCATTTTTTTTAAATAAAAATTTGTAACTCTGGACATTTTTACGCTATAGCAATTAAATTAAGGCATTTCACTAGTCTAAACATCTTTATCACTTCCTTCAAATTAGAAAATTGTAGACCAAAAGAGACAGATTTTAGAAATATTTTTTTAGGAACCGAACTAAAAATTTCCATTTTTTTTTTTAAATTTGTAATTTTGGTAATTTTGACGCTGCGGCAAGTTTGGGGATTTTACTAGTTTGAACACGTTTATCATTTTCTCCAAATTAGAAAGTTGTTGAGCAAAGGAGACACTTTTTAGAATTTTTTATTTTGCAAACGAACTAAATTCCTGACGCATTTTTTTCACACATTATTTTTTAAAAATATCATGGAAACTACCGAACCTAGCATTGTTTTTTATGGATCGTTGAAAAGCTTATTGAATTGGCTTTCCAAAACACTGTCAAACAATTCTATAACTTTCCAAGTTTTCAAGAAAAATCGAAAAAGATAAATTTTTGGAGAATATTTCCGAATCCGGACCTGATGGAGTGAAACGAACTTTAGATTCGTAAATAAGAGGCCATTTTGCTTCAGAAACGACCCGTTTTTTCCAAAATTTGTAGATTAGTGTTATTAAGCGTCTTAAATTGCGCAAAAATGGTGGAGGCGCCGGGTCGTACAAAAGCAAAAATCATTAAAACACGGATTTGTGCTTTAAAAATAAAATATTCAATTCCACAAACGGAAACTGCAATGTAATGTTTGCTCAGTTTCGATTTATTATTAAATCATCGAATACAGGTAAAAAGTGGTAACCTTCCATCCTTCATAATCAGTAAATTCTCGAAGTTAACAACTTGTGACATCGGCTACCTGTAGTAATATTGATAACTGACGGTTCATCATGAATTTTACATAAAAGCTTCGAGGTTTGGATCGCTCGTTAATCATATCGGAGTTTTATTGACAGTGTCCTATCAAATGTTTGGAAAAATTAATAACGTATGCAGAAAGAGAAAATTTACATTAACATTAAGATCGATTTTCTATTTTTATTTCACCTGTTTTCTTCCAGTACACGAAGCATGATATTATCCGTTTTATAAATTTGTTTCTCTGGAAAGTTTCCATGGAACAAAATCCAGCCAGGAGGGAAAAACAGTGCTCGCTGTAATTCGAGAAATATGCATACCTAATTATTCTCTAATAAACACATTTTCTCGTTTCGAAAGCCCTCATTTCAATTGAACAACAAAACCGTCTTAATTAACATCTTGAGTTGGCCTGATGGAAATTCAGGAAAGTTTCCCAACTCCACTTCCTAAATCAGCCACTTGCTATAATACGACATTGTTAATTATTTAAACGCACTGGAATAATTGGATCAAGCAAAGAAGCTTAGTCACACTGCAACGTCCGAGTAATTGGATTGACAGACATGTGCTCGAGAGCATATTTCTTACAAAATTAAATAGAAGATATTCATGAAAATCCGGGAACGAAACCGGAAAATTCCCGACTGTGCTATTGTTCAACTATCCAATCAATTTATGTTGTTCCGGGCAAATCCCCAACTTTTACTCGAACCACTTTTAGACCATGTTAAATAGAGGAGCTTTAAAATTTTAAACAGATTTCGGAAGGCACGAAACGACACCGAGAAAAGATGGTAATTCTGTCGAGTCTACAATTTTAGATTCGATCCGAACTATTCAAATTCAAAAGTACAAAGTCGCTGCAAAATAAATTTATGAGCCGAACCGAAGATAAAAGTAAAAATAATTCGCTCCGAGCTCCGAATTTTTCCTTAAGACACTTTTAGTCGGATTAAAAGCAAACTGGAAAAAACACCACAATTACCGGCAAAGTCGATCAAACGCAATATACGTCGCCCATTGCTTTGACGAAGATTTGCAAAACCGCTTGAGGCCGCAAATGAAACGTAATTAGTTGTAGATTGGTTTAGTGGTGCTGGTACTATTAGTTGTGCGGAGAATTGGAGGAAACTAATTAAACAGGATGCTGAGGGTCTGTTTGATGACCGCGATACAGATAAATCATCAAAGCTTGAAGGTATTATTGTCACTACGCACATGTCGCCGACAGGAGAAATTTATGTCTCGTCTTGCTGCGAGCTTTTTAATAAATAAAGCAATTCATGACGAAGCGAAAAATCCATAAGTTCATCGGCTAACATTATTCTGTTTTTAGTTGATTAATGAAAGCAATGAAGTTTACAATATTGCAGTCTTCTCCATCACAATCGAGGAAAATGGAATCGTTAAAAGCTGCTTTTCGCCGTAATTGAAAAATACGTCCAAGTAATCTCGAGCTTATTTTAACGAGTAAAGCGATATTTGGCTTAAATCTAACGAAGTTTAGCTCGGAGAATTAATTACTGTCACTGTCACTATCACTGAAACACTCGCTGATGGATTTGTGAGCGCCCTTTCAGGATACATTAACGCAGATCAAACAAATTTGTTTTTCAGGTAATGAAACTCGAGTACTTTTAATTGGTTTACAGAGTCAAATCTTGTTTGCTTAATATACTTGGCGACTTTTTTCGCAATTCGAAAAAGCTTCGATTACCATATTTAGAAGTGCAAACAATTTCTTCAAAGACATTTCGATATCATACGTCTTGGATCATTTTCCAGCACAATGGAACCAGTAGAATGGATCAAAGAAAATAAACAAACCTGTCAAATAAATTTCGAACAATTTAAGTGGCACGTAAGGAATAAATAACAGTTAGAAGTACAATATAATATGAAGTTCTTTCTTCGAAATGCAAAACCAGAAAGCGATTTATAGCCGCGCTTTATTGTCTCTTTGATTTCTGCTACTCACATGGCGAAACCGTTGCCAATTCCGTTTTATATTCTGGGCATCAGACTGTAATAAATCAGGTGTGTCTTTCTGTTGTAGCTCTGAAGAAGCAAATAATTAATCACTTTGTTTACCACTACCTTCCTTCCAAATGAAATATTTTTCTAACTTTTCATACCTTTTTAAAGGTTTTATTTACAGGGGCGGAATAATGTTCTTTTTAAAATCTTTAGATGCTTTCTCGGTTTTCTTTCAATTTTCAGGATTTGCTTCGTGTTCACTTTAGATTTTTCCTGGATTGTATATAATTTTCCTTGATTTTCTTGTTAATTGCTTTTCATATTAATTTTTACTTTTATCTAAATTCTCAACATTCTAATTTCATTTTTAAATTTTTCTCGGTTTTATTAAAAAAAAAATAAACAACTTTCTAGATTTTCTAAATTTTTCTAGACTGTGCAAAATTTATCGAATTTTATTTTTTTTTTCGATTAACTTTAGATTCTCTCTAATTTCTCTTGATCTTCTACAGCCTCATTGGATTTGGAGCAATTCTTCTCAGTTGCTCTAGATTTTCTTCAAATTTTCCTCAAATCCTGTTAGAATTTTTAGATTCGCTTTGGATTTTACATTAATTTCTCTCAACATTGTGTATAAATTCCTATTGAATTCTGTTTAGATCGTCTCCAGCCTTAAAATTTCTCCTTAAATTGTCTAAACTCTTATACAGGGTGATTTTTTAAAAACGGCAGGCGTTGTAGAATTTTTGTTTATGAACCGATTTCAACAATTTAAAAAACAAATTAAATGGTTTTTAATTTCCGATAAACTGATGATTTTAATTTTTTTTTAAATGTCTTAGTATCTTTTGGGCGATACTCAACTTTCTTATTTTAAATTGGAACCCATTTTTTTTTTTTCATAATTTGGAAGATATTAATTTTCTTGATTTAGAAATGTGTATTAAATGTTTACAAAAAATATTTTTAAAATTATATTTAAAATTTATATACAGGGCTAGTCACGAGAAGATTACTTCTGAAAATTATATTTCCGCAACCCAAAATACTAATACCCTGAACTACTCGATACTGCCAGAGTTAGAAATAAAATGCTGAATCCACGATTGCTTTGGGGTCATTTGGGGTGGTCAATGTCACTTTGACATTATTTATTTTAATTTCGTCTTTATTCTTAATTCCGCTCCTTTAGAGCCCCATTAGTTCGAAGTACCTTTATTAATCTGTCCTATACCGAAGCTGTAAGTGCTCGACCAATAATTTTTCTCCTTAACACGCATGGTATGTTAGGTTGAGTTGAGAAACCCGTCACAAAGTCTTATTCAAATGATGAGAAAACTGACATGATTCTCATCTCCGGAGAATGCCAAAAATGCTGTCTATGACTGCTACGAACCTTTATCGTAAAGATATCCACATCGAAACTGAACTAGGTTGTCTATGGACACTCACGTAACCTCCTTTTCCGTAATTGTCAAAGTGAGACTGTCAAAGCCTAAGCAATCGTAGATTCAGCATTTCATTTCTGATTCGGGTTGTATCAAGTGACTCAAGAAATTAGTATTTTGGGTTGCGAAAAAATCATTTTCAGAAGTAATCTTCTCGTGACTAGCCCTGTATAAAATAAAATATTTATATTATAAAATATGTATATATATACATTAATTCATATATCGTTTTTTATTGGATTTTATTTTTTACTTGACTAGTTTAGAGGCCTCTTGATTCTATTAACAAATTTTCGTAAATTATATTTTTTTGTACTTTCTATTGTATATTTTCCTTATATTCTTATTATTATAAATAAATGCTCTTGATTTTCCTTATATTTTCCAAATTTTCCTAATCTGTGCAAAATTTAGATTCTCAATAATTTATTATAATTTTTTTTTAAAGTCTCCGCCAGAGTAACAAATTTTAATAGAGATTAGTGGAAATTTTTGGTCCGTTTTCAAAATAAAAATTTCAAAAAATTCTGTTTCTAACTCTAAAATTTTGTAACTCATCACATTTGATAAATCATTCAAAACTGGTAAAATGTGGAAATTTGACTGCTTTGCGATTAAAACTGACAAAGTTACGGAATTTAATAGAATGAGGTAGAGAAATTCTTGGTTCGTTTTCTAATGCTTCAATGAAAATTGATCTAAAAAATTCTGTTTCATACATAAAATTTTGGAATTTAAGACAGTTAATAAACAAGTCAAAAATAATAAAACCCTTAAATTTTACTGTTTTACGATAAAAACTGGCAGAGTTACAGATTTTAATAGAGATTAGTGGAAATGTGTGGTTTGTTTTCAAAATAAAAATTTATACAAATTCTGTTTCTAACTCTAAAATTTTGTAATTCAGCACAGTTGATAAACTAACTGAAAGTGGTAAAAGATACAAATTTTACTGCTTTGCGATAAAAACTGACAAAGTTAAGGAAATTAATAGAATGAAGTGGAGAAATTCTTGGTTCGTTTTCCAATACCTAAAAGAAAATTTCTAAAAATTTTGTTTCTTGCTCTAAAATTTTTAACTTTAAGACAGTTGATAAACAAATCAAAAATAATAAAACCCTTAAATTTTACTGTTTTAAGATAAAAACTGTCAGAGTTGAAGATTTTAAAAGAGATTATTAGAAATTTTTTGCTCGTTTTCAAATTGACAATTTCTAAAAATTCTGATTTTGATAACTAATCGAAAGTAGTGAAAGGTACACATTTCACTGCTTTGCGATCAAAACTGACAAAGTCACGGAATTTAATAGAATGAAGTGGAGAAATTCTTAGTTCGTTTTCCGATGCCTAAATGAAAATTCTTCTAAGAATCAGTTTCTTGTTCTAAAATTTCGTAATTCAGCACAATTGGAAAACAAATCTAAAATTGTAAAACCCCTCAACTTCATTTAGGATTAAAACTGACAAAAATCCCGTAATTTAATAAAACGAAGGATGTTTCTGGCGACTCGAGGTCAACTGACTTTTGGAAACTCTCCATAATTTTATTTATTCGTTTCTGTGATCGTTTCTTTGGGTATTTCACATATTCGACTCGACGTGTTGTTTTAAATGGATTTATAGTCAAGGTAACTTGTTTAAGGATGTGAGAAGAATGGTGCCCCGGAAAGAGCAAACTTTTCACTCTAAATAAAGCAAAGAGCGTTCTAGAAGTTAAGGAGAATTTGTAGGACAGTTAACTCAGTTGTGATTGAACAATAATGAATTAATTCCAGTTTCTAACAATTCTCGAAATCGTTAACTTCAGTCAAATTGATTGAGTTCTCTTAATTAACGTGGCGACGTATTCTTTCGGCTATCGATACCAGAAGTTTTGTTAGCGAATACAGTTGATAATGGGGTCTCCTAAGAGCTCCAATTCATATGCAAATGACGGCGAAAGAAACCACAACAATGCTGCCATTTGCAATCAGAGAGTCTGTTTCGGTTGTTTTCCTGGTTGTTACTTACATGCGACTGCTGTTTGGTGTTAATACCTCTCGCCATTGTTTTGCGGATACTCTTATCTTGGAAGGAATTATACACTCAAAGAGCGCGGTGAAATTCTATTTCAAGACCGGAATGAAATGATCATTTCACAATCTAAAGTTGGGGCGATATAGTGGGAATTTGTGAGCCAGGCAGGGGGATATCATCTGTTGAAACGCCATTCCTGAAATTACTTTTGGAATTTATGACGGGCGAGATGGTCAAATCGGCGCTTAATGAACTTTCACTTTTTTATTCCGTCCCATGTTTGTTTAGATTTTCTTAACCTGATAATAAATTTAGTTTTGTCAGGCAATCCTCCGCCAATTGTTCGAAAAAAATCTATGGCATGAACAAATGAGCATCAGGGATTTATGTCCTGAAGGTAAATTGAGTGAACCGGCCGACAAAAAAGCCTGAAGAACAACTCTTAAACGCCTTTTCCTCTCATTTTATAATTCGTAGTGGTGAGACCGAAAATGCGTCTCAATAAAAATCGGCTTTAACATGTCATAACCTAACGACCAACCATGATGACGGTATAATTTCCGCTCCGAACTTTATCTCATCCAATAAAAGGACAAAGTGTGAAGTTATCTCTTATCGCCGGTAAATCGAGCACGAAGGAGACACGTCAGGCCGCAAGATCTTGACTCCGGCATCTCTTTTACCGCAGAATGACACTTTTAAGATGAATCGCACATCAAACTTCGTCGGTGGATCAATCGTGCATATTGTTGGATTATTTTGCGAATTACGTCGTCTTGGAAGTTCTCGAGCAATCAACAGAGCAGACGCTGTTAAATCAAATCGTATAAGAGCAAAATCCAATTTCCAGCGTGGCCGAGTAATCGGGAAATTTTATACATGATATTAATTCCGTTACAACCGAAGCGTTCAGCGGGAAATAAACGAGAAAATAACGGATAAAAATGAGCAACGGAGACTCGGTACAACCTTAGATAAATATCAATTTGGGAGTTACAGAAAAGCGCCGGAGAAATATGAACAGGAAACTTACACTTGCTCAGTTTGTCAACGCTCGCTTCGCTCGCGCCGTGACCTCTCCAGATGTTGCGGTCGCATTTATTAAATCTTCCAGGATACTGCAGGTTTTCGGTCCTCCGTGGAATTTAATATTTTAATATTTTTCTTATAGGACAAGAAGTAAATATTTCGGTACGTGGTGATATACAACGCCTATTGAAAGATGAACACACAAAACGGAACGACGAGCTTTCAAGATGAAAAGCTCTATTCGTATTTTGTTTGAATGGAAAAGTTATTGCGCCATTCGCCGAATGGCATGTGATCTGCAGACGAAACTATTTTAAGCTCATGTTAGACTTGCACTTGAGTGCGTTCCGTGTCGTGGAGACGACGCTTTTATTGCCATTTCAATATAAGAATGAAGAGAAAATTTTAGACAATAATAACTCTTATATGAAAAAATATGTTGAGAATGTATTGATCGTAGAGCAACCAAAAAACAGTAAAATAAGTGAACGAGAAAATTCCGCGGAGCTGTTTTATGGGAGTTTAACATCACGTCTCGCTCATTTTGTGACAACTTCCCACGCATTCTCAGACTAACTTTACCTTCTGGTAACAAAAGCGCATTGTTCAACTGGAAATCGTACTTTAAAAATTAGTTCCCTTGCTGCGAAGTTGGCGTTTAATGAAGGGATGGAGTCATTTAGTGCAGCTGCAAGAAAAATGTCGATAAAGTCGCAAAGGGTCAGAGACGGTTTAAAGGAGGGCGCGCCCTGGAGCCCACTTGGGACCGGTTTTGTAAAACCCTAATTTTACATTGCTTTTAAACAGGAAAAATAATATCAGTGGGAAAATTTAAGATAATTTGTACAAAAAGACACAAAAACTGAAGATCTAAAGAAATTCTAATGGAAATTTAGAGATTCAAGAATTATCTGAAACAGTCGAGAATATAAGCATTGTGCGAAGAAAATATGGCAGGAGAATCGATGAAGTTATAAAAATGTAGGGAATTTAAATAAAGCCTAAGAAATATCTAAAGAAAGCTCAAAGACTGTTAAAAATGAATCCAAGAAGCTCTAAAAATAGTTAAAAAAAATGGGAAAACCCAAAAGAAAAATTTAACAGAATGAAGAGAATACAAATTTTTTATGAAAATTTGAAGAAAAATTTAAACAAAATCTAAAATAAATCAAAGAAAATAAAAAAAATTCAATTTAAAAAGTATCTAACAAACTAGGAAGAAAATTAGAGACTTAAAAGAATCTTAAAAAGAATTTATGCACAATCTAGAGAAAATCGATATTAAATTTAAAGGGAATCAAGAAAAATCGATATTAATTTCAAGAGGAATCAAGAGAAATCGATATTAAATTTAAGGGAAATCAAGATATGTAAACAGAGGAGTTTGAGGAAAATTTGAAGAAAATCTAGAGAAACTAAGAAATCTGAAGAAAACCAACAAGATAAATTAGAGACAACTTAAAGTTAATTCAAAAGAACTAAGGGTAGTTTTCATCTTAAAATAGTAAAATTTAGGGGTTTTATTACTTTTGACTTGTATGTCAATTGTCTTGAATTCCAAAATTCAAATCACTTTATTCTATTAAATACCCGTAACTTTGTCAGTTTTGATCAAAACGCAGTGAAATTTGCACATTTTACCACTTTGAATTAGTTTATTAACTGTGCAAAATTTTAAAATTTTAGAGTTAGAAACAGAATTTTTAGAAATTTTAATTTTGAAAACGAACCAAAAATTTCCATTAATTTCTGTTAAAATCTGAAAACTCAGTCAGTTTTCATCTCAAAACAGTAAAATTTGGGGGTTTAATTACTTTTGATTTCTTTATCAACTGTCCAATTCCAAAATTTTAGACCAAGAGAGAGAATTTTTAGAAAATTTTACTTTAAATTTTGTGAATCATTTGATTTCTTTGTAAACGTAATCTAAATTTCCTTAGATTTTCTAAATTTTCCTTAGATTTTCTAGATTTTATGTCGATTTCCTTTCAATTTTTGCTTACTTTTTCTATTTTCTGAACTTTTATACTGTCAATGTACTTGATGTGATTAAAAACAGAGACGGATTAAGGGTGGGTTATGCGCCCATAAGGAAATACTAGCCCTCCTAAAAATTAACAATAATGTTCCGGATTTTTCTTAGATTTACTTTAGTCTCCGAGTATTCCTTAGATTCTGTTTAGAGTCTCCAGATTCTTATAACTAAAGTTGCGCCCTTTGCCTCTGTCCTTTAACTTTCTTTCGATATTTTTGACCACCACATAATCACCGCAGGTGTTATTTACGCAACAGGTGAGTGATTAGACGTCTAATAGTCGTGGGCTGTGGATAATTAGCTTTTTTGTTTCGGTCAGCAATATATCACCAACCACATGACACAGTAATCCCGTTCCCCTCGACCAAACAAATGTCCTGATTTGTTGCTGAAAGATGGAGTAGCGGAATTCTACGAATCAATAGAGGGCCGCCATTAAGGTCTTTATCGATTAAATTTTTTATGCGATTGTATCGTAAGACAACGTGGTCGTTCACTTTTATTACGCTTATAAATTCGACTGCTTTTGCAGAATTATACAGTTGGGAAGGTACAGAGTGTGCCGGAGGTCGGAACTGTTATTAAAAATTGGCTCCGGCAATCTCAGCCAGGTGGCACTTTTATTTATTTTTTTTTAGATTTTCTATTATGTTTATGTAAGTCTAGTTCTATTTTAATATTTATTAAATATTTTTTAGATAATTTGATTTTTTTTCTGGCAGTGACTACAATTGCGTGGTGTCCACTCCAATTCCCCCATAAATCACGCCCTCCCATAATTGCGAGTTTAATTCGCCCGTTTCAAAATTCACACGTCGCTGCTTCTTTCCCGTAAAAAAAAAACAGAACCCACATCAAAGCTAAACCTGTTCATTTAAAATTGCGGGTAAACGCAGAATTGGGAATCCTCTAAAAATTCATTAATTTCGTAAACAATAAATTGCGGTATAAAAACAGAAGTTGGCCAATGACATCGTCAGCGTTCTTGCTTTCCAGGTTAAAGCGGTAATAACCTGAACAAGGATACTGGCCATTCAGCTGTAAAAACTTGCGATAAATAAAAAGGGTTCGTCAAAGGAAAAAATTCTTTTTTATTACCCTTCTCTTTATAGCGCGTATTTATCCATTAAATTAAGGAGTGGCGCGTAATTTTTCCCGATCTCAAGTTTCAGACTTTAATTTTTTATGATTCGTTAACTGGGGCAGTACAGTCAAAGGACGTTCTGGTGACTGATGTTGCAATGAATTTTTAATCGGAGGTGTGGAAAAAATTTGGAGACACGAAATCACTTACAGAGCTGTTGCTTTAAAGCGAACCTAATTTATTTCGTTAGAATTGTTAAGTAGATTTCATGTATAATTCACTTGAAGAAACTTTCTTGTTTTTACAAATTTAATACTTAAAAGCGAAGTGGGAACGTTTAATTTGTGTAGAAAAAGCATTACCTTGACTCTGGATAAATAGCCGGCAGGTTTCCGGTGCGGCGGCTATTAAAAATTACACTTTTGGGGTGCAACCAAGTAAATTATTTCATCCCCGTCTTCTTCAATTAATTCGCAAAGTTTTGTTGCAGTGATCGAATTACGTTACATCAAACACTCGTTCCACAAAAAAACGACACAACAGATCAACGCTCCTGAGGCGCAATTTAATTACATGAGATTGACACCGTGTTTACATACAAAGAGTGCGTTAAAAATAAATTTTTACTGAGTGGATTGATTCAATTCCGACCAAATTAGAAATTCTTTGCTTGAATAACCCCCATTTTGGTTTTGAGTGATTTCACTTTACAGCTTTCTAATTAAAAAAAAGTAAATATGCAAGGAATAAATTGATTTCAGGGCTCCATTTCCATGCGAATTAACACCGGTCCTGAAATAAAATCGGCGAATTCTGTCTGTAAGTTTGAGTAAACGTTTTGGGTTTCCAGTCACGACACGCTTATAAACGTACGAAGGAGTGTCGTCGGATTTGCCATCAAAAACTCAATTTCTGCATAAAATTGCATACTTGTAGCTGTACATGAAAAATTTCCTCCAAGAAATCACGTCGAGAATTAGATTTGCAAGTTCAATGTTGGAAATTGATGTGGTCAATGGCGAGTTTTTTAAGTTCGTTGTAGCAATTCCACGACCACCATAAACAAATGGAAATACTTATTATACAGTGTGTTGCATAAAAATAGACGCATCCACATTTTTTATTTTTTCTTATTTTTTATGACAAATTTGGTGCTTTAGTTCTGTCACAGGATACCAAAGAATTAAACTTAAATTGACTAAAAATCGATTTTTGACTCTTATTCAATGTAAAATGCACCTATCCTCGTAATTTTTAAAGTGCACTATTTAGTAATGCAATTATTGGGGTAAAATTAAAATCCCAAATAAACCCGCATGTTTTAAAATAATAAAAATTATAGGTGCGTCTATTTTACAACAGATTATATGTCATTTTTACTGCCACAAACAAAGCAGTTGTAAACTGAATTACGTTTCAAGCACTTCGGACTGACAGGTAAGAGGTAAAAATGAGAATTGTATATTATAAAACTAGTCCGGAATGAAAGGTTTATGGACTGAAATTTATAGTAACGTGAGTCATGTCATAATTTGTGTCGTAATCCACATTGTATGCTATACTGAGATCAAATTAGCTTCCACATTGAGGATAATTAAATGAGATCGAACAAATTTTATGAAAATTGCATTTGTGCTAACAAACATTTTAGCTCTAATTCAGAATTACGAGTTTGAGTTCGCTGCCGAATTAATTTAATACGGAAAATTTAAGTTTTGAGAGCTGTTGTGCAAATTACTTAACTTAACTTCCCAAGAAAGCCGTGTTTTAATTATATTTTTTTTTGTCTAACCCGGCGCCTCCACCATTTTTGCGCCAAAATCTGACATAAGAAAATTTGTCAGATCTTTATTTTAACACATTAATTAAATCGGAGGTCCACAAATTTGAACACGAAACTTGAAGGTGCGAAAAATAAATCCAAAGACCACGCGAAACTTCTATAATTAGCTATAAAATAATTTCTAATCGAGCGATGTCAATACGAATGTCAATACGATTTGTTTTGGCAAAATCTGAGACACCTTTGTATGAAGCCATGAATGACAATGTATCTTTCTAGGCGTGTCACAAATAAGCTTAATTCCGTGCATTTGCAGCACATTAATCAATATTCCAAAAATATAAAATTCAAATACTAATTCAGCAGCAACAAGAATTTTCCCCCCTCATTCTTTTAAATTCCCTAACTTTGTCAGTTTTGATCGCAAAGCAGTAAAATTTGTACCTTTTACTACTTTTGATTAGAAATTTTAGAGTTAAGAAAAGAATTTTTAGAAATTTTAATTTTGAAAACGAACCAAAAATTTCCACTAATCTGTATTAAAATCAGAGAATTAGATTTGCAAGTTCAATGTTAGGAATTAATGTGGTCAATGCCAAGTTTTTTAAGTTCGTTGGAGCAATTCCACCACCACCATAAACAAATGGAAATACTTATTATATTTCATTTTTACTGCCACGAACAAAACTGTTGTAAAACTGAATTACGTTTCAAGCACTTCTGACTGACAGGTAAGAGGTAAAAATGAGAATTGTATATTATAAAACTAGTCCGGAATGAAAGGTTTATGGACTGAAATTTATAGTAACGTGAGTGGTCATGTCATAATTTGAGTCGTAATCCACATTGTATGCTCTGCTGTGATCAAATTAGCTTCCACATTGAGAATAATTAATTGAGATCGAACAAATTTTATGAAAATTGCATTTGTGCTAACAAACATTTTAGCTCTAATTCAGAATTACGAGTTTGAGTTCGCTGCTGAATTAATTTAATACGGAAAATTTTAGTTTTGAGAGCTGTTGTGCAAATTACTTAACTTAACTTCCCAAGAAAGCCGTGTTTTAATTATATTTTTTTTGTCTAATCCGGCGCCTCCACCATTTTTGCGCCAAAATTTGACATAAGAAAATGTGTCAAATCTTTATTTTCCCGCATTAATTAAATCGTATGTCCATAAATTTGGACACAAAACTTGAAGGTCCGAAAAATTAATTGAAAGAATGAGAACGACGACGCGAAACTTCAATAATTAGCGATGAAATAATTTCTAATCGAGCGAGTCCCCTGAATGTCAATACGATTTGTTTTGGCAGAATCTGAGACACGTCTGTATGAAGCCATAAATGACAATGTATCTTTCCTGGCGTGTTACAAATAAGCTTAATTCCATGTATTCGTAGCACATTAATCGATATTCCAAAAATATAAAATTCAAATACTAATTCAGCAGCAACAAGAATTTTTCCACCTCATTTTTTTAATATCCCTAACTTTGTCAGTTTTGATTTCAAAGCAGTGAAATTTGTATCTTTAAACACTTTTGATTAGATTATCAACTGTGTTAAATTAGAAAATTTTAAAGTTAGAAACAAAATTTTTAGAAATTTTTACTTTGAATACGAACCAAAAATTTCCACTAATCACTATTAAAATTGTAACTCTTGCAGTTTTCATCGTCAATCAGTAAAATTTAGAGGTTTTATTACTTTTGACTTTTTTATTAATTGTCTAAAGTCCAAAATTTGAGACCAAAAAACAGAATTTTTAGAGCTATTTTCATTTAGGCATTGGAAAACGAACCAAGAATTTCTCCGCCTCATTCAATTAAATTCCATAACTTTGTCAGTTTTAATTGCAAAGCAGTAAAATTTGAACCTTTTACTACTTTTGATTAGTTTATTAACTGTGCTAAATTACAAAATTTTTGAGTAAAAAACAGAATTTTTAGAAATTATAATTTTAAAAACAAAACAAAAATTTTTACTAATCTCTGTTAAAATCTGTAACTCTGGCAGTTTCCATCATAAAACAGTAAAATTTTGGGGTTTTATTACTTTCAACTTTTTTACCATCTCTCTTAAATTCCAAAATTTTAAAGCAAGATACAATTTTTTTTAGAAATTTTGATTTTATAACCGAACCAAAAATGTTCACTAATCTCTATTAAAATTTGTAATTCTGACAGTTTTTATGCTAAACCACTAAAATTTGGGAGTTTTATAATTTCTCAAATTCCAAAAGTTTAGAGCAAGAAACAGAATTTTTAGAACAATTTTCATTTAGGCATTGGAAAGCGAACCAAGAATTTTTCCACCTCATTCTATTAATTTTCCTAACTTTGTCAGTTTTGATTGCAAAGCACTGAAATTTGTACCTTTTACCACTTTTGATTAGTTTATCATCTGTGTTAAATTATAAAATTTTAATCTTAGAAACAAAATTTTAAGAAATTTTTACTTTGAATACGAACCAAAAATTTCCACTAATATCTGTTAAAATTAGAGAATTAGATTTGCAAGTTCAATGTTAGGAATTAATGTGGTCAATGCCAAGTTTTTTAAGTTCGTTGGAGCAATTCCACCACCACCATAAACAAATGGAAATACTTATTATATTTCATTTTTACTGCCACGAACAAAGCTGTTGTAAAACTTAATTATGTTTCAAGCACTTCTGACTGACAGGTAAGAGGTAAAAATGAGAATTGTATATTATAAAACTAGTCTGGAATGAAAGGTTTATGGACTGAAATTTATAGTAACGTGAGTGGTCATGTCATAATTCGAGTCGTAATCCACATTGTATGCTCTGCTGTGATTAAATTAGCTTCTACACTGAGGATAATTAATTGAGATCGAACAAATTTTATGAAAATTGCATTTGTGCTAACAAACATTTTAGCTCTAATTTAGAATTATTAGTCTGAGTTCGCTGCCGAGTATGGAAAATTATTCTTTTAATACGGAAAATTAAAGTTTCGAGAGTTGTTGTGCAGATTACTTAACTTACCTTTCAACAAAACGATGTTTTAATTAAATTTTTTTGTTCAACCCGGCGCCTCCACCATTTTTGCGCCAAAATCTGACATATAAAAATGTGCCAAATCTTTATTTTAACGCATTAATCGGACCAAATATACACAAATCTGAGCACTAAACTTAAAGGTTTGAAAAATAAATCGAAAGAATGAGAAAGTAATTAGCTATAAAATAATTTCTAATCGAGCGAGTCCCCTGAATGTCAATCCGAGTTGTTTTGGCAGAATCTGAAGCACGTCCGTATGAAGCCTTTCCTGGCGTGTCACAAATAAGCTTAATTCCGTGTATTCGTAGCACATTAATCGATATTCCAAAAATATAAAATGCAAATACTAATTCCGCAGCAACAAGGATGATCAAATTATGCAAATACGAAAAAAACGGAAGACTCAAAGCGCTGTGAACATCAGACAAAACCACGCATTTGCATGTGATGCCAAAATTCCGAACTTTTGTTGTGTTGTTTTCAGTGAAATGTAAGTTTTCGGATCAACGTCGGAAGCAGCGACATTGTTCCGTTTCATCAATCCACGACACCCTCCGTGTCCGCCACGAAATTTATCCTGTTATTGCAATAAACCGTATTTTTATCCCTGCCACAAAAACCACCTTCTACCATTCATCAAGACTCTGTTTGGCAGGTTGCCGCGATCCTCACCCTAAAATCTTGTCTTGTGATCTTAAAAAATATAAAAACGTGGGGCGATTTTGACACTCTTGGGACAATATATCACGAAGATGGGCGCGATAAATACGCGAAAATAGTGTACTCTATAATGCGATTAATCTTAGCAGACGAAATGTTAACTCGACTGTTAAACTATAATCTTATATAGCCCCGAGACCCGGATTAAAGTCTAGAAATCTCGCAGGAAATTTCAGGAACAACGACGAGGACTTAACACCAGATCACGTCCGATTAGATTTTTCAAGCAGTGAAATGAAATTCACGAAAATTGCGGGATCACAAAGGGGCGGTTATGTGAAACTCTATCTGACCCAGAAAAACCAATTATATATTTATATACGAGTAAATCGATACATTATCCGATTATTATTCATACATAAATTGTCGATAACATTACATTAACAGTAATAAAGTTTTAGCTAACCAGAGATTTAAATAATGGAGTTCTGTTTGCACGCTATTTTGAATTTTCAGTTAATTGAAAACAGAGTTTTCATTCTGTCTAATTTTTACTGTCAAGAACAGTCTTAAACTTGCTGCGTTTTGTAAATACAACGGAAAAAAAGGAGCTCAGCTTTGTTTCGTTTTACAAAGCGGACAATGATTAAAGAGAGGATTAAAAAAGGATCGAAAGGATCTGATTCATTCCAAGAACCTGAAATGATACAAAAAGGAATGCAAATTATTTTCGGAAAGTACACTAGCGGTCAAAAGGCTTGCACTCCTCTATAGAACTTTGATAAATATTAAAATTTGTAAATTGTATTTTAAACAGAAAATTCGAACTCATTGTTTTAAAAAAAATTACTCTTTAACTTCATAAATAAATTTTCTTGAAAATACCTAAAAATGGGAGACTTGAGACTTTTGAACGTCACTGTATTATTATTTTGATAAAACACGACACTCTTCTAGGCGCGGAAAAGAAAGTGCACTTTACAACCCAACTTTTTCTTCCAAAACTAAAACTTGCTTCATTTTTCTGCTTTCTTAAAATAAGATAAAGCGCGCCAAAGAGAAACGCAGCTTTCGGCATTAAATATTCTTTTACCGGACGACTAGTTCATCTTCTCCCCAATTAATTATTAACTTAGCATTTCCCCGGAGGCGGCAGTTATTAAAATAATGTGATGGCAATAAAACCACAAACGTGTCTCTCGCAAGACACCCCAGAGGGTAAAGTCATTCTTCCCTTGTTGTAAATTTTCATAAAAACATTAAACTCGAGATTTCAAAAGAGCGGTAATGCAAGAAAGTGCTTTTTCGAATCGTAAGCAGCTAATTAAATTTGGAAAGTTTTGCAATAACAAGTTAAAGTTTTTGCTTAACGAATCGAGTAACTGTTGTACAAGTTGAGTGAATTAATTAAGGGGGTGAGAACTCACACATGGGCGCTTTTTTTCTGGAGATAATGAGGGAAAACCCATACAAAGGCAGAGTGCTAACAAAGTTGAAACGGTTGGAGCGCGAGTGTTAGGGGTTGGGAAATTTTTTTGGAAGGGATTTGCGTCGGATTTACGGGGATTGCTTTATTATCACTGAAATTAACGTCGCTTAGAGGTATGTAAGTAATTTACTCAGAAAAAAATGAAAGTTAGTTCTCCAGTTTGCATCTTTGAGTTTTTTTTGGTCTTCACTTCGCGGTGGCGAAAACTCTCGCGTTTTATTAAATTTTGCGGCTTCGAGAGAATTTGCCGATCGGCATCACTTCTGTAAAACGATTAGCATCGGATTGAACTAAACCGATCCAATTTTTATATTTCAGTTTACACACCGCCACGACCTAGTTTGTGATTTTAACAATATAAGCTTTGTGATTTATAAATAATCCGACAAATCACACCATTTATTACTCCGGCCATTACGATTCATTTGACGGGAAATGTACTCATAGCTCGGTTTATTATGCGGTGTTAATGCGTTCTAAAACGCATGTTTCCATTTATTATCTCCACTTACTTAGCATTCGACGTGAAATCTTGGTTTGCGGTTATTTCTATTATCCTGAAGTAATGTACTCTAAAACCTTTCACTCTCCCAACAAATCGCACTTCAAGCGTATTATGCTTTTTGCGCCGGAAACCGTTGCAAACATACACACCCCCATTGATTATCTATATACCGTCACATCCATTTGAATGCAAATATTTGAAGTGCTTTTCATCCCCATGTAAGAGGCGTCAAACGTGCGAATTGGATTATTATTTCGGTTGTTTATCGCGCTGTATCTACATTTCATCCCTTATCCGACGTTTTTCTCCTCGAGCGTCGACTTCGCCAAAGGCCCCAGTTCATTATTACGCCCCCAGTGGAAACCGTCGATGATGCAAATTTCTAAATAGGAAATGGAGTAAACAAAACTCAGGAAAAACTAGTTGTCTAGTGATATAATGTGGATGCGTTTTCATTTTGGTGGGGAAAAAATTCGCGCTCCTGCCAAACCTGTCAAGCTTCAACAAAATTTTGCATTTTTAGGCGTAGATAAAACGTCGGTCAAACGTGAGCAAAATGCCATTATAAGCTGGTGAGATTTGTATCACTCGCGCTAACGACTTCATGATCCAAAATAATCTCGCTCGCTTTACAATTTAGCATTTCTCACTCATGACATAATCGATAAGTGGCGTTATCGATCACATATTGAGTAAATGGTCGCAACATCTGTGATTGATCATTTTTTCAATTACTGCTAACGGCGGACGCCAAAACAAAAGTCGCTTATAGCCAGGTATGTACATATTTCAGATAACACGAGCAAACATCGCTGCTATTTTGGCTTTCCGAGTGTGAAAACTATTTCTATTTTTGATCAGAATAGCGAGATAGGGAATGCATTCAACCAAAAATAACAAAAAACGAGTCTGTATTCAGCGATAAAAATTATGTAATGAGATAAAATGAAATGTAATGCAGTCTAGACTTTAATAACTTTAAGGAGGAGACAGAAAAGTTGAAATAATTACCGTCTTTGATCATTCCATCCGAATAATAAATAGCGATGGCACTGCATAGACAATGAACCCTTTTGAATACGTCTTCTATTTTTCCTCGAGATCAATAATTTTTCTTGAAACGAGTCACTGCGGAATTCCCAATTGCGCCAAGGTAAAAACTTGTGCGTAAAAATGTTTCTTTTATGTTCACTCTCGAGTGATAAAACTCTCGAATTGAAATATTTTGTTCGCGAGACTGTAATTGTGCCATAATATAATAAATTTCGCTACCACGTAAGCTGTGTAACTTTAACCCCACTAAAGCAGATGATAAATTATTCACTAGTGACCTATTGAATTTGTAATATTTATCATGATCTCCATCGAGGCCTGTCCCAACTGCAAGTATTGATTATTGTATCTGAAAAACTTCACTTTTAAAATAATGACAGTTGGGGGCTTTGTTCGTGTAAAGAGTTTGCGTTTGTGTGAATTAAAATTCAACGTTCAGTCTACCAATGCATTTGTGGGAGTTTTGTTCACTTTAATTCAACGTGGAACATCCTCTATTAGTTTAGACAGGACGAACTGCAAAGTATTATCATTTCTGACGGAAATTAGTACACCTGCGTTTTGTTAACGGGTTCATTTATCGGTGAACAAATACACATTTCAAACGCGTGGAATCTCAACGATTAAAAAGACTCCAGGATTGGAAAAATGCAAAATAAATACTCTAATTCTTCGAGTTTAACCAAATTTGGATTTTTTTAACTTCAAAAATATTAAATAGCCAATTCTGAATGTTTTTTTGGTCTGAGTATTATTAGTTTCTGAGCTCCGAAGAATTAATATAGGCAATTCAAAATACGCTTTTTTTTATCTGTTTGTAGGAGGGAAATTTAATTTCATGACATGTTCTCAAGCTAGTTGTGAAAAAATAGTATGCATTTCTATAAATTACAAATAAAGAACAATCCTAGATAAAACTTTGTAAGATACACGTTTAAAAAGTCTTTTTATGGCATTCAAAGCTTTTCGAACAATCGTAAACTTGTTAGCCCCTTAAAAATTAAAGAACGAAGTACTTTTTTATTTACCAATTAAAAAAAAAAAAATTATTTAGTCTAATAGATTCTAGAAAGTTAGAAACTGAGTCATTATAGGTTTTAGCCTTGATTGTGAATAAATAGTATACAAACCGAGGCGTAGACGAGGTTTAAAGTTATATTTAAAAAAATAAAATAAAATAATTTAATTTGATCGATTTTAGTAAAATGGAAAGTGAGCCTATTTAGGTTTTCGCTATTATTGTGAATAAAATAGTATACAAACCGACATTATATTTAAAAAGTTGGGATTTGGGACAGACTAAAAACAAGTCAAAAATAGTAATTTTTCCAAATTTTATTGCCCTAGCATTAAAACTGCCAAAATTACACGTCTGAATAGAAAGTATTGGAAAATTATTGTCTCGTCTTGAATATGAAAATTTGTAAAATCCGTCCCTGTTGTTCAAAAAAATTGAGATTTGGGGAACAGGCAGTTAACAAGCCAAAAATAATAATCTCTCTAAATTTCATTGGCATAGCATTGAAACTATAAAAATTACAAGTCCGAATAAAAAGTATTGAAAATTTTTGGTTTTTCGTAAAAATGAAAATTTCTAAAATCCGTCCCAATTGGTAGCAAGAAATGGGATTTGGGACAGAGCATAAACAAGTCAAAAATAGTAATCTCTCCAAATTTTATTGCTGTAACATCAAATCTACTAAAATTACACGTCCGAATGGAAAATATTGAAAATTTTTGGCCGGTCTTAAAAGTAAAAATTTCTAAAATCCGTCCCTGTACCTCAAAAAAATTGGTATTTGAAACAAACCATAAGGAAGTCAATTAATACAGTAATCTCATTAAATTTCGTTGTCCTAGCATTAAAACTATTAAATTCACAGGTTCGAGAGAAATTATCAAAAAAATTTAGTTTGACTAAAAAATAAAAATTTCTAAAATCCATCCCTGTTGCTCAAAAAATTAGGCGCTGGCGCCACATTATAAACAAATTAGACATAGTAATCTCTCCAAATTTCATTCCCCTAACGTCAAAATTACCAAAATTACTGGTCCGAATGGAAAATATTGGAAAATTTTAGCTCGTCTTGAAAATAAAATGTTCTAAAATCCGTCCAGTACAGTGAAAAATATTGAAAATTTTTGGGTCGTCTAGAAATTAAAAGTAAAAGTGAAAGAATGGCTCGTCTTAAAAATAAAAAGTTCTAAAGTTCTATCTGTTGAAATCACTTTTCTTGGCGCGTTTTAACTTAATTTGTTATTATTTCGTAAATTGTGGACAACAACAAATTCTGTTAACGCGATTTTTAGACACGTGCCGTTTATATAAAAAAATTATGAACTATTTTAGAACAAATAATAAGTACAAAAAATCAAGTTTGACTAAAAAAAAACAAGAAATCCTACCTTCAGCAGTCCACAAAAGAGATTAAAATGATGTGTAAAGAGATAGTCAACAACGTCACAAAAATCTTTCCAAGTAAAGTCTGACCCTGAGCAGCCTTTTGCAATGATCTGTTTCCGAAACCGACAAGATTGCAACTAAAATAATTCAGGAAGTGAAGTGATTAAACCGACAAAAAACGTAATCAGTATATTTTTTTACTTGGTTACGTCTTGCCGACTAGCTGGCAATGTTTATATTTTTTTGTGCAACATACGATAGTCTTGAATACTGATTAGTAATCAGTTCAAAATTAATTAATAATATTTCAAAACTAGGCTCAATTTTGGAAAACCGCAAAGGAAAAATTTGTTTGTTTCAACAAAATCTACCACCAGTTCAATTTAATGTACTCATTTCTGTTACACCCTGTATAAAAAATGTTTACGAACTCTAACGTAAAATTATCTAACAATGCCAATTTTCTCTTTATCCAAATTTGGTACTTCCAGTGGTTTACACGCAACGCGTTACTTGTGCAAATAGCTTGGGCGCGTAAACGCACCTCAATATCCGAAGGATTACGGATTTCGGCACGTTAAAACAGTAAAAAATGACCTTTGATCCGCTCGCCGTTCAATAAACCATTTTAACAATTTTCAACATAAATATGCAACCACGTGTACGTGTCACAAATTTCCGGATTTGTCGTTTGCAACACATTTAGAAACCAGGTTAAGCGTATGCTAAATTTCAAAGTAGATATTGATCTTATAACTTTACGTCAAAATACACTCGTAGCCTTATCAAATTTAGTCACAAAAACGTGAAACCAAATTTCAGTAGATTTCATTATTTACAACCAATTAGGACCGGAAATGTTCCAACAAATCTGTGCTAATTTTAGTTTTATTGCCGTGCTATGTGGACGATTTCAATTTCCATAGCACCTCCATGAATAGATTTTTTTATTAACAATTTCACCGAGGTCGTAAAAATTTGATGTCTCTCCGCCACTTATAAAATAAAAATCTCCTTATCTACACAAAACTGTACTCACCGGCGGCGCAGTGAGTGTCAAAATAGCATCATTCAAATGCTTCAAGTTGAGCGTATTTTTGTCTTCTTCGTCCTGATCGTCGCTAGGAATTTGGATTGACGACTGCCTCGACGTGAAAGCTCTCTTCAGGGCCCCATTGGGAAGAGCATGCGACGAAGTACGCCGGAAAGGACACGAGGCCATCGTTGACGTGACTCTGGAGCTTTTACGACTTCATTTATGTTTCATTTCGGTTAATTTATTTATCTGGAAAGTACACCAAAATGTACACATTATATTTTTTACTACCTAGAAATGTAGTTAGTTAAATTACGAACCCGACAATCTGCTTTATTTAATTGGAAGGTTGTAAAACGTGAATTTATGAGAGACGCGGTAGGTGTTTAAATCGAATTATCAGAAAGATTAGGATTTGTCACTGATTAAAATTTATAATGGGGAAAGACGGGTCGATAAAACGCGAATGGGAAACTGTTGAGCAACTGGGACAAACATTAATCTATTATTTTTCAATCGGGACTGTGGACAATTTGATAGGCAATGTTGCATAAATCAGTTGCGCTTGCAACCATTTGATCGCTGAAGATAATGGAGCGGGAGCAGATCTCCAATAACATTGGAATACTAACTAATTAACGTTAGCGTTAATTGGGAAAATGAATAGACAATTATTTTGGTGCTGATTTACTGGTTACCAGAGGAACAATCAAATGAGCTTCCAGCGCTTCTTCTCCTTCTTTACCAACTAACACAACTTTGAATATAAACCATTTTAAACAGGAAAGTTCAGAAATTGTTTCGCTTAGAACAAACAGTAATTTATGAAACTTCCCTGTCGTGTGGTAAACACAAAAATACATGTTTAATTAAGATAAATTCAAAGAATTGAGGCCACAACACAAGGTGGGATTTAATTAGGCTTGATCTTTAATTAATTCTAGAATTACGGAGTTTCGTCCCTTAGTTAGCCGTCATCTAGTGGGCTAACACGACATGATTACTAATTAATTAATTAGGAACTGTACTTTGAGTTGTTCTAGTCAACAATTAAAACAGTCTGAGAAAATCAGTTTTCTCGACACGACTCAGCAGACAAATTGTAATACAAGAAAATTTAATCAATCAAGCGGTACAGTTTTGCTTTTTCAGCAAAATCGGAAACCGGATCAAAAGTAAGAACGTTCTGGGCCAAACCAAAAAAGTAACTTTAATGATAAATTTCTTATGAGAATGGGAGGTCGAGCGAACTTTCCAAGTAAAGTTTAAATTCAATAAGGTTAGCACAACTGAGAAATGTCCGAACGAAATTATTGTAAAAGGAAAAAACATTCTTGTTTTGATTACGTACGAGTTTTTGTGTGCTTTTCATCATTTATTCATTTTATAGTCGCTGGTTGTAGTAAGGGTTAATAAAAATGTGGATTTGTTTGATTAAGTCTGGCTCTAATTAAAATTGTTCCCCAGTTTAGCCGTAAAATCAAAAGAATTCTGCTTGAAGGAAATATGAGATCGGATAATTACAGTGCGAACATGAACAATGAAACACTTTCATTAATTTGATCCTCGTGTTTATCCCTATTATCAACTGTGTTTCGATGAAGTATCTCAACTAACATAATTAATGCTCATCATAAATTATCGACTGAGCATATGTTCCGTCCCGCATGGCACCTCAGCCTGACTAAATTCATTTCCAAACACTCCTCTCGACTTACCGTGGCGTGTCGGAACACAATCATTCAAAATTAATTTGTCTGACCTTCCGAAATTGGTTTCGACACCAAAACCTTCAAGTTCAATATTCTTATCTCAACGACAAATGTGTTTGTTTAGCGCGTCGAAGAACAGCCAGTTTTACATCCTGACGTCTTCCATAAATCACGTCTTTCTTTGTTATTTACGGTGGAAACTCATCGATACCATCTAATAAATGATCACGTGTTCGTTAATCGACGCGACGCGTTCGAATCGCAGACGAATACGTATCGGCACCGCGACGCCCGAGCAACTAAAGGCGTCGCAGGAAGACCGCGATGCCTCTTCGACGCCAGCGCATTGCAGCGACCGCACGTATAAACACCTTTTTAATTCCTGTGATTTTCATTCGTCTTCATGCATCGTTTATGAAGTGGAAGTGTCCGGAAAATGCGGGGAATTCTTGATATGTTCCGGTCATACGGGTTTAATAAAATTCTCCAGTGGTGTATTGAATGTTTATAGGAATTATTGCGGAATTGATAAATGAAGCGTGGAGATGCGACAAGCAAAAAGAAAGGAGCTTTGTATTATTCGATACTCTTCGTACGAATTTAATGGAATATTCTGTTTCGTATTTTCCCTGTGCTCTGCTTTCAGTTTTCTATACAAAAGATAACTATTATGAGGCGCTGCTAGTTTCGTTCATTAGCAGCGGTGGAAAAACTCAAGTGTCTCGTTAATTTATTTAGTTATGGATTTTACAGTTTTTGTCGAAACGTGCACACTTTCAGCTGCTACTCATTAAAACTTTCTGTTTTAGCGCACTCTTTTATGAAAACTTGCGTCAATGTAGCTTTATTTTATACGTAATTTTTCCTGCAGAAAATTTACCGATTTACAAAGGAGCAATCAGAGAATCAGCAGGATTTGAAAGATATAGTTAGGTACCTGTAATAAATACATATCAAGTTTGATCAATAGATCTGCAAGCAACTGACACGTTGTAAAATATAACAATCTCAGCAAGGAAAATTAGGCTTAGGATAATTTTATTCTATTTCGGATTCATATTGCCCTAGCATTAAAATCACCAAAATTACATGTCCGAATGGAAAATATTTAAAATTTTTAATTCGTCTTGGAAATGAAAATTTTTAAAATCCGTCCCTGCTGCTCAAAGAAGTTGGGATTTAAGACAAACTATGAGCAAGTCAAAAATAATAATCTCACTAAATTTCACTGCCCTAACATTAAAACTACCAAAATTACACATCCGAATAGAATGTATTGCAAATTTTTGATTCGTCTTGAAAATTAAATTTTTTTAAAATCCGTTCCTTTACTCAAAAAAATTGAGATTTGGAACAAGCAATCAACAAGTCAAAAATAGTAAAATCTCTTCAAATTTCATTGCCTTAGTGTCAAAACTACCAAAAATACAGGTCCGAATGAAAAATGAAAACTTTTTTATTTCGTCTTTAAAATGAAAATTTCTAAAATCCGTCCCTGTAAATCAAAACTTTTAAGATTTGGAACAGGCAAACAACAAGTTAAAGATAGTAATCTGTCCAAATATTATTGCCATAGCATCAAAACTACAAAATTTAGACGTCCGAAAGTAAAATATTGGAAAACTTTTATCTCCTCTTGAAAATGAAAACTTTTAAACGCCGTCCCTGCTGCTCAAAAAAATTGAAATTTGGAACAGGCAATCAACAGGTCAAAAATACCAATCTCTCTAAATTTCATTGCCCTGGTGTCAAAACAACCAAAAATACAAGTCCGAATAAAAAATATTGGAAATTTTTTTCTCGTCTTAAATGAAAATTTCTAAGATCCGCCCCTGTGAATCAAAAATTTTAAGATTTGGAACAGGCAAACAACAAGTTAAAAATACTAATTTGTCTAAATGTTATTGGCATAGCATCAAAACTACAAAATTTAAACGTCCAAAAGTAAAATATTGGAAAACTTTTATCTCGTCTTGAAAATGAAAATTTATAAAAGCCGTCCCTGCTGCTCAAAAAAATTGAGATTTGGAACAGGCAATCAACAAGTCAAAAATACCAATCTCTCCAAATTTTATTGCCCTGGTGTTAAAAGTACCAAAAATATAGGTCCGAATGAAAAATATTAGAAAATTTTTTTTCGTCTTAAATGAAAATTTCTAAAATCCGTCCCAGTGAATCAAAAATTTTAAGATTTGGAACAAGCAAACAACAAGTTTAAAATAGTAATAGTTTGTTTCAATTTTATTGCCATAGCATCAAAACTACAAAATTTACATGTCCGAATGTAAAATATTGAAAAATTTTTGTCTGGTCTTGAAAATGAAAATTTCTAAAATCCGTCCCTGTTGCTCAAAAAAATTAAAATTGAAAGAGATTAAAAGAATGACATATTAACGCCTATCCCAAAGCTAATTCTAAATTCAAACTTAATAAATTATCTCTTTCCCAATTATAAATTAATTAATTAGCACGTTGGTACCAACTGCAGCGTACCATCACTTAAATTTAATTATAATTCAAACTTAATTGCGCCCCACAATTTAATCTCGTTTTCTCGGCATTGTATCAGAATTGTGTTGTAATAACAGCTGAGATCATGTCGATGAAACTGACGTATCTGTTCTGTCATTTCCTTTTATTACTTCCACTATGAGATGTCACTCATTGTTGTCTCTAAAAGTGCTCATTTTGCAGCAATTGATCTAAGAATCTGCTTCACTTTTTTAACAACGCAGAAAAAAGTTATTATTTTTAATAACTGAACTTTGCATGTGTTAAGTAAACAAGCTACTTAAATATGTCAGATTAAGCAACTTTAGAGTGTATATTATACTCAGTCTCCGCGAAAAGTTAGATGAATGCATTAGCGTTATTAATAACATTAAACTCGACTTTAACAAAATCCATTTTCATTACGGAAACGGTACTCAGCTTACCAAGTCTTTAAACTAACTGTAACAATGCTGCTGAATCCAATTTAGATCGGTAAGGAAATGCATTTGTAATTATTTTGGAGAAATCTCTGGAATAGAAACCACATTTAAACAGAAATAACCAGCGGAGTGTCTTCTCAAATGTATTAATGATAATGCCGTCTTTCTAGATTAAATCCCCATCGCATTTAATTGAGTTAGTTTCGTATTTAAGTAGAGAACAGACTTATTCGTCAATTTCTTTTCAACCCAGTTTAATACACTTTCGCTCACTGGCAGCATTCTTAAGGTTGCTTAAGAACCGGAAATTTCAATTATCATGTTGTCAAGCTTATGAATACGTACGATTGCGATGATAGAGTCGCTCCGAAGCGGATTTCTACTCAAAGGAATGTCTTGTTTGCTAACTTATGTGTCTCGCATTGTCGACGTTATTACAAAGAGGGGGCAAAACAATCGCTTTTAGCATCCGTATCTTTGTGTTGTTTATATAGAGAATTAAACTACATCTGGAATGTGCGACTGAGGATTTCGTTAACAGATTAAAGCGGTTTCGGGGAATTATTGCATTTGCATGCGATAATTGTAGCGATTTTCAAGGGGAGTTTTAATATCAAATTGTTAGTTCCCTGGAGATGACACGAGTCTGAATTACACGGCCCAGTTAATTAAAACAGGCACAAGGCTCTCGACTTCTTCAAAAAAAATTGATTTGGCGCATCCACCATTTTTGTAATATTAAAAAATTAATTTTTCATCGTGTAGAGGTACAATTTTGTAATTTGGTGTGTTTAATTCAAACATCAAAACTAGTAAATCTTAAAAATTTCAACTCAATAACCCAAAAATTGCCCAATTGACGGGACTAAATAGAAGATTTTGTGAAAAATTGACACTTTCCTTCAAATCCTGGTACAAGATGTTTTCATTTTTTGTCGTGTGGAGGCACAATTTTATAATTTAGTGAGTTTAATTCAAAGATCAAAACTAGTAAGTCCTGAAAATTGCAACTCATTAACCCAAAAATTGTCTAATTTACGAGATTAAATAGAAGGTTTGGTGAAAAATTGCCACTTCTTCTCTAATCCTGGTATAAAAAATTTTCATTTTTTATCGTGTGGAGGTACAATTTTGTAATTTGGTGAGTTCAATTCAAAGATCAAAACTAGTAAGTTCTATAAATTTTAATTCTATAACCCAAAAATTGTCCAATTTACAGGACAAGTAGAAAATTTTGTGAAAAATTGCCACTTTCCCTCAAATCCTGGTACAAAAATTTTTCATTTTTTTATCGTCTGGAGGTACAATTTGGTATTTTAGTGAGTTTAATTCAAAGATCAAAACTAGTAAATCCTGAAGATTGCAACTTATTAACCCAAAAATTGTCTAATTTACGAGACTAAATAGAAAGTTTGGTGAAAAATTGCCACTTCCTTTCTAATCCTGGTATAAAAATTTTTCATTTTTTATCGTCCGGAGGTACAACTTTGTAATTTGGTTAGTTCAATTTAAAGATCAAAACTAGTAAATTCTATAAATTTTAACTATATAACTCAAAAATTGCCCAATTTACAGGACTAAATATAAGATTTTGTGAAAAATTGCTACTTTCCCTCAAATCCTGGTACAATTTTTTTTTATTTTTCGTCGTGTGGAGGTACAATTTTGTAATTTAGTGAGTTTAATTAAAATTAATCCAAAAATTGTCTAATTTACGGGACTAAATAGAAGATTTTGTAAAAAATTGCCACTTTCCCTCAAATCCTGGTACAAAAATTTTTCATTTTTTATCGTGTGGAGGTACAATTTTGTAATTTGTTAGTTCCCAGGAGACGACACTAATATGAATTACACGCCGAAGTTAATTAAAACTGGCACAAGGCTCTCAACTTCTTGGAATTTTTTTTTAACTTGGCGCATCCACCATTTTTGTAATATAAAAAAATCATTTTTCATTGTGTAGAGGTACCAATTTCTAATTGGGTGTCTTTAATTCAAAGATCTAAACTAGTAAATTCTGAATATTTCAACATAATAACCCAAAAATTGCCCAATTAACGGGGCTAAATAGACGGTTTTGTGAAAAATTGCCATTTTCTTTCTAATCCTGGTAGAAAAAATTTTCATTTTTTATCGTGTGAAGGTACAATTTTGTAATTTGGGGTGTTAAATTCAAAGGCTTCTTTAATTCAGAGGTTAAAACTAGTACCAACTGAAAATAATATTTTTTTATTTTGCGTTCGTATGAAGCTAGTACGATACTGTTTTCGGTGTCGTACTGAGCAATTTCCGTATCGTACCAAACAGTGCAATTTTTGTGTTGTAAAGTTGGCATCGGTTTTATTTGACGCGCATATACATATTTTTTTTTCATATGTTGGCGCTGACTTTGTCGGGAGCCCAATTACACATTGTGTTTGCAGCCAAAGCTCAAATTTCAGGTGTGCACTCAATTTCTTCTCTAATTTTTAACGATGACAAAATGACAAACAAAATATGATGTTTTAAAATAGTTTTAAAGATTTCCATAGGCTGTCTATTTAAAAAAAATCATATTATTCTGGTATTACCAACTGTGCCAAAATTCCCTAAATTTTGAAATGTTTGTTTTGTTTAAAAATGCGCAAAATAAAAAAAAATAGCGTATGATAGCTCGTTTATACTGGATTTTGTCGCACTTACTCCTGTGCGTGCGACAAAATCTTCAGTATAGAACTCGTATCATAATATACTATTTTGATTTGGCGCATCTACCATTGTTGTAATATTAAAAAAATCAATTTTTCAACGTGTGGAGACACAATCCTGAAAATTTCAACTCTATAACTACCCAAAAATTGCCCAATTTACTGGACTAAATAGAAGATTTTGTAAAAAATTGCCACTTTCCCTCAAATCCCCGTACAAACATTTTTTATTTTTTATTGTGTGAAGGTAGAATTTTGTAATTTACTAGTTCCCAAGAGATGACACGTCTGAATTACACGGCAAAATTAATTAAAACTGGCTCTCAACTTCTTGGGAAAAAATGGTGGATGCGCCGGGTTGTGTGGTACTGCCGATGGCCGTTTTGGGTTGCCACTGAATTGATGAGATAGTTAAAAGCTTGATGGAGGTTATTATGAAGTTGAAACCTGTCAATAACATTGAATGAAATGGGTTAATTGTCAACACGACCTGTTGGTACTTTGATCAAAATTACTACTCTTGAAACTTTGCGGTCTAGTGATAATATTAGATTACTTGGGGGTTATAAAAGTTTTACCTTTAGTACCTTCGTTCGCCGGCACAAGTACAAACTATCCGTTTTTATTATCGTTTCTTAAAGTTATAGCACACCTCCGCCTTGTATCATCGTCCCAGTGCAGTCCTTCACAATCTCTTTATCCCTCGACATTATGAAAAGAGTAATATTTTCGTAGTATTGAGAGGGCCGGCTTTTCCAACATATACGTGTCCGAAATACGTAAACCCTCCCCCTTCCATCGTCTATTGAGATGGATGCCGTATACTTTATCAAATTCACGGCTGGATTTGGAATGCCGATAGAATACACCGAAAATGAATAAAAAACGACGTTACGTGAAATTACCTTGAAGAGAAGTTAGTTTCGTAAATAAGCGAGAACCCGAATAGCAATCGGCGATTTGAAATTCACGACGGCCGAAATAATGCGCCGCCATCAGTATGTGTCGTATATATCGAACGATTTTGCAATTTAATTAGTAGCGGTGTTGCCGAAGTTCCAAATAATTAAGTTAGAAAACAAGATAAAGGAGGTCCAAAGACGAACAAGGAATTCTACTTTGTTTAATAGTAAATATCGCTAACAAGAGCTGGATCGATTTACCGGAGTTTTCAATTCGGGTACTTTTGTTTATTCCGGGTTTGACCTTTCATTGAAGTGAACTCTTGTGTTTCTCCGTTATTATTTTTAATCGCGAATTAAACGAAAAGTCTTTATACAAAGAAGCCGAGACATTTATCACGACTACCTTTCTCTGTTTCGGAGTCCATTTATTTCCGTGGACCTCATTAATTATTCTTCTTCGGACATCCATACCCTCACCGAAATCACAGAAACGAGGGTTTGCGGTGAGTTTGTGAATTATGGAACATAATCTAGAGTTCACTAGAAACCGACATAAAGTAGGGACATTATTGTTGCGGGCAGTTCCACTCAAATTTCCCGAAAAAATGGATTTTGGACGAAATTTGTACTTGTCCTTTCTAAAGATAAATTGCCTCCTGATTTCGAATCCGGATCCTGTTTTCCCGCACCAGGACGGAACTACTCTAATTTCATTTCACTCTCTAATTTTTTTTCCATCATCAAGAAGTTGAAATTAATGCTCAAAACAAGAAATGCGGATTTTAAAAAATTTTGGATAACCAAAATCAAAATTTCTTAAGTTTTTGAAACATATTTGGATGATGCTTTAAATTCTGCGTTTTTCTTAATTTTGTGGATTTGTTGAAGAATTATTTGTTTTTGAGTTCGCGGAGACTTTAGATATTCGAGAAAATAGTCGCACTTTAAGCAATCAGAGCATTGACAAAAACAATACTGATTTTTTATTGTGACGCTTTTACGAGATTTTTAATTTTAATTCTGCGGAGATGTGGAAAATTTATAGTTTCTACGTTTAAACAATTGAAATCCGCACTAAAGTGCGCTTTTTTTAGTCAAATTTTCTCCAACTAAAAATAAAATTTTTTATTTGGCGCATCCACCATTTTTGTAACAAATAAGAAAATTGTGTATAATACAAATTTTTCAGTTTTTATCGTGTGGAAGTATAATTTTGAAATTTGATCTGTTTAATTAAGAGATCGAAACTAGTAAATCCTAAAAATGTCAATTCAATAACCTGAAAATTGCCCCACTCGAATCTTGGTATAAAAATTTTTAAAAACCGTCCCTGTTGCTCAATAAATTTGGAATTTTGACCACACACTCAACAGGTTAGAAATAGTAACTTCTTAAAATTTCATTGCACTAGCAACAAAACTACTAAAATTACAGGTTCGAATGGAAGATATTGGAAAGTTTTGGCTCGTCTTGAAAATGAAAATTTCTCAAACCCGTCCCTGTTGAAATTTAGTGTCTAATTTAGAGATCAAAACTAGTAATTCCTGAAAATTTCAACTCTATAACCCAAAAATTGCTTAGTTTACGGGACTAAATCCGTTTTGTAAAAAAGTGCCACTTTCTCTCTAATCCTGGAATAAAAATTTCTAAAATCCGTCCCTGTCACTCAAAAAATTTGGAATTTGGAGCAAACACTCAATAAGTCTGAACCAGTAACTAGTCAAGATTTCGTTGCACTAACATTCAAACTACCAAAATCATCATGCACTAACATCAAAACTACCCAATGAAAAATATTGTAAATTTTTGGTTTGTCTTGAAAATGAAAATTTCTAAAATTCGTCTCTGTTGCTCAAAAAACATAAGACTTGAAACAGATTATAAACAAGTTAAAAATAGTAATCTCTCCAAATTTTGTTGCCTTAGCACCAAAACTACTAAAATTATAGGTTCGAATGGAAAATATTACAATGTTTTGGCGGGTCTTTAAAATGAAAATTTCGCAAACCCGTCCCTGTAGTGAAAGTACAATTTTGAAATTTGTTATTTTAATCCAGAGATCAAAGCTAGTAAATCCCAACAATTTCAACTCAATAACCCAAAATCTGTCCAATTCACGAGACTAATAAGAAGGTTTTGTGAAAAATTGCCACCTTCTCTCTAATCCTGATTTAAAAATTTTTAATTTTTCATTATGTGAAGGTACAATTTTGCAACTTGGTGTGCTTAATTCAAACATCAAAACTAGTAAATCCTAAAAATCTCGACTCAATATCCCAAAAATTGTCTAATTTATGGGACTAAATTGAAGATTTTGTGAAAAATTGCCACTTTCTCTCAAATCAATGTTTAATTCAGAGGTCAAAACTAGTACCAACTGAAAATAATAATTTTGATTTGGCGCATCCACAATTTTTGTAATATTAAAGAAATCAATATTTCTTTTAATATCATAGATACAGGGTGTCTCAGAACTTGCGCCCCAGAGAAAAACGGCGTATGGAGGCAACAATTCTGAACCAAAATTTTGAAACCATAATTTTTTTACAAAAAATAACCGAGATAAGGCAAAAAAGACAGAATTTGAAAATTGGTAACTATGGACACATACTATCATCCATTGGTCAGTAAAACATTAGACTACAAACAGTTCTCAAATACTATTAAACTTAGTCAATTTTTGTTTTGAAATTTACCATCTGTATTGCTGTCGGCACCCTCCCTTGCTCTCTGGGGCGCGAGTTCTGGCACACCCTGTATTTTGGCAATGATTTTTTAATTTCATAAAATTCCAAAACTTTGCAAGTTTCATGGAAAAGTGAAGAAAACTAAAATATGTACAGTGTGGATCATAAAAAATATTTTTCAAGAATATTCTCTGAATCCAGACCTAAGCAAAACGAACTTCACTTTTATAGTACAAATTTTTCCGAAGTTTAATTACTAAAAACGACTTTTCATGAAAACACATCAGCAGTTCCTCTTTCATCTTTAGACTTTAGCATCTCTCCTTCGCGTTTGCTGTCTTTAGCTCTTTAGAGAACTCTTCTCCTATATCTAGCTTGTTCATAAAAGACAGCCTTGTGGATGCTTTTGTGTCATCGCTACAAAAGCCGCTTTTCCACATTTTTGCCTATTACACCATTTAATACATTGTTTTTCAAACACTTTCTTGTTCACAACGAACAATCAACAGCGCTCTCGAAACGCGACAGCTTATTGTGGCGGCCTCTGATTCAATCATCTCTCAAATTTTTCATACAAATTTGTGTAAATCTTCGTTTTCATGTACCTAAAGCAGGGCTATTGATCTTGTGGCCTAAGCCAGAACCTGAAGTCAACACACATAACAAAAGTCGTTAAGACCACATATACACAAACACACGACTCCATTTTGTACTTTATTTTCCGCCAAGTCGGATCTCCTTTAAATGGAAACGTTCAAATCGATAGTGTGCATCCTGTCTTAAAATGTAGGTCACGTCACCACGGTCCAAACTTGCCTTCGTCCGGTCCTGCGTCCCATTAAAGTGACATTTGACTGCAAATGCGATAAGCAAACGTGGCCGAAATGTAAACATAACTTTCAGTGGCGATAATTTGTCTTTTTCCGGCTTAACTTCAGTGCTTTTGATTGGGTTCATGTCTCAACTTCTCATCTCATAAATATGCACTCGGGAGACCCCCTTTCAGGATCATAGTTTGCAGTCTGCTAGGCTTCTAAGTAAATATTTAAATGGATAAAGTTGCGACGAGTGTGACGTCGCATCGTAATCCAGTTATCGCGAGTATCCTCAACTATAGACGAAATGCTCGACATTGTCATTTGGACTGAAGCCAAGCTGTTGAAGGTTTAAACGGCAATTAGCACACCCCTCATCCCACTTTACAATGTAGGACAAATCACCGACGGATCAGATGTAGGAACCCTGTCGTGGTATTCGTAATTGTTGTAATTGCAATACGATGTATCTCGCATTGGAGCGAACGGGCTCTAATGAGACTGCCTGTTGTGCACGATGATACGGGGGTCTCGCCGGGTAATCTACATACCAAAAGCTTATCTCCGTGTTTTTTTTTTTTAATTAAAATAGACGATTGCAGCGGTTCAAACGCGGAAAGTTAGAGAATAGTCATTATTGTCAACCGTGAACTTTTATCGTGACCGTTTTATTTTCGTTTTGAGTAATTTTCTAGGGTTTTACGAGTCGACAATAGTTTGAATACGCTTTACAGACCGTAAAAAGTTTTTTAACGAAATAAAAAGAAACGGAGATTCAATTTATGGGAAACTGAAGTTTGAAGTTTCAACGATAAAACAGCAACATGGGAAATAAAGAGAATGAGAACGGACCGAGATTAAAACACGGAAGAGTCCGCTGATTGATATTTGCATTGGTTCTCTGTCGGAAAAACAAGAAAAAACAAAAAATCGCCACGTGTTCTTGCTTTCGTGAACCTGGCAGAATGTGACAAAATATTGCGCTGACGAAAAGTAAACAATTGTATTCGTCCCTGTTGTTTAAAAAATTTAAGACTTGAGATAAATCATAAACAAGTTAAAAATAGTAATCTCTCAAAATTGACAAAAATTCCAGGTTCTAATGGAAAATATTGGAAAGTTTTTGAATTTACAATTTTGAAATTTGGTATGTCTAATTCACAAATTAAAACTAGTAAATCTTAAAATTTTCAACTCAATAGCCCAAAAATTGTCCAATTTACGGGACCAATAAAAAGGTTATGTGAAAAATTTACATTAATCCTCATGTAATAGTTATTTACAGTCGCGTGTGGTAACTTACATTTTACAGCGCGAAATCAGTTTGAAGCACGACGGCGTAGCGCTGTAAAATGGTTAACGCACAAGAGTTGTATTAAACTTTTTGGCCGAAAAATTTTAATTTAAATAATTGAGTTTTTCAAAATTCATGAGAACTGTCACATCTGACATCTGTCATCATCTGTCAATTCTGTCAATTTTGTAGTTGGTGCACAAAAAGTACACAAGATGGCGCTGTATAAAAAACGTTTTAATATTACTTTAAAAATAGAAATATTGTCTTAATTGAGATTCCACTTTGGTGATCAATCTTCATTATGGTAAAGTGATTTTAATTTATAAACGCATCTGAAGAGCAGACGATTTGGGCAATTTTTACCGCATGGCGTGTGTAAACGTCCAGGGTGCTTGTAAATCTAGTGTTTCCGAAGATGTCAATTGAATGTTAATTTGACGTTTACAATTATGAGGCCAAAAAAATTTTTAATTTTTGATTGTGTAAAGGTACTAATTTGTAATTTTATATGTTTAATTTAAAGATTCAAACTAGTAAATCCTAAAAATTTCAACTTTATAATCCAAAAAGTGCTCCATTTACGGTTTTATGTTTTTATAAATTTTGTTTTATTATGTTTTTCATAATTCATCATTTATGTTTTGGTAAAAAATTGCCGCATTCTCTCAATCCTAGTATAAAAATTTTTCATTTTTTATCGTGTGGAGCTATAATTTTGTAATTTGGTGTGTGTAATTCTAAGACAGAAACTATAAATCCTCAAAATTTGAACTCCCAATTTTGCCCGATTTACGGGATTAAATTGAACGTTTTGGTGAAAAATTGCCATCTTCTCTCTAACCCCTGATATAAAAAAAATTTATTGTTCATTATCTGAAAGTACAATTTTGCAATTTATGCTGTTTAAATTAAAGATCTGATCTAGTAAATCTTGAAAATTTCAACTTAGTAACTCAAAAATTGCCCAATTCCGGGGCTAAATACAAGGTTTTGAGAAAAATTGTCACTTTCTCTCTAATCCTGGTATAAAATTTTTAAATTTTTTGTCGTGTGGAAGTACAATTTTGTAATTTAAGGTGTTTAGTTCAGAGGTCAAAACTAGCACCAACTAAAAATAATATTTTTGATTTGGCGCATCCACCATTTTTGTAATATTAAAAAAATCAATTTTTCATCTTGTAGAGATACGTTTGTAATTTAGTGTCTTTAATTCACACATCGAAACTAGTAAATCCTGAAAATTTCAACTCAATAACCCAAAAATTGTCTAATTTACGGGACTAAATAAAAGATTTTTGTCAAAAATTCCTACTTTCCCTCAAATCCTGGTACAAAAATTTTTCATTTTTCATTGTGTGGAGGTACAATTTTGTGAATTGGTGTGTTTAATTCAAAGATCAAAACCAGTAAATCCTGAAAATTTCAACTCTATAACCCAAAAATTGCCCAATTTACGAGGGACTAAATTGAACGTTTTGCTGAAAAATTTCCACTTTTTCTCAAATCCTAGTATAAAATCATTTAATTTTTTATCGTCTAAAGCTATAATTTTGTAATTTGGTGTGTTTAATTCAAAGAAACTAGTAAATCATAAAAATTTCAACTCTATAACCTAAAAATTGACCAATTTACGGGACTAAATTGAACGTTTTGGTGAAAAATTGCCATATTTTACCGTGTAGAGGTACAATTTTGTAATTTAATTTGTTTAATTTAAAACTCCATACTAGCAAATCCTGAAAATTCCAACGCTAATTTTAAAAACGCCATTTTGTTTTCTTAGAATTTGACCTTAGAGCAAGCTCAAAAACCCTCAAATACGAATTAATTATCATCAAAGCAATCGAATCAAATTTGGAGTTTTATCCAAATTTTCATACGATTCATACGGTTTAAAAGCGAAGAATAGTCATTATTGTCAACCGTGAAATTTTATCGTGACCGTTTTATTTTCGTTTTGAGTAATTGTCTAGGGTTTTAGGAGTCGACAATAGTTTGAATACGCTTTACAGACCGTAAGTTTTATGGAAAACTGAAGTTTAAAGTTGCAATGATAGAACAGCAACAAGGGAAATAAAGAGAATGAGAACGGACTAAAACGAAGAGTCCGCTGATTGATATTTGCATTGGCTCTCGGTCGGAAAAACAAGAAAAAACCAAAGAATCGCCACGTTTTCTTTGTTTCCCGAACATGGCAGAATGTGACAAAGTGTTGCTCTGACGAAAAGTAAACAATTGTAATTTTGTTGACTTTCCATTCCCTACGGTATCTTTCGGTAAAAGTACATAAAATATTTACCTTCACCCCTAGACCGCCGCCTAAAACATGCAAATGACACCACATTTCGAACAGTTCTCTACGCAAATAAGATTATTCAAAATTCAGATGTTACATATTCATCTGTCATTGTTTCGTGTTCAAGCTAACACTTTAATCCTCATCGCTGTCACGCTGAGTGGGTAAGAAATTGGAAAATTCCTCAGCAGCGTTAAACTCTTGTACGACACTATTTAGAGGATTGTCAGTGCGGCAACATTAAAATCGATTCCGACTCGTCCACAGACAATAATGGGCTCGTATAAATATTACTGGCGTTGTAAAGCGTTTTTATTGTGCGTCTTTATTGCAGGCACTCGATTAAAATGTGGAAAAATCTCCCCAATTGTCTAAAGAACAAGAGACGCCCGGTTAAAAAATCTGAAATTTTAATTTAAAACCACCAAAATCGTTAATCGTTTATGTGGGGAAATAATTATTTTGTAAAATAAACACAGCTAAACGAGCCGATTAATATTTATGAGGACTTGGCGGTAGTTCAAACTTAAATGGGTTTCTTCATTTGCAGCAACTATGGAGCGTTGCCGAGCTCTGATGTCAACTCGAAATTAATTGGAAACTAGTAAACATCACAATTAATTGAATTATTCAAATTTGGAAACTCATTCCATTAATAGTAACCACAATATTGACAATGGATTTGAGGACTATTTTCGCGTATTGATTTTTGCCTCCGGTAAACAAATAAAAACAATTTAGGCAGAGCTGCGACTGGAAAATGCGAGAAATAAGTGTTTGGATAAGGGATGAAATCACAGAATGCAATAATAACGAAGTGATAAGTTGAGGGTTGTGGCTAAATCCACGCTGGATTATCTATATCCGGGATACTGGATACCTTCAAGTCGAACTCTGCACAACTTTGTGCTGCTCTATACCTACATATAACGTCGTGATTTATTCAATAATTGCGTCTAGTTGGGATTTCTGGAGCTGTAACATTCTGAATGTTACAGTTAAAATTAAACTTTAGTAGTTATGCGAGATTTACATTCGGGTTTATTAATGGAGATCAACTGTTCATATACAGAGTGTCTCCGAGGTTAACTGCTGATTAGCTGCGACTGTCTTTCAAGTATGTTTCAAGCTAATGAATGCCTTTAGCAAGTTTTCGGAGTAATTGGGTACAATTAAAACTGCGTCCATTACAGAAATGTACATACAGAAATTGTTTGCGGTTTCTCTTCATTTCCGGGTATTTGTGTATTCATTTGATCACAAATTGGTTTCAGCTTGGAATAATACGACCAGGCTACATGTACTATTAACGAGGGCAAAATATGCAGCGAAATTTACAAACGGGATGGTTTACACGTTTTGAAGACTCAACTTTAGTTATCGGAAATATTGATCAAAACCGTCTGACTATTATGTGCTCATATTTCATTTGCCACGGCTTTGCAACATGTTTCCAATTATGTTAGCAACAATGCACTGCGAAAACAGGAGTGAAGACGTGATCGACTTGTCATGTTTCTCATTACACTAATCGACTTTGCAAAAAATTGGATTGAAAATGGAAGCCGATTTTGCTGCATAACAAATATTCTTCTGCGTTTACTTTTGTTTACGAAATTATGAAACTTGCAATAAGGTAGTCTAATAAAATTTCCAACAAACTTCAGAAGTCATATGTGGTCTGTTATTAGCAAGCTACTTGAGAAAAACGGATTAAATATTACAAGGATTTAAATTTTAGATGCATTTTTGCATTGAACTTCTAAATTACCTGCTGTGTTAAACACGTAATTATTTTGTAGTTATTTTAAAGTTAAATATCTTAGAACGTAATTTTAAAAAAAAATTTTATTAAAAAATGAGTTCGAATGCCAAGAAATTTGTAATTTCCCAACAAAACGCGCCGATTTCAGTGGAAAATCAGGAATAAAAATATGCAAAAATGACTAAAAAATGATCGAGTATCTAATTTATATTTTAAATAAATCTAAAGAGGTTTTTTGAGTTCGTCCTAAAAATTTCTTTTTTAATTTTGTTTTGCCTAAGAGTAACTTGACATAGGAGAGGTAAAACTTTACCAAATTAAAGTCCCATTAGCTGTAAAACCATCAGAATTCCATGTTTTATGAAAATTAAATATCAATAAATAAGGTTCGTCAAGTTTGATCATCATAATCATTTGCCATAATTTTGTGCTAATTCTGTGCCAATTTGTGCTGCAATTTTTAAATTCTGTGCTCTTTTCGTTTTCGAGTTATTCAAGAAACACAAATGATGCTCAAACTTGACGCCTAGCATCATATGTCATCAAAATGAACCAAACCAGTCTTATAATTTTGTGCTAATTTTGTGCTAATTTGTGCTGCAATTTTTAAATTCTGTGCCCTTTTGGTTTTTGAGTTATTACTAAAACAAAAGTGATGCTCAAACTTGACGCCTAGCATCATAATTCACAGAAATTAATCGAATTGTTCTTATAATTTTATACTAATTCTGTGCTAATTTGTGCAGCAACTTTTAAATTCTGTGCTCTTTTCGTTTTTGAGTTATTCCAAAAAAGGTACAAAAAATAGTAGGCAACCCAAAATACAGATTTTAACGAATTTTCTTTCAAGAAGCGTCAAGTATTTGTGTTTGAATAGAGCAATATTCTCTAAAGACATTATTCTAACGCGCCTGGCCAACTATTCCTCATTTTACGACGTGATTCAGAGAAAAATAAATGATAGAACAGTTCTTACTCAGCAAATTTTTAAATTGTGAAGAATATAAAGGACGTTAATTAATTTAAAATTATGTATGTACATTTAGTATGTCCGGTAATCAAAACAAAGATTTTTTAATTCTAAATATGAATATCAAAAAGCTCCAATCATTTGACGATCGTTCAAAGAAAATTCGTTAAAATCTGTATGTTGGGTTGCCTACTATTTTCTTACATTTTTAAATAACTCAAAAACGAAAAAAGCACAGAATTTGGAAATTAGCACAGAATTAGCACAAAATTATCGCATATTACTTAAGCTGTTTTGAGAGATACATGATGCTCAAACTTGACGCTTCTTTAAAGAAACTTCGTTGAAATCTGTATTTTGGGTTTCCTACTATTTTTGTACATTTTTTAAAATAACTCAAAAAGGATAAGAGCACAGAACTTGAAAATTGCACCATTAGCTAGCACAGAATTAACACAAAGTTATAGCATATCAATTAATCTGTTTTGCGATGCATGATGCTCAAACTTGACGATTGTTCAAATTTGTTTATCAGAATAACTCAAAAACAAAAAGAGCACAGAATTTGAAAATTGCACTATCAATCAGCACAGAATTAGCACAAAATTATGACATATTATTTAAGCTGTTTCGTGAAGCATTATGCTTAAACTTGACGCTTCTTGAAAGAAAATTCGTTGAAATCTGTATTTTGGGTTACCTACTATTTTTTGTACGTTTTTTGAAATAACTCTAAAACGAAAAGAGCACAGAATTTAAAACTTTCAGCACAAATTAGCACAGAATTAGCACACAATTAATTATAAGACCAATTTGATCACTTTTTGTGACTCATGATGCTAGGCGTCAAGTTTGAACATCATTTTTGTTTCTTGAATAACTCGAAAACGAAAAAAGCACAGAATTTAAAAATTGCAGCACAAATTAGCACCGAATTAGCACAAAATTATGGCATAGGTTTGAATTTTTTTGCGATATATGATGCTCAAACTTGACGGACCTCAATAAATACAATAGTTATTTACGAATAGAGAGCCGATAGATATAAATGACGCCAGCAGACAAAAGATTTCGTACAACGTTTTATGCACAACGCAGTTCATTAAAACAATTTTGACACATTCGCTTTCGGTATTTTTACTTGTATTTTATTTCCCTTCAAATTGTTCGGACTTCTAAAATTGCGTCTTTTTAAGTTAATAAATCCTTTGCAGGAAAAGGATCTATAGTTACTTTATGTGTTGCTTTATGTCAAAATTTATTAAAATTAACATTACCATTGCCACTCGTTTTTAGAACTTTATGGCTAGCAATCCACTCTCTTTTTATTATTGCCAAAAAATACCAAAACCACTGAAATGTACTTTGTTGTTTAAAAAATAAATGGTCGTGAAAAAGATTGTGTAGACAACTCCCACTTAATGCCCACTTGCTCGTGTCAAAATTTTCATACTGGTACTCTAATGGCTATCATTAAACAATGATCGTTGCACAAACATAAAAATTGTACAATTTTGCCCAATCGATCATTTTCATTAATTTACCGAGTGGTATGTAAAATTTGCAGCCTGGACTTGATTGTCAAGACAGTAAATTTCTTTAGAAACTTGAAAAGGCAAGTAAATGTTCAACAATTTCGTATTACAACAACGTTCCTTTGAGTTTGAGGACAATAGAATTTTAGACATTACAGCATCATTTTTTTCGGCATCTGAATTTTCCCTCGCTCATATCCTTAGGTTTATCCGTTTTATCACACAAAAACACAACGAGTTAGGTTGACAGCACGTCTCCCGCCCACTGTTTGCATTTCTTGAGCCAAAAGTGGCGTGCTACGTTCTTTGGGAGGTCGACAAAATGTTTATTTTTGTCAACTACTCTAAACGATTTTTTCTTCGAAACTAACATGCAAAACATGCAATAAAATTAATAAAAAATATTTTTTCATTTATAGATAAAACGTGGTAAGGAACACGTTTAATAAGTCACATTATAGCTTTTAAAATGCTCATAAACTAGCCACTCCTGCTTTGTACTTCCATCACCAAACATCTAAACAGGTAAACACAACATGTTCGGGATATATTCTGCCAGTGAATTAATTAGCGCTAATGACATTCACTTGTTCAAATTAATTATAATCGCTACTTAATTACTTGTTCGAAAGTTCCCCGATTATACAGGAATACTTCAATAAGTTTGCGAAGCCAAGGCTTCTTAAGTGCATAACCCGTCAAACAAAACTTTGTTAGTCAACTCTTGTTGTAAACAAAGGATAAAAAATTCTACCGGGTGTTCCACGGATTGCCGAACATTGGGAATTTTTTCAGTAGTAGCTTGAGAAAAAGAAAAAAGAGAAAAAAACGCATTTTGGGTTGCTTATATGGTGAGAATTGAAGTGTAATCATCGTGTTGTCTAGTTTAAAATAAAATTAAAATCCCATATGATCAACAATTCGTGGAACACCCGGTACGTGGCGGATGCGAAACATATTTTTATGATAACAAGGTGAAAACTCGCGCGTTCTTGAACTGATTCGTCTAAATGAAAAAATTGGCGCTCCGCCGGAAGAACGTTATTATTGTTTACCACACGCCTGAACTTTTAACATTGTCGTCGCAAAATTTCTAAGAAACGTAACACTCAATACACATAAATACGAAATTCATGACCATTGTCGGAAATGTCGAAATCATGACCTTATTCAAAAAGACAATAAACACTTTCAATAATTCATAACGTCAATGAGAATAATAACGCAACGTGAAGTTTAGTTTGTTTTTGTTTGACCGAAGACGAAGGTTTGTGTACTAAACTGAAATAATAGTGTTGTAATGCGTAGTTTTAGCCATGAAGCGTTTTCTTCTGCTTGGAAGCCTGATCCTGGGAGTTTTTCCGCAAGAATTACCAAAGGACTGTGAATATAAACACGACATCCAAACCTATTTCTGCAGGAAAATTTACGGCGCTTTTCCTAATGTTTTCTATGGAAATTATCATTTAAAATGTGTCGACTGCAACATCAGAATTTTTACGAATGAGACGTTCCCATATTCGAACAATCTCGTCTCGTTTAACGCCTCCGAAAGTGGAATAAGACTGATAACCACAAAAGCCTTCTCAAGCTTAACAAATGTGCAATATCTATACCTACAAAACAACGATATTCGCGATATCGCACCGGATGCATTTTGGGGACTCCGCCAAGTTTATGAAGTGCATTTGGAAAACAACCAGCTCGGGAACCTCGCTCCGGGTTTCTTAAACGATCTAGAAGCGAACACCGTTCTTGTGAGCAACAACAAAATTAAAACCCTCGAAAAGGAAGCGTTTGAAGGGTCGCTAGGAATCTTAATCCTTGACCTGTCGCGGAATCTAATCAAAACGATACACGAAGACGCTTTCGTCGGGTTGGAAAACTTGGAAGTTTTAAATTTGGAACACAACACGATTTGTCATTTAGCTCTGGGGGTGTTTAAACATCTCCACACTCTACGACAGCTTAATTTGGGGAATAATAAGTTGGCCAAGTTCACGATTGGGACCTTCTCGGGACTGCCGAATTTGCACAGTTTAGTTCTTGCAAATAATTCAGTTTCGGCGTTCGATGGGAATATTTTGATACCTTTTAACCACTTATCGACGCTGGATATTAGTGGCAACGGAATTTATTATTTAGACGCGAATTCGATTCATGAGAATGTTCCGACTTTGAAGACGCTGAGAATCGATGATAATTTGCTTTCTTGTATTCATTTGATTAACACTATTCAGTACTTCAAGAAGATGCACGTCCAGGTGGTTAACACAGTGGGAAGATATCATGTGCAGAATGTCATTGGGATTGCTTGCACCGAAATTATTCTTAATCATTCCGTTGATTTTGATCAGTTTCTTAAAGTGGCCAAGGAGGACACGAAACGGTCTGTTGCATTTTGTTAGATTTTTCGGAATAAAATATTGATGAAACTTTGTGTGTTTTTTGTGTAAAAAGTAAAAAAAAAGTTGATCAGTTCAAGAGCAGGTGTAGAGAAAAAAATGATTTGTAAAATGCGAGAATTTTTTGTCCAATAAAGTATTGAACTTATCGCCAGGTATTCAATTAAACTTTTTCATGCTTCATTAGAATTAGAATCCTGCTTTTAACGATTACATAAAGTTGGACCAATGCCAGTAATGCCAACTCTATCAAATAACAATGGAGGATGTTTGTTTGAAACTAGCACATCCCAAATAATGCGAGCGTAATAATGAGAGATTTTGCAACTGAATGTTAAAGTAAAGTCTCAACTCTTCAAAACTTCCGTTGAAAGAATGTAACTATACAATGTATTACTTCCTAGTCTTTTTTATCTGAATTTCATACGGAATATAAAAAAAAAATGGGATAATTTATTTCGTATATGAATCGGAAAACGGCGTGCAAAAAAAATCAAACCAACAAAAACTGCTAGGGTCAAACGAAAAGGTTGAAAACATATCAAGTATTCTCCTGTGATCCCTCGATATCTTACAGTAAGTTTAACATTGATGAATACTTGGCAAACTGGAAAAACAAAAATAATCGTCTGACATCGCATAGTCAAAGTTAAGAGGGATAAAATCAATTTGTTTTTTCCACAGTTGTGCTGTAATTCCGGGATGAACTCTTCAGAGCTGTAGAATTGTTTTCAACATAGAGGCAACCAGAGGCACCGACTTAGGAAGTTTTAATTCAAATTAAAAAAAATGCAAGAGAAATTTAAAGAAAATCTAAAATAGTATATTAAAACACCGAGTTTCATAAGGCAAATTTTAAGGCACGAATCCAAGTTTTATAATAGATGATTGCCTTAATGGCCTTATGAACGAAGTTTTTATATTATTTTTCCTAATTTGTTCTTGTAACAAAGCTATTTTCGCTATTTTTGTATTCGTTTTCAGTCCTTGAATATACATTTCGATACGGAATGTTAGAATAGCTTTGTTTCCATAGCAACTTAGGAATGTTTAAAATACAAATTTAAAAAAGAATTAATTTATAACATTATAACAATAAAAGTTTTCAAAATATGTTGGTTCAGTTATTCGTTGTATTAGAACTTTCAAATTTGTGGTAATTATTACTTGAGGCTTGCTCGTTAAATCAGCCAAATTACAAAATTACTGAAAGGACGAGAAAGAAAATTTTGCTTTTTGGGATATCATGAGATTTTGAAATTGAAAAGACATCTTCATAACTCTGTTATTTCTAGGAAAATAATTTTGAAATTTGCTGAAAATGCTACATTTAACTACTTTATTAGCCTTGTTAAATATCAAAATTTTTGAGAAAACGGGATGGAATTTTAGATTTTTTTTTGTATAGAACCAAAATTTTCGAAAATTTATGTGATATACTTGTAAAATGGGTCTTTTTCGGATTATATCCTTGAAATTTGCCGAGATTACTCGTTTAAACTTGCTTAATAAGTTTGCTCAGTCATAGAATTGTTCGAAAAGCGGGATTTTTATTGATTACCGTAACGGTTTTTTTTATTTTACCTGAACATTTAGGCGATACAAAAAACATCTCAGTTCTCGATGAAGAATTTTCCAGCTTCAATTTAAAGAAGAATTTGAAGAATTTAGAGAATTTAGAAAAATTAATTAAGTGTAAAGTTTCTTTAAATAAAATCGCCAAAATATCTCGGGAAAATGTAAAAGGAATTTTCAAAAAATCTAAAAAGAAAAATCAATAAGAATTTAAGCACAATCTAGAAAAATTAAACAGTACCGAGAACTCAGAAACTTTAAAAAAAAACTAAAAAAAAAACTGAGAAAAAAAATGAACCTAAATGGAAATAAAGACTGTAATGAAAATCAAAAAAATATCAAACGAAAAGTTATGGATAATTCAATGCAAATCTAAATAGAAAATAAAGAGAATCTGTAGTTAATAAGAACAATCGAAAGAATCTGAAAAAAATCTAAAGAAAACTTGTAGATACAAATACAGAACTTATTTACAGAATAACGTATACAGGTCCGGCAACACTTGTGTCCACCCTCAAAATCGTCTTCAATTTTAAAGATAAAATTTTAAAAATTTGCATACTCTCAACAGTTGACAAAGCTCTTGAAGCTGACGCAAAGATTTGTTTTTTATCACTAATGGTTTTAGCGTCGCGACGCCTTAAAAATGTAATTTTTAGTTAATTGTGAGGGTTTGTGATGTCAACCTCTAATTTATTTTTTTTTATTATAAATGAGTTAAAAATATCTCAGTTGTCATTTTAGATTCAATGCAAATTGTCTTCAAAATTTGAGAAAAATATGCTGTTTTATCAAGTTAGTTTCCAATTTTATTACGTCAAAATTGGAAACTACGTTTACACCCATCTGTCAACATCTTGTGTCACAAATGACATCTATTCTTTGGTTCGCTTTAGATTGTAACAAAAGTCTTACTTGGTGAAATTGTCGTCTTGTCGATGTTAATTAATGATTTCTGGTGTCCATAAAGTGCAACATGCCCGTGTTAATCAAAATTAACCTTTATAAGAGTGAATGAAGTGACTTGTAAAATTTTGGTGTAAACGTACTTTGCCGCTGCGCTGTCATAATTGTGAAAACTAACTTGATAAAACAGTGTTTTTTTCGCAAATTTTAAACACAATTTGCATTAGATTTAAAATAAAAACTCAGATATTTGTATCACAGTTATGTTGAAAAAAAATTGAATTCGCGAATTTTTCCGCAAAGACTCAAAAATCGCTAAAAATTATACTTCTTAGGCGTCGCAACGCCAACCAAACCGTGATAAAAACAAATTTTTGAGTCAGCTTCTAGAGCTTTGTCAACTATGAGCGTATGCAAAGTTTCAAAATTTTATCTTCAAAATTAAAGACGATTTTAGGGGTGGACACAAGTGTTGCCGGACCCTGTATAAAAAATCCAAAGAGAATAGATAGAGCCATTCAGAATCGAAAAAAAAGCAGATCTAGAACATCTGAAGAAAACCTGGAAAATTCCAACAGATCCGAGAAACCAATCTTAAGATAATCGTGTCCGTTTTTAAGGACTCAATATTTTCTCATGCGCCCAGGGCCTCCACCAACTTTAATCCTCCTCTAGAGTCACCACAAAGAAGCGACTTTGGAACATCGCCAGAACAAACGTAATATCGTTTGAATTTAATTTAATCAGTTGATGTAGCAAAAAGCGCTGGAATAATATAAAATATTGTTCAACTTCCAGGTTTTCAGGTTTCTTTTAGAGTTCATTTTCGTAAATTTTTAAGTGATAATTTTTTTGATTTTTCGGTTACAAGCTTGTCAGATGCTGTTAGATTTGAAGCCTTTACAAATTTTAGGTTCACCGGTTCTGATTCAGTTGAATTTTCCGGATTTTCTCTGTTTCACATACCCATCGCCCACAATTGCTTTGACCATCAATCCGAGAATAATATTTGCACACCTGCGAATCAATAACACAAGTTTCCATATGTGTACCGACTGTTAAGAACCTTATCTATAATAATTTTCCCCGTATTTTTTTAGTATTAACTACCGTATTTTTCGTGCAGATACACCTATAAATATTGTCCTAAACGATATAAATAAAAGTAGATTACGTGTGATAATAACAAATTTCCCCTAACTTTTTATCACTTCCTTCAGAGTTCCCAGATTTATCCCATAAATAAAACCATTAAAGACAATTTATATTTTATGAAGTCTTCAATTTTTACACAAAACGTTTGCTTTTATCGCGGATTAGGGTCACTGTGATACTTTTTCTCGTAATTAAAATCGTTACACAGAAGAATATTCGTTAATTCCTGAGAGGAGTCCTCAACAAACGCGGTTTTAATGGGGGCTCAGAATCAACTCCTTATCAAATAAGAGAGGGACGTGGTACAGATTAAGCGATTATAAAATCTCCATTAAAATAGGGATTACTCGAGATTTCAGCAAGCGTGTTCCAATTTCAAATAAATTAAATCATAACCGGCAGTACCTGATACGTCTGTCTAAACCAATTTAAACCAGCCTGGAAGTTGATAAGTCATGCATCCTCCAAATGGGATTCGCATCAAACATCTCCTGAATTCTTAATGAAATATTGATCAATCAATTTCACCTGAAATTTACACTAACGATTTCCAATTAAATCGGAAGTGCGTGAACGATGCTCTGGATCCAATTAATAAGACTCCCAGGCGTTGGTGCTTTAAATCGTTACGTTTACGAGACCAGAATGAAGACGTTTAATCTTTTTTATGAATCTCACATAAAACCAGACAAAATAGCGCCATCTGTACGTTTCAGCAAACGCAAGCGCTTCAGGGAGAATCGATGGCACTCTTCAGCGGATTTTCAGTGGTTACAACGCCGGCAGACACGCAACAGCGTTTGCAAGAGACGCTTACTGGTCATGGTACGAAAAAACTACGAGTCGCTAAACCTAATTTTTTTTTCTAGTACGGGTTTGTCAACTACGCTTTGGAACTCTTGGTGGTGAAGACTTTCGGCGAAGAAACATGGGAGACCATAAAGTGAGTAAATTCCACAATAAATAAAAAGTACCGAAATTTTTTTAGGAAAAATGCGGACCTTCAGATGGAAGGGTCTTTCTTGGTGCGCCAGATTTACGAAGATGAGTTGACGTACAATTTGATTGGCGCGGCTGTGGATGTTTTAAGTACGCTTAACTTTTTCAATTTTTTTTTTCTAATAGTCGTTGTAGAGATCCCAGCCAATGCCATTCTAGAGCTCTTCGGCAAAACTTTCTTCGAGTTTTGCCAGGACTCGGGGTTTGATAAGATTCTACAGGTGTTGGGCGCCACTCCGAGGGATTTCCTTCAGGTGAGCTAACAAAAATTTTTTCGCTCCAAAAAAAAAAATCTTCTAGAACCTGGACGCCCTCCACGACCACCTAGGAACTCTGTACCCCGGAATGAAAGCTCCATCCTTTCGTTGCACCGTCCGTCCGGAAGATGGCGCTCTCATCCTCCATTACTACTCCGACAGGCCCGGACTCGAGCACATTGTCATTGGGATCGTCAAAGTGAGATTTGACGATTTTCCGCACATTTAATGCACTTCGTTTTTTAGACCGTCGCGAGTAAATTGCACGGGACAGAAGTCGTTGTCGAAATCCTCAAAACTAAGGAAGAGAGTGACCACGTCCAATTCCTAATAACTGAAGCTTCCGGTCCTGGGAAAGTCCAAAACGCGGAAATTGACGAAATCCAAACTTTGTCTCTTGGTACGATTTTGCGGTTTCGCTTAAGAAAAATAGCAGCGTTTTAATCTCAGATTATTTTTGTGTTAGAGTGATTGAAATCGAAGTTGCGGTTCACGTTTTATGAAAGAAAATCGGTCTTGGAGAGCAGGTGGTTGATGATTGGAAAAGCAGCTGAGAAAAATTGCTTTGTTCGACATTCTATAAAATATTCAAGTGGTAATTCTTCTGCGGAACGTCAAAAACAGTCGGATTTCATTGCGGAAACATAAAAAATGCAATAAAAAAAGTTAGAAAAGACGTGGGAGCCCTCATAAACCAGATTTATACCTTGAGGCAATAAAATTTGACTCGTTCCTGAGATGTTTTTCATTGGGAAGACAAAGATATATGGAAAAAAAATTAATTTCATCGTCTTTTTGTCTCAGTTTCAAACACTTCTGGAAAAACTGGTTCCGCGAATTTGTTTACAAAACACTTCACGCTGATTTAATTATATCTTCAGGAATTTTTCAGAGCCCAAGGTGAACGCAGCCACGTTCTGTCGCGTCTTTCCGTTCCATATAATGTTCGACAGAGACTTGAAGATCGTCCAAACAGGTTCAACAGTGGCCAGAGTGATTCCAAAAGTCACCTCGCCAAACTGCCGCGTCTCAGACATCTTGGACACGGTAATTTTGCAGACAAAAAATCTTCGCTACAACGTAATGAACTTCTTCGGAAAAAACTGCATTGTTGTCAATTCCCAGGTGCGGCCCCACCTGGAGCTGACCTTCGAAAACATCCTCTCTCACATCAACACCATCTACGTGCTTAAAACGCGCCCAGGGGTGATGCAAGTGTTGGCTCCTCCGGAGTATCGCTATCTCCGGCTCAAAGGGCAAATGTTGTACGTCCCAGAAACCGATTTGGTCATCTTCCTGGGCTATCCCAGCGTGATGAATCTTGACGATCTCACCAGGTACAGTCCTATTAGTGCGATTTGTTTGTTTACACGGAGGATTCGCAGGAGGGGTCTTTACATCAGCGACATTCCTCTCCATGACGCCACACGCGATTTGGTACTCATGTCCGAGCAATTCGAGGCTGACTACAAATTGACTCGAAACTTGGAGTTGCTCACCGACAAGTTGCAACAGACTTATCGGGAGTTGGATAGAGAGAAGAAGAAGACCGATGGGTTGTTGTATTCGGTTTTGCCCATTAGCGTGGCGAATGAGTTGAGGCATAAAAGACCAGTGCCGGCGAAGAGGTACGACTGCGTCACTTTGCTCTTTTCCGGGATTGTTAATTTCTCGGCGCTTTGCGCCGCCAACACGGATCCAAAGGGTGTTATGAAGATTGTTAATATGCTTAATGAGCTCTACACGAACTTCGACGTTTTGACGGATCCGAAGCAGAATCCTAACATCTACAAGGTGAATTTAGCTCCTTCAGGACACGAAGAACTTTTCCACTCGTTTTTAGGTGGAGACCGTCGGCGACAAGTACATGGCGGTGAGTGGTATTCCGGAGTACTGCTCCACCCACGCCCGGAACATCGCGAAATTGGCCCTGGATATGATGGATCTCGGCAAATCCGTTCTTTTCGAGGACGAGCCTGTGGTAAATCCCCACGAACCTCTCCACAGATTAGATCATTTTTATTTGCAGAAAATCACGATTGGAATACATTCCGGAGAGGTCGTCACTGGAGTTATTGGTCATCGAATGCCGCGGTACTGCCTCTTCGGCAACACAGTGAATTTGACCAGTCGGACGGAGACCACGGGAGAGCCAGGGAGGATTAATGTTTCCGAGGAAGCGTACAAGTAAGACAACCAAAAAATTCGAGCGAAAGCTAGGAATTTCCTGTTCTAGATTCCTTTGCAAAGAAGACAACTACGACGAGCAGTTCCACTTCGAGTACCGCGGCCCGGTGACCATGAAGGGAAAATCTGAGCCTATGAACGTCTGGTTTTTGTCGCGAGCCAAACCTGAGGAAACACAGTGAAGAGGCGGCTAACCAGGTCAGGCTTGAATACAAATGAGCCGCTGGTTTTAGTACTGGATTGTACGATTTTTTTCCAGAGACGTATCATTGTATTTTTAACGTGGCCACCCATTGAAGTAATGATATTAAATCTTATAAACACAATTTAATTATTATTGAACGTGCGGTTGTGTCAGCACGCATAATAGAAATCCATGTCAGTTAGTATTTTATCGACTGTTGTTGTACCAAAGAGATAAATAAACGATTTAGTTTTAATCGATCTTGTTTTCTTTCAATTCGTTCAAATTTTTGCAGTTTGCGGTTTCAGCAACGCAGGCGCTTGGGGGAAAATCGATGATATTTATCAGGGGATTTTCAGTGGTAACAAAGCTGGCAAAGAGGCAACAAGTTTGCAAATAAAGAATTTTAGAAAATTTAAAAATAGAAAAATGTTCTTTGGGTTCTTAAATAACAGGAAGACCTTCGCCCTTTCGTTGCACTGCTCAGAAGATGGCGCCCTCATACATAACAATTCCGACAGGCCCGGACTAGAAAACTTTACGATTCAGATCCCCAAATAGTAAGAAAAACCCGCTTCCGCACATTTAACGCACTATTTACTCTTTAGCTCGTCACCTCTGGTGCAGATGTCGAAATCCACTTTGTCTTCTGGTGTGACTTCCTAGTTTTCGCAACATTTCATGCGGGCAAAAATTGTAATTAGCGGAAAATCTGTATTATGCGTGAAACACTGAGCTTTCTATTAAAACAAATCGACACCGTTTTAATGATATCTTCGAAGATTGAATCGTATTAGCATGATTGAAATTGGAGCTGCGGTCGGTGTTTTATGATCCAAAAGAAAAGCGCTCGTCGACAGCAGATGGCTGTAATTGGAAAAGCACAGGAAAAAATTGCTCTGTTCGACATTCTATTTAACATGCAATTGGTAATCGAACGTCTTACTTTGTTGCAGGAGCGAAAAAAGTCGACTAAGAAAACAGACATAAAACCAGATTTATACCTTGCGGTCATAAAAATTTGAAACTAGATAAGATACAGTACATCACTTTACACTTTCATCTGTCGGGTTCTTCTAAATCATTTTTAGTTATGACTTGATAGTTAATTTTTCTGGTTGATATCGCTATAGTATTCAACGTCACGTAGCTGCAACTTGCGTAAACTTCTAGTACAGCTTCTGAGAGCTTTTTTAATCTGTCATAAATGGCCCGAGTGTCATAATTCTAAAAATTCCGCAATCTGCACTTTCTTGAAGCATGTAGTAGTTACTTTTATAAAAATATTCCACGGATATGTTTACAAAACATTTTCACGCCGATTTAATTACATCCTCGGAGATTTTTCAGAGCCCAAGGTGAGCGCAGCCACGTCCTGCACGTCCAACAATGGGTTTGAAGATCATCCAAACAGGTTCAACAGTGGCAAAAGTGCCAGACTGTCGTGGACACGGTGATTTCCTTCCATCTGCTCAAAGTCAATAGACGGGAAAAAGGTCGGAGTGGTTTTATGGTATTAAAAAGAGATAAATTGGTGAAATTTTCGTTAAAGCGAAGAGTTCCCACGCATCATTTTACAAAGATTTATTATGAATATGCATTATGTTATCATAAATTTATTTCTAATTATACGCTGACCTTCTTGTAGAGAAACTCAGTAAATTGTTAATATGTTGCATTCGCAACAGAAACAGCGCTTCTAGATAAAATAAATAAAAAAAAAACTGCGAACCAATTTACCTACACGAACTCTTCATTATTTTTTTTAATTACTTTGAATCTCAACTTTCGTGAACCTTTTAATTGCCTATTGTTAATTTGAAACCGTTTTAATGCGAATTTCATGCACATTTCCAGGTCCGGCTCCTCTCAGATCTAACCTTCGAAACTATTCTTCTTCCAACGACACCCCAGCGAGGTGAATCTAGACGACCTTAAAAGGTACAGTCCCACTTCTTCGTTTTATTTGTTTACAAAGATCCGCAAGAGGGACCACAACATTAGCGACATTCTTCTTCTTGACGGCGCACTGGTGCTGGAGGAATTTTAACACGAAACGAGTTTGAATCAAACGGTTTTAGAACGAAGTTTGGGAAATTTTCTTATTAAAAAAAAACTGTTAATATACGAGTAATATCAGCCGCCCCCGCAGCTTTTAGAGGCACTCATCCCGCCAATAAATTAACGTTCACCGATCATAAAGATCGGCAAACAAGAGAAAATGATTTCTTGAAACATCCTCAACATAAAATCGCTCTTAGTTGGTTTACGACCTGTCGAGAGATTAAAATCAAAGTGAAATTCATATTCGATTTAACTTCCCTAATGGCGTTATGCAGTTACGACATTGTGTAACATGCCTCATTTACCGTACCATCTGGAATATTAAGAATCCGTTTTACATAACATTTCAAAACGAAGAATTTATTCGACTGGTTTTAAATATCTGGTTGATCGTGGAAATTACCGAAACGCGCCAGATGAGCAAATGTGTTCTATTTTATGTCTCATAAAATGAAATAAATCGGTTTATCAGCCTGATCGTGTTTCATTCTCATTATCTTTCGACACAAATCACGGAGGTGGATTTTTATAATGTTTGTTTTTCTTGAAAGAGTAAACAGAGGCGTTGGTAATAAATTCCAGTAAATTCTCCAAGAAAAATGGAGTACTTCGTAACGAAATTTCTCAAATTAAGACACGTGCCTTTTGTTCAATCATAACAGAAGAAATTAATTAGCTGAATGTAAACCTTGCAGGTGATAAAATCAACGAGTTAGCACATTCTAACATAATCGCTTACACAATCTTTGCCGAAAGTGTCACGAAATCCGACGTGCTCTCACCATTTTCTTATCACAATTCTACATCTAGCCGGAAACGGTTGGTGACAGTAAGTGGTTTACCGGAACGTTGCTTCACCCACGCCCGGATTATTGCCACAGGATCTGTTCTTTTCGGTGCTCAACCGGTCACTTTAGTATTCTCATTTATTTCCAATAAGTAACAAGCTCAACAATTTTTTAATCTTGCATTATATCCAAATACTTCTTGAGGGAGTTTGGAAGCGACAGCGCAAGTATCCCGTTGGGCAACTGGTAGTTCTCCCATAACCGTCTCCTGATGCAGCACCGGGATAAATGTTTAAGTTCCGGGACTTGAAATCCGCATCGCGTAACAGGAATGATAGCATCATCTATCAAATCGGAATAATTTTCAATAAGAACGCTCCTCTCGCAATGGATCGTTGAAATCACCCGCAGAACTATCTGAAGACAAGCAACAATGTTGTACGGGTAAACGTGACAAAACTCCATTAATCTCTTGAGGAGGTACTCGATCTGATGGTCATCAACCGAAGCGCCGTATCGTAAAAGAATATGAAGTTTATCGGGCACCCCCAATTGAAGAGCGATTTTCGCAGGGGTTGGAGAATCTCCCCCGCAACTCTCCATCGGAACGTCGATGAATCTCACAGTTTGGTCCGTTTTAGTTTCAAACTCCAACCCTCCATTTGTTGCGTGGTCGATGAAGTAGACCATTGCTCTAACATTCTCTTCTTGGCTATCAAAATCGCTTTTCCACCCCGCGATGTAATAAGGCGCTCTGTTTCCGAAAATAGCCCCAACGAAGATTCTTTCAAACGTTCCTTCGCAGACATAAATGTTTTCCAGGAGCGTCACAACAGTTCCTGTGTCTTTCAATTGCCAATCGTAGCACACCTTCACTGCCACGTACAGGATATTGTGGAATCGACCCATCATGCATACGGAACCATTCTTGGCGCGGTTATCTTCGTGGTAACGTATTATTGCAATGATTGCATCATGTACTGCAGTTTCTTGGGCGTAATTCATACCTACAATTATGCAATTGGTGGCTGTGCGAGATTCTACGTTTTACCTTGAATGCAGGCTTCAATGAGGGTGCTTATGTAGGTGACCATCATGCGGCGGTTTTGGCGGTCGTGGAGAGAGTTGCGGGGGCTGGAGTTGAATTGGTCGAGGTAGCATTTGACGAGGTAGTCCATGGATGTGACACAAGTTTGACAGAATTAAATGAGGGAGTTGGAGAGAAGTGGGCTTTGTTGCGAGGGGTTGTTATTAGATTTGGAAGTTGGAAGGTTTCTTGCCGGATTAACGAGTGACGCAGGAATTACTCGCAATTCCAAAAATATTGCGGCGTTTTCTGGTTTGGAGCATTTAATATTTTTAAGATTCTAGAAATCATTTAAAGAAATTAAAATGGAATTAGAACCAATCTAAAGAATTGAAGTGTCTTAAAAATGGAACAAATGAAGAAAAAAATTCAAAAACTGAAAAAAACGCTGACGAGATAATGAAATTAAATTAATTCAAAGTCTAGAAGTTAAAAATGTAAAAATCTGTTGAAATTCAAACAATATTAGAAAATTCGATGATGTTTAAAGTCTGTAAAATTTAAAATGATTAGACAAATCTAACTGTTGGATTACAAGGAAGGATGAAAAAAAATGTAAAGAAGCAAAAGAATAACATAGAAACAAAGTAATCCAAAAAAGTTCAAAAGAATTCTAAGCAAATGAAACACAAAAAAAGTCAAAAATCAAAAAAATCTGAAAACTTGAAAGAATACAAAGAACACGCAGAAATCCAAAAAAGTTTGGTCGAAAGAATAGGAAAAATCAAAGAAGCTAAATTAAATGATTAAAAAAGCAAGAGTCCAAAAGTTCTCAAAAATTTAAAAATTTGTTGAAATTCAAACAAAATTAGAAAATTCTATGATGCTTAAAGCCTGTAAGATTTAAAATGATGAGAAAAATCCAACTGCTGTATTATATGAAAGAATAAAAAAAAAATTAAAGACGCAAAAGGATATCATAGAAACAAAGTAATCCAAAAAAGTTCAAGAGTTGAAAGAACACAAAGAACACACAAAAATCCAAGCAAGTAGTCAAAAGAATAAAAAAAATAAAAAAAAAACTAAATGAAATGATTAAAAAAACAGAATCAGAAAGTTCTCAAAAATTTAAACATCTGTTATTCTATAATGCTTAAGGTCTGTAAGATTTTAAATGATTAGAAGAATCCAACTGTTGGATTACATAAGAGAATAAAAAAAAGTAAAGACGCAAAAAAATATTAACAAAGTAGGTAATTCAAAAAAAATCAAAAGAATTCTAAGCAATTAAAAATCGAAAAAGTTAAAAATACAAAGAACACGCAAAAATCCAAAAAGTTGTTAAAAGAATAGAAAAAAATCAAAAAGTTACTATTAAAAAAATTAAAAATGTAAAGAAAAAATGCAAAATTTGAAGGTTGAAATAATTAATAAATAAGAATTTATAAGAATCTGAAAGAATGGAAAGAATCGAAGAAAACTAAAGAAAAACCTAAAGAATCCAAAAAATAAATGCAGAAAATTACGTATTCTGAATTTAAAAATTTAAGAGCTCAAATTAGAATGTAAATTTATTTCTGTGGATTTTTTCCGAAATTTTCAAAGTTCCATATCTCCGATGCTACGACAGACAGAAAGATGCAGTTTTCACCATCGTTTTTTGGTCTTTTTGTGGCTAAGAATCCGAATGATTTATTTAAAGAAATAAACAAAATATGTCAATTTAGCAAGATATTTCATGATCGCAAACTTCGAACGTCGATTTTAGATGAGTGCCAGCCACAATAGCTCGAGTTCTTCCCATAATTTCCCTAAAATCACATATTATTATGCGTTGCCCGAAGACTTTGTAGCCAGCACTGTATTTATTTCAAATAAAAAATCGAAACCTCAACATAATTCGCATACGAGCTCTTTAAATTGTATGAAAATATGAAAGTAAAACTTACACCGACTAAAAATAAATGAGAAGGCAAAAAGTGCAAACACGCGATATTATGTGTATCGACACATGCAACCAAGAATATAATTATTCGTTTTTAATGAATTTGAGCACACTCAAATCATTTGCATATGTTATAATTCTTATAACTAAAAAAGATAAAGTATAGTCAAACGTATATTATTAGGTGGCATTTACATATTTGATCTTTTTTATTTTGCTAATTAATGGCGGATAAATTATTTTTAATGTTACCTCATGAACGTGGAATGTATTCTGTATTTCCACCAAACGTAATGGCAATTTTAGCGAAAGGTATCAATTTCCTTCCCATTCTAGATTCCTCGCAAGGAGGACATCGCGCGCTCCGGTAAGTATGAAGGGTAAATTCGAGCCCAAGAACGTCTCGTTTTTGTCACGAGCCAAACTTGAGTAAACTCATTGAAGAACCTTCGTAACAATACGTCTCCTAACCAGGTCAGTATGGTAATTAGATAAACACACAGTTGTATGGTTCCGCACATGCTTTCTTCATTTTCGTGAGATACACTCGCCTCTCTTCATCTTAATTGTATACTTTTGTAATTGGTCGTGTGAAACCGCCTCGGAAGTTCCCTAGAGACTCTATTATTTATGAACAGAGATGACAACGTGGATAAGTGGGCCACAAGTTGGTGAATTATACGAAAAATGGAGTAATTGTACGACAGAAATTATAATGGTAGTTACACGAGCAATTAACTACTTTTTGCACTATAAAACATGTTTGTGCAACCGATTTGCATGAAAGTTGTTCTGCGAATTTAAAAGCGCGCTGGCTGTTTATTTGACCGAAAATATTAAATTGTTTCGACCGAATCTCTGGACCACAATCATTTACCTATTGGCTGTTAAAACTGAACGTAGGAATATGTATTTCTATTCTCACTCCTACATGTACCTACTCTCGCAAATTTCTACTAATATGCGGGCCCACATTGTTTTGATTTTTAACTTTCTATTCATTTATGTGTCTAATGGGTTTCTCGCATTTTTGTCAGAAAATTAAATTTATTTACTTAATTTAATAACACTTTGTTACGTTGGTAACCCTGCTTCTGGATTCCTTTTCATGTTCTTTCTGTAGGTAGAAGCGGATTAAGATTGGTTGAGGTCCTGGAGGCATGAGAAAATTTTGGAACTCTTGAAAATAGGTACTAATAATGATAATATTGCTTCCTTGGTTTTAAATTTTCCTCAAATTAACTATCGATTTTCCTTGGATTTTTAAATATAACTTTTATAATTTATTTATACATATTTTCCAGGTTCTTCTTGATGATGATAATGATTTCCTATTGATTCTCCTAATTTCCCAGTGGTTTTTTAAGACTGATACATTGCCCAAGGAGCAAATATCTCGTTTATTTATATTATCTTTAAAGTTTCGAGTTTGTTTTAGATTAAAAATTCGCTCGAGTATCAGTATCTACATTATTTTAGAATTTTTCATACAAATCTCGGTTCTGTTTAAAGTTGCATAATGTATTATTGTTTGTCGATTTCAAAATAAAAATTTCAAAAATGAGTTCCTGTGGCTCTACAATTTTACAACTTAGCATACTTTATAAACTATAAATAAATAGTAATTTTCCAAAATGTTAGAGTTGTATTGTGAAAACTACCAAAGTTACAAATTTTAATTGAAAAAATAATAAAATTTTTGGTTCTACTTTAAAATAACATTTTTTAAAATGGGTTGCTTTGGTTTTAGAATTTTTAAATTTAGCACAAATAATAAACTAAGAAAAAGTAGTAATTTCTATAGATCTTATAGCTGTAGCGTAAAAACTGCCAAAGTTACAAATTTTAATTTAAAAAAAATAAAATTTATAGCCTGAATTCAAAATACAAAATTTTAAAACGAGCTCTCTTTGCTTTAGAATTTTACAACTTTGCACAGTTAATTAACTATAAAAAAAGGAGTAATTTCCCTAAATTTAATAGTTGTAACGTAAAAACTGGCAAAGTTACAAATTTTAATGTAAAAATTATACAATTTTTAGATCAATTTTAAAATAAAAATTTCTAAAATTGCTTCCTTTTGCTCTAAAATTTTACAATTTAGCAGAGTTAGTATTCTATAAAAAAGTTGTAATTTCCTGAAATTTTGTAAGTATAGCATGAAAACTCCAAAGGTAACAAATTTTAATTAAAAAAATAGTCAAATTTGTGGTTTGATTTCAAAATAACAATTTCTAAAATGGGTTCTGTTTGCTCTAAATTTGTACAATTTAGCACAGTTAGTAAACTATAAAAAAATAGTAATTTCCCTAAATTTAGTAGCTGTACCCTAAAAACTGTCAAAGTTACAAATTTTAATTGCAATTTTTGGTCCTATTAAAAAAAATGTAAAATGAGTTTTCTTGTCTCAGATTTTCCAGATTCTTTTTCTACACATACATTTTTCTACATCCTTTCTTTAAAATCCTCGTTGAACGAAATGACGAAATGACAAATATTCGTTGTTGATAGAAAATTCTAAACTCGTGTCGTTGATTATCAAGTTTTCCAATACACAAACTCTGTTGACCATCAGAAGAAATCTCTCCCAAAATCAATAAATCTTTATTCGATTTCACCCACACAAGAAGAAACAGTTTTCATTTGTGTAGACTTGCGTTAAATTTATAACAAGTAAGAGCCATTTGCTGTCGGACAGCACAATCGTGAATAGCGCCATTAGATTTTACTGCTCTCACGAAAAATATTTTTATATTTGGTCCTTAACGAACTTCTTACAGTTACATTTACAGTCTTCAGGAAGTGTGTACAATAATAGGTCTATAAACCCCACAGGGTACTGTTACTAATGCGCTTTAATTAATTAGAGGGAAAATTTTTAAGTAGTGCGAACCGTTTTTTAATGGTACTTATTTAGTTAGAAGCATAATAATTAATTCAGCGAGTAACCGCAGGTTTGAAATGCATAATTAAATTAGTTTGCACACACGTGCTTATATGTACCTACTAAACCATTTTTCTTTTGAGAGACGAGTTCTGCACGGTAAGTAACATTCCATGTTTGTCGTGACAACCTATCCGACCGTATTGTTTCAGTTATGCCATAGCATTCTTATGTGTAATTATAGAGTACAACTATCTACTTATAAATATCTATTAAACACAATTTAATCAAAACATGCGGTTGTGTCAGCACGCATAATAGAAAATCCATGTCAGAGTTAGTATTTTATCGTCTGTTATTGTTGTATGAAAGAGATAAAGTAAACGATATAATTTTCCGCGACCTTGTTTTCTTTCAACGGAAAATCAACATTTCCAAGTGAAAAACCAACGACCTATTGCATAATCGCCGCTTTCTCAACGTCGAATTTCACTCAGCTCGCTGCGCCCACACCGCCCGAAATTCTTCGTTTCGTTCACCTGCATCAAAGTCGCCGTGGGCGCCCAGCCACCTTGATGGCAAGGTGAACCGGCTCATTCCAGCACTTGTCGCGAATGTGACCGTTATTATTGACACGTGATCTCAAAGAGATGCTCCGGAAGGCTTTTGTTCTTCGGGTTGGTAACAATTAGGTGATTTTCATTTGGTTCCATTTCATGTCGCAAGAAATAAAGATAGTTCATCGCGGTTGACCTTAACAGAAGATGAGATCAGATGAGATGGGTCCCAATGGGTAAATTGCAACGTGTGGCCCTGAAGATAGCGCGGAAAGTCAACGAGAAGTGAATTATTATAACTTTCAAAATGAAAACAAGCTACGTTACTTAATTCTACTTTTTTTTGGTTGTTTGAGCGATTTTTGCTTTTTGCTATTACTGAAGAAAAGGTTTCACGGACGAACGACCTCTCAATCATGTGAAAGTGATGATCATATCAAAAAATTCAGTGCAAATTGTTTGAAAGTGACAGAATTGATAGCAATGTTTTCGCTTTCAATTTAAATGCTCTGCAGAAAATTTCCATGCAGTTGCATTCAGTTCCAATTTTAAAAATACTGTTCAAACTCTAGTTTTTAATAAAAATTGATAATTCTAGTAATTTTTACGCAGTGGCAATGGTCTTTTGAGATTTTCCTAGTTTAAATACGTTAATTAGCTCCACCAACTTAGAAAATTGTAGACCAGAGACCACAGTTTTTAGAAATTTTTATTTTGCAAATGCTCTAAAAAGCCCCATTTTTTAAATAAAATTTGCAATTTTCACGCTGTGATAATGAAATTTGGGGATTTTGCTAGTTTGGACATGTTTATCACCTCCACCAAATTAGAATATTGTAGACCAAAGAAGACAGTTTTTAGAAATTTTTATTTTGCAAATGCACTAAAAATTCCCATTTTTTTAAATAATAATTTGAAATGTTTGAAATTTTCTCGTTGTGACAATGAATTTGGGGATTTTACTAGTTTGGACACGTTTATCACCTCCACCAAATTAAAAAATTCTAGACAAGAGAAGACAATTTTTAGAAATTTTTCTCTTGCAAATGCACTAAAAATTCCCATTTTTTGTTTAATAAAAATTTGTAATTTTCTAATTTTTATGCTATGACAATGAAATTTGGGAATTTTACTAGTTTGAACACGTTTATCAACTCCACCAATTTAGAAAATTGTAGACCAAAGGAGACAGTTTTTAGAAATTTTTATTTTGCAGATGCAATAAAAATTCCCATTTTTTTTTAATAAAAATTTGTAATTTTTGTAATTTTTAAGCTGTGACAATAAAATTTGGAGATTTTACTGGTTTGGACACGTTTATCACCTTCACCAAATTAGAAAATTGTAGACCAGAGAAGACAATTGTTAGAAATTTTTCTTTTGCCAATGCACTAAAAATTTCATTTTTTTTAATAAAAATTTGTAATTATTGTAATTTTCACGCTGTGACAATAAAATTTGGGAATTTTACTAGTTTGGACACCTTTATCACCTCCACCAAATTAGAAAATTGTAGGCCAGAAGAGACAGTTTTTAGAATTTTTTATTTTGCCAAGAACTAAAAATTCCATTTTTTAATGAAAATTAGTAATTTTGGCAATTTAAGAGGTCAAAAGCGTTCTCTTTTTCAATTCACAGCATCAAAACTTTTAGAAACTTGCATTTTTCCGGTTTCTATTTTGCACAATTTTTCTGGCCCACATTTAAATTAACAGTACTTTAGCATGGCATTTTTGCATCGCATTACGGCATCTCATTGAAATGCGCTTTGAATAATTCATTCCGATAAATATTTCATTAAAGCAGAAAAAAACTTAATAACAGTAACATATTACCAGACACGTGAATTGCGCGAACGTGTCAGCTCGGTCACGTGGATTAGAAAATATGACTTCGATTTCAACTCCAGAAGGAGTAAAAAACGGACAAAGTCGTCGAAGCGGACACTCGAAATGACAATGAACATAAAAGAAATGCAGTTTGAGGAAAAAATTAGTGAAAGCGTCGTAATAGCAGTTTGCGGTATTTTTAGATGCTAATCACGTTTCAAGCTTCTGCAAAATGATATATTTTGGAAAAAGTAGGATAAGTCGCGATTTAGACAAAAGAAACACGAACAATACAACGTGGGGCGGTACTAAAAATATGAAAAATTTAAGACAGGAGAAGATTTATGGTGATTTGTTTTGGCGACCAGAACGAAAGTGACATGGAATTGTACCTTCTTCAGTTATAATTTCAACTTTCTGTTTGTTTATTTTATCACGGTACATTAGTACCATTAGGGAAAGATGATTGGAACCTTTGTTATTACGGTAGAAGAGCAAAAGAGAAATTTGAGTTTTATGCCCATTCTATCGCTCTAATTGCCAACGAATCGGCGAGTAATTACTTACGATTTTTCCAAAATTCTTCTAGATTTCAAAAAATTTGAAAATTAGCTAAAATAAGTTTTGACCACAACTGCAAATGAAACAGTATAAAATTGTGAATCAAATAGAGTGCAAACCTTTTGTTTATTTTTTATTCATTACATTTAAAGCTACACCCTGTATATTATTGTATTTTAGAAATGATTCTAAACGCACGTAATTTTCTATTATTGCCATGCAAAACGGGAAAGATTTTCTGATACAAAACGTCCCTTTCGATCAACTTGAATATCAATCTCTCGGCTTGATCATAAATATAATAATTACGTTGTTTTCCTTTTATTGGACTCAGGTCAGCTGGGTACTAACTCATTATCTCTAAAAAAAGCGAGTGCGTACGAACACACGCAGTTTATTATAAACGTGCTAAAATTTCACTACCTAATTGCCACTTAAAGGTGAAATTGACTTTTTTCTATTTCACCTTTCCTTCTGATTAGTATTTTACCTAAAAAGTGAGATTCTAATGAACAGACCAACAAAGTTAATTTTGTAAAATTTCGAACTAATCAGTTTGCAGTAATTACACTCCCGATGAACGTTTCAGTGAAATATTTTTACTATTTCATTTTAACTTTTAAAATGACTTTCACATAACCGCTACCGAGCCCACCTGCAGCTGCGATTTTATTATTTTTCTTATGATGTACCTAATATAAAGTTGGTTGAGTATTTTATTCCTTCAACACCTGAGAAATTATTTTGGTATCATTCCGAGTTGGGAGATTTATAATTTCACGCAACATGTTTGGAAACGAGACCTCAAATCTCCATCTTCTTGGCAGATCCAAAATGAACAGATTTTTTATCTACAATATTATGATAATTGCTTTTTAAATTATATCCATTTGACACACCACAGACCATTAGAGCATGACGTGAAGAAATAATAAAAATGCCATTAACATCACCTGACCTGTCACAACACATTTTTCTCAGAAGTCTTTGCTTATGATCAATCAAAGATTAGTAGTACCGGAGTTTAATTCCGTACGATTTACATCCATTAAATATCCAGATCACAACACAATCTTCTAGAAAGTTCAGTTTCCCGCAATTCCGTAAAGTGCACCGTTTATGCAGCGATCGTGCATTTTCCCTGCACTTGCGTAACAAAGGTACTATTACGCTAATCCGCGAATAATGCGAAATCAATATTCTTCTCCACCCTCCTCCCAAATTGCATTATCGCTTCTCAACTTTCTCCTGTCCTTCTCAAATAAATCATCATCTCATCACCGCTTTCCAACGCGAATTTCGGGTGGTACCTCCGGGGTTGCGAAAATGACTCAAAGCCCGGAGAGAGTACCAATGTCATCGAGAAAGCCGCCTTCTGAGCGGAGCCTGCGATCGCACAAGTAGCACAGCTCGTAGTCTTGGAGTGACCGCCGTGTCCGTCGTACAGTTAGTCGGTACCACTCGATGCCGTTAATTGACGTACCGTGTGCTGTGTTGGTGCGAAATATCGAGTGATTAGTTTTGGGTGTTTGCGATTAAGAAAAACGCGTCTTGCAGATGTTCCAAACCGGTACCGAATTGGTACAAGCGTATCGGGTTCATGGATGGTACTAATTGAAACGAGAGCGACTGAAACTCGATTTTGGTGATTCGATATTTTGGGTTTAATGAGGGCGTGACAGTGCACAGGTTTACATTACAAAGGGACGACTTTTACTTGGGTAAGTGCGATCGTATCACGAACACGTTTCGTTTCATTTGGGGTCTTTGGTGCACGAATTGGAACTTTTCGGACGCTAATTCAGCATTCTGGAGCGAAAGATGAGCTCAAGAGACAGATGGTGCACTTTTTAACATTGATAAAGAACTAAAATTAATTGAAAATTTCTAATTTCTTTTTGTCGATAACCTTTCATTAAAATAAGTGAATATCCAAACATTTTTAATAAACTTTCACATGCAGATATTCTTTTGAGATTTTTAAAATTATCATTTTGAGATCTGTTTTCTACAGACAAATAAGACAGGAGAAGAATTTAAAGAACGATATAACATAGAACCGAAACAAATGAAAAAAAAGTGAAGAATAATTAGATCCAACAGATCTGAAGACAGTTTAATTCGTCATGATTTTTGAGTGCTCCAATAATTTCCATAATAGTTAAGCAACTATTCCAAATATTTAGATCATACTGTGGAAAGAACATAGTTATATAAAAAGTACATTTGTGCCTTAAATTTCATACTCTACATTCCACATAATCGTTACATAATGTCTTTGACCACGTTGGATAATGTCTTTCAATTTATATGTATATCATGTCATAATATAAAAGTTGTATAATACGCTATTTGAAATTTAATTATTTCCTCTGTGAAGCTACCAATTTAAACCGTACAATAATTAAAATATGAAATCAGACGTAGAGCTGAAGTTTTTACAGTGATCTGCTTTAAGTAGCGGTTATAATTTATGTAATTCCGTTTTTCACACACTTAGTATCTCAGTACTTAAGAAATTGTAACTTTCCCACAACTAAGTATTTACTTAAGAGTTTTATACCTCTAGAAAACACTCAAATATTTAAATTTGTAGGTGTGTACTTCTAATGACTTTACATTAATAAATAACCGACAAAAACAGTCGTAAAACCTGAAAACCCGTCACCGCTTAATATTAAATTGATATTGCAAATTAAAACGAGTTCTAAACGCTTTTATGCAAATAATCTGCATATCGTACATTCGACTAATTAGTTGGCGACTTCAAAATTTCCCAAAATGTTACTAAAAGGATGTAAATTAAATTTCGCTGTCAGTCGATGTAAATTCCTATGAATGCTATTTAGATTTTATGTTGTTAATTATGAGTCTTATTATCATGTGAATGTGGAGTAGTAGAAACCTGCACCAGCAGTTCGTTCACTGTTAAAAAAACGACCATCAGTTCATTAAGTCCATTATCTTGCGGATAAACCATAGACTAATCAGATGTGCATTAAGTGATATACAGTCGTGTAATGTGTCCTCTGCATACATTTCCTGAATCGAATTACAACAGAGTCATCTATACAGCGCTGACAAGATTACTAATTACACCAAACTGTAAACAGCTAACTGATCTAGAACCGGTATTGACTGAAGGAGATCTGTAAATCACCGGATTACGGTAAAGTCGCTGATTTTCAGGAATTCATAACTAAATTGAAATGTCAGTTTTGTGCAATAAAGGATTTATTATCCAATCTTTAAGTGTGTTTTAACAAGTGGAGGAAAGTTGCCGGAGTGACATAATACTTTTCTAAAGTAATTAAATACGAAAGGAAAAGAGCGTGCAAGCTGATAGCGTGAACTATTAAACGAATCACATATTTTAGATTAATGGAAATAAAATGCACTGGAAATGTAATTATAACTTAACATGACCACTTGAGCGCGAAACGATGCATGCGGTTGATGGGCAAATGCTACAAATTGACGTCTTCCAGGGGCGTTTTTAAAATCAACTTTGAATAATTTGTTATACAAGGTGTTTATAAATGTTTTTAGCAGCAAGGGCGCTATGAAATGTCAAAAAAAAATTGCCGCACAATACAAATGAGGGTTCCGATTTTTTCAACTGACATTTGTAGTTAACCGCAATCATAAATCCAAAAAACTGTTCCAAAAGTCATTTGCCGGTTATTTGTGGAGCCATCTATTGATCAAAATTGACGTCCATCTATTACAGGTGTTTAACTTATCTCCTCATTTTCCTCATTTTAATTATAAAACGGTATTTCTCTGCAGGAAAAATGACGTGTAGTTGTGGTTTGAAGTATTCACTATAAAAACAAACCGATAAAATAGTGCATGTCGGGAATTCCAGAGCCACCCTTGATGCCATAAACATTTATAAACACCTGGGGATCCATAAACCAGAAATTTAGCTAGAAAAGTTCCGATTTGGGCGACCCAGCGGCTGCCTCGACCCGCCCCTGTCCGAGGGCGCCCCTACTTTAGAAAGGCCGTTCAATGTTTATAAATTTGCAGCAGCCTCTCGGCCACAATGGAGCAAGTCGGCATAGCACCTCCGCCGCTACCGCCGAAGACTCGCCGGTCCCCTCCAGCCTCCTCGACAACGGTACAACACGACGACGTGTTCACGCCATTCCCTGAACAAGTCAGTACCGACCATTCTCCAAGTCATGTCGTGAAAATCCGCATCAACCCTGATGAAAACGTGATATGCGACGTGGCGCCGTGTATTCGTATCAGTGTGAACTCGCCGGAGATGATCACCAACCGGGAGGCTCCCACCGACCGGTCAACGGCGTACTTTTTCTACAATTGTGCAGTCATGTCCAGTGGGCAAATCTCGCCGAGTGATACCTTGGATTCGGGTACCTGCAGTGATTTGGATAGTACGCCGCCGCCGGTGCCGAAGAAGAACACTTCGGTGACGCTGATCCAGCATAAGAGAGCTTCCAGTCTTACGGATAGTGACGATAACGAGAGCAACATCAGTTGTGACTCGTTGACCAGTGGGAAGGTCTCTCCGGTGCAACAAACAAACCTTCCACAGACGCTCCTCCAGGACATCAGACAACGGAAGAACAACGTGGTGGTCAAATCATACGAAGAACGCAAAGAAGAAGAGAAGCAGAGTGCCAATAGTTTGTCGTTTGAATCCGACGTGTTTTACAAGTTCCATTTAAACGAACATTTCGAGGAAGAAAAAGTGCCCAAAAAGGACGTTGAGGAGGATGAAACTTTTGCGGGATATAAAGACATTTTGGGAGACAGTGCCGCGACCATACGCAGCGCGAAAGGGACGGTGAGGGGGGTCAAAAACCGGGTCAGAGCTGGAATTGCCACTTTCTTACAAATCAACTCGATTGCGAAGGTAAGGACACCAACTTCATTTTTTGATACATTCGTCCTTACGAAAAGTAGGAAAGGATCGGACAATTAGCGCTTTTTACATTAGCAGTTCTGTTATGTAACAGTTGGCAGACGTGCGCATTCTGTTTTCTTATCTGAATGATGCACAGCTGCGGATGCTCAGATTTCGTAGTCTTTAAGACACAGAAAATGACTGTTAATTGCGGCCGAAGGTCGATTCAGTTACCTTTCGAAAAAATGTCGTTTTAATTTATTGTTAATAATAATATGACAGGGCAAAAATCTTAATTGACAGGTAATTGGAAAAATGCGAATCGAACGTAAGTAATAATCACGATTACGTTCAAAAGTGCACATACAAGTTTTCAATGAAAAAAGTTGGTAACCTAGTAAAACACAACTGCGTCAAAGGAGACTTAGAATACTGATTTTGTTGGTAGGACTGCTGTTATCGTCTCTCCTGACAGTTTGAGGTTAATTTAATTAATATGTCATTGTCAACACGTAACAGATGTCGAAATTGATATATAACAGGGCTACCAACAATTGCGAACAAAACGAGGCCTGCTATTCGGTGTTAATTTAATTCTTCTAATAACACTTCGGAGTTAGTCCGTTTCGTTTTATCAAGTCAGGGTCTAGCAAAATTTTCCGAATATGTAGAATCAGATTTTCGCACTTTGCCAGTTATTAATAGTTATTTATAGTCGCGTGTGGTAACTTACATTTTACAGCGCGAAATCAGTTTGAAGCACGACGATTAATTAATGATTGAGCGCTGTAAAATGGTTAACGCACAAGAGTTGTATTAAACTTTTTGGCCGAAAAACTTTAATTTAAATAATTGGGTTTTTCAAAATTCATGAGAACTGTCACATCTGACATTTAAAAATTTCATCATCTGTCAATTCTGTCAATTTTGTAGTTGGTGCACAAAAAGTACACAAGATGGCGCTGTATAAAAAACGTTTTAATATTACTTTAAAAATAGAAATATTGTCTCAATTGAGATAATAATTTAGGTAGATTCCACTTTGGTGATCAATCTTCATTATGGTAAAGTGATTTTAATTTATAAACGCATCTGAAGAGCAGACGATTTGGGCAATTTTTACCGCACGGCGTGTGTAAACGTCCAGGGCGCTTGTAAATCTAGTGTTTCCGAAGATGTCAATTGAATGTTAATTTGACGTTTACAATTCATGAGGCCAAAAACAATCTTACCTACAATATATTAAATGCAGTGAACAACCGCCGCTCTACTTAACAAATTAAATGAAAATCAATTTTCACCACATCAGATTTTCATTAAACCGCCCCCACATGGTTTAATAAAATTATTTAACAAACTGTGATAAAATTAGCTAATCACGTTGATAACAGTGCAATAACACGTTCATTCTAATTTACTTTTTCTCGGTGATTATCATATTTTGTTTATTTGTTTACGAGGGGAAATTAGAAAGGCAGTGAACGGACACAAAAATATTTTTGAAATGTTACCTTGTATCTAACTATCTCCAATCTATGATTAGTGGAACTGTAAAAGTTGAATCAAGTTTTTGTAAGAATTGCATAAAATAGACTGCGAGCAAAATTTAAAATTCAAATTTCGCGCCCTAACGACTTCAATTCGAAGGCGCGCGATTTGAAATTTAAATTTCACTTAGTTTTATCTATTAATATTCGGATTATGAGAAATACTTTACGATCGTTTTTCTCAAGCACAATCGCTACAAATCACAATCTGATAATGAGTAATTACGATTTGAGTCACCTGTGTAATTGGAGATAAGAGATAAAAGTACTTGTATGAACCGTGTGCGTGTCTTTGATGTCGTCTCCGCGAATTTTGAGCCAAAAAGGCACCGTTCGGGGCCACAAAAACCATGTCCGTCAAACTGTCGCTTTCTACTCCGACATGGCGTATTTTAAGGTAAGATGAAACCGCAGTCTATTTTCATCTCTGCATTTATCTTGGTTAATTGTTCCGTGGCGGATTTTCATGCATCCAATTGATTGATGTGGAAAAAATGATTTATGAAGGAGGAACAATAGAGCGCTGTTCGAAATTTCCTGCTTGTGCAGACAGACTTCAGATGTAAGATAATATGAAATGCCAAGAATATAATGACATTGTGAGCGTGAAACGGATTGACATTTCGCTCTTGCTGTTTCAATCAACTATTCAAAGCTCGACATAAATTGCGCAAATTTTAAACAATTTCCAACAAAATCAATTAAAAGCGAGCAATACTAGCCGAAAAATGCGAAAGTGAAAGGTGTGGCGAGTGGCGGAGCGAAACCAGAAACCGCAACAATTTGAGGTTTTTTAAGCGAGATTTTCCGAGAATGGAAGTGCAGGTGACTGATGTCACGGTACTGATTTGACTGAGCTTGAGGACAACGAACTGGGAAAATTGTTTTGATCAAGTCGCGTTTTATAAACACCAAAAATTCCGGGATTTCTATTGTTGATCTTGTTTGGGTTTTACTCGATTTGTAATAAACGCTCTGTAAAATATGCAGGTGTCTTTGAGGTCATTTCCGCAACGCAAGTGGTGCAGCAATGTATTTCATAAAAGTCGCGCTCGTAAATGCGGAAGAACCATTTCTCTAAAAATTGTGTTTACTAAATACCGACGTGTCACAATTAATTACGGTTCCGGAACAGGCTGGTTCTAATTATGGGGTGATTGTCTAATACGGGCAATGTGTTGACTAACTGTTCAGGATTTTTGATAAGAACATTGTAATTTTCAGAGGCGGATTAAAGGCGGTTGAGGCTCCGGGCGCTTGAGACAATAATTAAGATTGCTTTCTGGACTCTGATTGAAATTAAATTGTTTTATATTTTTTTCAGATTATTCATCGATTCTATTTATCCCTACTTTAGATTTGTCTCATTTCTCTACAATCTCGGAATTCTCTTTTTGGATTCGCTTCAAATCCTGCACAATTTTCCGTAGAGTCTTCGATTTTCTTTATTTCTTTAAACTGTTTTTGGTCTCTTCATAAATGAGTGATTCTGATCTTTTACTTTTTTCAATTTTCTTCAATTTTTTTTAATGATTAGATTTTACATATTATTATCAATTATTTTAAAGAGTAAGACTTAATTGTTTTAGATGCTTATTTTTTTTACTTTTTTCTTCGAATTTTTATTCACTGTAAATTCATCTTTTCGCAAGATTTTCTAAATTATGTTGGGATTTTCTTTATATTTTTCTCAGAAACTTTAGAGCTATTTAAATTTACTAGATTCTCTTGATTTTTCTAAATTACAAAATGCAGTTTTACCCGAATTCTGTTTCGTTTCTCATTGGATTTTCAAGGTTCGTTTGGAATTAGTTTTTTAACAATACAGAGTTTAAAAGTTACGTGTGTAGTTTCTTTCCGGAAAAAGGCGCGTAACACTTGTTATATTTTTCTGATATTTTCTTTAGAGTCTTTTAGATCGTTTTAGATGTGTTTGAGATTCCTTTTAATTTCTCTAGATCCTCTGGGCTGTTTTTTGATTATTTTTGAATGCACTAGATATTCCTCAAATTCTGTTTAAATTTTGTAGATTTTTCGCGGAATTTATCTTGGATTTTCTCCAAGTCGTGGATAAATTTTCTTTGAATTTCGTTTAAATCATTCGTTAAAATCCTCTTAAATTTATTTCTGGTCTCTTTAAAGTAGTTTAGTTTAGTTTAGTTTCTCTTTAAATCCTTTCAGGGGTTAATAGTTCAAAAAATGGCATATATCTACCTAACTTCCCCTGATTTCTTTGCTAATTTCCTAGTGATTTCGACCAACTTCCCCTGAGTTTCTTGTAATTTCGTCCAACTTCCCCTAATTTCCTTGTGATTCCATGTAACTTCCCCTGATTTTCATGTGATTTCATCTAACTTTCCCTTCTTTATATTCTTCTTGCTTTGCAAATTTTGTTTAAATTTTGTAGATTTTTTGCGGATTTTATTTCTAAGTTGTGCATAAATTTTCTCTAAATTTTATTTGAATCGTTCGTTAAACTCCTCTTGGATTTACTTCTGGTCTCTATAGCTTCATAGTTTCTCTTTAAATCCTCTCAGGGGTTAATAGTACTAAAAAATGACATCCACGTGACTTCCCCTGATTTCTTTGCTGATTTCCTTATGATTTCGACCAACTTTCCCTAATTTTATTGAGATTTTGATTAACTTCTCATTGCTTTGCAAATTCTGGTTCAATTTTTCTTGCATTTTGTTTTTTATTGTCTTGAATTAAAACTTGATATTAATAGAAAAAAGACTCCTAAAATTGGGGTTTTAGGACGCACTTTTCACATTACGACATATTTTCCGGATATTTTTTCGTTCATTCTGTAAAGTTAAAAAAACGATAGTTTTAGACACTTTGTGAAAGTGGAAATTGATCTTTCTGACCACTTTAGAGAGTCAATTAAAAGATAACGAGATCTCTAGATATGCGTATATTTTTGATACATTGCGTATGCTTTGGAATTTTGTTACATCATAGATAAACATTGGTTAGACAGCAGTAAAAATTTCTTTGAATGGAAAGGAGATGTGGACACTCCTCTGTAGTAATTTGTATTTGCAGAATCAATAAAATCTGTTCCTCATGGCCGACAGAAAGAAAAAGTGACTACAAAAGTAAGAAAATAGTAAAAGGGAGATAAGAAGAAAGAACACGAATAACCAAATAACTGCTACTTTGTCGTCAGTTTTCATTTAGTAAATTAGCTGTTAAAGGTTAGAAGGCCACTTTAACTTTCCACTTAGGCTGTTTTCGTTCATAATTAGTTAAATACCAGAGCGCTGATCTTTGATATATGAAATATTTTGAAACTAACTGTCCACTTCCATGCATAACTTTTAGTGTACACCTAACCAGTTTTGGAATGTTAAATTCGTTGCGTTTCTTTACTACTGTCGTCTCTTTAATTTCAAGAAACCGCAAAAATCCTCAGCAAACTTTTTGTATTTTGTACTGATGTTTTCACCTCCCACGCAAACATCGGCCGTTTTTATTTTAAGATCTCGGGCTCGTAACCTTTTTAATGGTCTTTAAAGCTGCAGTTCAAATGAATACGCGTTGTTTTTCATGAAACTTTCATTATCATCCTAGCGTGATCCCATTCTTAACTACTTTTTCCCTTCAACAATTCTGCATTTCTAACATTCACTGTTACAAAACAATAGCTGCATTATCTTCTTATCCACCGAAAAAACGATGGGTGGAGTAGAATGCAACAAGTCAACCGTTTCAAACATCCGTTGTTTCGCAAATAAAAATGTTTCGTGCAGTCAAAACCCTAATCAATACACCCCATTTAATTTAATTATGACTTTATCCTAAAATACACAAGGATTTATAAATTAATCCCGGAATTTTCATAATCGATCTTTTAAAACAGAGCATTTCAACACACAAGGTCGGCAGAAATTCGCTGCAAGGTCGCTGAAAAATAAAGCTTGGCGACAAGACCCGTTTCTAAAGATTTCATTACGCTTTTTTGTCGTGGCGCCGGGGTAATTATCTATTTAGTGCACAAATTAAAATTAATTAAGTTAGCAGGAGGTTGGAAAAATTCGCACCGACTTTCTAAAACTGGATCAGCTATGACAAAATAAGATAAGATAATTCTATGATAGGGAGACTTCCGCATTTTTCTGTTCAAGGTGACAGAACCATAAATCTCTATTGTTTGCAGTATCAACGACCAAATTCCATGAGATTAATGGTAAAGATCATTAATCCGAACTAACCCAGTTTCAATGACTCAACTTGAGTCATATCTGTATTGCTTAATTGGCTGCGTGAGGTAAAAACGTGCCAATCAAAAGAGTTTCCCACATTGAAAAGATCGCGTACTTTAATTAACTCTATTTTCCATTATTACTGGCACAAAAAATAATCACAATGACAGTCGGAAATTTTCATCTCGTTAACTCTTTTTCGCATCAACTAAATAAAGTTGAAAGTTGTAAGCCCATCAGAACATCATGACAAGTTCTCCAAATCCAATTAAATGAAATGTTTCCATTGTGATGATTGGTTCTTTGTTTTTAAATTGGCGGAATAAAAGAGAAGACAGGATTCTAATTAGAAGAAACGGTCCGGAAAACGGAGACATAATAGTAGAAATTTCATTGTCTTTTAATATTCCCACAAATAATTAAACGAAAGTGTAAAATTAACGTTGAGAGCCGCATCTCCAAATTAGCGCTCTTTTCGATTCTCCATTCTACATAATTTAGAGAAGATCCCAGTCAGTAATTATTTATTGCAATTGATTGCTCAAGAGTCTCACGACTCGAAAGTTCAAGGTTGCACGCCCAAAGCAAACATTTCAAACAGGAAAAAAAATGAATAGAAAAATATTCCAGCCAACTATAGCATCCCTCAGATTACTGTTTACCCCTTTCTATTCCGGGCGTAACCTCCATCCCACACACACACGTGCCGTAAGTTCCGGTTAGAAGCGGGTATCGGCTCCGGCGCCCGACTTGTACTTTTTGAATTAGCGGAAGAAGCGCGCCGTAACTCAATTAACCGAATGTGTGTGAAGTGAGCGCCGCATTTGTAATAAATTGGAGCTCTTTGATGGGTAAATTATGATAAAACGCACTATTTTCCGCTGTTTTAAACACGTTCAAGTTCAATTATTCGAATAAACATGACGAGTGTTTAACGATGTGTTATTTCACAAAAACACGCGTCAGAACAGAGATCGGATTGTGAGCAATTTGTTAAGCGAAGCGCATTAATCGGAACGGGAATATCGCACGAACAAATTTTTAATGAAACTCGCAAAAATAGAAAATTTCAAGGGAGGTAAAGGGGTTGGATTCGATGCAACTTGGAGATCGCAGCAATTACGTGTAATTGACAAGAAACTTTTTATGTTGAAAGTTAGATGTTTACCTCACGGGCATGTTACCTGTGTAATCCACGATGTATGCACGTTTGAACGCTAGCATTTTGCGTAATATGTAATTTGTGTTCAATTACAAAGAGATTATTTTGTGCAAGGACAGACCGTGCTGTAATTGAAAACATTGAGATTTATTCATTTCATTTTGTACGGACTACACTGGCACTGATACAAAATATTTTTCTAATGCAGCCTGAATAACAACGACGGAAAATAAAAAGCTAGAAAGAACGTCAGAATTTTCATGATGCTTTGCTGTTAGCATAAATCGACAAACATACAAACTACTGTTGAAATAAATATTTGTTTTGGATTTTGCCCCCATATTGGGCCTGATTTTCAGCGATTGCATTACATTAACTTTGTTTTGTTTATTTGGGCCATATTACGATTTAATGGATGCTAATAAAATTACCAAACATTTTAGTGACAATGTCTATAACTAATGTAAAATTGGGAAGTTAGATGAGGGGAGACCAGGAATTTGATTTTATAGTTGGTCGTAATATTTATGTTTGTAATTTGTGATAAAAATTGATGGACTTTCAGTTTCCCCAAAATCGGTTTTAATTATGAAGCTGTAACTTTTACTTGAAAAAGAAATAATAGCCTTCGAAATTGACCCCATCAGTTTTACTCTAATACAGTCAAACTTCCACAACTCGAACCTCTATTACTCGATTTTTTCTCGAAATTTATTTTATTCCCTTGCGTTTTCCTTAAATTTTACATATGATTTCATCTCTATAACTCGAAAAATTTCTCAGAATTAGTTTGTAAAAGATAATATTGTAGTAGTTTCCTGAATCTTCTGAAGTTGATTAATAGCTTTAAATGTCACCATAAATCTAGAATTTTATCAAAAGTGCTAGATAGCCATCAAACTTGCAACAAGATGCACAAAATTGATCTTCTGGGTTGTGTAAAAATCTTATACGCCATATGGAGAGCTCCGATCTAACCGAAAAAACTATTCAAAATTTTATTTCGAAAATCTGGTTTTGGTAAGTGATTCTGACAACGATATCCCACTCGAAGAATTGAGCCAGAAAACAAATTTCTAAGTACAAGAAGAAAAATATTCTAAAAAATCAGATCAAAATCAGATCTTTAACAAAAATTTCATAAAATTATAAAAATTGCAAGTTGAAACGATGTACATTTTGAAGATTTACATTTACAAATGAAAAATACTTCTTTCTTCTTCTTTAAAAAACAATTTTATGAAAAAAAAAATGCGAACAAACATTTAATTTAATAATGGATTATCTAGGTACTTCTATAAAAACTCGAACCAATTGTGGTTTTCTTTCAGGTTTCAAGTTATGGATATTCGACTGTATTAATCATATTAGCACAAAAATGGTTTTGGCAGTTTCATATCTTCAAAATTACTCATTTGGGGGTGAAATTCAAACCGAAAATTTGATATTTTTTCCCTCGTACGTAACTTTGTTTTTTCTTATCCAATTTCATTCGTTTTAATAGCTTTGGATGAAGAAAAAAAATCCCTAAACCACTTTTTACCATTCCGCTCGTGTGTTGGAAAAAATTAGAGAAAATGGCGCCGGCGTCGCTCAATTTTTTTCATCAATCTGTGAAAGATTAGCAACTAGATAAATTCATTCTCCGACGATCATTTTTATATTTTTCCAATTACGTACTTTTGAGGGTCTTATTGCCAGCGAAGCGAGCGTCAACTCACTCTACCACGAGCTATAAGCAAAACAATCCACAGGTTCCATCATGAGAGTTTATGAATATTGAATAGAATGACGCGCAATAAATGCCCTGAGCTTTCAGGATCTGCTTTATTTTATTTTCAGGTGCCATGAGCAGACATCCCGTTTTCTAGTTTTACCATTTTCGTAAAATTACACCACAAAAGGTGTGCTCTTTGTTTCTATTCTCATACGTCCTCGCGCTTCATTTCCTCCTATACAAATCATTCTGCTTTCTAAAGCCAGACGCGAACCAACTAGCTGTTGGGAGTTTTCCCTCTGCTCAGAAATTGAGGAAATTGTGCGATGTGCTTGATCAGGAAGTCGCTGAAAAATTGCCAAGTTGGTCCAACAGTCGGGAAACTTGCTCGCTTCGCTCGCTGAAGGAAAGACAGTCGGAAAAGTTTCCGAAGTTTTTCAACAGACAGACAGTTTAACTGTGAAAGAATGCTTGGGAGAGTTTGCTCGCTAAAAACGCAATTCGTAATTACCTCGTAAACCGCATTGAATTGCACCCCAAATCCACCTTTTATCCCCATTCTTAAAACTCCCATGCATCATTTCCGCCTTTCCAACTCACTTCTTAACTAAAATAGCCATTAGTCGGTTTGCTATCCATTTTGTTTCGCGACCAAACGGAGGAAAACGCGGGATAATCGACCTTTGCCTACATTTTAATTTTATTTCGTATTTATAAAAAATTTCCTCCGCTTATAAATCGGCGAATTTCTCCTCCAAGTCTGTAAATTTAATAAAAAGCGGATTGTGGGGCTCGAGTATTGTATTGATCAATCTTCCCGCGTGTAAGTAGGTTCTTTAGAGGATTTAGAAATTTTCTGGAGAAACGTAAGATGTTCGATTGCAAATTTATCTGTTGATATCAAAGAACTAGAGGATCTTCCCGAATCTTAAAAGGACTTTCACCGGATGTCCGGGAAAGTTGGTTGCACAACACCTTAAAACAGTTCGGTCTTACATTTCCTGCTGTATCTAGTCCGTGTGATATGGCAGGAATATAAAATTATGTGACTGTTTTACGGTCTAAAATTCCATCAATTACGGTTTTGTAAGACACTCGATACTGTAGCGGGACAGATTGCATAGCGGTGTGTTCCGCTACAGCTCTTCAATTAATGAGTGCAAGAGGAAGGAGTCAAGTTTGGATATCAACAGGTCCTCAGGACATTGACAAAGAAGTGAAGAGGGTCTCAACCGTTCTCATTATGGAAAAAAAAACTGTCCTTGGCCCAATGATCGTTAATCTTCGCCGTACCTAATTGTACTAATATGGGTATAAATTCCTGATCACTAATGACCCAATTAACGTAGTTCCAACAAGGTGGCGCCACCACCGAACCCTAAGAAAATGTTATGATCCTTTTATCCGGTACCCGGAAATATTGACTCTAAATTATCTCCGGCCGTTGAAGATTGTTTACATTTCCAAAGTGGCCTCTCCGTTTTTAATTTTTCTTTCAACTTTTGCCACATTGTCACAATCCCGCGTAGTTTGCATCAAATATTTGCTCAAGATCTCCCACGCTCGAAAACTAAATACGCTGTATATCCTCGGCTATTTAAATTGTAAATTCATAATTTTACATTGATCTGAAAAGCCGACACGTGGAATGTGTTCCTACCTACACCTGGCTCCGTCTGAATCCTGAAATTGCATCGATTGCTCGACCGAGACAAGAATAATGCAGCGCCAAGCTTATTTCGAACAATTACCCGGAGTTGCTTAAGCTGCGAGTCCGGGGTTTAGCCGGAAATTGGTGACAAGCTGCTGTTTGCAGGATCAAGGGTGATAAAAAGGGAAAACGGTTTTCATTTTTACCGCAATTTCACGCCAAAGGTGCGATGTACTATTCGAGAAACTAAGTTTAGAACTAAAAGTGCCAAGTTACAAAACTTAGAAATTTCTCTTGGGACGAGTGCGGACGAGTTACGTACACTATTTTTTCTACGACCCTTTCGCCGTGCTACTCCGTCTGATTAGAATTGGGGAATATAAGCGAATTTTTTCTTGCAGAACTACAAGGAGAAGGACGCCGGCAAGGTGGTGGTCTACACGACGACGATGGGCATCCTCCGCGAGACCTACCAAGCCTGCATGAAGGTGAAGCAGATCCTCCGCACCCTCCTCATCAAGTTCGAAGAGCGCGACGTCTTCATGAGCAACGAGTATCAAAACGAAATAAGGGAACGCATGCGTTGCGAACATATCCTCGTGCCACAGGTGTTCGTCGACGGGCAACACGTTGGGGTGAGTTTTAGAAGCATTGCTTCCCTAGTCCTGTCGCTCGATCGACCTTGGAAATCTTCCCGATTAAAACGTCGCGTCGGGAGAAAGTCGATGCTTTTACCAGACCGGGAAGGGATTTTTATTACGGGGTTGGATTGGGGGAGCGGTGAACTCTTTCAAGGTTTGTTTTCCAGGGGTAATTAGCGGGTTTGTTTTGTAATGCAAACGTGGCGAAAAAACTGCCAGACATTACCATTTCCAGCGGATATGTCTCTGACGCGATTTTTCTTTGGCTCTCAGATTTTCAAAGTAGCAGTGATGAGGGTAATTCGATTGTTATATCTACATTCATCCCGGCCAAAGAAAATGTTATTGTTTGACGAAATATCCCCAACAAAAGCTTGAAAATTGTATTTGTCCTCTGACATGAAAACGGGGTCTTCGACCCCGTCTGTTCCGAGCGGAAAGAAGACGTGTGCAGTTTAGGAATGTGAATTTCCGGTTGCCTAGCAGGATATGACACTCGACCACTGGCTATTGGTTCACTAGGCCGTCGAAGGAGGTCATTTCTTCGTCGATGGAAAAAAGTGTGAAAATTTACAAGGTCGCATGTAATTGCGATGATTTATGAATAAACGTGAACTTTCATTAGCAGTTGGTGGAAAGACGCGCAATTAGAAAAATAGGTTGTAAGACCGCCAACCTTAACGACTCCCCTGAGGCGCACCGATTTTATCCCAGAACAAATGCGCTGCTGCATTGATTTTAATCCGAGTGTTTTCTGACAGAAAAATTCGTGGAAACGCCCGGACTAATGTGGAATTATTTTTACCTGTCGTTAATCCGGAGAAAAAAACTTCTTTCAAAGACAATTTTTAAAGCTTCTTTACACTTTCAAACTTTCCGGTGTGTTGAAAAAGCGAATGCGCCCAATTCATAACTTTACCAACTCTTCCCGTATTTTAACTTCCCAGTTAGACCTGATTGAAGCTGTAAATAAATAGAGACGAGACCTGGAAATAGGTCACATTTCATTAAAACTTTGAAGGTCCCCGCATTTGATACATTTCACTCTCCCCGGGCTGCAATGAAGCAGATTAAAGTTTTGGATTCGGAAAGGTCCTTAACCCCCTTCAACCACCTTTGATTAGAGCGTGTATTAACCAATTTCCTTCTTCTTGCTAAATTTCCGTGCATCCAAACGTATTCTTGGATTTGTCGGATTTGGTTTAGTCCGCTCACAGTTCTTTCAAAGTGGATATTTTTACGAAATTTCCGGTTCATAAAAGACATTTCCGGGTTAAAAAATTCAGTAAACAAATCGAACGGAATTGAATACGAATGACAGGAGTGCGCTTCAGAAATTTATCTTTATCCACAAATAGCAGATTTAAATTAATGTCTCGTCTACTACAAGTACAAAATCACAAATTCCAACGACCATCAATTACTCGCCCAAAGAAGGCCATTTCTTCCGAAGCAGAAAGTAAAATTTTATGTTCGAGTTTTTACGACTCTAATTATTTATCTGCGATTTTCAGATAAGCGAACATGTTCGGATTGGAAACTTGAGACGGAATTGCTTAAGCGGTTTTGGAAGTACAGTTAATTAATTTCAAAACATTTATTATAATTAAAATATTCATTATACGTGTATTTAAAATTAATGATCTCAGACAGCGAAAGTCATACTTCACCTAAATTCTAAACATTCTTATTGCGATAGGCACAATATATCATTAAAAATCGTTATTAAAGTCTGTAGTAATACCAACCTATCGACCCATTAGAAACGAATTTCTCTAGAACCTCACAAAAAGCGCATTTGTTGCAAAACTATCATTTCTGACCTTTCACAATGAGAATCGCACCTTGACGAGTTTTCATTTAATTTGTGAGAAAACACGTCTCCAACAACCTTGGCTATAAAGTTTCACGAAATTGTAAAGTAGGTTACCACTGTGATAAGGTTTAGTTTGGAACGTTGCTAAATTATTCAGTTATTAATAAGAAAAAAATTAGATCAAGAAAAACAAATTGCGTAAGAAATGGAATTGTGTAACGGCAGAATTACCACGACAAATGTCAAGAGATTTTCGAAGGCAGGTGCGGCGAAATCATCGCGGATTTGTTACAACGAAGTGTCATTTGTTACTTCTTCGCAGTAACCCAGAAATCGACTTTTTGTAAGTTGTCAATTGTATTACATATCTAATGAAGAGAAAACTGGGATATCAAATCGTGTCTTTTTCCTCCGACTCTAATATTTTTATGCAAAAAGCGCCATTAAGTTTTACGATGGTATTGTGCCTCGAATCTTTTTACTTTTATAGGTGCCACTTAAAAAGCGTGAATGAAACCATTTTGCACATCCATCAAACCGGAACCTGGTCGTCACGACTAAAATTATTATTAATTCACCTGTAAGTCGATATTTCGGTGTTTGGAAAATTCGTGTAGAAAGCGACACAGTCGAATTCTTAACGCATCCTAACACTACTGTCACCCAATCGAGGTCACGGATGTGGGTCACATCACGATTTTACAAAACAAAACCTGTCGTATTGCTTAGATCATGCAATATGCGAGATTTTTATTAGAAGAATGTATAAAAATTAAATTACACACAACTCGAATAAAGCGTGTCAAGGCTTCCGGGGGTTTTTATGAGCGTTAAAAAGCCCCAAGCTCACTTAAAATTATTGCAAAACTAATATTTACGGGATTAAGTTAACGACCCGTGGGGTTTATGGTCTAATGAAGATTCAGTCTTCCGGGAGTTCCGGGAGAGAAAAAAATCTCCAGTCGATGAAATTCGATGAAATTTCAGGTGGGCTCTACTCTTACATTCGCACTTTCGTTGATTCATAAACTAGTTATCAGTTCGTGAGTACTAAAAGGAAAAGCTTTGCAGTGCTGTTGTGTTCTTTTGAGAGAGTTTGGTAAGAAAACATAACTTGGTCTGTCTGCATTTGCTTTAATAAGATTTCCAAGAACTGTTGACAAAGCCACATGAGTGTGCCATTGAAAGCATAATATTAATTTGGAGTACATATATTTCCCATCTTGCTAATTGCAAATGTCAATAATTGTTATAGTGTTTGTTTAGATGTTATTTGTGACATTTTGCCACTTCACTCATCAAAGTCTGCTCCGGACTCGAGGTCTGCTTTGAGTACATGCAAAGGTTCAGTGTGCTTACAATTTCTGGTTTACATTTAAGTACAATTAGATAACTAGAGAAACATAGTAATTTTCCAGGAAAATCGGAGCTACGACTTAACGAGATCTTTACGCTCTTTGGACCTGATATTGCAGAACAGGTCTATGAAATCTTCAATTAAATTTAATCATGAATTAAAAAAACGAGTTTTAAGGTTTGCAAATCGAACTTGTATGCTATTTTTCATAATTTGCATATTAAATGGACACTTCTACAAAATCAAAAAAAGAAATGAAAGAATCTCTCCAAAGAATTCTAAGAACGAATCCAAAAAAATTATCCAATTAGTTGTAGAATTTCTTGTTTGTTCTATGAAAATTAATCAATTTCTTCTCACAGTTTGAAGCTCAGGATCAATTTCAATTAATTTCAATTAGTCTTTAGTTCCTCTGCATTCTCTTTAGATTTGGTCCAATTTTTTTCCTCACATTCTGTTTAAATTTCCTTGAACTTGCAGGATTTTATCTTCATTTTCTTTTTATTAAAAAGGTACATAGAATTCATCTTTATTTTCTTTTGATTTCTTCTATATTGTGCATTGTTTCTTTTAGGTTCTTTACATTTTCTTTAGAATCGAATAGAATTTCAATATGCAGTTTAAAAAAAGATTTGTGATCCTATGATTGGAGATTTATAAGGAGCATATTATTTTACGATAATATTAAATAACTAACTACTAATAAAATAATTTTAGGCAATAAAATAAAAAATTGATATTCAATTTTTACAGTCACAATATGAAAACACATTTTTTGTCGATAAAAACGAAATAACTTCTGAGCAATAATTATTATAGTTCTAAAGTATAGGTATTACCTAAAATGCAGTTTTTGCGAACCATTCGTTGTTGTTTAGCAGATGAGTCCGTAAAAACTTTTTAGATCCGTCTTACAAACAACAATTTTAGCTTAAACATCTTACTATGAATAATTAATTTAATTAATATTTCTCAAAAATAGACAAAAATAGATTGTTTTAAATAAACACAAAAAAGTTTACTTTCTTGAATAAAATGCAGAATTCTGAAAAAATTACCAAAAGCGCGAAAAAAATTGTGTTAGAAGTTAGACTTACTTACAAACTTAATAAATAATATATTCACTTTGATGTACCGAATATATCAAATAAAGTCGAATCACTATGCTTTTTTTTTAGTTGTCACGAATTGTGTGCAAAAAAGCTCATTTTATGGACTTAAATGAGTCCGTAAAATAACTATTTTTGGGAGCGAAACATTAAAAGGTCTACATTAAGATCACAAACAAGGTCAAAAATACTCGGCAAAAGAATTACGATTTCTTGTTACCATCAAAAATGTTAAATATGAATGCATAAAACTGAGAACTTTAAAATAATTAAAAAAAACAGACGGCATAATAATAACATTTCCTCAAGCTCATAGTGAAAAAAAAACTTGCCGCGCAGAAACTATGGAATTCGTGTTTTTTTTTTAAATTGTGAACGAATTTATCTCCATTTTATCGCGAAATTTCAGTGCAAAAACCCCAAATAAACTGTCGCTTCAAATAATGCTCGGATTTATCATGTTCTATGACAAATTATTTATTTGCGGCGTAGAAATGTCATGCAACGCTTGGAGTTTTTTCGATTTTATTTCGCATTCAATAGTAAATCGTAGTTTTACTTGAGCTCAAAGTCGGGAGGTACTTATAAAGTTATATCCTTAACTTCTTTGCAATCGTGATCGCTTTTTCTGGTCTTTTTAGAGGCGCGACTTATATATAAATCTTTTACGGAGAGAGAAATATTAAAGAATTTAGAATGTTTTTAATTTTGAACAGAGGATAGTAAATTTCAGTGCATACATAAATAGTTTAATATGCAGAGGACAGCAGTGAAAATTTACTGCATGCGCCATTCATTACCCAATTTCTCGTTAATAAGCCTTGTTTGTCAAGCGCGTTACTTTTATTACCAATTTGGCAAATTTAGTAGTTGCGAAAATGCTGAATAAAATCGCGTTTTCTTTTTTAAGAGCTAATAGCATCGCGGAAGAGTTGAAAACCACTCAAAAGCTGTTTAGACAGCTTGAAGAGAAAACAAAGAACGGGAACACTTAGATGTAAAATGAGCATCAGGTGGTTTTATTATTCTCTCATTTCCCTACTTTTTCTTGTAATGTACATATAAACTGGGCTAAAATCGAAATACTGGTGGTCTATTTTAAAATTCTATTATTCCATGCATCGGTTCATTATTCAAGTTTCATTAGGATTTCGATTAAAAATCGTTCTTTTCGAGTGAATAGACAGGAATGAAACGGATTTATAAACCGTTCTGCCTGATCTATCTTTGCCATAATCGATCAAAATCAGCGCCGCCACCATCATAGGCGTCGTCTATTATTCCAATTAGTTCTGATAATTCCAATCCACTTTATCCCTTAAAACAAATTTGACGTCGCAATTCACCCCGTCTCTCTGTGAAATATGTACAGAGTGTGAAAGCGGGGAGCGCAAGAAAGACGTCTGGTCGAAGGTCAGTGTCCTGGAAATGCTGCTGAAACGACAACACATGGAATTTTTAAGCGCAGGACTACAAAGAAGTGTCCTTGCACTCGTCCCGAATTCTATCGATCGCTTCCCGAGATGAAAAATTGATATTTTTCATGGGACTATCGCGAGACACGCCTTTTTACGAAATTAGGATGAACAGCGTTTTGGGAGAAAATAGCCGGGGGCCTCACAAGACGGATCCATTAAGTCGCCTCAGGTGCACAAACTCGGTCGATACAGCTAGGCACCACCTAGTTCGCTACATTCCGCGGTGTCGGTTTCCACGTGTCTGTGGACTCCATTGTCGGAATTACATAATGGGGGTAATAAAATGAAGCGTCAGGACGAGCGCCCGAGGATCGAACTGATGACGAGGATAACGAGTTTTTACATCGCATTCAAGATTTACTTTGTGTGGCTCGCCGGGAAAAAAGGACAAACCACCTGATGCTTGCTTTCGGACAGATTTCTATTTTACGTTTTGATATTTCACTTTCTTATTGTTATTTTCAACACTGACAGTTATGGGTTTCTTTTTCAATTGCGGTGGAACATTTAAAACAAACCAAAAAGAATTCGTTCCTGTACAAACGCGGCCAAGAAAAATGAAAAACGGGTTGTCCTCAGGCTAAAATGGTTGTACAATTTCCTGTCTGCTCCAACGAGAGCGCGCGGGAGTTTTTGCTAAATACTCGTCAAAGGTAAATCACCAGTTTTTTAGAGTACAAGAAGGATTTTAGTATTTAGGCAAAACGAGATCTCGAAACCCACAAAAATAATCTTGAAACATTTATACAGGCTGTCTCAAAAGAACAGAAACTTGTTGGTCTCCATTACAGGACTGTTGCGTAAGACTTGATTGAAAAAGAAGCACTTTCATGCTCTAGTTCCGCTCACCTAATTTCATTTTTAAATAAATCGAAGTATGGATAATTGCACCTTGCAGATTTGCATCAAATACAGTAATTTCATGCACGCGGCTCCAGTTTTTGCCATCGATATCCATTTATCTCCAATTTGGACCACCACTGGACACAAACGGGCGATGTTTTTCAATTAGTCGTTCCAATGTATCGGCTATTGCTCCGACCTTAGAACGTTTAATTAAATCCAACTGTTCACTGGTAAATAAACGTAGAATTAATAGACCGAAACCGAATTCGACTTTTACTAGTGACGAAAATCAAATTTTGTTTGAGCAATTAATGCAGCAGATTTATGCATAATGTGAAGTAGCATCCTGTTTGGACGTGTAATTACCGTAACACTAACCTAATGTTTGGAATTCAGCGGGAAAAACAGGTAATGATAAACGAGCCAGATGACTAGCATGTTCAATTAAAGTAATCAAGAAAAGTAAAAGGGGTGTAGCGACCCGTGGGGGATCAGATCTTGCTGGTTTTCGTCGCGGCCATTAGGTTTTATCGAAATGAGAAAGTTTGGCATAAGAGGAGGGTAATTATTCATTAAGTACACGACGATGTTTACACTCTCAAATTATTTAAACCGGCGTTTTTTGACGTGTTGGGGAAATTAAAAAGAACAAACTTTTGACTTTTTCATTCTCAAACAATTGGAATTAACCTGAGTAATTGCAGCTGGAGGCATTTGTGTTAAATGCAAATTTCTCTTACTTCAGACCCCGCAGTATGACTGGAATTTGACTGTGTCGTTATTAATTTTCATCAAAGCCGCCAGCTATATTTTCCTCGCCAAGACTATTTTTTGTTCATTAAAATCTTCGAAACTGCAACACAGTGTCATAGTACAACGTCTATTTTACGACTTTGCTATTTTTGACATTTCTCCAAATTATACTAATTTTTGAGTTTTTCCTTAAGTCGGACTAAAAATTCCCAACTTGTCTAATCAACTCGATAATTTAAATAATTATGACTCTAAAATTAAACAAACTTGGGTATTTTACTACATACTGCGAAGTCACTCTTAAATTAACCCTAATTTTATAATTTTAGATAAAAAAAAATCGATTTTAGAATCTTTTATTTTTCAGGCGAACCAAAAATTTGCAAATTTTTCTATAAGTTCCATAGCTGTTTTTGACATTTCTAGAAACTGCGCAATAACAAAATTTTTGGAAATAAACGAAAGAATTTTTGTTTTTTCTTTTCAAATCGGACTAAAAATTTATAACTGTCTGATCAACTCGCTAATTTATATAATCATAACACTAAAATAATGCAGTTTGGGTATTTACTACTACGGAGTCGTTCTTAAATTCTGTCTAATTTTAATTTTTCTTACCAAAAAAGATCGATTTTAGAACTTTTTATTTTGGAGGTGAACTGAAAATTTCCAAATTTTTCTAGAAAGCTCCATAGCTTTGTCCGATTTAATGGTAAGACGATGAAATTTTGTAGTTTTACTATCTTTGGCATTCCTGACAATTGTGCGCAATTACAAGATTTTTGAAAAATATCGAAGTAATTTTTTAATTTTTTTCTGTTTAAATAGTACTAAAAATTCCTTACTATTTAATCAACGCGATAATTTAAAAAATCTAATTTCTAAAATTAAGCAATTTGTGAATTTTACTACTACAAAGTCTCCCTTAAATTGTGCCAACTTTTTAGACCAAAAAACAATTTTAAAAAATTGTATTTTGAAAGCAAACCAAAAAGTTCCAAAATTTTTTATAATGTTTCGTATCTCCGTCGGATTTAATGGTAAGACGATAAAATTTCGAGGTTTTGCTATTTTTGACATTTCTGAAAACTGTACGTAATCACAAGAACTAAAGAATTTTTCCTTTATAAATCGGATTAAAAATTCTCAACTGTCTAACTAACTCGATAATTTTAATAATCATACCTAACTCTAAGAGTACATAATTTGGGTATTTTACTACTACGGAGTTGCTCTTAAATTATGCCAAATTTCTAAATTTTAGACCAACAAAGATCGATTTTAGAAATTTTTATTTTAATTTATTTTAAACTTAATAGTAAAACCATAAAATTTTGAGGTTTAAATATTTTTGCATTCCTTAAAACTGCGCAATTACAAAAATTTTTAAAAATAACTAAAAATTTTTGGATTTTTCCTTTTTAAGTTGGACTAAAAAACTGTCTGTTCAACTCGATAATTTAAATAATCATAACTTTAAAATTATGCAAATTGGGTATTTTACTACTACGGAGTTGCTCTTAAATTGTGCGGAAATTCAAAAATCTGGTCCAAGAAAAATTGATTTTAGATTTTTTTTGAAGACAAACCAAAATTTTTTTTTATATAATTTCATAGCTCGACTACATTTAAGACAATATAATTTTGAAGCTTTAGTATTTTTGACAATCCTGAAAACTATGCGCCGCAGGCTCAGGCTACATTTACTGGAGAATCGTTCAATCAACTAAATAACTATTGAAATTATCGAGAATTTAGAAGGATTTTCCTAAAATTAATGTAAGCCGCCAGTTATATTTTCCTAGTCAAATCTGTTTTTCTCTCATTAAATCTTCGAAACTGCAATACACATTGTCATAATACAACGTCTATTTTACGACAGTGTTCACTCATAAAAGTTTCCTTTCGTTCTCACTTTACATAAAATTGCAACTATGAAGAAAACTGACTTTCAGAGCATGAAAAATAAACAGGCGACCGCAAATATCCAATTTCGAGTTACTTTAATAATTAAAGAGCAAGAAACGTGTCTGTGATTTGAATGTTTTACTCCAAGCTGATAAATAATGAATTTTTAATCAATTTTTGTGGTAATTGGTTTCGCGAAAAATTAACAGTTCGGCGCTTGATATTCCGGCATTGTCAAAAACTTGGGAAACTCACAAATTTCTGGTAACTCAATAAATATTCGCAGATTTCAGGTATGTCTAGGGAGGAAGGCAGTTTCCGTTGGAAACTTACGTCTTAATTTGGATGTTGAAATTTAATTAAAAGAGACACTGGAAGAATATTAAAGTTGTTAAGATTTTTACTCCAAAATACGCATTGATAACGACAACCCAAACCCAGACGTTTCGAGCGTAATTTAAGTTCGCAGACTGTTTCGTTCTTATAATTGCTTTTTGATTCTGAACGTTCTAAGACTTCTCGCCGTTTGTTGTTGTTGTGAATTCGTCTTCCTTCCCATAAATTGAAAGATGTTGACTTTTTTTTGCTCGAGTTCGATAAACTGCACACCCCAACTGTCTCTATTGCGTTTTATGAAACCGTTACTCATGTTTTTAGACGCCCCAGGCAGAAATTTAGTTCTTTTATGTCATGCACATGTCGCGTGTCCAACAAGTAGAGCAGCAACTCTTATGTCATCTCCACGCGTTCATCACAAACTAAACTACCGTTTTTGCCTGTTTTATAATAAAAGTAGACTTTATAATCGAAGCATCTCTTGTCCGTTCTAATATTCGATCTCTTGTTCCAGGACGCCGAGACAATAGAGAGATTAAACGAATCCGGAGAGCTGAGGAGAATATTAAAACCTTTCAAGGTAAGTACCACCGATCGTTCAAACTCCCCAATCGATTAGTCTAGGGACTGTTTTATTTACGTCGGCGAGTGTCAAATGAACGCTTTTGCGGATAACTGCTCGTTAATTACACCCAAGTACAAGTTTGAATGTGAGTTTCTGTTGCAGAGCATGGACGCTTGTACGACCTGCAAAGTTTGCGGTGGTTATCGACTATTACCGTGCCAAGTTTGCAACGGAAGTAAGAAATCCGTCCACCGAAACCATTTCACCACCGAATTCGTTGCTTTGAAATGTATGAACTGTGATGAAGTCGGATTAGTTAGGTGCAGCGCATGTTAATCGGAATCTCAAAGCTTCGAATCTTCCATCAACCCATTGGTCACAGGATCAATAATTCCGGGGTGCCGGAAGTTGCACCGTCCATTGCCATATCAGAGGTTCCATCCAATCTTTTGTACTTTTTATCATGTGGGGGCTTTTAAAAGTGCAATCTTGTTTAATTTTAAGAGTCTTATACCGATACGACTTATTTTAATTAGCTTTAGCCAATTTTAACATTCTAGCTCTAAGGTCATATTTGTATAAATTTTATTTTGTGTTGAAATAAAAACAAATAAAACACATTTCTACTTCTTTTTCCCTAAATTTCTCAGACTTTTAATTTCATCATCACCATTCTTATGGAGACCTTTAAATATTTGCGATAATGATGATAATAAGGAAACGTAAATGCGACCATGACTTTTTAGGAGAAACACGTAAAACCGCGTGTCACACCAAAGCTCAAACAGACTAATTATTATTTATGACTCGACTAATTTACAGATAAATCAACACGAAACACGACTGGAAATATCGAAAATCGAACCTTTTACGAATCAAACTTAAATCCTCAGAATTCCCAAACAAATAAAATTTCTCTGGAAGCAGGATTACGCGCAATGAAAGTTCACATAAGCAAATGTGAGTAACTTGACCCTGACATACCCAGAACCGTACCCAAATAGTCGGATTTTTCCGGGCCCTGGTAAAAAAAGTATAATTAATGAACCAACATTGAACAAATTGTTTAGATTAAAACAGATTAAAAATTAAAGTTACAAATTGAACGCACATTAGTCGCGACGAACAAAAAACTGAATGTCAATTTAATAAAAAAGTTCAAGTACAAACACAACATTTTACTGTTTCGAAATTGAAGTTTGCACAAATAGTTTCGTTTAAGAAACCGATGCATTTTCAAAATTTGCATAATATTTTTACACTGCACACGTATGCGGTTTTCTGCTGACATTTACTACAGACGCCGCGTTTATTTTGCTGGGGCCCGGAAATTGTCCTCCCGTTTCTTAGGGGGTTAAAACTATATTTGACCTATTTCTTATTTTAATAACTGTGCTCAGAGCTTGGCACGGTTATTACACTTTTATTATTAAATTTCTTTAAAAAGTTAGCAATACAATTTGCACTTTATGCAGCTTAAAAACAGTTAATTTTGAAATAATCGTTGTTAGAGCAACTTTTTTGGGACCCTCTCTAGATTTAAGACAATATGTCCCTTGGCTATGAAGCCTCTTTAACCTGGACTATGGTGGAAGCTCTTACACGCAAGAATAAACAATGCCTACCTGTTGGAGCACTTAAACTTTCATGTCCCTGGATTAGGTGGAAGATTTAATACAACATTTATCCCTTGAAGATCCTGAGCGAATATTTTAATAAAGTCACCCCTACTACGCAGGCGACTAATTACACAATATTGATAAATACAAAATTGACCTTAATGTTTTGTTTAGGGCTCAAGAAGATGTTAATTCAAAAATTAAAAGTGGACGAACAAAAATTTCGAATTTTTAGGAAGAAAAGTTCATAACTGATAATGTTAACGCTATGGCAATATAATTTGAACAAGTTACTAGTTTGAACATGTTTATTATTTTCTCTAAATTTCAAAATTGTAGACCAGAAAAGACAGATTTAAGAATATTTCATTTTATAGTCGAACGAAAATTTCGAATATTTGAGAATAAAAATTCATAACTCTGCTAATTTTAACGCTATGACAATGAAATTTAAACAGTTTACTAGATTGGACATGCTTATTTCAGAATTTTTCATTTTATGGTCGAACGAAAATTTCGAATTTTTGAGAAGAAAAATTCATAACTCCGATAATGTTAATGCTATGGGAATATAATTTGAACAGGTTACTAGTTTGAACATGTTTATTATTTTCTCTAAATTTCAAAATTGTAGACCAGAAAACACAGATTTTAGAATTTTTCATTTTATGACCGAACGAAAATTTAGAATTTTTGAGAATAAAAATTCATAGTTTTGGGAATTTTAACGCTGTGGCAATAAAATTTAAACAATGTCCTAGTTTGAACATGTTTATTACTTCCTCCAAATTTCCAAATTGTAGATCAGAAAAGACAGATTTTAGAATAATTCATTTTATAGTCGAACGAAAATTTCCAATATTTGAGAATAAAAATTCATAACTCTGCTAATTTTAACGCTATGACAATGAAATTTAAATAGTTTACTAGTTTGGACATGCTTATTATTTCTTTTAAATTTCAAAATTGTAGACCAGAATACACAGATTTTAGAATTTTTTATTTTATGGTCGAAACAAAATTTCGAATTTTTGAGAATAAAAATTCATAACTCGCTAATTTTAACGCTATGGCAATAAAATATACAGTTTACTAGTTTGAACATGTTTATTATTTCCTTCAAATTTTAAAATGGTACACCAGAAAAGACAGATTTTAGAATTTTTTATTTTATGGTCGAACAAAAATTTCGAATTTTTGAGAATAAAAATTCATAACTCTGCTAATTTTAACTATGGCAATAAAATTTAGACAGTTTACTAGTTTGAAGATGTTTATTACTTCCTCCAAATTTCAAAATTGTAGACCAATAAAGACAAATTTTAGAATTTTTCATTTTGTGGTCGAACAAAAATTTCGAATATTTGAAAATAGAAAATCTTTATTTTTACAATTTCCACAAAATCATCTGTATTTATTATAAATCACTGTGTATTATTCAAATTATATATAAAATGTTTAATTTTGGTAACTATTTAATAATGCGCGCCGTGTCGAATTGATTTTCGCCAGAGCCCACCCTGCGGCCCTCTGAAAAAATCCTGCAAAATCTCCGAAAAGATTAATGAAAAAAAGCGTCGGGATCCGAACAAATCCGTGCATCGATAACCTGCCATAAACTGATGCAAACCTGCTTCCCTTTTGTCTGCAGTTCCCAGACTCCCCGTGGGTTAATCCTGCCGCATCCCTGCTCTACCTTCCACCGACTGGCCTTAACCCAGCCTCGTCGACATTGAACCTGGCCAATCGGTGCCTAGGTCGCAAGTGACGTCGCGATGCGTGCGTCGAAACGCGCCAACTTTCATTCGAGGCGTCGCGACGCTGTTTTAGTTCACATTCTCCTGCCGACCATGGGACTAGTGAAAGCCGCTGCTGCCGTTACGCCCGTCCTTCCAAGTGAAGAACACAACTATTCCAACACCGGTAGTGAGACAGGTCAGCCCTTTTGTCTTCTTAGTGATCGGTGTAATTTTTTTCGATTGTGGAGAGTGCGTAAGTTGATTCGATTTTTGCATGGAATGAAGTTTGCAATTTTGCACGCTCTTACACACGGAGGTATTGTGGGTTGAGAAATACAAATCAACCGACGACACTCAGTGCAAGCTGAAGGAGTTATGAGGATCTATAGAGCTGTCGCTTTCAGAGCGTGAAACGTTCGCTTTTTTATTTATTTATTTCTTTTTTTTTAATAACGTGCAGTCGTGTTTACAGCTACAGAAATCATTTTGATTTCCCTCGATACAGTACGGTATTTATCGTCAAATTGATTAGGAAGAGATTGTCGCTGGAAGCTAACAACTCCTGTCCACTAAAAATCAAAGGAGACACAAATAATTCGGAATTTGTATGGGCATAGGTGTGGTAATTGGGTGCTGAATAAGTGAACAGTGTAGACACAATTGACAATCGTGGAAAGTTTCTTGAGAGACGATGAAGACAACGAAACTTGTTAAATAATTAAACAGGTGGTTTGTGGGATAACTTCCCAAGTTTTATAGGCTCAGGGTCGTTTTTATTATGTGCATGTCACGGCCTAGGCAGTTAAGATTCTCATATCAAAGCCACACGGTCCACAATCTTGAAATGTAAAATTAATAAAAGAAAAGAAAATTATTATCAAGGGAAGAAGTAAAGTTTTGCATTGTCTTTAAGTTCATGGAGTAATAAATAACGTTTTTGATCCATTAATTTGAGAGCTTCTGCGTCTTGCTGCACGGGAATTTTATAACACAATTAGCTGACATCAGATAAATTTTCTTAATTTAATACTAAAATGAAACATTCGTTTTTATTAAAAGACGCGAAGAAATTCTCTACTATTTTTTTTGTTTTCGAATTTTTTTCTACCACTTCTTTGTTCACAATCACTATTATTCAACACGTAACGTTTTAAATATTCCATTTTTAATATTATCACGTTACGCTCCTCCGTTATTTTTATCGCTTCGCATTTTAAACGGCACAAAGGAACACGTTAACAAAGACGTTTCACCAGTCCTTCAGGGTTAACAACCCCTCCTGCACAAAGGGTGAACCACATAAATACATTTTAATTATAATTCTAATTACCCCACTAAAGTGGTATTTATATTAGCAATTTCTCTGCTTTAATTTTTCCATTGTTGCCCCAACACCGGATTTAGTTTCCGGTACATGTGCGCTAATTATCCGGGGAACTGATATAACAGAGCTCTACATCTTGATTTTTATGACGGTAATTTCATATTTTGTGAGAAATAATTACGTCAACGAAAAAAAAGGCTGCGAATTTTGACTAAAAAAAGTTGTTGCATTAAAATTATTACATATGCACGCAGTCATACATTAAACTCGTTCATTAATAGGTGTTATTAACTAACGATTTTACCCCACCGTGCGTTAATGGCTCTCTGTTAGGACTGAATGACTGAAATTACCCGCTCCAAAAACACTTTCAATAATTGAAAACGCAAAAAACTAGTCTCGTCCCGTCAGCGAAATTATTTTTTCGTTACATGGATAAATTGGCTTTGAATACAAATACCGCGAAGCCACTGGCAAAGAGAGGTAAGCGGTGCACATTGAGCCAGCAAACAACTTGAGGGCATTTGCGAAAAATGCGATTTTAATTTTCAACTTCGCAATATTAAAGGTTGAAAACGGCAATTCCGGATGACCTTTTGCATTCGCCTTTGTAATATTTTCTTTATTAAATCTTTCCTATTGCTTCTAGCCACGACCGTTATTTGAAACCAAAAATTAAATAAAATATTCACCTGATTAAGCAGTTTTTACGAATCTCACAGGACAATACTTTGAACTAGATTGTAGTTTTCTTGGTTTTTATTGGTTTAACTGAACAGTTTATGTCTCATTAACTCGGCGACAAATCAAGAACATGGACCTTTATGCTCTATTAAAGATGATATTGGATTTTGACGCTGGTTTTTCCGAAGTTTATAGCTAATTCGCACCGTATCGCCCCGAAAACTTCTTAGTTATTGATCCCGCTTCATAATGAAGTTAGTTGTAGATCAAAAGATACAGAAATACGCCTCGGCTCAAATTTAATAATTTACAACATGCGGTGATATTTATCTTTGTAAAACGTTTTGATTGCTATCGCGGTAACGTCTGCTACAGATAAATAACGAGAATTTCATTGTTGCCGACAGAAATGCTTAGCAAAATTCGAAATGGCCTGTGATTATTTAAATGGAAGAAGATCTTTTTATTTATGGGTGGGTTTTATTACCAAAACTTGCAGCGATGCTACATTTATATCCCCTCATTTTTTATTACTTCTGAAAACTAGTGCCGTCATTTCTCTTAATTTCTCATTCAGTGATAATTTTTGCGAACAATGCGGAAACTCGTTTTTCCGATGCTTATTAAAGATATCTCCGTTTGAACTCAGTTTAAACACGTGGGCTGACTACCAGCATCACGCTGTAAAGTGCGTAAAAGAAATAATTAAAACTGGGGAAAACCACCCCCGATTAAACGAAAATAATAAAATGTGACGCTTTTACTAAATGAAGTCGCGTGTTTCAATCACGTTGTGGACATGTGACGTCTTAGAAAATCTGTCAGAAGCAGAACCCTAAATAACTCACGGTCATGGTTTTTGGACAACCTTTAATAAATTGATAACGTCGATGAAATTCCAATGCATCAAAAGTAATCAACTTTGTGACATTCAAAGACGTGTGCTGGACTGGAATTGAGTAAAAGAATCGTTCCTTTGAAACAATCAAAGTTCATTACGAGTTTTCAGATCAGCGCTTTTTGTTAATCGATGGAAATTTTATCGCCCACACTTTGTTTTCAATAATTGCAATCGTTCAAACTCGATGATTTTAAATCAAAAGATGTAGATAAATTTAGAACAAAATGTTTCTACTACTGTTTTCTGTAAGTAGGTATAATTCCTACACTCTGACTAAAATACTAATTACCCTCTGAACAAGAACAAAGTGATTCTTCTATCAAAGAGAATACAGAAAGTGTGGGTGGAAGAAAATAGCAGCATTGTGGCAAAGTTTGCACATACTTAGACAAAGCAACTTGAGACGAATGTACCTCAATGTTTTTATTGTGACAGCACGAGCTAAATTTTACCCGGCGCATCCACCATTTTTGACCACTGGAAATCCAGGGAAATTGTCGATAAAACATGTTGGCCCGAACTTTTAGATCTAAGTGGTAAGAAATGACTTCTTTGTGACAACTTTGTCCACTCGAAACTTATAAAATGTGATACGATGAGCTTCTACATAAAAAAAATTACAAGTGCTTTTTGCATTTAATGCCGTAACTTTGGCCATTTTGTTTGTATAACTGTAAGCTTTGGCAACATTTCTACTTTAGATTTGTTTATCAACTGTGCTAAACTACAATATTTTAGAACAAAAGTGTGAATTCTTAAAACATTTCATTTTTAGATGAAAAAAAATTTCAACCGTATTCTATTAAATGCCGTAACTTTAGCATTTTTCATTCTAAAATAGTAAGATTTGTTGGCGTTACTACTAATAACTGTGAAATTCTATTTTAAAACAAAAATGTGAATTTTTGGATGTTTTAATTTTCGAGACGAACAAAATTTTTTAGTCGTGTTCTAATAAATACCTTAACTTTGTCAATTTTGGTTCTAAAACAGTAAATTTTGGTGGCATTACTACTTTAGACTTAGTTAATAACTGTGTTAAAAAACAACATTTTAGAACAAAAGTGTGAATTTTTAAAAATTTTAATTTTCGAAACGAATAAATTTTTTTAATCATTTTCTATTAAATACCGAAATTTTGGCAATTTTGATTCTAAACCAGTAAACTTAGGGAGCATTTCTACCTTAGATTTGTTTATCAACTGTGCTAAATTACAATATTTTAGAACCAGAGTGTAAATTTTTAGAAATTTTCATTTTTAGATGAATAAAAATTTTTCACCGTTTTCTAAAAAATACCGTCACTTTGGCAAATTTGATTCTAAAACAGTAAGATTAGGCGGCGTTACTAGTTTAAACTTGATTAATAACTGTGTTAAATTACAACAATTTAGAACAAAAGTGTGAGTTTTTAGAAATGTTAATTTTCGAGACGAACAATTTTTTTTTATCATTTTCTATTAAATACCGTAACTTTGGCAATTTTGATTCTAAAACAATAAGATTTGGTAGCGTCACTACTCTAGATTGGTTTATTAACTGCTTTAAATTACAACATTTTAAAACACGAATGTAAATTTTTAGAAATTATTATTTTCGAGACGAAAAAAATTTTCAAACGTTTTCTATTAAATACCGTAACTTTGGCAATTTTGATTCTCAAACAGTAAAAGTTGGCGGCAGTACTACTTTAGATGTGTTTGTCGATTGAGCCAAATTACAAAATTTTAGAACAAGAATATGAATTTCTTTAGCAAAAATTCACCCGGCTCATCCACCATTTTGACCACCCCAAATCCGCGGAATTTGTCGATAGAAAATGTCGGTCTGGACTTTTAAGATTTAAGTGGTAAGAAATGAGCTCTTTATGACAGTTTCGCCCGCTCGGAACTCATAAAGTTCGATACGATGAGCTTTTACACAAGTTTTAATAGCCTCTCTTCTGTAATAAATACCCACAATATCTCTCCAAAATGTCAGTTTAAATACTTTTTCGGGGAAAACGCCGTCGATCTGAGATAACTTCAGTAAAACGCAAAAAACGCGCTAAAACAATTTGTTAATCAATCGCTAACCGTAATGCGATTTTTCGTTCCTTTTGTTAACTTATGCACATTTTTTCTCAAACTTCCCTAAAATTGTTCTTACATAATGATGAGCAGCTTTGATGTTACAAAATGGTTTTCTCTTTTATTACTTTACTTTGAACTTTTTAATTGACTTTCATGTCTGCAGCAGTTGCTAAACCAAAGTCGAATTTGTACAGTTGAACTACACTTAGAAAATATAATCTCTCATTGATTACTGATTAGTATTAAGTTAGCCCTTAACTCTAAACCCAGGTAAAGCAGTATTCACGCTTGATGATCAGAAATTACTTGCTGTCCTGAACAATCACCCTTCGGATGATTACAAACTCGGCAAAACTGCCTAACGAGATATTTTAACTCGTTTGTAGAGCCCAAACTTGGTATTGTTGGTATCTTCCTCAAACGCAGCGCATTAATTATTATCAGTGGAACTGCTTTGAAATGATGGAAATAGTAAGACATTCTTGAAAAAGCTCGCTGCGTAGATAATTTAACGATTGATAATGTGAAACTCAGTGGCTTGTCGCCATGCTATAATTATAAATTCGAGCATGATTTTTCGACCGTGAAATTACCAAACGAAAGTAAGCAAGGGTTGACGTGTCCTCATAAAAAACACACAAAGGATCAAGTTCGATTCGTATTGATTTATCCGATTTCTATTAACAGACCTTTCAGTCAACGTTGCAAAAGACAACTCCGGTGCACTGTGTTATTCTTCCATTTAAAACGAAGCTTTTAGTTGTGTAAACCCGAACGTGTCGAAATATCTTTCAGGTCACCAAACGATATTCAAAACAATTCCTGCGGAGAATGTAAAATGTAATTTCCCTCGGCATTATCAATATCGATAAAAACGGCTATTTACCAAAATTTCAAAGCGTCGTATCTCGGAAAAAGCGCGCCCGGTTTTTTTATTGTGGTATTATGTTTTCATTAGCTGGGGTAGACTACATAAAAGTTGTCAGTTGGATGCAAAAAGCTCGCGTGTTCTAATTGGCGGACGCAAAATCAATTTGAAGCCAGCACAACCTTGAAAGCGACCGAGAGCTTTGTAATCCAACTGTTGCTTTAAAGCGGTGTTGCATCACGCAACAGGTCTGAATTCTTCTGCCGATAAAGAGTTGTTTACTCGCATTCTCCATTTACAGGGACACATTTTCTTGATTAAAAGATTTCTGCTAGCTCGAAAAAAACCGATTTCTTTCGCAAATATTGACAGTGGCTTTTCATGGAACGTTATAACGTTACGAATTGAGTAAATGTTTCTTCGCTAACAGACCACAAAACAGTGCGCGAAACCCATAATTCAACCACAATAAATGCAGAAAATGTTGATGCGGGAAACACTAAACCTTCGTGGATTTCATACGGTTAAAAAGCTCGCCATTACAGCGAAATCCCGGCCACAAAAATGTTACAATGTCTCTTAAAGTGGGTTCTTAAAAGCTGAAATATTTAGAAAATCCACTTTCAATTTTGTCTCTTCATATGGAAGCGCAGTTCGCACCTGTAAACCCACCCTGTCTGTCAACGACAGTTTTACAATTTTCAAAACAACTCTGTAATCTTCAATCCGCGTTTCTCATCACACTGACAGCTTGTGCTTTTCCAGTAACAGAATGCGAAGGCAAAAATATGAAACGTGTCCAGAATTGAGATGCACGAAGCTGCATGTGCATCAAGAAAATAATAAATTTACATTCGGACATGGCAACGTTTTTATGAATTCTCTGAAGTCGTTTGTTTCGCATATTTTTGTATCCCAACAATATGATGAGTTATTGTCAGTCTTTTCACGTACGTTCATGAAAAGCACGGAGCATAAAATTAATTGTTCTTAATTTGCAGTTTTATTTCATTACGACACTTTGGTGCCTCCGCTCTTAAATTCGGACAACAATTTGAATAAAATCTGAGACAATGCAATTTTTCTCCTTGTTGCACTTTCAGCTTGCCCAGCAAAAGAAAAAGTTTAAATTACGTCGGTTTCACACTTATTTAGTCCCGCTAATGAGTTCCGGATTAGTTTTGAACAAAACATCCAATCAATAATTGTATGTATGTAAAATAGGTAATGATAGAAAACAATTAATTCAGTGTCACACCATTTGGATTGCAATTAGATTTTCCTGCTGGAAACACCCCCTGGGCTTACATGATTACGATTGTATTTGAATTCGGGTTGATTTAAATAATTTCGTTTCTAAGAAAAACAAACCAAAGTAAAATCTTAGCAAATATGGAGAGTAAAGCTAGCGGAAAAACCCATCAGAAAGATAAAAGGAGAGGCGCTGTTCACACGGAGTGACGTGACAAACCCTTTTTAAAAGCAAGATTAGGCTTGGGTAGTGGCGATGAGTTTATTATGAATAAAATTGGGGATGATTTTAGTGGTTGGAGTTTTTTGCTTCTGTTAATTTTTTAGTTTTGATCGTTTCATCGTCCTTCACTGTAAATTATCTCGAAGAAAATTGATAGTTAATCATCTTTTTGTTCTGCTTTTCTTGGGTTTCTTTAGTTTTTCTTTAGATTGACTTTCGTTACGGTCTCCAGATTTACTAATTTTACCCTTGATCCTCTAAAATGCCTCTACATTTTCGATAAACGATTTTCAGATTCCATTTGAATTGTCTGTGATTTTTTGGATCTTCTTTGTATTAAGGTACTCCACAATTAAGTTTACAAAAAAAAACAAATTTTCGACTTTCTGAAAATCCAAGAACAAATTCTTAACTAAAAAATCGCGAGAAAAACGGTGACGCAAACCGTTTCTTAATATCTGTTGTAGTTTCCGACCTATTGAGCACGAATTGTTTCAAACCTTCAAAAATTTGTTTATCTGGCGACAACCCAAAAATTCAAACGATTATAACTCAGTTATTTGTTGACAAAAATTCAAAAATTCTCATGTTTTTGGATTCAGCGTGACATTCTGCGTAAAGTGAGACCCAAATTTGTTCAGTTTGCTTAATAAATAAACGAGGCATTGGCCAAAAACTGTTTTGAAAACGTCATTTTAAGGTGATTTTTAATCAGTGTTTTCAAAATGAAAACGACGTTTAATAGCTTTGAATTATACATCAATCGAAAGAGGAGCTCGAAATCTATCCACTGGCCAAAGTTGAGATCGATCGGACAAATAGTTTACAAGCTATAGCCAAAAATTAAAAAAAATTAAATATTTTCATCGTTTGAGTCAGAATTTTTTTCGCGAAAAATCGACTATTGAATTTTGGGCTTTTGAGAACTTTTTCTAATGTAAAATAAGCCGAGAAAAACAATGGCGCAAACCGCATCTCAATATCTCTAATAGTTTCCGTGATATTTGACATTAAAAATTACGAAAAATGAAGAAAATCAACTTTCCGAAACTTTGAACGGCCATAGCTAAGTTATTTCTAGGCGGATCTAAATTTAAATCCCAGATTTGGAATCTGCGGAAAATTCTGCGTTCACTGATGTATAATAACATAAATTTACTCCAAAAAACAAGCGAAATATCGATATCAGAAATTTGGCATAGTTTTAGTCATACATTTTTGCGAAAATTTGCAAATTTTAACTGTAAAAAAATCAAAGAACTATTTCTTATGTAAAAAATCGCGAGAAAAACGATGGCGCAAACCGCATCTCGATATCTGAAATAGTTTCCGAGATATCGAGCACCAATTGTTTTGAACCTTCAAAAATTTGGCCCTCTGGCGACAACCCAAAAATTCAAACGGCCATAACTCAGTTATTTGTCAACAAAAATTGAAAAATTCTTATGATTTTGGATTCAGCGTGACATTCTGCGTAAAATGAGACCCAAATTTGTTGAGTTTGCTTAATAAATAAACGAGGCATTGGCCAAAAACTGTATTGAAGAAGTCTTTTTAGGGTGATTTTCAATCAATGCTTTCAAAATAAAAACGACGTTTAATAGCATTGAATTATACATCAGTCGAAAGAAGAGCTCAAAATCTATCTACTAACCAAATTCGAGATCTATCGCACAAATAGTTTACGAGTTATAGCCAAAAATAAAAAAAATGAAAAATTTTCATCGTTTGAGTCGGATTTGTTTTTCGCGAAACTATCAAATTGTAGGTTTTTGAGGACATATTCTAACGTAAAATAAGTCGAGAAAAAAAATGACGCATACCGTATCTCAATATCTCAAATAGTTTCCGAGATATTTAACTTTAAAAATTACGAAAAATGAGGATAAAAGAAAATCAACTTTCCGAAATTTTGATCGGCCATACCTCAGTTATTTGTAAAAAATTGCGAAAAAAACGATGGCGCAAACCGCATCTCAATATTTGAAATAGTTTCCGAGATATCGAACACGAATTGTTTAGAACCTTCAAAAATTTGGCCCTCTGGCGGCAACCAAAAAATTCAAACGGCCATAACTTAGTTATTTGTTGACAAAAATTCAAAAATTCTCATGTTTTTGGATGCAGCGTGACATTCTGCGTAAAATGAGAGCCAAATTTGTTGAATTTGCTTAATAAATAAACGAGGTATTGGCCAAAAACTGTTTTGAAAATGTCATTTTAGGGTGATTTTCAATCAATGTTTTCAAAATGAAAACGACGTTCAATAGCTTTGAATTATACATCAGTCGAAAGAGGAGCTCAAAATTTATCTACTGGCCAAATTTGAGATCGATCGACCAAATAGTTTACAAGTTATGGCCAAAAATAAAAAAAAATAAAAATTTTCATCGTTTGAGTGGGATTTTTTTTTCGCGAAAAATCGATTATCGAATTTTGGGCTTTTGAGAACATTTTCTAACGTAAAATGAGCAGAGAAAAACAATGGCGCAAACCACATCTCAATATCTCTCATAGTTTCCGAGATATTTAACTTTAAAAATTAGGAAAAATGAGCAAAAACAAAAATCAACTTTGATCGGCCATAACTCAGTTAATTTTTGTCGGATCTAAATTTCAATTTCATTCAGTTGAAAGCTGCGCAAAATTCTGCGTAAAATAAGCTAGAATAACTCAAGTTTACTACAAAAAATAAGCGAGATATCGATATCAGAAATTTGGCATAGTTTTCGTCATGAATTTTCGCGAAAAACTGCAACTTTGGACTTTTGAAAAATCTAAGAACTATTTTTTATTTAAAAAAACGCGAGAAAAACGCAACTATTATCTATTTTTAACTAAAATTATTTTCTTAATCCGCCTATTACTCCAGGGGCAATCTAATAATAGTTTCACCTTTCACGACACATCTCTATCCAGACAGCAGTAAAACTGTCATTACATTTGAAGCCGCTTTGAAACGAGCAAAGTAGTTGGCTAATAAATAAATGTATTAGACATTAATTCTCAATCTCAATTGGGAAACTCAAGACGTCGGTTAAACCCTCCCACGCTCATAACAGTGTTTAGTCTTGAAACTCTCCAGGATTTGGGCAAGCTCGTTTTACCACACGTGCCAATGCACTTGTTGTTGATAAGAGAATTAGTAAACATATCCAGACAATGAATTAAGTTACCGGCGCCGTACTGAAAGCAATCGAACTCGTCCAATTACCATTTGTATTAATCTCAGCAAGGGACGCATTAGATACAAAACAGATTAGCGTTTCTCCCGGTGTTCGATCCATTACCGAGATTAGTTAGGGTTAGTAACCCGTCTGTTTCTCTGTTGCAGCCGAGTCAGACTTGTCAGGTATCCTAACATATCAAATATTGGGCGTGCTTTTTCTAACGGCCATGGCGTTAGTTCTTCTAGCCGCGGTCAGTTATCAATGCGCAGCCACGTGGAAGTGGATCCGAGACAAGACCTGTGGCGACCCTTCCGAAGGCGAATCCTCGGTAACCAAGCAACAGGCGGCTATAAGAATCAGCCATTCGTTGCCTGACCTTCAAACGGAGCCATTGACACAAGAATATGTCCAGGAGCACAAGGACGTCGTCGCCAAGAAGGTGATTGATACGCGTCAAGGTGATTGATGACTTAGACAACTTTGTGCAGGTGTTGCGCCAAACAACCCTCCCGATCGTTCCGACAAGGCATCAGACGTTCCAGAGACAGCTTTCACACCGATTGGAGATGCCTTCCAATGTGCAATTTAGTATTTGTTCCCTGGAGCACCGCAGCGATTCCAGCATCGTGGGGCTCATTAAGGTAGTCAATACGAGTAAATTTCAATCGACTCGGCTACATTGAGACCTTTTCTTATAGCCAGAACTCTATAAGAAAGATTTAGTGAGGCAGTCGTCGGCTGACAGCTCCGGGGGTCCCGACATGGAATATTGCGGAAAATTACATTTCTCGCTGCGATACGACAAGGACGTCGAGGGGCTCGTTGTAAAGGTAAATCTCATCTAAATAATGCATGCAAAAAACACCATGAAACTACACTTTTTAATAGATAAATTTGAATGTAAGTTTTTGCAAAACTAGAAAAATACAAGTTTACAGTGCTGTGGCAATTACAGTGGGGCTTTCTCGTAAATCATTGGAGGAGCGCAGGCGGTCGCGATTTATTACAAATTCATGGATTTGCCGCGTCCCAATTTCTGCATTTGCGCTAGAAGCCAACGTCAACATTTGGGAGTCAGTTCTGGAAGTTATGGGAAAATTCCAGTGGGAATAAAATTGAATCTTTGAAGTCTTTGGATTCCTACTTTTCCCATAATTTCTATATTCTCTCTCTATTGTTGTTATCCATCATTCGTTTTATTTTTTCTGTGAATTTATCTTCACTTTCCCTTATTATGTCGAATCTCAAATTACCACTGATAACCAACTTCTATTCATCCATAATTACCGTTCTGCTCCCCTATTTAACTTCATTAATGACAGAAACTGTAAATTTCGCTCCCTCAGCGATTTCTTTTCAGCTGAGCTCAATAATTTCGGCCAAGTTTGTTCCAAGTAAGAACTGATTAGGAAAAAGTGCTTCATCATCATTTCCATCGAATCCGAAAGACACTTCAATCAATAATAGCGACACATTCAGCTTATTGATGCTTTTCTTCATTTTTATCATCTGTCTATGATCGCCCTATTTGCGCAGGTATTCGAGGGCCGCGACCTACCCATCAAGGATTCGACCGGAAGCAGCGATCCATACATAAAACTATACCTCCTCCCGGACCGGAAAAAGAAATTCCAGACCAAAGTTCACCGGAAAAACCTCAATCCTGTGTTCAATGAGACATTCATTTTTAGGTGAGTTTGAATCTTAAGTGATTACAGATTAATTGCCCGAAGAGGCGCACCGAGTGAACGCTTTTACACAACAAAAGGAATTTTCTTTTAATTGCAACACGGTATAATTATAGGTTGAGTGAACAGGAAACTTTGACAGGTTTCGCATTATTCTGAACAGTCTTTGCGATCCTATCAGAGTTAATTAATAATTCCTAATGCGTAGGGCGTGCAAAAAGTGACGACGGGGGGCGAGAAAGCGTTGACAGGTGATATATCTTGTTTTGCACGTTCGTAATAAGTTTCTAGTTTCGCCCCACTCAAAGGCGGTTTTGAATACCGGGGCAGGTTTTAAACAGACGAATCTCGGAAGTTGTCACCGGTGAAAAATCATTTCCATTTTGCCCTTTAATATAACTAAATATGCCTATCAAGCTAATTTAATAAATGGTGGATGCGCCGGGTAAAATTTGTATTTAATTACACTTGAATAATTTTTTTTTGTTTTATTTATGGGTGACCATACAATAATAAAAATTTTATTTTGTTTTGTGGTGTTTACAAACGCAGTGACATGAAAATTGCCACATTTATTATTTAAAAAATAGAAGTAAATAGCGCCATAAAACGTAATTATCTTTTTTATCCACCCACTTCAACTCCTACTTCCTCGTCAACTGAAATTGATAACTTAAAATAACAACTGTAGTTGAGTACTATTTTTCAATTCTCTTTTATTCAATGCACCAGTTCAATTTTCAACGACAATAAGCAAATATTTTCGCATATTTAAATGAATAAAAATAGCAAACCATAGCTATTTTTGTAACAAGTTGGGATCACTTGTCGTGGGCGTTGATCATTTTGCACGGGTAACAAACACGATTTTTTCTACAATTTCACAATCAAAGAAAATTTAAAGAAAAACTCTTCACGTGACAGGTCTGACAATTATTTTAAAATTAACTTTTTACTTGACAGAATTTCCGCAAGTGCAGCGGTTCGAATTCGAGCACGAATATGCGTGAACTCTCATAAAATTTGCCAAATTGTCTAGAAATCTAAATACAAAACGAATTAATTAGTTTTTATTAAGATCCAATGGTTAATCCCAGAGAAATCGGCAGATATTTCTTGAAATCTACAAAACTCGTCAAAAATCATTTAAATTTAAAACTAAATGACAATTTTTTTATTTACAAACGGTCGCTCAATAGTTCTAATAGTTTCCGAGATATTTATATTTAAAAATTGAAAAATAAAAATCAACTATCCGAAACTTTAACCGTCCATAACTCAGTTATTTGATGTCTGCCCAAAATTATGTGTAAAATGAGCTATAATAAAGCAAGTTCTCTCCAAAAATAAGCGAAAAATCGCTATCAGAAATTTGCCATAGTAGTCATGAATTTTTGCGAAAATTTGCAAATTTCATTTGTGGAAAAATCAAAGAACTGTTTCTTATGTAAAAAATTGCGAGAAAAACGATGGCGCAAACCGCATCTCAATATCTGAAATAGTTTCCGACATATCGAGCACGAATTGTTTTGAACCTTCAAAAATTTGGCCCTCTGACGACAACCCAAAATTTCAAAGAGCGATAACTCGGTTAGTTGTTCGCAAAAATTAAAAATTTATTATGTTTTTGAATTCAGCGTAAAATTCTGCGTAAAATGAGACCCATATTCGTTGAGTTTGCTTAATAAATAAACGAGGTATTGGCTTAAAACTGTTTTGAAAACATCATTTTAGGGTGATTTTCAATCAATGTTTTCAAAATGAGAACGACGTTTAATAGCATTGAATTACACATCAGTCGAAAGAGGAGCTCAAAATCTATCTATTGGCCAAATTTGAGATCTATCGGACAAATCGTTTACGAGTTATGGCCAAAAATAAAAAAAATTAAAAATTTTCATCGTTTGAGTCGTAATTTTTTTTCGCGGAAAATCGACTATCGAATTTTGGGCTTTTGAGAACATTTTCCAACGTAAAATGAGCCGAGAAAAAGAATGGCACAAACCGCATCTCAATATCTCAAATAGTTTCGGAGATATTTAACTTTAAAAATTAGGAAAAATGAGAAAAAATCAAAATCAACTTTCCGAAACTTTGATCGGCCATAACTCAGTTATCTGTTGTCGTATCTGAATTTAAATCCCAGATTTGAAATCTGCGTAAAATTCTGCGTACACTGATGTATAATAACTTAAGTTTACTCTAAAAAATAAGCGAGATATCGATATCAGAAGTTTGGCCATATTTTAAGTCATAAATTTTTGCGAAAATTTGCAAATTTCGTTTGTGGAAAAATCAAAGAACTGTTTGTTATGTAAAAAATCGCGAGAAAAACGATGGCGCAAACCGCATCTCAATATCTGAAATAGTTTCTGAGATATCGAGCATGAATTTCTTCGAACCTTCGAAAATTTGGCCCTCTGGCAAAAACCCAAAATTTCAAACGGCCATAACTCGGTTATTTGTTGACAAAAATTAAAAATTTATCATGTTTTTGAATTCAGCGTAAAATTCTGCGTAAAATGAGACCCATATTCGTTGAGTTTGCTTAATAAATAAACGAGGTATTGGCCTAAAACTGTTTTGAAAACATCATTTTAGGGTGATTTTCAATCAATGTTTTCAAAATTAGAACGACGTTTAATAGCATTGAATTACACATCAATCGAAAGAGGAGCTCAAAATCTATCTACTGGCCAAATTTGAGATCTATGGGACAAATCGTTTACGAGTTATGGCCAAAAATAAAAAAAATTAAAAATTTTCATCGTTTGAGTCGTAATTTTTTTTCGCGAAAAATCGACTATCGAATTTTGGGCTTTTGAGAACATTTTCTAACGTAAAATGAGCCGAGAAAAAGAATGGCGCAAACCGCATCTCAATATCTCAAATAGTTTCCGAGATATTTAACTTTAAAAATTAGGAAAAATGAGAAAAAATCAAAATCAACTTTCCGAAACTTTGATCGGCCATAACTCAGTTATCTGTTGTCGGATCTGAATTTAAATCCCAGATTTGAAATCTGCGTAAAATTCTGCGTACACTGATGTATAATAACTTAAGTTTACTCTAAAAAATAAGCGAGATATCGATATCAGAAGTTTGGCCATATTTTAAGTCATAAATTTTTGCGAAAATTTGCAAATTTCGTTTGTGGAAAAATCAAAGAACTGTTTGTTATGTAAAAAATCGCGAGAAAAACGATGGCGCAAACCGCATCTCAATATCTGAAATAGTTTCTGAGATATCGAGCATGAATTTCTTCGAACCTTCGAAAATTTGGCCCTCTGGCAAAAACCCAAAATTTCAAACGGCCATAACTCGGTTATTTGTTGACAAAAATTAAAAATTTATCATGTTTTTGAATTCAGCGTAAAATTCTGCGTAAAATGAGACCCATATTCGTTGAGTTTGCTTAATAAATAAACGAGGTATTGGCCTAAAACTGTTTTGAAAACATCATTTTAGGGTGATTTTCAATCAATGTTTTCAAAATTAGAACGACGTTTAATAGCATTGAATTACACATCAATCGAAAGAGGAGCTCAAAATCTATCTACTGGCCAAATTTGAGATCTATGGGACAAATCGTTTACGAGTTATGGCCAAAAATAAAAAAAATTAAAAATTTTCATCGTTTGAGTCGTAATTTTTTTTCGCGAAAAATCGACTATCGAATTTTGGGCTTTTGAGAACATTTTCTAACGTAAAATGAGCCGAGAAAAAGAATGGCGCAAACCGCATCTCAATATCTCAAATAGTTTCCGAGATATTTAACTTTAAAAATTAGGAAAAATGAGAAAAAATCAAAATCAACTTTCCGAAACTTTGATCGGCCATAACTCAGTTATCTGTTGTCGTATCTGAATTTAAATCCCAGATTTGAAATCTGCGTAAAATTCTGCGTACACTGATGTATAATAACTTAAGTTTACTCTAAAAAATAAGCGAGATATCGATATCAGAAGTTTGGCCATATTTTAAGTCATAAATTTTTGCGAAAATTTGCAAATTTCGTTTGTGGAAAAATCAAAGAACTGTTTGTTATGTAAAAAATCGCGAGAAAAACGATGGCGCAAACCGCATCTCAATATCTGAAATAGTTTCTGAGATATCGAGCATGAATTTCTTCGAACCTTCGAAAATTTGGCCCTCTGGCAAAAACCCAAAATTTCAAACGGCCATAACTCGGTTATTTGTTGACAAAAATTAAAAATTTATCATGTTTTTGAATTCAGCGTAAAATTCTGCGTAAAATGAGACCCATATTCGTTGAGTTTGCTTAATAAATAAACGAGGTATTGGCCTAAAACTGTTTTGAAAACATCATTTTAGGGTGATTTTCAATCAATGTTTTCAAAATTAGAACGACGTTTAATAGCATTGAATTACACATCAATCGAAAGAGGAGCTCAAAATCTATCTACTGGCCAAATTTGAGATCTATGGGACAAATCGTTTACGAGTTATGGCCAAAAATAAAAAAAATTAAAAATTTTCATCGTTTGAGTCGTAATTTTTTTTCGCGAAAAATCGACTATCGAATTTTGGGCTTTTGAGAACATTTTCTAACGTAAAATGAGCCGAGAAAAAGAATGGCGCAAACCGCATCTCAATATCTCAAATAGTTTCCGAGATATTTAACTTTAAAAATTAGGAAAAATGAGAAAAAATCAAAATCAACTTTCCGAAACTTTGATCGGCCATAACTCAGTTATCTGTTGTCGGATCTGAATTTAAATCCCAGATTTGAAATCTGCGTAAAATTCTGCGTACACTGATGTATAATAACTTAAGTTTACTCTAAAAAATAAGCGAGATGTCGATATCAGAAGTTTGGCATAGTTATAGTCATGAATTTAAATTTAATACCTTTGTGTTATACATCAATCGAAAGAGGAGCTCAAAATCTACCTACCAACTAGCCAAATTTGAGATCGACCGGATAAATAGTTTACGAGTTTTGGCCAGCAAACAAAAAATTGAAAATTTTTCATCGATTGAGTCGGATTTTTTTCGCGAAAAAATCGACCATCGTATTTTGAGCTTTTAAGAACTTCGTCTAAAATAAAATGAGCCGGGAAAAACGATAGTGGAATCGATAGTTAATTCAAGTCAAAATCTAAGTTAAATTCAGAATAAAATACAAAATCTGTCTTCTGGGACATCCTGTATATTAATGCCAGTGCCAAAACTCGCGTTACCTTTTCACCCCGATAATACGAGCCAATGTGAATACCCAATTCAACCCCATTTCTTACCACTTAATTTATTCACAGTGTAAACACAACAAACGTAAAACAAAGAGATACGAAGTTTACAATCCAATTACAAACCGCACCGCGAATTCTAAATTTAGACCACGCACAAAGAAAATTAATATTTAATTAAACAACATGACATCCATATCCATGCGAACTCATCAAATTGCACCAAATAATTAAATAATACTCAATGTAAAAGAAGATGCGTTAACAATAGATTTTAGCAAAATACCATGGAACTGCTAATTTAAATATTTATTTATATTGCAATGTTAAATCATCGAATAAACTATAACAAACTATAAAAAAGCATTTTTTGTTTCACCTTGTCGCGTCGCCTTACGTTTGCTCTGCAAATAACATTTTTTGCAAAAAAAATTATTGATTCAGAGCTTCTTTACTCATGTAAACACAATTAAGTCCAACGTTTCTTAAGCTAACACAGGTAGAGAATTAGGGCAATTCCTTTTGTTTAAATTTTAAGTACTCAGCAGAGATTCTAATTATAGCGAATCTTAGCGTTAAATGCATAAAATCAGAGTTTACAGCCAGGTCTTGCTAATAGGTCTTAAATCGTATAAAATTTATGACTACCTATTTGAATATTGGCTTTATTTCCAGTGTTCCTTACGAAGAGCTTCGTCAAAGATACCTTCAATTTTCCGTCTACGACTTTGACCGCTTTTCTCGTCACGATCTCATCGGCCACGTCGTTCTAAAAGGTCTCTTGGACTCGACAGACCTGCAGCAAGAAATCGAGTACACCATGAATATCTTATGCCCTCCACAGGTGTGTCTTTTGAAGAATTTACCGATCTAAATTTAAACACGACTGGGATAAAAATACCCGCTGCAGCTATCCTTAGGGAAGCTCCGGGAGAAACCTTGACCTATATAAATGTAGGTCGTGCAGGACTCTCCCAACGCATATCTCTTTGTCTATTGATTTTCAACTAAAGTCTTTTGAATTCGCAGGAAAAAGTCGATTTAGGCGAGTTGATGTTATCGTTGTGTTACTTGCCCACGGCCGGACGTTTAACCATCACAATAATTAAAGGAAGGAGTCTTAAAGCCATGGATATTACAGGCAAATCAGGTACTGTGTGAAAGTTAATGGTCGGGGAAATAGCGAGTTCCATTTTCAGATCCGTACGTTAAAGTCTATTTACTTTGCCAAGGAAAGCGAATAAAGAAGAAAAAGACTTCAGTCAAGAAAAATACGTTGTCGCCAATTTATAACGAGGCTTTAGTGTTTGATGTCCCGGCCGAGAATATCGAAGAAGTTTCGCTTATAGTCAAAGTGATAGACTATGACAGGTAAATATGACACTTCACACGTATACGGGTAAACAAACAACCACCACAACCCCGAGATCTGAAGCTGTAATTATAAATATTTCGAGAAGAATCGATCCAATTTATGACTAATGGAGTTTAGTTACGATAGAATTGATAACCATCGGATTTGAGGTCACGATCGCCTCCTCACTGTCTATTTTCTTTTTCGTTCAACGACCTCTCTCAATGCTCTTTTTGCTTCGTTCTTCTAATATTTTATTACGAATTTCCATATTCTTTCGGCGCTCTCATATTTTCGTACCTTTCTTGATAATTTATCTCTAATAGAACCAGTTTTTTCAATTTGAGAGGATAATCGTCAAATTTTATAACAGTGATGCAGCTGGATGCAAATTGTGCAATCAAAGAAAAAAGGGCGTGGTTTTGCTATAATTTTGGGGCTCTTCCTTTAATAATAAATAACCGATATTGATTAAGCTCATTGTATGCTAATTTGTAATTAATTTTATAGTCAAATTTAGTGGAAATGATTAATAGTTCTCACACTGCAAATTAAATTTTATAATTATTTTTTATATTTTGTATTGATTATCGCTTCTTCAGCAAGCAAGCTTAAAATTACACAATAACACTTTAAATTCGCTTGTTTTCAACCACCCCAAAACGGATTTTTATTTCTCTACCAAAAATCATTGGAAAACTACAAAAAAAAATTTGAAAGAACCGAAAACTGCTAAAAATCTTTCAAAAATCTTAATTTTCATAGACCACAAAAAAACTAAAAATCAACTATAATTAACATACATCGAAAGGACCTAAAATTTGCTTGTTTTTAAACACCCCAAAATGTACCGAAGTATTTAGACACTAAAAGAACTGATAATTGTAACGAAAAGTAATCCTACAAAATTACTAAAATTATTGAAAAGCAGGTCAAAGTTCCTTATTTTTAGATGCTAAAAATTAATTATAAAAACTTGAAAACTGTTAGGCAATTAAAAAAAAATCCAAATTTTGCTTTCGGTCCACAGCTTTGTAATTTGGTGCAAGTAATAAATAAAAAGTGGTATTATTAAACCATTAAAACTGCAAGTTATAGGGTCTAAAAATTAAAAATTCTAAAAAAAAATTGTTTGCCAATCTTAAATTAAAATTTTTTAAGATCTTACCTACTTGTTTTAAAATTCCGTAATTTCGCATCATTAATGAAAGTTTAGAAGCTAATAACTCCTGCAAATTTCATTGCTATACATTTCAAATTACAAAAGTTACGAAACTCAATAAGTGACGTTAAAAATTTTTGGTTCATTATAAAACAAATATTTCTGAAATTCGTGTTTCTGGTTCTAAAATCTTGTAATTTGGTACAGTTCTTACTTGTATAGACAGACATAACTCCTCTAAATTTAATTGTTGTTAAATAAAAATTACTAGAGTTACGAGCCCCAATATAAATTGTTGGAAAATTTTGGATATTTCAAAACTAAAAATTTCTAAAATTTATGCATATTTAATGAGAGTTTAGAAGGTAATCAGTCCTGCAAATTTCATTGCTATAGAATTCAAATTACAAAAGTTACGAAACTCAATAAGTGATCTTAAAAATTTTTGGTTCATTATAAAACAAATATTTCTGAAATTCGTGTTTCTGGTTCTTGTAATTTAGTAAAGTTCTTACGTGTATAGATACAAATAACTCCTTGAAATTTGAATGTTGTTAAATTAAAATTACTAGAGTTGCGAGCTCCAATATAAATTGTTTTTGGTTATTTCAAAAGAAAAAATTTCTCAAATCTATCTCATTTGTTCTAAAATTCCATAATTTGGCACACTTAATGAGAGTTTAGAAGGTAATATATCCTGCAAACTTCATCAATATAACATTCAAATTACAAAAGTTACGTAAACTAAACAATTGTTTGAAAAATTTTTTGGTCCATTATCAAAACAAAATTTTCTAAAATTCGTGTTTTTGATTCTAAAATCTTGTATTTGATAAAATTCATAAGTGCATAGACAGAAATAGCTCTTTCAGATTTAATTGTTGTTAAATTTAAATTAGTTGAGTTCTAATAGGAATTGTTAAATAATTCGCCACAAAATTTATAGAAAAGAGTGAATACGGATCTGCCACAGTGCCCCCACAAATAAATCTAATTCATCTTTTTATAGTGAATTATAAGAGCATGAAGAAAAGAACAGACATAGCAGTACAGATTACAAAATTGTTTTCCCTGCCCGGCGCCTCCACCATTTTCATCTAGAATATTGCCAGACTAAAAAGCCGCCTAGTGCTTTAGAAACTCCCAGCACAAAATTAATACAAAATTTGCTTTAGATACAAGCCGGTGAACTTAAAATGAAGAACCCTTGAAAGAGAAATATTGGAGAAGCAAGTTTTCCAGTTTTAGATTTAATAGATTCGATCCAAAATCCAAAACTTTGATTTCATAACGAGCCACAATCTAATATCGGCTTATTTGCTGCTATATTAAACCGATAAAATTCCTCCACAGAATTGGTTCGAACGAGCTAATGGGATGCACAGCAATAGGTTCAAGTTTCATCGGGATTGGTAAGGATCACTGGCTGGAAATGCTCGACAATCCCCGAAGACCTGTAGCGCAATGGTATCCCCTTCTCGAGTCAATACCGGGTCATATTCCAGCCGCCTCTAATGACTCTACTACCATTAGTTTGAGCTGCCTCAACAGCAGGTAATTGTTGATCCTCCTATTTCCTCTTTTAACACTTTTACTTTCAGGTGAACTTCCTCCACCGTGAAAAGAAAGGAAAAAGTCAAATCATTGGTGCTGCGACGATAGTGAAAGGGGAGAGCAAAGCCACTCCCGTAGGTTGTCAGTATTCTGTGTCTATTTGAAGACTTTCTAAAAAATCGCTATAATGTGTGTGAACAATAAGCAACAATGTTGTATTGTAGAGTTACTTTCAGTTTACTTGTATGGTTGACAATACCGATGCATATCAGCTCCTTGTTGTACTGAAAGATGGCAGTTCTGGTGGTACCGAAGCGTTTGCGTGGAAAAGTCAGTTTTGGACGGAAATCATGCAAACGTTTCGGCCTAGAGTCCAACTCAACATCTTGTGGAAGTTGGCAATTTAGTGCTCAACTTTAATGTTCTGTTATATTCAAGTATACTTGTAGATTAATTATCGATCTACGTGTCTGAATATCAATTATGCATGTTTGTTATCAGCTTGTTAAAATAAGAGAAATTATTTTAAATATATATTGTACTCAGTTTGTTTGTTTTCATAACAAGGAAAACCACTCGAATCAATAAATAATTTCGAAATAGCTCGCAGAAAACCGCCTTTCAACCCCCATCGATTATAGCTTTGTTTACAATCTCCATGACGACGTTTATTCCCAGTGGTGCACCGTTAAATTGCAAGAATGCCTCCAAATTTGGACGACAATTTTGTTAACAGGCCGTCTTCGGACCTTGTTTTATTTATGGCCGCATTGTTACCCAACGGACCGCTCTCTGACGACAGCGAGGAGGAAATTTCTCTTGGATCTATAGAAGAAGATATAGTCGCAGACCCCTCGCAAATTTTAATCCCTTTGGAGCACGATCTACGGGCACTCTTGGTAATGAAAAATTGGGTTCATTATTAAACAAATATTTGTAAAATTCATGTTTCTGGTTCTAAAATCTTCGTAATTTAGTAAAATTGATACGTGTATAGATAGAAATAACTCCTTCAAATTTAAATTAAAATTACTAAAGTTACGAGCTCTAATATAAATTGTTGGAAAATTTTAGGTACAGTAGAACCTCGATTATCCGGATGCGGACTATTCGTGCGTTACAAAAAACACACATATCGAAGATCAATTACTTCGTATTTTTGCTTCTAATGTTAGAAATTTCAAAATTTGAAATTTTACAAGTAACAGTTGGTGTAGTTTAATTAGATTTAAGTCAGTGCAGAGAGCAAAAACAAAATTATGTGTTAAAACTGTTGTCTTTGAATTTGCAAAGATTAAGAAAAATGCTTAAATAATTTATATAAATTTATAGGAAAACCTTCATAATTAAAGAAACTAAAAACTCAAGTGGCTGACAAAAATTTTGGGACCAAAAAAAAATAAATGAAAGTATCTGATTTTTTTACTTTTTTTTCTTATATCTGATAAGAGTAGATTGTTTCAATTTCTTTCAATATTAAAAATTGTTATTGTTAAGATAGATGTTGATAAATTTTGTTAAGGTTTTTATTTATATTTATTTTATATTTTTTTATATATTTTAAATTAAAAAAAACGTTCCAAATAATTCTGTTGCCTTAAAACTTATGAACAACTCGATTATCCGTGCAGGCTTCGGTCCCTAGAAGCACGGATAATCAAGGTTGTACTGTATTTTGAAAGTAAAAATTCCTAAAATCTGTCTTATTGGTTCTAAAATTTTATAATTTGGCACAATTAATGAGAGTTTAAAAGGTAATAAATTCTGTAAATTTAATAGGTAAAACATTCAAATTACAAAAGTTACTAAACTCAATAAGCAATTTAAGAAAAAAAATCAATTATTATAAAACAAATATTTCTAAAATCCGTGTTTCTGGTTCTAACATATTGTAATTTGGTAAAATTCCTACATGTATAGATAGAAATAACTCCTCTAAATTTGATTGTTGTTAAATTAAAATGACTAAAGTTGCGAGCTCCAATATAAATTGTTTTTGGTTATTTCGAAAGAAAAAATTTCTCAAATATGTCTCATTTGTTATAAAATTCCATAATTTGGCACACTTAATGAGAGTTTAAAAGGTAATACATCCTGCAAACTTCATCAATATAATATTTAAATTACGAAAGTTACGAAAACTAAACAAGTTTTTTGAAATTTTTTGTTCATTATATAACAAATATATGTATTTCTAAAATTCATGTTTCTGGTTCTAAAATCTTGTAATTTGGTAAAATTCTTAGGTGTATAGATAAAAATCACTTCACTAAATTTGGTTCTTGTTAAATTAAAATTACTAAAGTTACGAGCTCCAATATAAAATTTTGATTATTTCGAAAATATTTTTTTTTAAATGTATGTTATTCGTTCTAAAATTCTATAATTTGGCATATTTAGTGAGAGTTTAGAAGGTAATAAGTCCTGCAAATTTCATCGCTATAACGTTCAAATTACAATCTCGTTACGAAACCCAATAAGTGATTTTAAACATTTTTGGTTTATTATAAAACAAATATTTCTAAAATTACTGGAGTTACAAGCTCTAATATAAATTGTTGGAAAATCTAATTTTTTTGAAAACAAAAATTTCTAAAATCTTATTTATTCAAAAATTTTATAATTATCTTTGCTATAACATTCAAATTACAAAAGTTACGAAACTCAATAAGTAATTATGAAAATTTTTGGTTCATTATAAAACAAATATTTCTAAAAATTTGATTGTTGCTAAATTAAAAACACTAGAGTTACGAACCCTAATATAAATTGTTGGAAAATTTTAATAATTTCGAATATAAAAATTTCTAAAAACTATCTTCTTTGTTCTAAAATCCTATAATTTAGCATAATTAATGAGAGTTTAAAAAGTAATAAGTCCTGCGAATTTAATCGCTATAACATTCAAATTACAAAAGTTACGAAAACTAAACTAAAAAGTTTTTTGAAAATAGCTCGCAGAAAACCGCCTTTCAACTCCCATCGATTATAGCTTTGTTTACAATCTCCATGACGACGTTAAATGCCTCCAAATTTGGACGACAATTTGGCTAACAGGCCGTCTTCAGACCTCGTTTTCTTTATGGCCGCATTGTTACCCAACGGACCGCTCTCCGACGACAGCGAGGACGAAATTTCCCTTGGATCTATAGAAGAAGATATAGTCGCAGACCCCTCGCAAATTTTAATCCCTTTGGAGCACGATGTACGGGCACTCTTGGTAATGAAATCTGGGAGTCAAACCGGAAATTTTCAAGTTTTTTGCACATTAAATTACAGTGGACACTACTCAGACAATGGTAGCATAGACAAAGAATTCCAATAAATAGATTTACTGCTTCCAGGTGAAAGTGACTGGCACGGAAGACTTGAATAGGGTAACTCAAGTGAAATTAAGGGTAATAGCCAGAGACGTGCCTTTACAACATCTAAGCGTCTACATTCCCGCCCTCAGGGAACTAATTCTTGACGGGAGCGTCGTCTCCACACTTCGAGACCTCGGTTGTGGTCTCAGGAATCTCAAGATTTTACGAGTGAACCGATGCTGCATTAACTTCTTGGATAACATGTTGGGATTGGAAAGCTTGGAGGAACTTTATGCAGGTGATAACGCCATCGAGAATTGCATGCCACTGGCGTTTTTACCCGACTTAAAAGTGGTGGATTTGAGACGGTAAAACGTGAATAACTTAGAAAACCGAAAGAAATGTGTGTCGTTTTAGCAACAAGTTGAAAAATATGCGGCGTACCTTGACCTTCCTGACAATATGCGAGAAGTTGGAGCATATTTCTCTCGAGGGAAATGTTGAAATATGGCAGTTTCCAAAGTACCGACAGACCGTTAAAAGCTTATTACCTTCACTGAGAAGTTTAGATGGCATTACCTACATTGAAGGTAAACTCAATTTGATGAGTTGTTACATTATTCAAATATTTATCGAATTTCAGAGGAGGGTAATGTGGAAATTACAGACGACACGAACGCAGAACTACAAAAGTATTTAGCGCAGAAAGTGGAGGAATCGCCACAGACAGTAAAGAGAAGCAGTTGTTACTAATAAATTTAATATTTACAAATTTCAGGGCTTATCGAATGTGATTAATGGAAATACACCGAGGATTCGCCCAGCAGTGGTTGATGCTCCGAATGGGTTTACTATCACGTTTCCCCCCAAAGTTTGTCTCGGAAAATCAAACAAATCGAAAGCAAACTAAACAGAGAGCGCTTTAGCCGAGGCTTAGTTTCCATATTACAAATTGATTTAAGTAGTTTCTGATTAGTTTTATCTGAACTAATTCGGTGAGGCTGGAAAATCAGTTATTTTTTCAGATATGCTTTGATGAGCAAAGTTGAATTAAAGGAGAACAAAGTTACGTATTAAAATAAATTGACTCTCAATTTAATTTAGTATTGTGGTTCAGCAACTGCAAAAGTTCTCGCATTTGTATGCATAAGCAGTGTACTTTTATTGTAAAAACATGTTATATTTAAATCTACTTATCTACTTTGTGAAATAACAACTAATAAAATAGTTACAAAGAGGAGTTATAAACAAGTTTTTGCTAGTAAAAATTTGATTCGGTCATTACGTAACGAGCATACGCCGAATACAGAAATCCCGAATAAAAAAAAAAATCCTACCTTCTCAAATCCCGAGTCACCAACAGCCACCTTCTTCTTCTTCTCCATTGGAAGCTCTGGAACATCTCCAAAACTCACTCACTTTATTTGAAAAACGACTCAAATTTTAAAACTTAAAATTAGTGAACACTCCCGCACTAAAAACTTGTTGCACAATTAGGCAGAGATCTGAAACAGAAATACAGAGTGTTCATTTTATCCGTTTTGTTTAGGCAACACATTATACATGTCATAGACAACTTCATTCAAAATCCTATTTTTGAACGCAGAATTATGAGCCTCAAAAATTTACAACTTAATTAAAGTTGTGTTTTGTTAAATACTTAACTGTGGATACAATCAGTTGGTCTTTAAGATGTAGAAATTAAAACTCTGACTAGTCTCAACTTGTTTTGCAAGCTGCCTTTGCTATAATTTTAGTTAGAGCAACTTCAATAAACTTAATTTTTCTTAAGAGGCACTACCAGTGTAAAATTTTGAAAAAATCATTTTTTTTGCATATTTGGATAGTCTACACCTTTAAAAATAATATTCAAAAATTTCAAATAACTAGTATTTTAAATAGTTTTTGAGTTACTGCTATTAGTATAATAAACTATTACAGCTATTAACTATAATAAAGTTATCTTTAAACGCACTTTTCTCGAAACTATATTTTTCAAATTGGTTGCAGTTGTAACTCAAAGACAAATCATTCGATCGCCTTGAATTTTTTTGTTTGTTTTTCTGTACGATGACCTTCCAGTTTTTTGATCGTATAAAAAATATGATTTTGGAGGGCCAAAAATCATCAAATTTTCGAGCACATTTTTTCAAAACTCCGCCATTTTGTCAAATTTCAAAATTTCTCTACTATCGAAGGTCATCCAACAGAAAATAACTTCTAGTTTAATATTTCAACTACGGTGAAAGCCGCAATCAGTGCAGCAGTAAAGGGTCTTTTTTTTTCTAGTGGCTTGAGAGATACTTAATAACTCAGTCAGAAATAAATATTTTCATCTGAAAATTTTAAGTTTTCTTCATTTTTTATATGGAAATATATCCCCAAAATTTGAAAACATTTCATGCAGTAGTTTTCTTTAAAAAAATTCAAAAATCACCTTTTTTTAAACAGTCCCACTGGTTGTGCCTCTTAAATTGCTTAAATTTTCGTAATAATTTGTTTAAATTTAGAAACTGTCAGCTCTACATTGTAATTTATTTTAAACCGCTAACTTCAAGGTCAAAATTCGTCAAAATTTTGGAACATTGGGACAGAACTGAGAAGATTTATGCATTGGATTGTACATAAAAAATGCCTACACTTAGTAAAGTGCGGATTACAGAAATAGAATGAGCGGATTATGGAATTCACAAAATGTGTCCAATTACAGAGACTTTCAGATGATCTGAGGTCCGAATTAGACAAAGATTACTGTGATTGAATGAATCAAGTAGGTTAAAACAGGGTAAAATCGTGACGTCACATCACGTGTTCCTACGACTTGTGGCGTCATTATTAACAACCCTTTGAACCCTTTCCATGCTAATTTGTTTATGTAAATCAGTTTGAGTATGATTTTCAATAAATTTAAGTTGGAATCGCAAGTACTAGACGTATGAACTTCCAACAAGTTTTCAAAGAGACTACTAACTTCTAGTACTTGCAGGAATTGTAGTAGAACACAAAACTATTATCTTACCTAAACCTGTAGACACTAAACAACACTTTGAAAAGCCAAATTTAGTAAAATATCTGGATTTTCACAATTTTCACGAGCAAACACGCCATATTTGTAAACCCGCGGGAGCTAAACCAATCAGAAGCGAGCACTCAAGCGTGCGCATCTGGTGTTTTTCTTACCCGCATGGTTGGTTGCCTGCCTCGAAACGTCAACTTCAAAATCATGCAAAATTGACAAGTGCCACATAAAAACATGACACCCTCACTCAAAATATCGCAAAAAATACTCGACGTAAGTTACAATCTCCTTTAATTCTCAATAAGTTTAAGTGTGAATCAACAAACTAGATGAAATACCGACTTTGTACAATCTGAACCAACATATGTTTTTTAACCTTACTTTCAGAGACTTTCCCAAGAAGAACTCTGTCATTTCGGCAAGGTCTACGGAGTGGTTTCGAAAAACAACCTCATTCTTCTTGAAATACAATTGGAAGACTGTGAGAACGGTACCAACTACATCATCAATTCATTTCCGGCCGAAATCTATTTGTGCGGTATTATCAATATTGGGGGTGAAACTGACAACCAAGCAGTTATAGAAGGTCTATCTGAAGTGTACGTCACCGACAATCCTGTCTTTATCAACTACAGTCTTGAAACTCGTCAAATTGCAGCCCATTTCTTTATAAATGATCAACTTGAAAGCACCAAGTACACTGCTATTAGTGAACAAGAAGTATTGGCACAGTTCTTGTACACGCGTTTAACAACAAGTGTGCCTTTGACGTGCGAAGCTACAGAAAATGGCATCAAAGACTGTTTTACTAATCTAAGAAAAAATATAGCTTCAGGTGTCATGACTTTTGGGATCAGCAAAAGTAACATTTATTTGCTAGGGGGTGATAGTGAGAGTGGGGTTGTTGGAGTAACAGGCAGCCCCACGGTGGGTGAACTATGTGATGAATCAAACGATGGAGAAGGGGGGCGGAAGAAGAAGATCCAGCAGTCTGGAGTTGATGTTGTGGGAGTTGGCATGCTGAAGAAGATGACCAAGGAGAATGGCGTCCCCACTGGGAAGGATCATGCACCTTTGTGTGTCCTTGATAAGAGTAAGATTACAACGCTTCTCGTTCTTTTAATGTGGATTTTTGCCCCCATTAGAACAATGTAAAACGCTCAACATTCAGGTCCCCATTGACACGCTCGCCTTGGTCCACCGCCAGCTCAAAATCACCAATTTATACGAAATCCTTGTAGAAAGCGCCGTTAGAATTCTGAGGTTGATTGAAAACACCCTCGTGGAAGCCCTACGGGAGTCCGAGCAAATCTCACAACCGGAAGTTTTCCACTTTTATCCTGAAGATTGTGGCCACTTCATCACAAGAGTCTATCTGAAGAACGAAAGTGAAGAGAGTCTAACTACCCAAAGACAGGCGCTGCATGAGGAACTCCTCCTAAGCCAAGATTGGCCCCTCTTCCGAAGATCCAACCGCTTTATCTTCAAAACGAAGATGCAGGCAGGGGAACCACTGATCAACCCCCATATAGGACTCAGACCTACTGATAACGGTGAGTTTCCCACCCTCTTAGAGTCGCCTGAAGGGTTGTTTTAGGGGGGAAAATCGCTCTGGTTAAGGGAAGATACACGTACTACCACTACTGCCAAAACCGAATGGATGACAACGGCTGGGGCTGCGCCTACCGCTCCTTACAAACCCTCGCTTCTTGGTTCAAATGCCAAGGATACACAGATAAAGAAGTGCCAACATTCCACGACATCCAAAAGTGTCTCGTAGACATCGGAGACAAACCCGGGAGTTTCGTCGGTTCAAGACAATGGATTGGATCAACTGAAGTCAATTTTGTTCTCAACACCCTCTTGGGAGTCACGTCAAAAATTTTGTACGTCAGCTCGGGGGAAGAAATGGCCACCAAAGGCCCGGAATTAGTGAATCATTTTGAAAATCACGGATCGCCGGTTATGATAGGGGGTGGAGTACTCGCGCACACGATTTTAGGAGTCGATTATAACTCCCAGAGCGGTAACTTGAAGTTTTTGATTTTGGATCCTCATTACACAGGAGGGGAGGATTTGCACACGATACAAAACAAGGGGTGGTGTGGATGGAAAGGGGTTGATTTCTGGGATAAGACGGCGTACTACAACATGTGCTTACCGCAGGTTCCAAGGGGAATTTAATTTTTTTTCTAAGTTATCACATATAAACTGATACTGTTAAAACAAAGAGGTGACTTTTATTAAGATAAAATTACAAACGTCTTTTACACAGTAATGAATAAAAATCAAGTGAATTTATTGCACAGCCTATCCACTAAATACTTGATATTTACAGTAAGGCACAGTCAAGTCGTGGTACAACAAATAAATTAGTGCGCTTCGAACAACCTACAACAATGATCAACCTCGCAGGAGGTTATAAGCCGCTCCTAGAGCCCAACTGATCTCGTGACCGTCGATTTTCTTGTACAACTGCAATAAAACGGTTATTATTCCACCCCGGACAGTGTCAAAAGAACTCACAAATACTTTCGTGTCTCCTCTTAGCCCGAATCCTTTTTCCAACAACACCCAAATAAACGTCAAATCAAGGCACATGAAAGGTTGGTCAGCATTAGGTTCTTGGCAAGCTACAACAAACCAATTAGTATGAGGTTTGCCCTTCAGATCTACGCACATTTCTTAGCGGCTGTTTGGAACGAATCAACGTTTAAACTACCACCGGTTCCTTCGTCAATCAACCCAACTTCCGTTGCTCTGTCAAAATAATAACTAAAGGCAAAAATCAGTTTCGTTGGTAGTTCTTCTGGAGGCTTCGCCTTCCCTATCACATAATCAGTCACGATTTGGGAGCATTTCTCAAAATCAACAACAGGAGTTTCGCCCCCAACTGTAAACGACGTCGTTTTACTCTTATTAACGGGATATTTCTCCCTAGGTCCGCTAACGAAATAATCAGTTCCTCCAAAGTGAAATTTACGATCCTGAATGATATGGTTGATGCAATCTGACGTCACGTTGATTTTATTCGGTTGGTTTAACGTGACGACTTCTTTGCGAGCTGCCATCAATCCTAGACCTAAATAACTGTGGGTGTAGACGGGAATGGCACCGCCTGGCACGACGGCGTGATGGATATACTGATTTTGGGAGAGACTTGCCGGCGTCAAGGCGGAGAACGTCACTTGCGTCGAGCCGCCACCCAGGTCCAGCGCCGCGACGGTCTTCGACGGGTTTCCGTGAAAGCGTTCTGGAAGGAAAACTTGCAGAAAGGGCGGAAAAACTGTGTACACAACATTTACAGTGGCAAGCAAAAGTAACTGGGAGGAGATTAGACGCTCAAAAATTCAGTTGTGTAAATATGGATGTCAATTATTATCTACTTAAGTAGGCATAATGATTACAATTTACAAGGTTGACCAAAAAGTGTTCCCGTTACTTTTGGTCGACAGTGTACTAAACGGTACTTGCTGGGCGAGATTAGTATGCCACTGGAGAAATTTCTACGCAGATAAAACATTTAAAACGAGCAAAAACACTTAATGACTCAAGTTGCAATCTTAAATTATTTTGATGACTTTCACTAAAATGTGATAAGAGAATTGCGAAATTCTGGGTCATCATTATCCGGCATAAAAATAAATATACAAAATTAATAAATACCAACATAATAACTAACATAACACTTCGTTTTCTTATCATGTTACACACATGTTTGCATTATTCCGTTTTTGATAAAAGTAACAATTACGTGACTGCAAAACTGCCACGTCATTTCTTGAAAGTTAAATAATGTCTTTTTTGGTACATCAAAGCACGAAAATGCCTCACCTAGAAGAAAATTGACGGTAAACCATGAGAAGATCCCCTCGTCGGTGCCCTCCATGATTTCCACGCTATTTTCGTCAGTCAAAAACGGCGTTCCTTTGAAGAATTCTCGCACGGAATTCAACAAATTCTCTGCTTTTTCCTGTGGCAACAATCTTAGGCCGGCTGTGGCTTTAAGGATGAGGGGCGTTTGGTGCCAGTACTTCTCGGGGATTTCTTTTTTGGCCTTTTCTAGTAGATTTGATATCGTTTGAACTCCCTAAAACCATCAAAATGTGGCTAAGAAAACTCTGTGAAAAACTACCTTTTTGGGATTATCGGCAAATGAAGACAGTCCTGGCTTTGTATACTCAAACAACTCTTTATCTAAGACTAAGTGGCCCCCAAGGTACGACTCATGGAACGTGAAAGCTAAGACTCTGGAGCCTGTGCTACCAGCATCAATGACGACGGCATGGACAGGTTTATGGTAACCAAATTTCTTGGCAATACTGTCAACGGCTACGTGCCCCAAATGCCAGGGAATGTTGTCGATATAAAGAACTAAACAAGCGTTAATTTAAGGGGGACAAGGGGGCTGCATACTCACTGATAAACAACGTCAAAATAGTCCCACTAATAATCAAACAAAAGAAAGATCGATGAATCGACGACGGCTTGACTTCTTTCCGTCTTTTGCTCGGCGCAGGCCGCCCATTTTGATCTTTCTGCTAAAACAAAGACACATTAGCAACCCAGGATTGAGGTTATGTCGCTGGAACTCCCAAAAACCTACGTTTGCACCACTCATGAGTGATTTTCGTGTAATTGAGAGACATCAGGGGACGAGAATTGTGTTTGAATTATAAATTTTCATTAAAGCAAGAGGATGACGAGGTTTATTTTTACAACACCACTTCCCCAATCAGTTATTAATAGCCCACTTTCAAGTTCTTACCTTTCGTCTACGCAATTCGTTGTTGGTCATGTTTTTACGAGGGTTTTATGACGGCAAATAATGAATTGTTAGGCCGGCGAAAACTTTACACAAATGCCCTTATTGATTACCATGAAAGTCTCTAAGGACGTTCCAGTTGCGTGTCTGCGCACTTTGCCTCGATAAAATTGACTAAATAGATAGGAAAAGTGGCTACGTATAGATAATAACCCGAAGAAACGATAGAAACTTGCTTTATCATCAGCGGCCTTCAAATTGCACAATTAGTGATAACTACCTGTGAGATGTTTTATGTAATGTTCAAACAGTTTAATTACCATTTTTCGCGAGTGTAATCACCAATTTGGCCTCCCATTGCTGTCTCATTATCTCTTAGCAGTTAATATCAAGACTATAAAATTTGACTTTTAAAAATCGCGCGCTTACTCGAAATCAAACCACACGTGAATTTTAAAAATGGCGCCCTTTTACGAGCCTCCAATAATTTTATTCCTTAATAATAAAAATACAAAAAACGCAACTAAACTACATGTCTTCCGTATCTGAATCTGAATCGGCCTCCATCGCTTGTTTTGCCGCTTTCTCGGCCTCCAAATACACGCTATCGGGCACCTTCTCATGAACTCCGCGACTCTCCTCGCAAACCCACGACAACTCCAATTCAAAGTTCTTGTCTTTCAACTCGTCGTGCACCAAATAAATCCTGAAAATGCGAATTAGTCCGGTTTTCACAACGGAAATTAATTACATTTTCGCCGCTTCCTTCACCAGTTCTCTGCAGGTCATTGACGACAGTTTTAGTTTCTCGATTTCAGTTTTCGCCGACTGCTTGGCCTTGCCGATGGCGCAGCCATGGTACCCCTAAAAACGTGTTTTATGGACGAAAATTAGGGGTTTCGTCACTCACATAACTGACTCCTGATGGGTCAATGGTGTACATAGCAGGTCCGTCTTCGCCGCAGCTGGCCAGGATGACACTACACCCATATGGTCGCACGGCGCTGTACAAAGTATACGCGTGCATGTACATGCTGACGCGGTCATTCAAGTACTTCAGAGGGATGCAAACTCCATACTGAGATCTGTAATTTGCGGCTTCGCGTCTCGCAATGTCAACGATTTGTCTTGCATCGGCGATAAGTCCAGAGAAGGCCTAACAAAACAATATCAAATGCTTCGAATTAAGGGGGCAAATTTTACCATTCCGACGTGCCTATCGATGTTAAAGATTCTTTTGTTAGTGCCTAGTTCATGCAGCTTTGACATGACCAACTTTTCAGCGGCCAAGACAACTCCGTCTTTGCCCCTCAATCCAATAACTGTGCCGCTGTTCTCTACAGCTTTCATGGCATATTCAACTTGGAAAACTCGCCCGTCTGGGGAAAACTGGGAGGCTGAGAGATCGTACTAGAAAGTAAGGTTAAGGGTTGAAACAAATTGAAATTACCAAGTGAGATACTCACGCCTGTACCAATTGAACTCATTTTGGGGAAATATTAAAGAAAAGTGGCTAAAATCGATGGTTTTCAACAAAATTGTTTCACCGGCGTGAATTGCAACTTCAATTTCGGACAACAAATTTTTTGACATTTGACAACTGTCAAGTCAGCGCGACCTCTGCGCCACCTACCGAGCGATGCCGCAAACAACACCATGGCTGATTTGTTCAATTGTTTATATTGTATAAATAAAAATTACACTTACAAAATTTTTTGTACTTTGATGGATCCGTAAAATTTCGTGTAAAGACCGCCGTTAAAAAAGTGTTTTTGCCTACACCTATTTACAAATGAAAATGATAAATACGGTCTTTTTTGATTTACATAACAATTCCAAAAATAATAATAAACAAAATAAAGTTGAAGCTGTCTACAACATGATCATCTTTTTGGAACTGCAGTTTCCAGACGTGAATAAATCAACTTCTGCGGTTAAGAGAGAAGGTGATTTATCTTAGCCTATTGTAAAAATAATACAAAAATACTTTTGAACATTACAACTCTTAAAATCTATTTTCTTTCAGTAATTGCAAATTTGCGCTTTTATCGTTCAAACTAAAACATTTGAATGATAAAGTCATGGAATCACAGTCTCGTAATTTCTAATATTGACATGATAATCACAGCCTTTTTTAATACATTGAACTAAAAAAAGAAAACAAAATAAAAGTAAAATCGTACAAGAGATGTTACAAGAGGTTTAAAAATAAATAAATAAATAAAAAAAACAGGAATACAGATTGTACAAATTACATAATGGAAAGGTCAATTACTGGTCAATCAATTAAAAAAGAGAAAAATAAAAATCCGTTCTCAGTCTAAACCATATTTTTTATCTAAAACATACAATCTTCTTGTTAAGCTTCTTTCTTCGTGTTTCTTCAGCAGTAGCTACTTATTACAAATATAGTAAACATTTGGGTTACAATAATGAAATTCAAGATGATTTTGCTATTATGACTTAACACTATTGTAATATATTTTTATAAATACATGCATGACATGTACGTGCTACGTTAATAAACGGATGGGACCTAAAAAATTAATGTCGAGACCTATGAGATTCATCTCTGCGATCTCTTTCGCGTTCACGTTCACTTTCACGACGTCCTGAATCTCTTTCACGGTAGGATCTATCGTCATAATAACGTGATTTTGATGTGGGTTCTCCCGAAGGATCCACGGCGTCTGGTGGCGACTTGTTTCTGGATCGGGACACGCGGGACCTGTGCAAAAAACCCCCGTGCCAACATTAAAAAATTGAAAGTTAGGAAACTACTCATCCCCCAAAAGTTGGCAGTTTTTGCTAGTCTACTAATAAAAAAAAATGTACTTACGCGTCATCGGCTTCTCTGTCTCTGTACTCTCGTTCCCGTTCCCGCTCGCCTCTGCTTCTGGATCTGTCCCGATCCCGTTCTCGTTCTCTGTAGCTGTCAGCGTAATAGCGGTCGCGGTCGCGATCCCTGTCCCGATCACGTTCTCTGTCTCGGCTTCTTTCTCGATACCTGGAAGAGGATCTTTCTCTTCGGCCTCTTCTGTGTGCTCTTTCCCGAGATCTAGACCTGTCCCTACGCCCGGAACTGTAACTTTTATCTTCTACTCCTCGTAGAGTATCCTGTAACGAGCTGATTAAAATCTTACAACGATCATCATTAGCAACTTTGGATTGTTTAATCAAAGAGATCGCTGTAACGAGAGTTTCTATAGCGCTGGCGTATTCGCCAGCAGCGGCATCTGACACCGCTCGAGCAATAGCTGAAGACGAAACGGTGCGATTCCTCGACATAATATCTTCAAATTCTTGTTCGCTCAATGGTGGCATGTCATTGCGATGGTCAGGCGGCGGGCCACCGTAAGGAGGCTGCGGCATGCTTGTCGGCGGACCATAACCGTGAGGTGGACCGTGCGGAGGAACACTGTTGGGTCCCATCGGTGGCCCATGGGGAGGTCCATGCGGCGGCCCTTGAGGCGGACCTTGTGGCGGCATTGGTCCCGGCTGCATCGGATGTTGCATTTGAGGGGGAGGACCTCCTTGTTGGAAAAATGCAGGATTGACATGAGGAGCCGGTGGGCCTTGAGGTGGACCTTGTGGGGGTGGACCACCCATGGGTGGGGGGCCGCGTGGGCCCATATTAGGACCTTGCATGTGTGGTGGACCTTGAGGGAAACCTTGCTGCATTGGGGGGCGGTTCCAATCCGGACGCATCGGGCCTGGGGGAGGGCCTTGATTCGGCATGCCGCGGGGTGGCATTTGACCCTGCGGCGGTCCTTGGAACTATCAAAAGAATTAGAATCATAAAGTTAAAAGTATGGTAAGAGAGGTTACCATTGGGGGACGTGGCGGCCCTTGCGGGGGCGGTCCAGGCCGCATCGGCCCCATATTGGGCCCCGGTCCGTTTGGCCGCGGCCCATTCCACTGTGGTTGTCCTTGGAATCTCGGGGGCTGTCCTTGATTCATCTGCGGAGGGCCGTTGTACCCTACCGGGCCTTGCATCCGCGGCACACCAGGACCTGGCATGCCCGGAGGCATAGGCCCTCTCATTTGATTGTTCATAGGCATTCTACCGCCATAATTTTGGTGAGGACCTGGAGGAATGGAATTGTTAGCATGGCTAGGATGTTGGTTACGATTATTGGAGTTGTTTGTGGGGGATGGGCGGGTTTTGGACTGACTTTCGAAATTGCTGAGAGCTTGTTTGGTAGGAAGAGTGACCACGGGATTTTGTCCATTAATCTCTTTCTTAGGAAGATGATCCATGCATAGCCTCATGCTGGTTTCAGAACCCAAGGAAATAACGCAGAAGCCCTTAGACTGTCCATTGGCGCGATGCTCGAAGAATTTAACTTCATGGAAATCATTCACGCCGATATCATGCACCGCGTTGGCAATATCTTGATCTGTTGTCCACTGTTAAATCTTTGTTAGACCAAGGAAACTCTGATAACGACCCAACTTACCCATGTTAAGTTCCCGACGTAAAGTTGATGTCTCCGTCCGACATTCGGTGTGATATTATTACCCTGAGTCGAATAAGTATTTCCATTCGTCTCTTCAGTACTCGCCGTAGTGGCGGGTTGATGATTAGTTTCCGTCGTCTCCGTGCTGTTCGTAGCTGCTGGAGCGGCGATTACATCATCATAAAGATCCACGTTTTCGCCACCGAAGTCGTCCTACACCAAATCGATCATTTTTAATAATAATTCTACAACAAAAGTACCGGCAACAACAATCACTCCCCACCCCAACTACAGATCAATGACACCACAATTCACACAAACAAAACTAGAACCACTTTAATGGAACCTCAAGCACACGGGAATTGATTTTTGGTGTTAAAAATTCACTTACTTGGGCGAAATCTTGATCAATGTCGTCTGCGTACAGATCGATGTCGTTGTCCGCCATCTTCGAAGACGCGGAACTGTAAAAACAACATGGCGGTAATCGGGACGCCGACTGCAGCGCTGCGTGGGCGAAAGCGGCAGCCGCGGCGGGATATTTGAAATCTTGCAACTTCACTTTGACACTTCTTCCTCATTTTTTTACTCTTTCTGATGCCGGTGGTACTGCTCTTGGTACCCTTTTACTATTTTACGAAAATACATATAGATGACACTTGTAATTCTTTTTCAATTTTTTTATTGTTCAATTTAATTTATATTTATTAATTGTAACTGTTATTGTTTTTGTTCTGTCATTCCACCTTTATATAAACTGTTCTTGAGAAAATTTTAAACAAACTTTTAAGTTTATTTTAAAATAAAACGTAGTTTTTTTTACATGAAGCTGTTTTTGTATTTGTAGAAATGCGTTTTATAATGCACAATTGTTAAAAATGGACAATTTTTTTCGCGATTTTATTATTTGGATTAACCGTTGCCTTTATAATCTTTTTGATCGCGGTCCTGAAAGATTGCTAGAGGTACTCAAAGAATCGGAAATCTGAAGGTCGTAGGAAAAAAGATCTATAGATTTGGCGTTAGATTGTTTAAATAAACATGAGATTCTTGGTAACACCAGCTCTGTGGTCTGTGGTAGCTTTCGTAGATAGCGAGCAGGAAATCGCAGGCAAAATTTCCAAATATTTACTTTTTAGAGGCGAATAAAACACAATGTTAAAATCACTTTATTCTATTTGTATAATTTAAACAAAATTATGTTGAACAAGTATTATAAAAACAAAATTACAATTTGATAAATCTAGTACAATGATATTTACATTCATTGAAATATAGACAAATTGTGATTAAAGTCTTAACGCCATGAGTTCAGAGTAAATATATTCAATCCGAGACTAGTTTATCTGTTTACAAGTCATCTCTTTCCATACACCATCTCACTATAAACGGTACTGTTAAGTTTATATAAACATACATTATGGTAATTTTTTCTACGATGACATTGATTGAAATCAAAGAACATGAGTATCGTTGTTTAAATACACACCTAATGGGTGACACAAAAGGCTGGTGGTGTCGTCAATGAACGAAAACGAAAGTGGTGTATTAAAGCAACAACTCAAGTGATGCTGGTCCAGGGCCAATTTGTACTTATGTAACATACATAACATTATATAGACATCTACATACTCTCTAAATTTGGACCACCCTGTGTATCTATTTTTGTTGATAATGAAAGGGAAATAGTTGAATGAAAATAAATAATGAGTAATGGAACACATGGAGGGATGAACTGGGCTTAAGGACTTAGATCTACTAAAATTTGTTCAAATGTACATCTTTCAATAATAGTTACAATAGGTAACTGCGAATCTACTTAAGTAATACTTTGATTCAAGTATATATAAACACATATTCTTTCTATTCTATAATTTCTTAATATACATGAACCATCTTGAAATCAATATAAAAAATAAAACTATCAATTTAAAAAACGTACAGATTTTATTATAAAATACAGACAAACGAAAAGTCGAATTTAATACTGAAATGAAACGTTTTTATTATCCGAGACACCAACAGTAAGTCGTTTTAGCAACAGAGGGGCGAAGTAATCGAATGAGAATACAATTACTGTTGTACATCACTGTTCCGACATATATTTATACAAAAAGTACATTAAAAAATGACCTAGTTGAAATGTTTTTACAAAAGTAAGGGGCGCTCATGTTAAAAATTTGATAATTTACAGCTTCAGCTAATGTCTAAAGATGAGATGATAAAAATAATCTATTCTCATTAAAGTATAAAACAATATAACTATATAAATACGCTAAAAATTATAACAATGAATAATGGATGAGACGATTTTCATCGATAAAACAAACACACAGTCTAGTCTGGCACATGAGTATCGAATTTAACACTGATATCACAACATTACTTATGCAGTTATGCACGTAGTTCCTTGCACTTTTTATTGTATCAATCATGGATATGACAGCTAAAGTACATCCGAGATTTCTTTTACTATTTTTGTATCACCTTTTTACAAAATGCAGCAAGAAGCCGAACAACAACTGCTGTTGCCGCCTTTGCTCTTTTGTCGTTGATCTGCAACACACAACACGTTAACTCATAATAATTATAATCATTTTGAAAACACGCACCTTGAGAATTAGGCTCGGGCAAGTTCTCTCTCGGAACGAGATGCATCACTGTAGTCTTCCCGAATGGCAGTCCTAGAGCTCCTAATGTTACATTACTATGGAGGAAACGACCCTGATAAATAAGTCGGAGTATTTCAGCCTTTGAAACAGCTTCCTGACACCAATCTGAAAAAACACCACCACTTTTAAAATGCGGAGAAAAATGACGACTTCCAATAAAAACATTTTCTGCATTTGTCAGCGACGATTCCGCGCTGCTTTGTTTTTGATAACCCCCATTTACATACTCTGACGGGAACACTGTTTTCCGGAAAAAGTATCCACAAACAGATTTTTCATCGACCTTTTTCAACCAGGAAGAGCCAATTTCTTATTATTTATCGCAAATATTTGTTCTTTGTCATTTCTAAATTAAACAGGGTCCTCGATAACTTTTCATTACGCTCCAGTCGACAAGATAAAAGTCATATCACTGACATAACAACGTTCTGATATCTAAAAATACCAAAAAAACTCAATTTCACAAGCCCCGAAAACGCTGATGACAAATTGTAACACTTATTTATTAAACTTACAAAATTTCAGCTTTCTATCGCTGTTTCTTGCAAAATCTGACCGGTTCGGCGCTTAATCGCCTATATTTGGCATACATTTTATGCGTTAGCTATAAGAAAACACGTTTATTTATGAAGATTTTATGCAGATCGACAGACAAATGGTTTTTATAAGATTGTACAAAAAGCGTCAAGGTTTTCCGCTCGCTAAACGAGGAGAGAAGAGTTGATTGTTGGCTAGTCTTGAAAATTAAAATTTCTAAAATCCGTCTCTGTTGCTTAAAAAATTTAAGATTTGGGACAGATACTCAACAGATCAAAAATAGTAATATGTCCAAATTTCGTTGCTCTGCCATTAAAACTAATAAAATTACAGGTACGAATGAAAAATATTGGAAATTGGCTCGTCCTCAAAATGAAAAATTCTAAAATCCGTCCCTGTTGCTCAAAAAAGATGAAATTTTGGACAAATAGTCGACATGTCAAAAATAAAAATCTGTCCAAATTTCGTTGCCTTGCCATCAAAACTACTAAAATTACATGTGCGAATAAAAAATATGGGACAATTTTGTCTCGTCTTGATAATGAAAAATTCTAAAATCCGTCCCTTTTGCTCAAAAAAGTTGAAATTTGGAACAAATAGTCAATATGTCAAAAATGGTAATATGTCCAAATTTCGTTGCCCTACCATCAAAACTACCAAAATTACATGTCCGAATGGAATCTATTGGATATTTTTGCTCGTCTTAAAAATAAAAATTTCTAAAATTCGTCCCTGTTGTTCAAAAAATTTAAGATTTGGAACAGATAGTCAACAGATCAAAAATAGTAATCTGTCCAAACTTCGTTGCCCTAGCATTAAAACTATTAAATTTACATCCCAATAGGAAATATTAGACATTATTGCCTCGTCTTGAAAAAGAAAATTTCTAAAATCCGTCCCTGTTGCTCAAAAAATTTAAGATTTAGAACAGGAAGTCAACAGATCAATAATAGTAATCTGTCCAAATTTCGTTGCCTTAGCAATAAAACTATTAAATTTACACATCCGAATTGAAAATATTAGACATTATTGCTTCGACTTGAAAATGAAAAATTGTAAAATCCGTTCCTGTTGCTCAAAAAATTTAAGATTTGGAATAGACAGTCAACCGATCCAAAATAGTAATTTGTCCAAATTTCGTTGCCCTAGCATCAAAACTACCAAAATTACATGTGCGAATAAAAAATGTTGGACATTTTTGCCTCCTCTTGAAAATGAAAAATTCTAAAATCCGTCCCTTTTGCTCAAAAAAGTTGAAATTTGGAACAAACAGTCAATATGTCAAAACAGTAATCTGTCCAAATTTCGTTGCCCTACCATCAAAACTATCAAAATTACATGTCCGAATGGAATCTATTGGATATTTTTGCTCGTCTTAAAAATTAAGATTTTTAAAATCCGTCCCTGTTGCTCAAAAAATTTAAGATTTAGAACAAATAGTCAACAGATCAAAAATAGTAATCTGTCCAAATTTCGTTGCCCTAGCAATAAAACTATTAAATTTACCATCCGAATTGAAAATATTAGACATTATTGCCTCGTCTTGAAAATGAAAAATTCTAAAATCCGTCCCTTGTGCTCAAAAAAGTTGAAATTTGGAACAAACAGTCAACATGTCAAAAATACTAATCAGTCCAAATTTCGTTGCCCTACCATCAAAACTACTAAAATTACATGTCCGAATGGAATCTATTGGATATTCTTACTCGTCTTAAAAATAAAAATTTCTAAAATCCGTCCCTGTTGCTCAAAAAATTTTAGATTTAGAACCAATAGTCAACAGATCAAAAATAGTAATCTGTCCAAATTTCGTTGTCCTAGCATTAAAACTACTAAATTTCCATCCCAATACGAAATATTAGACATTATTGCCTCGCCTTGAAAAAGAAAATTTCTAAAATCCGTCCCTGCGTCTCAAAAAAGTTGAAATTTGGAATAAACAGTCAACATGTCAATACTAGTAATCTGTCTAAATTTTGTTGCCCTACCATCAAAACTACCAAAATTACATGTGCGAATGGAAAATATTGGGCCTGTTTAGCTCCTCTTGAAAAAGAAAATTTCTAAAATCCGTCCCTGTTGCTCAAAAGATTTGAGATTTGGAACAGACACTTGACACTTGACCTAGCGTCAATTCTGCCAAAACTACAGGTCAAAGTGGAAACTATTAAAAAAAATTCTTGAAAATAAAAATTAAAAAAAAACTGACATTTTTATTCTTTAAAAACAGCATGTTGGCCCCTCTTCGCTTTTCATGCCAAGATAATTTTGTCTATATTCTATTGAACAGTTTAATTGTTGCGATGCCGAAACTATAAACATTAACATCTGTTGCAGAAACTCAATCCGTTTATTTTTATACACGCAATATTTTAATAACACACTAATACTTAAAAATCCAAGTTTGCTTTTTGCTTTTATTGCACTAGATTTGTTTGCCCGGGAAGATAACTTTAACCGCTTGCGATCATTTTTTCAACCTCCTGAGCGCCACATTATGCAATTCATTGCGTTTTTACCTCGTGTGAATAAACAGCAGTTTCTTGCTCGCACAATAGATAAATTTCAAGCAATTGTTCACATGCAAAGTCGTACCGTTTCGTCAGAGAATAAACGCAACCTGCAACGGATGTTGCTTTTGATGGTATTAAAACTTGCCTTGCCATTGATTGATTTTTCATCCGATTATGATACAAAGTGGGAGCCTGTACGTATCAGTGCGGCATTATTCATTTCTTGTAGGTCTTTGCCTGATTGACGGCAGCTCCGTTTATTGGAAATTCAATCAGTGGCGCATAAATGAGGGCTTTTAACTTTTGATTTTATCGCTCTTTGCCTCCGAACCGTGATTTTGTTTTAACTGTCAAACACAACAATATGAATATTTTTTGACACTTCTTTTGTGGAATACTTTGGCTGCCAACACGAGCGCCGATATTAAATGTGTTTTCTTTGTTAACTCGTTTTAGACGGTTACACTCAATTCCTTGTGAAAGCATTACAATTCGATTTGTTCCATGAAATATCGCTGCGAAGTGAAATAGTTCTTTTTGAAGGTCTAGAAATTCCCTTCACGTAGTAAAGTAATATATCGATAAGCCGCACTCGAAATTAGTCAGTCAATAAGATCAATACTGTAGGAAAATGATGAGTTTTCGAGAATTTTCCCCACAAAACCTGCTGGCTTAAAAAACGAGCGCCGCCCGGAATTAACGACGCCCAAACCTGCATTGTATGTTTTCAAATGAACAACAATAAATAATCCGTTACCTTCTGGCCAGTTGTCGAAGACGTGTTGTGCAATATCACCAGCTGAATCGCTTGGACTGAACAGGAACTCTTTTGTCTTCCCGCTGACGAGGATCAGCCGCAGGTTTATCTGAAACAAAAACCCGGAATAAATGCCACGTGATCCCTTTGTGAGGAGTAAAATGTACACAACACTTGCAAAGTCGAGAGTATCTAGTTATTATATCGATTCGACTTAAATATTCAAACGTCGGAGAAACTAGATGATTACAGAGAAACGAAGTGATTACATGTAGTATTAAATTTCCGGAGACTGGAGGAAGCGATGGGACAATTAATGCACGATTAGGCACGTCTTGAATTTTTAATTGATGATTCAGCTACCGAAAAATGACGGCACAAAGCACACCCTCATCAAGTCAAGTTCGGCGACCTTGGGAGAATCCACCAGGAATTCCCATTTTGGAATTCCTCCTTTATTAAATTAATTTTGATTTTATTTACTTGCTTATGCAGATTGGAGATTAGCGGAAACGGTTTAATCTTCATAACTTCCTGCAAGAAATTATCAGTTTTTACATGCAATAAAAGAAGAATGAAGAGGGCGCAGCAAATAAAGCTCGAACTATGTGACCTGTCCGTTATAATCCGTGCGGAATTTAAAATTCGCGTTTTATTAAAACGGCGAGCGAAGCGAGCGAATCTACAATTCGAGAGCAATCTATAATATTAAAAGCTTTCGATCACCAGTAACATCACATCGAATATTGAACGGAATTCCCGAAAGCTTCGTTCTCAAACATTCAAAATTAAAAACCAACATCAAAAAGCTCGAGTAAAGTTCGACCTTTCCAACCCAAACTCCGGAAGTCATCAAACTTCTACCGCAACAAAAATGATTATTAAACTTATTTCGAATCTTCCCTTGGTGACAAACAATTTCAGCATCGCCCTTCCTCGAAATCCACACGATATACTCGAGAGGATCTTAAAGTAATTTCCGCTGAAGGCTTCTTAAAAATTCATGAGAAATTACTTTAACGGAATAAATATAACCTTCGAACATTTTCCCGTCGCAATTACAAACACTTTAACGGGAGGATAACATGCAAAAACGTTAATTTCTTTTATCGGAAAAACCCGCTCGTTACTTCGATTCCCAGCGAACGAGCTTATTTATTCCCTTCGGTTGTTCGGGCGGAATTTCCTTTCTTTCAGCTCCAGGTAACCCCCGGACCGCAAAACTTCCTAGTAATATCGCTAAAGTAATTCACTAAATCCAATTTGTGTACGGGATCGATAACTTAACGACTTGGATGAGAACAAAGTCGTCCAGTTACCGAACTTTTCCTGCGCATAAATCAGACTTTGTGTCGAGGACATAATCAAGCGGAAAAAACAGAGAGCCTCCCTTATTAGAAACGATAGGTGGAGGTAAAGAGACGTCGATACATTTAATTATTCAGTGAATATTTGAGGCTGGTATCGTACAGCTGCGATGGAAAGTCCGATCGACGGATGATGCAACAGCAGACGTGGATTATGATATCGGAAATAAGTGCGAGGTATTTCAAGGTATACAGGGGGTTTCACTGATAGTCTTTCGACTTCCCAAAGAAATCGTCATTTAGCATCAAAATAAGCGGATTTCTCTACGAATTTTGCAGATTTCGTGAAGACTTCTGCAGTTTTCTCGCGATTTAGCCGTTGAATCTTGATAAAAACTAGTAGTTTGCTAGATTTCAACCTCTATTCTGCGAATCCAACCCAGAAAACGGCCAAAAAAGCAAATTTCTCTATGAATTTTGTAGATTTCGTGAGTTCCGCAGTTTTCTCGCAATTTAAAAGTTGAATCTTAATAAAAAACTAGTAGTTTTCTAAATTTCAAGTTCTACTCTGCGAATCCAACCCAGAAACGGCCAGAATGGACAAAAAAATCGTCATTTAGCATCAAAACAAGCGGATTCTTAAGGTGCGTCCTCACTTGTAACAGAACATCGTAACGTAACCTCGTCGCGTAACATTTTTGTGGTACGCGATGAAGTTACGATATAATGATTTTTGACGCGTATCGCAACATCGCATCGTAACATAGAAGCGAACATTATGCCGTTCCGATTTCTTCAGTTAATATCGTCCACTGCATCAAGATGGATGTTGCTGCTGCGGCTTACATTGTTATTCATCATTTAATAATGAAGAAAAAAAAACCTAGACAACGACGATATTGGCAGAATCGCTTATTTTACAGTAGAACTGCATATGGTGGAAAAGAGTTACTGTTGGACTTGAAATTTCAAGCAGTTAGTAGCTTATATAAAAACTTTACGAGAATGTTACGAAAGTTACGCATTGATGTTGCACATGCCGTCCACACGTGTAACCAACACTCCATCATGGTCGCGTAACATTCCTTTGATGTGACGCTGAAAAACCGACAAGCGATGGAACGCTCCGATGTTACGATGTTACGGTGTTGCGTTGTTACGGAGTACCCGTCCACATTGATACGCGGCGATGTTACGTTACGATGTTCTGTTACAAGTGAGGACGCACCTTTAAGTTGCATCAAATTACGTGCCGCCGGTAAATGCAGATGAAAGGAAAGAATGAGAATATAAAAAAGTGTAATAAAGAGAAAACCTCAAATTGTCGAAACGGCAAACTTTTGAAATGTGTAATTTACCGTTTTAATAATAAAGAAAACAAGACTGCCAATTCAAAATAATTTGATTTAGTGTTTTTCCTCCCCTGCGCTACTGCTTCTCATTGGTCAACTTGAAGGTCTTCCAGTTCTTAAACGGAAGATGTTAGGACAAAATTAACTCGTTTACCACTTCGCGGATTGCCGTCTATTTACGTCCATTCGTATATTCAGCCAGCAAAAAGTCCAAATATCTAAATAAATAAGCAATCCCAAGAAACCAAGAGACAACAAAACGAAGGATTCGCAGAAAATATTATCAGCCGCTGGGGTTATCTAAACAGATACATGTGTGAAAAATCGATGGATATTGCAGTGTTAAGTCGACTTAAACGATTAAACAAATATAGACGTAAATTAGTGTTACATTTAACAACAGTAAATAATTCCGAGACTGAAACAACACCGTTTAATGCGCGTTTTACGAGTAGTTATCTTGAATGGCAGTTTTATATTTAAGCAAACGTTTAATTAAATGTGCCATCATGGTTGCATAAAAAGAAAAACGCAAATGAGATGTTCGGTGCGAGAAATAACTGAAAAGTTGAAAGCCAACCAAATGTGAACGTACGTCGGCTTCTTGCTCAAAATATTAGAGATGTTTAGCTCCCCTTGAAAATAAAAATTTCTAAAATCCGTCCCTGTTGTTCAAAAAATTTGAGATTTGCGACAGACAGTCAACAGGTCAAAAATGGTAATCTGTCCAAATTTCGTTGCCCTAGCATCAAAACTGTTAAAATTACAGGTTCTAAAAGAGAAAATATTGGACATTTTTGGTCGTCTTGAAAAGGAAAAATTAAAAAATCCGTCCCTGTTGCTCAAAAAATTAAATTTGGAACTGACAGTCAACATATCAAAAATAGTAATCTGTAAAAATTTTGTTGCCCTAGCATTAAAAGTACGAAAATTACACGTCCGAATGGAAAATACTGGACATTTTTGACTCGTCTTAAAAATAAAAATTTCAAAAATCCGTCCCTGTGACCCAAAAACTTTGGAATTTAAGACAAACCATAAACAAGTCAGAGCTAGTAATGTCTCCAAATTTCGTTGCCCCGCATCAAAACTACCAAAATTACACGTCCAAATGGAAAATATTGGAAATTCTTGACTCGTCTTCAAAATGAAAAATTCTAAAATCCGTCCCTGTTGCTCAAAAAATTTAAAATTTGGAACAAATAGTCAGCATGAAAAACATAGTAATATGTCCAAATTTCTTTATCCTACCATCAAAACTACCAAAATTACACGTCCGAATGGAAAATATTGAACATTTTTGGTTCGTCTTGAAAATGAAACTTTTTAAAATCCGTCTCTGCTACTAAAAAAATTTGAAATTTGGGACAAACAGTCAACATGTCAAAAATAGTAATCTGGCCAAATTTCGTTGCCCTAAGATCAAAACTACCAAAATTACAAGTACGAAACAAAAATACTGAAAATTTTTGGCTCGTCCTCAAACTGAAAAATTCTAAAATCCGTCCCTGTTGCTTAAAAAAGTTGAAATTTGGAACTAATAGTCAACATGAGAAAAATAGTAATATGTCCAAATTTCGTTACCCTACCATCAAAACTATAAAAATTACACGTCCTAATGGAAAATATTGAACATTTTTGGTTCGTCTTGAAAATGAAACTTTTTAAAATCCGTCCCTGCTACTCAAAAAATTTGAAATTTGGGACAAACAGTCAACATGTCAAAAATAGTAATCTGGCCAAATTTCGTTGCCCTAACATCAAAACTACCAAAATTACAAGTACGAAACAAAAATACTGGAAATTTTTGGCTCGTCCTCAAACTGAAAAATTCTAAAATCCGTCCCTGTTGCTTAAAAAAGTTGAAATTTGGAACAAATAGTCAACATGTCAAAAATAAATTACATGTTGAAATGGAAAATATTGGACATTTTTGGCTCGTCTTGAAACTAAAAATTTCTACAATCCGTTCCTGTTGTTCAAAAAAATTGAGATTTGAGACAGACAGTCAACAGGTCAAAAATAGTAATCTGCCGAAAATTCGTTGCCCTAGCATCAAAACTACCAAAATTACATGTCCGAATGGAAAATATTGGACATTTTTGACTCGTCGTGAACATGAAAAGTTCTAAAATCCGTCCCTATTGCTCAAAAAAATTAAGATTTAGAACACTCAGTCAACAGATCAAAGATAGTAATCTGTCCAAATTTCGTTGTTCTACCATCAAAACTACCAAACTTACAAGTTCGAATGGAAAATATTGAACAATTTTGCCTCGTTTTAAAAATGAAAAATTCGAAAATCCGTCCCTGTTGCCCAAAAAATTTAAGATTTCGAACAGTTAGTCAACAGATCAAAAGTAGTAATCTGCCCAAATTTCGTTACCCTAGCATTAAAACTATTAAATTTACACATCCGAATAGAAAATATTAGACATTCTTGGCTTTTCGTGAAAATGAAAATTTCTAATTGAGATTTGGGGCAGTCAGTCAACATATCAAAAATAATAATCTGTCCAAATTTTGTTGGGTTGTTTTACGAGTAGTTATCTAGTTTTATATTTAAGCAAACGTTTAATTAAATGTGCCATAATGGTTGCATACAAAAAAAAACGCGAAAGAGACTTTCAGTGCAACAAAAACAGTTGAAAGCCAACCAAAAGTGAACGTACGTCGGCTTCTTGCTCAAATCTCGCGAAAATTTAGTTTTCATTGGTCAAAACTGGGGCGGTGGTGCTAATTCCGACACGAATTTCATCTGAAAGCCACTGCGAACCAACTTCTCCAGTCGGAAAAGAAGTGTGGACTAAATATTTCGTAATTCATCTAAAAGTATTTCCCTTTGAGAAGATTCGAAAAAAGGATTCTCCTTTATGTCCATATAAAAGCGTCCGCCCCGAATGAATGAAAAATCAAATCCGAGCCTCTCGCCGGTTTAATTCCAAGTTATTTAGTCCGCAATTAAAGGCGCGTTCTTGCCGCGCCGGGTGATTGTATACCGTCAGGGTAAAAACAATTTAATTTCTAGGTGAGCGCTATATACGAAAGACCGTATTAAAGGCTTGACCTAACGGGTTAAAACGCCCACGACTTGTGAAATTGTGGGAAGACTCCGACTGGTATTATGCTCTCGGAGATCTGTTACCACACCGCATGGTCTAGTCATTACCCATTAAGCCACAAAAAAGGAATTTTAATTAGCTCTTTCCGAACGTTCTATCAAAACCGAACTAGCACCATTTATCCGCGTATTTCCGCATTGTTTGCTCACAGACTTTCGTAAACAACGCCCTCGGACGCGTGTCTGTGCGGCGTTTTAATGCGGGAGTGATTTGCATGGACACAACGAAAAATATTTATCGTTTAGTTTGTATTGGTATTCTTCGGTGAGGTCACGCGAACCTGTTCAAAATAAGCGTTCGAACCGTGCCCTGGAAGCACGACTTAAATTGCCGGCTCTTGCCGCAATTTGCAAATTATAGTATTGCCGACAAAATAATACAACGTGTTCCAGATTTTATACAACCAAATTGATAACAACTGCACCGGAAGACGCTCATTCATCGAATTTCGCCGTTCAAAAGAACAAAGTTCCACCAAGAAATTACCGTTCGGTATTGTCGTCGCAATTTCCCATATTTCTTTATATAAACTGTCCCATATTTTGCGCCGCCCATAAAATATAATTATTGCTTTCGTCGCTACCAAAGCCCCGAAAGCGAATCATCAAATCTTGATCTACTTTAAGTTATCCTTGATCTAAAACGAAGAAATATCGAGGAAATATAATCACAGAACCGAAAGTTTTTTATTTGATCGATCTTTTGGTATTTTTAAACGGTTCCTAACCTTGTCCTCTTCATTGATGTTTAACGCACAAAGAAAAACACAAAAATACGTATAAAAGAGAGCGTCAATCTAAATTTAAACGGTTATTTTCGCGTCTCGCGTACATATGTCACACATTGGTTAAGAGAAACCTTCAAAGAAAGCAGGTCATGTCAAATTTTCGCGTTCAGTGCCGAAACGGCAATGTCGCCTTTCTGTCAAGTGACAGAACGATAAATTTGCGAAGAGCTGTCGCGTTTGTCGCTAGTCAATAAACATTTTAATTAAATTAGTTGGCATACATCCTCCGCAGGATAATACAACCGATTTTCAGAGTGAGTCAAGTCTTTTGTAACAAATAACTATTTTATATTTTTGAAAAGATGAATGTATAGTTCGCACAGTGAGAGTTTGATGGACAGAAAAGTCACTAAATCTATATTTCATACCAATTGATAGTGTGGCCCCCATTGTGTTAAAGCCTATATACACATTGAGCAGTGTATTGTACTATGCTAGCACATTTTGGAAAAGTTGGTATTACTTGCAACGTAATGACGTAATATCCATTCGCAAAACATAAAAGTTACTATGGTTGGCAATAAAAAATAACCCTAAACGGAACAGTTGGTGAAATTGGTAACCAAATGGATATTTGACAATTATAATGCCAAAATTTCAAAATGAAATCTTTAATTTTAACTCACTCTGCAAGAAAGCGTAAGAAATAGATAATTTCTGCATTGGGAAGTTTCAACAAGACACTAAGAAGTTCTCTAAGGTAAACTAAAATTAAACAAACTGAACTGACATTGACAACAAACTTCAAAGTACAGTCCCATGAAATGATGATTGAAATGGACACTCTGATTTTACAGAAATCAAAGGTAACTTGACTTTTATCTTTTGTGAACTGATATTAGAGGGGGATGACGTAGTCAAAGGTTTAATTATTGACATTTTCTGGTTTTCAAAAAGTGTATTGTAAGCGGATGAAAATGTTTGCGCCAACGTTAAAAAAAGCAATTTCGACTTCATTTGCTCTGTACCAATGTGTAAGTTGACATTTAAGGTTTCACTAGAGGGTCTTTACTTTGTTTAAAATTTTAGAGCATGAATAGGATGAGGAATATTGTCTGGCCACCATGAACTTCACTCTTCTGTAAGTTTCACTATTCAAGAAAGGTAGACCTAATGTTTGGTGTATTTCAGGCCACATTCAATTTCTTTCTTTTTGATAGTTTGGTTATTGCAAAGTCTGTTTGGTGTACATTTGCGATATCGTTAAAAAAAGTGATCACTTTTGTAAAGGAAAACATTTTTGGAATCGTCTAATTGCTGCAAATCTTAAAAATGCGCCATTAAAGGGACACAACTTTGTTAAACTTCTTTGCAATGGGAAGTTTTGTGCTGACAACCGCACCTCAGAGTGAATCCCATGGTCATAATTTGACGACATTTTATTTCCTACACTAAAACAACATGAAATTTTTGATATGTGAGGTATAGACGTATTCAAATTCAGCAATTCAAAATCTTCGATGGTTGCGGTAGTTAGAATTTACCTAAATACGAATTGAACACTTTATAGTTGACTATGTAAACATTAAAAGCTTTGCTAAATTCTCCATGTGTTTCACTTTTAACCAGTTCTTCTAATAAGTTAACAACTTAAATATTTCAGTCATACGAAAACGGGCCACGCAAATTTTATAATTTCATTGTCAACAACTAGAAAAAGAATCTACTTCTTTGAAAACTTCAAATTTCCGTAAATACGGAAGCCAATTGTCAATGTTTAGAAGTGATGACGTTTCTGTCAAAGTGCTGTCAGACAAGGTCGTCAACTTTTGGTGTATAAAAATGTCCCTATGAAGTACATTCCTCCACACAATTTTTTGGGATACTTCCAAATTTCGGGCCAAGTTTGACATTTGGACCTCACTATCAATTGATATGAAGTATACGCAATAAAAAGTGTACCATACGCGCTAAATTTAAATTAACAAAATAACCCCAGTTACTGACAACTCTGTCAACCCATGTCGCGTAGGAATTTAGTGTTTTTAGTGTATTTTGTAGCATAATTTGCTGCCAACCAATATGTCAACTGTCGAAATCTCCCAATCTCTCACCGGATATACTATATTAGCGATTCACGTTCGGTAGAAGTAACTAATAGATACTTTTGGGTCGTTACGTTGAATTTCTGAAATAACTAGGAATTAAACATTGGCATCATTGTCTATCAAATAAATTTGTCATTCAAATTTGACAATATAACGAGATGGAATCAACTATTACAAGACAAGCGGTTTCAAAAGGAAGAACACAGGATCGGAAAGAACAAAGTCAGAAATTTATGGCTAAAATCAATTTCGCAAAGCGCACCAAACAACTGAAAAAACTTTATTTCACACTGCGAAAAATTAATTAAGCAAGACTGGTCAGCACTCATGGGAGACGCAACTGTAGACAGTATTCCATCAGTCATTATAACACTAACAAAAACAAAGTCAGATTCAGAAGATGAAATCGATGAACTAGTTTTGAATCTGATTCGGAGCTCTGATGATTTTCTTCTTTTTCGTTTGGAAAATAAATATTTACCTTCAATGACAAACCAAAAATTGTCATTTGGATGACATCTATTTTACAAGACATTACCCTAGAACAATTATAACCTTAGTTACACAGCTCAAAAATAAAAGTTACTAAATTTGAACGTGAATCTTTATTATGTTTGAATAACATGCATATCTTAAAATTATTTTCAGTTGGCAGAAGTGCACCATTTTTGCAGGGCTGCATTCATCATTTTTTCTTTAAATGCAACCTACCACTGTTAGTGGAGGATTTTGATGAGTTATTTAGTTATTAAAACTATCAACTTTTAAATTTTTGGTCGTGGCGTTGTCAAGTTATGATTTTTTTTCCGAAAATTCTTGAAGTTGAAGTGTCTGATTTAAAAATTGACAGCACCATTGCCTTCCGAGATATGAAGATAAAACTTCAACGTTCAATAACTAAACTATGCATTTTGTCTTGATTTGACCAGAAATTAATTTTATACTTAAATGTAAAAAAAAATTACAAATAGCCAGAACTTGATTTTTTTTTAATTTTTAAAGGGGTTCTGGTCAAATAACTTCGCAAACAATAATTTATAATAAAAAAAACAGGTTTATAAGCAAAAAATGTTGGTGGATTCAACGTAAATATTTTTTTCTATTTATTTACCAAAGATTGCACGCTTTTAGGTATTTATTTCGAAGATATTACGCATTTTGTAAAACAATTAATATTTAAACAAATGTAAACGATTACAATTTGTCAAGTTAGCGCCCTTTATATTGACATATCAAATGTTCAAACCAATTTTTGTGACATTCTATGAAGATTTAGGAGTATAAATTATGAAAAAACATGGTTAAAAACCTGTTTTTTGCTTTAATTACGATACAAAAAACTGAAACCAAGTTATAACATAGCATCCTCCCTACAAAATAAAAAAATACCCAGTTTGATGTATAACAAGTTGATATTATTTGAAAAAAAGTGGCAAAAAAAGCGAAAAAATCTTAAGAATGATATACAGGGTCCGGCAACACTTGTGTCCACCCCCAAAATCGTCTTTAATTTTAAATACAAAATTTTGAAAATTTGCATACGCTCACAGTTGACGAAGCTCTAGAAGCTGACAAAAAAATTTGTTTTTTATCACGGTTTGTTTAGCGTCGCGACGCCTAAGAATTATAATTTTTAGCGATTTTTGAGTTTTTGCGGAAATATTCGCGAATTCAAATTTTTTTCGACATAACTGTAACACAAATATTTGAGTTTTTGTTTTAAATCAAATACAAATTGTGATTAAAATTTGCGAAAAAAAAACGCTGCTTTATCAAGTTAGGGGTCGATTTCAAGTGTGACTTGCGTTACTGCAAATCCCATTTGCAACATAGCAACGCCAATCACATTGCTCATACCTTGGCAACGGTTGCAAATTTGCGTTAACGCAGTGACTTGAAATCGATCCGTTAGTTTCCAAATTATGACGGCGCAGTGGCAAACTACGTTTACACCAAAATTTCACAAGTCACTACATTCACTCTTATAAAGGTTAATTTTGATTAACACGGACATGTTGCACTTTATGGACACCAGAAATCGTTAATTAACATCGACAAAGCGACAATTTCACCAAGTAAGACTTTTGTTACAATCTAAAGCGAGCCAAAGAATAGATGTCATTTGTGACACAAGATGTTGACAGATGGGTGTAAACATAGTTCCCAATTTTGACGTAATGAAATTGAAAACTAACTTGATAAAACAGCATTTTTTTCTCAAATTTTGAAGACAATTTGCACTGAATCTAAAATAACAACTGAGATATTTTTAACACATTTATATTGAAAAAAAAAATAAATTAGGGGTTGATATCACAAATCCTCACGATTACCTAAAAATTACATTTTTAAGGCGTCGCGACGCCAAAACTATCAGTGATAAAAAACAAATGTTTGCGTCAGCTTCTAGAGCTTTGTTAACTGTGAGCGTATGCAAATTTTCAAAATTTCATCGTTAAAATTAAAGGTGATTTTGGGGGTGGACACAAGTGTTGCCGGACCCTGTATAATGTGTGTCAATGTAACTGTTAAAAATCTTTTTTTTCCAATAAAAACACACTTAAAAGAATTCTCAAGAAGCAAAAAGCCCTCAAGAAAACCTAACCAGTTTTAATGTCTTGATGAACTTTTCATCATTTCAATTTTATGCTGAAATAAAGCGTTTCTGCAAATTTCATCAAAATCTGCTTACTGCTTTTCGGTATTGCTTTTTTACGGAAATTCGATAGAATGTAAATTCATCAACTTTTAAAATGGCGATATCTTAGGAATGGTGATTTTTAGGAAAAAAAGTATAAGAACCATTTTTGTAGACAATATTATGATCCCTATATTTTTGATAAAACTTACCATTTTCAAGATAAAGCCAAAACAACGAAAATTTTGGCTGTTGACATTGAATAACTTTTTTAGAACACATAGGATCTATGAGGACTTTTGGTACTTTAATTCTACAGGTGTACCCAAGGTCTCTACCAAAATGCAACTCTATCGAAATTTTCGTCATTTGAAATGTCTATTTTGACCGGACTAAAACAATTTTCGGAAAAAAATCATAACTTGACAACGCCACAATCAAAAATATAAAAATTGATAGTTTTGAATAGCTTATTAAATAACTCATCAAAATCCTCCACTAAAAGTGGTAGGTTGCATTTAAAGAAAAAAAGTTGAATGCGGCCCTCAAGAGTAGTGCACTTCAAGTCAACTGAAATTACTTTTAAGATATGCATTTTATGCATGCAAACACATACATTGATCTTTTTAAAAATATAAAATAGTTTTTTATAAAAGCGTCACAGAAGGACTAATCAAGCTTGACTCACCCTGTATACTAGTTCATTGAATTTTTTATCAACGGTGTTTCAAACAAACGCTCATTTTTCCTTTGTGTGCGTGCGCTAAATATCCGCTTTCCGTGCTTATATCATTATAACTACACCATGTATGAAACTGATAACTTTTCTAGGGAAAATACGGGGAATTTTCAGACTTGCTGCATTCCCGAAGTGTTGACGCATTTTCTGGGAAAATCGTCCTCCCGGACGGAGCATCATCGGTTTGTACTTGGCACCTTTCAGACAAGTTCGCGTGTCAAAAATAGCTCGGTTTGTTTACTGTTATTAACCTTTACACTGCTCGGCCCGGAAAAATCCGCAAAATAATATTTCGCTCAAACTGCTCCGAACGGATATATTCGCATTGATTAAGAAGTGGTCAACTGCTCAAAACATAATTTTTTGAAGACACAAATATGGTTATCTACCTCTTAGAAATACACAGTCACAATAGCTTTCATTTTTTTAAATACATTTTTTTTTACCGTTCCCTGCTCAGAACGTATATATCCGTCTACGACTAAAATTCATTTGAAATCTATTCCATGCATCTTTTTATCCACGCAGTTTAAAAGTAGATACGAACTAAGGGCCAGGTAATATCACCATAATAATCAGCTCTCATCTCAATGTTACCTTGTTTAATATATTGACGTTGTGGAAAATTAAAATCTCTATGAACATTTGTAAAACTAGTTAATCGGTCAAGTGCTCAAGACGTTAATATACGCCAAGGCAAAACACCGATCAACTGCTCGGAACGTATATTGTCGCAGGAGCTGACAAACCGCGCACAGTTAAAAAAATTTTCAAAAAACATTGCGCAGTGAAAAGGTTAAATATTTAATAATAACAAAAATGTGAGTTTTTTGTCGTTTTCCGGGCGTAATTTCCGTTCTCGAATCGTAGAAAAAATAAAATTTACCTGGGAAACAAGCGGCAATGCCACCGATAAATTCCAATACACAATGATCCAAGCGCGAACGACGAAATATGTCAAGTTCTTGGGGTGAAATTCAATACAATTAATCTCCCTCGCTTTAAAGGCGAGGGGTTGCGCCCCCCAACATAGGGGATCCCGTTAACGACAACCACCACTGACGCGTTAATCTCCCGTCGAAATAAAGACAAGCAAATTGAGCAAGCGATATGTTAATTAAAAAGCGTTTCGTTCTCCTCTTTTCCACTTCTTTCTCCTTTTGGTAATGTGACGATCAAACCTGGAACAAAGACGGGGAGTTTGCTTTTCTTATGTTTGGATCGGTTGACGACCACGGCTTTGCTGACATGAATAAGAGACCGGAGTATCAACGAAATGAGTCCTGGAGAGCGAAAAGGCAAAGGGGCGTATATGACACAAGGAACCTAGTTCTGGGTCAGAGGGGAGGAGTCCCCGGCGGCGGATCGATAACCGGGCAAAGCGCGTTGCACTTATCAAGTGAAGTTTATGTCCTCTCTTGAAAATGATTCCTGCTGGATTGCACGGGTCAGCTGGTTATATGCACGAGTTGTCTCAAAAAGCTGCAGGACTTTTTCATTTCAGCGGTCGCTGACACTCTTTCCTATCGTAATTTCTCTTTATCGTTGCTTCCCTTTTATCGTGGCGTGCATCTGCGGCTAATAACCCATATATGGGGTTTCCGCCTGTCTTCTCCATTGTTATACGTGGAGATACTTTTTCTTACCCTTCGACCGACAAACCTCCAATTAATAATAACATTATCGAATTTTATTGGGATTATTATTATCATTCGTGTTGATATCACCTCCAATCTTTACGACAGCGGGGTGTCATTGACAGAAGTATAAATCCAACTGTTAATGACTCATCCCTATCTCATGTACCTCGTAAAATGACAAATTTTAAGTGTTTCTGCCATAAGGGCCAAAAGCATCGATCGTTCACAAACGGCGCAGGTTTTAATAACATGTTTATATGTGTCGTTCGAAAACAAATTAAAAATCTCCTCTGTAACCATCAATCCCATTCCTGGGAATATTGGAAATTGACAAACACACCGAAATGCACCTATAGCCGTCCTGTTAATCGTTGAAATATTGATGTTGCCGCGATCGTAAATCCTTCGTACACACGTTTGTTTATTTTCACCACCGGTGTGTAATTAAAATTATTTCAATTTGATATCACGATATGTAATTGTAATAACACATTCGGCATTCGTGTTAGATGTAGGTTAACCAATAGTTGCCGCGAAACTACATTATTTGCATGAATGGAGATGAAAGGGTCATGAATCAAACGTTCAGTGTTTAATGTCTTGCACTTGAATTGTCGAACATAATTTGTGATTTGAATGAGATCAATGACACGATGATTCGTTCTTAAAGTGGCAGAGATTCAGAGAGAGTGTTAAGTTTTGGGAGTGTTTGATGCGTCTTGAGAAGGTCAAGACCTAGACCTGGCAGGGTAAATGAAGCAGTCTCTTAGAAATCCTGAAAAATATTGGAATATCCCGAAATGTCCTACAGAATGGCAGAAAATCTAATCCTGATTCCCAAAGAATCTCTAAGAACTGCAAAAACTCATTAACAAAGTTGAGAATCTAAAATGATCTGAAAAGATATTAGAGAGAAAGTAAAGAATATAATGAATGGGATGCATGCCAAAAATCCGATTGTCCTAAAAAAATTGAAAGAATCAATGAACAAATTCTGAAGTTTCATATCATAAATTGGCCTAGAAAATCAAAAGAAACCAAATAATTTTCAATACGAATAAAAAAAAATCGTGGGAAAAATATTCGCAAAATTCTACAAACTCTAATAGAATCTCAAAAAATCTTATAAAATTCAGAGAATCGTAAATAACCTTAGAGAGAACCCAAAAAAATAAAGTAAAGAACGAAACTGAAGAAAAGCTAAGAATGTTTGGGGAGTCAAGAGAATTTCTGGAAGCTAAAAAATCTCATGAAAATCACAGATTATCCTAAATAACCCTAGAAAATGTATAAATAATAAAACCAAAGAATTCAATGAATTAGACTCATTCCGAGAATCCTAGAAAATCCCATAGAACGCTGAAGAATCTCAGGAAATTCCAAAGGATTCTAATAAGATTTTCAAGGTCCCAAAATCTCCTGTCACAAAGAATATAATAAATACAAATTTTTAAATTTTTTAAAAAAGCACAAAATTTCAGGGTACCTATCCTAAAAAGCCTCAGAGGATTTTAAATAATTTGAGAACCTTTGTGACTTCATGAACTAAATCCTAAAGAACCCTGCAAAACCTGAGAGAATCTCTGAAAGCTAGAAAATCTTATAAAAAATCCCAGATAATCGTAAAATTCTAGAGAACGTATGGCAGAATCCCCAAAAATCTTAGAAAAAACAAAAAAAATTCTAATGTCTCATTGTAAATTGTTGACTCAAAAAAATCCACATAAAGGTAGAAATATACAAAAAATCGTAAAAAATTCTTCAAAAATCTTCGAGACAATTCCACAGCAGTCCCAAAAACTTTCCTAAAATCTCCTCGATTCTTAAGCATTTCTAAATAATCCTTAAGCAAAGTCAAAAAAGTTAATTTGTAAACTAAAGAAATCTCAAGAGTCCCAGAAAAACCCTGGAAACTAAAAAATCCTTGCGAATCCCAAATAATCTTAAAAAAAGTCAGAAAATTCGTAGGGATAATCGAAAATCTCAGGAAATCCCAACAGATCCTCAAAAGTTCTAAAAAATTTATCCCACTGGACTAAATTTCGAAAATTTTTAACGACGAACAAAAACCGAGAAATGTAAAAGAACTGAAAGAATTCCAGAAAATCTAAAAATTCTGAGGAATCTAAAAAACCTGACGAATTGCCCAAAATCCCTGGAAACCTAAAATCTTCAAAACTGGAAAATCTGGCCTTAAACTTCAACAAAAATTCAAAATTATTAAAGAAAAAAACGCAAATTTTGAAATTTTTTCTTATAGTGAGCGTAAAATTTTCAAATTCAAGACTGCAAAATCAATAATTGGTCTACGGCCTTGAAATTTATGAAAAATGTGGCTTTAGACTTGCCTGTTAAGTCAACGAAAATTTAAAATTTTCTATTAAAAAAAAACTCAATTTCAATTAAAACCGCACAAAACAACAGAAATGGATTTCTATTGAATGGAAATGACAAAATATGTGCTTAATTATAAAATTTCAGTCCAAAAGAGACGAATTAAAAACAAAACAAGAGAGGATGTAAATAAGATAATCCAATAAATAAAAAAATAAAAACATAATAAATAGAAGGAAAACTAGACAATTCAGGCAATTACGGAAATTCCAAGCTTACAATAAAAAATGTAAACATTAAAGTAAAAAGCAAGAGATTATAAAATATTTATTTATCATGTCTCATTTTGGCATTTGTTTCGTAATTTAGACAGTCTAAAAACTAATAACACGAAATAACCCAAATACCGTTAAATTTAGATTAATTTTTTGCGCGCCGGATTATTTCTCCATCAAAACGAATTTACCCAAAATTACAATTTCACTCACCCCACAAAACGAAACTGCAATTGGATCTTACCTGAAACAAAAAATAAATAAATTTAGATATGATTTAATATTCAATATTTATTGAAATTTGCGTCGTTTTTTGTGTCACATTTGCAGTAATGCTTAAAGAAACACTAAACGTATGAAAATCGATCCTGTCGAAGCTGTGAATGGAGACATCGGGTGATCCATCAAACTTTACGACAAGCATTGTCAAAACAGAAATACACAAAAACGCCACTAATGACCTGACATTGACAATAAAAGGGTCAAGAGCCCAAATAAGAAACTTGTCTAAGGTCTCAGCGGTTACATAACGAAATTATCGCTCATTTTAGAGAAATCCAATGAAAATTTTAGAAAGTGGTTGGTTGCGTTTTCCTCGCCGTCATTTCATTCCATTAGGTTTATCAATTTTTCCGAAACAAAGCGGAATTCCACACATACGCGCTCGAGATCGGTAGAATCGATTGAACGTACATATTCCGTTCATTTCAGGAACTTCCTCTTGTTGTGAATGCCTCTTTATTATATTTGGAGTCGAGCGTGGAAAAAAGGACAAGCTTGATCCTGAAACAGCGCTCGCCCTGGTTTTTAACTCAATAAAAAGCCTAAAAGTCTACGCACGGGGTCTGGAACCGAAAGGTTTAAGTTAATTCAACATGATGTATTGCGTTCTTTTCATATGTTGGCGGAGAAAAGAGTTTTTGCTCTTATTCTTGGCGTTGTTACCGCGTCCCACTTCGAAACTGTTAATCTCAAGACGATCAACAGTTACTTCTGTCGACTATAAACCTAGAAAATAAATAGTGGTCGACGGTTCATCATCCACGCTCTGGTGCGGCCAACATGTCGCAACTATAAATTACCAAGAGGAGGCGTAGACAGCTGATAATTAATGATCGGTGATAATTACAGTACGTCGCCGTGTCTTTTTTCCGAAAAGAAATCGCGCCCTGAAATCTAACATCGAGTATTTAGCAGATGCTTTCCGAGGAGCAAAGTGGGCTTTTGTGAGGACATAAATAACTTAGGGCGACCGCGCTTACACTCTCGCCCACAAGACCACACCTATGAAGAAACCCTAAAATCACGTATCGAAAGAAAACCACATCTGGTTCGAATATCTCAACACCCTCCAGCATAAATTCTATTCCAGCTTCTCTATTCCTTTTCACTGTGGAAGAAGAGACGACGAAAAAACGTGTCTCGTAACTCTTTTTGAGATGCGACACCGAGATAAAATTACCCCGAGGAAATTTTACGGAATTAAATCCGGAGGACGACTCCCATAATCAGCAGCCGGCCCCTCCCAAATTCCGGGAGTTGAAAAGTGCAAATCGCAGGTAAATAATTATGTCCAAGGAATGTCGGTCCCGCGCCATCGCCCGGATTCCAAGAAGGACGGCGTCAAATCAAAAAAACGTGGAATTCAAAGTCCCTCAGTTTTCCCCCATCTTCTTAAACCCTCTCTTCCGGCGACGATCCAACATAGTCGTTTAAATCCTGACAGGATACAAGACGCGACATGCAAACAACATTTTAAACTTAGGCCTGCTATCCGAACATAATGAGCTTAGGATTATCAACATCGTCGATTTTCTCCCGACGTTGCAATCCAAACAAAAACGAAATTAAAGACGACGAACGCGTCCCATCATCATCGGCGTCACGAGTTTTTGTCGCACATAATCCTCCCCCAGGTGAAGGCTTTGGAAGCCGATGTTTTCTATGAATACTAACGAGAGAAACCGAATCCGCCACCGCCGAAGTAATTAGTTCCGACAAGATTACATTTAGATTGTGTCAAAGGCAGATTGTGAGTAAATATATTCCGGACGAGATAAACGCGGACAAAATGTTTTACGCAACTTTATGGCTGCATATATACCTATAAACGTCACCAATCAGTGGAACGTCGCCAGTTCCAGAAGCTGTTAACTGCTCCCGAAGCGGTAATTTTTGAAGAGTGAAATAATTTTCAAGGTACTTCGGGAGGTTTATAATTATTACTCACCGAAGGCCAATATGGCGAAGGTGCTTTTAACAAAATCATGATCTCATCAAAATCTGGTTCAAAGCAGAGAATGAATAGAATCTGAAGAAAATTGAAAAATGTAAATAAATTAAGAGAGTTTTAGTTTTAAATTTTGAGATCCTTTCATTTTTTATCTCTTTATTAATTATTTGTATATTTAGTCTAAAGAAAAAGAAGAAGCAAAAAGACGAAACATCAAAGAAATACAGAAAATAAAGGAAAAGATTTTAAAAACTCAAGAAATAGAAATAGTTTAAAAAAACAAAATAATTCAAGGAATTAAAACAAACTAAAAATTCAAACATCGAGAAAACCACAAAAGTCGAAAGAATAAAAAAAAAATTGCAAAACCCAAGAAATAGAAAGAATCCAAAAAAAGCAACAAATTTAAAAAATAAAAGAACTTAAAAAAAGCAAAAATCTATTAGATCAAAAGATCCCAAAAAATCGAAAGAACCAGAAGAGTCAAAAAATAACTCAAAAAATTTACAGAATACGAGATATCAAAAGAATTAAAAAAAAGGATTAAGGAAACATAAATCAAAGAACAGCAATAATACAAAGAACACAAAATATAAAGGAGCACAAAGAATGCAAATACCATAGTCCAATGATATTAAAAAATAAAAAACTTTCTGCGTAACTTCGGTTTCTCAAAAAAAACAGCTTTGGTTGCTTAAAATGAATTCTTTCAATCGTAAAATGAAAGAAAATTAAAAAATCTAAATAATCCAAAAAATCCAAGAAATGGACAAAGTGTAAAATTATACAGTATGTCCCCGGATTGAGTTCACAAGAGGGAAGTTTATTTTCCATTTTACAAAAAAATGTCAAAGGAATAACACTCATTGCTTATTTCAAAACATATAAATTAAAATTTCAAAATTATTAGTTTCTACTCTTAAAATTAATTTTTTCATTATTTTTATTTATTAAATTTTTAAATAATAGCAGGCTATGGATTCACAATAACAAATAATGCGTAAAAGATCAAAGAAAAATTTACCCAATAATGTGTAAGCATTAAAAAATTCGAAAAAAAATGCAATTGCATCCTTAACAATAATTGAAAAAATTCGAAACAGTCTTAAAGAATTACGAGTTAGAATTGAACTATGTGCTAAAACAGGTAATGGGTCAATCAAATAGTGGAAATTGGTTGAGTTAAGGAACAAATTTCATTCCTTTGACATTTTTTGCAGAATTAAAAATAAAAAAGTTCTTCGTTATTTTTTGTTTTTTCCGATTTTAAGAACACAGCTTGATAATATTAAAGTTTTAATTAAAGATTTATTTATTTTAAATTAAGCAAAAAATATTATTCCTTTGTCATTTTTTTGTAAAATAAAAAATAACGTTTTTTTTCCTCTTGTAAACTCAATCCGGGGACATACTGTATGTAATTATATCAAAAAATTCAAAAAATCGAAAAAATAACCAAAAAAAAAAAAAACAAAAACTTATAAAACCAAAAGAATTCAAAGGTGAAGAATTCAAAGGATCATAGAAAATTAAACAATTGAAAGAACCGGAAGAATACCAAAGATTATAAAAAATTAAACTCCAGGCGGTGACTAAAACAGCGCGGCTAACTTCAGTCCGTGACTAAAATGCCTCTTTAGTCACGGCGTTGAAGATTATTTTTTATTCTTTTGCACTTATTATTTGTTGTAGAGGCTCATTTTCCAAAAAAAATCACGCTGAATCTAAAACTGCCCTCTTCCCGTCGGTCCACAAATAACTGAATTAGAAGCGTTTGAAATTTTTTGGAGCCAAAATTTTCAAGCTTGAAAATTCGATCAATATTTCGCTTATTTACGCAGAATTTCTGTTGGCAGGTACTCATTTTACGCAGAATTTCACGCAGATTCCAAAACTGCCCTCATTTTTTCTGTACGTCAACAAATAACTGAATTAGAGGCGTTTGCAATATCGGGTAGCCGCCAGAAAACCAGAATTCTGAGACTCAAAAATTCGCTTGATTTTCGGTTAATTAAGGAAAAAACTCAAAGTATTATTACTCATTTTACATGGAATCCAAAAACGTGCGACGTTTAACTGTAGCTCCACTAATAACTGAGTGAGAAGCGATTAAAGTTTCGGTTATTAAATTTTGAGTTCCAAAATTTTCAAAACTCAATATCACCAAAACATCGAAATTCAAAGAATCGCAAAAGAACAAAAACACATTACGTACTATACTTTTTCTACGACCTTGAGTTATTATTAAAACCTGTCTGTCAGTTATCTATCAACATCACAAGCGCCAACTCCAGGCGGTGACTAAAACAGCGCGACTAACTTTAGCCCGTGACTAAAATGCCTCTTTAGTCACGGCGTAGAAGACAGTTTTGTATTTTTTACCATTCTTGTATAATGCCTCAAAAAAAATTCTTTTGTTTTTCTCTGAATCCTGACCTGAACACAACAGGCTTCGTCGATGATTACAAGCAAATGTTAGGAACGTAATGCACATTAGTAAAATTACAGTGATTTCTTGAATGTCATTATCATTACTGATAAAAGTTAATAATAAATGATAATACACGTTTCGTTGAGATAATTTTAACTTTTTAACAATATCATAGTACTTTCGTATAAAATGTTTCGCTTCCGAGCCATTTATCGGTTTGATTCCAACATCGCCTCACCTCGCTGCGCCCGCTATTGCAAGGAAAACTTCTCAGTGCTTATTCTAAATAAATTAAAAATAGAAAATTGCAAAAATCAGTATGAAGAAACTAAATTTCTAATGCAAAACTTTCGAATTTCTGTTAAATATTTGGTAATTTGACTAATTTTAGCGAACATCGGATACTCAAATACATAATACCAAAAGATCCAAAGAGTCTACAGAATTAAAAAACAAACAAGTCGAATAAAAGAACTTTGTAAAGCTCGAGGATAAAAAGAATACGCCGGAAAATTTGAATAATTAATTGAATTCAAAACAATTAAAGTATAAAAATTGAAACACAACTGACAAAACCTTGTAAAAATTGATTCACATTATGAATATTGAAATGATCGAATCCCATTATGTAACCGTTCGGTAGGAATTTATTAATTAACTGATACATCTGGAAACATCCCATTGTGGCCTAACTAACTGAAATAACACGAGTTATACAACATGTACAGTTAGTTATAATAATCTATTACATAAAGTGTAACTTAAGCTGTCTATCCACTCGTAAAGAATATCGTAAACTTGATCATTTGTATCTTGTTCGGAATGTCGATGAGTTATCAATTAGTGAAAGTGTCCACAACGGAAATAAAGGTGAGGCAGTTACATGCGTCATTGGACTCCCAATCAAACCTTGTTAAACCATTACGAAATGGAATTTGCATGACAATCTTGAAAATAAGGGTCGTAGTTTCCCTAGCCCGTCTATGTGGGTTTTAAGGGCTCGACATTTCGTCGTCCGATCGATAGATGGCGATGACAATATGCAGGTTTTTTATTGGCCGATGCGGGTAATAACGTCATGGTAGATTAAGCAATCTGGTTAACTGAATCAGCTGTTCGAGATTCAAATGAGGGTCGCATTTCTTATCTCACGACGGCAGCCAGTGAATAATTCACGGAACGAGATTTTCGCCCAAAGAAGTAACAGTTCGACTATCACCAAGGTCCGCCGCGCGATTTTAAAGGTCGCGTTCAATTCGCACCGATCGATCGATGGTAGTGGAGGGTTTGCTGGAACTGTGCCAAACAAATAAAATGGTAGTAGTCACCGCTGCGGCGCCTCCGAAAAAATCGAGAGCAATTCTTGCCAATTTGACACGGATTAGTCGTAGGCAAATTAACTTTCATCTTGTATTAAAAGCTGGGGTGGTGCGGACGTGACATGAATCTAATCGAGCTATAATTCCGGGGAGTTTATTACAACGAGCAAAAAATTTCGCCAAGGATTTTTAATGAAACGAGGACGGGGCCTTAAACTTTGCCTTGTCAAAGAGTTTTTTGCTCCCCCGAAGCGCTGGATTTAGTGAAGGCGCGAGAGATGACCTCTTGACGGTGGGTTATCTTCAACAGCTGACAAGTGCATTCCGGGAGGAAGTCATTACGGAACAATGTCCTAATTGATCGTGTACACACGCTGTAAAAAGAGGCGGCCCTTAAACAATTGTGTCATTCTTACAGCATCTGTGCTGAGAATTATTATTTCAATGTCGACCGCTGGAATTTCTAACACTTCCAAATTAGAGATGATTTTTGCGCCAATCTCAATTCAGGTTATGGAAACACCAGCAATTCTGTGGAAATAGATAAAGTAGCACACAACGAGAATACAATCAGTGGAAGGTCAAAAGTCGACGTGCACTTTTAATTAGAACGCTAATCCCGTTAACTGTCGTGATTTTTGAATCGTGAAATTTTTCGGCTCTAATGAAGACGATTTGTCCAGAGGATTTGAAATCCTGTTTTAGCTCTGAATTGAAAGCGGAGCGTATTGGTTTCCAAGCACCAGAAGCCACAAATGATAGATAGGTTTCTTATTTATTCAAAGCTGATTGAACTCTTTTTCTACTCAGAATTTATGTACTTTCTGTGAGCACGTCAGTATGTCGTCGCTTCCTTACTGGGAAATTAAATTTCGCTCCTACATGTAGACAAAGAAAAGCGAGACCTCCTGAAAACTTATCTTGTTTATAACTAGCGCTATTAGGGCTCATTGAATGCAGAATTTCACGCTGAATCCTAATCCGTGCCCAAAATTCCAATACGTCAACAAATGTCTAAGTTATGGTCAATTCAAAATTCGAGATTTCGCCAGAAGGTCAAAATTTTGTATTTTTCCTTATTGTGGAAACTACGACGAATAGAAAAATTCGGTTTTCACATTTTGTGAGCTAACAATCCGCACTCAAACACCCAAAATGCAATGGTCAATTTTTTGTTCGACTTAAATATGGCAAAAATTAAATTTTTTGTTTTTTGACAGCCTCTCGGAAACTACTTGCTTGCAAAACTAATTTGGACAGATGATAGATTTCGAGCTGCTCTTTCAATTGATATATAACTCAAAAAAATGAAACGTCGCTTTGATCCTGAAGAAGTTCCTGAAAAATCTACTTCTGTCAATTTCTAGTTTATTTCTAAAGCAAACTGACGTTAATGGGGCTCCTTTCAAGCAGAATTTCTCGCTGAATCCAAATCCGTGTTTAAAATTCCGATACGTCAACAAATAACTGAGTTATAACCAATTGTAATTGCAATTTGTCGTCAGAAGATTAAAACTTTGGAATTTTTCGGAAATATTGATGCTCTACATTGCGGAAACTACAACGGATAGAAAGTTGCGGTTTTCGAATTTTGTTAACCAAGAATCCACAATCAGAAATTCAAAATTCGATGGTTTTTTTTTTCGAAAAAAAAATCCGACTCAAACGATGAAAAAATTATTTTTTTTTGTTTTTTGACCGCCTCTCGTAAACCACTTGGTCTACCGATCTGAAATTTGGGCAGATAATAGATTTCGAGCTGCTCTTTCAACTGGTATATAACTCAAAAAATTAAACGTCGCTTTGATCCTGCAGAAGTTCCTTAAAAATCATCAAAAAGAAAACTTTTCAAAACCTATTTCGGTCAATTTCTAGTTTATTTCTAAAGCAAACTGACGTTAATGAGGCTCATTTTCTCACTAAAAATTTTTCACTAAATTTCTCACTAAATCCAAATCCGTGTTCAAAACTCCGATAGGTCAACAAATAACTGAGTTATGGAGTTATGACTAATTGAATTTGCGACTTGTCGTCAGAAGATTAAAATTTTGAAATTTTCCAGAAATATTGGTGTTCCATACTGCGGAAAATACAATAGATAGAAAGTTGCGGTTGTCGCATTTTGTTAACCAAAAATCCGCTCTCAGCGGAAAAATCCAAAATTCGATTGTCAATTTTTTTTTGAGAAAAAAATCCGACACAAACGATGGAAAAATTTTGTTTGTCTTGTTCTGCCCTTTAAAGATTTCTTTGTTTGTTTAGGCTCTGGCACCCTTCTAAAATAGATCTGCAGGTTCATGAATGAACGCAACCTCCTCTGCCAGCCGCGACCCAATAAAACCGCAATGAATTTCTGCATTTGCTTACACTTAGCATCCACTCCAATAAAAACTACCGTTTTCCGTGTAATTGAGATCTCCCACGGCCGCGTCTAAAAACACACTTCCTTATTGCACCAACAAGTACGAATCCTTGATGAATTTATTCCAAATTAGATTCCGCAACAAACCAGAAAGTTTCGTTTTTACAATCCTAGATTTCCTAAGAACTGTGCTTCGGACATTTCGTGATGGCCTCGAGCCTCCCGTGCATTATCAGTTAATCAGGACGGTGTTGCTATCCGAACAAGGATAACCCGCGGCGCATGAAAATTTGAATGTGAGGGTATTTTGTGTTGTTTACTGGGGGTAGAATACAAAGTTGAAACTTTCACCCAAGTCACGAAAGTTCCTTAACAATGACGTTGCGATAAGTGTTATCAAAACGTTAGTTATAAACTACAAGGTGTTATCTTCAGATGCGTTGGGCTTTTGTTCCCGATTGAGAAAGTTTCCGCGCCTTATTTAACACCTCTGCAATGCCAGAATCGATCCTCGGGTATTAATAATTGAGGCAGGTGAGGAAATTTGTGTAGATCGTGACGCAAGTTCCTTATAATTCATGAGCAATTTTTTACAATAGCTCGGGTTTAGGCGACGTGTATTATTACTAACGTTACTGTTATAATTAACGCATCCGCTAGAGAAAGTACAGTTAAATTCTGCTCAAATGGGTACAATGAAGAATGAGCGAGCGTTCAACACACGCTTGACGGAGTGTCACCGGAAAAAAGTGCTGGAGATGCGCTCGTTAACAACAGGGCTGGAGTAAAGGGTCTTGTTAAGTCAAGTTTTCATCTCTACACCGTTTAACCAACGTAATTTTTCTCAACTGAAAAGGATGAGGTGCAAGGATGGGACTAGAAATTTCAGGATTTCCATTCATGTTAATTTTAATCAAATTTATAGAAAGACGTCTCAAGATTATTTCACGTCTTATATTCTCCGATCCGCGCCACTTGGAATAGACAACTACAGTTCGCTTTGTTCCTGACAGAATAACATTTCGAAACGGCGAAAACAGCCACGAATTTTCTTGCGCATCAAACAATAAACAGCAATAAAAACAATATCTGTAATAGTTTTCCAAATATTTACCTTTGAAAATTAGGAAAAATCAACTATCCGAAACTTTGATCAGCCATAATTCAATTATTTTTTGTCAGATCTGAATTTCAATCCCAGAGTTGGAATATACGTAAAATTCTGCGTACCACTGATGTATAATAATTTAAGTTTACTTTCAAAAGTAAGCGAAATATCGATATCAGAAATTTGGCATAGTTTTAGTCATAAATTTTTGCGAAAATTTGCAAATTTCAACTGTTGAAAAATCAAAGAACTATTTCTTATGTAAAAAATCGCGAGGAAAACGATGGCGCAAACCGCATCTCGATATCTGAAATAGTTTCCGAGATATCGAGCACGAATTGTTTTGAACCTTCAAAAATTTGGCCCTCTGGCGACAACCCAAAAATTCAAACGGCCATAACTTAGTTATTTGTTGACGAATTTCAAAAATTCTCATGTTTTTCGATTCAGCGTGACATTCTGCGTAAATGAGACCCAAATTTGTTGAGTTTGCTTAATAAATAAACGAGGCATTGGCCAAAAACTGTTTAGAAGACGTCATTTTGGGGCGATTTTTAATTATTGTTTTCAAGGTGAAAACGTCGTTTAATACCTTTGTGTTAAACATCAGTCGAAAGAGGAGCTCGAGATCTATCTACTGGACAAATTTGAGATCCATCAGACAATTAGTTTACGAGTTATGGCCAAAATTCAAAAAATTGAAAATTTTTTATCGTTTGAGTCGGATTTTTTTTTCGCGAAAAATCGACTATTAAATTTTGGGCTTTTGAGAACTTTTTCTAACGTAAAATAAGCCGAGAAAAACAATTGCGCAAACCGCATCTCAATATCTCTAATAGTTTCCGAGATATTTAACTTTAAAAATTAGGAAAAATTAGAAAAAACGAAAATCAACTATCCGAAACTTTGATCGGCCATAGCTGAGTTATTTCTTGGCGAATCTGAATTTAAATCCCAGATTTGGAATCTGCGGAAAATTCTGCGTTCACTGATGTATAATAACTTAAGTTTACTCCAAAAAACAAGCGTGATATCGATATCAGAAATTTGGCATAGTTTTAGTCATAAATTTTTGCGAAAATTTGCAAATTTCGACTGTTGAAAAATCAAAGAACTATTTCTTATGTAAAAAATCGCGAAAAAAACGATGGCGCAAACCGCATCTCAATATCTGAAATAGTTTCCGAGATATCGAGCACGAATTGTTTTGAACCTTCAAAAATTTGGCCCTCTGGCGACAACCCAAAAATTCAACCGGCCATAACTCAGTTATTTGTCAACAAAAATTGAAAAATTCTTATGTTTTTGGATTCAGCGTGACATTCTGCGTAAAATGAGACCCAAATTTGTTGAGTTTGCTTAATAAATAAACGAGGCATTGGCCAAAAACCGTTTTGAAAACGTCATTTTAGGGTGATTTTCAATCAATGTTTTCAAAATGAAAACGACGTTTAATAGCTTTGAATTATACATCAGTCGAAAGAGGAGCTCGAAATCTATGTCCTGGCGAAATTTGAGATCGATCGGACAAATAATTTACAAGCTATAGCCAAAAATAAAAAAAATTAAAAATTTTCATCGTTTGAGTCGGATTTTTTTTTCGCGAAAAATCGACTATTAAATTTTGGGCTTTTGAGAACTTTTTCTAACGTAAAATAAGCCGAGAAAAACAATGGCGCAAACCGCATCTCAATATCTCTAATAGTTTTCGAGATATTTAACTTTAAAAATTAGGAAAATGAGAAAAAACGAAAATCAACTATCCGAAACTTTGATCGGCCATAGCTGAGTTATTTCTTGGCGAATCTGAATTTAAATCCCAGATTTGGAATCTGCGGAAAATTCTGCGTTCACTGATGTACCATATGAGCAAAAGAACTTTAGATAAAGGGTGGCTGTCTACAAACTTTTGTTTTGGTAACGTATGTCGGCTTTTGTTGTCATACCCAATCATATGTGCTTGAATCTTTGATGTCTTCGGCTCTTTGAACTTCTTGTTCTGCCAGAACCATTGCTACGATGCACGCTCCCGATTTCTTCAAATAACTGCACACCAATCCATACCATAATAAAATAATCACCATCCAAAGATGCTATGCCGAGAACTGTCAAATTTTGACGGCTTAGTTTAGACAATCAACGACAATTTCATTTGTTTTTCATGGCCTCCTATTATCTAAAATTTTGTTGCTCATACGGTATAATAACTTAAGTTTACTCTAAAAAACAAGCGAGACATCGATATCATAAATTTGACATAGTTTTAATCATAAATTTTTGCGAAAATTTGCAAATTTCGACTGTAAAAAGATCAAAAAACTATTTCTTCTGTTTTGAACCTTCAAAAATTTGGCCCTCTGGCGACAACCCAAAAATTCAAACGGCCATAACTCGGTTATTTGATTATGAAAATTTAAAATTCTTGCGGCTTTGGATTCAGCGTGACATTCTGCGTAAAATGTGCCGAATTTTGTTGAGTTTGCTTAATAAATAAACGAGGCATTGACCAAAAACTGTTTTGAAAAAACCATTTTGGTGTGATTTTCAACGTGAAAACGACGTTTAATACCTTTGTGTTTACAGCAATCGAAAGAGGAGCTCAAAATCTATCAACTGGCCAAATTTGAGATCGATCGGATAAATAGTTTACGAGTTATAGCCAAAAATTAAAAAAAAAATGAAAAATTTTCATCGTTTCAATCGAAATTTTTTTCGCGAAAAATTGACTATCGAACTTTGGGCTGTTGAGAACTTTTTCTAACGTAAAATGAGCCGAGAAAAACAATGGCGCAAACTGCATCTCAATATCTCTAATAGTTTCCGAGATATTTAACTTTAAAAATTAGGAAAAATGAGTGAAAATGAAAATCAACTATCCGAATCGGCCATAACTCAGTTATTTGTTGTCGGATTTGAATTTAAATCCCAGATTTGAAATCTGCGGAAAATTCTGCGTCCACTGATGTATAAGAACTCAAGTTTACTCCAAAAAATAAGCGAGATATCGATATCAGAAGATTGGCATAATTTTAGTCAAGAATTTTCGCGAAAAACTGCAACTTTCGACTTTTGGAAAATCTAAGAACGATTTCTTTCACGTCTCATATTCTCCGATCCGCGTCACTTGGAATAGACAACTACGAGTCGCTTTGTTCCTGACAGAATAACATTTCGAAACGGCGAAAACAGCCACGAATTATCTTGCGCATAAAACAATAAACAGCAATAAAAACTTCACCATTGTTCTTCGAGCAAGCTAATCTAGTATCTTTTGTGCAAAGACATGTTTCTTTGTACTTTTTGATTTTGCGAGTCCGTTTCTAGTGGCAGAAAAACAGATGCACCTTTCGTGCGGTTCTACAATTAATGCCATCTGCTGGTGCGAAATTTATCGTCCACCCCGAAACGATGCCACCGGATGCCGGTTACCTTGTAATCAAGGAACTTGTGCAACGAATGCAAATGTTTTATGGTAAAAGGGTTCGAATTTGGTCCCTGATGTCGTTGACCTTGTTTCTGTTTAGCTCCGGGAATAATCTCCTGAGCTCTCATCGTGAAAGCAATTAAATTAGTATTTCGCTCGTTTCCACCCAAGATCGGCTGGAAGCACGTCTCATCCAGAGAACGATTCATCTTATCCTCTATCAAAAGATATTGTTCGAAGCAGCTAGCTGCATGACCCCATCCCAGATTGGCCACGGATTCAACTTTCTATAAGGTTACTAAGAAGGTACAGTTCAACCATAAATACCCATCGGCCGGTACATTGTATACGACCAAATAAATCTTACATGGAGCGAGAGTAATTAACAGGTTGCTTTCCGATGCGCCGCCAAATGATTTGCATAATTGCCGGGGTTCAGCAGTCCTACCGTTTCCGTACCGTCGAATCCGATTCGTCAGACGGACAAATTTTAAATTCCATCCTTTTGTCCGACACCCAGACCATATCTTGTATCGAATTTGTAAAGCCCGCGCGCAGGTAGATGCCGGGCCACAACAGGACAAAAGGGAGCTCTGTCGAAGGTGCCGTCAAGGTGGATTATGTTTTCTTCAGAGCTGTTTGATTTATTTAGCAGAGAGCATTGGCGGAAATTCGACGAATGGAGTTTTCATTTTCAGCTTTCAATTATCGGGCCTTTTACGATGTTGAATTCCGAGTTATGTGCACCCATCGAAAACAGACGGAAAAAATGGGAGAGTAGACACAAAATCCCAAAACCAGAATCTAATTTAACGCCAACCTGAAAGTGGAGGTCGTTTTCCTTGTGTCACTCACCAAAACCGAAGTCTAAACGGTCCTTTCAAATCTTTTTTTGTGATGCTGGAAATACAGTCATTTTTGAACACGATCCGCTTCGGCAAGCACCAGAAATAAATTATTAAAATATTATACACTTATGTAACGCAAAATTCGAGTTTTTTAAGCCTTTATTTTTATATCCCTTCAGATTGTGTATTTTCTTTCAATTTTCGACTATTATGAGTTTGATTTGTTGATTATCGATCCGCTTCAAGATTGACATTTTTGCCCGTGACTCTACAGATGTTGACAACATGAACTTTAAACGGCCGTAAACGTACCGCAGCAATTACCTTTGAAGGACGAGCTCAATTCATTCATAAATTCGTAGAGATATCGGTGCCAATTAATTTGGCGAAGAACTTATTATTAAAGACTTCAGATTGGTATTCGTCGGTTTTCCGAATCTGAAATCCGTTTTGCTGCGGGAGGTCCGGATTTAGAGATATTCTTAAAAAAATATTATACAGGGTGATTTTTTTAAAACGGCAGGCGTTGTAGAATTTTTATTTATGAACCGATTTCAAAAATTTAATTTTTCATTGGAAGCGATTCTTGTTATATACATAAATAGAATTAGTATTCCTCCAATTATAATTAGGAGGATAAATTTTTTCATTTTTGATATTTTTTTTTTAAATATTTTTTGTAAAAGTAGAACATATTACACATTTCTGAATCAAGAAAATTAATATCTTCTAAATTATGGAAAAAAAAAATATAGGTTCCAATTTAAAATAAGAAAGTTGAGTATCGCCCAAAAGATACTAAGACATTTAGAAAACTTTTAAAATCATCAGTTTATAGGAAATTAAAAACCATTTAATTTGTTTTTTAAATTTTTGAAATCGGTTCATAAATAAAAATTCTACAACGCCTGCCGTTTTAAAAAAATCACCCTGTATGTTCTACGTTCTACGAAACAAAAATTTATTTTCACTTTTTCTTAAAAACTGGAAAAGTTATGGAATTGCTCGATGGTGTTTTAGAAAGACAATTTAATAAGCTTTCCATCGACCCATAAAACTCATTGCTAGGGTTTGTATTTCCCGGGATATTTTAGAAAAATCGATCTCATGCTCAAAAAAAATTAATAGTATATTAAAACACCGAGTTTCATAAGGCAATTTTTTAGGCACGAATCCAAGTTTATAAAACGAGCGGCAAAGTCGCGAGTTTTATAATGGATGAGTGCCTAAATGGCCTTATGAACGAGGTTTTTATATTATTTTTCCTAATTTGTTCTTGTAACAGAGCTATTTTCGCTATTTTCCAATTCGTTTTCAGTGCTAGAATATCCATTTCGATACGGAATGTTAGAATAGCTTTGTTTCCATAGCAACTTGGGAATATTTAAGATACAAATTAGGAAAAATTAGTTTATAATAATTTTCATATGCAATTTTCCATATACCTAACTCAAAAATTATAGATCAGTTTTTCATTGAAATGCATCATTGTAAACAGTGATATTTTGCCTTTTTGGAGAACTGACAAACGCATTGATATCTCTTACCGTTTAGAAGTTACAGAACAAAAAAAAATCCGATTCAAACGAAACGATGAAAAATTTTTTTTTTTGTTTTTTGACCGCCTTTCGTAAACTACTTGTTCTACCGATGTGAAATTTAGGCAGATTATAAATAGATTTCGAGCTGCTCTTTTAATTGGTACATAACTCAAATGCATTAGACGCCGTTTTGACCCCAAAGAAGTTCCTTGAAAATCACCCAAAAAAAAATCTGAAGCCATATTTCGGTCAATTTCTATTTTATTTCTAAAGTAAACTGAGTTTATTGTGGCTTATTTTACGCAAAATTTCTCGCTGAATCCAAATCCATGTTTAAAATTCCTATATGTCAACAAATAACAGAGTTATGACCAATTAAAATTTCTGATTGTCATCAGAAGATTACAATTTTGGATTTTTTCGGAAATATTGGTGCTCCAGTTCGCGAAAAATACAACGAATAGAAAGTTGCGGTTTTCAAATTTTGTTAACTAAAAATCCGCCCTCAGATATCCAAAATTCGATTGTCAATTTTTTGTTCGGAAAAAAATTCCGACAAAACGATAAAAAAAAAATTAATTACTTGCTCTACCGATCTGAAATTTAGAGAAGTGATAGATTAATAGCTCTTTCAATTGGTACATAACTCAAAGGTATTAAACGCCGTTTTCACCCCAAAGAAGTTCCTTAAAAATCACTCCAAAAAAAATCTTCTAAAAACGGTCAATTTCTAGTGATATTTATAAATCAAACTGAGATTATTAGCGCTCATTTGACGTAGAATTTTACACTAAATCCAAATCCGTGCTCAAAATTAAATAACTGAGTTATAGCCAATTAAAATTTCGGGTAGTCTTTCTTTCTATTCGCCTTTTTTCCTGAAAAAATTGTCTTGTCCTGCATACAATTGACATGTTTGTCAAAAAAATACAAACCTTTTTGTTATTTTTAAAAATTCTCGATCGAGATAATAGTGAAAAAAACGGCAATTTGCAGAATGTATGAATATAACAAAATATGAATTGTTTTCTACGAAATCTTTGTCACGTATCTTCTAAATAATAAGAGAAAATAACGTGTTTAACACCGCGTAAAAATGCAGATTTCTCAGCCTTTATTATTATTATTACCATTATTCCATGTAAAAAAAGTATGAAAAACTAACTCTCCCCGCGAATTTTATAATTCGTTAAAACGCCTGTTTAATTACCTTTTCAACGATGTATCATAAAGTTTCATGATATGTGAAGCTATTAAACAAAACGCGGTGTACAAAAAACTGATTTTACAAATATCTCCAAGTCCTGATCTGATGGGACAAAAAGAACTTCGGACTCTCCTGTAAAAATTTCGTCAATATTGACCATTCGTGCGCCAACAAAAAGAACATCTAGAGATTTAAAATCGTCTAGATCATTAAGAAGGAATCTCAAATATTTTACATGCAATAAAGGCATTTCTAGACAAGTCTGCATTCAACGAGATGCGCTCAGTTTAATTGAATACGTAGGAAGCAAAAACGATTTTAAACAGAAAAAAATAAAATCCATAATTCCGTTTTCATTAACCGAAGCTAAAACTTGGAGCAATATTTTTACAGAATGTTAAAAATACAGATAAAACTACTCAAATCTGTCGATCCCGCGGTATTTACTTTTACTCACTGACTATATTTAAAGGTGCGAATTAACAATGATGTACGTGTGCATTGTGCCTTAAATAAACATTCTGAGTAAACAAGTGCACTTGAGTGGAGTGGTTGAGATTAACAATGATGCGCAAAGGTTAAAAAAATATCAGTCGCTTCCGACTTTCGGTGCAATTTTTTTTACCAATAACTCGTGTGACTGCAACAAAACAACAAAACACAATTAATTGTCAGTTGCGAGTCACTACTTTAATGACTCATTCGAATCGCCAGTTTAATTACAGCAATTGAGATAAACTAAACTTTTCTTTCTTTCTGCTTGATCGACAGCAACTTTCTGTACCACCTTCGAAATGACACCACCGCACCGCTTTCCACTTGAAATATTGATTGGAAACTTTTTAATTTCGATGGAGGTGTCATTCAATTTTTCTATTAAAATCACCTTTAGTCATGTTTGTCTATTTTGTTGAACATGCTTTTTCACTTAGAGCCTAACTATGACTGATAATAATGAAATAGCATCGCAATGTTGTAACAAAATGCGGAAATTTTAAAGAGAAAATAAATTAAAAGCGAGCACGCGTGGGCACAAACACGAAAACCCATTAAAAAAAATGAATATGGAGATATTGTTAACTCGGATTTCCGCTCATTTATTTCATCTCGAACCCGCTTTACAGTTAGGAGGAATAATTATTGCAACACTCCACTAACTCTCCATTTTCAACATCTCAATTAATTCGGCCGTTCTCCAAAGAACGAACGAATTGATTCTAACGGTGTTACAAGTGCAAAATCGACTTCCGGGATTTGATCCCTCCACATCTTCGTAATCATCAATAACCGCCAACATAATCGTGGTAATTCACGCCTTTTCATAATCTATTATCCTCCAGAGTATTCTTCAATCTCTTCTCTTTATCACTCTTTCGCGAGAATCATTTTATTTCCCTGCCAAACATCTTCAGTTTATCGATTAACACATTCGACGAGGAAAGTTATAAAAGACTTCTTGCTTAATATGAGCAATGTTATTAACTTTGGATGTAATGGAAGTGGGTCATCCGACAGATGGTGACCACAAGTCGCGTTTAATTGTTGGCATTTTTATCGGAAAACGTCGATACTTTCACTGTAGGGGATGTTAATTGGACCCTTTGATCTGAGAGCTGAAGGGCGTCGCCATGCCGCAGGTGCCGCAAAACGCGCGCCTTGAATAATTAAAAGCAAACCAAGAATACCACACGAGTCTCAAATCATTTAAAAGACATGCAATTATCGCAAGAGTGGTACGGTAAATGTGCACCACAGGAAAAACACTGATTGACTAACCGACGATTTTATTCTTTCTGCGTAAGTGATAGCTGACAGCAGTGAATTAATAATAGTTGTAAGAAGGTTGGTGCATTAGGAAAAAGTTCAGAAAACAAGTCGATGTGTAATCTCAAGTTGAAGCTGACTTTCCAACGTGAAACGCTATCACACATTTTGACGAATTCGTGTTTGGATACGAGGCGAAAATTGCGAAAAAATCAGATTTTCGACTTTCGAAAAATCTAAAAACGAATTCTTTCTAGTTTCCGGGATATTGACCACGAATTGTTTCGAACCTTCAAAAATTTGGCCCTCTGACGACAACCCAAAAATTCAAACGGCCATAACTTAGTTATTTGTTGACGAAAATGAAAAATTCTCATGTTTTTAGATCCAGCGCGACATCTGCGTAAAATGAGCCTAATTTTGTTGACTTTGCTTAATGAATAAACAAAGCATTGGCCAAAAACGTTTAGAAGACGTCATTTTGGGGTGATTTTCAATTACTGTTTTCAAGGTGAAAACGACGTTTAATACCTTTGTGTTAAACATCAGTCGAAAGAGGAGCTCGAGATCTATCTACTGGCCAAATTCGAGATCGATCAGACAAATAGTCTACGAGTTATGGCTAAAATTCAAAAAATTGAAAAATTTTCATCGTTTGAGTCGAAATTTTTTTTCGCGAAAAATCGACTATCAAATTTTAGACTTTTGAGAACATTTTCTAACGTAAAATTAGCCGAGAAAAACAATGGCGCAAACCGCATTTCAATATCTCAAATAGTTTCCGAGATATTTAACTTTTAAAATTAGGAAAAATGAGAAAAAATAAAAATCAATTTTCCGAAATTTTGATCGCCCATAACTTAGGTATTTCTTATCGGATCTGAATTTAAATCCCAGATTTGGATTGTGCGTAAAATTCTGCGTACACTGATGTATAATAACTCAAGTTTACTCCAAAAAATAAGCGAAATATGGATATCAGAAGTTTGGCTTAGTTTTAGTCATAAATTTTCGCAAAAATTTGCAAATTTCGACTTTTGAAAAATCTAAGAACTATTTTTTATGTAAAACATCGCGTTTCCGGGATATTGAGTACGAATTGTTTCGAACCTTCAAAAATTTGGCCCTTTGGCGACAACCCAAAAATTCAAACAGCCATAACTTAGTTATTTGTTGACGAAAATGAAAAATTCTTACAGCTTTGGATTCAGCGTGACATTCTGCGTAAAATGAGCCTAATTTTGTTGAGTTTTCTTAATAAATAAACGAGACATTGGCCAAAAACTGTTTTGAAGAGATCACTTTGGGGTGATTTTCAATCACTGTTTTCAAGAAGAAAACGACGTTAATTACTTTCGTGTTAACTATCAGTCGAAAGAGGAGCTCGAAACCTATCTACTGGACAAATTTGAGATCGATCAGACAAATAGTTTAGCAGGTTATGGCAAAAATTCAAAAAATTGAAAAATTTTCATCGTTTGAGTCAGAATTTTTTTTCGCGAAAAATCGACTATTGAATTTTGGGCTTTTGACAACTTTTTCTAACGTTAAGTGAGCCGAGAAAAACAAGGGCGCAAACCGCATCTCAATATCTCTAATAGTTTCCGAGATATTTAACTTTAAAAATTAGGAAAAATTAGAAAAAATCAAAATCAACTATTCGAAACTTTGATCGACCATAACTGTATTATTTTTTGGTTTTTTTTTGGATCTGATTTTAAATCCCAGATTTGGATTCTGCGTAAAATTCTGCGTACACTGATGTATAATAACTCAAGTTTGCGCCAAAAAATAAGCGAGATATTGGTATCAGAAGTTTGGCATAGTTTTAGTCATGAATTTTCGCGAAAAACTGCAACTTTCGACTTTTAGAAAATTTAAGAACTACATATTTTGTATGTAAAAAATCGCGAAAAAAACGATTGCGCAACGCGTTTTTAAACATCTGTCGTAGTTTTCGATATGTTCAGCACATATTAATTCTTCCGGTTTTGGATTCAGCGCGACATTCTGCGTAAAATGAGCCCAAATAAGTTGAGTTTGCTCCACAACTAAGGGAGAAATCGAACGAAGAAGCTTTACATACTTGGAAAAAATGTCCTCGGCAAATTGATGAAAATGACCGATCGTGCAAAAATAAAACTTGCACTCCACAATAAGAAGAAACATTAATAATTCTGGACAAGCTTTTACTATAAGTTTTACACGCGACTGATTCATTAGTACACTTTTCAATATTTTGAAAATACTGATGACGATCCACGCAAATAAAAAAGTGTGATAATTACACCAAATTTGTGCGAAATCAGGGGTCTATTTTTGGTGATGATTTCAAATGTGTTTTGAGGTTTTTTCCTGGCGACTTTTTGTCAAGTTTAGAGTGGAAAAACTCAAGTCAAAACATAAACAAATTTTAATTTCTGAAGCTATTAAATTTTTTTTTTGAATGTATAATTCATTGTGCAAATTACACTATTCTAAAAACAATAATAATCACGTATAACCATTACAATTTTATTGTTCATTTTAATTTTAAAAACGATAAGCATTTCAATCTAAAACGTTCAGCTTAATTATAAAAAAATTCACGCGTCGATAATAAAACTTTTGCATCCAATTCAACCTGCTTTAAGATGCAGCTTTTGTGCAGCATGACGTCAGGATTCTAATTTTATTCACATATACGCAAAGATGAATTTTCATCCAATTTAGAATGATAAATGATCATTAAGAAAATAATAAAAAAAAAAACATCAAGAGCCATAACTCATTACACGAATGAATCAACGAGATAAAATGGACTCGTTTAAAAGCAATAACAACAATAAAATTGTTTATTTATGAAAGAGATGTTCAATCCGCTTTGAATGGAACGAGCGGAATGAAGATTAAAATGTATGTAATTGAAAGACATTATTTAAAAAAGTTTTGGCAAGCGAAAAGAAACTCAAATTTACCTGCGTACATGCAACAAAAGGTCGCAGTTTTGTATTTTGAAAGCACTTAATCATCCCAAACCTGTTTCAACCTGTCGTAAACATGCCATGAGAGCCAGATAAAAAGAGTTTTGACAGAGCAGGATCCGATAGTCATGGTTATCAGTATCATTTTTATCAGTAAAAAAGAAATAAAACTAATTGCATTTTTTAAATTGGTACTCCTGTCTATACAATTTTCTCTAAATTGACAGCAGTTCAACTACTTTTTGAAATGAAGAGTGCTTAGCTGTCTTGAAGGTAAACAGACTTATTACGTCACTTTTTTTGGCTTCTCTAGCACCTTGACATAACTGTTTCATTGTGCTGACGTCAAATCTGCGTCACAGTTTTCGTGGTTTAATTGCATTTTCCGCTAATCCGAGTGAAAAAGAAATCGGATGATTTCCTGTCATTGTTGGGAAAGATAGAAATCAATTTATTCCGTTATGCCTTTCCGTCAAAACAAGGATTCGTTGTAGCGCAATATGACCAACTGGGGTCTTCCGTTTTTTACATGTTGTTACAACTGTCATTTCCACAGCTACCAACTCTTGAAAAATGCAGAGCCTCCTGTGATCAAGTTATTTACAGTTGTACTGAGGTTGGCATGGCAAAAACAATGTAAATGTGGCTTTATGCAGACACTTCGGTGGTTTATGTTTTGAGGAGATAAAAAGTTGGAAATTCTCTGCAGCACTTGATCTTCATTAAAAGACTGCCTTTTCGTGATATATAATTTGGTGGGCCATCAAAGTGAGTCTCTTGGGTCGAATTTTTTAAATAATTAATTCGGTCGTAAGAGACGGAAGTGGCCGGCCAATGTTTTATGGAACTTTCTTCGGCATGCACTCTTAAATTTTTGACAAGTTCTTGTTCTGTGGTAATCTGTTGGTTTCGGGCAACTTTCTAATGAGCGGCGGGTGGTAAACGTGATTCCTTCTCCATGATTTGTGAAAGCCACTTTTGGAAATTGCGTGGGTGGTGGTCGTTCCGAGACACAAAGGAGCCCCTTTTGCGGGGTGAAAATCGCAATCTAGGTCGCCTTATGTCTAAACAGGAAGGGTGCGGTTACGAAAAGATGATTACCTTATCAGCTGGAATATGCCTGCCGGACATGGTTTAGCCCTCGATTCGATTATTATCCTAAATCCGCGGATGTTGAAGATGTTGAGCAATTTTCTCGACGGTCACAACACCACTCCACGGCCAGACATGAAGCTGAGTTTGCACTAACTTCGGGCTTCTAGCTATCCATCATTGGCGAAATTGGCGCTATTCCGAAACTAACTTCAACACAACACCAACACCAAAGGAAACACAGAGAAACGACCTCCTGGGTTCTAACAATGCAGAACAACTTTTCCAAGCCACCTTTCTACGCGACTGCGCCAACAGCCAGTGTTGCCAGATTTTCTGAAGTCGTGTCGCCAACCTAACACTTAAAAATCGCCCAAAATCGCCGCCTTTTCCAACCAATGACAGAATTATGGCTTGTTATTCAAAACAAAATTTGCATACTGCCATGCCCAATTAGGGTTGGGGATATTATTAAATAAATAATAAACAAAGAGAAGCAACATATTTATTACAATTCTCCACAAATATTTATAATTTCATCAACGTCAGAGGCATCGTTATTATCGTTAATGTTATTATGATTATACATGTTTGAATTAAATCTAGAGAACATATTAGCTGTAGGCTCAAATGTTTTGCAACAGATTCTATTCACATAAAAGTGAAATTTGAGGGACATTATTGAGTTCAGTAAATCCAACATCATTTTGTTCCTAAGTTTGCATTTAACTATATTCATAACCGAAAAACATCTTTCTACAACAGCATTTGATGATGGAAGACTAAGCATGGTAAACGCAAAAAGAGAAAGGTCTTTGAACATAATATCACCAGCCGCATTTTTTAAAGTGATTACTTTTTTCCAAAACACAATAGGATCATCGGGAATGGCATCATTAAAAATTTCGTTCCAATGAACGTTTACTAGATTTCGGTATTGAGTTTCAATATCACTTAATTTCTGAACCTTTGCGAAAATTAATGGTAATTCGGAAAATTTTGGTCTAAGTGCAGGATTTAAAATGATTTTTGGACTGAAAGCCTTTACCTGCCGAAATACGTTTAAATGATTAGGCATCCTTTGGATTAATTCTCTCAATAAACATTTTATGAACTCCAAGCATTTGCTTTGTATTTCTTGTACTCGATCGTTAGCCAAATTAGCTGCTTTTACAGCTTGACTAAAATCATATCCAAAATCGCAATCATCCATTCTTAAAAAATTTTGACTGAACTGCATACAATTCATTAATAATTCAAGGTTATTATTTAGATTGTTAATTACAGGTGGTCTTATGATTTGCCTTGCCAATGACCATATTGTTGTGTTTACGTCTTCAAACGCCTGGTAAAAATCAACATTTGCATTTTGAAAGTACATGTTTAAGATATGAATCTGCTTCAGAATTGGTTTTAAAAAAATAAGAATAACTTTGTTTTCTATATTATTGAATGCCTCACTTAATAATTTTGCTGTATGACATCTCTCTTTCGGGGCGTTAATTGAAAAAAAAGTTTGCAACTCCAAATACTGCGTTAAGATTTTCTCCAATGCTCCATACCTAGATAACCATCGTGTTGCAGAAAGCCGTGTTAATTTTTTAAACCGATTGTCTGTATTTGTATTGATCAAGTTATAAATCTCTGTATATGTGTGTAATCTTACAGTGCTATTTTTAAACCAATTGTATGTCTCTTTAAGTAGAAAGTCAGTTTCATCTGAAAATACTTCAGACGCTTTTGACGCACATAAATGTAAGCTGTGACAAATGCACTTAACCAATAATAAATTATTTAAATCAAAATTGCTTTTCAAAAGAGTAAATAGAGAGTGATGTGATCCACACAAATTTGACGCACCGTCTGTGCCAATACCTATCAAATTTTTTAAATTTAATTTGATCGAAGTAAAATAGTTAGTAACTGCATCATACAAATCTTGGGCAGTAGTGGTTGTAACATTTAGAAATGTTAAAAATTGTGTTACAATATCATTCTTTTTAAGAGAATAATACTTTATAATAATACATAGCACTTTTTGTGTTGATGAATCTGTTGATTCATCAACAATTAGGGAGAACGGTGAATCACCCACATCTGCAATTAAATCTGCAAGTAAAGATGGAGCAATTACACCTTTAATTATGGCAGCACATTTTGTTCTGTGAAGATGTATTTTATCCTGGTGTTCCGTTTTGAAATCGTTAATGATATCATTCAAGTGGTCTACACTTCTTATTGTGGAATGTGTGCCCACGTAACTGGCCAAGATAATTTCTTGTCTTTTGACAGCATTATTGGTTATGGAAACACCTGAAAATTGAGGACATGAAACAAAATTGTACACAATATTTGTTTGTTAAATACCAAATTTCACAATAGATAACTGGGATGCATCCATTTTGCTCTTTTGTTTTAGATGTTTTTCAGTTGTCGCATGTTTTTCAAGATCTCCTTTATGTGCCCGTAGAGCAGTTCTGCACCATTTGCAATAACTGGTACTGGAACTGTCTGATGCATTCGGATTAGCCGTTAGCCAACCTAAATTAAACCAAATTAAACCAACACCAATTGCCACCACAATACCATAAACCAGAAATTCTTAGAAAAGAAAATTGCAACCATCATATTTAGCAAAATAACATAACCTCAAATACAAGCACATGCACCCTAAATATTGCATTTATTTATTCATACAGTTATCAGCAACCAGCAGTGTAAGTTACTAACCTTTTAATATAGGGTTTGCTTCCCAATCCTTATTGTGGTGTTTCTTATATTTAACCCACTTTCCCATCACCTGCACGTGTTATTATAACTTACCACAGAACACAGTTTGGTTTGAACCACGGTTGTCTATTGAACACACTCCACTTTGGAGGTTATTCTATGACACTTACAGTACCAACTACCAACCGTCAACAGTATCGGAAAAGAAAAGTAACTAATTATCTGCTGATATTTATCAACGAAGATAGAGGTCCTACCACGGACCACGGGGCCGCTTTCTAATATTTATTGTATTGGGTAGCGTTGACTTGGCGAGGAGCATAAAAATCGCCCAATTTGCGATTTGCGATTTGGTTAAAAAACTCGTCGCAAATTTATTGTGAAAATCGCCCAATTTGCGATAAATCGCCCAATCTGGCCACACTGCCAACAGCACCAGCCGAACTGTCCTTCTTGCAACTTGCAACTGCTTGTTTTGACGCAACCCGCAGTGCACTAGCGACATCTACCAGAGGAAATGTAACTCATTGACAGGCAGGGAGACAACCACTCGGCGCGAAATTTTCGACTAAACGAGGCCCCCGGTAGCTTTTTAGGGTCCAAAAAGTTTAGATTTAGCCCTAAATATCATTCTAGGACCATTAGAGTTACTGACCATTAACTATTTTTATCTTAAGAGACGATTGCGACTTGGTGTTTTTTTGTCAGGTTGGTATCATTGGTCACGCTATCACTGTCATGTGTCACTGCCTTCGATGACGTTTGTTTTGAGGTTAAAAAAAACAGGAAAAATGGTAAACATCACAGGCTCTATCAAAAACACGGCTAAAACTGAGTTCAAGAAAGCCCCCATGTTACAGGTACTTTGTCCCCTGTCAGTGTCCTTCAAAAGTATCTCTGTTGCTTTTCAGTTGAAGCTCTGGGGGGCATGTAGCTAATTATAACCATTTTTGATGGATTTTCGGAGTCCTGGGGCTATTGTGGCCCTTAAGGAAGATCTGGAATGTAGAAGTCTTGTTTAAGGGCATTTGCAAGATGCAGGAGGGCCTTCAAACGGTTCTAGAGAGAACAAGGTGCTTAGGTATGATTGCGTGGGAGCTCTGAGGGGCTGTTAACAATATTAAGAAAGATGTGAAGAGGCTGCATCGCACCAAAGCATTTACTGGGCGCGACAAACAATTAAAGTCTTATTAGAAGTCGCTTCTCAAAAGTATAGTTGTGTAAAACGGGATTTTGAACCAAAGGAAGTAGGCACAATTAATTAATGTAGGCCTAAAAACTCATCTATTGTTACTTCTTTTTAACAACCGGGGCGTTATTACCATAATGCCCGCTAACTTCATTCTCTAATTTTTAGTAAAATATTAAGCACAATTTGAATTTTTTTTTTCTTTTACGGTGCATTACATTATTACTTGGTAGTTATAATGACGTGCTATTAGTAGTTCAACTCAGTTTTTTGAGCCGTTTTACAATAACAAAAAATTCGTTTATACAGTCCGGCAGCTAACCGGTGTATTGTTGGTTGCCTAAACATATTTATTTTATCATTTTTATTGATTTATTACACTGAAACCTGTGTAAAACGGAATCTGTTCATTACGGAAAATTTTGACGGTAGAATTACTCTTTAAAAGTACCTGTATATGCCGGAACGCGAACACGGATTTTTAAAACGGTTTTTTTTTTAATTACTGCTTCAAATTTTCTTAGCGCGGTGTTTCCCAACTCAGCTTGATAAAGAAATTTAACTTGCAGTCGTTGTTATGTCGGCGGATTGTTTCCGCATTGCTATTTTTTTGCAAAGTTGTTAACCATGAACGAGTAATGTAACTATAGTTTCATGTGAACGATGCCACACTGATCGACATTGTTGATTCGAAAATTTTGTTAACTGTTTTCAGGCATTTCTTACAAGATTTTTCCAATTTTTTTTGCACCATGCTTTTGCGCAAAATGCCCTTTAGGTAACAAATTCATTTGAACCTAAAATTATTGCACAGCAATCGTTAATTTTGGCATTAAACTTTTACTCTTCAATCCATCATATCTCGATAAATTGAAGACTTGGATTTTTTTTAACATTTCTCCGGTGATCTATGGCATTGTCCGATAATACAGTATCACGGTGGTGCGCGACTTTCCGGACACCTGTATAACATGAACATGGCAAAATTAAGGGATGTCTTTTCTGAAAAATTTCAACTATTTATTTATTCCAGTATGTAGCTTTTGTTTTTAGGGAAGGTTTTGAGTGAGATTCTAATATTCAAGTGTTTAATTTTGTTCGAAAGTTATAGTATTGTTTTTGTTTTAGTTTAAATTTTTTGTTAACTATAATAATTTTCTCTTTTTTGTCCTGTTAATAGAATTTGTATTCTGTTGGGCAATAAACGTATTTATTTATTTATTAGTAACAATTGGGAATTTTTCGAAAATATGTCATCCGCGGACTGGATAGAGTTAAACCGAGTTCAAGAATGTGATAATTTAAGTGTCAAACAATTATTAACTCAATTTAAATATGGAGCAATGTGTTCATCATCTGTTAAAAAATAAAAATCGGATTAACGAAAAATTGGCCAATGGATAGAAAATCTAAGTTGAAAACGGACAATTCGTGTTACCAAGGACAAAGAAGTAAAGAAATTAGTGTATAAGTATCATGATTACTTTTACAATTTCAAGCTAAATTCAAAGCTTCAAATTGTTGGCATTTCTTAAAAAAAAGTGTGTTGAGAAGCCGACAAATAATTATCTGATTTAAACAATAAAAATTGCAAAAAAATCTCTAAAACAGAAACATCAAACGGTCCCATGCGATTCCGTTTTATACAGGTTCCACTGTATAAAATGTAGCTCCATAGACCTTATTCATATTTAAATCATCCTGTTGTTCTATTAATATTCCCAAATTAATTTCCATTGCCGAGCCGCAGTCAGTTTTTGGACGTCAAACTACAAACCTTTTATCTTTCATCCAAAATTACAGGCATACAAGCCCAACTTTCTATTCTTCCTTTTGTTTGCTATTCTTTAAACCTGACAGGTATTTGAATAGCGCGGAATAGAACGAAATAATCCGATGCTTTTGAGTGGGACGTTCAAAACATGTCGACTGCTTTCTAGTGTACAGTACGAACCTGACCTTCTCGTGGTGTTTGTTTATGACCGACTTACAATGTAATGTGTCTGACAACGCAAAATGTTGATTTACACCGCGAAATTTCATTGACGCGGATTTATTATCATTTTATCTTACGTAATTCAGGTGAAATGTAATAAATTTAACGCACGTGTTAACTGGGATGTACATCGTCTTCGTACGCGGATTTAAAGGTAAGGCGAAGAATTATGTTTCCGGGCACTAATAACAAAAAGTTACTAAATTAGAAAATAATTGAATGTTTGTTTTGATTGAAAACTGTGGCATTTATTAAAGATGCGGATCATTAAGTCTGACATTTTGTGTACAAAGTCGCTCATTATAAATAGACGTAAAACTTTGCACGTTATTCGTATGAATGCCAGTTATATTTACACGGTTTGTTTGTTGTTAGAGACTTCCTTAATTAATCTTCCAAACGAGGAAAATTCGTGGCGCCCCATTATTTGTCTAAAAAATTATTTACTTAGCCTTGATCCGGTATTGTTATCTCTAATTCTATAATCATAGATCTAAATTTTTATTCTCTTGTGTGAGAAAAAACTCTCCTCAAATCTAGATAGGAAATGTGTTCTTCTCAAGGTGTTTCGCAAACTTCCGCCTTGAAAAAATAGGAATGATTCATCAAAAATTGCATCGTGATCGGTCCCTGGTTCATAGTACCAGGAATGGTAAATTAACCGTGGAAAATGCTATTATAGCGGTGAAAGTACGGTGAGACCGCAATAATTTTGTCGTAGAAAAATCGCAAAAACTGATGTATTACTTTCGAGAAGTGCTTTCTGAGAAATTCCTGGTTGCACTTGATCGTTTACCATGCAAGGCGTTAATTTAGAAGAGACAATAGGTAACGGTGTAGCTAATTAACGGCCGAAATAAAATCCCTAGTTTTTGTTAATTTCAATCCTAAGCAGTTCTTGGGCTCCACGACCAGAACGGTCGTTCATCAGAGTTCTATTTGAAGTGGCCTCTATTTATAAATGTGAAATTTTAATTTGCGTCCGTGGATATTTGATGAGGCGTAATTAGTTTTTTGTCCCAGTTTTTCTGTGAAAACGTGCAATATTAATATTTCTTTGCATAGGAGATATCGGAATTTACATATTTAAATTTCTCATAAAAATAAGTGTGAAATCGTTGAGATAAGATTGTTGCGTTTGTTTGTTGTCTGCACTGTATAAAAATTTGGAAGTGCATATTTGAACTGCAGCTTGGAATCTGATTAGAATGCACTGATTGTTGGGGCAAAAATTGCGGAAATCTTCAAGTTCGGCAGTTTTTTTATTTTGGAACAATTAATAAGAAATTCAAAGATTAATGGTTGATTTAAAATTTCTAAAATTTGTCTCGTTTGCGTAACTCGTAAATAAGAAAGGCAAAAATTGCAACTTCCGCAATTTAATTATGACAGCCCTATAATTGTCAATTTTACAAGTTTCAGCATGAAATATTGGATTTTTTTGGTTCATTCCGAAAGTTAAAATTTCTAAAGCATTAATTTGTTTGTCTAGAATATTGAAATTTGGGACACTTGATAAGTAAGGTAAATACAGTAGGGTCCTAAAATTGCATGATCATATCGCTTAAATTACCAAAATTAGAGATTTTTTTAGATAGATTTTTTGACATTTTTGGCTCGTTTTCAAAAGAAACATTTCAAAAATCTGTATGGCCTGTCCTATAATTTTGAGATTTACAACAGTTAATAACAATGTTAAAAAGAAAAAACTTTCGAAGATTCATTGTTTCACTGCCAAAAGTTTTAAAGTTACAGGTTCTAATTCAGTCCTAAAAAAATGCCAAATGCGAAAAAAAAAAATCTGAAATTTGTCTCGTCCGGTCTATAGTTTTGTAAATTAGTACAGGTAAAATTCAACGCGAAAATAGTATTTACCAAACATTTCATTGCCATGACACTAAAATTACGAAGATGACATATTAAAATAAAATGATCGAAAATTTTGCTTTGTTCTGAAAAAAAAAATAAAATCTGTATCGTTTGTTCTGTTAATGAACGAGTCCAAAACGCAAAACTCCCAAAATTTTACAGTCAAAGCACTAAAACTTCCAAAGTTACAGATTTTTTTTTAGTTTTTTGAGTTTCAAGAAACTTGAAAAATTTAAAAACTTGATTCATTTGCTCTATTGATTTTGTAATTTGGCTCAGTTAATGAATAGGGCAAGGACAGTACTTTCCCAAAATTTTCTTGACATACTTAAATTACGAAAATGACATATTGAAATAAAATTTTCGAAAATTTTGGTTCGTCCAAAAAAAAATTCATAAAATCTGTATCGTCTGTTCTATCAGTTTGAGATTTAGCACAGTTAATGAACAAGTCAAATAGACAAAGTTTCCAAAATTTTACTGTTAAAGCACCAAAACTTCCAAAGTTACAGTTTTTTCTACCTTGAAAAATTTTGAATTGTTAGAAATTTGAAAAATTCAAGAACTTGTTTTGTCTGCTCTGCTGATTTTGTAATTTGACATAATTTATAAACTGTCTTTGACTTATTTTCTGAAAATTTCTTTGACATAGCACTATAATTACAAAAATTACAGATGTTAATAAAAGTTTTTGAAAAGTTTAGTTTGTTCTAAAAATAAAAATTTCTAAAATTTGTAGGTCTGTTGTTTCATTTTAATATTTACTACAGTTAATACCAATGTCAAAGAGTAAACTCCCAAAGTTTCATTGTTACTCTGTCAAAACCCTTAAAGTTGCAGGTTTCAATTTAGTCTTAAAATTTTTTGCCAAATTCGAAAAAAAATTAATTTCTGAAATTTGTTTCGTCTGCTCTAAAATTTGGTAATTTAGTACAGATAGAAAACAAATCAAAAATAGTATTTACCCAAAATTTTATTGCCATAACACTAAAATTACGAAAATGACAGATATTAAAGTTAAATGATCGAAAATTTTGGTTCGTTCTTAAAAAAAATTCTGAAAATCTGTATCATCTGTTGTATCAGTTTGAGATTTAACACAGTTAATGAACAAGTTTAATTGACAAAACTCTCAAAATTTTACTGTTGAAGCGCCAAAACTAACAAAGTTACAGTTTTTTATTTAGTGTAGATAAAATTTTTAATTTTAAGAAATTTGAAAAATTCAAAAACTTGTTTTGCCTGTTCTATTGATTTTGTTATTTGGTACAGTTGATAAACAAGTTAAAGACAGTACATTCCCAAAATTTCATTGCCATTACACTAAAATTACGAAAATGACAGATATTAAAGTAAAGTGATCGAAAATTTTGGTTCGTTCTAAAATATTTCTCTTAAAACCTGTATCATCTGTTGTATCAGTTTGAGATTTAGCACAGTTAATGAACAAGTTTAATAGACAAAACTCCCAAAGTTTTACTGTTAGTGCCAAAACTAACAAAGTTGCAGATTATATATTCAGTGTTGGGAAATTTTGAATTTCAAGAAATTTGAAAAATTAAAAAACTTCTTTTGCCTGCTCAATTGAATTTGTAATTTGGGACAGTTGATAAATAAGTCAAAGACAGTACTTTTCCAAAATTTCTTTGACATAGCACTATAATTACGAAAATTACAGATAGTAATATAAAATTATAAATAATATAATATTAAATATTAATATAAAAAAATAATTATAAAGTTAATATAAAAAAATTTTGAGATTTAGCACAATTAATGAGCAAGTTAAAATTTTCATGTCAAAATTTACAAATTTTATTCTGTTGGAAATTGTTGAATTCTAAAAAAAATAAAAATTTCAAAAGTTGTGTCGTTTACTCAATTTTTTTTTGCTCTAAAATATAGCATTAATAAAACTTTGCGACTTTCCAATTCTTGGAAATATTCGTGCGCCCTAAAGCATTTCTGTCTGAAATGTGGCTCAGTTAATAAGTCAAAAATAGCCCCCTTTCCAAAGAAAATTATTTCAGTCTCCTTGTGTCTAACTGTCCGCAACTAACGTCGAAACTTCGATTTTATGCCAAGAAAAAATAACTTGAACTATCCAGAATCAACTAGTAAATACATGTACAAATTTGCGGGCTATATAAACACACTAATTGGATACTTAATTTCCTTTTACTCTTTGCGGCTTCCTTCGTTCCAAATATCTAAAAGGAAATTCAAGTTCCGTTACATCGCACTCGGGTTAAATTTCTTTACTTTGAAAATGCGTCACGAGCTGTATTTGAAAACCTGGTTCACGTGCGATGTCAATAACGGTTCCCATTCTCGTGATCCCTTTCAGCACTATCAATAGTATCAGGAAGACGAGAGGGGAGTTTATCTTTATTTTTTTATTGCGTGTAATACGTAGGAATATTCACCGATCCAAGACGAGTTTGTGTACATAAAATACACATTTAAACGAAGCAAATAACTGTAAAAGGCGTTGGTGTTCTGTTCTAGTTTTTGTTGAAAGATTCTACATTACAGAAAATTTGCCAAGCTATCAACCTTCGTACCGTGCAAAAACTGCAATATTTATTAGCACGATTAGCAAGTTATTTTTAAATGACCAGCAATGAAATGTTATCGCTCGGTTTAAAGTTTGAAGTTCCTGATAAAGTGTAAATATTCATAAACTCTTATTTTTTCAGTTTTGTGGTACAACCGATCCTGACTTCATAATGTCCAGAAGCGGCTACACGTGCGTGAGACATTTATTCTGCTGGCTTAATGTACTTCTTTGGGTAAGTCGAAGACTAATTACCATTCATCCTCTCACATGAGAAACAAAGCTGGTTTCTAATCTCACAATTGTCACGCAACCAATTAGTATTCTCACCTTTGCAGATTACCGGTTGTGGACTTCTGGGAGTCGGGATCTGGTTGCGGATAGCCTATGAAGGATACGCGTCTCTGTTACCACAATATGCTCTTCTCAGCGCAGATTCCCTCGCCATTGCAGTCGGGACAATAACTTTTATCTTATCATTTCTTGCATGTTGCGGCTCTTGGTTCCAAAGCAGATGCATGCTCGTTACAGTAAGTGCGGATATAACTCGTCCAACTTAATGTCTTTTGAAGTATTTCAGTTTGGTTGTTTTCATGTTCATAGCTGAGTTCCTCGTTGGATCTCTTGCGTTCGTTTTTAGAGTGTCGTTAGGCCACACTTTCCGACAAGAATTGCAAAATGGGTTGTGGCACCACTACAATGTCACTGCTACTGGGCCCAACAGTTTAGTTAACATCTGGGATAATCTCCAATCTGAAGTAATCCTCGTTGGTTTTACTTCGAAAATTACTAATTTTTCTTGTAGTTTAAGTGCTGTGGAGTCAACAACTATGAAGACTGGTTTATGATAGACGCTTGGCCTTCCAAGAAATGGGTTCCTGACACTTGTTGTCTTTCCTCGTACTATGTGGAGGAGTGTGGAAAGTCCGGAAATGCCGACTTTTTCTACGGCTCCGGGTGCTACCATCAGATTCACATGTGGTTCGTGCAGAGACTCCACATCGTGGGGGTTGTGGGGCTAGTGGTAGCATTCATACAAGTAAGATCATCAACTAAACTTCCAGAATAACCGAATTTTGTAGTTGTTTGGACTAATTTCTTCCATGTTGCTCTTCTGCACGGTGAGGTATAAAAGGACTTCGAGGACTTACAAATCGTATCAAACTCATGCCTGAATATTAAGAAGTTAGGAAGTAGAAACTGCAGTATTATTTAGGTTGTAGTTTAGTTTAGATTTGTATTTATTTCAAGTTTTTATAGCGGTCTTCCACTTTTGGAATAATTTTGTGTCTGAAGATTGACCACCTGAAATGCTGATGTTCCACTTTATGTGCTAAATGTACTTTATATTTATAGATGTTAATGTTTAGATTGTTGTATTTATATCCATCCAGGTCTAGAGAGTGTTAATGTTGTATATGTTGTTTTATTAAATAAACGAATATTTTTTTAAAGAAAATAGAAAAAACATTTCATGGTGTATAATTGGTATTATTTATTAACGATTTAAAAAATGGCTCTAAAAACTGGGGAGGAAAGCGACATTTGGAGTAATTTGGGGAAGAATACGAGCAAGAAACTAGAAAATAAAATTTGGACCCTTTAATACTTTTGTACCGCTTACCGTAGCCAAATTGCAAAATTTTTAAACCCGGAAGAGAGTTTTTAAAATTCTTGTATTTTAGGATTATATGTAGATTCAAGTTCACATTTTCGCTAATTTTAAGAATACAAGAATTAAATTTGTAGGCATTAATACATTTGATGCTCTTATTATCTCTGCCAAATTGCAAAATTTTAGAACCAACAACAAAGTTTTTAGAATTTTTTTATTTTAGGACGAACTAAAAATGTCTAATGTTATAGAATTAATTTCGTATTTTCGTTAATTTTGAGAGTACAGGAATGAAATTTGGAAACTTTAATATCTTTGATACTCTTATTAACTCCGTCGAATTGCAAAATTTTAGAACCAAAAGCCAAGTTTTTAGATTTTTTTTGTTTTAGGACGAACTAAAAATTTTCAATGTTCTAGATTTAATTTTCGTATTTTTGTTAATTTTGAGAGTACAAGAATAAAATTAGGAGATTTTATTGTCTTTGATATTCTTATTAACTCTGTCGAATTGCAAAATTTGTAGCAAAATTTTTTCCATTTTTTTTTATTTTAGGACGAACTAAAAAAACTTTATTGTTCTATGTTTAATTTCGTATTTTCGTTAATTTTAAGAGTAGAAGAATGAAATTTGGAGACGTTAATATATTTGATACTGTTATGAAGTCAGCAAATTTCAAATTTTTAGAGCTAGAAAGAAAGATTTCAGAATTTTTTTATTTTAGAACTAACTAAAAAATTTTAATGTTCTATGTAGATTCAGTTTCGTATTTTCGCTAATTTTAAGAATACAAAAATGAAATTTGTAGACGTTAATATCTTGAATACTCTTATCAACTCTGCCAATTTGCAAAGTTTTAGAACCAAAAACAGAGTTTTTAGAATGTTTTTATTTTAGGACAAACTAAAAATTTCCAAAGTTCTATATTAAATTCCGTATTTTCCCGAATTTTAAGAATATAAGAATGAAATTTTAAGGCATTACTACTTCTGACTCGCTTATTAACTTTGCTAAATTCCAAAAGTTTAGTAGTAAAAATAGAATTTTTAGAAATTTTTGTTTTCTAGACGAACCAAAATTGTTTCTTATTTTAAAACATTTAGCGTAATTTTGACAATTTAAGAAGTACACGATGGAAATTTGGAGGCGTTAGTACTTTTGTCTCGCTGATTAATTCTATCAATTTCCAAAATTTTAGATGAAGTAATAATTTTGTTAATTTTGAGACGAACCAAAATTTTAAGAAATTTTAAGAAATTCAGACACTTTACTACTTTTATCACACTTATGAACATATATTTTAGATTTTTCTATTTCTATGTAACATAAAAATATCTAGAGCCCTTAAGAAACTAGGGAATCCCAGAGAATTAACGAAACTTGAAGAAGTGACAAAATATGAAACAAACTCGAAAAATTTAGTGAACTCCGAATATATGGAACTAAGTAAAAAATTCCAAACGAGATTCTAAAGTAGCCACAAAAAATTGAAATTTAAGAATCCGGAAGAATTTATAGAATCTTGGAGAATCTGGGAAATTCGAAAGAATCAACACTAAAAAAAGACAAGAAAAAAATCATTTAAACGAACATATAAAAATAACTCACTGGTAATCTGTTTAGTATTCTTTTTGTTCCTTTTCCTTGGCAACTTTTAAATCGATAAAAAACTTCTTGAATTTGTAGTTCTTTATTGTATAACTGTCTGCCTATCAGTCACGAAGTTTCTGAGCGCCGTTAGCATAAAAAATACGGTGAAAGTTAACGCTCGCTATAAACTAAAATCTCTATCAACTCATGTTCTCCTAATATAAAATTGCAATAAATGTTGTTGTATTTCATTTTTTGTACGATTGTTTAAACAAAACGCAGATTTACATAAACGTTAAGCAATAAAAAATGACAATGAAAGTAGTCTGGTATAAAAACATCAAGAAAACGAAAACAATTAGACGTTTAATAAGGTGGTACGAAGTGCCACAATTTCTTTAAAACAAACTAAACAATTATAGAAGTAGTACAAGCGTGAACTCCTCCAAGTGCTTCTTCTTATTGTCACGAGTAATTTTCTAATCTTACTGATAAGACGTGCAAAAAAGATAAATGATACAGATAACAATAATCGCTCTCGTTTAACTTCCTCTGATGCTAATCCGAAAAAGATCCATCTTTCATGAATAAAACATTCTTGAATGACCCATCGATTACCGATTAACGCATTTCTTTAATCTTGAGCCCACGTTGGGAAAATGCGCGTGCGTGCGACATTATCGACATTTGAAATAAGCGCCTGTGTACAACAAATCCACCATAATTTCCAATTCTTATGTTTTCATTTCTGTCTAACCATCGTCCCGACTGTTTTAATCAAATTTTGCCTTTGTCAGCGATTCGTACATTTCATAACAATGTTTTTCAAAGCGAGTGCTACTGCGAATGTGTCACGGTGCAGTAATGTAACCATCCAATTAAAAATCTCGCCCATCTAAAAATAATGGTGTTGTGTTATGTTATTTTCGGGTTTTTGGTTTTTATTTTTGTTGTCTATTCGTTTTTTGAGATACACTACTTTCTCCGTGCCTCTTTGTGTGTGATTCTGGCGAAAATTTCGAAGAAAAAGACTCATTTGCTCAGCGAAACTGTTATCAATGGTGAGGATAAAAGGATTTTTTGGTATTGTCTAGATTAGTTATTTTCAGGAGTGTGCTTAACTAGTGATATCGATTCGATGCTCACTCATATGAACAACGCGAGATTCTTACGTGAGCTGGATTTCGCCAAAATAGATTTCTACGAACGAACAGGCCTCTATAAGTGCATCAAAAGGAACGGAGGGAGTTTGGTTCTTGGTGCCTCTACCATAAGATATCGACGCTTTATTAAATTATTCAACCGATATACGATAACAACTAAAGTAAGTTCTTCGTAATCCAGGCAAAATAGATAAAAAAAATTCAAAAGCTTGGAATAATTCCCATAAGGCTGATTTTTTGTGTGGACATTCATTTTATTGTTTCAAACAAAATGTCAAAAGTCCCCATGAAAAGGTGTGCTGCTAAAAAAGTTGTGGTAAATGTCAAAGAAAACAAATATGTGCAAATATCTTGTCACTGGTGATTCCAATGACAAAAATACTTATTGTGAAAATTGTACCTTATCAAATTTGCCACAAATAACATCTCGAAATATTTTTCGTAGAAGTTACCATTTTTGAGATATAAAAGTATTAAGAAATTTTAAGAATTTTATTTTTTTGTGTACCACAGTCGTAAATTGGAAGACGAACTAAAAATTGTCATCATTTTCAATTAAATTCCGTACCTTTGTCAGATTTTATCCTAAAACTGTGAAATTTGGAGGTTTTATTTCTTTAGACTTGCTAATGTACTCCTCTGAATTTTAAAATTGTAGAGCCAGAAATAGAGTTTTTAGAAATTTTTATTTCGAAGACGAACTAATATTTTTCAGGTTTTTTTTTTAAATTTCGTAGTATTGTCAGATTTTGTCCCAAAACTGTGAAATTTAGACATGTTATTAATTAAGACTTGTTAATCTACTGTTCTTAATTTCAAAATTTTAGAGCAACAAATAGAGATTTTAGAAATTTTTATTTCGAAGACGAACTAAAAATTGTCATAATTTTCAATTAAATTCCGTACCTTTGTCAGATTTCATCCTAAAACTGTGAAATTTGGAGGTTTTATTACTTTAGACTTGCTAATGTACTCCTCTGAATTTTAAAATTTTAGAGCCAGAAATAGAGTTTTTAGAAATTTTTATTTCGAAGACGAACTAAAATTTTTCAGGGCTTTTTTTTAAATTTCGTAGTATTGTCAGATTTTATCCTAAAACTGTGAAATTTAGAGATGTTATTAATTAAGACTTGTTAATCTACTGTTCTTAATTTCAAAATTTTAGAGCAACAAATAGAGATTTTAGAAATTTTTATTTCGAAGACGAACTAAAAATTGTCATAATTTTCAATTAAATTCCGTACCTTTGTCAGATTTCATCCTAAAACTGTGAAATTTGGAGGTTTTATTACTTTAGACTTGCTAATGTACTCCTCTGAATTTTAAAATTTTAGAGCCGGAAATAGAGTTTTTAGAAATTTTTATTTCGAAAACGAACTAAAATTTTTCAGGGCTTTTTTTTAAATTTCGTAGTATTGTCAGATTTTATCCTAAAACTGTGAAATTTAGAGATGTTATTAATTAAGACTTGTTAATCTACTGTTCTTAATTTCAAAATTTTAGAGCAACAAATAGAGATTTTAGAAATTTTTATTTCGAAGACGAACTAAAAATTGTCATAATTTTCAATTAAATTCCGTACCTTTGTCAGATTTCATCCTAAAACTGTGAAATTTGGAGGTTTTATTACTTTAGACTTGCTAATGTACTCCTCTGAATTTTAAAATTTTTGAGCCAGAAATAGAGTTTTGAGAAATTTTTATTTCGACGACGAACTAAATAAAAATTTTCAGGGCTTTTTTTTAAATTTCGTAGTATTGTCAGATTTTATCCTAAAACTGTGAAATTTAGAGATGTTATTAATTAAGACTTGTTAATCTACTGTTCTTAATTTCAAAATTTTAGAGCAACAAATAGAGATTTTAGAAATTTTTATTTCGAAGACGAACTAAAAATTGTCATCATTTTCAATTAAATTCCGTACCTTTGTCAGATTTCATCCTAAAACTGTGAAATTTGGAGGTTTTATTACTTTAGACTTGCTAATGTACTCCTCTAAATTTTAAAAATTTAGAGCCAGAAATAGAGTTTTTAGAAATTTTTATTTCGAAGACGAACTAAAATTTTTCAGGGCTTTTTTTTTAAATTTCGTAGTATTGTCAGATTTTATCCTAAAACTGTGAAATTTAGAGATGTTATTAATTAAGACTTGTTAATCTACTGTTCTTAATTTCAAAATTTTAGAGCAACAAATAGAGATTTTAGAAATTTTTATTTCGAAGACGAACTAAAAATTGTCATAATTTTCAATTAAATTCCGTACCTTTGTCAGATTTCATCCTAAAACTGTGAAATTTGGAGGTTTTATTACTTTAGACTTGCTAATGTACTCCTCTGAATTTTAAAATTTTAGAGCCAGAAATAGAGTTTTTAGAAATTTTTATTTCGAAGACGAACTAATATTTTTCAGGGCTTTTTTTTTAAATTTCGTAGTATTGTCAGATTTTATCCCAAAACTGTGAAATTTAGAGATGTTATTAATTAAGACTTGTTAATCTACTGTTCTTAATTTCAAAATTTTAGAGCAACAAATAGAGATTTTAGAAATTTTTATTTCGAAGACGAACTAAAAATTGTCATAATTTTCAATTAAATTCCGTACCTTTGTCAGATTTCATCCTAAAACTGTGAAATTTGGAGGTTTTATTACTTTAGACTTGCTAATGTACTCCTCTGAATTTTAAAATTTTAGAGCCGGAAATAGAGTTTTTAGAAATTTTTATTTCGAAGACGAACTAAAATTTTTCAGGGCTTTTTTTTAAATTTCGTAGTATTGTCAGATTTTATCCTAAAACTGTGAAATTTAGAGATGTTATTACTTAAGACTTGTTAATCTACTGTTCTTAATTTCAAAATTTTAGAGCAACAAATAGAGATTTTAGAAATTTTTATTTCGAAGACGAACTAAAAATTGTCATCATTTTCAATTAAATTCCGTACCTTTGTCAGATTTCATCCTAAAACTGTGAAATTTGGAGGTTTTATTACTTTAGACTTGCTAATGTACTCCTCTGAATTTTAAAATTTTTGAGCCAGAAATAGAGTTTTGAGAAATTTTTATTTCGACGACGAACTAAATAAAAATTTTCAGGGCTTTTTTTTAAATTTCGTAGTATTGTCAGATTTTATCCTAAAACTGTGAAATTTAGAGATGTTATTAATTAAGACTTGTTAATCTACTGTTCTTAATTTCAAAATTTTAGAGCAACAAATAGAGATTTTAGAAATTTTTATTTCGAAGACGAACTAAAAATTGTCATCATTTTCAATTAAATTCCGTACCTTTGTCAGATTTCATCCTAAAACTGTGAAATTTGGAGGTTTTATTACTTTAGACTTGCTAATGTACTCCTCTGAATTTTAAAATTGTAGAGCCAGAAATAGAGTTTTTAGAAATTTTTATTTCGAAGACGAACTAATATTTTTCAGGGCTTTTTTTTTAAATTTCGTAGTATTGTCAGATTTTATCCCAAAACTGTGAAATTTAGAGATGTTATTAATTAAGACTTGTTAATCTACTGTTCTTAATTTCAAAATTTTAGAGCAACAAATAGAGATTTTAGAAATTTTTATTTCGAAGACGAACTAAAAATTGTCATAATTTTCAATTAAATTCCGTACCTTTGTCAGATTTCATCCTAAAACTGTGAAATTTGGAGGTTTTATTACTTTAGACTTGCTAATGTACTCCTCTGAATTTTAAAATTTTAGAGCCAGAAATAGAGTTTTTAGAAATTTTTATTTCGAAGACGAACTAAAATTTTTCAGGGCTTTTTTTTAAATTTCGTAGTATTGTCAGATTTTATCCTAAAACTGTGAAATTTAGAGATGTTATTACTTTAGACTTGTTAATCTAATGTTCTTAATTTCAAAATTTTAGAGCAACAAATAGAGATTTTAGAAATTTTTATTTCGAAGACGAACTAAAAATTTTCATGGCTTTTATTTAAATTCCGTAACTTTGTCAGATTTTATCCTAAAACTGTGAAATTTGGAAATTTTACTACTTTAGATTTGCTAATGTACTGCTCTAAATTTCAGAATTTTAAAACAAGAAATAGAGTTTTTAGAAATTTTTATTTTGAAAACGAACTAGAGAAGAAATAGAGTTTTTAGAAATTTTTATTTTGAAAACGAACTAAAAATTTTCGTGGTTTTTATTTAAATTCCGTAACTTTGTCAGATTTTATCTTTGAAATGTGAAATTTGGAAAATTTACTACTTTAAACTTGCTAATGTACTGCTCTAAATTTCAGAATTTTTGAACAAAAAATTGAGTTTTTAGAAATATTTATTTCGTAGACGAATTAAAAATTTTCATGACTTTCACTTAAATTCCGTAACTTTGTCAAATTTTATCCTAAAACTAAATGTTTTTACCGTGGGAATTATCATCCATGCCAAGATATTCGCAAAAAATTGTTTTCTTTGACATTTATCTTTTATTTGTTTAGAACAATCAAATAAAGATCCACAAGATGTTTATTTTGCCTGATAGATATTGATAGAGACCAAGAAAACAGATTTTTTTCTTCCAGATCATCTACTGGGATGAACAGAGTATCTACATGGAGCATCGGTTTTTGAATCCTTCAGATAACTTCATCAACGCTATTGTTCTATGTCGCACAAGATTAACGAACTGCAACGCTGAGAGTGTCGTTAATGAACTTTTAGTAAATTATTCCGGGGACGACGTGGAGAGTAACAAGAAAGAAAGACCTGAATTAACGCAAGAGTTGGCCAAATGGATCGAATGTAACGAAATATCAAGCGCGAATTTAAGAAGTATTAAATAATTGGTGATCTGTTAGTTTATAGCTATTTTTACACGTTTAGACAAGAGGTGGTGTGAAAGGACGAAGTTTTTTCGTACATCTCTTATGCAAGGTTTGTGAAATTATTAGAACGTGTTAGAAAGAGTTATAAGGTGTTAAACGTCAATATTTTTCCAATCTAGAAATGTAAGCCCTTCCAAAGTTATGATTATGAATTTTAAGCAAATCTGTTGTTGACTAGTCACATATTTTAAACTAACTTTGTTATTTTCAGTGATCTAATTCTGATTAAACTATTGTGATATACATTTCGTTCTGATAAAATGTAAGTCTACGAATGAATAAATTTGTTCCAGGATGGTTTCATTTCTTGGTTTCTTTAGGGCTTTGCCAAGCATGCAGTTGGAGGAAATATTTTTTATATATTTTCCGTCAAATTTGGAGAATGAAAATGAATTTTTCATAACAGTGAAGCAATTGCTAAAGTAGAATTATTGCATGCTTCAGGGCAGGACTCAGAGATATTTTTTTAAAAAGGAAGCAAGTTCACTTCTGTTTCTTTTCAGTTTTGCTTCACTACTATTTATAAAGTCATCAAATTTTGTGATTCTTTATTGAACTGGCAATTAAACAGGCGTTCCAAAGAACTGAATAAGACTTGTAGATTTCTTTTTGCTGAGATATTTGCGAAGAACTAATAACAAATCGTACTTTTTTGTATTTTTATTTGGTTTAATTTGTAGAAAAAAAACCTTTTGGTAACCACCCGATTGTCTTTGATCGGCCATAATTTAGTTATTTGTTGTCGGATCTGAATTTCAATCCCAGATTTAGAATCTGCGGAAAATTCTGCATAAGTTCACTCCAAAAATAAGCGAGATTTATTATAGTTTTATTCCCGAATTTTCGCGAAAAACTGCAACTTTCGACTTTTGGAAAATCTAAAAACTATTTTTTATGTAAAAAATAGCGAGAAAAACGATGGCGCAAACCGCATCTTAATATCTGTACTAGTTTCCGAGATATTAAAGACGAATTGTTTCAAACCTTCAAAAATTTAGCCCTTTGGCAACAACCCAAAAATTTAAACGGTCATAACTCAGTTATGTGTTGACGAAAATTAAAAATTCTCAAAGCTTTGAATTCAGCGTGACATTTTGCGTAAAGTGAGGCAAAATTTGTTTAATTCGCTTAACAAATAAACGAGGCATTGGCCAAAAACTGTTTTGAAGAGGTTATTTTGAGGTGATTTTCAATCACTGCTTTCAAGGTGAAAACGACGTGTAATACCTTTATGTTATACAGCAATCGAAAGAGGAGCTTAAGATCTATCAACTGACTAAATTTGAGAGTGATCAGACAAATAGTTTATGAGTTATGGCCAAAAATCAAAAAAATGAAAATTTTTTATCGTTTGCGTTGGAATTTTTTTTCGCGAAAAATCGACTATCGAATTTTGGGCTTTTGAGAACATTTTCTAACGTAAAATGAGCCGAGAAAAAGAATGGTTCAAACCGCATTTCAATATCTCTAATAGTTTCCGAGATATTTAACTTTAAAAATTAGGAAAAATTAGGAAAAATGAATATCAATTACCCGAAACTTTGATCGGCGATAACTCAATTACTTCTTGTTAGATCTGAATTTCAATCCCAGATTTGGAATCTGCGCAAAATTCTGCGTAAAACGAGGTATAAAAACGCAAATTTACTTTACTTTAATTTACTTGTACATTAGAAAACTTAATTGATTACTCAATCCGACATAAAAATTCTAATCTGTTGGAATAAAATTGACTTCGGATTCAAAATTTTCTGTTTTAGAAAAAAGTTTTAGTGTCAGAACATTATGAATATATGTAGAATATAGAATACAGAACATTATGAAATGATAACGTAAAATGATTTGAGTAAAAATTTTTTCTTTGATAAAATCGTTCGTTGAGAGGAATAATTATTTTCACTTCTAATTCTAGATAAGCAAACAAAAGGGCACCGTTTTTTTTTAAGTTTTGCTACCCACGAGTTTCAAGGTGACGAACGCCTTTTATCAATACTTTCTGTTTTATAACTCGCTTTATGGGTATTTTAAACCACCTAAATAAATCAGTTTGTTTTTCATACCAGCAGAACTTTTCGTGGAAATTGGAAAAAAACGCACACAATCTTAATCTTCAATCTATAAATCTTGTCAAGTTAATCCACATTAATCAAACCTTTGTTCTGATTAGATGATTTGTGAACTTTGATTTGAAAAAAATTAATCCAAATTTAATCCAAATAAGTAACAACGAGTGCCCAGATTTACATTGTTTTAGTTTTTCACAAATGCAATGTCGACAAGGTTAATCGAAAAGAAAACCCCCGAAAAGCCGCGTGGCTAATTTTTCACTCAATCATTCATCAATCAAGATACGTACTAATCTCTAAAACGGATTAGCAATTGTATGGCAAACCCGTGATTTTTCTATATAATATTGAGTCTAATGACATAGTAAATCATTCATCAAGTGAAAATGAAGGTAGTTACTCTGATAAGTGTTGTTCTGCTCGGAATTCTAGCCATCGCTAGATCAGGTGAGAGTCAAATTTTCCTATTTTTTTTTCTATTTTGACTGTTTGAAGATCCCGTGGGAGAATGTCCAGCATCGGATGGAGCATATCCAGTGTTGCTCCCTTCAGAAGATTGTACCAGTTTTTACATTTGTTCTCATGGAGTACCAAACAACATCCCATGTCCCGATGGGTTGCTCTTTAACGTCAAAAACAACGTTTGCGACTGGCCGGATAGAGTTGACTGTGACAATGAACCCCCTGAAGAATGTCTAGCTGATTAGAAACTGTAAATGTATACATTGAAACCAATTACACCTTCATTAAAAATTACGAACATTCATTTTTGTTACTCGAAACTCATCTTTGAGATGGAACGTCACGTCTTTGATTAAAAAGACGGATGTGGATTTGATAATGTCGAGTAGTTGACGTTGACAAATTGAGGTATTTTATTACGAATTTCACTTGCGTGCGTTTATACACCTACGTTCGAGGAAAAGTGTTCAGATCTCGATTAAAAAAATATTGATTTTTTTATATGGTTTTGATACTACAGACAGCGAGATCAGTTTAATTTTTATGTGATTAGATGATACGTCAAAAAATTGACAAACGTCGGTGAGTGACGGATCTATAACTCACTAGATAACTGTTTTACAATTTATTTGATCACTCTGTATATCGACCGAATTAGATTTGGAAAAATAAGAATATAATTTTACTTTCCGCAAATTTAAACGCTTCTAATTCGATTATTTATTGACGGATTAAAAAAGTTCAAACAGTTTTAAATTCTGCGTGAAATTCTGCGTCAAATGAGTACCAATCTGTTGAATTATTGATCTGATTAGCTGGCACGTCAACAAATTGGCAAACGTCTATTACCAACTATATAAAAGTTTCACAATTTATTTGATCACTCTGTACAATATTTAAGGATTTGAGGTTTCCGTACCAAAAATCGTTTTAATGCGACTCTTCAATAGCTGTAAAATCAGTTTTGCTCACAAATAATTCAAATAATTGGGGCACCCCGTATAATATTACGTTTAATATTTATTTTAATTTTTTATCTGCTTGCGAAAATAGTAAATTTGTTGATGTTTATAATTTACGAAATAATAATCAATTAATTTAAACGCCCAAAGAAAAATGAATTGAAAAGATACTTAGATTTTTTGTAAAATACTTGAGAATTTTAGAAACCGAAGAGGAAAAAATGGTTTGTTTTGTCTAGATCTACCACCAGTTTAGTTTAATTAATGTACCTGTTTATTTGTCTTACACCCTGTATATTCTAAAAATTTAGAAAAACTGCAATTTCCACAAGGATTAAAAGTGAAACGCCTCTAGAAAACGAGTGGTGAAGTAATGTACATTTAAAAATTGCTTCTTTTTCTATTCTCTGGTCCTGTAGCAGGCAACCAACAAAACAACAAATAAATTTCTGTTTTCGGAGTTGTAAGATTTACCGCAACAACAAAATTATAAACAATTTCAGTTCATACATCTAATTTAAAGCGGAAATAAATTAAGAAAAAAAATTGGAACAGGTTCGTTCTTTGCTTTACCACTTTTACTTTATCTTCACGTCTTTTTACTGTATCTTCAAGACCCAGAAATATTAACTGTTAAAAAAAATTTCTTTCACTTAGTACATCACGTTCACTTTTATTTTTACCATAAAACTCTATAATATCTATGAAAAAACTCATGAATATCTAAAAAAATGGTTTAAAAAACTTTGAGTCTTATTTTCATAGAATTCAAGTGCTGAAACACATACAATTCAATCAGCATGTGTTATACACTATACTTTTTCGACGGCCACACTTGCAATGAACTAATTGATCAAAATCTAATGTTTAATTAATATTTTATCATCCTTTTGATTAAAAGTGGAAAGAATGCAGTCAAAATAATTATGAGAGTTGTTAATCGATGTCCGCGCGCGCCCGTTTGTCTGTAGTCGTGTTAGTTCTGTTAAATTTTACACACGGCTCGCTCACCTAATTATTTTTCTGCTTCATCAATAAAATATATTAAAATCCATACGTTTGTCAAATTTTATAAAGTTTCTTTGACCATTTTAGAAAATATTAGACTTTTTGAAGCTTAAATTTTAGAAGTCGACGAAAATTCAACTTTGAACGTCAATATCTCGAAAAGTAAAGTTCATAGGATCAAATTAGAGACGGCTCTGTACTCGTTGAACATTTTTTTACAAAATGGCGTCTTCCCTTCCCAAATCCGACATCAATTTCGCAAATCTAAAACGATTTAGACCCCACCGAGGCTTTTTTTATCACATTTACTTTAGACTTTTTTTAGAACTTTATCTCAAAAAATGTTGAAATTTTTGGCGCGGAATCAATAAAATAACTCAACATCAATGCGTTTGCCAAATTTCATAAAGTTTCTTTGACTATTTTAGAAAATATTAGACTTTTTTTAAACTCTGAAATTTCGAAGCTTAAATTTTAAAAGTCGACGAAAACTCAACTTTGAACGTCAATATCTCAAAAAGTAAAAATTGTACGATCACAGCAGAGACGGTCCTGTATTCAGTGAACAATTTTCTACAAACTGACGTCACTTTTTTCTTATACGACATTAATTTCGCGAATCTAAAACGATTTAGAGCCAATTGGGACAATTTTTTCTTACTTTTATTTCGATTTTTTTTGTCATAATTTCGAAATTATTTTAGCTTCAAGTGCGTAAAAGTGATAAAATGAGAGTGTAAAAGTATGTTATTTTGACAAAAATTTATTAACGATTTATCGACATTTGTTAGATTTCACGCCGATCTGCGCCAATTTCTCAAATTCCAACCGTTGAATCTGAGGAAAAAAAGAATTTTGATTATTAAATTCGCATCCTAAAACAGTGCGGAAATTCTGTCAAGTAAACTGTCAATTTTAAAATAACAGAACTGTCACTTGAAGTATTTATCGTTAAATTTTGTGTTTTCTGAGATTGTAAAAAAAATCTTGTGTCCAACTCGTGGAGAAGAGATATTTTTGAAAATTTTCTGCATCGAAATCAGAGAAGACCGATTTGTTTTCTACTTTTCTAGTAAACATTTTTATTGACTAGTGTAACAATTAAGGAGTTTTCCGGAAGAAAAATTGATTATTTTTGACAATTTCATAAAAATATAAAAATATTGAGAATTGAATGAAGTCAAATTTTAGAATGAATTTTTAACCTCAAACTCAAATTTAAAACTTCTTTTAATTTTGGTGGAATTATTGCCTCTTGTGCTAATTTTCCTTCTGCTAATCCCGGACTTTAGTGAAATAATTACGAAGCTTCAAACATTTTTTGCAACAACCATAAAAGCTTTCTCATGCTACCTACACTGAAATCCATTACAGCCTCAATAAAAATGATGAAGTCACAGCCCAACAATGTTTGATTTGTTCTTGAGCCATTCAATGCAAATCCGCGTCGAAAAGCAAATAAATCCGAACGGAATTTTTGTCATTTCCGTTCCTGACCCACACATTTATTCGCAACCGACATAAATCTAAATTTCATGATTACCTGCAGGATGTAATTATTTAACGTCTAAACCCAATTAAAATGTGAAGTTACAAATGAGGATCATTGGTTTTGTTGGTTGCATAAGTAAAGATCCGGTTGCACAATTGGGCAATTATGACATCATTGATTGAACTAAACGCATTATTGGAATTTTATGATTAATAATCATGGGAACTGTATTGGTCGGATGCTTGTACTAATTACAACTAATTGTCCTCGTTGGAGAAACTTCCTTTTAAAGAAGTGGAAAACGGTCGCTGTGATAAAATATGCAAGTTTATGTTTATTGAAATGATGAGATTATCAACAAATAGGAAGTTCACCGCAAGTTTATGTTTTAATTAAAATTTTTCTCTTAGTTATGAAACTCGTTTTAAATATTTAATAAATGTCATACAATGATTAACGGGCACAAAATCCACCGCAGGAATGTGTCAAGTCTCTGTTATTCTCCAATAAAAAAATACAATAAATTACGCATTTGCACACAAAGTGTCTATAAATCAAGGATAATTTTTTATAATGATATTATTAAACATGGCAACATTCGGAAAACTGTATTTCAGACTTATGCGTTTTTACGTCCCGGAGCACAAATCCCAGATGTTCGCTCCAGAAAAGCAATAAAACAGATTTTCGGCCCGATGTGGGTGGAACACAACGGAACTCGATATTTACAATAACAATAAATTAAACTGGATATGAATTCGCGCCCACAGATCCTAAACTAATTAACACCAAACGTTTCAATCAAACGTCTTGGCCTTCACCTCAAACTGACCTGCACAATTTCGGAATTAGGGCAGTGCCGAGAAAGCTAATTTTTCGGATTTAAGACTTCGAGGTCGTGACACCTAACAGAGCATCATAAAAATGCAAATTTATCTCCGCCCCAGGCAGTGCATTTTGGGCGACAGAGCAATTTTTCCAGTCATAAATTATCAGTTTTTTCTTTTTCTGCTCGATTTCAGACAAGCGCATGTCGTCATAAATCTTTTAAATGAATTCAGTTTTACTATTAATTAACCATATCAATAAATTAATAATTATAGTGACGGTGGTGATAAATCATGTGTGGGTTTTTTACGGGTTTGAACGCGGGGACCGACACGTGTTTGATCTGTACTTGTTAACAGTGTCAAAAGAAGCTTGCTACCGCTAGATCGCAGAAGAAGAGTCAATCGCTTTTTAGAATCCACTACAAATTATTTCCACAATGTTGTTCCATTACGTGTGTGTTGACATAAAAGGTGCTGTGTTGTTAGAATGGCGCAATAGGATTAGACGAGCTGCACGCAAAATGATGCAAAAGTGTTTCGAATTTTCGAAAAAATTACTAATTGTGGAGAAGCGACTTTCACCTCGCTTGCGAAATCCAATCTTTATCTTCAAGAAATTTGACTCGACGCTTTTCCAGACATTTAACTGAAACAATACCGCTGAAACCGCGAAAGAGCACGTTGCAGCAATTCGTACTTCTTATAGTAACACCGCAGGAATTCAAATCAACTCAATTAGTGTTAATTTAGATTAAGTTTACGTGCTACTGATTTATCTCAATTAAAATCAATTTTCCGAAGCTTTACTTAAGTAATCAGCGAAAAACGAAGAAATGTGAGGTGGTAATTTAATAGCAGCAGGAAAAACGCGGCAGTAAATTTAGTTAGAGGGCAGACTGACTGGGAGAAAAATAAAGAAACTGTTCACACATTCCATGAAAATGTATAATTGTCTGGAAGTAACTGCGGACCGACATTCAGGCATAATTATTCCATTTACGCGATTAACAGATGTAAATATGATCTGACCTGTGTATTTATGTCAGTAAGTACCAATTAACTACATAGTTCGCAAATTATCGCAGGAATATCTATAAATTTATCCCGTTTCTTTTCTGAACATGTTCACAGTCTCGGCCTTCAAAAAGATTTAATAAATGTACCTACGCTTACACAGGAAAATTCTGCAATAGTAATGACAATCATTAATAAAAGATCTGTGGAACTCGTTCCTGCAAAATAAGACAATAAAATTTTAACTTTTCCCGATCATTGCACGAAATGCGAAGGCCGTGTGAAAAATTTACGATTTTTGTTGAAAATGAGTGAGACATGCAATTTCAGTCAGTAATGAAAGGTTAATTTTTAAGCAGATTTTTTCTGCTTAGCCTTGAAACGACTGCTTTTTTAGAGAAGACCTGATTGACAAGCGGGGATTTTTAAAAAGACGTGAAAAAAACGCTTTCATTATTTATTCTTTTCAAGAAGTGAAAATACGCGTAGATTGAAGCTTTTGGCGTTCTTTCCGCTCTATATTTCCAAAACAATACGATTGACTCTAAGAAAGAGAAACGTGATTTTTCAAAGCAGATCGCAGATAACCGGCAGGAAAACGCTTCAGATTTTCCTGCATTTGGGGTTTTTTGCCCAACTGAAATTAGTAGTATTAGATGTTCTACGCTGTCGAAACAGCCTTCAAAGTGGGGAGAGCTTTCATTGAACGCTCTTTCAGTCATCCATGGTTCACCCACCAGTCTTTGACCGACTGTTGTGGCGAGTGTACCAGAGATTTTTGAACTTTGCAGCGCTCTGACATGTGGATTTATTTATAAGAGTGCATTTTCATCACCAAATTCTCGGTGAGTCTCCCATCTAATTTACATTCAAAACAAACACAAGAAAAAATTTGTCTGCTTGAGTTTGACGTGGTGTTATGAAAAATCCTTTCACTGTCATTGTTTTGAAATAATTACGTATTAGTAATAGCGTTCCTCAATTTTTCTCCAAGCGGAAACGGAAGTCTATTATTACCTCTTATTCTTGGCGCATCTCGCCTAACGCAGCATTGAAATCACCGCTTAAATCGCATCCTATTAATAACCAGTCCCTGATTTATCGCTCACTGTAAGATGATAGCTTATAATAATGTCAATTTAATGACATGGCTGTTTAAAAGATTGTCAAAATCAATATTTGGCGCGCTTCTTCAATGTCGCCGTTAAAGTTAAAGTAACAAGTGTATCCAAATACACCTGTCATGGTTATAACGTGGTGCAACTGTCACATCCGGTACCACAGTAGTACTCATTGTCCCCTCTACCGTACAATATTGAGAAATTATTCCAGTGTGTGTTCGTTATTTCATTCTACTTCCCAGAATGCAAATTGCGGAGGTTTACTGTGGAGGAAGTCAGTTCTTCATCGAAGATTTTACCGTTTCCGCTAATTGACCGAAAAACGTAACTATTGGAAACTGGGAAAGAACGAATTGGTTAATTAAAACTCAAAAAGAAACAAAGCTAAGATTTTGTCAGAAGCGAATTATTACCTTCTGATTTATCTTTGTAATTATGTACTGCTTAATGGTATAATTTAATAATTTAATTGTCTACAACTACAATTTATTAATGTCTATATTTCATTGGGAATTATGCTTTGACCCAAGATGCGGTCTAATTTTCGGAAAAAATTCTTTACTGCTCCATTTACTGGATCTGTTCAATTTTAGTCTAATTTAGGGTTTAGGCTAAAATTATAATAAAGTTTCAAATTTGTTTTGGCCAAAATGATTAAAGGTGTCTATTTTAAATTTTATTTTTTTTGATCTACAGGGACGGACTTTATAAATTTTCATTATCAAGACAGTCAAATATTTTCAATAGGTACATTCATTTGGACCTGTATTTTTGGTAGTTTTGACACTAAAGCAATGAAATTTGAATAGTTTGCTATTTTTGATTTGTTGACTGTCTGTTTCAAATCTTCATTTTTTTTATTTACAGGGACGGATTTTAGAAATTTTTATTTTCATGACGAACAAAAATTTCCAATATTTTTTATTCGGACCTGTAATTTTCGTAGTTTTGATGCTAGGGGAATGAAATTTGGAGAGATTACGATTTTTGACTTGCTGACTGTCTGTTCCAAATTTTGTATTTTTGTATGTAGAGGGACGGATTTTAGAAATTTTCACTTTCAAGACGAGCCAAAAATGTCCAATATTTTACATTCGGACATGTAATTTTGGTTGTTTTGATGGTAGAGCCCCGAAATATGCATAGATTACTATTTTTGATATGTTGACTGTCTACCCAAAATTCCAAATTTTTTTCGGCTACATGGACGTATTTTAAAAATTTTTATTTTGAAGACGAGTCAAAAATTTTCAATATTTTTTATTCGGGCCTGAAATTTTCGTAGTTTCGATGCTAGGGGAATGAAATTTAGTGAGATGTCTATTTTTGATTTCTTGACTGTTTGCTCCAAATCTTAAATTTTTTAATCCACAGGGACGGTTTTTAGAAATTTTCACTTTTAAGACAAGCCAAAAATGTCCAATATTTTACATTTGCCCTTGTAATTTTGGTAGTTTTCATGGTAGAGCTCCGAAATATGGACAGGTTACTATTTTTGACAAGTTGACTGTCTGCTCCAAATTTCAAATTTTTTGAGCTACAGGGACGGATTTTACAAATTTTTATTTTCAAGAGGAACAAAAATTTCCAATATTTTTTATTCGGACCTGTAATTTTCGTAGTTTCGATGCTAGGGGAATGAAATTTGGAGAGATTACGATTTTTAACTTGTTGACTGTCTGTTCCAAATCTTGTATTTTTGAATCTACAGGGACGGATTTTAGAAATTTTCACTTTCAAGACGAGCCAAAAAGTCCAATATTTTACATTCGGACATGTAATTTTTGTTGTTTTGATGGTAGAGCCCCGAAATATGGATAGATTACTATTTTTGACATGTTGACTGTCTGCCCTAAATTTCAAATTTTTTTCGGCTACAGAGACGGATTTAAAAAAAAAATATTTTGACGACGAGTCAAAAATTTTCAATATTTTTTATTCGGACCTGAAATTTTCGTTGTTTCGATGCTAGGGGAATGAAATTTAGTGAGATTTCTATTTTTGATTTGTTGACTGTTTGTTCCAAATCTTAAATTTTTTAATCCACAGGGACGGTTTTTAGAAATTTTCACAAGTCAAAAAGTCCAATATTTTACATTTGCACTTGTAATTTTGGTAGTTTTCATGGTAGAGCTCCGAAATATGGACAGACTACCATTTTTGACATGTTGACTGTCTGCTCCAAATTTCAAATTTTTCTAGCTACAGGGACGGATTTTAGAATTTTTATTTAGAAGACGAGCCATAAATTTCCAATATTTAAATTGTTTTTTAAAAAATATATTTGGATCCCGACCAGATGGAGCAAAAAGTGTTTGTAATTCATAAAAAAAGGGAAATTTACATTGGGAATGTCTACCCATTTCACCAGTTTGAATTTTGGCAGAGAAAAATGTTCCTCCAAAGAAAGTTTAATTATCTACTTATCCAGTTCATAATGTGTCTCAATCTAGTTTGGTGGTTCCAAATTTGGTCAACTGGTCTAATTGCGTTGCCCATATATTTCCTTGCGGTACTTTCGCTTCTGAAAAACCGTCGCGTTTTTTCTCAAAGATTCCGCATATTTGTCTTGGCCTAGGTCTATGAAAGCGCGCAACAAGATTGTTAGAATGATAACACGATTCAATAACGTCCTTCAGGATAAATTCGCGGTGGTCTGTACAGTTCCTCGTCAGATCGTTCTAAATCTTCGCCTGAAAGGTCATTGTCGAGCACGAGTGTTGAAAGCACCTTGCGAAACCGTCGAAAACGTTAAACATTAAATATTTATGCAGTACCACGACCGGTGTTTTGAAAAAGCAAAAAAAAAGTGTCGGTTTTAGACCCGACAATGCGTTGCGTGCAAATGAGTGCTGATTTTTTCCTGTAAGTGAGTGCTTATTCCACATGGCTAATTAGTACCTTTTTACGGCTTAAAACGTGATTTTGATGCCTTGCGAGGATAACGAACGAGTCGTGAAGAGATTTCAGAAAGACTCTTCTTCCAACTTTACGAGCGTGTTTTATGGTATCGTAACTCCACGTTTCGATGTTTTATTGGCACTTTTTGGACAAAATAATAATCCGTTAGTTTATTTTATTGTGTCGTAAACGTCGCAGAAGTTTTATATCAACTTGCAGCGTCCAGAGATTAGCTCTCCATTATTAAAATGTTATCCTCTGAGATGACTCACGTGGAAAAAGAACATAACTGTACACGCCACCAGATGTGGATTTTTCAATTTTGCTTCATTTTTAAACTCACTTTCAATAGGAATACTCGGACGTTTCGCTGCGGTGACGACTCACTTTGTGAAGTGCTCGATCAACTGTTACTTGGGTCATTTTGGGATTTTTTTCGACCAACAGACGTTCTTGTTCCCAGTGAAGTGAACCATGACTTAAGTTTTCTGATTTAGCTACCGAGGATTCTCTTTTGTGTGGTTTTCAGAGGACAAATTGCGTCTCCAGTTTACATTGTACCGTTGTGCTTCCGCCACGCCACTTATGCGCGGAAATATGACTAATTTGGGGGGAAATTAAACATCAAAAGGCTCATGGAGGTAAAAATTCCACAAACCAATACGACCTGGAATTCTCGTGCCGAAACAAATATTAAAGAACGTGATGGTATTTTGCTGGCAGACATTGAAGCCGCAGCTCATAAATCTCCACTTAGAGGAATTACTTGGGAATTAATTAAACTCGGATAATTCCACGTGGGTTAAGTACCACCCACTGCAAATTCACGGGAATTACTGTAACTATTCTTTCCTAAATTAGCGATTTGTTTGGGTCACAAAACTGTAAAGCGTGAAATTTCCGCACGAAAATGGCATTGTTCTTAATCACCACACGTGGGCGATTTTGATAAATGAAAGTTGGGCCGTTTTTGGAGTAACTACTGTCAAACTTACAAATTTATTCGCATTTGGGACGAAATAAATTTGTGTCAAACAAATTGGGCGTTTCTGCGCTGTTCCTATATCATGGGTTTTATGGTCTTGATCGTGATACGGATTCTAAGTAGGTGTTTAAATAAAATAAATTATTAATAAATAATTAAGGTTGCGCGACAACTAATCATGCTCGAGCACCGGTCATTTCATTCCTACACTATAATTACGTTAAATGGACGTAATGGAATGTTAAATTACACGTCTAATTAGGTCACATGCAAGTGAAAATTCTAATTACGCAGAAAACGAAGCTGAGAAAGTTTTGGGATAAGCAGGAGTCAACGCTCTGCTGAAGAGAAGTAGCCATAACCATAACTGCTTATGACTTTTTGTACGGTTAATTAATTATACTGCAAGTCTATTGTTACGGCAATCACAACACGTTAAATTACCCACATATGTTTATTCTAATTTTGCAAGGCATGGAATTGTTATTTATGATAATTTTTTATCGTCGCATTTTGTCTTGTCTGCACGCATTTTGCTAGAAATGGACGAAATGTGGGCTTCGTATATGATTTTCTTGTTACGGATGAGTCATCTAAAGACCCAGATTGTACCACCAGGTATGGAAAGATTATTATTGGTATTAACTACGGCTAGTCGAAAGGTCGAGTTTTGAAATTCAGTTTCAGAACAATTGCAATTGAATACAGAATTTGTTTAAAAAAAAACAAATGTTTAAAACCGCCAATAATTATTATTAATTATAATTCTTGATAACCAAAAAAATGCAAAATTCTCGTATCTACGAGTATCTCGTACGATAGTCCAGAAATATTTTTAAGACAAGATTTGGCCAAAACGGTGTTTTTCTTTAAAGAGCTTTCAAAAGTAGGTAAGACTAGAATTCATACAAATAGAAACAAAAGCGACGGACTTCAAATAAGGTTAAATATTTTTAAAACCATTAGCATCATTTTAAAGAAACAAGAATTAAGTATAGCTGTTATTTTTTTCAGATTTTTATTTTGATCTTAAAATCTAAAGTCTAAAAACCCTAAAATCTGTGTTTTCGCTGTATGATTTTGCAATTTGGTAGAGTTAATACATGAGTTAAAAATATTAACTTCTCTAAATTTTATAGCTGTAGCACTAAAATTACCTAAATTACGAATTTTATTGGGTATTGCCGGAAATTTTTGCTTGGTCTTAAAAAAAAATTCTAAAATTTGTGTTTTTTGCTTTGCAATTTTGCAATTTGGTAGAGTCAATACATGACTGAAAAGTAGTAACTTCCCCAAATTTCATAGCTGTCGCATTAAAATTACCAAAATTACAAATTTTAGTAGGTATAAAATATCCAAAATTTTTGCTTCGTTTTCAAAATTAAAAATTTGTAAACTTGGTGTCTCTTGCTCTACAATTTTGAAACTTGGTAGAAATAATCAACGACTCAAAAGTAGTAATTTCCCGAAATTTCATAGTTGTGGCAGTAAAATTACTAAAATTACGAATTTTAGTGAAGGATATCGAAAATTTTTGCTTTGTTTTCGAAATAAAAATTTCTAAAATTGGTGTCTTTTGCTCTACAATTTTGAAACTTGGTAGAAATAATAAACGATTCAAATGTAGTAAATTCTCCAAATTTCATAGTTGTGGCACTGAAATTACCAAAACTACGAATTTTAGTGAAGGATATCAAAAATGTTTGCTTCCTTTTCAAAATATTTTTTTTTAAATTGGTGTTTTTTGCTCTACAATTTTCAAATTTTGTAGAGTTAATAAATGACTTGAAAATGGTAATTTCCCCAAATTTCATTGCTGTAGCACTAAAATTACCAGAATTACGAATTTTAGTGAACGATATTTCTGCTTCGCTCTAAAAACGAAAATTTCTAAAATCTGTGTCTTTTGCTCTACAATTGTAAAATTTAGTAGAGTTAATAAACGACTCAAAAATACTAATTTCCCTCAATTTCATAGTTGTAGCACTAAAATTACCAAAACTACAAATTTTAGTAAAAGATTTCGAAAATTTTTGCTTCCTGTTCAAAATAAACATTTCTAAAATTGGTGTCTTTTGCTCTTCAATTTTGAAACTTGCTAGAAATAATAAACAACTCAAATGTAGTAAATTCTCCACATTTCACAGTTGTGGCACAAAAATTACTAAAACTACGAATATTAGTGAAGGATATCGAAATTTCTTGCTTCTTTTTCAAAATAAAAATTTCTAAAATTGGTATCTTTTGTTCTACAATTTTTAAATTTAGTAGAGTTAATAAATGACTTAAAAATAGTAATTTCTCCAAATTTCATACCTGTAGCACTAAAGTTACCAGAATTACGAATTTTAGTGAACGATATGGAAAATTTCTGCTTTGCTCTAAAAACGAAAATTTCTAAAATCTATGTCTTTCGCTTTACAATTTTGCAATTTGTTACGAAAAGTCAATGATAGTAACTTTCCCAAATTTCATAGGTGTAGCATCAAAATTAGAAAATTTCCACCGAAGAGCATGAAGAAAATTCTTCTAATTTTTGTTTCATATTTTCTCCATTTTAATTTTTTTAACTTCTGGGCTCGCAAGGCGCAGTGTTGAAACGCAAATCCACGAGCAATAAATAATAACTAATAGAATTAGCAACAAAGTTAGTTGTGGTTACAACATTATACAACAAAACCCTAGTAAGTGTCGTTGCTTCTAAATTTACGACGTAATCAAGAAAGTCATAATAATATTAAATGTTTATAGCTTTGTTTTCGAGTAACCAAAACTCAGGATTATGGGCGTTTTTCATGCTCGATATCTTCGAAACTACAACAGATAAATTATAAGAAAAATACTAAGATAATTAATAAAGAATCCAAAGATAATTTAAAGACATTGTGGAGAAAATTTAGACGAATTCAAAAAAATCAAAAGAGAATCTACTGAATCTAGACAGTTCAAAACGAATTTGAAAATTTGGAAACTGGAGATCAAAACAAAAATTTTAAAAAACCAAAAACTATGTTAGAAAAAAATCGAAAAAAATCTAGAAATAAACATTTTCATTTTTATTCTTTAATATGATCAGACTGAAACCACTCTAGTATTCAAAAAATTATAATTTTGAAGAAATGTCTTCGCACTATAAAATTTTTGAAATGTTGCTAATTTTATGCATTTTTTGTGATTCTTCTTCTTCTTCAGATTCTACGCCCTCGGAGTTTTTGGCTATTTTTTTTTTCGCACATTAATGTCGAATTTATGAAAAACTGTATTCAATTCAAAGCGCTCATAAAGTGCCATTAAATTTGGCATTGATTTATGTAATTTCGCTCGCAAAAAAAAACCACTTCTTAACGATGTCGAATCCAAAATTGGTGTTTTCCTTCATAAACGTAATCGCCGTAAGTGTCGAATAAATAGGTCTGTAGAAACTGGCTTAAATCACAGCTAATCAAAGGAAATTATATGCGAAAGAACTTGTTTAAGTCATGCAAGTCGCGTGATAGCGACGTATTAATTAAAACGGTAATTAGCTGATATAATGCAGGTCTATATCATTATTAAGAAATTGCGTAAGTTGGTTTTACCTCCAAACAGATCTGCAAATTATCAACTGAAAGGAAACTGTGAGAACTTTTTTTCGAGCAAACGAAAAGATATCATCGATAATGCGATCCTCAGTCAAAGCTATAATCACAGTCAATGCGAAAAAGAAAAATTGAGTAATTCCAAGATGATTTATCTCGATAGATTGCAGACGTACGTGCGACATTTACTCCTTTAATTAGCGGTGCAGATTTATCACAATCCTGGAAAAAGCGCATCTCGGAAAACAATTACTCCGTAAAAGCAGCTGCTGGTCATCAACGCCTTCAGTCTGCAAATTAATACGGTATTATAACGTCGATGACGCTGTAAAGATAATCCTTGATTCATTTTTAATTAACTACCTCGAAAAAAAAGCTTCCGTTTTATCAGCAATCCAGTTTGGCGCGTTCGTTTTACTTTTCGTCACGGTTTTACTTTCCTGGGCAAAAAACGCGTGGATGACATCTGTTCTACCATTAAATACAATGTTGCAAATATGGAAAATGTAAACGAGACGACATCTGCAGGACGAGGAACGGTTTTCGGCCGAAAAATCACGATGATCGTTAAAATTATCGTAAGCTGTCTGATTTTAATAAACTTGCGCTCTTAGAGGTGGGTGAAGGTGCAAAACGATGTATAAATTCACGTTTCCTGAACTTTTATGATTATTCATTGCATGTAGTCTGGTTTTGCAATTGAACAATTCAAGACGCACTCGCTTACGTAACTGTTTTCTACCCACGCAATTAAATAAATTTACGTGCTACATAATAGCGATATTGGAATTCTGACTGAGCTATATGAAGAAAGATAGAATTTTAAATTGGAAACGCTTCGATATGTTAACACCGTTTTTCTAGTAACAATTATTCGGTTATTTGTTGCCGTACGGGGATTTTGAGCCCAGGTTTGGATTCTGCGTGAAATTCTGCGTAAAATGAGTACAAATAAGTTAAGTTTGGTTTGCTAATAAGCGAGATATCCATCGAATTAGAACACAACTCTCCTCAATCGTAAAGTAGCTAGCTAGGAATATGAATGAGTTATTTCATATCAAATCGACCACTTTTGACTCCGACCCTTTTTGATTTGGCTAAAAGTTTTTCATCTTTTTCTACCCTATGAAAAACAGTTCTCAGAATTTTTTCAAATTTTTGTTCTCAACCCAAAAGAAGCTTTAATTTTTCCAAAAAATGGCTTTTATATTTTTAAATAGCTATAACTTTTTCAAAAATTAACTTATTGAAACGTTTTTTTTTTCAAAATTTTTGTTTTAAAATGTACTTTTTGGAGATTAATACAAAAAAATTTAAGATAATAATTTTAATAAAATTTGTGTCTTTTTTGAGAAAAAAAACGTTATTTTCTCGAAGTTCGACATTTTTTATTTTTTATTTTATTTTTTCAAAAAAAACTTCAATTAATTCTGCGATCATTTCCGCATATCCCAAGTGAGCCAATTTTTTTTCTACTTTTTTTATTTATTATATATTTGGACTTTTTGGATTAGGTGGATTTATTTCTCAAAAATCTGAAAATTATTAGATCTGTGGCATAATCATTTTTGTCTAAAATGAACTTGTTCAAATCGGCTGACTGCTTCTGAAAATATTTGACCTTATTCGAAACCCATCATTTTTTCTTCATATTTATATGTAAAGACTAGAATTTTAAAAGCTCCTGAAATCATAATGAATATAGGCAAAAATTTGAAAAAATTGACTGCTGCAGTACAATCTATTTTATTTACATCGATCCTAGATTTTTTTAAATCGGTTGACTGATTTTAAAAATATTTGATCATTTTTGAAATCCATCACACTTTGTTCATATTCATATGCAGAACTTGAAAATTTTGAAAATTTTTTAAAGCACAACCAATGGAGGCAAAAATCTGAAAAAAATAGGAGCTGTAGCATAATCTTTTCTCTTCAATATAAAAGCCAGCTCGTTAAAATCGGTTGACTACTTTCGAAAATATTTCATCTTTTTCGAAATCAAATATTTTTTTCTTCATTTCTATATGTAAAGACTCAAACTTTGAAAGCTCCTGAAATCATAATAAATAAAAGCACAAATTTGAAAAAGATCACAGCTCTAATACATTTTTTTCTGTTCAAAAAGTTAATTATTGAAAAAGTTAATTTTTGAAAAAGTTATTTCAAATTATAAAAGCCATTTGTGGAAAAATTCATAATTTTTTTTAGATCGAAAACAAAAGTTTGAAAAAAATCTAAAAACTGTTTTTAATAGGATAGAGAAAAATGAAAAACTATAACTTTCAAAGCTAATCACAATCATAACAGATAAAGGCAAAAATCTGTACAAAATCACGGCTATAGGTCAATATTTTCTCTTTCAAATGAGACTAAATTTTTTAAAATCGACCAACTGGTTTTGAAAATATTTGGTCTTTTTCGATGTAGAAATTTAAAAGCTTAAAACACCACAACAGATCAAGACAAAAATAGGAAAAAAATCACAGCTGAAGTAAAATATTTTCTTTTGCTAAAATTAACGATATTACGGATCTACGATCTCAATTTTTAAAATTCTTTAGTTGAAATTGGAGGCTGAGAATTTACATCATAGTCTTCAAAATTGCTCCTTTTAGTGAAAAGTGGCTTCAACGTGATCATTGTAGTAAAATCAGAATAACGAATTGAAATTTCTGCCTTATTGTTGGTGGGACAATAGAAAAAATTCAAAAGAACATTTTCGCTTTGCATTTAAGTAATAATTGGAAATCCGTCCACTTATAAACCACGTTCCTCCAGCTCATTTCTTATCTTATTTATCTATCATTGCAAAATGTGAATAAAATTACTCAATCCACCATAAAAGCGAATTCTATGCGCCATAACAGAGGTTAAAGTGCCTCAATCTACGATCCCAAACATTTGAAAGAGGCATTAAGATATTTTACACTAATAGGAAGTTAAATAATGAAAACCAACATGATCATTAGGCCTCTAAATCGAGGTTTCACCTACTGGTAATTAATTCTGAAGACATTAAGTTTTATGAAATTAGAAAAGCAATAAAACTAGCTGTACATATTTCGTGTGTTATTTACAACAATAACAATGCGTCACGATTATAAAAGTGATAGTTCTTTTGTGCTTAGACGAACCCAAGATGGAAGAATTCGTTATGAGTCATACGCCATGACGGAAACTCTGTTCACATTACCATATAATGACAGTTTTTGACCTTTTTGAGCGACATTTTTTCTTGGGAAAATTTCAGCCTGACCCACAAAAGCCAGAAGAGAAATCGCACCCTTTTCAACAGGTGAAAACCGAACCTGTTACACTGCACCTGTTATCAGGGGTAAAAGCCATCGAAGCGCGTCCCTTCCTCAGTGTTCCACTTTGATGATCGCCAACTGTCGTAATAAAAAGATCGTTACGTTTTGTACACTTGCACAAAGCGGCGGGTTTCGTTTTTTTCCCTGAAAACTTTGATTACAACGTTTGCCTTGCAATTACAGAAAAAAATGTGCAAGTCGCCCTTGTAACCACCACTTAAATTTGTATTTTTCTGAGAATTAGGCAAGCGGTCATTACGTCAAACGAAGATGGATGAGAAATGACACAGAGACTCTGTCGCAGGAGGCGATTATTAAGCCACTTTTTGCCGGGGGCGGCAACGAGAGCGGTAATTTTGTAACTACAAGTCAGTTGGATTGATATTGTGTTCAAGATTTTTTTCACGTCTTTTGAGTGCTACTGTAGAAAGAATTCCTCGTGGCTCATAAAACACTTTTATCGACCAACTAAAATTCCAGCTGTCCCATCCTGGAAAGCTCTCGCCACGAATTTATGGTGTTGTACAAGACGAGGATGTCCGGACGACAAATAACGCAGTGGCGGAGGTAGAACAACTAAAAAGGTTTTTTTCTAAGTAACTAGGTTTTATGTTTCCGGTTCGAAAACACAATTAAAAATAAACGAGAGCACTCAGCGTCCGCCACTGCGTGCTAAGTACCTTTTTATTTATGAATGTCATAAATGGCACACATGTGAAACATTGTAATTGATTTATCAAGTCGATAATCTATAAATTATCTCAACGGTAGCGGTTAACAGTCCTGCAATTTAATGGGTCCGCTAATGCGACTATTTACTGTTTACAAGGACCCCATCGCCGCCCCCGCCTCTGTAATTGAATGTTTTTACTATCATTTATACGGTGATCGTGACGAACGAGATTTACGACGATTATTAAAAACCGCACCTGTGCATGAAATAGCGTACGTTTTAATAAAATCAATGCGTACGCCGCGGTCATATTATGTTGATATACTCATAAAATTTCCTTTCACTGACACTTCGGGTCACAAACTTACCGTTAACCAGTGGCGGAACGAAAAAAAACGAGAAAATAAGGGTAATGGGGTTTGAGTGAAGGCCGTATTTCAAAGCGTGGAGGTATTAGAGGAAGCTTTGCAATGATAACGAGTTAAAATGCATGCTCTAAATTTCAGAAATCTTCAGATTTGAACGATTAAGTGGAAATGTTAAAACGTAAAAATTTCATGAAATGTCGGGCTCAAGGAAGGGAATTCTTTGCATTTTTCGAATTTTTTCTTTTTGAGATCATAAAATTCTTCAAATCATTGATTTTCAAAAGAACAGATTTTATTATTATTTATCTTTGGATTGTGAACCTATATCTTTCACTTTCGTATTTTTTCGATTCTTCAGATTCTTTTTTCTGCTTTTGATATTTGGACTTTGTGGACTAAAAAAATAGGGCTGTAACATAATTTTTTCTTTCTAAAAAGAAGGTAAACTCGGTCAAATCGGCTGACTACTTTTGAAAATACTTAACCTTTTTTGAAATCAAACATTTTTTCTTCATATTTATATGTTAAGGCTCGAAGTTTGAAAGCTCCTGAAATCATAATAATTAAAATTCTAAAAATAATCACAGCTGTAGTACATTCTGTTTTCTTTAATTCGATGCGATTTTTTTTTAAATCGATCTGTTGGTTTTAAAAATATTTGATCTTTTTTGAAACGCAGCAAATTTTGTTCATATTCATATGTAGAAATTACAATTTTGAAAGCTTTTTTATATCACAACTAATGGAGGCAAAAATCTGAAAAAAATTAGAGCTAAAGCACAAACTTTTCTCTCTAAAATGAAAGTACGCTCGTTAAAATCGGCTGACTACTTTTGAAAATATTTTACCGTTTTTCGAAATCCATCATTTTTTCTTTATACAGGGTTCGGCAACACTTGTGTCCACCCCCAAAATCTTCTTTAATTTTAATGATAAAATTTTGAAAATTTGCATACGCTCACAGCTGACAATGCTCTAGGAGCTGACGCAAAAATTTGTTTTTATCACTGATAGTTTTGGCGTCGCTACGCCTTAAAAATGCAATTTTTAGTTAATTGTGAGGGTTTGTGATATCAACCTATAATTTAATTTTTTTTCAATATAAATGTGTTAAAAATATCTCAGTTGTCATTTTAGATTTAATGCAAATTGTCTTCAAAATTTGAAAACAAAATGCTGTTTTATCAAGTTAGTTTCCAATTTCATTACGTCAAAATTGGGAACAACGTTTACACCCATCTGTCAACATCTTGTGTCACAAATGACATCTATCCTTTGGTTCGCTTTGAATTGTAACAAAAGTTCTACTTGGTAAAATTGTCGCTTTGTCGATGTTAATTAATGATTTCGGGTGTCCATAAAGTGCAACATGCTCGTGTTAAACAAAATTAACCTTTATAAATGAAAATGAAGTGACTTGTGAAAACGTGTAAACGTTGTTTGCCGCTGCGCTGTCATAATTTTGAAAACTAACTTGATAAAACAGCGTTTTTTTCGCAAATTTTAAACACAATTTGCAGTAGATTTAAAATAAAAACTCAGATATTTGTATCACAGTTATGTTGAAAAAAAATTGAATTCGCGAATATTTCCACAAAAACTAAAAAATCGTTAAAAATTATACTTCTAGGCGTCGCGACGCCAACCAAACCGTGATAAAAAAACAAATTTTTGCGTCAGCTTCTAGAGCTTTGTCAACTATAAGCGTATGCAAAGTTTCCAAATTTTATCTTTGAAATTAAAGGCGTTTTTAGGGGTGGACACAAGTGTTGCCGGACCCTGTATTTATATGTAAAGGCTCGGTTTTTCAAAGCTCTTGAAATCATAATGAATAAAGACAAAAATCTGAAAAATATCACAGTAGTAGCAGTAGTAGTAACTTTTTCTCTTCAAAATGAACCTAAACTTGTTAAAATGAGTTCCTGTTCATATTCATATGTAGACATTAAAATTAAGAAAACTCTTGAAAACACAACAAATAGAGGCAAAATATGAAAAAAATCACAGCTACAATCTCTCCTCTCCAAAATGAAGCTAAATGCTATAAAATCCGCTGAGTAATTTTTAAAATATTTATATTTTTCTAAATTTAGCACATTTTGTTCATTTATCTGACCACAACAGTGCACGCAAAAATCTAAAATTTAAAATCGTTGAAGCGTCTTAAAAATATTTGATTTTTATTTCAAATTTCCTTTTTTTCTGGTTGTACTTCTTTTGATTTTTTCCGATTTCTAGAGGGTAAAATTTTGAAAATTTATGTAACCACAACAGGTTTCAAAGCGCACATTCCCATCAGGTTTTTAAGTCATTAAGCTGAATTTAATTAAAAGGCTCCTCTTACTCTGAAGAGGCAAAACTCATCCCGAGCAATAAAACCAAAATTTGCAAATTGGCCACTGCTTGTTAGTTTCCATTAACGATTTGTTAGTGACATAAATCTTCATTAGTTCCTCAGACAAAAGAGCGGAAGAGCGTCTTCATTAAGTTGTTAAAAGTATGTGCATCATCTCTTGCCAATTATCCGACTCAACATTTGGAACACTACAATGGTCATTTAATGGCTCAATTTTAATTAAAATAGACAGATCTAAATCGAGCCCTGTAAGGATCGCTGTCACTGTATATAGCATTAAGAGCCCATTTGCAATTTAGTAAACGATCAATTAATTAAAAATAAGTGCAAGGTTGTTTCTAAATGAACAGTTTATTCAAAAAAGTAGGTCTCGATTGGCAATGGTAGCACTTTATTGCTACCAAAATTGACCATAATGAAATGTCACCGTTGATAGTAGCGGAGGTTTTAGTATGGGACATCTGTTTTATGCAAATTCCGAGAATTCAAACAATGCGCATAAATTAAAACAAATTAAAAGTACAAACACATCGTGAGGTTCCTTCTTGTCTCACCGTAAACTTCAAATCTATTTGTATAAAACACGACGATATTTTATTTTATGGCTATTTTTATTAAAACGAACGCCATTAATTTATAGTCATCGATTTTTCAACGTCTAATTTATTCCGGCAATGTCGTAAGACACGTATGGGAATAACTATGTCAAGTTCAAATTCTGTTGTAGCTAGTTTTTAACTGTATTCAATGACATCAAAGAACGGGATTTTGCAAAAATCAATCTCGATTTCGTCAACAAGCGAGTTTCTTTTTGATAGGCTTAAAATCGGACGCAGCGATGCACAGTGTTTGATTACAACGGAAAAAGGGCATTAGATAAAGGACGGAAACATGGAAATGCTGGTGGCCAGTTCTCACAATCTTCTTCGCGATTGTAAAAGGGGTCGGTTTTTGCCACTATTTATTAAATAGTTATTTACGTTCGAGCAACTGTAAGTAGGCGTTTACGTCGCCCCAGCAAATGCCCCCTGAGCCTGCGATTTAGGCGGTATTTGCTAGAGAGACATTAATCTGACAATTTTTTGACAACGCCACTTTCAATTTTCGAATCTTTTCATATTTTTAAAGATTTTGGTTCTTTTCACACTTCGTTCGCCACTCAGGCTGCAAAATCTTCATTGTTGCTACAAAGTTCGAAAAAATTTAAATATTTTTTAAATTAACCAGCCGATTTTAAAGAATTTAGCATCATTTTAAAGCAAAAGGATTGTTCTGTAGCTGTGATTTTTTTCAGATTTTTAAACCAATTCTTTGCGGTTTCACGAGCTTTTAAAATTCGATCTTTTCCATCTTATAACCATTAAGTGCCAAATTTCGAAAAAATGAAATATTTTTTAAATTAGTCAGCCGATTTTAAAGAATTTAGCATTATTTTAAAGAAAAAGAATTGTGCTATAGCTGTGATTTTTATCAGATTTTTAAACCAATTCTTTGCGATTTCAGGATCACTCGAAATTCTATTTTTTCCATCTAAATATAAGTAAAAAGTGCCAAATTTCGAAAAAAGTGAAATATTCTCAAAATTAGTCAGCCGATTTTAAAGAATTTAGCATCATTTTAAAGAAAAAGAATTATGCTATAGCTGTGATTTTTATCAGATTTTTAAACCATTTCTTTGCGATTTCAGGAGCACTCGAAATTCTATTTTTTCCATCTAAATATAAGTAAAAAGTGCCAAATTTCGAAAAAAGCGAAATATTCTCAAAATTAGTCAGCCGATTTTAAAGAATTTAGCATCATTTTAAAGAAAAAGAATTGTGCTATAGCTGTCATTTTTATCAGATTTTTAAACCAATTCTTTGCGATTTCAGGAGCACTCGAAATTCGATCTTTTCCATCTAAATATAAGTAAAAAGTGACAAATTTCGAAAAAAGCGAAATACTCTCAAAATTAGTCAGCCGATTTTAAAGAATTTCGCATCATTTTAAAGCAAAAGGATTGTGCTATAACTGGGATTTTTTTCAGATTTTTAAACTAATTCTTTGCGGTTTCACAAGCTTTTAAAATTCGATCTTTTCCATCTTAATAACCATTAAGTGCCAAATTTCGAAAAAAGTGAAATATTTTTTAAATTAGTCAGCCGATTTTAAAGAATTTAGCATCATTTTAAAGAAAAAGAATTGTACTATAGCTGTGATTTTTATCAGATTTTTAAACCAATTCTTTGCGATTTCAGGATCACTCGAAATTCTATTTTTTCCATCTAAATATAAGTAAAAAGTGCCAAATTTTAAAAAAAGCGAAATTCTCTCAAAATTAGTCAGCCGATTTTAAAGATTTTAGAGAAAAAAGATTGTACTATAGCTGTGATTTTTTTTAAATATTTTTGCCTCTAGTCATTCTGCTTTAAAGAGTTTTCAAAATATTAGTTTCTACATATTAGTAGGAAAAAAAATGACGAATTTCTAATAAGGGCCAATATTTTTAATACCAGTCGGCCGATTTTACAGAGTTTAGCAACATCTAAAACAAAAGATGATGGTATAGCTATGATTTTTTTTCAGATTCTTAAATTAATTTTTTGAGCGGCATTTGCTGGAGAGTCACTTTCAATTTTCAAATCTTCTAATAGATGGCGCCACCAACATTTTTTTATTTTCAAAGATTTCCATTATTTTCGCACTTTGCTCGGCAATATCTTCATTGTTGCTGCCGCTTTTGCATGTAAATTTATACGACAGTCTATCAGATACGGGCCCCCACAAAGCACGAAAGACCTACTTCCTAGTGATAAATAAAAAAAATGTAGTCACACCAATTTTTACCGATATTTTCTGTTTTCAGATTATACTCGACTTGACAATCTGGGTGAGTACTTTCCTCTGTTAAAAAAAATGTAATGAACGACGGGATAATTAATTAAACTTCAGGGTTGTCGTTTGCGCAATCCTGAAAATTCGTGATCAGTGAATGGCACCTTTCGTACTCCTGACATTTGTTCTTCTATCCTCCTCTCTCTTCGAAAGTCGTTCGTTTTTTCACGATGCATCTTTTCTAAACATGTGCACATAGGTAATGAGAGGAGGCGTGCAAGAGCATTGTTTATGACGATTTCTGCATAAATTAGTCGACATTTCAGTCGCATAATTTCTAATAGCGTTCATGTAGTAAATTGCAGTACAGTTCGAACTTTCTTCGCTTATAAGGCGATGGGAAACAGTTAAGAAAATTGTATAAAATAGGCCTCCTTTTTTGGATTCGGGGGCCTGCAAATTTCAGATGAGAGAATATCAGAAATAGCACTAAAATGAAACAGTTAACGGTTTTTATGTTCTAACGGTGTCAAAATTCATTTAAGATGATGTTTATGGATGCTTGTAAAACACAAAGAACAAGAATTAGAGAAATGGGAAAAAAGGTGTTAAATTCGGCGACATGGCACGCGCATTCTCTACAATATCGAAATTTCTGCTTGTCTTCGAAGTAAAAATGTTAAACAGTATCGACAAACTATTATTTGTTTGTTGAGGCGTAAAGTAGCATATAACTCACTGGCAATTGGCCAATCATAATAATTACCTGTCAAGTTATTTAATACAAATTCTGCGGAAAGATTTAACAGTCACAAAACAAAAAATAGCAGTAGAAATGTTTTATGTATTAATAATTGAGAAAAAAAATAAGAATCCAAATTTCGAAATTCATCTTTTTTGTTCAGGTATAAAGACTAGAACTTTGGAGGCTTATGGAACCACAACAAAAAAAACAAAAATTTGAAAAAAAATCACACCTATAGCACAATCTTTTTCCTCTAAAATGACACATTCATTTTTTTTTTTAATTCGGCTGACTGGTTTAAAAAATATTTCACTTTTTTGGAATTTTATGGTTTTTTTCTAAGAGACTAAAATTTTGAAAGATTTTTGAAGCTCAACGAATTAAGGCAAAAATATGAAAAAAATCATAGCAATAGTATAATATCTTGTCTCCAAAGTGAAGCTAAATGCTTTAAAATCGCCAGACTAATTTTAAAAATATTTCGCTTTTTTGAAATTTGGCACTTTTTGCTCCTATTTACATGAAAAAGATTTTGAACGCCCATGAAACCGCAAAAATTGGTTTAAAAATCTGAAAAAAATCGCAGCTACAACACAATCTTTTTTCTTTAAAATGATGCTAAATTCATTAAAATCGGTCGATTAATTTTAAAAATATTTCACTTTTTTCGAAATTTCGCACTTTTTGGTCATATTCAGATGGAAAAGATCAAATTTTGAACGCCCCTGAAATCGCAAAGAATTGGTTTAAAAATCTGAAAAAAATATCTCAGCTATAGCACAATAGATTTGCTTCAAAATGATGCTAAATTCTTTGAAATCGGCTGACTGATTTTACAAATATTTCACTTTTTTCCAAATTTCGCACTTTTTGGTCATATTTAGATGGAAAAGATCGAATTTTGAACGCCCACGCCTATAGCACAAGCCTTTTTCTTTAAATAGCACAATCTTTTGCCGTTAAAATGATGCTAAATTCTGTAAAAAAGGCCAATTAATTTTAAAACAATTTCATTTTTTTCGAAATTTGGCACTTTTTGCTTATGTTTATATAGAAAAGATCGAATTTTGAACGCTCCTGAAACCATAAAGAATTGGTTGAAAAATCTGAAAAAATCACCGGCTTTAGCACAATCCTTCTTCTTTTAAAGGATGCTAAATTGTTTTAAATTGGCTGGCTTATATTAAAAATATTTCACATTTTTCGAAATTTGGCTCTTTTTGCTTATATTTATACGGAAAGAAGAAACCTTTAAGACTCTTTTTGCTTATATTTATACGGAAAGAAGAAACCTTTAAGAATTGGTTTAAAAATCTGAGAAAATTCACAGTTGTAGTACAATCAATTTTCTTTAAAGTGGTGTAAAATTTTTTAATATCGCTCAACTGGTTTTAAAAATATTTGACTTTTTTTCTAAATTTATCTTTTTTGTTCATAGCCATATGTAGTATAATTTGAAGGCTTTTTAAACCATATTGAATCAAGGCAAAAATTTGACACAAATCTCAGCTGTAGTCCAATCTTTTTGCTTTAAAATGATGGTAAATTCTTTAAAATTGGCTAACTAGTTTAGGAAATATTTGACTTTTTGCAAAATCAAGATCAAATCTAAAAAAATAAAAACCACAGGACAACCTATTGTCTGTAAACAAGTTTTAAAAAATCCCTTTTATCTAAATTCATCATTTCTTACACAGATATGTCAAAACCAGCTCAGACAAAACTTTGAAAAAAAATGCAGATGTACCACAATCTGTCCTTTTTAAAACGAGGCTATTTTTTTAAATCGCCTGACTGGTTTAAAAAGTCTTTGACTCTATTCGAGACTCGTTATTTTCTGGTTCACATAAATCCACAAGTGACAGGATAATCTGAATGAAGGAATTCAAAGAACAACTTGAAAAGAACTTGAAAAATCTAAATAATCTAGAACGGAAGCTTTGAGCGCAAGGAATGTCCGAAATTTCGCTATGCTGTTTGGCGCCGTCTATCAGTGGAATTAAAAAAAAACGAAATTATAGTTTTGGAGACTTAAATTTAAGTAGCACCTGTTGATATTTATGACCCGATAGCATTGATAATGATATAAAAATTGACCGAATGGAACCCATAAATTTGTATAATGACACAGATTAAATTTTTTTGTAGTTTGAGTACTTCGGTCATTATATCTTGTCATATCCATATTTAAACATAATAATTCAAGAAGATTACAGTGTAAACTCGATCATGCGGGTTACTTCAACTACACACACCGAATAATAAAACGAAAGAATTGAAAATCTCATCACAGTTTTATTCGAATTCCTCAAATTGTCTTTCGTGATTTATACTCTGCACCCGTCTCGTTTACCATCGGAAATTTATAATTTAATTTGGCCCCAAAAACAAGCCTCTATCCGTAGTCAGCATATAATCAAAGCTCGCGCACAATTTATGGTTTCATGAAATCGTGAAACGGCGTTTTTGATGTGGCCCGCGTTATTTTTTTCTAAATTACAGTTATTTGGTGGTCGCTCGTTATTCGCGGTGTTTTTGTTGGGTCTAGCGCTTAAGGCCCCTCATTCATTTCTTATGTTAATTTACGAGAGTATGACGTGGAGAAACTCTTCGGCGTCATCGACGAATATGTGTTGTGTTTATTTTAATGTGGGTTTTTTTGTGGCGTCGCCGGAGGATGATGCACGCGATCACACACCTGGTCTTTAGCTACTGGGTATAAGAAGGACGGCCTCGAAATGTTCAATGTTTTTCTCCGTAATTGTAGAGCGATTTCCTTGCTAAACTGAGCCACAAAAGTGCTGATTTTCTCTGGATCTGTAAGTTGTGACTAGGATTTTATCTAACTTGCACTTTTAATTGTCGCACCATTGCGGGCTAGGCTAGAGGTTGGATTTCTATTAACGGCGCTTAGAACGTCATTTCACACCTTTTTATCTAACCTAGAGATGAAACAATGCGTTCGATTGGAAAAAGTTACCTCCATGTTTGACACTCCTTCCATAATAAATTGCAAATGAGAGCGTTTAAAGGTCGTAGTACAATTTACAGGTGATGACGAAGACGACAAAAATTTCGCAAACTACAACACACGGTTACCTTTTTTACGCAGCCTTTCATTAACTAGACAATAGATTTAAATCTGTGTATGTAGATGAATCACCATCATTGCATTATGTTCCTTTGCAACAGTTATTTCATTCATTATACTGTTGCAACGCGTTTAATTCCTTTTGAAATGCACAGATAGTACATCAAGATTACGCAACAATATGGAGAACCATTAGTGAGAATGGAACCAAAAGGAATAATAATCAGCTTTAAATTCATACCATAAATATCGAATATAATGAAAATGTTGCGTAACTGGGTTATCGAAAGATCGAAACTGCGTCGAAGAAAAATCGTTTTATGAAGAAAATAGCACGGATAACATCTGCTACTTTCGAGAAACGCAAATTCAGGTTCTTTGCAAAAAACTCAAAATTTTTAAGGAAAAATTGCACGTTTGGGGCCTTAGAATTCTGGAGAATCAAAGATTTTGGTACAATTTTTTCACTTAAAAGTGACAATAAACTCTTTAAAATTGACTGACTAATTTTGAAAATATTTTACTTGTTTTTTTAAATTTATCATTTTGTATTTGTTTACTATATCAACAGGCTAAAATTTTGAAAACGTTTGAAGGTGTAACTACACGTGTTAAAAATCTGAAAAAAATCACGGCTGCAATACAATATTTTATCTTTAAAACGAGCCTAAATTTTTAAAAATCGTCTCATTAATTTTTAAAATATTTGACTCTCTTTTATGTTCAGTTCGTCCTGTTCTTACTGATAAAGACTAGAAGTCTGAAGGCTTCTGAAGGGGCATCATAAAAATCTGAAAAAAAGTACGGCTATAGCACATTTTTCCTTTAAAACAAACTAATTTTTTTTAAATCGACTGATTGGTTTTGACAATATTTGATAATCATCAAAATTCAGTTTTTTCAACTCTTTTTCTAGAGGGTAGAATTTTGAAAATTCATGAAGCTGCAACAAGCCATGATAAAAATCTGAAAAAAATCACAGTGATAGCTCAATATTTTCTCTTTAAAAACGAGCTTAAATTTTTGAAAATCGACTAAGTGGTTTTAAAAATATTTTACTTTTTCCGAAATCCAGTTGGTTTTGTTTTTCCGTCTGCAGGCTAGAGTTTTGAAGCTTATGAAGCCGCAATAAGCCATCATAAAAATCTGAAAAAAATGTGGCTATAGCACAATATCATTCTTTTAAAATAAGCCTAAATTCCTTAAAATCGGTTTATTGATTTGAAAAATATTTGACCCTCTTCGTTTTTTGTTTGTTGCGCTTTTAGGTTTGAAGACTAAAATTTTGAAAGCTCATAAAGTTGTAGCAGGCCATGATTTAAATCTGCAAAAAATCACAGTCATAGCACGATATTCTCTCTTTAAAATAAGCCTAAATTCTTTAAAATCGAATTACTGGTTTTAAAAATATTTGACTTTATCGGCTGACTGGTTTTAAAAATATTTGACAAACTTCGAAATTCAATTTGTACTGTTCTTATCCTCTAGAGGCTAGAGTTTGAAAGTTTATGACACCGCAACAGGCTAGGATAAAAATCTGAAAAAAATCACCGCTATAGTACAATATTTTTTCTTTAAAACGAGACTAAATTCTTAAAAATCGTTTGACTGGTTTAAAAAAAAAAAAAAATTTTTACTTTTTCGAAATTCGTCTTCCGCGTATACAGACTAAAGCTTTAAAAGATCATGAAACCGCCTATCATAAAAATTTGAAAAAAATCATGGGTATTTAACTATATCTTCCCTTCAAAACGAGCCTAAATTCTTTAACATCGACTGACTGGTTAAAAAATATTCAACTCTTTTCGTTTTTCAGTTAGTTCTGTTTTTGAAAGCTCATGTAACCGTAGCAGGCCATGATAAAAATTTGAAAAAAAAAATAACAGTCATAGCACAACATTTTTTCTTTAAAAAGAGCCTAAATTATTAAAAAATCTTCTGGTTTAATTTAAAGATATGTATTTTTCTTTGATGTTCGATTTGTCCTGCTTTTACTTCTAGAAGCTAACATTTTAAAAGCTCGTAAAACCGAAACGGACCATGAAATAAATCTGAAAAAAATTATGGCAGTATGACAATATTTTCCTTTTAAAACAAACCAAAATTCTTAAAAATTGCATTATTCATTTTAAAAATATTTTTTACGCATTTTTTACACATAAATTCTGAATTTTAAACCTGAAACCTCCTACAATTAATGCCATATTCTTCACCTTTAAATTGATTCAAAATCGCTCTTAAAGGCTTAAGCTCAAAAATGCACAACCAACAGAGAAGTAAACATACCTATTTGAATTTTTCACCTTCAAAATGATCTAAAAATGACAGGTTTTAAAAATTCATGGCGCATCCACCATTTTTCCACATTTTTAAAACGTTTTTTTTTAACTCTATGAATTTGTTAAATATCTGATTTAATTCAATTTAAGTAAACCTAAAATCTGCAAATAAACGTTAAGTTAACAAAGGAGACCTTTTAAAACGTTAAAATAGGACGACAAGATAAACAAATAAAAACTTCGTGTTTAATTGGTTTAAATGTTTATCCGTTTCTGTAATATTACAAATTGTTTATTTGTAATTTGTTATCCTATAATTGGTTTTTCTGTACAATAAATAATCACTATGTATCATTAAATAAACATTGCCAATTAGAAAGTGACTCGCTCATTTATTGCAGAATTTATTAGAAACTGCAAATTTTTAGACTTCAAGTCAATGAAAAATTTGCAGATTTCACGCCACAAAAAACGAATCCTCTTCAAACTATAATAACAGACAGCTGAACTGAAACCTCGATCCAGTTAAACTGAACCTTCTAAAATTGAACTGTTAAACGCTACCAGAGTTCATATGTCATCCACATAGTTAATGAGGTGCTTTCTAACCTTCTAAATACCCGTTAAACCGATAATTGTTATTAACTTTTAAGATCAACAGAATCAAACGATCGGAAGATGAATTTAGTCGATTCGTAGGGAATTTGCGTTGAGGCTAATGCGATACAATTAAGTTATTAATCAAATCAATCATAAATTGTCTTTGTTAATTAATGTCAGAACACACTGAAAGGCGTCTGTTGCACTACAGGAATGCCGCACTCATGTAATCATATTTATCTCTTCTCGGCAAACTAATTTACTTGATTTATATGTTTGACTGAAATAAATGTGTTGGGAAAATAATTGAAACCGAGATTTGGTCAGAGGTACAGTTAGCTGGTATAAACTGTGTCAAAGCGATTAGAATTGTGTTGAAATTTGAGGGCTCCGGTGCGAGTTTTTCTAGAGAAAATCCCGATTTATGGTCTAATCTGATTGGAGTGGCGAAAAATGAAGAAGTTTCCTGTTTATGTCATAGAAAATGAATTGAATTTATGGTGACGTGCATATTAATACAGAATTGATTTTCTTATTAGTGGTGACTGGTTTTCCATATTTTTAATGAACTCGGCCATTGCAATGAGATCGATGAACCACGTCTTAGATACTTGAATATTATCAAATTTATTAATGCACGAGTTATGCAAAATCATATGTCAAAAACCTTGTCTCGAATTTTTTGCATTCAAAATGTAAATTTTGAGATTCGAGATAACTTTCTTTTTTATTTTTAATTTGGTTTATAACCTTGTAGCATTAAAACGTGTCATTTTTCTGGAAATGCTCCCGCCAATTACACAACCGGACGTTCGCAATTGTGGCGAAAAAGAAGGATTCTGTGCGAACCAAATAATGAAATCAAGTATGGAATTGCTTCACACGTTATTACCGCGAAAGCTCCAATTACCACAGTAAAGCACGTTGAAAATCGCTGACAGGACTAATTGGCAGTTTTTCTGGCAGGACCTCGCCTTGAACAAGAAAATTGCTGCAGACGTCGTAAAGTGCATTGTTTTTTAATGTCAGTGTGTTGCAAGCGATCTCATTTGCAATTACAACTTGCTCCTAATAACTAAGCGGACACTTGTTAGGCGCTGCAGGTTTTTTCATCAGACTGAGTTATTTTATTCATAACGTACGACGAAAAGTGGAAATTCTCGCGGTTCTTTCAAGTATCAATTAATGGAGTGGAGTGATTAATTCACCAAGTAAGGTAATCGGACCCAATTTGATTTCCTTGTCACACACTTTGAGTTCTTTGTACGCATTTGCATGTTTGCTTGCGGAATATTTATAGCGGTTTAGGAAGGATAAAGCGCTTCACGTGCGGCGGTTTCACCGAAAACTATTTGCAAGGTTTTGTATTTTTCATACACATCGGTACAATTTATTTTAATCTATTCTAGTTTAATAGAGAAAAAGTTGCGTGTTGGAAAGATTTATTAGCAAAGTTGCAAGGACTTTTGAGCTATTATAATGGCGAAGTTAAAAATCTTTAGACGCTTAGAGAAATTGTTTCTTTAACATCTAAAATTGGCAAAATGGATACAGAAAATTATGTTAAAAATTGTTTTGTAATTGTTTTCATCAAAGTTCGTATGCTTTTTAGATTTATAGATGCTTTTGGAATTATCTAAACTTTAATACCTTTGTCAGACTCATCGATCGAGTCCATTTTTTCTGCAATTTGTCAATTTTTTGCAAGAATTTCCGAAATTCTCCATGATTCGTTTTTAATATAATGTAATATTTATCAAAAATCTTTAGAATTATCCTGGACATTTCTATTTTTTTGATTTTTTATTGATTCTTTAATTTCGTTTAAAATTTCCAATTTTTCTTATGTTTGTATAAGATTTATACATTTTTTGTAGGTTTCATTTGCCGAAATATAGAAACGAGAAAGTTTTAAAATAACCACAGAATCAAGAAAAATTATAATTTTTTAACCCCTAAAAACTAGAAATTTCTGATACATATTTCAAAAATGTATTTTTAATTATGTCTAAAATCTTTTAAGTCACGATATGCAATTTGCTTCGTGATTGAAACTGTCAAAGCACAGACACGCCGAGTTTTTTGAAACTTCAGAGTATTAATAAAATACAGAATAAAAAATGCAAAGAATTCTAAATAAAAAATACAAGGCTTGGATTTTTGAAACGAATGGATTTTGTTATAGATTTCAGCTGAAACTTTTAAAATACCCACAAAATTAAGAAAAAAATCAAATTTCCAAAGATTCAAAATGACATTTCTAATTCTTTTTGAGACCTACAAATTCACAAAATGCGATTTGTTTTCTGTCTACTTCATCTGTCGAGGAATTTGCCGAAAATTTTCCGAAAAATTCATACTTAAAAAATCTCAAAAAGGATGGATGCGAAATTTCTGCCAATCTATTCATTATAAACCTTCCAATTCACAAAATGCGACTTGATTCATGTAGATTTCATACACCTAGAAACTAAAACGAAGAATTTTCCAAAACTCCACAGAATTAAGAAAATAAATAAAAAAAAAACCTGATCCAGATTTTCCTATTTTATTTTTTCCCTGGAGTTACAATTTTGTAATTTAATGTGTATAAATTAGAAAATGAAACAAACAAATGTTGAAAAATTCGAATGTTTAACCCGAAAATTATTCAATTTACAGACCTAAATAAAAATGTTTTGGAACCCTCCCCTCTGATCCCCAAAGATTTTTTTTCATTTCTTCCTGTAATATTACAATTTTCAAATTTTCTGGAGATAATAAAGAGATCCAAACCCGTAAATGACAAAAACGTGGCAATTTCGTCTATTTAACCCAAAAACTGTTCAATTTACAAGATTTGTGAAGAAAATGCTACTTTCTCCCTGTTCCTGTTTTTTTTTAATTTTTAATTTTTTTTTTGTGCCGTTACAATTTCGTAACTTACGGTGTCTAATACATAAATCAAAATTATTTAATTGTGAAAATTTCTATTACAGATCTAAAAATAAAGTTTTGTGAAGGAAAACTGGCAATTTCTCCTTGTTCTTGAATCTTTAACTGAAAAACTGGTCAATTTACAGGGCAAAATAGAAAGTTTCGTGAAGAAAAAAACACTTTCTCATTTATTCTTAATTTTCTTTTTAATTTTTTTCCTTACGCTCGACAGTTTTGATATTTGATGTGTCTAATACAGAAGTTTAAACTAGTAAATCCTGAAAATTTTGAATTTTTAACTCGAAAGTTGTCCAATTTACAGGACTAAATAGAAAATTGAATATACGAAAATGCCTATTTTCTTTCTGACGACAATTTTTTTTGTGGCAAATTTTTGGTGGCGGTTTCAAAATTTGCAAACGTCGTTGTCAAAGAATTCTCGAATCTGTCAAATCAACAATTTAATTAAGTTTTAGAGGGTTTACCGGCTAAAAAGCTTTTTACAAATTTCGCAGTTTCTCCAGCAAATGCCGCCTTCTCCTCAACATTGTAGTCGAGCCGTAAAATGCTACTTCCAGTTGGTTAAATGTAAAGACCTATTTTTTCTAGATAAGGAATAGAAGCGTAAAGTGCAAAGTTGTTCCACATCTAAATTATCCTAATTAGTTTAGCAAATCGCATATAATTTGCGTAAAGCATCCAATCATCTATAATGACTGTTAATTGCCGCTTGAAAAAGCTCAAGAGAATTTCGTTTCCGGCCGATCGATCGCTCCAGCGGCCTCGAAAATAATTAAGGACGTTAGTTAACGCCATTGTTCTAAGCGAAAAGAAAGCGTCGAGATTTACAACTTCTTTGCTTATTCCGTTTTTTCCTGGTTCACGGGCACGTGCCTCTCGCGCTTGGCCGCCTACGAAGCGGATCGCTCCAAGCCATCACGGAACACAGAAAATCCACGATCTTTATCAGATGAAACTTTTTGATTTCACACACAATAACGTCATCATTACAGTGGTTACTAAATCGAGGTGATTTTAGATATGACCTCTGAAGGGGTTTCTCATTCTCCGACGTTATTTACATTGCCAACGCATGTTACACGATAATTATCGTAATAACGGCGATTATAATATTGCGAAATTTTATCAGTTATGACAGGTGCACTATCGCTATATCGCTCATAATTTATAAGCTAATCGGCGTGTGGGTGTAATTTGCATGTGCTTGGGAATTTTTGAGGATTGACTCGGACAAAGCGTGAGAGAAATTTCACTTTTTACGTGTTTTATTGACATTTATAGATGCAATTAATACCTGTTGGAATCCTAAGCTAATCACTGTTATTAAGTGAACGTCTGTGATATTTGTGGAACCACAACCTGAATTATAATCAGATGCTCTTTACTCGCACTGATCACATTCAAACCACTAAAAATTAAAAAGCACTCAACACTGAGAAAATCTTATTTCTTTATGTACGTATTTTGTGTGAAATGTTGTGGTTTCTACTTTTATTGCGGCAAAAGTGTGAGAAATAAATTTGTAACAACTCTTTACATTTGCTGGTGGTAAATTTTATCTTTGATTGTTGGGACGAACGGAGCTGTGGGAACATTCGGAAATTTTGTAACAGTTTTTATATTCATGCACAATGACTAGCAAACGTCTATCAAATCTAGAGGATCTAAAAAGAAGCAGAATTGGTGAAAAGTTGGAAAAATTGAAAGAATCCGAAAAGAAATAGAGATTTTTTTTCAATAAATTTATAAACAAGTCGTCGAGAATTTTAATTTTAAGTTCAAACCAATTTTACTGTTAATTCTATGGATTTCTGAAATGCCTGCGTATTTGTGTTTAGGAGACTTTAAAAAGAATTAAAAGTATCAATTTAAATTGACAGAAATTTCTCACCTTTCACATTTTTGATCTATATATTTTTTTTAATTCTGAGAATACTTTGAATCTTATGCGTTTCTACATTTATTTAACTACAAATTTTATTTCGTCTTTTTACATTTTTTTATTATCGTAATAATTTAAATCAGTTTTTATTTTTTCGAATAATCTAATCAAATCTTCTATTTAGTTCTCCTGTAAATTGAACAGTTTTTGAATTAGAGATTCGAAATTTTCATAATTAACCAATTTCGATCTTTGTATTAGACACAGCAAATTGCAAAATTGTAACTTTACAGAAAATATTTAAAAAAATCCGGATTCAGAAAAAAGTTGCTATTTTAATACAGATTTTTTTACTGGTCCTGTAAATTGGACAATTTTCGGGTTAAAGATCCAAAATTTTCAGAATTTCCTAGTTTTGACTTCTGTGTTAGACACACGAAATATCAGAACTGTAAGTGAACAAGAAAAAAATAAAAAAGGGAAATCAGGATCTGGTAGAAAGTGGCAATTTTTTTTCACAAAACATTTTTGATTTAGTCCAGTAGACTGAACAGTTTTAAAATTAGAAATTCGAAATTTTCACAATTAAATATTATCAATTTTTGTAGTAAACACAGCAACTTACAAAATTTTAACTGCATAGGAAGCAATAAAAAATCCGGAATTAGGAAAAAAATAACATTTTTTTACAAAATTTTTTATTTGTCCTGTAACTTGGACAATTTTTGTGTTAAAGATCCAAATTTTCAACATTTACTAGTTTTCAATTCTGTATTTGACACACCAAATATCAAAACTTTACGTGCAAAAGAAAAAAATTAAAAAAGAAAATCAGGACCTAGGAGAAAGTGGCAATTTTTTTTTACAAAACTTTCTCTTTAGTCCTGTAAATTGAACAGTTTTTGAGTTAGAGATTCGAAATTTTTACGATTAAGTAATTTCGATCTTTGCATTAGACACAGCAAATTACAAAATTGTAACTACTCAAAAAAAAATAATTTAAAAAAAAATAGGAACAGGAGGACAATAGCAATTTTTATACAAAACGTTTTATTTAATCCTGTAAATTGAACAGTTTTCAGGTTAAAAAGCTGCATTTTTCAGCATTTACTTGTTTCATTCTCCATTTTTTACATACTAAATTGCAAAATTTGAACTTCACAGGATAATATTAAAAAAAAAACACCCAGGATCAGGCAGAAAATAGACATTTTCTTAAAAACTCTTCTATTCAGGCCCGTAAATTAGACAATTTTCGGGTTAAAAATCCAAAATTTTCAGGATTTCCTAGTTTTGACTTCTCTATTAGATTCACCAATTAACTAAACTGTACCTGCACAAGAAAAGAAGATAAATAAGAAAAATCGGGATCAGGGAGAAAAGGCAATTTTTTTTTCGAAATCGTCTATTTAGTCCTGCAAATTAAACAGCTTTTGAGTTAGAGATTCTAAATTTTTAGGATTAAGTAATTTCACTTTTTGTATTGGACACTGTGAATTACAAAATTGTAACTGCAAAAGAAGAAAAATTAAAAGAAAAAACAAGAACAGGGAGAAGGTGACAATTTTTTCACAAAACTTTTTATTTAGTGCTGTATATTGAACAGTTTTCAGGTCAAACAGTTGCATTTTTCAGCATTTGCTAGTTTCGTTCTTCACTTTATACATACTGAATTGCAAAATTGTAACTTCACAGGAAAATATTAAAAAAACAAAACATTTTTATGATCAGAAAAAAAATGCCATTTTTCTAATAAATTTTCTATTCAGTCCTGTAAATTGGACAATTTTCGGGCTAGAGTTCCAAGATTTTCAGGATTTTCTAGTTTTGATTTCTGTATTAGAGATACCAAATAACTAAACTGTATCTGCACAATAAAAAAAAATAAAAAATAAAAATCAGGATCAAGGGAAAAGGGTATTTTTTTCACAAAACGTTCTATTTTTTAGTCCTGTAAATTGCACAGTTTTTGAGTTAGAGGTCCAAAATTTTCACGATTAAGTAATTTCAATCTTTGTATTAGACACTATAAATTACAAAATTGTAACTGCACAAAAAGAAAAATTTAAAAGTTATCAGGAACAGGGAGAAAGTAGCAATTTTGTTAACGCACAGCTGCATCTTTTCCGCACTGACATCGCCATGGTGCAATGGAAAAATGTGCTTTACAATTAAAGCGACCAAAAAAGAACTTCTCACCGATAAGCCTCATAATGAAAGCGAAGCTTTGCAACATGAAGCAAGATAACCGCGTACCGCCACTTTTAATTAAATGTGACAAAAATTCTCTTCCTTGCTTTGTTGCGTTGTCTTCTCACGCTTCCCTTTCTTCCATTGACAGCCGTTCCGATACCGATTTTTCAACAATTAGGCCAAAAGTTCGCTGTACCTTCGCGTGGGCGGCTAAGGTTAAGGTTCAGCACATTGTCAGAACAATAACCTGATTTTCGCGAATGTACCTTTTCGCGTTGCGTGATGTTTTCAATTTTTGCGCATCTTCACGATTTCGGCCTAAATATTTCAGACGTCGCTTGCGGTATTTCTACGCGTTGTGGATAACAGGTTGGTATTACTGTACGAAAACTGACGGTGAAAATTCAAATTAATAGTTGTAGTCTGTATTATTTTAATCGTTGCCTTGTGGTAGTACGACCGTTTACTTCCTACTTTGCTACCGTATCATTAGGATCTCAGAGATTTCCAAAACGGCTTGGAAAATCGTGTTTGTGATTAACGGTGCTTCATTAAAAGCGATAAGCAAAGACAACGAGGTTTCCTGATGACAGTTATGTCAAACGAGCCGTTGCAGTCAATCTAATGCTAAGTTTTGTCGACAAAAACTTACTATGGTCTGGCACTTTTACTACAATAAAACAGAATTTGCAAGTCATGTCGTCGCTTTCAGTTGATTGTTAATATCAGTGACTTGGTTCTTCCGCGTTTGCTCTTCTTAATCTGTATTACTAAACAAATTAACTAGCGGTAGATATTATTTTTAATAAGAATGCACCGCGAAAGCTCAATTATTACCGGATTACTTTAATCAAGCACGAGGCAGGAGGACAATAAGCGAGGAAAACGAGCTTCTGTTTCGAGATTCGAGGTAGTTGATCTAACAATATTTCTACATCTTTAGTGATTTTTATTTGAATAATTGAGACCTACATGGGAGACAGGGCGGAAAAATTGCGTAGGAGAAGGTGAAACGTGGTTGCTAAATCAGAAATTATGAGGTGTAGGTTTGGAAGAAATCTGGTTTAAATTGATACAAAATTTGGGGCTAAATAAATCACGAGTCCAAAAAAAGCTTTCCAGGATTATTGAAAAATTCGCAATTTTTTAACAAGACTATATCTCTAATCCTCTAAATTGGACAATTTTCAGGTTAAATAAACAAATTTTTCAGGATTTACGAGCTTTGATCTCTTTATTATCCCTCGAAAATTGCAAAATTGTAATTTCACAGGAAGAGATTTTAAAAATTTTTCTTTCAGGATCACTAAGATTTTGTACCAAACTTTCTATTTAGTCCTGAAAGTCGGACACTTTTCGACTCTGATATCCTCAATTTTCAGGATTTACGGGTTTTTGATCTCTTTATTATCTCCAGAAAATTTTCTTCCAGGATCAGAGAAAATGTTGCAATTTTTATACCAAATTTTCTATTTACACCTCTAAGTTAGACACTTTTCTACTTAGAGATTCTAAATTTTCAGGATTTACGAGTTTTAATTTCTTTATCATTTCCAGAAAATTTTAAAATTGTAACTTCACAGGAAGAAATTTAAAATTTTTTTCTTGCAGAATCAGAGAAAATGTTGCAATTTTTATACCAAATTTTCTATTTACACCTGTAAGTTGGACACTTTTCTACTTAGAGATTCTAAATTTTCAGAATTTACGAGTTTTGATTTCGTTATCATTTCCAGAAAATTTTAAAATTGTAACTTCACAGGAAGAAATTTAAAAATTTTGTCTTGCAGAATCAGAGAAAATGTTGCAATTTTTATACCAAATTTTCTATTTGCACCTGTAAGTTGGACACTTTTCTAGTTAGAAATTCCAAATTTTCAGAATTTACGAGTTTTGATCTCTTTATTATTTCCAGAAAATTTTAAAATTTTAACTCCACAGGAAGAAATTTTAAAATTTTTTCTTCCAGAATCAGAGAAAATGTTGCAATTTTTATACCAAATTTTCTATTTGCACCTGTAAGTTGGACACTTTTCTAGTTAGAAATTCTAAATTTTCAGAATTTATGAGTTTTGATCTCTTTATTATTTCCAGAAAATTTTAAAATTGTAACTTCACAGGAAGAAATTTAAAATTTTTTTCTTGCAGAATCAGAGAAAATGTTGCAATTTTTATACCAAATTTTCTATTTACACCTGTAAGTTGGACACTTTTCTACTTAGAGATTCTAAATTTTCAGAATTTACGAGTTTTGATTTCGTTATCATTTCCAGAAAATTTTAAAATTGTAACTTCACAGGAAGAAATTTAAAAATTTTGTCTTGCAGAATCAGAGAAAATGTTGCAATTTTTATACCAAATTTTCTATTTGCACCTGTAAGTTGGACACTTTTCTAGTTAGAAATTCTAAATTTTCAGAATTTACGAGTTTTGATCTCTTTATTATTTCCAGAAAATTTTAAAATTTTAACTCCACAGGAAGAAATTTTAAAATTTTTTCTTCCAGAATCAGAAAAAATGTTGCAATTTTTATACCAAATTTTATATTTACACCTGTGAGTTGGACACTTTTCTACTTAAAGATTCTAAATTTTCAGGATTTACGAGTTTTATTTTCTTTATCATTTCCTGAAAATTTTAAAATTGTAACTTCACAGGAAGAAATTTAAGCTTTCCAGGATTATTGAAAAATTGGCAATTTTTTAACAAGACTATATCTCTAATCCTCTAAATTGGACAATTTTCAGGTTAAATAAACAAATTTTTCAGAATTTTCGAGCTTTGATCTCTTTATTATTTCTCGAAAATTGCAAAATTGTAATTTCACAGGAAGAGATTTTAAAAATTTTTCTTTCAGGATCACTAAGATTTTGTACCAAACTTTCTATTTAGTCCTGAAAGTTGGACACTTTTCGACTCTGATATTCTCAATTTTCAGGATTTACGGGTTTTGATCTCTTTATTATCTCCAGAAAATTTTCTTCCAGGATCAGACAAAATGTTGCAATTTTTATACCAAATTTTCTATTTACACCTGTAAGTTGGACACTTTTCCACTTAGAGATTCTAAATTTACAGGATTTACGAGTTTTGATCTCTTTATTATTTCCAGAAAATTTTAAAATTTTAACTTCACAGGAAGAAATTTTAAAATTTTTTCTTCCAGAATCAGAAAAAATGTTTGCAATTTTTATACCAAATTTTCTATTTACACCTGTAAGTTGGACACTTTTCTAGTTAGAAATTCTAAATTTTCAGAATTTACGAGTTTTGATCTCTTTATTATTTCCAGAAAATTTTAAAATTGTAACTTCACAGGAAGAAATTTAAATTTTTTTTCTTGCAGAATCAGAGAAAATGTTGCAATTTTTATACCAAATTTTATATTTACACCTGTGAGTTGGACACTTTTCTACTTAAAGATTCTAAATTTTCAGGATTTACGAGTTTTATTTTCTTTATCATTTCCTGAAAATTTTAAAATTGTAACTTCACAGGAAGAAATTTAAGCTTTCCAGGATTATTGAAAAATTGGCAATTTTTTAACAAGACTATATCTCTAATCCTCTAAATTGGACAATTTTCAGGTTAAATAAACAAATTTTTCAGAATTTTCGAGCTTTGATCTCTTTATTATTTCTCGAAAATTGCAAAATTGTAATTTCACAGGAAGAGATTTTAAAAATTTTTCTTTCAGGATCACTAAGATTTTGTACCAAACTTTCTATTTAGTCCTGAAAGTTGGACACTTTTCGACTCTGATATCCTCAATTTTCAGGATTTACGGGTTTTGATCTCTTTATTATCTCCAGAAAATTTTCTTCCAGGATCAGACAAAATGTTGCAATTTTTATACCAAATTTTCTATTTACACCTGTAAGTTGGACACTTTTCTACTTAGAGATTCTAAATTTACAGGATTTACGAGTTTTGATCTCTTTATTATTTCCAGAAAATTTTAAAATTTTAACTTCACAGGAAGAAATTTTAAAATTTTTTCTTCCAGAATCAGAAAAAATGTTTGCAAATTTTATACCAAATTTTCTATTTACACCTGTAAGTTGGACACTTTTCTAGTTAGAAATTCTAAATTTTCAGAATTTACGAGTTTTGATCTCTTTATTATTTCCAGAAAATTTTAAAATTGTAACTTCACAGGAAGAAATTTAAATTTTTTTTCTTGCAAAATCAGAGAAAATGTTGCAATTTTTATACCAAATTTTCTATTTACACCTGTAAGTTGGACACTTTTCTAGTTAGAAATTCTAAATTTTCAGAATTTACGAGTTTTGATCTCTTTATTATTTCCAGAAAATTTTAAAATTTTAACTCCACAGGAAGAAATTTTAAAATTTTTTCTTCCAGAATCAGAAAAAATGTTGCAATTTTTATACCAAATTTTCTATTTACACCTGTAAGTTGGACACTTTTCTAGTTAGTAATTCTAAATTTACATGATTTACGAGTTTTGATCTCTTTATTATTTCCAGAAAATTTTAAAATTGTAACTTCACAGGAAGAAATTTAAATTTTTTTTCTTGCAGAATCAGAGAAAATGTTGCAATTTTTATACCAAATTTTCTATTTACACCTGTAAGTTGGACACTTTTCTAGTTAGAAATTCTAAATTTTCAGAATTTACGAGTTTTGATCTCTTTATTATTTCCAGAAAATTTTAAAATTTTAACTCCACAGGAAGAAATTTTAAAATTTTTTCTTCTAGAATCAGAAAAATGTTGCAATTTTTATACCAAATTTTCTATTTACACCTGTAAGTTGGACACTTTTCTACTTAGAGATTCTAAATTTTCGGGATTTCTGAGTTTTGATCTCTTTATTATTCCCAGAAGATTGCAACATTACAAAGAAGTTGATGGATCTGAAGGTTATGAAGCGTCTGAACCAGCTGAAGGATCTGAAGAAGCTAAAGGATCTCATGGATCTGAAAGATTTGATTTAACTGAAGAAACTAGTTTATCTTAAGTATTTGAACTGTGTGTAGAACACGAAGGATTTCATGGATCTGAATTATATAAATTATCTGAATAAAAAGAATTTGGAAAATCTGTACCACCAAGAGAACAGAGAAAACTGTAGAAGAACGAAGGAAAATTAAATAAACAACATTTCGAGAATCCAAAAATTGTAAAATTTAACTCAAATTTAACTCTTGAATTTTTTACAGTTATGAATTAAAACGCTTGTGTAACCTGACGTGGGAACAAAATTTCCTATTCAATATCGTTAGCAAGAGAACGAAGTTTTTTCATATCGTAAAAATTTCGATTTTTTAGGACGTATTTAAACCGGTGACAACAAAACCGCTTGGAAACTGGACAAAGTTGTTAACATCGAAACCAGCAATTGCTACAAATTTTTTATTGGTCGGTGTCAGACACCGTTTCATTTTGTAATTTACATCTTCTCCGTAATACTCGTATTTTTTGTAAATTCCACATTGGCGCGTCACGGAAAAAATCTAAATGATAGTTAACAGGCGTTTGTTGGTTTTAGTGTCGACTTGACAGGCTTTCGTTGCACTGTAGGAAGTGAGATAACTTCGATAATGTTGTTTATTATGCGCGACGAACTATGAAATGCTTTTACAACAGTACGTTGACATTTTTCAGCAACATTAAAAGGTTTTAATGAAACACGTTGAAAACCGAGTAAAAATACGATCGAAGCACTGCTTTAATACTTCAGGAAATCATCGCCAGCGTGTGACAAGTTCTAAGCGACATATTATAGACCTGGTACTCTTAAAATGCACATTTTAAATGAAGAAGCGTGAAGCAGTCGCTGCCGTACTGGAAAAGCCACTTCGACCTGTTAATAATATTAAATTAAAATCGCATTTACACGGTGCACGCCCTCAAAAAAATACAATTTGAGCAGTGGCGGGACGATTGGGGTTCCTGCGTCTCGTGGCGTCTTAAAGCTTTATCTTTCTTTTATAGCGTGGTAAAATTTCACGGTCATTGGCTGCGTATTATACTGATTACGACGCTGGTTGCACTTGATTGCTTCCAGCTCTCGCTTAAATTGTTTATTCTCGATCGAGCGCATTGAGACATTTTAGCTACTCTTCACAAATCCTTAAATTTCGACATCCTGCCCCGCCGCTGCCTCCCAGACTAACCTACTAATCATCTCGTCGGTAGACCGAAATGCACGCCACAAAAGCCTAGCTTCTATAATCTCCTCAAATTACTGGTTTGGTTTTATTTGTTTTGATTTTTGAAGCTGTGATTACAGACTACCGTTGAACTACTTTATTTCGTGGACCACCTGTGCTTCAAAATTCGTTTTGGTTTCCTCACAATTCTCGATATAACAAAATCGCTTTGACGCTCGACCGAGGCAAATAAACTTGACGAGTGTGGAAAACCATAAATTATTTATCGTCGCGATGTCGCAAAAAATCGCCACTAATTAACAGAGGCCGATTGATTGAACGGCGACCAAAACTTGCGCAAGAAGTGCAATGTTAACACCTCAGCTCGTAAATCGCGGGATATTTACGTTCTTCCTTGTTAATTATTGTTAAACTGTCTGATATAATTACAGTGGAAAGTGTTTTTCATGTAAATTAATTGATCAAGGTATGTCACTGCTAATTAAAACTAAATTGCTGTCATATTGAAATTGTGTGAAAAATTGGAAAATATGGCAATTACTCTAGTTGCGTTGGCATTTTGCTTGTTTAGTCGGTCTTGTTTACGCAATTTTATGATTAATCGCTTCATTATTGCGAGGAAAAGCTCACATTTCAATATTATTGATTTGTCCAGTTGACTGTGTTGACAGTTTCCTGAGGACTATTAAAAGGAGTCTCCGATTGATGCGTTCTTTTAATGGAAAAGTGAAGAATCCGTACGTGTATTGTTGGAATTTTAATTATTATTCCTTGTAAAAAAACACGACATTGGGAAAATAGAAAATACTAATTAACCACAATACAAGGCTTTGGTAACATTGCCGGTAATTGCATTGTGTTAGACGTGTTTAGCATAGAAAGGCTCTTTTTGCTAATTTTGTAATAATGGAAATATTATTAATATGTAAAACGACTTTCAACAATCAACTAGTGAAATCTGAACCCGGAATCGTCGGAATGCTGCTTTGACGAAGATGATAAAGTCATTATTTTTGTCGATTCCGTTTTCATATGTCTTGATCATTAGAAGCAGTGGACAATTAATGGCATCGTTGGATTTTATGGCCAAAAAAATCTAATTTCATCAGATGATCGGAATATGCATCCAAGCATTCCGACTAGTTGAAAAAACTGTGCTAATATATGCAGCGGAATCTCTAATTTTAATTCGGTTTTTTTGTTGAGATGCGTTCTTTGACGCCTTTTTTTAAATTGTCGTAGGAAAATACGTACTCGTAAATACTGAAAATTTCAACTCTTCAAAAATTGTCTAACTTCCATGACTAAATAAAAAAAATTGTATAAAAGTGGTTAATTACTTTATTTTTAAAATTTCATCCTGTGCAATTACAATTTTACAATTTAGTGTGTTTAAATAAGAGATGGAAGTATTACTTATTCCGAAAACTGTGACTGTTTAATTTGAAAACTGTCCAATTTACAGAACTAAATAAAAAACTTTGTGAAAAAAATGTTACTTTCTCCCTTATTCTGATTTTTCTTTTTTTTTTCATGTGCAGGTATAGTTTAGTTATTTTGTGTGTCTAATATACAGTATGTCCCCGGATTGAGTTCACAAGAGAAAATAAAACGTTATTTTTCATTTTACAAAAAAATGACAAAGGAAAAATATTTTTTGCTTAATTTAAAATAAATAAATCTTTAATCAAAACTCAAGGTCGTAGAAAAAGTATAGTACGTAATGTGTTTATGTTGTTTTGCAATTCTTTGAATTTCTTTCTGTCGTTGTTATGGTGATATTGAGTTTTGAAAATTTTGGAACTCAAAATTTAATAACCGAAACTTTAATCGCTTCTCACTCAGTTATTAATGGATCTACAGTTAAACGTCGCACGTTTTTGGATTCCATGTAAAATGAGTAATAATACTTTGAGTTTTCTGCGTAATTAACCGAAAATCAACCGAATTTTTAAGCCTCAGAATTCTGGTTTTCTGGCGACTACCCGATATTTCAAACGCTTCTAATTCAGTTATTTGTTGACGTACAGAAAAAATGAGGGCAGTTTTGGAATCTGCGTGAAATTCTGCGTAAAATGAGTACCTACCAACAGAAATTCTGCGTAAATAAGCGAAATATTGATCGAATTTTCAAGCTTGAAAATTTTGGCTCCCAAAAATTTCAAACTCTTTTAATTCAGTTATTTGTGGACGGACGGGAAGAGGGCAGTTTTAGATTCAGCGTGAATTTTTTTGGAAAATGAGCCTCTGCAACAAATAATAAGTGCAAAAGAATAAAAAATAATCTTCAACGCCGTGACTAAAGAGGCATTTTAGTTAGCCGCGCTGTTTTAGTCACCGCCTGGAGTTTAATTTTTTATAATCTTTGGTATTCTTCCGGTTCTTTCAATTGTTTAAGCTTCTATGATCCTTTGAATTCTTCACCTTTGAATTCTTTGCACTTTTGATTCTTTTGGTTGTATAAGTTTTTGGCATTTTTTGGTAATTTTTTCAATTTTTTGAATTTTTTGATATAATTACATATGTAGAAGTCAAAACTAGTGAATCTTGAAAATTTCGAAGCTTTAATCCGAAAATTGTCTAATTTACAGGACTAAACAGAAAGTTTGGTACAAAAATCTTTTTCATCCTGGAAGAATTTTTTTTTTATTTATTGCTGTGCAGTTTTTTGCAATTTTCTGAGGATAATAAACAAATCGAAACAAGTAAATTCTGAAAATTCAGAATCTAAGACTTAAAAAGTGTCCAATTTACAGGACTAAATAGAAACCACCGTACAAAAATTGTCACATTTTCTCTGATCCTGGAAAAAATTCTTCCTGAGAAGTTTCAATTTTGCGATTTTCTGGGGATAATAAATAGATCAAAACCCGCAAACTCTAAGAATTTAAAATCTTTGAGTCAAAAAGTGTCCAACTTACAGAACTAAATAAAAAGTTCGGAACAAAATTGCTACTTTCTCTTTCGATCTTTCTTAATTTCCTCATGTGAAGTTAAAATTTCACATTTTTTTGTAAATAATGAAGAGATCAAAACCCGTAAATCCTAAAAATCATTAAAATCCACAAAATTTCTCTAAATTTTAACATTTACGAATGAGATAATTTAAGGAATTTCCAGATTCTAATAATTTCGAAATTAAACTGGAAAAAGGAATGATCAAAGGGCTTGAGAACTTGAAAACCCGAGGACCTTAGAAATCAGAGCCTGAAACCTCGAAATATGACCACCTGAAGCTGGGAATCTGAAACTGCTCCTCCAAACTGTTTCTTAATAATAATAAAGAATTTCCATGTATTCTAGCAACAATTTTCATTGTTTTTTTACGACACACGAAGTTTTTATTTAAGAATCTCCGTGTGATTTTCACAGACCTGGAGGAAAATAATTAATTGTGCAATTATTGGTTGAGGAAACGTCGTCACAACATGTCAGGAATTTGTTTGTTCTGTTTGTAGCTTCTAGATTAAAATCTTGAAACAAGTTAACAAGTTAATACCGCGATAACGGGAAATATACTTGTCATCAAAAGTCCACAGCCTCTCACCTGTATACCGAGTGATTTAAAAAAAAAATTACTCAAAAAATACCAATTTACTTAATAGAGCGGCAATTAATGGAGCAATCAAAACTGAGATTGCTATAAAATATCGAAACCTTAAATTTTATGTTCTGAATAAATTGCTAGTCAAGAAAGGCGCCAGCGACTCGATTACCATTGCAGACAGGCTCGGTGTGGTACTGTCTGTTTCTTAAACGGAATATTTAAAGAGAATTCAATCCTCGTCACGGTCTGTTCTCACAAATTGATTTGAAATAAGTTTATTCTTCGATTGCGGCAGTAAAAAATATTTCCGATCAAATTCTGACCCGGAATCGGTGAGCTGAGAGACAAAAACTGGGGCAATTTGTCCGTTTAATTACCCGAGAAAAACCCTCTGTGGGAAATAAAACAATTTGTTCAAATAAAAATCAATCAACAAGTCCATAAAACACCTTTTCCACAAATCACCGAGCGTGTCAGAAATTTCTATGAAGGTGCGCTACCGAGCTAAGTGTTCATGAATCAGTGGTTAAACGATGGCGGCGGAGAAGAGGAGGAGCTTTACGTGTTTCCGGCGAGACGTTACGTGCTCGCCGGCTCTATCAACCAAGTTCCCACCATTTGTCGGAAAACAATAAAAATCCGCCACGCTTCATTAGCCCAGTTTAAGCAAACCAGTTCACTAACTCAATTCTTCCAGATACCATGATGTGGCTGGAAGACGCGAAAAGACAAGTGTTGGACGACTCGGACGACAGCGCCAGCAGCGACGAAGAAGTGCCCATCTGGGTGCGAGGCGAGCAACGCTGGGTCTCTGGCGTCACCGCCGACACCACCTGCAACGACGTCATCCAGGTGCTGCTGCAGGACGAGGAAACGCGGGTAAGATGCCTTCAACATCGCAACATCCCCATGTCTTAATTTGATTCCTCAGGGGCGGCACGTGGGCTCCCCCGACTTGTACCACATCACCGAGCGGTGGCGCGGCGTGGAGCAGCCCCTGGACCACCAATCCGCCATCCTGGACATCTGGAACGCCTGGGGAACCGCTCAACCTGAAGTAAGCCCCACTTAAACGCGTCAAATCAATCTTACATTGTTCGCAGGTGAAGATCTCGCTCAGGAGGATCAAGTACGACAGACCACCGAGCCGAAGAACGCGTTGTCGATCGGACGCCAGCACATGGTCGGATCGCAGCGCCTGGAAGACTATCCATCCGAAGAGACTGCATGCTTTACAAAATGAAAAGCAGCCGTCAAGCACGGAAGAATTACTTAAACTAGTTTTAGCGCAAGGCGAAGTGATTAGGCGACAACTGAAGAAACTGAGGTGAGAACCTAATTGATGAACCCAAGCGGAAAATTGCATTTCCTTTCCTTCATGAGTCGTGTGTTTTGCAGACACAGCGAGCACCAAATCGGGTATTTGGAAGACAAGACGCACAAAGCCCGAGTGCGGAAACACGGGAGTAATTACCTCCTGGAAACGTACTTGAAGGGGCTCTCTGAAGCTGTGGACCCCGAAAGCCAGGCGAATCTCTGCGCCGACAAGAACAGCGACAGTGGAGTTATGACCGAGGGGGACAGCGAGCAGTCCAATAAACCTTCGAGATCCACAGAGGTACTTCTAAATCCTCTCATTCTTCGTGTTAACTGTGTTTTTCTAGACCTCTTTCGAGCGATTTTCGCCGTCCTCCGAGGAGTTCAGTAAAGACCTCAAAGACGACGACACGAGTTCTACAGTCAGCGAAGCGACTATGAGAGAACAACTAGAGCTATTCGAGTCAATTTCCAAACTCAACAAACGTCTTCTCCGAGAAGAAGAAAGTTTAGTCAGGTTAGACGCCAATCTTCGGAAGTACGACAAGCACAAAAGCAGCACGGAAGATCTAGCGAAAGCGTTGACGAACCTGAGGACGGAAATGACGAAGAGCGCGTGCGAGATGCAGCACAACGAGGTGGTGCTCGAAGAGACGATGGAGATGCTCATGAACAGGCGGCACCACCTGGAGAATTTACACAAAGATTTAGCTAATGAGGACCAAGAGTATGAGATGTTGCAGGCGTTGATGTGCAGCACGAAGAGGCAGAGGCACAGCGCCGAAAATAGTTGTAATTCTTATTATTCGCATACCAAAGAGTTGTTAGATACCTTAGTGTAGAAATTCGACATGTTCTAAGTACTAATTAATTTAATACCAAATATTTTGTACCTAATAGTTTTATCGACAATTTCACGTGTTTATGTTGGAAAATTGTTAGTCATTTGATCGTAAATATATGTTTTTTATGAGGGGTTGTTTTCACCACCAAAGAAGTTGAGGCTGCGACAAGCAATAACGCGGGGTTTTACTGGTTGCCTATACTAATGACCCAATATTTGACTAAGAATCGAGTCAGATCCCTTCAATAGATCAATCAAATTCAAGTATCGAAGTCAATAATTCGATATTCAGCCCCAATTCTCTTATCTAATCTAATTTAAACAGTTAATTTGTGTCGTCTGCTCAGTGTGACGAAGCAGCAAGCATGGACCCCCCAGGTGACTCCTGCAGCAAAAGTACCCTAAAAATCCCCCTTGCCTGTTCTTAACTTTCTTCTTTTAGATCCGAAGTCCGAGGATTCAAAACCCGAAGGAGCTGAGAAGAAATGTGGCTGCGGTAAGAATAAAACCAACGCGCCTTGTTGTAAGAAAGAAGGTGGAGCGAGTGACAATGCTGGATCGTGCTGTAAAAAAAGCAGCGCGAATGAATAAAATTCCCCAATGATTTATTTGTGTACTTTTATTGACATTCTCCTGACTCTCATAAATAAGTTATGCAACGCAATAAACAAGATTGTTTACAACGTGTTAAATCTGACTACTTTCTGCAGATGTGTGAAGCAACTCTTATCATTATCACACGTCCTTAGAAAACTGGTGAATCAATTTTGCTACAGAAACGCCACCATCGTTTCTAAAACAAGTCAAATTACGATGGAGAACTAAGTAGTTGGTATGAGAATTTACTCTTTCTTTTTCTTTTTCTTCTTTTTCTTCTCGGGTTCGGGCTTCACTTCTTCTTCCTCTTTTTCTGGCTCTGGTTCGGGTTCTTCCGGTTTTTCTTCCTCTTTTTCTTCTTCCTCTTCTTCTTCCTCCTCTTCCTCCTCCTCTTCTTCTTCTTCTTCTTCTTCTTCCTCCTCCTCCTCGCTGCTACTCTCTTTCTCCTCCCCACACTCTTTCCCGCTCTTGCAACATTCACATTTCCCCGCCTGGCAACACTCGCAGGACTTCTCTTCAGATTCCTCCTCCTTTTTCTTAGCACAGAAAGGACACTCCGGAGTTACAGGTTTACATGGCGTGCAGTGAGAACAGTTCGGTGGCATACAGAAAGCAGGGAAGAAGACAGGATAAAAACCGTACGGGTGACACGCTTGGCTTTTCATCCAACAGCATTTCGATGATGCAGAAGAAGCGTCGCTTTCTGCAACACTTCCTTTTTTCTCACTAACTGACAAACGTCCCGCTTCTAGAAAAATAAAGTCAAAACGAAACTAAAACAAGAGAGGATTTTACCTGCAGCAATGTCATCTTCAGAGGCACTCATTTTGTCTTCACCGCAAGTTTTTGGGCGGTTTTATATAAACAAATGGCGTTGTGACGTGAGTTAATTTGCTAGTCTTATCTTAAAGAAAATATTCCAGAAGGTTTGAGAGTAATAAATGTGTGATGAATGAAACTTAAATTTCGAAATTAATTTGGGGTTTCAATTTAATGCCGCAATAAAACATTTTTTGTCACCTGGAATTAACTTAATTAGATTCGTCCGTTCTAACTAATTTTAAATTGGATAATATAAGAATGATGGCACAAAAAGGGGGATTGAAGACCAACCGCAGTTCATCATTTAGCAATTCTTGAAAAAACTGCTCATCACCGTTAGCTTCAAACTGATTATGTGTTGCCGTGTTTGTTGCCTACGCATATTTTTTCTTACTTTTCTTACACGCATTACATCGATTGGTATGTCTCTCACCGTTACTATTTCTATACAACGAAAATAAATAAAAGAGGAAAATATGTGAACATTTAATAAATTAAAAGTAAAATGTTTCCTCAACATTCATAATAGTTATAAAAATTTGCCACTGCGAATGTTTAGCGATCAGTTTTATTTATTTGGCAATAAAACTCAATTTATTTGCTTCATGACAAACAAGTTGTTATCACTTAATAATGCTCGTCTCGCTTACGTGAATGAAATCATCAAAACAAAAATATAAAGTTGCACACGGTACTCTCATTTAGCACACGAGCGTTTGTGAATGACACGACTCGTTAACTAATTTTATTAGCAATCGAGACACAAAAACGCGGAATAGAGAAAAAAATTAAAAAGAGATTTCCTATACGCAATTTCCGAATCTGCAGAATCATCAATCAAATAAAAAAAATCTAAAAAATAATAGAATTTTGTGTTTTTGTGTACTTATAAGCAGTGATACTACTTCAACACGGTTTATTCACATTTCCGTCTAAAGTTCAGTAATGGGGGTCATTAACGCACGATTTTTGCTCGCAAATCGTTCATTAAAAAACCACAGTAATAAACGATTTTTTATGGGTTTCTGCACTTTCAACTTCTATTAAATGCCAGAAAATACATTTTCCTTTTTCTTATTTTTCTCAAAATACGTTCGTCGGCAAAGTTTTGTAACTAACTCGTTGGTAAATATATGTATAAATTTCCTTTTCACTTCTGAGTTATTTACGATGAAAAACTGTAAACTATGTGTTTTTCCCTTTTCAATAACACTAACATTGCGCGACAAATTCAAATTAATTTTGAGTACCTTTTTTGAAAGTTGGTGTTTTGTGATCTAAAAAGAAGTGCCAAACAATATCTTCACCTCAAAAACTTCACTTCAAAAAAATATAAAAAATGGCTGGTTTTTTTAAGGTTTATTTAAATTATTGACGTAATTATGGTCATAAAGATTCAAAATATAACAGAAAAAACAGAAATTAAAAAAAAAGATGGAAATCTATCCAAATCATAATTGGTTTGGACCGCCTATTTTTAATGCGAATTTTTACACTCACAAAAATTCGTGCTTTTTACACTAATTTTGAATAAATCGTACTTGAGCTGTGTAATGATTTTTATTTTGAAAACAAAAAGGTTTAATACTTGCAATATACACTCATAACCTAGTTAATGTAAAAATTAAATTTAAAAATTGGTATTAATGACATTAATTAATTAATATAGACAACCCAAAATACGCTTTTTTATCTACTTGTAGAAGAGAAATTTAATTTCACAGTTCAAGGCGGTCTTAAATATCAGAGAAACTTCTTCGAAGCATCTTCAAAAATAGATGTAAAACTTTGAAATTCTTAAGTGTGAATGTAAAAAAGTGCAAACATTCGAAACATAAAAAAAGTGAAAAAAGAAACGCTTGCGTCCGGGGGCCCAATTTCTGAAAGGCGCCTTAAAATTACATATTTTCCGCTGACACAAATATTTGAGATTTATAGTTTCATTTGTAGATTTTCCTGCTCGTTTTCTCGAAAGTAAAGAAAGTAATAAGGTATAAATCGAAAAAAATGTATCTATAGAAAATTTAGAAAATCTACGGAAAGTTTAGAAAATTTAAACAAAATCGTGGTGATGTCTTCAAAATCTGAGACAAATGCAAGAATTCTCAGAATAAAAAAATTAAAAGCGATAGAGGCAAAACAGTAAATCGAGTTAAATTTTGCCTAAATTTTATCTCATTTGAATGATTGATTTTAAAGACACGAAGGAATAAAAAATATGTAATAAACTCGGAAGATTTTAGAAAGAATAGAGATGAAATGTAAAGATCATAAGTACAAAAAATCGAAAAAGCATTAAAAAAAATTTAAGTGTACAGGGAAAATGTAAAGAGAAAAAAAAATATAAACAAATTTTTAGAGAAAATGTTTATATTTTAATAAAATAAATCTATTGAAACTGGAGAATCTTTATGTAGAGAAAATCGAATCAAAGAAAGAAACAAACTAAATGCTCAAACAAGTAAATCTAAATAATAAATTGAAGTGGTAAAAATAAACGAGAGAATATTTAAAGAATCTAAAGAAAGTGGAGAAAGAATCGAAATATAATCTAGAAAAAATATATTTATAAATGAAATCAAAGAATTTGAAGATAATTAAAATAGGAATCTAAAGAAGTATTTAAGGAATATGTAAAAAAAAGCTCAAAAAGAATTTAAAGAAGCTTTCGAAATAATAAAGAGAGAATCTAAAGAAGGTTCAATCATTTAGCAAACTTCAAAAATTGTGGTATTCCAAATAATTCTGGAAAAAAGTGTACAAAGAACCTAAAGCACCCGAAGAATATAAAAAATCTAAACAAACGAAAAATTTAAGTCGTTAAGTTGTGGATTCCTTTTTGAATTTTTTTGTCGGAGATATATAAATTGTAATCACTTTTAAATTTGGTAATTGAAAATAAAATTATAAATTCTGAAATAATAATTTTTTTGTTGTCCTTTTTATAAAATCGAAATTGCATATTAGCCCAAAATAGACTTAGCAACTCAACAACTTAAGCCGGCGATTTCATAAAAAAGAATCCAAGTTTTTGCAAAATGCAGAATTCAATTTTTTTATAAATTCTAACAATCTATTCGTAAGTATTTTTTTTAATAACAATCAAGCAAAAATGTTAAACTGGGTAAGAGATTCAAAGAATCCAAAGAAAAGACTGAGAAACCCAAGGAAGTTTGAAAGTTACCACGAATCTACTGACACACTTACATATCTTTGCATATTTTCCAATAATTTCAAATACATATGGTCATATTTCCACTTTATGCGCATTTTCCGCTCTTCCAACATACTCAATCGATGATTGAAATCTACCTGGAAAATACCAAACAACCCATTTTTTATTCCTCATGAAAAAAATTCGCAGACCGTCTTACATTAGTCACAGGAAATGAGTCGTTGAGCATTTTAATGAAACTCCTGAATTTAACAATTAGCGATTAACAATTCGGATTACTTAATTGGAGGCACCGGATCTAACAAGTCGTCACATTAATTTTAAAATTCGAAGAAAAGATTATTTAGAGTTTGCATTTTTATTAGATATCCATATTATAAATAATTATTGTGATAAGATAAATCCATAGATTTTTGTAGACCTTGCACGCGACACGAAACTCCACCATCTGCACTCGGTGCCGTGGGCTGCTTATAAAAATGAATCTAGGCAACACATTATCCATTCTTTCCTCTACTTCCTAGTGACAAGAAAGCGCTTTATCTAACCCACACGCGTTATTCACCGCTTTCACAATGTCAAGCCAAACGTGCTGCAAAAGTAGTAAAAACCCCCTAAAAATTCCCTTAATAATAACATTTTTCTCAGGTTCCTCCGAAGGCTCGACCGAAACCTTCACCAAAATGTGCACCCTTCAGACGCCAGAGGGCCAATTCGACTGCGAGTGCATCTGCAAATGCGAGCGCACGTCCTCCGCCAACTGCACCTGCGACTGCAAATGCACCCCGGAAACCGCCCGGAAGACTGCTGAAGGAAAATACCAATGCGAATGTACTTGCAAATGTTGAAATTTTTGCCAAATAAATTCGCGTTGATTCCAATCATTGAATACGTTGCCCTCCGGAAACGCCAAAGAAAACGGAAACGTCGATACAATGAAATAGTATCTGTAGATACCATCGTTTGTATTTAGCTCCTCAGGAATATTAATTGCAAATGTCGTTGAAGTTAGCTTGGGATTGGCTTTTTGGTTGCGCCGTAACATAGGCAACACAACGAGCACTCGGCTTTTTTTACAGTAGACCAGACAAATTCTGGAATTTCGTGGGTATTTTCATGATTTCGCTACTTTTCTTTCAAATTTATGGCAATTTGACTTTGGAATAATAACCTCCCATTGTAACAATCAATACTTTGGTGTAAAATATACAGAAAAGGGATAATCAAAGGGGGTTGTGCTGCCGCCTTTTTCATCACCGTTATCGTAAAAATCCAGCATCTACCCCGGTCGCAGTGATCCCAAAAAATAGAGAAAAATTCACTGATAAATCCCCCATATCAAGTTTGTCTCCACCAGCCGTCAGAGGGTTGTAATCTCGCCCCATTTATATTCACCCTCTAAAAATGTGAAAAGTCGAAAATGTACCCCAACGGCATTAGACCCAAAAAATAGAGAAAAATTCACTGATAAATCTCCCATATCAAGATTGTCTCCACCAGCCGTCAGAGGGTTGTAATCTCGCCCCATTTATATTCACCCTCTAAAAATGTGAAAAGTCGAAAATGTACCCCAATGGCATTAGACCCAAAAAATAGAGAAAAATTCACTGATAAATCTCCCATATCAAGTTTGTCTCCACCAGCCGTCAGAGGGTTGTAATCTCGCCCCATTTTAATTCACCCTCTAAAAATGTGAAAAGTCGAAAATGTACCCCAATGGCATTAGACCCAAAAAATAGAGAAAAATTCACTGATAAATCTCCCATATCAAGTTTGTCTCCACCAGCCGTCAGAGGGTTGTAATCTCGCCCCGTTTAAATTCACCCTGTAAAAATGTAAAAAATCGAAAATGTACCCCAACGGCATTAGACCCAAAAAATAGAGAAAAATTCACTGATAAATCTCCCATATCAAGTTTGTCTCCACCAGCCGTCAGAGGGTTGTAATCTCGCCCCATTTTAATTCACCCTCTAAAAATGTGAAAAGTCGAAAATGTACCCCAATAGCATTAGACCCAAAAAATAGAGAAAAATTCACTGATAAATCTCCCATATCAAGTTTGTCTCCACCAGCCGTCAGAGGGTTGTAATCTCGCCCCGTTTAAATTCACCCTGTAAAAATGTAAAAAATCGAAAATGTACCCCAACGGCATTAGACCCAAAAAATAGAGAAAAATTCACTGATAAATCTCCCATATCAAGTTTGTCTCCACCAGCCGTCAGAGGGTTGTAATCTCGCCCCATTTTAATTCACCCTCTAAAAATGTGAAAAGTCGAAAATGTACCCCAATAGCATTAGACCCAAAAAATAGAGAAAAATTCACTGATAAATCTCCCATATCAAGTTTGTCTCCACCAGCCGTCAGAGGGTTGTAATCTCGCCCCATTTATATTCACCCTCTAAAAATGTGAAAAGTCGAAAATGTACCCCAACGGCATTAGACCCAAAAAATAGAGAAAAATTCACTGATAAATCTCCCATATCAAGTTTGTCCCCACCAGCCGTCTGAGGGTTGTAATCTCGCCCCATTTATATTCACCCTCTAAAAATGTGAAAAGTCGAAAATGTACCCCAACGGCATTAGACCCAAAAAATAGAGAAAAATTCACTGATAAATCTCCCATATCAAGTTTGTCTCCACCAGCCGTCAGAGGGTTGTAATCTCGCCCCATTTATATTCACCCTCTAAAAATGTGAAAAGTCGAAAATGTACCCCAACGGCATTAGACCCAAAAAATAGAGAAAAATTCACTGATAAATCTCCCATATCAAGTTTGTCCCCACCAGCCGTCTGAGGGTTGTAATCTCGCCCCATTTATATTCACCCTCTAAAAATGTCAAAAGTCGAAAATGTACCCCAATGGCATTAGACCCAAAAAATAGAGAAAAATTCACTGATAAATCCCCCATATCAAGTTTGTCTCCACCAGCCGTCAGAGGGTTGTAATCTCGCCCCATTTATATTCACCCTCTAAAAATGTGAAAAGTCGAAAATGTACCCCAATGGCATTAGACTCAAAAAATAGAGAAAAATTCACTGATAAATCTCCCATATCAAGTTTGTCCCCACCAGCCGTCAGAGGGTTGTAATCTCGCCCCATTTATATTCACCCTCTAAAAATGTGAAAAGTCGAAAATGTACCCCAATGGCATTAGACCCAAAAAATAGAGAAAAATTCACTGATAAATCTCCCATATCAAGTTTGTCTCCACCAGCCGTCAGAGGGTTGTAATCTCGCCCCATTTATATTCACCCTCTAAAAATGTGAAAAGTCGAAAATGTACCCCAATGGCATTAGACCCAAAAAATAGAGAAAAATTCACTGATAAATCTCCCATATCAAGTTTGTCCCCACCAGCCGTCAGAGGGTTGTAATCTCGCCCCATTTATATTCACCCTCTAAAAATGTGAAAAGTCGAAAATGTACCCCAATGGCATTAGACCCAAAAAATAGAGAAAAATTCACTGATAAATCTCCCATATCAAGTTTGTCTCCACCAGCCGTCAGAGGGTTGTAATCTCGCCCCATTTATATTCACCCTCTAAAAATGTGAAAAGTCGAAAATGTACCCCAACGGCATTAGACCCAAAAAATAGAGAAAAATTCACTGATAAATCTCCCATATCAAGATTGTCTCCACCAGCCGTCAGAGGGTTGTAATCTCGCCCCATTTATATTCACCCTCTAAAAATGTGAAAAGTCGAAAATGTACCCCAACGGCATTAGACCCAAAAAATAGAGAAAAATTCACTGATAAATCTCCCATATCAAGTTTGTCTCCACCAGCCGTCAGAGGGTTGTAATCTCGCCCCATTTATATTCACCCTCTAAAAATGTGAAAAGTCGAAAATGTACCCCAACGGCATTAGACCCAAAAAATAGAGAAAAATTCACTGATAAATCTCCCATATCAAGTTTGTCTCCACCAGCCGTCAGAGGGTTGTAATCTCGCCCCATTTATATTCACCCTCTAAAAATGTGAAAAGTCGAAAATGTACCCCAACGGCATTAGACCCAAAAAATAGAGAAAAATTCACTGATAAATCTCCCATATCAAGTTTGTCTCCACCAGCCGTCAGAGGGTTGTAATCTGGCCCCATTTATATTCACCCTCTAAAAATGTGAAAAGTCGAAAATGTACCCCAACGGCATTAGACCCAAAAAATAGAGAAAAATTCACTGATAAATCTCCCATATCAAGATTGTCTCCACCAGCCGTCAGAGGGTTGTAATCTCGCCCCATTTATATTCACCCTCTAAAAATGTGAAAAGTCGAAAATGTACCCCAACGGCATTAGACCCAAAAAATAGAGAAAAATTCACTGATAAATCTCCCATATCAAGTTTGTCTCCACCAGCCGTCAGAGGGTTGTAATCTGGCCCCATTTATATTCACCCTCTAAAAATGTGAAAAGTCGAAAATGTACCCCAACGGCATTAGACCCAAAAAATAGAGAAAAATTTACTGATAAATCTCCCATATCAAGTTTGTCTCCACCAGCCGTCAGAGGGTTGTAATCTCGCCCCATTTATATTCACCCTCTAAAAATGTGAAAAGTCGAAAATGTACCCCAACGGCATTAGACCCAAAAAATAGAGAAAAATTCACTGATAAATCTCCCATATCAAGTTTGTCTCCACCAGCCGTCAGAGGGTTGTAATCTGGCCCCATTTATATTCACCCTCTAAAAATGTGAAAAGTCGAAAATGTACCCCAACGGCATTAGACCCAAAAAATAGAGAAAAATTCACTGATAAATCTCCCATATCAAGATTGTCTCCACCAGCCGTCAGAGGGTTGTAATCTCGCCCCATTTATATTCACCCTCTAAAAATGTGAAAAGTCGAAAATGTACCCCAACGGCATTAGACCCAAAAAATAGAGAAAAATTCACTGATAAATCTCCCATATCAAGTTTGTCTCCACCAGCCGTCAGAGGGTTGTAATCTCGCCCCATTTATATTCACCCTCTAAAAATGTGAAAAGTCGAAAATGTACCCCAACAGCATTAGACCCAAAAAATAGAGAAAAATTCACTGATAAATCTCCCATATCAAGTTTGTCTCCACCAGCCGTCAGAGGGTTGTAATCTCGCCCCATTTTAATTCACCCTCTAAAAATGTGAAAAGTCGAAAATGTACCCTAATGGCATTAGACCCAAAAAATAGAGAAAAATTCACTGATAAATCTCCCATATCAAGTTTGTCTCCACCAGCCGTCAGAGGGTTGTAATCTCGCCCCATTTTAATTCACCCTCTAAAAATGTGAAAAGTCGAAAATGTACCCCAATGGCATTAGACCCAAAAAATAGAGAAAAATTCACTGATAAATCTCCCATATCAAGTTTGTCTCCACCAGCCGTCAGAGGGTTGTAATCTCGCCCCGTTTAAATTCACCCTGTAAAAATGTAAAAAATCGAAAATGTACCCCAACGGCATTAGACCCAAAAAATAGAGAAAAATTCACTGATAAATCTCCCATATCAAGTTTGTCTCCACCAGCCGTCAGAGGGTTGTAATCTCGCCCCATTTTAATTCACCCTCTAAAAATGTGAAAAGTCGAAAATGTACCCCAATAGCATTAGACCCAAAAAATAGAGAAAAATTCACTGATAAATCTCCCATATCAAGTTTGTCTCCACCAGCCGTCAGAGGGTTGTAATCTCGCCCCGTTTAAATTCACCCTGTAAAAATGTAAAAAATCGAAAATGTACCCCAACGGCATTAGACCCAAAAAATAGAGAAAAATTCACTGATAAATCTCCCATATCAAGTTTGTCTCCACCAGCCGTCAGAGGGTTGTAATCTCGCCCCATTTTAATTCACCCTCTAAAAATGTGAAAAGTCGAAAATGTACCCCAATAGCATTAGACCCAAAAAATAGAGAAAAATTCACTGATAAATCTCCCATATCAAGTTTGTCTCCACCAGCCGTCAGAGGGTTGTAATCTCGCCCCATTTATATTCACCCTCTAAAAATGTGAAAAGTCGAAAATGTACCCCAACGGCATTAGACCCAAAAAATAGAGAAAAATTCACTGATAAATCTCCCATATCAAGTTTGTCCCCACCAGCCGTCTGAGGGTTGTAATCTCGCCCCATTTATATTCACCCTCTAAAAATGTGAAAAGTCGAAAATGTACCCCAACGGCATTAGACCCAAAAAATAGAGAAAAATTCACTGATAAATCTCCCATATCAAGTTTGTCTCCACCAGCCGTCAGAGGGTTGTAATCTCGCCCCATTTATATTCACCCTCTAAAAATGTGAAAAGTCGAAAATGTACCCCAACGGCATTAGACCCAAAAAATAGAGAAAAATTCACTGATAAATCTCCCATATCAAGTTTGTCCCCACCAGCCGTCTGAGGGTTGTAATCTCGCCCCATTTATATTCACCCTCTAAAAATGTCAAAAGTCGAAAATGTACCCCAATGGCATTAGACCCAAAAAATAGAGAAAAATTCACTGATAAATCCCCCATATCAAGTTTGTCTCCACCAGCCGTCAGAGGGTTGTAATCTCGCCCCATTTATATTCACCCTCTAAAAATGTGAAAAGTCGAAAATGTACCCCAATGGCATTAGACTCAAAAAATAGAGAAAAATTCACTGATAAATCTCCCATATCAAGTTTGTCCCCACCAGCCGTCAGAGGGTTGTAATCTCGCCCCATTTATATTCACCCTCTAAAAATGTGAAAAGTCGAAAATGTACCCCAATGGCATTAGACCCAAAAAATAGAGAAAAATTCACTGATAAATCTCCCATATCAAGTTTGTCTCCACCAGCCGTCAGAGGGTTGTAATCTCGCCCCATTTATATTCACCCTCTAAAAATGTGAAAAGTCGAAAATGTACCCCAATGGCATTAGACCCAAAAAATAGAGAAAAATTCACTGATAAATCTCCCATATCAAGTTTGTCCCCACCAGCCGTCAGAGGGTTGTAATCTCGCCCCATTTATATTCACCCTCTAAAAATGTGAAAAGTCGAAAATGTACCCCAATGGCATTAGACCCAAAAAATAGAGAAAAATTCACTGATAAATCTCCCATATCAAGTTTGTCTCCACCAGCCGTCAGAGGGTTGTAATCTCGCCCCATTTATATTCACCCTCTAAAAATGTGAAAAGTCGAAAATGTACCCCAACGGCATTAGACCCAAAAAATAGAGAAAAATTCACTGATAAATCTCCCATATCAAGATTGTCTCCACCAGCCGTCAGAGGGTTGTAATCTCGCCCCATTTATATTCACCCTCTAAAAATGTGAAAAGTCGAAAATGTACCCCAACGGCATTAGACCCAAAAAATAGAGAAAAATTCACTGATAAATCTCCCATATCAAGTTTGTCTCCACCAGCCGTCAGAGGGTTGTAATCTCGCCCCATTTATATTCACCCTCTAAAAATGTGAAAAGTCGAAAATGTACCCCAATGGCATTAGACCCAAAAAATAGAGAAAAATTCACTGATAAATCCCCCATATCAAGTTTGTCTCCACCAGCCGTCAGAGGGTTGTAATCTCGCCCCATTTATATTCACCCTCTAAAAATGTAAAAAGTCGAAAATGTACCCCAACGGCATTAGACCCAAAAAATAGAGAAAAATTCACTGATAAATCCCCCATATCAAGTTTGTCTCCACCAGCCGTCAGAGGGTTGTAATCTCGCCCCATTTATATTCACCCTCTAAAAATGTGAAAAGTCGAAAATGTACCCCAATGGCATTAGACCCAAAAAATAGAGAAAAATTCACTGATAAATCTCCCATATCAAGTTTGCCTCCATCAATTGTCAGAGGGTTGTAATCTCGCCCTGTGGGTTTAAACAATTTTTTCGCTTTTGTTAGGCGGTGAGACCAGCAGTAGTTGTTGCTAAGGTCTTTTGTGCATACACTAGGTTACATTGGGAAATTTTAAAACATAATAAAGAAAAATAACTTTAAACATAATAAAGAAGTTTACATTATGTACTAACAACATGACGGACTAGACAACCAGCAATACGTGAAATGCATTTTCGTATCTGCCCTCATTCTATTGGCTACTTCTATTTCTTAGTGTTCGTCGATTGGTTATCCTGCAGCGAATGCAGCTTGCTCAAGTTAACCTTGAATAACACGAAAGACAATAAAGTCAAATCTACAATTACATAAAATTATGACAATTGCCTCTATCTGCACCTGTGTACAAAATCCTGGATAAAAGTACGAATTTTATGCTGCCAATATTTTAGAGGATGAAAATCAAATGTGAAATGATCTTTTTTAAGAACTTTAATAATAGGGAATTATAAAATTTCAGCCGCTGCACATACATCTCTACCGAACATATACAAAATGGCGGACCGGCTTCTTTTAACATTTAACATTCTTTGCTTTGTCAACGACCTGCAACTGAAGTTTATAACATGTCACATTAATTAGTGTAGAAACTCACCCAAATTTCCAAAATTACACATCGATATCTCGGTTGAGACGTACTTATTTCCTAATAGATGGTTAAAGATTAATAAACAGGTTCAGCTGATTTCCACACCACCATAGAGGTACAGCTTTTTAGGCGCGTTTTTTTTTACGTGCTTTCCCCAGTAGGCCTAATGCACAAATAAATAAGCAGACATTATAAAAATGTTTTGTCGCCGTGACCACGCATTAATTACGTAGCTAGCCTCGAAGCTTGGATACAACATCATAATGTCTGCTCATTTATGAGATGGCCGAATCTGAAATAAGAATTTAAATTAAAATTGAAAACATTTAAAAATCGACTTACGGTGTTACAGGCTGCACACCACAATGTGTAGATTGGTAGAACGAAATATAAAGTTTATCATAAACTTTACTTTCGGCCACTCAAGGCCGTCTAGGCCGCATCCGATAAGCGGGATGGCCAAGTGGGAGATGCGCTCGGATATGACCATATCTCTCAATCGGAGCAACGAACAGAAAAGTGTGTAGTATGTAGGTTTACCATGCGAATATTTTTTAGTGATGAGGTAAAAAATATTGCGCATAGAAAACCGCAACACAGCAACACCTCCCGTTCGTTGCCGTTGCCCTTTGAGAGTTTCAACTCTGCCGAATTTTAGCCTAAAACGTTGATGTTATAATGATGAAGATAAAGAATTATAATTATCGTTTTACCGGAAGTCTACAGCTATACCGCGCCCCATCCTGAGGTCCTCCGCAACGCAATGCGCCAGGGAGAAGTACTCAGGCATCTGGAATATATCTTGGCGGACTTCTTCGATGTTAGGATAGAGGTGCTGCACTCCAAAGTGGAAAAATTCGGCCTCTAACTCTTGGAAGTTAGCCCAAACATTCTAAAATTCGAAACAATTGTGTAATAATAAAAATAATTTAAATAATATTTAAATACCATGAGACAAGTAAACTAAGAAAACAAAATAAAAGGCAATCAGTTAAGATTAATAACTACAATAGTTCAAAATAATTTAAGTAATTATACGTACCCTGCTTTGGTAATCGTAAAAATTACAAGTCATGATTGCACTGTTGTCACTGCCAAAGTTCACAACACAAATGAATATCCAGCTTACAACTTTGGTACTATATCAAGTGGGGGTTGAACTTGGTGGGAATAAAAAGCAAATTTTGTTTTAGTGGGGGAAATAGCGGGTGACCTGACAAGGGACCCAAGAACGAAAAAGAACGTTGCGAAAATCATTGAAAACATTCGGCGAAATACGCTTAATATATCTAAAAAAGTAGAAAACGGTTGCAAAGTTGAAATTCCCAGAAGAGCTACAATCTTTATAATATAACGGTTTCTTTAGGTTAGCTTTGGTTTTCTCCGACAATGAAAAGAAACGTATTTTCGAGCAATAAATTTAATGCAAACTTACAAACTTGAAAGTTGAAATTTTTGTCTGTACATAATATACTGTAATGAGACGGGCTTATACATAATGTATGCGATAACTATTCTTATCCTCATCCCCAGAATTGCTCTAAATTTTAGTTTTAAGCTGCAAAATTTAAATACATATAGATATGTATACTTAAACTTCATCAGTGGGTGGTCCACCAAATGGTTTTCTTGTCAGTGCGAATTGCAAATATTAAAATTTGCATTGCGCGTTTGTAAATGACTTTGCAAATAACCAATTAAAGCGTACATTTTTTATAGGTATCCCTGCTAACCCTATTTTTTGCCAACTTAGAACAAACCAAAATAGAGCTGGAATAAGCCTCAGCAGCCACATACCTACTACAGGTTGTGAAAACAATTGCATTTAATTCTATTTTGAAATCATTTTAAAATTATCGCTTAATTAGCATAATGACTGACGCTCTTGTAACATAAATTATAAAATATTCGCATAGTTTGTGCTTTTTTTCGATTATCTTTTATTATTCTGACCGTTATACGATTACTGGCTTATCTAACGTAGGTACGTGATATTTGTGAGACTCGGATTAATTACGCCGACGACACGTAATCGAAAACTTCAACAAGTACGTAACGGATTTTAACGGATTTTAATAGAACATTGAGGAAAATTAGGATTTGATTGATTTAATTGATTTTGCATTCTATAGCATTTTGCAATGAACTCGGGTGTTAACTGTTCATTATTTAAATTATCTCTTTACATAGTTTTTTTGTTTACAACTGAAAATTGTTGCCTTTGTCGGTTTCTACTCATTTGTAACGGCTATTTTCAGACGACCGACGTCGTAAAATGAACTTTCCAGAAATTGTCGGCTCAGCCTGTTGTAAAAAGGATTTCGTTAGGACTTTCTGAACAGTTTCTGTTTGAAGCAGATGTACCTACACCGCCAAATATTCATAAGTAATATAACAAGTGAGCTCGAAATTGGGTCTGTGACATTAGCATCCCGAAAATAGAAAAACAAAGTTTGAACGTTACGAAATGAATGCACCCATGATGCAAAAAGTTTTTATGCACCATTTTAATAACCAAGTTATAGAGGTTTTTCACTTGGAGTACAGGTGTCACGTGACACCAACACCTCACTATACTCATTTAAAAAAAATAATACGTTCATTGTCTTCAGCATGTAATGCACCATTATGCACCATCAAAATTTTGGATTTTACTTCAACCCTTAATGTCTTTATCCCTTACAAAAATCTATATTTTAAATTTGATTAAATATTAATACATTAAGAGAATGCACCCATGATCCACCCTCATGCACCGCAAAAAGTTTTTTTTGCACCCTTTTAATAACAAAGTTATAGATGTTTACAACTTACTATCACTTGACACCAGCATCCCAACTTAAAAACATCAATAACTTTGTAATTAAGGGGGTGCAATTAAAACTGCTTGCCGTCCGAAACAGTGTATCACGAGTGCATTCCATTGCGCTATTGATTTTTGGTTATGTACAAAAAAAGAATTTTTGTAAGGGATGAAGACGTTAAGGGTTGAAGGTAAGTCCAAAATGTTGCTGGTGCATAATGGTGCATTACATGCTAAACACAGTGAACATATTATTTTTTTCAATTGGGCTTAGTGACGTGACACCAGCACCCCAACTTAAAAACCTGGAAAACTTGGTTATTAAATAGGTACAAAAAAAAACTTTTTACGGTGCGCAACAGTGCATCACGAGTGCATTCCCTTGTCATATTGATTTCTGATCAAGTCTAAAAAATAATTTCCGTAAAGGATGAAGGCTTTAAGGGTTGAAGTAAAATTTAAAATTTTGGTGGTGCATGATGGTGCATTACATGCTGAAGACACTGAACGTATTATTTTTTCTAAATGTGTATAGTGGGGTGCTGGTGTCACGTGACAGCAGCACCCCAAGATAAAAACCTCGAAAACTTGGTTATTAAAGGGGTGAAAAAAAAAATTTACGGTGCATGAGAGTGCATCACGGGTGCATTGATTTCGCAACGTTCAAACCTATTTTTTCTTTCGTCGGGGTGCTAATGTCACGGACCCGGTATACGTGATATTTGCAGGACTCGGATTAATTACGGCGGCGGCGATAGGTAGGTAATGGAAAATTTCGAAACGCATTATAAATACAATACTAAGTAAAATCAGGAATGATAAATCTTGCAATCTGTAGCACTTTGGATTGGAATCGGGTGTCTATTTTTCATGATGCGCCATATTATTAACTGTTCATACCTTTAAATAGATATTACATATTTTGTTTACATTGTTTACAACTAAAAATTGTTTCCTTTTGGACAAACCGACGTCGTAAAATAAGTTTTATAGAAATTGTCGGTTAAGCGTGTGATGAAAAGGATTTTGATCAAAATGATTCCTGAGAATTGTCTGTTTGAAGCAGGTGCAGGCCGCCAAATATTCACAGAAATTACACTATTAGGTGTCGTATAAAAACTTACCTTGATTTACAAAACATATAGACGTATCTACTAATAGATGGTTAAGACTGATAAGTAGTTTCACCTGATTTTCACATCATCATTAAGGTACAACTTATTACGCGCGTTTTTCTAACGTGTTTTCCCCCAGTAACACTTTTATTAATGCACTTTTCATAGAATCGATAATAGATAGGTACATTAGATATTTAAAATTAATTTATAGAAAGCAATTTATTAAATAATGAATAAAATAAAACATATCCATAAAAAAAGCACAGAATTGAAAATGCGGCGATTAACTAAAGCTTTAGTAGATACATACCTAACTACCTACATTTTTTCAACATGTCTGAATATTTTGTAAAAACAATGGAAATAGTAATAACCGTGTAAATCCTACCAAAATGCACAAATTTATTCCATTTTCTGTTATTAATATTAATCATTTTTAGTGATTTTAACTTTTGGTGAAGCCGAAATAAATTTTGAATAATGTTGTTCCTTTTAAAGAAATTATACACAATGGAAATAGACAGTTATCTTTATCAAAATAGTCACCACATTTATTGGTTAATGACAAGTTTGAATTTCTATACATAATACATAATTTATTGCTTTTATTTAAATAGGATCTTTTCCGCTGATAGGTAAGGAAGGCATTTTTATTGTTCTAGCCGTTATGCGATTTCACGCTTATCTCTAGACGTACGTGATATTTACGGGACTCGGATTAATTACGGCAACGATACGTAATCGAAAATTTCGACAAGTCAGGGATTTTAACGGATTTTAATACAACATTGAGAAAAATGAGGATTGATTGATTTTGCAATCTATAGCATTTTGCATTAAAATCGGGTGTTTATTTTTATGGAGCGCCATAATAAGTATTCATTAATTAAATTATCTCTCTACATACCTACTTTGTTTACAACTGAAAATTGTTGGCTTTGTCGGTTTATACCCATTTGTAACGGCTATTGTCTGACAACCGACGTAGTAAAATGAACTTTTCAGAAATTGTCGGTCTACCGTGTTATAAAAAGGATTTCGTTAGGACTGTTTCCTGAGAATTTTCTGTTTGAAATAGATGTAAACTGTCAAATATTTATAGAAATATGGATATAGAGACATGACCTACCAATACATTATTTTCCTATGGTAAAAAATTGAAAATAACGAAACAATGAACTTTTATGAAGGCAAGTACCCACATACCTATGTAGCCAGTGGAGCTTAAATTAACACAATATTATGACTTATGAGATGACATATTACTTAATCTGTGTTGTGATGCATGATTCTTAAATTAGACAACCCCGTTATTAATATTGGAAATTCAAAACAATTCGATAAGCCGTGATGACTCGTTTTTTGTAGCAATTTTTTAGCAACTTTCCGAAATTTAACGGTAGTTTACCCCACCCCTACTCCAACAATAAGCGCATTGGTGTATCATCGGAACCCCCTCTCCATCAGAACCGACTTTCAGACGGAATTTTCACAATTTGTTCAATCTGTTTTGAGCTTTTGAAGTTATTAACAGTGCGAATTTTTTAAACGAGTTTTTATCAAAACTTACAAGTGTTTTTTTTTTAATTCACAACATAACTTATCTACTTATCAAGTTTTCATATCTGCATATATATTTAACGATAGATCCGTAGATAATTTTTAGTGTGTTTTATGACCAGAGATAATATCTTCATATTTGGTAAGGTCTTTTTGCACGTTACTTTGATTCACTATATTTTGTAGTGACATTGCCGACGTGTGCAATTGACTGCACATTTTTTTTTAAACAGCTCCTTATAATTTATATTATTAATTTTGTTTTTTAATATATTTTTTTGTATTCTTAAAAAATGCCTCGTCAGTCACAAAGGAGTCGTGAAAACATCATTAATGCTATTACTGAAAATAACATAAGTACAGAATGTTTACTGAGTTGGGATCAAGAGAGTTATGGAATATTGTGTTCTGCATTAAAATTAAAATTTTCAAGAAAAAATATGAAATATATATATTTAATTGTTAAACGGAGTATCATTAAAACAGAAATAAAAATTGAAGAATTAGATGTCTTTTCAAATAGTTCATTTTTAGGAGAGGTAGGAGAGGCTGAATTAAATGAATTTCATATTAAACAAATTAAAAATGAGGAGGACAGTGACGACAGTAAATTGCATTCATTACAAGAAAGTAAAGAAATAATTTTTAACCCATTTTCATCTGATGCAAAGAGTGTTTCTATTGAAAAGGATCGTTTTCCTTTTATTAATGTCGAATTATACACAAAAAGAGATATAGTTGAAAATGCTGAAGTCATGAGAAAATATTTGCTAGATACTTTTCCACAAAATGAAATATCGTGTGTTATTTCATTCAAAGGGTTACATTTACGAAAACGTAGAAATGGGCCGCTTTCTATACAGTACGCGAAATGTAAACATTCAAATTGTAAGAAATTTAGAATAGAAACTTTTGATATGCCGGGTTCAGAGTTAGTCAGAATTATTGTTAAGAGTAATTTAAACATTGAACGCCATGAAGGAGAAGAATTTTCCTATCAATTGAGAGGTACTAAAAGAATTGAAGTAAAGAAGGAACTTTTGAAGACATTTCCATCCGTAGTCAGAAGTCGCGACGTTGCCGCATGTAACCCATCATTAATTGCGGAAGGAAATTGGCAAGACCTCAGATCTTTACCGGTTTACCAAAAAGCACGTTCGGAAGCGATGGCGGCAGGCGATTTTCATAAAAATCCGTATTTAGACATATTGCTACAATCTCAGAATGAGAAGAATGAAAAGTATATTCAATTTCCCGATGGTAACATTGAAGTTTATTTATATAGCAGGCGTCAATTAGAAACTATATTAGAATTTTCGAGTAATCGCATTTGTTACTTTGATGCTACCGGTTCAGTAGTGAGAAAATTAGAATTTTGTACAAAAAGACTATATTACTATGCAGGCACGTTAAATTTACAGGGTATTATTATACCATTATTAGAGTTGATTAGTTCGAAACATGACTCGGCAACGTTAACTAGCTTTTTTATTAATTTCAAAAGATTTGTAACCGTTCAATGTCACAAAAGTTGGCCAATTTTAGACGTAATAGTTGTTGATTTTAGTTTTGCTCTTATGTCATCTCTGTGCTTAGGTTTTAACGAGATGACTCTATTTTCTTATCTGCAAGCTACGTATAGATTCGTTACTAATCAAATCTCTAGCGCGGATTTAAATCAAATAATTTGCATCAGAAATTGTTGTTCCCATTACATTAAAATGATTTCGAGGCAACTTTTTAAAATGAAAGTAGGAAAATACGAACAAAGATTAATTTTAGATATTGTTGCAATAATGATTCAAGCCTCAAATATAAATGATTTAAAGGAATATTTTAGAATAGCTTGCATAATTTTACTGTCAACCGTAAAAGATGAATACTTTAAAATGGCCTATAATAAGCTCAGATCAATTGTTTGCCACTATTCTTCGGCTTCAGATTTAGAAAAGGACAGTACGTTTATAAACGATGAAATTTTCGACGATTGTAATATTGAAGATGTACGCGGAAAATATGTAGACTCACCTTTTTTCATTTTATTTTTTCAAGTTTTTTTAAAGGAGCAATCTAAAATTAACAGTCATGAAGAAAATCGCCCCCCCCAATCAGAATTTGTAAATAACTCTTTCCATAGTCTACCGTTTATTCAATATTTACTAAATAAATGCATGCCTTTTGCTCCATTGTGGACAGCAATTTTAACACCTTTGATACAAAGGAGAAATGAAAATGCACCTCTAAGATTAAGTAATGCGAATGTTGAATGTTGGTTCAAAATAGTTAAAAAACAACTGCTTCATGGTCAAAGTAATTTAAAAATAGGAAGATTTGTTAAAACTTTAAAAGAGAAAATTTTCTCAGATTTAAAAGCCGTGGAATTAAATATTGAAAAAGTACCAAGAAAGAAAAGAAAAACTGTGAAAAATGTTCGAATGCAACAAGAAATTGACAATCCATTAAAAGAAGAAAAGTGGGCAAAAAGAAAAGCAAAGAAAATAAAAACACACTTTGAAACTCCTCATTTAATGCGGCAATTTAATATTAAAGAGTCATCACATTTAGAACAAAATAGGAGTAATTCAGAGAACAAGAAAGCGGCCGAACAAAGAATTATTGATAATAGCAACAATACGCCTCCTTTATTAAGTTCCATAGGCGAAACCTCTTCAAATGCAGAGCAAAAAACGATTTCAGAAAACAGTCACTTTACTTTGCGTAATGGTTTATTTTTAAACAATGAATATTATTTACTAAATTCTATTAGATTTTCATACGTTGTGGGCTCATTTTCTTTAAAAGGTAACAGCAATATTCCGCTACGAAGTAATGATTATAGAACTCTCTTGTCAATAAATAATACTTGTTTTCCTAATATGTCAGAGATTACAGATAGGGATAGATGGATATCTGATTATGTAATAGATTCATTAGCAAGTACCTTTTTAGCATCTAGATCTGACATTTTGTATTTAGATACGGTTACGGTCGCGCTCACTTTCAGCATGGAAGGACGGTCGGAAAGAAAATTAATGCAACCATGGCAACATTTTAATTTTGTCATAATTCCATTCAATTGGCTTAACGTCCATTGGGTCCTTTTCGTGCTAGATATTCGTTCAAAAGTAGTATATTACATAGATCCCCAAGGTAAACGAGAAAACGAACATGAAAACGAAATTTTTCTAAAATTGAAAGCATTTATATCTTCAAAAGATAGATATGAAAAGTATAAAAAATTAAATGCAAGAATGTGGTCCATTAAACAGTTTAGCAACTATCCCATGCAAAGAGACGCTCATAATTGCGGTATATTCGTAATTTACTATATTCAAGTAATTTCGGGTTTACATAAAATGTGTGATTTTGAAAGTTCCTGTTTACCATCTTTTGATCCCGAGCAGTTCAGAATCACTTTGCAAAACGTAATTCTCATCGCTTCCGAACAAATGATAAAAAAATGTCAAATTTGCGGCAATTCAATACGAACGGAAGAAATTTTTGAATGCAAACAATGTAATAGATCTATTCACAAAAATAAATGTGTTGACAATGTTGATAAAGACAACAGTATTTGTTCATTGTGTAGTTTATTTAAAGGGAACAACAATATTCAAAATATTCAGGCTTCACCATCAGTAGAATTAACTGAAATAGAGTTTGAAGAAATGATTAATATTAATCACAGAGATTTAAACACCATATGCCAAAGAAAAGATTTTAATTGTTTGTGCCAGATATTGGGACTTACCACCCGACCAACATCAACCTTTAAAATGAAATAATTTTGTGCATTTTAGTAGAATTTACACGGTTATTAGGTACTATTTTCAAAAATTTTTTTACAAACTATTCGAACATATTCAAAGAATTTATAACTTTAGTTTTTTGTCGCGTTTTACATTCTGTGTAGTTTTTATTTTTATGGATAGGTATCTTTATTGTTGAACAAAAGTAATACGAAAATATGACCATGTATCATAAGCAGAAAATTATCATTTAATAGACTTTCATAAACTACTCGTATTTTCTATGACTATTTTTAAATTTTCTATGTAATTATCTCATTCTTTGAAAAGTGCATTAGGCCTACTGGGGAAAGCACGTAAAAAAAAACGCGCCTAAAAAGCTGTACCTCTATGGTGGTGTGGAAATCAGCTGAACCTGTTTATTAATCTTTAACCATCTATTAGGAAATAAGTACGTCTCAACCGAGATATCGATGTGTAATTTTGGAAATTTGGGTGAGTTTCTACACTAATTAATGTGACATGTTATAAACTTCAGTTGCAGGTCGTTGACAAAGCAAAGAATGTTAAATGTTAAAAGAAGCCGGTCCGCCATTTTGTATATGTTCGGTAGAGATGTATGTGCAGCGGCTGAAATTTTATAATTCCCTATTATTAAAGTTCTTAAAAAAGATCATTTCACATTTGATTTTCATCCTCTAAAATATTGGCAGCATAAAATTCGTACTTTTATCCAGGATTTTGTACACAGGTGCAGATAGAGGCAATTGTCATAATTTTATGTAATTGTAGATTTGACTTTATTGTCTTTCGTGTTATTCAAGGTTAACTTGAGCAAGCTGCATTCGCTGCAGGATAACCAATCGACGAACACTAAGAAATAGAAGTAGCCAATAGAATGAGGGCAGATACGAAAATGCATTTCACGTATTGCTGGTTGTCTAGTCCGTCATGTTGTTAGTACATAATGTAAACTTCTTTATTATGTTTAAAGTTATTTTTCTTTATTATGTTTTAAAATTTCCCAATGTAACCTAGTGTATGCACAAAAGACCTTAGCAACAACTACTGCTGGTCTCACCGCCTAACAAAAGCGAAAAAATTGTTTAAACCCACAGGGCGAGATTACAACCCTCTGACAATTGATGGAGGCAAACTTGATATGGGAGATTTATCAGTGAATTTTTCTCTATTTTTTGGGTCTAATGCCATTGGGGTACATTTTCGACTTTTCACATTTTTAGAGGGTGAATATAAATGGGGCGAGATTACAACCCTCTGACGGCTGGTGGAGACAAACTTGATATGGGGGATTTATCAGTGAATTTTTCTCTATTTTTTGGGTCTAATGCCGTTGGGGTACATTTTCGACTTTTTACATTTTTAGAGGGTGAATATAAATGGGGCGAGATTACAACCCTCTGACGGCTGGTGGAGACAAACTTGATATGGGGGATTTATCAGTGAATTTTTCTCTATTTTTTGGGTCTAATGCCATTGGGGTACATTTTCGACTTTTCACATTTTTAGAGGGTGAATATAAATGGGGCGAGATTACAACCCTCTGACGGCTGGTGGAGACAAACTTGATATGGGAGATTTATCAGTGAATTTTTCTCTATTTTTTGGGTCTAATGCCGTTGGGGTACATTTTCGACTTTTCACATTTTTAGAGGGTGAATATAAATGGGGCGAGATTACAACCCTCTGACGGCTGGTGGAGACAATCTTGATATGGGAGATTTATCAGTGAATTTTTCTCTATTTTTTGGGTCTAATGCCGTTGGGGTACATTTTCGACTTTTCACATTTTTAGAGGGTGAATATAAATGGGGCCAGATTACAACCCTCTGACGGCTGGTGGAGACAAACTTGATATGGGAGATTTATCAGTGAATTTTTCTCTATTTTTTGGGTCTAATGCCGTTGGGGTACATTTTCGACTTTTCACATTTTTAGAGGGTGAATATAAATGGGGCCAGATTACAACCCTCTGACGGCTGGTGGAGACAAACTTGATATGGGAGATTTATCAGTGAATTTTTCTCTATTTTTTGGGTCTAATGCCATTGGGGTACATTTTCGACTTTTTACATTTTTAGAGGGTGAATATAAATGGGGCGAGATTACAACCCTCTGACGGCTGGTGGAGACAAACTTGATATGGGGGATTTATCAGTGAATTTTTCTCTATTTTTTGGGTCTAATGCCGTTGGGGTACATTTTCGACTTTTCACATTTTTAGAGGGTGAATATAAATGGGGCGAGATTACAACCCTCTGACGGCTGGTGGGGACAAACTTGATATGGGAGATTTATCAGTGAATTTTTCTCTATTTTTTGGGTCTAATGCCGTTGGGGTACATTTTCGACTTTTCACATTTTTAGAGGGTGAATATAAATGGGGCGAGATTACAACCCTCTGACGGCTGGTGGAGACAAACTTGATATGGGGGATTTATCAGTGAATTTTTCTCTATTTTTTGGGTCTAATGCCATTGGGGTACATTTTCGACTTTTCACATTTTTAGAGGGTGAATATAAATGGGGCGAGATTACAACCCTCTGACGGCTGGTGGGGACAAACTTGATATGGGAGATTTATCAGTGAATTTTTCTCTATTTTTTGGGTCTAATGCCGTTGGGGTACATTTTCGACTTTTCACATTTTTAGAGGGTGAATATAAATGGGGCGAGATTACAACCCTCTGACGGCTGGTGGAGACAATCTTGATATGGGAGATTTATCAGTGAATTTTTCTCTATTTTTTGGGTCTAATGCCGTTGGGGTACATTTTCGACTTTTCACATTTTTAGAGGGTGAATATAAATGGGGCCAGATTACAACCCTCTGACGGCTGGTGGAGACAAACTTGATATGGGAGATTTATCAGTGAATTTTTCTCTATTTTTTGGGTCTAATGCCGTTGGGGTACATTTTCGACTTTTCACATTTTTAGAGGGTGAATATAAATGGGGCGAGATTACAACCCTCTGACGGCTGGTGGAGACAAACTTGATATGGGAGATTTATCAGTGAATTTTTCTCTATTTTTTGGGTCTAATGCCGTTGGGGTACATTTTCGACTTTTCACATTTTTAGAGGGTGAATATAAATGGGGCGAGATTACAACCCTCTGACGGCTGGTGGAGACAAACTTGATATGGGAGATTTATCAGTGAATTTTTCTCTATTTTTTGGGTCTAATGCCGTTGGGGTACATTTTCGACTTTTCACATTTTTAGAGGGTGAATATAAATGGGGCGAGATTACAACCCTCTGACGGCTGGTGGAGACAAACTTGATATGGGAGATTTATCAGTGAATTTTTCTCTATTTTTTGGGTCTAATGCCGTTGGGGTACATTTTCGACTTTTCACATTTTTAGAGGGTGAATATAAATGGGGCGAGATTACAACCCTCTGACGGCTGGTGGAGACAATCTTGATATGGGAGATTTATCAGTGAATTTTTCTCTATTTTTTGGGTCTAATGCCGTTGGGGTACATTTTCGATTTTTTACATTTTTACAGGGTGAATTTAAACGGGGCGAGATTACAACCCTCTGACGGCTGGTGGAGACAAACTTGATATGGGGGATTTATCAGTGAATTTTTCTCTATTTTTTAGGTCTAATGCCATTGGGGTACATTTTCGACTTTTGACATTTTTAGAGGGTGAATATAAATGGGGCGAGATTACAACCCTCTGACGGCTGGTGGAGACAAACTTGATATGGGGGATTTATCAGTGAATTTTTCTCTATTTTTTGGGTCTAATGCCATTGGGGTACATTTTCGACTTTTCACATTTTTAGAGGGTGAATATAAATGGGGCGAGATTACAACCCTCTGACGGCTGGTGGGGACAAACTTGATATGGGAGATTTATCAGTGAATTTTTCTCTATTTTTTGAGTCTAATGCCATTGGGGTACATTTTCGACTTTTCACATTTTTAGAGGGTGAATATAAATGGGGCGAGATTACAACCCTCTGACGGCTGGTGGAGACAAACTTGATATGGGGGATTTATCAGTGAATTTTTCTCTATTTTTTGGGTCTAATGCCATTGGGGTACATTTTCGACTTTTGACATTTTTAGAGGGTGAATATAAATGGGGCGAGATTACAACCCTCAGACGGCTGGTGGGGACAAACTTGATATGGGAGATTTATCAGTGAATTTTTCTCTATTTTTTGGGTCTAATGCCGTTGGGGTACATTTTCGACTTTTCACATTTTTAGAGGGTGAATATAAATGGGGCCAGATTACAACCCTCTGACGGCTGGTGGAGACAAACTTGATATGGGAGATTTATCAGTGAATTTTTCTCTATTTTTTGGGTCTAATGCCGTTGGGGTACATTTTCGACTTTTCACATTTTTAGAGGGTGAATATAAATGGGGCGAGATTACAACCCTCTGACGGCTGGTGGAGACAAACTTGATATGGGAGATTTATCAGTGAATTTTTCTCTATTTTTTGGGTCTAATGCCGTTGGGGTACATTTTCGACTTTTCACATTTTTAGAGGGTGAATATAAATGGGGCGAGATTACAACCCTCTGACGGCTGGTGGAGACAAACTTGATATGGGAGATTTATCAGTGAATTTTTCTCTATTTTTTGGGTCTAATGCCGTTGGGGTACATTTTCGACTTTTCACATTTTTAGAGGGTGAATATAAATGGGGCGAGATTACAACCCTCTGACGGCTGGTGGAGACAATCTTGATATGGGAGATTTATCAGTGAATTTTTCTCTATTTTTTGGGTCTAATGCCGTTGGGGTACATTTTCGACTTTTCACATTTTTAGAGGGTGAATATAAATGGGGCGAGATTACAACCCTCTGACGGCTGGTGGAGACAAACTTGATATGGGAGATTTATCAGTGAATTTTTCTCTATTTTTTGGGTCTAATGCCATTGGGGTACATTTTCGACTTTTCACATTTTTAGAGGGTGAATATAAATGGGGCGAGATTACAACCCTCTGACGGCTGGTGGGGACAAACTTGATATGGGAGATTTATCAGTGAATTTTTCTCTATTTTTTGGGTCTAATGCCATTGGGGTACATTTTCGACTTTTCACATTTTTAGAGGGTGAATATAAATGGGGCGAGATTACAACCCTCTGACGGCTGGTGGGGACAAACTTGATATGGGAGATTTATCAGTGAATTTTTCTCTATTTTTTGAGTCTAATGCCATTGGGGTACATTTTCGACTTTTCACATTTTTAGAGGGTGAATATAAATGGGGCGAGATTACAACCCTCTGACGGCTGGTGGAGACAAACTTGATATGGGGGATTTATCAGTGAATTTTTCTCTATTTTTTGGGTCTAATGCCATTGGGGTACATTTTCGACTTTTGACATTTTTAGAGGGTGAATATAAATGGGGCGAGATTACAACCCTCAGACGGCTGGTGGGGACAAACTTGATATGGGAGATTTATCAGTGAATTTTTCTCTATTTTTTGGGTCTAATGCCATTGGGGTACATTTTCGACTTTTCACATTTTTAGAGGGTGAATATAAATGGGGCGAGATTACAACCCTCTGACGGCTGGTGGGGACAAACTTGATATGGGAGATTTATCAGTGAATTTTTCTCTATTTTTTGGGTCTAATGCCGTTGGGGTACATTTTCGACTTTTCACATTTTTAGAGGGTGAATATAAATGGGGCGAGATTACAACCCTCTGACGGCTGGTGAAGACAAACTTGATATGGGAGATTTATCAGTGAATTTTTCTCTATTTTTTGGGTCTAATGCCATTGGGGTACATTTTCGACTTTTCACATTTTTAGAGGGTGAATATAAATGGGGCGAGATTACAACCCTCTGACGGCTGGTGGGGACAAACTTGATATGGGAGATTTATCAGTGAATTTTTCTCTATTTTTTGAGTCTAATGCCATTGGGGTACATTTTCGACTTTTCACATTTTTAGAGGGTGAATATAAATGGGGCGAGATTACAACCCTCTGACGGCTGGTGGAGACAAACTTGATATGGGGGATTTATCAGTGAATTTTTCTCTATTTTTTGGGTCTAATGCCATTGGGGTACATTTTCGACTTTTGACATTTTTAGAGGGTGAATATAAATGGGGCGAGATTACAACCCTCAGACGGCTGGTGGGGACAAACTTGATATGGGAGATTTATCAGTGAATTTTTCTCTATTTTTTGGGTCTAATGCCGTTGGGGTACATTTTCGACTTTTCACATTTTTAGAGGGTGAATATAAATGGGGCGAGATTACAACCCTCTGACGGCTGGTGGAGACAAACTTGATATGGGAGATTTATCAGTGAATTTTTCTCTATTTTTTGGGTCTAATGCCGTTGGGGTACATTTTCGACTTTTCACATTTTTAGAGGGTGAATATAAATGGGGCGAGATTACAACCCTCAGACGGCTGGTGGGGACAAACTTGATATGGGAGATTTATCAGTGAATTTTTCTCTATTTTTTGGGTCTAATGCCGTTGGGGTACATTTTCGACTTTTCACATTTTTAGAGGGTGAATATAAATGGGGCGAGATTACAACCCTCTGACGGCTGGTGGAGACAAACTTGATATGGGAGATTTATCAGTGAATTTTTCTCTATTTTTTGGGTCTAATGCTATTGGGGTACATTTTCGACTTTTCACATTTTTAGAGGGTGAATTAAAATGGGGCGAGATTACAACCCTCTGACGGCTGGTGGAGACAAACTTGATATGGGAGATTTATCAGTGAATTTTTCTCTATTTTTTGGGTCTAATGCCGTTGGGGTACATTTTCGATTTTTTACATTTTTACAGGGTGAATTTAAACGGGGCGAGATTACAACCCTCTGACGGCTGGTGGAGACAAACTTGATATGGGAGATTTATCAGTGAATTTTTCTCTATTTTTTGGGTCTAATGCTATTGGGGTACATTTTCGACTTTTCACATTTTTAGAGGGTGAATTAAAATGGGGCGAGATTACAACCCTCTGACGGCTGGTGGAGACAAACTTGATATGGGAGATTTATCAGTGAATTTTTCTCTATTTTTTGGGTCTAATGCCGTTGGGGTACATTTTCGATTTTTTACATTTTTACAGGGTGAATTTAAACGGGGCGAGATTACAACCCTCTGACGGCTGGTGGAGACAAACTTGATATGGGAGATTTATCAGTGAATTTTTCTCTATTTTTTGGGTCTAATGCCATTGGGGTACATTTTCGACTTTTCACATTTTTAGAGGGTGAATTAAAATGGGGCGAGATTACAACCCTCTGACGGCTGGTGGAGACAAACTTGATATGGGAGATTTATCAGTGAATTTTTCTCTATTTTTTGGGTCTAATGCCGTTGGGGTACATTTTCGATTTTTTACATTTTTACAGGGTGAATTTAAACGGGGCGAGATTACAACCCTCTGACGGCTGGTGGAGACAAACTTGATATGGGAGATTTATCAGTGAATTTTTCTCTATTTTTTGGGTCTAATGCCATTGGGGTACATTTTCGACTTTTCACATTTTTAGAGGGTGAATTAAAATGGGGCGAGATTACAACCCTCTGACGGCTGGTGGAGACAAACTTGATATGGGGGATTTATCAGTGAATTTTTCTCTATTTTTTGGGTCTAATGCCGTTGGGGTACATTTTCGACTTTTCACATTTTTAGAGGGTGAATATAAATGGGGCGAGATTACAACCCTCTGACGGCTGGTGGAGACAAACTTGATATGGGGGATTTATCAGTGAATTTTTCTCTATTTTTTGGGATCACTGCGACCGGGGTAGATGCTGGATTTTTACGATAACGGTGATGAAAAAGGCGGCAGCACAACCCCCTTTGATTATCCCTTTTCTGTATATTTTACACCAAAGTATTGATTGTTACAATGGGAGGTTATTATTCCAAAGTCAAATTGCCATAAATTTGAAAGAAAAGTAGCGAAATCATGAAAATACCCACGAAATTCCAGAATTTGTCTGGTCTACTGTAAAAAAAGCCGAGTGCTCGTTGTGTTGCCTATGTTACGGCGCAACCAAAAAGCCAATCCCAAGCTAACTTCAACGACATTAATTGCAACCGGTAAAGATAGTCTAAGTGTATTTAATGCAGCGAGTGTATGTCCTTGATCTCGGAGAAAAATCCGAGATAACCGCTGTATTAGAAAGGAAGATAAGCAAAGTGTATCCATGAATGGCAGAAATGCGTTCGAGCGGAAAAATTCCGTGAATAAACGCCGAATTCGGCGGGGATTCTTTGATTGCGTCCGCAGGAAAAAGATCGAAGCCAATGCCCCGTGGATATAAAAAAATGCGTAACACGCACTCCAAATCCGCGACTTTACCGGCCGTTTATTAACACACGATTTTTCTCGCCTCCTGAAGACGTGCGATTCCTGCAATTCTTTCGTAATTGTTTGATCTAACTGAAGCATGATGTCGAAGAAGGTCGCTGAACTAGAAGCCATGCAAGTCAAAGAGTTGAGCCGCGGAAAATAGAGAAAATTTTCGCGATATCTGCTCTGAAAACTCCGAAATTTCAGCACACTCTACTTGCCGCAAAAAATTATCCGAAAAAATCCTCGCAATTAAAATTCGTTCGCATTGCTCATCCCCTCCAACATTCCCAGAGCAACGTTCGATCGTGGGGTCAGCGCAGCTCTTATAAATACCGGCGTCCACAGAGCGTCACCGGTTTCTTCCTCCAGTGTTCTTGAGGCTGTTACGAGTGTTAAATCAGTGAAGATGCCGTCGCCTTGTGATGCTTGCAAAGGTGAGTTTTTCTTTTAAGCTTCGCGATCGATATTAGGGTGTCGCCGCCACGTTCCCACGTTCACTTGTTGATTTTTCCAGAGACCTGCGGGGAGGGGAAGTCTGCGTGTGGCAAAGACTGCAAATGTGGTGACGACTGCAAGTGTTCCTCTGATGGGAAAAGTAAGTTTCATGCGGAGTCTTAAGACTTGAAACGCGAATTTTCTGGTTTCAGATTGCGGTTGCGCTGGGGAGAGTGCCGACAACGAGTGAACCCCCAACCCCCAAGTTCCTTATTTATGATTTTATTAGTATTAGAGGTTGACGCTTGGTTTATTATAATCGCTGATATTTTCAATGTTTTATTACAGTTTTAGGAAATAAAATACATTTCACTCATGTTAACATTATTAAATATCTTAAATCCGAATGCAACAATTATATACTTTCAAATCACACTCCCTAAAGGAAACTTATTGTAGTTATTGATGTCACAATCCATACCAAAACTACTGGGAAAATCATACGGAACAAATGCACTTTTAAGTAGAAATTAAATACGATATAAAAATTAACTCAGTCAGTAATATCAACTTCCGAAGAAGGTGGAGGCTTAAAAACAAAAATCGCCAACTGGGCAGTTGCGAGTTGTGTTTTAAGACCCCAAAAATCACAATTCAAAGTATTTGTACAAAATGAAACAACTGGTAAACCGTCCGCTGCTGTTTAAATGGCACGACTAAAGCGAATGGGTTTTGAGAAACGCCAGTGAAGCTTCTTCATGGTTTCTCTTCATTCCCACCAACTTCAGTTAAAAATCGGGGTGTTTCAAGCGTGACGAGTCTCGAATCTTCTTTGCTTCATCCTGAGTGACAATAAATATTATCGCCACTAGAGTAAAGGACTTGAAATTCGAGTCAGACGCTGAAAACGGAAATTTCTGGCAAGGTCCCCGCACTTCCGGTTTACCGTCTTCGTATTTACGTACTACAACAGATCGAAAATCACTGCCAACTCTTCCTCTCTCTTTCGACAACATAATAAACATCAAACTCCTAGATAAACACCGAGAAACAATAAAAAATCGCAACAAAACTAAACTAGCAATTTGAGTCCCCAGAAACGACCGGTTCCTCATCAGTCTCATTCTCCGAGCAATCATCATCTTTCGATTTCAATCTCCGCCGGTATTTCACTTCGCATTCTTTGATTTGGAAGCCTATTAACGGATGTAGAGCTGACCGAAGACTCGTGAACAGTTTGGGGAAAAGGATTTCTTGTTGGGTTAACACTTGTTTAATTCTTTGCCGCTCCTTGGTGAGGTCGGGACTGGAGGCGCTGCTGGAAACTGGTAGGTTTTGATTGCTGACGAACTGACGGAGGTATTTCTCGCGGACGTAGACAAACGGTCTGATGACTCGGAGTTTATGTTCCCTAGAAAACCACAATAAAGAAACGAAAACAATAACTTCAAACGTACTTAATGTAGTAATGGGCGCGCATGGTTCGCAACCTCCCAGTGTGGAACACCGAAAGAAAGAAGTTTTCGCACAAATCGTCCAAGTGTTGGCCGATGGCGAGGACGTTATACCCCGAACTCTTCGCGGAAGAATACAAGCGGTGGCGAAGACGCGACGTGCGGAAACTATACAAGTTTTCTTTCGCCTCCTCGAATTGCTCTGTAACAAGAAACTGTAGCTCAAATTACCACTTCCTGGTTCTCACCTGATTCATCCCCACGGTCGCTCTTCTTATCATCTATGATATAATGAACCCCTAAACTCCGCAGGTGCGGGATCAACACGCACGGATCACACCCGGAAGTGTCCGGGTCCACCGTCACCGCCCCCAAACTAAACAAAATTCCTTTATTCTGCGCGTAACTTTGGAACTGAAGCAACGTGTGCAACAAACTCAACGAATCTTTCCCGCCCGACAAACACACCATCACGTTATCACCATCTTTGATCATTTCGAACTCTTGGAGAGCTTCAACAGTTGGCTGCCAAATCGTCTTCGGCGCGCAAATCCACTTGGAGGAAGTTGCCTCCAAAGCGCCGCTGTCGCTTGTCGTTCTCGTGTATTTTTGTTTCTGTTTTTGTAACGTGGAGAACTTCACTTCGTCTGTCTCGGATTTGCGATTGGCGAGGGATTCGGAGTTGCTGCGGGTCTTGGCGAACTCGCTGGTGAAGTACTCTTGGTCGTGGAATGAGAGGTTGATGCCGCTGTCTTGGGAACTCACGCTGGCGACGGTGGACGTAAGAATCTTGTTCTTGTACTGTTTATCGGTTTGTTGCGACTCCTCGTCACTAAGTCTAAAGACAAAGAAATCGGTACTGGATCAATACGAGGGCAGTACTCACTTGAACTCCGCGCCCATCGCTTTGTTAATGAGGTGGATGACCGTCTCGCTGCTGCTCCCAGGAGTGTAAATCTCGCTCTTCGTCAACTCGGGATTCTTATCGTCACTCGTCGTCCTCGAAAACGGGTGTTTGTCCTGGCAATCCGGCGTGATGAAGACGTCCACTGCGCTCACCACATCTCTGATTTCCGACTTGACTTCGTTGGCCATCTCCACGGACATTTTCTCGATGTACTCGGCAACTTCTGCCGAAATGGAGTCACTTCTTCCATCCTCGCTGCCGCTGCCATGTTTATCGTAGCAAAACGCCCGGCAGTGGTCGCTGTCGGTGTTCTCCAACACGTCTTCTACTCTAGAGATGACTTCTCGAAGTTCGGATTTGATATTAGTGGCGATTTCTTTGGTCATTTCGGTGACGTAGCTTTGGATGTCAGGGGCAGGGGAGGATCGCCCCATTTGGTTGCTTTCGAAGCTCCCCGAAGACAACATGTTAAGACTGTGAGTTGGGGAGACGTTGGCTTCTGACTCCAAGGAATGTAACTCGTTCTGACTACTATAACTAAAGTTGCGCTGGCGGAATTGGCGCATACCTAAACTGACGCGTGTCTGAGGGCTTAGGACCGGCGGCGACATGTTGGGGGCCCCCAAACTGAGACAGCGCTCGCGCGCAAAGTTCTGTTGAAGAGGATTCAAATTCGCGGAGTTCACCGTTTCGCCAACTGCGAAATTCACAGCCGGTTGACTCAAATGAGGGTAATAAAGTCCGTTGACGTCGTGCAAGAAATACGGCACTGGCGAAGAACACGTTAAAATCTTCGGATCGTCGATGGCGGGCAAACTGAAGTGACGAGGAGAGCCGGAGTTGGACACCGGAAAAGGAGGAATTTCCTTCTCTTTATGACACTCCGATCTCTTCGATCCCGAGTAACTGACAGGATCAAACGGGACCTTTTGCTTGATGTTATGCGCGTTGCTCGTGAGGATGTTCTGCGCTTCGTGTTGCAGCATGAACCACCGAAGCTTCTCCCCTCTGACATCAAAGGCGATCCCTTGGTCAGTGTAAGGGTGGCGATTGGCGGTTTTCCGGGCCCGGTTAAACAAGTTTCTGGCAGTTTGAAGACACTCCTGGTAGCTCTGGGGGAAGAGTCCCGGACCGGAAATCCTCCTTTCGTTCATGGTCATCTTCCCGTCGACGTACCGAATCGACGACAACCACTTCCTGTCTTTTAACATGGCGTTGGTGTGGTGCCGCCACTGCCCCGTCTCCAAGTCCACCACGTACTGCGGTAACAACTTCCAGCCTTCGGTGGCCACCATCTTCACCGCCTCCATGATAAACGCCAACTCAGCATCATTAATAAAATATGGAAGACTTATTCTAGTGAAACCGGGACGGAGGAGCTCCAAATTCGAGTTATCAACTCCTAGATCTAAACTACTGAGTCTTCGGTCTTCGAGGATGATGTTCTCGTACTGGTCGGCGAGACACGGGTCGATTCCTAATAAATCCTGGGCGTAGACCCCCGAACATGGACATCCAGCTCGCGCTTGGATGCCGAAGACATCGTTGAGGACGGCGCAAACAAAATTGTGATGAAGAAACGTGCCTCGGGGGTGGCGCACCATGAAGGAAAACACCGGAAGGCGGCGGAGGGTCGGGGACGTGTTCCCCAACAAGATAATCTCAGGAATGGTGCGGATGTGTTGGAGCATTTGCCTGAAATGACCATGACACGGTTATAAATAAAGCAGCATTGACACAAATATGGCGTAAAAATTACTTGTTTATTTTTTCTTGTTTCTGCAAGATGTTGGCAACAGTGACGGTCTCTTTGAGTTGCATCACGAGACCGGCTCGGATGGATTCGACCACAGCAGCGCAGCTTCCCTCTTCTTGCATCTCAAAGCTCTAAAAAACGAATTAAATAAGTAGTTAAATCGAAGTTGAAATTACTTTGTTGTATTCTTGGGAGGTGAAGAACCCATCAGTGTCACACGCGTTGGGTCGTCTAAAAATAGTTCTTTTGGCGATTAAGATTCCTGAAAATGTGTCATTAGCGGCGCCTCGTTAAGCTTTGGGTGTTACCAGGAGTCTGCACGCCTCCGACGAATTTGTGGCCGGAGAAATAAATCGCGTCTTTGTTGGCGGAGTTCTCTTCCACTCCCGGCACCAGAGGGTTGACGTCGACGGTGATGTAGGGCGCCGCGATGTTGTAGTCCCAGAACGCGAACGCTTGGTACTGATGGAGAAGAATGGTACATGCAACATCATCGATAACAATCCCAGTGACGTTCGACGCCACTGAAAAGCACCCAATCATCTGTCTCCCGCAGCTCTGGTGGAACCTCAGTTGGTTCTCCAAGTCCACAAGATCCAAATACCCTTCTTTGGTCTCCCCGATGCGAATCATCTGTAAAAAGCCATGTCGAAGTTGGCACACCACCAGACCGAATTTGGCATCCAAACCTTAGCGCCGATTTCTTGCCACAAATGGAGGTTATCATGGTGCTCGTTGGATCCAGTGAAGACGATCGGTGGTTCTCTTAGATCCAGAGCACTGATAAGTTTCTGGAGCGCATCGGTGCAGCCATGACCCGTGAAAATTACGGCGTCGGCGTCGGAGGCATTGGTCGCATTCTTGATAATGTCTCTGGCCTCTTGCCTGGAACGCAAAGCGGAAAATTTCATAAAAATCACGTTGCATTCTGGACCAGACTATTTTTGCACGGTCTTAACGAAGTTATTTGTTATCCGATCTGAATTGTAACCCCAGATTTGAAATTTGCGCCAAATTCTGCGAAAATGAGGTAAATTACGCAAGTTTAACTCCAAAAAATAAGCAAGATATCGATATCAGAAGTTTGGGATAGTTTTAGCCATTAATTTTCGCGAAAAACTGCAATTTTCGACTTCTGAAAAATCTAAGAACAATTTTTTATGTAAAAAATCGCGAGAAAAACGATGGCGCAAACCGCATTTCAATATCATATCTGTAATAGTTTTCGAGATATTGAGCACGAATTGTTTCGAACCTACAAAAATTTGACCCTCTGGCGACAATCCAAAAATTCAAACGGCCATAACTCGGTTATTTGTTGACAAAAATTCAAAAATTATCATGTTTTTGGATTCAGCGTGAAATTCTGCGTAAAATGAGACCCAAATCTGTTGAGTTTGCTTAATAAATAAACGAGGTATCGGCCAAAAACAGTTTTGGAAACATCATTTTACGGTGATTTTCAATCAATGTTTTCTAAATGAAAACGACGTTTAATAGCATTGAATTATACCTCGGTCGAAAGAGGAGCTCAAAATCTATCTAGTGGCCAAATTTGAAATCTATCAGACAAATAGCTTACGAGTTATGGCCAAAAATAAAAAAAAATGAAAAATTTTCATCATTTGAGTCGAAATTTTTTTTCCCGAAAAAACGACTATCGAATTTTGGGCTTTTGAGAACATTGTCTAACGTTAAATGAGCCGAGAAAAACGATGGCGCAAACCGCATCTCAATATCTCAAATAGTTTCCGAGATATTTAACTTTAAAAATTACGAAAAATGAGAAAAAATGAAAATCAACCCTTCAAAACTTTGATCGACCATAACTCGGTTATTTGTTGTCGGATCTGAATTGAAATCCCAGATTTGGAATCTGCGGAAAATTCTGCGTACACTGATGTATAATAACTTCGGTTTACTCTAAAAATAAGCGAGATATCGATATTAGAAATTTCGCATAGTTTTGTTCATGAATTTTTGAAAAAATTTGCAAATTTCGACTGTAGAAAAATCAAAGAATTATTTCTTATGTAAAAAATCGCGAGAAAAACGATGGCGCAAACCGCATCTCGATATCTGAAAGAGTTTCCGAGATATCGAGCACGAATTGTTTTGAACCTTCAAAAATTTGACCCTCTGGCGACAACCCAAAAGTTCAAACGGCCATAACTCAGTTATTTGTTAACGAAAATTAAAAAATTATCATATTTCTGGATCCAGCGTGAAATTCTGCTTAAAATGAGACCCAAATTTGTTGAGTTTGCTTGACAAATAAACGAGGTATTGGCCAAAAACTGTTTTGGAAACATCATTTTAGGGTGATTTTCAATCAATGTTTTCAAAATGAAAGTAACGTTTGATAACATTGAGTTATACATCAGTCGAAAGAGAAGCTCAAAATTTATCTACTGGCCAAATCTGAGATCTATCGGGCAAATAGTTTACGAGTTATGGCCAATATTAAAAAAATTGAAAAATTTTCATCGATTGAGTCGAAATTTTTTTTCGCGAAAAATCGACTATCGAATTTTGGACTTTTGATAACATTTTCTAACGTACAATGAGCCGAGAAAAAGAATGGCGCAAACCGCATCTCAATATCTCAAATAGTTTCCGAGATATTTAACTTTAAAAATTACGAAAAATGAGGAAAAATGTCATAACTCGGTTATTTGCTGTCGGATCAGAATTTAAATCCCAGATTTGGAATTCTGCGTACAGTGATGTATAATAATCGAAAGAGGAGCTCAAAATCTATCCACTGACCAAATTTTAAATCGATCGGTTTACGAGTTTTGGCCAAAAAACAAAAAATCAAAAAACCTTCATGGATTGAGAGGGAATCTATTTCGCGAAAAAAACGACCATTGAATTTTGAGCATTTTAGAACTTTTTCTAAATTAAAATGAGCCGAAGAAAAGAATGAACCTAAAAGAAGCTTAAATTATCAGTTAATATAATCTAATGATCGCATCCGGGGATCCACGGTGACACAATTTGATCAAGTTAAGTGAATAATGTGATCAGGATATCCTTCGTGTCGTGTTATCAGCTAAATTAAAGGTCATTCATTCCGAGTGCATTTTCAAAATCGATAACTCATTTCAAGCAGCTTTTTACCCACGTTCCATTGTTAGAGTAATGAGTTTTCGACGTGATTGTTCAAACGTCTTGAAATTTTTGAGGAACGGCGATTTGAACTAATTCCCCAAAATTAGGCGCCTCTGTAACACTCTAATTGAGTCACAAAAAATTCCAAACAACTTCGATTACACGTAATTGCTTTTTAATGAAGCGCTACGTAAATGCTTTTACTATGACGGATCGACAACAATCTACGCGCTAATAAAACAGCAGCACTCGCACTTTTCCTCCAATTAAATTACCTGAAATTCGTAGACTGAAGAGATGTTATGCTGGTTGTAGAGTGCGTGTTTCCGTAGCTCGGCAGCACTTCTCTAGTGATGTATTCTTCGATAAACTGCAGAGATCTTCCCGAAGCCGCGTAATCGCAATACACAACTGGAAAAAAACAAGAATTCATTAATAAAGAAACAAACACGAGGCTACTGACGCTGCCATAAATTATAATTCCTGCAGTTAAAGTCCTCCACGAACAATGTGGAAGAAACGACGCAGTGACGCACTTCAGGAAATGAAACCTTCATCTTTTCAAAGTCTCCATAAATTATTATAAATTTACCACAAAACTGAAAAGCCCGCCCACAGAGTGATAAAGAGCAGTCTGATTTGCATCAATGTCAAGAGGAAACCTTGGCACTTGAAGAAAATTTTAATTGATTTTTGCGAGGCGATGAACCGGACCAAAGTCAAATCAATCATCGGGAGAAAATTGCATGGAAAAATGACCGCAGATCCATTAAATTAATTTTAGACAATCGCTCACTCAAATTCGATGCTTTGACATTATCTCGTGTTTTGCGTAAGCGAAACGCCTTATAAGTTGATAAGTGATGTTTACTCAACATTATCAATAGCCTTGAGTCAATCCCCAATCAATTTCCTATTTCTTCCAGGTAAGGCAGCGTAATTGCAATTGAATGGAATTAATTACGAATTTCCCAATACCGCGGAAATTTGTCCGCTTTGTTTTGGCAACCACGCTGAACATTATCGTATGACGTCCAATGTAAATATTGAAATTTTCACCAGTAAAAAATGAGAAATGTGTTTTATCAGCGAACAAATAAACAGAAAACTTCATTCTAACTTCAAAACGGCAGTACAAATAAATTAACTTGTTTTTTAGATAATCTTGAAATAGCTCCAAGTCATCCAACACCAACCAAAAACACTTTTTTTTTTTAATTTAGAAGTCCAATGACCTAACTTGGCCATTTATGGCGTGTTCGTATTATGCGTGCTGACTAAACAATTATTCAATACAAATAAAAAATGTCAATAACTGCGAAAATAGATAACCGTTTGCGGCTCGTAAAACGTTTAAAATAGAGAATAACAAAAACAATTTTTATCGGTGCACGTGGAGCACAGAGAGACGGAATAATTGGGTGAAAAGATTGGCAACGTGTGCTAAAATTTTCTCGGGTTTTTAGATTCCATGGTTAAGTGGTTTAAGTTCTCTTTTAGATTCCCATTCTTACTTCGCCAAATTCAACTAAAACTACTAAAGTTTCTTAGGTAAAAAAGCGCGAGAAAAACGATGGTGAAAACCGCATCTCAATATCTAAAATAGTTTTCGAGATATCGAGCACGAATTGTTTTGAACCTTCAAAAATCTGGCCCTCTAGCGATAACCCAAAAATTTAAACGGCCATAACTCAGTTATTTGTTGACGAAAATTAAAAATTCTTAAAGCTTTGGATTCAACGTGACATTCTGCGTAAAGTGAGCTAAAATTTGTTTAATTTGTTAAATAAATAAACGAAGTATTGGCCAAAAACTGTTTTGAAGAGGCTATTTTGGAATGATTTTCCATCACTGTTTTCAAAATGAAATCGACGTTTATTTCCTTTGTGTTCTACATAAATCGAAAGAGGAGCTCAAAATCTATCTACTGGCCAAATCTGAGATCTATAGGGCAAATAGTTTACGAGTTATAGCCAAAAATAAAAAAAATGAAAAATTTTCATCGTTTGAGTCGGAATTTTTTTTCGCAAAAAATCGACTATCGAATTTTCGGCTTTTGAAAACATTTTCTAATGTAAAATGAGCCGAGAAAAACGATGGCGCAAACCGCATCTCAATATCTCTAATAGTTTCCGAGATATTTAACTTTGAAAATTGGGAAAAATGAGAAAAAATGAAAATCAACTTTCCGAAACTTTGATCGGCCATTTAAATCCCAGATTTGGAATCTGCGGAAAATTCTGCGTACACTGATGTATAATAACTTCAGTTTACTCTAAAAATAAGCGAGATATCGATATTAGAAATTTCGCATAGTTTTGTTCATGAATTTTTGCAAAAATTTGCAAATTTTGACTGTAGAAAAATCAAAGAATTATTTCTTATGTAAAAAATCGCGAGAAAAACGATGGCGCAAACCGCATCTCGATATCTGCACTAGTTTCCGAGATATCGAGCACGAATTGTTTTGAACCTTCAAAAATTTGACCCTCTGGCGACAACCCAAAAGTTCAAACGGCCATAACTCGGTTATTTGTTGACAAAAATTCAAAAATTATCATGTTTTTGGATTCAGCGTGAAATTCTGCGTAAAATGAGACCCAAATCTGTTGAGTTTGCTTAATAAATAAACGAGGTATCGGCCAAAAACAGTTTTGAAAACATCATTTTACGGTGATTTTCAATCAATGTTTTCTAAATGAAAACGACGTTTAATAGCATTGAATTATACCTCGGTCGAAAGAGGAGCTCAAAATCTATCTAGTGGCCAAATTTGAAATCTATCAGACAAATAGCTTACGAGTTATGGCCAAAAATAAAAAAAATGAAAAATTTTCATCATTTGAGTCGGAATTTTTTTTCGCGAAAAATCGACTATCGAATTTTGGGCTTTTGAGAACATTTTCTAACGTAAAATGAGCCGAGAAAAACAATGGCGCAAACCGCATCTCAATATCTCAAATAGTTTCCGAGATATTTAACTTTAAAAATTGGGAAAAATTAGGAAAAATGAAAATCAACTATCCGAAACTTTGATCGGCGATACCTCAGTTATTTGTTGTCGGATCTGAATTTCAATCCAAGATTTGGAATCTGCGGAAAATTCTGCGGACACTGATGTATAATAACTTCAGTTTACTCTAAAAAATAAGCGAGATATCGATATCAGAAGTTTGGCATCATTTTAGTCATGAATTTTTGCGAAAAACTGCAACTTTTGACTTTTGAAAAATCTAAGAACTATTTTTCATCTAAAAGAAAAAGAAAAACGGTGGCGCAAAGCGTTTTTTAATATCAGTTGTAATTTCAAATTGGAAGAGCGTCCGTGGAAGAAGTTTCTAAATAATTTCGATTATCTACATTCCTAAATTCAGGACCGGCAAAATTAATTTTTTATTTTAAATTCCAACAAAATTACTAGGAAATACAACCAGTTTAGGCACAAAATTACCATCCCAAAGGCATCAAAGTTAACAAAAAGTCCATAGTCCATCGTCATCACAAAAATTGGGTAAGTATGTCATTTGAATCATACCAGCACGTTTCGAAAGCACAGTTATCATCCTCAGAGTAAGCAGACCATAATCAACATAAATTTGTTAATTGTCTCCTCACGTTTTGAAAATTATCAAATAGTCAGCCATCGAAATGACAGGAATGCAAGTACGCAGTGTTTACTAAGCTAAAATTGCAATCCGATGTATTGTTGGCAGTTATGAAAAGTTCCATAAAATCCGCCTACAGGTCCACGTGTCAATTCCAACGCACTACATATTTATTTCCCATGCCACAAACAACAGTCAGTTTATCTGAAAACGGACATAATTCCCAGGAGATAACTTTAATAAAACTGATAACACTTATTTAAGAGGAATAAAAAAAAGTGCAGGTAACTGCTTCAAACTGGTTAAATTGCAAAATATCTCAACAAAAACACAATTGAACTTCGCCAAATTTGGCGATGAAATCCTTGATCTAATAAATTTGCAAAGATAATATTTAGAAAGTTGTTTCGGACGAACAGGTGTATTTCTAAAACCGATAATTACAGCGCGGTACCTTAATAAATTGATTGCTGAATTAGGAATCGATACCTTAACATTTCCGATTTAATTACAGAGAGTGTTTAGTAGGACGACGATTTTCTCAGAAATTTTCAAAGAGCAAAACGTGTAACGGTCGTCCCATAAAATAACATAAGGAAGTGGATGCGATTACTTGTAACGAGGCAATAAATCGAAATTCGAAAAAACCATCCAGACGTTACAATTTCTCAGACCACAATGATAATCCCGGGGAAAAAAAAATCATGAATTACTACGTTTACTACAGTTATCTAGTCATGGCCATGATAAATAGTTTTGTTTACGCGAAAACTAAATAAAACACAAATTTAACGTGGGCGATATCGTTTGACCATCAAAATGATCTTGAAAATTTTTTATCAGTGAAATAACAGACAGGCTGGCACGTTATCAGTGCGAATGTAACTAAGACGATTATCTCAACTTATCGGAAAATAACATAAGATGACAAAGAATTGGATTTAATCTTCCCAGTTTGTTTAACAATAGCCGAAATTGTTTATTGACAACAACAATAAGTGATAAAAATGTGACGAGGACGAGGAAAAATGAGCATGGTAACAGTTTGTAAATATTGTTTAGCCATGTTTAAACAAATCAGAGATAAAACAAGATTCATTACAGTCGATAAGTGGTATTGAAGATAATTAATTCAGCGAGTAAAAAAAGTGTCGAATTTTTTAAAAACCTACTAAAATAGTAATTGGTATCCTTGAAACGTCGCTCGGTGAAATTGATTGAGAAATTTTTACTGCAATTTTATGATGATTCGAAGTGGAACGAGTGCATAATAAAATTGTTCTAAACATAATAAAAATGATTAATATTTGTGCTGTTTACAGATAAAAGGAGCAATAACCAGTTACTTAACTCCGAAGTATAAAGTTTCAAAATATGACAGAATACACAGAAATGACGAACTTCCTGATCTCTGATTAAATAAACAGGACAAGAGCATAAACATAACGCGAAACAAACAGATAAAAAAGGAGCGGTAGAAGCAAGGTCCACGAAAATTGAAGTGGAGAGAAATTATCGATAAAGTTGATGAAAAACATTTCTGTTTTTTGTTGGAAACTTTTGGAATTAGACACAATTGATAAGTAAATTGAAAGAAGTCATATCTCCACGTTCAATTGATTTAGCATTGATAATACCAAAGTTGTGAAATTTAAAAGATCATTTGGAAACTTGTGTTCGTTCTCAAACTCTAAATTTCTCTATAATTCTGTTTGTTCTAAAATTTTGGAATTTGGTCTAATTAATAAATTCAATAAAAAATTTGGAAATTTTTGGTTTATCCTGGGAATAAAAAATTCTAAAACTTCTATTTGTTGGTGCAAAATTTTGTAATTTGGCACAATTGATAACGATAATGAAGGAAATTATAGCCCTATGTCCCATGAATATAACTTTAAAAATTTCAAAGTTAAGACTTTAAAAAAAATTGAACATTTTTGGTTCTCGTTCTCAAACAACATACTTACAAAATTCTCAAAAATTATATTTTTTGTTCTAAAATGTTGTACTTTAGCACAGTGAATTAGTGAACTGATGCCAATGAACCCTTAACGTGCCATTAACATAACGTTTAAACTGCCACTGTTAAGATGTTTAGTCCAAAAGTTGGATTTTTTGGTACCTCCTCAAAATAAAAAAAAAATCTATTTCTTGTTCAAAAATTTTGGAATTTGGTACTTAATAAATATAATAAAAAAAATAAAATCTCCAAAAGCCGTTGTTATAAGATTAAAACTATCAAAGTTGCGAAATTTGCTATAAAATTTGTACATTTTTTATTCATCCTGGAAATAAAAATTTCTTAAAATTCTATTTGTTGGTGCAAAATTTTGGAATTTGGCACAATTGATAATGATACTGAAGGAAATTATATTCCTAAGTCCTATAAATATAACTTTAAAAATTTTAAAGTTAAGAGACTTCAAACTACATAAAATTCCAAAAAATTCTATTTCTTGATCTAAAATGTTATAAATTAGCACAGTTAATAAGTGAAATGTTACCAATAAACCCTTAAAATCTCCAAAAGCCGTTGTTATAGGGTTAAAACTATTGAAGTTACGAAATTTGCTAAAAAATTTGGAAATTTTTGATTCATAGTGAAAATAAAAAATTCTAAAAATTCTATTGGTTGGTGCAAAAATTTGTAATTTGGCACAATTGATAAAGATACTGAAGGAAATTATGTGCTTAAATCCCATGGATATAACTTTAAAAATTTCAAAGATATGAGACTTCAAAGAAAAATTGAAGATTTTTGGTTCTCGTCCTCAAACCACATGTTTATAAAATTCCCAAAAATTATATTTCTTGTTCTAACATGTTGTAATTTAGCACAGTTAATTAGTGAAATAATACCAATAAAACCTTGAAGTGCCATTGATATAGCGTTAAAACTGCCAAAGTTATGACGTTTAGTACAAGAGCTGTTTTTTTTAATCGTCCTCAAAATAAAAAAAAAAATAAAAATTCTATTTCATTTTGGAAAATTTTGCAATTCGAAATAATAAATGCAATGGAAAAAATAAAATAGACAAAATCCGTTGCTATAGGGTTAAATCTATCAAAGTTACCAAGTTTGCTAAAAAATTTGAGAATTTTTTATTCATCCTGAGAATAAAAATTTCTAAAAAATTTATTTATTGGTGCAAAATTTTGAAATTTGGCACACTTGATAAGGATACTGAAGCAAATTGTATCTCTAAGTCCCATGAATATAAATTTAAAAATATCAAAGATACAAAACTTCAAAAAAAATTAGACATTTTTGGTTTACGTACTGAAACCACAGTATTTATAGATTTCCAAAAAATTGTATTTCTCATTTAAATGTTGTAATTTAGCAGTTAATTATCGAGGTGATACCAATGAACCCTAAAAATACCATTGGCATAGCGTTAAAACTGCCAAAGCCATGACGTTTAGAAGTAGAAGAATTGAATTTTTTTGGTTCGGCCGCAAATTAAAAAAATTCTAAAAATTTTATTTCTGGTTGCAAAATTTTGAAATTTGCACAGTTCATGTGTGTAATTATGTCTTCAAGTCCCATTAATACAAAGTTAAAAATGTCAGTTATAAAACTTCAAAACTACAAACGTAAAAAAATCCAGGAATTACATTTTTTGTAACATTCGAAAAATTAATTTGAGACGAAGCTTGAGGTCAAATTGAAAGTGAAATTCTTCAGTTAAAGCTATCTATAAAGAATGCTTGCATGTGTTATGTGCATTTTTCCCCAGCACGTGTCACCTTATCAATTCAGGCGAATTTAAAACGCACAATTCCATTCCTTCTTGTTTACAAGTGCTGCAACAATAGAACAGAGCTCAATTTTCCCAAACTTCACCCCGTTGCAAGGGAATTTCTCCCGAATCGTCATTTCTTCCGATCTTGACCCAATTTGCAACAATTACCCACTTAATCACTCCAGTAGATCAACTCGAGCGTGTAATAACCCCCCCGCGTTTTCAGGAAATTGTGTTAGCTCTAACCCGTAATTATCCAGTGTCCTTCATCGTTTATTGAAACACCACATCACCCCATAAATCGGAAATAACGTTCTACTAAATCCAAAAATGGGTTTCCAGAACAAGGCCCTTGTTTCACCATTACCAACCCTCGAAGATTGTTTTTCGCCACTGTATTATAGTATATAAATAATGATTTAATCCTGACCCACATTAGCACTATCAAGGACCTCGACAATATCGATCAACGGCTACGATAGGGCCACAGTCAATATGTTGAACTCGAAGCCTGTGAAGGTGAATGGGATCTCTCCATTTCTTATCAGCAACACGCAAATATTTACACGAGCTAATGAGAAAATTCAACTAATCCTTCAATTACTGTTGGGTAATTTACGAGGTCCTATAAATACGCAGAGATCCAAGCTGTCTGTTCAGGAGCAAGACACGTGTGGATCCTAATAAAGGCAACACGTGGAACTCCCTAAAAGATCGTTAAATTAATATTTATTCAACCATTTATCACACACGTGGAAAAACTTTTAAAGACTGTCTGAATCGTGATAGAACCGGATTGCCGATCAATGTCACCAAGAGCTTCAATTGGAATGTCAAATTTTCACTCGAAAATCACGTGAAATCACCCGAATCCGCATCGGGAAGCGCTCCAAAGTCACTGCTAACAAGTCTGGACACAGTTCAAAACACGCATCTTTGTATCAGTAAGTTGGCAGTCTATAAATATTGTTTAAAATTAGTCAACATGTTGTGGCCTTGAAAAAGAGCGGTTGGATTTTTTTTGTCGGCTCGGTTTTGGACCTTCCTGAAGATATAAAAGGCACTGAGGTCTTTGTTCTTGCTCTCATAAAATTGGATTTTATGTGGCGACATTTAAGACGAAATAAATTAGCGGGTATAAACAGGAAGCGGTAAAAGTTGCGAATTTACGAATGAAATTTTTCATAAATTTAGGACACAAATATTGACCTCTCCTTTTTCCACGTGGCTATTCATATGTAAATTGCAGTTATTTGTCGTAGCGTAACAACAATCGGTGCGTGGCGGTTTGGTCTGAATTTTAATTTCATAAAAATTTCAGATTTTGGAAATTTTGGCTTGGAATTAGATACAGATTCTGCCAGAAAACTCATAGCGATTTGAATAAGTGCAAATTGTCATTAATTCATCTGCAATTTGGCCAGAAGATTTCAGTGACGCAATAAGAATTTGCTGAGGTCTAGAATGGAAAACTCCGAAGACTAAAAAATTGAAAAAAAAAGACCAAACATTATTTAGTTATTTTGGTATCGAAGACCGAAAGAGATAAATTATGCCCGCAGACGAAATTTTATCGCACAACCCCTAAAAAAACCGAAATTTCTGAACTATGACAGATAAAAACATATGGTTTTCTCGATCATTTTTCTCGCGATTTTGTTGCTAAGAATCCGGTTTAACATACTGAGAATTCAAAGATTCAGTCCGATTCAATTTTTCCGGGATTTTCAATGTTACATATCTCCGGAACTAAGATAGGTGGAAAAATACGCTTTGCAGCATCGTTTGTACCGCGCTTTTGTTGCCAAGAATCCAGTCTTACATACCTAAATTGGAAAATTAAATGTCTCAAACTAAAATGTATAAAAATTTATTTCGGTGGAATTTTTTTCTGGATTTTTCAGTGTACCATATCTCCGGTCCTAAGAGGGGTAGAAAAATGCAATTTTGGTCATCGTTTTTCTCCTGCTTTTATAGTTAAAAATCCGGGTTTACATACCCCAAATTCCAAAATTCAATAGCTCAAATTAGAATTTAAATCTATTTTGCTGAATTTTTGTCCGGAATTTTCAGTGGTTCATATCTCCAGAACTAAGAAAAATACAAAAATGCAGTTTTGACCATTGTTTTTCTTCCATTTTTGTTGCTCTTACATATAAATCTATTTCCGTGGATTATCTTTCGACATTTTCTGTGTTCCATAGTTCCGAAACTACGACAAAGAAAGAGGCAGTTTTCGCCATCGCTTTTCTAGTGCCCTTGTTGCCAAAAATTCGGTTTTACATTTTCCGAATTCAAAAATTTGATCGCTCAAATTATAATGAAAATCTATTCCGAATTTTTTCGGAATTTTCAGTGCTCAAGATCTCTGGAACTATGTTAGATAGAAAAATGCGATTTTGGCACTGTTTTCTTGCGTTTTTCTTGTTAAAAATCCGGCGTGACATACCTAAATTCGATTGCTCCAATTAAAATGTAAATCTACTTCGTGCATTAATTTTTCCGGAATTTTCAACGTTCTGTATCTCTGGAAATATGTCAGATAGAAGATGCGGTTTTCGCCACTATTTGTTTCGTGGTTTTATTGTCAAGAATCCGGATTTACATTTTCCGAATTCAAAAATTTAATTGTTCAGATGAAAAAGTAAATCTTTTCAGGTGTCATTTTTGCCGGAATTTTCAATGCTCAATATCTCCGAAACTATATCAAATCGAAACATATGGTTTTCGCCACTGTTATCTAGAATCCGATTTTAGATTTTTCCCGAATTCAAAAATTTAAATGCTCAAATTATAATCTAAATCTATTCCGGGGTATTTTTTCCGGAATTTTCAACGCACAATATCTCCGGAACTATATCAGATAGAAAAATTCGGTTTTCGCCATCGCTTTTCTAGTGCCTTTGTTGTCAAAAAACCGGTTTTACATTTCCCAAAATCAAAAATGTATTTGCTTAAATTAGAAAGTAAACCTATTTCGGCGTAGTTTTTCCGGAATTTTCAACGCTCCATCTCCGTAATTATGTCAGATAGAAAGATGCGATTTTCGTCACTGTTTTTCTCGTGCTTTTGTTGCCAAAAATCCGGTTTAACATTCCCCAAGCTCAAAAATTTGATTGCTGAAATTAGAATGTAAATCTATTCCGGTGTATTTTTTTCCAGAATTTTTAATGCTGAGAATCTCCGAAACTATGTCAGATAGAAAGATGCGGTTTTCGCCACTGTTTTTCTTGTGCTTTTGTTGCCAAGAATCCGGTTTTACGATGTTGAAATCGAAAATTCAATATCTCAAATCAAAATGTAAATCTATTTCGGTGGATTTTTTCCGGAATCATAAGTATTTCATAAAAAATTAAAAAGTGTGAAAATAATAAAAGCAGAATAAAAGAATTGAAAATGTCAGATAGAAACTCCTGTATCTCACTTCCTTATCATACTCATGAAATCAAACAAAGTTCCAAGACTCCAATCTCAAGTGCCAATATTATCACGTGCTTTAGTTATTTTATTTGCCATACTTAAGTACCTAATTACATTGTTAAATAAAAATGGGAATTAGAACGTCTTCGCTCCATATTTTGTTGTTGTTTGGAAGTCCTATCAGAGCCCATCTTCCCACTTCCAATTTACTATTAAAATAACGTCGAACGTGATAATTAGCAAACTGCTGCAAGATAGTTACAAGGTGCAATTTCTGTCGATTCTCACCCATGACATCAGAAATTCAATGCGTCATAAATATGCTATTATCTCCATCAACGTAATAACCGCCATTAGTTCCATTCAGAAACCAAGCAAAAACCAAAGTAGTAATTTATTTTCGTCAATGGAAGTAATTGCATGTTTAGAACCCACCTCTAATCAGTTTGCATGACCAAAAAGAATAAAAACTCGAAGAAGTAGTCTGCTTTGCAGTCACTTGGTCACGGTTAAAAATAGCTCGTTGCAGAAGTAAAAAAAGCAAAACCTGAGGAGGTAGGTTTTACGACTTGATTATACTCCACGCTATATAAAGACCCTTTTTCTCCGAATCGATTGGCGGAAATTCAAGGAAAGTGCATGTCGCCAAGTTATGCTTTCTCTGATGCACCTGAGCGACTCGCCATTGACCTCCTGTGACAGTGACTTATGGCACAGTTTAATTTAAATTGTCCTCGTCTGGATAAATTTATTGTGAGCTGATTCATAGAAGACGAAAAGCAACGACGTTAAGATAATTACAACAGGATTGACCCTGATGGAACAAACAATTTGCTAACATCATAAAAGAACGTGCGTTTCAATAACGTCAACAAATTAATCGCTTTTTAAGTGTTTAGCTGCGGATTCATTCAAAATGATAAATCAGGATGAAGAGAGTGTTGGCAACGCAGTTGGCCCCAATTCGCGGGGAAGTTCCACGAGCACTAACGCGCAGAAAGGGGAAAACAGGGCGAAGACATTTTTTACAAAAGCGGCTAAACTGTTACGGATTCGCCAATTTGATTATTTTTATTCTTTGGTATTCTACACTTCCCTTAAAATAGATTTTAATAGCGCTCTACGTTTGCGTACTCTATAAGATATTAGAAAATATTTTAGGATCTCAACATCTTCCGAATTTATGGTTTTTGGTATTTATAGGTTTGGCAAAAATCTGACTATTATCGAGATTTACACTTGCAAAACTACGAAGGTTGGGACTGATAATACAGCAGACAAACTATTAGATAAATCTGTTTAGCCAGTTTGAGGCCTTGATAAAAGTACGGAAGGTTTTATGAAGATTATTGTGGACAGAGATAAATGAGATAAATTATCTGATTATTGATTTGGTGATGGTGAGGCCAAAAATCAAATCAGGGCTTTGCTAGATACATAATGAGATTAAAAAAAAAGGAAAAGGCATAGGAAAAGATGTAGGGAACTAAGTTGATACCACTTCAGCAATAATATTGTGAAAATTCTCATTTATATTTCTTATAAAAATTTTAAACTTTGGCAATTTTAATGCTAAATCATTCAAATTTACGGAACTTACTAAACTTTTATCGTTTAATAAATCTACTTAATTACAAAATTGAAGAACAAAAGGAACATATTTTAGAAATTTTCACTTTCAGGATAAACCAAAAATTTCCATTTTTTTTAATAAAATTTGTATGATCCGGAATTTTAATTGAAATTACCAATTCGGAACTGTTTATTAATTGCATAAAATTGTAACATTTTTGTGCAAAAAAGACCTATTTTAGAAATTTTTATTTTGGAGTAACCCTAAAAATACCTTTTTTTTCTTATAAAAATTTGGCAGTTTTAATGCTACATCATTCATATTTATCGAGATTACTCATTTTCATCGTTTTGTAACTACGAAATTACAAAGTTTTTGAGCTAAAAGGACCAGTTTAAAAATAAATATTTTCAGAATAAACCACAAATTTCAATTTTTCTCAATAAAATTTGTATTAGCCAAAGTTTTAATGCTGCATCAATAAAATTTGGAGAAATCACCAATTCTGGATTGTTAATAACTGCATAAAATTGTAACATTTTTGTGCAAAAAAAAACCATGTTAGAAATTTTTATTTTAGGGTCAAACATAAAAATACTATTTTTTCTTATAAAAATTTCAAACTTTGGCAGTTTTAGTGCTACATCATTCATATTTACGGAGATTACTAATTATTCATCGTTTAATACCTCTACCAAATTACAAAATTCTAGAGCTAAAAGAACCGGTTTTAGAAATTTTTATTTTGAGGATATACTAAAAATTTCAATTTATTTTTATAAAATTTGTAAAATCTGCACTTTTAATGCTTCATCAATAAAATCTAAGGACATTACTTATTTCGAATCGTTTATTATCAACAAAAAATTGAAAAATTGTAGAACAAAAGCTACCAGTTTTAAAAATTTTCATTTTCAGGATAAATCAAAATTTTTTTTTGAATAAAATTTGTATTGTCCGGAGTTTTAATGCGGCAACAATAAAATTTGGAGAAATGTCTAATTTGGACTTATCAACTTTATCAACGATACAAAATTGTAATATTTTAGTGCGAAAAAGACCAATTTTAGAAATTTTTATTTTGGGGTCAGACCTAAATAATTTCTTTTTTTCTTATAAAAATTTAAAACTTTGGTAGTTTTAGTGCTACATCATTCATATTTATGAAGATTACTATTTTTTCATCGTTTAATAACTCTACCAAATTATAAAATTTTAGAGCTAAAGGGACCGGTTTTAGAAATTTTCATTTTCAGGATAAACCAAAAATTTCATGTTTTTATAAGATTTGTAAAATCTGCAGTTTTAATGCTGCATCCATAAAATCTAGGGAAATTACTAATTCCGAACTGTTTATTATCTCCCCAAAATTGTAAAATTCTAGAGCAAAAAGGACCGATTTTAGAAATTTTCATCTTCACGATAAACCAAAAATTCCCTTTTTATAAAATTTGTATTGTCCGGAGTTTTAATGCTGCATCAATAAAATTTGAATTTCTGGATGAGAAAAAAAAGAATTACCCCAAAATCTCCCTCTTCCTCGATTTTCTCCACTATAAAAGCTAATTTATATCGACTAGAAAGGACTTTATAAAAACGTCTTGCATAGCATGTAGGTACAGAAATCACGCAAGCAAAATCATTGAAAACTCCCGGAAGCAACTGTTGCACTCTTGGGAATCTATTGTTTGTAGCAATTGACATTATAAATTATCAGTAATTATTATCCGCACGTGAATTCAACCTCACTCCGTGACGTTAAAATAACAGTAAAACGTCAATGATTTTTCAAAAAAGCTGCAAAAATAAAATCATGTTGGCAGCTCTGTCGTCACCTCACTAACCGATTGAGGTTAAACACTAATTTATATGCAAATACGTCATTATCTTGACAGTTCTGCAATGTCAATCGTACCAACATGTGAAAAACGCAGCGCTCATTTAAATTTCCCGACCTTTGGTTCGAAGCCTCGTGCACCGACAGTCGCTGCTTCAAAAATAGTCTGACAAACGACTTCCTTTTCCTCTAAAACAATGCTCGCCTTCGAGAAAGTGCAAAAAATAGAAAGTCACAGGAAGCGCATAATCCGGAAAATCGAAATGAATCAAACTTTCTTCTGCATGCTCCTGCGAATTTTTACCTTGACAATGCGGGCATCGCGCGGAAATGGACAAAACGACGAAATTCACGGCCACGCCACGTGTCGCTGTGGAATAAACAAACAGACTTTCTACACTATTAAATGAAATAAAAAGCGGCAATGACATCACCGCTGAATAAATTCTGATAAAGTCGGGCAAAACAAGCACAGCTTGGAGCGATGAAAGGCGACTTGAAGTCTAGCGCGGACGCTTGTTATTACGAAACAATATTGCGGTTTCGCATCACAGCTGACATTTAACGAATTGTGCAATAATTTCGTGGTTATTTCTATAAGATCAGAGCAAAGTTTATCAAGGGGTTCAACGATTGGACGACGCCCAAATGGCTGAGGAAAAATATCAGACGTGTGGCCGCAAATTCATTAATATTTATACGCGATTATTGTCCGTCCCTCACTGAAGGCTGCTTTGTTACCACCGGACTGAAATCAACAATATCTGAAGAGTGATACATCCGGGCGCTGATAAAATTAATTTCCAAACCTTGGAATCAATTCTTTATGGAGTACAATGGCGAAATTCATAAAGCTAGCCAAAACAGAAACCTATGCCAACCTAAGAATACCCTCAATACATTCCCATTCAATCAAATGAAAACTAACATATGCGCGCTGGATTTTCCACGAATTGCATTTGCAATTTTCCGGCAGGAATCACGTGGTTGTGAGATTGCGTCTCGGTTATTGGCAAAATGAGAGAGCGATTAATTTCTAGTTGTACATCACGCTATAATTTTCATGTCATGAGATTGGAATATACAGGGTCGGGGCGATGATAAGTATAGATTCGGGCTAATTATGTCAACTGGTTCGAGGTAAAAAGGCGGAGAATTCGAAGAGCGATTTTTGAGGACACGGTAAGATGGTCAGTTACGGAATTTCTGGGCGAAATTAGCCAAGAAAGCGCGTTTTGGCTCCGCAGAAAAGGACTCATTTAGAGTGGGACCTTGAAATTCTGAATTACTAGAGATGAGTTGACTGATTTTCTGATCTTCCAAGGTCTACATTCTGAACTTGAAAGTGTAGGTCTTGAAATGAATGTTCTTACACGTTCAGAAAAGATTTTGTATTCTAAATTTATGAAGGTGTAAATCCCAGAACCAAATTTCTCAGAAACAAATTTTCAAAAAAATATTAATCAAATTTGTAACGCTGGCAGTTATCCAGTTTTGATGCAACATGAGTGAAATTTTGGGAGATTACCAATTCTGCATCGTTTAATAATCATTCAAAAGTGTAAAATTGTAAAGCAAAAGGAACCAATTACAAAAAAAAATAAGGTCAAACCAAAAATTTTAAAAAAATTGTATCCTTGGCAATTTCAATGCTAGAACATTCATAATTAGAGAAATTACTAATTTTTAAAACTAAGTTTTTTTTGCATTGTCCGGAGTTTTGATGCTGCATCAATGAAATTTAGAGAAATTGCCAATTCGGAATTGTTTATTAACTGCACAAAATTGTAACAATTTTGTCCAAAAAAAATCCATTTTAAGAATTTTTATTTTGGAATCAAATCTAAAAATACGATTTTTTTCTTACAAAAATTTGAAAATTTGTCAGTTTTAATGCTACATCATTTATATTTACGCAAATTATTAATTTTTCATCGTTTAATAACTTTATCAAATCATAAAATTCTAGAGACAAAGGAGCTGATTTAAGAAATTTTTATTTTCAAGATAAATCAAAAATTTCATTTTTTTTATAAAATTTGTAAAATCTGCAGTTTTAATGTTGAATTAATAAAACCTGGGGAAATTACTATTTTCAAATCGTTTATTATCTACTCAAAATTGTAAAATTTTAGACCAAAAGAGAGCGATTTTCCAAATTTTCATTTTCAGGATAAAAAAAAAGTTCTTTTCGAATAAAAGTAGTATTGTCCACAATTTTAATGCTGCATCAGTAAAATTTGGGGAAATTACTAAATCGGAATTGTTTATTAGCTTGGAAAAGTGTAACATTTTTGTGCAAAAACAGCCCATTTTAGGAATGTTTATTTTGGAGTCGAACCTAAAAATACCGTTTGTTTAAGAAAATCCGAAACTTCGGAAGTTTTAATGGTACATCATTCATATTTATGGAGTTTATTGACTTTTTATCGTTTAAGAACTCTACCAAATTACAAAATTCGAGACCAAAAAAATCGGTTTTATTTTCAGAATAAACCAAAAATTTTTTTTTAATAAGTTTCAATGCTGCATCAATAAAATTTAGGCAAATTATTAATTCAAAATCGTTTATTATCTGCACAAAATTGTAAAATTGTAGAACAAAAGAAACCGATTTTAGAAATTTGCATTTTCAGGATGTACAAAAAATTTCAATTTTTTTTATTTAAATTTATATTATCTGGAGTTTTAATGCTGAATCAATAAAACTTTAGGAAATTACCTATTCAAAATTGTTTATTAACTGCAAATGTTACATTTTTGTGCAAAAGGAACTGATTTTAGGAGTTTTTATTTTGGAGTCAAACCTTAAAATACCATTTTTTTTTCTTATTAAAATATGAAATTTTAGCAATTTTAATGGAAGATCATTCATATTTATGGAGATTACTAATTTTTCCTTCTTTAATAACTCTATAAAATTACAAAATTCTGGAGCAAAAAAGACCGGTTTTTAGAAATTTTCAAACTCAGAATGAACTGAAAAATTTATATTATTTTTAAATTAAATTTGCAACATTCGCAGTTTTCATGTTTCATTAATCAAATTTGAGGAAGTGACTAATTCTAGATAGTTAATAAACTGCAGATAATTAAAAAAAAAACGAAGAGGAGCAATTTTTTATATTCTTATTTTGAAGACAAACCAAAAAATTCCCATTTTTGAATACAATTTTTATTTTTGGCAGTTTTCATCCTAAATTATTAAATTTTGAGGAATAACTAATTTAAATTCGTTTATTTATTGTACAACATGGCAAAATTTGAGAACAAAAAGCACCGAGTTTAGAAAATTTCAGTTTTAACTTGTACCAAAAAGTTAGACCCTTAGATGCTAAAGCTCCAAATTATTCTCATATTCTAAATTCCAATTATCTAAACTTCTAATACAAAATTACCAAACATCGAGGATTATCCTGTCGCATTGTTATAAAAGGATTTTCCAGCACTTTCGTTATCATTTTCTCGAAAGAGATTAAGTCTGGCAGTACCACAAATAACAACACGTTTGTTATCTGCGGCGTAGGTAAATGAAAAAGCAAATTTTAAAAGTATGCTGACACAGTTTTACATATTGTGATGACTCAAAATTGGCGAACGAGTGTTTATGCAAATACCCAGATAAGTCTGACAATGATAAGTTTGTATTCAATGCCACTTTAAAAAAATGCGATTAAAATAAAAAAAGCGCCTGGAATGTATCAAACTGCCATAAAATCCGGTATTTTGAAAGCAATCGCGAGCACAATTATAAAAACTCTGAAATGCAGCCAATAAACAATTTGAAATGTTATTGTCGACCCGAATAGCAACATAACCAATTAAGCAACTCAGCAGGTGCATTTAAAACCGCACAATTCCCAGTAAACCAGAAATTTCATTTCTTCCTCAATTAAAAATCTCGAAAGTCACAGATCGAATTGGCACCGAATCAAAAGTAAATTTGTTCAACACGCTTTAAAAATAATTGAGCTCGTCATTCCAAGAACAATATTTGCATACACTGTCAACATGTCTTCGTTATCTGATCAAAATACGATTAAAAAATCACGGCCGATGAACCACGATTCCATAATAGTGCGGTACAAAGGGGTGTCTTTTTCGGGAGCGGGGTTATCGCACTCGTAATAACAAAACCCACCGATGATGGTGTGAGGGTAGGTCACCCCTAAATCGATAATTCGACACGTGGCGTCGAAACAAAACAACGAAAATCATACCATCCTTGTCCTAGTTTAATTTCCGAGAAAATTTCAGTTCGTTCAACTTGGAAAAACTAAGTTATTATTGACGAAGCGACACACTGTCTAGGAAAATACGACGACTATTACTAGATTCGTGGAAATGGAATTCATGCGTCGAGTTGTGTCCTGAATTTTTTTCCGCGAAACAATTTGGGTTACATGTGCTGTAATTAGGCAGAGAGCAGCAAATGTGCGTTCGCTGATTAATGGCCACAATCAACGCACGTTGCGTCACAAAATTGCGAGTTTTGGTGGATAAAGTACAATTTAATTAGATTCGTTTCGAGTCAACAAGAGCACAAATTTATTAGCACAAAGAGACGCTCGCCGTGCGTAATCAAAAATTTGCTTTTCGTCTTGTGTTGTTTACACGTTTTGAGTTGTATACAGTGTAGAAAAAGTTAATTTTATCTCCAGTTTTCTGTTGATTTTCAGATTCATTACGTTCGGAAAGAGATGATTTTATTTAAATTGGAGCAGACTAAATAATGGAAGGAAAATAATGAATTATGATCGCAAATACTAATCTCAAAATTAATTCAAACAATAAGAAGAACTACGGCAAAAAACTCGGAATTATTCAACATTTTCATACTTTTCTTCAGTTTATAGACAAACCAAAAAGTTCACAGAACTAAAAAAAATCTTTTCAAGCGCTTGGTATATAAACTTGACATTGTAATTGTCATTAAAACATAAAAGTATGTAATTTTGACAGGCATTGACACTGTAAATAAACGATCATTTTGTATTCCCATTTATCGACTCTAAGTTACTAATTAGGAATTGTTTATTAATATCACAAAATTGTAACATTTTTGTGCCAATGAGACATATTTTAAAAACAAGTTCCAAAAATACGTATTAAAAAGAGATTAAAAAAACTAAAAACTCAGAATTTGAAAAAGACATGAAGAAAAATTTGCTTAATCTGCAGAATCCGTTCAGGTCTTTAGGATTAAAAGAATCTGAAAAATTTAGAGATCTAAAGAATCTCGAGCATCTGCAGAAACAAAGCGCGATAAAGGAAGATGAAAGTGAAAGTGAATCCAAAAGAATAATGAAAATGTAAGAAAGCTCAGAATTTCGAATCGAGAAAGTGGCGACAAGAAAAAAAGTTTTATACTCTGAAAATTGAAAACAGAATTGGAGGAATTTATGAATAAAAAATCGGCAGCGAACCGATTCAGATTTGTTTATTAACCGCACAAAATTGTTTGTTGAGTTTTTAGTGCAAAATGGGCTCATTTTAGAAATTGTTATTTTGGGGTAAAACCTAAAAAGATTTTTTTCGTATCAAAATTTGAAATAACTGTCAGTTTTAGTGCTACATCATTCATATTCACAGAGAGTACTAATTTTTAATCGTTTAATTACTCTATTAAATTATAAAATTCTAGAGCTAAAGGAACACATTTAGAAATTTTTATTTTCACGATGAACCAAAAATTTTAATTAATTTTATTAAATTTTTAAAATCTGCAGTTTTAATGTTGCATCAATAAAATTTGGAAAAACTACTCATTATGAATGGTTTATTATCTGCACTAAATTGTAAAATTCTACATTCTACAAAATGGGACCGATTTTAAAAACTTTTATTGCAGGGTAAATTAAAAACTTTTTTTTTTAATGAAATTCGTATTGTGTCCAGTTTTAATGCGCCAACAATAAAATTTGGAGAAATTACTAATAAGGAATTGTTTATTAATGACACAAAATTGTAACAATTTTGTGCAAAAGGGACCGATTTTAGAAATTTTTATTTTTGGAGCAAACCTAACGTTTAACGTATTTAACGTTAAATTTTGATTTAGCTAAGATTGTAGAAAAAATCTTGTTTGTTACTCGTGCGAAATTGGTTCGCGGACAAACACGTCTAGTGGGTAAAACAAGTTGCAAAAATAAGTATTAAAAAGAGGTTAAAAAAAATAGAAAGTCAGAATCTGAAGAAGACTTGAAGAAAAATTTGCTAAATCTAAAGAATCCGCTCAGGTCTTTCGGATTGGAAGAATATGAAAAATCGAAAGATCTAAAGAATCTCGATAATTTGAAGAAGCGGGATAAAGGAAGACGAAAGTGAAAGTGAAGCCGAAAGAACAATGAAAATGTATGAAAGCTCAAAATTTCGAACCGAGAAAGTGGACGAAAACGGCGAGTTTTGAACTCTGAAAATTGAAAACAGAACTGAATTTATGAATAAAAAATCCGCTGCAAACGCGTTCCACCAATTAATCCCGAACAATATCAACTCTTCAAAAATAGCAATTCGGAATTCTGGCTTTCGAATGGAAAACACTCCACTTTGAAAGGATATGACGTCCGTGAATTATCTCCCGGCACTGCCAAATCCGCGCTAAAAACTGAACATTTTTGGTATTTATAGGTCGCCGCAATGGTGGCAATCATGACTTGAATGTTACAATAAATAAACAAATCGAGTACAGTTTGCTTTGAAAGAAAATTATGTAAATTGCGGCCGGTGTTAATAATTGTGGAGACTTCTGAATCATTTGAGTAAACAAAGCGAGTGGGACTTTGAAATTCACTAATTTCACCTCGGTATCGATCGAATTGGGGAAATAGCAGTGAGAAATTGCAGTCGATAATTTCGGTGCATGAATTTTTTGTTCCCAGGAGCGCATCACGTGTCCGCAATAAAAATGAGCTTTCAAGGGCGATTTTTCCCACTATTAATAGTTGAACCGCGATATTTGGCAGTGACCACCGCGGATTGATTTGTTTACACCACAAAAGCTACCTTTTCGTCTCCCGAAGGGTCCCAGGAAGGCGTTGTTTTTCCCAATGACGTTATCATCGATGTATTTAATAACTTTGGCGGTTTCTTCATTTTTCTTCGGGATATTGGCCGATCCCGGCCTTTGTCTAGGAGATCGAAGAGAGTAATCTTCAGGAAACGTAAAGATTTTTCTGTTTCCGTACGACTTTCGGATTGTTGTAGTCGATGTCATTTTCTGTTCATCATATGGCACCACATACACTGCGCCCGGCTTATTATGTCACTTTTACACACGATCAACACTGCTACTAACACACAAACGTTCTGTTCAGAGCAGGACTTAACAGAAGCAGCAGGAATTGCGAGTTGGACAAGCAGGAGGGCGATCGATCGCGCCGGAGAGAGCCGAGCGCAGGAATTTATTCCTGCGGGGCGCCTAAACGATAGGCAACAAACCGCGCAAACAAACAGTTTTAGAAAAGAGTTTATTCCCTTCATTATGCAATAAATACAAAAGTTGGCCAACAATCCGTCGGTTTATTTAACAGGTTTCATCTGCCAGAGGCCGTCATTGAGATAGTGGCAATTTTCGACGCCTATTCCTTTATTGATTTTCGCTCTGAAACAACCACTTTAGCTGAAGATCACCACAATAACGCAACTTACATGTCTTCAGTAGATAAAGTGGTTTTACCTATTGCTAGAGCGTGTTGTTTCCCTTCTGCCATAATCGCCTATAAAACAAGTTATTCTGGTGCTCAGTCTCTTTGAATTAAATTTACCACAACAGTGTCCTTAGGGACTTCCGTCATTTTCGCCCCCGGAGATGTCAGTCCAGGACACATAATATTAGCCCCACTTAGTACAAACCTAATAGCACCTTTATCTACTTGTTGCATTGGTAAAAAGAAAGGATCTGAATCATAATTTGGTTAAAACAATTTCATGGAAATTTCCGAACGTTACATTTGTGAAATAATCTCAACGTTGGCATCCATTGCCCCTCTCTATGCCTAAAAAACAGCAATTCTCCCCCAGAGTTGACTATAATTTCTATGTGGTCATGACTAGAAAAAGTGAGGTTAAGTAATAAATAATAAAGGGGGCTAAAACTGTACCATTTGACAATACGTAAGGCGTCTTTTTTTGGTAAAATGTTATCGATAACGCCTTCTAAATGGGGGTATGAATCAACCAACTTTGTGCGGATTCCTTTCTGAACTGACGATTTCAATTGCAAAACGCCTGAAATGCTTTCCTTTTCGTCGAATCTAAAAAATGGAGTGGAAATGGTGTAATAATTAAGAAAACTCACTTTTTAAACATCTTTCAACGGGATTTCTAAAATGTTAGGTTAGGTCACCAAGACGGGAGATCGGCAGCTGCCAACAAAACCGGCGAAAATTACTAGAAAGTGACAACCGACAACCAGACGGGCTTAAAGTTCCTGTCACGTTAAAAATTAAATTGGGTAGGCAACCAATAATACACAAAGAATTTAATTCAAATTTTCTTTTTTGTTCTTAGATTTTGGCTTCTTTTTACTTCCAATAAATGCAACAAATCAAACAAATCAATCAAATCAAAGGGAACTTACTATTTTATTATCTTCTCGCTGGACCAACATCTTCATTTTTCTGTGACAAAACTGGTTTCTATAATCTTAGACAACGGTGTCTTGGAATCTGTCCTAGCAACTCTCCCGTACATTGCCATCTATGTTTCCAGTCTTTTCTCCAACCGCGAAATAATCTTCAAAATCCTTTATAGAATAAGCAGGTTTCTTTCTAAATTAGCCGAAAAACCCTCCTCCTTTTTCCGGGCTTGGGACCGGCAACAGCGTCCTTAGTGATACGTAACGTACCCCAGGGGGCTTGTATCATAAAACATTCTGAGGTAAATTACCAAGGTATTTTTAGTTCAATCACAAATATCAACAATTGTAAATTACCACAGTAAGTTTTATGAAACAGGCCTCAGGATGCTGCAGGCGGAGTTACACCTAAAAAAAAAGTGTTAAAAAGGGATAAAATGGTATGCTTACCTGGGTATAATCGTCTTTTATCTAATAATGTCTTTTTCAAGAAATGAAAACGACGTTAATTGTACGAGTCGCTTAAATGTAACAGTCTACATTTGCATTCAATTCTAATTTTCAGAGCAATTGAAAAAGCTTTGTTAGCGCTTTTACTTTTAAATGATGGAAAATAAAATTAATAATAATATAATAATAAGTATAAATAATAATACTATATATACACCTTCGTAACTTATAAGCTCTTACTTTATTTATTAGTAATAATTATTAATAATAAATAAAATAAAAGCTTATAAATTACGAAGGTGTTTTCAATGCCGGGTTTTACATTTAGGCGACTGATAATCTCTTACCTGCATGTTAACACACACTGACACCATAGCACTAACACTACCACTGCGCAAAAAAACGGGAACACTTACACTCCGCGAAAATCCGCAAACGCAAAATCCCAACACCAAAAAGGAAAAATCCTACCTTGTGAGATCCAACGTCGCCATCGTCTTCGTACACGGACCTACTGCAATAGAAATTTTTTATTAGAAAATTGTACCACATTTTCAAAACGACGGTTAACTTACCCTTTAATCCTGATCCCTAAGCGGTATCGGCAGGCTCCTACCATTGCATCCCCTCAAGAAAATGAGAACCAGGAACCACTCACTCACTTTGTTTCAAAAACGATTTTACTTTTACTTTTAAGACACTAAATTATCTCGCGCATTAAAAATTACTTCGGCACTGTGTTACGAAACTCGAGTTTAACTTTGACACTCGCGGAAGACGCGGTTTCGACGGTTCTTGCGATCGCGGAAGTTCCGAATTTACGAAGAGTTATAAAAAGAGTTGTATTCATTTAGCTAAACATAATTTTCTCTTACCTGCATGTTAACACACTAATACAGTGTCACTACTACTACCACTTGTCAAACAACGAATGCACTTGCACTCCGCGAACAACTCGTAAAGAAAAAACATCGCATCGCGAGGTTCAAAGTCGTTCAAATCCCGTCACCCAGAAGGAAAAAATTCTACCTTGTTGGATCCAACGTTGCCATCGTCTTCGTACATGGACCTACCTTTAATCCTGATTCATAAGCAAAGTATCGTCGCGCTCCTGCCACTGCATCCCCCTCTAGGAACCGGGAACCAGGAACCACTCACTCACTTCGTTTCAAAAACGATTTTAATTTTACTTTTAAGACACTAAATTATCTCGCGCACTAAAAATTACTTCGGCACTGTGTTACGAAACTCGAGTTTAACTTTGACACTCGCGGAAGACGCGGTTTCGACGGATCTTGCTAGGAGGTGATGCGACGCGATCGCGGAAGTTCCGAATTTACGAAGAGTTTATTATATTCATTTAGCTAAATTTAGCTCCGCGAAAAAATGCAAACGTAACTCTGAAGGAGAAACATCGCATCGCGAGGTCCATCGTCGTTCAAATCCCGTCACCCAGGAGGAAAAAAATCGTACCTTGTTGGGTCCAACGTTGCCATCATCTTTGTACACGGACTTACTGCAAGAAAAATTTTATTAGAAATTATAACCGACATTTTAAAGTTAGCAGTTAACTTACCCTTTAATCCTGATCCCGAAGCTGCATCGACAGATGTCGTTGAAGTTAGCTTGGGATTGGCTTTTTGGTTGCGCCGTAACATAGGCAACACAACGAGCACTCGGCTTTTTTTACAGTAGACCAGACAAATTCTGGAATTTCGTGGGTATTTTCATGATTTCGCTACTTTTCTTTCAAATTTATGGCAATTTGACTTTGGAATAATAACCTCCCATTGTAACAATCAATACTTTGGTGTAAAATATACAGAAAAGGGATAATCAAAGGGGGTTGTGCTGCCGCCTTTTTCATCACCGTTATCGTAAAAATCCAGCATCTACCCCGGTCGCAGTGATCCCAAAAAATAGAGAAAAATTCACTGATAAATCCCCCATATCAAGTTTGTCTCCACCAGCCGTCAGAGGGTTGTAATCTCGCCCCATTTATATTCACCCTCTAAAAATGTGAAAAGTCGAAAATGTACCCCAACGGCATTAGACCCAAAAAATAGAGAAAAATTCACTGATAAATCCCCCATATCAAGTTTGTCTCCACCAGCCGTCAGAGGGTTGTAATCTCGCCCCATTTTAATTCACCCTCTAAAAATGTGAAAAGTCGAAAATGTACCCCAATGGCATTAGACCCAAAAAATAGAGAAAAATTCACTGATAAATCTCCCATATCAAGTTTGTCTCCACCAGCCGTCAGAGGGTTGTAATCTCGCCCCGTTTAAATTCACCCTGTAAAAATGTAAAAAATCGAAAATGTACCCCAACGGCATTAGACCCAAAAAATAGAGAAAAATTCACTGATAAATCTCCCATATCAAGTTTGTCTCCACCAGCCGTCAGAGGGTTGTAATCTCGCCCCATTTTAATTCACCCTCTAAAAATGTGAAAAGTCGAAAATGTACCCCAATGGCATTAGACCCAAAAAATAGAGAAAAATTCACTGATAAATCTCCCATATCAAGTTTGTCTCCACCAGCCGTCAGAGGGTTGTAATCTCGCCCCGTTTAAATTCACCCTGTAAAAATGTAAAAAATCGAAAATGTACCCCAACGGCATTAGACCCAAAAAATAGAGAAAAATTCACTGATAAATCTCCCATATCAAGTTTGTCTCCACCAGCCGTCAGAGGGTTGTAATCTCGCCCCATTTTAATTCACCCTCTAAAAATGTGAAAAGTCGAAAATGTACCCCAATAGCATTAGACCCAAAAAATAGAGAAAAATTCACTGATAAATCTCCCATATCAAGTTTGTCTCCACCAGCCGTCAGAGGGTTGTAATCTCGCCCCGTTTAAATTCACCCTGTAAAAATGTAAAAAATCGAAAATGTACCCCAACGGCATTAGACCCAAAAAATAGAGAAAAATTCACTGATAAATCTCCCATATCAAGTTTGTCTCCACCAGCCGTCAGAGGGTTGTAATCTCGCCCCATTTTAATTCACCCTCTAAAAATGTGAAAAGTCGAAAATGTACCCCAATAGCATTAGACCCAAAAAATAGAGAAAAATTCACTGATAAATCTCCCATATCAAGTTTGTCTCCACCAGCCGTCAGAGGGTTGTAATCTCGCCCCATTTATATTCACCCTCTAAAAATGTGAAAAGTCGAAAATGTACCCCAACGGCATTAGACCCAAAAAATAGAGAAAAATTCACTGATAAATCTCCCATATCAAGTTTGTCCCCACCAGCCGTCTGAGGGTTGTAATCTCGCCCCATTTATATTCACCCTCTAAAAATGTGAAAAGTCGAAAATGTACCCCAACGGCATTAGACCCAAAAAATAGAGAAAAATTCACTGATAAATCTCCCATATCAAGTTTGTCTCCACCAGCCGTCAGAGGGTTGTAATCTCGCCCCATTTATATTCACCCTCTAAAAATGTGAAAAGTCGAAAATGTACCCCAACGGCATTAGACCCAAAAAATAGAGAAAAATTCACTGATAAATCTCCCATATCAAGTTTGTCCCCACCAGCCGTCTGAGGGTTGTAATCTCGCCCCATTTATATTCACCCTCTAAAAATGTCAAAAGTCGAAAATGTACCCCAATGGCATTAGACCCAAAAAATAGAGAAAAATTCACTGATAAATCCCCCATATCAAGTTTGTCTCCACCAGCCGTCAGAGGGTTGTAATCTCGCCCCATTTATATTCACCCTCTAAAAATGTGAAAAGTCGAAAATGTACCCCAATGGCATTAGACTCAAAAAATAGAGAAAAATTCACTGATAAATCTCCCATATCAAGTTTGTCCCCACCAGCCGTCAGAGGGTTGTAATCTCGCCCCATTTATATTCACCCTCTAAAAATGTGAAAAGTCGAAAATGTACCCCAATGGCATTAGACCCAAAAAATAGAGAAAAATTCACTGATAAATCTCCCATATCAAGTTTGTCTTCACCAGCCGTCAGAGGGTTGTAATCTCGCCCCATTTATATTCACCCTCTAAAAATGTGAAAAGTCGAAAATGTACCCCAACGGCATTAGACCCAAAAAATAGAGAAAAATTCACTGATAAATCTCCCATATCAAGTTTGTCCCCACCAGCCGTCAGAGGGTTGTAATCTCGCCCCATTTATATTCACCCTCTAAAAATGTGAAAAGTCGAAAATGTACCCCAATGGCATTAGACCCAAAAAATAGAGAAAAATTCACTGATAAATCTCCCATATCAAGTTTGTCCCCACCAGCCGTCTGAGGGTTGTAATCTCGCCCCATTTATATTCACCCTCTAAAAATGTCAAAAGTCGAAAATGTACCCCAATGGCATTAGACCCAAAAAATAGAGAAAAATTCACTGATAAATCCCCCATATCAAGTTTGTCTCCACCAGCCGTCAGAGGGTTGTAATCTCGCCCCATTTATATTCACCCTCTAAAAATGTGAAAAGTCGAAAATGTACCCCAATGGCATTAGACTCAAAAAATAGAGAAAAATTCACTGATAAATCTCCCATATCAAGTTTGTCCCCACCAGCCGTCAGAGGGTTGTAATCTCGCCCCATTTATATTCACCCTCTAAAAATGTGAAAAGTCGAAAATGTACCCCAATGGCATTAGACCCAAAAAATAGAGAAAAATTCACTGATAAATCTCCCATATCAAGTTTGTCCCCACCAGCCGTCAGAGGGTTGTAATCTCGCCCCATTTATATTCACCCTCTAAAAATGTGAAAAGTCGAAAATGTACCCCAATGGCATTAGACCCAAAAAATAGAGAAAAATTCACTGATAAATCTCCCATATCAAGTTTGTCTCCACCAGCCGTCAGAGGGTTGTAATCTCGCCCCATTTATATTCACCCTCTAAAAATGTGAAAAGTCGAAAATGTACCCCAACGGCATTAGACCCAAAAAATAGAGAAAAATTCACTGATAAATCTCCCATATCAAGATTGTCTCCACCAGCCGTCAGAGGGTTGTAATCTCGCCCCATTTATATTCACCCTCTAAAAATGTGAAAAGTCGAAAATGTACCCCAACGGCATTAGACCCAAAAAATAGAGAAAAATTCACTGATAAATCTCCCATATCAAGTTTGTCTCCACCAGCCGTCAGAGGGTTGTAATCTCGCCCCATTTATATTCACCCTCTAAAAATGTGAAAAGTCGAAAATGTACCCCAACGGCATTAGACCCAAAAAATAGAGAAAAATTCACTGATAAATCTCCCATATCAAGTTTGTCTCCACCAGCCGTCAGAGGGTTGTAATCTCGCCCCATTTATATTCACCCTCTAAAAATGTGAAAAGTCGAAAATGTACCCCAACGGCATTAGACCCAAAAAATAGAGAAAAATTCACTGATAAATCTCCCATATCAAGTTTGTCTCCACCAGCCGTCAGAGGGTTGTAATCTGGCCCCATTTATATTCACCCTCTAAAAATGTGAAAAGTCGAAAATGTACCCCAACGGCATTAGACCCAAAAAATAGAGAAAAATTCACTGATAAATCTCCCATATCAAGTTTGTCCCCACCAGCCGTCTGAGGGTTGTAATCTCGCCCCATTTATATTCACCCTCTAAAAATGTCAAAAGTCGAAAATGTACCCCAATGGCATTAGACCCAAAAAATAGAGAAAAATTCACTGATAAATCCCCCATATCAAGTTTGTCTCCACCAGCCGTCAGAGGGTTGTAATCTCGCCCCATTTATATTCACCCTCTAAAAATGTGAAAAGTCGAAAATGTACCCCAATGGCATTAGACTCAAAAAATAGAGAAAAATTCACTGATAAATCTCCCATATCAAGTTTGTCCCCACCAGCCGTCAGAGGGTTGTAATCTCGCCCCATTTATATTCACCCTCTAAAAATGTGAAAAGTCGAAAATGTACCCCAATGGCATTAGACCCAAAAAATAGAGAAAAATTCACTGATAAATCCCCCATATCAAGTTTGTCTCCACCAGCCGTCAGAGGGTTGTAATCTCGCCCCATTTATATTCACCCTCTAAAAATGTCAAAAGTCGAAAATGTACCCCAATGGCATTAGACCTAAAAAATAGAGAAAAATTCACTGATAAATCCCCCATATCAAGTTTGTCTCCACCAGCCGTCAGAGGGTTGTAATCTCGCCCCGTTTAAATTCACCCTGTAAAAATGTAAAAAATCGAAAATGTACCCCAACGGCATTAGACCCAAAAAATAGAGAAAAATTCACTGATAAATCTCCCATATCAAGATTGTCTCCACCAGCCGTCAGAGGGTTGTAATCTCGCCCCATTTATATTCACCCTCTAAAAATGTGAAAAGTCGAAAATGTACCCCAACGGCATTAGACCCAAAAAATAGAGAAAAATTCACTGATAAATCTCCCATATCAAGTTTGTCTCCACCAGCCGTCAGAGGGTTGTAATCTCGCCCCATTTATATTCACCCTCTAAAAATGTGAAAAGTCGAAAATGTACCCCAACGGCATTAGACCCAAAAAATAGAGAAAAATTCACTGATAAATCTCCCATATCAAGTTTGTCTCCACCAGCCGTCAGAGGGTTGTAATCTCGCCCCATTTATATTCACCCTCTAAAAATGTGAAAAGTCGAAAATGTACCCCAACGGCATTAGACCCAAAAAATAGAGAAAAATTCACTGATAAATCTCCCATATCAAGTTTGTCTCCACCAGCCGTCAGAGGGTTGTAATCTCGCCCCATTTATATTCACCCTCTAAAAATGTGAAAAGTCGAAAATGTACCCCAACGGCATTAGACCCAAAAAATAGAGAAAAATTCACTGATAAATCTCCCATATCAAGTTTGTCTCCACCAGCCGTCAGAGGGTTGTAATCTGGCCCCATTTATATTCACCCTCTAAAAATGTGAAAAGTCGAAAATGTACCCCAACGGCATTAGACCCAAAAAATAGAGAAAAATTCACTGATAAATCTCCCATATCAAGATTGTCTCCACCAGCCGTCAGAGGGTTGTAATCTCGCCCCATTTATATTCACCCTCTAAAAATGTGAAAAGTCGAAAATGTACCCCAACGGCATTAGACCCAAAAAATAGAGAAAAATTCACTGATAAATCTCCCATATCAAGTTTGTCCCCACCAGCCGTCAGAGGGTTGTAATCTCGCCCCATTTATATTCACCCTCTAAAAATGTGAAAAGTCGAAAATGTACCCCAATGGCATTAGACCCAAAAAATAGAGAAAAATTCACTGATAAATCCCCCATATCAAGTTTGTCTCCACCAGCCGTCAGAGGGTTGTAATCTCGCCCCATTTATATTCACCCTCTAAAAATGTGAAAAGTCGAAAATGTACCCCAACGGCATTAGACCCAAAAAATAGAGAAAAATTCACTGATAAATCTCCCATATCAAGTTTGTCCCCACCAGCCGTCAGAGGGTTGTAATCTCGCCCCATTTATATTCACCCTCTAAAAATGTGAAAAGTCGAAAATGTACCCCAACGGCATTAGACCCAAAAAATAGAGAAAAATTCACTGATAAATCCCCCATATCAAGTTTGTCTCCACCAGCCGTCAGAGGGTTGTAATCTCGCCCCATTTATATTCACCCTCTAAAAATGTAAAAAGTCGAAAATGTACCCCAATGGCATTAGACCCAAAAAATAGAGAAAAATTCACTGATAAATCTCCCATATCAAGTTTGTCTCCACCAGCCGTCAGAGGGTTGTAATCTGGCCCCATTTATATTCACCCTCTAAAAATGTGAAAAGTCGAAAATGTACCCCAACGGCATTAGACCCAAAAAATAGAGAAAAATTCACTGATAAATCTCCCATATCAAGTTTGTCTCCACCAGCCGTCAGAGGGTTGTAATCTGGCCCCATTTATATTCACCCTCTAAAAATGTGAAAAGTCGAAAATGTACCCCAACGGCATTAGACCCAAAAAATAGAGAAAAATTCACTGATAAATCTCCCATATCAAGATTGTCTCCACCAGCCGTCAGAGGGTTGTAATCTCGCCCCATTTATATTCACCCTCTAAAAATGTGAAAAGTCGAAAATGTACCCCAACGGCATTAGACCCAAAAAATAGAGAAAAATTCACTGATAAATCTCCCATATCAAGTTTGTCTCCACCAGCCGTCAGAGGGTTGTAATCTCGCCCCATTTATATTCACCCTCTAAAAATGTGAAAAGTCGAAAATGTACCCCAATGGCATTAGACCCAAAAAATAGAGAAAAATTCACTGATAAATCCCCCATATCAAGTTTGTCTCCACCAGCCGTCAGAGGGTTGTAATCTCGCCCCATTTATATTCACCCTCTAAAAATGTAAAAAGTCGAAAATGTACCCCAACGGCATTAGACCCAAAAAATAGAGAAAAATTCACTGATAAATCCCCCATATCAAGTTTGTCTCCACCAGCCGTCAGAGGGTTGTAATCTCGCCCCATTTATATTCACCCTCTAAAAATGTGAAAAGTCGAAAATGTACCCCAATGGCATTAGACCCAAAAAATAGAGAAAAATTCACTGATAAATCTCCCATATCAAGTTTGCCTCCATCAATTGTCAGAGGGTTGTAATCTCGCCCTGTGGGTTTAAACAATTTTTTCGCTTTTGTTAGGCGGTGAGACCAGCAGTAGTTGTTGCTAAGGTCTTTTGTGCATACACTAGGTTACATTGGGAAATTTTAAAACATAATAAAGAAAAATAACTTTAAACATAATAAAGAAGTTTACATTATGTACTAACAACATGACGGACTAGACAACCAGCAATACGTGAAATGCATTTTCGTATCTGCCCTCATTCTATTGGCTACTTCTATTTCTTAGTGTTCGTCGATTGGTTATCCTGCAGCGAATGCAGCTTGCTCAAGTTAACCTTGAATAACACGAAAGACAATAAAGTCAAATCTACAATTACATAAAATTATGACAATTGCCTCTATCTGCACCTGTGTACAAAATCCTGGATAAAAGTACGAATTTTATGCTGCCAATATTTTAGAGGATGAAAATCAAATGTGAAATGATCTTTTTTAAGAACTTTAATAATAGGGAATTATAAAATTTCAGCCGCTGCACATACATCTCTACCGAACATATACAAAATGGCGGACCGGCTTCTTTTAACATTTAACATTCTTTGCTTTGTCAACGACCTGCAACTGAAGTTTATAACATGTCACATTAATTAGTGTAGAAACTCACCCAAATTTCCAAAATTACACATCGATATCTCGGTTGAGACGTACTTATTTCCTAATAGATGGTTAAAGATTAATAAACAGGTTCAGCTGATTTCCACACCACCATAGAGGTACAGCTTTTTAGGCGCGTTTTTTTTTACGTGCTTTCCCCAGTAGGCCTAATGCACTTTTCAAAGAATGAGATAATTACATAGAAAATTTAAAAATAGTCATAGAAAATACGAGTAGTTTATGAAAGTCTATTAAATGATAATTTTCTGCTTATGATACATGGTCATATTTTCGTATTACTTTTGTTCAACAATAAAGATACCTATCCATAAAAATAAAAACTACACAGAATGTAAAACGCGACAAAAAACTAAAGTTATAAATTCTTTGAATATGTTCGAATAGTTTGTAAAAAAATTTTTGAAAATAGTACCTAATAACCGTGTAAATTCTACTAAAATGCACAAAATTATTTCATTTTAAAGGTTGATGTTGGTCGGGTGGTAAGTCCCAATATCTGGCACAAACAATTAAAATCTTTTCTTTGGCATATGGTGTTTAAATCTCTGTGATTAATATTAATCATTTCTTCAAACTCTATTTCAGTTAATTCTACTGATGGTGAAGCCTGAATATTTTGAATATTGTTGTTCCCTTTAAATAAACTACACAATGAACAAATACTGTTGTCTTTATCAACATTGTCAACACATTTATTTTTGTGAATAGATCTATTACATTGTTTGCATTCAAAAATTTCTTCCGTTCGTATTGAATTGCCGCAAATTTGACATTTTTTTATCATTTGTTCGGAAGCGATGAGAATTACGTTTTGCAAAGTGATTCTGAACTGCTCGGGATCAAAAGATGGTAAACAGGAACTTTCAAAATCACACATTTTATGTAAACCCGAAATTACTTGAATATAGTAAATTACGAATATACCGCAATTATGAGCGTCTCTTTGCATGGGATAGTTGCTAAACTGTTTAATGGACCACATTCTTGCATTTAATTTTTTATACTTTTCATATCTATCTTTTGAAGATATAAATGCTTTCAATTTTAGAAAAATTTCGTTTTCATGTTCGTTTTCTCGTTTACCTTGGGGATCTATGTAATATACTACTTTTGAACGAATATCTAGCACGAAAAGGACCCAATGGACGTTAAGCCAATTGAATGGAATTATGACAAAATTAAAATGTTGCCATGGTTGCATTAATTTTCTTTCCGACCGTCCTTCCATGCTGAAAGTGAGCGCGACCGTAACCGTATCTAAATACAAAATGTCAGATCTAGATGCTAAAAAGGTACTTGCTAATGAATCTATTACATAATCAGATATCCATCTATCCCTATCTGTAATCTCTGACATATTAGGAAAACAAGTATTATTTATTGACAAGAGAGTTCTATAATCATTACTTCGTAGCGGAATATTGCTGTTACCTTTTAAAGAAAATGAGCCCACAACGTATGAAAATCTAATAGAATTTAGTAAATAATATTCATTGTTTAAAAATAAACCATTACGCAAAGTAAAGTGACTGTTTTCTGAAATCGTTTTTTGCTCTGCATTTGAAGAGGTTTCGCCTATGGAACTTAATAAAGGAGGCGTATTGTTGCTATTATCAATAATTCTTTGTTCGGCCGCTTTCTTGTTCTCTGAATTACTCCTATTTTGTTCTAAATGTGATGACTCTTTAATATTAAATTGCCGCATTAAATGAGGAGTTTCAAAGTGTGTTTTTATTTTCTTTGCTTTTCTTTTTGCCCACTTTTCTTCTTTTAATGGATTGTCAATTTCTTGTTGCATTCGAACATTTTTCACAGTTTTTCTTTTCTTTCTTGGTACTTTTTCAATATTTAATTCCACGGCTTTTAAATCTGAGAAAATTTTCTCTTTTAAAGTTTTAACAAATCTTCCTATTTTTAAATTACTTTGACCATGAAGCAGTTGTTTTTTAACTATTTTGAACCAACATTCAACATTCGCATTACTTAATCTTAGAGGTGCATTTTCATTTCTCCTTTGTATCAAAGGTGTTAAAATTGCTGTCCACAATGGAGCAAAAGGCATGCATTTATTTAGTAAATATTGAATAAACGGTAGACTATGGAAAGAGTTATTTACAAATTCTGATTGGGGGGGGCGATTTTCTTCATGACTGTTAATTTTAGATTGCTCCTTTAAAAAAACTTGAAAAAATAAAATGAAAAAAGGTGAGTCTACATATTTTCCGCGTACATCTTCAATATTACAATCGTCGAAAATTTCATCGTTTATAAACGTACTGTCCTTTTCTAAATCTGAAGCCGAAGAATAGTGGCAAACAATTGATCTGAGCTTATTATAGGCCATTTTAAAGTATTCATCTTTTACGGTTGACAGTAAAATTATGCAAGCTATTCTAAAATATTCCTTTAAATCATTTATATTTGAGGCTTGAATCATTATTGCAACAATATCTAAAATTAATCTTTGTTCGTATTTTCCTACTTTCATTTTAAAAAGTTGCCTCGAAATCATTTTAATGTAATGGGAACAACAATTTCTGATGCAAATTATTTGATTTAAATCCGCGCTAGAGATTTGATTAGTAACGAATCTATACGTAGCTTGCAGATAAGAAAATAGAGTCATCTCGTTAAAACCTAAGCACAGAGATGACATAAGAGCAAAACTAAAATCAACAACTATTACGTCTAAAATTGGCCAACTTTTGTGACATTGAACGGTTACAAATCTTTTGAAATTAATAAAAAAGCTAGTTAACGTTGCCGAGTCATGTTTCGAACTAATCAACTCTAATAATGGTATAATAATACCCTGTAAATTTAACGTGCCTGCATAGTAATATAGTCTTTTTGTACAAAATTCTAATTTTCTCACTACTGAACCGGTAGCATCAAAGTAACAAATGCGATTACTCGAAAATTCTAATATAGTTTCTAATTGACGCCTGCTATATAAATAAACTTCAATGTTACCATCGGGAAATTGAATATACTTTTCATTCTTCTCATTCTGAGATTGTAGCAATATGTCTAAATACGGATTTTTATGAAAATCGCCTGCCGCCATCGCTTCCGAACGTGCTTTTTGGTAAACCGGTAAAGATCTGAGGTCTTGCCAATTTCCTTCCGCAATTAATGATGGGTTACATGCGGCAACGTCGCGACTTCTGACTACGGATGGAAATGTCTTCAAAAGTTCCTTCTTTACTTCAATTCTTTTAGTACCTCTCAATTGATAGGAAAATTCTTCTCCTTCATGGCGTTCAATGTTTAAATTACTCTTAACAATAATTCTGACTAACTCTGAACCCGGCATATCAAAAGTTTCTATTCTAAATTTCTTACAATTTGAATGTTTACATTTCGCGTACTGTATAGAAAGCGGCCCATTTCTACGTTTTCGTAAATGTAACCCTTTGAATGAAATAACACACGATATTTCATTTTGTGGAAAAGTATCTAGCAAATATTTTCTCATGACTTCAGCATTTTCAACTATATCTCTTTTTGTGTATAATTCGACATTAATAAAAGGAAAACGATCCTTTTCAATAGAAACACTCTTTGCATCAGATGAAAATGGGTTAAAAATTATTTCTTTACTTTCTTGTAATGAATGCAATTTACTGTCGTCACTGTCCTCCTCATTTTTAATTTGTTTAATATGAAATTCATTTAATTCAGCCTCTCCTACCTCTCCTAAAAATGAACTATTTGAAAAGACATCTAATTCTTCAATTTTTATTTCTGTTTTAATGATACTCCGTTTAACAATTAAATATATATATTTCATATTTTTTCTTGAAAATTTTAATTTTAATGCAGAACACAATATTCCATAACTCTCTTGATCCCAACTCAGTAAACATTCTGTACTTATGTTATTTTCAGTAATAGCATTAATGATGTTTTCACGACTCCTTTGTGACTGACGAGGCATTTTTTAAGAATACAAAAAAATATATTAAAAAACAAAATTAATAATATAAATTATAAGGAGCTGTTTAAAAAAAAATGTGCAGTCAATTGCACACGTCGGCAATGTCACTACAAAATATAGTGAATCAAAGTAACGTGCAAAAAGACCTTACCAAATATGAAGATATTATCTCTGGTCATAAAACACACTAAAAATTATCTACGGATCTATCGTTAAATATATATGCAGATATGAAAACTTGATAAGTAGATAAGTTATGTTGTGAATTAAAAAAAAAACACTTGTAAGTTTTGATAAAAACTCGTTTAAAAAATTCGCACTGTTAATAACTTCAAAAGCTCAAAACAGATTGAACAAATTGTGAAAATTCCGTCTGAAAGTCGGTTCTGATGGAGAGGGGGTTCCGATGATACACCAATGCGCTTATTGTTGGAGTAGGGGTGGGGTAAACTACCGTTAAATTTCGGAAAGTTGCTAAAAAATTGCTACAAAAAACGAGTCATCACGGCTTATCGAATTGTTTTGAATTTCCAATATTAATAACGGGGTTGTCTAATTTAAGAATCATGCATCACAACACAGATTAAGTAATATGTCATCTCATAAGTCATAATATTGTGTTAATTTAAGCTCCACTGGCTACATAGGTATGTGGGTACTTGCCTTCATAAAAGTTCATTGTTTCGTTATTTTCAATTTTTTACCATAGGAAAATAATGTATTGGTAGGTCATGTCTCTATATCCATATTTCTATAAATATTTGACAGTTTACATCTATTTCAAACAGAAAATTCTCAGGAAACAGTCCTAACGAAATCCTTTTTATAACACGGTAGACCGACAATTTCTGAAAAGTTCATTTTACTACGTCGGTTGTCAGACAATAGCCGTTACAAATGGGTATAAACCGACAAAGCCAACAATTTTCAGTTGTAAACAAAGTAGGTATGTAGAGAGATAATTTAATTAATGAATACTTATTATGGCGCTCCATAAAAATAAACACCCGATTTTAATGCAAAATGCTATAGATTGCAAAATCAATCAATCCTCATTTTTCTCAATGTTGTATTAAAATCCGTTAAAATCCCTGACTTGTCGAAATTTTCGATTACGTATCGTTGCCGTAATTAATCCGAGTCCCGTAAATATCACGTACGTCTAGAGATAAGCGTGAAATCGCATAACGGCTAGAACAATAAAAATGCCTTCCTTACCTATCAGCGGAAAAGATCCTATTTAAATAAAAGCAATAAATTATGTATTATGTATAGAAATTCAAACTTGTCATTAACCAATAAATGTGGTGACTATTTTGATAAAGATAACTGTCTATTTCCATTGTGTATAATTTCTTTAAAAGGAACAACATTATTCAAAATTTATTTCGGCTTCACCAAAAGTTAAAATCACTAAAAATGATTAATATTAATAACAGAAAATGGAATAAATTTGTGCATTTTGGTAGGATTTACACGGTTATTACTATTTCCATTGTTTTTACAAAATATTCAGACATGTTGAAAAAATGTAGGTAGTTAGGTATGTATCTACTAAAGCTTTAGTTAATCGCCGCATTTTCAATTCTGTGCTTTTTTTATGGATATGTTTTATTTTATTCATTATTTAATAAATTGCTTTCTATAAATTAATTTTAAATATCTAATGTACCTATCTATTATCGATTCTATGAAAAGTGCATTAATAAAAGTGTTACTGGGGGAAAACACGTTAGAAAAACGCGCGTAATAAGTTGTACCTTAATGATGATGTGAAAATCAGGTGAAACTACTTATCAGTCTTAACCATCTATTAGTAGATACGTCTATATGTTTTGTAAATCAAGGTAAGTTTTTATACGACACCTAATAGTGTAATTTCTGTGAATATTTGGCGGCCTGCACCTGCTTCAAACAGACAATTCTCAGGAATCATTTTGATCAAAATCCTTTTCATCACACGCTTAACCGACAATTTCTATAAAACTTATTTTACGACGTCGGTTTGTCCAAAAGGAAACAATTTTTAGTTGTAAACAATGTAAACAAAATATGTAATATCTATTTAAAGGTATGAACAGTTAATAATATGGCGCATCATGAAAAATAGACACCCGATTCCAATCCAAAGTGCTACAGATTGCAAGATTTATCATTCCTGATTTTACTTAGTATTGTATTTATAATGCGTTTCGAAATTTTCCATTACCTACCTATCGCCGCCGCCGTAATTAATCCGAGTCCTGCAAATATCACGTATACCGGGTCCGTGACATTAGCACCCCGACGAAAGAAAAAATAGGTTTGAACGTTGCGAAATCAATGCACCCGTGATGCACTCTCATGCACCGTAAATTTTTTTTTTCACCCCTTTAATAACCAAGTTTTCGAGGTTTTTATCTTGGGGTGCTGCTGTCACGTGACACCAGCACCCCACTATACACATTTAGAAAAAATAATACGTTCAGTGTCTTCAGCATGTAATGCACCATCATGCACCACCAAAATTTTAAATTTTACTTCAACCCTTAAAGCCTTCATCCTTTACGGAAATTATTTTTTAGACTTGATCAGAAATCAATATGACAAGGGAATGCACTCGTGATGCACTGTTGCGCACCGTAAAAAGTTTTTTTTTGTACCTATTTAATAACCAAGTTTTCCAGGTTTTTAAGTTGGGGTGCTGGTGTCACGTCACTAAGCCCAATTGAAAAAAATAATATGTTCACTGTGTTTAGCATGTAATGCACCATTATGCACCAGCAACATTTTGGACTTACCTTCAACCCTTAACGTCTTCATCCCTTACAAAAATTCTTTTTTTGTACATAACCAAAAATCAATAGCGCAATGGAATGCACTCGTGATACACTGTTTCGGACGGCAAGCAGTTTTAATTGCACCCCCTTAATTACAAAGTTATTGATGTTTTTAAGTTGGGATGCTGGTGTCAAGTGATAGTAAGTTGTAAACATCTATAACTTTGTTATTAAAAGGGTGCAAAAAAAACTTTTTGCGGTGCATGAGGGTGGATCATGGGTGCATTCTCTTAATGTATTAATATTTAATCAAATTTAAAATATAGATTTTTGTAAGGGATAAAGACATTAAGGGTTGAAGTAAAATCCAAAATTTTGATGGTGCATAATGGTGCATTACATGCTGAAGACAATGAACGTATTATTTTTTTTAAATGAGTATAGTGAGGTGTTGGTGTCACGTGACACCTGTACTCCAAGTGAAAAACCTCTATAACTTGGTTATTAAAATGGTGCATAAAAACTTTTTGCATCATGGGTGCATTCATTTCGTAACGTTCAAACTTTGTTTTTCTATTTTCGGGATGCTAATGTCACAGACCCAATTTCGAGCTCACTTGTTATATTACTTATGAATATTTGGCGGTGTAGGTACATCTGCTTCAAACAGAAACTGTTCAGAAAGTCCTAACGAAATCCTTTTTACAACAGGCTGAGCCGACAATTTCTGGAAAGTTCATTTTACGACGTCGGTCGTCTGAAAATAGCCGTTACAAATGAGTAGAAACCGACAAAGGCAACAATTTTCAGTTGTAAACAAAAAAACTATGTAAAGAGATAATTTAAATAATGAACAGTTAACACCCGAGTTCATTGCAAAATGCTATAGAATGCAAAATCAATTAAATCAATCAAATCCTAATTTTCCTCAATGTTCTATTAAAATCCGTTAAAATCCGTTACGTACTTGTTGAAGTTTTCGATTACGTGTCGTCGGCGTAATTAATCCGAGTCTCACAAATATCACGTACCTACGTTAGATAAGCCAGTAATCGTATAACGGTCAGAATAATAAAAGATAATCGAAAAAAAGCACAAACTATGCGAATATTTTATAATTTATGTTACAAGAGCGTCAGTCATTATGCTAATTAAGCGATAATTTTAAAATGATTTCAAAATAGAATTAAATGCAATTGTTTTCACAACCTGTAGTAGGTATGTGGCTGCTGAGGCTTATTCCAGCTCTATTTTGGTTTGTTCTAAGTTGGCAAAAAATAGGGTTAGCAGGGATACCTATAAAAAATGTACGCTTTAATTGGTTATTTGCAAAGTCATTTACAAACGCGCAATGCAAATTTTAATATTTGCAATTCGCACTGACAAGAAAACCATTTGGTGGACCACCCACTGATGAAGTTTAAGTATACATATCTATATGTATTTAAATTTTGCAGCTTAAAACTAAAATTTAGAGCAATTCTGGGGATGAGGATAAGAATAGTTATCGCATACATTATGTATAAGCCCGTCTCATTACAGTATATTATGTACAGACAAAAATTTCAACTTTCAAGTTTGTAAGTTTGCATTAAATTTATTGCTCGAAAATACGTTTCTTTTCATTGTCGGAGAAAACCAAAGCTAACCTAAAGAAACCGTTATATTATAAAGATTGTAGCTCTTCTGGGAATTTCAACTTTGCAACCGTTTTCTACTTTTTTAGATATATTAAGCGTATTTCGCCGAATGTTTTCAATGATTTTCGCAACGTTCTTTTTCGTTCTTGGGTCCCTTGTCAGGTCACCCGCTATTTCCCCCACTAAAACAAAATTTGCTTTTTATTCCCACCAAGTTCAACCCCCACTTGATATAGTACCAAAGTTGTAAGCTGGATATTCATTTGTGTTGTGAACTTTGGCAGTGACAACAGTGCAATCATGACTTGTAATTTTTACGATTACCAAAGCAGGGTACGTATAATTACTTAAATTATTTTGAACTATTGTAGTTATTAATCTTAACTGATTGCCTTTTATTTTGTTTTCTTAGTTTACTTGTCTCATGGTATTTAAATATTATTTAAATTATTTTTATTATTACACAATTGTTTCGAATTTTAGAATGTTTGGGCTAACTTCCAAGAGTTAGAGGCCGAATTTTTCCACTTTGGAGTGCAGCACCTCTATCCTAACATCGAAGAAGTCCGCCAAGATATATTCCAGATGCCTGAGTACTTCTCCCTGGCGCATTGCGTTGCGGAGGACCTCAGGATGGGGCGCGGTATAGCTGTAGACTTCCGGTAAAACGATAATTATAATTCTTTATCTTCATCATTATAACATCAACGTTTTAGGCTAAAATTCGGCAGAGTTGAAACTCTCAAAGGGCAACGGCAACGAACGGGAGGTGTTGCTGTGTTGCGGTTTTCTATGCGCAATATTTTTTACCTCATCACTAAAAAATATTCGCATGGTAAACCTACATACTACACACTTTTCTGTTCGTTGCTCCGATTGAGAGATATGGTCATATCCGAGCGCATCTCCCACTTGGCCATCCCGCTTATCGGATGCGGCCTAGACGGCCTTGAGTGGCCGAAAGTAAAGTTTATGATAAACTTTATATTTCGTTCTACCAATCTACACATTGTGGTGTGCAGCCTGTAACACCGTAAGTCGATTTTTAAATGTTTTCAATTTTAATTTAAATTCTTATTTCAGATTCGGCCATCTCATAAATGAGCAGACATTATGATGTTGTATCCAAGCTTCGAGGCTAGCTACGTAATTAATGCGTGGTCACGGCGACAAAACATTTTTATAATGTCTGCTTATTTATTTGTGCATTAGGCCTACTGGGGAAAGCACGTAAAAAAAAACGCGCCTAAAAAGCTGTACCTCTATGGTGGTGTGGAAATCAGCTGAACCTGTTTATTAATCTTTAACCATCTATTAGGAAATAAGTACGTCTCAACCGAGATATCGATGTGTAATTTTGGAAATTTGGGTGAGTTTCTACACTAATTAATGTGACATGTTATAAACTTCAGTTGCAGGTCGTTGACAAAGCAAAGAATGTTAAATGTTAAAAGAAGCCGGTCCGCCATTTTGTATATGTTCGGTAGAGATGTATGTGCAGCGGCTGAAATTTTATAATTCCCTATTATTAAAGTTCTTAAAAAAGATCATTTCACATTTGATTTTCATCCTCTAAAATATTGGCAGCATAAAATTCGTACTTTTATCCAGGATTTTGTACACAGGTGCAGATAGAGGCAATTGTCATAATTTTATGTAATTGTAGATTTGACTTTATTGTCTTTCGTGTTATTCAAGGTTAACTTGAGCAAGCTGCATTCGCTGCAGGATAACCAATCGACGAACACTAAGAAATAGAAGTAGCCAATAGAATGAGGGCAGATACGAAAATGCATTTCACGTATTGCTGGTTGTCTAGTCCGTCATGTTGTTAGTACATAATGTAAACTTCTTTATTATGTTTAAAGTTATTTTTCTTTATTATGTTTTAAAATTTCCCAATGTAACCTAGTGTATGCACAAAAGACCTTAGCAACAACTACTGCTGGTCTCACCGCCTAACAAAAGCGAAAAAATTGTTTAAACCCACAGGGCGAGATTACAACCCTCTGACAATTGATGGAGGCAAACTTGATATGGGAGATTTATCAGTGAATTTTTCTCTATTTTTTGGGTCTAATGCCATTGGGGTACATTTTCGACTTTTCACATTTTTAGAGGGTGAATATAAATGGGGCGAGATTACAACCCTCTGACGGCTGGTGGAGACAAACTTGATATGGGGGATTTATCAGTGAATTTTTCTCTATTTTTTGGGTCTAATGCCGTTGGGGTACATTTTCGACTTTTTACATTTTTAGAGGGTGAATATAAATGGGGCGAGATTACAACCCTCTGACGGCTGGTGGAGACAAACTTGATATGGGGGATTTATCAGTGAATTTTTCTCTATTTTTTGGGTCTAATGCCATTGGGGTACATTTTCGACTTTTCACATTTTTAGAGGGTGAATATAAATGGGGCGAGATTACAACCCTCTGACGGCTGGTGGAGACAAACTTGATATGGGAGATTTATCAGTGAATTTTTCTCTATTTTTTGGGTCTAATGCCGTTGGGGTACATTTTCGACTTTTCACATTTTTAGAGGGTGAATATAAATGGGGCGAGATTACAACCCTCTGACGGCTGGTGGAGACAATCTTGATATGGGAGATTTATCAGTGAATTTTTCTCTATTTTTTGGGTCTAATGCCGTTGGGGTACATTTTCGACTTTTCACATTTTTAGAGGGTGAATATAAATGGGGCGAGATTACAACCCTCTGACGGCTGGTGGAGACAAACTTGATATGGGAGATTTATCAGTGAATTTTTCTCTATTTTTTGGGTCTAATGCCATTGGGGTACATTTTCGACTTTTCACATTTTTAGAGGGTGAATATAAATGGGGCGAGATTACAACCCTCTGACGGCTGGTGGGGACAAACTTGATATGGGAGATTTATCAGTGAATTTTTCTCTATTTTTTGGGTCTAATGCCATTGGGGTACATTTTCGACTTTTCACATTTTTAGAGGGTGAATATAAATGGGGCGAGATTACAACCCTCTGACGGCTGGTGGAGACAAACTTGATATGGGAGATTTATCAGTGAATTTTTCTCTATTTTTTGGGTCTAATGCCATTGGGGTACATTTTCGACTTTTCACATTTTTAGAGGGTGAATATAAATGGGGCGAGATTACAACCCTCTGACGGCTGGTGGGGACAAACTTGATATGGGAGATTTATCAGTGAATTTTTCTCTATTTTTTGAGTCTAATGCCATTGGGGTACATTTTCGACTTTTCACATTTTTAGAGGGTGAATATAAATGGGGCGAGATTACAACCCTCTGACGGCTGGTGGAGACAAACTTGATATGGGGGATTTATCAGTGAATTTTTCTCTATTTTTTGGGTCTAATGCCATTGGGGTACATTTTCGACTTTTGACATTTTTAGAGGGTGAATATAAATGGGGCGAGATTACAACCCTCAGACGGCTGGTGGGGACAAACTTGATATGGGAGATTTATCAGTGAATTTTTCTCTATTTTTTGGGTCTAATGCCGTTGGGGTACATTTTCGACTTTTCACATTTTTAGAGGGTGAATATAAATGGGGCGAGATTACAACCCTCTGACGGCTGGTGGAGACAAACTTGATATGGGAGATTTATCAGTGAATTTTTCTCTATTTTTTGGGTCTAATGCCGTTGGGGTACATTTTCGACTTTTCACATTTTTAGAGGGTGAATATAAATGGGGCGAGATTACAACCCTCAGACGGCTGGTGGGGACAAACTTGATATGGGAGATTTATCAGTGAATTTTTCTCTATTTTTTGGGTCTAATGCCGTTGGGGTACATTTTCGACTTTTCACATTTTTAGAGGGTGAATATAAATGGGGCGAGATTACAACCCTCTGACGGCTGGTGGAGACAAACTTGATATGGGAGATTTATCAGTGAATTTTTCTCTATTTTTTGGGTCTAATGCTATTGGGGTACATTTTCGACTTTTCACATTTTTAGAGGGTGAATTAAAATGGGGCGAGATTACAACCCTCTGACGGCTGGTGGAGACAAACTTGATATGGGAGATTTATCAGTGAATTTTTCTCTATTTTTTGGGTCTAATGCCGTTGGGGTACATTTTCGATTTTTTACATTTTTACAGGGTGAATTTAAACGGGGCGAGATTACAACCCTCTGACGGCTGGTGGAGACAAACTTGATATGGGAGATTTATCAGTGAATTTTTCTCTATTTTTTGGGTCTAATGCTATTGGGGTACATTTTCGACTTTTCACATTTTTAGAGGGTGAATTAAAATGGGGCGAGATTACAACCCTCTGACGGCTGGTGGAGACAAACTTGATATGGGAGATTTATCAGTGAATTTTTCTCTATTTTTTGGGTCTAATGCCGTTGGGGTACATTTTCGATTTTTTACATTTTTACAGGGTGAATTTAAACGGGGCGAGATTACAACCCTCTGACGGCTGGTGGAGACAAACTTGATATGGGAGATTTATCAGTGAATTTTTCTCTATTTTTTGGGTCTAATGCCATTGGGGTACATTTTCGACTTTTCACATTTTTAGAGGGTGAATTAAAATGGGGCGAGATTACAACCCTCTGACGGCTGGTGGAGACAAACTTGATATGGGAGATTTATCAGTGAATTTTTCTCTATTTTTTGGGTCTAATGCCATTAGGGTACATTTTCGACTTTTCACATTTTTAGAGGGTGAATTAAAATGGGGCGAGATTACAACCCTCTGACGGCTGGTGGAGACAAACTTGATATGGGAGATTTATCAGTGAATTTTTCTCTATTTTTTGGGTCTAATGCTGTTGGGGTACATTTTCGACTTTTCACATTTTTAGAGGGTGAATATAAATGGGGCGAGATTACAACCCTCTGACGGCTGGTGGAGACAAACTTGATATGGGAGATTTATCAGTGAATTTTTCTCTATTTTTTGGGTCTAATGCCGTTGGGGTACATTTTCGACTTTTCACATTTTTAGAGGGTGAATATAAATGGGGCGAGATTACAACCCTCTGACGGCTGGTGGAGACAATCTTGATATGGGAGATTTATCAGTGAATTTTTCTCTATTTTTTGGGTCTAATGCCGTTGGGGTACATTTTCGACTTTTCACATTTTTAGAGGGTGAATATAAATGGGGCCAGATTACAACCCTCTGACGGCTGGTGGAGACAAACTTGATATGGGAGATTTATCAGTGAATTTTTCTCTATTTTTTGGGTCTAATGCCGTTGGGGTACATTTTCGACTTTTCACATTTTTAGAGGGTGAATATAAATGGGGCGAGATTACAACCCTCTGACGGCTGGTGGAGACAAACTTGATATGGGAGATTTATCAGTAAATTTTTCTCTATTTTTTGGGTCTAATGCCGTTGGGGTACATTTTCGACTTTTCACATTTTTAGAGGGTGAATATAAATGGGGCCAGATTACAACCCTCTGACGGCTGGTGGAGACAAACTTGATATGGGAGATTTATCAGTGAATTTTTCTCTATTTTTTGGGTCTAATGCCGTTGGGGTACATTTTCGACTTTTCACATTTTTAGAGGGTGAATATAAATGGGGCGAGATTACAACCCTCTGACGGCTGGTGGAGACAATCTTGATATGGGAGATTTATCAGTGAATTTTTCTCTATTTTTTGGGTCTAATGCCGTTGGGGTACATTTTCGACTTTTCACATTTTTAGAGGGTGAATATAAATGGGGCCAGATTACAACCCTCTGACGGCTGGTGGAGACAAACTTGATATGGGAGATTTATCAGTGAATTTTTCTCTATTTTTTGGGTCTAATGCCGTTGGGGTACATTTTCGACTTTTCACATTTTTAGAGGGTGAATATAAATGGGGCGAGATTACAACCCTCTGACGGCTGGTGGAGACAAACTTGATATGGGAGATTTATCAGTGAATTTTTCTCTATTTTTTGGGTCTAATGCCGTTGGGGTACATTTTCGACTTTTCACATTTTTAGAGGGTGAATATAAATGGGGCGAGATTACAACCCTCTGACGGCTGGTGGAGACAAACTTGATATGGGAGATTTATCAGTGAATTTTTCTCTATTTTTTGGGTCTAATGCCGTTGGGGTACATTTTCGACTTTTCACATTTTTAGAGGGTGAATATAAATGGGGCGAGATTACAACCCTCTGACGGCTGGTGGAGACAATCTTGATATGGGAGATTTATCAGTGAATTTTTCTCTATTTTTTGGGTCTAATGCCGTTGGGGTACATTTTCGACTTTTCACATTTTTAGAGGGTGAATATAAATGGGGCGAGATTACAACCCTCTGACGGCTGGTGGAGACAAACTTGATATGGGAGATTTATCAGTGAATTTTTCTCTATTTTTTGGGTCTAATGCCATTGGGGTACATTTTCGACTTTTCACATTTTTAGAGGGTGAATATAAATGGGGCGAGATTACAACCCTCTGACGGCTGGTGGGGACAAACTTGATATGGGAGATTTATCAGTGAATTTTTCTCTATTTTTTGGGTCTAATGCCATTGGGGTACATTTTCGACTTTTCACATTTTTAGAGGGTGAATATAAATGGGGCGAGATTACAACCCTCTGACGGCTGGTGGAGACAAACTTGATATGGGAGATTTATCAGTGAATTTTTCTCTATTTTTTGGGTCTAATGCCATTGGGGTACATTTTCGACTTTTCACATTTTTAGAGGGTGAATATAAATGGGGCGAGATTACAACCCTCTGACGGCTGGTGGGGACAAACTTGATATGGGAGATTTATCAGTGAATTTTTCTCTATTTTTTGAGTCTAATGCCATTGGGGTACATTTTCGACTTTTCACATTTTTAGAGGGTGAATATAAATGGGGCGAGATTACAACCCTCTGACGGCTGGTGGAGACAAACTTGATATGGGGGATTTATCAGTGAATTTTTCTCTATTTTTTGGGTCTAATGCCATTGGGGTACATTTTCGACTTTTGACATTTTTAGAGGGTGAATATAAATGGGGCGAGATTACAACCCTCAGACGGCTGGTGGGGACAAACTTGATATGGGAGATTTATCAGTGAATTTTTCTCTATTTTTTGGGTCTAATGCCGTTGGGGTACATTTTCGACTTTTCACATTTTTAGAGGGTGAATATAAATGGGGCGAGATTACAACCCTCTGACGGCTGGTGGAGACAAACTTGATATGGGAGATTTATCAGTGAATTTTTCTCTATTTTTTGGGTCTAATGCCGTTGGGGTACATTTTCGACTTTTCACATTTTTAGAGGGTGAATATAAATGGGGCGAGATTACAACCCTCAGACGGCTGGTGGGGACAAACTTGATATGGGAGATTTATCAGTGAATTTTTCTCTATTTTTTGGGTCTAATGCCGTTGGGGTACATTTTCGACTTTTCACATTTTTAGAGGGTGAATATAAATGGGGCGAGATTACAACCCTCTGACGGCTGGTGGAGACAAACTTGATATGGGAGATTTATCAGTGAATTTTTCTCTATTTTTTGGGTCTAATGCTATTGGGGTACATTTTCGACTTTTCACATTTTTAGAGGGTGAATTAAAATGGGGCGAGATTACAACCCTCTGACGGCTGGTGGAGACAAACTTGATATGGGAGATTTATCAGTGAATTTTTCTCTATTTTTTGGGTCTAATGCCGTTGGGGTACATTTTCGATTTTTTACATTTTTACAGGGTGAATTTAAACGGGGCGAGATTACAACCCTCTGACGGCTGGTGGAGACAAACTTGATATGGGAGATTTATCAGTGAATTTTTCTCTATTTTTTGGGTCTAATGCTATTGGGGTACATTTTCGACTTTTCACATTTTTAGAGGGTGAATTAAAATGGGGCGAGATTACAACCCTCTGACGGCTGGTGGAGACAAACTTGATATGGGAGATTTATCAGTGAATTTTTCTCTATTTTTTGGGTCTAATGCCGTTGGGGTACATTTTCGATTTTTTACATTTTTACAGGGTGAATTTAAACGGGGCGAGATTACAACCCTCTGACGGCTGGTGGAGACAAACTTGATATGGGAGATTTATCAGTGAATTTTTCTCTATTTTTTGGGTCTAATGCCATTGGGGTACATTTTCGACTTTTCACATTTTTAGAGGGTGAATTAAAATGGGGCGAGATTACAACCCTCTGACGGCTGGTGGAGACAAACTTGATATGGGAGATTTATCAGTGAATTTTTCTCTATTTTTTGGGTCTAATGCCATTGGGGTACATTTTCGACTTTTCACATTTTTAGAGGGTGAATATAAATGGGGCGAGATTACAACCCTCTGACGGCTGGTGGAGACAATCTTGATATGGGAGATTTATCAGTGAATTTTTCTCTATTTTTTGGGTCTAATGCCGTTGGGGTACATTTTCGACTTTTCACATTTTTAGAGGGTGAATATAAATGGGGCGAGATTACAACCCTCTGACGGCTGGTGGAGACAAACTTGATATGGGGGATTTATCAGTGAATTTTTCTCTATTTTTTGGGATCACTGCGACCGGGGTAGATGCTGGATTTTTACGATAACGGTGATGAAAAAGGCGGCAGCACAACCCCCTTTGATTATCCCTTTTCTGTATATTTTACACCAAAGTATTGATTGTTACAATGGGAGGTTATTATTCCAAAGTCAAATTGCCATAAATTTGAAAGAAAAGTAGCGAAATCATGAAAATACCCACGAAATTCCAGAATTTGTCTGGTCTACTGTAAAAAAAGCCGAGTGCTCGTTGTGTTGCCTATGTTACGGCGCAACCAAAAAGCCAATCCCAAGCTAACTTCAACGACATTTGCAATTAATATTCCTGAGGAGCTAAATACAAACGATGGTATCTACAGATACTATTTCATTGTATCGACGTTTCCGTTTTCTTTGGCGTTTCCGGAGGGCAACGTATTCAATGATTGGAATCAACGCGAATTTATTTGGCAAAAATTTCAACATTTGCAAGTACATTCGCATTGGTATTTTCCTTCAGCAGTCTTCCGGGCGGTTTCCGGGGTGCATTTGCAGTCGCAGGTGCAGTTGGCGGAGGACGTGCGCTCGCATTTGCAGATGCACTCGCAGTCGAATTGGCCCTCTGGCGTCTGAAGGGTGCACATTTTGGTGAAGGTTTCGGTCGAGCCTTCGGAGGAACCTGAGAAAAATGTTATTATTAAGGGAATTTTTAGGGGGTTTTTACTACTTTTGCAGCACGTTTGGCTTGACATTGTGAAAGCGGTGAATAACGCGTGTGGGTTAGATAAAGCGCTTTCTTGTCACTAGGAAGTAGAGGAAAGAATGGATAATGTGTTGCCTAGATTCATTTTTATAAGCAGCCCACGGCACCGAGTGCAGATGGTGGAGTTTCGTGTCGCGTGCAAGGTCTACAAAAATCTATGGATTTATCTTATCACAATAATTATTTATAATATGGATATCTAATAAAAATGCAAACTCTAAATAATCTTTTCTTCGAATTTTAAAATTAATGTGACGACTTGTTAGATCCGGTGCCTCCAATTAAGTAATCCGAATTGTTAATCGCTAATTGTTAAATTCAGGAGTTTCATTAAAATGCTCAACGACTCATTTCCTGTGACTAATGTAAGACGGTCTGCGAATTTTTTTCATGAGGAATAAAAAATGGGTTGTTTGGTATTTTCCAGGTAGATTTCAATCATCGATTGAGTATGTTGGAAGAGCGGAAAATGCGCATAAAGTGGAAATATGACCATATGTATTTGAAATTATTGGAAAATATGCAAAGATATGTAAGTGTGTCAGTAGATTCGTGGTAACTTTCAAACTTCCTTGGGTTTCTCAGTCTTTTCTTTGGATTCTTTGAATCTCTTACCCAGTTTAACATTTTTGCTTGATTGTTATTAAAAAAAATACTTACGAATAGATTGTTAGAATTTATAAAAAAATTGAATTCTGCATTTTGCAAAAACTTGGATTCTTTTTTATGAAATCGCCGGCTTAAGTTGTTGAGTTGCTAAGTCTATTTTGGGCTAATATGCAATTTCGATTTTATAAAAAGGACAACAAAAAAATTATTATTTCAGAATTTATAATTTTATTTTCAATTACCAAATTTAAAAGTGATTACAATTTATATATCTCCGACAAAAAAATTCAAAAAGGAATCCACAACTTAACGACTTAAATTTTTCGTTTGTTTAGATTTTTTATATTCTTCGGGTGCTTTAGGTTCTTTGTACACTTTTTTCCAGAATTATTTGGAATACCACAATTTTTGAAGTTTGCTAAATGATTGAACCTTCTTTAGATTCTCTCTTTATTATTTCGAAAGCTTCTTTAAATTCTTTTTGAGCTTTTTTTTACATATTCCTTAAATACTTCTTTAGATTCCTATTTTAATTATCTTCAAATTCTTTGATTTCATTTATAAATATATTTTTTCTAGATTATATTTCGATTCTTTCTCCACTTTCTTTAGATTCTTTAAATATTCTCTCGTTTATTTTTACCACTTCAATTTATTATTTAGATTTACTTGTTTGAGCATTTAGTTTGTTTCTTTCTTTGATTCGATTTTCTCTACATAAAGATTCTCCAGTTTCAATAGATTTATTTTATTAAAATATAAACATTTTCTCTAAAAATTTGTTTATATTTTTTTTTCTCTTTACATTTTCCCTGTACACTTAAATTTTTTTTAATGCTTTTTCGATTTTTTGTACTTATGATCTTTACATTTCATCTCTATTCTTTCTAAAATCTTCCGAGTTTATTACATATTTTTTATTCCTTCGTGTCTTTAAAATCAATCATTCAAATGAGATAAAATTTAGGCAAAATTTAACTCGATTTACTGTTTTGCCTCTATCGCTTTTAATTTTTTTATTCTGAGAATTCTTGCATTTGTCTCAGATTTTGAAGACATCACCACGATTTTGTTTAAATTTTCTAAACTTTCCGTAGATTTTCTAAATTTTCTATAGATACATTTTTTTCGATTTATACCTTATTACTTTCTTTACTTTCGAGAAAACGAGCAGGAAAATCTACAAATGAAACTATAAATCTCAAATATTTGTGTCAGCGGAAAATATGTAATTTTAAGGCGCCTTTCAGAAATTGGGCCCCCGGACGCAAGCGTTTCTTTTTTCACTTTTTTTATGTTTCGAATGTTTGCACTTTTTTACATTCACACTTAAGAATTTCAAAGTTTTACATCTATTTTTGAAGATGCTTCGAAGAAGTTTCTCTGATATTTAAGACCGCCTTGAACTGTGAAATTAAATTTCTCTTCTACAAGTAGATAAAAAAGCGTATTTTGGGTTGTCTATATTAATTAATTAATGTCATTAATACCAATTTTTAAATTTAATTTTTACATTAACTAGGTTATGAGTGTATATTGCAAGTATTAAACCTTTTTGTTTTCAAAATAAAAATCATTACACAGCTCAAGTACGATTTATTCAAAATTAGTGTAAAAAGCACGAATTTTTGTGAGTGTAAAAATTCGCATTAAAAATAGGCGGTCCAAACCAATTATGATTTGGATAGATTTCCATCTTTTTTTTTAATTTCTGTTTTTTCTGTTATATTTTGAATCTTTATGACCATAATTACGTCAATAATTTAAATAAACCTTAAAAAAACCAGCCATTTTTTATATTTTTTTGAAGTGAAGTTTTTGAGGTGAAGATATTGTTTGGCACTTCTTTTTAGATCACAAAACACCAACTTTCAAAAAAGGTACTCAAAATTAATTTGAATTTGTCGCGCAATGTTAGTGTTATTGAAAAGGGAAAAACACATAGTTTACAGTTTTTCATCGTAAATAACTCAGAAGTGAAAAGGAAATTTATACATATATTTACCAACGAGTTAGTTACAAAACTTTGCCGACGAACGTATTTTGAGAAAAATAAGAAAAAGGAAAATGTATTTTCTGGCATTTAATAGAAGTTGAAAGTGCAGAAACCCATAAAAAATCGTTTATTACTGTGGTTTTTTAATGAACGATTTGCGAGCAAAAATCGTGCGTTAATGACCCCCATTACTGAACTTTAGACGGAAATGTGAATAAACCGTGTTGAAGTAGTATCACTGCTTATAAGTACACAAAAACACAAAATTCTATTATTTTTTAGATTTTTTTTATTTGATTGATGATTCTGCAGATTCGGAAATTGCGTATAGGAAATCTCTTTTTAATTTTTTTCTCTATTCCGCGTTTTTGTGTCTCGATTGCTAATAAAATTAGTTAACGAGTCGTGTCATTCACAAACGCTCGTGTGCTAAATGAGAGTACCGTGTGCAACTTTATATTTTTGTTTTGATGATTTCATTCACGTAAGCGAGACGAGCATTATTAAGTGATAACAACTTGTTTGTCATGAAGCAAATAAATTGAGTTTTATTGCCAAATAAATAAAACTGATCGCTAAACATTCGCAGTGGCAAATTTTTATAACTATTATGAATGTTGAGGAAACATTTTACTTTTAATTTATTAAATGTTCACATATTTTCCTCTTTTATTTATTTTCGTTGTATAGAAATAGTAACGGTGAGAGACATACCAATCGATGTAATGCGTGTAAGAAAAGTAAGAAAAAATATGCGTAGGCAACAAACACGGCAACACATAATCAGTTTGAAGCTAACGGTGATGAGCAGTTTTTTCAAGAATTGCTAAATGATGAACTGCGGTTGGTCTTCAATCCCCCTTTTTGTGCCATCATTCTTATATTATCCAATTTAAAATTAGTTAGAACGGACGAATCTAATTAAGTTAATTCCAGGTGACAAAAAATGTTTTATTGCGGCATTAAATTGAAACCCCAAATTAATTTCGAAATTTAAGTTTCATTCATCACACATTTATTACTCTCAAACCTTCTGGAATATTTTCTTTAAGATAAGACTAGCAAATTAACTCACGTCACAACGCCATTTGTTTATATAAAACCGCCCAAAAACTTGCGGTGAAGACAAAATGAGTGCCTCTGAAGATGACATTGCTGCAGGTAAAATCCTCTCTTGTTTTAGTTTCGTTTTGACTTTATTTTTCTAGAAGCGGGACGTTTGTCAGTTAGTGAGAAAAAAGGAAGTGTTGCAGAAAGCGACGCTTCTTCTGCATCATCGAAATGCTGTTGGATGAAAAGCCAAGCGTGTCACCCGTACGGTTTTTATCCTGTCTTCTTCCCTGCTTTCTGTATGCCACCGAACTGTTCTCACTGCACGCCATGTAAACCTGTAACTCCGGAGTGTCCTTTCTGTGCTAAGAAAAAGGAGGAGGAATCTGAAGAGAAGTCCTGCGAGTGTTGCCAGGCGGGGAAATGTGAATGTTGCAAGAGCGGGAAAGAGTGTGGGGAGGAGAAAGAGAGTAGCAGCGAGGAGGAGGAGGAAGAAGAAGAAGAAGAAGAAGAAGAGGAGGAGGAAGAGGAGGAAGAAGAAGAGGAAGAAGAAAAAGAGGAAGAAAAACCGGAAGAACCCGAACCAGAGCCAGAAAAAGAGGAAGAAGAAGTGAAGCCCGAACCCGAGAAGAAAAAGAAGAAAAAGAAAAAGAAAGAGTAAATTCTCATACCAACTACTTAGTTCTCCATCGTAATTTGACTTGTTTTAGAAACGATGGTGGCGTTTCTGTAGCAAAATTGATTCACCAGTTTTCTAAGGACGTGTGATAATGATAAGAGTTGCTTCACACATCTGCAGAAAGTAGTCAGATTTAACACGTTGTAAACAATCTTGTTTATTGCGTTGCATAACTTATTTATGAGAGTCAGGAGAATGTCAATAAAAGTACACAAATAAATCATTGGGGAATTTTATTCATTCGCGCTGCTTTTTTTACAGCACGATCCAGCATTGTCACTCGCTCCACCTTCTTTCTTACAACAAGGCGCGTTGGTTTTATTCTTACCGCAGCCACATTTCTTCTCAGCTCCTTCGGGTTTTGAATCCTCGGACTTCGGATCTAAAAGAAGAAAGTTAAGAACAGGCAAGGGGGATTTTTAGGGTACTTTTGCTGCAGGAGTCACCTGGGGGGTCCATGCTTGCTGCTTCGTCACACTGAGCAGACGACACAAATTAACTGTTTAAATTAGATTAGATAAGAGAATTGGGGCTGAATATCGAATTATTGACTTCGATACTTGAATTTGATTGATCTATTGAAGGGATCTGACTCGATTCTTAGTCAAATATTGGGTCATTAGTATAGGCAACCAGTAAAACCCCGCGTTATTGCTTGTCGCAGCCTCAACTTCTTTGGTGGTGAAAACAACCCCTCATAAAAAACATATATTTACGATCAAATGACTAACAATTTTCCAACATAAACACGTGAAATTGTCGATAAAACTATTAGGTACAAAATATTTGGTATTAAATTAATTAGTACTTAGAACATGTCGAATTTCTACACTAAGGTATCTAACAACTCTTTGGTATGCGAATAATAAGAATTACAACTATTTTCGGCGCTGTGCCTCTGCCTCTTCGTGCTGCACATCAACGCCTGCAACATCTCATACTCTTGGTCCTCATTAGCTAAATCTTTGTGTAAATTCTCCAGGTGGTGCCGCCTGTTCATGAGCATCTCCATCGTCTCTTCGAGCACCACCTCGTTGTGCTGCATCTCGCACGCGCTCTTCGTCATTTCCGTCCTCAGGTTCGTCAACGCTTTCGCTAGATCTTCCGTGCTGCTTTTGTGCTTGTCGTACTTCCGAAGATTGGCGTCTAACCTGACTAAACTTTCTTCTTCTCGGAGAAGACGTTTGTTGAGTTTGGAAATTGACTCGAATAGCTCTAGTTGTTCTCTCATAGTCGCTTCGCTGACTGTAGAACTCGTGTCGTCGTCTTTGAGGTCTTTACTGAACTCCTCGGAGGACGGCGAAAATCGCTCGAAAGAGGTCTAGAAAAACACAGTTAACACGAAGAATGAGAGGATTTAGAAGTACCTCTGTGGATCTCGAAGGTTTATTGGACTGCTCGCTGTCCCCCTCGGTCATAACTCCACTGTCGCTGTTCTTGTCGGCGCAGAGATTCGCCTGGCTTTCGGGGTCCACAGCTTCAGAGAGCCCCTTCAAGTACGTTTCCAGGAGGTAATTACTCCCGTGTTTCCGCACTCGGGCTTTGTGCGTCTTGTCTTCCAAATACCCGATTTGGTGCTCGCTGTGTCTGCAAAACACACGACTCATGAAGGAAAGGAAATGCAATTTTCCGCTTGGGTTCATCAATTAGGTTCTCACCTCAGTTTCTTCAGTTGTCGCCTAATCACTTCGCCTTGCGCTAAAACTAGTTTAAGTAATTCTTCCGTGCTTGACGGCTGCTTTTCATTTTGTAAAGCATGCAGTCTCTTCGGATGGATAGTCTTCCAGGCGCTGCGATCCGACCATGTGCTGGCGTCCGATCGACAACGCGTTCTTCGGCTCGGTGGTCTGTCGTACTTGATCCTCCTGAGCGAGATCTTCACCTGCGAACAATGTAAGATTGATTTGACGCGTTTAAGTGGGGCTTACTTCAGGTTGAGCGGTTCCCCAGGCGTTCCAGATGTCCAGGATGGCGGATTGGTGGTCCAGGGGCTGCTCCACGCCGCGCCACCGCTCGGTGATGTGGTACAAGTCGGGGGAGCCCACGTGCCGCCCCTGAGGAATCAAATTAAGACATGGGGATGTTGCGATGTTGAAGGCATCTTACCCGCGTTTCCTCGTCCTGCAGCAGCACCTGGATGACGTCGTTGCAGGTGGTGTCGGCGGTGACGCCAGAGACCCAGCGTTGCTCGCCTCGCACCCAGATGGGCACTTCTTCGTCGCTGCTGGCGCTGTCGTCCGAGTCGTCCAACACTTGTCTTTTCGCGTCTTCCAGCCACATCATGGTATCTGGAAGAATTGAGTTAGTGAACTGGTTTGCTTAAACTGGGCTAATGAAGCGTGGCGGATTTTTATTGTTTTCCGACAAATGGTGGGAACTTGGTTGATAGAGCCGGCGAGCACGTAACGTCTCGCCGGAAACACGTAAAGCTCCTCCTCTTCTCCGCCGCCATCGTTTAACCACTGATTCATGAACACTTAGCTCGGTAGCGCACCTTCATAGAAATTTCTGACACGCTCGGTGATTTGTGGAAAAGGTGTTTTATGGACTTGTTGATTGATTTTTATTTGAACAAATTGTTTTATTTCCCACAGAGGGTTTTTCTCGGGTAATTAAACGGACAAATTGCCCCAGTTTTTGTCTCTCAGCTCACCGATTCCGGGTCAGAATTTGATCGGAAATATTTTTTACTGCCGCAATCGAAGAATAAACTTATTTCAAATCAATTTGTGAGAACAGACCGTGACGAGGATTGAATTCTCTTTAAATATTCCGTTTAAGAAACAGACAGTACCACACCGAGCCTGTCTGCAATGGTAATCGAGTCGCTGGCGCCTTTCTTGACTAGCAATTTATTCAGAACATAAAATTTAAGGTTTCGATATTTTATAGCAATCTCAGTTTTGATTGCTCCATTAATTGCCGCTCTATTAAGTAAATTGGTATTTTTTGAGTAATTTTTTTTTTAAATCACTCGGTATACAGGTGAGAGGCTGTGGACTTTTGATGACAAGTATATTTCCCGTTATCGCGGTATTAACTTGTTAACTTGTTTCAAGATTTTAATCTAGAAGCTACAAACAGAACAAACAAATTCCTGACATGTTGTGACGACGTTTCCTCAACCAATAATTGCACAATTAATTATTTTCCTCCAGGTCTGTGAAAATCACACGGAGATTCTTAAATAAAAACTTCGTGTGTCGTAAAAAAACAATGAAAATTGTTGCTAGAATACATGGAAATTCTTTATTATTATTAAGAAACAGTTTGGAGGAGCAGTTTCAGATTCCCAGCTTCAGGTGGTCATATTTCGAGGTTTCAGGCTCTGATTTCTAAGGTCCTCGGGTTTTCAAGTTCTCAAGCCCTTTGATCATTCCTTTTTCCAGTTTAATTTCGAAATTATTAGAATCTGGAAATTCCTTAAATTATCTCATTCGTAAATGTTAAAATTTAGAGAAATTTTGTGGATTTTAATGATTTTTAGGATTTACGGGTTTTGATCTCTTCATTATTTACAAAAAAATGTGAAATTTTAACTTCACATGAGGAAATTAAGAAAGATCGAAAGAGAAAGTAGCAATTTTGTTCCGAACTTTTTATTTAGTTCTGTAAGTTGGACACTTTTTGACTCAAAGATTTTAAATTCTTAGAGTTTGCGGGTTTTGATCTATTTATTATCCCCAGAAAATCGCAAAATTGAAACTTCTCAGGAAGAATTTTTTCCAGGATCAGAGAAAATGTGACAATTTTTGTACGGTGGTTTCTATTTAGTCCTGTAAATTGGACACTTTTTAAGTCTTAGATTCTGAATTTTCAGAATTTACTTGTTTCGATTTGTTTATTATCCTCAGAAAATTGCAAAAAACTGCACAGCAATAAATAAAAAAAAAATTCTTCCAGGATGAAAAAGATTTTTGTACCAAACTTTCTGTTTAGTCCTGTAAATTAGACAATTTTCGGATTAAAGCTTCGAAATTTTCAAGATTCACTAGTTTTGACTTCTACATATGTAATTATATCAAAAAATTCAAAAAATTGAAAAAATTACCAAAAAATGCCAAAAACTTATACAACCAAAAGAATCAAAAGTGCAAAGAATTCAAAGGTGAAGAATTCAAAGGATCATAGAAGCTTAAACAATTGAAAGAACCGGAAGAATACCAAAGATTATAAAAAATTAAACTCCAGGCGGTGACTAAAACAGCGCGGCTAACTAAAATGCCTCTTTAGTCACGGCGTTGAAGATTATTTTTTATTCTTTTGCACTTATTATTTGTTGCAGAGGCTCATTTTCCAAAAAAATTCACGCTGAATCTAAAACTGCCCTCTTCCCGTCCGTCCACAAATAACTGAATTAAAAGAGTTTGAAATTTTTGGGAGCCAAAATTTTCAAGCTTGAAAATTCGATCAATATTTCGCTTATTTACGCAGAATTTCTGTTGGTAGGTACTCATTTTACGCAGAATTTCACGCAGATTCCAAAACTGCCCTCATTTTTTCTGTACGTCAACAAATAACTGAATTAGAAGCGTTTGAAATATCGGGTAGTCGCCAGAAAACCAGAATTCTGAGGCTTAAAAATTCGGTTGATTTTCGGTTAATTACGCAGAAAACTCAAAGTATTATTACTCATTTTACATGGAATCCAAAAACGTGCGACGTTTAACTGTAGATCCATTAATAACTGAGTGAGAAGCGATTAAAGTTTCGGTTATTAAATTTTGAGTTCCAAAATTTTCAAAACTCAATATCACCATAACAACGACAGAAAGAAATTCAAAGAATTGCAAAACAACATAAACACATTACGTACTATACTTTTTCTACGACCTTGAGTTTTGATTAAAGATTTATTTATTTTAAATTAAGCAAAAAATATTTTTCCTTTGTCATTTTTTTGTAAAATGAAAAATAACGTTTTATTTTCTCTTGTGAACTCAATCCGGGGACATACTGTATATTAGACACACAAAATAACTAAACTATACCTGCACATGAAAAAAAAAAGAAAAATCAGAATAAGGGAGAAAGTAACATTTTTTTCACAAAGTTTTTTATTTAGTTCTGTAAATTGGACAGTTTTCAAATTAAACAGTCACAGTTTTCGGAATAAGTAATACTTCCATCTCTTATTTAAACACACTAAATTGTAAAATTGTAATTGCACAGGATGAAATTTTAAAAATAAAGTAATTAACCACTTTTATACAATTTTTTTTATTTAGTCATGGAAGTTAGACAATTTTTGAAGAGTTGAAATTTTCAGTATTTACGAGTACGTATTTTCCTACGACAATTTAAAAAAAGGCGTCAAAGAACGCATCTCAACAAAAAAACCGAATTAAAATTAGAGATTCCGCTGCATATATTAGCACAGTTTTTTCAACTAGTCGGAATGCTTGGATGCATATTCCGATCATCTGATGAAATTAGATTTTTTTGGCCATAAAATCCAACGATGCCATTAATTGTCCACTGCTTCTAATGATCAAGACATATGAAAACGGAATCGACAAAAATAATGACTTTATCATCTTCGTCAAAGCAGCATTCCGACGATTCCGGGTTCAGATTTCACTAGTTGATTGTTGAAAGTCGTTTTACATATTAATAATATTTCCATTATTACAAAATTAGCAAAAAGAGCCTTTCTATGCTAAACACGTCTAACACAATGCAATTACCGGCAATGTTACCAAAGCCTTGTATTGTGGTTAATTAGTATTTTCTATTTTCCCAATGTCGTGTTTTTTTACAAGGAATAATAATTAAAATTCCAACAATACACGTACGGATTCTTCACTTTTCCATTAAAAGAACGCATCAATCGGAGACTCCTTTTAATAGTCCTCAGGAAACTGTCAACACAGTCAACTGGACAAATCAATAATATTGAAATGTGAGCTTTTCCTCGCAATAATGAAGCGATTAATCATAAAATTGCGTAAACAAGACCGACTAAACAAGCAAAATGCCAACGCAACTAGAGTAATTGCCATATTTTCCAATTTTTCACACAATTTCAATATGACAGCAATTTAGTTTTAATTAGCAGTGACATACCTTGATCAATTAATTTACATGAAAAACACTTTCCACTGTAATTATATCAGACAGTTTAACAATAATTAACAAGGAAGAACGTAAATATCCCGCGATTTACGAGCTGAGGTGTTAACATTGCACTTCTTGCGCAAGTTTTGGTCGCCGTTCAATCAATCGGCCTCTGTTAATTAGTGGCGATTTTTTGCGACATCGCGACGATAAATAATTTATGGTTTTCCACACTCGTCAAGTTTATTTGCCTCGGTCGAGCGTCAAAGCGATTTTGTTATATCGAGAATTGTGAGGAAACCAAAACGAATTTTGAAGCACAGGTGGTCCACGAAATAAAGTAGTTCAACGGTAGTCTGTAATCACAGCTTCAAAAATCAAAACAAATAAAACCAAACCAGTAATTTGAGGAGATTATAGAAGCTAGGCTTTTGTGGCGTGCATTTCGGTCTACCGACGAGATGATTAGTAGGTTAGTCTGGGAGGCAGCGGCGGGGCAGGATGTCGAAATTTAAGGATTTGTGAAGAGTAGCTAAAATGTCTCAATGCGCTCGATCGAGAATAAACAATTTAAGCGAGAGCTGGAAGCAATCAAGTGCAACCAGCGTCGTAATCAGTATAATACGCAGCCAATGACCGTGAAATTTTACCACGCTATAAAAGAAAGATAAAGCTTTAAGACGCCACGAGACGCAGGAACCCCAATCGTCCCGCCACTGCTCAAATTGTATTTTTTTGAGGGCGTGCACCGTGTAAATGCGATTTTAATTTAATATTATTAACAGGTCGAAGTGGCTTTTCCAGTACGGCAGCGACTGCTTCACGCTTCTTCATTTAAAATGTGCATTTTAAGAGTACCAGGTCTATAATATGTCGCTTAGAACTTGTCACACGCTGGCGATGATTTCCTGAAGTATTAAAGCAGTGCTTCGATCGTATTTTTACTCGGTTTTCAACGTGTTTCATTAAAACCTTTTAATGTTGCTGAAAAATGTCAACGTACTGTTGTAAAAGCATTTCATAGTTCGTCGCGCATAATAAACAACATTATCGAAGTTATCTCACTTCCTACAGTGCAACGAAAGCCTGTCAAGTCGACACTAAAACCAACAAACGCCTGTTAACTATCATTTAGATTTTTTCCGTGACGCGCCAATGTGGAATTTACAAAAAATACGAGTATTACGGAGAAGATGTAAATTACAAAATGAAACGGTGTCTGACACCGACCAATAAAAAATTTGTAGCAATTGCTGGTTTCGATGTTAACAACTTTGTCCAGTTTCCAAGCGGTTTTGTTGTCACCGGTTTAAATACGTCCTAAAAAATCGAAATTTTTACGATATGAAAAAACTTCGTTCTCTTGCTAACGATATTGAATAGGAAATTTTGTTCCCACGTCAGGTTACACAAGCGTTTTAATTCATAACTGTAAAAAATTCAAGAGTTAAATTTGAGTTAAATTTTACAATTTTTGGATTCTCGAAATGTTGTTTATTTAATTTTCCTTCGTTCTTCTACAGTTTTCTCTGTTCTCTTGGTGGTACAGATTTTCCAAATTCTTTTTATTCAGATAATTTATATAATTCAGATCCATGAAATCCTTCGTGTTCTACACACAGTTCAAATACTTAAGATAAACTAGTTTCTTCAGTTAAATCAAATCTTTCAGATCCATGAGATCCTTTAGCTTCTTCAGATCCTTCAGCTGGTTCAGACGCTTCATAACCTTCAGATCCATCAACTTCTTTGTAATGTTGCAATCTTCTGGGAATAATAAAGAGATCAAAACTCAGAAATCCCGAAAATTTAGAATCTCTAAGTAGAAAAGTGTCCAACTTACAGGTGTAAATAGAAAATTTGGTATAAAAATTGCAACATTTTTCTGATTCTAGAAGAAAAAATTTTAAAATTTCTTCCTGTGGAGTTAAAATTTTAAAATTTTCTGGAAATAATAAAGAGATCAAAACTCGTAAATTCTGAAAATTTAGAATTTCTAACTAGAAAAGTGTCCAACTTACAGGTGTAAATAGAAAATTTGGTATAAAAATTGCAACATTTTCTCTGATTCTGCAAGAAAAAAAATTTAAATTTCTTCCTGTGAAGTTACAATTTTAAAATTTTCTGGAAATAATAAAGAGATCAAAACTCGTAAATCATGTAAATTTAGAATTACTAACTAGAAAAGTGTCCAACTTACAGGTGTAAATAGAAAATTTGGTATAAAAATTGCAACATTTTTTCTGATTCTGGAAGAAAAAATTTTAAAATTTCTTCCTGTGGAGTTAAAATTTTAAAATTTTCTGGAAATAATAAAGAGATCAAAACTCGTAAATTCTGAAAATTTAGAATTTCTAACTAGAAAAGTGTCCAACTTACAGGTGTAAATAGAAAATTTGGTATAAAAATTGCAACATTTTCTCTGATTTTGCAAGAAAAAAAATTTAAATTTCTTCCTGTGAAGTTACAATTTTAAAATTTTCTGGAAATAATAAAGAGATCAAAACTCGTAAATTCTGAAAATTTAGAATTTCTAACTAGAAAAGTGTCCAACTTACAGGTGTAAATAGAAAATTTGGTATAAAATTTGCAAACATTTTTTCTGATTCTGGAAGAAAAAATTTTAAAATTTCTTCCTGTGAAGTTAAAATTTTAAAATTTTCTGGAAATAATAAAGAGATCAAAACTCGTAAATCCTGTAAATTTAGAATCTCTAAGTAGAAAAGTGTCCAACTTACAGGTGTAAATAGAAAATTTGGTATAAAAATTGCAACATTTTGTCTGATCCTGGAAGAAAATTTTCTGGAGATAATAAAGAGATCAAAACCCGTAAATCCTGAAAATTGAGGATATCAGAGTCGAAAAGTGTCCAACTTTCAGGACTAAATAGAAAGTTTGGTACAAAATCTTAGTGATCCTGAAAGAAAAATTTTTAAAATCTCTTCCTGTGAAATTACAATTTTGCAATTTTCGAGAAATAATAAAGAGATCAAAGCTCGAAAATTCTGAAAAATTTGTTTATTTAACCTGAAAATTGTCCAATTTAGAGGATTAGAGATATAGTCTTGTTAAAAAATTGCCAATTTTTCAATAATCCTGGAAAGCTTAAATTTCTTCCTGTGAAGTTACAATTTTAAAATTTTCAGGAAATGATAAAGAAAATAAAACTCGTAAATCCTGAAAATTTAGAATCTTTAAGTAGAAAAGTGTCCAACTCACAGGTGTAAATATAAAATTTGGTATAAAAATTGCAACATTTTCTCTGATTCTGCAAGAAAAAAAATTTAAATTTCTTCCTGTGAAGTTACAATTTTAAAATTTTCTGGAAATAATAAAGAGATCAAAACTCGTAAATTCTGAAAATTTAGAATTTCTAACTAGAAAAGTGTCCAACTTACAGGTGTAAATAGAAAATTTGGTATAAAAATTGCAAACATTTTTTCTGATTCTGGAAGAAAAAATTTTAAAATTTCTTCCTGTGAAGTTAAAATTTTAAAATTTTCTGGAAATAATAAAGAGATCAAAACTCGTAAATCCTGTAAATTTAGAATCTCTAAGTGGAAAAGTGTCCAACTTACAGGTGTAAATAGAAAATTTGGTATAAAAATTGCAACATTTTGTCTGATCCTGGAAGAAAATTTTCTGGAGATAATAAAGAGATCAAAACCCGTAAATCCTGAAAATTGAGAATATCAGAGTCGAAAAGTGTCCAACTTTCAGGACTAAATAGAAAGTTTGGTACAAAATCTTAGTGATCCTGAAAGAAAAATTTTTAAAATCTCTTCCTGTGAAATTACAATTTTGCAATTTTCGAGAAATAATAAAGAGATCAAAGCTCGAAAATTCTGAAAAATTTGTTTATTTAACCTGAAAATTGTCCAATTTAGAGGATTAGAGATATAGTCTTGTTAAAAAATTGCCAATTTTTCAATAATCCTGGAAAGCTTAAATTTCTTCCTGTGAAGTTACAATTTTAAAATTTTCAGGAAATGATAAAGAAAATAAAACTCGTAAATCCTGAAAATTTAGAATCTTTAAGTAGAAAAGTGTCCAACTCACAGGTGTAAATATAAAATTTGGTATAAAAATTGCAACATTTTTTCTGATTCTGGAAGAAAAAATTTTAAAATTTCTTCCTGTGGAGTTAAAATTTTAAAATTTTCTGGAAATAATAAAGAGATCAAAACTCGTAAATTCTGAAAATTTAGAATTTCTAACTAGAAAAGTGTCCAACTTACAGGTGCAAATAGAAAATTTGGTATAAAAATTGCAACATTTTCTCTGATTCTGCAAGACAAAATTTTTAAATTTCTTCCTGTGAAGTTACAATTTTAAAATTTTCTGGAAATGATAACGAAATCAAAACTCGTAAATTCTGAAAATTTAGAATCTCTAAGTAGAAAAGTGTCCAACTTACAGGTGTAAATAGAAAATTTGGTATAAAAATTGCAACATTTTCTCTGATTCTGCAAGAAAAAAATTTTAAATTTCTTCCTGTGAAGTTACAATTTTAAAATTTTCTGGAAATAATAAAGAGATCAAAACTCATAAATTCTGAAAATTTAGAATTTCTAACTAGAAAAGTGTCCAACTTACAGGTGCAAATAGAAAATTTGGTATAAAAATTGCAACATTTTCTCTGATTCTGGAAGAAAAAATTTTAAAATTTCTTCCTGTGGAGTTAAAATTTTAAAATTTTCTGGAAATAATAAAGAGATCAAAACTCGTAAATTCTGAAAATTTGGAATTTCTAACTAGAAAAGTGTCCAACTTACAGGTGCAAATAGAAAATTTGGTATAAAAATTGCAACATTTTCTCTGATTCTGCAAGACAAAATTTTTAAATTTCTTCCTGTGAAGTTACAATTTTAAAATTTTCTGGAAATGATAACGAAATCAAAACTCGTAAATTCTGAAAATTTAGAATCTCTAAGTAGAAAAGTGTCCAACTTACAGGTGTAAATAGAAAATTTGGTATAAAAATTGCAACATTTTCTCTGATTCTGCAAGAAAAAAATTTTAAATTTCTTCCTGTGAAGTTACAATTTTAAAATTTTCTGGAAATGATAAAGAAATTAAAACTCGTAAATCCTGAAAATTTAGAATCTCTAAGTAGAAAAGTGTCTAACTTAGAGGTGTAAATAGAAAATTTGGTATAAAAATTGCAACATTTTCTCTGATCCTGGAAGAAAATTTTCTGGAGATAATAAAGAGATCAAAAACCCGTAAATCCTGAAAATTGAGGATATCAGAGTCGAAAAGTGTCCGACTTTCAGGACTAAATAGAAAGTTTGGTACAAAATCTTAGTGATCCTGAAAGAAAAATTTTTAAAATCTCTTCCTGTGAAATTACAATTTTGCAATTTTCGAGGGATAATAAAGAGATCAAAGCTCGTAAATCCTGAAAAATTTGTTTATTTAACCTGAAAATTGTCCAATTTAGAGGATTAGAGATATAGTCTTGTTAAAAAATTGCGAATTTTTCAATAATCCTGGAAAGCTTTTTTTGGACTCGTGATTTATTTAGCCCCAAATTTTGTATCAATTTAAACCAGATTTCTTCCAAACCTACACCTCATAATTTCTGATTTAGCAACCACGTTTCACCTTCTCCTACGCAATTTTTCCGCCCTGTCTCCCATGTAGGTCTCAATTATTCAAATAAAAATCACTAAAGATGTAGAAATATTGTTAGATCAACTACCTCGAATCTCGAAACAGAAGCTCGTTTTCCTCGCTTATTGTCCTCCTGCCTCGTGCTTGATTAAAGTAATCCGGTAATAATTGAGCTTTCGCGGTGCATTCTTATTAAAAATAATATCTACCGCTAGTTAATTTGTTTAGTAATACAGATTAAGAAGAGCAAACGCGGAAGAACCAAGTCACTGATATTAACAATCAACTGAAAGCGACGACATGACTTGCAAATTCTGTTTTATTGTAGTAAAAGTGCCAGACCATAGTAAGTTTTTGTCGACAAAACTTAGCATTAGATTGACTGCAACGGCTCGTTTGACATAACTGTCATCAGGAAACCTCGTTGTCTTTGCTTATCGCTTTTAATGAAGCACCGTTAATCACAAACACGATTTTCCAAGCCGTTTTGGAAATCTCTGAGATCCTAATGATACGGTAGCAAAGTAGGAAGTAAACGGTCGTACTACCACAAGGCAACGATTAAAATAATACAGACTACAACTATTAATTTGAATTTTCACCGTCAGTTTTCGTACAGTAATACCAACCTGTTATCCACAACGCGTAGAAATACCGCAAGCGACGTCTGAAATATTTAGGCCGAAATCGTGAAGATGCGCAAAAATTGAAAACATCACGCAACGCGAAAAGGTACATTCGCGAAAATCAGGTTATTGTTCTGACAATGTGCTGAACCTTAACCTTAGCCGCCCACGCGAAGGTACAGCGAACTTTTGGCCTAATTGTTGAAAAATCGGTATCGGAACGGCTGTCAATGGAAGAAAGGGAAGCGTGAGAAGACAACGCAACAAAGCAAGGAAGAGAATTTTTGTCACATTTAATTAAAAGTGGCGGTACGCGGTTATCTTGCTTCATGTTGCAAAGCTTCGCTTTCATTATGAGGCTTATCGGTGAGAAGTTCTTTTTTGGTCGCTTTAATTGTAAAGCACATTTTTCCATTGCACCATGGCGATGTCAGTGCGGAAAAGATGCAGCTGTGCGTTAACAAAATTGCTACTTTCTCCCTGTTCCTGATAACTTTTAAATTTTTCTTTTTGTGCAGTTACAATTTTGTAATTTATAGTGTCTAATACAAAGATTGAAATTACTTAATCGTGAAAATTTTGGACCTCTAACTCAAAAACTGTGCAATTTACAGGACTAAAAAATAGAACGTTTTGTGAAAAAAATACCCTTTTCCCTTGATCCTGATTTTTATTTTTTATTTTTTTTTATTGTGCAGATACAGTTTAGTTATTTGGTATCTCTAATACAGAAATCAAAACTAGAAAATCCTGAAAATCTTGGAACTCTAGCCCGAAAATTGTCCAATTTACAGGACTGAATAGAAAATTTATTAGAAAAATGGCATTTTTTTTCTGATCATAAAAATGTTTTGTTTTTTTAATATTTTCCTGTGAAGTTACAATTTTGCAATTCAGTATGTATAAAGTGAAGAACGAAACTAGCAAATGCTGAAAAATGCAACTGTTTGACCTGAAAACTGTTCAATATACAGCACTAAATAAAAAGTTTTGTGAAAAAATTGTCACCTTCTCCCTGTTCTTGTTTTTTCTTTTAATTTTTCTTCTTTTGCAGTTACAATTTTGTAATTCACAGTGTCCAATACAAAAAGTGAAATTACTTAATCCTAAAAATTTAGAATCTCTAACTCAAAAGCTGTTTAATTTGCAGGACTAAATAGACGATTTCGAAAAAAAAATTGCCTTTTCTCCCTGATCCCGATTTTTCTTATTTATCTTCTTTTCTTGTGCAGGTACAGTTTAGTTAATTGGTGAATCTAATAGAGAAGTCAAAACTAGGAAATCCTGAAAATTTTGGATTTTTAACCCGAAAATTGTCTAATTTACGGGCCTGAATAGAAGAGTTTTTAAGAAAATGTCTATTTTCTGCCTGATCCTGGGTGTTTTTTTTTTAATATTATCCTGTGAAGTTCAAATTTTGCAATTTAGTATGTAAAAAATGGAGAATGAAACAAGTAAATGCTGAAAAATGCAGCTTTTTAACCTGAAAACTGTTCAATTTACAGGATTAAATAAAACGTTTTGTATAAAAATTGCTATTGTCCTCCTGTTCCTATTTTTTTTTAAATTATTTTTTTTTGAGTAGTTACAATTTTGTAATTTGCTGTGTCTAATGCAAAGATCGAAATTACTTAATCGTAAAAATTTCGAATCTCTAACTCAAAAACTGTTCAATTTACAGGACTAAAGAGAAAGTTTTGTAAAAAAAAATTGCCACTTTCTCCTAGGTCCTGATTTTCTTTTTTAATTTTTTTCTTTTGCACGTAAAGTTTTGATATTTGGTGTGTCAAATACAGAATTGAAAACTAGTAAATGTTGAAAATTTGGATCTTTAACACAAAAATTGTCCAAGTTACAGGACAAATAAAAAATTTTGTAAAAAAATGTTATTTTTTTCCTAATTCCGGATTTTTTATTGCTTCCTATGCAGTTAAAATTTTGTAAGTTGCTGTGTTTACTACAAAAATTGATAATATTTAATTGTGAAAATTTCGAATTTCTAATTTTAAAACTGTTCAGTCTACTGGACTAAATCAAAAATGTTTTGTGAAAAAAAATTGCCACTTTCTACCAGATCCTGATTTCCCTTTTTTATTTTTTTCTTGTTCACTTACAGTTCTGATATTTCGTGTGTCTAACACAGAAGTCAAAACTAGGAAATTCTGAAAATTTTGGATCTTTAACCCGAAAATTGTCCAATTTACAGGACCAGTAAAAAAATCTGTATTAAAATAGCAACTTTTTTCTGAATCCGGATTTTTTTAAATATTTTCTGTAAAGTTACAATTTTGCAATTTGCTGTGTCTAATACAAAGATCGAAATTGGTTAATTATGAAAATTTCGAATCTCTAATTCAAAAACTGTTCAATTTACAGGAGAACTAAATAGAAGATTTGATTAGATTATTCGAAAAAATAAAAACTGATTTAAATTATTACGATAATAAAAAAATGTAAAAAGACGAAATAAAATTTGTAGTTAAATAAATGTAGAAACGCATAAGATTCAAAGTATTCTCAGAATTAAAAAAAATATATAGATCAAAAATGTGAAAGGTGAGAAATTTCTGTCAATTTAAATTGATACTTTTAATTCTTTTTAAAGTCTCCTAAACACAAATACGCAGGCATTTCAGAAATCCATAGAATTAACAGTAAAATTGGTTTGAACTTAAAATTAAAATTCTCGACGACTTGTTTATAAATTTATTGAAAAAAAATCTCTATTTCTTTTCGGATTCTTTCAATTTTTCCAACTTTTCACCAATTCTGCTTCTTTTTAGATCCTCTAGATTTGATAGACGTTTGCTAGTCATTGTGCATGAATATAAAAACTGTTACAAAATTTCCGAATGTTCCCACAGCTCCGTTCGTCCCAACAATCAAAGATAAAATTTACCACCAGCAAATGTAAAGAGTTGTTACAAATTTATTTCTCACACTTTTGCCGCAATAAAAGTAGAAACCACAACATTTCACACAAAATACGTACATAAAGAAATAAGATTTTCTCAGTGTTGAGTGCTTTTTAATTTTTAGTGGTTTGAATGTGATCAGTGCGAGTAAAGAGCATCTGATTATAATTCAGGTTGTGGTTCCACAAATATCACAGACGTTCACTTAATAACAGTGATTAGCTTAGGATTCCAACAGGTATTAATTGCATCTATAAATGTCAATAAAACACGTAAAAAGTGAAATTTCTCTCACGCTTTGTCCGAGTCAATCCTCAAAAATTCCCAAGCACATGCAAATTACACCCACACGCCGATTAGCTTATAAATTATGAGCGATATAGCGATAGTGCACCTGTCATAACTGATAAAATTTCGCAATATTATAATCGCCGTTATTACGATAATTATCGTGTAACATGCGTTGGCAATGTAAATAACGTCGGAGAATGAGAAACCCCTTCAGAGGTCATATCTAAAATCACCTCGATTTAGTAACCACTGTAATGATGACGTTATTGTGTGTGAAATCAAAAAGTTTCATCTGATAAAGATCGTGGATTTTCTGTGTTCCGTGATGGCTTGGAGCGATCCGCTTCGTAGGCGGCCAAGCGCGAGAGGCACGTGCCCGTGAACCAGGAAAAAACGGAATAAGCAAAGAAGTTGTAAATCTCGACGCTTTCTTTTCGCTTAGAACAATGGCGTTAACTAACGTCCTTAATTATTTTCGAGGCCGCTGGAGCGATCGATCGGCCGGAAACGAAATTCTCTTGAGCTTTTTCAAGCGGCAATTAACAGTCATTATAGATGATTGGATGCTTTACGCAAATTATATGCGATTTGCTAAACTAATTAGGATAATTTAGATGTGGAACAACTTTGCACTTTACGCTTCTATTCCTTATCTAGAAAAAATAGGTCTTTACATTTAACCAACTGGAAGTAGCATTTTACGGCTCGACTACAATGTTGAGGAGAAGGCGGCATTTGCTGGAGAAACTGCGAAATTTGTAAAAAGCTTTTTAGCCGGTAAACCCTCTAAAACTTAATTAAATTGTTGATTTGACAGATTCGAGAATTCTTTGACAACGACGTTTGCAAATTTTGAAACCGCCACCAAAAATTTGCCACAAAAAAAATTGTCGTCAGAAAGAAAATAGGCATTTTCGTATATTCAATTTTCTATTTAGTCCTGTAAATTGGACAACTTTCGAGTTAAAAATTCAAAATTTTCAGGATTTACTAGTTTAAACTTCTGTATTAGACACATCAAATATCAAAACTGTCGAGCGTAAGGAAAAAAATTAAAAAGAAAATTAAGAATAAATGAGAAAGTGTTTTTTTCTTCACGAAACTTTCTATTTTGCCCTGTAAATTGACCAGTTTTTCAGTTAAAGATTCAAGAACAAGGAGAAATTGCCAGTTTTCCTTCACAAAACTTTATTTTTAGATCTGTAATAGAAATTTTCACAATTAAATAATTTTGATTTATGTATTAGACACCGTAAGTTACGAAATTGTAACGGCACAAAAAAAAAATTAAAAATTAAAAAAAAACAGGAACAGGGAGAAAGTAGCATTTTCTTCACAAATCTTGTAAATTGAACAGTTTTTGGGTTAAATAGACGAAATTGCCACGTTTTTGTCATTTACGGGTTTGGATCTCTTTATTATCTCCAGAAAATTTGAAAATTGTAATATTACAGGAAGAAATGAAAAAAAATCTTTGGGGATCAGAGGGGAGGGTTCCAAAACATTTTTATTTAGGTCTGTAAATTGAATAATTTTCGGGTTAAACATTCGAATTTTTCAACATTTGTTTGTTTCATTTTCTAATTTATACACATTAAATTACAAAATTGTAACTCCAGGGAAAAAATAAAATAGGAAAATCTGGATCAGGTTTTTTTTTTATTTATTTTCTTAATTCTGTGGAGTTTTGGAAAATTCTTCGTTTTAGTTTCTAGGTGTATGAAATCTACATGAATCAAGTCGCATTTTGTGAATTGGAAGGTTTATAATGAATAGATTGGCAGAAATTTCGCATCCATCCTTTTTGAGATTTTTTAAGTATGAATTTTTCGGAAAATTTTCGGCAAATTCCTCGACAGATGAAGTAGACAGAAAACAAATCGCATTTTGTGAATTTGTAGGTCTCAAAAAGAATTAGAAATGTCATTTTGAATCTTTGGAAATTTGATTTTTTTCTTAATTTTGTGGGTATTTTAAAAGTTTCAGCTGAAATCTATAACAAAATCCATTCGTTTCAAAAATCCAAGCCTTGTATTTTTTATTTAGAATTCTTTGCATTTTTTATTCTGTATTTTATTAATACTCTGAAGTTTCAAAAAACTCGGCGTGTCTGTGCTTTGACAGTTTCAATCACGAAGCAAATTGCATATCGTGACTTAAAAGATTTTAGACATAATTAAAAATACATTTTTGAAATATGTATCAGAAATTTCTAGTTTTTAGGGGTTAAAAAATTATAATTTTTCTTGATTCTGTGGTTATTTTAAAACTTTCTCGTTTCTATATTTCGGCAAATGAAACCTACAAAAAATGTATAAATCTTATACAAACATAAGAAAAATTGGAAATTTTAAACGAAATTAAAGAATCAATAAAAAATCAAAAAAATAGAAATGTCCAGGATAATTCTAAAGATTTTTGATAAATATTACATTATATTAAAAACGAATCATGGAGAATTTCGGAAATTCTTGCAAAAAATTGACAAATTGCAGAAAAAATGGACTCGATCGATGAGTCTGACAAAGGTATTAAAGTTTAGATAATTCCAAAAGCATCTATAAATCTAAAAAGCATACGAACTTTGATGAAAACAATTACAAAACAATTTTTAACATAATTTTCTGTATCCATTTTGCCAATTTTAGATGTTAAAGAAACAATTTCTCTAAGCGTCTAAAGATTTTTAACTTCGCCATTATAATAGCTCAAAAGTCCTTGCAACTTTGCTAATAAATCTTTCCAACACGCAACTTTTTCTCTATTAAACTAGAATAGATTAAAATAAATTGTACCGATGTGTATGAAAAATACAAAACCTTGCAAATAGTTTTCGGTGAAACCGCCGCACGTGAAGCGCTTTATCCTTCCTAAACCGCTATAAATATTCCGCAAGCAAACATGCAAATGCGTACAAAGAACTCAAAGTGTGTGACAAGGAAATCAAATTGGGTCCGATTACCTTACTTGGTGAATTAATCACTCCACTCCATTAATTGATACTTGAAAGAACCGCGAGAATTTCCACTTTTCGTCGTACGTTATGAATAAAATAACTCAGTCTGATGAAAAAACCTGCAGCGCCTAACAAGTGTCCGCTTAGTTATTAGGAGCAAGTTGTAATTGCAAATGAGATCGCTTGCAACACACTGACATTAAAAAACAATGCACTTTACGACGTCTGCAGCAATTTTCTTGTTCAAGGCGAGGTCCTGCCAGAAAAACTGCCAATTAGTCCTGTCAGCGATTTTCAACGTGCTTTACTGTGGTAATTGGAGCTTTCGCGGTAATAACGTGTGAAGCAATTCCATACTTGATTTCATTATTTGGTTCGCACAGAATCCTTCTTTTTCGCCACAATTGCGAACGTCCGGTTGTGTAATTGGCGGGAGCATTTCCAGAAAAATGACACGTTTTAATGCTACAAGGTTATAAACCAAATTAAAAATAAAAAAGAAAGTTATCTCGAATCTCAAAATTTACATTTTGAATGCAAAAAATTCGAGACAAGGTTTTTGACATATGATTTTGCATAACTCGTGCATTAATAAATTTGATAATATTCAAGTATCTAAGACGTGGTTCATCGATCTCATTGCAATGGCCGAGTTCATTAAAAATATGGAAAACCAGTCACCACTAATAAGAAAATCAATTCTGTATTAATATGCACGTCACCATAAATTCAATTCATTTTCTATGACATAAACAGGAAACTTCTTCATTTTTCGCCACTCCAATCAGATTAGACCATAAATCGGGATTTTCTCTAGAAAAACTCGCACCGGAGCCCTCAAATTTCAACACAATTCTAATCGCTTTGACACAGTTTATACCAGCTAACTGTACCTCTGACCAAATCTCGGTTTCAATTATTTTCCCAACACATTTATTTCAGTCAAACATATAAATCAAGTAAATTAGTTTGCCGAGAAGAGATAAATATGATTACATGAGTGCGGCATTCCTGTAGTGCAACAGACGCCTTTCAGTGTGTTCTGACATTAATTAACAAAGACAATTTATGATTGATTTGATTAATAACTTAATTGTATCGCATTAGCCTCAACGCAAATTCCCTACGAATCGACTAAATTCATCTTCCGATCGTTTGATTCTGTTGATCTTAAAAGTTAATAACAATTATCGGTTTAACGGGTATTTAGAAGGTTAGAAAGCACCTCATTAACTATGTGGATGACATATGAACTCTGGTAGCGTTTAACAGTTCAATTTTAGAAGGTTCAGTTTAACTGGATCGAGGTTTCAGTTCAGCTGTCTGTTATTATAGTTTGAAGAGGATTCGTTTTTTGTGGCGTGAAATCTGCAAATTTTTCATTGACTTGAAGTCTAAAAATTTGCAGTTTCTAATAAATTCTGCAATAAATGAGCGAGTCACTTTCTAATTGGCAATGTTTATTTAATGATACATAGTGATTATTTATTGTACAGAAAAACCAATTATAGGATAACAAATTACAAATAAACAATTTGTAATATTACAGAAACGGATAAACATTTAAACCAATTAAACACGAAGTTTTTATTTGTTTATCTTGTCGTCCTATTTTAACGTTTTAAAAGGTCTCCTTTGTTAACTTAACGTTTATTTGCAGATTTTAGGTTTACTTAAATTGAATTAAATCAGATATTTAACAAATTCATAGAGTTAAAAAAAAACGTTTTAAAAATGTGGAAAAATGGTGGATGCGCCATGAATTTTTAAAACCTGTCATTTTTAGATCATTTTGAAGGTGAAAAATTCAAATAGGTATGTTTACTTCTCTGTTGGTTGTGCATTTTTGAGCTTAAGCCTTTAAGAGCGATTTTGAATCAATTTAAAGGTGAAGAATATGGCATTAATTGTAGGAGGTTTCAGGTTTAAAATTCAGAATTTATGTGTAAAAAATGCGTAAAAAATATTTTTAAAATGAATAATGCAATTTTTAAGAATTTTGGTTTGTTTTAAAAGGAAAATATTGTCATACTGCCATAATTTTTTTCAGATTTATTTCATGGTCCGTTTCGGTTTTACGAGCTTTTAAAATGTTAGCTTCTAGAAGTAAAAGCAGGACAAATCGAACATCAAAGAAAAATACATATCTTTAAATTAAACCAGAAGATTTTTTAATAATTTAGGCTCTTTTTAAAGAAAAAATGTTGTGCTATGACTGTTATTTTTTTTTTCAAATTTTTATCATGGCCTGCTACGGTTACATGAGCTTTCAAAAACAGAACTAACTGAAAAACGAAAAGAGTTGAATATTTTTTAACCAGTCAGTCGATGTTAAAGAATTTAGGCTCGTTTTGAAGGGAAGATATAGTTAAATACCCATGATTTTTTTCAAATTTTTATGATAGGCGGTTTCATGATCTTTTAAAGCTTTAGTCTGTATACGCGGAAGACGAATTTCGAAAAAGTAAAAATTTTTTTTTTTTTTTAAACCAGTCAAACGATTTTTAAGAATTTAGTCTCGTTTTAAAGAAAAAATATTGTACTATAGCGGTGATTTTTTTCAGATTTTTATCCTAGCCTGTTGCGGTGTCATAAACTTTCAAACTCTAGCCTCTAGAGGATAAGAACAGTACAAATTGAATTTCGAAGTTTGTCAAATATTTTTAAAACCAGTCAGCCGATAAAGTCAAATATTTTTAAAACCAGTAATTCGATTTTAAAGAATTTAGGCTTATTTTAAAGAGAGAATATCGTGCTATGACTGTGATTTTTTGCAGATTTAAATCATGGCCTGCTACAACTTTATGAGCTTTCAAAATTTTAGTCTTCAAACCTAAAAGCGCAACAAACAAAAAACGAAGAGGGTCAAATATTTTTCAAATCAATAAACCGATTTTAAGGAATTTAGGCTTATTTTAAAAGAATGATATTGTGCTATAGCCACATTTTTTTCAGATTTTTATGATGGCTTATTGCGGCTTCATAAGCTTCAAAACTCTAGCCTGCAGACGGAAAAACAAAACCAACTGGATTTCGGAAAAAGTAAAATATTTTTAAAACCACTTAGTCGATTTTCAAAAATTTAAGCTCGTTTTTAAAGAGAAAATATTGAGCTATCACTGTGATTTTTTTCAGATTTTTATCATGGCTTGTTGCAGCTTCATGAATTTTCAAAATTCTACCCTCTAGAAAAAGAGTTGAAAAAACTGAATTTTGATGATTATCAAATATTGTCAAAACCAATCAGTCGATTTAAAAAAAATTAGTTTGTTTTAAAGGAAAAATGTGCTATAGCCGTACTTTTTTTCAGATTTTTATGATGCCCCTTCAGAAGCCTTCAGACTTCTAGTCTTTATCAGTAAGAACAGGACGAACTGAACATAAAAGAGAGTCAAATATTTTAAAAATTAATGAGACGATTTTTAAAAATTTAGGCTCGTTTTAAAGATAAAATATTGTATTGCAGCCGTGATTTTTTTCAGATTTTTAACACGTGTAGTTACACCTTCAAACGTTTTCAAAATTTTAGCCTGTTGATATAGTAAACAAATACAAAATGATAAATTTAAAAAAACAAGTAAAATATTTTCAAAATTAGTCAGTCAATTTTAAAGAGTTTATTGTCACTTTTAAGTGAAAAAATTGTACCAAAATCTTTGATTCTCCAGAATTCTAAGGCCCCAAACGTGCAATTTTTCCTTAAAAATTTTGAGTTTTTTGCAAAGAACCTGAATTTGCGTTTCTCGAAAGTAGCAGATGTTATCCGTGCTATTTTCTTCATAAAACGATTTTTCTTCGACGCAGTTTCGATCTTTCGATAACCCAGTTACGCAACATTTTCATTATATTCGATATTTATGGTATGAATTTAAAGCTGATTATTATTCCTTTTGGTTCCATTCTCACTAATGGTTCTCCATATTGTTGCGTAATCTTGATGTACTATCTGTGCATTTCAAAAGGAATTAAACGCGTTGCAACAGTATAATGAATGAAATAACTGTTGCAAAGGAACATAATGCAATGATGGTGATTCATCTACATACACAGATTTAAATCTATTGTCTAGTTAATGAAAGGCTGCGTAAAAAAGGTAACCGTGTGTTGTAGTTTGCGAAATTTTTGTCGTCTTCGTCATCACCTGTAAATTGTACTACGACCTTTAAACGCTCTCATTTGCAATTTATTATGGAAGGAGTGTCAAACATGGAGGTAACTTTTTCCAATCGAACGCATTGTTTCATCTCTAGGTTAGATAAAAAGGTGTGAAATGACGTTCTAAGCGCCGTTAATAGAAATCCAACCTCTAGCCTAGCCCGCAATGGTGCGACAATTAAAAGTGCAAGTTAGATAAAATCCTAGTCACAACTTACAGATCCAGAGAAAATCAGCACTTTTGTGGCTCAGTTTAGCAAGGAAATCGCTCTACAATTACGGAGAAAAACATTGAACATTTCGAGGCCGTCCTTCTTATACCCAGTAGCTAAAGACCAGGTGTGTGATCGCGTGCATCATCCTCCGGCGACGCCACAAAAAAACCCACATTAAAATAAACACAACACATATTCGTCGATGACGCCGAAGAGTTTCTCCACGTCATACTCTCGTAAATTAACATAAGAAATGAATGAGGGGCCTTAAGCGCTAGACCCAACAAAAACACCGCGAATAACGAGCGACCACCAAATAACTGTAATTTAGAAAAAAATAACGCGGGCCACATCAAAAACGCCGTTTCACGATTTCATGAAACCATAAATTGTGCGCGAGCTTTGATTATATGCTGACTACGGATAGAGGCTTGTTTTTGGGGCCAAATTAAATTATAAATTTCCGATGGTAAACGAGACGGGTGCAGAGTATAAATCACGAAAGACAATTTGAGGAATTCGAATAAAACTGTGATGAGATTTTCAATTCTTTCGTTTTATTATTCGGTGTGTGTAGTTGAAGTAACCCGCATGATCGAGTTTACACTGTAATCTTCTTGAATTATTATGTTTAAATATGGATATGACAAGATATAATGACCGAAGTACTCAAACTACAAAAAAATTTAATCTGTGTCATTATACAAATTTATGGGTTCCATTCGGTCAATTTTTATATCATTATCAATGCTATCGGGTCATAAATATCAACAGGTGCTACTTAAATTTAAGTCTCCAAAACTATAATTTCGTTTTTTTTTAATTCCACTGATAGACGGCGCCAAACAGCATAGCGAAATTTCGGACATTCCTTGCGCTCAAAGCTTCCGTTCTAGATTATTTAGATTTTTCAAGTTCTTTTCAAGTTGTTCTTTGAATTCCTTCATTCAGATTATCCTGTCACTTGTGGATTTATGTGAACCAGAAAATAACGAGTCTCGAATAGAGTCAAAGACTTTTTAAACCAGTCAGGCGATTTAAAAAAATAGCCTCGTTTTAAAAAGGACAGATTGTGGTACATCTGCATTTTTTTTCAAAGTTTTGTCTGAGCTGGTTTTGACATATCTGTGTAAGAAATGATGAATTTAGATAAAAGGGATTTTTTAAAACTTGTTTACAGACAATAGGTTGTCCTGTGGTTTTTATTTTTTTAGATTTGATCTTGATTTTGCAAAAAGTCAAATATTTCCTAAACTAGTTAGCCAATTTTAAAGAATTTACCATCATTTTAAAGCAAAAAGATTGGACTACAGCTGAGATTTGTGTCAAATTTTTGCCTTGATTCAATATGGTTTAAAAAGCCTTCAAATTATACTACATATGGCTATGAACAAAAAAGATAAATTTAGAAAAAAAGTCAAATATTTTTAAAACCAGTTGAGCGATATTAAAAAATTTTACACCACTTTAAAGAAAATTGATTGTACTACAACTGTGAATTTTCTCAGATTTTTAAACCAATTCTTAAAGGTTTCTTCTTTCCGTATAAATATAAGCAAAAAGAGTCTTAAAGGTTTCTTCTTTCCGTATAAATATAAGCAAAAAGAGCCAAATTTCGAAAAATGTGAAATATTTTTAATATAAGCCAGCCAATTTAAAACAATTTAGCATCCTTTAAAAGAAGAAGGATTGTGCTAAAGCCGGTGATTTTTTCAGATTTTTCAACCAATTCTTTATGGTTTCAGGAGCGTTCAAAATTCGATCTTTTCTATATAAACATAAGCAAAAAGTGCCAAATTTCGAAAAAAATGAAATTGTTTTAAAATTAATTGGCCTTTTTTACAGAATTTAGCATCATTTTAACGGCAAAAGATTGTGCTATTTAAAGAAAAAGGCTTGTGCTATAGGCGTGGGCGTTCAAAATTCGATCTTTTCCATCTAAATATGACCAAAAAGTGCGAAATTTGGAAAAAAGTGAAATATTTGTAAAATCAGTCAGCCGATTTCAAAGAATTTAGCATCATTTTGAAGCAAATCTATTGTGCTATAGCTGAGATATTTTTTTCAGATTTTTAAACCAATTCTTTGCGATTTCAGGGGCGTTCAAAATTTGATCTTTTCCATCTGAATATGACCAAAAAGTGCGAAATTTCGAAAAAAGTGAAATATTTTTAAAATTAATCGACCGATTTTAATGAATTTAGCATCATTTTAAAGAAAAAAGATTGTGTTGTAGCTGCGATTTTTTTCAGATTTTTAAACCAATTTTTGCGGTTTCATGGGCGTTCAAAATCTTTTTCATGTAAATAGGAGCAAAAAGTGCCAAATTTCAAAAAAGCGAAATATTTTTAAAATTAGTCTGGCGATTTTAAAGCATTTAGCTTCACTTTGGAGACAAGATATTATACTATTGCTATGATTTTTTTCATATTTTTGCCTTAATTCGTTGAGCTTCAAAAATCTTTCAAAATTTTAGTCTCTTAGAAAAAAACCATAAAATTCCAAAAAAGTGAAATATTTTTTAAACCAGTCAGCCGAATTAAAAAAAAAAATGAATGTGTCATTTTAGAGGAAAAAGATTGTGCTATAGGTGTGATTTTTTTTCAAATTTTTGTTTTTTTTGTTGTGGTTCCATAAGCCTCCAAAGTTCTAGTCTTTATACCTGAACAAAAAAGATGAATTTCGAAATTTGGATTCTTATTTTTTTTCTCAATTATTAATACATAAAACATTTCTACTGCTATTTTTTGTTTTGTGACTGTTAAATCTTTCCGCAGAATTTGTATTAAATAACTTGACAGGTAATTATTATGATTGGCCAATTGCCAGTGAGTTATATGCTACTTTACGCCTCAACAAACAAATAATAGTTTGTCGATACTGTTTAACATTTTTACTTCGAAGACAAGCAGAAATTTCGATATTGTAGAGAATGCGCGTGCCATGTCGCCGAATTTAACACCTTTTTTCCCATTTCTCTAATTCTTGTTCTTTGTGTTTTACAAGCATCCATAAACATCATCTTAAATGAATTTTGACACCGTTAGAACATAAAAACCGTTAACTGTTTCATTTTAGTGCTATTTCTGATATTCTCTCATCTGAAATTTGCAGGCCCCCGAATCCAAAAAAGGAGGCCTATTTTATACAATTTTCTTAACTGTTTCCCATCGCCTTATAAGCGAAGAAAGTTCGAACTGTACTGCAATTTACTACATGAACGCTATTAGAAATTATGCGACTGAAATGTCGACTAATTTATGCAGAAATCGTCATAAACAATGCTCTTGCACGCCTCCTCTCATTACCTATGTGCACATGTTTAGAAAAGATGCATCGTGAAAAAACGAACGACTTTCGAAGAGAGAGGAGGATAGAAGAACAAATGTCAGGAGTACGAAAGGTGCCATTCACTGATCACGAATTTTCAGGATTGCGCAAACGACAACCCTGAAGTTTAATTAATTATCCCGTCGTTCATTACATTTTTTTTAACAGAGGAAAGTACTCACCCAGATTGTCAAGTCGAGTATAATCTGAAAACAGAAAATATCGGTAAAAATTGGTGTGACTACATTTTTTTTATTTATCACTAGGAAGTAGGTCTTTCGTGCTTTGTGGGGGCCCGTATCTGATAGACTGTCGTATAAATTTACATGCAAAAGCGGCAGCAACAATGAAGATATTGCCGAGCAAAGTGCGAAAATAATGGAAATCTTTGAAAATAAAAAAATGTTGGTGGCGCCATCTATTAGAAGATTTGAAAATTGAAAGTGACTCTCCAGCAAATGCCGCTCAAAAAATTAATTTAAGAATCTGAAAAAAAATCATAGCTATACCATCATCTTTTGTTTTAGATGTTGCTAAACTCTGTAAAATCGGCCGACTGGTATTAAAAATATTGGCCCTTATTAGAAATTCGTCATTTTTTTTCCTACTAATATGTAGAAACTAATATTTTGAAAACTCTTTAAAGCAGAATGACTAGAGGCAAAAATATTTAAAAAAAATCACAGCTATAGTACAATCTTTTTTCTCTAAAATCTTTAAAATCGGCTGACTAATTTTGAGAGAATTTCGCTTTTTTTAAAATTTGGCACTTTTTACTTATATTTAGATGGAAAAAATAGAATTTCGAGTGATCCTGAAATCGCAAAGAATTGGTTTAAAAATCTGATAAAAATCACAGCTATAGTACAATTCTTTTTCTTTAAAATGATGCTAAATTCTTTAAAATCGGCTGACTAATTTAAAAAATATTTCACTTTTTTCGAAATTTGGCACTTAATGGTTATTAAGATGGAAAAGATCGAATTTTAAAAGCTTGTGAAACCGCAAAGAATTAGTTTAAAAATCTGAAAAAAATCCCAGTTATAGCACAATCCTTTTGCTTTAAAATGATGCGAAATTCTTTAAAATCGGCTGACTAATTTTGAGAGTATTTCGCTTTTTTCGAAATTTGTCACTTTTTACTTATATTTAGATGGAAAAGATCGAATTTCGAGTGCTCCTGAAATCGCAAAGAATTGGTTTAAAAATCTGATAAAAATGACAGCTATAGCACAATTCTTTTTCTTTAAAATGATGCTAAATTCTTTAAAATCGGCTGACTAATTTTGAGAATATTTCGCTTTTTTCGAAATTTGGCACTTTTTACTTATATTTAGATGGAAAAAATAGAATTTCGAGTGCTCCTGAAATCGCAAAGAAATGGTTTAAAAATCTGATAAAAATCACAGCTATAGCATAATTCTTTTTCTTTAAAATGATGCTAAATTCTTTAAAATCGGCTGACTAATTTTGAGAATATTTCACTTTTTTCGAAATTTGGCACTTTTTACTTATATTTAGATGGAAAAAATAGAATTTCGAGTGATCCTGAAATCGCAAAGAATTGGTTTAAAAATCTGATAAAAATCACAGCTATAGCACAATTCTTTTTCTTTAAAATAATGCTAAATTCTTTAAAATCGGCTGACTAATTTAAAAAATATTTCATTTTTTCGAAATTTGGCACTTAATGGTTATAAGATGGAAAAGATCGAATTTTAAAAGCTCGTGAAACCGCAAAGAATTGGTTTAAAAATCTGAAAAAAATCACAGCTACAGAACAATCCTTTTGCTTTAAAATGATGCTAAATTCTTTAAAATCGGCTGGTTAATTTAAAAAATATTTAAATTTTTTCGAACTTTGTAGCAACAATGAAGATTTTGCAGCCTGAGTGGCGAACGAAGTGTGAAAAGAACCAAAATCTTTAAAAATATGAAAAGATTCGAAAATTGAAAGTGGCGTTGTCAAAAAATTGTCAGATTAATGTCTCTCTAGCAAATACCGCCTAAATCGCAGGCTCAGGGGGCATTTGCTGGGGCGACGTAAACGCCTACTTACAGTTGCTCGAACGTAAATAACTATTTAATAAATAGTGGCAAAAACCGACCCCTTTTACAATCGCGAAGAAGATTGTGAGAACTGGCCACCAGCATTTCCATGTTTCCGTCCTTTATCTAATGCCCTTTTTCCGTTGTAATCAAACACTGTGCATCGCTGCGTCCGATTTTAAGCCTATCAAAAAGAAACTCGCTTGTTGACGAAATCGAGATTGATTTTTGCAAAATCCCGTTCTTTGATGTCATTGAATACAGTTAAAAACTAGCTACAACAGAATTTGAACTTGACATAGTTATTCCCATACGTGTCTTACGACATTGCCGGAATAAATTAGACGTTGAAAAATCGATGACTATAAATTAATGGCGTTCGTTTTAATAAAAATAGCCATAAAATAAAATATCGTCGTGTTTTATACAAATAGATTTGAAGTTTACGGTGAGACAAGAAGGAACCTCACGATGTGTTTGTACTTTTAATTTGTTTTAATTTATGCGCATTGTTTGAATTCTCGGAATTTGCATAAAACAGATGTCCCATACTAAAACCTCCGCTACTATCAACGGTGACATTTCATTATGGTCAATTTTGGTAGCAATAAAGTGCTACCATTGCCAATCGAGACCTACTTTTTTGAATAAACTGTTCATTTAGAAACAACCTTGCACTTATTTTTAATTAATTGATCGTTTACTAAATTGCAAATGGGCTCTTAATGCTATATACAGTGACAGCGATCCTTACAGGGCTCGATTTAGATCTGTCTATTTTAATTAAAATTGAGCCATTAAATGACCATTGTAGTGTTCCAAATGTTGAGTCGGATAATTGGCAAGAGATGATGCACATACTTTTAACAACTTAATGAAGACGCTCTTCCGCTCTTTTGTCTGAGGAACTAATGAAGATTTATGTCACTAACAAATCGTTAATGGAAACTAACAAGCAGTGGCCAATTTGCAAATTTTGGTTTTATTGCTCGGGATGAGTTTTGCCTCTTCAGAGTAAGAGGAGCCTTTTAATTAAATTCAGCTTAATGACTTAAAAACCTGATGGGAATGTGCGCTTTGAAACCTGTTGTGGTTACATAAATTTTCAAAATTTTACCCTCTAGAAATCGGAAAAAATCAAAAGAAGTACAACCAGAAAAAAAGGAAATTTGAAATAAAAATCAAATATTTTTAAGACGCTTCAACGATTTTAAATTTTAGATTTTTGCGTGCACTGTTGTGGTCAGATAAATGAACAAAATGTGCTAAATTTAGAAAAATATAAATATTTTAAAAATTACTCAGCGGATTTTATAGCATTTAGCTTCATTTTGGAGAGGAGAGATTGTAGCTGTGATTTTTTTCATATTTTGCCTCTATTTGTTGTGTTTTCAAGAGTTTTCTTAATTTTAATGTCTACATATGAATATGAACAGGAACTCATTTTAACAAGTTTAGGTTCATTTTGAAGAGAAAAAGTTACTACTACTGCTACTACTGTGATATTTTTCAGATTTTTGTCTTTATTCATTATGATTTCAAGAGCTTTGAAAAACCGAGCCTTTACATATAAATACAGGGTCCGGCAACACTTGTGTCCACCCCTAAAAACGCCTTTAATTTCAAAGATAAAATTTGGAAACTTTGCATACGCTTATAGTTGACAAAGCTCTAGAAGCTGACGCAAAAATTTGTTTTTTTATCACGGTTTGGTTGGCGTCGCGACGCCTAGAAGTATAATTTTTAACGATTTTTTAGTTTTTGTGGAAATATTCGCGAATTCAATTTTTTTTCAACATAACTGTGATACAAATATCTGAGTTTTTATTTTAAATCTACTGCAAATTGTGTTTAAAATTTGCGAAAAAAACGCTGTTTTATCAAGTTAGTTTTCAAAATTATGACAGCGCAGCGGCAAACAACGTTTACACGTTTTCACAAGTCACTTCATTTTCATTTATAAAGGTTAATTTTGTTTAACACGAGCATGTTGCACTTTATGGACACCCGAAATCATTAATTAACATCGACAAAGCGACAATTTTACCAAGTAGAACTTTTGTTACAATTCAAAGCGAACCAAAGGATAGATGTCATTTGTGACACAAGATGTTGACAGATGGGTGTAAACGTTGTTCCCAATTTTGACGTAATGAAATTGGAAACTAACTTGATAAAACAGCATTTTGTTTTCAAATTTTGAAGACAATTTGCATTAAATCTAAAATGACAACTGAGATATTTTTAACACATTTATATTGAAAAAAAATTAAATTATAGGTTGATATCACAAACCCTCACAATTAACTAAAAATTGCATTTTTAAGGCGTAGCGACGCCAAAACTATCAGTGATAAAAACAAATTTTTGCGTCAGCTCCTAGAGCATTGTCAGCTGTGAGCGTATGCAAATTTTCAAAATTTTATCATTAAAATTAAAGAAGATTTTGGGGGTGGACACAAGTGTTGCCGAACCCTGTATAAAGAAAAAATGATGGATTTCGAAAAACGGTAAAATATTTTCAAAAGTAGTCAGCCGATTTTAACGAGCGTACTTTCATTTTAGAGAGAAAAGTTTGTGCTTTAGCTCTAATTTTTTTCAGATTTTTGCCTCCATTAGTTGTGATATAAAAAAGCTTTCAAAATTGTAATTTCTACATATGAATATGAACAAAATTTGCTGCGTTTCAAAAAAGATCAAATATTTTTAAAACCAACAGATCGATTTAAAAAAAAATCGCATCGAATTAAAGAAAACAGAATGTACTACAGCTGTGATTATTTTTAGAATTTTAATTATTATGATTTCAGGAGCTTTCAAACTTCGAGCCTTAACATATAAATATGAAGAAAAAATGTTTGATTTCAAAAAAGGTTAAGTATTTTCAAAAGTAGTCAGCCGATTTGACCGAGTTTACCTTCTTTTTAGAAAGAAAAAATTATGTTACAGCCCTATTTTTTTAGTCCACAAAGTCCAAATATCAAAAGCAGAAAAAAGAATCTGAAGAATCGAAAAAATACGAAAGTGAAAGATATAGGTTCACAATCCAAAGATAAATAATAATAAAATCTGTTCTTTTGAAAATCAATGATTTGAAGAATTTTATGATCTCAAAAAGAAAAAATTCGAAAAATGCAAAGAATTCCCTTCCTTGAGCCCGACATTTCATGAAATTTTTACGTTTTAACATTTCCACTTAATCGTTCAAATCTGAAGATTTCTGAAATTTAGAGCATGCATTTTAACTCGTTATCATTGCAAAGCTTCCTCTAATACCTCCACGCTTTGAAATACGGCCTTCACTCAAACCCCATTACCCTTATTTTCTCGTTTTTTTTCGTTCCGCCACTGGTTAACGGTAAGTTTGTGACCCGAAGTGTCAGTGAAAGGAAATTTTATGAGTATATCAACATAATATGACCGCGGCGTACGCATTGATTTTATTAAAACGTACGCTATTTCATGCACAGGTGCGGTTTTTAATAATCGTCGTAAATCTCGTTCGTCACGATCACCGTATAAATGATAGTAAAAACATTCAATTACAGAGGCGGGGGCGGCGATGGGGTCCTTGTAAACAGTAAATAGTCGCATTAGCGGACCCATTAAATTGCAGGACTGTTAACCGCTACCGTTGAGATAATTTATAGATTATCGACTTGATAAATCAATTACAATGTTTCACATGTGTGCCATTTATGACATTCATAAATAAAAAGGTACTTAGCACGCAGTGGCGGACGCTGAGTGCTCTCGTTTATTTTTAATTGTGTTTTCGAACCGGAAACATAAAACCTAGTTACTTAGAAAAAAACCTTTTTAGTTGTTCTACCTCCGCCACTGCGTTATTTGTCGTCCGGACATCCTCGTCTTGTACAACACCATAAATTCGTGGCGAGAGCTTTCCAGGATGGGACAGCTGGAATTTTAGTTGGTCGATAAAAGTGTTTTATGAGCCACGAGGAATTCTTTCTACAGTAGCACTCAAAAGACGTGAAAAAAATCTTGAACACAATATCAATCCAACTGACTTGTAGTTACAAAATTACCGCTCTCGTTGCCGCCCCCGGCAAAAAGTGGCTTAATAATCGCCTCCTGCGACAGAGTCTCTGTGTCATTTCTCATCCATCTTCGTTTGACGTAATGACCGCTTGCCTAATTCTCAGAAAAATACAAATTTAAGTGGTGGTTACAAGGGCGACTTGCACATTTTTTTCTGTAATTGCAAGGCAAACGTTGTAATCAAAGTTTTCAGGGAAAAAAACGAAACCCGCCGCTTTGTGCAAGTGTACAAAACGTAACGATCTTTTTATTACGACAGTTGGCGATCATCAAAGTGGAACACTGAGGAAGGGACGCGCTTCGATGGCTTTTACCCCTGATAACAGGTGCAGTGTAACAGGTTCGGTTTTCACCTGTTGAAAAGGGTGCGATTTCTCTTCTGGCTTTTGTGGGTCAGGCTGAAATTTTCCCAAGAAAAAATGTCGCTCAAAAAGGTCAAAAACTGTCATTATATGGTAATGTGAACAGAGTTTCCGTCATGGCGTATGACTCATAACGAATTCTTCCATCTTGGGTTCGTCTAAGCACAAAAGAACTATCACTTTTATAATCGTGACGCATTGTTATTGTTGTAAATAACACACGAAATATGTACAGCTAGTTTTATTGCTTTTCTAATTTCATAAAACTTAATGTCTTCAGAATTAATTACCAGTAGGTGAAACCTCGATTTAGAGGCCTAATGATCATGTTGGTTTTCATTATTTAACTTCCTATTAGTGTAAAATATCTTAATGCCTCTTTCAAATGTTTGGGATCGTAGATTGAGGCACTTTAACCTCTGTTATGGCGCATAGAATTCGCTTTTATGGTGGATTGAGTAATTTTATTCACATTTTGCAATGATAGATAAATAAGATAAGAAATGAGCTGGAGGAACGTGGTTTATAAGTGGACGGATTTCCAATTATTACTTAAATGCAAAGCGAAAATGTTCTTTTGAATTTTTTCTATTGTCCCACCAACAATAAGGCAGAAATTTCAATTCGTTATTCTGATTTTACTACAATGATCACGTTGAAGCCACTTTTCACTAAAAGGAGCAATTTTGAAGACTATGATGTAAATTCTCAGCCTCCAATTTCAACTAAAGAATTTTAAAAATTGAGATCGTAGATCCGTAATATCGTTAATTTTAGCAAAAGAAAATATTTTACTTCAGCTGTGATTTTTTTCCTATTTTTGTCTTGATCTGTTGTGGTGTTTTAAGCTTTTAAATTTCTACATCGAAAAAGACCAAATATTTTCAAAACCAGTTGGTCGATTTTAAAAAATTTAGTCTCATTTGAAAGAGAAAATATTGACCTATAGCCGTGATTTTGTACAGATTTTTGCCTTTATCTGTTATGATTGTGATTAGCTTTGAAAGTTATAGTTTTTCATTTTTCTCTATCCTATTAAAAACAGTTTTTAGATTTTTTTCAAACTTTTGTTTTCGATCTAAAAAAAATTATGAATTTTTCCACAAATGGCTTTTATAATTTGAAATAACTTTTTCAAAAATTAACTTTTTCAATAATTAACTTTTTGAACAGAAAAAAATGTATTAGAGCTGTGATCTTTTTCAAATTTGTGCTTTTATTTATTATGATTTCAGGAGCTTTCAAAGTTTGAGTCTTTACATATAGAAATGAAGAAAAAAATATTTGATTTCGAAAAAGATGAAATATTTTCGAAAGTAGTCAACCGATTTTAACGAGCTGGCTTTTATATTGAAGAGAAAAGATTATGCTACAGCTCCTATTTTTTTCAGATTTTTGCCTCCATTGGTTGTGCTTTAAAAAATTTTCAAAATTTTCAAGTTCTGCATATGAATATGAACAAAGTGTGATGGATTTCAAAAATGATCAAATATTTTTAAAATCAGTCAACCGATTTAAAAAAATCTAGGATCGATGTAAATAAAATAGATTGTACTGCAGCAGTCAATTTTTTCAAATTTTTGCCTATATTCATTATGATTTCAGGAGCTTTTAAAATTCTAGTCTTTACATATAAATATGAAGAAAAAATGATGGGTTTCGAATAAGGTCAAATATTTTCAGAAGCAGTCAGCCGATTTGAACAAGTTCATTTTAGACAAAAATGATTATGCCACAGATCTAATAATTTTCAGATTTTTGAGAAATAAATCCACCTAATCCAAAAAGTCCAAATATATAATAAATAAAAAAAGTAGAAAAAAAATTGGCTCACTTGGGATATGCGGAAATGATCGCAGAATTAATTGAAGTTTTTTTTGAAAAAATAAAATAAAAAATAAAAAATGTCGAACTTCGAGAAAATAACGTTTTTTTTCTCAAAAAAGACACAAATTTTATTAAAATTATTATCTTAAATTTTTTTGTATTAATCTCCAAAAAGTACATTTTAAAACAAAAATTTTGAAAAAAAAAACGTTTCAATAAGTTAATTTTTGAAAAAGTTATAGCTATTTAAAAATATAAAAGCCATTTTTTGGAAAAATTAAAGCTTCTTTTGGGTTGAGAACAAAAATTTGAAAAAATTCTGAGAACTGTTTTTCATAGGGTAGAAAAAGATGAAAAACTTTTAGCCAAATCAAAAAGGGTCGGAGTCAAAAGTGGTCGATTTGATATGAAATAACTCATTCATATTCCTAGCTAGCTACTTTACGATTGAGGAGAGTTGTGTTCTAATTCGATGGATATCTCGCTTATTAGCAAACCAAACTTAACTTATTTGTACTCATTTTACGCAGAATTTCACGCAGAATCCAAACCTGGGCTCAAAATCCCCGTACGGCAACAAATAACCGAATAATTGTTACTAGAAAAACGGTGTTAACATATCGAAGCGTTTCCAATTTAAAATTCTATCTTTCTTCATATAGCTCAGTCAGAATTCCAATATCGCTATTATGTAGCACGTAAATTTATTTAATTGCGTGGGTAGAAAACAGTTACGTAAGCGAGTGCGTCTTGAATTGTTCAATTGCAAAACCAGACTACATGCAATGAATAATCATAAAAGTTCAGGAAACGTGAATTTATACATCGTTTTGCACCTTCACCCACCTCTAAGAGCGCAAGTTTATTAAAATCAGACAGCTTACGATAATTTTAACGATCATCGTGATTTTTCGGCCGAAAACCGTTCCTCGTCCTGCAGATGTCGTCTCGTTTACATTTTCCATATTTGCAACATTGTATTTAATGGTAGAACAGATGTCATCCACGCGTTTTTTGCCCAGGAAAGTAAAACCGTGACGAAAAGTAAAACGAACGCGCCAAACTGGATTGCTGATAAAACGGAAGCTTTTTTTTCGAGGTAGTTAATTAAAAATGAATCAAGGATTATCTTTACAGCGTCATCGACGTTATAATACCGTATTAATTTGCAGACTGAAGGCGTTGATGACCAGCAGCTGCTTTTACGGAGTAATTGTTTTCCGAGATGCGCTTTTTCCAGGATTGTGATAAATCTGCACCGCTAATTAAAGGAGTAAATGTCGCACGTACGTCTGCAATCTATCGAGATAAATCATCTTGGAATTACTCAATTTTTCTTTTTCGCATTGACTGTGATTATAGCTTTGACTGAGGATCGCATTATCGATGATATCTTTTCGTTTGCTCGAAAAAAAGTTCTCACAGTTTCCTTTCAGTTGATAATTTGCAGATCTGTTTGGAGGTAAAACCAACTTACGCAATTTCTTAATAATGATATAGACCTGCATTATATCAGCTAATTACCGTTTTAATTAATACGTCGCTATCACGCGACTTGCATGACTTAAACAAGTTCTTTCGCATATAATTTCCTTTGATTAGCTGTGATTTAAGCCAGTTTCTACAGACCTATTTATTCGACACTTACGGCGATTACGTTTATGAAGGAAAACACCAATTTTGGATTCGACATCGTTAAGAAGTGGTTTTTTTTTGCGAGCGAAATTACATAAATCAATGCCAAATTTAATGGCACTTTATGAGCGCTTTGAATTGAATACAGTTTTTCATAAATTCGACATTAATGTGCGAAAAAAAAAATAGCCAAAAACTCCGAGGGCGTAGAATCTGAAGAAGAAGAAGAATCACAAAAAATGCATAAAATTAGCAACATTTCAAAAATTTTATAGTGCGAAGACATTTCTTCAAAATTATAATTTTTTGAATACTAGAGTGGTTTCAGTCTGATCATATTAAAGAATAAAAATGAAAATGTTTATTTCTAGATTTTTTTCGATTTTTTTCTAACATAGTTTTTGGTTTTTTAAAATTTTTGTTTTGATCTCCAGTTTCCAAATTTTCAAATTCGTTTTGAACTGTCTAGATTCAGTAGATTCTCTTTTGATTTTTTTGAATTCGTCTAAATTTTCTCCACAATGTCTTTAAATTATCTTTGGATTCTTTATTAATTATCTTAGTATTTTTCTTATAATTTATCTGTTGTAGTTTCGAAGATATCGAGCATGAAAAACGCCCATAATCCTGAGTTTTGGTTACTCGAAAACAAAGCTATAAACATTTAATATTATTATGACTTTCTTGATTACGTCGTAAATTTAGAAGCAACGACACTTACTAGGGTTTTGTTGTATAATGTTGTAACCACAACTAACTTTGTTGCTAATTCTATTAGTTATTATTTATTGCTCGTGGATTTGCGTTTCAACACTGCGCCTTGCGAGCCCAGAAGTTAAAAAAATTAAAATGGAGAAAATATGAAACAAAAATTAGAAGAATTTTCTTCATGCTCTTCGGTGGAAATTTTCTAATTTTGATGCTACACCTATGAAATTTGGGAAAGTTACTATCATTGACTTTTCGTAACAAATTGCAAAATTGTAAAGCGAAAGACATAGATTTTAGAAATTTTCGTTTTTAGAGCAAAGCAGAAATTTTCCATATCGTTCACTAAAATTCGTAATTCTGGTAACTTTAGTGCTACAGGTATGAAATTTGGAGAAATTACTATTTTTAAGTCATTTATTAACTCTACTAAATTTAAAAATTGTAGAACAAAAGATACCAATTTTAGAAATTTTTATTTTGAAAAAGAAGCAAGAAATTTCGATATCCTTCACTAATATTCGTAGTTTTAGTAATTTTTGTGCCACAACTGTGAAATGTGGAGAATTTACTACATTTGAGTTGTTTATTATTTCTAGCAAGTTTCAAAATTGAAGAGCAAAAGACACCAATTTTAGAAATGTTTATTTTGAACAGGAAGCAAAAATTTTCGAAATCTTTTACTAAAATTTGTAGTTTTGGTAATTTTAGTGCTACAACTATGAAATTGAGGGAAATTAGTATTTTTGAGTCGTTTATTAACTCTACTAAATTTTACAATTGTAGAGCAAAAGACACAGATTTTAGAAATTTTCGTTTTTAGAGCGAAGCAGAAATATCGTTCACTAAAATTCGTAATTCTGGTAATTTTAGTGCTACAGCAATGAAATTTGGGGAAATTACCATTTTCAAGTCATTTATTAACTCTACAAAATTTGAAAATTGTAGAGCAAAAAACACCAATTTAAAAAAAAATATTTTGAAAAGGAAGCAAACATTTTTGATATCCTTCACTAAAATTCGTAGTTTTGGTAATTTCAGTGCCACAACTATGAAATTTGGAGAATTTACTACATTTGAATCGTTTATTATTTCTACCAAGTTTCAAAATTGTAGAGCAAAAGACACCAATTTTAGAAATTTTTATTTCGAAAACAAAGCAAAAATTTTCGATATCCTTCACTAAAATTCGTAATTTTAGTAATTTTACTGCCACAACTATGAAATTTCGGGAAATTACTACTTTTGAGTCGTTGATTATTTCTACCAAGTTTCAAAATTGTAGAGCAAGAGACACCAAGTTTACAAATTTTTAATTTTGAAAACGAAGCAAAAATTTTGGATATTTTATACCTACTAAAATTTGTAATTTTGGTAATTTTAATGCGACAGCTATGAAATTTGGGGAAGTTACTACTTTTCAGTCATGTATTGACTCTACCAAATTGCAAAATTGCAAAGCAAAAAACACAAATTTTAGAATTTTTTTTTAAGACCAAGCAAAAATTTCCGGCAATACCCAATAAAATTCGTAATTTAGGTAATTTTAGTGCTACAGCTATAAAATTTAGAGAAGTTAATATTTTTAACTCATGTATTAACTCTACCAAATTGCAAAATCATACAGCGAAAACACAGATTTTAGGGTTTTTAGACTTTAGATTTTAAGATCAAAATAAAAATCTGAAAAAAATAACAGCTATACTTAATTCTTGTTTCTTTAAAATGATGCTAATGGTTTTAAAAATATTTAACCTTATTTGAAGTCCGTCGCTTTTGTTTCTATTTGTATGAATTCTAGTCTTACCTACTTTTGAAAGCTCTTTAAAGAAAAACACCGTTTTGGCCAAATCTTGTCTTAAAAATATTTCTGGACTATCGTACGAGATACTCGTAGATACGAGAATTTTGCATTTTTTTGGTTATCAAGAATTATAATTAATAATAATTATTGGCGGTTTTAAACATTTGTTTTTTTTTAAACAAATTCTGTATTCAATTGCAATTGTTCTGAAACTGAATTTCAAAACTCGACCTTTCGACTAGCCGTAGTTAATACCAATAATAATCTTTCCATACCTGGTGGTACAATCTGGGTCTTTAGATGACTCATCCGTAACAAGAAAATCATATACGAAGCCCACATTTCGTCCATTTCTAGCAAAATGCGTGCAGACAAGACAAAATGCGACGATAAAAAATTATCATAAATAACAATTCCATGCCTTGCAAAATTAGAATAAACATATGTGGGTAATTTAACGTGTTGTGATTGCCGTAACAATAGACTTGCAGTATAATTAATTAACCGTACAAAAAGTCATAAGCAGTTATGGTTATGGCTACTTCTCTTCAGCAGAGCGTTGACTCCTGCTTATCCCAAAACTTTCTCAGCTTCGTTTTCTGCGTAATTAGAATTTTCACTTGCATGTGACCTAATTAGACGTGTAATTTAACATTCCATTACGTCCATTTAACGTAATTATAGTGTAGGAATGAAATGACCGGTGCTCGAGCATGATTAGTTGTCGCGCAACCTTAATTATTTATTAATAATTTATTTTATTTAAACACCTACTTAGAATCCGTATCACGATCAAGACCATAAAACCCATGATATAGGAACAGCGCAGAAACGCCCAATTTGTTTGACACAAATTTATTTCGTCCCAAATGCGAATAAATTTGTAAGTTTGACAGTAGTTACTCCAAAAACGGCCCAACTTTCATTTATCAAAATCGCCCACGTGTGGTGATTAAGAACAATGCCATTTTCGTGCGGAAATTTCACGCTTTACAGTTTTGTGACCCAAACAAATCGCTAATTTAGGAAAGAATAGTTACAGTAATTCCCGTGAATTTGCAGTGGGTGGTACTTAACCCACGTGGAATTATCCGAGTTTAATTAATTCCCAAGTAATTCCTCTAAGTGGAGATTTATGAGCTGCGGCTTCAATGTCTGCCAGCAAAATACCATCACGTTCTTTAATATTTGTTTCGGCACGAGAATTCCAGGTCGTATTGGTTTGTGGAATTTTTACCTCCATGAGCCTTTTGATGTTTAATTTCCCCCCAAATTAGTCATATTTCCGCGCATAAGTGGCGTGGCGGAAGCACAACGGTACAATGTAAACTGGAGACGCAATTTGTCCTCTGAAAACCACACAAAAGAGAATCCTCGGTAGCTAAATCAGAAAACTTAAGTCATGGTTCACTTCACTGGGAACAAGAACGTCTGTTGGTCGAAAAAAATCCCAAAATGACCCAAGTAACAGTTGATCGAGCACTTCACAAAGTGAGTCGTCACCGCAGCGAAACGTCCGAGTATTCCTATTGAAAGTGAGTTTAAAAATGAAGCAAAATTGAAAAATCCACATCTGGTGGCGTGTACAGTTATGTTCTTTTTCCACGTGAGTCATCTCAGAGGATAACATTTTAATAATGGAGAGCTAATCTCTGGACGCTGCAAGTTGATATAAAACTTCTGCGACGTTTACGACACAATAAAATAAACTAACGGATTATTATTTTGTCCAAAAAGTGCCAATAAAACATCGAAACGTGGAGTTACGATACCATAAAACACGCTCGTAAAGTTGGAAGAAGAGTCTTTCTGAAATCTCTTCACGACTCGTTCGTTATCCTCGCAAGGCATCAAAATCACGTTTTAAGCCGTAAAAAGGTACTAATTAGCCATGTGGAATAAGCACTCACTTACAGGAAAAAATCAGCACTCATTTGCACGCAACGCATTGTCGGGTCTAAAACCGACACTTTTTTTTTGCTTTTTCAAAACACCGGTCGTGGTACTGCATAAATATTTAATGTTTAACGTTTTCGACGGTTTCGCAAGGTGCTTTCAACACTCGTGCTCGACAATGACCTTTCAGGCGAAGATTTAGAACGATCTGACGAGGAACTGTACAGACCACCGCGAATTTATCCTGAAGGACGTTATTGAATCGTGTTATCATTCTAACAATCTTGTTGCGCGCTTTCATAGACCTAGGCCAAGACAAATATGCGGAATCTTTGAGAAAAAACGCGACGGTTTTTCAGAAGCGAAAGTACCGCAAGGAAATATATGGGCAACGCAATTAGACCAGTTGACCAAATTTGGAACCACCAAACTAGATTGAGACACATTATGAACTGGATAAGTAGATAATTAAACTTTCTTTGGAGGAACATTTTTCTCTGCCAAAATTCAAACTGGTGAAATGGGTAGACATTCCCAATGTAAATTTCCCTTTTTTTATGAATTACAAACACTTTTTGCTCCATCTGGTCGGGATCCAAATATATTTTTTAAAAAACAATTTAAATATTGGAAATTTATGGCTCGTCTTCTAAATAAAAATTCTAAAATCCGTCCCTGTAGCTAGAAAAATTTGAAATTTGGAGCAGACAGTCAACATGTCAAAAATGGTAGTCTGTCCATATTTCGGAGCTCTACCATGAAAACTACCAAAATTACAAGTGCAAATGTAAAATATTGGACTTTTTGACTTGTGAAAATTTCTAAAAACCGTCCCTGTGGATTAAAAAATTTAAGATTTGGAACAAACAGTCAACAAATCAAAAATAGAAATCTCACTAAATTTCATTCCCCTAGCATCGAAACAACGAAAATTTCAGGTCCGAATAAAAAATATTGAAAATTTTTGACTCGTCGTCAAAATATTTTTTTTTTAAATCCGTCTCTGTAGCCGAAAAAAATTTGAAATTTAGGGCAGACAGTCAACATGTCAAAAATAGTAATCTATCCATATTTCGGGGCTCTACCATCAAAACAACAAAAATTACATGTCCGAATGTAAAATATTGGACTTTTTGGCTCGTCTTGAAAGTGAAAATTTCTAAAATCCGTCCCTGTAGATTCAAAAATACAAGATTTGGAACAGACAGTCAACAAGTTAAAAATCGTAATCTCTCCAAATTTCATTCCCCTAGCATCGAAACTACGAAAATTACAGGTCCGAATAAAAAATATTGGAAATTTTTGTTCCTCTTGAAAATAAAAATTTGTAAAATCCGTCCCTGTAGCTCAAAAAATTTGAAATTTGGAGCAGACAGTCAACTTGTCAAAAATAGTAACCTGTCCATATTTCGGAGCTCTACCATGAAAACTACCAAAATTACAAGGGCAAATGTAAAATATTGGACATTTTTGGCTTGTCTTAAAAGTGAAAATTTCTAAAAACCGTCCCTGTGGATTAAAAAATTTAAGATTTGGAGCAAACAGTCAAGAAATCAAAAATAGACATCTCACTAAATTTCATTCCCCTAGCATCGAAACTACGAAAATTTCAGGCCCGAATAAAAAATATTGAAAATTTTTGACTCGTCTTCAAAATAAAAATTTTTAAAATACGTCCATGTAGCCGAAAAAAATTTGGAATTTTGGGTAGACAGTCAACATATCAAAAATAGTAATCTATGCATATTTCGGGGCTCTACCATCAAAACAACCAAAATTACATGTCCGAATGTAAAATATTGGACATTTTTGGCTCGTCTTGAAAGTGAAAATTTCTAAAATCCGTCCCTCTACATACAAAAATACAAAATTTGGAACAGACAGTCAGCAAGTCAAAAATCGTAATCTCTCCAAATTTCATTCCCCTAGCATCAAAACTACGAAAATTACAGGTCCGAATAAAAAATATTGGAAATTTTTGTTCGTCATGAAAATAAAAATTTCTAAAATCCGTCCCTGTAAATAAAAAAAATGAAGATTTGAAACAGACAGTCAACAAATCAAAAATAGCAAACTATTCAAATTTCATTGCTTTAGTGTCAAAACTACCAAAAATACAGGTCCAAATGAATGTACCTATTGAAAATATTTGACTGTCTTGATAATGAAAATTTATAAAGTCCGTCCCTGTAGATCAAAAAAAATAAAATTTAAAATAGACACCTTTAATCATTTTGGCCAAAACAAATTTGAAACTTTATTATAATTTTAGCCTAAACCCTAAATTAGACTAAAATTGAACAGATCCAGTAAATGGAGCAGTAAAGAATTTTTTCCGAAAATTAGACCGCATCTTGGGTCAAAGCATAATTCCCAATGAAATATAGACATTAATAAATTGTAGTTGTAGACAATTAAATTATTAAATTATACCATTAAGCAGTACATAATTACAAAGATAAATCAGAAGGTAATAATTCGCTTCTGACAAAATCTTAGCTTTGTTTCTTTTTGAGTTTTAATTAACCAATTCGTTCTTTCCCAGTTTCCAATAGTTACGTTTTTCGGTCAATTAGCGGAAACGGTAAAATCTTCGATGAAGAACTGACTTCCTCCACAGTAAACCTCCGCAATTTGCATTCTGGGAAGTAGAATGAAATAACGAACACACACTGGAATAATTTCTCAATATTGTACGGTAGAGGGGACAATGAGTACTACTGTGGTACCGGATGTGACAGTTGCACCACGTTATAACCATGACAGGTGTATTTGGATACACTTGTTACTTTAACTTTAACGGCGACATTGAAGAAGCGCGCCAAATATTGATTTTGACAATCTTTTAAACAGCCATGTCATTAAATTGACATTATTATAAGCTATCATCTTACAGTGAGCGATAAATCAGGGACTGGTTATTAATAGGATGCGATTTAAGCGGTGATTTCAATGCTGCGTTAGGCGAGATGCGCCAAGAATAAGAGGTAATAATAGACTTCCGTTTCCGCTTGGAGAAAAATTGAGGAACGCTATTACTAATACGTAATTATTTCAAAACAATGACAGTGAAAGGATTTTTCATAACACCACGTCAAACTCAAGCAGACAAATTTTTTCTTGTGTTTGTTTTGAATGTAAATTAGATGGGAGACTCACCGAGAATTTGGTGATGAAAATGCACTCTTATAAATAAATCCACATGTCAGAGCGCTGCAAAGTTCAAAAATCTCTGGTACACTCGCCACAACAGTCGGTCAAAGACTGGTGGGTGAACCATGGATGACTGAAAGAGCGTTCAATGAAAGCTCTCCCCACTTTGAAGGCTGTTTCGACAGCGTAGAACATCTAATACTACTAATTTCAGTTGGGCAAAAAACCCCAAATGCAGGAAAATCTGAAGCGTTTTCCTGCCGGTTATCTGCGATCTGCTTTGAAAAATCACGTTTCTCTTTCTTAGAGTCAATCGTATTGTTTTGGAAATATAGAGCGGAAAGAACGCCAAAAGCTTCAATCTACGCGTATTTTCACTTCTTGAAAAGAATAAATAATGAAAGCGTTTTTTTCACGTCTTTTTAAAAATCCCCGCTTGTCAATCAGGTCTTCTCTAAAAAAGCAGTCGTTTCAAGGCTAAGCAGAAAAAATCTGCTTAAAAATTAACCTTTCATTACTGACTGAAATTGCATGTCTCACTCATTTTCAACAAAAATCGTAAATTTTTCACACGGCCTTCGCATTTCGTGCAATGATCGGGAAAAGTTAAAATTTTATTGTCTTATTTTGCAGGAACGAGTTCCACAGATCTTTTATTAATGATTGTCATTACTATTGCAGAATTTTCCTGTGTAAGCGTAGGTACATTTATTAAATCTTTTTGAAGGCCGAGACTGTGAACATGTTCAGAAAAGAAACGGGATAAATTTATAGATATTCCTGCGATAATTTGCGAACTATGTAGTTAATTGGTACTTACTGACATAAATACACAGGTCAGATCATATTTACATCTGTTAATCGCGTAAATGGAATAATTATGCCTGAATGTCGGTCCGCAGTTACTTCCAGACAATTATACATTTTCATGGAATGTGTGAACAGTTTCTTTATTTTTCTCCCAGTCAGTCTGCCCTCTAACTAAATTTACTGCCGCGTTTTTCCTGCTGCTATTAAATTACCACCTCACATTTCTTCGTTTTTCGCTGATTACTTAAGTAAAGCTTCGGAAAATTGATTTTAATTGAGATAAATCAGTAGCACGTAAACTTAATCTAAATTAACACTAATTGAGTTGATTTGAATTCCTGCGGTGTTACTATAAGAAGTACGAATTGCTGCAACGTGCTCTTTCGCGGTTTCAGCGGTATTGTTTCAGTTAAATGTCTGGAAAAGCGTCGAGTCAAATTTCTTGAAGATAAAGATTGGATTTCGCAAGCGAGGTGAAAGTCGCTTCTCCACAATTAGTAATTTTTTCGAAAATTCGAAACACTTTTGCATCATTTTGCGTGCAGCTCGTCTAATCCTATTGCGCCATTCTAACAACACAGCACCTTTTATGTCAACACACACGTAATGGAACAACATTGTGGAAATAATTTGTAGTGGATTCTAAAAAGCGATTGACTCTTCTTCTGCGATCTAGCGGTAGCAAGCTTCTTTTGACACTGTTAACAAGTACAGATCAAACACGTGTCGGTCCCCGCGTTCAAACCCGTAAAAAACCCACACATGATTTATCACCACCGTCACTATAATTATTAATTTATTGATATGGTTAATTAATAGTAAAACTGAATTCATTTAAAAGATTTATGACGACATGCGCTTGTCTGAAATCGAGCAGAAAAAGAAAAAACTGATAATTTATGACTGGAAAAATTGCTCTGTCGCCCAAAATGCACTGCCTGGGGCGGAGATAAATTTGCATTTTTATGATGCTCTGTTAGGTGTCACGACCTCGAAGTCTTAAATCCGAAAAATTAGCTTTCTCGGCACTGCCCTAATTCCGAAATTGTGCAGGTCAGTTTGAGGTGAAGGCCAAGACGTTTGATTGAAACGTTTGGTGTTAATTAGTTTAGGATCTGTGGGCGCGAATTCATATCCAGTTTAATTTATTGTTATTGTAAATATCGAGTTCCGTTGTGTTCCACCCACATCGGGCCGAAAATCTGTTTTATTGCTTTTCTGGAGCGAACATCTGGGATTTGTGCTCCGGGACGTAAAAACGCATAAGTCTGAAATACAGTTTTCCGAATGTTGCCATGTTTAATAATATCATTATAAAAAATTATCCTTGATTTATAGACACTTTGTGTGCAAATGCGTAATTTATTGTATTTTTTTATTGGAGAATAACAGAGACTTGACACATTCCTGCGGTGGATTTTGTGCCCGTTAATCATTGTATGACATTTATTAAATATTTAAAACGAGTTTCATAACTAAGAGAAAAATTTTAATTAAAACATAAACTTGCGGTGAACTTCCTATTTGTTGATAATCTCATCATTTCAATAAACATAAACTTGCATATTTTATCACAGCGACCGTTTTCCACTTCTTTAAAAGGAAGTTTCTCCAACGAGGACAATTAGTTGTAATTAGTACAAGCATCCGACCAATACAGTTCCCATGATTATTAATCATAAAATTCCAATAATGCGTTTAGTTCAATCAATGATGTCATAATTGCCCAATTGTGCAACCGGATCTTTACTTATGCAACCAACAAAACCAATGATCCTCATTTGTAACTTCACATTTTAATTGGGTTTAGACGTTAAATAATTACATCCTGCAGGTAATCATGAAATTTAGATTTATGTCGGTTGCGAATAAATGTGTGGGTCAGGAACGGAAATGACAAAAATTCCGTTCGGATTTATTTGCTTTTCGACGCGGATTTGCATTGAATGGCTCAAGAACAAATCAAACATTGTTGGGCTGTGACTTCATCATTTTTATTGAGGCTGTAATGGATTTCAGTGTAGGTAGCATGAGAAAGCTTTTATGGTTGTTGCAAAAAATGTTTGAAGCTTCGTAATTATTTCACTAAAGTCCGGGATTAGCAGAAGGAAAATTAGCACAAGAGGCAATAATTCCACCAAAATTAAAAGAAGTTTTAAATTTGAGTTTGAGGTTAAAAATTCATTCTAAAATTTGACTTCATTCAATTCTCAATATTTTTATATTTTTATGAAATTGTCAAAAATAATCAATTTTTCTTCCGGAAAACTCCTTAATTGTTACACTAGTCAATAAAAATGTTTACTAGAAAAGTAGAAAACAAATCGGTCTTCTCTGATTTCGATGCAGAAAATTTTCAAAAATATCTCTTCTCCACGAGTTGGACACAAGATTTTTTTTACAATCTCAGAAAACACAAAATTTAACGATAAATACTTCAAGTGACAGTTCTGTTATTTTAAAATTGACAGTTTACTTGACAGAATTTCCGCACTGTTTTAGGATGCGAATTTAATAATCAAAATTCTTTTTTTCCTCAGATTCAACGGTTGGAATTTGAGAAATTGGCGCAGATCGGCGTGAAATCTAACAAATGTCGATAAATCGTTAATAAATTTTTGTCAAAATAACATACTTTTACACTCTCATTTTATCACTTTTACGCACTTGAAGCTAAAATAATTTCGAAATTATGACAAAAAAAATCGAAATAAAAGTAAGAAAAAATTGTCCCAATTGGCTCTAAATCGTTTTAGATTCGCGAAATTAATGTCGTATAAGAAAAAAGTGACGTCAGTTTGTAGAAAATTGTTCACTGAATACAGGACCGTCTCTGCTGTGATCGTACAATTTTTACTTTTTGAGATATTGACGTTCAAAGTTGAGTTTTCGTCGACTTTTAAAATTTAAGCTTCGAAATTTCAGAGTTTAAAAAAAGTCTAATATTTTCTAAAATAGTCAAAGAAACTTTATGAAATTTGGCAAACGCATTGATGTTGAGTTATTTTATTGATTCCGCGCCAAAAATTTCAACATTTTTTGAGATAAAGTTCTAAAAAAAGTCTAAAGTAAATGTGATAAAAAAAGCCTCGGTGGGGTCTAAATCGTTTTAGATTTGCGAAATTGATGTCGGATTTGGGAAGGGAAGACGCCATTTTGTAAAAAAATGTTCAACGAGTACAGAGCCGTCTCTAATTTGATCCTATGAACTTTACTTTTCGAGATATTGACGTTCAAAGTTGAATTTTCGTCGACTTCTAAAATTTAAGCTTCAAAAAGTCTAATATTTTCTAAAATGGTCAAAGAAACTTTATAAAATTTGACAAACGTATGGATTTTAATATATTTTATTGATGAAGCAGAAAAATAATTAGGTGAGCGAGCCGTGTGTAAAATTTAACAGAACTAACACGACTACAGACAAACGGGCGCGCGCGGACATCGATTAACAACTCTCATAATTATTTTGACTGCATTCTTTCCACTTTTAATCAAAAGGATGATAAAATATTAATTAAACATTAGATTTTGATCAATTAGTTCATTGCAAGTGTGGCCGTCGAAAAAGTATAGTGTATAACACATGCTGATTGAATTGTATGTGTTTCAGCACTTGAATTCTATGAAAATAAGACTCAAAGTTTTTTAAACCATTTTTTTAGATATTCATGAGTTTTTTCATAGATATTATAGAGTTTTATGGTAAAAATAAAAGTGAACGTGATGTACTAAGTGAAAGAAATTTTTTTTAACAGTTAATATTTCTGGGTCTTGAAGATACAGTAAAAAGACGTGAAGATAAAGTAAAAGTGGTAAAGCAAAGAACGAACCTGTTCCAATTTTTTTTCTTAATTTATTTCCGCTTTAAATTAGATGTATGAACTGAAATTGTTTATAATTTTGTTGTTGCGGTAAATCTTACAACTCCGAAAACAGAAATTTATTTGTTGTTTTGTTGGTTGCCTGCTACAGGACCAGAGAATAGAAAAAGAAGCAATTTTTAAATGTACATTACTTCACCACTCGTTTTCTAGAGGCGTTTCACTTTTAATCCTTGTGGAAATTGCAGTTTTTCTAAATTTTTAGAATATACAGGGTGTAAGACAAATAAACAGGTACATTAATTAAACTAAACTGGTGGTAGATCTAGACAAAACAAACCATTTTTTCCTCTTCGGTTTCTAAAATTCTCAAGTATTTTACAAAAAATCTAAGTATCTTTTCAATTCATTTTTCTTTGGGCGTTTAAATTAATTGATTATTATTTCGTAAATTATAAACATCAACAAATTTACTATTTTCGCAAGCAGATAAAAAATTAAAATAAATATTAAACGTAATATTATACGGGGTGCCCCAATTATTTGAATTATTTGTGAGCAAAACTGATTTTACAGCTATTGAAGAGTCGCATTAAAACGATTTTTGGTACGGAAACCTCAAATCCTTAAATATTGTACAGAGTGATCAAATAAATTGTGAAACTTTTATATAGTTGGTAATAGACGTTTGCCAATTTGTTGACGTGCCAGCTAATCAGATCAATAATTCAACAGATTGGTACTCATTTGACGCAGAATTTCACGCAGAATTTAAAACTGTTTGAACTTTTTTAATCCGTCAATAAATAATCGAATTAGAAGCGTTTAAATTTGCGGAAAGTAAAATTATATTCTTATTTTTCCAAATCTAATTCGGTCGATATACAGAGTGATCAAATAAATTGTAAAACAGTTATCTAGTGAGTTATAGATCCGTCACTCACCGACGTTTGTCAATTTTTTGACGTATCATCTAATCACATAAAAATTAAACTGATCTCGCTGTCTGTAGTATCAAAACCATATAAAAAAATCAATATTTTTTTAATCGAGATCTGAACACTTTTCCTCGAACGTAGGTGTATAAACGCACGCAAGTGAAATTCGTAATAAAATACCTCAATTTGTCAACGTCAACTACTCGACATTATCAAATCCACATCCGTCTTTTTAATCAAAGACGTGACGTTCCATCTCAAAGATGAGTTTCGAGTAACAAAAATGAATGTTCGTAATTTTTAATGAAGGTGTAATTGGTTTCAATGTATACATTTACAGTTTCTAATCAGCTAGACATTCTTCAGGGGGTTCATTGTCACAGTCAACTCTATCCGGCCAGTCGCAAACGTTGTTTTTGACGTTAAAGAGCAACCCATCGGGACATGGGATGTTGTTTGGTACTCCATGAGAACAAATGTAAAAACTGGTACAATCTTCTGAAGGGAGCAACACTGGATATGCTCCATCCGATGCTGGACATTCTCCCACGGGATCTTCAAACAGTCAAAATAGAAAAAAAAATAGGAAAATTTGACTCTCACCTGATCTAGCGATGGCTAGAATTCCGAGCAGAACAACACTTATCAGAGTAACTACCTTCATTTTCACTTGATGAATGATTTACTATGTCATTAGACTCAATATTATATAGAAAAATCACGGGTTTGCCATACAATTGCTAATCCGTTTTAGAGATTAGTACGTATCTTGATTGATGAATGATTGAGTGAAAAATTAGCCACGCGGCTTTTCGGGGGTTTTCTTTTCGATTAACCTTGTCGACATTGCATTTGTGAAAAACTAAAACAATGTAAATCTGGGCACTCGTTGTTACTTATTTGGATTAAATTTGGATTAATTTTTTTCAAATCAAAGTTCACAAATCATCTAATCAGAACAAAGGTTTGATTAATGTGGATTAACTTGACAAGATTTATAGATTGAAGATTAAGATTGTGTGCGTTTTTTTCCAATTTCCACGAAAAGTTCTGCTGGTATGAAAAACAAACTGATTTATTTAGGTGGTTTAAAATACCCATAAAGCGAGTTATAAAACAGAAAGTATTGATAAAAGGCGTTCGTCACCTTGAAACTCGTGGGTAGCAAAACTTAAAAAAAAACGGTGCCCTTTTGTTTGCTTATCTAGAATTAGAAGTGAAAATAATTATTCCTCTCAACGAACGATTTTATCAAAGAAAAAATTTTTACTCAAATCATTTTACGTTATCATTTCATAATGTTCTGTATTCTATATTCTACATATATTCATAATGTTCTGACACTAAAACTTTTTTCTAAAACAGAAAATTTTGAATCCGAAGTCAATTTTATTCCAACAGATTAGAATTTTTATGTCGGATTGAGTAATCAATTAAGTTTTCTAATGTACAAGTAAATTAAAGTAAAGTAAATTTGCGTTTTTATACCTCGTTTTACGCAGAATTTTGCGCAGATTCCAAATCTGGGATTGAAATTCAGATCTAACAAGAAGTAATTGAGTTATCGCCGATCAAAGTTTCGGGTAATTGATATTCATTTTTCCTAATTTTTCCTAATTTTTAAAGTTAAATATCTCGGAAACTATTAGAGATATTGAAATGCGGTTTGAACCATTCTTTTTCTCGGCTCATTTTACGTTAGAAAATGTTCTCAAAAGCCCAAAATTCGATAGTCGATTTTTCGCGAAAAAAAATTCCAACGCAAACGATAAAAAATTTTCATTTTTTTGATTTTTGGCCATAACTCATAAACTATTTGTCTGATCACTCTCAAATTTAGTCAGTTGATAGATCTTAAGCTCCTCTTTCGATTGCTGTATAACATAAAGGTATTACACGTCGTTTTCACCTTGAAAGCAGTGATTGAAAATCACCTCAAAATAACCTCTTCAAAACAGTTTTTGGCCAATGCCTCGTTTATTTGTTAAGCGAATTAAACAAATTTTGCCTCACTTTACGCAAAATGTCACGCTGAATTCAAAGCTTTGAGAATTTTTAATTTTCGTCAACACATAACTGAGTTATGACCGTTTAAATTTTTGGGTTGTTGCCAAAGGGCTAAATTTTTGAAGGTTTGAAACAATTCGTCTTTAATATCTCGGAAACTAGTACAGATATTAAGATGCGGTTTGCGCCATCGTTTTTCTCGCTATTTTTTACATAAAAAATAGTTTTTAGATTTTCCAAAAGTCGAAAGTTGCAGTTTTTCGCGAAAATTCGGGAATAAAACTATAATAAATCTCGCTTATTTTTGGAGTGAACTTATGCAGAATTTTCCGCAGATTCTAAATCTGGGATTGAAATTCAGATCCGACAACAAATAACTAAATTATGGCCGATCAAAGACAATCGGGTGGTTACCAAAAGGTTTTTTTTCTACAAATTAAACCAAATAAAAATACAAAAAAGTACGATTTGTTATTAGTTCTTCGCAAATATCTCAGCAAAAAGAAATCTACAAGTCTTATTCAGTTCTTTGGAACGCCTGTTTAATTGCCAGTTCAATAAAGAATCACAAAATTTGATGACTTTATAAATAGTAGTGAAGCAAAACTGAAAAGAAACAGAAGTGAACTTGCTTCCTTTTTAAAAAAATATCTCTGAGTCCTGCCCTGAAGCATGCAATAATTCTACTTTAGCAATTGCTTCACTGTTATGAAAAATTCATTTTCATTCTCCAAATTTGACGGAAAATATATAAAAAATATTTCCTCCAACTGCATGCTTGGCAAAGCCCTAAAGAAACCAAGAAATGAAACCATCCTGGAACAAATTTATTCATTCGTAGACTTACATTTTATCAGAACGAAATGTATATCACAATAGTTTAATCAGAATTAGATCACTGAAAATAACAAAGTTAGTTTAAAATATGTGACTAGTCAACAACAGATTTGCTTAAAATTCATAATCATAACTTTGGAAGGGCTTACATTTCTAGATTGGAAAAATATTGACGTTTAACACCTTATAACTCTTTCTAACACGTTCTAATAATTTCACAAACCTTGCATAAGAGATGTACGAAAAAACTTCGTCCTTTCACACCACCTCTTGTCTAAACGTGTAAAAATAGCTATAAACTAACAGATCACCAATTATTTAATACTTCTTAAATTCGCGCTTGATATTTCGTTACATTCGATCCATTTGGCCAACTCTTGCGTTAATTCAGGTCTTTCTTTCTTGTTACTCTCCACGTCGTCCCCGGAATAATTTACTAAAAGTTCATTAACGACACTCTCAGCGTTGCAGTTCGTTAATCTTGTGCGACATAGAACAATAGCGTTGATGAAGTTATCTGAAGGATTCAAAAACCGATGCTCCATGTAGATACTCTGTTCATCCCAGTAGATGATCTGGAAGAAAAAAATCTGTTTTCTTGGTCTCTATCAATATCTATCAGGCAAAATAAACATCTTGTGGATCTTTATTTGATTGTTCTAAACAAATAAAAGATAAATGTCAAAGAAAACAATTTTTTGCGAATATCTTGGCATGGATGATAATTCCCACGGTAAAAACATTTAGTTTTAGGATAAAATTTGACAAAGTTACGGAATTTAAGTGAAAGTCATGAAAATTTTTAATTCGTCTACGAAATAAATATTTCTAAAAACTCAATTTTTTGTTCAAAAATTCTGAAATTTAGAGCAGTACATTAGCAAGTTTAAAGTAGTAAATTTTCCAAATTTCACATTTCAAAGATAAAATCTGACAAAGTTACGGAATTTAAATAAAAACCACGAAAATTTTTAGTTCGTTTTCAAAATAAAAATTTCTAAAAACTCTATTTCTTCTCTAGTTCGTTTTCAAAATAAAAATTTCTAAAAACTCTATTTCTTGTTTTAAAATTCTGAAATTTAGAGCAGTACATTAGCAAATCTAAAGTAGTAAAATTTCCAAATTTCACAGTTTTAGGATAAAATCTGACAAAGTTACGGAATTTAAATAAAAGCCATGAAAATTTTTAGTTCGTCTTCGAAATAAAAATTTCTAAAATCTCTATTTGTTGCTCTAAAATTTTGAAATTAAGAACATTAGATTAACAAGTCTAAAGTAATAACATCTCTAAATTTCACAGTTTTAGGATAAAATCTGACAATACTACGAAATTTAAAAAAAAGCCCTGAAAAATTTTAGTTCGTCTTCGAAATAAAAATTTCTAAAAACTCTATTTCTGGCTCTAAAATTTTAAAATTCAGAGGAGTACATTAGCAAGTCTAAAGTAATAAAACCTCCAAATTTCACAGTTTTAGGATGAAATCTGACAAAGGTACGGAATTTAATTGAAAATTATGACAATTTTTAGTTCGTCTTCGAAATAAAAATTTCTAAAATCTCTATTTGTTGCTCTAAAATTTTGAAATTAAGAACAGTAGATTAACAAGTCTTAATTAATAACATCTCTAAATTTCACAGTTTTGGGATAAAATCTGACAATACTACGAAATTTAAAAAAAAAGCCCTGAAAAATATTAGTTCGTCTTCGAAATAAAAATTTCTAAAAACTCTATTTCTGGCTCTACAATTTTAAAATTCAGAGGAGTACATTAGCAAGTCTAAAGTAATAAAACCTCCAAATTTCACAGTTTTAGGATGAAATCTGACAAAGGTACGGAATTTAATTGAAAATGATGACAATTTTTAGTTCGTCTTCGAAATAAAAATTTCTAAAATCTCTATTTGTTGCTCTAAAATTTTGAAATTAAGAACAGTAGATTAACAAGTCTTAATTAATAACATCTCTAAATTTCACAGTTTTAGGATAAAATCTGACAATACTACGAAATTTAAAAAAAAGCCCTGAAAATTTTTATTTAGTTCGTCGTCGAAATAAAAATTTCTCAAAACTCTATTTCTGGCTCAAAAATTTTAAAATTCAGAGGAGTACATTAGCAAGTCTAAAGTAATAAAACCTCCAAATTTCACAGTTTTAGGATGAAATCTGACAAAGGTACGGAATTTAATTGAAAATGATGACAATTTTTAGTTCGTCTTCGAAATAAAAATTTCTAAAATCTCTATTTGTTGCTCTAAAATTTTGAAATTAAGAACAGTAGATTAACAAGTCTTAAGTAATAACATCTCTAAATTTCACAGTTTTAGGATAAAATCTGACAATACTACGAAATTTAAAAAAAAGCCCTGAAAAATTTTAGTTCGTCTTCGAAATAAAAATTTCTAAAAACTCTATTTCCGGCTCTAAAATTTTAAAATTCAGAGGAGTACATTAGCAAGTCTAAAGTAATAAAACCTCCAAATTTCACAGTTTTAGGATGAAATCTGACAAAGGTACGGAATTTAATTGAAAATTATGACAATTTTTAGTTCGTCTTCGAAATAAAAATTTCTAAAATCTCTATTTGTTGCTCTAAAATTTTGAAATTAAGAACAGTAGATTAACAAGTCTTAATTAATAACATCTCTAAATTTCACAGTTTTGGGATAAAATCTGACAATACTACGAAATTTAAAAAAAAAGCCCTGAAAAATATTAGTTCGTCTTCGAAATAAAAATTTCTAAAAACTCTATTTCTGGCTCTAAAATTTTAAAATTCAGAGGAGTACATTAGCAAGTCTAAAGTAATAAAACCTCCAAATTTCACAGTTTTAGGATGAAATCTGACAAAGGTACGGAATTTAATTGAAAATTATGACAATTTTTAGTTCGTCTTCGAAATAAAAATTTCTAAAATCTCTATTTGTTGCTCTAAAATTTTGAAATTAAGAACAGTAGATTAACAAGTCTTAATTAATAACATCTCTAAATTTCACAGTTTTAGGATAAAATCTGACAATACTACGAAATTTAAAAAAAAAGCCCTGAAAAATTTTAGTTCGTCTTCGAAATAAAAATTTCTAAAAACTCTATTTCTGGCTCTAAATTTTTAAAATTTAGAGGAGTACATTAGCAAGTCTAAAGTAATAAAACCTCCAAATTTCACAGTTTTAGGATGAAATCTGACAAAGGTACGGAATTTAATTGAAAATGATGACAATTTTTAGTTCGTCTTCGAAATAAAAATTTCTAAAATCTCTATTTGTTGCTCTAAAATTTTGAAATTAAGAACAGTAGATTAACAAGTCTTAATTAATAACATCTCTAAATTTCACAGTTTTAGGATAAAATCTGACAATACTACGAAATTTAAAAAAAAGCCCTGAAAATTTTTATTTAGTTCGTCGTCGAAATAAAAATTTCTCAAAACTCTATTTCTGGCTCAAAAATTTTAAAATTCAGAGGAGTACATTAGCAAGTCTAAAGTAATAAAACCTCCAAATTTCACAGTTTTAGGATGAAATCTGACAAAGGTACGGAATTTAATTGAAAATTATGACAATTTTTAGTTCGTCTTCGAAATAAAAATTTCTAAAATCTCTATTTGTTGCTCTAAAATTTTGAAATTAAGAACAGTAGATTAACAAGTCTTAATTAATAACATCTCTAAATTTCACAGTTTTAGGATAAAATCTGACAATACTACGAAATTTAAAAAAAAGCCCTGAAAAATTTTAGTTCGTTTTCGAAATAAAAATTTCTAAAAACTCTATTTCCGGCTCTAAAATTTTAAAATTCAGAGGAGTACATTAGCAAGTCTAAAGTAATAAAACCTCCAAATTTCACAGTTTTAGGATGAAATCTGACAAAGGTACGGAATTTAATTGAAAATTATGACAATTTTTAGTTCGTCTTCGAAATAAAAATTTCTAAAATCTCTATTTGTTGCTCTAAAATTTTGAAATTAAGAACAGTAGATTAACAAGTCTTAATTAATAACATCTCTAAATTTCACAGTTTTAGGATAAAATCTGACAATACTACGAAATTTAAAAAAAAGCCCTGAAAAATTTTAGTTCGTCTTCGAAATAAAAATTTCTAAAAACTCTATTTCTGGCTCTAAAATTTTAAAATTCAGAGGAGTACATTAGCAAGTCTAAAGTAATAAAACCTCCAAATTTCACAGTTTTAGGATGAAATCTGACAAAGGTACGGAATTTAATTGAAAATTATGACAATTTTTAGTTCGTCTTCGAAATAAAAATTTCTAAAATCTCTATTTGTTGCTCTAAAATTTTGAAATTAAGAACAGTAGATTAACAAGTCTTAATTAATAACATGTCTAAATTTCACAGTTTTGGGACAAAATCTGACAATACTACGAAATTTAAAAAAAAAACCTGAAAAATATTAGTTCGTCTTCGAAATAAAAATTTCTAAAAACTCTATTTCTGGCTCTACAATTTTAAAATTCAGAGGAGTACATTAGCAAGTCTAAAGAAATAAAACCTCCAAATTTCACAGTTTTAGGATAAAATCTGACAAAGGTACGGAATTTAATTGAAAATGATGACAATTTTTAGTTCGTCTTCCAATTTACGACTGTGGTACACAAAAAAATAAAATTCTTAAAATTTCTTAATACTTTTATATCTCAAAAATGGTAACTTCTACGAAAAATATTTCGAGATGTTATTTGTGGCAAATTTGATAAGGTACAATTTTCACAATAAGTATTTTTGTCATTGGAATCACCAGTGACAAGATATTTGCACATATTTGTTTTCTTTGACATTTACCACAACTTTTTTAGCAGCACACCTTTTCATGGGGACTTTTGACATTTTGTTTGAAACAATAAAATGAATGTCCACACAAAAAATCAGCCTTATGGGAATTATTCCAAGCTTTTGAATTTTTTTTATCTATTTTGCCTGGATTACGAAGAACTTACTTTAGTTGTTATCGTATATCGGTTGAATAATTTAATAAAGCGTCGATATCTTATGGTAGAGGCACCAAGAACCAAACTCCCTCCGTTCCTTTTGATGCACTTATAGAGGCCTGTTCGTTCGTAGAAATCTATTTTGGCGAAATCCAGCTCACGTAAGAATCTCGCGTTGTTCATATGAGTGAGCATCGAATCGATATCACTAGTTAAGCACACTCCTGAAAATAACTAATCTAGACAATACCAAAAAATCCTTTTATCCTCACCATTGATAACAGTTTCGCTGAGCAAATGAGTCTTTTTCTTCGAAATTTTCGCCAGAATCACACACAAAGAGGCACGGAGAAAGTAGTGTATCTCAAAAAACGAATAGACAACAAAAATAAAAACCAAAAACCCGAAAATAACATAACACAACACCATTATTTTTAGATGGGCGAGATTTTTAATTGGATGGTTACATTACTGCACCGTGACACATTCGCAGTAGCACTCGCTTTGAAAAACATTGTTATGAAATGTACGAATCGCTGACAAAGGCAAAATTTGATTAAAACAGTCGGGACGATGGTTAGACAGAAATGAAAACATAAGAATTGGAAATTATGGTGGATTTGTTGTACACAGGCGCTTATTTCAAATGTCGATAATGTCGCACGCACGCGCATTTTCCCAACGTGGGCTCAAGATTAAAGAAATGCGTTAATCGGTAATCGATGGGTCATTCAAGAATGTTTTATTCATGAAAGATGGATCTTTTTCGGATTAGCATCAGAGGAAGTTAAACGAGAGCGATTATTGTTATCTGTATCATTTATCTTTTTTGCACGTCTTATCAGTAAGATTAGAAAATTACTCGTGACAATAAGAAGAAGCACTTGGAGGAGTTCACGCTTGTACTACTTCTATAATTGTTTAGTTTGTTTTAAAGAAATTGTGGCACTTCGTACCACCTTATTAAACGTCTAATTGTTTTCGTTTTCTTGATGTTTTTATACCAGACTACTTTCATTGTCATTTTTTATTGCTTAACGTTTATGTAAATCTGCGTTTTGTTTAAACAATCGTACAAAAAATGAAATACAACAACATTTATTGCAATTTTATATTAGGAGAACATGAGTTGATAGAGATTTTAGTTTATAGCGAGCGTTAACTTTCACCGTATTTTTTATGCTAACGGCGCTCAGAAACTTCGTGACTGATAGGCAGACAGTTATACAATAAAGAACTACAAATTCAAGAAGTTTTTTATCGATTTAAAAGTTGCCAAGGAAAAGGAACAAAAAGAATACTAAACAGATTACCAGTGAGTTATTTTTATATGTTCGTTTAAATGATTTTTTTCTTGTCTTTTTTTAGTGTTGATTCTTTCGAATTTCCCAGATTCTCCAAGATTCTATAAATTCTTCCGGATTCTTAAATTTCAATTTTTTGTGGCTACTTTAGAATCTCGTTTGGAATTTTTTACTTAGTTCCATATATTCGGAGTTCACTAAATTTTTCGAGTTTGTTTCATATTTTGTCACTTCTTCAAGTTTCGTTAATTCTCTGGGATTCCCTAGTTTCTTAAGGGCTCTAGATATTTTTATGTTACATAGAAATAGAAAAATCTAAAATATATGTTCATAAGTGTGATAAAAGTAGTAAAGTGTCTGAATTTCTTAAAATTTCTTAAAATTTTGGTTCGTCTCAAAATTAACAAAATTATTACTTCATCTAAAATTTTGGAAATTGATAGAATTAATCAGCGAGACAAAAGTACTAACGCCTCCAAATTTCCATCGTGTACTTCTTAAATTGTCAAAATTACGCTAAATGTTTTAAAATAAGAAACAATTTTGGTTCGTCTAGAAAACAAAAATTTCTAAAAATTCTATTTTTACTACTAAACTTTTGGAATTTAGCAAAGTTAATAAGCGAGTCAGAAGTAGTAATGCCTTAAAATTTCATTCTTATATTCTTAAAATTCGGGAAAATACGGAATTTAATATAGAACTTTGGAAATTTTTAGTTTGTCCTAAAATAAAAACATTCTAAAAACTCTGTTTTTGGTTCTAAAACTTTGCAAATTGGCAGAGTTGATAAGAGTATTCAAGATATTAACGTCTACAAATTTCATTTTTGTATTCTTAAAATTAGCGAAAATACGAAACTGAATCTACATAGAACATTAAAATTTTTTAGTTAGTTCTAAAATAAAAAAATTCTGAAATCTTTCTTTCTAGCTCTAAAAATTTGAAATTTGCTGACTTCATAACAGTATCAAATATATTAACGTCTCCAAATTTCATTCTTCTACTCTTAAAATTAACGAAAATACGAAATTAAACATAGAACAATAAAGTTTTTTTAGTTCGTCCTAAAATAAAAAAAAATGGAAAAAATTTTGCTACAAATTTTGCAATTCGACAGAGTTAATAAGAATATCAAAGACAATAAAATCTCCTAATTTTATTCTTGTACTCTCAAAATTAACAAAAATACGAAAATTAAATCTAGAACATTGAAAATTTTTAGTTCGTCCTAAAACAAAAAAAATCTAAAAACTTGGCTTTTGGTTCTAAAATTTTGCAATTCGACGGAGTTAATAAGAGTATCAAAGATATTAAAGTTTCCAAATTTCATTCCTGTACTCTCAAAATTAACGAAAATACGAAATTAATTCTATAACATTAGACATTTTTAGTTCGTCCTAAAATAAAAAAATTCTAAAAACTTTGTTGTTGGTTCTAAAATTTTGCAATTTGGCAGAGATAATAAGAGCATCAAATGTATTAATGCCTACAAATTTAATTCTTGTATTCTTAAAATTAGCGAAAATGTGAACTTGAATCTACATATAATCCTAAAATACAAGAATTTTAAAAACTCTCTTCCGGGTTTAAAAATTTTGCAATTTGGCTACGGTAAGCGGTACAAAAGTATTAAAGGGTCCAAATTTTATTTTCTAGTTTCTTGCTCGTATTCTTCCCCAAATTACTCCAAATGTCGCTTTCCTCCCCAGTTTTTAGAGCCATTTTTTAAATCGTTAATAAATAATACCAATTATACACCATGAAATGTTTTTTCTATTTTCTTTAAAAAAATATTCGTTTATTTAATAAAACAACATATACAACATTAACACTCTCTAGACCTGGATGGATATAAATACAACAATCTAAACATTAACATCTATAAATATAAAGTACATTTAGCACATAAAGTGGAACATCAGCATTTCAGGTGGTCAATCTTCAGACACAAAATTATTCCAAAAGTGGAAGACCGCTATAAAAACTTGAAATAAATACAAATCTAAACTAAACTACAACCTAAATAATACTGCAGTTTCTACTTCCTAACTTCTTAATATTCAGGCATGAGTTTGATACGATTTGTAAGTCCTCGAAGTCCTTTTATACCTCACCGTGCAGAAGAGCAACATGGAAGAAATTAGTCCAAACAACTACAAAATTCGGTTATTCTGGAAGTTTAGTTGATGATCTTACTTGTATGAATGCTACCACTAGCCCCACAACCCCCACGATGTGGAGTCTCTGCACGAACCACATGTGAATCTGATGGTAGCACCCGGAGCCGTAGAAAAAGTCGGCATTTCCGGACTTTCCACACTCCTCCACATAGTACGAGGAAAGACAACAAGTGTCAGGAACCCATTTCTTGGAAGGCCAAGCGTCTATCATAAACCAGTCTTCATAGTTGTTGACTCCACAGCACTTAAACTACAAGAAAAATTAGTAATTTTCGAAGTAAAACCAACGAGGATTACTTCAGATTGGAGATTATCCCAGATGTTAACTAAACTGTTGGGCCCAGTAGCAGTGACATTGTAGTGGTGCCACAACCCATTTTGCAATTCTTGTCGGAAAGTGTGGCCTAACGACACTCTAAAAACGAACGCAAGAGATCCAACGAGGAACTCAGCTATGAACATGAAAACAACCAAACTGAAATACTTCAAAAGACATTAAGTTGGACGAGTTATATCCGCACTTACTGTAACGAGCATGCATCTGCTTTGGAACCAAGAGCCGCAACATGCAAGAAATGATAAGATAAAAGTTATTGTCCCGACTGCAATGGCGAGGGAATCTGCGCTGAGAAGAGCATATTGTGGTAACAGAGACGCGTATCCTTCATAGGCTATCCGCAACCAGATCCCGACTCCCAGAAGTCCACAACCGGTAATCTGCAAAGGTGAGAATACTAATTGGTTGCGTGACAATTGTGAGATTAGAAACCAGCTTTGTTTCTCATGTGAGAGGATGAATGGTAATTAGTCTTCGACTTACCCAAAGAAGTACATTAAGCCAGCAGAATAAATGTCTCACGCACGTGTAGCCGCTTCTGGACATTATGAAGTCAGGATCGGTTGTACCACAAAACTGAAAAAATAAGAGTTTATGAATATTTACACTTTATCAGGAACTTCAAACTTTAAACCGAGCGATAACATTTCATTGCTGGTCATTTAAAAATAACTTGCTAATCGTGCTAATAAATATTGCAGTTTTTGCACGGTACGAAGGTTGATAGCTTGGCAAATTTTCTGTAATGTAGAATCTTTCAACAAAAACTAGAACAGAACACCAACGCCTTTTACAGTTATTTGCTTCGTTTAAATGTGTATTTTATGTACACAAACTCGTCTTGGATCGGTGAATATTCCTACGTATTACACGCAATAAAAAAATAAAGATAAACTCCCCTCTCGTCTTCCTGATACTATTGATAGTGCTGAAAGGGATCACGAGAATGGGAACCGTTATTGACATCGCACGTGAACCAGGTTTTCAAATACAGCTCGTGACGCATTTTCAAAGTAAAGAAATTTAACCCGAGTGCGATGTAACGGAACTTGAATTTCCTTTTAGATATTTGGAACGAAGGAAGCCGCAAAGAGTAAAAGGAAATTAAGTATCCAATTAGTGTGTTTATATAGCCCGCAAATTTGTACATGTATTTACTAGTTGATTCTGGATAGTTCAAGTTATTTTTTCTTGGCATAAAATCGAAGTTTCGACGTTAGTTGCGGACAGTTAGACACAAGGAGACTGAAATAATTTTCTTTGGAAAGGGGGCTATTTTTGACTTATTAACTGAGCCACATTTCAGACAGAAATGCTTTAGGGCGCACGAATATTTCCAAGAATTGGAAAGTCGCAAAGTTTTATTAATGCTATATTTTAGAGCAAAAAAAAATTGAGTAAACGACACAACTTTTGAAATTTTTATTTTTTTTAGAATTCAACAATTTCCAACAGAATAAAATTTGTAAATTTTGACATGAAAATTTTAACTTGCTCATTAATTGTGCTAAATCTCAAAATTTTTTTATATTAACTTTATAATTATTTTTTTATATTAATATTTAATATTATATTATTTATAATTTTATATTACTATCTGTAATTTTCGTAATTATAGTGCTATGTCAAAGAAATTTTGGAAAAGTACTGTCTTTGACTTATTTATCAACTGTCCCAAATTACAAATTCAATTGAGCAGGCAAAAGAAGTTTTTTAATTTTTCAAATTTCTTGAAATTCAAAATTTCCCAACACTGAATATATAATCTGCAACTTTGTTAGTTTTGGCACTAACAGTAAAACTTTGGGAGTTTTGTCTATTAAACTTGTTCATTAACTGTGCTAAATCTCAAACTGATACAACAGATGATACAGGTTTTAAGAGAAATATTTTAGAACGAACCAAAATTTTCGATCACTTTACTTTAATATCTGTCATTTTCGTAATTTTAGTGTAATGGCAATGAAATTTTGGGAATGTACTGTCTTTAACTTGTTTATCAACTGTACCAAATAACAAAATCAATAGAACAGGCAAAACAAGTTTTTGAATTTTTCAAATTTCTTAAAATTAAAAATTTTATCTACACTAAATAAAAAACTGTAACTTTGTTAGTTTTGGCGCTTCAACAGTAAAATTTTGAGAGTTTTGTCAATTAAACTTGTTCATTAACTGTGTTAAATCTCAAACTGATACAACAGATGATACAGATTTTCAGAATTTTTTTTAAGAACGAACCAAAATTTTCGATCATTTAACTTTAATATCTGTCATTTTCGTAATTTTAGTGTTATGGCAATAAAATTTTGGGTAAATACTATTTTTGATTTGTTTTCTATCTGTACTAAATTACCAAATTTTAGAGCAGACGAAACAAATTTCAGAAATTAATTTTTTTTCGAATTTGGCAAAAAATTTTAAGACTAAATTGAAACCTGCAACTTTAAGGGTTTTGACAGAGTAACAATGAAACTTTGGGAGTTTACTCTTTGACATTGGTATTAACTGTAGTAAATATTAAAATGAAACAACAGACCTACAAATTTTAGAAATTTTTATTTTTAGAACAAACTAAACTTTTCAAAAACTTTTATTAACATCTGTAATTTTTGTAATTATAGTGCTATGTCAAAGAAATTTTCAGAAAATAAGTCAAAGACAGTTTATAAATTATGTCAAATTACAAAATCAGCAGAGCAGACAAAACAAGTTCTTGAATTTTTCAAATTTCTAACAATTCAAAATTTTTCAAGGTAGAAAAAACTGTAACTTTGGAAGTTTTGGTGCTTTAACAGTAAAATTTTGGAAACTTTGTCTATTTGACTTGTTCATTAACTGTGCTAAATCTCAAACTGATAGAACAGACGATACAGATTTTATGAATTTTTTTTTGGACGAACCAAAATTTTCGAAAATTTTATTTCAATATGTCATTTTCGTAATTTAAGTATGTCAAGAAAATTTTGGGAAAGTACTGTCCTTGCCCTATTCATTAACTGAGCCAAATTACAAAATCAATAGAGCAAATGAATCAAGTTTTTAAATTTTTCAAGTTTCTTGAAACTCAAAAAACTAAAAAAAAATCTGTAACTTTGGAAGTTTTAGTGCTTTGACTGTAAAATTTTGGGAGTTTTGCGTTTTGGACTCGTTCATTAACAGAACAAACGATACAGATTTTATTTTTTTTTTCAGAACAAAGCAAAATTTTCGATCATTTTATTTTAATATGTCATCTTCGTAATTTTAGTGTCATGGCAATGAAATGTTTGGTAAATACTATTTTCGCGTTGAATTTTACCTGTACTAATTTACAAAACTATAGACCGGACGAGACAAATTTCAGATTTTTTTTTTTCGCATTTGGCATTTTTTTAGGACTGAATTAGAACCTGTAACTTTAAAACTTTTGGCAGTGAAACAATGAATCTTCGAAAGTTTTTTCTTTTTAACATTGTTATTAACTGTTGTAAATCTCAAAATTATAGGACAGGCCATACAGATTTTTGAAATGTTTCTTTTGAAAACGAGCCAAAAATGTCAAAAAATCTATCTAAAAAAATCTCTAATTTTGGTAATTTAAGCGATATGATCATGCAATTTTAGGACCCTACTGTATTTACCTTACTTATCAAGTGTCCCAAATTTCAATATTCTAGACAAACAAATTAATGCTTTAGAAATTTTAACTTTCGGAATGAACCAAAAAAATCCAATATTTCATGCTGAAACTTGTAAAATTGACAATTATAGGGCTGTCATAATTAAATTGCGGAAGTTGCAATTTTTGCCTTTCTTATTTACGAGTTACGCAAACGAGACAAATTTTAGAAATTTTAAATCAACCATTAATCTTTGAATTTCTTATTAATTGTTCCAAAATAAAAAAACTGCCGAACTTGAAGATTTCCGCAATTTTTGCCCCAACAATCAGTGCATTCTAATCAGATTCCAAGCTGCAGTTCAAATATGCACTTCCAAATTTTTATACAGTGCAGACAACAAACAAACGCAACAATCTTATCTCAACGATTTCACACTTATTTTTATGAGAAATTTAAATATGTAAATTCCGATATCTCCTATGCAAAGAAATATTAATATTGCACGTTTTCACAGAAAAACTGGGACAAAAAACTAATTACGCCTCATCAAATATCCACGGACGCAAATTAAAATTTCACATTTATAAATAGAGGCCACTTCAAATAGAACTCTGATGAACGACCGTTCTGGTCGTGGAGCCCAAGAACTGCTTAGGATTGAAATTAACAAAAACTAGGGATTTTATTTCGGCCGTTAATTAGCTACACCGTTACCTATTGTCTCTTCTAAATTAACGCCTTGCATGGTAAACGATCAAGTGCAACCAGGAATTTCTCAGAAAGCACTTCTCGAAAGTAATACATCAGTTTTTGCGATTTTTCTACGACAAAATTATTGCGGTCTCACCGTACTTTCACCGCTATAATAGCATTTTCCACGGTTAATTTACCATTCCTGGTACTATGAACCAGGGACCGATCACGATGCAATTTTTGATGAATCATTCCTATTTTTTCAAGGCGGAAGTTTGCGAAACACCTTGAGAAGAACACATTTCCTATCTAGATTTGAGGAGAGTTTTTTCTCACACAAGAGAATAAAAATTTAGATCTATGATTATAGAATTAGAGATAACAATACCGGATCAAGGCTAAGTAAATAATTTTTTAGACAAATAATGGGGCGCCACGAATTTTCCTCGTTTGGAAGATTAATTAAGGAAGTCTCTAACAACAAACAAACCGTGTAAATATAACTGGCATTCATACGAATAACGTGCAAAGTTTTACGTCTATTTATAATGAGCGACTTTGTACACAAAATGTCAGACTTAATGATCCGCATCTTTAATAAATGCCACAGTTTTCAATCAAAACAAACATTCAATTATTTTCTAATTTAGTAACTTTTTGTTATTAGTGCCCGGAAACATAATTCTTCGCCTTACCTTTAAATCCGCGTACGAAGACGATGTACATCCCAGTTAACACGTGCGTTAAATTTATTACATTTCACCTGAATTACGTAAGATAAAATGATAATAAATCCGCGTCAATGAAATTTCGCGGTGTAAATCAACATTTTGCGTTGTCAGACACATTACATTGTAAGTCGGTCATAAACAAACACCACGAGAAGGTCAGGTTCGTACTGTACACTAGAAAGCAGTCGACATGTTTTGAACGTCCCACTCAAAAGCATCGGATTATTTCGTTCTATTCCGCGCTATTCAAATACCTGTCAGGTTTAAAGAATAGCAAACAAAAGGAAGAATAGAAAGTTGGGCTTGTATGCCTGTAATTTTGGATGAAAGATAAAAGGTTTGTAGTTTGACGTCCAAAAACTGACTGCGGCTCGGCAATGGAAATTAATTTGGGAATATTAATAGAACAACAGGATGATTTAAATATGAATAAGGTCTATGGAGCTACATTTTATACAGTGGAACCTGTATAAAACGGAATCGCATGGGACCGTTTGATGTTTCTGTTTTAGAGATTTTTTTGCAATTTTTATTGTTTAAATCAGATAATTATTTGTCGGCTTCTCAACACACTTTTTTTTAAGAAATGCCAACAATTTGAAGCTTTGAATTTAGCTTGAAATTGTAAAAGTAATCATGATACTTATACACTAATTTCTTTACTTCTTTGTCCTTGGTAACACGAATTGTCCGTTTTCAACTTAGATTTTCTATCCATTGGCCAATTTTTCGTTAATCCGATTTTTATTTTTTAACAGATGATGAACACATTGCTCCATATTTAAATTGAGTTAATAATTGTTTGACACTTAAATTATCACATTCTTGAACTCGGTTTAACTCTATCCAGTCCGCGGATGACATATTTTCGAAAAATTCCCAATTGTTACTAATAAATAAATAAATACGTTTATTGCCCAACAGAATACAAATTCTATTAACAGGACAAAAAAGAGAAAATTATTATAGTTAACAAAAAATTTAAACTAAAACAAAAACAATACTATAACTTTCGAACAAAATTAAACACTTGAATATTAGAATCTCACTCAAAACCTTCCCTAAAAACAAAAGCTACATACTGGAATAAATAAATAGTTGAAATTTTTCAGAAAAGACATCCCTTAATTTTGCCATGTTCATGTTATACAGGTGTCCGGAAAGTCGCGCACCACCGTGATACTGTATTATCGGACAATGCCATAGATCACCGGAGAAATGTTAAAAAAAATCCAAGTCTTCAATTTATCGAGATATGATGGATTGAAGAGTAAAAGTTTAATGCCAAAATTAACGATTGCTGTGCAATAATTTTAGGTTCAAATGAATTTGTTACCTAAAGGGCATTTTGCGCAAAAGCATGGTGCAAAAAAAATTGGAAAAATCTTGTAAGAAATGCCTGAAAACAGTTAACAAAATTTTCGAATCAACAATGTCGATCAGTGTGGCATCGTTCACATGAAACTATAGTTACATTACTCGTTCATGGTTAACAACTTTGCAAAAAAATAGCAATGCGGAAACAATCCGCCGACATAACAACGACTGCAAGTTAAATTTCTTTATCAAGCTGAGTTGGGAAACACCGCGCTAAGAAAATTTGAAGCAGTAATTAAAAAAAAAACCGTTTTAAAAATCCGTGTTCGCGTTCCGGCATATACAGGTACTTTTAAAGAGTAATTCTACCGTCAAAATTTTCCGTAATGAACAGATTCCGTTTTACACAGGTTTCAGTGTAATAAATCAATAAAAATGATAAAATAAATATGTTTAGGCAACCAACAATACACCGGTTAGCTGCCGGACTGTATAAACGAATTTTTTGTTATTGTAAAACGGCTCAAAAAACTGAGTTGAACTACTAATAGCACGTCATTATAACTACCAAGTAATAATGTAATGCACCGTAAAAGAAAAAAAAAATTCAAATTGTGCTTAATATTTTACTAAAAATTAGAGAATGAAGTTAGCGGGCATTATGGTAATAACGCCCCGGTTGTTAAAAAGAAGTAACAATAGATGAGTTTTTAGGCCTACATTAATTAATTGTGCCTACTTCCTTTGGTTCAAAATCCCGTTTTACACAACTATACTTTTGAGAAGCGACTTCTAATAAGACTTTAATTGTTTGTCGCGCCCAGTAAATGCTTTGGTGCGATGCAGCCTCTTCACATCTTTCTTAATATTGTTAACAGCCCCTCAGAGCTCCCACGCAATCATACCTAAGCACCTTGTTCTCTCTAGAACCGTTTGAAGGCCCTCCTGCATCTTGCAAATGCCCTTAAACAAGACTTCTACATTCCAGATCTTCCTTAAGGGCCACAATAGCCCCAGGACTCCGAAAATCCATCAAAAATGGTTATAATTAGCTACATGCCCCCCAGAGCTTCAACTGAAAAGCAACAGAGATACTTTTGAAGGACACTGACAGGGGACAAAGTACCTGTAACATGGGGGCTTTCTTGAACTCAGTTTTAGCCGTGTTTTTGATAGAGCCTGTGATGTTTACCATTTTTCCTGTTTTTTTTAACCTCAAAACAAACGTCATCGAAGGCAGTGACACATGACAGTGATAGCGTGACCAATGATACCAACCTGACAAAAAAACACCAAGTCGCAATCGTCTCTTAAGATAAAAATAGTTAATGGTCAGTAACTCTAATGGTCCTAGAATGATATTTAGGGCTAAATCTAAACTTTTTGGACCCTAAAAAGCTACCGGGGGCCTCGTTTAGTCGAAAATTTCGCGCCGAGTGGTTGTCTCCCTGCCTGTCAATGAGTTACATTTCCTCTGGTAGATGTCGCTAGTGCACTGCGGGTTGCGTCAAAACAAGCAGTTGCAAGTTGCAAGAAGGACAGTTCGGCTGGTGCTGTTGGCAGTGTGGCCAGATTGGGCGATTTATCGCAAATTGGGCGATTTTCACAATAAATTTGCGACGAGTTTTTTAACCAAATCGCAAATCGCAAATTGGGCGATTTTTATGCTCCTCGCCAAGTCAACGCTACCCAATACAATAAATATTAGAAAGCGGCCCCGTGGTCCGTGGTAGGACCTCTATCTTCGTTGATAAATATCAGCAGATAATTAGTTACTTTTCTTTTCCGATACTGTTGACGGTTGGTAGTTGGTACTGTAAGTGTCATAGAATAACCTCCAAAGTGGAGTGTGTTCAATAGACAACCGTGGTTCAAACCAAACTGTGTTCTGTGGTAAGTTATAATAACACGTGCAGGTGATGGGAAAGTGGGTTAAATATAAGAAACACCACAATAAGGATTGGGAAGCAAACCCTATATTAAAAGGTTAGTAACTTACACTGCTGGTTGCTGATAACTGTATGAATAAATAAATGCAATATTTAGGGTGCATGTGCTTGTATTTGAGGTTATGTTATTTTGCTAAATATGATGGTTGCAATTTTCTTTTCTAAGAATTTCTGGTTTATGGTATTGTGGTGGCAATTGGTGTTGGTTTAATTTGGTTTAATTTAGGTTGGCTAACGGCTAATCCGAATGCATCAGACAGTTCCAGTACCAGTTATTGCAAATGGTGCAGAACTGCTCTACGGGCACATAAAGGAGATCTTGAAAAACATGCGACAACTGAAAAACATCTAAAACAAAAGAGCAAAATGGATGCATCCCAGTTATCTATTGTGAAATTTGGTATTTAACAAACAAATATTGTGTACAATTTTGTTTCATGTCCTCAATTTTCAGGTGTTTCCATAACCAATAATGCTGTCAAAAGACAAGAAATTATCTTGGCCAGTTACGTGGGCACACATTCCACAATAAGAAGTGTAGACCACTTGAATGATATCATTAACGATTTCAAAACGGAACACCAGGATAAAATACATCTTCACAGAACAAAATGTGCTGCCATAATTAAAGGTGTAATTGCTCCATCTTTACTTGCAGATTTAATTGCAGATGTGGGTGATTCACCGTTCTCCCTAATTGTTGATGAATCAACAGATTCATCAACACAAAAAGTGCTATGTATTATTATAAAGTATTATTCTCTTAAAAAGAATGATATTGTAACACAATTTTTAACATTTCTAAATGTTACAACCACTACTGCCCAAGATTTGTATGATGCAGTTACTAACTATTTTACTTCGATCAAATTAAATTTAAAAAATTTGATAGGTATTGGCACAGACGGTGCGTCAAATTTGTGTGGATCACATCACTCTCTATTTACTCTTTTGAAAAGCAATTTTGATTTAAATAATTTATTATTGGTTAAGTGCATTTGTCACAGCTTACATTTATGTGCGTCAAAAGCGTCTGAAGTATTTTCAGATGAAACTGACTTTCTACTTAAAGAGACATACAATTGGTTTAAAAATAGCACTGTAAGATTACACACATATACAGAGATTTATAACTTGATCAATACAAATACAGACAATCGGTTTAAAAAATTAACACGGCTTTCTGCAACACGATGGTTATCTAGGTATGGAGCATTGGAGAAAATCTTAACGCAGTATTTGGAGTTGCAAACTTTTTTTTCAATTAACGCCCCGAAAGAGAGATGTCATACAGCAAAATTATTAAGTGAGGCATTCAATAATATAGAAAACAAAGTTATTCTTATTTTTTTAAAACCAATTCTGAAGCAGATTCATATCTTAAACATGTACTTTCAAAATGCAAATGTTGATTTTTACCAGGCGTTTGAAGACGTAAACACAACAATATGGTCATTGGCAAGGCAAATCATAAGACCACCTGTAATTAACAATCTAAATAATAACCTTGAATTATTAATGAATTGTATGCAGTTCAGTCAAAATTTTTTAAGAATGGATGATTGCGATTTTGGATATGATTTTAGTCAAGCTGTAAAAGCAGCTAATTTGGCTAACGATCGAGTACAAGAAATACAAAGCAAATGCTTGGAGTTCATAAAATGTTTATTGAGAGAATTAATCCAAAGGATGCCTAATCATTTAAACGTATTTCGGCAGGTAAAGGCTTTCAGTCCAAAAATCATTTTAAATCCTGCACTTAGACCAAAATTTTCCGAATTACCATTAATTTTCGCAAAGGTTCAGAAATTAAGTGATATTGAAACTCAATACCGAAATCTAGTAAACGTTCATTGGAACGAAATTTTTAATGATGCCATTCCCGATGATCCTATTGTGTTTTGGAAAAAAGTAATCACTTTAAAAAATGCGGCTGGTGATATTATGTTCAAAGACCTTTCTCTTTTTGCGTTTACCATGCTTAGTCTTCCATCATCAAATGCTGTTGTAGAAAGATGTTTTTCGGTTATGAATATAGTTAAATGCAAACTTAGGAACAAAATGATGTTGGATTTACTGAACTCAATAATGTCCCTCAAATTTCACTTTTATGTGAATAGAATCTGTTGCAAAACATTTGAGCCTACAGCTAATATGTTCTCTAGATTTAATTCAAACATGTATAATCATAATAACATTAACGATAATAACGATGCCTCTGACGTTGATGAAATTATAAATATTTGTGGAGAATTGTAATAAATATGTTGCTTCTCTTTGTTTATTATTTATTTAATAATATCCCCAACCCTAATTGGGCATGGCAGTATGCAAATTTTGTTTTGAATAACAAGCCATAATTCTGTCATTGGTTGGAAAAGGCGGCGATTTTGGGCGATTTTTAAGTGTTAGGTTGGCGACACGACTTCAGAAAATCTGGCAACACTGGCTGTTGGCGCAGTCGCGTAGAAAGGTGGCTTGGAAAAGTTGTTCTGCATTGTTAGAACCCAGGAGGTCGTTTCTCTGTGTTTCCTTTGGTGTTGGTGTTGTGTTGAAGTTAGTTTCGGAATAGCGCCAATTTCGCCAATGATGGATAGCTAGAAGCCCGAAGTTAGTGCAAACTCAGCTTCATGTCTGGCCGTGGAGTGGTGTTGTGACCGTCGAGAAAATTGCTCAACATCTTCAACATCCGCGGATTTAGGATAATAATCGAATCGAGGGCTAAACCATGTCCGGCAGGCATATTCCAGCTGATAAGGTAATCATCTTTTCGTAACCGCACCCTTCCTGTTTAGACATAAGGCGACCTAGATTGCGATTTTCACCCCGCAAAAGGGGCTCCTTTGTGTCTCGGAACGACCACCACCCACGCAATTTCCAAAAGTGGCTTTCACAAATCATGGAGAAGGAATCACGTTTACCACCCGCCGCTCATTAGAAAGTTGCCCGAAACCAACAGATTACCACAGAACAAGAACTTGTCAAAAATTTAAGAGTGCATGCCGAAGAAAGTTCCATAAAACATTGGCCGGCCACTTCCGTCTCTTACGACCGAATTAATTATTTAAAAAATTCGACCCAAGAGACTCACTTTGATGGCCCACCAAATTATATATCACGAAAAGGCAGTCTTTTAATGAAGATCAAGTGCTGCAGAGAATTTCCAACTTTTTATCTCCTCAAAACATAAACCACCGAAGTGTCTGCATAAAGCCACATTTACATTGTTTTTGCCATGCCAACCTCAGTACAACTGTAAATAACTTGATCACAGGAGGCTCTGCATTTTTCAAGAGTTGGTAGCTGTGGAAATGACAGTTGTAACAACATGTAAAAAACGGAAGACCCCAGTTGGTCATATTGCGCTACAACGAATCCTTGTTTTGACGGAAAGGCATAACGGAATAAATTGATTTCTATCTTTCCCAACAATGACAGGAAATCATCCGATTTCTTTTTCACTCGGATTAGCGGAAAATGCAATTAAACCACGAAAACTGTGACGCAGATTTGACGTCAGCACAATGAAACAGTTATGTCAAGGTGCTAGAGAAGCCAAAAAAAGTGACGTAATAAGTCTGTTTACCTTCAAGACAGCTAAGCACTCTTCATTTCAAAAAGTAGTTGAACTGCTGTCAATTTAGAGAAAATTGTATAGACAGGAGTACCAATTTAAAAAATGCAATTAGTTTTATTTCTTTTTTACTGATAAAAATGATACTGATAACCATGACTATCGGATCCTGCTCTGTCAAAACTCTTTTTATCTGGCTCTCATGGCATGTTTACGACAGGTTGAAACAGGTTTGGGATGATTAAGTGCTTTCAAAATACAAAACTGCGACCTTTTGTTGCATGTACGCAGGTAAATTTGAGTTTCTTTTCGCTTGCCAAAACTTTTTTAAATAATGTCTTTCAATTACATACATTTTAATCTTCATTCCGCTCGTTCCATTCAAAGCGGATTGAACATCTCTTTCATAAATAAACAATTTTATTGTTGTTATTGCTTTTAAACGAGTCCATTTTATCTCGTTGATTCATTCGTGTAATGAGTTATGGCTCTTGATGTTTTTTTTTTTATTATTTTCTTAATGATCATTTATCATTCTAAATTGGATGAAAATTCATCTTTGCGTATATGTGAATAAAATTAGAATCCTGACGTCATGCTGCACAAAAGCTGCATCTTAAAGCAGGTTGAATTGGATGCAAAAGTTTTATTATCGACGCGTGAATTTTTTTATAATTAAGCTGAACGTTTTAGATTGAAATGCTTATCGTTTTTAAAATTAAAATGAACAATAAAATTGTAATGGTTATACGTGATTATTATTGTTTTTAGAATAGTGTAATTTGCACAATGAATTATACATTCAAAAAAAAAATTTAATAGCTTCAGAAATTAAAATTTGTTTATGTTTTGACTTGAGTTTTTCCACTCTAAACTTGACAAAAAGTCGCCAGGAAAAAACCTCAAAACACATTTGAAATCATCACCAAAAATAGACCCCTGATTTCGCACAAATTTGGTGTAATTATCACACTTTTTTATTTGCGTGGATCGTCATCAGTATTTTCAAAATATTGAAAAGTGTACTAATGAATCAGTCGCGTGTAAAACTTATAGTAAAAGCTTGTCCAGAATTATTAATGTTTCTTCTTATTGTGGAGTGCAAGTTTTATTTTTGCACGATCGGTCATTTTCATCAATTTGCCGAGGACATTTTTTCCAAGTATGTAAAGCTTCTTCGTTCGATTTCTCCCTTAGTTGTGGAGCAAACTCAACTTATTTGGGCTCATTTTACGCAGAATGTCGCGCTGAATCCAAAACCGGAAGAATTAATATGTGCTGAACATATCGAAAACTACGACAGATGTTTAAAAACGCGTTGCGCAATCGTTTTTTTCGCGATTTTTTACATACAAAATATGTAGTTCTTAAATTTTCTAAAAGTCGAAAGTTGCAGTTTTTCGCGAAAATTCATGACTAAAACTATGCCAAACTTCTGATACCAATATCTCGCTTATTTTTTGGCGCAAACTTGAGTTATTATACATCAGTGTACGCAGAATTTTACGCAGAATCCAAATCTGGGATTTAAAATCAGATCCAAAAAAAAACCAAAAAATAATACAGTTATGGTCGATCAAAGTTTCGAATAGTTGATTTTGATTTTTTCTAATTTTTCCTAATTTTTAAAGTTAAATATCTCGGAAACTATTAGAGATATTGAGATGCGGTTTGCGCCCTTGTTTTTCTCGGCTCACTTAACGTTAGAAAAAGTTGTCAAAAGCCCAAAATTCAATAGTCGATTTTTCGCGAAAAAAAATTCTGACTCAAACGATGAAAATTTTTCAATTTTTTGAATTTTTGCCATAACCTGCTAAACTATTTGTCTGATCGATCTCAAATTTGTCCAGTAGATAGGTTTCGAGCTCCTCTTTCGACTGATAGTTAACACGAAAGTAATTAACGTCGTTTTCTTCTTGAAAACAGTGATTGAAAATCACCCCAAAGTGATCTCTTCAAAACAGTTTTTGGCCAATGTCTCGTTTATTTATTAAGAAAACTCAACAAAATTAGGCTCATTTTACGCAGAATGTCACGCTGAATCCAAAGCTGTAAGAATTTTTCATTTTCGTCAACAAATAACTAAGTTATGGCTGTTTGAATTTTTGGGTTGTCGCCAAAGGGCCAAATTTTTGAAGGTTCGAAACAATTCGTACTCAATATCCCGGAAACGCGATGTTTTACATAAAAAATAGTTCTTAGATTTTTCAAAAGTCGAAATTTGCAAATTTTTGCGAAAATTTATGACTAAAACTAAGCCAAACTTCTGATATCCATATTTCGCTTATTTTTTGGAGTAAACTTGAGTTATTATACATCAGTGTACGCAGAATTTTACGCACAATCCAAATCTGGGATTTAAATTCAGATCCGATAAGAAATACCTAAGTTATGGGCGATCAAAATTTCGGAAAATTGATTTTTATTTTTTCTCATTTTTCCTAATTTTAAAAGTTAAATATCTCGGAAACTATTTGAGATATTGAAATGCGGTTTGCGCCATTGTTTTTCTCGGCTAATTTTACGTTAGAAAATGTTCTCAAAAGTCTAAAATTTGATAGTCGATTTTTCGCGAAAAAAAATTTCGACTCAAACGATGAAAATTTTTCAATTTTTTGAATTTTAGCCATAACTCGTAGACTATTTGTCTGATCGATCTCGAATTTGGCCAGTAGATAGATCTCGAGCTCCTCTTTCGACTGATGTTTAACACAAAGGTATTAAACGTCGTTTTCACCTTGAAAACAGTAATTGAAAATCACCCCAAAATGACGTCTTCTAAACGTTTTTGGCCAATGCTTTGTTTATTCATTAAGCAAAGTCAACAAAATTAGGCTCATTTTACGCAGATGTCGCGCTGGATCTAAAAACATGAGAATTTTTCATTTTCGTCAACAAATAACTAAGTTATGGCCGTTTGAATTTTTGGGTTGTCGTCAGAGGGCCAAATTTTTGAAGGTTCGAAACAATTCGTGGTCAATATCCCGGAAACTAGAAAGAATTCGTTTTTAGATTTTTCGAAAGTCGAAAATCTGATTTTTTCGCAATTTTCGCCTCGTATCCAAACACGAATTCGTCAAAATGTGTGATAGCGTTTCACGTTGGAAAGTCAGCTTCAACTTGAGATTACACATCGACTTGTTTTCTGAACTTTTTCCTAATGCACCAACCTTCTTACAACTATTATTAATTCACTGCTGTCAGCTATCACTTACGCAGAAAGAATAAAATCGTCGGTTAGTCAATCAGTGTTTTTCCTGTGGTGCACATTTACCGTACCACTCTTGCGATAATTGCATGTCTTTTAAATGATTTGAGACTCGTGTGGTATTCTTGGTTTGCTTTTAATTATTCAAGGCGCGCGTTTTGCGGCACCTGCGGCATGGCGACGCCCTTCAGCTCTCAGATCAAAGGGTCCAATTAACATCCCCTACAGTGAAAGTATCGACGTTTTCCGATAAAAATGCCAACAATTAAACGCGACTTGTGGTCACCATCTGTCGGATGACCCACTTCCATTACATCCAAAGTTAATAACATTGCTCATATTAAGCAAGAAGTCTTTTATAACTTTCCTCGTCGAATGTGTTAATCGATAAACTGAAGATGTTTGGCAGGGAAATAAAATGATTCTCGCGAAAGAGTGATAAAGAGAAGAGATTGAAGAATACTCTGGAGGATAATAGATTATGAAAAGGCGTGAATTACCACGATTATGTTGGCGGTTATTGATGATTACGAAGATGTGGAGGGATCAAATCCCGGAAGTCGATTTTGCACTTGTAACACCGTTAGAATCAATTCGTTCGTTCTTTGGAGAACGGCCGAATTAATTGAGATGTTGAAAATGGAGAGTTAGTGGAGTGTTGCAATAATTATTCCTCCTAACTGTAAAGCGGGTTCGAGATGAAATAAATGAGCGGAAATCCGAGTTAACAATATCTCCATATTCATTTTTTTTAATGGGTTTTCGTGTTTGTGCCCACGCGTGCTCGCTTTTAATTTATTTTCTCTTTAAAATTTCCGCATTTTGTTACAACATTGCGATGCTATTTCATTATTATCAGTCATAGTTAGGCTCTAAGTGAAAAAGCATGTTCAACAAAATAGACAAACATGACTAAAGGTGATTTTAATAGAAAAATTGAATGACACCTCCATCGAAATTAAAAAGTTTCCAATCAATATTTCAAGTGGAAAGCGGTGCGGTGGTGTCATTTCGAAGGTGGTACAGAAAGTTGCTGTCGATCAAGCAGAAAGAAAGAAAAGTTTAGTTTATCTCAATTGCTGTAATTAAACTGGCGATTCGAATGAGTCATTAAAGTAGTGACTCGCAACTGACAATTAATTGTGTTTTGTTGTTTTGTTGCAGTCACACGAGTTATTGGTAAAAAAAATTGCACCGAAAGTCGGAAGCGACTGATATTTTTTTAACCTTTGCGCATCATTGTTAATCTCAACCACTCCACTCAAGTGCACTTGTTTACTCAGAATGTTTATTTAAGGCACAATGCACACGTACATCATTGTTAATTCGCACCTTTAAATATAGTCAGTGAGTAAAAGTAAATACCGCGGGATCGACAGATTTGAGTAGTTTTATCTGTATTTTTAACATTCTGTAAAAATATTGCTCCAAGTTTTAGCTTCGGTTAATGAAAACGGAATTATGGATTTTATTTTTTTCTGTTTAAAATCGTTTTTGCTTCCTACGTATTCAATTAAACTGAGCGCATCTCGTTGAATGCAGACTTGTCTAGAAATGCCTTTATTGCATGTAAAATATTTGAGATTCCTTCTTAATGATCTAGACGATTTTAAATCTCTAGATGTTCTTTTTGTTGGCGCACGAATGGTCAATATTGACGAAATTTTTACAGGAGAGTCCGAAGTTCTTTTTGTCCCATCAGATCAGGACTTGGAGATATTTGTAAAATCAGTTTTTTGTACACCGCGTTTTGTTTAATAGCTTCACATATCATGAAACTTTATGATACATCGTTGAAAAGGTAATTAAACAGGCGTTTTAACGAATTATAAAATTCGCGGGGAGAGTTAGTTTTTCATACTTTTTTTACATGGAATAATGGTAATAATAATAATAAAGGCTGAGAAATCTGCATTTTTACGCGGTGTTAAACACGTTATTTTCTCTTATTATTTAGAAGATACGTGACAAAGATTTCGTAGAAAACAATTCATATTTTGTTATATTCATACATTCTGCAAATTGCCGTTTTTTTCACTATTATCTCGATCGAGAATTTTTAAAAATAACAAAAAGGTTTGTATTTTTTTGACAAACATGTCAATTGTATGCAGGACAAGACAATTTTTTCAGGAAAAAAGGCGAATAGAAAGAAAGACTACCCGAAATTTTAATTGGCTATAACTCAGTTATTTAATTTTGAGCACGGATTTGGATTTAGTGTAAAATTCTACGTCAAATGAGCGCTAATAATCTCAGTTTGATTTATAAATATCACTAGAAATTGACCGTTTTTAGAAGATTTTTTTTGGAGTGATTTTTAAGGAACTTCTTTGGGGTGAAAACGGCGTTTAATACCTTTGAGTTATGTACCAATTGAAAGAGCTATTAATCTATCACTTCTCTAAATTTCAGATCGGTAGAGCAAGTAATTAATTTTTTTTTTATCGTTTTGTCGGAATTTTTTTCCGAACAAAAAATTGACAATCGAATTTTGGATATCTGAGGGCGGATTTTTAGTTAACAAAATTTGAAAACCGCAACTTTCTATTCGTTGTATTTTTCGCGAACTGGAGCACCAATATTTCCGAAAAAATCCAAAATTGTAATCTTCTGATGACAATCAGAAATTTTAATTGGTCATAACTCTGTTATTTGTTGACATATAGGAATTTTAAACATGGATTTGGATTCAGCGAGAAATTTTGCGTAAAATAAGCCACAATAAACTCAGTTTACTTTAGAAATAAAATAGAAATTGACCGAAATATGGCTTCAGATTTTTTTTTGGGTGATTTTCAAGGAACTTCTTTGGGGTCAAAACGGCGTCTAATGCATTTGAGTTATGTACCAATTAAAAGAGCAGCTCGAAATCTATTTATAATCTGCCTAAATTTCACATCGGTAGAACAAGTAGTTTACGAAAGGCGGTCAAAAAACAAAAAAAAAAATTTTTCATCGTTTCGTTTGAATCGGATTTTTTTTTGTTCTGTAACTTCTAAACGGTAAGAGATATCAATGCGTTTGTCAGTTCTCCAAAAAGGCAAAATATCACTGTTTACAATGATGCATTTCAATGAAAAACTGATCTATAATTTTTGAGTTAGGTATATGGAAAATTGCATATGAAAATTATTATAAACTAATTTTTCCTAATTTGTATCTTAAATATTCCCAAGTTGCTATGGAAACAAAGCTATTCTAACATTCCGTATCGAAATGGATATTCTAGCACTGAAAACGAATTGGAAAATAGCGAAAATAGCTCTGTTACAAGAACAAATTAGGAAAAATAATATAAAAACCTCGTTCATAAGGCCATTTAGGCACTCATCCATTATAAAACTCGCGACTTTGCCGCTCGTTTTATAAACTTGGATTCGTGCCTAAAAAATTGCCTTATGAAACTCGGTGTTTTAATATACTATTAATTTTTTTTGAGCATGAGATCGATTTTTCTAAAATATCCCGGGAAATACAAACCCTAGCAATGAGTTTTATGGGTCGATGGAAAGCTTATTAAATTGTCTTTCTAAAACACCATCGAGCAATTCCATAACTTTTCCAGTTTTTAAGAAAAAGTGAAAATAAATTTTTGTTTCGTAGAACGTAGAACATACAGGGTGATTTTTTTAAAACGGCAGGCGTTGTAGAATTTTTATTTATGAACCGATTTCAAAAATTTAAAAAACAAATTAAATGGTTTTTAATTTCCTATAAACTGATGATTTTAAAAGTTTTCTAAATGTCTTAGTATCTTTTGGGCGATACTCAACTTTCTTATTTTAAATTGGAACCTATATTTTTTTTTTCCATAATTTAGAAGATATTAATTTTCTTGATTCAGAAATGTGTAATATGTTCTACTTTTACAAAAAATATTTAAAAAAAAAATATCAAAAATGAAAAAATTTATCCTCCTAATTATAATTGGAGGAATACTAATTCTATTTATGTATATAACAAGAATCGCTTCCAATGAAAAATTAAATTTTTGAAATCGGTTCATAAATAAAAATTCTACAACGCCTGCCGTTTTAAAAAAATCACCCTGTATAATATTTTTTTAAGAATATCTCTAAATCCGGACCTCCCGCAGCAAAACGGATTTCAGATTCGGAAAACCGACGAATACCAATCTGAAGTCTTTAATAATAAGTTCTTCGCCAAATTAATTGGCACCGATATCTCTACGAATTTATGAATGAATTGAGCTCGTCCTTCAAAGGTAATTGCTGCGGTACGTTTACGGCCGTTTAAAGTTCATGTTGTCAACATCTGTAGAGTCACGGGCAAAAATGTCAATCTTGAAGCGGATCGATAATCAACAAATCAAACTCATAATAGTCGAAAATTGAAAGAAAATACACAATCTGAAGGGATATAAAAATAAAGGCTTAAAAAACTCGAATTTTGCGTTACATAAGTGTATAATATTTTAATAATTTATTTCTGGTGCTTGCCGAAGCGGATCGTGTTCAAAAATGACTGTATTTCCAGCATCACAAAAAAAGATTTGAAAGGACCGTTTAGACTTCGGTTTTGGTGAGTGACACAAGGAAAACGACCTCCACTTTCAGGTTGGCGTTAAATTAGATTCTGGTTTTGGGATTTTGTGTCTACTCTCCCATTTTTTCCGTCTGTTTTCGATGGGTGCACATAACTCGGAATTCAACATCGTAAAAGGCCCGATAATTGAAAGCTGAAAATGAAAACTCCATTCGTCGAATTTCCGCCAATGCTCTCTGCTAAATAAATCAAACAGCTCTGAAGAAAACATAATCCACCTTGACGGCACCTTCGACAGAGCTCCCTTTTGTCCTGTTGTGGCCCGGCATCTACCTGCGCGCGGGCTTTACAAATTCGATACAAGATATGGTCTGGGTGTCGGACAAAAGGATGGAATTTAAAATTTGTCCGTCTGACGAATCGGATTCGACGGTACGGAAACGGTAGGACTGCTGAACCCCGGCAATTATGCAAATCATTTGGCGGCGCATCGGAAAGCAACCTGTTAATTACTCTCGCTCCATGTAAGATTTATTTGGTCGTATACAATGTACCGGCCGATGGGTATTTATGGTTGAACTGTACCTTCTTAGTAACCTTATAGAAAGTTGAATCCGTGGCCAATCTGGGATGGGGTCATGCAGCTAGCTGCTTCGAACAATATCTTTTGATAGAGGATAAGATGAATCGTTCTCTGGATGAGACGTGCTTCCAGCCGATCTTGGGTGGAAACGAGCGAAATACTAATTTAATTGCTTTCACGATGAGAGCTCAGGAGATTATTCCCGGAGCTAAACAGAAACAAGGTCAACGACATCAGGGACCAAATTCGAACCCTTTTACCATAAAACATTTGCATTCGTTGCACAAGTTCCTTGATTACAAGGTAACCGGCATCCGGTGGCATCGTTTCGGGGTGGACGATAAATTTCGCACCAGCAGATGGCATTAATTGTAGAACCGCACGAAAGGTGCATCTGTTTTTCTGCCACTAGAAACGGACTCGCAAAATCAAAAAGTACAAAGAAACATGTCTTTGCACAAAAGATACTAGATTAGCTTGCTCGAAGAACAATGGTGAAGTTTTTATTGCTGTTTATTGTTTTATGCGCAAGATAATTCGTGGCTGTTTTCGCCGTTTCGAAATGTTATTCTGTCAGGAACAAAGCGACTCGTAGTTGTCTATTCCAAGTGACGCGGATCGGAGAATATGAGACGTGAAAGAAATCGTTCTTAGATTTTCCAAAAGTCGAAAGTTGCAGTTTTTCGCGAAAATTCTTGACTAAAATTATGCCAATCTTCTGATATCGATATCTCGCTTATTTTTTGGAGTAAACTTGAGTTCTTATACATCAGTGGACGCAGAATTTTCCGCAGATTTCAAATCTGGGATTTAAATTCAAATCCGACAACAAATAACTGAGTTATGGCCGATTCGGATAGTTGATTTTCATTTTCACTCATTTTTCCTAATTTTTAAAGTTAAATATCTCGGAAACTATTAGAGATATTGAGATGCAGTTTGCGCCATTGTTTTTCTCGGCTCATTTTACGTTAGAAAAAGTTCTCAACAGCCCAAAGTTCGATAGTCAATTTTTCGCGAAAAAAATTTCGATTGAAACGATGAAAATTTTTCATTTTTTTTTTAATTTTTGGCTATAACTCGTAAACTATTTATCCGATCGATCTCAAATTTGGCCAGTTGATAGATTTTGAGCTCCTCTTTCGATTGCTGTAAACACAAAGGTATTAAACGTCGTTTTCACGTTGAAAATCACACCAAAATGGTTTTTTCAAAACAGTTTTTGGTCAATGCCTCGTTTATTTATTAAGCAAACTCAACAAAATTCGGCACATTTTACGCAGAATGTCACGCTGAATCCAAAGCCGCAAGAATTTTAAATTTTCATAATCAAATAACCGAGTTATGGCCGTTTGAATTTTTGGGTTGTCGCCAGAGGGCCAAATTTTTGAAGGTTCAAAACAGAAGAAATAGTTTTTTGATCTTTTTACAGTCGAAATTTGCAAATTTTCGCAAAAATTTATGATTAAAACTATGTCAAATTTATGATATCGATGTCTCGCTTGTTTTTTAGAGTAAACTTAAGTTATTATACCGTATGAGCAACAAAATTTTAGATAATAGGAGGCCATGAAAAACAAATGAAATTGTCGTTGATTGTCTAAACTAAGCCGTCAAAATTTGACAGTTCTCGGCATAGCATCTTTGGATGGTGATTATTTTATTATGGTATGGATTGGTGTGCAGTTATTTGAAGAAATCGGGAGCGTGCATCGTAGCAATGGTTCTGGCAGAACAAGAAGTTCAAAGAGCCGAAGACATCAAAGATTCAAGCACATATGATTGGGTATGACAACAAAAGCCGACATACGTTACCAAAACAAAAGTTTGTAGACAGCCACCCTTTATCTAAAGTTCTTTTGCTCATATGGTACATCAGTGAACGCAGAATTTTCCGCAGATTCCAAATCTGGGATTTAAATTCAGATTCGCCAAGAAATAACTCAGCTATGGCCGATCAAAGTTTCGGATAGTTGATTTTCGTTTTTTCTCATTTTCCTAATTTTTAAAGTTAAATATCTCGAAAACTATTAGAGATATTGAGATGCGGTTTGCGCCATTGTTTTTCTCGGCTTATTTTACGTTAGAAAAAGTTCTCAAAAGCCCAAAATTTAATAGTCGATTTTTCGCGAAAAAAAAATCCGACTCAAACGATGAAAATTTTTAATTTTTTTTATTTTTGGCTATAGCTTGTAAATTATTTGTCCGATCGATCTCAAATTTCGCCAGGACATAGATTTCGAGCTCCTCTTTCGACTGATGTATAATTCAAAGCTATTAAACGTCGTTTTCATTTTGAAAACATTGATTGAAAATCACCCTAAAATGACGTTTTCAAAACGGTTTTTGGCCAATGCCTCGTTTATTTATTAAGCAAACTCAACAAATTTGGGTCTCATTTTACGCAGAATGTCACGCTGAATCCAAAAACATAAGAATTTTTCAATTTTTGTTGACAAATAACTGAGTTATGGCCGGTTGAATTTTTGGGTTGTCGCCAGAGGGCCAAATTTTTGAAGGTTCAAAACAATTCGTGCTCGATATCTCGGAAACTATTTCAGATATTGAGATGCGGTTTGCGCCATCGTTTTTTTCGCGATTTTTTACATAAGAAATAGTTCTTTGATTTTTCAACAGTCGAAATTTGCAAATTTTCGCAAAAATTTATGACTAAAACTATGCCAAATTTCTGATATCGATATCACGCTTGTTTTTTGGAGTAAACTTAAGTTATTATACATCAGTGAACGCAGAATTTTCCGCAGATTCCAAATCTGGGATTTAAATTCAGATTCGCCAAGAAATAACTCAGCTATGGCCGATCAAAGTTTCGGATAGTTGATTTTCGTTTTTTCTAATTTTTCCTAATTTTTAAAGTTAAATATCTCGGAAACTATTAGAGATATTGAGATGCGGTTTGCGCAATTGTTTTTCTCGGCTTATTTTACGTTAGAAAAAGTTCTCAAAAGCCCAAAATTTAATAGTCGATTTTTCGCGAAAAAAAAATCCGACTCAAACGATAAAAAATTTTCAATTTTTTGAATTTTGGCCATAACTCGTAAACTAATTGTCTGATGGATCTCAAATTTGTCCAGTAGATAGATCTCGAGCTCCTCTTTCGACTGATGTTTAACACAAAGGTATTAAACGACGTTTTCACCTTGAAAACAATAATTAAAAATCGCCCCAAAATGACGTCTTCTAAACAGTTTTTGGCCAATGCCTCGTTTATTTATTAAGCAAACTCAACAAATTTGGGTCTCATTTACGCAGAATGTCACGCTGAATCGAAAAACATGAGAATTTTTGAAATTCGTCAACAAATAACTAAGTTATGGCCGTTTGAATTTTTGGGTTGTCGCCAGAGGGCCAAATTTTTGAAGGTTCAAAACAATTCGTGCTCGATATCTCGGAAACTATTTCAGATATCGAGATGCGGTTTGCGCCATCGTTTTCCTCGCGATTTTTTACATAAGAAATAGTTCTTTGATTTTTCAACAGTTGAAATTTGCAAATTTTCGCAAAAATTTATGACTAAAACTATGCCAAATTTCTGATATCGATATTTCGCTTACTTTTGAAAGTAAACTTAAATTATTATACATCAGTGGTACGCAGAATTTTACGTATATTCCAACTCTGGGATTGAAATTCAGATCTGACAAAAAATAATTGAATTATGGCTGATCAAAGTTTCGGATAGTTGATTTTTCCTAATTTTCAAAGGTAAATATTTGGAAAACTATTACAGATATTGTTTTTATTGCTGTTTATTGTTTGATGCGCAAGAAAATTCGTGGCTGTTTTCGCCGTTTCGAAATGTTATTCTGTCAGGAACAAAGCGAACTGTAGTTGTCTATTCCAAGTGGCGCGGATCGGAGAATATAAGACGTGAAATAATCTTGAGACGTCTTTCTATAAATTTGATTAAAATTAACATGAATGGAAATCCTGAAATTTCTAGTCCCATCCTTGCACCTCATCCTTTTCAGTTGAGAAAAATTACGTTGGTTAAACGGTGTAGAGATGAAAACTTGACTTAACAAGACCCTTTACTCCAGCCCTGTTGTTAACGAGCGCATCTCCAGCACTTTTTTCCGGTGACACTCCGTCAAGCGTGTGTTGAACGCTCGCTCATTCTTCATTGTACCCATTTGAGCAGAATTTAACTGTACTTTCTCTAGCGGATGCGTTAATTATAACAGTAACGTTAGTAATAATACACGTCGCCTAAACCCGAGCTATTGTAAAAAATTGCTCATGAATTATAAGGAACTTGCGTCACGATCTACACAAATTTCCTCACCTGCCTCAATTATTAATACCCGAGGATCGATTCTGGCATTGCAGAGGTGTTAAATAAGGCGCGGAAACTTTCTCAATCGGGAACAAAAGCCCAACGCATCTGAAGATAACACCTTGTAGTTTATAACTAACGTTTTGATAACACTTATCGCAACGTCATTGTTAAGGAACTTTCGTGACTTGGGTGAAAGTTTCAACTTTGTATTCTACCCCCAGTAAACAACACAAAATACCCTCACATTCAAATTTTCATGCGCCGCGGGTTATCCTTGTTCGGATAGCAACACCGTCCTGATTAACTGATAATGCACGGGAGGCTCGAGGCCATCACGAAATGTCCGAAGCACAGTTCTTAGGAAATCTAGGATTGTAAAAACGAAACTTTCTGGTTTGTTGCGGAATCTAATTTGGAATAAATTCATCAAGGATTCGTACTTGTTGGTGCAATAAGGAAGTGTGTTTTTAGACGCGGCCGTGGGAGATCTCAATTACACGGAAAACGGTAGTTTTTATTGGAGTGGATGCTAAGTGTAAGCAAATGCAGAAATTCATTGCGGTTTTATTGGGTCGCGGCTGGCAGAGGAGGTTGCGTTCATTCATGAACCTGCAGATCTATTTTAGAAGGGTGCCAGAGCCTAAACAAACAAAGAAATCTTTAAAGGGCAGAACAAGACAAACAAAATTTTTCCATCGTTTGTGTCGGATTTTTTTCTCAAAAAAAAATTGACAATCGAATTTTGGATTTTTCCGCTGAGAGCGGATTTTTGGTTAACAAAATGCGACAACCGCAACTTTCTATCTATTGTATTTTCCGCAGTATGGAACACCAATATTTCTGGAAAATTTCAAAATTTTAATCTTCTGACGACAAGTCGCAAATTCAATTAGTCATAACTCCATAACTCAGTTATTTGTTGACCTATCGGAGTTTTGAACACGGATTTGGATTTAGTGAGAAATTTAGTGAAAAATTTTTAGTGAGAAAATGAGCCTCATTAACGTCAGTTTGCTTTAGAAATAAACTAGAAATTGACCGAAATAGGTTTTGAAAAGTTTTCTTTTTGATGATTTTTAAGGAACTTCTGCAGGATCAAAGCGACGTTTAATTTTTTGAGTTATATACCAGTTGAAAGAGCAGCTCGAAATCTATTATCTGCCCAAATTTCAGATCGGTAGACCAAGTGGTTTACGAGAGGCGGTCAAAAAACAAAAAAAAATAATTTTTTCATCGTTTGAGTCGGATTTTTTTTTCGAAAAAAAAAACCATCGAATTTTGAATTTCTGATTGTGGATTCTTGGTTAACAAAATTCGAAAACCGCAACTTTCTATCCGTTGTAGTTTCCGCAATGTAGAGCATCAATATTTCCGAAAAATTCCAAAGTTTTAATCTTCTGACGACAAATTGCAATTACAATTGGTTATAACTCAGTTATTTGTTGACGTATCGGAATTTTAAACACGGATTTGGATTCAGCGAGAAATTCTGCTTGAAAGGAGCCCCATTAACGTCAGTTTGCTTTAGAAATAAACTAGAAATTGACAGAAGTAGATTTTTCAGGAACTTCTTCAGGATCAAAGCGACGTTTCATTTTTTTGAGTTATATATCAATTGAAAGAGCAGCTCGAAATCTATCATCTGTCCAAATTAGTTTTGCAAGCAAGTAGTTTCCGAGAGGCTGTCAAAAAACAAAAAATTTAATTTTTGCCATATTTAAGTCGAACAAAAAATTGACCATTGCATTTTGGGTGTTTGAGTGCGGATTGTTAGCTCACAAAATGTGAAAACCGAATTTTTCTATTCGTCGTAGTTTCCACAATAAGGAAAAATACAAAATTTTGACCTTCTGGCGAAATCTCGAATTTTGAATTGACCATAACTTAGACATTTGTTGACGTATTGGAATTTTGGGCACGGATTAGGATTCAGCGTGAAATTCTGCATTCAATGAGCCCTAATAGCGCTAGTTATAAACAAGATAAGTTTTCAGGAGGTCTCGCTTTTCTTTGTCTACATGTAGGAGCGAAATTTAATTTCCCAGTAAGGAAGCGACGACATACTGACGTGCTCACAGAAAGTACATAAATTCTGAGTAGAAAAAGAGTTCAATCAGCTTTGAATAAATAAGAAACCTATCTATCATTTGTGGCTTCTGGTGCTTGGAAACCAATACGCTCCGCTTTCAATTCAGAGCTAAAACAGGATTTCAAATCCTCTGGACAAATCGTCTTCATTAGAGCCGAAAAATTTCACGATTCAAAAATCACGACAGTTAACGGGATTAGCGTTCTAATTAAAAGTGCACGTCGACTTTTGACCTTCCACTGATTGTATTCTCGTTGTGTGCTACTTTATCTATTTCCACAGAATTGCTGGTGTTTCCATAACCTGAATTGAGATTGGCGCAAAAATCATCTCTAATTTGGAAGTGTTAGAAATTCCAGCGGTCGACATTGAAATAATAATTCTCAGCACAGATGCTGTAAGAATGACACAATTGTTTAAGGGCCGCCTCTTTTTACAGCGTGTGTACACGATCAATTAGGACATTGTTCCGTAATGACTTCCTCCCGGAATGCACTTGTCAGCTGTTGAAGATAACCCACCGTCAAGAGGTCATCTCTCGCGCCTTCACTAAATCCAGCGCTTCGGGGGAGCAAAAAACTCTTTGACAAGGCAAAGTTTAAGGCCCCGTCCTCGTTTCATTAAAAATCCTTGGCGAAATTTTTTGCTCGTTGTAATAAACTCCCCGGAATTATAGCTCGATTAGATTCATGTCACGTCCGCACCACCCCAGCTTTTAATACAAGATGAAAGTTAATTTGCCTACGACTAATCCGTGTCAAATTGGCAAGAATTGCTCTCGATTTTTTCGGAGGCGCCGCAGCGGTGACTACTACCATTTTATTTGTTTGGCACAGTTCCAGCAAACCCTCCACTACCATCGATCGATCGGTGCGAATTGAACGCGACCTTTAAAATCGCGCGGCGGACCTTGGTGATAGTCGAACTGTTACTTCTTTGGGCGAAAATCTCGTTCCGTGAATTATTCACTGGCTGCCGTCGTGAGATAAGAAATGCGACCCTCATTTGAATCTCGAACAGCTGATTCAGTTAACCAGATTGCTTAATCTACCATGACGTTATTACCCGCATCGGCCAATAAAAAACCTGCATATTGTCATCGCCATCTATCGATCGGACGACGAAATGTCGAGCCCTTAAAACCCACATAGACGGGCTAGGGAAACTACGACCCTTATTTTCAAGATTGTCATGCAAATTCCATTTCGTAATGGTTTAACAAGGTTTGATTGGGAGTCCAATGACGCATGTAACTGCCTCACCTTTATTTCCGTTGTGGACACTTTCACTAATTGATAACTCATCGACATTCCGAACAAGATACAAATGATCAAGTTTACGATATTCTTTACGAGTGGATAGACAGCTTAAGTTACACTTTATGTAATAGATTATTATAACTAACTGTACATGTTGTATAACTCGTGTTATTTCAGTTAGTTAGGCCACAATGGGATGTTTCCAGATGTATCAGTTAATTAATAAATTCCTACCGAACGGTTACATAATGGGATTCGATCATTTCAATATTCATAATGTGAATCAATTTTTACAAGGTTTTGTCAGTTGTGTTTCAATTTTTATACTTTAATTGTTTTGAATTCAATTAATTATTCAAATTTTCCGGCGTATTCTTTTTATCCTCGAGCTTTACAAAGTTCTTTTATTCGACTTGTTTGTTTTTTAATTCTGTAGACTCTTTGGATCTTTTGGTATTATGTATTTGAGTATCCGATGTTCGCTAAAATTAGTCAAATTACCAAATATTTAACAGAAATTCGAAAGTTTTGCATTAGAAATTTAGTTTCTTCATACTGATTTTTGCAATTTTCTATTTTTAATTTATTTAGAATAAGCACTGAGAAGTTTTCCTTGCAATAGCGGGCGCAGCGAGGTGAGGCGATGTTGGAATCAAACCGATAAATGGCTCGGAAGCGAAACATTTTATACGAAAGTACTATGATATTGTTAAAAAGTTAAAATTATCTCAACGAAACGTGTATTATCATTTATTATTAACTTTTATCAGTAATGATAATGACATTCAAGAAATCACTGTAATTTTACTAATGTGCATTACGTTCCTAACATTTGCTTGTAATCATCGACGAAGCCTGTTGTGTTCAGGTCAGGATTCAGAGAAAAACAAAAGAATTTTTTTTGAGGCATTATACAAGAATGGTAAAAAATACAAAACTGTCTTCTACGCCGTGACTAAAGAGGCATTTTAGTCACGGGCTAAAGTTAGTCGCGCTGTTTTAGTCACCGCCTGGAGTTGGCGCTTGTGATGTTGATAGATAACTGACAGACAGGTTTTAATAATAACTCAAGGTCGTAGAAAAAGTATAGTACGTAATGTGTTTTTGTTCTTTTGCGATTCTTTGAATTTCGATGTTTTGGTGATATTGAGTTTTGAAAATTTTGGAACTCAAAATTTAATAACCGAAACTTTAATCGCTTCTCACTCAGTTATTAGTGGAGCTACAGTTAAACGTCGCACGTTTTTGGATTCCATGTAAAATGAGTAATAATACTTTGAGTTTTTTCCTTAATTAACCGAAAATCAAGCGAATTTTTGAGTCTCAGAATTCTGGTTTTCTGGCGGCTACCCGATATTGCAAACGCCTCTAATTCAGTTATTTGTTGACGTACAGAAAAAATGAGGGCAGTTTTGGAATCTGCGTGAAATTCTGCGTAAAATGAGTACCTGCCAACAGAAATTCTGCGTAAATAAGCGAAATATTGATCGAATTTTCAAGCTTGAAAATTTTGGCTCCAAAAAATTTCAAACGCTTCTAATTCAGTTATTTGTGGACCGACGGGAAGAGGGCAGTTTTAGATTCAGCGTGATTTTTTTTGGAAAATGAGCCTCTACAACAAATAATAAGTGCAAAAGAATAAAAAATAATCTTCAACGCCGTGACTAAAGAGGCATTTTAGTCACGGACTGAAGTTAGCCGCGCTGTTTTAGTCACCGCCTGGAGTTTAATTTTTTATAATCTTTGGTATTCTTCCGGTTCTTTCAATTGTTTAATTTTCTATGATCCTTTGAATTCTTCACCTTTGAATTCTTTTGGTTTTATAAGTTTTTGTTTTTTTTTTTTTTGGTTATTTTTTCGATTTTTTGAATTTTTTGATATAATTACATACAGTATGTCCCCGGATTGAGTTTACAAGAGGAAAAAAAACGTTATTTTTTATTTTACAAAAAAATGACAAAGGAATAATATTTTTTGCTTAATTTAAAATAAATAAATCTTTAATTAAAACTTTAATATTATCAAGCTGTGTTCTTAAAATCGGAAAAAACAAAAAATAACGAAGAACTTTTTTATTTTTAATTCTGCAAAAAATGTCAAAGGAATGAAATTTGTTCCTTAACTCAACCAATTTCCACTATTTGATTGACCCATTACCTGTTTTAGCACATAGTTCAATTCTAACTCGTAATTCTTTAAGACTGTTTCGAATTTTTTCAATTATTGTTAAGGATGCAATTGCATTTTTTTTCGAATTTTTTAATGCTTACACATTATTGGGTAAATTTTTCTTTGATCTTTTACGCATTATTTGTTATTGTGAATCCATAGCCTGCTATTATTTAAAAATTTAATAAATAAAAATAATGAAAAAATTAATTTTAAGAGTAGAAACTAATAATTTTGAAATTTTAATTTATATGTTTTGAAATAAGCAATGAGTGTTATTCCTTTGACATTTTTTTGTAAAATGGAAAATAAACTTCCCTCTTGTGAACTCAATCCGGGGACATACTGTATAATTTTACACTTTGTCCATTTCTTGGATTTTTTGGATTATTTAGATTTTTTAATTTTCTTTCATTTTACGATTGAAAGAATTCATTTTAAGCAACCAAAGCTGTTTTTTTTGAGAAACCGAAGTTACGCAGAAAGTTTTTTATTTTTTAATATCATTGGACTATGGTATTTGCATTCTTTGTGCTCCTTTATATTTTGTGTTCTTTGTATTATTGCTGTTCTTTGATTTATGTTTCCTTAATCCTTTTTTTTAATTCTTTTGATATCTCGTATTCTGTAAATTTTTTGAGTTATTTTTTGACTCTTCTGGTTCTTTCGATTTTTTGGGATCTTTTGATCTAATAGATTTTTGCTTTTTTTAAGTTCTTTTATTTTTTAAATTTGTTGCTTTTTTTGGATTCTTTCTATTTCTTGGGTTTTGCAATTTTTTTTTTATTCTTTCGACTTTTGTGGTTTTCTCGATGTTTGAATTTTTAGTTTGTTTTAATTCCTTGAATTATTTTGTTTTTTTAAACTATTTCTATTTCTTGAGTTTTTAAAATCTTTTCCTTTATTTTCTGTATTTCTTTGATGTTTCGTCTTTTTGCTTCTTCTTTTTCTTTAGACTAAATATACAAATAATTAATAAAGAGATAAAAAATGAAAGGATCTCAAAATTTAAAACTAAAACTCTCTTAATTTATTTACATTTTTCAATTTTCTTCAGATTCTATTCATTCTCTGCTTTGAACCAGATTTTGATGAGATCATGATTTTGTTAAAAGCACCTTCGCCATATTGGCCTTCGGTGAGTAATAATTATAAACCTCCCGAAGTACCTTGAAAATTATTTCACTCTTCAAAAATTACCGCTTCGGGAGCAGTTAACAGCTTCTGGAACTGGCGACGTTCCACTGATTGGTGACGTTTATAGGTATATATGCAGCCATAAAGTTGCGTAAAACATTTTGTCCGCGTTTATCTCGTCCGGAATATATTTACTCACAATCTGCCTTTGACACAATCTAAATGTAATCTTGTCGGAACTAATTACTTCGGCGGTGGCGGATTCGGTTTCTCTCGTTAGTATTCATAGAAAACATCGGCTTCCAAAGCCTTCACCTGGGGGAGGATTATGTGCGACAAAAACTCGTGACGCCGATGATGATGGGACGCGTTCGTCGTCTTTAATTTCGTTTTTGTTTGGATTGCAACGTCGGGAGAAAATCGACGATGTTGATAATCCTAAGCTCATTATGTTCGGATAGCAGGCCTAAGTTTAAAATGTTGTTTGCATGTCGCGTCTTGTATCCTGTCAGGATTTAAACGACTATGTTGGATCGTCGCCGGAAGAGAGGGTTTAAGAAGATGGGGGAAAACTGAGGGACTTTGAATTCCACGTTTTTTTGATTTGACGCCGTCCTTCTTGGAATCCGGGCGATGGCGCGGGACCGACATTCCTTGGACATAATTATTTACCTGCGATTTGCACTTTTCAACTCCCGGAATTTGGGAGGGGCCGGCTGCTGATTATGGGAGTCGTCCTCCGGATTTAATTCCGTAAAATTTCCTCGGGGTAATTTTATCTCGGTGTCGCATCTCAAAAAGAGTTACGAGACACGTTTTTTCGTCGTCTCTTCTTCCACAGTGAAAAGGAATAGAGAAGCTGGAATAGAATTTATGCTGGAGGGTGTTGAGATATTCGAACCAGATGTGGTTTTCTTTCGATACGTGATTTTAGGGTTTCTTCATAGGTGTGGTCTTGTGGGCGAGAGTGTAAGCGCGGTCGCCCTAAGTTATTTATGTCCTCACAAAAGCCCACTTTGCTCCTCGGAAAGCATCTGCTAAATACTCGATGTTAGATTTCAGGGCGCGATTTCTTTTCGGAAAAAAGACACGGCGACGTACTGTAATTATCACCGATCATTAATTATCAGCTGTCTACGCCTCCTCTTGGTAATTTATAGTTGCGACATGTTGGCCGCACCAGAGCGTGGATGATGAACCGTCGACCACTATTTATTTTCTAGGTTTATAGTCGACAGAAGTAACTGTTGATCGTCTTGAGATTAACAGTTTCGAAGTGGGACGCGGTAACAACGCCAAGAATAAGAGCAAAAACTCTTTTCTCCGCCAACATATGAAAAGAACGCAATACATCATGTTGAATTAACTTAAACCTTTCGGTTCCAGACCCCGTGCGTAGACTTTTAGGCTTTTTATTGAGTTAAAAACCAGGGCGAGCGCTGTTTCAGGATCAAGCTTGTCCTTTTTTCCACGCTCGACTCCAAATATAATAAAGAGGCATTCACAACAAGAGGAAGTTCCTGAAATGAACGGAATATGTACGTTCAATCGATTCTACCGATCTCGAGCGCGTATGTGTGGAATTCCGCTTTGTTTCGGAAAAATTGATAAACCTAATGGAATGAAATGACGGCGAGGAAAACGCAACCAACCACTTTCTAAAATTTTCATTGGATTTCTCTAAAATGAGCGATAATTTCGTTATGTAACCGCTGAGACCTTAGACAAGTTTCTTATTTGGGCTCTTGACCCTTTTATTGTCAATGTCAGGTCATTAGTGGCGTTTTTGTGTATTTCTGTTTTGACAATGCTTGTCGTAAAGTTTGATGGATCACCCGATGTCTCCATTCACAGCTTCGACAGGATCGATTTTCATACGTTTAGTGTTTCTTTAAGCATTACTGCAAATGTGACACAAAAAACGACGCAAATTTCAATAAATATTGAATATTAAATCATATCTAAATTTATTTATTTTTTGTTTCAGGTAAGATCCAATTGCAGTTTCGTTTTGTGGGGTGAGTGAAATTGTAATTTTGGGTAAATTCGTTTTGATGGAGAAATAATCCGGCGCGCAAAAAATTAATCTAAATTTAACGGTATTTGGGTTATTTCGTGTTATTAGTTTTTAGACTGTCTAAATTACGAAACAAATGCCAAAATGAGACATGATAAATAAATATTTTATAATCTCTTGCTTTTTACTTTAATGTTTACATTTTTTATTGTAAGCTTGGAATTTCCGTAATTGCCTGAATTGTCTAGTTTTCCTTCTATTTATTATGTTTTTATTTTTTTATTTATTGGATTATCTTATTTACATCCTCTCTTGTTTTGTTTTTAATTCGTCTCTTTTGGACTGAAATTTTATAATTAAGCACATATTTTGTCATTTCCATTCAATAGAAATCCATTTCTGTTGTTTTGTGCGGTTTTAATTGAAATTGAGTTTTTTTTTAATAGAAAATTTTAAATTTTCGTTGACTTAACAGGCAAGTCTAAAGCCACATTTTTCATAAATTTCAAGGCCGTAGACCAATTATTGATTTTGCAGTCTTGAATTTGAAAATTTTACGCTCACTATAAGAAAAAATTTCAAAATTTGCGTTTTTTTCTTTAATAATTTTGAATTTTTGTTGAAGTTTAAGGCCAGATTTTCCAGTTTTGAAGATTTTAGGTTTCCAGGGATTTTGGGCAATTCGTCAGGTTTTTTAGATTCCTCAGAATTTTTAGATTTTCTGGAATTCTTTCAGTTCTTTTACATTTCTCGGTTTTTGTTCGTCGTTAAAAATTTTCGAAATTTAGTCCAGTGGGATAAATTTTTTAGAACTTTTGAGGATCTGTTGGGATTTCCTGAGATTTTCGATTATCCCTACGAATTTTCTGACTTTTTTTAAGATTATTTGGGATTCGCAAGGATTTTTTAGTTTCCAGGGTTTTTCTGGGACTCTTGAGATTTCTTTAGTTTACAAATTAACTTTTTTGACTTTGCTTAAGGATTATTTAGAAATGCTTAAGAATCGAGGAGATTTTAGGAAAGTTTTTGGGACTGCTGTGGAATTGTCTCGAAGATTTTTGAAGAATTTTTTACGATTTTTTGTATATTTCTACCTTTATGTGGATTTTTTTGAGTCAACAATTTACAATGAGACATTAGAATTTTTTTTGTTTTTTCTAAGATTTTTGGGGATTCTGCCATACGTTCTCTAGAATTTTACGATTATCTGGGATTTTTTATAAGATTTTCTAGCTTTCAGAGATTCTCTCAGGTTTTGCAGGGTTCTTTAGGATTTAGTTCATGAAGTCACAAAGGTTCTCAAATTATTTAAAATCCTCTGAGGCTTTTTAGGATAGGTACCCTGAAATTTTGTGCTTTTTTAAAAAATTTAAAAATTTGTATTTATTATATTCTTTGTGACAGGAGATTTTGGGACCTTGAAAATCTTATTAGAATCCTTTGGAATTTCCTGAGATTCTTCAGCGTTCTATGGGATTTTCTAGGATTCTCGGAATGAGTCTAATTCATTGAATTCTTTGGTTTTATTATTTATACATTTTCTAGGGTTATTTAGGATAATCTGTGATTTTCATGAGATTTTTTAGCTTCCAGAAATTCTCTTGACTCCCCAAACATTCTTAGCTTTTCTTCAGTTTCGTTCTTTACTTTATTTTTTTGGGTTCTCTCTAAGGTTATTTACGATTCTCTGAATTTTATAAGATTTTTTGAGATTCTATTAGAGTTTGTAGAATTTTGCGAATATTTTTCCCACGATTTTTTTTTATTCGTATTGAAAATTATTTGGTTTCTTTTGATTTTCTAGGCCAATTTATGATATGAAACTTCAGAATTTGTTCATTGATTCTTTCAATTTTTTTAGGACAATCGGATTTTTGGCATGCATCCCATTCATTATATTCTTTACTTTCTCTCTAATATCTTTTCAGATCATTTTAGATTCTCAACTTTGTTAATGAGTTTTTGCAGTTCTTAGAGATTCTTTGGGAATCAGGATTAGATTTTCTGCCATTCTGTAGGACATTTCGGGATATTCCAATATTTTTCAGGATTTCTAAGAGACTGCTTCATTTACCCTGCCAGGTCTAGGTCTTGACCTTCTCAAGACGCATCAAACACTCCCAAAACTTAACACTCTCTCTGAATCTCTGCCACTTTAAGAACGAATCATCGTGTCATTGATCTCATTCAAATCACAAATTATGTTCGACAATTCAAGTGCAAGACATTAAACACTGAACGTTTGATTCATGACCCTTTCATCTCCATTCATGCAAATAATGTAGTTTCGCGGCAACTATTGGTTAACCTACATCTAACACGAATGCCGAATGTGTTATTACAATTACATATCGTGATATCAAATTGAAATAATTTTAATTACACACCGGTGGTGAAAATAAACAAACGTGTGTACGAAGGATTTACGATCGCGGCAACATCAATATTTCAACGATTAACAGGACGGCTATAGGTGCATTTCGGTGTGTTTGTCAATTTCCAATATTCCCAGGAATGGGATTGATGGTTACAGAGGAGATTTTTAATTTGTTTTCGAACGACACATATAAACATGTTATTAAAACCTGCGCCGTTTGTGAACGATCGATGCTTTTGGCCCTTATGGCAGAAACACTTAAAATTTGTCATTTTACGAGGTACATGAGATAGGGATGAGTCATTAACAGTTGGATTTATACTTCTGTCAATGACACCCCGCTGTCGTAAAGATTGGAGGTGATATCAACACGAATGATAATAATAATCCCAATAAAATTCGATAATGTTATTATTAATTGGAGGTTTGTCGGTCGAAGGGTAAGAAAAAGTATCTCCACGTATAACAATGGAGAAGACAGGCGGAAACCCCATATATGGGTTATTAGCCGCAGATGCACGCCACGATAAAAGGGAAGCAACGATAAAGAGAAATTACGATAGGAAAGAGTGTCAGCGACCGCTGAAATGAAAAAGTCCTGCAGCTTTTTGAGACAACTCGTGCATATAACCAGCTGACCCGTGCAATCCAGCAGGAATCATTTTCAAGAGAGGACATAAACTTCACTTGATAAGTGCAACGCGCTTTGCCCGGTTATCGATCCGCCGCCGGGGACTCCTCCCCTCTGACCCAGAACTAGGTTCCTTGTGTCATATACGCCCCTTTGCCTTTTCGCTCTCCAGGACTCATTTCGTTGATACTCCGGTCTCTTATTCATGTCAGCAAAGCCGTGGTCGTCAACCGATCCAAACATAAGAAAAGCAAACTCCCCGTCTTTGTTCCAGGTTTGATCGTCACATTACCAAAAGGAGAAAGAAGTGGAAAAGAGGAGAACGAAACGCTTTTTAATTAACATATCGCTTGCTCAATTTGCTTGTCTTTATTTCGACGGGAGATTAACGCGTCAGTGGTGGTTGTCGTTAACGGGATCCCCTATGTTGGGGGGCGCAACCCCTCGCCTTTAAAGCGAGGGAGATTAATTGTATTGAATTTCACCCCAAGAACTTGACATATTTCGTCGTTCGCGCTTGGATCATTGTGTATTGGAATTTATCGGTGGCATTGCCGCTTGTTTCCCAGGTAAATTTTATTTTTTCTACGATTCGAGAACGGAAATTACGCCCGGAAAACGACAAAAAACTCACATTTTTGTTATTATTAAATATTTAACCTTTTCACTGCGCAATGTTTTTTGAAAATTTTTTTAACTGTGCGCGGTTTGTCAGCTCCTGCGACAATATACGTTCCGAGCAGTTGATCGGTGTTTTGCCTTGGCGTATATTAACGTCTTGAGCACTTGACCGATTAACTAGTTTTACAAATGTTCATAGAGATTTTAATTTTCCACAACGTCAATATATTAAACAAGGTAACATTGAGATGAGAGCTGATTATTATGGTGATATTACCTGGCCCTTAGTTCGTATCTACTTTTAAACTGCGTGGATAAAAAGATGCATGGAATAGATTTCAAATGAATTTTAGTCGTAGACGGATATATACGTTCTGAGCAGGGAACGGTAAAAAAAAATGTATTTAAAAAAATGAAAGCTATTGTGACTGTGTATTTCTAAGAGGTAGATAACCATATTTGTGTCTTCAAAAAATTATGTTTTGAGCAGTTGACCACTTCTTAATCAATGCGAATATATCCGTTCGGAGCAGTTTGAGCGAAATATTATTTTGCGGATTTTTCCGGGCCGAGCAGTGTAAAGGTTAATAACAGTAAACAAACCGAGCTATTTTTGACACGCGAACTTGTCTGAAAGGTGCCAAGTACAAACCGATGATGCTCCGTCCGGGAGGACGATTTTCCCAGAAAATGCGTCAACACTTCGGGAATGCAGCAAGTCTGAAAATTCCCCGTATTTTCCCTAGAAAAGTTATCAGTTTCATACATGGTGTAGTTATAATGATATAAGCACGGAAAGCGGATATTTAGCGCACGCACACAAAGGAAAAATGAGCGTTTGTTTGAAACACCGTTGATAAAAAATTCAATGAACTAGTATACAGGGTGAGTCAAGCTTGATTAGTCCTTCTGTGACGCTTTTATAAAAAACTATTTTATATTTTTAAAAAGATCAATGTATGTGTTTGCATGCATAAAATGCATATCTTAAAAGTAATTTCAGTTGACTTGAAGTGCACTACTCTTGAGGGCCGCATTCAACTTTTTTTCTTTAAATGCAACCTACCACTTTTAGTGGAGGATTTTGATGAGTTATTTAATAAGCTATTCAAAACTATCAATTTTTATATTTTTGATTGTGGCGTTGTCAAGTTATGATTTTTTTCCGAAAATTGTTTTAGTCCGGTCAAAATAGACATTTCAAATGACGAAAATTTCGATAGAGTTGCATTTTGGTAGAGACCTTGGGTACACCTGTAGAATTAAAGTACCAAAAGTCCTCATAGATCCTATGTGTTCTAAAAAAGTTATTCAATGTCAACAGCCAAAATTTTCGTTGTTTTGGCTTTATCTTGAAAATGGTAAGTTTTATCAAAAATATAGGGATCATAATATTGTCTACAAAAATGGTTCTTATACTTTTTTTCCTAAAAATCACCATTCCTAAGATATCGCCATTTTAAAAGTTGATGAATTTACATTCTATCGAATTTCCGTAAAAAAGCAATACCGAAAAGCAGTAAGCAGATTTTGATGAAATTTGCAGAAACGCTTTATTTCAGCATAAAATTGAAATGATGAAAAGTTCATCAAGACATTAAAACTGGTTAGGTTTTCTTGAGGGCTTTTTGCTTCTTGAGAATTCTTTTAAGTGTGTTTTTATTGGAAAAAAAAGATTTTTAACAGTTACATTGACACACATTATACAGGGTCCGGCAACACTTGTGTCCACCCCCAAAATCACCTTTAATTTTAACGATGAAATTTTGAAAATTTGCATACGCTCACAGTTAACAAAGCTCTAGAAGCTGACGCAAACATTTGTTTTTTATCACTGATAGTTTTGGCGTCGCGACGCCTTAAAAATGTAATTTTTAGGTAATCGTGAGGATTTGTGATATCAACCCCTAATTTATTTTTTTTTTCAATATAAATGTGTTAAAAATATCTCAGTTGTTATTTTAGATTCAGTGCAAATTGTCTTCAAAATTTGAGAAAAAAATGCTGTTTTATCAAGTTAGTTTTCAATTTCATTACGTCAAAATTGGGAACTATGTTTACACCCATCTGTCAACATCTTGTGTCACAAATGACATCTATTCTTTGGCTCGCTTTAGATTGTAACAAAAGTCTTACTTGGTGAAATTGTCGCTTTGTCGATGTTAATTAACGATTTCTGGTGTCCATAAAGTGCAACATGTCCGTGTTAATCAAAATTAACCTTTATAAGAGTGAATGTAGTGACTTGTGAAATTTTGGTGTAAACGTAGTTTGCCACTGCGCCGTCATAATTTGGAAACTAACGGATCGATTTCAAGTCACTGCGTTAACGCAAATTTGCAACCGTTGCCAAGGTATGAGCAATGTGATTGGCGTTGCTATGTTGCAAATGGGATTTGCAGTAACGCAAGTCACACTTGAAATCGACCCCTAACTTGATAAAGCAGCGTTTTTTTTTCGCAAATTTTAATCACAATTTGTATTTGATTTAAAACAAAAACTCAAATATTTGTGTTACAGTTATGTCGAAAAAAATTTGAATTCGCGAATATTTCCGCAAAAACTCAAAAATCGCTAAAAATTATAATTCTTAGGCGTCGCGACGCTAAACAAACCGTGATAAAAAACAAATTTTTTTGTCAGCTTCTAGAGCTTCGTCAACTGTGAGCGTATGCAAATTTTCAAAATTTTGTATTTAAAATTAAAGACGATTTTGGGGGTGGACACAAGTGTTGCCGGACCCTGTATATCATTCTTAAGATTTTTTCGCTTTTTTTGCCACTTTTTTTCAAATAATATCAACTTGTTATACATCAAACTGGGTATTTTTTTATTTTGTAGGGAGGATGCTATGTTATAACTTGGTTTCAGTTTTTTGTATCGTAATTAAAGCAAAAAACAGGTTTTTAACCATGTTTTTTCATAATTTATACTCCTAAATCTTCATAGAATGTCACAAAAATTGGTTTGAACATTTGATATGTCAATATAAAGGGCGCTAACTTGACAAATTGTAATCGTTTACATTTGTTTAAATATTAATTGTTTTACAAAATGCGTAATATCTTCGAAATAAATACCTAAAAGCGTGCAATCTTTGGTAAATAAATAGAAAAAAATATTTACGTTGAATCCACCAACATTTTTTGCTTATAAACCTGTTTTTTTTATTATAAATTATTGTTTGCGAAGTTATTTGACCAGAACCCCTTTAAAAATTAAAAAAAAATCAAGTTCTGGCTATTTGTAATTTTTTTTTACATTTAAGTATAAAATTAATTTCTGGTCAAATCAAGACAAAATGCATAGTTTAGTTATTGAACGTTGAAGTTTTATCTTCATATCTCGGAAGGCAATGGTGCTGTCAATTTTTAAATCAGACACTTCAACTTCAAGAATTTTCGGAAAAAAAATCATAACTTGACAACGCCACGACCAAAAATTTAAAAGTTGATAGTTTTAATAACTAAATAACTCATCAAAATCCTCCACTAACAGTGGTAGGTTGCATTTAAAGAAAAAATGATGAATGCAGCCCTGCAAAAATGGTGCACTTCTGCCAACTGAAAATAATTTTAAGATATGCATGTTATTCAAACATAATAAAGATTCACGTTCAAATTTAGTAACTTTTATTTTTGAGCTGTGTAACTAAGGTTATAATTGTTCTAGGGTAATGTCTTGTAAAATAGATGTCATCCAAATGACAATTTTTGGTTTGTCATTGAAGGTAAATATTTATTTTCCAAACGAAAAAGAAGAAAATCATCAGAGCTCCGAATCAGATTCAAAACTAGTTCATCGATTTCATCTTCTGAATCTGACTTTGTTTTTGTTAGTGTTATAATGACTGATGGAATACTGTCTACAGTTGCGTCTCCCATGAGTGCTGACCAGTCTTGCTTAATTAATTTTTCGCAGTGTGAAATAAAGTTTTTTCAGTTGTTTGGTGCGCTTTGCGAAATTGATTTTAGCCATAAATTTCTGACTTTGTTCTTTCCGATCCTGTGTTCTTCCTTTTGAAACCGCTTGTCTTGTAATAGTTGATTCCATCTCGTTATATTGTCAAATTTGAATGACAAATTTATTTGATAGACAATGATGCCAATGTTTAATTCCTAGTTATTTCAGAAATTCAACGTAACGACCCAAAAGTATCTATTAGTTACTTCTACCGAACGTGAATCGCTAATATAGTATATCCGGTGAGAGATTGGGAGATTTCGACAGTTGACATATTGGTTGGCAGCAAATTATGCTACAAAATACACTAAAAACACTAAATTCCTACGCGACATGGGTTGACAGAGTTGTCAGTAACTGGGGTTATTTTGTTAATTTAAATTTAGCGCGTATGGTACACTTTTTATTGCGTATACTTCATATCAATTGATAGTGAGGTCCAAATGTCAAACTTGGCCCGAAATTTGGAAGTATCCCAAAAAATTGTGTGGAGGAATGTACTTCATAGGGACATTTTTATACACCAAAAGTTGACGACCTTGTCTGACAGCACTTTGACAGAAACGTCATCACTTCTAAACATTGACAATTGGCTTCCGTATTTACGGAAATTTGAAGTTTTCAAAGAAGTAGATTCTTTTTCTAGTTGTTGACAATGAAATTATAAAATTTGCGTGGCCCGTTTTCGTATGACTGAAATATTTAAGTTGTTAACTTATTAGAAGAACTGGTTAAAAGTGAAACACATGGAGAATTTAGCAAAGCTTTTAATGTTTACATAGTCAACTATAAAGTGTTCAATTCGTATTTAGGTAAATTCTAACTACCGCAACCATCGAAGATTTTGAATTGCTGAATTTGAATACGTCTATACCTCACATATCAAAAATTTCATGTTGTTTTAGTGTAGGAAATAAAATGTCGTCAAATTATGACCATGGGATTCACTCTGAGGTGCGGTTGTCAGCACAAAACTTCCCATTGCAAAGAAGTTTAACAAAGTTGTGTCCCTTTAATGGCGCATTTTTAAGATTTGCAGCAATTAGACGATTCCAAAAATGTTTTCCTTTACAAAAGTGATCACTTTTTTTAACGATATCGCAAATGTACACCAAACAGACTTTGCAATAACCAAACTATCAAAAAGAAAGAAATTGAATGTGGCCTGAAATACACCAAACATTAGGTCTACCTTTCTTGAATAGTGAAACTTACAGAAGAGTGAAGTTCATGGTGGCCAGACAATATTCCTCATCCTATTCATGCTCTAAAATTTTAAACAAAGTAAAGACCCTCTAGTGAAACCTTAAATGTCAACTTACACATTGGTACAGAGCAAATGAAGTCGAAATTGCTTTTTTTAACGTTGGCGCAAACATTTTCATCCGCTTACAATACACTTTTTGAAAACCAGAAAATGTCAATAATTAAACCTTTGACTACGTCATCCCCCTCTAATATCAGTTCACAAAAGATAAAAGTCAAGTTACCTTTGATTTCTGTAAAATCAGAGTGTCCATTTCAATCATCATTTCATGGGACTGTACTTTGAAGTTTGTTGTCAATGTCAGTTCAGTTTGTTTAATTTTAGTTTACCTTAGAGAACTTCTTAGTGTCTTGTTGAAACTTCCCAATGCAGAAATTATCTATTTCTTACGCTTTCTTGCAGAGTGAGTTAAAATTAAAGATTTCATTTTGAAATTTTGGCATTATAATTGTCAAATATCCATTTGGTTACCAATTTCACCAACTGTTCCGTTTAGGGTTATTTTTTATTGCCAACCATAGTAACTTTTATGTTTTGCGAATGGATATTACGTCATTACGTTGCAAGTAATACCAACTTTTCCAAAATGTGCTAGCATAGTACAATACACTGCTCAATGTGTATATAGGCTTTAACACAATGGGGGCCACACTATCAATTGGTATGAAATATAGATTTAGTGACTTTTCTGTCCATCAAACTCTCACTGTGCGAACTATACATTCATCTTTTCAAAAATATAAAATAGTTATTTGTTACAAAAGACTTGACTCACTCTGAAAATCGGTTGTATTATCCTGCGGAGGATGTATGCCAACTAATTTAATTAAAATGTTTATTGACTAGCGACAAACGCGACAGCTCTTCGCAAATTTATCGTTCTGTCACTTGACAGAAAGGCGACATTGCCGTTTCGGCACTGAACGCGAAAATTTGACATGACCTGCTTTCTTTGAAGGTTTCTCTTAACCAATGTGTGACATATGTACGCGAGACGCGAAAATAACCGTTTAAATTTAGATTGACGCTCTCTTTTATACGTATTTTTGTGTTTTTCTTTGTGCGTTAAACATCAATGAAGAGGACAAGGTTAGGAACCGTTTAAAAATACCAAAAGATCGATCAAATAAAAAACTTTCGGTTCTGTGATTATATTTCCTCGATATTTCTTCGTTTTAGATCAAGGATAACTTAAAGTAGATCAAGATTTGATGATTCGCTTTCGGGGCTTTGGTAGCGACGAAAGCAATAATTATATTTTATGGGCGGCGCAAAATATGGGACAGTTTATATAAAGAAATATGGGAAATTGCGACGACAATACCGAACGGTAATTTCTTGGTGGAACTTTGTTCTTTTGAACGGCGAAATTCGATGAATGAGCGTCTTCCGGTGCAGTTGTTATCAATTTGGTTGTATAAAATCTGGAACACGTTGTATTATTTTGTCGGCAATACTATAATTTGCAAATTGCGGCAAGAGCCGGCAATTTAAGTCGTGCTTCCAGGGCACGGTTCGAACGCTTATTTTGAACAGGTTCGCGTGACCTCACCGAAGAATACCAATACAAACTAAACGATAAATATTTTTCGTTGTGTCCATGCAAATCACTCCCGCATTAAAACGCCGCACAGACACGCGTCCGAGGGCGTTGTTTACGAAAGTCTGTGAGCAAACAATGCGGAAATACGCGGATAAATGGTGCTAGTTCGGTTTTGATAGAACGTTCGGAAAGAGCTAATTAAAATTCCTTTTTTGTGGCTTAATGGGTAATGACTAGACCATGCGGTGTGGTAACAGATCTCCGAGAGCATAATACCAGTCGGAGTCTTCCCACAATTTCACAAGTCGTGGGCGTTTTAACCCGTTAGGTCAAGCCTTTAATACGGTCTTTCGTATATAGCGCTCACCTAGAAATTAAATTGTTTTTACCCTGACGGTATACAATCACCCGGCGCGGCAAGAACGCGCCTTTAATTGCGGACTAAATAACTTGGAATTAAACCGGCGAGAGGCTCGGATTTGATTTTTCATTCATTCGGGGCGGACGCTTTTATATGGACATAAAGGAGAATCCTTTTTTCGAATCTTCTCAAAGGGAAATACTTTTAGATGAATTACGAAATATTTAGTCCACACTTCTTTTCCGACTGGAGAAGTTGGTTCGCAGTGGCTTTCAGATGAAATTCGTGTCGGAATTAGCACCACCGCCCCAGTTTTGACCAATGAAAACTAAATTTTCGCGAGATTTGAGCAAGAAGCCGACGTACGTTCACTTTTGGTTGGCTTTCAACTGTTTTTGTTGCACTGAAAGTCTCTTTCGCGTTTTTTTTTGTATGCAACCATTATGGCACATTTAATTAAACGTTTGCTTAAATATAAAACTAGATAACTACTCGTAAAACAACCCAACAAAATTTGGACAGATTATTATTTTTGATATGTTGACTGACTGCCCCAAATCTCAATTAGAAATTTTCATTTTCACGAAAAGCCAAGAATGTCTAATATTTTCTATTCGGATGTGTAAATTTAATAGTTTTAATGCTAGGGTAACGAAATTTGGGCAGATTACTACTTTTGATCTGTTGACTAACTGTTCGAAATCTTAAATTTTTTGGGCAACAGGGACGGATTTTCGAATTTTTCATTTTTAAAACGAGGCAAAATTGTTCAATATTTTCCATTCGAACTTGTAAGTTTGGTAGTTTTGATGGTAGAACAACGAAATTTGGACAGATTACTATCTTTGATCTGTTGACTGAGTGTTCTAAATCTTAATTTTTTTGAGCAATAGGGACGGATTTTAGAACTTTTCATGTTCACGACGAGTCAAAAATGTCCAATATTTTCCATTCGGACATGTAATTTTGGTAGTTTTGATGCTAGGGCAACGAATTTTCGGCAGATTACTATTTTTGACCTGTTGACTGTCTGTCTCAAATCTCAATTTTTTTGAACAACAGGAACGGATTGTAGAAATTTTTAGTTTCAAGACGAGCCAAAAATGTCCAATATTTTCCATTTCAACATGTAATTTATTTTTGACATGTTGACTATTTGTTCCAAATTTCAACTTTTTTAAGCAACAGGGACGGATTTTAGAATTTTTCAGTTTGAGGACGAGCCAAAAATTTCCAGTATTTTTGTTTCGTACTTGTAATTTTGGTAGTTTTGATGTTAGGGCAACGAAATTTGGCCAGATTACTATTTTTGACATGTTGACTGTTTGTCCCAAATTTCAAATTTTTTGAGTAGCAGGGACGGATTTTAAAAAGTTTCATTTTCAAGACGAACCAAAAATGTTCAATATTTTCCATTAGGACGTGTAATTTTTATAGTTTTGATGGTAGGGTAACGAAATTTGGACATATTACTATTTTTCTCATGTTGACTATTAGTTCCAAATTTCAACTTTTTTAAGCAACAGGGACGGATTTTAGAATTTTTCAGTTTGAGGACGAGCCAAAAATTTTCAGTATTTTTGTTTCGTACTTGTAATTTTGGTAGTTTTGATCTTAGGGCAACGAAATTTGGCCAGATTACTATTTTTGACATGTTGACTGTTTGTCCCAAATTTCAAATTTTTTTAGTAGCAGAGACGGATTTTAAAAAGTTTCATTTTCAAGACGAACCAAAAATGTTCAATATTTTCCATTCGGACGTGTAATTTTGGTAGTTTTGATGGTAGGATAAAGAAATTTGGACATATTACTATGTTTTTCATGCTGACTATTTGTTCCAAATTTTAAATTTTTTGAGCAACAGGGACGGATTTTAGAATTTTTCATTTTGAAGACGAGTCAAGAATTTCCAATATTTTCCATTTGGACGTGTAATTTTGGTAGTTTTGATGCGGGGCAACGAAATTTGGAGACATTACTAGCTCTGACTTGTTTATGGTTTGTCTTAAATTCCAAAGTTTTTGGGTCACAGGGACGGATTTTTGAAATTTTTATTTTTAAGACGAGTCAAAAATGTCCAGTATTTTCCATTCGGACGTGTAATTTTCGTACTTTTAATGCTAGGGCAACAAAATTTTTACAGATTACTATTTTTGATATGTTGACTGTCAGTTCCAAATTTAATTTTTTGAGCAACAGGGACGGATTTTTTAATTTTTCCTTTTCAAGACGACCAAAAATGTCCAATATTTTCTCTTTTAGAACCTGTAATTTTAACAGTTTTGATGCTAGGGCAACGAAATTTGGACAGATTACCATTTTTGACCTGTTGACTGTCTGTCGCAAATCTCAAATTTTTTGAACAACAGGGACGGATTTTAGAAATTTTTATTTTCAAGGGGAGCTAAACATCTCTAATATTTTGAGCAAGAAGCCGACGTACGTTCACATTTGGTTGGCTTTCAACTTTTCAGTTATTTCTCGCACCGAACATCTCATTTGCGTTTTTCTTTTTATGCAACCATGATGGCACATTTAATTAAACGTTTGCTTAAATATAAAACTGCCATTCAAGATAACTACTCGTAAAACGCGCATTAAACGGTGTTGTTTCAGTCTCGGAATTATTTACTGTTGTTAAATGTAACACTAATTTACGTCTATATTTGTTTAATCGTTTAAGTCGACTTAACACTGCAATATCCATCGATTTTTCACACATGTATCTGTTTAGATAACCCCAGCGGCTGATAATATTTTCTGCGAATCCTTCGTTTTGTTGTCTCTTGGTTTCTTGGGATTGCTTATTTATTTAGATATTTGGACTTTTTGCTGGCTGAATATACGAATGGACGTAAATAGACGGCAATCCGCGAAGTGGTAAACGAGTTAATTTTGTCCTAACATCTTCCGTTTAAGAACTGGAAGACCTTCAAGTTGACCAATGAGAAGCAGTAGCGCAGGGGAGGAAAAACACTAAATCAAATTATTTTGAATTGGCAGTCTTGTTTTCTTTATTATTAAAACGGTAAATTACACATTTCAAAAGTTTGCCGTTTCGACAATTTGAGGTTTTCTCTTTATTACACTTTTTTATATTCTCATTCTTTCCTTTCATCTGCATTTACCGGCGGCACGTAATTTGATGCAACTTAAAGGTGCGTCCTCACTTGTAACAGAACATCGTAACGTAACATCGCCGCGTATCAATGTGGACGGGTACTCCGTAACAACGCAACACCGTAACATCGTAACATCGGAGCGTTCCATCGCTTGTCGGTTTTTCAGCGTCACATCAAAGGAATGTTACGCGACCATGATGGAGTGTTGGTTACACGTGTGGACGGCATGTGCAACATCAATGCGTAACTTTCGTAACATTCTCGTAAAGTTTTTATATAAGCTACTAACTGCTTGAAATTTCAAGTCCAACAGTAACTCTTTTCCACCATATGCAGTTCTACTGTAAAATAAGCGATTCTGCCAATATCGTCGTTGTCTAGGTTTTTTTTTCTTCATTATTAAATGATGAATAACAATGTAAGCCGCAGCAGCAACATCCATCTTGATGCAGTGGACGATATTAACTGAAGAAATCGGAACGGCATAATGTTCGCTTCTATGTTACGATGCGATGTTGCGATACGCGTCAAAAATCATTATATCGTAACTTCATCGCGTACCACAAAAATGTTACGCGACGAGGTTACGTTACGATGTTCTGTTACAAGTGAGGACGCACCTTAAGAATCCGCTTGTTTTGATGCTAAATGACGATTTTTTTGTCCATTCTGGCCGTTTCTGGGTTGGATTCGCAGAGTAGAACTTGAAATTTAGAAAACTACTAGTTTTTTATTAAGATTCAACTTTTAAATTGCGAGAAAACTGCGGAACTCACGAAATCTACAAAATTCATAGAGAAATTTGCTTTTTTGGCCGTTTTCTGGGTTGGATTCGCAGAATAGAGGTTGAAATCTAGCAAACTACTAGTTTTTATCAAGATTCAACGGCTAAATCGCGAGAAAACTGCAGAAGTCTTCACGAAATCTGCAAAATTCGTAGAGAAATCCGCTTATTTTGATGCTAAATGACGATTTCTTTGGGAAGTCGAAAGACTATCAGTGAAACCCCCTGTATACCTTGAAATACCTCGCACTTATTTCCGATATCATAATCCACGTCTGCTGTTGCATCATCCGTCGATCGGACTTTCCATCGCAGCTGTACGATACCAGCCTCAAATATTCACTGAATAATTAAATGTATCGACGTCTCTTTACCTCCACCTATCGTTTCTAATAAGGGAGGCTCTCTGTTTTTTCCGCTTGATTATGTCCTCGACACAAAGTCTGATTTATGCGCAGGAAAAGTTCGGTAACTGGACGACTTTGTTCTCATCCAAGTCGTTAAGTTATCGATCCCGTACACAAATTGGATTTAGTGAATTACTTTAGCGATATTACTAGGAAGTTTTGCGGTCCGGGGGTTACCTGGAGCTGAAAGAAAGGAAATTCCGCCCGAACAACCGAAGGGAATAAATAAGCTCGTTCGCTGGGAATCGAAGTAACGAGCGGGTTTTTCCGATAAAAGAAATTAACGTTTTTGCATGTTATCCTCCCGTTAAAGTGTTTGTAATTGCGACGGGAAAATGTTCGAAGGTTATATTTATTCCGTTAAAGTAATTTCTCATGAATTTTTAAGAAGCCTTCAGCGGAAATTACTTTAAGATCCTCTCGAGTATATCGTGTGGATTTCGAGGAAGGGCGATGCTGAAATTGTTTGTCACCAAGGGAAGATTCGAAATAAGTTTAATAATCATTTTTGTTGCGGTAGAAGTTTGATGACTTCCGGAGTTTGGGTTGGAAAGGTCGAACTTTACTCGAGCTTTTTGATGTTGGTTTTTAATTTTGAATGTTTGAGAACGAAGCTTTCGGGAATTCCGTTCAATATTCGATGTGATGTTACTGGTGATCGAAAGCTTTTAATATTATAGATTGCTCTCGAATTGTAGATTCGCTCGCTTCGCTCGCCGTTTTAATAAAACGCGAATTTTAAATTCCGCACGGATTATAACGGACAGGTCACATAGTTCGAGCTTTATTTGCTGCGCCCTCTTCATTCTTCTTTTATTGCATGTAAAAACTGATAATTTCTTGCAGGAAGTTATGAAGATTAAACCGTTTCCGCTAATCTCCAATCTGCATAAGCAAGTAAATAAAATCAAAATTAATTTAATAAAGGAGGAATTCCAAAATGGGAATTCCTGGTGGATTCTCCCAAGGTCGCCGAACTTGACTTGATGAGGGTGTGCTTTGTGCCGTCATTTTTCGGTAGCTGAATCATCAATTAAAAATTCAAGACGTGCCTAATCGTGCATTAATTGTCCCATCGCTTCCTCCAGTCTCCGGAAATTTAATACTACATGTAATCACTTCGTTTCTCTGTAATCATCTAGTTTCTCCGACGTTTGAATATTTAAGTCGAATCGATATAATAACTAGATACTCTCGACTTTGCAAGTGTTGTGTACATTTTACTCCTCACAAAGGGATCACGTGGCATTTATTCCGGGTTTTTGTTTCAGATAAACCTGCGGCTGATCCTCGTCAGCGGGAAGACAAAAGAGTTCCTGTTCAGTCCAAGCGATTCAGCTGGTGATATTGCACAACACGTCTTCGACAACTGGCCAGAAGGTAACGGATTATTTATTGTTGTTCATTTGAAAACATACAATGCAGGTTTGGGCGTCGTTAATTCCGGGCGGCGCTCGTTTTTTAAGCCAGCAGGTTTTGTGGGGAAAATTCTCGAAAACTCATCATTTTCCTACAGTATTGATCTTATTGACTGACTAATTTCGAGTGCGGCTTATCGATATATTACTTTACTACGTGAAGGGAATTTCTAGACCTTCAAAAAGAACTATTTCACTTCGCAGCGATATTTCATGGAACAAATCGAATTGTAATGCTTTCACAAGGAATTGAGTGTAACCGTCTAAAACGAGTTAACAAAGAAAACACATTTAATATCGGCGCTCGTGTTGGCAGCCAAAGTATTCCACAAAAGAAGTGTCAAAAAATATTCATATTGTTGTGTTTGACAGTTAAAACAAAATCACGGTTCGGAGGCAAAGAGCGATAAAATCAAAAGTTAAAAGCCCTCATTTATGCGCCACTGATTGAATTTCCAATAAACGGAGCTGCCGTCAATCAGGCAAAGACCTACAAGAAATGAATAATGCCGCACTGATACGTACAGGCTCCCACTTTGTATCATAATCGGATGAAAAATCAATCAATGGCAAGGCAAGTTTTAATACCATCAAAAGCAACATCCGTTGCAGGTTGCGTTTATTCTCTGACGAAACGGTACGACTTTGCATGTGAACAATTGCTTGAAATTTATCTATTGTGCGAGCAAGAAACTGCTGTTTATTCACACGAGGTAAAAACGCAATGAATTGCATAATGTGGCGCTCAGGAGGTTGAAAAAATGATCGCAAGCGGTTAAAGTTATCTTCCCGGGCAAACAAATCTAGTGCAATAAAAGCAAAAAGCAAACTTGGATTTTTAAGTATTAGTGTGTTATTAAAATATTGCGTGTATAAAAATAAACGGATTGAGTTTCTGCAACAGATGTTAATGTTTATAGTTTCGGCATCGCAACAATTAAACTGTTCAATAGAATATAGACAAAATTATCTTGGCATGAAAAGCGAAGAGGGGCCAACATGCTGTTTTTAAAGAATAAAAATGTCAGTTTTTTTTTAATTTTTATTTTCAAGAATTTTTTTTAATAGTTTCCACTTTGACCTGTAGTTTTGGCAGAATTGACGCTAGGTCAAGTGTCAAGTGTCTGTTCCAAATCTCAAATCTTTTGAGCAACAGGGACGGATTTTAGAAATTTTCTTTTTCAAGAGGAGCTAAACAGGCCCAATATTTTCCATTCGCACATGTAATTTTGGTAGTTTTGATGGTAGGGCAACAAAATTTAGACAGATTACTAGTATTGACATGTTGACTGTTTATTCCAAATTTCAACTTTTTTGAGACGCAGGGACGGATTTTAGAAATTTTCTTTTTCAAGGCGAGGCAATAATGTCTAATATTTCGTATTGGGATGGAAATTTAGTAGTTTTAATGCTAGGACAACGAAATTTGGACAGATTACTATTTTTGATCTGTTGACTATTGGTTCTAAATCTAAAATTTTTTGAGCAACAGGGACGGATTTTAGAAATTTTTATTTTTAAGACGAGTAAGAATATCCAATAGATTCCATTCGGACATGTAATTTTAGTAGTTTTGATGGTAGGGCAACGAAATTTGGACTGATTAGTATTTTTGACATGTTGACTGTTTGTTCCAAATTTCAACTTTTTTGAGCACAAGGGACGGATTTTAGAATTTTTCATTTTCAAGACGAGGCAATAATGTCTAATATTTTCAATTCGGATGGTAAATTTAATAGTTTTATTGCTAGGGCAACGAAATTTGGACAGATTACTATTTTTGATCTGTTGACTATTTGTTCTAAATCTTAAATTTTTTGAGCAACAGGGACGGATTTTAAAAATCTTAATTTTTAAGACGAGCAAAAATATCCAATAGATTCCATTCGGACATGTAATTTTGATAGTTTTGATGGTAGGGCAACGAAATTTGGACAGATTACTGTTTTGACATATTGACTGTTTGTTCCAAATTTCAACTTTTTTGAGCAAAAGGGACGGATTTTAGAATTTTTCATTTTCAAGAGGAGGCAAAAATGTCCAACATTTTTTATTCGCACATGTAATTTTGGTAGTTTTGATGCTAGGGCAACGAAATTTGGACAAATTACTATTTTGGATCGGTTGACTGTCTATTCCAAATCTTAAATTTTTTGAGCAACAGGAACGGATTTTACAATTTTTCATTTTCAAGTCGAAGCAATAATGTCTAATATTTTCAATTCGGATGTGTAAATTTAATAGTTTTATTGCTAAGGCAACGAAATTTGGACAGATTACTATTATTGATCTGTTGACTTCCTGTTCTAAATCTTAAATTTTTTGAGCAACAGGGACGGATTTTAGAAATTTTCTTTTTCAAGACGAGGCAATAATGTCTAATATTTCCTATTGGGATGTAAATTTAATAGTTTTAATGCTAGGGCAACGAAGTTTGGACAGATTACTATTTTTGATCTGTTGACTATCTGTTCCAAATCTTAAATTTTTTGAACAACAGGGACGAATTTTAGAAATTTTTATTTTTAAGACGAGCAAAAATATCCAATAGATTCCATTCGGACATGTAATTTTGGTAGTTTTGATGGTAGGGCAACGAAATTTGGACATATTACCATTTTTGACATATTGACTATTTGTTCCAAATTTCAACTTTTTTGAGCAAAAGGGACGGATTTTAGAATTTTTCATTATCAAGACGAGACAAAATTGTCCCATATTTTTTATTCGCACATGTAATTTTAGTAGTTTTGATGGCAAGGCAACGAAATTTGGACAGATTTTTATTTTTGACATGTCGACTATTTGTCCAAAATTTCATCTTTTTTGAGCAACAGGGACGGATTTTAGAATTTTTCATTTTGAGGACGAGCCAATTTCCAATATTTTTCATTCGTACCTGTAATTTTATTAGTTTTAATGGCAGAGCAACGAAATTTGGACATATTACTATTTTTGATCTGTTGAGTATCTGTCCCAAATCTTAAATTTTTTAAGCAACAGAGACGGATTTTAGAAATTTTAATTTTCAAGACTAGCCAACAATCAACTCTTCTCTCCTCGTTTAGCGAGCGGAAAACCTTGACGCTTTTTGTACAATCTTATAAAAACCATTTGTCTGTCGATCTGCATAAAATCTTCATAAATAAACGTGTTTTCTTATAGCTAACGCATAAAATGTATGCCAAATATAGGCGATTAAGCGCCGAACCGGTCAGATTTTGCAAGAAACAGCGATAGAAAGCTGAAATTTTGTAAGTTTAATAAATAAGTGTTACAATTTGTCATCAGCGTTTTCGGGGCTTGTGAAATTGAGTTTTTTTGGTATTTTTAGATATCAGAACGTTGTTATGTCAGTGATATGACTTTTATCTTGTCGACTGGAGCGTAATGAAAAGTTATCGAGGACCCTGTTTAATTTAGAAATGACAAAGAACAAATATTTGCGATAAATAATAAGAAATTGGCTCTTCCTGGTTGAAAAAGGTCGATGAAAAATCTGTTTGTGGATACTTTTTCCGGAAAACAGTGTTCCCGTCAGAGTATGTAAATGGGGGTTATCAAAAACAAAGCAGCGCGGAATCGTCGCTGACAAATGCAGAAAATGTTTTTATTGGAAGTCGTCATTTTTCTCCGCATTTTAAAAGTGGTGGTGTTTTTTCAGATTGGTGTCAGGAAGCTGTTTCAAAGGCTGAAATACTCCGACTTATTTATCAGGGTCGTTTCCTCCATAGTAATGTAACATTAGGAGCTCTAGGACTGCCATTCGGGAAGACTACAGTGATGCATCTCGTTCCGAGAGAGAACTTGCCCGAGCCTAATTCTCAAGGTGCGTGTTTTCAAAATGATTATAATTATTATGAGTTAACGTGTTGTGTGTTGCAGATCAACGACAAAAGAGCAAAGGCGGCAACAGCAGTTGTTGTTCGGCTTCTTGCTGCATTTTGTAAAAAGGTGATACAAAAATAGTAAAAGAAATCTCGGATGTACTTTAGCTGTCATATCCATGATTGATACAATAAAAAGTGCAAGGAACTACGTGCATAACTGCATAAGTAATGTTGTGATATCAGTGTTAAATTCGATACTCATGTGCCAGACTAGACTGTGTGTTTGTTTTATCGATGAAAATCGTCTCATCCATTATTCATTGTTATAATTTTTAGCGTATTTATATAGTTATATTGTTTTATACTTTAATGAGAATAGATTATTTTTATCATCTCATCTTTAGACATTAGCTGAAGCTGTAAATTATCAAATTTTTAACATGAGCGCCCCTTACTTTTGTAAAAACATTTCAACTAGGTCATTTTTTAATGTACTTTTTGTATAAATATATGTCGGAACAGTGATGTACAACAGTAATTGTATTCTCATTCGATTACTTCGCCCCTCTGTTGCTAAAACGACTTACTGTTGGTGTCTCGGATAATAAAAACGTTTCATTTCAGTATTAAATTCGACTTTTCGTTTGTCTGTATTTTATAATAAAATCTGTACGTTTTTTAAATTGATAGTTTTATTTTTTATATTGATTTCAAGATGGTTCATGTATATTAAGAAATTATAGAATAGAAAGAATATGTGTTTATATATACTTGAATCAAAGTATTACTTAAGTAGATTCGCAGTTACCTATTGTAACTATTATTGAAAGATGTACATTTGAACAAATTTTAGTAGATCTAAGTCCTTAAGCCCAGTTCATCCCTCCATGTGTTCCATTACTCATTATTTATTTTCATTCAACTATTTCCCTTTCATTATCAACAAAAATAGATACACAGGGTGGTCCAAATTTAGAGAGTATGTAGATGTCTATATAATGTTATGTATGTTACATAAGTACAAATTGGCCCTGGACCAGCATCACTTGAGTTGTTGCTTTAATACACCACTTTCGTTTTCGTTCATTGACGACACCACCAGCCTTTTGTGTCACCCATTAGGTGTGTATTTAAACAACGATACTCATGTTCTTTGATTTCAATCAATGTCATCGTAGAAAAAATTACCATAATGTATGTTTATATAAACTTAACAGTACCGTTTATAGTGAGATGGTGTATGGAAAGAGATGACTTGTAAACAGATAAACTAGTCTCGGATTGAATATATTTACTCTGAACTCATGGCGTTAAGACTTTAATCACAATTTGTCTATATTTCAATGAATGTAAATATCATTGTACTAGATTTATCAAATTGTAATTTTGTTTTTATAATACTTGTTCAACATAATTTTGTTTAAATTATACAAATAGAATAAAGTGATTTTAACATTGTGTTTTATTCGCCTCTAAAAAGTAAATATTTGGAAATTTTGCCTGCGATTTCCTGCTCGCTATCTACGAAAGCTACCACAGACCACAGAGCTGGTGTTACCAAGAATCTCATGTTTATTTAAACAATCTAACGCCAAATCTATAGATCTTTTTTCCTACGACCTTCAGATTTCCGATTCTTTGAGTACCTCTAGCAATCTTTCAGGACCGCGATCAAAAAGATTATAAAGGCAACGGTTAATCCAAATAATAAAATCGCGAAAAAAATTGTCCATTTTTAACAATTGTGCATTATAAAACGCATTTCTACAAATACAAAAACAGCTTCATGTAAAAAAAACTACGTTTTATTTTAAAATAAACTTAAAAGTTTGTTTAAAATTTTCTCAAGAACAGTTTATATAAAGGTGGAATGACAGAACAAAAACAATAACAGTTACAATTAATAAATATAAATTAAATTGAACAATAAAAAAATTGAAAAAGAATTACAAGTGTCATCTATATGTATTTTCGTAAAATAGTAAAAGGGTACCAAGAGCAGTACCACCGGCATCAGAAAGAGTAAAAAAATGAGGAAGAAGTGTCAAAGTGAAGTTGCAAGATTTCAAATATCCCGCCGCGGCTGCCGCTTTCGCCCACGCAGCGCTGCAGTCGGCGTCCCGATTACCGCCATGTTGTTTTTACAGTTCCGCGTCTTCGAAGATGGCGGACAACGACATCGATCTGTACGCAGACGACATTGATCAAGATTTCGCCCAAGTAAGTGAATTTTTAACACCAAAAATCAATTCCCGTGTGCTTGAGGTTCCATTAAAGTGGTTCTAGTTTTGTTTGTGTGAATTGTGGTGTCATTGATCTGTAGTTGGGGTGGGGAGTGATTGTTGTTGCCGGTACTTTTGTTGTAGAATTATTATTAAAAATGATCGATTTGGTGTAGGACGACTTCGGTGGCGAAAACGTGGATCTTTATGATGATGTAATCGCCGCTCCAGCAGCTACGAACAGCACGGAGACGACGGAAACTAATCATCAACCCGCCACTACGGCGAGTACTGAAGAGACGAATGGAAATACTTATTCGACTCAGGGTAATAATATCACACCGAATGTCGGACGGAGACATCAACTTTACGTCGGGAACTTAACATGGGTAAGTTGGGTCGTTATCAGAGTTTCCTTGGTCTAACAAAGATTTAACAGTGGACAACAGATCAAGATATTGCCAACGCGGTGCATGATATCGGCGTGAATGATTTCCATGAAGTTAAATTCTTCGAGCATCGCGCCAATGGACAGTCTAAGGGCTTCTGCGTTATTTCCTTGGGTTCTGAAACCAGCATGAGGCTATGCATGGATCATCTTCCTAAGAAAGAGATTAATGGACAAAATCCCGTGGTCACTCTTCCTACCAAACAAGCTCTCAGCAATTTCGAAAGTCAGTCCAAAACCCGCCCATCCCCCACAAACAACTCCAATAATCGTAACCAACATCCTAGCCATGCTAACAATTCCATTCCTCCAGGTCCTCACCAAAATTATGGCGGTAGAATGCCTATGAACAATCAAATGAGAGGGCCTATGCCTCCGGGCATGCCAGGTCCTGGTGTGCCGCGGATGCAAGGCCCGGTAGGGTACAACGGCCCTCCGCAGATGAATCAAGGACAGCCCCCGAGATTCCAAGGACAACCACAGTGGAATGGGCCGCGGCCAAACGGACCGGGGCCCAATATGGGGCCGATGCGGCCTGGACCGCCCCCGCAAGGGCCGCCACGTCCCCCAATGGTAACCTCTCTTACCATACTTTTAACTTTATGATTCTAATTCTTTTGATAGTTCCAAGGACCGCCGCAGGGTCAAATGCCACCCCGCGGCATGCCGAATCAAGGCCCTCCCCCAGGCCCGATGCGTCCGGATTGGAACCGCCCCCCAATGCAGCAAGGTTTCCCTCAAGGTCCACCACACATGCAAGGTCCTAATATGGGCCCACGCGGCCCCCCACCCATGGGTGGTCCACCCCCACAAGGTCCACCTCAAGGCCCACCGGCTCCTCATGTCAATCCTGCATTTTTCCAACAAGGAGGTCCTCCCCCTCAAATGCAACATCCGATGCAGCCGGGACCAATGCCGCCACAAGGTCCGCCTCAAGGGCCGCCGCATGGACCTCCCCATGGGCCACCGATGGGACCCAACAGTGTTCCTCCGCACGGTCCACCTCACGGTTATGGTCCGCCGACAAGCATGCCGCAGCCTCCTTACGGTGGCCCGCCGCCTGACCATCGCAATGACATGCCACCATTGAGCGAACAAGAATTTGAAGATATTATGTCGAGGAATCGCACCGTTTCGTCTTCAGCTATTGCTCGAGCGGTGTCAGATGCCGCTGCTGGCGAATACGCCAGCGCTATAGAAACTCTCGTTACAGCGATCTCTTTGATTAAACAATCCAAAGTTGCTAATGATGATCGTTGTAAGATTTTAATCAGCTCGTTACAGGATACTCTACGAGGAGTAGAAGATAAAAGTTACAGTTCCGGGCGTAGGGACAGGTCTAGATCTCGGGAAAGAGCACACAGAAGAGGCCGAAGAGAAAGATCCTCTTCCAGGTATCGAGAAAGAAGCCGAGACAGAGAACGTGATCGGGACAGGGATCGCGACCGCGACCGCTATTACGCTGACAGCTACAGAGAACGAGAACGGGATCGGGACAGATCCAGAAGCAGAGGCGAGCGGGAACGGGAACGAGAGTACAGAGACAGAGAAGCCGATGACGCGTAAGTACATTTTTTTTTATTAGTAGACTAGCAAAAACTGCCAACTTTTGGGGGATGAGTAGTTTCCTAACTTTCAATTTTTTAATGTTGGCACGGGGGTTTTTTGCACAGGTCCCGCGTGTCCCGATCCAGAAACAAGTCGCCACCAGACGCCGTGGATCCTTCGGGAGAACCCACATCAAAATCACGTTATTATGACGATAGATCCTACCGTGAAAGAGATTCAGGACGTCGTGAAAGTGAACGTGAACGCGAAAGAGATCGCAGAGATGAATCTCATAGGTCTCGACATTAATTTTTTAGGTCCCATCCGTTTATTAACGTAGCACGTACATGTCATGCATGTATTTATAAAAATATATTACAATAGTGTTAAGTCATAATAGCAAAATCATCTTGAATTTCATTATTGTAACCCAAATGTTTACTATATTTGTAATAAGTAGCTACTGCTGAAGAAACACGAAGAAAGAAGCTTAACAAGAAGATTGTATGTTTTAGATAAAAAATATGGTTTAGACTGAGAACGGATTTTTATTTTTCTCTTTTTTAATTGATTGACCAGTAATTGACCTTTCCATTATGTAATTTGTACAATCTGTATTCCTGTTTTTTTTATTTATTTATTTATTTTTAAACCTCTTGTAACATCTCTTGTACGATTTTACTTTTATTTTGTTTTCTTTTTTTAGTTCAATGTATTAAAAAAGGCTGTGATTATCATGTCAATATTAGAAATTACGAGACTGTGATTCCATGACTTTATCATTCAAATGTTTTAGTTTGAACGATAAAAGCGCAAATTTGCAATTACTGAAAGAAAATAGATTTTAAGAGTTGTAATGTTCAAAAGTATTTTTGTATTATTTTTACAATAGGCTAAGATAAATCACCTTCTCTCTTAACCGCAGAAGTTGATTTATTCACGTCTGGAAACTGCAGTTCCAAAAAGATGATCATGTTGTAGACAGCTTCAACTTTATTTTGTTTATTATTATTTTTGGAATTGTTATGTAAATCAAAAAAGACCGTATTTATCATTTTCATTTGTAAATAGGTGTAGGCAAAAACACTTTTTTAACGGCGGTCTTTACACGAAATTTTACGGATCCATCAAAGTACAAAAAATTTTGTAAGTGTAATTTTTATTTATACAATATAAACAATTGAACAAATCAGCCATGGTGTTGTTTGCGGCATCGCTCGGTAGGTGGCGCAGAGGTCGCGCTGACTTGACAGTTGTCAAATGTCAAAAAATTTGTTGTCCGAAATTGAAGTTGCAATTCACGCCGGTGAAACAATTTTGTTGAAAACCATCGATTTTAGCCACTTTTCTTTAATATTTCCCCAAAATGAGTTCAATTGGTACAGGCGTGAGTATCTCACTTGGTAATTTCAATTTGTTTCAACCCTTAACCTTACTTTCTAGTACGATCTCTCAGCCTCCCAGTTTTCCCCAGACGGGCGAGTTTTCCAAGTTGAATATGCCATGAAAGCTGTAGAGAACAGCGGCACAGTTATTGGATTGAGGGGCAAAGACGGAGTTGTCTTGGCCGCTGAAAAGTTGGTCATGTCAAAGCTGCATGAACTAGGCACTAACAAAAGAATCTTTAACATCGATAGGCACGTCGGAATGGTAAAATTTGCCCCCTTAATTCGAAGCATTTGATATTGTTTTGTTAGGCCTTCTCTGGACTTATCGCCGATGCAAGACAAATCGTTGACATTGCGAGACGCGAAGCCGCAAATTACAGATCTCAGTATGGAGTTTGCATCCCTCTGAAGTACTTGAATGACCGCGTCAGCATGTACATGCACGCGTATACTTTGTACAGCGCCGTGCGACCATATGGGTGTAGTGTCATCCTGGCCAGCTGCGGCGAAGACGGACCTGCTATGTACACCATTGACCCATCAGGAGTCAGTTATGTGAGTGACGAAACCCCTAATTTTCGTCCATAAAACACGTTTTTAGGGGTACCATGGCTGCGCCATCGGCAAGGCCAAGCAGTCGGCGAAAACTGAAATCGAGAAACTAAAACTGTCGTCAATGACCTGCAGAGAACTGGTGAAGGAAGCGGCGAAAATGTAATTAATTTCCGTTGTGAAAACCGGACTAATTCGCATTTTCAGGATTTATTTGGTGCACGACGAGTTGAAAGACAAGAACTTTGAATTGGAGTTGTCGTGGGTTTGCGAGGAGAGTCGCGGAGTTCATGAGAAGGTGCCCGATAGCGTGTATTTGGAGGCCGAGAAAGCGGCAAAACAAGCGATGGAGGCCGATTCAGATTCAGATACGGAAGACATGTAGTTTAGTTGCGTTTTTTGTATTTTTATTATTAAGGAATAAAATTATTGGAGGCTCGTAAAAGGGCGCCATTTTTAAAATTCACGTGTGGTTTGATTTCGAGTAAGCGCGCGATTTTTAAAAGTCAAATTTTATAGTCTTGATATTAACTGCTAAGAGATAATGAGACAGCAATGGGAGGCCAAATTGGTGATTACACTCGCGAAAAATGGTAATTAAACTGTTTGAACATTACATAAAACATCTCACAGGTAGTTATCACTAATTGTGCAATTTGAAGGCCGCTGATGATAAAGCAAGTTTCTATCGTTTCTTCGGGTTATTATCTATACGTAGCCACTTTTCCTATCTATTTAGTCAATTTTATCGAGGCAAAGTGCGCAGACACGCAACTGGAACGTCCTTAGAGACTTTCATGGTAATCAATAAGGGCATTTGTGTAAAGTTTTCGCCGGCCTAACAATTCATTATTTGCCGTCATAAAACCCTCGTAAAAACATGACCAACAACGAATTGCGTAGACGAAAGGTAAGAACTTGAAAGTGGGCTATTAATAACTGATTGGGGAAGTGGTGTTGTAAAAATAAACCTCGTCATCCTCTTGCTTTAATGAAAATTTATAATTCAAACACAATTCTCGTCCCCTGATGTCTCTCAATTACACGAAAATCACTCATGAGTGGTGCAAACGTAGGTTTTTGGGAGTTCCAGCGACATAACCTCAATCCTGGGTTGCTAATGTGTCTTTGTTTTAGCAGAAAGATCAAAATGGGCGGCCTGCGCCGAGCAAAAGACGGAAAGAAGTCAAGCCGTCGTCGATTCATCGATCTTTCTTTTGTTTGATTATTAGTGGGACTATTTTGACGTTGTTTATCAGTGAGTATGCAGCCCCCTTGTCCCCCTTAAATTAACGCTTGTTTAGTTCTTTATATCGACAACATTCCCTGGCATTTGGGGCACGTAGCCGTTGACAGTATTGCCAAGAAATTTGGTTACCATAAACCTGTCCATGCCGTCGTCATTGATGCTGGTAGCACAGGCTCCAGAGTCTTAGCTTTCACGTTCCATGAGTCGTACCTTGGGGGCCACTTAGTCTTAGATAAAGAGTTGTTTGAGTATACAAAGCCAGGACTGTCTTCATTTGCCGATAATCCCAAAAAGGTAGTTTTTCACAGAGTTTTCTTAGCCACATTTTGATGGTTTTAGGGAGTTCAAACGATATCAAATCTACTAGAAAAGGCCAAAAAAGAAATCCCCGAGAAGTACTGGCACCAAACGCCCCTCATCCTTAAAGCCACAGCCGGCCTAAGATTGTTGCCACAGGAAAAAGCAGAGAATTTGTTGAATTCCGTGCGAGAATTCTTCAAAGGAACGCCGTTTTTGACTGACGAAAATAGCGTGGAAATCATGGAGGGCACCGACGAGGGGATCTTCTCATGGTTTACCGTCAATTTTCTTCTAGGTGAGGCATTTTCGTGCTTTGATGTACCAAAAAAGACATTATTTAACTTTCAAGAAATGACGTGGCAGTTTTGCAGTCACGTAATTGTTACTTTTATCAAAAACGGAATAATGCAAACATGTGTGTAACATGATAAGAAAACGAAGTGTTATGTTAGTTATTATGTTGGTATTTATTAATTTTGTATATTTATTTTTATGCCGGATAATGATGACCCAGAATTTCGCAATTCTCTTATCACATTTTAGTGAAAGTCATCAAAATAATTTAAGATTGCAACTTGAGTCATTAAGTGTTTTTGCTCGTTTTAAATGTTTTATCTGCGTAGAAATTTCTCCAGTGGCATACTAATCTCGCCCAGCAAGTACCGTTTAGTACACTGTCGACCAAAAGTAACGGGAACACTTTTTGGTCAACCTTGTAAATTGTAATCATTATGCCTACTTAAGTAGATAATAATTGACATCCATATTTACACAACTGAATTTTTGAGCGTCTAATCTCCTCCCAGTTACTTTTGCTTGCCACTGTAAATGTTGTGTACACAGTTTTTCCGCCCTTTCTGCAAGTTTTCCTTCCAGAACGCTTTCACGGAAACCCGTCGAAGACCGTCGCGGCGCTGGACCTGGGTGGCGGCTCGACGCAAGTGACGTTCTCCGCCTTGACGCCGGCAAGTCTCTCCCAAAATCAGTATATCCATCACGCCGTCGTGCCAGGCGGTGCCATTCCCGTCTACACCCACAGTTATTTAGGTCTAGGATTGATGGCAGCTCGCAAAGAAGTCGTCACGTTAAACCAACCGAATAAAATCAACGTGACGTCAGATTGCATCAACCATATCATTCAGGATCGTAAATTTCACTTTGGAGGAACTGATTATTTCGTTAGCGGACCTAGGGAGAAATATCCCGTTAATAAGAGTAAAACGACGTCGTTTACAGTTGGGGGCGAAACTCCTGTTGTTGATTTTGAGAAATGCTCCCAAATCGTGACTGATTATGTGATAGGGAAGGCGAAGCCTCCAGAAGAACTACCAACGAAACTGATTTTTGCCTTTAGTTATTATTTTGACAGAGCAACGGAAGTTGGGTTGATTGACGAAGGAACCGGTGGTAGTTTAAACGTTGATTCGTTCCAAACAGCCGCTAAGAAATGTGCGTAGATCTGAAGGGCAAACCTCATACTAATTGGTTTGTTGTAGCTTGCCAAGAACCTAATGCTGACCAACCTTTCATGTGCCTTGATTTGACGTTTATTTGGGTGTTGTTGGAAAAAGGATTCGGGCTAAGAGGAGACACGAAAGTATTTGTGAGTTCTTTTGACACTGTCCGGGGTGGAATAATAACCGTTTTATTGCAGTTGTACAAGAAAATCGACGGTCACGAGATCAGTTGGGCTCTAGGAGCGGCTTATAACCTCCTGCGAGGTTGATCATTGTTGTAGGTTGTTCGAAGCGCACTAATTTATTTGTTGTACCACGACTTGACTGTGCCTTACTGTAAATATCAAGTATTTAGTGGATAGGCTGTGCAATAAATTCACTTGATTTTTATTCATTACTGTGTAAAAGACGTTTGTAATTTTATCTTAATAAAAGTCACCTCTTTGTTTTAACAGTATCAGTTTATATGTGATAACTTAGAAAAAAAATTAAATTCCCCTTGGAACCTGCGGTAAGCACATGTTGTAGTACGCCGTCTTATCCCAGAAATCAACCCCTTTCCATCCACACCACCCCTTGTTTTGTATCGTGTGCAAATCCTCCCCTCCTGTGTAATGAGGATCCAAAATCAAAAACTTCAAGTTACCGCTCTGGGAGTTATAATCGACTCCTAAAATCGTGTGCGCGAGTACTCCACCCCCTATCATAACCGGCGATCCGTGATTTTCAAAATGATTCACTAATTCCGGGCCTTTGGTGGCCATTTCTTCCCCCGAGCTGACGTACAAAATTTTTGACGTGACTCCCAAGAGGGTGTTGAGAACAAAATTGACTTCAGTTGATCCAATCCATTGTCTTGAACCGACGAAACTCCCGGGTTTGTCTCCGATGTCTACGAGACACTTTTGGATGTCGTGGAATGTTGGCACTTCTTTATCTGTGTATCCTTGGCATTTGAACCAAGAAGCGAGGGTTTGTAAGGAGCGGTAGGCGCAGCCCCAGCCGTTGTCATCCATTCGGTTTTGGCAGTAGTGGTAGTACGTGTATCTTCCCTTAACCAGAGCGATTTTCCCCCCTAAAACAACCCTTCAGGCGACTCTAAGAGGGTGGGAAACTCACCGTTATCAGTAGGTCTGAGTCCTATATGGGGGTTGATCAGTGGTTCCCCTGCCTGCATCTTCGTTTTGAAGATAAAGCGGTTGGATCTTCGGAAGAGGGGCCAATCTTGGCTTAGGAGGAGTTCCTCATGCAGCGCCTGTCTTTGGGTAGTTAGACTCTCTTCACTTTCGTTCTTCAGATAGACTCTTGTGATGAAGTGGCCACAATCTTCAGGATAAAAGTGGAAAACTTCCGGTTGTGAGATTTGCTCGGACTCCCGTAGGGCTTCCACGAGGGTGTTTTCAATCAACCTCAGAATTCTAACGGCGCTTTCTACAAGGATTTCGTATAAATTGGTGATTTTGAGCTGGCGGTGGACCAAGGCGAGCGTGTCAATGGGGACCTGAATGTTGAGCGTTTTACATTGTTCTAATGGGGGCAAAAATCCACATTAAAAGAACGAGAAGCGTTGTAATCTTACTCTTATCAAGGACACACAAAGGTGCATGATCCTTCCCAGTGGGGACGCCATTCTCCTTGGTCATCTTCTTCAGCATGCCAACTCCCACAACATCAACTCCAGACTGCTGGATCTTCTTCTTCCGCCCCCCTTCTCCATCGTTTGATTCATCACATAGTTCACCCACCGTGGGGCTGCCTGTTACTCCAACAACCCCACTCTCACTATCACCCCCTAGCAAATAAATGTTACTTTTGCTGATCCCAAAAGTCATGACACCTGAAGCTATATTTTTTCTTAGATTAGTAAAACAGTCTTTGATGCCATTTTCTGTAGCTTCGCACGTCAAAGGCACACTTGTTGTTAAACGCGTGTACAAGAACTGTGCCAATACTTCTTGTTCACTAATAGCAGTGTACTTGGTGCTTTCAAGTTGATCATTTATAAAGAAATGGGCTGCAATTTGACGAGTTTCAAGACTGTAGTTGATAAAGACAGGATTGTCGGTGACGTACACTTCAGATAGACCTTCTATAACTGCTTGGTTGTCAGTTTCACCCCCAATATTGATAATACCGCACAAATAGATTTCGGCCGGAAATGAATTGATGATGTAGTTGGTACCGTTCTCACAGTCTTCCAATTGTATTTCAAGAAGAATGAGGTTGTTTTTCGAAACCACTCCGTAGACCTTGCCGAAATGACAGAGTTCTTCTTGGGAAAGTCTCTGAAAGTAAGGTTAAAAAACATATGTTGGTTCAGATTGTACAAAGTCGGTATTTCATCTAGTTTGTTGATTCACACTTAAACTTATTGAGAATTAAAGGAGATTGTAACTTACGTCGAGTATTTTTTGCGATATTTTGAGTGAGGGTGTCATGTTTTTATGTGGCACTTGTCAATTTTGCATGATTTTGAAGTTGACGTTTCGAGGCAGGCAACCAACCATGCGGGTAAGAAAAACACCAGATGCGCACGCTTGAGTGCTCGCTTCTGATTGGTTTAGCTCCCGCGGGTTTACAAATATGGCGTGTTTGCTCGTGAAAATTGTGAAAATCCAGATATTTTACTAAATTTGGCTTTTCAAAGTGTTGTTTAGTGTCTACAGGTTTAGGTAAGATAATAGTTTTGTGTTCTACTACAATTCCTGCAAGTACTAGAAGTTAGTAGTCTCTTTGAAAACTTGTTGGAAGTTCATACGTCTAGTACTTGCGATTCCAACTTAAATTTATTGAAAATCATACTCAAACTGATTTACATAAACAAATTAGCATGGAAAGGGTTCAAAGGGTTGTTAATAATGACGCCACAAGTCGTAGGAACACGTGATGTGACGTCACGATTTTACCCTGTTTTAACCTACTTGATTCATTCAATCACAGTAATCTTTGTCTAATTCGGACCTCAGATCATCTGAAAGTCTCTGTAATTGGACACATTTTGTGAATTCCATAATCCGCTCATTCTATTTCTGTAATCCGCACTTTACTAAGTGTAGGCATTTTTTATGTACAATCCAATGCATAAATCTTCTCAGTTCTGTCCCAATGTTCCAAAATTTTGACGAATTTTGACCTTGAAGTTAGCGGTTTAAAATAAATTACAATGTAGAGCTGACAGTTTCTAAATTTAAACAAATTATTACGAAAATTTAAGCAATTTAAGAGGCACAACCAGTGGGACTGTTTAAAAAAAGGTGATTTTTGAATTTTTTTAAAGAAAACTACTGCATGAAATGTTTTCAAATTTTGGGGATATATTTCCATATAAAAAATGAAGAAAACTTAAAATTTTCAGATGAAAATATTTATTTCTGACTGAGTTATTAAGTATCTCTCAAGCCACTAGAAAAAAAAAGACCCTTTACTGCTGCACTGATTGCGGCTTTCACCGTAGTTGAAATATTAAACTAGAAGTTATTTTCTGTTGGATGACCTTCGATAGTAGAGAAATTTTGAAATTTGACAAAATGGCGGAGTTTTGAAAAAATGTGCTCGAAAATTTGATGATTTTTGGCCCTCCAAAATCATATTTTTTATACGATCAAAAAACTGGAAGGTCATCGTACAGAAAAACAAACAAAAAAATTCAAGGCGATCGAATGATTTGTCTTTGAGTTACAACTGCAACCAATTTGAAAAATATAGTTTCGAGAAAAGTGCGTTTAAAGATAACTTTATTATAGTTAATAGCTGTAATAGTTTATTATACTAATAGCAGTAACTCAAAAACTATTTAAAATACTAGTTATTTGAAATTTTTGAATATTATTTTTAAAGGTGTAGACTATCCAAATATGCAAAAAAAATGATTTTTTCAAAATTTTACACTGGTAGTGCCTCTTAAGAAAAATTAAGTTTATTGAAGTTGCTCTAACTAAAATTATAGCAAAGGCAGCTTGCAAAACAAGTTGAGACTAGTCAGAGTTTTAATTTCTACATCTTAAAGACCAACTGATTGTATCCACAGTTAAGTATTTAACAAAACACAACTTTAATTAAGTTGTAAATTTTTGAGGCTCATAATTCTGCGTTCAAAAATAGGATTTTGAATGAAGTTGTCTATGACATGTATAATGTGTTGCCTAAACAAAACGGATAAAATGAACACTCTGTATTTCTGTTTCAGATCTCTGCCTAATTGTGCAACAAGTTTTTAGTGCGGGAGTGTTCACTAATTTTAAGTTTTAAAATTTGAGTCGTTTTTCAAATAAAGTGAGTGAGTTTTGGAGATGTTCCAGAGCTTCCAATGGAGAAGAAGAAGAAGGTGGCTGTTGGTGACTCGGGATTTGAGAAGGTAGGATTTTTTTTTTTATTCGGGATTTCTGTATTCGGCGTATGCTCGTTACGTAATGACCGAATCAAATTTTTACTAGCAAAAACTTGTTTATAACTCCTCTTTGTAACTATTTTATTAGTTGTTATTTCACAAAGTAGATAAGTAGATTTAAATATAACATGTTTTTACAATAAAAGTACACTGCTTATGCATACAAATGCGAGAACTTTTGCAGTTGCTGAACCACAATACTAAATTAAATTGAGAGTCAATTTATTTTAATACGTAACTTTGTTCTCCTTTAATTCAACTTTGCTCATCAAAGCATATCTGAAAAAATAACTGATTTTCCAGCCTCACCGAATTAGTTCAGATAAAACTAATCAGAAACTACTTAAATCAATTTGTAATATGGAAACTAAGCCTCGGCTAAAGCGCTCTCTGTTTAGTTTGCTTTCGATTTGTTTGATTTTCCGAGACAAACTTTGGGGGGAAACGTGATAGTAAACCCATTCGGAGCATCAACCACTGCTGGGCGAATCCTCGGTGTATTTCCATTAATCACATTCGATAAGCCCTGAAATTTGTAAATATTAAATTTATTAGTAACAACTGCTTCTCTTTACTGTCTGTGGCGATTCCTCCACTTTCTGCGCTAAATACTTTTGTAGTTCTGCGTTCGTGTCGTCTGTAATTTCCACATTACCCTCCTCTGAAATTCGATAAATATTTGAATAATGTAACAACTCATCAAATTGAGTTTACCTTCAATGTAGGTAATGCCATCTAAACTTCTCAGTGAAGGTAATAAGCTTTTAACGGTCTGTCGGTACTTTGGAAACTGCCATATTTCAACATTTCCCTCGAGAGAAATATGCTCCAACTTCTCGCATATTGTCAGGAAGGTCAAGGTACGCCGCATATTTTTCAACTTGTTGCTAAAACGACACACATTTCTTTCGGTTTTCTAAGTTATTCACGTTTTACCGTCTCAAATCCACCACTTTTAAGTCGGGTAAAAACGCCAGTGGCATGCAATTCTCGATGGCGTTATCACCTGCATAAAGTTCCTCCAAGCTTTCCAATCCCAACATGTTATCCAAGAAGTTAATGCAGCATCGGTTCACTCGTAAAATCTTGAGATTCCTGAGACCACAACCGAGGTCTCGAAGTGTGGAGACGACGCTCCCGTCAAGAATTAGTTCCCTGAGGGCGGGAATGTAGACGCTTAGATGTTGTAAAGGCACGTCTCTGGCTATTACCCTTAATTTCACTTGAGTTACCCTATTCAAGTCTTCCGTGCCAGTCACTTTCACCTGGAAGCAGTAAATCTATTTATTGGAATTCTTTGTCTATGCTACCATTGTCTGAGTAGTGTCCACTGTAATTTAATGTGCAAAAAACTTGAAAATTTCCGGTTTGACTCCCAGATTTCATTACCAAGAGTGCCCGTACATCGTGCTCCAAAGGGATTAAAATTTGCGAGGGGTCTGCGACTATATCTTCTTCTATAGATCCAAGGGAAATTTCGTCCTCGCTGTCGTCGGAGAGCGGTCCGTTGGGTAACAATGCGGCCATAAAGAAAACGAGGTCTGAAGACGGCCTGTTAGCCAAATTGTCGTCCAAATTTGGAGGCATTTAACGTCGTCATGGAGATTGTAAACAAAGCTATAATCGATGGGAGTTGAAAGGCGGTTTTCTGCGAGCTATTTTCAAAAAACTTTTTAGTTTAGTTTTCGTAACTTTTGTAATTTGAATGTTATAGCGATTAAATTCGCAGGACTTATTACTTTTTAAACTCTCATTAATTATGCTAAATTATAGGATTTTAGAACAAAGAAGATAGTTTTTAGAAATTTTTATATTCGAAATTATTAAAATTTTCCAACAATTTATATTAGGGTTCGTAACTCTAGTGTTTTTAATTTAGCAACAATCAAATTTTTAGAAATATTTGTTTTATAATGAACCAAAAATTTTCATAATTACTTATTGAGTTTCGTAACTTTTGTAATTTGAATGTTATAGCAAAGATAATTATAAAATTTTTGAATAAATAAGATTTTAGAAATTTTTGTTTTCAAAAAAATTAGATTTTCCAACAATTTATATTAGAGCTTGTAACTCCAGTAATTTTAGAAATATTTGTTTTATAATAAACCAAAAATGTTTAAAATCACTTATTGGGTTTCGTAACGAGATTGTAATTTGAACGTTATAGCGATGAAATTTGCAGGACTTATTACCTTCTAAACTCTCACTAAATATGCCAAATTATAGAATTTTAGAACGAATAACATACATTTAAAAAAAAATATTTTCGAAATAATCAAAATTTTATATTGGAGCTCGTAACTTTAGTAATTTTAATTTAACAAGAACCAAATTTAGTGAAGTGATTTTTATCTATACACCTAAGAATTTTACCAAATTACAAGATTTTAGAACCAGAAACATGAATTTTAGAAATACATATATTTGTTATATAATGAACAAAAAATTTCAAAAAACTTGTTTAGTTTTCGTAACTTTCGTAATTTAAATATTATATTGATGAAGTTTGCAGGATGTATTACCTTTTAAACTCTCATTAAGTGTGCCAAATTATGGAATTTTATAACAAATGAGACATATTTGAGAAATTTTTTCTTTCGAAATAACCAAAAACAATTTATATTGGAGCTCGCAACTTTAGTCATTTTAATTTAACAACAATCAAATTTAGAGGAGTTATTTCTATCTATACATGTAGGAATTTTACCAAATTACAATATGTTAGAACCAGAAACACGGATTTTAGAAATATTTGTTTTATAATAATTGATTTTTTTTCTTAAATTGCTTATTGAGTTTAGTAACTTTTGTAATTTGAATGTTTTACCTATTAAATTTACAGAATTTATTACCTTTTAAACTCTCATTAATTGTGCCAAATTATAAAATTTTAGAACCAATAAGACAGATTTTAGGAATTTTTACTTTCAAAATACAGTACAACCTTGATTATCCGTGCTTCTAGGGACCGAAGCCTGCACGGATAATCGAGTTGTTCATAAGTTTTAAGGCAACAGAATTATTTGGAACGTTTTTTTTAATTTAAAATATATAAAAAAATATAAAATAAATATAAATAAAAACCTTAACAAAATTTATCAACATCTATCTTAACAATAACAATTTTTAATATTGAAAGAAATTGAAACAATCTACTCTTATCAGATATAAGAAAAAAAAGTAAAAAAATCAGATACTTTCATTTATTTTTTTTTGGTCCCAAAATTTTTGTCAGCCACTTGAGTTTTTAGTTTCTTTAATTATGAAGGTTTTCCTATAAATTTATATAAATTATTTAAGCATTTTTCTTAATCTTTGCAAATTCAAAGACAACAGTTTTAACACATAATTTTGTTTTTGCTCTCTGCACTGACTTAAATCTAATTAAACTACACCAACTGTTACTTGTAAAATTTCAAATTTTGAAATTTCTAACATTAGAAGCAAAAATACGAAGTAATTGATCTTCGATATGTGTGTTTTTTGTAACGCACGAATAGTCCGCATCCGGATAATCGAGGTTCTACTGTACCTAAAATTTTCCAACAATTTATATTAGAGCTCGTAACTTTAGTAATTTTAATTTAAATTTGAAGGAGTTATTTCTATCTATACACGTATCAATTTTACTAAATTACGAAGATTTTAGAACCAGAAACATGAATTTTACAAATATTTGTTTAATAATGAACCCAATTTTTCATTACCAAGAGTGCCCGTAGATCGTGCTCCAAAGGGATTAAAATTTGCGAGGGGTCTGCGACTATATCTTCTTCTATAGATCCAAGAGAAATTTCCTCCTCGCTGTCGTCAGAGAGCGGTCCGTTGGGTAACAATGCGGCCATAAATAAAACAAGGTCCGAAGACGGCCTGTTAACAAAATTGTCGTCCAAATTTGGAGGCATTCTTGCAATTTAACGGTGCACCACTGGGAATAAACGTCGTCATGGAGATTGTAAACAAAGCTATAATCGATGGGGGTTGAAAGGCGGTTTTCTGCGAGCTATTTCGAAATTATTTATTGATTCGAGTGGTTTTCCTTGTTATGAAAACAAACAAACTGAGTACAATATATATTTAAAATAATTTCTCTTATTTTAACAAGCTGATAACAAACATGCATAATTGATATTCAGACACGTAGATCGATAATTAATCTACAAGTATACTTGAATATAACAGAACATTAAAGTTGAGCACTAAATTGCCAACTTCCACAAGATGTTGAGTTGGACTCTAGGCCGAAACGTTTGCATGATTTCCGTCCAAAACTGACTTTTCCACGCAAACGCTTCGGTACCACCAGAACTGCCATCTTTCAGTACAACAAGGAGCTGATATGCATCGGTATTGTCAACCATACAAGTAAACTGAAAGTAACTCTACAATACAACATTGTTGCTTATTGTTCACACACATTATAGCGATTTTTTAGAAAGTCTTCAAATAGACACAGAATACTGACAACCTACGGGAGTGGCTTTGCTCTCCCCTTTCACTATCGTCGCAGCACCAATGATTTGACTTTTTCCTTTCTTTTCACGGTGGAGGAAGTTCACCTGAAAGTAAAAGTGTTAAAAGAGGAAATAGGAGGATCAACAATTACCTGCTGTTGAGGCAGCTCAAACTAATGGTAGTAGAGTCATTAGAGGCGGCTGGAATATGACCCGGTATTGACTCGAGAAGGGGATACCATTGCGCTACAGGTCTTCGGGGATTGTCGAGCATTTCCAGCCAGTGATCCTTACCAATCCCGATGAAACTTGAACCTATTGCTGTGCATCCCATTAGCTCGTTCGAACCAATTCTGTGGAGGAATTTTATCGGTTTAATATAGCAGCAAATAAGCCGATATTAGATTGTGGCTCGTTATGAAATCAAAGTTTTGGATTTTGGATCGAATCTATTAAATCTAAAACTGGAAAACTTGCTTCTCCAATATTTCTCTTTCAAGGGTTCTTCATTTTAAGTTCACCGGCTTGTATCTAAAGCAAATTTTGTATTAATTTTGTGCTGGGAGTTTCTAAAGCACTAGGCGGCTTTTTAGTCTGGCAATATTCTAGATGAAAATGGTGGAGGCGCCGGGCAGGGAAAACAATTTTGTAATCTGTACTGCTATGTCTGTTCTTTTCTTCATGCTCTTATAATTCACTATAAAAAGATGAATTAGATTTATTTGTGGGGGCACTGTGGCAGATCCGTATTCACTCTTTTCTATAAATTTTGTGGCGAATTATTTAACAATTCCTATTAGAACTCAACTAATTTAAATTTAACAACAATTAAATCTGAAAGAGCTATTTCTGTCTATGCACTTATGAATTTTATCAAATACAAGATTTTAGAATCAAAAACACGAATTTTAGAAAATTTTGTTTTGATAATGGACCAAAAAATTTTTCAAACAATTGTTTAGTTTACGTAACTTTTGTAATTTGAATGTTATATTGATGAAGTTTGCAGGATATATTACCTTCTAAACTCTCATTAAGTGTGCCAAATTATGGAATTTTAGAACAAATGAGATAGATTTGAGAAATTTTTTCTTTTGAAATAACCAAAAACAATTTATATTGGAGCTCGCAACTCTAGTAATTTTAATTTAACAACATTCAAATTTCAAGGAGTTATTTGTATCTATACACGTAAGAACTTTACTAAATTACAAGAACCAGAAACACGAATTTCAGAAATATTTGTTTTATAATGAACCAAAAATTTTTAAGATCACTTATTGAGTTTCGTAACTTTTGTAATTTGAATTCTATAGCAATGAAATTTGCAGGACTGATTACCTTCTAAACTCTCATTAAATATGCATAAATTTTAGAAATTTTTAGTTTTGAAATATCCAAAATTTTCCAACAATTTATATTGGGGCTCGTAACTCTAGTAATTTTTATTTAACAACAATTAAATTTAGAGGAGTTATGTCTGTCTATACAAGTAAGAACTGTACCAAATTACAAGATTTTAGAACCAGAAACACGAATTTCAGAAATATTTGTTTTATAATGAACCAAAAATTTTTAACGTCACTTATTGAGTTTCGTAACTTTTGTAATTTGAAATGTATAGCAATGAAATTTGCAGGAGTTATTAGCTTCTAAACTTTCATTAATGATGCGAAATTACGGAATTTTAAAACAAGTAGGTAAGATCTTAAAAAATTTTAATTTAAGATTGGCAAACAATTTTTTTTTAGAATTTTTAATTTTTAGACCCTATAACTTGCAGTTTTAATGGTTTAATAATACCACTTTTTATTTATTACTTGCACCAAATTACAAAGCTGTGGACCGAAAGCAAAATTTGGATTTTTTTTTAATTGCCTAACAGTTTTCAAGTTTTTATAATTAATTTTTAGCATCTAAAAATAAGGAACTTTGACCTGCTTTTCAATAATTTTAGTAATTTTGTAGGATTACTTTTCGTTACAATTATCAGTTCTTTTAGTGTCTAAATACTTCGGTACATTTTGGGGTGTTTAAAAACAAGCAAATTTTAGGTCCTTTCGATGTATGTTAATTATAGTTGATTTTTAGTTTTTTTGTGGTCTATGAAAATTAAGATTTTTGAAAGATTTTTAGCAGTTTTCGGTTCTTTCAAATTTTTTTTTGTAGTTTTCCAATGATTTTTGGTAGAGAAATAAAAATCCGTTTTGGGGTGGTTGAAAACAAGCGAATTTAAAGTGTTATTGTGTAATTTTAAGCTTGCTTGCTGAAGAAGCGATAATCAATACAAAATATAAAAAATAATTATAAAATTTAATTTGCAGTGTGAGAACTATTAATCATTTCCACTAAATTTGACTATAAAATTAATTACAAATTAGCATACAATGAGCTTAATCAATATCGGTTATTTATTATTAAAGGAAGAGCCCCAAAATTATAGCAAAACCACGCCCTTTTTTCTTTGATTGCACAATTTGCATCCAGCTGCATCACTGTTATAAAATTTGACGATTATCCTCTCAAATTGAAAAAACTGGTTCTATTAGAGATAAATTATCAAGAAAGGTACGAAAATATGAGAGCGCCGAAAGAATATGGAAATTCGTAATAAAATATTAGAAGAACGAAGCAAAAAGAGCATTGAGAGAGGTCGTTGAACGAAAAAGAAAATAGACAGTGAGGAGGCGATCGTGACCTCAAATCCGATGGTTATCAATTCTATCGTAACTAAACTCCATTAGTCATAAATTGGATCGATTCTTCTCGAAATATTTATAATTACAGCTTCAGATCTCGGGGTTGTGGTGGTTGTTTGTTTACCCGTATACGTGTGAAGTGTCATATTTACCTGTCATAGTCTATCACTTTGACTATAAGCGAAACTTCTTCGATATTCTCGGCCGGGACATCAAACACTAAAGCCTCGTTATAAATTGGCGACAACGTATTTTTCTTGACTGAAGTCTTTTTCTTCTTTATTCGCTTTCCTTGGCAAAGTAAATAGACTTTAACGTACGGATCTGAAAATGGAACTCGCTATTTCCCCGACCATTAACTTTCACACAGTACCTGATTTGCCTGTAATATCCATGGCTTTAAGACTCCTTCCTTTAATTATTGTGATGGTTAAACGTCCGGCCGTGGGCAAGTAACACAACGATAACATCAACTCGCCTAAATCGACTTTTTCCTGCGAATTCAAAAGACTTTAGTTGAAAATCAATAGACAAAGAGATATGCGTTGGGAGAGTCCTGCACGACCTACATTTATATAGGTCAAGGTTTCTCCCGGAGCTTCCCTAAGGATAGCTGCAGCGGGTATTTTTATCCCAGTCGTGTTTAAATTTAGATCGGTAAATTCTTCAAAAGACACACCTGTGGAGGGCATAAGATATTCATGGTGTACTCGATTTCTTGCTGCAGGTCTGTCGAGTCCAAGAGACCTTTTAGAACGACGTGGCCGATGAGATCGTGACGAGAAAAGCGGTCAAAGTCGTAGACGGAAAATTGAAGGTATCTTTGACGAAGCTCTTCGTAAGGAACACTGGAAATAAAGCCAATATTCAAATAGGTAGTCATAAATTTTATACGATTTAAGACCTATTAGCAAGACCTGGCTGTAAACTCTGATTTTATGCATTTAACGCTAAGATTCGCTATAATTAGAATCTCTGCTGAGTACTTAAAATTTAAACAAAAGGAATTGCCCTAATTCTCTACCTGTGTTAGCTTAAGAAACGTTGGACTTAATTGTGTTTACATGAGTAAAGAAGCTCTGAATCAATAATTTTTTTTGCAAAAAATGTTATTTGCAGAGCAAACGTAAGGCGACGCGACAAGGTGAAACAAAAAATGCTTTTTTATAGTTTGTTATAGTTTATTCGATGATTTAACATTGCAATATAAATAAATATTTAAATTAGCAGTTCCATGGTATTTTGCTAAAATCTATTGTTAACGCATCTTCTTTTACATTGAGTATTATTTAATTATTTGGTGCAATTTGATGAGTTCGCATGGATATGGATGTCATGTTGTTTAATTAAATATTAATTTTCTTTGTGCGTGGTCTAAATTTAGAATTCGCGGTGCGGTTTGTAATTGGATTGTAAACTTCGTATCTCTTTGTTTTACGTTTGTTGTGTTTACACTGTGAATAAATTAAGTGGTAAGAAATGGGGTTGAATTGGGTATTCACATTGGCTCGTATTATCGGGGTGAAAAGGTAACGCGAGTTTTGGCACTGGCATTAATATACAGGATGTCCCAGAAGACAGATTTTGTATTTTATTCTGAATTTAACTTAGATTTTGACTTGAATTAACTATCGATTCCACTATCGTTTTTCCCGGCTCATTTTATTTTAGACGAAGTTCTTAAAAGCTCAAAATACGATGGTCGATTTTTTCGCGAAAAAAATCCGACTCAATCGATGAAAAATTTTCAATTTTTTGTTTGCTGGCCAAAACTCGTAAACTATTTATCCGGTCGATCTCAAATTTGGCTAGTTGGTAGGTAGATTTTGAGCTCCTCTTTCGATTGATGTATAACACAAAGGTATTAAATTTAAATTCATGACTATAACTATGCCAAACTTCTGATATCGACATCTCGCTTATTTTTTAGAGTAAACTTAAGTTATTATACATCAGTGTACGCAGAATTTTACGCAGATTTCAAATCTGGGATTTAAATTCAGATCCGACAACAGATAACTGAGTTATGGCCGATCAAAGTTTCGGAAAGTTGATTTTGATTTTTTCTCATTTTTCCTAATTTTTAAAGTTAAATATCTCGGAAACTATTTGAGATATTGAGATGCGGTTTGCGCCATTCTTTTTCTCGGCTCATTTTACGTTAGAAAATGTTCTCAAAAGCCCAAAATTCGATAGTCGATTTTTCGCGAAAAAAAATTACGACTCAAACGATGAAAATTTTTAATTTTTTTTATTTTTGGCCATAACTCGTAAACGATTTGTCCCATAGATCTCAAATTTGGCCAGTAGATAGATTTTGAGCTCCTCTTTCGATTGATGTGTAATTCAATGCTATTAAACGTCGTTCTAATTTTGAAAACATTGATTGAAAATCACCCTAAAATGATGTTTTCAAAACAGTTTTAGGCCAATACCTCGTTTATTTATTAAGCAAACTCAACGAATATGGGTCTCATTTTACGCAGAATTTTACGCTGAATTCAAAAACATGATAAATTTTTAATTTTTGTCAACAAATAACCGAGTTATGGCCGTTTGAAATTTTGGGTTTTTGCCAGAGGGCCAAATTTTCGAAGGTTCGAAGAAATTCATGCTCGATATCTCAGAAACTATTTCAGATATTGAGATGCGGTTTGCGCCATCGTTTTTCTCGCGATTTTTTACATAACAAACAGTTCTTTGATTTTTCCACAAACGAAATTTGCAAATTTTCGCAAAAATTTATGACTTAAAATATGGCCAAACTTCTGATATCGATATCTCGCTTATTTTTTAGAGTAAACTTAAGTTATTATACATCAGTGTACGCAGAATTTTACGCAGATTTCAAATCTGGGATTTAAATTCAGATACGACAACAGATAACTGAGTTATGGCCGATCAAAGTTTCGGAAAGTTGATTTTGATTTTTTCTCATTTTTCCTAATTTTTAAAGTTAAATATCTCGGAAACTATTTGAGATATTGAGATGCGGTTTGCGCCATTCTTTTTCTCGGCTCATTTTACGTTAGAAAATGTTCTCAAAAGCCCAAAATTCGATAGTCGATTTTTCGCGAAAAAAAATTACGACTCAAACGATGAAAATTTTTAATTTTTTTTATTTTTGGCCATAACTCGTAAACGATTTGTCCCATAGATCTCAAATTTGGCCAGTAGATAGATTTTGAGCTCCTCTTTCGATTGATGTGTAATTCAATGCTATTAAACGTCGTTCTAATTTTGAAAACATTGATTGAAAATCACCCTAAAATGATGTTTTCAAAACAGTTTTAGGCCAATACCTCGTTTATTTATTAAGCAAACTCAACGAATATGGGTCTCATTTTACGCAGAATTTTACGCTGAATTCAAAAACATGATAAATTTTTAATTTTTGTCAACAAATAACCGAGTTATGGCCGTTTGAAATTTTGGGTTTTTGCCAGAGGGCCAAATTTTCGAAGGTTCGAAGAAATTCATGCTCGATATCTCAGAAACTATTTCAGATATTGAGATGCGGTTTGCGCCATCGTTTTTCTCGCGATTTTTTACATAACAAACAGTTCTTTGATTTTTCCACAAACGAAATTTGCAAATTTTCGCAAAAATTTATGACTTAAAATATGGCCAAACTTCTGATATCGATATCTCGCTTATTTTTTAGAGTAAACTTAAGTTATTATACATCAGTGTACGCAGAATTTTACGCAGATTTCAAATCTGGGATTTAAATTCAGATCCGACAACAGATAACTGAGTTATGGCCGATCAAAGTTTCGGAAAGTTGATTTTGATTTTTTCTCATTTTTCCTAATTTTTAAAGTTAAATATCTCGGAAACTATTTGAGATATTGAGATGCGGTTTGCGCCATTCTTTTTCTCGGCTCATTTTACGTTAGAAAATGTTCTCAAAAGCCCAAAATTCGATAGTCGATTTTTCGCGAAAAAAAATTACGACTCAAACGATGAAAATTTTTAATTTTTTTTATTTTTGGCCATAACTCGTAAACGATTTGTCCCATAGATCTCAAATTTGGCCAGTAGATAGATTTTGAGCTCCTCTTTCGATTGATGTGTAATTCAATGCTATTAAACGTCGTTCTAATTTTGAAAACATTGATTGAAAATCACCCTAAAATGATGTTTTCAAAACAGTTTTAGGCCAATACCTCGTTTATTTATTAAGCAAACTCAACGAATATGGGTCTCATTTTACGCAGAATTTTACGCTGAATTCAAAAACATGATAAATTTTTAATTTTTGTCAACAAATAACCGAGTTATGGCCGTTTGAAATTTTGGGTTTTTGCCAGAGGGCCAAATTTTCGAAGGTTCGAAGAAATTCATGCTCGATATCTCAGAAACTATTTCAGATATTGAGATGCGGTTTGCGCCATCGTTTTTCTCGCGATTTTTTACATAACAAACAGTTCTTTGATTTTTCCACAAACGAAATTTGCAAATTTTCGCAAAAATTTATGACTTAAAATATGGCCAAACTTCTGATATCGATATCTCGCTTATTTTTTAGAGTAAACTTAAGTTATTATACATCAGTGTACGCAGAATTTTACGCAGATTTCAAATCTGGGATTTAAATTCAGATACGACAACAGATAACTGAGTTATGGCCGATCAAAGTTTCGGAAAGTTGATTTTGATTTTTTCTCATTTTTCCTAATTTTTAAAGTTAAATATCTCCGAAACTATTTGAGATATTGAGATGCGGTTTGTGCCATTCTTTTTCTCGGCTCATTTTACGTTGGAAAATGTTCTCAAAAGCCCAAAATTCGATAGTCGATTTTCCGCGAAAAAAAATTACGACTCAAACGATGAAAATTTTTAATTTTTTTTATTTTTGGCCATAACTCGTAAACGATTTGTCCGATAGATCTCAAATTTGGCCAATAGATAGATTTTGAGCTCCTCTTTCGACTGATGTGTAATTCAATGCTATTAAACGTCGTTCTCATTTTGAAAACATTGATTGAAAATCACCCTAAAATGATGTTTTCAAAACAGTTTTAAGCCAATACCTCGTTTATTTATTAAGCAAACTCAACGAATATGGGTCTCATTTTACGCAGAATTTTACGCTGAATTCAAAAACATAATAAATTTTTAATTTTTGCGAACAACTAACCGAGTTATCGCTCTTTGAAATTTTGGGTTGTCGTCAGAGGGCCAAATTTTTGAAGGTTCAAAACAATTCGTGCTCGATATGTCGGAAACTATTTCAGATATTGAGATGCGGTTTGCGCCATCGTTTTTCTCGCAATTTTTTACATAAGAAACAGTTCTTTGATTTTTCCACAAATGAAATTTGCAAATTTTCGCAAAAATTCATGACTACTATGGCAAATTTCTGATAGCGATTTTTCGCTTATTTTTGGAGAGAACTTGCTTTATTATAGCTCATTTTACACATAATTTTGGGCAGACATCAAATAACTGAGTTATGGACGGTTAAAGTTTCGGATAGTTGATTTTTATTTTTCAATTTTTAAATATAAATATCTCGGAAACTATTAGAACTATTGAGCGACCGTTTGTAAATAAAAAAATTGTCATTTAGTTTTAAATTTAAATGATTTTTGACGAGTTTTGTAGATTTCAAGAAATATCTGCCGATTTCTCTGGGATTAACCATTGGATCTTAATAAAAACTAATTAATTCGTTTTGTATTTAGATTTCTAGACAATTTGGCAAATTTTATGAGAGTTCACGCATATTCGTGCTCGAATTCGAACCGCTGCACTTGCGGAAATTCTGTCAAGTAAAAAGTTAATTTTAAAATAATTGTCAGACCTGTCACGTGAAGAGTTTTTCTTTAAATTTTCTTTGATTGTGAAATTGTAGAAAAAATCGTGTTTGTTACCCGTGCAAAATGATCAACGCCCACGACAAGTGATCCCAACTTGTTACAAAAATAGCTATGGTTTGCTATTTTTATTCATTTAAATATGCGAAAATATTTGCTTATTGTCGTTGAAAATTGAACTGGTGCATTGAATAAAAGAGAATTGAAAAATAGTACTCAACTACAGTTGTTATTTTAAGTTATCAATTTCAGTTGACGAGGAAGTAGGAGTTGAAGTGGGTGGATAAAAAAGATAATTACGTTTTATGGCGCTATTTACTTCTATTTTTTAAATAATAAATGTGGCAATTTTCATGTCACTGCGTTTGTAAACACCACAAAACAAAATAAAATTTTTATTATTGTATGGTCACCCATAAATAAAACAAAAAAAAATTATTCAAGTGTAATTAAATACAAATTTTACCCGGCGCATCCACCATTTATTAAATTAGCTTGATAGGCATATTTAGTTATATTAAAGGGCAAAATGGAAATGATTTTTCACCGGTGACAACTTCCGAGATTCGTCTGTTTAAAACCTGCCCCGGTATTCAAAACCGCCTTTGAGTGGGGCGAAACTAGAAACTTATTACGAACGTGCAAAACAAGATATATCACCTGTCAACGCTTTCTCGCCCCCCGTCGTCACTTTTTGCACGCCCTACGCATTAGGAATTATTAATTAACTCTGATAGGATCGCAAAGACTGTTCAGAATAATGCGAAACCTGTCAAAGTTTCCTGTTCACTCAACCTATAATTATACCGTGTTGCAATTAAAAGAAAATTCCTTTTGTTGTGTAAAAGCGTTCACTCGGTGCGCCTCTTCGGGCAATTAATCTGTAATCACTTAAGATTCAAACTCACCTAAAAATGAATGTCTCATTGAACACAGGATTGAGGTTTTTCCGGTGAACTTTGGTCTGGAATTTCTTTTTCCGGTCCGGGAGGAGGTATAGTTTTATGTATGGATCGCTGCTTCCGGTCGAATCCTTGATGGGTAGGTCGCGGCCCTCGAATACCTGCGCAAATAGGGCGATCATAGACAGATGATAAAAATGAAGAAAAGCATCAATAAGCTGAATGTGTCGCTATTATTGATTGAAGTGTCTTTCGGATTCGATGGAAATGATGATGAAGCACTTTTTCCTAATCAGTTCTTACTTGGAACAAACTTGGCCGAAATTATTGAGCTCAGCTGAAAAGAAATCGCTGAGGGAGCGAAATTTACAGTTTCTGTCATTAATGAAGTTAAATAGGGGAGCAGAACGGTAATTATGGATGAATAGAAGTTGGTTATCAGTGGTAATTTGAGATTCGACATAATAAGGGAAAGTGAAGATAAATTCACAGAAAAAATAAAACGAATGATGGATAACAACAATAGAGAGAGAATATAGAAATTATGGGAAAAGTAGGAATCCAAAGACTTCAAAGATTCAATTTTATTCCCACTGGAATTTTCCCATAACTTCCAGAACTGACTCCCAAATGTTGACGTTGGCTTCTAGCGCAAATGCAGAAATTGGGACGCGGCAAATCCATGAATTTGTAATAAATCGCGACCGCCTGCGCTCCTCCAATGATTTACGAGAAAGCCCCACTGTAATTGCCACAGCACTGTAAACTTGTATTTTTCTAGTTTTGCAAAAACTTACATTCAAATTTATCTATTAAAAAGTGTAGTTTCATGGTGTTTTTTGCATGCATTATTTAGATGAGATTTACCTTTACAACGAGCCCCTCGACGTCCTTGTCGTATCGCAGCGAGAAATGTAATTTTCCGCAATATTCCATGTCGGGACCCCCGGAGCTGTCAGCCGACGACTGCCTCACTAAATCTTTCTTATAGAGTTCTGGCTATAAGAAAAGGTCTCAATGTAGCCGAGTCGATTGAAATTTACTCGTATTGACTACCTTAATGAGCCCCACGATGCTGGAATCGCTGCGGTGCTCCAGGGAACAAATACTAAATTGCACATTGGAAGGCATCTCCAATCGGTGTGAAAGCTGTCTCTGGAACGTCTGATGCCTTGTCGGAACGATCGGGAGGGTTGTTTGGCGCAACACCTGCACAAAGTTGTCTAAGTCATCAATCACCTTGACGCGTATCAATCACCTTCTTGGCGACGACGTCCTTGTGCTCCTGGACATATTCTTGTGTCAATGGCTCCGTTTGAAGGTCAGGCAACGAATGGCTGATTCTTATAGCCGCCTGTTGCTTGGTTACCGAGGATTCGCCTTCGGAAGGGTCGCCACAGGTCTTGTCTCGGATCCACTTCCACGTGGCTGCGCATTGATAACTGACCGCGGCTAGAAGAACTAACGCCATGGCCGTTAGAAAAAGCACGCCCAATATTTGATATGTTAGGATACCTGACAAGTCTGACTCGGCTGCAACAGAGAAACAGACGGGTTACTAACCCTAACTAATCTCGGTAATGGATCGAACACCGGGAGAAACGCTAATCTGTTTTGTATCTAATGCGTCCCTTGCTGAGATTAATACAAATGGTAATTGGACGAGTTCGATTGCTTTCAGTACGGCGCCGGTAACTTAATTCATTGTCTGGATATGTTTACTAATTCTCTTATCAACAACAAGTGCATTGGCACGTGTGGTAAAACGAGCTTGCCCAAATCCTGGAGAGTTTCAAGACTAAACACTGTTATGAGCGTGGGAGGGTTTAACCGACGTCTTGAGTTTCCCAATTGAGATTGAGAATTAATGTCTAATACATTTATTTATTAGCCAACTACTTTGCTCGTTTCAAAGCGGCTTCAAATGTAATGACAGTTTTACTGCTGTCTGGATAGAGATGTGTCGTGAAAGGTGAAACTATTATTAGATTGCCCCTGGAGTAATAGGCGGATTAAGAAAATAATTTTAGTTAAAAATAGATAATAGTTGCGTTTTTCTCGCGTTTTTTTAAATAAAAAATAGTTCTTAGATTTTTCAAAAGTCCAAAGTTGCAGTTTTTCGCGAAAATTCATGACGAAAACTATGCCAAATTTCTGATATCGATATCTCGCTTATTTTTTGTAGTAAACTTGAGTTATTCTAGCTTATTTTACGCAGAATTTTGCGCAGCTTTCAACTGAATGAAATTGAAATTTAGATCCGACAAAAATTAACTGAGTTATGGCCGATCAAAGTTGATTTTTGTTTTTGCTCATTTTTCCTAATTTTTAAAGTTAAATATCTCGGAAACTATGAGAGATATTGAGATGTGGTTTGCGCCATTGTTTTTCTCTGCTCATTTTACGTTAGAAAATGTTCTCAAAAGCCCAAAATTCGATAATCGATTTTTCGCGAAAAAAAAATCCCACTCAAACGATGAAAATTTTTATTTTTTTTTATTTTTGGCCATAACTTGTAAACTATTTGGTCGATCGATCTCAAATTTGGCCAGTAGATAAATTTTGAGCTCCTCTTTCGACTGATGTATAATTCAAAGCTATTGAACGTCGTTTTCATTTTGAAAACATTGATTGAAAATCACCCTAAAATGACATTTTCAAAACAGTTTTTGGCCAATACCTCGTTTATTTATTAAGCAAATTCAACAAATTTGGCTCTCATTTTACGCAGAATGTCACGCTGCATCCAAAAACATGAGAATTTTTGAATTTTTGTCAACAAATAACTAAGTTATGGCCGTTTGAATTTTTTGGTTGCCGCCAGAGGGCCAAATTTTTGAAGGTTCTAAACAATTCGTGTTCGATATCTCGGAAACTATTTCAAATATTGAGATGCGGTTTGCGCCATCGTTTTTTTCGCAATTTTTTACAAATAACTGAGGTATGGCCGATCAAAATTTCGGAAAGTTGATTTTCTTTTATCCTCATTTTTCGTAATTTTTAAAGTTAAATATCTCGGAAACTATTTGAGATATTGAGATACGGTATGCGTCATTTTTTTTCTCGACTTATTTTACGTTAGAATATGTCCTCAAAAACCTACAATTTGATAGTTTCGCGAAAAACAAATCCGACTCAAACGATGAAAATTTTTCATTTTTTTTATTTTTGGCTATAACTCGTAAACTATTTGTGCGATAGATCTCGAATTTGGTTAGTAGATAGATTTTGAGCTCTTCTTTCGACTGATGTATAATTCAATGCTATTAAACGTCGTTTTTATTTTGAAAGCATTGATTGAAAATCACCCTAAAAAGACTTCTTCAATACAGTTTTTGGCCAATGCCTCGTTTATTTATTAAGCAAACTCAACAAATTTGGGTCTCATTTTACGCAGAATGTCACGCTGAATCCAAAATCATAAGAATTTTTCAATTTTTGTTGACAAATAACTGAGTTATGGCCGTTTGAATTTTTGGGTTGTCGCCAGAGGGCCAAATTTTTGAAGGTTCAAAACAATTGGTGCTCGATATCTCGGAAACTATTTCAGATATCGAGATGCGGTTTGCGCCATCGTTTTTCTCGCGATTTTTTACATAAGAAATAGTTCTTTGATTTTTTTACAGTTAAAATTTGCAAATTTTCGCAAAAATGTATGACTAAAACTATGCCAAATTTCTGATATCGATATTTCGCTTGTTTTTTGGAGTAAATTTATGTTATTATACATCAGTGAACGCAGAATTTTCCGCAGATTCCAAATCTGGGATTTAAATTTAGATCCGCCTAGAAATAACTTAGCTATGGCCGTTCAAAGTTTCGGAAAGTTGATTTTCTTCATTTTTCGTAATTTTTAATGTCAAATATCACGGAAACTATTAGAGATATTGAGATGCGGTTTGCGCCATTGTTTTTCTCGGCTTATTTTACATTAGAAAAAGTTCTCAAAAGCCCAAAATTCAATAGTCGATTTTTCGCGAAAAAAATTCTGACTCAAACGATGAAAATATTTAATTTTTTTTAATTTTTGGCTATAGCTTGTAAACTATTTGTCCGATCGATCTCAACTTTGGCCAGTGGATAGATTTCGAGCTCCTCTTTCGATTGATGTATAATTCAAAGCTATTAAACGTCGTTTTCATTTTGAAAACACTGATTAAAAATCACCTTAAAATGACGTTTTCAAAACAGTTTTTGGCCAATGCCTCGTTTATTTATTAAGCAAACTGAACAAATTTGGGTCTCACTTTACGCAGAATGTCACGCTGAATCCAAAAACATGAGAATTTTTGAATTTTTGTCAACAAATAACTGAGTTATAATCGTTTGAATTTTTGGGTTGTCGCCAGATAAACAAATTTTTGAAGGTTTGAAACAATTCGTGCTCAATAGGTCGGAAACTACAACAGATATTAAGAAACGGTTTGCGTCACCGTTTTTCTCGCGATTTTTTAGTTAAGAATTTGTTCTTGGATTTTCAGAAAGTCGAAAATTTGTTTTTTTTTGTAAACTTAATTGTGGAGTACCTTAATACAAAGAAGATCCAAAAAATCACAGACAATTCAAATGGAATCTGAAAATCGTTTATCGAAAATGTAGAGGCATTTTAGAGGATCAAGGGTAAAATTAGTAAATCTGGAGACCGTAACGAAAGTCAATCTAAAGAAAAACTAAAGAAACCCAAGAAAAGCAGAACAAAAAGATGATTAACTATCAATTTTCTTCGAGATAATTTACAGTGAAGGACGATGAAACGATCAAAACTAAAAAATTAACAGAAGCAAAAAACTCCAACCACTAAAATCATCCCCAATTTTATTCATAATAAACTCATCGCCACTACCCAAGCCTAATCTTGCTTTTAAAAAGGGTTTGTCACGTCACTCCGTGTGAACAGCGCCTCTCCTTTTATCTTTCTGATGGGTTTTTCCGCTAGCTTTACTCTCCATATTTGCTAAGATTTTACTTTGGTTTGTTTTTCTTAGAAACGAAATTATTTAAATCAACCCGAATTCAAATACAATCGTAATCATGTAAGCCCAGGGGGTGTTTCCAGCAGGAAAATCTAATTGCAATCCAAATGGTGTGACACTGAATTAATTGTTTTCTATCATTACCTATTTTACATACATACAATTATTGATTGGATGTTTTGTTCAAAACTAATCCGGAACTCATTAGCGGGACTAAATAAGTGTGAAACCGACGTAATTTAAACTTTTTCTTTTGCTGGGCAAGCTGAAAGTGCAACAAGGAGAAAAATTGCATTGTCTCAGATTTTATTCAAATTGTTGTCCGAATTTAAGAGCGGAGGCACCAAAGTGTCGTAATGAAATAAAACTGCAAATTAAGAACAATTAATTTTATGCTCCGTGCTTTTCATGAACGTACGTGAAAAGACTGACAATAACTCATCATATTGTTGGGATACAAAAATATGCGAAACAAACGACTTCAGAGAATTCATAAAAACGTTGCCATGTCCGAATGTAAATTTATTATTTTCTTGATGCACATGCAGCTTCGTGCATCTCAATTCTGGACACGTTTCATATTTTTGCCTTCGCATTCTGTTACTGGAAAAGCACAAGCTGTCAGTGTGATGAGAAACGCGGATTGAAGATTACAGAGTTGTTTTGAAAATTGTAAAACTGTCGTTGACAGACAGGGTGGGTTTACAGGTGCGAACTGCGCTTCCATATGAAGAGACAAAATTGAAAGTGGATTTTCTAAATATTTCAGCTTTTAAGAACCCACTTTAAGAGACATTGTAACATTTTTGTGGCCGGGATTTCGCTGTAATGGCGAGCTTTTTAACCGTATGAAATCCACGAAGGTTTAGTGTTTCCCGCATCAACATTTTCTGCATTTATTGTGGTTGAATTATGGGTTTCGCGCACTGTTTTGTGGTCTGTTAGCGAAGAAACATTTACTCAATTCGTAACGTTATAACGTTCCATGAAAAGCCACTGTCAATATTTGCGAAAGAAATCGGTTTTTTTCGAGCTAGCAGAAATCTTTTAATCAAGAAAATGTGTCCCTGTAAATGGAGAATGCGAGTAAACAACTCTTTATCGGCAGAAGAATTCAGACCTGTTGCGTGATGCAACACCGCTTTAAAGCAACAGTTGGATTACAAAGCTCTCGGTCGCTTTCAAGGTTGTGCTGGCTTCAAATTGATTTTGCGTCCGCCAATTAGAACACGCGAGCTTTTTGCATCCAACTGACAACTTTTATGTAGTCTACCCCAGCTAATGAAAACATAATACCACAATAAAAAAACCGGGCGCGCTTTTTCCGAGATACGACGCTTTGAAATTTTGGTAAATAGCCGTTTTTATCGATATTGATAATGCCGAGGGAAATTACATTTTACATTCTCCGCAGGAATTGTTTTGAATATCGTTTGGTGACCTGAAAGATATTTCGACACGTTCGGGTTTACACAACTAAAAGCTTCGTTTTAAATGGAAGAATAACACAGTGCACCGGAGTTGTCTTTTGCAACGTTGACTGAAAGGTCTGTTAATAGAAATCGGATAAATCAATACGAATCGAACTTGATCCTTTGTGTGTTTTTTATGAGGACACGTCAACCCTTGCTTACTTTCGTTTGGTAATTTCACGGTCGAAAAATCATGCTCGAATTTATAATTATAGCATGGCGACAAGCCACTGAGTTTCACATTATCAATCGTTAAATTATCTACGCAGCGAGCTTTTTCAAGAATGTCTTACTATTTCCATCATTTCAAAGCAGTTCCACTGATAATAATTAATGCGCTGCGTTTGAGGAAGATACCAACAATACCAAGTTTGGGCTCTACAAACGAGTTAAAATATCTCGTTAGGCAGTTTTGCCGAGTTTGTAATCATCCGAAGGGTGATTGTTCAGGACAGCAAGTAATTTCTGATCATCAAGCGTGAATACTGCTTTACCTGGGTTTAGAGTTAAGGGCTAACTTAATACTAATCAGTAATCAATGAGAGATTATATTTTCTAAGTGTAGTTCAACTGTACAAATTCGACTTTGGTTTAGCAACTGCTGCAGACATGAAAGTCAATTAAAAAGTTCAAAGTAAAGTAATAAAAGAGAAAACCATTTTGTAACATCAAAGCTGCTCATCATTATGTAAGAACAATTTTAGGGAAGTTTGAGAAAAAATGTGCATAAGTTAACAAAAGGAACGAAAAATCGCATTACGGTTAGCGATTGATTAACAAATTGTTTTAGCGCGTTTTTTGCGTTTTACTGAAGTTATCTCAGATCGACGGCGTTTTCCCCGAAAAAGTATTTAAACTGACATTTTGGAGAGATATTGTGGGTATTTATTACAGAAGAGAGGCTATTAAAACTTGTGTAAAAGCTCATCGTATCGAACTTTATGAGTTCCGAGCGGGCGAAACTGTCATAAAGAGCTCATTTCTTACCACTTAAATCTTAAAAGTCCAGACCGACATTTTCTATCGACAAATTCCGCGGATTTGGGGTGGTCAAAATGGTGGATGAGCCGGGTGAATTTTTGCTAAAGAAATTCATATTCTTGTTCTAAAATTTTGTAATTTGGCTCAATCGACAAACACATCTAAAGTAGTACTGCCGCCAACTTTTACTGTTTGAGAATCAAAATTGCCAAAGTTACGGTATTTAATAGAAAACGTTTGAAAATTTTTTTCGTCTCGAAAATAATAATTTCTAAAAATTTACATTCGTGTTTTAAAATGTTGTAATTTAAAGCAGTTAATAAACCAATCTAGAGTAGTGACGCTACCAAATCTTATTGTTTTAGAATCAAAATTGCCAAAGTTACGGTATTTAATAGAAAATGATAAAAAAAAATTGTTCGTCTCGAAAATTAACATTTCTAAAAACTCACACTTTTGTTCTAAATTGTTGTAATTTAACACAGTTATTAATCAAGTTTAAACTAGTAACGCCGCCTAATCTTACTGTTTTAGAATCAAATTTGCCAAAGTGACGGTATTTTTTAGAAAACGGTGAAAAATTTTTATTCATCTAAAAATGAAAATTTCTAAAAATTTACACTCTGGTTCTAAAATATTGTAATTTAGCACAGTTGATAAACAAATCTAAGGTAGAAATGCTCCCTAAGTTTACTGGTTTAGAATCAAAATTGCCAAAATTTCGGTATTTAATAGAAAATGATTAAAAAAATTTATTCGTTTCGAAAATTAAAATTTTTAAAAATTCACACTTTTGTTCTAAAATGTTGTTTTTTAACACAGTTATTAACTAAGTCTAAAGTAGTAATGCCACCAAAATTTACTGTTTTAGAACCAAAATTGACAAAGTTAAGGTATTTATTAGAACACGACTAAAAAATTTTGTTCGTCTCGAAAATTAAAACATCCAAAAATTCACATTTTTGTTTTAAAATAGAATTTCACAGTTATTAGTAGTAACGCCAACAAATCTTACTATTTTAGAATGAAAAATGCTAAAGTTACGGCATTTAATAGAATACGGTTGAAATTTTTTTTCATCTAAAAATGAAATGTTTTAAGAATTCACACTTTTGTTCTAAAATATTGTAGTTTAGCACAGTTGATAAACAAATCTAAAGTAGAAATGTTGCCAAAGCTTACAGTTATACAAACAAAATGGCCAAAGTTACGGCATTAAATGCAAAAAGCACTTGTAATTTTTTTTATGTAGAAGCTCATCGTATCACATTTTATAAGTTTCGAGTGGACAAAGTTGTCACAAAGAAGTCATTTCTTACCACTTAGATCTAAAAGTTCGGGCCAACATGTTTTATCGACAATTTCCCTGGATTTCCAGTGGTCAAAAATGGTGGATGCGCCGGGTAAAATTTAGCTCGTGCTGTCACAATAAAAACATTGAGGTACATTCGTCTCAAGTTGCTTTGTCTAAGTATGTGCAAACTTTGCCACAATGCTGCTATTTTCTTCCACCCACACTTTCTGTATTCTCTTTGATAGAAGAATCACTTTGTTCTTGTTCAGAGGGTAATTAGTATTTTAGTCAGAGTGTAGGAATTATACCTACTTACAGAAAACAGTAGTAGAAACATTTTGTTCTAAATTTATCTACATCTTTTGATTTAAAATCATCGAGTTTGAACGATTGCAATTATTGAAAACAAAGTGTGGGCGATAAAATTTCCATCGATTAACAAAAAGCGCTGATCTGAAAACTCGTAATGAACTTTGATTGTTTCAAAGGAACGATTCTTTTACTCAATTCCAGTCCAGCACACGTCTTTGAATGTCACAAAGTTGATTACTTTTGATGCATTGGAATTTCATCGACGTTATCAATTTATTAAAGGTTGTCCAAAAACCATGACCGTGAGTTATTTAGGGTTCTGCTTCTGACAGATTTTCTAAGACGTCACATGTCCACAACGTGATTGAAACACGCGACTTCATTTAGTAAAAGCGTCACATTTTATTATTTTCGTTTAATCGGGGGTGGTTTTCCCCAGTTTTAATTATTTCTTTTACGCACTTTACAGCGTGATGCTGGTAGTCAGCCCACGTGTTTAAACTGAGTTCAAACGGAGATATCTTTAATAAGCATCGGAAAAACGAGTTTCCGCATTGTTCGCAAAAATTATCACTGAATGAGAAATTAAGAGAAATGACGGCACTAGTTTTCAGAAGTAATAAAAAATGAGGGGATATAAATGTAGCATCGCTGCAAGTTTTGGTAATAAAACCCACCCATAAATAAAAAGATCTTCTTCCATTTAAATAATCACAGGCCATTTCGAATTTTGCTAAGCATTTCTGTCGGCAACAATGAAATTCTCGTTATTTATCTGTAGCAGACGTTACCGCGATAGCAATCAAAACGTTTTACAAAGATAAATATCACCGCATGTTGTAAATTATTAAATTTGAGCCGAGGCGTATTTCTGTATCTTTTGATCTACAACTAACTTCATTATGAAGCGGGATCAATAACTAAGAAGTTTTCGGGGCGATACGGTGCGAATTAGCTATAAACTTCGGAAAAACCAGCGTCAAAATCCAATATCATCTTTAATAGAGCATAAAGGTCCATGTTCTTGATTTGTCGCCGAGTTAATGAGACATAAACTGTTCAGTTAAACCAATAAAAACCAAGAAAACTACAATCTAGTTCAAAGTATTGTCCTGTGAGATTCGTAAAAACTGCTTAATCAGGTGAATATTTTATTTAATTTTTGGTTTCAAATAACGGTCGTGGCTAGAAGCAATAGGAAAGATTTAATAAAGAAAATATTACAAAGGCGAATGCAAAAGGTCATCCGGAATTGCCGTTTTCAACCTTTAATATTGCGAAGTTGAAAATTAAAATCGCATTTTTCGCAAATGCCCTCAAGTTGTTTGCTGGCTCAATGTGCACCGCTTACCTCTCTTTGCCAGTGGCTTCGCGGTATTTGTATTCAAAGCCAATTTATCCATGTAACGAAAAAATAATTTCGCTGACGGGACGAGACTAGTTTTTTGCGTTTTCAATTATTGAAAGTGTTTTTGGAGCGGGTAATTTCAGTCATTCAGTCCTAACAGAGAGCCATTAACGCACGGTGGGGTAAAATCGTTAGTTAATAACACCTATTAATGAACGAGTTTAATGTATGACTGCGTGCATATGTAATAATTTTAATGCAACAACTTTTTTTAGTCAAAATTCGCAGCCTTTTTTTTCGTTGACGTAATTATTTCTCACAAAATATGAAATTACCGTCATAAAAATCAAGATGTAGAGCTCTGTTATATCAGTTCCCCGGATAATTAGCGCACATGTACCGGAAACTAAATCCGGTGTTGGGGCAACAATGGAAAAATTAAAGCAGAGAAATTGCTAATATAAATACCACTTTAGTGGGGTAATTAGAATTATAATTAAAATGTATTTATGTGGTTCACCCTTTGTGCAGGAGGGGTTGTTAACCCTGAAGGACTGGTGAAACGTCTTTGTTAACGTGTTCCTTTGTGCCGTTTAAAATGCGAAGCGATAAAAATAACGGAGGAGCGTAACGTGATAATATTAAAAATGGAATATTTAAAACGTTACGTGTTGAATAATAGTGATTGTGAACAAAGAAGTGGTAGAAAAAAATTCGAAAACAAAAAAAATAGTAGAGAATTTCTTCGCGTCTTTTAATAAAAACGAATGTTTCATTTTAGTATTAAATTAAGAAAATTTATCTGATGTCAGCTAATTGTGTTATAAAATTCCCGTGCAGCAAGACGCAGAAGCTCTCAAATTAATGGATCAAAAACGTTATTTATTACTCCATGAACTTAAAGACAATGCAAAACTTTACTTCTTCCCTTGATAATAATTTTCTTTTCTTTTATTAATTTTACATTTCAAGATTGTGGACCGTGTGGCTTTGATATGAGAATCTTAACTGCCTAGGCCGTGACATGCACATAATAAAAACGACCCTGAGCCTATAAAACTTGGGAAGTTATCCCACAAACCACCTGTTTAATTATTTAACAAGTTTCGTTGTCTTCATCGTCTCTCAAGAAACTTTCCACGATTGTCAATTGTGTCTACACTGTTCACTTATTCAGCACCCAATTACCACACCTATGCCCATACAAATTCCGAATTATTTGTGTCTCCTTTGATTTTTAGTGGACAGGAGTTGTTAGCTTCCAGCGACAATCTCTTCCTAATCAATTTGACGATAAATACCGTACTGTATCGAGGGAAATCAAAATGATTTCTGTAGCTGTAAACACGACTGCACGTTATTAAAAAAAAAGAAATAAATAAATAAAAAAGCGAACGTTTCACGCTCTGAAAGCGACAGCTCTATAGATCCTCATAACTCCTTCAGCTTGCACTGAGTGTCGTCGGTTGATTTGTATTTCTCAACCCACAATACCTCCGTGTGTAAGAGCGTGCAAAATTGCAAACTTCATTCCATGCAAAAATCGAATCAACTTACGCACTCTCCACAATCGAAAAAAATTACACCGATCACTAAGAAGACAAAAGGGCTGACCTGTCTCACTACCGGTGTTGGAATAGTTGTGTTCTTCACTTGGAAGGACGGGCGTAACGGCAGCAGCGGCTTTCACTAGTCCCATGGTCGGCAGGAGAATGTGAACTAAAACAGCGTCGCGACGCCTCGAATGAAAGTTGGCGCGTTTCGACGCACGCATCGCGACGTCACTTGCGACCTAGGCACCGATTGGCCAGGTTCAATGTCGACGAGGCTGGGTTAAGGCCAGTCGGTGGAAGGTAGAGCAGGGATGCGGCAGGATTAACCCACGGGGAGTCTGGGAACTGCAGACAAAAGGGAAGCAGGTTTGCATCAGTTTATGGCAGGTTATCGATGCACGGATTTGTTCGGATCCCGACGCTTTTTTTCATTAATCTTTTCGGAGATTTTGCAGGATTTTTTCAGAGGGCCGCAGGGTGGGCTCTGGCGAAAATCAATTCGACACGGCGCGCATTATTAAATAGTTACCAAAATTAAACATTTTATATATAATTTGAATAATACACAGTGATTTATAATAAATACAGATGATTTTGTGGAAATTGTAAAAATAAAGATTTTCTATTTTCAAATATTCGAAATTTTTGTTCGACCACAAAATGAAAAATTCTAAAATTTGTCTTTATTGGTCTACAATTTTGAAATTTGGAGGAAGTAATAAACATCTTCAAACTAGTAAACTGTCTAAATTTTATTGCCATAGTTAAAATTAGCAGAGTTATGAATTTTTATTCTCAAAAATTCGAAATTTTTGTTCGACCATAAAATAAAAAATTCTAAAATCTGTCTTTTCTGGTGTACCATTTTAAAATTTGAAGGAAATAATAAACATGTTCAAACTAGTAAACTGTATATTTTATTGCCATAGCGTTAAAATTAGCGAGTTATGAATTTTTATTCTCAAAAATTCGAAATTTTGTTTCGACCATAAAATAAAAAATTCTAAAATCTGTGTATTCTGGTCTACAATTTTGAAATTTAAAAGAAATAATAAGCATGTCCAAACTAGTAAACTATTTAAATTTCATTGTCATAGCGTTAAAATTAGCAGAGTTATGAATTTTTATTCTCAAATATTGGAAATTTTCGTTCGACTATAAAATGAATTATTCTAAAATCTGTCTTTTCTGATCTACAATTTGGAAATTTGGAGGAAGTAATAAACATGTTCAAACTAGGACATTGTTTAAATTTTATTGCCACAGCGTTAAAATTCCCAAAACTATGAATTTTTATTCTCAAAAATTCTAAATTTTCGTTCGGTCATAAAATGAAAAATTCTAAAATCTGTGTTTTCTGGTCTACAATTTTGAAATTTAGAGAAAATAATAAACATGTTCAAACTAGTAACCTGTTCAAATTATATTCCCATAGCATTAACATTATCGGAGTTATGAATTTTTCTTCTCAAAAATTCGAAATTTTCGTTCGACCATAAAATGAAAAATTCTGAAATAAGCATGTCCAATCTAGTAAACTGTTTAAATTTCATTGTCATAGCGTTAAAATTAGCAGAGTTATGAATTTTTATTCTCAAATATTCGAAATTTTCGTTCGACTATAAAATGAAATATTCTTAAATCTGTCTTTTCTGGTCTACAATTTTGAAATTTAGAGAAAATAATAAACATGTTCAAACTAGTAACTTGTTCAAATTATATTGCCATAGCGTTAACATTATCAGTTATGAACTTTTCTTCCTAAAAATTCGAAATTTTTGTTCGTCCACTTTTAATTTTTGAATTAACATCTTCTTGAGCCCTAAACAAAACATTAAGGTCAATTTTGTATTTATCAATATTGTGTAATTAGTCGCCTGCGTAGTAGGGGTGACTTTATTAAAATATTCGCTCAGGATCTTCAAGGGATAAATGTTGTATTAAATCTTCCACCTAATCCAGGGACATGAAAGTTTAAGTGCTCCAACAGGTAGGCATTGTTTATTCTTGCGTGTAAGAGCTTCCACCATAGTCCAGGTTAAAGAGGCTTCATAGCCAAGGGACATATTGTCTTAAATCTAGAGAGGGTCCCAAAAAAGTTGCTCTAACAACGATTATTTCAAAATTAACTGTTTTTAAGCTGCATAAAGTGCAAATTGTATTGCTAACTTTTTAAAGAAATTTAATAATAAAAGTGTAATAACCGTGCCAAGCTCTGAGCACAGTTATTAAAATAAGAAATAGGTCAAATATAGTTTTAACCCCCTAAGAAACGGGAGGACAATTTCCGGGCCCCAGCAAAATAAACGCGGCGTCTGTAGTAAATGTCAGCAGAAAACCGCATACGTGTGCAGTGTAAAAATATTATGCAAATTTTGAAAATGCATCGGTTTCTTAAACGAAACTATTTGTGCAAACTTCAATTTCGAAACAGTAAAATGTTGTGTTTGTACTTGAACTTTTTTATTAAATTGACATTCAGTTTTTTGTTCGTCGCGACTAATGTGCGTTCAATTTGTAACTTTAATTTTTAATCTGTTTTAATCTAAACAATTTGTTCAATGTTGGTTCATTAATTATACTTTTTTTACCAGGGCCCGGAAAAATCCGACTATTTGGGTACGGTTCTGGGTATGTCAGGGTCAAGTTACTCACATTTGCTTATGTGAACTTTCATTGCGCGTAATCCTGCTTCCAGAGAAATTTTATTTGTTTGGGAATTCTGAGGATTTAAGTTTGATTCGTAAAAGGTTCGATTTTCGATATTTCCAGTCGTGTTTCGTGTTGATTTATCTGTAAATTAGTCGAGTCATAAATAATAATTAGTCTGTTTGAGCTTTGGTGTGACACGCGGTTTTACGTGTTTCTCCTAAAAAGTCATGGTCGCATTTACGTTTCCTTATTATCATCATTATCGCAAATATTTAAAGGTCTCCATAAGAATGGTGATGATGAAATTAAAAGTCTGAGAAATTTAGGGAAAAAGAAGTAGAAATGTGTTTTATTTGTTTTTATTTCAACACAAAATAAAATTTATACAAATATGACCTTAGAGCTAGAATGTTAAAATTGGCTAAAGCTAATTAAAATAAGTCGTATCGGTATAAGACTCTTAAAATTAAACAAGATTGCACTTTTAAAAGCCCCCACATGATAAAAAGTACAAAAGATTGGATGGAACCTCTGATATGGCAATGGACGGTGCAACTTCCGGCACCCCGGAATTATTGATCCTGTGACCAATGGGTTGATGGAAGATTCGAAGCTTTGAGATTCCGATTAACATGCGCTGCACCTAACTAATCCGACTTCATCACAGTTCATACATTTCAAAGCAACGAATTCGGTGGTGAAATGGTTTCGGTGGACGGATTTCTTACTTCCGTTGCAAACTTGGCACGGTAATAGTCGATAACCACCGCAAACTTTGCAGGTCGTACAAGCGTCCATGCTCTGCAACAGAAACTCACATTCAAACTTGTACTTGGGTGTAATTAACGAGCAGTTATCCGCAAAAGCGTTCATTTGACACTCGCCGACGTAAATAAAACAGTCCCTAGACTAATCGATTGGGGAGTTTGAACGATCGGTGGTACTTACCTTGAAAGGTTTTAATATTCTCCTCAGCTCTCCGGATTCGTTTAATCTCTCTATTGTCTCGGCGTCCTGGAACAAGAGATCGAATATTAGAACGGACAAGAGATGCTTCGATTATAAAGTCTACTTTTATTATAAAACAGGCAAAAACGGTAGTTTAGTTTGTGATGAACGCGTGGAGATGACATAAGAGTTGCTGCTCTACTTGTTGGACACGCGACATGTGCATGACATAAAAGAACTAAATTTCTGCCTGGGGCGTCTAAAAACATGAGTAACGGTTTCATAAAACGCAATAGAGACAGTTGGGGTGTGCAGTTTATCGAACTCGAGCAAAAAAAAGTCAACATCTTTCAATTTATGGGAAGGAAGACGAATTCACAACAACAACAAACGGCGAGAAGTCTTAGAACGTTCAGAATCAAAAAGCAATTATAAGAACGAAACAGTCTGCGAACTTAAATTACGCTCGAAACGTCTGGGTTTGGGTTGTCGTTATCAATGCGTATTTTGGAGTAAAAATCTTAACAACTTTAATATTCTTCCAGTGTCTCTTTTAATTAAATTTCAACATCCAAATTAAGACGTAAGTTTCCAACGGAAACTGCCTTCCTCCCTAGACATACCTGAAATCTGCGAATATTTATTGAGTTACCAGAAATTTGTGAGTTTCCCAAGTTTTTGACAATGCCGGAATATCAAGCGCCGAACTGTTAATTTTTCGCGAAACCAATTACCACAAAAATTGATTAAAAATTCATTATTTATCAGCTTGGAGTAAAACATTCAAATCACAGACACGTTTCTTGCTCTTTAATTATTAAAGTAACTCGAAATTGGATATTTGCGGTCGCCTGTTTATTTTTCATGCTCTGAAAGTCAGTTTTCTTCATAGTTGCAATTTTATGTAAAGTGAGAACGAAAGGAAACTTTTATGAGTGAACACTGTCGTAAAATAGACGTTGTATTATGACAATGTGTATTGCAGTTTCGAAGATTTAATGAGAGAAAAACAGATTTGACTAGGAAAATATAACTGGCGGCTTACATTAATTTTAGGAAAATCCTTCTAAATTCTCGATAATTTCAATAGTTATTTAGTTGATTGAACGATTCTCCAGTAAATGTAGCCTGAGCCTGCGGCGCATAGTTTTCAGGATTGTCAAAAATACTAAAGCTTCAAAATTATATTGTCTTAAATGTAGTCGAGCTATGAAATTATATAAAAAAAAATTTTGGTTTGTCTTCAAAAAAAATCTAAAATCAATTTTTCTTGGACCAGATTTTTGAATTTCCGCACAATTTAAGAGCAACTCCGTAGTAGTAAAATACCCAATTTGCATAATTTTAAAGTTATGATTATTTAAATTATCGAGTTGAACAGACAGTTTTTTAGTCCAACTTAAAAAGGAAAAATCCAAAAATTTTTAGTTATTTTTAAAAATTTTTGTAATTGCGCAGTTTTAAGGAATGCAAAAATATTTAAACCTCAAAATTTTATGGTTTTACTATTAAGTTTAAAATAAATTAAAATAAAAATTTCTAAAATCGATCTTTGTTGGTCTAAAATTTAGAAATTTGGCATAATTTAAGAGCAACTCCGTAGTAGTAAAATACCCAAATTATGTACTCTTAGAGTTAGGTATGATTATTAAAATTATCGAGTTAGTTAGACAGTTGAGAATTTTTAATCCGATTTATAAAGGAAAAATTCTTTAGTTCTTGTGATTACGTACAGTTTTCAGAAATGTCAAAAATAGCAAAACCTCGAAATTTTATCGTCTTACCATTAAATCCGACGGAGATACGAAACATTATAAAAAATTTTGGAACTTTTTGGTTTGCTTTCAAAATACAATTTTTTAAAATTGTTTTTTGGTCTAAAAAGTTGGCACAATTTAAGGGAGACTTTGTAGTAGTAAAATTCACAAATTGCTTAATTTTAGAAATTAGATTTTTTAAATTATCGCGTTGATTAAATAGTAAGGAATTTTTAGTACTATTTAAACAGAAAAAAATTAAAAAATTACTTCGATATTTTTCAAAAATCTTGTAATTGCGCACAATTGTCAGGAATGCCAAAGATAGTAAAACTACAAAATTTCATCGTCTTACCATTAAATCGGACAAAGCTATGGAGCTTTCTAGAAAAATTTGGAAATTTTCAGTTCACCTCCAAAATAAAAAGTTCTAAAATCGATCTTTTTTGGTAAGAAAAATTAAAATTAGACAGAATTTAAGAACGACTCCGTAGTAGTAAATACCCAAACTGCATTATTTTAGTGTTATGATTATATAAATTAGCGAGTTGATCAGACAGTTATAAATTTTTAGTCCGATTTGAAAAGAAAAAACAAAAATTCTTTCGTTTATTTCCAAAAATTTTGTTATTGCGCAGTTTCTAGAAATGTCAAAAACAGCTATGGAACTTATAGAAAAATTTGCAAATTTTTGGTTCGCCTGAAAAATAAAAGATTCTAAAATCGATTTTTTTTTATCTAAAATTATAAAATTAGGGTTAATTTAAGAGTGACTTCGCAGTATGTAGTAAAATACCCAAGTTTGTTTAATTTTAGAGTCATAATTATTTAAATTATCGAGTTGATTAGACAAGTTGGGAATTTTTAGTCCGACTTAAGGAAAAACTCAAAAATTAGTATAATTTGGAGAAATGTCAAAAATAGCAAAGTCGTAAAATAGACGTTGTACTATGACACTGTGTTGCAGTTTCGAAGATTTTAATGAACAAAAAATAGTCTTGGCGAGGAAAATATAGCTGGCGGCTTTGATGAAAATTAATAACGACACAGTCAAATTCCAGTCATACTGCGGGGTCTGAAGTAAGAGAAATTTGCATTTAACACAAATGCCTCCAGCTGCAATTACTCAGGTTAATTCCAATTGTTTGAGAATGAAAAAGTCAAAAGTTTGTTCTTTTTAATTTCCCCAACACGTCAAAAAACGCCGGTTTAAATAATTTGAGAGTGTAAACATCGTCGTGTACTTAATGAATAATTACCCTCCTCTTATGCCAAACTTTCTCATTTCGATAAAACCTAATGGCCGCGACGAAAACCAGCAAGATCTGATCCCCCACGGGTCGCTACACCCCTTTTACTTTTCTTGATTACTTTAATTGAACATGCTAGTCATCTGGCTCGTTTATCATTACCTGTTTTTCCCGCTGAATTCCAAACATTAGGTTAGTGTTACGGTAATTACACGTCCAAACAGGATGCTACTTCACATTATGCATAAATCTGCTGCATTAATTGCTCAAACAAAATTTGATTTTCGTCACTAGTAAAAGTCGAATTCGGTTTCGGTCTATTAATTCTACGTTTATTTACCAGTGAACAGTTGGATTTAATTAAACGTTCTAAGGTCGGAGCAATAGCCGATACATTGGAACGACTAATTGAAAAACATCGCCCGTTTGTGTCCAGTGGTGGTCCAAATTGGAGATAAATGGATATCGATGGCAAAAACTGGAGCCGCGTGCATGAAATTACTGTATTTGATGCAAATCTGCAAGGTGCAATTATCCATACTTCGATTTATTTAAAAATGAAATTAGGTGAGCGGAACTAGAGCATGAAAGTGCTTCTTTTTCAATCAAGTCTTACGCAACAGTCCTGTAATGGAGACCAACAAGTTTCTGTTCTTTTGAGACAGCCTGTATAAATGTTTCAAGATTATTTTTGTGGGTTTCGAGATCTCGTTTTGCCTAAATACTAAAATCCTTCTTGTACTCTAAAAAACTGGTGATTTACCTTTGACGAGTATTTAGCAAAAACTCCCGCGCGCTCTCGTTGGAGCAGACAGGAAATTGTACAACCATTTTAGCCTGAGGACAACCCGTTTTTCATTTTTCTTGGCCGCGTTTGTACAGGAACGAATTCTTTTTGGTTTGTTTTAAATGTTCCACCGCAATTGAAAAAGAAACCCATAACTGTCAGTGTTGAAAATAACAATAAGAAAGTGAAATATCAAAACGTAAAATAGAAATCTGTCCGAAAGCAAGCATCAGGTGGTTTGTCCTTTTTTCCCGGCGAGCCACACAAAGTAAATCTTGAATGCGATGTAAAAACTCGTTATCCTCGTCATCAGTTCGATCCTCGGGCGCTCGTCCTGACGCTTCATTTTATTACCCCCATTATGTAATTCCGACAATGGAGTCCACAGACACGTGGAAACCGACACCGCGGAATGTAGCGAACTAGGTGGTGCCTAGCTGTATCGACCGAGTTTGTGCACCTGAGGCGACTTAATGGATCCGTCTTGTGAGGCCCCCGGCTATTTTCTCCCAAAACGCTGTTCATCCTAATTTCGTAAAAAGGCGTGTCTCGCGATAGTCCCATGAAAAATATCAATTTTTCATCTCGGGAAGCGATCGATAGAATTCGGGACGAGTGCAAGGACACTTCTTTGTAGTCCTGCGCTTAAAAATTCCATGTGTTGTCGTTTCAGCAGCATTTCCAGGACACTGACCTTCGACCAGACGTCTTTCTTGCGCTCCCCGCTTTCACACTCTGTACATATTTCACAGAGAGACGGGGTGAATTGCGACGTCAAATTTGTTTTAAGGGATAAAGTGGATTGGAATTATCAGAACTAATTGGAATAATAGACGACGCCTATGATGGTGGCGGCGCTGATTTTGATCGATTATGGCAAAGATAGATCAGGCAGAACGGTTTATAAATCCGTTTCATTCCTGTCTATTCACTCGAAAAGAACGATTTTTAATCGAAATCCTAATGAAACTTGAATAATGAACCGATGCATGGAATAATAGAATTTTAAAATAGACCACCAGTATTTCGATTTTAGCCCAGTTTATATGTACATTACAAGAAAAAGTAGGGAAATGAGAGAATAATAAAACCACCTGATGCTCATTTTACATCTAAGTGTTCCCGTTCTTTGTTTTCTCTTCAAGCTGTCTAAACAGCTTTTGAGTGGTTTTCAACTCTTCCGCGATGCTATTAGCTCTTAAAAAAGAAAACGCGATTTTATTCAGCATTTTCGCAACTACTAAATTTGCCAAATTGGTAATAAAAGTAACGCGCTTGACAAACAAGGCTTATTAACGAGAAATTGGGTAATGAATGGCGCATGCAGTAAATTTTCACTGCTGTCCTCTGCATATTAAACTATTTATGTATGCACTGAAATTTACTATCCTCTGTTCAAAATTAAAAACATTCTAAATTCTTTAATATTTCTCTCTCCGTAAAAGATTTATATATAAGTCGCGCCTCTAAAAAGACCAGAAAAAGCGATCACGATTGCAAAGAAGTTAAGGATATAACTTTATAAGTACCTCCCGACTTTGAGCTCAAGTAAAACTACGATTTACTATTGAATGCGAAATAAAATCGAAAAAACTCCAAGCGTTGCATGACATTTCTACGCCGCAAATAAATAATTTGTCATAGAACATGATAAATCCGAGCATTATTTGAAGCGACAGTTTATTTGGGGTTTTTGCACTGAAATTTCGCGATAAAATGGAGATAAATTCGTTCACAATTTAAAAAAAAAACACGAATTCCATAGTTTCTGCGCGGCAAGTTTTTTTTTCACTATGAGCTTGAGGAAATGTTATTATTATGCCGTCTGTTTTTTTTAATTATTTTAAAGTTCTCAGTTTTATGCATTCATATTTAACATTTTTGATGGTAACAAGAAATCGTAATTCTTTTGCCGAGTATTTTTGACCTTGTTTGTGATCTTAATGTAGACCTTTTAATGTTTCGCTCCCAAAAATAGTTATTTTACGGACTCATTTAAGTCCATAAAATGAGCTTTTTTGCACACAATTCGTGACAACTAAAAAAAAAGCATAGTGATTCGACTTTATTTGATATATTCGGTACATCAAAGTGAATATATTATTTATTAAGTTTGTAAGTAAGTCTAACTTCTAACACAATTTTTTTCGCGCTTTTGGTAATTTTTTCAGAATTCTGCATTTTATTCAAGAAAGTAAACTTTTTTGTGTTTATTTAAAACAATCTATTTTTGTCTATTTTTGAGAAATATTAATTAAATTAATTATTCATAGTAAGATGTTTAAGCTAAAATTGTTGTTTGTAAGACGGATCTAAAAAGTTTTTACGGACTCATCTGCTAAACAACAACGAATGGTTCGCAAAAACTGCATTTTAGGTAATACCTATACTTTAGAACTATAATAATTATTGCTCAGAAGTTATTTCGTTTTTATCGACAAAAAATGTGTTTTCATATTGTGACTGTAAAAATTGAATATCAATTTTTTATTTTATTGCCTAAAATTATTTTATTAGTAGTTAGTTATTTAATATTATCGTAAAATAATATGCTCCTTATAAATCTCCAATCATAGGATCACAAATCTTTTTTTAAACTGCATATTGAAATTCTATTCGATTCTAAAGAAAATGTAAAGAACCTAAAAGAAACAATGCACAATATAGAAGAAATCAAAAGAAAATAAAGATGAATTCTATGTACCTTTTTAATAAAAAGAAAATGAAGATAAAATCCTGCAAGTTCAAGGAAATTTAAACAGAATGTGAGGAAAAAAATTGGACCAAATCTAAAGAGAATGCAGAGGAACTAAAGACTAATTGAAATTAATTGAAATTGATCCTGAGCTTCAAACTGTGAGAAGAAATTGATTAATTTTCATAGAACAAACAAGAAATTCTACAACTAATTGGATAATTTTTTTGGATTCGTTCTTAGAATTCTTTGGAGAGATTCTTTCATTTCTTTTTTTGATTTTGTAGAAGTGTCCATTTAATATGCAAATTATGAAAAATAGCATACAAGTTCGATTTGCAAACCTTAAAACTCGTTTTTTTAATTCATGATTAAATTTAATTGAAGATTTCATAGACCTGTTCTGCAATATCAGGTCCAAAGAGCGTAAAGATCTCGTTAAGTCGTAGCTCCGATTTTCCTGGAAAATTACTATGTTTCTCTAGTTATCTAATTGTACTTAAATGTAAACCAGAAATTGTAAGCACACTGAACCTTTGCATGTACTCAAAGCAGACCTCGAGTCCGGAGCAGACTTTGATGAGTGAAGTGGCAAAATGTCACAAATAACATCTAAACAAACACTATAACAATTATTGACATTTGCAATTAGCAAGATGGGAAATATATGTACTCCAAATTAATATTATGCTTTCAATGGCACACTCATGTGGCTTTGTCAACAGTTCTTGGAAATCTTATTAAAGCAAATGCAGACAGACCAAGTTATGTTTTCTTACCAAACTCTCTCAAAAGAACACAACAGCACTGCAAAGCTTTTCCTTTTAGTACTCACGAACTGATAACTAGTTTATGAATCAACGAAAGTGCGAATGTAAGAGTAGAGCCCACCTGAAATTTCATCGAATTTCATCGACTGGAGATTTTTTTCTCTCCCGGAACTCCCGGAAGACTGAATCTTCATTAGACCATAAACCCCACGGGTCGTTAACTTAATCCCGTAAATATTAGTTTTGCAATAATTTTAAGTGAGCTTGGGGCTTTTTAACGCTCATAAAAACCCCCGGAAGCCTTGACACGCTTTATTCGAGTTGTGTGTAATTTAATTTTTATACATTCTTCTAATAAAAATCTCGCATATTGCATGATCTAAGCAATACGACAGGTTTTGTTTTGTAAAATCGTGATGTGACCCACATCCGTGACCTCGATTGGGTGACAGTAGTGTTAGGATGCGTTAAGAATTCGACTGTGTCGCTTTCTACACGAATTTTCCAAACACCGAAATATCGACTTACAGGTGAATTAATAATAATTTTAGTCGTGACGACCAGGTTCCGGTTTGATGGATGTGCAAAATGGTTTCATTCACGCTTTTTAAGTGGCACCTATAAAAGTAAAAAGATTCGAGGCACAATACCATCGTAAAACTTAATGGCGCTTTTTGCATAAAAATATTAGAGTCGGAGGAAAAAGACACGATTTGATATCCCAGTTTTCTCTTCATTAGATATGTAATACAATTGACAACTTACAAAAAGTCGATTTCTGGGTTACTGCGAAGAAGTAACAAATGACACTTCGTTGTAACAAATCCGCGATGATTTCGCCGCACCTGCCTTCGAAAATCTCTTGACATTTGTCGTGGTAATTCTGCCGTTACACAATTCCATTTCTTACGCAATTTGTTTTTCTTGATCTAATTTTTTTCTTATTAATAACTGAATAATTTAGCAACGTTCCAAACTAAACCTTATCACAGTGGTAACCTACTTTACAATTTCGTGAAACTTTATAGCCAAGGTTGTTGGAGACGTGTTTTCTCACAAATTAAATGAAAACTCGTCAAGGTGCGATTCTCATTGTGAAAGGTCAGAAATGATAGTTTTGCAACAAATGCGCTTTTTGTGAGGTTCTAGAGAAATTCGTTTCTAATGGGTCGATAGGTTGGTATTACTACAGACTTTAATAACGATTTTTAATGATATATTGTGCCTATCGCAATAAGAATGTTTAGAATTTAGGTGAAGTATGACTTTCGCTGTCTGAGATCATTAATTTTAAATACACGTATAATGAATATTTTAATTATAATAAATGTTTTGAAATTAATTAACTGTACTTCCAAAACCGCTTAAGCAATTCCGTCTCAAGTTTCCAATCCGAACATGTTCGCTTATCTGAAAATCGCAGATAAATAATTAGAGTCGTAAAAACTCGAACATAAAATTTTACTTTCTGCTTCGGAAGAAATGGCCTTCTTTGGGCGAGTAATTGATGGTCGTTGGAATTTGTGATTTTGTACTTGTAGTAGACGAGACATTAATTTAAATCTGCTATTTGTGGATAAAGATAAATTTCTGAAGCGCACTCCTGTCATTCGTATTCAATTCCGTTCGATTTGTTTACTGAATTTTTTAACCCGGAAATGTCTTTTATGAACCGGAAATTTCGTAAAAATATCCACTTTGAAAGAACTGTGAGCGGACTAAACCAAATCCGACAAATCCAAGAATACGTTTGGATGCACGGAAATTTAGCAAGAAGAAGGAAATTGGTTAATACACGCTCTAATCAAAGGTGGTTGAAGGGGGTTAAGGACCTTTCCGAATCCAAAACTTTAATCTGCTTCATTGCAGCCCGGGGAGAGTGAAATGTATCAAATGCGGGGACCTTCAAAGTTTTAATGAAATGTGACCTATTTCCAGGTCTCGTCTCTATTTATTTACAGCTTCAATCAGGTCTAACTGGGAAGTTAAAATACGGGAAGAGTTGGTAAAGTTATGAATTGGGCGCATTCGCTTTTTCAACACACCGGAAAGTTTGAAAGTGTAAAGAAGCTTTAAAAATTGTCTTTGAAAGAAGTTTTTTTCTCCGGATTAACGACAGGTAAAAATAATTCCACATTAGTCCGGGCGTTTCCACGAATTTTTCTGTCAGAAAACACTCGGATTAAAATCAATGCAGCAGCGCATTTGTTCTGGGATAAAATCGGTGCGCCTCAGGGGAGTCGTTAAGGTTGGCGGTCTTACAACCTATTTTTCTAATTGCGCGTCTTTCCACCAACTGCTAATGAAAGTTCACGTTTATTCATAAATCATCGCAATTACATGCGACCTTGTAAATTTTCACACTTTTTTCCATCGACGAAGAAATGACCTCCTTCGACGGCCTAGTGAACCAATAGCCAGTGGTCGAGTGTCATATCCTGCTAGGCAACCGGAAATTCACATTCCTAAACTGCACACGTCTTCTTTCCGCTCGGAACAGACGGGGTCGAAGACCCCGTTTTCATGTCAGAGGACAAATACAATTTTCAAGCTTTTGTTGGGGATATTTCGTCAAACAATAACATTTTCTTTGGCCGGGATGAATGTAGATATAACAATCGAATTACCCTCATCACTGCTACTTTGAAAATCTGAGAGCCAAAGAAAAATCGCGTCAGAGACATATCCGCTGGAAATGGTAATGTCTGGCAGTTTTTTCGCCACGTTTGCATTACAAAACAAACCCGCTAATTACCCCTGGAAAACAAACCTTGAAAGAGTTCACCGCTCCCCCAATCCAACCCCGTAATAAAAATCCCTTCCCGGTCTGGTAAAAGCATCGACTTTCTCCCGACGCGACGTTTTAATCGGGAAGATTTCCAAGGTCGATCGAGCGACAGGACTAGGGAAGCAATGCTTCTAAAACTCACCCCAACGTGTTGCCCGTCGACGAACACCTGTGGCACGAGGATATGTTCGCAACGCATGCGTTCCCTTATTTCGTTTTGATACTCGTTGCTCATGAAGACGTCGCGCTCTTCGAACTTGATGAGGAGGGTGCGGAGGATCTGCTTCACCTTCATGCAGGCTTGGTAGGTCTCGCGGAGGATGCCCATCGTCGTCGTGTAGACCACCACCTTGCCGGCGTCCTTCTCCTTGTAGTTCTGCAAGAAAAAATTCGCTTATATTCCCCAATTCTAATCAGACGGAGTAGCACGGCGAAAGGGTCGTAGAAAAAATAGTGTACGTAACTCGTCCGCACTCGTCCCAAGAGAAATTTCTAAGTTTTGTAACTTGGCACTTTTAGTTCTAAACTTAGTTTCTCGAATAGTACATCGCACCTTTGGCGTGAAATTGCGGTAAAAATGAAAACCGTTTTCCCTTTTTATCACCCTTGATCCTGCAAACAGCAGCTTGTCACCAATTTCCGGCTAAACCCCGGACTCGCAGCTTAAGCAACTCCGGGTAATTGTTCGAAATAAGCTTGGCGCTGCATTATTCTTGTCTCGGTCGAGCAATCGATGCAATTTCAGGATTCAGACGGAGCCAGGTGTAGGTAGGAACACATTCCACGTGTCGGCTTTTCAGATCAATGTAAAATTATGAATTTACAATTTAAATAGCCGAGGATATACAGCGTATTTAGTTTTCGAGCGTGGGAGATCTTGAGCAAATATTTGATGCAAACTACGCGGGATTGTGACAATGTGGCAAAAGTTGAAAGAAAAATTAAAAACGGAGAGGCCACTTTGGAAATGTAAACAATCTTCAACGGCCGGAGATAATTTAGAGTCAATATTTCCGGGTACCGGATAAAAGGATCATAACATTTTCTTAGGGTTCGGTGGTGGCGCCACCTTGTTGGAACTACGTTAATTGGGTCATTAGTGATCAGGAATTTATACCCATATTAGTACAATTAGGTACGGCGAAGATTAACGATCATTGGGCCAAGGACAGTTTTTTTTTCCATAATGAGAACGGTTGAGACCCTCTTCACTTCTTTGTCAATGTCCTGAGGACCTGTTGATATCCAAACTTGACTCCTTCCTCTTGCACTCATTAATTGAAGAGCTGTAGCGGAACACACCGCTATGCAATCTGTCCCGCTACAGTATCGAGTGTCTTACAAAACCGTAATTGATGGAATTTTAGACCGTAAAACAGTCACATAATTTTATATTCCTGCCATATCACACGGACTAGATACAGCAGGAAATGTAAGACCGAACTGTTTTAAGGTGTTGTGCAACCAACTTTCCCGGACATCCGGTGAAAGTCCTTTTAAGATTCGGGAAGATCCTCTAGTTCTTTGATATCAACAGATAAATTTGCAATCGAACATCTTACGTTTCTCCAGAAAATTTCTAAATCCTCTAAAGAACCTACTTACACGCGGGAAGATTGATCAATACAATACTCGAGCCCCACAATCCGCTTTTTATTAAATTTACAGACTTGGAGGAGAAATTCGCCGATTTATAAGCGGAGGAAATTTTTTATAAATACGAAATAAAATTAAAATGTAGGCAAAGGTCGATTATCCCGCGTTTTCCTCCGTTTGGTCGCGAAACAAAATGGATAGCAAACCGACTAATGGCTATTTTAGTTAAGAAGTGAGTTGGAAAGGCGGAAATGATGCATGGGAGTTTTAAGAATGGGGATAAAAGGTGGATTTGGGGTGCAATTCAATGCGGTTTACGAGGTAATTACGAATTGCGTTTTTAGCGAGCAAACTCTCCCAAGCATTCTTTCACAGTTAAACTGTCTGTCTGTTGAAAAACTTCGGAAACTTTTCCGACTGTCTTTCCTTCAGCGAGCGAAGCGAGCAAGTTTCCCGACTGTTGGACCAACTTGGCAATTTTTCAGCGACTTCCTGATCAAGCACATCGCACAATTTCCTCAATTTCTGAGCAGAGGGAAAACTCCCAACAGCTAGTTGGTTCGCGTCTGGCTTTAGAAAGCAGAATGATTTGTATAGGAGGAAATGAAGCGCGAGGACGTATGAGAATAGAAACAAAGAGCACACCTTTTGTGGTGTAATTTTACGAAAATGGTAAAACTAGAAAACGGGATGTCTGCTCATGGCACCTGAAAATAAAATAAAGCAGATCCTGAAAGCTCAGGGCATTTATTGCGCGTCATTCTATTCAATATTCATAAACTCTCATGATGGAACCTGTGGATTGTTTTGCTTATAGCTCGTGGTAGAGTGAGTTGACGCTCGCTTCGCTGGCAATAAGACCCTCAAAAGTACGTAATTGGAAAAATATAAAAATGATCGTCGGAGAATGAATTTATCTAGTTGCTAATCTTTCACAGATTGATGAAAAAAATTGAGCGACGCCGGCGCCATTTTCTCTAATTTTTTCCAACACACGAGCGGAATGGTAAAAAGTGGTTTAGGGATTTTTTTTCTTCATCCAAAGCTATTAAAACGAATGAAATTGGATAAGAAAAAACAAAGTTACGTACGAGGGAAAAAATATCAAATTTTCGGTTTGAATTTCACCCCCAAATGAGTAATTTTGAAGATATGAAACTGCCAAAACCATTTTTGTGCTAATATGATTAATACAGTCGAATATCCATAACTTGAAACCTGAAAGAAAACCACAATTGGTTCGAGTTTTTATAGAAGTACCTAGATAATCCATTATTAAATTAAATGTTTGTTCGCATTTTTTTTTTCATAAAATTGTTTTTTAAAGAAGAAGAAAGAAGTATTTTTCATTTGTAAATGTAAATCTTCAAAATGTACATCGTTTCAACTTGCAATTTTTATAATTTTATGAAATTTTTGTTAAAGATCTGATTTTGATCTGATTTTTTAGAATATTTTTCTTCTTGTACTTAGAAATTTGTTTTCTGGCTCAATTCTTCGAGTGGGATATCGTTGTCAGAATCACTTACCAAAACCAGATTTTCGAAATAAAATTTTGAATAGTTTTTTCGGTTAGATCGGAGCTCTCCATATGGCGTATAAGATTTTTACACAACCCAGAAGATCAATTTTGTGCATCTTGTTGCAAGTTTGATGGCTATCTAGCACTTTTGATAAAATTCTAGATTTATGGTGACATTTAAAGCTATTAATCAACTTCAGAAGATTCAGGAAACTACTACAATATTATCTTTTACAAACTAATTCTGAGAAATTTTTCGAGTTATAGAGATGAAATCATATGTAAAATTTAAGGAAAACGCAAGGGAATAAAATAAATTTCGAGAAAAAATCGAGTAATAGAGGTTCGAGTTGTGGAAGTTTGACTGTATTAGAGTAAAACTGATGGGGTCAATTTCGAAGGCTATTATTTCTTTTTCAAGTAAAAGTTACAGCTTCATAATTAAAACCGATTTTGGGGAAACTGAAAGTCCATCAATTTTTATCACAAATTACAAACATAAATATTACGACCAACTATAAAATCAAATTCCTGGTCTCCCCTCATCTAACTTCCCAATTTTACATTAGTTATAGACATTGTCACTAAAATGTTTGGTAATTTTATTAGCATCCATTAAATCGTAATATGGCCCAAATAAACAAAACAAAGTTAATGTAATGCAATCGCTGAAAATCAGGCCCAATATGGGGGCAAAATCCAAAACAAATATTTATTTCAACAGTAGTTTGTATGTTTGTCGATTTATGCTAACAGCAAAGCATCATGAAAATTCTGACGTTCTTTCTAGCTTTTTATTTTCCGTCGTTGTTATTCAGGCTGCATTAGAAAAATATTTTGTATCAGTGCCAGTGTAGTCCGTACAAAATGAAATGAATAAATCTCAATGTTTTCAATTACAGCACGGTCTGTCCTTGCACAAAATAATCTCTTTGTAATTGAACACAAATTACATATTACGCAAAATGCTAGCGTTCAAACGTGCATACATCGTGGATTACACAGGTAACATGCCCGTGAGGTAAACATCTAACTTTCAACATAAAAAGTTTCTTGTCAATTACACGTAATTGCTGCGATCTCCAAGTTGCATCGAATCCAACCCCTTTACCTCCCTTGAAATTTTCTATTTTTGCGAGTTTCATTAAAAATTTGTTCGTGCGATATTCCCGTTCCGATTAATGCGCTTCGCTTAACAAATTGCTCACAATCCGATCTCTGTTCTGACGCGTGTTTTTGTGAAATAACACATCGTTAAACACTCGTCATGTTTATTCGAATAATTGAACTTGAACGTGTTTAAAACAGCGGAAAATAGTGCGTTTTATCATAATTTACCCATCAAAGAGCTCCAATTTATTACAAATGCGGCGCTCACTTCACACACATTCGGTTAATTGAGTTACGGCGCGCTTCTTCCGCTAATTCAAAAAGTACAAGTCGGGCGCCGGAGCCGATACCCGCTTCTAACCGGAACTTACGGCACGTGTGTGTGTGGGATGGAGGTTACGCCCGGAATAGAAAGGGGTAAACAGTAATCTGAGGGATGCTATAGTTGGCTGGAATATTTTTCTATTCATTTTTTTTCCTGTTTGAAATGTTTGCTTTGGGCGTGCAACCTTGAACTTTCGAGTCGTGAGACTCTTGAGCAATCAATTGCAATAAATAATTACTGACTGGGATCTTCTCTAAATTATGTAGAATGGAGAATCGAAAAGAGCGCTAATTTGGAGATGCGGCTCTCAACGTTAATTTTACACTTTCGTTTAATTATTTGTGGGAATATTAAAAGACAATGAAATTTCTACTATTATGTCTCCGTTTTCCGGACCGTTTCTTCTAATTAGAATCCTGTCTTCTCTTTTATTCCGCCAATTTAAAAACAAAGAACCAATCATCACAATGGAAACATTTCATTTAATTGGATTTGGAGAACTTGTCATGATGTTCTGATGGGCTTACAACTTTCAACTTTATTTAGTTGATGCGAAAAAGAGTTAACGAGATGAAAATTTCCGACTGTCATTGTGATTATTTTTTGTGCCAGTAATAATGGAAAATAGAGTTAATTAAAGTACGCGATCTTTTCAATGTGGGAAACTCTTTTGATTGGCACGTTTTTACCTCACGCAGCCAATTAAGCAATACAGATATGACTCAAGTTGAGTCATTGAAACTGGGTTAGTTCGGATTAATGATCTTTACCATTAATCTCATGGAATTTGGTCGTTGATACTGCAAACAATAGAGATTTATGGTTCTGTCACCTTGAACAGAAAAATGCGGAAGTCTCCCTATCATAGAATTATCTTATCTTATTTTGTCATAGCTGATCCAGTTTTAGAAAGTCGGTGCGAATTTTTCCAACCTCCTGCTAACTTAATTAATTTTAATTTGTGCACTAAATAGATAATTACCCCGGCGCCACGACAAAAAAGCGTAATGAAATCTTTAGAAACGGGTCTTGTCGCCAAGCTTTATTTTTCAGCGACCTTGCAGCGAATTTCTGCCGACCTTGTGTGTTGAAATGCTCTGTTTTAAAAGATCGATTATGAAAATTCCGGGATTAATTTATAAATCCTTGTGTATTTTAGGATAAAGTCATAATTAAATTAAATGGGGTGTATTGATTAGGGTTTTGACTGCACGAAACATTTTTATTTGCGAAACAACGGATGTTTGAAACGGTTGACTTGTTGCATTCTACTCCACCCATCGTTTTTTCGGTGGATAAGAAGATAATGCAGCTATTGTTTTGTAACAGTGAATGTTAGAAATGCAGAATTGTTGAAGGGAAAAAGTAGTTAAGAATGGGATCACGCTAGGATGATAATGAAAGTTTCATGAAAAACAACGCGTATTCATTTGAACTGCAGCTTTAAAGACCATTAAAAAGGTTACGAGCCCGAGATCTTAAAATAAAAACGGCCGATGTTTGCGTGGGAGGTGAAAACATCAGTACAAAATACAAAAAGTTTGCTGAGGATTTTTGCGGTTTCTTGAAATTAAAGAGACGACAGTAGTAAAGAAACGCAACGAATTTAACATTCCAAAACTGGTTAGGTGTACACTAAAAGTTATGCATGGAAGTGGACAGTTAGTTTCAAAATATTTCATATATCAAAGATCAGCGCTCTGGTATTTAACTAATTATGAACGAAAACAGCCTAAGTGGAAAGTTAAAGTGGCCTTCTAACCTTTAACAGCTAATTTACTAAATGAAAACTGACGACAAAGTAGCAGTTATTTGGTTATTCGTGTTCTTTCTTCTTATCTCCCTTTTACTATTTTCTTACTTTTGTAGTCACTTTTTCTTTCTGTCGGCCATGAGGAACAGATTTTATTGATTCTGCAAATACAAATTACTACAGAGGAGTGTCCACATCTCCTTTCCATTCAAAGAAATTTTTACTGCTGTCTAACCAATGTTTATCTATGATGTAACAAAATTCCAAAGCATACGCAATGTATCAAAAATATACGCATATCTAGAGATCTCGTTATCTTTTAATTGACTCTCTAAAGTGGTCAGAAAGATCAATTTCCACTTTCACAAAGTGTCTAAAACTATCGTTTTTTTAACTTTACAGAATGAACGAAAAAATATCCGGAAAATATGTCGTAATGTGAAAAGTGCGTCCTAAAACCCCAATTTTAGGAGTCTTTTTTCTATTAATATCAAGTTTTAATTCAAGACAATAAAAAACAAAATGCAAGAAAAATTGAACCAGAATTTGCAAAGCAATGAGAAGTTAATCAAAATCTCAATAAAATTAGGGAAAGTTGGTCGAAATCATAAGGAAATCAGCAAAGAAATCAGGGGAAGTCACGTGGATGTCATTTTTTAGTACTATTAACCCCTGAGAGGATTTAAAGAGAAACTATGAAGCTATAGAGACCAGAAGTAAATCCAAGAGGAGTTTAACGAACGATTCAAATAAAATTTAGAGAAAATTTATGCACAACTTAGAAATAAAATCCGCAAAAAATCTACAAAATTTAAACAAAATTTGCAAAGCAAGAAGAATATAAAGAAGGGAAAGTTAGATGAAATCACATGAAAATCAGGGGAAGTTACATGGAATCACAAGGAAATTAGGGGAAGTTGGACGAAATTACAAGAAACTCAGGGGAAGTTGGTCGAAATCACTAGGAAATTAGCAAAGAAATCAGGGGAAGTTAGGTAGATATATGCCATTTTTTGAACTATTAACCCCTGAAAGGATTTAAAGAGAAACTAAACTAAACTAAACTACTTTAAAGAGACCAGAAATAAATTTAAGAGGATTTTAACGAATGATTTAAACGAAATTCAAAGAAAATTTATCCACGACTTGGAGAAAATCCAAGATAAATTCCGCGAAAAATCTACAAAATTTAAACAGAATTTGAGGAATATCTAGTGCATTCAAAAATAATCAAAAAACAGCCCAGAGGATCTAGAGAAATTAAAAGGAATCTCAAACACATCTAAAACGATCTAAAAGACTCTAAAGAAAATATCAGAAAAATATAACAAGTGTTACGCGCCTTTTTCCGGAAAGAAACTACACACGTAACTTTTAAACTCTGTATTGTTAAAAAACTAATTCCAAACGAACCTTGAAAATCCAATGAGAAACGAAACAGAATTCGGGTAAAACTGCATTTTGTAATTTAGAAAAATCAAGAGAATCTAGTAAATTTAAATAGCTCTAAAGTTTCTGAGAAAAATATAAAGAAAATCCCAACATAATTTAGAAAATCTTGCGAAAAGATGAATTTACAGTGAATAAAAATTCGAAGAAAAAAGTAAAAAAAATAAGCATCTAAAACAATTAAGTCTTACTCTTTAAAATAATTGATAATAATATGTAAAATCTAATCATTAAAAAAAATTGAAGAAAATTGAAAAAAGTAAAAGATCAGAATCACTCATTTATGAAGAGACCAAAAACAGTTTAAAGAAATAAAGAAAATCGAAGACTCTACGGAAAATTGTGCAGGATTTGAAGCGAATCCAAAAAGAGAATTCCGAGATTGTAGAGAAATGAGACAAATCTAAAGTAGGGATAAATAGAATCGATGAATAATCTGAAAAAAATATAAAACAATTTAATTTCAATCAGAGTCCAGAAAGCAATCTTAATTATTGTCTCAAGCGCCCGGAGCCTCAACCGCCTTTAATCCGCCTCTGAAAATTACAATGTTCTTATCAAAAATCCTGAACAGTTAGTCAACACATTGCCCGTATTAGACAATCACCCCATAATTAGAACCAGCCTGTTCCGGAACCGTAATTAATTGTGACACGTCGGTATTTAGTAAACACAATTTTTAGAGAAATGGTTCTTCCGCATTTACGAGCGCGACTTTTATGAAATACATTGCTGCACCACTTGCGTTGCGGAAATGACCTCAAAGACACCTGCATATTTTACAGAGCGTTTATTACAAATCGAGTAAAACCCAAACAAGATCAACAATAGAAATCCCGGAATTTTTGGTGTTTATAAAACGCGACTTGATCAAAACAATTTTCCCAGTTCGTTGTCCTCAAGCTCAGTCAAATCAGTACCGTGACATCAGTCACCTGCACTTCCATTCTCGGAAAATCTCGCTTAAAAAACCTCAAATTGTTGCGGTTTCTGGTTTCGCTCCGCCACTCGCCACACCTTTCACTTTCGCATTTTTCGGCTAGTATTGCTCGCTTTTAATTGATTTTGTTGGAAATTGTTTAAAATTTGCGCAATTTATGTCGAGCTTTGAATAGTTGATTGAAACAGCAAGAGCGAAATGTCAATCCGTTTCACGCTCACAATGTCATTATATTCTTGGCATTTCATATTATCTTACATCTGAAGTCTGTCTGCACAAGCAGGAAATTTCGAACAGCGCTCTATTGTTCCTCCTTCATAAATCATTTTTTCCACATCAATCAATTGGATGCATGAAAATCCGCCACGGAACAATTAACCAAGATAAATGCAGAGATGAAAATAGACTGCGGTTTCATCTTACCTTAAAATACGCCATGTCGGAGTAGAAAGCGACAGTTTGACGGACATGGTTTTTGTGGCCCCGAACGGTGCCTTTTTGGCTCAAAATTCGCGGAGACGACATCAAAGACACGCACACGGTTCATACAAGTACTTTTATCTCTTATCTCCAATTACACAGGTGACTCAAATCGTAATTACTCATTATCAGATTGTGATTTGTAGCGATTGTGCTTGAGAAAAACGATCGTAAAGTATTTCTCATAATCCGAATATTAATAGATAAAACTAAGTGAAATTTAAATTTCAAATCGCGCGCCTTCGAATTGAAGTCGTTAGGGCGCGAAATTTGAATTTTAAATTTTGCTCGCAGTCTATTTTATGCAATTCTTACAAAAACTTGATTCAACTTTTACAGTTCCACTAATCATAGATTGGAGATAGTTAGATACAAGGTAACATTTCAAAAATATTTTTGTGTCCGTTCACTGCCTTTCTAATTTCCCCTCGTAAACAAATAAACAAAATATGATAATCACCGAGAAAAAGTAAATTAGAATGAACGTGTTATTGCACTGTTATCAACGTGATTAGCTAATTTTATCACAGTTTGTTAAATAATTTTATTAAACCATGTGGGGGCGGTTTAATGAAAATCTGATGTGGTGAAAATTGATTTTCATTTAATTTGTTAAGTAGAGCGGCGGTTGTTCACTGCATTTAATATATTGTAGGTAAGATTGTTTTTGGCCTCATGAATTGTAAACGTCAAATTAACATTCAATTGACATCTTCGGAAACACTAGATTTACAAGCGCCCTGGACGTTTACACACGCCGTGCGGTAAAAATTGCCCAAATCGTCTGCTCTTCAGATGCGTTTATAAATTAAAATCACTTTACCATAATGAAGATTGATCACCAAAGTGGAATCTACCTAAATTATTATCTCAATTGAGACAATATTTCTATTTTTAAAGTAATATTAAAACGTTTTTTATACAGCGCCATCTTGTGTACTTTTTGTGCACCAACTACAAAATTGACAGAATTGACAGATGATGAAATTTTTAAATGTCAGATGTGACAGTTCTCATGAATTTTGAAAAACCCAATTATTTAAATTAAAGTTTTTCGGCCAAAAAGTTTAATACAACTCTTGTGCGTTAACCATTTTACAGCGCTCAATCATTAATTAATCGTCGTGCTTCAAACTGATTTCGCGCTGTAAAATGTAAGTTACCACACGCGACTATAAATAACTATTAATAACTGGCAAAGTGCGAAAATCTGATTCTACATATTCGGAAAATTTTGCTAGACCCTGACTTGATAAAACGAAACGGACTAACTCCGAAGTGTTATTAGAAGAATTAAATTAACACCGAATAGCAGGCCTCGTTTTGTTCGCAATTGTTGGTAGCCCTGTTATATATCAATTTCGACATCTGTTACGTGTTGACAATGACATATTAATTAAATTAACCTCAAACTGTCAGGAGAGACGATAACAGCAGTCCTACCAACAAAATCAGTATTCTAAGTCTCCTTTGACGCAGTTGTGTTTTACTAGGTTACCAACTTTTTTCATTGAAAACTTGTATGTGCACTTTTGAACGTAATCGTGATTATTACTTACGTTCGATTCGCATTTTTCCAATTACCTGTCAATTAAGATTTTTGCCCTGTCATATTATTATTAACAATAAATTAAAACGACATTTTTTCGAAAGGTAACTGAATCGACCTTCGGCCGCAATTAACAGTCATTTTCTGTGTCTTAAAGACTACGAAATCTGAGCATCCGCAGCTGTGCATCATTCAGATAAGAAAACAGAATGCGCACGTCTGCCAACTGTTACATAACAGAACTGCTAATGTAAAAAGCGCTAATTGTCCGATCCTTTCCTACTTTTCGTAAGGACGAATGTATCAAAAAATGAAGTTGGTGTCCTTACCTTCGCAATCGAGTTGATTTGTAAGAAAGTGGCAATTCCAGCTCTGACCCGGTTTTTGACCCCCCTCACCGTCCCTTTCGCGCTGCGTATGGTCGCGGCACTGTCTCCCAAAATGTCTTTATATCCCGCAAAAGTTTCATCCTCCTCAACGTCCTTTTTGGGCACTTTTTCTTCCTCGAAATGTTCGTTTAAATGGAACTTGTAAAACACGTCGGATTCAAACGACAAACTATTGGCACTCTGCTTCTCTTCTTCTTTGCGTTCTTCGTATGATTTGACCACCACGTTGTTCTTCCGTTGTCTGATGTCCTGGAGGAGCGTCTGTGGAAGGTTTGTTTGTTGCACCGGAGAGACCTTCCCACTGGTCAACGAGTCACAACTGATGTTGCTCTCGTTATCGTCACTATCCGTAAGACTGGAAGCTCTCTTATGCTGGATCAGCGTCACCGAAGTGTTCTTCTTCGGCACCGGCGGCGGCGTACTATCCAAATCACTGCAGGTACCCGAATCCAAGGTATCACTCGGCGAGATTTGCCCACTGGACATGACTGCACAATTGTAGAAAAAGTACGCCGTTGACCGGTCGGTGGGAGCCTCCCGGTTGGTGATCATCTCCGGCGAGTTCACACTGATACGAATACACGGCGCCACGTCGCATATCACGTTTTCATCAGGGTTGATGCGGATTTTCACGACATGACTTGGAGAATGGTCGGTACTGACTTGTTCAGGGAATGGCGTGAACACGTCGTCGTGTTGTACCGTTGTCGAGGAGGCTGGAGGGGACCGGCGAGTCTTCGGCGGTAGCGGCGGAGGTGCTATGCCGACTTGCTCCATTGTGGCCGAGAGGCTGCTGCAAATTTATAAACATTGAACGGCCTTTCTAAAGTAGGGGCGCCCTCGGACAGGGGCGGGTCGAGGCAGCCGCTGGGTCGCCCAAATCGGAACTTTTCTAGCTAAATTTCTGGTTTATGGATCCCCAGGTGTTTATAAATGTTTATGGCATCAAGGGTGGCTCTGGAATTCCCGACATGCACTATTTTATCGGTTTGTTTTTATAGTGAATACTTCAAACCACAACTACACGTCATTTTTCCTGCAGAGAAATACCGTTTTATAATTAAAATGAGGAAAATGAGGAGATAAGTTAAACACCTGTAATAGATGGACGTCAATTTTGATCAATAGATGGCTCCACAAATAACCGGCAAATGACTTTTGGAACAGTTTTTTGGATTTATGATTGCGGTTAACTACAAATGTCAGTTGAAAAAATCGGAACCCTCATTTGTATTGTGCGGCAATTTTTTTTTGACATTTCATAGCGCCCTTGCTGCTAAAAACATTTATAAACACCTTGTATAACAAATTATTCAAAGTTGATTTTAAAAACGCCCCTGGAAGACGTCAATTTGTAGCATTTGCCCATCAACCGCATGCATCGTTTCGCGCTCAAGTGGTCATGTTAAGTTATAATTACATTTCCAGTGCATTTTATTTCCATTAATCTAAAATATGTGATTCGTTTAATAGTTCACGCTATCAGCTTGCACGCTCTTTTCCTTTCGTATTTAATTACTTTAGAAAAGTATTATGTCACTCCGGCAACTTTCCTCCACTTGTTAAAACACACTTAAAGATTGGATAATAAATCCTTTATTGCACAAAACTGACATTTCAATTTAGTTATGAATTCCTGAAAATCAGCGACTTTACCGTAATCCGGTGATTTACAGATCTCCTTCAGTCAATACCGGTTCTAGATCAGTTAGCTGTTTACAGTTTGGTGTAATTAGTAATCTTGTCAGCGCTGTATAGATGACTCTGTTGTAATTCGATTCAGGAAATGTATGCAGAGGACACATTACACGACTGTATATCACTTAATGCACATCTGATTAGTCTATGGTTTATCCGCAAGATAATGGACTTAATGAACTGATGGTCGTTTTTTTAACAGTGAACGAACTGCTGGTGCAGGTTTCTACTACTCCACATTCACATGATAATAAGACTCATAATTAACAACATAAAATCTAAATAGCATTCATAGGAATTTACATCGACTGACAGCGAAATTTAATTTACATCCTTTTAGTAACATTTTGGGAAATTTTGAAGTCGCCAACTAATTAGTCGAATGTACGATATGCAGATTATTTGCATAAAAGCGTTTAGAACTCGTTTTAATTTGCAATATCAATTTAATATTAAGCGGTGACGGGTTTTCAGGTTTTACGACTGTTTTTGTCGGTTATTTATTAATGTAAAGTCATTAGAAGTACACACCTACAAATTTAAATATTTGAGTGTTTTCTAGAGGTATAAAACTCTTAAGTAAATACTTAGTTGTGGGAAAGTTACAATTTCTTAAGTACTGAGATACTAAGTGTGTGAAAAACGGAATTACATAAATTATAACCGCTACTTAAAGCAGATCACTGTAAAAACTTCAGCTCTACGTCTGATTTCATATTTTAATTATTGTACGGTTTAAATTGGTAGCTTCACAGAGGAAATAATTAAATTTCAAATAGCGTATTATACAACTTTTATATTATGACATGATATACATATAAATTGAAAGACATTATCCAACGTGGTCAAAGACATTATGTAACGATTATGTGGAATGTAGAGTATGAAATTTAAGGCACAAATGTACTTTTTATATAACTATGTTCTTTCCACAGTATGATCTAAATATTTGGAATAGTTGCTTAACTATTATGGAAATTATTGGAGCACTCAAAAATCATGACGAATTAAACTGTCTTCAGATCTGTTGGATCTAATTATTCTTCACTTTTTTTTCATTTGTTTCGGTTCTATGTTATATCGTTCTTTAAATTCTTCTCCTGTCTTATTTGTCTGTAGAAAACAGATCTCAAAATGATAATTTTAAAAATCTCAAAAGAATATCTGCATGTGAAAGTTTATTAAAAATGTTTGGATATTCACTTATTTTAATGAAAGGTTATCGACAAAAAGAAATTAGAAATTTTCAATTAATTTTAGTTCTTTATCAATGTTAAAAAGTGCACCATCTGTCTCTTGAGCTCATCTTTCGCTCCAGAATGCTGAATTAGCGTCCGAAAAGTTCCAATTCGTGCACCAAAGACCCCAAATGAAACGAAACGTGTTCGTGATACGATCGCACTTACCCAAGTAAAAGTCGTCCCTTTGTAATGTAAACCTGTGCACTGTCACGCCCTCATTAAACCCAAAATATCGAATCACCAAAATCGAGTTTCAGTCGCTCTCGTTTCAATTAGTACCATCCATGAACCCGATACGCTTGTACCAATTCGGTACCGGTTTGGAACATCTGCAAGACGCGTTTTTCTTAATCGCAAACACCCAAAACTAATCACTCGATATTTCGCACCAACACAGCACACGGTACGTCAATTAACGGCATCGAGTGGTACCGACTAACTGTACGACGGACACGGCGGTCACTCCAAGACTACGAGCTGTGCTACTTGTGCGATCGCAGGCTCCGCTCAGAAGGCGGCTTTCTCGATGACATTGGTACTCTCTCCGGGCTTTGAGTCATTTTCGCAACCCCGGAGGTACCACCCGAAATTCGCGTTGGAAAGCGGTGATGAGATGATGATTTATTTGAGAAGGACAGGAGAAAGTTGAGAAGCGATAATGCAATTTGGGAGGAGGGTGGAGAAGAATATTGATTTCGCATTATTCGCGGATTAGCGTAATAGTACCTTTGTTACGCAAGTGCAGGGAAAATGCACGATCGCTGCATAAACGGTGCACTTTACGGAATTGCGGGAAACTGAACTTTCTAGAAGATTGTGTTGTGATCTGGATATTTAATGGATGTAAATCGTACGGAATTAAACTCCGGTACTACTAATCTTTGATTGATCATAAGCAAAGACTTCTGAGAAAAATGTGTTGTGACAGGTCAGGTGATGTTAATGGCATTTTTATTATTTCTTCACGTCATGCTCTAATGGTCTGTGGTGTGTCAAATGGATATAATTTAAAAAGCAATTATCATAATATTGTAGATAAAAAATCTGTTCATTTTGGATCTGCCAAGAAGATGGAGATTTGAGGTCTCGTTTCCAAACATGTTGCGTGAAATTATAAATCTCCCAACTCGGAATGATACCAAAATAATTTCTCAGGTGTTGAAGGAATAAAATACTCAACCAACTTTATATTAGGTACATCATAAGAAAAATAATAAAATCGCAGCTGCAGGTGGGCTCGGTAGCGGTTATGTGAAAGTCATTTTAAAAGTTAAAATGAAATAGTAAAAATATTTCACTGAAACGTTCATCGGGAGTGTAATTACTGCAAACTGATTAGTTCGAAATTTTACAAAATTAACTTTGTTGGTCTGTTCATTAGAATCTCACTTTTTAGGTAAAATACTAATCAGAAGGAAAGGTGAAATAGAAAAAAGTCAATTTCACCTTTAAGTGGCAATTAGGTAGTGAAATTTTAGCACGTTTATAATAAACTGCGTGTGTTCGTACGCACTCGCTTTTTTTAGAGATAATGAGTTAGTACCCAGCTGACCTGAGTCCAATAAAAGGAAAACAACGTAATTATTATATTTATGATCAAGCCGAGAGATTGATATTCAAGTTGATCGAAAGGGACGTTTTGTATCAGAAAATCTTTCCCGTTTTGCATGGCAATAATAGAAAATTACGTGCGTTTAGAATCATTTCTAAAATACAATAATATACAGGGTGTAGCTTTAAATGTAATGAATAAAAAATAAACAAAAGGTTTGCACTCTATTTGATTCACAATTTTATACTGTTTCATTTGCAGTTGTGGTCAAAACTTATTTTAGCTAATTTTCAAATTTTTTGAAATCTAGAAGAATTTTGGAAAAATCGTAAGTAATTACTCGCCGATTCGTTGGCAATTAGAGCGATAGAATGGGCATAAAACTCAAATTTCTCTTTTGCTCTTCTACCGTAATAACAAAGGTTCCAATCATCTTTCCCTAATGGTACTAATGTACCGTGATAAAATAAACAAACAGAAAGTTGAAATTATAACTGAAGAAGGTACAATTCCATGTCACTTTCGTTCTGGTCGCCAAAACAAATCACCATAAATCTTCTCCTGTCTTAAATTTTTCATATTTTTAGTACCGCCCCACGTTGTATTGTTCGTGTTTCTTTTGTCTAAATCGCGACTTATCCTACTTTTTCCAAAATATATCATTTTGCAGAAGCTTGAAACGTGATTAGCATCTAAAAATACCGCAAACTGCTATTACGACGCTTTCACTAATTTTTTCCTCAAACTGCATTTCTTTTATGTTCATTGTCATTTCGAGTGTCCGCTTCGACGACTTTGTCCGTTTTTTACTCCTTCTGGAGTTGAAATCGAAGTCATATTTTCTAATCCACGTGACCGAGCTGACACGTTCGCGCAATTCACGTGTCTGGTAATATGTTACTGTTATTAAGTTTTTTTCTGCTTTAATGAAATATTTATCGGAATGAATTATTCAAAGCGCATTTCAATGAGATGCCGTAATGCGATGCAAAAATGCCATGCTAAAGTACTGTTAATTTAAATGTGGGCCAGAAAAATTGTGCAAAATAGAAACCGGAAAAATGCAAGTTTCTAAAAGTTTTGATGCTGTGAATTGAAAAAGAGAACGCTTTTGACCTCTTAAATTGCCAAAATTACTAATTTTCATTAAAAAATGGAATTTTTAGTTCTTGGCAAAATAAAAAATTCTAAAAACTGTCTCTTCTGGCCTACAATTTTCTAATTTGGTGGAGGTGATAAAGGTGTCCAAACTAGTAAAATTCCCAAATTTTATTGTCACAGCGTGAAAATTACAATAATTACAAATTTTTATTAAAAAAAATGAAATTTTTAGTGCATTGGCAAAAGAAAAATTTCTAACAATTGTCTTCTCTGGTCTACAATTTTCTAATTTGGTGAAGGTGATAAACGTGTCCAAACCAGTAAAATCTCCAAATTTTATTGTCACAGCTTAAAAATTACAAAAATTACAAATTTTTATTAAAAAAAAATGGGAATTTTTATTGCATCTGCAAAATAAAAATTTCTAAAAACTGTCTCCTTTGGTCTACAATTTTCTAAATTGGTGGAGTTGATAAACGTGTTCAAACTAGTAAAATTCCCAAATTTCATTGTCATAGCATAAAAATTAGAAAATTACAAATTTTTATTAAACAAAAAATGGGAATTTTTAGTGCATTTGCAAGAGAAAAATTTCTAAAAATTGTCTTCTCTTGTCTAGAATTTTTTAATTTGGTGGAGGTGATAAACGTGTCCAAACTAGTAAAATCCCCAAATTCATTGTCACAACGAGAAAATTTCAAACATTTCAAATTATTATTTAAAAAAATGGGAATTTTTAGTGCATTTGCAAAATAAAAATTTCTAAAAACTGTCTTCTTTGGTCTACAATATTCTAATTTGGTGGAGGTGATAAACATGTCCAAACTAGCAAAATCCCCAAATTTCATTATCACAGCGTGAAAATTGCAAATTTTATTTAAAAAATGGGGCTTTTTAGAGCATTTGCAAAATAAAAATTTCTAAAAACTGTGGTCTCTGGTCTACAATTTTCTAAGTTGGTGGAGCTAATTAACGTATTTAAACTAGGAAAATCTCAAAAGACCATTGCCACTGCGTAAAAATTACTAGAATTATCAATTTTTATTAAAAACTAGAGTTTGAACAGTATTTTTAAAATTGGAACTGAATGCAACTGCATGGAAATTTTCTGCAGAGCATTTAAATTGAAAGCGAAAACATTGCTATCAATTCTGTCACTTTCAAACAATTTGCACTGAATTTTTTGATATGATCATCACTTTCACATGATTGAGAGGTCGTTCGTCCGTGAAACCTTTTCTTCAGTAATAGCAAAAAGCAAAAATCGCTCAAACAACCAAAAAAAAGTAGAATTAAGTAACGTAGCTTGTTTTCATTTTGAAAGTTATAATAATTCACTTCTCGTTGACTTTCCGCGCTATCTTCAGGGCCACACGTTGCAATTTACCCATTGGGACCCATCTCATCTGATCTCATCTTCTGTTAAGGTCAACCGCGATGAACTATCTTTATTTCTTGCGACATGAAATGGAACCAAATGAAAATCACCTAATTGTTACCAACCCGAAGAACAAAAGCCTTCCGGAGCATCTCTTTGAGATCACGTGTCAATAATAACGGTCACATTCGCGACAAGTGCTGGAATGAGCCGGTTCACCTTGCCATCAAGGTGGCTGGGCGCCCACGGCGACTTTGATGCAGGTGAACGAAACGAAGAATTTCGGGCGGTGTGGGCGCAGCGAGCTGAGTGAAATTCGACGTTGAGAAAGCGGCGATTATGCAATAGGTCGTTGGTTTTTCACTTGGAAATGTTGATTTTCCGTTGAAAGAAAACAAGGTCGCGGAAAATTATATCGTTTACTTTATCTCTTTCATACAACAATAACAGACGATAAAATACTAACTCTGACATGGATTTTCTATTATGCGTGCTGACACAACCGCATGTTTTGATTAAATTGTGTTTAATAGATATTTATAAGTAGATAGTTGTACTCTATAATTACACATAAGAATGCTATGGCATAACTGAAACAATACGGTCGGATAGGTTGTCACGACAAACATGGAATGTTACTTACCGTGCAGAACTCGTCTCTCAAAAGAAAAATGGTTTAGTAGGTACATATAAGCACGTGTGTGCAAACTAATTTAATTATGCATTTCAAACCTGCGGTTACTCGCTGAATTAATTATTATGCTTCTAACTAAATAAGTACCATTAAAAAACGGTTCGCACTACTTAAAAATTTTCCCTCTAATTAATTAAAGCGCATTAGTAACAGTACCCTGTGGGGTTTATAGACCTATTATTGTACACACTTCCTGAAGACTGTAAATGTAACTGTAAGAAGTTCGTTAAGGACCAAATATAAAAATATTTTTCGTGAGAGCAGTAAAATCTAATGGCGCTATTCACGATTGTGCTGTCCGACAGCAAATGGCTCTTACTTGTTATAAATTTAACGCAAGTCTACACAAATGAAAACTGTTTCTTCTTGTGTGGGTGAAATCGAATAAAGATTTATTGATTTTGGGAGAGATTTCTTCTGATGGTCAACAGAGTTTGTGTATTGGAAAACTTGATAATCAACGACACGAGTTTAGAATTTTCTATCAACAACGAATATTTGTCATTTCGTCATTTCGTTCAACGAGGATTTTAAAGAAAGGATGTAGAAAAATGTATGTGTAGAAAAAGAATCTGGAAAATCTGAGACAAGAAAACTCATTTTACATTTTTTTTAATAGGACCAAAAATTGCAATTAAAATTTGTAACTTTGACAGTTTTTAGGGTACAGCTACTAAATTTAGGGAAATTACTATTTTTTTATAGTTTACTAACTGTGCTAAATTGTACAAATTTAGAGCAAACAGAACCCATTTTAGAAATTGTTATTTTGAAATCAAACCACAAATTTGACTATTTTTTTAATTAAAATTTGTTACCTTTGGAGTTTTCATGCTATACTTACAAAATTTCAGGAAATTACAACTTTTTTATAGAATACTAACTCTGCTAAATTGTAAAATTTTAGAGCAAAAGGAAGCAATTTTAGAAATTTTTATTTTAAAATTGATCTAAAAATTGTATAATTTTTACATTAAAATTTGTAACTTTGCCAGTTTTTACGTTACAACTATTAAATTTAGGGAAATTACTCCTTTTTTTATAGTTAATTAACTGTGCAAAGTTGTAAAATTCTAAAGCAAAGAGAGCTCGTTTTAAAATTTTGTATTTTGAATTCAGGCTATAAATTTTATTTTTTTTAAATTAAAATTTGTAACTTTGGCAGTTTTTACGCTACAGCTATAAGATCTATAGAAATTACTACTTTTTCTTAGTTTATTATTTGTGCTAAATTTAAAAATTCTAAAACCAAAGCAACCCATTTTAAAAAATGTTATTTTAAAGTAGAACCAAAAATTTTATTATTTTTTCAATTAAAATTTGTAACTTTGGTAGTTTTCACAATACAACTCTAACATTTTGGAAAATTACTATTTATTTATAGTTTATAAAGTATGCTAAGTTGTAAAATTGTAGAGCCACAGGAACTCATTTTTGAAATTTTTATTTTGAAATCGACAAACAATAATACATTATGCAACTTTAAACAGAACCGAGATTTGTATGAAAAATTCTAAAATAATGTAGATACTGATACTCGAGCGAATTTTTAATCTAAAACAAACTCGAAACTTTAAAGATAATATAAATAAACGAGATATTTGCTCCTTGGGCAATGTATCAGTCTTAAAAAACCACTGGGAAATTAGGAGAATCAATAGGAAATCATTATCATCATCAAGAAGAACCTGGAAAATATGTATAAATAAATTATAAAAGTTATATTTAAAAATCCAAGGAAAATCGATAGTTAATTTGAGGAAAATTTAAAACCAAGGAAGCAATATTATCATTATTAGTACCTATTTTCAAGAGTTCCAAAATTTTCTCATGCCTCCAGGACCTCAACCAATCTTAATCCGCTTCTACCTACAGAAAGAACATGAAAAGGAATCCAGAAGCAGGGTTACCAACGTAACAAAGTGTTATTAAATTAAGTAAATAAATTTAATTTTCTGACAAAAATGCGAGAAACCCATTAGACACATAAATGAATAGAAAGTTAAAAATCAAAACAATGTGGGCCCGCATATTAGTAGAAATTTGCGAGAGTAGGTACATGTAGGAGTGAGAATAGAAATACATATTCCTACGTTCAGTTTTAACAGCCAATAGGTAAATGATTGTGGTCCAGAGATTCGGTCGAAACAATTTAATATTTTCGGTCAAATAAACAGCCAGCGCGCTTTTAAATTCGCAGAACAACTTTCATGCAAATCGGTTGCACAAACATGTTTTATAGTGCAAAAAGTAGTTAATTGCTCGTGTAACTACCATTATAATTTCTGTCGTACAATTACTCCATTTTTCGTATAATTCACCAACTTGTGGCCCACTTATCCACGTTGTCATCTCTGTTCATAAATAATAGAGTCTCTAGGGAACTTCCGAGGCGGTTTCACACGACCAATTACAAAAGTATACAATTAAGATGAAGAGAGGCGAGTGTATCTCACGAAAATGAAGAAAGCATGTGCGGAACCATACAACTGTGTGTTTATCTAATTACCATACTGACCTGGTTAGGAGACGTATTGTTACGAAGGTTCTTCAATGAGTTTACTCAAGTTTGGCTCGTGACAAAAACGAGACGTTCTTGGGCTCGAATTTACCCTTCATACTTACCGGAGCGCGCGATGTCCTCCTTGCGAGGAATCTAGAATGGGAAGGAAATTGATACCTTTCGCTAAAATTGCCATTACGTTTGGTGGAAATACAGAATACATTCCACGTTCATGAGGTAACATTAAAAATAATTTATCCGCCATTAATTAGCAAAATAAAAAAGATCAAATATGTAAATGCCACCTAATAATATACGTTTGACTATACTTTATCTTTTTTAGTTATAAGAATTATAACATATGCAAATGATTTGAGTGTGCTCAAATTCATTAAAAACGAATAATTATATTCTTGGTTGCATGTGTCGATACACATAATATCGCGTGTTTGCACTTTTTGCCTTCTCATTTATTTTTAGTCGGTGTAAGTTTTACTTTCATATTTTCATACAATTTAAAGAGCTCGTATGCGAATTATGTTGAGGTTTCGATTTTTTATTTGAAATAAATACAGTGCTGGCTACAAAGTCTTCGGGCAACGCATAATAATATGTGATTTTAGGGAAATTATGGGAAGAACTCGAGCTATTGTGGCTGGCACTCATCTAAAATCGACGTTCGAAGTTTGCGATCATGAAATATCTTGCTAAATTGACATATTTTGTTTATTTCTTTAAATAAATCATTCGGATTCTTAGCCACAAAAAGACCAAAAAACGATGGTGAAAACTGCATCTTTCTGTCTGTCGTAGCATCGGAGATATGGAACTTTGAAAATTTCGGAAAAAATCCACAGAAATAAATTTACATTCTAATTTGAGCTCTTAAATTTTTAAATTCAGAATACGTAATTTTCTGCATTTATTTTTTGGATTCTTTAGGTTTTTCTTTAGTTTTCTTCGATTCTTTCCATTCTTTCAGATTCTTATAAATTCTTATTTATTAATTATTTCAACCTTCAAATTTTGCATTTTTTCTTTACATTTTTAATTTTTTTAATAGTAACTTTTTGATTTTTTTCTATTCTTTTAACAACTTTTTGGATTTTTGCGTGTTCTTTGTATTTTTAACTTTTTCGATTTTTAATTGCTTAGAATTCTTTTGATTTTTTTTGAATTACCTACTTTGTTAATATTTTTTTGCGTCTTTACTTTTTTTTATTCTCTTATGTAATCCAACAGTTGGATTCTTCTAATCATTTAAAATCTTACAGACCTTAAGCATTATAGAATAACAGATGTTTAAATTTTTGAGAACTTTCTGATTCTGTTTTTTTAATCATTTCATTTAGTTTTTTTTTTATTTTTTTTATTCTTTTGACTACTTGCTTGGATTTTTGTGTGTTCTTTGTGTTCTTTCAACTCTTGAACTTTTTTGGATTACTTTGTTTCTATGATATCCTTTTGCGTCTTTAATTTTTTTTTTATTCTTTCATATAATACAGCAGTTGGATTTTTCTCATCATTTTAAATCTTACAGGCTTTAAGCATCATAGAATTTTCTAATTTTGTTTGAATTTCAACAAATTTTTAAATTTTTGAGAACTTTTGGACTCTTGCTTTTTTAATCATTTAATTTAGCTTCTTTGATTTTTCCTATTCTTTCGACCAAACTTTTTTGGATTTCTGCGTGTTCTTTGTATTCTTTCAAGTTTTCAGATTTTTTTGATTTTTGACTTTTTTTGTGTTTCATTTGCTTAGAATTCTTTTGAACTTTTTTGGATTACTTTGTTTCTATGTTATTCTTTTGCTTCTTTACATTTTTTTTCATCCTTCCTTGTAATCCAACAGTTAGATTTGTCTAATCATTTTAAATTTTACAGACTTTAAACATCATCGAATTTTCTAATATTGTTTGAATTTCAACAGATTTTTACATTTTTAACTTCTAGACTTTGAATTAATTTAATTTCATTATCTCGTCAGCGTTTTTTTCAGTTTTTGAATTTTTTTCTTCATTTGTTCCATTTTTAAGACACTTCAATTCTTTAGATTGGTTCTAATTCCATTTTAATTTCTTTAAATGATTTCTAGAATCTTAAAAATATTAAATGCTCCAAACCAGAAAACGCCGCAATATTTTTGGAATTGCGAGTAATTCCTGCGTCACTCGTTAATCCGGCAAGAAACCTTCCAACTTCCAAATCTAATAACAACCCCTCGCAACAAAGCCCACTTCTCTCCAACTCCCTCATTTAATTCTGTCAAACTTGTGTCACATCCATGGACTACCTCGTCAAATGCTACCTCGACCAATTCAACTCCAGCCCCCGCAACTCTCTCCACGACCGCCAAAACCGCCGCATGATGGTCACCTACATAAGCACCCTCATTGAAGCCTGCATTCAAGGTAAAACGTAGAATCTCGCACAGCCACCAATTGCATAATTGTAGGTATGAATTACGCCCAAGAAACTGCAGTACATGATGCAATCATTGCAATAATACGTTACCACGAAGATAACCGCGCCAAGAATGGTTCCGTATGCATGATGGGTCGATTCCACAATATCCTGTACGTGGCAGTGAAGGTGTGCTACGATTGGCAATTGAAAGACACAGGAACTGTTGTGACGCTCCTGGAAAACATTTATGTCTGCGAAGGAACGTTTGAAAGAATCTTCGTTGGGGCTATTTTCGGAAACAGAGCGCCTTATTACATCGCGGGGTGGAAAAGCGATTTTGATAGCCAAGAAGAGAATGTTAGAGCAATGGTCTACTTCATCGACCACGCAACAAATGGAGGGTTGGAGTTTGAAACTAAAACGGACCAAACTGTGAGATTCATCGACGTTCCGATGGAGAGTTGCGGGGGAGATTCTCCAACCCCTGCGAAAATCGCTCTTCAATTGGGGGTGCCCGATAAACTTCATATTCTTTTACGATACGGCGCTTCGGTTGATGACCATCAGATCGAGTACCTCCTCAAGAGATTAATGGAGTTTTGTCACGTTTACCCGTACAACATTGTTGCTTGTCTTCAGATAGTTCTGCGGGTGATTTCAACGATCCATTGCGAGAGGAGCGTTCTTATTGAAAATTATTCCGATTTGATAGATGATGCTATCATTCCTGTTACGCGATGCGGATTTCAAGTCCCGGAACTTAAACATTTATCCCGGTGCTGCATCAGGAGACGGTTATGGGAGAACTACCAGTTGCCCAACGGGATACTTGCGCTGTCGCTTCCAAACTCCCTCAAGAAGTATTTGGATATAATGCAAGATTAAAAAATTGTTGAGCTTGTTACTTATTGGAAATAAATGAGAATACTAAAGTGACCGGTTGAGCACCGAAAAGAACAGATCCTGTGGCAATAATCCGGGCGTGGGTGAAGCAACGTTCCGGTAAACCACTTACTGTCACCAACCGTTTCCGGCTAGATGTAGAATTGTGATAAGAAAATGGTGAGAGCACGTCGGATTTCGTGACACTTTCGGCAAAGATTGTGTAAGCGATTATGTTAGAATGTGCTAACTCGTTGATTTTATCACCTGCAAGGTTTACATTCAGCTAATTAATTTCTTCTGTTATGATTGAACAAAAGGCACGTGTCTTAATTTGAGAAATTTCGTTACGAAGTACTCCATTTTTCTTGGAGAATTTACTGGAATTTATTACCAACGCCTCTGTTTACTCTTTCAAGAAAAACAAACATTATAAAAATCCACCTCCGTGATTTGTGTCGAAAGATAATGAGAATGAAACACGATCAGGCTGATAAACCGATTTATTTCATTTTATGAGACATAAAATAGAACACATTTGCTCATCTGGCGCGTTTCGGTAATTTCCACGATCAACCAGATATTTAAAACCAGTCGAATAAATTCTTCGTTTTGAAATGTTATGTAAAACGGATTCTTAATATTCCAGATGGTACGGTAAATGAGGCATGTTACACAATGTCGTAACTGCATAACGCCATTAGGGAAGTTAAATCGAATATGAATTTCACTTTGATTTTAATCTCTCGACAGGTCGTAAACCAACTAAGAGCGATTTTATGTTGAGGATGTTTCAAGAAATCATTTTCTCTTGTTTGCCGATCTTTATGATCGGTGAACGTTAATTTATTGGCGGGATGAGTGCCTCTAAAAGCTGCGGGGGCGGCTGATATTACTCGTATATTAACAGTTTTTTTTTAATAAGAAAATTTCCCAAACTTCGTTCTAAAACCGTTTGATTCAAACTCGTTTCGTGTTAAAATTCCTCCAGCACCAGTGCGCCGTCAAGAAGAAGAATGTCGCTAATGTTGTGGTCCCTCTTGCGGATCTTTGTAAACAAATAAAACGAAGAAGTGGGACTGTACCTTTTAAGGTCGTCTAGATTCACCTCGCTGGGGTGTCGTTGGAAGAAGAATAGTTTCGAAGGTTAGATCTGAGAGGAGCCGGACCTGGAAATGTGCATGAAATTCGCATTAAAACGGTTTCAAATTAACAATAGGCAATTAAAAGGTTCACGAAAGTTGAGATTCAAAGTAATTAAAAAAAATAATGAAGAGTTCGTGTAGGTAAATTGGTTCGCAGTTTTTTTTTTATTTATTTTATCTAGAAGCGCTGTTTCTGTTGCGAATGCAACATATTAACAATTTACTGAGTTTCTCTACAAGAAGGTCAGCGTATAATTAGAAATAAATTTATGATAACATAATGCATATTCATAATAAATCTTTGTAAAATGATGCGTGGGAACTCTTCGCTTTAACGAAAATTTCACCAATTTATCTCTTTTTAATACCATAAAACCACTCCGACCTTTTTCCCGTCTATTGACTTTGAGCAGATGGAAGGAAATCACCGTGTCCACGACAGTCTGGCACTTTTGCCACTGTTGAACCTGTTTGGATGATCTTCAAACCCATTGTTGGACGTGCAGGACGTGGCTGCGCTCACCTTGGGCTCTGAAAAATCTCCGAGGATGTAATTAAATCGGCGTGAAAATGTTTTGTAAACATATCCGTGGAATATTTTTATAAAAGTAACTACTACATGCTTCAAGAAAGTGCAGATTGCGGAATTTTTAGAATTATGACACTCGGGCCATTTATGACAGATTAAAAAAGCTCTCAGAAGCTGTACTAGAAGTTTACGCAAGTTGCAGCTACGTGACGTTGAATACTATAGCGATATCAACCAGAAAAATTAACTATCAAGTCATAACTAAAAATGATTTAGAAGAACCCGACAGATGAAAGTGTAAAGTGATGTACTGTATCTTATCTAGTTTCAAATTTTTATGACCGCAAGGTATAAATCTGGTTTTATGTCTGTTTTCTTAGTCGACTTTTTTCGCTCCTGCAACAAAGTAAGACGTTCGATTACCAATTGCATGTTAAATAGAATGTCGAACAGAGCAATTTTTTCCTGTGCTTTTCCAATTACAGCCATCTGCTGTCGACGAGCGCTTTTCTTTTGGATCATAAAACACCGACCGCAGCTCCAATTTCAATCATGCTAATACGATTCAATCTTCGAAGATATCATTAAAACGGTGTCGATTTGTTTTAATAGAAAGCTCAGTGTTTCACGCATAATACAGATTTTCCGCTAATTACAATTTTTGCCCGCATGAAATGTTGCGAAAACTAGGAAGTCACACCAGAAGACAAAGTGGATTTCGACATCTGCACCAGAGGTGACGAGCTAAAGAGTAAATAGTGCGTTAAATGTGCGGAAGCGGGTTTTTCTTACTATTTGGGGATCTGAATCGTAAAGTTTTCTAGTCCGGGCCTGTCGGAATTGTTATGTATGAGGGCGCCATCTTCTGAGCAGTGCAACGAAAGGGCGAAGGTCTTCCTGTTATTTAAGAACCCAAAGAACATTTTTCTATTTTTAAATTTTCTAAAATTCTTTATTTGCAAACTTGTTGCCTCTTTGCCAGCTTTGTTACCACTGAAAATCCCCTGATAAATATCATCGATTTTCCCCCAAGCGCCTGCGTTGCTGAAACCGCAAACTGCAAAAATTTGAACGAATTGAAAGAAAACAAGATCGATTAAAACTAAATCGTTTATTTATCTCTTTGGTACAACAACAGTCGATAAAATACTAACTGACATGGATTTCTATTATGCGTGCTGACACAACCGCACGTTCAATAATAATTAAATTGTGTTTATAAGATTTAATATCATTACTTCAATGGGTGGCCACGTTAAAAATACAATGATACGTCTCTGGAAAAAAATCGTACAATCCAGTACTAAAACCAGCGGCTCATTTGTATTCAAGCCTGACCTGGTTAGCCGCCTCTTCACTGTGTTTCCTCAGGTTTGGCTCGCGACAAAAACCAGACGTTCATAGGCTCAGATTTTCCCTTCATGGTCACCGGGCCGCGGTACTCGAAGTGGAACTGCTCGTCGTAGTTGTCTTCTTTGCAAAGGAATCTAGAACAGGAAATTCCTAGCTTTCGCTCGAATTTTTTGGTTGTCTTACTTGTACGCTTCCTCGGAAACATTAATCCTCCCTGGCTCTCCCGTGGTCTCCGTCCGACTGGTCAAATTCACTGTGTTGCCGAAGAGGCAGTACCGCGGCATTCGATGACCAATAACTCCAGTGACGACCTCTCCGGAATGTATTCCAATCGTGATTTTCTGCAAATAAAAATGATCTAATCTGTGGAGAGGTTCGTGGGGATTTACCACAGGCTCGTCCTCGAAAAGAACGGATTTGCCGAGATCCATCATATCCAGGGCCAATTTCGCGATGTTCCGGGCGTGGGTGGAGCAGTACTCCGGAATACCACTCACCGCCATGTACTTGTCGCCGACGGTCTCCACCTAAAAACGAGTGGAAAAGTTCTTCGTGTCCTGAAGGAGCTAAATTCACCTTGTAGATGTTAGGATTCTGCTTCGGATCCGTCAAAACGTCGAAGTTCGTGTAGAGCTCATTAAGCATATTAACAATCTTCATAACACCCTTTGGATCCGTGTTGGCGGCGCAAAGCGCCGAGAAATTAACAATCCCGGAAAAGAGCAAAGTGACGCAGTCGTACCTCTTCGCCGGCACTGGTCTTTTATGCCTCAACTCATTCGCCACGCTAATGGGCAAAACCGAATACAACAACCCATCGGTCTTCTTCTTCTCTCTATCCAACTCCCGATAAGTCTGTTGCAACTTGTCGGTGAGCAACTCCAAGTTTCGAGTCAATTTGTAGTCAGCCTCGAATTGCTCGGACATGAGTACCAAATCGCGTGTGGCGTCATGGAGAGGAATGTCGCTGATGTAAAGACCCCTCCTGCGAATCCTCCGTGTAAACAAACAAATCGCACTAATAGGACTGTACCTGGTGAGATCGTCAAGATTCATCACGCTGGGATAGCCCAGGAAGATGACCAAATCGGTTTCTGGGACGTACAACATTTGCCCTTTGAGCCGGAGATAGCGATACTCCGGAGGAGCCAACACTTGCATCACCCCTGGGCGCGTTTTAAGCACGTAGATGGTGTTGATGTGAGAGAGGATGTTTTCGAAGGTCAGCTCCAGGTGGGGCCGCACCTGGGAATTGACAACAATGCAGTTTTTTCCGAAGAAGTTCATTACGTTGTAGCGAAGATTTTTTGTCTGCAAAATTACCGTGTCCAAGATGTCTGAGACGCGGCAGTTTGGCGAGGTGACTTTTGGAATCACTCTGGCCACTGTTGAACCTGTTTGGACGATCTTCAAGTCTCTGTCGAACATTATATGGAACGGAAAGACGCGACAGAACGTGGCTGCGTTCACCTTGGGCTCTGAAAAATTCCTGAAGATATAATTAAATCAGCGTGAAGTGTTTTGTAAACAAATTCGCGGAACCAGTTTTTCCAGAAGTGTTTGAAACTGAGACAAAAAGACGATGAAATTAATTTTTTTTCCATATATCTTTGTCTTCCCAATGAAAAACATCTCAGGAACGAGTCAAATTTTATTGCCTCAAGGTATAAATCTGGTTTATGAGGGCTCCCACGTCTTTTCTAACTTTTTTTATTGCATTTTTTATGTTTCCGCAATGAAATCCGACTGTTTTTGACGTTCCGCAGAAGAATTACCACTTGAATATTTTATAGAATGTCGAACAAAGCAATTTTTCTCAGCTGCTTTTCCAATCATCAACCACCTGCTCTCCAAGACCGATTTTCTTTCATAAAACGTGAACCGCAACTTCGATTTCAATCACTCTAACACAAAAATAATCTGAGATTAAAACGCTGCTATTTTTCTTAAGCGAAACCGCAAAATCGTACCAAGAGACAAAGTTTGGATTTCGTCAATTTCCGCGTTTTGGACTTTCCCAGGACCGGAAGCTTCAGTTATTAGGAATTGGACGTGGTCACTCTCTTCCTTAGTTTTGAGGATTTCGACAACGACTTCTGTCCCGTGCAATTTACTCGCGACGGTCTAAAAAACGAAGTGCATTAAATGTGCGGAAAATCGTCAAATCTCACTTTGACGATCCCAATGACAATGTGCTCGAGTCCGGGCCTGTCGGAGTAGTAATGGAGGATGAGAGCGCCATCTTCCGGACGGACGGTGCAACGAAAGGATGGAGCTTTCATTCCGGGGTACAGAGTTCCTAGGTGGTCGTGGAGGGCGTCCAGGTTCTAGAAGATTTTTTTTTTTGGAGCGAAAAAATTTTTGTTAGCTCACCTGAAGGAAATCCCTCGGAGTGGCGCCCAACACCTGTAGAATCTTATCAAACCCCGAGTCCTGGCAAAACTCGAAGAAAGTTTTGCCGAAGAGCTCTAGAATGGCATTGGCTGGGATCTCTACAACGACTATTAGAAAAAAAAAATTGAAAAAGTTAAGCGTACTTAAAACATCCACAGCCGCGCCAATCAAATTGTACGTCAACTCATCTTCGTAAATCTGGCGCACCAAGAAAGACCCTTCCATCTGAAGGTCCGCATTTTTCCTAAAAAAATTTCGGTACTTTTTATTTATTGTGGAATTTACTCACTTTATGGTCTCCCATGTTTCTTCGCCGAAAGTCTTCACCACCAAGAGTTCCAAAGCGTAGTTGACAAACCCGTACTAGAAAAAAAAATTAGGTTTAGCGACTCGTAGTTTTTTCGTACCATGACCAGTAAGCGTCTCTTGCAAACGCTGTTGCGTGTCTGCCGGCGTTGTAACCACTGAAAATCCGCTGAAGAGTGCCATCGATTCTCCCTGAAGCGCTTGCGTTTGCTGAAACGTACAGATGGCGCTATTTTGTCTGGTTTTATGTGAGATTCATAAAAAAGATTAAACGTCTTCATTCTGGTCTCGTAAACGTAACGATTTAAAGCACCAACGCCTGGGAGTCTTATTAATTGGATCCAGAGCATCGTTCACGCACTTCCGATTTAATTGGAAATCGTTAGTGTAAATTTCAGGTGAAATTGATTGATCAATATTTCATTAAGAATTCAGGAGATGTTTGATGCGAATCCCATTTGGAGGATGCATGACTTATCAACTTCCAGGCTGGTTTAAATTGGTTTAGACAGACGTATCAGGTACTGCCGGTTATGATTTAATTTATTTGAAATTGGAACACGCTTGCTGAAATCTCGAGTAATCCCTATTTTAATGGAGATTTTATAATCGCTTAATCTGTACCACGTCCCTCTCTTATTTGATAAGGAGTTGATTCTGAGCCCCCATTAAAACCGCGTTTGTTGAGGACTCCTCTCAGGAATTAACGAATATTCTTCTGTGTAACGATTTTAATTACGAGAAAAAGTATCACAGTGACCCTAATCCGCGATAAAAGCAAACGTTTTGTGTAAAAATTGAAGACTTCATAAAATATAAATTGTCTTTAATGGTTTTATTTATGGGATAAATCTGGGAACTCTGAAGGAAGTGATAAAAAGTTAGGGGAAATTTGTTATTATCACACGTAATCTACTTTTATTTATATCGTTTAGGACAATATTTATAGGTGTATCTGCACGAAAAATACGGTAGTTAATACTAAAAAAATACGGGGAAAATTATTATAGATAAGGTTCTTAACAGTCGGTACACATATGGAAACTTGTGTTATTGATTCGCAGGTGTGCAAATATTATTCTCGGATTGATGGTCAAAGCAATTGTGGGCGATGGGTATGTGAAACAGAGAAAATCCGGAAAATTCAACTGAATCAGAACCGGTGAACCTAAAATTTGTAAAGGCTTCAAATCTAACAGCATCTGACAAGCTTGTAACCGAAAAATCAAAAAAATTATCACTTAAAAATTTACGAAAATGAACTCTAAAAGAAACCTGAAAACCTGGAAGTTGAACAATATTTTATATTATTCCAGCGCTTTTTGCTACATCAACTGATTAAATTAAATTCAAACGATATTACGTTTGTTCTGGCGATGTTCCAAAGTCGCTTCTTTGTGGTGACTCTAGAGGAGGATTAAAGTTGGTGGAGGCCCTGGGCGCATGAGAAAATATTGAGTCCTTAAAAACGGACACGATTATCTTAAGATTGGTTTCTCGGATCTGTTGGAATTTTCCAGGTTTTCTTCAGATGTTCTAGATCTGCTTTTTTTTCGATTCTGAATGGCTCTATCTATTCTCTTTGGATTTTTTATACAGGGTCCGGCAACACTTGTGTCCACCCCTAAAATCGTCTTTAATTTTGAAGATAAAATTTTGAAACTTTGCATACGCTCATAGTTGACAAAGCTCTAGAAGCTGACTCAAAAATTTGTTTTTATCACGGTTTGGTTGGCGTTGCGACGCCTAAGAAGTATAATTTTTAGCGATTTTTGAGTCTTTGCGGAAAAATTCGCGAATTCAATTTTTTTTCAACATAACTGTGATACAAATATCTGAGTTTTTATTTTAAATCTAATGCAAATTGTGTTTAAAATTTGCGAAAAAAACACTGTTTTATCAAGTTAGTTTTCACAATTATGACAGCGCAGCGGCAAAGTACGTTTACACCAAAATTTTACAAGTCACTTCATTCACTCTTATAAAGGTTAATTTTGATTAACACGGGCATGTTGCACTTTATGGACACCAGAAATCATTAATTAACATCGACAAGACGACAATTTCACCAAGTAAGACTTTTGTTACAATCTAAAGCGAACCAAAGAATAGATGTCATTTGTGACACAAGATGTTGACAGATGGGTGTAAACGTAGTTTCCAATTTTGACGTAATAAAATTGGAAACTAACTTGATAAAACAGCATATTTTTCTCAAATTTTGAAGACAATTTGCATTGAATCTAAAATGACAACTGAGATATTTTTAACTCATTTATAATAAAAAAAAATAAATTAGAGGTTGACATCACAAACCCTCACAATTAACTAAAAATTACATTTTTAAGGCGTCGCGACGCTAAAACCATTAGTGATAAAAAACAAATCTTTGCGTCAGCTTCAAGAGCTTTGTCAACTGTTGAGAGTATGCAAATTTTTAAAATTTTATCTTTAAAATTGAAGACGATTTTGAGGGTGGACACAAGTGTTGCCGGACCTGTATACGTTATTCTGTAAATAAGTTCTGTATTTGTATCTACAAGTTTTCTTTAGATTTTTTTCAGATTCTTTCGATTGTTCTTATTAACTACAGATTCTCTTTATTTTCTATTTAGATTTGCATTGAATTATCCATAACTTTTCGTTTGATATTTTTTTGATTTTCATTACAGTCTTTATTTCCATTTAGGTTCATTTTTTTTCTCAGTTTTTTTTTTAGTTTTTTTTTAAAGTTTCTGAGTTCTCGGTACTGTTTAATTTTTCTAGATTGTGCTTAAATTCTTATTGATTTTTCTTTTTAGATTTTTTGAAAATTCCTTTTACATTTTCCCGAGATATTTTGGCGATTTTATTTAAAGAAACTTTACACTTAATTAATTTTTCTAAATTCTCTAAATTCTTCAAATTCTTCTTTAAATTGAAGCTGGAAAATTCTTCATCGAGAACTGAGATGTTTTTTGTATCGCCTAAATGTTCAGGTAAAATAAAAAAAACCGTTACGGTAATCAATAAAAATCCCGCTTTTCGAACAATTCTATGACTGAGCAAACTTATTAAGCAAGTTTAAACGAGTAATCTCGGCAAATTTCAAGGATATAATCCGAAAAAGACCCATTTTACAAGTATATCACATAAATTTTCGAAAATTTTGGTTCTATACAAAAAAAAATCTAAAATTCCATCCCGTTTTCTCAAAAATTTTGATATTTAACAAGGCTAATAAAGTAGTTAAATGTAGCATTTTCAGCAAATTTCAAAATTATTTTCCTAGAAATAACAGAGTTATGAAGATGTCTTTTCAATTTCAAAATCTCATGATATCCCAAAAAGCAAAATTTTCTTTCTCGTCCTTTCAGTAATTTTGTAATTTGGCTGATTTAACGAGCAAGCCTCAAGTAATAATTACCACAAATTTGAAAGTTCTAATACAACGAATAACTGAACCAACATATTTTGAAAACTTTTATTGTTATAATGTTATAAATTAATTCTTTTTTAAATTTGTATTTTAAACATTCCTAAGTTGCTATGGAAACAAAGCTATTCTAACATTCCGTATCGAAATGTATATTCAAGGACTGAAAACGAATACAAAAATAGCGAAAATAGCTTTGTTACAAGAACAAATTAGGAAAAATAATATAAAAACTTCGTTCATAAGGCCATTAAGGCAATCATCTATTATAAAACTTGGATTCGTGCCTTAAAATTTGCCTTATGAAACTCGGTGTTTTAATATACTATTTTAGATTTTCTTTAAATTTCTCTTGCATTTTTTTTAATTTGAATTAAAACTTCCTAAGTCGGTGCCTCTGGTTGCCTCTATGTTGAAAACAATTCTACAGCTCTGAAGAGTTCATCCCGGAATTACAGCACAACTGTGGAAAAAACAAATTGATTTTATCCCTCTTAACTTTGACTATGCGATGTCAGACGATTATTTTTGTTTTTCCAGTTTGCCAAGTATTCATCAATGTTAAACTTACTGTAAGATATCGAGGGATCACAGGAGAATACTTGATATGTTTTCAACCTTTTCGTTTGACCCTAGCAGTTTTTGTTGGTTTGATTTTTTTTGCACGCCGTTTTCCGATTCATATACGAAATAAATTATCCCATTTTTTTTTTATATTCCGTATGAAATTCAGATAAAAAAGACTAGGAAGTAATACATTGTATAGTTACATTCTTTCAACGGAAGTTTTGAAGAGTTGAGACTTTACTTTAACATTCAGTTGCAAAATCTCTCATTATTACGCTCGCATTATTTGGGATGTGCTAGTTTCAAACAAACATCCTCCATTGTTATTTGATAGAGTTGGCATTACTGGCATTGGTCCAACTTTATGTAATCGTTAAAAGCAGGATTCTAATTCTAATGAAGCATGAAAAAGTTTAATTGAATACCTGGCGATAAGTTCAATACTTTATTGGACAAAAAATTCTCGCATTTTACAAATCATTTTTTTCTCTACACCTGCTCTTGAACTGATCAACTTTTTTTTTACTTTTTACACAAAAAACACACAAAGTTTCATCAATATTTTATTCCGAAAAATCTAACAAAATGCAACAGACCGTTTCGTGTCCTCCTTGGCCACTTTAAGAAACTGATCAAAATCAACGGAATGATTAAGAATAATTTCGGTGCAAGCAATCCCAATGACATTCTGCACATGATATCTTCCCACTGTGTTAACCACCTGGACGTGCATCTTCTTGAAGTACTGAATAGTGTTAATCAAATGAATACAAGAAAGCAAATTATCATCGATTCTCAGCGTCTTCAAAGTCGGAACATTCTCATGAATCGAATTCGCGTCTAAATAATAAATTCCGTTGCCACTAATATCCAGCGTCGATAAGTGGTTAAAAGGTATCAAAATATTCCCATCGAACGCCGAAACTGAATTATTTGCAAGAACTAAACTGTGCAAATTCGGCAGTCCCGAGAAGGTCCCAATCGTGAACTTGGCCAACTTATTATTCCCCAAATTAAGCTGTCGTAGAGTGTGGAGATGTTTAAACACCCCCAGAGCTAAATGACAAATCGTGTTGTGTTCCAAATTTAAAACTTCCAAGTTTTCCAACCCGACGAAAGCGTCTTCGTGTATCGTTTTGATTAGATTCCGCGACAGGTCAAGGATTAAGATTCCTAGCGACCCTTCAAACGCTTCCTTTTCGAGGGTTTTAATTTTGTTGTTGCTCACAAGAACGGTGTTCGCTTCTAGATCGTTTAAGAAACCCGGAGCGAGGTTCCCGAGCTGGTTGTTTTCCAAATGCACTTCATAAACTTGGCGGAGTCCCCAAAATGCATCCGGTGCGATATCGCGAATATCGTTGTTTTGTAGGTATAGATATTGCACATTTGTTAAGCTTGAGAAGGCTTTTGTGGTTATCAGTCTTATTCCACTTTCGGAGGCGTTAAACGAGACGAGATTGTTCGAATATGGGAACGTCTCATTCGTAAAAATTCTGATGTTGCAGTCGACACATTTTAAATGATAATTTCCATAGAAAACATTAGGAAAAGCGCCGTAAATTTTCCTGCAGAAATAGGTTTGGATGTCGTGTTTATATTCACAGTCCTTTGGTAATTCTTGCGGAAAAACTCCCAGGATCAGGCTTCCAAGCAGAAGAAAACGCTTCATGGCTAAAACTACGCATTACAACACTATTATTTCAGTTTAGTACACAAACCTTCGTCTTCGGTCAAACAAAAACAAACTAAACTTCACGTTGCGTTATTATTCTCATTGACGTTATGAATTATTGAAAGTGTTTATTGTCTTTTTGAATAAGGTCATGATTTCGACATTTCCGACAATGGTCATGAATTTCGTATTTATGTGTATTGAGTGTTACGTTTCTTAGAAATTTTGCGACGACAATGTTAAAAGTTCAGGCGTGTGGTAAACAATAATAACGTTCTTCCGGCGGAGCGCCAATTTTTTCATTTAGACGAATCAGTTCAAGAACGCGCGAGTTTTCACCTTGTTATCATAAAAATATGTTTCGCATCCGCCACGTACCGGGTGTTCCACGAATTGTTGATCATATGGGATTTTAATTTTATTTTAAACTAGACAACACGATGATTACACTTCAATTCTCACCATATAAGCAACCCAAAATGCGTTTTTTTCTCTTTTTTCTTTTTCTCAAGCTACTACTGAAAAAATTCCCAATGTTCGGCAATCCGTGGAACACCCGGTAGAATTTTTTATCCTTTGTTTACAACAAGAGTTGACTAACAAAGTTTTGTTTGACGGGTTATGCACTTAAGAAGCCTTGGCTTCGCAAACTTATTGAAGTATTCCTGTATAATCGGGGAACTTTCGAACAAGTAATTAAGTAGCGATTATAATTAATTTGAACAAGTGAATGTCATTAGCGCTAATTAATTCACTGGCAGAATATATCCCGAACATGTTGTGTTTACCTGTTTAGATGTTTGGTGATGGAAGTACAAAGCAGGAGTGGCTAGTTTATGAGCATTTTAAAAGCTATAATGTGACTTATTAAACGTGTTCCTTACCACGTTTTATCTATAAATGAAAAAATATTTTTTATTAATTTTATTGCATGTTTTGCATGTTAGTTTCGAAGAAAAAATCGTTTAGAGTAGTTGACAAAAATAAACATTTTGTCGACCTCCCAAAGAACGTAGCACGCCACTTTTGGCTCAAGAAATGCAAACAGTGGGCGGGAGACGTGCTGTCAACCTAACTCGTTGTGTTTTTGTGTGATAAAACGGATAAACCTAAGGATATGAGCGAGGGAAAATTCAGATGCCGAAAAAAATGATGCTGTAATGTCTAAAATTCTATTGTCCTCAAACTCAAAGGAACGTTGTTGTAATACGAAATTGTTGAACATTTACTTGCCTTTTCAAGTTTCTAAAGAAATTTACTGTCTTGACAATCAAGTCCAGGCTGCAAATTTTACATACCACTCGGTAAATTAATGAAAATGATCGATTGGGCAAAATTGTACAATTTTTATGTTTGTGCAACGATCATTGTTTAATGATAGCCATTAGAGTACCAGTATGAAAATTTTGACACGAGCAAGTGGGCATTAAGTGGGAGTTGTCTACACAATCTTTTTCACGACCATTTATTTTTTAAACAACAAAGTACATTTCAGTGGTTTTGGTATTTTTTGGCAATAATAAAAAGAGAGTGGATTGCTAGCCATAAAGTTCTAAAAACGAGTGGCAATGGTAATGTTAATTTTAATAAATTTTGACATAAAGCAACACATAAAGTAACTATAGATCCTTTTCCTGCAAAGGATTTATTAACTTAAAAAGACGCAATTTTAGAAGTCCGAACAATTTGAAGGGAAATAAAATACAAGTAAAAATACCGAAAGCGAATGTGTCAAAATTGTTTTAATGAACTGCGTTGTGCATAAAACGTTGTACGAAATCTTTTGTCTGCTGGCGTCATTTATATCTATCGGCTCTCTATTCGTAAATAACTATTGTATTTATTGAGGTCCGTCAAGTTTGAGCATCATATATCGCAAAAAAATTCAAACCTATGCCATAATTTTGTGCTAATTCGGTGCTAATTTGTGCTGCAATTTTTAAATTCTGTGCTTTTTTCGTTTTCGAGTTATTCAAGAAACAAAAATGATGTTCAAACTTGACGCCTAGCATCATGAGTCACAAAAAGTGATCAAATTGGTCTTATAATTAATTGTGTGCTAATTCTGTGCTAATTTGTGCTGAAAGTTTTAAATTCTGTGCTCTTTTCGTTTTAGAGTTATTTCAAAAAACGTACAAAAAATAGTAGGTAACCCAAAATACAGATTTCAACGAATTTTCTTTCAAGAAGCGTCAAGTTTAAGCATAATGCTTCACGAAACAGCTTAAATAATATGTCATAATTTTGTGCTAATTCTGTGCTGATTGATAGTGCAATTTTCAAATTCTGTGCTCTTTTTGTTTTTGAGTTATTCTGATAAACAAATTTGAACAATCGTCAAGTTTGAGCATCATGCATCGCAAAACAGATTAATTGATATGCTATAACTTTGTGTTAATTCTGTGCTAGCTAATGGTGCAATTTTCAAGTTCTGTGCTCTTATCCTTTTTGAGTTATTTTAAAAAATGTACAAAAATAGTAGGAAACCCAAAATACAGATTTCAACGAAGTTTCTTTAAAGAAGCGTCAAGTTTGAGCATCATGTATCTCTCAAAACAGCTTAAGTAATATGCGATAATTTTGTGCTAATTCTGTGCTAATTTCCAAATTCTGTGCTTTTTTCGTTTTTGAGTTATTTAAAAATGTAAGAAAATAGTAGGCAACCCAACATACAGATTTTAACGAATTTTCTTTGAACGATCGTCAAATGATTGGAGCTTTTTGATATTCATATTTAGAATTAAAAAATCTTTGTTTTGATTACCGGACATACTAAATGTACATACATAATTTTAAATTAATTAACGTCCTTTATATTCTTCACAATTTAAAAATTTGCTGAGTAAGAACTGTTCTATCATTTATTTTTCTCTGAATCACGTCGTAAAATGAGGAATAGTTGGCCAGGCGCGTTAGAATAATGTCTTTAGAGAATATTGCTCTATTCAAACACAAATACTTGACGCTTCTTGAAAGAAAATTCGTTAAAATCTGTATTTTGGGTTGCCTACTATTTTTTGTACCTTTTTTGGAATAACTCAAAAACGAAAAGAGCACAGAATTTAAAAGTTGCTGCACAAATTAGCACAGAATTAGTATAAAATTATAAGAACAATTCGATTAATTTCTGTGAATTATGATGCTAGGCGTCAAGTTTGAGCATCACTTTTGTTTTAGTAATAACTCAAAAACCAAAAGGGCACAGAATTTAAAAATTGCAGCACAAATTAGCACAAAATTAGCACAAAATTATAAGACTGGTTTGGTTCATTTTGATGACATATGATGCTAGGCGTCAAGTTTGAGCATCATTTGTGTTTCTTGAATAACTCGAAAACGAAAAGAGCACAGAATTTAAAAATTGCAGCACAAATTGGCACAGAATTAGCACAAAATTATGGCAAATGATTATGATGATCAAACTTGACGAACCTTATTTATTGATATTTAATTTTCATAAAACATGGAATTCTGATGGTTTTACAGCTAATGGGACTTTAATTTGGTAAAGTTTTACCTCTCCTATGTCAAGTTACTCTTAGGCAAAACAAAATTAAAAAAGAAATTTTTAGGACGAACTCAAAAAACCTCTTTAGATTTATTTAAAATATAAATTAGATACTCGATCATTTTTTAGTCATTTTTGCATATTTTTATTCCTGATTTTCCACTGAAATCGGCGCGTTTTGTTGGGAAATTACAAATTTCTTGGCATTCGAACTCATTTTTTAATAAAATTTTTTTTTAAAATTACGTTCTAAGATATTTAACTTTAAAATAACTACAAAATAATTACGTGTTTAACACAGCAGGTAATTTAGAAGTTCAATGCAAAAATGCATCTAAAATTTAAATCCTTGTAATATTTAATCCGTTTTTCTCAAGTAGCTTGCTAATAACAGACCACATATGACTTCTGAAGTTTGTTGGAAATTTTATTAGACTACCTTATTGCAAGTTTCATAATTTCGTAAACAAAAGTAAACGCAGAAGAATATTTGTTATGCAGCAAAATCGGCTTCCATTTTCAATCCAATTTTTTGCAAAGTCGATTAGTGTAATGAGAAACATGACAAGTCGATCACGTCTTCACTCCTGTTTTCGCAGTGCATTGTTGCTAACATAATTGGAAACATGTTGCAAAGCCGTGGCAAATGAAATATGAGCACATAATAGTCAGACGGTTTTGATCAATATTTCCGATAACTAAAGTTGAGTCTTCAAAACGTGTAAACCATCCCGTTTGTAAATTTCGCTGCATATTTTGCCCTCGTTAATAGTACATGTAGCCTGGTCGTATTATTCCAAGCTGAAACCAATTTGTGATCAAATGAATACACAAATACCCGGAAATGAAGAGAAACCGCAAACAATTTCTGTATGTACATTTCTGTAATGGACGCAGTTTTAATTGTACCCAATTACTCCGAAAACTTGCTAAAGGCATTCATTAGCTTGAAACATACTTGAAAGACAGTCGCAGCTAATCAGCAGTTAACCTCGGAGACACTCTGTATATGAACAGTTGATCTCCATTAATAAACCCGAATGTAAATCTCGCATAACTACTAAAGTTTAATTTTAACTGTAACATTCAGAATGTTACAGCTCCAGAAATCCCAACTAGACGCAATTATTGAATAAATCACGACGTTATATGTAGGTATAGAGCAGCACAAAGTTGTGCAGAGTTCGACTTGAAGGTATCCAGTATCCCGGATATAGATAATCCAGCGTGGATTTAGCCACAACCCTCAACTTATCACTTCGTTATTATTGCATTCTGTGATTTCATCCCTTATCCAAACACTTATTTCTCGCATTTTCCAGTCGCAGCTCTGCCTAAATTGTTTTTATTTGTTTACCGGAGGCAAAAATCAATACGCGAAAATAGTCCTCAAATCCATTGTCAATATTGTGGTTACTATTAATGGAATGAGTTTCCAAATTTGAATAATTCAATTAATTGTGATGTTTACTAGTTTCCAATTAATTTCGAGTTGACATCAGAGCTCGGCAACGCTCCATAGTTGCTGCAAATGAAGAAACCCATTTAAGTTTGAACTACCGCCAAGTCCTCATAAATATTAATCGGCTCGTTTAGCTGTGTTTATTTTACAAAATAATTATTTCCCCACATAAACGATTAACGATTTTGGTGGTTTTAAATTAAAATTTCAGATTTTTTAACCGGGCGTCTCTTGTTCTTTAGACAATTGGGGAGATTTTTCCACATTTTAATCGAGTGCCTGCAATAAAGACGCACAATAAAAACGCTTTACAACGCCAGTAATATTTATACGAGCCCATTATTGTCTGTGGACGAGTCGGAATCGATTTTAATGTTGCCGCACTGACAATCCTCTAAATAGTGTCGTACAAGAGTTTAACGCTGCTGAGGAATTTTCCAATTTCTTACCCACTCAGCGTGACAGCGATGAGGATTAAAGTGTTAGCTTGAACACGAAACAATGACAGATGAATATGTAACATCTGAATTTTGAATAATCTTATTTGCGTAGAGAACTGTTCGAAATGTGGTGTCATTTGCATGTTTTAGGCGGCGGTCTAGGGGTGAAGGTAAATATTTTATGTACTTTTACCGAAAGATACCGTAGGGAATGGAAAGTCAACAAAATTACAATTGTTTACTTTTCGTCAGAGCAACACTTTGTCACATTCTGCCATGTTCGGGAAACAAAGAAAACGTGGCGATTCTTTGGTTTTTTCTTGTTTTTCCGACCGAGAGCCAATGCAAATATCAATCAGCGGACTCTTCGTTTTAGTCCGTTCTCATTCTCTTTATTTCCCTTGTTGCTGTTCTATCATTGCAACTTTAAACTTCAGTTTTCCATAAAACTTACGGTCTGTAAAGCGTATTCAAACTATTGTCGACTCCTAAAACCCTAGACAATTACTCAAAACGAAAATAAAACGGTCACGATAAAATTTCACGGTTGACAATAATGACTATTCTTCGCTTTTAAACCGTATGAATCGTATGAAAATTTGGATAAAACTCCAAATTTGATTCGATTGCTTTGATGATAATTAATTCGTATTTGAGGGTTTTTGAGCTTGCTCTAAGGTCAAATTCTAAGAAAACAAAATGGCGTTTTTAAAATTAGCGTTGGAATTTTCAGGATTTGCTAGTATGGAGTTTTAAATTAAACAAATTAAATTACAAAATTGTACCTCTACACGGTAAAATATGGCAATTTTTCACCAAAACGTTCAATTTAGTCCCGTAAATTGGTCAATTTTTAGGTTATAGAGTTGAAATTTTTATGATTTACTAGTTTCTTTGAATTAAACACACCAAATTACAAAATTATAGCTTTAGACGATAAAAAATTAAATGATTTTATACTAGGATTTGAGAAAAAGTGGAAATTTTTCAGCAAAACGTTCAATTTAGTCCCTCGTAAATTGGGCAATTTTTGGGTTATAGAGTTGAAATTTTCAGGATTTACTGGTTTTGATCTTTGAATTAAACACACCAATTCACAAAATTGTACCTCCACACAATGAAAAATGAAAAATTTTTGTACCAGGATTTGAGGGAAAGTAGGAATTTTTGACAAAAATCTTTTATTTAGTCCCGTAAATTAGACAATTTTTGGGTTATTGAGTTGAAATTTTCAGGATTTACTAGTTTCGATGTGTGAATTAAAGACACTAAATTACAAACGTATCTCTACAAGATGAAAAATTGATTTTTTTAATATTACAAAAATGGTGGATGCGCCAAATCAAAAATATTATTTTTAGTTGGTGCTAGTTTTGACCTCTGAACTAAACACCTTAAATTACAAAATTGTACTTCCACACGACAAAAAATTTAAAAATTTTATACCAGGATTAGAGAGAAAGTGACAATTTTTCTCAAAACCTTGTATTTAGCCCCGGAATTGGGCAATTTTTGAGTTACTAAGTTGAAATTTTCAAGATTTACTAGATCAGATCTTTAATTTAAACAGCATAAATTGCAAAATTGTACTTTCAGATAATGAACAATAAATTTTTTTTATATCAGGGGTTAGAGAGAAGATGGCAATTTTTCACCAAAACGTTCAATTTAATCCCGTAAATCGGGCAAAATTGGGAGTTCAAATTTTGAGGATTTATAGTTTCTGTCTTAGAATTACACACACCAAATTACAAAATTATAGCTCCACACGATAAAAAATGAAAAATTTTTATACTAGGATTGAGAGAATGCGGCAATTTTTTACCAAAACATAAATGATGAATTATGAAAAACATAATAAAACAAAATTTATAAAAACATAAAACCGTAAATGGAGCACTTTTTGGATTATAAAGTTGAAATTTTTAGGATTTACTAGTTTGAATCTTTAAATTAAACATATAAAATTACAAATTAGTACCTTTACACAATCAAAAATTAAAAATTTTTTTGGCCTCATAATTGTAAACGTCAAATTAACATTCAATTGACATCTTCGGAAACACTAGATTTACAAGCACCCTGGACGTTTACACACGCCATGCGGTAAAAATTGCCCAAATCGTCTGCTCTTCAGATGCGTTTATAAATTAAAATCACTTTACCATAATGAAGATTGATCACCAAAGTGGAATCTCAATTAAGACAATATTTCTATTTTTAAAGTAATATTAAAACGTTTTTTATACAGCGCCATCTTGTGTACTTTTTGTGCACCAACTACAAAATTGACAGAATTGACAGATGATGACAGATGTCAGATGTGACAGTTCTCATGAATTTTGAAAAACTCAATTATTTAAATTAAAATTTTTCGGCCAAAAAGTTTAATACAACTCTTGTGCGTTAACCATTTTACAGCGCTACGCCGTCGTGCTTCAAACTGATTTCGCGCTGTAAAATGTAAGTTACCACACGCGACTGTAAATAACTATTACATGAGGATTAATGTAAATTTTTCACATAACCTTTTTATTGGTCCCGTAAATTGGACAATTTTTGGGCTATTGAGTTGAAAATTTTAAGATTTACTAGTTTTAATTTGTGAATTAGACATACCAAATTTCAAAATTGTAAATTCAAAAACTTTCCAATATTTTCCATTAGAACCTGGAATTTTTGTCAATTTTGAGAGATTACTATTTTTAACTTGTTTATGATTTATCTCAAGTCTTAAATTTTTTAAACAACAGGGACGAATACAATTGTTTACTTTTCGTCAGCGCAATATTTTGTCACATTCTGCCAGGTTCACGAAAGCAAGAACACGTGGCGATTTTTTGTTTTTTCTTGTTTTTCCGACAGAGAACCAATGCAAATATCAATCAGCGGACTCTTCCGTGTTTTAATCTCGGTCCGTTCTCATTCTCTTTATTTCCCATGTTGCTGTTTTATCGTTGAAACTTCAAACTTCAGTTTCCCATAAATTGAATCTCCGTTTCTTTTTATTTCGTTAAAAAACTTTTTACGGTCTGTAAAGCGTATTCAAACTATTGTCGACTCGTAAAACCCTAGAAAATTACTCAAAACGAAAATAAAACGGTCACGATAAAAGTTCACGGTTGACAATAATGACTATTCTCTAACTTTCCGCGTTTGAACCGCTGCAATCGTCTATTTTAATTAAAAAAAAAAAACACGGAGATAAGCTTTTGGTATGTAGATTACCCGGCGAGACCCCCGTATCATCGTGCACAACAGGCAGTCTCATTAGAGCCCGTTCGCTCCAATGCGAGATACATCGTATTGCAATTACAACAATTACGAATACCACGACAGGGTTCCTACATCTGATCCGTCGGTGATTTGTCCTACATTGTAAAGTGGGATGAGGGGTGTGCTAATTGCCGTTTAAACCTTCAACAGCTTGGCTTCAGTCCAAATGACAATGTCGAGCATTTCGTCTATAGTTGAGGATACTCGCGATAACTGGATTACGATGCGACGTCACACTCGTCGCAACTTTATCCATTTAAATATTTACTTAGAAGCCTAGCAGACTGCAAACTATGATCCTGAAAGGGGGTCTCCCGAGTGCATATTTATGAGATGAGAAGTTGAGACATGAACCCAATCAAAAGCACTGAAGTTAAGCCGGAAAAAGACAAATTATCGCCACTGAAAGTTATGTTTACATTTCGGCCACGTTTGCTTATCGCATTTGCAGTCAAATGTCACTTTAATGGGACGCAGGACCGGACGAAGGCAAGTTTGGACCGTGGTGACGTGACCTACATTTTAAGACAGGATGCACACTATCGATTTGAACGTTTCCATTTAAAGGAGATCCGACTTGGCGGAAAATAAAGTACAAAATGGAGTCGTGTGTTTGTGTATATGTGGTCTTAACGACTTTTGTTATGTGTGTTGACTTCAGGTTCTGGCTTAGGCCACAAGATCAATAGCCCTGCTTTAGGTACATGAAAACGAAGATTTACACAAATTTGTATGAAAAATTTGAGAGATGATTGAATCAGAGGCCGCCACAATAAGCTGTCGCGTTTCGAGAGCGCTGTTGATTGTTCGTTGTGAACAAGAAAGTGTTTGAAAAACAATGTATTAAATGGTGTAATAGGCAAAAATGTGGAAAAGCGGCTTTTGTAGCGATGACACAAAAGCATCCACAAGGCTGTCTTTTATGAACAAGCTAGATATAGGAGAAGAGTTCTCTAAAGAGCTAAAGACAGCAAACGCGAAGGAGAGATGCTAAAGTCTAAAGATGAAAGAGGAACTGCTGATGTGTTTTCATGAAAAGTCGTTTTTAGTAATTAAACTTCGGAAAAATTTGTACTATAAAAGTGAAGTTCGTTTTGCTTAGGTCTGGATTCAGAGAATATTCTTGAAAAATATTTTTTATGATCCACACTGTACATATTTTAGTTTTCTTCACTTTTCCATGAAACTTGCAAAGTTTTGGAATTTTATGAAATTAAAAAATCATTGCCAAAATACAGGGTGTGCCAGAACTCGCGCCCCAGAGAGCAAGGGAGGGTGCCGACAGCAATACAGATGGTAAATTTCAAAACAAAAATTGACTAAGTTTAATAGTATTTGAGAACTGTTTGTAGTCTAATGTTTTACTGACCAATGGATGATAGTATGTGTCCATAGTTACCAATTTTCAAATTCTGTCTTTTTTGCCTTATCTCGGTTATTTTTTGTAAAAAAATTATGGTTTCAAAATTTTGGTTCAGAATTGTTGCCTCCATACGCCGTTTTTCTCTGGGGCGCAAGTTCTGAGACACCCTGTATCTATGATATTAAAAGAAATATTGATTTCTTTAATATTACAAAAATTGTGGATGCGCCAAATCAAAATTATTATTTTCAGTTGGTACTAGTTTTGACCTCTGAATTAAACATTGATTTGAGAGAAAGTGGCAATTTTTCACAAAATCTTCAATTTAGTCCCATAAATTAGACAATTTTTGGGATATTGAGTCGAGATTTTTAGGATTTACTAGTTTTGATGTTTGAATTAAGCACACCAAGTTGCAAAATTGTACCTTCACATAATGAAAAATTAAAAATTTTTAAATCAGGATTAGAGAGAAGGTGGCAATTTTTCACAAAACCTTCTTATTAGTCTCGTGAATTGGACAGATTTTGGGTTATTGAGTTGAAATTGTTGGGATTTACTAGCTTTGATCTCTGGATTAAAATAACAAATTTCAAAATTGTACTTTCACTACAGGGACGGGTTTGCGAAATTTTCATTTTAAAGACCCGCCAAAACATTGTAATATTTTCCATTCGAACCTATAATTTTAGTAGTTTTGGTGCTAAGGCAACAAAATTTGGAGAGATTACTATTTTTAACTTGTTTATAATCTGTTTCAAGTCTTATGTTTTTTGAGCAACAGAGACGAATTTTAGAAATTTTCATTTTCAAGACAAACCAAAAATTTACAATATTTTTCATTGGGTAGTTTTGATGTTAGTGCATGATGATTTTGGTAGTTTGAATGTTAGTGCAACGAAATCTTGACTAGTTACTGGTTCAGACTTATTGAGTGTTTGCTCCAAATTCCAAATTTTTTGAGTGACAGGGACGGATTTTAGAAATTTTTATTCCAGGATTAGAGAGAAAGTGGCACTTTTTTACAAAACGGATTTAGTCCCGTAAACTAAGCAATTTTTGGGTTATAGAGTTGAAATTTTCAGGAATTACTAGTTTTGATCTCTAAATTAGACACTAAATTTCAACAGGGACGGGTTTGAGAAATTTTCATTTTCAAGACGAGCCAAAACTTTCCAATATCTTCCATTCGAACCTGTAATTTTAGTAGTTTTGTTGCTAGTGCAATGAAATTTTAAGAAGTTACTATTTCTAACCTGTTGAGTGTGTGGTCAAAATTCCAAATTTATTGAGCAACAGGGACGGTTTTTAAAAATTTTTATACCAAGATTCGAGTGGGGCAATTTTCAGGTTATTGAATTGACATTTTTAGGATTTACTAGTTTCGATCTCTTAATTAAACAGATCAAATTTCAAAATTATACTTCCACACGATAAAAACTGAAAAATTTGTATTATACACAATTTTCTTATTTGTTACAAAAATGGTGGATGCGCCAAATAAAAAATTTTATTTTTAGTTGGAGAAAATTTGACTAAAAAAAGCGCACTTTAGTGCGGATTTCAATTGTTTAAACGTAGAAACTATAAATTTTCCACATCTCCGCAGAATTAAAATTAAAAATCTCGTAAAAGCGTCACAATAAAAAATCAGTATTGTTTTTGTCAATGCTCTGATTGCTTAAAGTGCGACTATTTTCTCGAATATCTAAAGTCTCCGCGAACTCAAAAACAAATAATTCTTCAACAAATCCACAAAATTAAGAAAAACGCAGAATTTAAAGCATCATCCAAATATGTTTCAAAAACTTAAGAAATTTTGATTTTGGTTATCCAAAATTTTTTAAAATCCGCATTTCTTGTTTTGAGCATTAATTTCAACTTCTTGATGATGGAAAAAAAATTAGAGAGTGAAATGAAATTAGAGTAGTTCCGTCCTGGTGCGGGAAAACAGGATCCGGATTCGAAATCAGGAGGCAATTTATCTTTAGAAAGGACAAGTACAAATTTCGTCCAAAATCCATTTTTTCGGGAAATTTGAGTGGAACTGCCCGCAACAATAATGTCCCTACTTTATGTCGGTTTCTAGTGAACTCTAGATTATGTTCCATAATTCACAAACTCACCGCAAACCCTCGTTTCTGTGATTTCGGTGAGGGTATGGATGTCCGAAGAAGAATAATTAATGAGGTCCACGGAAATAAATGGACTCCGAAACAGAGAAAGGTAGTCGTGATAAATGTCTCGGCTTCTTTGTATAAAGACTTTTCGTTTAATTCGCGATTAAAAATAATAACGGAGAAACACAAGAGTTCACTTCAATGAAAGGTCAAACCCGGAATAAACAAAAGTACCCGAATTGAAAACTCCGGTAAATCGATCCAGCTCTTGTTAGCGATATTTACTATTAAACAAAGTAGAATTCCTTGTTCGTCTTTGGACCTCCTTTATCTTGTTTTCTAACTTAATTATTTGGAACTTCGGCAACACCGCTACTAATTAAATTGCAAAATCGTTCGATATATACGACACATACTGATGGCGGCGCATTATTTCGGCCGTCGTGAATTTCAAATCGCCGATTGCTATTCGGGTTCTCGCTTATTTACGAAACTAACTTCTCTTCAAGGTAATTTCACGTAACGTCGTTTTTTATTCATTTTCGGTGTATTCTATCGGCATTCCAAATCCAGCCGTGAATTTGATAAAGTATACGGCATCCATCTCAATAGACGATGGAAGGGGGAGGGTTTACGTATTTCGGACACGTATATGTTGGAAAAGCCGGCCCTCTCAATACTACGAAAATATTACTCTTTTCATAATGTCGAGGGATAAAGAGATTGTGAAGGACTGCACTGGGACGATGATACAAGGCGGAGGTGTGCTATAACTTTAAGAAACGATAATAAAAACGGATAGTTTGTACTTGTGCCGGCGAACGAAGGTACTAAAGGTAAAACTTTTATAACCCCCAAGTAATCTAATATTATCACTAGACCGCAAAGTTTCAAGAGTAGTAATTTTGATCAAAGTACCAACAGGTCGTGTTGACAATTAACCCATTTCATTCAATGTTATTGACAGGTTTCAACTTCATAATAACCTCCATCAAGCTTTTAACTATCTCATCAATTCAGTGGCAACCCAAAACGGCCATCGGCAGTACCACACAACCCGGCGCATCCACCATTTTTTCCCAAGAAGTTGAGAGCCAGTTTTAATTAATTTTGCCGTGTAATTCAGACGTGTCATCTCTTGGGAACTAGTAAATTACAAAATTCTACCTTCACACAATAAAAAATAAAAAATGTTTGTACGGGGATTTGAGGGAAAGTGGCAATTTTTTACAAAATCTTCTATTTAGTCCAGTAAATTGGGCAATTTTTGGGTAGTTATAGAGTTGAAATTTTCAGGATTGTGTCTCCACACGTTGAAAAATTGATTTTTTTAATATTACAACAATGGTAGATGCGCCAAATCAAAATAGTATATTATGATACGAGTTCTATACTGAAGATTTTGTCGCACGCACAGGAGTAAGTGCGACAAAATCCAGTATAAACGAGCTATCATACGCTATTTTTTTTTATTTTGCGCATTTTTAAACAAAACAAACATTTCAAAATTTAGGGAATTTTGGCACAGTTGGTAATACCAGAATAATATGATTTTTTTTAAATAGACAGCCTATGGAAATCTTTAAAACTATTTTAAAACATCATATTTTGTTTGTCATTTTGTCATCGTTAAAAATTAGAGAAGAAATTGAGTGCACACCTGAAATTTGAGCTTTGGCTGCAAACACAATGTGTAATTGGGCTCCCGACAAAGTCAGCGCCAACATATGAAAAAAAAATATGTATATGCGCGTCAAATAAAACCGATGCCAACTTTACAACACAAAAATTGCACTGTTTGGTACGATACGGAAATTGCTCAGTACGACACCGAAAACAGTATCGTACTAGCTTCATACGAACGCAAAATAAAAAAATATTATTTTCAGTTGGTACTAGTTTTAACCTCTGAATTAAAGAAGCCTTTGAATTTAACACCCCAAATTACAAAATTGTACCTTCACACGATAAAAAATGAAAATTTTTTCTACCAGGATTAGAAAGAAAATGGCAATTTTTCACAAAACCGTCTATTTAGCCCCGTTAATTGGGCAATTTTTGGGTTATTATGTTGAAATATTCAGAATTTACTAGTTTAGATCTTTGAATTAAAGACACCCAATTAGAAATTGGTACCTCTACACAATGAAAAATGATTTTTTTATATTACAAAAATGGTGGATGCGCCAAGTTAAAAAAAAATTCCAAGAAGTTGAGAGCCTTGTGCCAGTTTTAATTAACTTCGGCGTGTAATTCATATTAGTGTCGTCTCCTGGGAACTAACAAATTACAAAATTGTACCTCCACACGATAAAAAATGAAAAATTTTTGTACCAGGATTTGAGGGAAAGTGGCAATTTTTTACAAAATCTTCTATTTAGTCCCGTAAATTAGACAATTTTTGGATTAATTTTAATTAAACTCACTAAATTACAAAATTGTACCTCCACACGACGAAAAATAAAAAAAAATTGTACCAGGATTTGAGGGAAAGTAGCAATTTTTCACAAAATCTTATATTTAGTCCTGTAAATTGGGCAATTTTTGAGTTATATAGTTAAAATTTATAGAATTTACTAGTTTTGATCTTTAAATTGAACTAACCAAATTACAAAGTTGTACCTCCGGACGATAAAAAATGAAAAATTTTTATACCAGGATTAGAAAGGAAGTGGCAATTTTTCACCAAACTTTCTATTTAGTCTCGTAAATTAGACAATTTTTGGGTTAATAAGTTGCAATCTTCAGGATTTACTAGTTTTGATCTTTGAATTAAACTCACTAAAATACCAAATTGTACCTCCAGACGATAAAAAAATGAAAAATTTTTGTACCAGGATTTGAGGGAAAGTGGCAATTTTTCACAAAATTTTCTACTTGTCCTGTAAATTGGACAATTTTTGGGTTATAGAATTAAAATTTATAGAACTTACTAGTTTTGATCTTTGAATTGAACTCACCAAATTACAAAATTGTACCTCCACACGATAAAAAATGAAAATTTTTTATACCAGGATTAGAGAAGAAGTGGCAATTTTTCACCAAACCTTCTATTTAATCTCGTAAATTAGACAATTTTTGGGTTAATGAGTTGCAATTTTCAGGACTTACTAGTTTTGATCTTTGAATTAAACTCACTAAATTATAAAATTGTGCCTCCACACGACAAAAAATGAAAACATCTTGTACCAGGATTTGAAGGAAAGTGTCAATTTTTCACAAAATCTTCTATTTAGTCCCGTCAATTGGGCAATTTTTGGGTTATTGAGTTGAAATTTTTAAGATTTACTAGTTTTGATGTTTGAATTAAACACACCAAATTACAAAATTGTACCTCTACACGATGAAAAATTAATTTTTTAATATTACAAAAATGGTGGATGCGCCAAATCAATTTTTTTTGAAGAAGTCGAGAGCCTTGTGCCTGTTTTAATTAACTGGGCCGTGTAATTCAGACTCGTGTCATCTCCAGGGAACTAACAATTTGATATTAAAACTCCCCTTGAAAATCGCTACAATTATCGCATGCAAATGCAATAATTCCCCGAAACCGCTTTAATCTGTTAACGAAATCCTCAGTCGCACATTCCAGATGTAGTTTAATTCTCTATATAAACAACACAAAGATACGGATGCTAAAAGCGATTGTTTTGCCCCCTCTTTGTAATAACGTCGACAATGCGAGACACATAAGTTAGCAAACAAGACATTCCTTTGAGTAGAAATCCGCTTCGGAGCGACTCTATCATCGCAATCGTACGTATTCATAAGCTTGACAACATGATAATTGAAATTTCCGGTTCTTAAGCAACCTTAAGAATGCTGCCAGTGAGCGAAAGTGTATTAAACTGGGTTGAAAAGAAATTGACGAATAAGTCTGTTCTCTACTTAAATACGAAACTAACTCAATTAAATGCGATGGGGATTTAATCTAGAAAGACGGCATTATCATTAATACATTTGAGAAGACACTCCGCTGGTTATTTCTGTTTAAATGTGGTTTCTATTCCAGAGATTTCTCCAAAATAATTACAAATGCATTTCCTTACCGATCTAAATTGGATTCAGCAGCATTGTTACAGTTAGTTTAAAGACTTGGTAAGCTGAGTACCGTTTCCGTAATGAAAATGGATTTTGTTAAAGTCGAGTTTAATGTTATTAATAACGCTAATGCATTCATCTAACTTTTCGCGGAGACTGAGTATAATATACACTCTAAAGTTGCTTAATCTGACATATTTAAGTAGCTTGTTTACTTAACACATGCAAAGTTCAGTTATTAAAAATAATAACTTTTTTCTGCGTTGTTAAAAAAGTGAAGCAGATTCTTAGATCAATTGCTGCAAAATGAGCACTTTTAGAGACAACAATGAGTGACATCTCATAGTGGAAGTAATAAAAGGAAATGACAGAACAGATACGTCAGTTTCATCGACATGATCTCAGCTGTTATTACAACACAATTCTGATACAATGCCGAGAAAACGAGATTAAATTGTGGGGCGCAATTAAGTTTGAATTATAATTAAATTTAAGTGATGGTACGCTGCAGTTGGTACCAACGTGCTAATTAATTAATTTATAATTGGGAAAGAGATAATTTATTAAGTTTGAATTTAGAATTAGCTTTGGGATAGGCGTTAATATGTCATTCTTTTAATCTCTTTCAATTTTAATTTTTTTGAGCAACAGGGACGGATTTTAGAAATTTTCATTTTCAAGACCAGACAAAAATTTTTCAATATTTTACATTCGGACATGTAAATTTTGTAGTTTTGATGCTATGGCAATAAAATTGAAACAAACTATTACTATTTTAAACTTGTTGTTTGCTTGTTCCAAATCTTAAAATTTTTGATTCACTGGGACGGATTTTAGAAATTTTCATTTAAGACGAAAAAAAATTTTCTAATATTTTTCATTCGGACCTATATTTTTGGTACTTTTAACACCAGGGCAATAAAATTTGGAGAGATTGGTATTTTTGACTTGTTGATTGCCTGTTCCAAATCTCAATTTTTTTGAGCAGCAGGGACGGCTTTTATAAATTTTCATTTTCAAGACGAGATAAAAGTTTTCCAATATTTTACTTTTGGACGTTTAAATTTTGTAGTTTTGATGCTATGCCAATAACATTTAGACAAATTAGTATTTTTAACTTGTTGTTTGCCTGTTCCAAATCTTAAAATTTTTGATTCACAGGGGCGGATCTTAGAAATTTTCATTTAAGACGAGAAAAAAATTTCCAATATTTTTTATTCGGACTTGTATTTTTGGTTGTTTTGACACCAGGGCAATGAAATTTAGAGAGATTGGTATTTTTGACCTGTTGATTGCCTGTTCCAAATTTCAATTTTTTTGAGCAGCAGGGACGGCGTTTAAAAGTTTTCATTTTCAAGAGGAGATAAAAGTTTTCCAATATTTTACTTTCGGACGTCTAAATTTTGTAGTTTTGATGCTATGGCAATAATATTTGGACAGATTACTATCTTTAACTTGTTGTTTGCCTGTTCCAAATCTTAAAAGTTTTGATTTACAGGGACGGATTTTAGAAATTTTCATTTTAAAGACGAAATAAAAAAGTTTTCATTTTTCATTCGGACCTGTATTTTTGGTAGTTTTGACACTAAGGCAATGAAATTTGAAGAGATTTTACTATTTTTGACTTGTTGATTGCTTGTTCCAAATCTCAATTTTTTTGAGTAAAGGAACGGATTTTAAAAAAATTTAATTTTCAAGACGAATCAAAAATTTGCAATACATTCTATTCGGATGTGTAATTTTGGTAGTTTTAATGTTAGGGCAGTGAAATTTAGTGAGATTATTATTTTTGACTTGCTCATAGTTTGTCTTAAATCCCAACTTCTTTGAGCAGCAGGGACGGATTTTAAAAATTTTCATTTCCAAGACGAATTAAAAATTTTAAATATTTTCCATTCGGACATGTAATTTTGGTGATTTTAATGCTAGGGCAATATGAATCCGAAATAGAATAAAATTATCCTAAGCCTAATTTTCCTTGCTGAGATTGTTATATTTTACAACGTGTCAGTTGCTTGCAGATCTATTGATCAAACTTGATATGTATTTATTACAGGTACCTAACTATATCTTTCAAATCCTGCTGATTCTCTGATTGCTCCTTTGTAAATCGGTAAATTTTCTGCAGGAAAAATTACGTATAAAATAAAGCTACATTGACGCAAGTTTTCATAAAAGAGTGCGCTAAAACAGAAAGTTTTAATGAGTAGCAGCTGAAAGTGTGCACGTTTCGACAAAAACTGTAAAATCCATAACTAAATAAATTAACGAGACACTTGAGTTTTTCCACCGCTGCTAATGAACGAAACTAGCAGCGCCTCATAATAGTTATCTTTTGTATAGAAAACTGAAAGCAGAGCACAGGGAAAATACGAAACAGAATATTCCATTAAATTCGTACGAAGAGTATCGAATAATACAAAGCTCCTTTCTTTTTGCTTGTCGCATCTCCACGCTTCATTTATCAATTCCGCAATAATTCCTATAAACATTCAATACACCACTGGAGAATTTTATTAAACCCGTATGACCGGAACATATCAAGAATTCCCCGCATTTTCCGGACACTTCCACTTCATAAACGATGCATGAAGACGAATGAAAATCACAGGAATTAAAAAGGTGTTTATACGTGCGGTCGCTGCAATGCGCTGGCGTCGAAGAGGCATCGCGGTCTTCCTGCGACGCCTTTAGTTGCTCGGGCGTCGCGGTGCCGATACGTATTCGTCTGCGATTCGAACGCGTCGCGTCGATTAACGAACACGTGATCATTTATTAGATGGTATCGATGAGTTTCCACCGTAAATAACAAAGAAAGACGTGATTTATGGAAGACGTCAGGATGTAAAACTGGCTGTTCTTCGACGCGCTAAACAAACACATTTGTCGTTGAGATAAGAATATTGAACTTGAAGGTTTTGGTGTCGAAACCAATTTCGGAAGGTCAGACAAATTAATTTTGAATGATTGTGTTCCGACACGCCACGGTAAGTCGAGAGGAGTGTTTGGAAATGAATTTAGTCAGGCTGAGGTGCCATGCGGGACGGAACATATGCTCAGTCGATAATTTATGATGAGCATTAATTATGTTAGTTGAGATACTTCATCGAAACACAGTTGATAATAGGGATAAACACGAGGATCAAATTAATGAAAGTGTTTCATTGTTCATGTTCGCACTGTAATTATCCGATCTCATATTTCCTTCAAGCAGAATTCTTTTGATTTTACGGCTAAACTGGGGAACAATTTTAATTAGAGCCAGACTTAATCAAACAAATCCACATTTTTATTAACCCTTACTACAACCAGCGACTATAAAATGAATAAATGATGAAAAGCACACAAAAACTCGTACGTAATCAAAACAAGAATGTTTTTTCCTTTTACAATAATTTCGTTCGGACATTTCTCAGTTGTGCTAACCTTATTGAATTTAAACTTTACTTGGAAAGTTCGCTCGACCTCCCATTCTCATAAGAAATTTATCATTAAAGTTACTTTTTTGGTTTGGCCCAGAACGTTCTTACTTTTGATCCGGTTTCCGATTTTGCTGAAAAAGCAAAACTGTACCGCTTGATTGATTAAATTTTCTTGTATTACAATTTGTCTGCTGAGTCGTGTCGAGAAAACTGATTTTCTCAGACTGTTTTAATTGTTGACTAGAACAACTCAAAGTACAGTTCCTAATTAATTAATTAGTAATCATGTCGTGTTAGCCCACTAGATGACGGCTAACTAAGGGACGAAACTCCGTAATTCTAGAATTAATTAAAGATCAAGCCTAATTAAATCCCACCTTGTGTTGTGGCCTCAATTCTTTGAATTTATCTTAATTAAACATGTATTTTTGTGTTTACCACACGACAGGGAAGTTTCATAAATTACTGTTTGTTCTAAGCGAAACAATTTCTGAACTTTCCTGTTTAAAATGGTTTATATTCAAAGTTGTGTTAGTTGGTAAAGAAGGAGAAGAAGCGCTGGAAGCTCATTTGATTGTTCCTCTGGTAACCAGTAAATCAGCACCAAAATAATTGTCTATTCATTTTCCCAATTAACGCTAACGTTAATTAGTTAGTATTCCAATGTTATTGGAGATCTGCTCCCGCTCCATTATCTTCAGCGATCAAATGGTTGCAAGCGCAACTGATTTATGCAACATTGCCTATCAAATTGTCCACAGTCCCGATTGAAAAATAATAGATTAATGTTTGTCCCAGTTGCTCAACAGTTTCCCATTCGCGTTTTATCGACCCGTCTTTCCCCATTATAAATTTTAATCAGTGACAAATCCTAATCTTTCTGATAATTCGATTTAAACACCTACCGCGTCTCTCATAAATTCACGTTTTACAACCTTCCAATTAAATAAAGCAGATTGTCGGGTTCGTAATTTAACTAACTACATTTCTAGGTAGTAAAAAATATAATGTGTACATTTTGGTGTACTTTCCAGATAAATAAATTAACCGAAATGAAACATAAATGAAGTCGTAAAAGCTCCAGAGTCACGTCAACGATGGCCTCGTGTCCTTTCCGGCGTACTTCGTCGCATGCTCTTCCCAATGGGGCCCTGAAGAGAGCTTTCACGTCGAGGCAGTCGTCAATCCAAATTCCTAGCGACGATCAGGACGAAGAAGACAAAAATACGCTCAACTTGAAGCATTTGAATGATGCTATTTTGACACTCACTGCGCCGCCGGTGAGTACAGTTTTGTGTAGATAAGGAGATTTTTATTTTATAAGTGGCGGAGAGACATCAAATTTTTACGACCTCGGTGAAATTGTTAATAAAAAAATCTATTCATGGAGGTGCTATGGAAATTGAAATCGTCCACATAGCACGGCAATAAAACTAAAATTAGCACAGATTTGTTGGAACATTTCCGGTCCTAATTGGTTGTAAATAATGAAATCTACTGAAATTTGGTTTCACGTTTTTGTGACTAAATTTGATAAGGCTACGAGTGTATTTTGACGTAAAGTTATAAGATCAATATCTACTTTGAAATTTAGCATACGCTTAACCTGGTTTCTAAATGTGTTGCAAACGACAAATCCGGAAATTTGTGACACGTACACGTGGTTGCATATTTATGTTGAAAATTGTTAAAATGGTTTATTGAACGGCGAGCGGATCAAAGGTCATTTTTTACTGTTTTAACGTGCCGAAATCCGTAATCCTTCGGATATTGAGGTGCGTTTACGCGCCCAAGCTATTTGCACAAGTAACGCGTTGCGTGTAAACCACTGGAAGTACCAAATTTGGATAAAGAGAAAATTGGCATTGTTAGATAATTTTACGTTAGAGTTCGTAAACATTTTTTATACAGGGTGTAACAGAAATGAGTACATTAAATTGAACTGGTGGTAGATTTTGTTGAAACAAACAAATTTTTCCTTTGCGGTTTTCCAAAATTGAGCCTAGTTTTGAAATATTATTAATTAATTTTGAACTGATTACTAATCAGTATTCAAGACTATCGTATGTTGCACAAAAAAATATAAACATTGCCAGCTAGTCGGCAAGACGTAACCAAGTAAAAAAATATACTGATTACGTTTTTTGTCGGTTTAATCACTTCACTTCCTGAATTATTTTAGTTGCAATCTTGTCGGTTTCGGAAACAGATCATTGCAAAAGGCTGCTCAGGGTCAGACTTTACTTGGAAAGATTTTTGTGACGTTGTTGACTATCTCTTTACACATCATTTTAATCTCTTTTGTGGACTGCTGAAGGTAGGATTTCTTGTTTTTTTTTAGTCAAACTTGATTTTTTGTACTTATTATTTGTTCTAAAATAGTTCATAATTTTTTTATATAAACGGCACGTGTCTAAAAATCGCGTTAACAGAATTTGTTGTTGTCCACAATTTACGAAATAATAACAAATTAAGTTAAAACGCGCCAAGAAAAGTGATTTCAACAGATAGAACTTTAGAACTTTTTATTTTTAAGACGAGCCATTCTTTCACTTTTACTTTTAATTTCTAGACGACCCAAAAATTTTCAATATTTTTCACTGTACTGGACGGATTTTAGAACATTTTATTTTCAAGACGAGCTAAAATTTTCCAATATTTTCCATTCGGACCAGTAATTTTGGTAATTTTGACGTTAGGGGAATGAAATTTGGAGAGATTACTATGTCTAATTTGTTTATAATGTGGCGCCAGCGCCTAATTTTTTGAGCAACAGGGATGGATTTTAGAAATTTTTATTTTTTAGTCAAACTAAATTTTTTTGATAATTTCTCTCGAACCTGTGAATTTAATAGTTTTAATGCTAGGACAACGAAATTTAATGAGATTACTGTATTAATTGACTTCCTTATGGTTTGTTTCAAATACCAATTTTTTTGAGGTACAGGGACGGATTTTAGAAATTTTTACTTTTAAGACCGGCCAAAAATTTTCAATATTTTCCATTCGGACGTGTAATTTTAGTAGATTTGATGTTACAGCAATAAAATTTGGAGAGATTACTATTTTTGACTTGTTTATGCTCTGTCCCAAATCCCATTTCTTGCTACCAATTGGGACGGATTTTAGAAATTTTCATTTTTACGAAAAACCAAAAATTTTCAATACTTTTTATTCGGACTTGTAATTTTTATAGTTTCAATGCTATGCCAATGAAATTTAGAGAGATTATTATTTTTGGCTTGTTAACTGCCTGTTCCCCAAATCTCAATTTTTTTGAACAACAGGGACGGATTTTACAAATTTTCATATTCAAGACGAGACAATAATTTTCCAATACTTTCTATTCAGACGTGTAATTTTGGCAGTTTTAATGCTAGGGCAATAAAATTTGGAAAAATTACTATTTTTGACTTGTTTTTAGTCTGTCCCAAATCCCAACTTTTTAAATATAATGTCGGTTTGTATACTATTTTATTCACAATAATAGCGAAAACCTAAATAGGCTCACTTTCCATTTTACTAAAATCGATCAAATTAAATTATTTTATTTTATTTTTTTAAATATAACTTTAAACCTCGTCTACGCCTCGGTTTGTATACTATTTATTCACAATCAAGGCTAAAACCTATAATGACTCAGTTTCTAACTTTCTAGAATCTATTAGACTAAATAATTTTTTTTTTTTTAATTGGTAAATAAAAAAGTACTTCGTTCTTTAATTTTTAAGGGGCTAACAAGTTTACGATTGTTCGAAAAGCTTTGAATGCCATAAAAAGACTTTTTAAACGTGTATCTTACAAAGTTTTATCTAGGATTGTTCTTTATTTGTAATTTATAGAAATGCATACTATTTTTTCACAACTAGCTTGAGAACATGTCATGAAATTAAATTTCCCTCCTACAAACAGATAAAAAAAAGCGTATTTTGAATTGCCTATATTAATTCTTCGGAGCTCAGAAACTAATAATACTCAGACCAAAAAAACATTCAGAATTGGCTATTTAATATTTTTGAAGTTAAAAAAATCCAAATTTGGTTAAACTCGAAGAATTAGAGTATTTATTTTGCATTTTTCCAATCCTGGAGTCTTTTTAATCGTTGAGATTCCACGCGTTTGAAATGTGTATTTGTTCACCGATAAATGAACCCGTTAACAAAACGCAGGTGTACTAATTTCCGTCAGAAATGATAATACTTTGCAGTTCGTCCTGTCTAAACTAATAGAGGATGTTCCACGTTGAATTAAAGTGAACAAAACTCCCACAAATGCATTGGTAGACTGAACGTTGAATTTTAATTCACACAAACGCAAACTCTTTACACGAACAAAGCCCCCAACTGTCATTATTTTAAAAGTGAAGTTTTTCAGATACAATAATCAATACTTGCAGTTGGGACAGGCCTCGATGGAGATCATGATAAATATTACAAATTCAATAGGTCACTAGTGAATAATTTATCATCTGCTTTAGTGGGGTTAAAGTTACACAGCTTACGTGGTAGCGAAATTTATTATATTATGGCACAATTACAGTCTCGCGAACAAAATATTTCAATTCGAGAGTTTTATCACTCGAGAGTGAACATAAAAGAAACATTTTTACGCACAAGTTTTTACCTTGGCGCAATTGGGAATTCCGCAGTGACTCGTTTCAAGAAAAATTATTGATCTCGAGGAAAAATAGAAGACGTATTCAAAAGGGTTCATTGTCTATGCAGTGCCATCGCTATTTATTATTCGGATGGAATGATCAAAGACGGTAATTATTTCAACTTTTCTGTCTCCTCCTTAAAGTTATTAAAGTCTAGACTGCATTACATTTCATTTTATCTCATTACATAATTTTTATCGCTGAATACAGACTCGTTTTTTGTTATTTTTGGTTGAATGCATTCCCTATCTCGCTATTCTGATCAAAAATAGAAATAGTTTTCACACTCGGAAAGCCAAAATAGCAGCGATGTTTGCTCGTGTTATCTGAAATATGTACATACCTGGCTATAAGCGACTTTTGTTTTGGCGTCCGCCGTTAGCAGTAATTGAAAAAATGATCAATCACAGATGTTGCGACCATTTACTCAATATGTGATCGATAACGCCACTTATCGATTATGTCATGAGTGAGAAATGCTAAATTGTAAAGCGAGCGAGATTATTTTGGATCATGAAGTCGTTAGCGCGAGTGATACAAATCTCACCAGCTTATAATGGCATTTTGCTCACGTTTGACCGACGTTTTATCTACGCCTAAAAATGCAAAATTTTGTTGAAGCTTGACAGGTTTGGCAGGAGCGCGAATTTTTTCCCCACCAAAATGAAAACGCATCCACATTATATCACTAGACAACTAGTTTTTCCTGAGTTTTGTTTACTCCATTTCCTATTTAGAAATTTGCATCATCGACGGTTTCCACTGGGGGCGTAATAATGAACTGGGGCCTTTGGCGAAGTCGACGCTCGAGGAGAAAAACGTCGGATAAGGGATGAAATGTAGATACAGCGCGATAAACAACCGAAATAATAATCCAATTCGCACGTTTGACGCCTCTTACATGGGGATGAAAAGCACTTCAAATATTTGCATTCAAATGGATGTGACGGTATATAGATAATCAATGGGGGTGTGTATGTTTGCAACGGTTTCCGGCGCAAAAAGCATAATACGCTTGAAGTGCGATTTGTTGGGAGAGTGAAAGGTTTTAGAGTACATTACTTCAGGATAATAGAAATAACCGCAAACCAAGATTTCACGTCGAATGCTAAGTAAGTGGAGATAATAAATGGAAACATGCGTTTTAGAACGCATTAACACCGCATAATAAACCGAGCTATGAGTACATTTCCCGTCAAATGAATCGTAATGGCCGGAGTAATAAATGGTGTGATTTGTCGGATTATTTATAAATCACAAAGCTTATATTGTTAAAATCACAAACTAGGTCGTGGCGGTGTGTAAACTGAAATATAAAAATTGGATCGGTTTAGTTCAATCCGATGCTAATCGTTTTACAGAAGTGATGCCGATCGGCAAATTCTCTCGAAGCCGCAAAATTTAATAAAACGCGAGAGTTTTCGCCACCGCGAAGTGAAGACCAAAAAAAACTCAAAGATGCAAACTGGAGAACTAACTTTCATTTTTTTCTGAGTAAATTACTTACATACCTCTAAGCGACGTTAATTTCAGTGATAATAAAGCAATCCCCGTAAATCCGACGCAAATCCCTTCCAAAAAAATTTCCCAACCCCTAACACTCGCGCTCCAACCGTTTCAACTTTGTTAGCACTCTGCCTTTGTATGGGTTTTCCCTCATTATCTCCAGAAAAAAAGCGCCCATGTGTGAGTTCTCACCCCCTTAATTAATTCACTCAACTTGTACAACAGTTACTCGATTCGTTAAGCAAAAACTTTAACTTGTTATTGCAAAACTTTCCAAATTTAATTAGCTGCTTACGATTCGAAAAAGCACTTTCTTGCATTACCGCTCTTTTGAAATCTCGAGTTTAATGTTTTTATGAAAATTTACAACAAGGGAAGAATGACTTTACCCTCTGGGGTGTCTTGCGAGAGACACGTTTGTGGTTTTATTGCCATCACATTATTTTAATAACTGCCGCCTCCGGGGAAATGCTAAGTTAATAATTAATTGGGGAGAAGATGAACTAGTCGTCCGGTAAAAGAATATTTAATGCCGAAAGCTGCGTTTCTCTTTGGCGCGCTTTATCTTATTTTAAGAAAGCAGAAAAATGAAGCAAGTTTTAGTTTTGGAAGAAAAAGTTGGGTTGTAAAGTGCACTTTCTTTTCCGCGCCTAGAAGAGTGTCGTGTTTTATCAAAATAATAATACAGTGACGTTCAAAAGTCTCAAGTCTCCCATTTTTAGGTATTTTCAAGAAAATTTATTTATGAAGTTAAAGAGTAATTTTTTTTAAAACAATGAGTTCGAATTTTCTGTTTAAAATACAATTTACAAATTTTAATATTTATCAAAGTTCTATAGAGGAGTGCAAGCCTTTTGACCGCTAGTGTACTTTCCGAAAATAATTTGCATTCCTTTTTGTATCATTTCAGGTTCTTGGAATGAATCAGATCCTTTCGATCCTTTTTTAATCCTCTCTTTAATCATTGTCCGCTTTGTAAAACGAAACAAAGCTGAGCTCCTTTTTTTCCGTTGTATTTACAAAACGCAGCAAGTTTAAGACTGTTCTTGACAGTAAAAATTAGACAGAATGAAAACTCTGTTTTCAATTAACTGAAAATTCAAAATAGCGTGCAAACAGAACTCCATTATTTAAATCTCTGGTTAGCTAAAACTTTATTACTGTTAATGTAATGTTATCGACAATTTATGTATGAATAATAATCGGATAATGTATCGATTTACTCGTATATAAATATATAATTGGTTTTTCTGGGTCAGATAGAGTTTCACATAACCGCCCCTTTGTGATCCCGCAATTTTCGTGAATTTCATTTCACTGCTTGAAAAATCTAATCGGACGTGATCTGGTGTTAAGTCCTCGTCGTTGTTCCTGAAATTTCCTGCGAGATTTCTAGACTTTAATCCGGGTCTCGGGGCTATATAAGATTATAGTTTAACAGTCGAGTTAACATTTCGTCTGCTAAGATTAATCGCATTATAGAGTACACTATTTTCGCGTATTTATCGCGCCCATCTTCGTGATATATTGTCCCAAGAGTGTCAAAATCGCCCCACGTTTTTATATTTTTTAAGATCACAAGACAAGATTTTAGGGTGAGGATCGCGGCAACCTGCCAAACAGAGTCTTGATGAATGGTAGAAGGTGGTTTTTGTGGCAGGGATAAAAATACGGTTTATTGCAATAACAGGATAAATTTCGTGGCGGACACGGAGGGTGTCGTGGATTGATGAAACGGAACAATGTCGCTGCTTCCGACGTTGATCCGAAAACTTACATTTCACTGAAAACAACACAACAAAAGTTCGGAATTTTGGCATCACATGCAAATGCGTGGTTTTGTCTGATGTTCACAGCGCTTTGAGTCTTCCGTTTTTTTCGTATTTGCATAATTTGATCATCCTTGTTGCTGCGGAATTAGTATTTGCATTTTATATTTTTGGAATATCGATTAATGTGCTACGAATACACGGAATTAAGCTTATTTGTGACACGCCAGGAAAGGCTTCATACGGACGTGCTTCAGATTCTGCCAAAACAACTCGGATTGACATTCAGGGGACTCGCTCGATTAGAAATTATTTTATAGCTAATTACTTTCTCATTCTTTCGATTTATTTTTCAAACCTTTAAGTTTAGTGCTCAGATTTGTGTATATTTGGTCCGATTAATGCGTTAAAATAAAGATTTGGCACATTTTTATATGTCAGATTTTGGCGCAAAAATGGTGGAGGCGCCGGGTTGAACAAAAAAATTTAATTAAAACATCGTTTTGTTGAAAGGTAAGTTAAGTAATCTGCACAACAACTCTCGAAACTTTAATTTTCCGTATTAAAAGAATAATTTTCCATACTCGGCAGCGAACTCAGACTAATAATTCTAAATTAGAGCTAAAATGTTTGTTAGCACAAATGCAATTTTCATAAAATTTGTTCGATCTCAATTAATTATCCTCAGTGTAGAAGCTAATTTAATCACAGCAGAGCATACAATGTGGATTACGACTCGAATTATGACATGACCACTCACGTTACTATAAATTTCAGTCCATAAACCTTTCATTCCAGACTAGTTTTATAATATACAATTCTCATTTTTACCTCTTACCTGTCAGTCAGAAGTGCTTGAAACATAATTAAGTTTTACAACAGCTTTGTTCGTGGCAGTAAAAATGAAATATAATAAGTATTTCCATTTGTTTATGGTGGTGGTGGAATTGCTCCAACGAACTTAAAAAACTTGGCATTGACCACATTAATTCCTAACATTGAACTTGCAAATCTAATTCTCTAATTTTAACAGATATTAGTGGAAATTTTTGGTTCGTATTCAAAGTAAAAATTTCTTAAAATTTTGTTTCTAAGATTAAAATTTTATAATTTAACACAGATGATAAACTAATCAAAAGTGGTAAAAGGTACAAATTTCAGTGCTTTGCAATCAAAACTGACAAAGTTAGGAAAATTAATAGAATGAGGTGGAAAAATTCTTGGTTCGCTTTCCAATGCCTAAATGAAAATTGTTCTAAAAATTCTGTTTCTTGCTCTAAACTTTTGGAATTTGAGAAATTATAAAACTCCCAAATTTTAGTGGTTTAGCATAAAAACTGTCAGAATTACAAATTTTAATAGAGATTAGTGAACATTTTTGGTTCGGTTATAAAATCAAAATTTCTAAAAAAAATTGTATCTTGCTTTAAAATTTTGGAATTTAAGAGAGATGGTAAAAAAGTTGAAAGTAATAAAACCCCAAAATTTTACTGTTTTATGATGGAAACTGCCAGAGTTACAGATTTTAACAGAGATTAGTAAAAATTTTTGTTTTGTTTTTAAAATTATAATTTCTAAAAATTCTGTTTTTTACTCAAAAATTTTGTAATTTAGCACAGTTAATAAACTAATCAAAAGTAGTAAAAGGTTCAAATTTTACTGCTTTGCAATTAAAACTGACAAAGTTATGGAATTTAATTGAATGAGGCGGAGAAATTCTTGGTTCGTTTTCCAATGCCTAAATGAAAATAGCTCTAAAAATTCTGTTTTTTGGTCTCAAATTTTGGACTTTAGACAATTAATAAAAAAGTCAAAAGTAATAAAACCTCTAAATTTTACTGATTGACGATGAAAACTGCAAGAGTTACAATTTTAATAGTGATTAGTGGAAATTTTTGGTTCGTATTCAAAGTAAAAATTTCTAAAAATTTTGTTTCTAACTTTAAAATTTTCTAATTTAACACAGTTGATAATCTAATCAAAAGTGTTTAAAGATACAAATTTCACTGCTTTGAAATCAAAACTGACAAAGTTAGGGATATTAAAAAAATGAGGTGGAAAAATTCTTGTTGCTGCTGAATTAGTATTTGAATTTTATATTTTTGGAATATCGATTAATGTGCTACGAATACATGGAATTAAGCTTATTTGTAACACGCCAGGAAAGATACATTGTCATTTATGGCTTCATACAGACGTGTCTCAGATTCTGCCAAAACAAATCGTATTGACATTCAGGGGACTCGCTCGATTAGAAATTATTTCATCGCTAATTATTGAAGTTTCGCGTCGTCGTTCTCATTCTTTCAATTAATTTTTCGGACCTTCAAGTTTTGTGTCCAAATTTATGGACATACGATTTAATTAATGCGGGAAAATAAAGATTTGACACATTTTCTTATGTCAAATTTTGGCGCAAAAATGGTGGAGGCGCCGGATTAGACAAAAAAAATATAATTAAAACACGGCTTTCTTGGGAAGTTAAGTTAAGTAATTTGCACAACAGCTCTCAAAACTAAAATTTTCCGTATTAAATTAATTCAGCAGCGAACTCAAACTCGTAATTCTGAATTAGAGCTAAAATGTTTGTTAGCACAAATGCAATTTTCATAAAATTTGTTCGATCTCAATTAATTATTCTCAATGTGGAAGCTAATTTGATCACAGCAGAGCATACAATGTGGATTACGACTCAAATTATGACATGACCACTCACGTTACTATAAATTTCAGTCCATAAACCTTTCATTCCGGACTAGTTTTATAATATACAATTCTCATTTTTACCTCTTACCTGTCAGTCAGAAGTGCTTGAAACGTAATTCAGTTTTACAACAGTTTTGTTCGTGGCAGTAAAAATGAAATATAATAAGTATTTCCATTTGTTTATGGTGGTGGTGGAATTGCTCCAACGAACTTAAAAAACTTGGCATTGACCACATTAATTCCTAACATTGAACTTGCAAATCTAATTCTCTGATTTTAATACAGATTAGTGGAAATTTTTGGTTCGTTTTCAAAATTAAAATTTCTAAAAATTCTTTTCTTAACTCTAAAATTTCTAATCAAAAGTAGTAAAAGGTACAAATTTTACTGCTTTGCGATCAAAACTGACAAAGTTAGGGAATTTAAAAGAATGAGGGGGGAAAATTCTTGTTGCTGCTGAATTAGTATTTGAATTTTATATTTTTGGAATATTGATTAATGTGCTGCAAATGCACGGAATTAAGCTTATTTGTGACACGCCTAGAAAGATACATTGTCATTCATGGCTTCATACAAAGGTGTCTCAGATTTTGCCAAAACAAATCGTATTGACATTCGTATTGACATCGCTCGATTAGAAATTATTTTATAGCTAATTATAGAAGTTTCGCGTGGTCTTTGGATTTATTTTTCGCACCTTCAAGTTTCGTGTTCAAATTTGTGGACCTCCGATTTAATTAATGTGTTAAAATAAAGATCTGACAAATTTTCTTATGTCAGATTTTGGCGCAAAAATGGTGGAGGCGCCGGGTTAGACAAAAAAAAATATAATTAAAACACGGCTTTCTTGGGAAGTTAAGTTAAGTAATTTGCACAACAGCTCTCAAAACTTAAATTTTCCGTATTAAATTAATTCGGCAGCGAACTCAAACTCGTAATTCTGAATTAGAGCTAAAATGTTTGTTAGCACAAATGCAATTTTCATAAAATTTGTTCGATCTCATTTAATTATCCTCAATGTGGAAGCTAATTTGATCTCAGTATAGCATACAATGTGGATTACGACACAAATTATGACATGACTCACGTTACTATAAATTTCAGTCCATAAACCTTTCATTCCGGACTAGTTTTATAATATACAATTCTCATTTTTACCTCTTACCTGTCAGTCCGAAGTGCTTGAAACGTAATTCAGTTTACAACTGCTTTGTTTGTGGCAGTAAAAATGACATATAATCTGTTGTAAAATAGACGCACCTATAATTTTTATTATTTTAAAACATGCGGGTTTATTTGGGATTTTAATTTTACCCCAATAATTGCATTACTAAATAGTGCACTTTAAAAATTACGAGGATAGGTGCATTTTACATTGAATAAGAGTCAAAAATCGATTTTTAGTCAATTTAAGTTTAATTCTTTGGTATCCTGTGACAGAACTAAAGCACCAAATTTGTCATAAAAAATAAGAAAAAATAAAAAATGTGGATGCGTCTATTTTTATGCAACACACTGTATAATAAGTATTTCCATTTGTTTATGGTGGTCGTGGAATTGCTACAACGAACTTAAAAAACTCGCCATTGACCACATCAATTTCCAACATTGAACTTGCAAATCTAATTCTCGACGTGATTTCTTGGAGGAAATTTTTCATGTACAGCTACAAGTATGCAATTTTATGCAGAAATTGAGTTTTTGATGGCAAATCCGACGACACTCCTTCGTACGTTTATAAGCGTGTCGTGACTGGAAACCCAAAACGTTTACTCAAACTTACAGACAGAATTCGCCGATTTTATTTCAGGACCGGTGTTAATTCGCATGGAAATGGAGCCCTGAAATCAATTTATTCCTTGCATATTTACTTTTTTTTAATTAGAAAGCTGTAAAGTGAAATCACTCAAAACCAAAATGGGGGTTATTCAAGCAAAGAATTTCTAATTTGGTCGGAATTGAATCAATCCACTCAGTAAAAATTTATTTTTAACGCACTCTTTGTATGTAAACACGGTGTCAATCTCATGTAATTAAATTGCGCCTCAGGAGCGTTGATCTGTTGTGTCGTTTTTTTGTGGAACGAGTGTTTGATGTAACGTAATTCGATCACTGCAACAAAACTTTGCGAATTAATTGAAGAAGACGGGGATGAAATAATTTACTTGGTTGCACCCCAAAAGTGTAATTTTTAATAGCCGCCGCACCGGAAACCTGCCGGCTATTTATCCAGAGTCAAGGTAATGCTTTTTCTACACAAATTAAACGTTCCCACTTCGCTTTTAAGTATTAAATTTGTAAAAACAAGAAAGTTTCTTCAAGTGAATTATACATGAAATCTACTTAACAATTCTAACGAAATAAATTAGGTTCGCTTTAAAGCAACAGCTCTGTAAGTGATTTCGTGTCTCCAAATTTTTTCCACACCTCCGATTAAAAATTCATTGCAACATCAGTCACCAGAACGTCCTTTGACTGTACTGCCCCAGTTAACGAATCATAAAAAATTAAAGTCTGAAACTTGAGATCGGGAAAAATTACGCGCCACTCCTTAATTTAATGGATAAATACGCGCTATAAAGAGAAGGGTAATAAAAAAGAATTTTTTCCTTTGACGAACCCTTTTTATTTATCGCAAGTTTTTACAGCTGAATGGCCAGTATCCTTGTTCAGGTTATTACCGCTTTAACCTGGAAAGCAAGAACGCTGACGATGTCATTGGCCAACTTCTGTTTTTATACCGCAATTTATTGTTTACGAAATTAATGAATTTTTAGAGGATTCCCAATTCTGCGTTTACCCGCAATTTTAAATGAACAGGTTTAGCTTTGATGTGGGTTCTGTTTTTTTTTTACGGGAAAGAAGCAGCGACGTGTGAATTTTGAAACGGGCGAATTAAACTCGCAATTATGGGAGGGCGTGATTTATGGGGGAATTGGAGTGGACACCACGCAATTGTAGTCACTGCCAGAAAAAAAATCAAATTATCTAAAAAATATTTAATAAATATTAAAATAGAACTAGACTTACATAAACATAATAGAAAATCTAAAAAAAAATAAATAAAAGTGCCACCTGGCTGAGATTGCCGGAGCCAATTTTTAATAACAGTTCCGACCTCCGGCACACTCTGTACCTTCCCAACTGTATAATTCTGCAAAAGCAGTCGAATTTATAAGCGTAATAAAAGTGAACGACCACGTTGTCTTACGATACAATCGCATAAAAAATTTAATCGATAAAGACCTTAATGGCGGCCCTCTATTGATTCGTAGAATTCCGCTACTCCATCTTTCAGCAACAAATCAGGACATTTGTTTGGTCGAGGGGAACGGGATTACTGTGTCATGTGGTTGGTGATATATTGCTGACCGAAACAAAAAAGCTAATTATCCACAGCCCACGACTATTAGACGTCTAATCACTCACCTGTTGCGTAAATAACACCTGCGGTGATTATGTGGTGGTCAAAAATATCGAAAGAAAGTTAAAGGACAGAGGCAAAGGGCGCAACTTTAGTTATAAGAATCTGGAGACTCTAAACAGAATCTAAGGAATACTCGGAGACTAAAGTAAATCTAAGAAAAATCCGGAACATTATTGTTAATTTTTAGGAGGGCTAGTATTTCCTTATGGGCGCATAACCCACCCTTAATCCGTCTCTGTTTTTAATCACATCAAGTACATTGACAGTATAAAAGTTCAGAAAATAGAAAAAGTAAGCAAAAATTGAAAGGAAATCGACATAAAATCTAGAAAATCTAAGGAAAATTTAGAAAATCTAAGGAAATTTAGATTACGTTTACAAAGAAATCAAATGATTCACAAAATTTAAAGTAAAATTTTCTAAAAATTCTCTCTCTTGGTCTAAAATTTTGGAATTGGACAGTTGATAAAGAAATCAAAAGTAATTAAACCCCCAAATTTTACTGTTTTGAGATGAAAACTGACTGAGTTTTCAGATTTTAACAGAAATTAATGGAAATTTTTGGTTCGTTTTCAAAATTAAAATTTCTAAAAATTCTGTTTCTAACTCTAAAATTTTAAAATTTTGCACAGTTAATAAACTAATTCAAAGTGGTAAAATGTGCAAATTTCACTGCGTTTTGATCAAAACTGACAAAGTTACGGGTATTTAATAGAATAAAGTGATTTGAATTTTGGAATTCAAGACAATTGACATACAAGTCAAAAGTAATAAAACCCCTAAATTTTACTATTTTAAGATGAAAACTACCCTTAGTTCTTTTGAATTAACTTTAAGTTGTCTCTAATTTATCTTGTTGGTTTTCTTCAGATTTCTTAGTTTCTCTAGATTTTCTTCAAATTTTCCTCAAACTCCTCTGTTTACATATCTTGATTTCCCTTAAATTTAATATCGATTTCTCTTGATTCCTCTTGAAATTAATATCGATTTTTCTTGATTCCCTTTAAATTTAATATCGATTTTCTCTAGATTGTGCATAAATTCTTTTTAAGATTCTTTTAAGTCTCTAATTTTCTTCCTAGTTTGTTAGATACTTTTTAAATTGAATTTTTTTTATTTTCTTTGATTTATTTTAGATTTTGTTTAAATTTTTCTTCAAATTTTCATAAAAAATTTGTATTCTCTTCATTCTGTTAAATTTTTCTTTTGGGTTTTCCCATTTTTTTTAACTATTTTTAGAGCTTCTTGGATTCATTTTTAACAGTCTTTGAGCTTTCTTTAGATATTTCTTAGGCTTTATTTAAATTCCCTACATTTTTATAACTTCATCGATTCTCCTGCCATATTTTCTTCGCACAATGCTTATATTCTCGACTGTTTCAGATAATTCTTGAATCTCTAAATTTCCATTAGAATTTCTTTAGATCTTCAGTTTTTGTGTCTTTTTGTACAAATTATCTTAAATTTTCCCACTGATATTATTTTTCCTGTTTAAAAGCAATGTAAAATTAGGGTTTTACAAAACCGGTCCCAAGTGGGCTCCAGGGCGCGCCCTCCTTTAAACCGTCTCTGACCCTTTGCGACTTTATCGACATTTTTCTTGCAGCTGCACTAAATGACTCCATCCCTTCATTAAACGCCAACTTCGCAGCAAGGGAACTAATTTTTAAAGTACGATTTCCAGTTGAACAATGCGCTTTTGTTACCAGAAGGTAAAGTTAGTCTGAGAATGCGTGGGAAGTTGTCACAAAATGAGCGAGACGTGATGTTAAACTCCCATAAAACAGCTCCGCGGAATTTTCTCGTTCACTTATTTTACTGTTTTTTGGTTGCTCTACGATCAATACATTCTCAACATATTTTTTCATATAAGAGTTATTATTGTCTAAAATTTTCTCTTCATTCTTATATTGAAATGGCAATAAAAGCGTCGTCTCCACGACACGGAACGCACTCAAGTGCAAGTCTAACATGAGCTTAAAATAGTTTCGTCTGCAGATCACATGCCATTCGGCGAATGGCGCAATAACTTTTCCATTCAAACAAAATACGAATAGAGCTTTTCATCTTGAAAGCTCGTCGTTCCGTTTTGTGTGTTCATCTTTCAATAGGCGTTGTATATCACCACGTACCGAAATATTTACTTCTTGTCCTATAAGAAAAATATTAAAATATTAAATTCCACGGAGGACCGAAAACCTGCAGTATCCTGGAAGATTTAATAAATGCGACCGCAACATCTGGAGAGGTCACGGCGCGAGCGAAGCGAGCGTTGACAAACTGAGCAAGTGTAAGTTTCCTGTTCATATTTCTCCGGCGCTTTTCTGTAACTCCCAAATTGATATTTATCTAAGGTTGTACCGAGTCTCCGTTGCTCATTTTTATCCGTTATTTTCTCGTTTATTTCCCGCTGAACGCTTCGGTTGTAACGGAATTAATATCATGTATAAAATTTCCCGATTACTCGGCCACGCTGGAAATTGGATTTTGCTCTTATACGATTTGATTTAACAGCGTCTGCTCTGTTGATTGCTCGAGAACTTCCAAGACGACGTAATTCGCAAAATAATCCAACAATATGCACGATTGATCCACCGACGAAGTTTGATGTGCGATTCATCTTAAAAGTGTCATTCTGCGGTAAAAGAGATGCCGGAGTCAAGATCTTGCGGCCTGACGTGTCTCCTTCGTGCTCGATTTACCGGCGATAAGAGATAACTTCACACTTTGTCCTTTTATTGGATGAGATAAAGTTCGGAGCGGAAATTATACCGTCATCATGGTTGGTCGTTAGGTTATGACATGTTAAAGCCGATTTTTATTGAGACGCATTTTCGGTCTCACCACTACGAATTATAAAATGAGAGGAAAAGGCGTTTAAGAGTTGTTCTTCAGGCTTTTTTGTCGGCCGGTTCACTCAATTTACCTTCAGGACATAAATCCCTGATGCTCATTTGTTCATGCCATAGATTTTTTTCGAACAATTGGCGGAGGATTGCCTGACAAAACTAAATTTATTATCAGGTTAAGAAAATCTAAACAAACATGGGACGGAATAAAAAAGTGAAAGTTCATTAAGCGCCGATTTGACCATCTCGCCCGTCATAAATTCCAAAAGTAATTTCAGGAATGGCGTTTCAACAGATGATATCCCCCTGCCTGGCTCACAAATTCCCACTATATCGCCCCAACTTTAGATTGTGAAATGATCATTTCATTCCGGTCTTGAAATAGAATTTCACCGCGCTCTTTGAGTGTATAATTCCTTCCAAGATAAGAGTATCCGCAAAACAATGGCGAGAGGTATTAACACCAAACAGCAGTCGCATGTAAGTAACAACCAGGAAAACAACCGAAACAGACTCTCTGATTGCAAATGGCAGCATTGTTGTGGTTTCTTTCGCCGTCATTTGCATATGAATTGGAGCTCTTAGGAGACCCCATTATCAACTGTATTCGCTAACAAAACTTCTGGTATCGATAGCCGAAAGAATACGTCGCCACGTTAATTAAGAGAACTCAATCAATTTGACTGAAGTTAACGATTTCGAGAATTGTTAGAAACTGGAATTAATTCATTATTGTTCAATCACAACTGAGTTAACTGTCCTACAAATTCTCCTTAACTTCTAGAACGCTCTTTGCTTTATTTAGAGTGAAAAGTTTGCTCTTTCCGGGGCACCATTCTTCTCACATCCTTAAACAAGTTACCTTGACTATAAATCCATTTAAAACAACACGTCGAGTCGAATATGTGAAATACCCAAAGAAACGATCACAGAAACGAATAAATAAAATTATGGAGAGTTTCCAAAAGTCAGTTGACCTCGAGTCGCCAGAAACATCCTTCGTTTTATTAAATTACGGGATTTTTGTCAGTTTTAATCCTAAATGAAGTTGAGGGGTTTTACAATTTTAGATTTGTTTTCCAATTGTGCTGAATTACGAAATTTTAGAACAAGAAACTGATTCTTAGAAGAATTTTCATTTAGGCATCGGAAAACGAACTAAGAATTTCTCCACTTCATTCTATTAAATTCCGTGACTTTGTCAGTTTTGATCGCAAAGCAGTGAAATGTGTACCTTTCACTACTTTCGATTAGTTATCAAAATCAGAATTTTTAGAAATTGTCAATTTGAAAACGAGCAAAAAATTTCTAATAATCTCTTTTAAAATCTTCAACTCTGACAGTTTTTATCTTAAAACAGTAAAATTTAAGGGTTTTATTATTTTTGATTTGTTTATCAACTGTCTTAAAGTTAAAAATTTTAGAGCAAGAAACAAAATTTTTAGAAATTTTCTTTTAGGTATTGGAAAACGAACCAAGAATTTCTCCACTTCATTCTATTAATTTCCTTAACTTTGTCAGTTTTTATCGCAAAGCAGTAAAATTTGTATCTTTTACCACTTTCAGTTAGTTTATCAACTGTGCTGAATTACAAAATTTTAGAGTTAGAAACAGAATTTGTATAAATTTTTATTTTGAAAACAAACCACACATTTCCACTAATCTCTATTAAAATCTGTAACTCTGCCAGTTTTTATCGTAAAACAGTAAAATTTAAGGGTTTTATTATTTTTGACTTGTTTATTAACTGTCTTAAATTCCAAAATTTTATGTATGAAACAGAATTTTTTAGATCAATTTTCATTGAAGCATTAGAAAACGAACCAAGAATTTCTCTACCTCATTCTATTAAATTCCGTAACTTTGTCAGTTTTAATCGCAAAGCAGTCAAATTTCCACATTTTACCAGTTTTGAATGATTTATCAAATGTGATGAGTTACAAAATTTTAGAGTTAGAAACAGAATTTTTTGAAATTTTTATTTTGAAAACGGACCAAAAATTTCCACTAATCTCTATTAAAATTTGTTACTCTGGCGGAGACTTTAAAAAAAAATTATAATAAATTATTGAGAATCTAAATTTTGCACAGATTAGGAAAATTTGGAAAATATAAGGAAAATCAAGAGCATTTATTTATAATAATAAGAATATAAGGAAAATATACAATAGAAAGTACAAAAAAATATAATTTACGAAAATTTGTTAATAGAATCAAGAGGCCTCTAAACTAGTCAAGTAAAAAATAAAATCCAATAAAAAACGATATATGAATTAATGTATATATATACATATTTTATAATATAAATATTTTATTTTATACAGGGCTAGTCACGAGAAGATTACTTCTGAAAATGATTTTTTCGCAACCCAAAATACTAATTTCTTGAGTCACTTGATACAACCCGAATCAGAAATGAAATGCTGAATCTACGATTGCTTAGGCTTTGACAGTCTCACTTTGACAATTACGGAAAAGGAGGTTACGTGAGTGTCCATAGACAACCTAGTTCAGTTTCGATGTGGATATCTTTACGATAAAGGTTCGTAGCAGTCATAGACAGCATTTTTGGCATTCTCCGGAGATGAGAATCATGTCAGTTTTCTCATCATTTGAATAAGACTTTGTGACGGGTTTCTCAACTCAACCTAACATACCATGCGTGTTAAGGAGAAAAATTATTGGTCGAGCACTTACAGCTTCGGTATAGGACAGATTAATAAAGGTACTTCGAACTAATGGGGCTCTAAAGGAGCGGAATTAAGAATAAAGACGAAATTAAAATAAATAATGTCAAAGTGACATTGACCACCCCAAATGACCCCAAAGCAATCGTGGATTCAGCATTTTATTTCTAACTCTGGCAGTATCGAGTAGTTCAGGGTATTAGTATTTTGGGTTGCGGAAATATAATTTTCAGAAGTAATCTTCTCGTGACTAGCCCTGTATATAAATTTTAAATATAATTTTAAAAATATTTTTTGTAAACATTTAATACACATTTCTAAATCAAGAAAATTAATATCTTCCAAATTATGAAAAAAAAAAAATGGGTTCCAATTTAAAATAAGAAAGTTGAGTATCGCCCAAAAGATACTAAGACATTTAAAAAAAAATTAAAATCATCAGTTTATCGGAAATTAAAAACCATTTAATTTGTTTTTTAAATTGTTGAAATCGGTTCATAAACAAAAATTCTACAACGCCTGCCGTTTTTAAAAAATCACCCTGTATAAGAGTTTAGACAATTTAAGGAGAAATTTTAAGGCTGGAGACGATCTAAACAGAATTCAATAGGAATTTATACACAATGTTGAGAGAAATTAATGTAAAATCCAAAGCGAATCTAAAAATTCTAACAGGATTTGAGGAAAATTTGAAGAAAATCTAGAGCAACTGAGAAGAATTGCTCCAAATCCAATGAGGCTGTAGAAGATCAAGAGAAATTAGAGAGAATCTAAAGTTAATCGAAAAAAAAAATAAAATTCGATAAATTTTGCACAGTCTAGAAAAATTTAGAAAATCTAGAAAGTTGTTTATTTTTTTTTTAATAAAACCGAGAAAAATTTAAAAATGAAATTAGAATGTTGAGAATTTAGATAAAAGTAAAAATTAATATGAAAAGCAATTAACAAGAAAATCAAGGAAAATTATATACAATCCAGGAAAAATCTAAAGTGAACACGAAGCAAATCCTGAAAATTGAAAGAAAACCGAGAAAGCATCTAAAGATTTTAAAAAGAACATTATTCCGCCCCTGTAAATAAAACCTTTAAAAAGGTATGAAAAGTTAGAAAAATATTTCATTTGGAAGGAAGGTAGTGGTAAACAAAGTGATTAATTATTTGCTTCTTCAGAGCTACAACAGAAAGACACACCTGATTTATTACAGTCTGATGCCCAGAATATAAAACGGAATTGGCAACGGTTTCGCCATGTGAGTAGCAGAAATCAAAGAGACAATAAAGCGCGGCTATAAATCGCTTTCTGGTTTTGCATTTCGAAGAAAGAACTTCATATTATATTGTACTTCTAACTGTTATTTATTCCTTACGTGCCACTTAAATTGTTCGAAATTTATTTGACAGGTTTGTTTATTTTCTTTGATCCATTCTACTGGTTCCATTGTGCTGGAAAATGATCCAAGACGTATGATATCGAAATGTCTTTGAAGAAATTGTTTGCACTTCTAAATATGGTAATCGAAGCTTTTTCGAATTGCGAAAAAAGTCGCCAAGTATATTAAGCAAACAAGATTTGACTCTGTAAACCAATTAAAAGTACTCGAGTTTCATTACCTGAAAAACAAATTTGTTTGATCTGCGTTAATGTATCCTGAAAGGGCGCTCACAAATCCATCAGCGAGTGTTTCAGTGATAGTGACAGTGACAGTAATTAATTCTCCGAGCTAAACTTCGTTAGATTTAAGCCAAATATCGCTTTACTCGTTAAAATAAGCTCGAGATTACTTGGACGTATTTTTCAATTACGGCGAAAAGCAGCTTTTAACGATTCCATTTTCCTCGATTGTGATGGAGAAGACTGCAATATTGTAAACTTCATTGCTTTCATTAATCAACTAAAAACAGAATAATGTTAGCCGATGAACTTATGGATTTTTCGCTTCGTCATGAATTGCTTTATTTATTAAAAAGCTCGCAGCAAGACGAGACATAAATTTCTCCTGTCGGCGACATGTGCGTAGTGACAATAATACCTTCAAGCTTTGATGATTTATCTGTATCGCGGTCATCAAACAGACCCTCAGCATCCTGTTTAATTAGTTTCCTCCAATTCTCCGCACAACTAATAGTACCAGCACCACTAAACCAATCTACAACTAATTACGTTTCATTTGCGGCCTCAAGCGGTTTTGCAAATCTTCGTCAAAGCAATGGGCGACGTATATTGCGTTTGATCGACTTTGCCGGTAATTGTGGTGTTTTTTCCAGTTTGCTTTTAATCCGACTAAAAGTGTCTTAAGGAAAAATTCGGAGCTCGGAGCGAATTATTTTTACTTTTATCTTCGGTTCGGCTCATAAATTTATTTTGCAGCGACTTTGTACTTTTGAATTTGAATAGTTCGGATCGAATCTAAAATTGTAGACTCGACAGAATTACCATCTTTTCTCGGTGTCGTTTCGTGCCTTCCGAAATCTGTTTAAAATTTTAAAGCTCCTCTATTTAACATGGTCTAAAAGTGGTTCGAGTAAAAGTTGGGGATTTGCCCGGAACAACATAAATTGATTGGATAGTTGAACAATAGCACAGTCGGGAATTTTCCGGTTTCGTTCCCGGATTTTCATGAATATCTTCTATTTAATTTTGTAAGAAATATGCTCTCGAGCACATGTCTGTCAATCCAATTACTCGGACGTTGCAGTGTGACTAAGCTTCTTTGCTTGATCCAATTATTCCAGTGCGTTTAAATAATTAACAATGTCGTATTATAGCAAGTGGCTGATTTAGGAAGTGGAGTTGGGAAACTTTCCTGAATTTCCATCAGGCCAACTCAAGATGTTAATTAAGACGGTTTTGTTGTTCAATTGAAATGAGGGCTTTCGAAACGAGAAAATGTGTTTATTAGAGAATAATTAGGTATGCATATTTCTCGAATTACAGCGAGCACTGTTTTTCCCTCCTGGCTGGATTTTGTTCCATGGAAACTTTCCAGAGAAACAAATTTATAAAACGGATAATATCATGCTTCGTGTACTGGAAGAAAACAGGTGAAATAAAAATAGAAAATCGATCTTAATGTTAATGTAAATTTTCTCTTTCTGCATACGTTATTAATTTTTCCAAACATTTGATAGGACACTGTCAATAAAACTCCGATATGATTAACGAGCGATCCAAACCTCGAAGCTTTTATGTAAAATTCATGATGAACCGTCAGTTATCAATATTACTACAGGTAGCCGATGTCACAAGTTGTTAACTTCGAGAATTTACTGATTATGAAGGATGGAAGGTTACCACTTTTTACCTGTATTCGATGATTTAATAATAAATCGAAACTGAGCAAACATTACATTGCAGTTTCCGTTTGTGGAATTGAATATTTTATTTTTAAAGCACAAATCCGTGTTTTAATGATTTTTGCTTTTGTACGACCCGGCGCCTCCACCATTTTTGCGCAATTTAAGACGCTTAATAACACTAATCTACAAATTTTGGAAAAAACGGGTCGTTTCTGAAGCAAAATGGCCTCTTATTTACGAATCTAAAGTTCGTTTCACTCCATCAGGTCCGGATTCGGAAATATTCTCCAAAAATTTATCTTTTTCGATTTTTCTTGAAAACTTGGAAAGTTATAGAATTGTTTGACAGTGTTTTGGAAAGCCAATTCAATAAGCTTTTCAACGATCCATAAAAAACAATGCTAGGTTCGGTAGTTTCCATGATATTTTTAAAAAATAATGTGTGAAAAAAATGCGTCAGGAATTTAGTTCGTTTGCAAAATAAAAAATTCTAAAAAGTGTCTCCTTTGCTCAACAACTTTCTAATTTGGAGAAAATGATAAACGTGTTCAAACTAGTAAAATCCCCAAACTTGCCGCAGCGTCAAAATTACCAAAATTACAAATTTAAAAAAAAAAATGGAAATTTTTAGTTCGGTTCCTAAAAAAATATTTCTAAAATCTGTCTCTTTTGGTCTACAATTTTCTAATTTGAAGGAAGTGATAAAGATGTTTAGACTAGTGAAATGCCTTAATTTAATTGCTATAGCGTAAAAATGTCCAGAGTTACAAATTTTTATTTAAAAAAAATGAGAATTTTTGGTTCGTTTCCAAAAAAAATTCTAAAAACTGTGTCTTTCTAATTTGAAAAAAGTGATAAAATGTTTAGACTAGTAAAATGGCTTAATTTAATTGCCATAGCGTAAAAATTTTCAGAATTACAAATTTTTATTTCAAAAACATGTGAATTTTTGGTTCGTTTGCAAAATAAAAATTTTTAAAAACTGTTTTTTTTTGGTATAAAATTTTCTAATCTGGGAAAAATAATAAACGTGTTTAAACTAGTGAAGTGCCCAAATTTCATTGCTACTGCGTAAAAATTTCTAGAATTATAAATTTTTATTTAAAAAATAGGAATATTTAGTTTATTGACAAAATAAAAATTTCTAAAAACTGTCATTTCTATTCAACCACTTTCAAATTTGGGGTAGAAGATAAACGTGTTCAAGCTAGTAAAATCCCCAAATTTCATTGCCGCAGCGTGAAGATTACCAAAATTACAAGTTTTTATTAAAAAAATAAAAATTTTTAGTTCGGCTCCAAAATAAAATTTTCTAAAAACTCTCTATTTTGGTCTACAACTTTTGAATTTGAAGGAAGTAATAAAATAAATATAATTGCCATAGCGTAAAAATTTCCAGAATTACAAATTTTTATTTAAATAAAAATGAGAATTTTTGGTGCCTTTGCAAAATAAAAATTTCTAAGAACTGTTTCTTTTGGAATGCAACTTTCTAATTTGGAGAAAATGATATACGTTTTTAAACTAGTAAAGTCCCCAAATTTCAGTGTTACATCATGAAAATTACCAGCATTATAAATTTTTGTTTAAAAAATGAGTATTTTTAGTTCGTTGGCAAAATAAATATTTCTTAAAACTGTCATTTCTTTTCAACCACTTTCAAATTTGGGGGAGATGATAAACGTTTTTAAACTAGTAAAATCCCCAAATTTCCTTGCCGCAGCTAGAAAATTACCAAAATTACAAATTTTTATTAAAAAAAATGGAAATTTTAATTTCGGTTCCAAAATAAAAAATTCTAAAAACTGTCTCTTTTGGTCTACAACTTTCTAATTGGGAGGAGGTGCTAAACATGTTTAACTTAGTAAAATGTCCAAATTTAATTTTCACAGCGTGAAAATTACTAGACTTACGATTTTTTATTTAAAAAGGCAATTTTTAATTCGTGTGCAAAATACAAATTTCAAAAAATTGTCCACTCTATTCTAGAACTTTCTAATTTGGGTAAGAAAGAAAACAAGTAAAATCTCCAAATTTAATTTAATTACAAATTTTTATAAAAAAGATAGGAATTTTTAGTTAGTTTGTAAGTCTTGGCCTGATAGAGGAAACGGTCTTCGGATTCAGAATCACCGCTCCAAAATTAGCTAACTAGGGCATTTGTTGTTCAAATTTCCGGTGACTGCTCCACAACTACAATTCCAGTTAGTTCATTAGCTTCCGCTTTGAACTTTTTTTGTTTCAAATGACACTTCTGGTCATCAACCTGCGCGAATTGTGTTGATATCCCACGCCGTTTTCCCACAGGAAATAATTCGTTTAATAAAAATGATATTAAAAAACTCCCAAAATACCCATCGTGGATTTAATCTGAGGGTTTCCCTCTTCTTTGCGCTTCAACGCTCCCCATCAAAGTTCCGAGCCCTTTCCCGTGTGCGCTACAGTTTTCCTTCTATGATACCCTGCGATCCCTTCTAAATATAGATGAGCGTATGAAAACATACAAAATGCGATTTAGGATCTGGTCGTCGGAAAAGAAACCCCCATATTGAAATTTTACTACCAATTTCACAAAAGGTAAAATTGCGTTAGAGTCGCAAGTGGGTCTTTTTACATGAAAATTTATTTTTCATTTTAAGACGAGATTTCCACCAGATCGATTTAGTGGCGGACTTCCTTTTAGAATTATTAATTTGCGAGGGTTTTATTTCAGGTGGTTCATTTTTCAAGTTTCGCGAATACAACATCTTACTGTTTAAACAAGTATCGTTCCAATTAAGCGCCTAGGAATTTTGTGTACAATCTGGGCAAACGTTATAAGAGCCTCGTAAATTTGCGAATATTCTTTACGGTTTATTGGAGGCTGTTTAATCAAGCGGGTTTATGGAACATTGCGAAAAATGGCGTTTTACATTTTTAAATTGTTCGGTTTTCATATTGAAAAATAAAATTAGGACGCAATGATATTCGGGATTTTTCATTTCGGCCAGGATTAATGAGACAGATGTCGTCTTTGCTTCTGGCTCGAAAATTAATTATAAACACTCATGATCTGAGTTAATGGAGTTTAGAATTCGCTTCAAAGGAAGCTCTCCGGTTATCATTTAATATCCCATAGCATTATTAATAAAACAATGCTAATATTAGGCGGATTCAACGGAAAATGAGCGTTATAATTACAATACTTTTCAGGTACGTGCTTGATTAACTTGCTCCAGTTTTATTAATTTTTAGTTGAGTCAGAAAACAACAAAGGTAATATAAAGTCGGGGCGGATTTAAACGGATGCTAAATAAATTTAAAGACGATCTAAAGAGACAATTAGGAAAAAATACGAAGAGTTTAATGTAGCTCAAAGACAATATTGAGAACATAAGGAAAATTTAAAAATATTGTAGAGGGAATTTATGAAGAAAATTTATCAGAAATTGTAACAAAAATTGGATAGGATTTGAAAAACGAAAAAATTTTACAATCTATTTAATCATAGAAAATCAGAAAATGGATATTAAAAAAATAGAAAATGTAAGCATAATCAGAAGATTATCTATAACGTCTATGGAAAATGTAAAGGAATTTTGAAAACCAATTCAGAGAAATTCAGAGAATTTGTACAAAATCTATAAAATTGGAGAAACTAGAAAATTTACACCGAATTTAAGTAACATCTAAACCATCTATTGAACTGAATCTAAAGAGAATTCAGAAGATGTATAGCAAATAGAAAAAATCTAGTTAAGTTTAGAATTAAATTTAATAAAAAAATATAAAACGGTTGAATTTTTTTGTTCGTCCCAAAAATAAAAATTTCGAAAAATTCACATTCTTGTCCTAAAATTTTGTAATTCGGTAATTATTAAACTCCTCCAAAATGGTAACTCTTTTAAATTTCACTGTTTTAGGATAAAAATTGCGAAAGTTATGGATTTTCAAGTCCGTTTTGAAGATTTTTTTTTTTAATTTCATTTATTGTTCTTAAATTTTCTAATTTTAGCACAGTTGATAAACAAACCTTAAATAGTAACATCGCCAGATTTTACAATTTTTAAATCAAAATTCCCATAGTTACGTGATTTAATAAAAAACGGTTAAAGAAAACTGGAAATTTTTAGTTTGTTCCAAATATAAAAATTTCTAAAATAGGTATTTCTTATTCGAAAATTAAGTATTTTAACACACTTGATAAACAACTTTAAAAGCAGTAATTCTGACAAATTTTACATGTTTAGGATTAATATTGGCTGAGATACAGAATTTAATAGCAAAACAGAAATCGGTTGAATTTTTTTGTTCGTCCTAAAAATTCACAGTTGTGTAAAATTTTGTAAATTAACACTAAAGATAAAAAAGTCGAGTATTCTAAAAATAACTTAAAACTAAAGGCAACCTAATAATTGTAAAAGTATTGTAAAAAAATATTATAAATTGAAAGTGGATTGAGATAAATATTTGAAAAAAATCTAAAAGAGAGATTTAATAAAATCTAAAGAATCTTAAAGAAAAACAGCAATACATATAATTATTTTTGTCTTGAAAAGTGGAAAAAATAAAAAAGTTAAAAAAATACACAGGAGCGCTCTTAAAAATTTCGAGTCCAATATCTATGAATATAATATATTATATATTTACAATATATTTATGAATTTATTCGTATTGATTGAACGATCTAAAACAATTAAAAAAATGCGAAAAATTATATACCAAAAAACAACGAATGTCGTAAAATCTTAGAAAATTAATGAATCACCAATTTTCGAGAACCCAAGGATCCAGAAAGACTACAGACAATCCAAAGAAAATCTGGAAAACCTTGAAAGAATTTAATAGTTTCGTGTTTAAATTCGAGCAACTCAATGCAGAATTGGACGAGATTTTAATATTCATTTTTCTCAAAGGGACCTCAACCTACCTTAATTCACCTCTGTTTAAGCAAAAGAACAAATTCCTACGTAAAACAGTTGAATGTAAAAACTATTCCGGAAAAAACACGAAAAAAAAAAGGAAAAAGTGTTGCAAAAACTTATACCGTGTGAATCGACAAACTTAAACCAGTGGCAAAATTGATCCGTTTCTTGAAAACCAAACAGATGTATCTTCGGAGGATACCGAGTGTAATAATTTTAGTGCGGATATCTGCATGAATTTAACTGACCCAGTTACTCATAATAACAATAATGATTAATTTTGTAGTTTTTTGTACCTTGTTGTTTCATAGGTGTTGCAAAGTTTAAATGGAATAAGCAACGAAAATTGCTTTCCCGAGCAGATTATAATTTTTTGCTTGTGGAAACCGCAGAAGCTTAATTAGTGTAGGTACACAGCATTATTCATATAATGATTCGGACAGTAACCGGAGCAATTTGAGCAAACTTAGAGAGAGAGTCAGCAAGTTTTTCGATTAATCACATCCAAATCCACTTTCTGGTCCATTAATTCTGGGCGTTTATTGATGTCGTTTATATTTAGGTAACCAGCGAGGTCTGCTGATAATTTTTTGTTTTCACTGTAAATTTCACAGTAAAAATAAAATAACCAGGGACAAGAATAGTCAAGCTAATGGATTGACACATCTGCAAATCTCTAATCAAAGTAATCAACATCGTCCAAAGCTCCATTGTTCCCTTCCCCATTAATGCCCTTGCTCTGATTGAATTTTCATCGTTAACTTTTTCCAATAATAGCGAGGATAATTGCCACGTACATGCACGTGGTATTTGCCCGGCGATCTGCAGAGGTTTATGTTAAGATCAAAGACTTAGTCTTATTAGCTGTACCAAGTCATTAAAAGCAGAGTTTTGTCACCGTGAATAGAATGATTAAGGTCTGAGGATTTCGCGTGTCTAATTGCGTGCCAGCATATTTCAACCTTCATTTTAGGGAGGAATAGTGTAGCGTGATATTTGCGAAATTTTAATGCATGGAGGTGCTTGGATGGCATAATTAATTTCAGGGTACGTGCAGTGGCGCGGTAATGTAACTGTGACGAAAAGCATTTCGGGTTTAAAAGAGCACGGAATGCTTAAAATGGACGGAAAATTCAACTTGTGATCGATTATCAATTGTGGAAAAGGTTGCATGATGAAGATACCTCATGAGAGCTATGCTTTATAATACCAACAGGAATAACAGAGATTTAGTTCGCTTTTGCCTTGTTTGAATAATACAAACTGCTGCATTCATTATAAAACCGTTCTGGAAAAGTGGCAACAATGGATTGGGTAAAACTAATCGCAATATTAATTAACAGAAGAGTTAATTAATGTGACGCTAATTAAAACGTCATGTCCAGTTTATTAATGAACTGATTTATTTATAACTTTTTTATTTATACTTTGTTTAAATCAAGTACTAGAACAGCACTAATAAAAAATTCTGACATTAATTCCGACTGTTTCCACCTTATTTTTTCATTAGTTTCAAAGCCAAATCCTCGCTTTTTTGCGTTTTCTCGACCCTGAAAACCTCAGGTGTTCGAACCCCTCTTTTTATCTCCTTGTGATTAATTTTATCGGTCGAGTTTTATTTGTCGGAATTCTTTCAGTGTTGTGGAGGGATTTTCGAGATCGAAATTACAAGCACTTCCTTGGGTCCTGAAAAACTCGTGAAGAAGCTTATGTTGGCTCGAAACGAGATAAATAATGTACGACGTTATCTTTACATTTGAAAATCGTTCTTTCAAACAGTTTCGAAGTAATTACGAGCTGCTCGGTATCTGTGTATTTAAACGGGCATTAAACGATGAAGTTATTACTATCTTTCTGGTTGTGGTTTTCTGGGTGGTACAATAAAGAAACTAGAGGCTAGGAGAATTTATGGTCGAAATGGAAGTGCGCTTGTGCTTTCAGGGCAATTTTTATAAGTATATTCATCCACTTCCTTAAAGTATCCACATTTATGAAAGCTGACTTTAGTTTTGTGAAATTTGAATAAAATTCGATTTCCGATTTAATATCCAGGAAACTGAAACTTAATTTGTCTGCATTTCCTGAAAACATACTCAAACGTTTTCAATATTTGAAAATTGTTTCGATTCTCTTGCACGTTTGCACCTAATTTTAGTCGTAAATTCTTTGTAAAAATCTGAGGTGCCATTTATGTGATTTCATGAACGACGATTTTGTCGATTGATTTCTTGTTTATTTTTTGGAGTAAACTTGCGATTAGTTCATTTTACGCAGAATTTTACGCAGATTCCAAATCTGGAATTGGAATTCATATCCGACAATTAATAACTTGAGTTATTGCAAATCAAAATTTCGGATAGTTGATTTTCATTTTTCCTAATTTTTAAAGCTAAATATTGAGATGCGGTTTGCACTAATCGTTTTTCTTGCGATTTTTTTACATAAGAAATAGTTTTTAAAATTTTTACAGTCAAAATTTGCAAATTTTCGCAAAAATTTATGACTACAACTATGCCAAATTTTTGATATCGATATGTTGCTTATTTTTTAGAGTAAATTTAAGTTATTATACATCAGTGTACGCAGAATTTTCCGCAAATTCCAAATCTAAGATTTAGATTCATATCCGACAACAAATAACTAAGGTATGGCCGATCAAAGTTTCGATTTTTTACATAAGAAACAGTTTTTTGATTTTTCTACAGTCGAAAGTTGCAATTTTTTTCAAAAATTTATGACTAAAACTGTGCCAAACTTCTGATATCGATATCTCGCTTGTTTTTTTGAGTAAACTTAAATTATGTACATCAGTGAATGCAGAATTTTTCACAGATTCCAAATCTGAGATTTAAATTCAGATTCGCCAAGAAATAACTCAGCTAGAGCCGATCAAAGTTTCGGAAAGTTGATTTTCGTTTTTTCTCATTTTTCCCAATTTTCAAAGTTAAATATCTCGGAAACTATTAGAGATATTGAGATGCGGTTTGCGCCATTGTTTTTCTCGGCTCATTTTACGTTAGAAAATGTTTTCAAAAGCCCAAAATTTGATAGTCAATTTTTTGCGAAAAAAAATTTGACTCAAACGATAAAAATTTTTCATCTTTTTTTATTTTTGGCCATAGGTTGTAAACTATTTGTCCGATCGATCTCAAATTTGGCCAGTATATATCTTTCGAGCTCCTCTTTCGACTGATGTACAATTCAAGGCTATTAACGTCGTTTTTATTTTGAAAACATTGATTGAAAATCACCTTAAAATGACGTTTTCAAAACAGTTTTTAGCCATTGCCTCGTTTATTTATCAAGCAAACTCAACAAATTTGGGTCTCATTTTACGCAAAATATTACGCTGAATCCAAAAACATAAGAATTTTTGAATTTTCGTCAACAAATAACTGAGTTATGGCCGTTTGAATTTTTGGCTTGTCGCCAGAGGGCCAAATTTTTGAAGGTTCAAAACAATTTGTGTTCGATATCTCGGAGACTATTTCAGATATTGAGATGAGGTTTGCGCCATTGTTTTTCTCGCGATTTTTAACATAAAAAATTCGAAATTTGCAAATTTTTGCGAAAATTTATGACTTTATGCCAAACTTCAGATATCAATATTGCGCCAATTTTTTGAGTTATTATACACAGTGTATGCAGAATTTTCCGCAGATTGCAAATCTGGAATTTAAATTCACAACCGACAACAAATAACTGAGTTATGACCGATCCAAATTTCGGATAGTTGATTTAAATTTTTCTATTTTTTTTTAAATTTGATTTCGTCGAATAAACTAGTACTTTTTATTTATCGACAAATCGATAAAAATGAGCTCTAGTTGAAATTATCGATTCAATGCTAATTAATTAAATTATATTTCATCAAATGGTCTACTTTTTCAACCCATTGCAAAAATATCGATTTTTATAACTTTCCACTCTTTGTATCATTTTTCAAATTAATTCGCTTAATTAATTTTTGTTTATTAATTAAAAGCCGTCCATGTACGTATATCATTGATTTAATGCGTTTTTGTTGCGTTGATGAGTTTTTAGAAGTTCGAAAATGTTTTACAAACACGTCTGAATTTTGAAACTTTACAACATTTATTTCATTTGCATCGCAAATTTCCGGGAAAGTTTTAGCAGATTCTAGAATATTTACTGCAGTCTGGTATTTTATTACAAAGTTTCTAGAAGTGGTGGAAGTTTAAAAATAAGCAGATGCAGTGATTTTAAAGATGCAAAAACATTACAAAAAGAAATTTTTGAATAAGGTTCATAAATGCACTTTCATTATGTTAACTAATTCGTTATTAAATTATCATTAGGCTCCCCGGTGTGACCTCCCTTGTTACAATCAATATTGTTATAAATAGAGAATTACGTTTCAGTCATTATTATTTGTATTCAATTTAACAAAAGTTTCCCACAAATAAACACGACCTTCGTACATTTTTAATGGTGAAAATCATTTCAAATTAATACTTTTATATCAATTTTAGCTGAACTTTTAAACTAGAGCAACTAGTGAAACGCTTTGTCACTTTAATGCCTGTCATAATTCCTGCTGAGACAATGAATCGTACAATTTTGACGGATAATTTCATTCTCGCCCGGCGCATCCACCATTTGTAAGAATTTACGACTCAGTTCGCTGCAGTTCTGCGAAGTACACCTAAATAGAATTACGCAGTACTTGAATCTTAGAGGAAATTATTTCATTAATTCCAAACCCCGAAATGTGCTTTGGTTTCATTGAAGCCGATTAAAGTTACTGGCGTACGAAAAATCAAGTTAATCATTTTCCGCACAAATTTCCCAAAGCTTCTTATAACTATACAAAGCCCTTTCCCGATTCCGTCTAATTTTGACAGTCTCAAAAGAAACTCATTTGAATTGTGGTTGTGCGCACCAGTGAATAACATTCGCCTAATTCAAATTAACTTCCTCATTCAAAGCTCTGTTTATGCTTCGATACAGCAATTGTGACTTCGATCACAATGCAAATGTACACTTGAGGGTACAAATAGGGTCAATTTCCAATAAAACGTTTCTAAATTTTGTTACAGAATGAAGCTCTACAAGTTGCCTTGCAGTCACTTCTGGATAAAGAGAAAGAAATTAATCCCAGTAGGTACTCATGTCTGTAAGTATTGCTTACTTATTAATATCGATCGTAACATTTTGACCTACCTTAACCGGTAAATATTTCAACTCTGACAGGCAATTAGAAGAGATAATTATGGAGCAAAGTTAGCTCATTGCTTTTACTGACTTAAACTCGTTATTTTTTTCAGAGAAATTGAATCAGAGATATTACTAAGTGTTTGTCAGAGTTATTAATTGGGTCATTAATTTGACTAGAGACACGTTCGTCGACTAATAAAAATCAGTTGGAATAGAAGCTGTTTTTGTGGGGTGGTAAATTGGATTGACAGAAGGAGGAAAAACAAAACCATAAAATGTTTACTGACTGAAACTAAGCGTAATCAAAAACGTTTCAAAACTTGTCGTTTTTCATCGATAATTTTGTACTTTGGCACAGTTGAGAATTATGTCAAGATTCTTCAAAATTTCATTCAACTAGTATTAAAACTACCAAAATTACAAATTTGAAAAAAAAAATTGAGACGACTTTATAATAAAAATTTCTAAATTTTGTCTTCTTAGCTCCAAAATTGTGTAAATTAGCACAACTATAAAATAAGTCAAGGATAGCAACTTTCAAGTCTATAGCATTAGAATTATGAAAATGATAGGCTTTATAATGTAAATTTTAAAAAATTTTGTTTCTTTCCTAAAAAAAAAATTCAAAACTCGTCTTTTTGTTCTATAATTTTTTCTTTTGACACAATTTGAAAGCAAGTCAAGCATAGCAATCTCCTCAAATTTCACGCCCATGACTTGAAAATTACGAAAATGACAAGCTTTCCAATCAAAATTTTGAAAAATTTTCTTGCAAAAGTCCTTCCAAAATAAAAAAAAATATAAATTTTGTCGCTTTTTTAGTAAATCAAAGTAAATCAAGAATACCAACTTCCCGAAAATTCATACTTGTTGCTTTAAAATTACGAAAATGATATGCGTTACAATAAACATTTGAAATCTTTTGCTGAAAAAAATCGAAATCGAAAATTATTTAGTAAGCTGCCAAATTTTATGTCTACAGCATTAAAATTACGAAAATGGCAAGTATTATAACTGAACTTTTGGAAGTTTTTGCATCCTCCAAGAAAAATTTGTCTTTGGTTTTATAATTTTGACTTTGGCAAAGATTTTTTAAGTCGTGAAAAATTCTGACCTGATGGAGTAAAACGGACTTCGGATTCAAAATCAGGAGACAATATATTATTCTACTGAAATGAAATGACTTTTCACCGCCCCAGTCCAAATTCCTCTCAAAATTAGTCGACTAGTGATATCAATTACTTTTTAGAAACATACTTCAGTTTAACGAACTGTGTAAAAACTCCAAAATTTGTCAGGCTGCCTGAAATTCCGCAAAGATGCGTTTTTAGTTGAAAGTGTCATGATCGTAATAAGGGTCGTCCTTCCCCCAAAACGTGCACTTGCTCGTTGTCCCTCGTCACGGATTTTAGAAAAAGAAACAATGTCACAGCAACGCCCCCACATATTACATTTCGTTGTGAAAGCTCGATTGAAAGCTGAAAATATCGAATATGCAACTTTCTTGCGATCCCGGCCAACCCTCTAACAATTCAATTTGGAAACGTCGTGTCGTCTTTACTAACAAGACGTCTCCGTATTCTTTATCTTTAAATCGAAGATTAATGAATCAAATGGGAGAGCTCCGCATTCAGTCACGAGTGGAGATATTGAATTATGAGAATTTTTCAGGAATTCATCAATTAATAAATGCAACGGAATGAGATATGAATTTTTCATAACAATTGGATGTTCCGGATACCGAAACGTCTACTAAAAAAGCGGAAATATCACTGAAAATTGTTGCGCGCGTTGAATTCGTGATTAAAGCCCCTTCGGAAAGTCGGATCTAATTTAAATGGTGATGAACACGTGATTCAAAGACAAGCAACATTGTTGCAGTGTTAGTTTTACGAGCCATAAATCTACGTAAAACTTCAGAATTTATGGGTTTTTAGCCGAGGAAATTATCAAATTATGAAATTTCCAGCTTATTAAGCAAGCTCTAATTGTGTTTATACAAGTGAGCGAGTCAATTTACGTGTTGTCGACATATTTTTACAAGGCTATAGCCCCGGGCAATGTAAGCGCTTTCAGCTCCTCTGATAAAGCACAACGTTGGAATAACGAAACTAAAGACAACGCATGATTTTAAATTGTTTCAAATGAAGTCAGCTTCAACACTTGTTGGATCTGGTTTTAGATTCGCCTCAAGCTGGGTACAATGTGGATTTTAGGCAGATTTAATTATGACCGCTAATGAAATATTAACAAGTTCAATTAGCTCTCATATCCAAAAAGTTTAGAGGCTTCTTTCCGCACAAGATATAATTACACTTCTCAACTTAATTTGTTTGAAATCAAATCTGTCCTTCGATGTTAACAAGAATGGCTTTGTAAATTTATACATTATTCATTTTAGAGCACCAAAACCAAACTCCTCGTCTCAAACAACCACTCACAGTGCTGTATTTGAATCGAAATTGATTTTATGATAATGAAAATAACAATTTAATTATAAAAGCAATACGAGTTATAAACATAGACCGTTAAATCCGTTCTTTCCCCAGATAACAATTTGAAATACTATAATTAAATGTTTAGTGCTTACCTACAGTTGTAAACATAGTAGTTTAGAAACTTTGAATTTAATTTTATCACTACCCATGTAAATTGGAGAGTGGATGAATAAGTAATGTAATCGATTGCCCGGTTTTTATCAACATTGATCAAATTCGATTAGCCGTGTTCATGATTAGTAAATATTTGAGCAAAGCGTTTTTGCCTCTTTCTAAAACTGTACCGAAAAGTGCTGGCATGAAACATTATTATCTGATCGAACTAAAACCGCAGGATTAAGACTTTTGGGGAGGCGTCAAGTCACAAAAAAGTTGATGCTAATTTGTCTTACCAAAAATTTTAAAAATTTGCAAAGAAAAGGAGAAAATCTAAACCTTTTTTTGCGTCCTATTATTAAAACTGCTGAAAACTGCAAACTTTTGGTTTGTGTTAAAAATAAAATTAAAAAAAAAAGAGTCTCTAGCTCTAGGATTTTGCAATTTGGTACAATTAATAAATAAGTTAAAAGTAGTAACGTCCCTAAATTTTATCTCATTTGAGCCAACACAACGAAAAACACATATTTTTTTTGACCTAAAAATACAAATTTCTAAAATGTACGCCTTTTGTTTCAGAATATTGCAATTTAGCACAGTTAATAAATAAGTCAGAAGTAGTAACCTTCCTAAATTTCATTAATTTAGAGCCAACACAACCAAAGATATAATTTTTTTATAAAATTTTGAAACTTTTTGGTTCGTTCTAAAAATAAAAACTACTAAAATCTGATCTTTTGCTCCAAATTTTTGCAATTCAGTACAGTTAATAAGTGAGTTAAATATAGCAACCTCCTTAAATTTCAGCAATGTAGAGCTAACGCAATGATAAATACAATTTTTTTTATAGAATTTTAAAAATTTTTGATTTGTCTTAAAAATAAAAATTTCTAAAATTTGCGTCTTTTGCTCCAGTGTTTTGCAATTTAGTACAATTAATAAATAAGTTAACAATAGTAACGTCTCCAAATTTCATCTCATTAGGGCCAACACAACGAAAGATACATATTTTTTTATAGAATTATGGGACCTTTTGGTTCGTCCTAAAGATAAAAATTTCTAAAGTGTACGCTTTTTGTTCCAAAATTTTGCAATTTAGTACAGTTAATAAATAAGTTAAAAGTAGTACCCTCTTCACATTTAATCGTTGTAGCCAACACAACCAAAGAAACACTTTTTTTTAGAATTTTAAAAATGTTTGGTTTGTCCTAAAAGTAAAAAATTTTAAAATCTACGCCTTTTACTTCAAAATATTGCAAGTTAGTCCAGTTAGTAAGTGAGTTAAAAATAGTAACCTCCCAAAATTTACAACATAACCAAAGACACAATTTTTTTTATAAAATTTTGAACATTTTTGGTTCGTAGGTACTAAAAATTAAAATTTCTAAAATTTGCGTCTTTTGCTCCAGTATTTTGCGATTTAGTACAATTAATAAATAAGTTAACAATAGTAACGTCTCCAAATTTCATCTCATTAGGGCCAACATAACGAAAGATACATATTTTTTTATAGAATTATGGGACCTTTTGGTTCGTCCTAAAGATAAAAATTTCTAAAGTGTACGCTTTTTGTTCCAAAATTTTGCAATTTAGTACAGTTAATAAATAAGTTAAAAGTAGTACCTTCTTCACATTTAATCGTTGTAGCGCCAACACAACCAAAGAAACACTTTTTTTTTAAATTTTAAAAATGTTTGGTTTGTCCTAAAAGTAAAAAATTCTAAAATCTATGCCTTTTACTTCCAAATATTGCGAGTTAGTACAGTTAATAAGTGAGTTATAAATAGTAACCTCCCAAAATTTCACCGCTACAGCACCAACATAACCAAAGATACAATTTTTTTTATAAACTTTTGGACTTTTTTGGTTCGTCCTAAAAATTAAAATTTCTAAAATCTGCGCTTTTTGCTCCAGAAAATTGCAATTTAGCACAGTTAATAAATTAGTTAAAAGTAGTAATCTTCTTCAATTTCATCGCTATACAGCCAACGCAACCAAAGGCAGATTTTTGTTATTGAATTTAAAAAAAAATGGTTTGTCTTAGAAATAGAAAATTCTAAAATCTGCGCTTTTTGCTTTAAAATATTACAAGTTAGTACAGTTAATAGGTGAGTTAAAAGTAGTAACCTCCCAAAATTTCATCGCTATAGCACCAACATAACCAAATATACATTTTTTTTTATAAAATTTTGAACTTTTTTGGTTCGTCCTAAAAATAAAAATTTCTAAAATTTGCGTCTTTTGCTTGAAACTATTGCAATTTGGTACAGTTAATAAATGAATCATAAGTCGTAACCTCGCCAAATTTCATCAATGTAGAGCCAACACAACCAAAGATACAATTTTTTTAATAAAATGGGCACACAATTATGATGTATTTCTATTATTTATTATTTGTTGATTCGACTTATGCTCCTCCATTTTTGAAAACGAAAAGAGCACAAAATCCCAAAATTCCCTACAAAACTACGACGTACAACTTAATCTTGTTTTTGTTATGTGCGATCCTCAAACTGGACGCTCCCATCCTCTGACAGTTTTAGGCTAAACACTAATATATTATATAATGAAACAACGTCATTGTCAACGGTTCTGAAATGTGAACCTGCATTATAAAAAAGTCCTACTTTTAATCGAAAGATTTTAACATTTAAAAGATTTTTTGCTGCGTCAGTTGGAAAAGAGGGTCGGACACTCCCATATTTAATAAATTGAATATTCTATAAGCAAAAACTGTTCGAATACTGTTTTAAACTAAATTGTTATCTTAATATGTCACGTTTCGGAGCGCTTAAACCACTTTCCGCCGTTCTAAGGTGAATTAGATAATTTCATTTTCTTGCTGCACCAAACCCCCATTTCAACAATGAACTGTTTAATTTGAATTTACAACAGAATTGCGTTATGGAAGTTGGAAAAGTTTTTAGGGACTAATTCTAGCGTTTTCCGATCAATGAAATTGTGAGAGTGTTATTCTTTATTATAATTCACTTGAGCGTGAAGAGTGCTCCCCAATGGAAAGCTCTTTTCGTGTTCCACATGAAGCTGTTGGAAACTAATAAACATAATAAATTAAAGAAAATTTTGATTATTTTGAATGATGTTGGAGCTTCACCTGAAGGACTTAATTGGTTTTGTAACAAAAAAGTAACAACTAAACAGTCTGAATTTAATTTGTAAATTCCCTTAGCCGACAAGAATTAATTAATCAACAAAAGAATTAATTTAATAAGGGATCCAGTTTGGAAATTAATAACTCTTCCAATTAAGGGGGCAGAGTGAAACATAAGCAATTAATTAAATTTCTTATGTTGGTAATTGCTTCGTTCTGAACTTGACGTGCAGATGTCTGACAAAATAAACAAGTTTGAAAAATGTATACAATTACTACATTATGCATTTTGTATGCCACGTAAATATTTGAAGGCAAAGTCAACATATTATTATTTCAGCAACTCCCAATTAAGCCTCGTTCTCATATTGTTTTCAGAGAACAATTCCCAATGCCCCCGTTCGGCGTTCAAAGCAATTCCCACTTGACTGACCCAATAAAGAAATATATCTCCGTTGTGATAATCGGATGGTGAAAAAATCTGGAACTTCCAATTTTGGACAAGACAAAATTCGTGTTTATTTATTATAAAATAACTGCAACATTTTTCAGCGGGATGTTTACGTTTCCAGGAAATTCATTTCCAATAAATTAACGCTTCGATTCATTTATCACCTATTATTGGGTACATAACAATTTGTGTTGTAAAACAATTTGTCTAAAATAACATTGAAAATTGTTTAAACTAGTAAATCCAGGCAAATCGGTTTAATCCTCCATTTGCTGATTATTACTTAAAATTAAATCTCTTTCCTCACAGTGATAATCGCTTAGCAAAAATCCTTTTCGTTTTATATTGTGCGTTTCCCTCTGTTCCAGAAACCGATTACCAAGCGACGTCAGCCATTGTAGTCATTACGCCTATTTGGAGGACTTATACGACATCATTTCCTCAGAAGACGGTAAGTTTTTTCATGCTATACACTCAAAAGTTAACTTAATATAATGTCCAGCATGGCTGCTTTGAAGTTAAAGTTGTTAATTAAGTTTAAAAGTCGAGCTACACACACAGAATAATTGATGGAGTAAAGTGAAGGCAAAATTCTTTTGTTGTGGAAAAAACCAATGGGGCGCATTTGCAGGGGCGGACTTAGAGTACAAGAGAAACGGGTAGATTTCTTAAAAGCAGAAATTTGTACTAATAGCTTAAGATTCTTCAGAGATCGTTTTGTAGGGATTTTCTGCATTTTGATTTTGATTGTCATTTTAATATGGAAGTGACATTATTTTAGTCACAAGTGCGTAAAAGTGACATGAGAATGCGTAAAATTATGTCATTTTGACAGGAATTGATGCGAATAGTAGTAGAACCTCCAAATATTACTGTTTTGGGACACAAAACAGAGGAAATTAGGAAATTCAATTAAAAAAAAGTGGAAATTTTAGGTTCGCCTTCAAAATAAAAATTTCTAAAAAAATTCTTTCTTGGTATAAAATTCTGGAATTCTGTACAGGTAAAAAACAAGGCCAAATTAATAAGTGCTAAGAATTTTATTGTTTTAGAACAAAAACTGCCAAAATTACGGAATTTAATAGAGAAAAGTGAAAATTTTCGGTTCACCTTCAAAGTGAAAATTTCTAAAACATTTGTTTCTTGCTCTAAAATTCTGGAATTTGCTCCAGTTGATAAACACGCTAAATGCAACAACAGAACCTCCAAATTTTTCGGTTTTCGAGCAAAAACTGACAAAGTTACGGAATTTAATAGAAAGTAGTGGACATTTTTGGTTCATTTGCAAAATAAAAATTTCTAAAAAAATTATTTCTTGTTCTAAAATTTTGGAATTTTGTACACATGAAAAACAAGTCTAAAGTTATGAGTTCTAGAAATTGTATTGTTTTAGGACATAAACTGCCAAAATTACGGAATTTAATAGAAAAAAATTGAAAATTTTTGTTTCGCCTCCAAAATGAAAATTTCTAAAAAAATGTTTCTTGCTCTAAAATTCTGAAATTTCTCACAGTTGATAAACATGCCAAATGCAATACAAGCTCAATTTTTTTCGGTTTTAGGGCAAAAATTGGCAAAGTTACGAAACTTAATTGAAAGTGAACATTTCTAAATCGCCTTCAATAAATAAAAATAATAATAAAATAATAATAAAATAATAAAAATTTCTACAAAAATGTTTCTTGCTCTAAAATTTGGGAATTTTGTAAAAAACAAGTCCAAAGTAATGATTCCTAGAAATATTATTGTTTTAGAACAAAAACTGCCAAAATTACAAAATTTAATACAAAAAAGTGAAAAATTTTGGTTTACTTTGAAAATGAAAATTTCTAATAATTCAGTTTTTAGCTTTATAAAAATTTTGCCTATGTAAAACACAAGTCCAAAGTAACAAGATCTAGAAATTTTACTTTTTAGAACAAAAACTGCTAAAACTACGAAATTTAATAGAAAAAAGTGGAAAGTGCCGATTTGTCTTTAAAACAAAAATTTCTAAAAAAATTGTTTCTTGTTCTAATATTTTGAAATTCGTCACAGTTAATAAACACGCCAAATGCAAAACAATTTCTAAATTTTCCGGTTTTAGTTTTTCCTTGGAATCTCTAAATTCTTTTTAGAGACTTGTAAAATTTTCTTCCTTTTTTTATTATCCTTAAATTCGTTTTCGAATCTAAATTTCCTATAAGTTCCTTCATGTTTTCCTCAGATAGTTTACAATTACAGTTTCCCGATTCTGTTTAAATTTTTCAGATTCTCCACGGATTTTCTAGATTTTCTTCATTTGATTTTTAAATTTTTCCTTGAATTCTGTAAATTGTTAGGCATTTCTAGTATTTTCTTTGAATTTTTCTTAGATTTTCTTTGTTTTCTCCGGATCGTCCAGACAAACTGCTCGTTCTGTTTAAATTTTCCAGATTCTCCTCGGATTTTCGAGTTTTTCTTGAATTCTTTTCAGATCTGTCAATTCTCTTTTTCTTTTAAAATTCTCTGCGAATTTTCTTTTTCTGTACAAATTCTGTTTTAAGATTCGCTATAAATTTTTCTTTTTTATTGTTTCAAACTGTAAACTGTCCGTGCCCGTCCGCCCTTCTTTAAATTCGCCTCTGAATACGTATCGCCTTGATATTTTTATATCAAGAAACACTACTTCAGTCCACATTTTCCCGGATCAATTCGCAAACACAAAGTTATTTTAGAATTTCAGTTTTTATTTCAGTTATTGTATCCCAATCACACTAGCGACCTGCATCTATTTCCATGTTTATCATGCAAAATTATTGTCATTTTACCGTCATCTGGTCATTTCCCGTCCCACCTACTACTCTATTCTAAACTTGTTTTTACCTTTTTTTTCAGCTCGTTTATTAAATTCGCGTTGTTATATAAATTTAAAGAGACGTAAACAGATTTCGCGAATAACAAAAATCTCTTTTTAAGAGTTGACATACTCAAACAGAAATGGAACAGCAAATAATCCCCAGGCCAAGTTCATTTTATGGACAGAGTGGAGCATTTATATGGAAGTTTCTGTTTGTTATGATGTCAGAAAGTAATGATATTAAATGCTTATAAAAGTTTTTAGAAAAACGCAAACAAACTTTGATTATTTCGTGTTTATTTTACCTTTGTCTTTCAAACGTCCATTTCTCATTTGGGGAAAAAAATCGTCCCTAATTTCAGGACGGTTTAGACCTGTTTGCACTAGCTGTAACAGAGATAATGATTGATTGGATTATTTTATCCCCTTATGTTGTTTAACCCTCACAAAATATCAGTTTCGCCCCCTTTTAACTGAAGTACTTTCAGACATCGACGAGCTGGAGTTCCTCGAGAAGCTCGGCCAAGAATTAATCTCCACGTCGTGCACGGGTCGTTTGGAACGCGCTTTCAAATGCCTAGGCGGCGACCTTAAAGAATTCCTGACCACTTTAGATGGTGTTCACGACGTAATAAAATACCAGGAAGAAGTGGAACACGAAGGTGAAGCGTTTATTTGCACAAGTAACGGAGAATACCTCCAATTGGACTTCACCACTGAGCGCCCAGCAGTCGCTTACCTCCTCGTTGGAAGTTTAAAATCCATAGCGCGCATCTTATACGACACCCTCGCCGACGTAGAAGTGACCCAAAATAAACAAGACGCGCGAAACTTCAGCTTCCGAATAAGACGAATTAATGAAGGAAAGGCGGTGAGGGAAACCGTAACTCACCGGATTTCCTCACCCGTGACCGACCTCCAGATGGGGGTCGCGACATTCTGCAAAGCTTTTCCTTGGCATTTTGTCCTGGATAGGAGACTGGATCTCGTCCAGCTGGGTGCAGGATTTATGCGACTATTTGGGAGGATGCTGACGAGCTGTGGGAAATCCGTTGCTACGTATTTCGAGTTTCACAGACCGAGGAGTCTCACTTTGTCCTTCGGAGAGATCGTTAAGAGAGCCAACACACCTTTCGTGCTCGCCATAAGGAATCTACCGGGAGTTGAAGCATTTCCAGCGGAAGTAAGTCGAGACTGATTTATTAGAGAAATTGCTTCACGGGTGTTTACCTGGTTTCTCGGAGAAAAATCTCATAGGTACAAATCACTAAAATGCGGGATTTTATTTATTTGCGGATTTGCACCTGTGAGTAATTGCGGGAATTTTTTTTTAAATGCATAAATGTTTGCTTTTCGGTTGCCAGGTTATTTTTTAGGCTTCTAGACTGCCAAGTTTTCAAGTTTGCATTTTACGCGCATTTAAAAAAAAAAGATTTTTACTTTAGATTCCCAAAATACCAGGTTCATTGTCTATTAGATTACTTTAGAGTATTCCGATTTTTTTTACTTTTCAAGATACTCCTCGTGTTTAATCTAAATTTTCTTATTTTTCTTACATTTTCGATGCTGCTTAAATTTTCTAGATTCTCTACATTTTCTTTAAATTCTTTTAATATCGTCCTCAAATTCTTCTTCGATTTTATGCAAGTTTTCTTTTGATTTCATCTGGTTTCTTTAGATTCTCTGATTCTTTCTAGAATCTCTATAAATTCAGCCTAATTCTCTATAGATTTTCGAGATGTTCATTGGATTCTTGGATTCTTTAGGGTCTTTTTAAAGTTTATATTCTATTTAATTTTTAGATTTTTCTTACATTCTAGATTCTGTTTAAATTTTTTTGGATTCTCTTAATTTTTTTAATTTTTTTTCAATATTTCCCTCAAATTCTTCTTGGATTTTATGTAAATTTCCATTCGATTCTACAAAATTTCTTTCAATCATCTAAATTCTTTTTGGATACTTTCTAGATTCTTTTTATATTCTGATTAATTTTCCAGAGATTCTCCAGATAGTTTTTGGATTCTTGGATTCTCTTTGGTCTTTTTTTTCTATTTTATTTTTACATTTTTCTTACATTTTAGATTTTGTTTAAATTTTTAAGATTCTCCAAATTTTCTTAGTTTTTTTAATATTTTCCTCAAATTCTTCTTGAATTATATGTAAATTTCCCTTCGATTCTATCAAATTTCTTTCGATTTATCTACATTCTTGTTGGATTCTTTCTAGATTCTCTTTACATTCTGTCTAATTCTCCATAGATTCTCCAGATATTCTTTGGATTCTTGGATTTTTTTTGGTTTATATTCTATTTTATTTTTAATTTTTTTTTTACATTTTAGATTATGTTTAAATTTTTTAGATTCTCTAAATTTTTTCTAGATTCTCTAAATTCTTTCTAGATTCTCTTAACAATCAGTATGTCTAATTCTCCATAGATTTTCCTAATTTCCTTTCGATTCTCTTTGGGCTTTTAAGCTCAAGAATCTTGAATTCTTATAAATTCGTCATTTTTACAATGTTTTAGAATTCAGTAAGATTCTTCGATTTTCCTTAATTAATAGGTACATTTTATATATTTTTTTGAATCTATTTTGAATTAATGTTCTCTGAATTCTCTAAATCAATTTTTATTTTTTTTTTGACATTTTCTAAATTATCTCGTTGATATTTTTCCTACATACTTTAGATCTGGTTGAATTTTTGTACTTTTACTCTGTTTTTCTCTGAATTTTAAAAATTATTTTAAACTAGAAAATTATGATTGCATTTTCTTTGGATTATCTAAAATTTTATTAAATTTTATTTGAATTTTCCTCAAATTCTATTCCAATTCTTATAGGATTTAAGACTCTTTTTTAGATTTCTGTAGTTTTCCAACATTTTTTTCTGATTTTTTTCAAATTCTATTACATTTTTAAAATTATTTTTAAGCTCCTTTTAGATCCTCTTAGTCTCTTTAGATTTTTTCTTACAACTAGATTAGCCAAATTCTTTTTAGATTCTTCATGGATTCTCTTTGGTTAAAGTTTATATTTTCTTTGGACTTTTTAGAAAGTTTTTATGTTATCTGTATAAAATTTTTTAGAACCTTAGATTTTCTTTCAAATTGTCTCTAAATTCCTCTTCAAATTTTCTCAGATTCATCGAATTTCTTAACTCCTTTTAGATCCTGTTGTTTCTCTTCAGATTTTTTTTCATAAATTGTCTAAATTCTCTTCAGATTCTGTTCAGACTCTAAATTTTCTCAACATTTTCTTTAGATTCCATTCTATTTTTTATTGTACTTTCAGTAGGTTGTCTTTAAGTTTTCCTTATTTGTTGTTTTCAATTTTATTTTATTATGGTTTGGCATTGTTACGTTGTTGTTACATACTAAAAAAATGGGACATTTAATCCGCCTTTGAAATCCAACGTGCAAACCTGAAAACTCAAAGTAGACAGAAATGTGCAACCTGAAAACTAACAGATTTGAAAATGATGAGACAGCCTCTCGCCTGTGAAAGCTTTTGATTTTTCCAGCGATCCCGAAAAGTTTCCTTTAATCAGTGCGGCGAAAGTTTAAGGGTTAATTTAGATGCAAATGAGGAAAACTTCCGTCAACTAATTTTACTCGTAAAAATTACTCCTCGCCTGTAATAAAAAATTCAGAAGTCTCATCTTTATGAATTTTTTGTATAATTTAATTCGCGTGTTTACATGGAGTATTAACGCACCATTGTGCCTCAATGCCTATGATGAGGAAAGCGCGTTTTTGCGTTGTTTGTCAGGCTCCATTATAAATGCATTTTATACATTTTTTGCCGGCGATATTTAAAAATAGATTAGAGGCGGATTGCGAAGGCATAAATCATCAGCCCACGTAAGTGTATGTCTAGAGACGCGCTCGCATTTATCTTTATATGTCCAAAGCGGGCATAAATCTGAAGACTGGAAGCCACTTATGGGAAAACCGCCGCTTTCAACTCTGAAATTATTTTCCGGCCGCTGTTGAATAAAAATGTAGAATTGATTGAGCAATTCGCGAATACATGGAATCGCTGTTAGACGAGATCTATTGGAAATTCGTTGATTGTCTCTAAATGCTTTAATTGAGACTGTCTGTCAAAGGCTCGCAAGTGGCGAGATGGAAACTATACCCTCAGTTCCGTTGAAACCCTTCCTTTGTTGAGAGTGCTGCTTGAAACACGCTTGTTGAAGGGAAATTCGATACAAATATTTCCGGAAATGTTTATGCAAGGGACGGAAAGGCTAAATTAAATCATAAGCTCTCCATAATTCCAAACGATTGCATTTTCCGTTAACATCCTCTTCTAATTAACTTCTTTCCAGGGCTTGGAACTCAAAGGTCAAATGGTCTACTGTCCAGAATCCGACTCAATTTTATTTATCGGATCTCCGTTTTTGGACGGACTTGAAGGTCTCACCGGCAGCGGGCTTTTCATCTCCGACATTCCCATGCATGATGCTACCAGAGACGTTATTTTAGTCGGCGAACAGGCTCGAGCGCAGGTAATTACGAGATTAAAAGAAACCTAAAATGGTTGAATTTCCTCCGAACAAATACAGACTAATTTCCGGGTTTGTTCCGTATAAATCACAGTTTACTACCGGAGTCGAATAACCAACCAAACGAGTTAATGATGGCTTGTCTCTGGTCAGAGGAAAAGATAATCTCGAAGTTTTTCGCTGACGGGAAATTGGACTTGCAATAAAAAACTAATTAATTAAATTATGTTATCTGGATCGGCCAAAGTAAGAGATTTTTGATAGAAATCCCGGATAAAAGGAAGAAAATAATTTTTATAAACCAACCCCGCTTTTGCTAAATTAAGTAACGGAGTAATCAATGTTGCCTCGGTCGTATTGTTGGATTCCAAGACGTTTCCGAACTTTCAAATTGAAATTCTAACTTTTCCATAGTGCAGTCTGATTCAAAACGATTATTTTCGAGACAAAACCACGCAATTAAGGAAATTATTTTTCCACACAAACGAGATACTCGACACTCTTCACGTCTGGTTACTCTTAAGTCGCCACTTATTATTTAAGACGTGCGATGGCTCATAGTTTCTTCCACCCAATTAAAGATTTTCCGTCTCACCCTAAAATTCGTTTAAGCTCGCGCTTGCTGTCTGACTTACAAACCAACAAAATTTATGATTTTCTTGACGCTTCAAGTTGGCTGTTAAAAATAATAACGCAATTTGCTGCATTTGTTGGAAACTTTTAACCTCATAAATATTCAGGGATCACTCATAAATGAACGGCGGACGAAAGTTGACCCGATATTTTTAATTAGGCGAAATTTGGTTACGGGGAGTTATATTAATTGGAGAGATTCAGGTTTAACGGACGGGGTTGGTAATTTTATAAAGAAATCAGGTTCGATTTTTACTCGTTCTTTACCTCTTAATATTTCACAAAACGGCGTAAAACGAAACTAAAAGTCCACTGGTAATCTGTATGTGCATCTGCATGGATTCAATAAACATTTACTAGTGTATTTTATATTTTTATATTTTTCTTGATCGTTGAAGAGCTTATTAAATTGCTTTTCCCAAACACTGTCAGCAATTTCATAACTTTGCAAGATTTTAAGAAATACTGGAGAAAATAAATGTTTGCATGGTAGAACTTAAAAAATTATTTTTCAAGACTATTTCTGAATCCAGACCTGATCAAACAAAACGGTTTTTAGATTTAGAATCAAGAGGCCTTAACTTTCCGATTTTTTTCAAAATTTGTTGATCTGTTTTGGTGTCTGCAAAAATGGTGGAGGCGCCGGGCAGTTAAAAAAAATTGTAATTGTGGTAATTTTCACGCTGTGGCAATAAAATCTGGGGACTTTACTAGTTTGAAAACGTTTATCACCTCCCCCAATTTTGAAAATTGTGGACCAACAGTGGCACTTTTTAGAATTTTTTTTACAGAACGAACGACAAATTCGAGTTTTTGAGAATAAAAATTCATAATTCCGATAATTTTAACGTTATGGCAATGAAATTTAGACCGATTACTAGTTTAAACATGTTTATTATTTCCTTTAAATTTCAAAATTGGAGGCCAAGAAATTTTGAATTTTTGAGAATAAAAATTCATAACTCTAATAATTTTAACACTAGGGCAATGAAATTTTGACAGTTAACTAGTTTTAGCATATTTATTATTTTCTCTAAATTTCAAAATTGTAGACCCAAAAAAGTTTAGAATTATTTCTTCTATGATCAAACGAAAAATTCGAATTTTTGAGAATAAAAATTCATAGCTTTGATAATTTTATCGTTATGCAATTGAAATTTAGACAGTTTACTAGTTTTAACATGTTTATTATTTACTCCAAATTTCAAAATTGTAGACCGAAAAAGACAGATTATAGAATTTTTTATTTTATAGCCGAACGGAAATTTCAAATTTTTGAGAATAAAAATGTATAGTTCTGCTAATTTTAACGCTAAGGCATTGAAATTTAAACAAATTACTAGTTTGAACATGTTTATTATTTTTCTTTAATTAAAAAAATGTTCAAGAGAAAGGACATTTTTTATAAATTTCCCATCTATGGTCAAACACAAAATTCGAATTTTTGAGAATAAAAATTCATAATTCTGATTATTTCACCGTTATGGCAATGAAATTTAGACCGTTTACTAGTTTAAACATGTTTATTATTTCCTTCAAATTTCAAAATTGTAGACCCAAAACGACAGATTTTAGAATTTTTCATTTTATGGCCAAACGAAAATTTCAAATTTTTTGAGAGTTCTGCTAATTTTAACGCTAAGGTATTGAAATTTAAACAGTTTACTAGTTTGAACATGTTTATTATTTCCCTTTAATTAAAAAAATGTTCAACAGAAAAGACACTTTTGAGAAATTTTTATTTTCCAACAAACTAAAAACTCCCATTTTCTAAAATAAAAATTTGGAATTCTGGTAATTTTCACGCTGTGGCAATGAAATTTGGGGATTTTACTAGTTTTAACACGTTTATTACCTCTCCGAAATTAGAAAGTTGTCAAAAAGAAAAGACAGTTTTTAGAAATTTTTATTTTGCAAACAAACGAAAAATTCCCACTTTATAAAATAAAAATTTGTGATTCTGGTAATTTTCATGGTGTGGCAACAAAATTTGAGGCTTTTACTAATCTGAACATGTTTATCACCTCCTCCAAATAAGACAGTTATAAAACAAGAGAAGACAGATTTTTATTTCGCCAGAATATTTCGTAATAAGAAGAGCATTCCACTTGAGATTCCGCTTGAGAAGTGACCTTCCACTTCTCCAGTACAAATCGAGCAGTGTTATTATTCGTACCAAAAACCAAACAAATTGATTGATTTTACAAAAATCAACTAATGAGATGCCATTTTACGCAAAACACAAAAACCGCATTTTCATGATTTAGTGCACAATTCGACAAGTTCATTTCTCTTTTTGTCCCTCTAATAACACCAGCTCATTTCGTGATGTATAACAACACATCAGAATTTCCGGTTTTCCTGTTTTTCTTTTGCTTTTATTGCTTTTCATTAGTTTTTGTAATGTCCGGCAATTTTATTGATAAACATTTTTGACGTACGACTGTTTTTTCCTAAATTAGATGGGCAGCTCCATAAATAACCGCGCAGGTTTGATCTGATTTAATTACAAAATTACGTCACAAAACTCCATCGCTTTGTTCTCAGTCTATTGTAATATTTCAGTTCGAGATTATTTCCTTGGGACGGAATCACCTGGGAAAATTCAATATAATTTTAATTACAGACGGAGAAAGCGTTTGTTGTCCGAATTTCTGTACTGTTTTTTAAATAAAAAGACGTAAATCACGAGCGTTTCTCTCCCTGGATGTTCACCTATGATAAATCGTTGCGGTTACACCCTGTGATGTAATAAAGAACATGTCTGTGTAAGTAATCCCTCGAGTCCTATCAGATGAACGCACTGCAGTGCATATGTATAATAAAACGGAGTCCGAATTTATTGTACGAATACCTGAAACATTCTCACACCATTTCTGAGACAAATATTTTATGTCTTCGATTCGATTTCAGGACGGCTTACGTCGCCGAATGGATAAACTGAAGAGTTCAATCGAGGAGGGCAACAGGGCTGTGGATAAGGAAAGAGAAAAGAACGTTAGCTTACTACACCTGATTTTTCCACCAGACATAGCAAAGCGGTTGTGGCTCGGTAAGGCAATTTTCCCCTAATACTAGAGATATTCAAGTTTGAATTTATGACGTTTCCAAGTAGAGAAAATAAAAATTTATAAATCAAATATTTTAAACGCTATGGCAATGAAATTTAGACAGTTTACTAGTTTGAACATGTATATTATTTGCTCCAAATTTCAAAATTGTAGACCCAAAGAAACAGATTTTAGAATTTTTCATTTTATGGCCAAACAAAAATTTCTAAATTTTGAAAATAAAACTTTATGACTCTGACAATTTTAATGCTATGGCAATGAAATTTAGGCAGTTTACTAGTTTAAACATGTCTATTATTTCCTCCAAATTTCAAAATTGTAGACCAGAAAAGACAGATTTTAGAATTTTTTATTTTATGGCCAAACGAAAATTTCGAATTTTTGAGAATAAAAATTCATAACTCTGATAATTTCAACGCTATGGCAATGAAATTTAGACAGTTTACTAGTTTAAACATGTTAATTATTTCCTCCAAATTTAAAAATTGTAGACTAGAAAAGACAGATTTTAGAATTTTTTATTTTATGGCCGAACAAAAATTTCGACTTTTTGAGACTAAAAATTCATAGTCCTGCTAATTTTAACGCTATGGCAATGAAACTCACGGGTCGACTTCAAGTCACGGCGTTAACGCAAATTTGCAACCGTTGCCAAGGTATGAGCAATGTGATTGGCGTTGCTATGTTGCAAATGGGATTTGCAATAACGCAAGTCACACTTGAAATCGACCCCTAATTAGTTACTAGTTTGAACATATCTATTATTTTTTCCAAATTTGAAAATTAGAGACCACAAGGAACAGATTTTACAATTTTTCATTTTATGACTGAACGGAAATTTCGTATTTTTGAGAAAAAAAAATTCATAGTTCTGGTAATTTTATCGCTATGCAAATGCAATTTAGACAGTTTACTAGGTTAATCATGTTCATTATTTCCTCCAAATTTCAAAATTGTAGACCAGAAAAAAAAGATTTTAAAAATTTTTATTTTATGGCCAAACAAAAATTTTTAAATTTTAAAAATAAAAATTCATAACTCTGATAATTTTAATGCTATGACAATGAAATTTAGGCAGTTTTCTAGTTTAAACATATTAATTATTTCCTCTAAATTTCAAAATTGTAGACCAGAAAAGACAGATTTTAGAATTTTTTATTTTATGGCCGAACGAAAATTTCGACTTTTTGAGACTAAAAATTCGTAGTTCTGCTAATTTTAACCCTATGGCAATAAAATTTAGACAGTTTACTATTTTAAACATGTTCATTGTTGTTCCAAATTTCAAAATTGTAAACCAGAAAAGACAAATTTTAGAATTTTTCATTTTATGGCCAAAATTTCGAATTTTTGAGAATAAAAATTCATAGTTATTGTAATTTTATCGCTATGCAAATGCAATTTAGACAGTTTAGTAGTTTGAACATATCTATTATTTTCTCCAAATTTCAAAATTAGAGACCAAAATGGACAGATTTTACAATTTTTCATTTTATGACCAAACGGAAATTTCGTATTTTTGAGAAAAAAAATTCATAGTTCTGGTAATTTTATCGCTATGCAAATGCAATTTAGACAGTTTACTAGGTTAAACATATTCATTATTTCCTCCAAATTTCAAAATTGTAGACCAGAAAAAAAGATTTTAAAAATTTTTATTTTATGGACAAACAAAAATTTTGAAATTTTAAAAATAAAAATTCATAACTCTGATAATTTTAATGCTAGTGCAATGAAATTTAGACAGTTTTCTAGTTTTAACATGTTTATTATTTCCTCCAAATTTCAAAATTGTAGACTAGAAAAGACAGATTTTAGAATTTTTTATTTTATGGCCGAACAAAAATTTCGACTTTTTGAGACTAAAAATTCATAGTCCTGCTAATTTTAACGCTATGGCAATGAAACTCACGGGTCGACTTCAAGTCACGGCGTTAACGCAAATTTGCAACCGTTGCCAAGGTATGAGCAATGTGATTGGCGTTGCTATGTTGCAAATGGGATTTGCAATAACGCAAGTCACACTTGAAATCGACCCCTAATTAGTTACTAGTTTGAACATATATATTATTTTCTCCAAATTTGAAAATTAGAGACCACAAGGAACAGATTTTACAATTTTTCATTTTATGACTGAACGGAAATTTCGTATTTTTGAGAAAAAAAAATTCATAGTTCTGGTAATTTTATCGCTATGCAAATGCAATTTAGACAGTTTACTAGGTTAATCATGTTCATTATTTCCTCCAAATTTCAAAATTGTAGACCAGAAAAAAAAGATTTTAAAAATTTTTATTTTATGGCCAAACAAAAATTTTTAAATTTTAAAAATAAAAATTCATAACTCTGATAATTTTAATGCTATGACAATGAAATTTAGGCAGTTTTCTAGTTTAAACATATTAATTATTTCCTCTAAATTTCAAAATTGTAGACCAGAAAAGACAGATTTTAGAATTTTTTATTTTATGGCCGAACGAAAATTTCGACTTTTTGAGACTAAAAATTCGTAGTTCTGCTAATTTTAACCCTATGGCAATAAAATTTAGACAGTTTACTATTTTAAACATGTTCATTGTTGTTCCAAATTTCAAAATTGTAAACCAGAAAAGACAAATTTTAGAATTTTTCATTTTATGGCCAAAATTTCGAATTTTTGAGAATAAAAATTCATAGTTATTGTAATTTTATCGCTATGCAAATGCAATTTAGACAGTTTAGTAGTTTGAACATATCTATTATTTTCTCTAAATTTCAAAATTAGAGACCAAAATGGACAGATTTTACAATTTTTCATTTTATGACCAAACGGAAATTTCGTATTTTTGAGAAAAAAAATTCATAGTTCTGGTAATTTTATCGCTATGCAAATGCAATTTAGACAGTTTACTAGGTTAAACATATTCATTATTTCCTCCAAATTTCAAAATTGTAGACCAGAAAAAAAGATTTTAAAAATTTTTATTTTATGGACAAACAAAAATTTTGAAATTTTAAAAATAAAAATTCATAACTCTGATAATTTTAATGCTAGTGCAATGAAATTTAGACAGTTTTCTAGTTTTAACATGTTTATTATTTCCTCCAAATTTCAAAATTGTAGACCAGAAAAGACAGATTTTAGAATTTTTTATTTTATGGCCGAACAAAAATTTCGACTTTTTGAGACTAAAAATTCATAGTTATGGTAATTTTAACGCTATGGCAATGAAATTTAGACAGTTTTCTAGTTTTAACATGTTTATTATTTCCTCCAAATTTCAAAATTGTAGACCAGAAAAAAAGATTTTAGAATTTTTTATTTTATTGTCAAACAAAAATTTCGACTTTTTGAGACTAAAAATTCATAGTTCTAATAATTTTAACGCTATGGCAATGAAATTTAGACAGTTTACTACATCTGATATTTCCACCAGACATAGCAAAGCGGTTGTGGCTCGCTAAGGCAATTTTCCCCTAGTACTGGAGATATTCAAGTTTGAATTTATGACGTTTCCAAGTAGAGAAAATTAAATTTTTCATTTTGACTAGTTAAACGGACTCTTTTCAGGTCAAACGATCGAAGCAAAGACTCACGAAGACGTAACGATGCTTTTCTCTGACATCGTCGGTTTCACCTCCATCTGCTCGACCACCACCCCAATGATGGTGATTAACATGCTCCAGGACCTTTACAACCAATTCGACGTGTTTTGCGGTCAACTAGACGTGTACAAAGTAAGTCCACTCGCGCAAATGGAAAGCAAACAAAGATCATTTCCGCCGGATTCTACCCCGGAAAGTGTCTAATGAATATTTTCCTTTTGGTCACGTATTTGCAAGTGCTTGCTTTTAGAATAAACGACTTGTCACTCTCCCGGATTCTTTATCGAACGGTTCTCAGTCGGCTCGAATTTACCACTTTAATAAACTTAGGCGGTTGCGACATGCTTTTTCACTTCCATTATGTGCATAGGATGGCATGCATAATTGATTCGGCAGGTCTGCTTGAGTATTTTCTTACCTGCGATGAAAAATTAGTTTGCAGATATGAAAGGGTGCCAATGCTTGAAAAAATTTACCGAAAGGATTATCAGTTCTGCCTTGTTGTCGCTTTTTCTTCTGCTGCTTCTCCAAAAACTAGACAATTTCTGGGAAAAAAAAACGTTTTGAAAGGTTATCCTTGGTCAGTTTTAATGTCAACGTCAGCCCAGGCCATCGAAAAGTTGGGAATAAAAAGGCTAATGAACAAGTGGCAAAAAGTGTCATTATCGGAGTTCCCGTCAGTTCAGCAATAATCGTGGAAGAGATTAGATCGTTTCACAGAGCCGAATTGTAAAAAATGGGATTATTTTGAGTTAGATTTTTTATTCTTTGCTAGTGGTTTCTTCAAAAATGTTGTGATAAACCTAAAGTTAAAAAAAGTGTTGTGCTTACCGGTGAAATTAAATTTACGCGTGATGACTGATGACGTGATGACACTGGAGATCGCATTTGATAACTTCAGGTAATTTTTTTATTATTTCGTTTAAACGTCGTTTTCACCTTGAAAAAAATTATTGAAAATCACCTCAAAATACCTGTTAAAATTGATTTTGGTTCACGTCTCGTTTAGTTGTGAAGCAAACTTAACTTATTTGGCTCAATTTCCGCAGAATGTCACGCTGAATCCAAAACTTCACGAATTTTAAATTTTTTGTCTACAAATAACTGAGTTATGGCAGTTTGAATTTTTGGGTTGTCGCCAGAGAGCCAAATTTTTGAAGGTTCAAAACAATTCGTGCCCGATATTTTGGAAACTATTACAGATATTGAGATGCGCCATCGTTTTTCACGCGATTTTTTACATAAGAAATAGTTTTTACCTTTTTCAAAAGTCGAAAGTTGCAGTTTTTCGCGAAAATTCATGACTAAAACTATACCAAACTCCTGATATCGATATCTTGGTTACTTTTTGAAGTAAACTTGAGTTATTTATATCAATGTACGCAGAATTTTTCGCAGATTCCAAATCTGGGATTTAAATTCAGATCCGATAACAAATAACTGAGGTATGGCCGCTCAAAGTTTCGGAAAGTTGATTTTCATTTTTCCTCATTTTTCGTAATTTTTAAAGTTAAATATCTCCGAAACTGTTTAAGATATTGAGATGCGGTTTGTGCCATTCTTTTTCTCGGCTCATTTCACGTTAGAAAATGTTCTCAAAAGCCCAAAATTCGATAGTCTATTTTTCGCGAAAAAAAATTCCGACTCAATCGATGAAAATTTTTCATTTTTTCTATTTTTGGCCATAGCTTGAAAACTATTTGTCCGATCGATCTCAAATTTGGCCATTAGATAGATTTCGAGCTTCTCTTTCGACTGATATATAATTCAAAGCTGTTAAACGTCGTTTTCATTTTGAAAACATAGATTGAAAATCACCCTAAAATGACGTTTTCAAAACAATTTTTGGCCAATGCCTCGTTTATTTATTAAACAAACTCAAAAATTTGGGTCTCATTTTACGCAGAATGTCAGGCTGAATCCAAAAACATGAGAATTTTTTAAATTCGTCAACAAATAACTGAGTTATGGTCGTTTGAATTTTTGGGTTGTCGCCAGAGGGCCAAATTTTTGAGGGCTCAAAACAATTCGTGCTCGATATCTCAAAAACTATTTCAGATATTGAGATGCGGTTTGCGCCATCGTTATTCTCGCGATTTTTTACATAAGAAATTGTTCTTAGATTTTTCAAAACTCGAAAGTTGGGGTTTTTCACAAAAAGTCGAAAATTTTATTTTGTTGATAAAAAATTTGATGACAAAAACTACTGATTTCCAAAATGTCTGGACCCTACGAAGTGATTTCCAGTTTAAATGTCAACCTTTTAAACCGTCAAAAATTAGTATGACTACAAAAGCATAGCAGAAAAATTTCCTCCCCTGATGAACTTACAAAATAGTGCGTTAATGATGCTTTTAAAGCACCGAAATAGAAAATAGTACATGAAAAAACATGTAGGTAGGTCTTGTAACGAAACTATTAACGCATCCGATGTAAAAATGGCCTCTTAACGCATTCAAAACGAATTCAAACGAAAATGCAGAAATAGCTTTGTTACAGCACCAAATTTAAAAAACTTTTTTTTTACATCGACGCACAAAATAACAAATATTTTTAGATTGATATTAAAATATGTCTTCAACAATATTATGAGAATTTTGTAATATTCATACAACTAAAAGAATGTGACGCATGTGAAACACGCATATCTTTTCAACAAACAAATATTTTATTAAGGTCTGATTTCGGCTGATGTATACAAATATTTCATTTGGACGTTCTTTTATAGTTCAAATGTTCAAACAAAAAATCAGCAAAATGCGTCATTCGCCGTGTCACTCTTTGACATGTGGGCCAAAATTATTGTGATATTTCAGGTGTGTTACATCACCAGCTTTAAAAACTGCATTTTCTGACTTTTGTTTCGAAAATATCTCCAATTTTTTTATACGCTGCTTTACAGAATTAAGAGAACACAAATAAATCCGTTTTCATTAGTGACTCCACTCGGACTCTATTGACAAACCAAATAAATTAATCGCCTTGATACGCCTTGCACTTTGTGCATTTCCTTAATTTACCAAAAGTCGTCTGATGCAACTCTCAATTACCACGAAATAATTGCCTCGATCCCTTTAATTGCAGTAGAGAATTACAAAAACGATCTTCCAAATTGAATCAGTTTCTGGCAGTGTTGAAGCGATAACAAGACGAATATGTAAACCTTTTGATTGAATTAATGGCGATTGCGGGCAAATCGAACAATTTTTCAATAGTATCGTATAATCAGTTATGTGCATTAATGTACAGATAATGCGACTAAAGAGCGTAACAAATCGGATGAACAGATAATAATAATCAGAATTGTTTGAAAAGCTTTCATAACCAGCTCCACCGGTTCAGTTTATACGTGCAGCTCACCCGGCGAGACCCCTGTTTTGTTTACTTTAACTCGTCTTCAGGCAGTTCAACTTCATGAAAACGAACGATATTTTATTTTAATTAAACACTTTGAACATGTTTATTATTTTCTCCAAATTTCAAAATTGTAGACCACAAAAGATAGCTTTTAGAATTTTTCATTTTAGATCCGAAAGGATTATTTGAATTTTTGAGAATAAAAATTTATAACTCTGATAATTTTAACACTATGGCAATGAAATTTGGACAGTTTACTAGTTTAAACATGTTAATTATTTCCTCCAAACTTAGCCAAAAAAATAGAAATTTTTCATTTTTTATTTTATGGCCGAACGGAAATTTTGAATTTTTGAGAATAAAAATTCATAGTTCTGGTAATTGTAACGCTGTGGCAATGAAATTTAGACAGTTTACTAGTTTAAACTCCTCCAAGCTTCAAAATTATAGACCAAAAAAGATTTTTAAATTTTTCATTTTATGGCCAAACGGGAATTTCGAATTTTTGAGAAGAAAAATTCGTAACTCTAATAATTTTAACGCTATGGAAATCAAATTTAGACCGTTTACTAGTTTGAACATGTTTTACTTTTCCACCAAATTTGAAAATTGTGGACTAACGGTACACTTTTTAGAATTTTTTCTTTTATGGCCGAACGAAAATTTCGAATTTTTGAGAATAAAAATTCATAACTTTGATAATTTTAACACTACAACAATGAAATTTAGACAGTTTGCACATGTTTATTATTTCCCCCAAATTAAAAAAATTGTTGAATAGAAAAGACACTTTTTAGACATTTTTATTTTGTCAACGAACTAAAAATTCCTGTTTCTAAAATAAAAATTTGTAACTCTGGTGATTTTCACGCTGTGGCAATGAAATTTGGGGACTTCACTAGTTTGAACATGTTTATCATCTTCCCCAAATTAGAAAATCGTAGACCAAAGACGGCAGTTTTTAGAAATTTTTATTTTGCCAAGGAACTAAAAATTCCCATTTTCTAAAATAAAAATTCGGAATTCTGGTAATTTTCACGATGTGACAACGAATTAACCAGAATTGTTTGAAAAGCTTTGATAACCAGCGCCACCGGTTCAGTTTATACGTGCAGCTCACCCGGCGAGACCCCTGTTTTGTTTACTTTAACTCGTCTTCAGGCAGTTCAACTCCACGAAAACGATATTTTTTCTGGAATCCGTTGCAACAACACGCATCATTAATCATTGGTGGGTCTAATCCAAAAAGTATTTTTATGACCCATTTTAAGCCCACAGAGTATTTATAATAAAGATTAGAAAGATGAATGATCTGCCTACGTTCTCCTGAAAGCAGTCCGGGAATATTTACAGTCAAAATGATGTTTTCTTTGTGTACATTACAAAGCATCGAGTTTAATTAATTTTCACGGGATATCGATGAAAACTTCAAAGACCGGAATGATCTCCCGGTGCATGCCTTGGAGGTTTATTAAAAATCGCGCTTAAAAAACTTGCGAATTGATTTAGGAAAAGACAATAAAAATAATTACACCGAGCGCGCAACAACCCGACAAAATCGCTTTTCTCTTAAAACTTTTTCTATTTCGTCGCGCCGACTCGAAAATTCACTCCATTAATAATAATAAGAATAATAACAACAAAACATTGTTTCCGCATCGGATGCGTTAATAGCAATGAGTGATGTAATGTAGCACCATTGTATAACTAGTTGTGTAATGAATATTTTGTTTCAGGTCGAGACAATAGGCGATGCATACTGCGTCGCTGGAGGTTTGCACAAGGAAACGGATACTCACGCTCTCCAGATTGCCTGGATGGCGCTAAAGATGATCGACACTTGCTCGCATCATCAAACACATCAAGGACAACCGATAAGGGTGAGTGTGCGTGGATTTTTTCCGCCCTCGATGACATTATAATAAATTGTGATGCGAAATTATTAACATTTTGAAAGGAAATCTCTCTTGATGTGACCTCAGTGTGGTTTAATATCGATATGAATTTTTCTTTTACGTTTCCACCCTCAGATAACGAATTTTTGTGAAAGAGGTTCAACTAGCGATTTAAGAGGGCAAAATGTTCAGTTGTCTGATTACAGGCTTGCTCAAGAGGGTTCTAATTTCCAAGTCGTCACTTTTTACGAGTTAAATTATCCACGTCAATAAGCTCGAACAAAAAAAGTTGTTCTCGAATAAAAGTCGGACGTTCTAGGAGAACATTTTAAACAACAGTTACGACAAGACTATAAATTTTCTTATCAGGAATAGAAGAAAGTTTGGACTATAAAACAGGAGATACAGATTAGCTCTAACAACTATCAATTTTTATGGGTTTGTCCAAATTGCGGTGATTTATTGTTCGACACTGAAGAGTTTCAGGAATTTTCAGTTTTCTCTTTTTGGGAGCCAAAGCGGCAAAAATTAGCTTGCAAAAACCAAAATTTTAAGACCAAAGTTAACTAACTATCTTACGGTTTTAGAGACTCTAAATATAATTCAGTCGATATCTCGCTTATTTACGGAGACATCTTGAACTATTGGCGCTCATTTAATGCAGAATTTTGCACAGATTCCAAATCTGGAATTAAAATTTAGGTGCGACAACGAATGACTGAGTTATGGCCTATCAAAGTTTCGAATAGTTGATTTCCATTTTTCCTCATTTTTAAAGTTAAATATCTCGGAAACTATTTGAGATATTGAGATGCGGTTTGCGCCATTCTTTTTCTAGGCTTATTTTACGGTATAAAAAGTTCTCGAAAGCCCAAGATTCGATAGTTAATTTTTCGCGAAGAAAAATTCCGACTCAAACGATGAAAATTTTTCATTTTTTTTATTTTTGGCCATAACTCGTAAATTATTAGTGCGATCGATCTTAAATTTGGCCAGTTGATAGATTTCGAGCTCCTCTTTGGATTGGTGCATTAACACAAAGGTGGTTTCCACCTTTAAAACAGTGATTAAAAATCACCTCAAAATGACCTCTTCAAAACAATTTTGGGCCTCGTTTATTTATTAAGCAAACTCAACAAATTTGGGCTCGCATTACGCAGAATGTCAGGCTGAATCCAAAAACATAAGAATTTTTGAATTTTCGTCAACAAATAACTAGTTATGGCCGTTTGAATTTTTGGGTTGTCGCCAGAGGGCCAAATTTTTGAAGGTTCAAAACAATCCGTGCTCAATATCTCGGAAACTATTAGAAATATTTGGAAACCGTTTGCGCCATCGCTTTTCTCGCGATTTTTTACATAAAAAATAGTTCTTAAAATTTTTAAAAGTCGAAAGTTGCAGTTTTTCGCGAAAATTCATGACTAAAACTATGCCAAATTTCTGATATCGATATCTCGCTTGTTTTTTGGAGTAAACTTAAGTTATTATACATGAATAAACGCAGAATTTTTCACAGATTCCAAATCTGAGATTTAAATTCAGATTCGCCAAAAATAACTCAGCTAGGGCCGATCAAAGTTTCGGAAAGTTGATGTTCGTTTTTTCTCATTTTTCCTAATTTTTAAAGTTAAATATCTCGGAAACTATTTGAGATATTGAGATGCGGTTTGCGCCATTGTTTTTCTCGGCTTATTTTACGTTAGAAAATGTTCTCAAAAGCCCAAAATTCGATAGTCGATTTTTCGCGAAAAAAAATTTTGACTCAATCGATGAAAATTTTTCATTTTTTCTATTTTTGGCCATAGCTTGAAAACTATTTGTCCGATACATCCCAAATTTGGCCAGTAGATAGATTTCGAGCTCCTCTTTCGACTGATGTACAATTCAAAGCTATTAAACGTCGTTTTCATTTTGAAAATATTGATTGAAAATCACCCTAAAATGACGTTTTCAAAACAATTTTTGACCAATGCCTCGTTAATTTATTAAGCAAACTCAACAGATTTGGGTCTCATTTTACGCCGAATGTCAGGCTGAATCCAAAAACATGAGAATTTTTGAAATTCGTCAACAAATAACTGAGTTATGGCCGTTTGAATTTTTGGTTTGTCGCCAGAGGGCCAAATTTTTGAGGGTTCAAAACAATTCGTGCTCGATATCTCGGAAACTGATTCAGATATTGAGATGCGGTTTGCGCCATCGTTTTTCTCGCGATTTTTACATAAGAAATCGTTTTTAGATTTTCCAAAATTTTAAAATTGGAGTTTTTTGAAAAAATTTATGACTAAAACCGATATCTCGCTTATTTTTGGATTAAACTTGCATTAGTATAGCTCATTTTACGCAGAATTTTGCTCAAATTTTAAATCCGCGCCTCAAATCGATAGACGACAACAAATCGCGACCTGAGAACTATAAGGTTCTAACTAACATTTGCATTAAATTGATCAGTGTTCACGTTATCAGTGATATTTCTTTAATTTATTAAGCATTTATTTAAAAAAATGGCAGAGAATCTATTAAAATCATTTTGGCTTGTTAAAATATTAACTCACTTTTTTTTTATACATGATAGAAAATGTTTAAAAAAATCACAAAACAGACAATTTAAATTTTTACAAGAAATCACTTTTAGAACCTTATAATTCTCACGTCGCGAAATAATAGTAAATAACAAATAGGAGTAATTTTTTTTAGATTCTCGTTGTATTTTCTGTTTTTACAAATTTTAAATTCATAGTAACACTTGAGACTGAACTTTCCTTAAGTCCGCCTCTGAGACACCACCACGTGTGGCCTTAAAAATCTCTCTTTCCAGATGCGTATCGGCCTGCACACCGGTTCAGTCCTGGCAGGAGTAGTCGGTGTAAAAATGCCCCGCTATTGCATGTTCGGCCACAACGTCACAATCGCAAATAAATTCGAGTCAGGCAGCGAACCCCTCAGGATAAACGTCAGCCCCACCACATACGAGTAAGTCTTTGTACGTCACTTGTACCCTATCGATTAAAATAACAAATTTCAGGAGACTCGTGACAATAGGAGGATTCGATTTCGAGACGCGTGATCCTGAATGTCTCCCTAAAGATTTTCCCAAGAACATCACGGGAACCTGCCACTTCCTAACAGGATACAAACATGCCTCTTTAGAAGAAGAAGTGTCACTCACTCAACACATCGAGGTGGGATTGAAGGATATCGGGCTCAGCTCTGAGATATCTTAATAAAGACTAGCAATAATCACTTTTTTACCCAACACTTGTACTATAACTTCTTCGGATTTGGCAATAACGCACAGGTGTATATAGCGAGCTGGAGGGGCATTGGCCGCTCTTGCAATAAAGGTGCACTGGTCGAGAGTAGGAAATACAGGGTGAACCCAAAAAAATAACCAAGTTCAACCTGTATATATCTTTAGATTTCTTGCAGCACAGTGGCGCTTTGGTTGATCCGACCAGTGCTGGTAATTCTTCACTTTCACAGCTTGTTGTGATTTTTGTAAATATGTAAAAACTGTGACCAGTGCTTTGTTACCTTTGCTATTCACTAACTTGGTGTAAGTTAGATGTAAGTATTTTACCTATAATGGATTTCTACTGTGTTCAAACTAAGGACTCGTACCTGGGAGATTCACAATTTCAACAACACGTTGATTGCATGTAAAAAGAATCCCATTTCTATTTATCTGAAAGTATAAAGCGTTTGTTCTAAACTTCGGAGCTAGAACTTTGTAAAATCGTAGCCAGTTCATTTAAACGACTGTCTTTCCTTCATTCATAAGCTTTTTAAGAGAAAAAAATAAGAAACGATTCTAAAATGTTGTTGTAACGTAAGTGGTAATGATATTTTATTGCTGTCATTTGATTTCCAACTTTTTTTTGAATAAATTAACACAACTGCTGCCCTTTTACTTCTAATTAAGTTACCCAATTCGATTTCACCGCACCGACCCAACTTCAAGGAATCAATTAATTTCAATTTAGATCCCACTTTTGCGTTGAAATTCACCATTAAACAGCGGCCTAATTAGATTGGCTGAATCAATAAAAAATGAATATCATATAATCAATAGCGGAGATTTCTTCCTCCAAATTGATGCGCCACAATCTACAAGTTCATGTTTTCTTAAATAGCTCTTCGCTCATTCCGCCGACACGATGTAGGCCTTAACTTCAAAAGTTTCTTTACTTTGTTATCCCAAACTTTGGTGAAACATCACTGCAAGGCAAAGTCTTTACTTCGGAGTTTCTGCCTGATCCCGATGCTCTAGGAAAGTGATATTTAAATGGATCCTCGCTGATAAGTACCCATTTTGGGACAAAATTTTTATTATCTCGTTTTTTAAAACTTGCAGGCAGGTATTTGGGATTTTAATATTGCCCCAATAATTATATAACTAAAATAGTATTTCACTCCAAAAATTACGAAGATTGGTGCGTTTTACATTAAATAAGAGTCAAAAATCGATTTTCAAAATGATAGACGCACTGAGAACTAACTGCTTTTACTACAGTTTAATTAACAAATTTAACAACTTTAATAACTAGTATAATTACCCTGTTTTTCAATTAACTTAAAAATTCTGTTTTCCATAGAATTATATACAGTATGTCCCCGGATTGAGTTCACAAGAGAAAAAAAACGTTATTTTTCATTTTACAAAAAAATGACAAAGGAATAATATTTTTTGCTTAATTTAAAATAAATAAGTCTTTAATTTTAAGCTGCGTTCTTAAAATCAAAAAAAAACAAAAAAGAACGAAAAACTTTTTATTTTTACTTTTGCAAAAAATGTCAAAGAAATGAAATTTGTTCCTTAACTCACACCAATTTCCATTATTTGATTGACCCATTACCTGTTTTAGCACATAGTTCAATTCTAACTCGTAATTCTTGAAGATGGTGTCGAATTTTCTCAATTATTGTTAAGGATGCAATTGCATTTCTTTTGCAATTTTTTAATACTTACACTATTAGGTAAATTTTCTTTCAATTTTTAACGCACTATTTGATATTGTGAATCCACAGCTTTCTATTATTTAAATACGATTACAAAATTTAATAAAAAAAAATAATGAAAAAATTAATTTTAAGAGTACAAACTAATAATTTTGAAATTTTAATTGCAGATTTATCTGTTTTGAAATAAGCAAAAAATGTTATTCTTTTGTCATTTTTTTGTAACATGGAAAATAAACTTTTTTTCCCTCTTGTGAACTCAATCCGGGGACAAACTGTAGATTTAACAGAACATCTTGTGGTAAATCTTCCCAAACTGCAATTATGGCGCGTTTTTAATCTTCCGTCTGATAATACTGCTTATTATTGGCATAACCTTTTTTACTGTAATCGCCCAAACATTCTCGATGGGATTCAAATCAGGCGAACATGGCGGCCAGTCCATGTTAGTAATGTGGTGATTATTTAACCAATTTATTGTGCTGACACTTTTATGAATTGGAGCGTTATCTTGTTGAAAAGTCAAATTTTGTCGATGCTCTGTTCAAAATGGTATCAATCGCAAATTAAGAACATTTTGGTTCTTTTTGCTATCGAGTTGTAGGAAAAGCCAATTCTTTTTTTCTTTGATCATTAATCAAAATTCATTTTTTTTCATTACTGAATATAATTTGTAAGTCAAAAACAGAAGAAATCAACTTCTTAGAATCAGAGTCTTTAATCTAATTATTTTATGAATTAATTTTAGATGTAAATTTGGGGGGGGGCATACCAGGTCATTGACCATATTGTCTCTTGCAAAATTTAACCTTCTAAGTTTGTCATTTCGACTCAAGGGAAGCTCGTGAATTATTTTCTGACGACGAGTATGGGGGCTTCTTTCAATTATTCGCCAAACCAGTACGCCTAGACAGTTTTCTTTTTCGTCCTTCCATAATCTTCTTGATCATGGAGAAAATTTCTTATTACATGGTCGGATCTACCTAGTAATCTTCCAATATGACGCGCCGAGTTAATTCAATAATTCGTCCTTTTTCAAGTTCATTTAATTGATTTCTACGCCCCATAATCTATAATACAATCAACCAATGCATTGAAAGTGCCGAATTATTAGATGCGTCTATTATTTTGCAACAACTAATAATGGAATTCTGTGTTTGCCTTCGTTATTTAAGTTTAATTCTTTGGTATCTTGTGACAGAACTAAAGCACCAAATTTGTCATAAAAAATAAGAAAAAATGAAAAATAGGGGTGCGTCTATTTTTATGCAACGCACTGTATTTTCGGAGTGCGCGCCCTCGGCGTTGCCATAGCTGCGTGTTGTTTACTGCCAGAATCTCCTCGTCAAAATGCTGAACTTCCAATTAACCACCGAAAGTGACCGTCGAGAAGCCGCTCTAATCGAGAGACGGCGAGCCCTCGAAGAAGAACGCAAGAAGCGCATTTTCAATCCTCGTCAACGTCTGTTTGGGGTGAGATACTCATTCAGCATCAATTCCATCTAATCGCTTAACTTAGATTGATTATGAGACCTTACAAAGACAAATCGAAGAGAAAAAAAGGCAACAAGAAGAGCAAGCCCGTATAGACCGGATATTCGACGAACAACGAAAGAAAGATGATGAAATTGCGTTGGCGTTGGCGAAAAAAGAAAAACAGGTAAAGAAATAAGTTTGGGATTTTTTAAGCGCCACGGAATTATCCGCAGGAACGCTTGAAACTGCAACAAGAAATCAATTATTTCCGGATGTGCTGCCAGCGACCGGAAGATAGAAGAGAGTTCGATCTCAACGATCCCGAGCGAAGAAAAAAAGACGCTCCGTGTAGAACCGACGATGATGATACGAAATGCGGACCATCATCAGCGCAAAAGTAAAATTGAGTTGAATTCAAAGGCGGATTCAGATTGTTTTTAGATTTGAAGGCGAGGATTTAGCAAGCGCGGAACGGGCTAAAGTACAACAGGAACAGGTAAGAGCGTGGCTGGACCAACAGATGATGGAAAAAGAATCGGCTGATAAGGAGCGGAAAGCGGCGGAAGAGGCCTACAGAGAAGCCATGAAGACTCGGGATCAAAGGGCTCTTCAACTTGATCAAATGGAGAAAGAATGCCGGAAACGCCTCGAGGAAGCCTGTATAAGATTCAACCGAGCGTTGGTAACGTGACTTGACGTTACTTATTAGCACCGGAATAATTAAAATTTTACCACAACAGGCCGGCGAAAGAAAAATGGAGGAGATGAAGAGACTCAAACGAGAACACGAAGACTCTTTGGCGGAAATGTACAACTTTATGACGAGCGACTTCTTGACGGAAAATCCGGATGTTTCAATAAGCAATCTGGGGCCTGGGAGAAGAATCGGCTATCTATACAAAGGCATGACTGAAGAAGAGAAGAAGAAAGTCCGCGAGTACCAACTTGCGCAAATCGAAGACGCCAAGGTTTGTCTCTTTTTCAACCGTCCATAATTGATTTGCGGGCAGTTCGTCCCCGCCAATTGGTCCCCGACTTTTTTGTTGCCCGGTAATTCGTCCCCCGCAAATTTGTCCCGGAAAAATTTGTTTACATCCGCTGTAATAATAATAATAATAAGAGCATCAACTGCACGTATTTGCGGTCACACACAATTAAAATGTAATCCGTTTTACATAAGGATCTGGCAACAATTTATTGTAGCCACCCTTAAAATTGTTAATAATAATAATTTATTTTTCCAGTGATCGTTTGTTTTCAGGTACTATTAATGCATGATTTGTCGGGTAAAATCATGCCTTAAAATGGGCTATTAATAAATGATTTAATGTGTTTATTATAAGCAACCAATTACACACGCAATTCAAAAAATTCAATAATAATCTGAAGACGCGGTTCTGAAGACCCTGGATCTGTTTGTTTACTAATACAAAGTCAAAACGACGATTAGACGATTTATTCTTCGTATAGAAACTTCTAGTTCGATAGACATCGTTTAGAATTACAATAAAATTTGACAACTGCGGACACATCCATCATCACACTTTAGTTTTTATATATTTGGTTGCATAACCACATTTGTACCAATTTTTTTTGATGAATTTTTTAATATTCGAACACCGGAGAAGTTTTAAATAATCGCTTAATTATTAATCGCTTTCAATAACCAACTTGCTTTTTAAATATCTATTTTGACATCGTGAGAGTTTAAACAACCAGTATTTATTTTATGAATACAGTGCAACCTCGGGATCAGATAATCGAGTTGTTGAATAAACATAATTTTAAGGCAACAGAATTATTTGAAACGTTTTTCTAATTCAAAATATGTAAAAACTTTAACAAAATGTTTCAACATCTTAACAATAGCAATTTTAAAAGTTGAACGAAATTAAAACTCAACTCTTATCAGACATATTACATAAAAGCAACTATTTTTTAGTAAAAAAAATCTAATACTCTATAAGTTTAAGTACGAAGTAGTTATTTTTCCATTTGTGTGTTTTCTGTAAAGCACAGATAATAATCGAGGCACGGATAATCGAAAAAACACCCTTGTACGGATAATCTGCACCCGGATAATCGAGATTCTACTGTATTGCAGGAATCTAACGCGCTCATTCAAACTTATTTTTAGACGTTCTTTGCATCTAATGTATCTATGAAAGAACTCAAAGTAGGAAATTTTGTTTTTTAATTGGCAGACCTAATTAATCTGGCTGTCACCTGTTTCCTGTCAAGTTCTTGGTTAATTTGGATTTTACGATTCGTGTTTAATAAATTACTGCGTGAATAAAAAATGTATCAATATAATTGAATTCTCCTTTGCGGCCAACAATAATTGTACTTAAATACAAGGTGTTTATAAATGTTTCTAGCATCAAGCGTGGCTTTGGAATTCCTGTCGTACCCTATTGTGCCGCTTTGTTTTCATAGTGAATATAACTATCAGCAAAATTATTTATAATGCTACTTACTTCAATGACGCTTTAGTTACGGTTTTGGATCCAAATTTTTGACTTTCATGTTTTAAACCACAACTAGAACAGTTTATTTCTCAAAACTTACTTTGCTCCATGTTTGAGGTTAACTGCAAATGTCAGTTGACAAATCGAAACCCACAATTGTAATGAGCGGCACATTTTTTTGACATTTCATAGCCACCCTTGATGCTAGAAACATTTATAAACACGTTGTATAATAGATGTGAATACTGGTTGTGAGGTTAATAAATGTCAAATTTTAAATTGAATTTGAAAATCAAGTGGCAAGTCGTGGTTACAGAACCATTACCAATCGTGTAACACGAAAACACTTAAAGTTGGAAAATTTAATTTTTTTATTAAAAAAAGGGTGCAAATTCTAAAAAATAGTATAAAGGACTTGTTTTATAATGACATTGGTGGGCTCGTTTTGTACACCGGGAACTCGTGCACCAAATTGGCCATTATAAAACACGTTCTTTAATATACTATTCTTAATAATATATTACGGATTTACTACTTTTATGTAATTTCTTATTTTGGCGGACATAGACAGAGTTAAAAGTTAAAAATTCATTTGCAATTGTTTGATCTTAAAAAGACATTTTCTTCAGTCATTGAAAATGATTTAGAATATTTTTCAAACAATATTAATAACACAGTCCAACAAAATTTAACTTTTCTTTTTTTTCCGAAAAAGTATCAACAGTTCTTTATAATTTAGACCTTATTGTGTAAGAATCCGTCGACAGGTTTATCATATCATCTCTAGTTTTTTTGATTTTCAATTGTTTTTTCAAATTTTGAAGAAGCGATTTTGGCAACAAGCAAAGGAAAATCAAAAGTTTGACTGTCCAATTTAATTAATTGAAGTGTAAATTTACTATTTTCATCGATTTCTTTCCGGTGTTTAATCTTAAATCATAAAATTTTACATGTTTCTTAAAACCAATTTTTGCGCTTTCGACAATTGTTGCTTCAATCTTCCAAGCGATGTTGCCCTAACATTTAATGGCATTGTTTGTAGAGCAACATCGATTTTTTACAGCTGGTTTAGCCTGAAATTTGACATTAAAATTGCTAAAGCTAATTTTGAAAAACCGATTACTGTTTAATAATCAGAACGCCCTGTATATACAGAAACCTCTTTTACGAGAACAAATTGACCAGGGGATGAATTGTCGGGAGCAAACATTCGGGGACGAACTGGTCGTATCCCCCATAATTAAACGAAAAATCCACAGAAACGAAAAGAACTAGAGAAGCGAATGGACCGAGAGTTCGATGAGTATATCAATGGAACGCAACGAACGGTCTCTCTAATGGACAAAGAGGACGCCCACAAACAGAGGGAACTAATAAAGAATCTCGCGGAAGAAAACAGGAAGCTGGCTGAGGAACAAAAACTGCGTAAAGACTTCCTGGAGAAGATCGTCTACACGAATCGCCCAACGCCGGAGTTCTACGAGCAGTTCAATAAATCAACAAGATAGTACAAGTTTTTTTATTTTAGTATTTTGAAAGCGGACCAGTGATGAGCCCGGCGTCATGCAAATTTATGATGGAAGTGGCTATAATTCTCGCCGTCTTCTTCAAATAACCGCCACTCGTTAGCATCACTATCGGGATGTTGCCAGCACGCGCTTTTCTAAACACCAATTCATCTCTTTCAATTATTCCCTGGAAATGGCAAAAGTTAGAAAAAGTTTTAATAAATTTGCGTCGACCAAACCTGCGGTGATACAGATAAACAACCCAAAGAGTCTCCTTTTAGAATATCCGTTCCAGCATTGTAGACAATCAATTGAGGAGTAAACTCTTCTAACGCCTCATCGAAGTTTTTGGCGACTTTCTCCAAATACTCCGCGTCTTCAGTAAAGTGGTTCAACTCGACCTTCTTGTTAATGTACTCCTTCGCGCGCTTATCGAAGGGATAAATCCCTTTGTTGTACACGTCTACAATGTAGACGTTGGGATTATCTTTAAAATCCCGTTGATATCCATTACCCTGATGAGCATCTAAATCCAGAATCATGACGTTTTGAACAGTCTGAGGGTGATGATTAAACACAAAATGGATCAATAAAGTTATATCAGCGTAGACACAAAACCCGCCACCTTTACTACCACAACAATGGTGAAAACCGCCCCCGATGTTAATAGCCCAGCCTCTCTCCAAAGCCAGTTTTCCGGCCAAAATAGAACCACCAGTCTGGAAACGCATGGGGCGCAAATAGCTCCGCTGAACTAAATAGTTTGGCACGATACACAGCGGAACTACTTCCGCTATCGCAGCGACGTTAAAGCTGCACTGTAAAAATTACATTCATTAAAAACACCTCCGAATGGTTTCGCCACCTCACCTTTAAGCTTCTCAGGTATTTCTTAGTGTGGACCACCAGTAAGTCTTCTTCGGTTGCTTCATTTGGCACGGCGACGGCGTCTTCAGAGAGGAGACCCGCAGTTTTTATGTACTTGAAAATGTGCCCCCATTTCCCGGCGTCGAAAGGGTGCAGCCTCTCCAAGCCCACGAAACGGACGTTGTACTCGGGGCGATACACTATCGGCCACTGATCGGATCTTATTTCTTGATATAAAGTCGTACTGGAAAAAAAAAACACGAAACTGTAGTATCCCTAATTTTTGGCGCGCAGTGTTGTATCGAAATAAATATCCCTACTTTTTGGCGCGCAGTGTACTACCAAAAAAATATTCTTTTTTAAGCGGCCTAAAAGTAAGTCTTTTCTGGCCACAAACATTTTTGGTCGATCTATGGTGGCGCCATCGATCCATACAACTATTATTGTACAAAAATTTGATTACGAGCCAGTTTACACAATAGCTTAATTGAAATTAAGTAAATCTCGCAACTAATTTGACGATTGGTTACATTTGATTGGCGGAAAAACGCCACTTTAACATGATAAGTATTTAATTGAAATTAAAGATTTAACGTAGCTTCTGTAAACCGGCCCTACGTGCTCTAGAATGGCTATAAAAAGATTAGAAATATTTTGGAGACACTTACCGCATCTTTCAAATTTGAAATTTCCCGCCGAGAATTATCGATCGTGAATGGCCAGCTGGCCGAGATCCGGTCGAATTCTAACGCAAACACAAACAAACTGCACCACTTGTTAGCATCACATTTATCCAAAATCCATTAAATAATTGTAAATATTCGAAAACTTGAACAAATAAACGTCCAAAGTGTTCATTTCCCGTTTCATCCGCGTTGCAGTAACTGTTAGTTCGGCGCGACCTTCAGTAGATGGCTCTCAATTCGAAATTTGAAAATTTGAAAATTGGGAAAATGTCAACATTATGATGGTCTTTTTACGCGTTTATTATGATCAGTTCCGGGGATTCTAATGCGCAGTAAGTTTGATTACTTCAAGAAGTAACTACACGAGTTTTTCAACAGAAATTTTCAGTCCCTCATCGAAAATTACGAGGCCGCTCTGAAGGATGTCACTGGGGAGTTGGATTCAGTCCAGGTAATCAAATTAAAGTGTTTAAATAACTCTATTTAATTAAATTCTTCAGGCTGAACAAAAAACGATAAAACGGGCTCTGAATGAGAACAACCATCTCAGCCAAGAGCTCCACAAAGTTTTACACGGATTATCGAAAAACGAAGTTAATCACACATTCAAAGAGAGCGATTTCGTCCGAAATTTGCAGCTCCAATTGAAGGCAGTCACTGAAGAAAAAGACAATGCGATTAAGTTGTGGCAGAACGCCTCCAACGCCGTTGAGCAGCTCGAAAACGAAGTTAGAATCTACCGAGACAACACGCAAGGACTTGTCCCCAGCTCCAAACTAATCGAGGTGAGACCAAGCGGGGTAATTACAACTAACTGAAATCTTTCCAGCTTAAAAATTCGTACGAACGGAAGCTCAATGATCTTCAAACAATAGTCGCACACACCAAAACGAAACTTGAACAAACCATCAATCTAAAAACGAAAGAGCTGCAGGTGAAAGACACGGAGATCACTGGTAGCATCGAAAGCCAAGGAAACGCCTTCAAAATCATCAAAAATCTTGAAACCGAAGTGTTGAATCTTCAGAAACGCATCAGTGAGGTCAATGGGGATAAACGCCAACTGGAGAAGGATTTGAAACGGAAGACCGCAGAGACAGTGGTGTTGAAAACAACAGTCAAAGACTGTAAAATTAAAGTCGAAGAAGCCTTGCAAGTCGTGGACGCCGCGCTCAGGGAAAAGGACGCCGCTCTGATCCGAGAGCACCACGCCACAGGTTCGTCTCTTTCATAATTCCCAGTTTTAACAAATCGTTTTAGAGGAAATTGCGAAACTCTCCCAGACTTTGAACGAATTCATCAACGAAACTGACGTGAAAATCAAAACAATCAAGCGCGACTACGAAACCACAGTCAGTCAGATGACGCACACGTTGCGAACGCACCAGGAGCTCGTCAAAGTGAAGGAGTCCGAAGTGGAGAACTACGCGAAAAAATGCGCGGTCTTAGAAATGGAGATCGAGAATCTCAAGAAAGGGGGCGATGGAGGAATCTCAAAGGTGTTGAGTCTGGAGAAGAATCTAGAGTCCACTTTTCAAAAACTGGTGAGTTGAAGGAGTTGACACTCTTGAGGTCTCTTCAGTTGGTTTCAGAGAAACGCTGCATTCAGTACAAATCCGAGATGGAAACAATCAAAAACGACCTCAATCAAATGTCGCAGTATTACGAACGCGATATCAATGCTAAAGAAGCGGAGAAGACAGCTCTGAGGAACGAAATCAAAAGACTGAAAGTGGAGTTGGACGCAAGCAAAGCGAAAGTTGGTGAGAGTAAAAACGCCATGAACTCTCTCAATCAGAAGATCTCCACCATGGAAATCAGTTTTAAGGAGCAACTGAAAGAAACGAAGAACTCGTTTCAACAGACTTGTATAGAGAGGCAGGAGGTGGAGAGTGTGCACAACCAAATCGTCCAAGAGCTGCAGGAGCAGTTGCAATCACAGACCGAAATCAACAAGAAGTGGCGGTGTGAAACCAAAGACATCACTGATCAGTTGGAGAGGGTCATAACAGAGCTGAAGATGGCGAATAATAGAGTTAAGCACGAGAATAAAATGCTCAATGAGCGGCTGAAGGACGCAAACGTGAAAATGTTTGAGTATCGGAAATTCCTCGAAACAATTTCCCAAGACGTCTCTAAGATCACCACGATAACTCTGCCGGAAATGGGGTCAGCTAGATGATAAAGACTGTTTTTGTTAAAAAATTTAAGCAGAGGAGTCAATACAGGCGTTAAATAAACTAGGGAAATAATACAGTTTTTCTTGGGGATTTTGCAGGTCTATCCAGGCGAGTCCCTGGTCCAGCATGTGCTCCAACGCGTTCTTGGCTCTTCCTTCTTCCCATCCTAATTCTCTTCTTAAGTAGCCCATGGAGACAAAGGCCTGATTAGCGCTCGTCACTTGTTGCAAGACTGCCGTGTGGTCCATACTCAACTCCCCTGGGATACTCTGGACCATGTACTGCCCCTTTCCCACAGGAACCACCATAAACCCGCTCCCAAAAATCTTCAACTTCTGTGCAGCCCGGATTAAATCATCCTGGGTGATCTCCTGGTGCTGTTTCCCTTGCCCTCGTGCTTTAATCAACCGGGATCTTAACTCGTTTAGACTGATCAATCCTCCAGTTTTGTAGTTTGTCGCCAGACACACCTCAACTATTTGCACTGCGAGTTCGTAGTAAAAATCGCCGATTCCAAGAACCGACCAGAAGCCTTTCCCGGAGGATAAAGGATCGACACCAATACTGGCGCACATTTCTTGAAACTGGCGCCGAAACTCCGGATTTTTCCGAATTTCGTTCTTGTGCTTCGTTGCGAACTCCTCCAAGTTCACTTTGAAGACCTCCAGTTGACGAGTCATTTGCTCGAATTGGTTCTCCTGGATCTCATTCCCTTTATCTTTGTACTTTTCTTGCTCTAATTTGTGTTTTTGGATGGCCCCCAGGCCCGCCCTTCGCCTCATCGCGCACTTTTAACTTAGTTTCGCATTATTTTAGTTTTAGGTTAGTTAAGATTTGACAAGTCGTTGCTGTCACAAATGTCAAACGTCAAAGCCATGTCAACAAACCTGACGACGAAAAAAATTCGACACTTTGTTGAATTTCCCGTGTTGTTTGTACAATAAATGAATAAAATTGTTTGTTGATATGACTCATGCTGTAGTAGGATCATGACGGAGTCATTGGGGTGGAGTGTCCTGCACTGGGGCTCCTTTTAGTCGTAGGGTGTGGAACAGTCTTCGCTTTCGTAAGTTGGCGCCCTGAATTGAAAGTGATTTGTGGAGATTCAGAGACATCAGTCTTCAACAACTTTTAGGAGAATTAGTCATTGTGCATTAATATGTGAACTATGCTAAAACTCCCCAACAATGGCAAAAAGCGGACAAGAAGTTGTTTATGAGGGTTGGCTAACAAAGTCTCCACCTACGAAACGAATCTGGCGAGCGGTAAGTCCTCGGTTTAAACAGCGCATTCTTTTAATTATCAGCTGGGCCTTCGTACACAAACAATGATTCATGCGATTACTAATTGTATATTTGCAGAGGTGGCGACGAAGATGGTTCTCATTGAAACATTCCGGAGAAATACCCAATCAGTTCATTTTAACGTATTATGCTGATAGGAACTGCAGGAAGCAGAAAGGGTCTATAAACTTGGATGATTGTGAACAAGTGGATTTGGGGCTAAAGTTGGATGAGCGCAAATTGAAGTTTGACCATGTTTTTGATATTAAAACTCCAACACGTACTTATTATTTAGCGGCAGACTCTGAGAGCGAAATGAAGTCTTGGGTCAACTGTATTTGTAAAGTCTGTGGACTGAAATCAATGAGTGATGAAGAAGACTGTAAGTCTGTTAATTATCACACGAATTTGGGGTTTAAAGTTGTTTTTAGTGCACATATCTGAGAACAACGCGGTGGATTTGGATATTTACTGTGAAGAAGACAAGGATGATGGGAATGTTGTGAATGAGACTCCTCCAGTATCACCAGTTAGCACTAGTCCTTACATCCCGATTTCTGAATGTATTACCGGGAAAACGCCCATTTTAACAGACCAAGTAAGGAACTCTCCCAGACATTTAATTGGACTAATTCCTTGATTTCCCGCAGGATTTCAAAACTCTCCTCCAACAAAACATGAAAAACGCTTTCCGGACGCAGACGAACCAAACTTACGGAATTTCGCAACGAAACTATCTAAACTACGTGAATGACATGCAAGATCCACGATTCTACGACAGTCCGAGGGTGCTTTCCCCTCACCAAGAACCCGAGCAGAACAACAAGAAACATAAAACCAACTCCCCCTTGCAGAGCCCGACGGACTCTGAGAGCGTCTTCACCGACGACGACATGGCGGATATCAACGTCGTCGTCACGCAGAAATTCACCAAAAGTAAAGTCGAAGGGATTGCGGCGCCTCCGAGGCCCCCGAAGTCGGCTCACGTGGCGCCGTCTAGCTACATGAATCTGACCGTGCAGAGCCCCAACAATAAGAACGAGTAACTATTTTTAATTTTCACTTTCCTTCATTGCTTAGTGGTGGTCTTAGTGTTCCAGAGGAGGACAAAAAACCGTCGGGCGTCATCACCGACGACATGTACGACTTCCCGCGTTCGCACCAAATCATCGAATCTGAAACCGTCCGTAACATGCTGCTTCGACGGCACTGTTACAACAACGCCGCGCCGGTGAAAGTGGAGGGTCAAATCTTCCGATACGACATTTCGCCGAAGCCGTCGACGAGTTCAAATCAAGTGTTTCGGTACGACGCTGAAGACATCGCCGACGAGCCTGCATCGCCTCTCTCACAGAGTTCCTCCACGACCGCGTATTCAAATTTACCAAGTCCTTTGTTAACAGACAGTCAATTGATGCCGCCCCCCATTGTCAACAGGGATTTGAAACCGAAAAGAAAGCTGTCGGATTCTTTGTCGTCGTGTTCAAATCCCGAGCCGTCGTCGCCGAGGAACGCGCCGTCGGTGGATAGGAAATTGAAGCCTCCCACTCCTTTGCAGGTACGACTGATCTGGGGGGTTTCGTTGAATCAAGGTTTGATGTTACAGGAAGCGCATAACCGGAAGGTGAAAACGAATTCAATTTTGCCAGCTAGTCCGACGAGTGGGCGGAAGAACGAAGATGACACCCGCAGACTGAGAGCTGCTCCTAGTCCGACTTTCCAAGGGTTGGGGCGCTCCCATGAAAGTTTACTCTCGCAAAACAACCAAGAAGAACAAATATATCATTACCTACCCGTTAAGATGCAATATTTGGATTTGGATTTAGATTGTCCTTCGAGTTTATCCAACAACACGGCGACGATGCCGTCTAAATCTTCAGGTGATAGTAATACTGTTTACAAAAAGGTGGATTTTGAGAAAACAGAAGCGTTCAATTTGACCAGAAATAATTTAGAGAAGGAACGCAAGGAACCCGTTACCTTTTTTAAAAAGTGATACTGAAAATTTTTATATTTTTGTAAGTTGTAGGGTAGCTTTGTGCAATTTTTATTGTTCACAAGTGTAGATTAAGGGTTGTTTTGTATTTTTGATCCATTTTTTATATAGTGTTGTAAAGTGACAACTTTTGAGAGCTTTAATGTTGTTTTTTATTAAGTGGCCATCTTATGAAATTCATATCATGTATTATACTAGAACTAATATTTTTTTATTCTCTACGTTAAATGCTTAGGATGTAAGTTTATTAAAAATTTTAATGATGTTATGCAAAACAGATACACTGAATAAATCTAGTATTACCAGAGAGAATTCGCCCTGTATTTTAGTTGCACAAAATTAACCCTGTTGTGCCGGAAGTCGCAGTTGCTTATTTTAAATAGAACACCCTATAGTTTATTGCATTTTTGAATTCTATATCCAAATTGAAGATGTCTGTATACCGTGCTATACCTAAATTGTATCATTTCTGAAATATCTCGATTCTTCAAAAAAAATACATATATTAAATTTGCTTTTAAAAAAAATTCCGCAAACATTTTTTATTTCTATTAGCCACCAAATTTGTTTATAAAAAATCCACATAAAATTGAGTTGTCACCATTCCAAAGCTTGCTTAAAAAAATTGAAAACAAAATAGTAAAATCACTCCTTTTTTCCGTATTTCTAGTAGGAAATGTGTCTACACTTACATAAAGTTAACGCAAAATTTTATTGTACGTTTGTATTGTGCTTATTTTCCAATTAACGTGGCGATTTTGAAATAGATTATAGGGTAGTTATTTCGGAAAGAAAATTTCACTTCTGTTTTGCAATTTTTTTACACCTCTGAAATGGTTCAATTTAAGTACAGTACATTATACATAAAGTCACCCATAATTTGGATGTAGAACTGAAAATACAATAAAATATGGGGTGTTCCATTTTAAATAAGCAAGTTGACTACTACTTTCGGCATAACGGGAAGTGTCACGAATACGTGAATATTGTCATTCGATTTGTCTTATTTGCTTATTTTTGTTCCTAAAATTTCAAATTCTTATCTTTTGTAGTTTACGAGAAAAATGTCATATTCGTTTATAACAGTTAAAGGGTTAAAATCACCTGTTTGACGTGTCGTGCAATTCGAATTGATTCTCTCGGAAAATTAAACAGATATCGAGGAAAGATGATAAAAACAGCATTAAGTTAAAAATACCAAATATAATAATAAATTACAACTCTTTGATCCCTTTAGCCGCCACACACATCCGCGCCAAAAGCCCGGACATCTGCACCAAAGAGCACAATCCATCAACAATCCTCATATGCGTTATCCCAATTTCTTTGATAAACGCCAACTTCAAAGGCTCATCAATATCCATAGTTTTACACACTTTAAAGATGTTCTTAATTATATCTTCAGCGGCGTATCCTAAACCCCACAAGTGATCAACAATCTAAAACAAAGAAAAATAATAAAAACAAATACGTGGCCCCCTTCAACATTACTTTAAACGCTTTCCTAATATCTCCACTGATGCAACTGTTGAGCATGTCTTTGATGAGCATAGGATGAGGCTCATCACAGACTTTGAACACGTTGGCGGCGTTGACAACCCCAAAACCGTTAAAAGTGGACTGGAGGTTATTCAGCGCTTGTCTCATATCGCCCTGAGCTGTGAAAACAACCGCTTCTAAGCCATCTTCAGAGTACTCAACATTCTCTTTTTGACAAATTTGAATGACTCTTGCCAAAACCTGTGCGTCTGTTAAACGAGAGTATCGTAGAACAGCGCAACGGGATTGGATCGCCTCGATGACTTTCTCGCTGTAGTTGCAAGCTAGAGCAAATCGCGTGGTGTTGCTGTAGATCTCCATGGTGCGTCTCAGAGCTTGTTGGGCCCCCTCAGTCATACTAAAATAAATTATAAGGTTTTTAAAAGGAGGCGAATTCCCGCACCTGTCCACTTCATCCAAGATTATGATTTTGTGGCGCCCTGATGGTAGTGTCACCTTTTGCTGGGCAAACATTTTGATCTTATTTCTGACGACATCAAGGCCTCTGTCGTTGGAAGCGTTGAGCTCCAGGACGGCGTCTTTGAAAGAGGTGCCCAAGAGAATGCGAGCCAAGCAGAGGATTGTGGTAGTTTTACCCACGCCAGGGGGGCCCTGAAACGTTTGAGTTTGTAAATTTGTAATTAAATTAACAAGACTTACGGCAATGATCAAGTTTGGTAAATTTCCTTGTTTTGCTATCACTGATAAACGGGTGGTTGTGTCCTCATTCCCCACAATTTCTTGGAATGTTTGCGGTCGATACTTTTCTATCCTGCAAGAGAGTTGAAAAGAGGAAAATTGAAAATTGAAACTTACCATGGAAGGCTCTCGGACTTTTTAGGGGCTGCTGGCGCTTCTTTAGAGGGGCCGGGAATTGGAGCTGAGTCCACTTCCATCGATTCCATTATTTATATTATTAAGGCAACGTCGTGTTTCCCTCCGAAAACTGAAAAAGTGAGGTTATGTGTGTTTTGGCAGATGACGGGGAAATTGTTAGGTTATAAAAAGGATTTGGGAGAATTTGGAATGTTATTAAAACTGTTCAAATTAATAATTAATTGGCAATGATTAAACGATTCTGGTAATTGAAATTACGTCTGCTCGACAGCAATGATAATTTGAATTTGAAACTGATTGTGCAACCAATGGGAGAGCAGATTTCAAACATTGAGCGCCAAATCAGGACAAATTGAGTAAAACTTTTACGACTTTATTCATTTTATTAAATCAATTATCCAAATATAGCACTGAGTTTCTTCACAGGCAATTTCCTCTTTTCAACTTCTACGAATTTTTTGGCCCCTTTGCTCTTTACTTTTAGTTTAATCTCAGCACTTGTGGCATTTTCCGGCCACACGGCAGTGATTTCTACCGTGCTGTCTTTTCCAATATAACCACTTTCATGTGCGGCTGCCAATTGATTAACCACTTGTCTCTCGACTTCGTATTTTATAGATCTAGCGCCGTAATGAACATCATAACCGTCAGCCAAAGCAGATTCTACGCTTCTGTCCCAGTTCAAATCGATCTTATGCTTATCTTTAGCCTGAAAAACGTAAATTTAGTACTAAAATTTATGAAATTGAACGTACTCTTTTCGCCCAAATCGCCATTTCTCGATCAACCAACTGAAGAAGCTCCTTCCGCGAAAATGGTAAGAAATAAACAATTTCGTTGATCCTCCCCAAAAATTCGTCCCTTTTAAAGTGTTTCTTTAAAATCGGTTTGACGACGTTGTCTTTGAATTTTCGCGAAACAGTGATATTGTCGGAGATTTCCTCATCGGTTTTATTATCTAATCTGTTGAATCTCAAATTCTCGACTTCTTGCCTCAAACCCAAGCCGTGTTGGGCAATTTCATCGCTCGCCAGATTCGAAGTCATGACGAAAATTGCGTCTTTGCATTCTATCGTTTTACCATGACCATCAGTCAGACGCCCTTCGTCAAACAACTGAAGAAGAACAGTCAAAACGTCGGGGTGCGCTTTATCGACTTCGTCGAACAAAACGACGGCATTTGGACACTGTCTTAAACGCGACGTCAACTGGCCTCCTGAAAACTGAAAAAGTGAGGTTATGTGTGTTTTGGCAGATGACGGGGAAATTGTTAGGTTATAAAAAGGATTTGGGAGAATTTGGAATGTTATTAAAACTGTTCAAATTAATAATTAATTGGCAATGATTAAACGATTCTGGTAATTGAAATTACGTCTGCTCGACAGCAATGATAATTTGAATTTGAAACTGATTGTGCAACCAATGGGAGAGCAGATTTCAAACATTGAGCGCCAAATCAGGACAAATTGAGTAAAACTTTTACGACTTTATTCATTTTATTAAATCAATTATCCAAATATAGCACTGAGTTTCTTCACAGGCAATTTCCTCTTTTCAACTTCTACGAATTTTTTGGCCCCTTTGCTCTTTACTTTTAGTTTAATCTCAGCACTTGTGGCATTTTCCGGCCACACGGCAGTGATTTCTACCGTGCTGTCTTTTCCAATATAACCACTTTCATGTGCGGCTGCCAATTGATTAACCACTTGTCTCTCGACTTCGTATTTTATAGATCTAGCGCCGTAATGAACATCATAACCGTCAGCCAAAGCAGATTCTACGCTTCTGTCCCAGTTCAAATCGATCTTATGCTTATCTTTAGCCTGAAAAACGTAAATTTAGTACTAAAATTTATGAAATTGAACGTACTCTTTTCGCCCAAATCGCCATTTCTCGATCAACCAACTGAAGAAGCTCCTTCCGCGAAAATGGTAAGAAATAAACAATTTCGTTGATCCTCCCCAAAAATTCGTCCCTTTTAAAGTGTTTCTTTAAAATCGGTTTGACGACGTTGTCTTTGAATTTTCGCGAAACAGTGATATTGTCGGAGATTTCCTCATCGGTTTTATTATCTAATCTGTTGAATCTCAAATTCTCGACTTCTTGCCTCAAACCCAAGCCGTGTTGGGCAATTTCATCGCTCGCCAGATTCGAAGTCATGACGAAAATTGCGTCTTTGCATTCTATCGTTTTACCATGACCATCAGTCAGACGCCCTTCGTCAAACAACTGAAGAAGAACAGTCAAAACGTCGGGGTGCGCTTTATCGACTTCGTCGAACAAAACGACGGCATTTGGACACTGTCTTAAACGCGACGTCAACTGGCCTCCTTCGTCGTGGCCTATGTAGCCTGGCGGGGCCCCAATCAGCTTCGCCACCTGTGAAAATTAATTATCTATAGTATCAGCGCAGCCAAGTCAACATTTTACTCTATTCCTATTGGATGTTTTGACGCGCGGGCTCGTCTCGATGAATATACAGTAGACTCTCGATAATTTGAAGTTTTTCCTCGGTCCCCTCCAATTTTCTCGATAAATTGAAAAATTTCAATGTATTTTGGTCCCTCCCGAACTCTCGTTTTGAATTTCCTCGCTTGAATGGACAAGAAAAACAGAAAACTTTTGGAACAAGCCTTTCTTAAAAACTCCATTGCAGCTTTAAAATAAGATTTTACCTTTTTTTTATTCTTTTAATAAAAAAATTGTTTCTTCTCTTTCTCTCAAGTATTGGAATCACACTATATTTTAAGCTCTCGATAATTTGAACTCTTTGTCAGGTTTCCTGAATTTCAAATTATCGGGAGTCTACTGTACTATAGTTCTACAGACATTGACATTCTTACTTCATGCTTCTCTTGGTATTCAGACATATCCAGTCGGATGAACGCCTGAGGTTTGTCTTTATGGATATAAGAAGCCATTTGTTTGGCCAGCTCAGTTTTACCAATGCCTGAAGAGCCCAGAAATAAAAACACTAAAGGATGGTCATCGTCGCCCCAACCGTTCTCTTTTCGTCTGATAGCTGTGGGAGAAATTTGGTGACTATTGGGCCCAAATTAACTGGGAGAGATTACTTGCCGCCACAATGGTAATCGCTCCTTCTTGTCCGACTAAATGCTCCTTTAGGCGTTCTTCCAGAGGGAACCTGCGACGTTCCTCCAGTTCCTTCTCTTTCTGAATGTCTTTGAACTAAAACACGTTAAAAGAATGGGATTGGATTAAGCGCGCCCTTACTTTCGTCGTCTGTTCCTCTAAGTACGTTTTCAGCTCTCCTTCTTTGGCATACATCAATGGAATGTGCCCAGCTTCGTTTTCCACCAACGGATTTGCGCCTTTCTCAAGTAGCAACTTCACAATCTTGAAGTTGTTGATGAGAACTGCATAATGCAGCGCGGTGAACCCTCTAAACGACGCCTTATTATTCAAACTGTTTGAGAATTCTTCTTCTCTCATCATCAAAACTTCAATTGGATGCAAACCAGTGTCTTTGGCCGCCCATTTCGCGCTGACAAAATCCTCAGCCAAGTTAGGATCAGCTCCTGCTTCTAGTAACAGTTTCACTGCCTCAAATTGGTTGTTAACAGCAGCCACCATCAAAGGCGTCCATCCTAATTTGTGCCGCGAGTTAACATCCGCCTTGTCTTCAATGAGCCTTCAAGGAACAAAGCTTAGTAAAAAAACGAGACAGTACCACCACTTACATAAACAATTCGTCCAAGACTCCAAACTGCGCCGCCCGAAACAGACGTTTCTCTTTCGACGTCTGGTGAACATTACAGAATGCCACTGCAGCTCTTGTCGCCCCCAGAAAAGCAAACGTGTAGACGTACCTCCAGTATTTCTCGTTTCTTTCGTGCCATTCTTCAGACTCCTGGTGGAGGCTCCAGGTCAGCCTCAGAGGATGTCTGTTTATCTGGGGCCGGTTGCGAAGTCTGGCGACGCTCCGGCACAAATATTGAATGTTTCTCAGCTTGAACATTTCATCGGAGACTGAAATTTTAAAGACCGGAGCTCCGGTGTACCTTGGATGACAGATGAAACATGACATAACATGGCGACATCTATGAAAACGTCAAACAATTTATCATCTCCCTGTGACATAGGCAACCAACAATACAGTTGCCAATAATACGAGTTACAGTCGAATTTCAGCTTTGTTTGAATTTTTGCTCGAAAATAATGATAACAATGTGGCGGTTTTAATGCACCGACGAATAAACGCAAAGGATAGATTTTGCCAAGACGGATGTGTTTGTAAACCTTGAAACAGATAACCAGTATCATCGTTTTTTATTTGAAAATCGAAGAATACATAAACAAGATCTTCTCAAAACACAAAATAGAAAACTCATTTTAACCACAGTTGCTGAAAAATTATCTGTATTCCTGAAAATTGTTGTAAAAAATGGTGAATGCGCCGGGATATCTTTTCAGAACAGAAATCTTTACGCCAAAAGCGGTGGCGCGCGGTATTAAATTTGACAAGTGACGTACCCGACCTTGAATCCGTGACAGGTGTCAAAACAACATTGAAATCAAAACAGAATGACGCACGCCACAGGTTCAAAAAGACCCGTTCCGTCCCTACTTACAATGTAAATATAATTTTTAAGATTTCCAAAATTGAGACGTTTTTTCAGATCCATTGACTATGTGGGTAAAAATCTGTGGTTCTACCGAGAATCTCTCCACTATTTGACCCCTCGAGTAAAAGACCGGATTTTGCGAAAACTCACCAAATCTAACAAACATTCAGACGTGCAGTTTGATGGAATTTTGGAGGCTTTGGTTCATTTAGATTTGAAATACATTGACCTCTCAAGTGTGCCAGTGAGTGACACCACTCTTAATCATCTAACTTCTTGTTTTATGTTGAGGGAGATCAATTTGAAACACTCTGAAGCTCATAATTTCACCAGTGGAGGTACAATTTTTGTTGGGAAAATACGACAAATTATCACGAAGTTGTAGGTTTAAAACTCCTTTTGAAACACACGGAAAGGTTACTGGCGCTGGACGTTTCAAATTGCCCTCAATTTGACGACGAAGTCATGGAAATTTTGTCAGTCAACTGCCCCCAGCTGTGCGAACTGAATTGTGACCACTGCAGCGTCTCTGACAGAGGTCTCAGCTCTTTGGCTCTCCACAACAAAAACGTGAAGTCTTTGTCGATTAGAAACACCAAAGTAAGGTGTCAATCGGCGCTATATTCTCACCCTTCTTGTAGATTACAGGGGATGGAATAATGGACGCCGTGAGCGACAGAAATTGGCGAAACATAAAAGAACTCCGTCTGGATAAATGTGCGAAAGTTGACGAGGACGTGATAAGAATTATCGTCGGGAATTCCCCAATAATCGAAGTCTTGACGTTCTACAACTGTGATTTATCAGGTTGCTGCACCTTTAAGTGTGACCTTAAACGAAAAAACAACTGTTGCAGAGGAAACTTCAATCTTCTATGATATTACAAATCGTTGCAAAAAACTGAAGCAGCTGAACTGGACAATCAACTGGAAGGACTAAGAGTACAATTATACTCGTATATTTGTGATAACTACATAAATATAAAATGAAATCTAACTTATGTTAATCTCTTACAGTATTCTAAGCTTTGTTATTGATTGGAATCGGCGACTGTTTTAACTGCAGTACGATAGAGCGCATACGCGAGACATCCTTACTCCCTTGCTTGGCTTTGGGGTTGAAATCGCACAACTTCGCGATTCTCTCCCATTCAGTTCCAGGCTCAATCTCATCGTCCTCCGCCACAAACTGCTTTTCGGCATTTCTAAAGGAAAACGGACATTAGAACAAGAAAATTGCGAGTTGCTAAACACTCAACTAACTAACTACTTACTTGGCTGCATCTCTATGTATGCACAACAAAAAGTACGTTAATTAGAATGACGAAGAAACGTGCAGATAATTACCTGTTGGCGGCCTTGGTTTTTGCAATGGCTTCTTCGTGGTTCTTGTACCAATCCTCCAGTTCTTTGCGCGCGACTTCGCGGAGTTCCAGCTTCTTCTTTTCTTCTTCAGCGTCTTTCTCCTCCAAGCGTTTGATTTGTTCCTCTCGCCACTTCTTGATTTTTTCGGGTTCTTCTCTCATCTCGCGGGCTTGAGGGGGCGGCGAAGGGGAGGCTAAGACATGGGAGATTCAACGTAATATTGCGCACACCACAGACAATTGATTGAGGGGGCCCAAATACAATTCCAGGGGCGATTTGGTTAGTGGAAACAGCAAGAGAAGCGCCAGAATTGTATCTGAGCCCTGAAAACACAGCAGTGGGAAACTTACAACTGTAGAATGCGTCATCTCCTCTGAAAATATCATTTTCGGCTTTAAACAAGGCATCTGAAGGAAGAGAAGAAAGTACAGAACATGCATTAATAAAGTCTGCCATAAACTTACTTAACCCATTAACGCCCGCTACCAGAAAAAATGTTTTTTTTTTCATAAGCAAAATTTTGAAAAAAAAATGTTTGCCTTCTATTTTTTCTAGTTTTAGGACACTGGGCGGATTCATATAGAAACCTTACTTGTAATAATCCATAAGTCGAATTATATATTCAGTTTATCATTTTATAGCGAACAAATTAAATAAGGTGAAGTGATAAATGCCCTGAAAACCGAGGTTTTTCAAATTTTTTTTGCTAAAAACTGAAACAACCAATTGCTTGAAAAAAAATATTAATGGAAAGTCAAAAGACAGTAGTTTATGGTAAAAAATAAAACATACAGAAAAATCAACTCTAAAGTACTTAAAAAAATTGTAAACTGCCTGTCCTATACATATATAGGACCCCGGGCGGTAATGGATTAAGCAGGACCAATTTCAACAGAAAATTTTATGTCGAGAAAAAGTGTGAACAAAGCAAGTGCAATTAATAATTACATGCAGTGTCTTTGAACATTGTTAGTGCAGGTGAAAACGTTGAAAATAGTGAAGTAAATACAACAATATGAAAGAAATCACAGTTTTCAGCTACTGAACAAAACGATTCCTCAACGATAAGGCAAAAAAATCTCACATACCGTCCATATCTTCCCTTTTTACCGCCGTCCCGTCGTCAAAGCCCTCGACCATTTCGAAACTGCTCGCAGAATTGGTTGGATCATCTACAGGTAAAGCGATAAACTTAAAAATACACCAAAAACTGATAACAGTACATGCAAAATCGGGCATACGTACTTTGAAAATGCATGATACGCCCCTGAAGCTCTACTTACCACCGTTTACAACAGGAACGGAAATCGCCGCAGGTTTCACTTCATCTTCAAGTCCTGCCAAATCGTCCTGCTCCCGGGCCAGGAATTCGGCAGCAGGATCCACTTCGTTTTGGTCGAACGCGTCGAAATTGGACATTTTCGAATTAGTTTAACTGGAGCGAACAGCGGATTTTGACAGGGCTGGATGACACAGTCGACAAGTCACGGAGTGACAAGCAGGTGTGACGCGGAGCGAAAAGTTCCTAGGAAAATCGACGCGAAAACCGACTTAAATTGCCGCTGTTGATTTATCATCACAAATAATTATCTAGAAACGGAATTTAGTGATTTGATAATCGAACGGGCTTTGTTTAAAAGTGAAATTAGTGTTTGATAAACTAGTGTTTTTTGTGTTACTTGTTGGCAGCGAAATGACAAGTGACGTTTGTCCATGGAGTGGGGATAGCGTCAAACAAACAATTTCGTTATTTTAAATGTGTGTTTTGGTTTTGGGTTTTATTTTAAACTATAAACAAATTAACAATGTTGGACCAAAAGTTTAAGAACATTTTTAACAAAGTACAAAAAACAAGTGCGTGTAACCAAAAATATGTTATAATATTGACTGCGATCTACGAAAAGGTAAGCGCGCCCTGCCTTGAGTTTTGGTTTTATGCCAGTTGAATTACAGGCCAAAAAGAAGCAGTTTCTGCGAGTTTTCTTCAAATATTTGGCACATTTCGTGCTTACCTCGACCGAGAATGATTTATACACGAAACGCTGCCTGAACTTCGTCTCGTTCTTTTGTGCCGAGCTAACAAAAAAACAAAATAATGAAGTTGATAATCACGAATTTCTCACAATAGTGATGGAGCGGATCCTGGAGGTACGTAAGAACGCATTGTTTCAACTTTCCTAAAACTGTCTTTGCAGTGGAGTACTTTGGACTCCTATGACATCAGATACCACTGTTGTTATTTCCTGGAAAAAGTCCTGCAGGACATTGGGGAGGAAGTCCAACTTGAAATTAGGTTAATCGATCATATTCAACAAGTTTTACTGGAAAGATTGCTGGAAACGAAAACTCCAATTAAATTAACAGCAATCAGCGCCTTGGTGCGGTTACAAGACCCTTCAAACTTTGATTGCCCAGTAATACAAGCTTATATTCAAGCGTGTTTGAGTACGAGCGCCCAGGTTTGTGCACGTTTTATCTAGAATCCAAAATCATTATTACTTTAAGGTCAGGAAAGCAATTGTGGAAAGGATAGCCCCCAATGTAATCACTTTACCTATCATTAAGGGGCGAATTCTAGATACAGATCAGGCGGTGAGGGAAGTGGCGTACAAAAAATGTGCTGATATTGGACCGCAGTATTTCCGGATCCCCGACAAATTGGCGATTTTGCAGTGTGGATTCTTTGAAACCAGTGAGAAAGTGAAGAGTGTCTTTATTAAATATTTACTTCCAAAGTGGCTGACTGCATATGAAGGGAATTATTTGAAGTTTATAGATGCGTTGCGGTTCGTTTCGCTTGAAGAGGATTTCTATAACATGTCGTTTTTGAGTAGACAAATTATCGAAGAGTTTTATAGGTAATTGTGGTATATTAAAAACCGAGTTTCATATGATTTCAGCCGACAAATCATGCATTAATAGTACCTAAAAACAAACGATCGCCGGAAAAAGGCTATTATGATACGGAATGCTATAACAGCTTTGTTTTCATAGCAACTCAGGAATATTTATAATACAAATTAGGAAAAGAATATTTCCGTTTTTATTTATATTGAGATTGCATTTCAGTACTCACTTCATTGATGACTTAATTAAGGTCTTACCGCTCAACCACGAAAAGCTGATTGATTTGGAGAAACTAAACAACAGCGTGACTCTCTTCTGGAATATTCTTATCTCCATATTAAGAAAAAAGGACAATGAAGAAAATCTCGAGAGGATTTTACCAGATTTGACTCCATTTTGCGATTACATTGATAAACTCGTCAAAACAAAATGGTCCGAAGAAATGGACGAATGGAAATTATCAGAATACGAGTTCGACCTTTTCAATATTTTGGAGATCGCCGAAAACTACGACTTCTCCGACGAAGTAACGTTAACTTCTCCGTCAAATTTTCCCCAATTTGATCCATTTTCTTCAGGTTGGTCGACGCAACATGTATTCTCTCACCAAGTCGCTCCTGGCAAATCACCGTTTCTCCCCAAATCTATCAAAGAAAATCACAGAAATTTCATACGAATGCAGTGGTGGCGTCGAGTCATTCACAGATGATATGTGTCAGGTCATTTCCGACATCCGGGAGCCCCTAGCGGCGAAGCCTTTGACGGAGGACCAGCGCAGGCAGCTGGATTTTAAAGTAAAATCGATCTAAATTATTCTAACTTGTTTTAATAACTTCGATTGTTAGTTGGCTCAAATCCGAGTGAAACTAAACATTCTGAAAGAGTCTCAAAGTGAAGCCATTGCTGCAAAGGAGTTTAAAAAAGCCCAAGAAGCAATAGAGGAAATAACGAATTTGGAGGAACAGTACAAAACCCTGCAGAGTCATTCCGATGATGAAAAAGTGCGAGTTGTAAAATCCGATAACGAAACTTTGTGTCGGTGTTTGGATATTTTGGCCAATGTTCTTGAGTTGAGTGCTGTAATGACACTAACTCCAGCACTAGCCGTCTGCAAAAGTCACTTTTTGTTACCTCTCATTGACAATGTGAACCCTGAGGTACACAGCAAGTTGCTGAAATGCCTAAGTTTACTTTGTATAATTGATAGAGAGACAGCAGAGGAGTACGCGAAGCTTATTTGCATTCCGGTAAGTCGAGGAAATTAGCAACGATAAATTAATTGAAATTTAGCTTGTCAGTTATCGGGTTGTTCCTATCAACCACGAACCTGTGCTGACTCTGTCGGTCCGAAGTACCATGGACTTGATATCAATGCACGGCTTCCGGATTATCAGCGACGATGAAGACTCCAAGGACGACACCACGAAACGAAAACTTTATTCCAAGAGCAGCGAAGAGGATGTTAGAGCCGGAGTCGAAAAATTGACACCATCGTCAATAATGGAGATATTTTTAGACATGTTGGATGACGAGGTACTACTTTCTTCCTCCTGAAGTGTGTAATAAAATTATTCTTGCAGCGCTCTGAAGTTAGACTAAAAGCCCTAGCATCACTCACGGCGATGGTCACACATGGCTTCGCATTGATGCCGTCCACGCTCTCTAAAATCTGGTTGAAATGGTTTAATCCAGCAGTAGGTGCGTGGTTTTCCGTTATTTCCAGGCAAAAAACTCATTTCTTGATTATAGAAAAAAACGATCGGCGACTGCATGCGTACTTGGGCATGCACATTCAACAATACATAAAGTACAAAAGCTCCGGACGCGTTATTAAGGATGCTATCATCCCCACGTTCACTAATATTGTTCGGGCCCCAAAGACAAGCCCCCTGGTCTCTATAGACGTTAATCAAGTAGTGGCGTTCATTTCAGCAGTGATGAACATTAATTTAGATCAGGTTGGTGTGGCCACGGAATTACCCACAATACTTTTACCAATTTTTTAGGACGAACGTGGAAACCTGTGCCTTGATATTTATAGGAAAATTTCGGAGCATCCCGGTGATCGAATCGTACCGATACTAGTCAAATTGTTGTCTCGGTTGGATTTGAAAGGCACGAATAATATTTCGGAATTAATAGAGCATGGAGAAATGTGCTTAGAGGTGAGAATTCTGAAGAGTAAAGTCTGTTAACTGTTATTTTCTATCGTAGAACATTTCTGATAACATGTCGAAGCGTTTATTAGAAAAATTACTTCGAATGTTGAACGCCCGTCAGGCGAAATCGATCAATGAAACTAATCAGACTAATGAAGGACATAATTCTAGTAAGTTTAATTGTGCTTTTCTTGTTTAATTCTTTTGATTCCATTTGCTCCATCTTCTAGCTCTATTAACTCACTTCTTTTTTCTTTATTTATTTTTTTGTCTCTATGTGCTTCCTTTGGCTCGTTTCCTTCGTTTTTCTTCGGCTCTTTTAACTCCGGTAGTTCTCATTTAGTTTCTTTGATTTCTGTACTTTTTAGTTTTAGTCCTTTAAGTCTTTTTGCCCTCTTAGTTCCTTTAGCCTCTCCTTTGATTCTCTCAGTTTTGAAATCTAGATTGATTCAAATTACTTTAATTTAGCAATCCAGGACAAGACAATCACGCCTAAAAAACCCACAAAAGAATGCGTGGTTCTTTTGCAAAGGCATCGCATTAATGAGACACCGTTACCTTCGATTACCGAAAGCAGTTTGGAGGTAAGTTTTCGCCATTTAAAAACGTCTCTACTCCTAAATTTTCTAGTCGGAAGTAGAGAACATCTCTATCGACTCGACGTCCAGTTCAAAAAGAAGCAAATCAAAGTAAGTTCTCTGAACGATTCTAACCGTTAATTCAGTTTTCCTCCGAATTTCAGTACTGAAAACGAAGCGCCGGAAGAGAAACGTCCAAGACGGTCATCAAGTAAGTACACAACATGTAAAAATTGAGGAATTAACATTATTCTAATAGGACAAACCAAAGATAAAGAAGAAGCGCGCCACCGAACATCACGTGAGTATTAGAAGTGTTGCAGAAAATCATTAACTCAATTAATAGTTGAAGGAAAAGAGAAAAATGATAAAATGAAGAAGCCGACACAAATTAAACGGAGGAAAAACCGACATGAAAGTAATAATATCATTGTTTTGGAAGATTGCAGAATCGATGAACGAGTATTACCACTAAATTTTGATTTAAACAATATTATAACTAGTAGTTCTTCCGTAAAACGCAGATCCTCGAGGCAAAACCACGTTGTTGTGTCCGAGACTTCCGACTCATCTGAGTAAGTTTTTTAGTCGTGTCTAGGATCGATTTAATTGTTTGGTTTTAGCGTCGACAATGGATCTATTCGTAGGAGCTCCACCAGAATTCGAAAGAAGAGAATTATAGAAACATTGTAAAATGACTATTGAGTTTTAACGTGTTCTATAATATATTTTATGTTTGATTTAAGTCTAATAGATATTTATTATAAAGAGGATAATGGCACATCTTACTCACGCAGACCAAAAGAATAAAAGCCATCATCATTCTCGAATGTAATACAACATTTTATCCACAACCGTGTTCAATGCAATTAAAACATTAAAAAAACGTAATAATCTGTCTCAAATGAGTGAGTAATGGATCATTTTACTACCGCACTGTATTCAATACACCACTTTGAGACTATAAGGGACGTCGTAGAACTGAATATTTCCGACGTTTCTCTTCAATGTTGTCTCAACCAACTTCTGTTTCCGCACGTTTCTCAGAATTCTCACAATATTCTCAGTTTTGGGGACATTCCAATTCAGAAACTGTCGCATTCGCACCCAAACATTCGAAAACTAGCAATTTCCCAAAATTTCATAGCTGTAGCACTAAAAATAGCAAAATTACGAATTTTAAGGGACGATTACCCATATTGCAGCTTCGTCTTGGAAATAAATATTTCTAAAATATGTGTCTTTTGATCTACAATGTTGCAATTTGACAGAATGAATAAATGACCAAAAGCTAATAATTTCCCCAAATTTCACAGCTGTAGCACTAAAATTACCAAAATTACGAATTTTAAGGAAGGATTTCTCAATTTTCAACTTTCCCTTTAAAATAAAAATTTCTAAAATTTGTGTCTTTCGATCTACAATGTTGCAATTTGTCAGAGTTAATAATCAATTAAAAACTAGTGATTTTCTCAAATTTCATAGTTGTAGCACTAAAATTACCAAAGTTACGAATTATAAGGGAGGATTTCTCATATTTCAGCTTTGCCTTGAAAATAAAAATTTCTAAAATTTGTGTCTTTTGATCTACAATGTTGCAATTTGGCACAGTTAATAAACGATCGAAAACTAGTAATTTCCCTAAATTTCATAGCTGTAGCAATAAAATTACCAATTTTTAAGGGAGGATTTCTCATATTTCAGCTTCGCCTTGAAAATAAAAATTTCTGTCTTGATCGACAATGTTGCAATTTGGCAGAATGAATAAACGATGAAAAGCTAATAATTTCCCCAAATTTCACAGCTGTAGCACTAAAATTACCAAAATTATGAATTTTAAGGGAGGATTTCTCATATTTCGGCTTCGCCTTGGAAATAAAAATTTCTAAAATTTGTGTCTTTCAATCTACAATGTTGCAATTTGTCAGAATTAATATACGATTAAAAACTAATAATTTCCCCAAATTTCATAACTGTAGCACTAAAATTACCAAAATTACTAATTTTAAGGGAGGATTTCTCATATTTCAGCTTCGCCTTGAAAATAACAATTCCTAAATTCCGTGTTTGACAGTTTGACCTAAAATTTTGCAACTGCGCTGAGTTAATAAACGATCAAAAACTAGCAATTTTCCCAAATTTCAGAGTTCTAGCAGTAAAATTACCAAAATTACGAATTTTAAGCAAGGGTTCATCATATTTCGGCTTCGCCTTGAAAATAAAAATTTCTAAAATTTGTGTTGTTTGATCTAAAATTTTGCAATTTCGCAGAGTTTATAAACGATCGAAAACTAGCAATTCCCCCAAATTTCAGAGTTGTAGCACTAAAATTACCAAAATTACGAATTTTAAGAGGATTTCTCATATTTCGGCTTGGCCTTGGAAATAAAAAAATTTCTAAAATTTGTGTCTTTCAATTTACAATGTTGCAATTTGGCAGAATTAATATACGATTAAAAACTAATAAATCCCCCAAATGTCATAACTGTAGCACTAAAATTACCAAAATTACCATGTTTAAGGGAGGATTTTTCATTTTTCAGCTTCGTCTTGAAAATACAAATTTATAAAATTTGTCTCTTTTGATCTACAATGTTGCAATTCGGCAGAATGAATAAACGATGAAAAACTAGTAATTTCCCTAAATTTCATAGCTGTAGCACTAAAACTCGTCTGAGTAAGTTCTTTTAATCGCCGACAATGAATCTATTCGTAAGAAGTCCACCCGGATTCGAAAGAAGAAACAATGTAAAATATCTATTGAGTTTTAACATGTTCCATAACATATTTTTTCTCCAAACGTCACAAAAAGTCACTATTTTTTAGTCGTTTTTCGACAGTAAAGTAGGCAGTTTTGTTATAAGTAATGAAAAGCGCTCGTTGACATGGAAACACTTTTGCTGCCTAGGCAGAAAAAGTACTTTTTGTGACGGCTACTATTTGAGACTTACATTTTGTATGGCACTTGCACGATCTTAACTTTGAAACTCTTTGAAACCAATATTTTTCACAATAAATGTCATCAAGGACAACTAGTTTTAGTTCAATTTGCGTTCACTCATTGTCGGTCGTGGAACTGAATTTAACGTTTGGAGAAAAAGTAGTATTTGTTATTTGGCCGAAAAGTGGCAATTCTGCTCGACAAAAAGTACCAATTTTCTGCCGTATAACAAAATCTACTATTATGTTTGATTTAAGTCTAATTGATATTTATTATAAAGAGGATAATGGCACATCTTATTCACGCAGACCAAGAGAATAAAAGCCATTATACTCGAATGGATTACAATATTTTATCCACAATCGTGTTCATTGCAATTAAAACATTAAAAAAAAGTAATAACCTATTTCAAATGAGTGAGTAATGGATCGTTTTACTACCGCACAATTCAATACACTACTTTGAGACTATAAGGAACTTCGTAGAACTGAATATTTCCAACGTTTCTCTTCAATGTTGTCTCAACCAGCTTCTGTTTTCGCACGCGCCATTTCTGCTCGTTTCTCAGAATTCTCACAATATTCTCAGTTTTGGGAACATTCCAATTGAGAAACTGCCGCATTCGCACCCAAATATTCGCTTCATTGTTCTCCAAAAGCCAGTAAAACGGAATCATAAGACAGTTGGTACGAGTGACTGCTACAATCTGCCGATTTTCCAAGTTTTCGCCGATGTTGAAACACGACAGTTCATTTAAAGCACATACCTAAAATTGACATTAAAAAAAAGAGAAAAAGAAAATGTTTATCATACGTCAACAAAACACTTCTTCGCGCGCTGTTTCTTTTTTGTTTTCATGAAGAAAGTCACACACTCAACTACTCTACAACTTCCTTCAGTAATGAAATACACGTAACTCGTCTGGTCGTTTGTCCCCCCGAGGATGATTTCTTCGGGTTCGAAAGAACGAATTTTCGAAACTGTACAAAGTTGCGCTATGGTACTCTCGCTCCAATTTTTGAAATAAGAAAACTTTGTTGTTTTGTTGAGGATTTGTTCGCGGGTGCTACTTCGTGGTTCTTTCATGATTGGACTGAACAAAGAAGTTTTAAAATGCAGTTTGCAATAAAGAAAAAATGTGTTTGGTCGATAGAATAATAAAATCACGACTTTTCGAGCTTGTTTGGAACGATTGACATCAGAATATAATAGGGAGGGAATCGATTTGTGGTTGGAAATTGTTGTTCAAATTGGATGGGAACATGAAAGATGATTAATTTGGGAATGTTTTCCAGTGAGTTTTATGGATGCGATGGCGCGCCAGAATTTGGGATTTTGGGTTGGATTTATTAGTGTCCACGAAGAAGATTCTTATATATTTTTTTAATGTTTTTGTCAGAATCTTTGGATCGATCGAAATTTTTGAAGTTCAAATCTTTAAATTTTTTTGAGAAAAAAAAACGACAAAAAAAAAACTTCTAAAATATTGAGTTTGCTAAATGATGCATAGTATAAATAGAATAAGATATTATGCAGAATAATAAAAATCTTTTAGTTTTAAAGTCGACCAAATATTTATGTTCACAAAAATTGCCCGTAAAGCAGGCAACCAACAATACAGTTGGCTATTATGCAAGTTACAGTCGAATTTCGAGTCGTCGTCTCACATTAGTCGAAATTTCTTCGAGAACTAGGATTTCGCACATTTATTTGAATTTTCGCGCAAAAATAATGACAACAATGGGGCGGTCTTAATTCACCGACGAATAAACGCGAAGGGCAGTTTTTTCCGAGGTTTCGTAATGACCTTATCACTTTGTTTAATTAGTTGAGCGGTGCTACTTGGAGGAGTCGGATGTGTTTGTGCATGTGAAGTGAAATTGTGCCGTTTTAGGATTTGAATTGAAAAAGGTAGGTGCTAAATGAGTTTATTTAAGAACCACGCAGGGCAGAAATATTTCGCGAAACTTTTCATTCATAAGTTTTAAAATTCTACTTCTTGTTTAAAATAAGACGTGCTTAAGCGTAATTCGATGCGCAGCTTAGTTGATATAGCTTTAACTTAACTTCTCTAGTGGATAGAAACAGTAATTTACGGGAAATGTCGGGTTTATTTCTTTTTAATTTCGCGCTTTTGAAATTGAATAGTTGCAGGGTATTGCTAACAGATAGTTTACTTAGAACCGTTTCAATTTAGACATTTTCATTTCGTATTAGTTTCTCCGAACTTTTCGTTTAATAGTTTAAACAATATTGCTTTTGTTTAAAAGTGGATAGCTACAGTAATTTCTACAAAACATTCGGTTTATTCCCTTTTAAATTTCATGATTTTGGGAGTGCAGTCGGGCCTTTGTTAGCGAACAATTTTTTGCACAATAAGAAAAACGGTTAGATAATCACGTAATCCCATTTAATTACTTGATCAAGTGTCGAAGCCTTTGTCTGCATCAATTAATTTTTTGGTAATGACGTGAAAGAGTTTTTATTAATCACGTAATCGCACGTATTTAATTAGTTGGAAGGGCAGTTGTGCAGTGGTTCTTGTCGAAGACAGACGTGTTTGTGAGGAATAAAGCGACTTTGGAATTGAACTGTTGCAGGGTGAGTATTAGTAATGGTTTATTTAGGGACGTTGCGGTTTAGACACATTTCGCGTTAGTTTATTAGTTGTAACAATTTCGCTTTTGTTTAAAGTTAACTGTGTTTAAATGTTATTCAGTGCGCGGCTTATTTGAGAAGTTTGATTTCAATTTGTTTATTTCAGATTACTTTCGGGAACTGGATGGATGGAGCGAAAATGCAACAATGGATGGATGGAACAGGCCTGGATTTCTTCAGTGGTGCTAGCACTCAACGTCGCAACGCTCTAATTCATTTCTCTTTCTTTCAGGAATTGTTAAGAAGTTTTTAATGTTTTTTATGTTTTAGATTGTAGCAGACTTCAAGGTGGAGGACTTCAAGGAACATCTTCGTGGGTGCTAGCACTCAACTCCATCGTCCTCAACAAATTTCTTGTTTATTTTAACTAATTTCTTTTTGTTTCAGGGACTTGCAAAGAGGTTTTTAATGTTTTGAATGTTTTAGATTGTAGCAGAGTTCGATGAGGATGACAGGATTTCAAGGAACGACGTGGGTGCTAGCGTTCAACTTCATTTAGAACTGGATGAACTCACTTTTTGGCTCATTTGATTAATTTCTGTTTGTTTTAGATGTGTTCTGGTGAAGATGACAACAACTTCAAGGAAATTTCAGTTCCACTTTCATCCGTGTTTTTTTCCTAGTTTTAATTAATTTCTTAATTTCAGAGCTCGCCTGTACCTAGTATAGTTAGTTAAGTTAGCAAGTAGTTTAGCACGTAAGTTTAGCAAGTAAGTTATAAAATAAGATTTAGAATAAGTTATAAAATAAGTTTAGACAATCAAAATGTAATAGGTGCGCAAATAATATTTTGTAATTGGAATCTTTTAACCAGATCTAACTGTTGGGAACTAACATTCTGGACAATTGTTAACGACTAACACGAATATGTATAACGTAATATGTTTCAGATTTTAGAATTCAACAGGATGTCGACTTTCAGGACATCTTCAAGAGTGCGAGGATTCAACGCCCCGGCCAGCAAGCAAGTGTCATTTTATTTATACTAGATTCCTTTTCAGGGCTCGTCTAGGAGTTTTTAATGTTCTGAATGTTACAGAAAGCAGCCGTCATCGAGGTGGAGGACACGACTTCAACTTCCAGGACCGTCTTCAAGAGTGCGAGGATTCAACGCCCCGGCCAGCAAGCAAGTGTCATTTTATTTACACTAGATTCCTTTTCAGGGCTCGTCTAGGAGTTTTTAATGTTCTGAATGTTACAGAGAGCAGCCGTCATCGAGGTGGAGGACACGACTTCGACTTCCAGGACCGTCTTCAAGAGTGCGAGGATTCAACGCCCCGGCCAGCAAGCAAGTGTCATTTTATTTACACTAGATTCCTTTTCAGGGCTCGTCTAGGAGTTTTTAATGTTCTGAATGTTACAGAGAGCAGCCGTCATCGAGGTGGAGGACACGACTTCGACTTCCAGGACCGTCTTCAAGAGTGCGAGGATTCAACGCCCCGGCCAGCAAGCAAGTGTCATTTTATTTACACTAGATTCCTTTTCAGGGCTCGTCTAGGAGTTTTTAATGTTCTGAATGTTACAGAGAGCAGCCGTCATCGAGGTGGAGGACACGACTTCGACTTCCAGGACCGTCTTCAAGAGTGCGAGGATTCAACGCCCCGGCCAGCAAGCAAGTGTCATTTTATTTACACTAGATTCCTTTTCAGGGCTCGTCTAGGAGTTTTTAATGTTCTGAATGTTACAGAGAGCAGCCGTCATCGAGGTGGAGGACACGACTTCGACTTCCAGGACCGTCTTCAAGAGTGCGAGGATTCAACGCCCCGGCCAGCAAGCAAGTGTCATTTTATTTATACTAGATTCCTTTTCAGGGCTCGTCTAGGAGTTTTTAATGTTCTGAATGTTACAGAGAGCAGCCGTCATCGAGGTGGAGGACACGACTTCGACTTCCAGGACCGTCTTCAAGAGTGCGAGGATTCAACGCCCCGGCCAGCAAGCAAGTGTCATTTTATTTACACTAGATTCCTTTTCAGGGCTCGTCTAGGAGTTTTTAATGTTCTGAATGTTACAGAGAGCAGCCGTCATCGAGGTGGAGGACACGACTTCGACTTCCAGGACCGTCTTCAAGAGTGCGAGGATTCAACGCCCCGGCCAGCAAGCAAGTGTCATTTTATTTACACTAGATTCCTTTTCAGGGCTCGTCTAGGAGTTTTTAATGTTCTGAATGTTACAGAGAGCAGCCGTCATCGAGGTGGAGGACACGACTTCGACTTCCAGGACCGTCTTCAAGAGTGCGAGGATTCAACGCCCCGGCCAGCAAGCAAGTGTCATTTTATTTACACTAGATTCCTTTTCAGGGCTCGTCTAGGAGTTTTTAATGTTCTGAATGTTACAGAGAGCAGCCGTCATCGAGGTGGAGGACACGACTTCGACTTCCAGGACCGTCTTCAAGAGTGCGAGGATTCAACGCCCCGGCCAGCAAGCAAGTGTCATTTTATTTACACTAGATTCCTTTTCAGGGCTCGTCTAGGAGTTTTTAATGTTCTGAATGTTACAGAGAGCAGCCGTCATCGAGGTGGAGGACACGACTTCGACTTCCAGGACCGTCTTCAAGAGTGCGAGGATTCAACGCCCCGGCCAGCAAGCAAGTGTCATTTTATTTACACTAGATTCCTTTTCAGGGCTCGTCTAGGAGTTTTTAATGTTCTGAATGTTACAGAGAGCAGCCGTCATCGAGGTGGAGGACACGACTTCGACTTCCAGGACCGTCTTCAAGAGTGCGAGGATTCAACGCCCCGGCCAGCAAGCAAGTGTCATTTTATTTACACTAGATTCCTTTTCAGGGCTCGTCTAGGAGTTTTTAATGTTCTGAATGTTACAGAGAGCAGCCGTCATCGAGGTGGAGGACACGACTTCGACTTCCAGGACCGTCTTCAAGAGTGCGAGGATTCAACGCCCCGGCCAGCAAGCAAGTGTCATTTTATTTACACTAGATTCCTTTTCAGGGCTCGTCTAGGAGTTTTTAATGTTCTGAATGTTACAGAGAGCAGCCGTCATCGAGGTGGAGGACACGACTTCGACTTCCAGGACCGTCTTCAAGAGTGCGAGGATTCAACGCCCCGGCCAGCAAGCAAGTGTCATTTTATTTACACTAGATTCCTTTTCAGGGCTCGTCTAGGAGTTTTTAATGTTCTGAATGTTACAGAGAGCAGCCGTCATCGAGGTGGAGGACACGACTTCGACTTCCAGGACCGTCTTCAAGAGTGCGAGGATTCAACGCCCCGGCCAGCAAGCAAGTGTCATTTTATTTATACTAGATTCCTTTTCAGGGCTCGTCTAGGAGTTTTTAATGTTCTGAATGTTACAGAGAGCAGCCGTCATCGAGGTGGAGGACACGACTTCGACTTCCAGGACCGTCTTCAAGAGTGCGAGGATTCAACGCCCCGGCCAGCAAGCAAGTGTCATTTTATTTACACTAGATTCCTTTTCAGGGCTCGTCTAGGAGTTTTTAATGTTCTGAATGTTACAGAGAGCAGCCGTCATCGAGGTGGAGGACACGACTTCGACTTCCAGGACCGTCTTCAAGAGTGCGAGGATTCAACGCCCCGGCCAGCAAGCAAGTGTCATTTTATTTACACTAGATTCCTTTTCAGGGCTCGTCTAGGAGTTTTTAATGTTCTGAATGTTACAGAGAGCAGCCGTCATCGAGGTGGAGGACACGACTTCGACTTCCAGGACCGTCTTCAAGAGTGCGAGGATTCAACGCCCCGGCCAGCAAGCAAGTGTCATTTTATTTACACTAGATTCCTTTTCAGGGCTCGTCTAGGAGTTTTTAATGTTCTGAATGTTACAGAGAGCAGCCGTCATCGAGGTGGAGGACACGACTTCGACTTCCAGGACCGTCTTCAAGAGTGCGAGGATTCAACGCCCCGGCCAGCAAGCAAGTGTCATTTTATTTACACTAGATTCCTTTTCAGGGCTCGTCTAGGAGTTTTTAATGTTCTGAATGTTACAGAGAGCAGCCGTCATCGAGGTGGAGGACACGACTTCGACTTCCAGGACCGTCTTCAAGAGTGCGAGGATTCAACGCCCCGGCCAGCAAGCAAGTGTCATTTTATTTACACTAGATTCCTTTTCAGGGCTCGTCTAGGAGTTTTTAATGTTCTGAATGTTACAGAGAGCAGCCGTCATCGAGGTGGAGGACACGACTTCGACTTCCAGGACCGTCTTCAAGAGTGCGAGGATTCAACGCCCCGGCCAGCAAGCAAGTGTCATTTTATTTACACTAGATTCCTTTTCAGGGCTCGTCTAGGAGTTTTTAATGTTCTGAATGTTACAGAGAGCAGCCGTCATCGAGGTGGAGGACACGACTTCGACTTCCAGGACCGTCTTCAAGAGTGCGAGGATTCAACGCCCCGGCCAGCAAGCAAGTGTCATTTTATTTACACTAGATTCCTTTTCAGGGCTCGTCTAGGAGTTTTTAATGTTCTGAATGTTACAGAGAGCAGCCGTCATCGAGGTGGAGGACACGACTTCGACTTCCAGGACCGTCTTCAAGAGTGCGAGGATTCAACGCCCCGGCCAGCAAGCAAGTGTCATTTTATTTACACTAGATTCCTTTTCAGGGCTCGTCTAGGAGTTTTTAATGTTCTGAATGTTACAGAGAGCAGCCGTCATCGAGGTGGAGGACACGACTTCGACTTCCAGGACCGTCTTCAAGAGTGCGAGGATTCAACGCCCCGGCCAGCAAGCAAGTGTCATTTTATTTATACTAGATTCCTTTTCAGGGCTCGTCTAGGAGTTTTTAATGTTCTGAATGTTACAGAGAGCAGCCGTCATCGAGGTGGAGGACACGACTTCGACTTCCAGGACCGTCTTCAAGAGTGCGAGGATTCAACGCCCCGGCCAGCAAGCAAGTGTCATTTTATTTACACTAGATTCCTTTTCAGGGCTCGTCTAGGAGTTTTTAATGTTCTGAATGTTACAGAGAGCAGCCGTCATCGAGGTGGAGGACACGACTTCGACTTCCAGGACCGTCTTCAAGAGTGCGAGGATTCAACGCCCCGGCCAGCAAGCAAGTGTCATTTTATTTACACTAGATTCCTTTTCAGGGCTCGTCTAGGAGTTTTTAATGTTCTGAATGTTACAGAGAGCAGCCGTCATCGAGGTGGAGGACACGACTTCGACTTCCAGGACCGTCTTCAAGAGTGCGAGGATTCAACGCCCCGGCCAGCAAGCAAGTGTCATTTTATTTATACTAGATTCCTTTTCAGGGCTCGTCTAGGAGTTTTTAATGTTCTGAATGTTACAGAGAGCAGCCGTCATCGAGGTGGAGGACACGACTTCGACTTCCAGGACCGTCTTCAAGAGTGCGAGGATTCAACGCCCCGGCCAGCAAGCAAGTGTCATTTTATTTACACTAGATTCCTTTTCAGGGCTCGTCTAGGAGTTTTTAATGTTCTGAATGTTACAGAGAGCAGCCGTCATCGAGGTGGAGGACACGACTTCGACTTCCAGGACCGTCTTCAAGAGTGCGAGGATTCAACGCCCCGGCCAGCAAGCAAGTGTCATTTTATTTACACTAGATTCCTTTTCAGGGCTCGTCTAGGAGTTTTTAATGTTCTGAATGTTACAGAGAGCAGCCGTCATCGAGGTGGAGGACACGACTTCGACTTCCAGGACCGTCTTCAAGAGTGCGAGGATTCAACGCCCCGGCCAGCAAGCAAGTGTCATTTTATTTACACTAGATTCCTTTTCAGGGCTCGTCTAGGAGTTTTTAATGTTCTGAATGTTACAGAGAGCAGCCGTCATCGAGGTGGAGGACACGACTTCGACTTCCAGGACCGTCTTCAAGAGTGCGAGGATTCAACGCCCCGGCCAGCAAGCAAGTGTCATTTTATTTACACTAGATTCCTTTTCAGGGCTCGTCTAGGAGTTTTTAATGTTCTGAATGTTACAGAGAGCAGCCGTCATCGAGGTGGAGGACACGACTTCGACTTCCAGGACCGTCTTCAAGAGTGCGAGGATTCAACGCCCCGGCCAGCAAGCAAGTGTCATTTTATTTATACTAGATTCCTTTTCAGGGCTCGTCTAGGAGTTTTTAATGTTCTGAATGTTACAGAGAGCAGCCGTCATCGAGGTGGAGGACACGACTTCGACTTCCAGGACCGTCTTCAAGAGTGCGAGGATTCAACGCCCCGGCCAGCAAGCAAGTGTCATTTTATTTACACTAGATTCCTTTTCAGGGCTCGTCTAGGAGTTTTTAATGTTCTGAATGTTACAGAGAGCAGCCGTCATCGAGGTGGAGGACACGACTTCGACTTCCAGGACCGTCTTCAAGAGTGCGAGGATTCAACGCCCCGGCCAGCAAGCAAGTGTCATTTTATTTACACTAGATTCCTTTTCAGGGCTCGTCTAGGAGTTTTTAATGTTCTGAATGTTACAGAGAGCAGCCGTCATCGAGGTGGAGGACACGACTTCGACTTCCAGGACCGTCTTCAAGAGTGCGAGGATTCAACGCCCCGGCCAGCAAGCAAGTGTCATTTTATTTACACTAGATTCCTTTTCAGGGCTCGTCTAGGAGTTTTTAATGTTCTGAATGTTACAGAGAGCAGCCGTCATCGAGGTGGAGGACACGACTTCGACTTCCAGGACCGTCTTCAAGAGTGCGAGGATTCAACGCCCCGGCCAGCAAGCAAGTGTCATTTTATTTACACTAGATTCCTTTTCAGGGCTCGTCTAGGAGTTTTTAATGTTCTGAATGTTACAGAGAGCAGCCGTCATCGAGGTGGAGGACACGACTTCGACTTCCAGGACCGTCTTCAAGAGTGCGAGGATTCAACGCCCCGGCCAGCAAGCAAGTGTCATTTTATTTATACTAGATTCCTTTTCAGGGCTCGTCTAGGAGTTTTTAATGTTCTGAATGTTACAGAGAGCAGCCGTCATCGAGGTGGAGGACACGACTTCGACTTCCAGGACCGTCTTCAAGAGTGCGAGGATTCAACGCCCCGGCCAGCAAGCAAGTGTCATTTTATTTACACTAGATTCCTTTTCAGGGCTCGTCTAGGAGTTTTTAATGTTCTGAATGTTACAGAGAGCAGCCGTCATCGAGGTGGAGGACACGACTTCGACTTCCAGGACCGTCTTCAAGAGTGCGAGGATTCAACGCCCCGGCCAGCAAGCAAGTGTCATTTTATTTACACTAGATTCCTTTTCAGGGCTCGTCTAGGAGTTTTTAATGTTCTGAATGTTACAGAGAGCAGCCGTCATCGAGGTGGAGGACACGACTTCGACTTCCAGGACCGTCTTCAAGAGTGCGAGGATTCAACGCCCCGGCCAGCAAGCAAGTGTCATTTTATTTATACTAGATTCCTTTTCAGGGCTCGTCTAGGAGTTTTTAATGTTCTGAATGTTACAGAGAGCAGCCGTCATCGAGGTGGAGGACACGACTTCGACTTCCAGGACCGTCTTCAAGAGTGCGAGGATTCAACGCCCCGGCCAGCAAGCAAGTGTCATTTTATTTACACTAGATTCCTTTTCAGGGCTCGTCTAGGAGTTTTTAATGTTCTGAATGTTACAGAGAGCAGCCGTCATCGAGGTGGAGGACACGACTTCGACTTCCAGGACCGTCTTCAAGAGTGCGAGGATTCAACGCCCCGGCCAGCAAGCAAGTGTCATTTTATTTACACTAGATTCCTTTTCAGGGCTCGTCTAGGAGTTTTTAATGTTCTGAATGTTACAGAGAGCAGCCGTCATCGAGGTGGAGGACACGACTTCGACTTCCAGGACCGTCTTCAAGAGTGCGAGGATTCAACGCCCCGGCCAGCAAGCAAGTGTCATTTTATTTACACTAGATTCCTTTTCAGGGCTCGTCTAGGAGTTTTTAATGTTCTGAATGTTACAGAGAGCAGCCGTCATCGAGGTGGAGGACACGACTTCGACTTCCAGGACCGTCTTCAAGAGTGCGAGGATTCAACGCCCCGGCCAGCAAGCAAGTGTCATTTTATTTATACTAGATTCCTTTTCAGGGCTCGTCTAGGAGTTTTTAATGTTCTGAATGTTACAGAGAGCAGCCGTCATCGAGGTGGAGGACACGACTTCGACTTCCAGGACCGTCTTCAAGAGTGCGAGGATTCAACGCCCCGGCCAGCAAGCAAGTGTCATTTTATTTACACTAGATTCCTTTTCAGGGCTCGTCTAGGAGTTTTTAATGTTCTGAATGTTACAGAGAGCAGCCGTCATCGAGGTGGAGGACACGACTTCGACTTCCAGGACCGTCTTCAAGAGTGCGAGGATTCAACGCCCCGGCCAGCAAGCAAGTGTCATTTTATTTACACTAGATTCCTTTTCAGGGCTCGTCTAGGAGTTTTTAATGTTCTGAATGTTACAGAGAGCAGCCGTCATCGAGGTGGAGGACACGACTTCGACTTCCAGGACCGTCTTCAAGAGTGCGAGGATTCAACGCCCCGGCCAGCAAGCAAGTGTCATTTTATTTACACTAGATTCCTTTTCAGGGCTCGTCTAGGAGTTTTTAATGTTCTGAATGTTACAGAGAGCAGCCGTCATCGAGGTGGAGGACACGACTTCGACTTCCAGGACCGTCTTCAAGAGTGCGAGGATTCAACGCCCCGGCCAGCAAGCAAGTGTCATTTTATTTACACTAGATTCCTTTTCAGGGCTCGTCTAGGAGTTTTTAATGTTCTGAATGTTACAGAGAGCAGCCGTCATCGAGGTGGAGGACACGACTTCGACTTCCAGGACCGTCTTCAAGAGTGCGAGGATTCAACGCCCCGGCCAGCAAGCAAGTGTCATTTTATTTATACTAGATTCCTTTTCAGGGCTCGTCTAGGAGTTTTTAATGTTCTGAATGTTACAGAGAGCAGCCGTCATCGAGGTGGAGGACACGACTTCGACTTCCAGGACCGTCTTCAAGAGTGCGAGGATTCAACGCCCCGGCCAGCAAGCAAGTGTCATTTTATTTACACTAGATTCCTTTTCAGGGCTCGTCTAGGAGTTTTTAATGTTCTGAATGTTACAGAGAGCAGCCGTCATCGAGGTGGAGGACACGACTTCGACTTCCAGGACCGTCTTCAAGAGTGCGAGGATTCAACGCCCCGGCCAGCAAGCAAGTGTCATTTTATTTACACTAGATTCCTTTTCAGGGCTCGTCTAGGAGTTTTTAATGTTCTGAATGTTACAGAGAGCAGCCGTCATCGAGGTGGAGGACACGACTTCGACTTCCAGGACCGTCTTCAAGAGTGCGAGGATTCAACGCCCCGGCCAGCAAGCAAGTGTCATTTTATTTACACTAGATTCCTTTTCAGGGCTCGTCTAGGAGTTTTTAATGTTCTGAATGTTACAGAGAGCAGCCGTCATCGAGGTGGAGGACACGACTTCGACTTCCAGGACCGTCTTCAAGAGTGCGAGGATTCAACGCCCCGGCCAGCAAGCAAGTGTCATTTTATTTATACTAGATTCCTTTTCAGGGCTCGTCTAGGAGTTTTTAATGTTCTGAATGTTACAGAGAGCAGCCGTCATCGAGGTGGAGGACACGACTTCGACTTCCAGGACCGTCTTCAAGAGTGCGAGGATTCAACGCCCCGGCCAGCAAGCAAGTGTCATTTTATTTACACTAGATTCCTTTTCAGGGCTCGTCTAGGAGTTTTTAATGTTCTGAATGTTACAGAGAGCAGCCGTCATCGAGGTGGAGGACACGACTTCGACTTCCAGGACCGTCTTCAAGAGTGCGAGGATTCAACGCCCCGGCCAGCAAGCAAGTGTCATTTTATTTACACTAGATTCCTTTTCAGGGCTCGTCTAGGAGTTTTTAATGTTCTGAATGTTACAGAGAGCAGCCGTCATCGAGGTGGAGGACACGACTTCGACTTCCAGGACCGTCTTCAAGAGTGCGAGGATTCAACGCCCCGGCCAGCAAGCAAGTGTCATTTTATTTACACTAGATTCCTTTTCAGGGCTCGTCTAGGAGTTTTTAATGTTCTGAATGTTACAGAGAGCAGCCGTCATCGAGGTGGAGGACACGACTTCGACTTCCAGGACCGTCTTCAAGAGTGCGAGGATTCAACGCCCCGGCCAGCAAGCAAGTGTCATTTTATTTACACTAGATTCCTTTTCAGGGCTCGTCTAGGAGTTTTTAATGTTCTGAATGTTACAGAGAGCAGCCGTCATCGAGGTGGAGGACACGACTTCGACTTCCAGGACCGTCTTCAAGAGTGCGAGGATTCAACGCCCCGGCCAGCAAGCAAGTGTCATTTTATTTACACTAGATTCCTTTTCAGGGCTCGTCTAGGAGTTTTTAATGTTCTGAATGTTACAGAGAGCAGCCGTCATCGAGGTGGAGGACACGACTTCGACTTCCAGGACCGTCTTCAAGAGTGCGAGGATTCAACGCCCCGGCCAGCAAGCAAGTGTCATTTTATTTACACTAGATTCCTTTTCAGGGCTCGTCTAGGAGTTTTTAATGTTCTGAATGTTACAGAGAGCAGCCGTCATCGAGGTGGAGGACACGACTTCGACTTCCAGGACCGTCTTCAAGAGTGCGAGGATTCAACGCCCCGGCCAGCAAGCAAGTGTCATTTTATTTACACTAGATTCCTTTTCAGGGCTCGTCTAGGAGTTTTTAATGTTCTGAATGTTACAGAGAGCAGCCGTCATCGAGGTGGAGGACACGACTTCGACTTCCAGGACCGTCTTCAAGAGTGCGAGGATTCAACGCCCCGGCCAGCAAGCAAGTGTCATTTTATTTATACTAGATTCCTTTTCAGGGCTCGTCTAGGAGTTTTTAATGTTCTGAATGTTACAGAGAGCAGCCGTCATCGAGGTGGAGGACACGACTTCGACTTCCAGGACCGTCTTCAAGAGTGCGAGGATTCAACGCCCCGGCCAGCAAGCAAGTGTCATTTTATTTACACTAGATTCCTTTTCAGGGCTCGTCTAGGAGTTTTTAATGTTCTGAATGTTACAGAGAGCAGCCGTCATCGAGGTGGAGGACACGACTTCGACTTCCAGGACCGTCTTCAAGAGTGCGAGGATTCAACGCCCCGGCCAGCAAGCAAGTGTCATTTTATTTACACTAGATTCCTTTTCAGGGCTCGTCTAGGAGTTTTTAATGTTCTGAATGTTACAGAGAGCAGCCGTCATCGAGGTGGAGGACACGACTTCGACTTCCAGGACCGTCTTCAAGAGTGCGAGGATTCAACGCCCCGGCCAGCAAGCAAGTGTCATTTTATTTACACTAGATTCCTTTTCAGGGCTCGTCTAGGAGTTTTTAATGTTCTGAATGTTACAGAGAGCAGCCGTCATCGAGGTGGAGGACACGACTTCGACTTCCAGGACCGTCTTCAAGAGTGCGAGGATTCAACGCCCCGGCCAGCAAGCAAGTGTCATTTTATTTACACTAGATTCCTTTTCAGGGCTCGTCTAGGAGTTTTTAATGTTCTGAATGTTACAGAGAGCAGCCGTCATCGAGGTGGAGGACACGACTTCGACTTCCAGGACCGTCTTCAAGAGTGCGAGGATTCAACGCCCCGGCCAGCAAGCAAGTGTCATTTTATTTACACTAGATTCCTTTTCAGGGCTCGTCTAGGAGTTTTTAATGTTCTGAATGTTACAGAGAGCAGCCGTCATCGAGGTGGAGGACACGACTTCGACTTCCAGGACCGTCTTCAAGAGTGCGAGGATTCAACGCCCCGGCCAGCAAGCAAGTGTCATTTTATTTATACTAGATTCCTTTTCAGGGCTCGTCTAGGAGTTTTTAATGTTCTGAATGTTACAGAGAGCAGCCGTCATCGAGGTGGAGGACACGACTTCGACTTCCAGGACCGTCTTCAAGAGTGCGAGGATTCAACGCCCCGGCCAGCAAGCAAGTGTCATTTTATTTACACTAGATTCCTTTTCAGGGCTCGTCTAGGAGTTTTTAATGTTCTGAATGTTACAGAGAGCAGCCGTCATCGAGGTGGAGGACACGACTTCGACTTCCAGGACCGTCTTCAAGAGTGCGAGGATTCAACGCCCCGGCCAGCAAGCAAGTGTCATTTTATTTACACTAGATTCCTTTTCAGGGCTCGTCTAGGAGTTTTTAATGTTCTGAATGTTACAGAGAGCAGCCGTCATCGAGGTGGAGGACACGACTTCGACTTCCAGGACCGTCTTCAAGAGTGCGAGGATTCAACGCCCCGGCCAGCAAGCAAGTGTCATTTTATTTACACTAGATTCCTTTTCAGGGCTCGTCTAGGAGTTTTTAATGTTCTGAATGTTACAGAGAGCAGCCGTCATCGAGGTGGAGGACACGACTTCGACTTCCAGGACCGTCTTCAAGAGTGCGAGGATTCAACGCCCCGGCCAGCAAGCAAGTGTCATTTTATTTACACTAGATTCCTTTTCAGGGCTCGTCTAGGAGTTTTTAATGTTCTGAATGTTACAGAGAGCAGCCGTCATCGAGGTGGAGGACACGACTTCGACTTCCAGGACCGTCTTCAAGAGTGCGAGGATTCAACGCCCCGGCCAGCAAGCAAGTGTCATTTTATTTATACTAGATTCCTTTTCAGGGCTCGTCTAGGAGTTTTTAATGTTCTGAATGTTACAGAGAGCAGCCGTCATCGAGGTGGAGGACACGACTTCGACTTCCAGGACCGTCTTCAAGAGTGCGAGGATTCAACGCCCCGGCCAGCAAGCAAGTGTCATTTTATTTACACTAGATTCCTTTTCAGGGCTCGTCTAGGAGTTTTTAATGTTCTGAATGTTACAGAGAGCAGCCGTCATCGAGGTGGAGGACACGACTTCGACTTCCAGGACCGTCTTCAAGAGTGCGAGGATTCAACGCCCCGGCCAGCAAGCAAGTGTCATTTTATTTACACTAGATTCCTTTTCAGGGCTCGTCTAGGAGTTTTTAATGTTCTGAATGTTACAGAGAGCAGCCGTCATCGAGGTGGAGGACACGACTTCGACTTCCAGGACCGTCTTCAAGAGTGCGAGGATTCAACGCCCCGGCCAGCAAGCAAGTGTCATTTTATTTATACTAGATTCCTTTTCAGGGCTCGTCTAGGAGTTTTTAATGTTCTGAATGTTACAGAGAGCAGCCGTCATCGAGGTGGAGGACACGACTTCGACTTCCAGGACCGTCTTCAAGAGTGCGAGGATTCAACGCCCCGGCCAGCAAGCAAGTGTCATTTTATTTATACTAGATTCCTTTTCAGGGCTCGTCTAGGAGTTTTTAATGTTCTGAATGTTACAGAGAGCAGCCGTCATCGAGGTGGAGGACACGACTTCGACTTCCAGGACCGTCTTCAAGAGTGCGAGGATTCAACGCCCCGGCCAGCAAGCAAGTGTCATTTTATTTACACTAGATTCCTTTTCAGGGCTCGTCTAGGAGTTTTTAATGTTCTGAATGTTACAGAGAGCAGCCGTCATCGAGGTGGAGGACACGACTTCGACTTCCAGGACCGTCTTCAAGAGTGCGAGGATTCAACGCCCCGGCCAGCAAGCAAGTGTCATTTTATTTACACTAGATTCCTTTTCAGGGCTCGTCTAGGAGTTTTTAATGTTCTGAATGTTACAGAGAGCAGCCGTCATCGAGGTGGAGGACACGACTTCGACTTCCAGGACCGTCTTCAAGAGTGCGAGGATTCAACGCCCCGGCCAGCAAGCAAGTGTCATTTTATTTATACTAGATTCCTTTTCAGGGCTCGTCTAGGAGTTTTTAATGTTCTGAATGTTACAGAGAGCAGCCGTCATCGAGGTGGAGGACACGACTTCGACTTCCAGGACCGTCTTCAAGAGTGCGAGGATTCAACGCCCCGGCCAGCAAGCAAGTGTCATTTTATTTACACTAGATTCCTTTTCAGGGCTCGTCTAGGAGTTTTTAATGTTCTGAATGTTACAGAGAGCAGCCGTCATCGAGGTGGAGGACACGACTTCGACTTCCAGGACCGTCTTCAAGAGTGCGAGGATTCAACGCCCCGGCCAGCAAGCAAGTGTCATTTTATTTACACTAGATTCCTTTTCAGGGCTCGTCTAGGAGTTTTTAATGTTCTGAATGTTACAGAGAGCAGCCGTCATCGAGGTGGAGGACACGACTTCGACTTCCAGGACCGTCTTCAAGAGTGCGAGGATTCAACGCCCCGGCCAGCAAGCAAGTGTCATTTTATTTACACTAGATTCCTTTTCAGGGCTCGTCTAGGAGTTTTTAATGTTCTGAATGTTACAGAGAGCAGCCGTCATCGAGGTGGAGGACACGACTTCGACTTCCAGGACCGTCTTCAAGAGTGCGAGGATTCAACGCCCCGGCCAGCAAGCAAGTGTCATTTTATTTACACTAGATTCCTTTTCAGGGCTCGTCTAGGAGTTTTTAATGTTCTGAATGTTACAGAGAGCAGCCGTCATCGAGGTGGAGGACACGACTTCGACTTCCAGGACCGTCTTCAAGAGTGCGAGGATTCAACGCCCCGGCCAGCAAGCAAGCGTCATTTTATTTACACTAGATTCCTTTTCAGGGCTCGTCTAGGAGTTTTTAATGTTCTGAATGTTACAGAGAGCAGCCGTCATCGAGGTGGAGGACACGACTTCGACTTCCAGGACCGTCTTCAAGAGTGCGAGGATTCAACGCCCCGGCCAGCAAGCAAGTGTCATTTTATTTACACTAGATTCCTTTTCAGGGCTCGTCTAGGAGTTTTTAATGTTCTGAATGTTACAGAGAGCAGCCGTCATCGAGGTGGAGGACACGACTTCGACTTCCAGGACCGTCTTCAAGAGTGCGAGGATTCAACGCCCCGGCCAGCAAGCAAGTGTCATTTTATTTACACTAGATTCCTTTTCAGGGCTCGTCTAGGAGTTTTTAATGTTCTGAATGTTACAGAGAGCAGCCGTCATCGAGGTGGAGGACACGACTTCGACTTCCAGGACCGTCTTCAAGAGTGCGAGGATTCAACGCCCCGGCCAGCAAGCAAGTGTCATTTTATTTACACTAGATTCCTTTTCAGGGCTCGTCTAGGAGTTTTTAATGTTCTGAATGTTACAGAGAGCAGCCGTCATCGAGGTGGAGGACACGACTTCGACTTCCAGGACCGTCTTCAAGAGTGCGAGGATTCAACGCCCCGGCCAGCAAGCAAGTGTCATTTTATTTACACTAGATTCCTTTTCAGGGCTCGTCTAGGAGTTTTTAATGTTCTGAATGTTACAGAGAGCAGCCGTCATCGAGGTGGAGGACACGACTTCGACTTCCAGGACCGTCTTCAAGAGTGCGAGGATTCAACGCCCCGGCCAGCAAGCAAGTGTCATTTTATTTACACTAGATTCCTTTTCAGGGCTCGTCTAGGAGTTTTTAATGTTCTGAATGTTACAGAGAGCAGCCGTCATCGAGGTGGAGGACACGACTTCGACTTCCAGGACCGTCTTCAAGAGTGCGAGGATTCAACGCCCCGGCCAGCAAGCAAGTGTCATTTTATTTACACTAGATTCCTTTTCAGGGCTCGTCTAGGAGTTTTTAATGTTCTGAATGTTACAGAGAGCAGCCGTCATCGAGGTGGAGGACACGACTTCGACTTCCAGGACCGTCTTCAAGAGTGCGAGGATTCAACGCCCCGGCCAGCAAGCAAGTGTCATTTTATTTACACTAGATTCCTTTTCAGGGCTCGTCTAGGAGTTTTTAATGTTCTGAATGTTACAGAGAGCAGCCGTCATCGAGGTGGAGGACACGACTTCGACTTCCAGGACCGTCTTCAAGAGTGCGAGGATTCAACGCCCCGGCCAGCAAGCAAGTGTCATTTTATTTATACTAGATTCCTTTTCAGGGCTCGTCTAGGAGTTTTTAATGTTCTGAATGTTACAGAGAGCAGCCGTCATCGAGGTGGAGGACACGACTTCGACTTCCAGGACCGTCTTCAAGAGTGCGAGGATTCAACGCCCCGGCCAGCAAGCAAGTGTCATTTTATTTACACTAGATTCCTTTTCAGGGCTCGTCTAGGAGTTTTTAATGTTCTGAATGTTACAGAGAGCAGCCGTCATCGAGGTGGAGGACACGACTTCGACTTCCAGGACCGTCTTCAAGAGTGCGAGGATTCAACGCCCCGGCCAGCAAGCAAGTGTCATTTTATTTACACTAGATTCCTTTTCAGGGCTCGTCTAGGAGTTTTTAATGTTCTGAATGTTACAGAGAGCAGCCGTCATCGAGGTGGAGGACACGACTTCGACTTCCAGGACCGTCTTCAAGAGTGCGAGGATTCAACGCCCCGGCCAGCAAGCAAGTGTCATTTTATTTACACTAGATTCCTTTTCAGGGCTCGTCTAGGAGTTTTTAATGTTCTGAATGTTACAGAGAGCAGCCGTCATCGAGGTGGAGGACACGACTTCGACTTCCAGGACCGTCTTCAAGAGTGCGAGGATTCAACGCCCCGGCCAGCAAGCAAGTGTCATTTTATTTACACTAGATTCCTTTTCAGGGCTCGTCTAGGAGTTTTTAATGTTCTGAATGTTACAGAGAGCAGCCGTCATCGAGGTGGAGGACACGACTTCGACTTCCAGGACCGTCTTCAAGAGTGCGAGGATTCAACGCCCCGGCCAGCAAGCAAGTGTCATTTTATTTATACTAGATTCCTTTTCAGGGCTCGTCTAGGAGTTTTTAATGTTCTGAATGTTACAGAGAGCAGCCGTCATCGAGGTGGAGGACACGACTTCGACTTCCAGGACCGTCTTCAAGAGTGCGAGGATTCAACGCCCCGGCCAGCAAGCAAGTGTCATTTTATTTACACTAGATTCCTTTTCAGGGCTCGTCTAGGAGTTTTTAATGTTCTGAATGTTACAGAGAGCAGCCGTCATCGAGGTGGAGGACACGACTTCGACTTCCAGGACCGTCTTCAAGAGTGCGAGGATTCAACGCCCCGGCCAGCAAGCAAGTGTCATTTTATTTACACTAGATTCCTTTTCAGGGCTCGTCTAGGAGTTTTTAATGTTCTGAATGTTACAGAGAGCAGCCGTCATTGACGTGGAGGACAGGAGTTCGACTTCCAGGTGGACCTTCAGGATGCGACGACTCAACGCCCCGGCCAGCAAGCAAGCCCCTTTCATTACTACTTTCCTTTTCAGGGATCGTCTAGAAGTTTTTAATGTTCTGAGTGTTACAGATTGCAGCAGTCATCATCGGAGTGAAGGACATGATGTCAACTTCCAGAAGGACCTTCAGGATGCGAGGATTCAGCGCCCCGGCCAGCAAGCAAGTCTCATTTCATTTTACTACTTTTCTTTTTAGAGCTTGTTTAGAACTGAATTCTTGATTATTTTCACTAATTTCTGCTTCTTTCAGGTGTATTCCAGAGAAGAATTTTCTTCAGTGTTCCTTCTTCCTCATAATTAATGTCTTTTGTATGTCTTTATTTCAGAGCTCTCCTGTACCTAGTATAGTTAGTTAAGTTAGTTAAGTTAGCAATTAAGTAAGCAACTAAGTTTAGAAAGTAAGTTATAAAATAAGTTTTAGAATAAGTGCGCAATTAATAAATCGGAATATGAAAACAATTATTTGGTAACATTGGGGTTTTAACCATAACTAACTATTGGGAAACTAACATTTCGGAGTACTAATACGGGACTAACACCAATATGTAACTGTAATACGTTTCAGATTTTAGAATTCTGCAGGATATTCCAGTGCCCACAACGTCACAGTCCACTAGGTCGAGCTGTCAACGCTGAAGATGTCGACGACAGGTTTGAGTTTCTAACCGTTTCTCTTTCAGGTTTTGAAATGTTGAGTGCTAGCACTCAATGGGTTTGTTGATTTGTTTTGTGTTGTGTTGTTTTTGTTTCAGATAGCAGAGTTCTGCAGAGTTCCCTTGGTCACTTGTGGAGCGCTTGCGCCCACTACACCAGGGCCGGCCGGCCGGTGTCACCAAAAGAAGCTGTTTCCAGAGCTGAAACTGCAGGAGTCCAAGGATTTCTCAGGCGATTCCTGGATTCCGAGGTTCCCGGAGATGTTCCCACAAATAAAGCGATAAGTTTTTAATTATTTTCTCTTTCAGGTTTGGAAATGTTGAGTGCTAGCACCGGTTTGTATCTTTTTTAATTTTTGTTGTTTTGTTTTGTGTTGTGTTCTTTGTTTCAGATAGCAGAGTTCTGCAGAGTTCCCTTGGTCACTTGTGGAGCGCTTGCGCCCACTACACCAGGGTCGGCCGGCCTTCGGGCCGGCCGGTCTCACTAAAAGAAATTGTTTCCAGAGCAAAAACTGCAGGAGTCCGAGGATCTCTCAGGCGGTTCCTGGATTTGGAAGTTTCCGGAGATGTGCCTTCAAATAAAGCGATAAGTTTCTAACCGTTTCTCTTTTAGGTTTGAAAATGTTAACTGCTAGCACCCACTTGTATCCTTTTTTAATTTTTGTTGATTTGTTTTGTGTTGTGTTCTTTGTTTCAGATAGCAGAGTTCTGCAGGGTTCCCTTGGTCACTTGTGGAGCGCTTGCGCCCACTACACCAGGGTCGGCCGGCCTTCGGGCCGGCCGGTCTCACCAAAAGAAATTGTTTCCATAGCAGAAACTGCAGGAATCCGAGGATCTCTCAGGCGATTCCTGGATTTGGAAGTTCCTGGAGATGTTTCCACAAAAGTGATAAGTTTCTAACTCTTTTCTCTTTCAGGTTTGAAAATGTTGAGTGCTAGCATCCACTTGTATCCTTTTTTAATTTTTGTTGATTTGTTTTGTGTTGTGTTCTTTGTTTCAGATAGCAGAGTTCTGCAGAGTTCCCTTGGTCACTTGTGGAGCGCTTGCGCCCACTACACCAGGGCCGGCCGGCCGAAAGGCCGGCCGGTGTCACCAAAAGAAGCTGTTTCCAGAGCTGAAACTGCAGGAGTCCAAGGATTTCTCAGGCGATTCCTGGATTCCGAGGTTCCCGGAGATGTTCCCACAAATAAAGCGATAAGTTTTTAATTATTTTCTCTTTCAGGTTTGGAAATGTTGAGTGCTAGCACCGGTTTGTATCTTTTTTAATTTTTGTTGATTTGTTTTGTGTTGTGTTCTTTGTTTCAGATAGCAGAGTTCTGCAGAGTTCCCTTGGTCACTTGTGGAGCGCTTGCGCCCATTACACCAGGGCCGGCCGGTCTGACCAAAAGAAGCTGTTTCCAGAGCAGATACTCCAGGAGTCCAAGAATCTCTCAGGCGGTTTCTAGATTTAGAAGTTCCTGGAGATGTTTCTACAAAAGTGATAAGTTTCTAACTCTTTTCTCTTTCAGGTTTGAAAATGTTGAGTGCTAGCATCTACTGGGTAACTTTTGTTTATTTTGTTCTTTCGCATTTGCTTTTGTTCGTGTTTGTGTCTCATTTTCCAGATATCTAGGGTTCCCGTGGCTACTAGGCCAGGAGATGTGAATTGAAAGACATCTCCAAAAGGTTAACAGATGACAACAGTTCGAGCCCCTCATCGTCTACAGCTAGGGGGTGGAGACCCCTGGTGAGTGTACATTTGTTTCCATCACTATCAGATAAAACACGTGTTGCTCTCTTTTGTTTCGAGTCAATCATTGTGGATCCAATTCTGGAAGGCCCAGTCAGGCGGATTAGACTCTTGGATTCGAAATTTCGTTCAAGGGCGACAGTGTTTAACATTTAAACAGAAGATTGTAAAATGTATTAGGAGTATCTTAATTAAGTATTTTTTGAATTATACTATGAATGTATTCTGTTCGAGCTAATAAAATGTGAACACAAATTTACAAATTTTGATTTATTTCCCTTACGGTTTGGTACAGAACGATCATTTTAAAATCACGTAGAGTAGCAGGCCATGGGAGTATTTTGACAGTAAAACGTATGTCGTTTCTTGATTGCCATAGATTTGCTCTAAATTGAGTATTTTAATTAAAATCTCGTTGAAACAAAAAAGCGAAGTGTGTCATTGCGTAAAAACGTTAGAATTTGGTAAAAATACACAAATTTTGCTCTTTTATTGACAGAACTGACAGCTATTTGATGTTTGACACTTTTATCCCAGCGCATCCACCATTTTTAACTCGTCAACTTCACTTATTATTTATCTAGTCGCCTTGCAAACGTGTGTCTGAACTTGACTTTCAAACGTCAACAATTTTGTGTCAAAATGAAAACATTTGAAATTCCCTAAATACAGCAAAAAATGCGAGAATTCAAACGAAAATCAATGTAATAATTTAACATTCTACGTGCAAAATTTTTACAACAAATCATTTTACTCCAACCACGCCAACTTGGGCGTACTCGCGCGTTCTTCCTTTGTTTTCGGCGCCTCCCCCGACTTCTTCCTCACTTTCTTCAGAAACAGATTCCGCGCCACGTTGATCCCCAAGTTCCGATTCTTAGTAATATCCCTCAGGATCTTGGAGAACTTGTACCTCTTGCGCCTCGACAAGTTCTTCACCACGTTCAAGTTCTTCTCGTGCATGGGATTCATCCCCACGTTATCCAAATTCAGGACGTCATTGGAATCCAGGACCGGGCCCAGCGTGGACATGGCCCGGGACACACCGGCCTGGATCAAAATAATAAAATTTTATAAAACAGAAACTTTGATCTAGTGACCTTAATTAAGAAGTGAATACAGCGACATCTCATAGACAATCGAAGAACTCCTAACAGACGATTATAGAGTGCTTTACCTGCCACAATGAATGAAGAAACACTGAAGGGACGAAACAATTCACAAGTAGAAAATTATTTAAACTAATTAGTGGGTATTAGAACTCACCTTTAACTTTCTTTGATTTTCCACTTTCGTCTTTAAATTCCTCCTTGCCATATCTTTTTGATCAAAACTTCTTTTAAAGGACTGCGCACTTATGGTGGAGGCGCCGGGTTCACAGAAGTTTCCGGAAATTGTATTTTAAATCATTGAATATTTTTGTAATTTGAATTTTGTATTGCAAAGTCGTTTTTAGAAATCAGTAGGAGGTTATTATAAATTTTCTATTAATAATAAAGTTAAATAAGCGCGATAAAGACTCCATTGTTGAAAAATTCAATCATATTGGAATTCAATTCCTTTGCGCTTTTCTTAGAAGAGTTTTCCAGTTGTTAAATGAATAATGAAAGGCAGAATACATGTAACTATATATCATAATACATAAATAACAGTATTTTTTAGACGATTAACATGAATCTGATTTGTTGGTGAACATGATACATACAATATACTATGAGTACATACATATAATGTGTAGCACAAAATACACATCTTCAATATCATTATACGTATAATAATATACACAATTAATAACAATTTGTATCATCAGTTTATCATATAAAAACGTATTGTGTGTTTAGTACTAATATTGATATTTACAGTACGTAATAATAATAATCATAATGATGATTTTAAGGCTCTCCACACACGTTCATGACATTTTAACAAACTAAAAAATTGGTACTTGTCTCTTAAACAATTGACTTTCAATTGACCTATTTGAGGAATAAAAAAAAACAAAGTTATGCAACTGGTGATTGTCTCCGCCCCCTTAAACATTGCATAACTTTGTTTAAACGAAATAAAATTCTGCCCACACTATCAACTAAAACCCTAATTTCACCGAATGGAAGGCATAAGCACATAAGCATATAACATATCTAAGACACTATAAGTCTCTAAACCCACCCACACGTCGGTTCACCATAATTAACTCGGTTTTTTATGTTTATAAACAGGTGTGCACAGCAGTGATGTTTTCTTCTTCAGTCTGGTGTTTTTCACGTTGTCGCATTGGCATTGTCGTATCCTTTTATCAACGTTTCGATGATGAACTTTATCGTGATTTTGTAGATGTTCTCCACATTTTCGGTGTAACGGTCTCCAAGGGTCGTTTCGACGGCAGTCAAGAAAGGTTTTTCTATTTTCTACAAACAGAAATGGGGGATTTACAATGAAAAATGGTGTTGGGAAAATTCGATGGAAACTCACCCAAAAATACTCCACTTTAAAACCAGGTATCCGTCGGTGCGAAGCGCCGACTTGGTGCAAATATTCAAAGAAAGCGTCCAGGTTATCCAGTCCTTTAATACCTTCGTCGAGAGTATTCATGACAGTGCTTGCATGTTCCGCTAATTCCAGACTATTGGCTTGGTCTTCTTTGGTTTTCAGTTCTTTGAACTTTTCGAATAAATTTAACAGCTCGCCGTGCTCTTCGAACAACCTGGAAAGAGGAACGATTATTATTAACTGCACGAAATAACAATTAGAAGGTGAAGATTACACTAGGAAAGTACTCCGATTTGCTCCATCAGGGCAGGACTCGGAGATATTTGTAAAATAATTTGTTGTGGTAAACCGCGTGCATTTTTGTTCAAAAATCGTAATTTGCTCTAAAATAAAAATTCTAATTTTGGCCTCGTTTGTTCTATAATTTTGTAATTTGGCACTTTCAATAAACAAGTCAAAACTAGTCATCTCTGAAAATTTCGTTGCTACACGATAAAAATTACAAGCAATTTCTATTTTAACAAATAAATGGAGACATTTTTGGTTCGCTTTAAAAAGAAAATTCTAATTTTTGTTTTGTTTGCTCTACAATGTTGTAATTTGGGACTCTTAATAAACAGGTTAAAACTAGGAATTTCTCCAAATTTCGTTGTTCTACGGTTAAAATTACCAAAATTACAGATTTTATCAAGAAAAAATAAGAAATTTAAATTTGCTCTAAAATGAAAATTCGAATTTTTGTTTGGTTTGTCCAATAATTTTGTAATTAGGCACTTTTAATATACATTTGCTGCTCTACGGTTAAAATTACCAAAATTACAGATTTTTACAAAAAATTTGAAAATTTTTTGTTTCGCTCTAAAATCAAAAATTCTAATTTTTGTCTCGTTTGTTGTATAATTTTGTAATTTGTCGTACTTAATTAGCAAGTCAAAAATTGTAACCTGTTCAAATTCGTTGCTCTACGGTTAAAATTACCAGATTTACAATTTTTTAACAAAAAAATTAAGATATTTTTGGTTTGCTCTAAAACGAAAAATTTCTATTTTGGTTTGGTTTGTTAAATAAGTTTGTAATTTAGGACTCTTAATAAACAAGTCAAAACTAGTAATTTCCTTAAATTTCGTTGCTCTACGGTTAAAATTACTAGAATTACACATTTTAACAAAAAAAATGGAGACATTTTTGGTTCGCTTTAAAATAAAAAATTCTAATTTTGGCCTCGTTTGTTCTATAATTTTGTTATTTGGCACTCTCAATAAACAAGTCAAAACTAGTCATCTCTGAAAATTTCGTTGCTACACGATAAAAATTACAAGCAATTTCTATTTTAACAAATAAATGGAGACATTTTTGGTTCGCTCTTAAATCGAAAAATTCTAATTTTGGTTTCGTTTGTCCTATAATTTTGCAATTTGGCACTCTTAATAAACAAGCAAAACTAGTAATTTCCCTAAATTTCGTTGCTCTACGGTTAAAATTACCAAAATTACAAATTTTAACAAAAAATTGAAGAAATTTTTGGTTCGCCCTTGAATAAAAAAAATTCTAATTTTTGTCTCATTTGTCCTATAATTTTGTAATTTGGCACTCTTAATTAGCAAGTCACAAATTGTTACCTCTCCAAATTTCGTTGCTCCACGATTAAAATTACCAGAATTACACATTTTAACAAAAAAATGGAGACATTTTTGGTTCGCTTTAAAAAGAAAATTCTAATTTTTGTTTTGTTTGCTCTACAATGTTGTAATTTGGGACTCTTAATAAACAGGTTAAAACTAGGAATTTCCCCAAATTTCGTTGCTCTACGGTTAAAATTACCAAAATTACAGATTTTATCAAGAAAAAATAAGAAATTTAAATTTGCTCTAAAATAAAAATTCGAATTTTTGTTTGGTTTGTCCAATAATTTTGTAATTTGGCACTTTTAATAAACATTTGCTGCTCTACGGATAAAATTACCAAAATTACAGATTTTTACAAAAAATTTGAAAATTTTTTGTTTCGCTCTAAAATCAAAAATTCTAATTTTTGTCTCGTTTGTCGTATAATTTTGTAATTTGTCGTACTTAATTAGCAAGTCAAAAATTGTAACCTCTCCAAATTTCGTTGCTCTACGGTTAAAATTACCAGATTTACAATTTTTTAACAAAAAAATTAAGATATTTTTGGTTTGCTCTAAAACGAAAAATTTCTATTTTGGTTTGGTTTGTTAAATAAGTTTGTAATTTAGGACTCTTAATAAACAAGTCAAAACTAGTAATTTCCCTAAATTTCGTTGCTCTACAAATTACTAGAATTACACATTTTAACAAAAAAATGGAGATATTTTTGGTTCGCTTTAAAATGAAAAATTCTAATTTTGGTCTTGTTTGTTCTATAATTGTGTAATTTGGCGCTCTCAATAAACAAGTCAAAACTTGTAATCTCTCCAAATTTCGTTGCTCTACGATTAAAATTACTAGAACTACAGATTTTAACAAAAAATTGAGAAATTTTTGGGTCGCTCTAAAATGAAAATTTGCTATTTTGGTCTCGTTTGGTCTCCAATTTTATAATGTAATACTCTTAATAAACAAGTCAACAAAACTAGTAATTTCCAAAAATTTCGTTGCTCTAGGGTTAAAATTACTAAAATTACAGATAAAAAAAGTAAACAAAATCAGATTTTCAAAGATTGGATTTTGTTCAGTGCCTGCATTTCCTCATATTTTCCTCCGATTCTCTAATTTTCTCACCTCCCCTATTTCACGCAAAATCGAAAGAAAATTCTGAAAGTGTTGGCTTTAGAAAAAAAAATATCGGAACTAAAACCATCGCAATTTCCACGTATGAAAAGTAAATATTTGTAAGATTCGACAGTTTTCGAGCAAAAAAATCTGCATGCAAAATGAATCACACAAGAGACTCCGTTTTAATTCCATTTTTTCGATCAGCTAAAAAAGTCACCTTAATTGCCTATTCACTTTTAAATTCGTAACATGATTTCTTTACTCTTCCGTTCGCTCATTTCCATCATTAGTATTCATCGAACATTTTCCTACAAGAAAACTTTTAATTTTCCTAACTGATAAACTTCCAGAGTCGGACGGAAAAATCATCGTAAATTAAAAGTAGCAATGTTTAATCACATTAGAACTCAAACACGCCATTTCCTTTAATTGTGGAAATATTAAAAACATTATTTCGTTCGCAGGCTTTCAGCGATAATTAAAGATATGATCAATTAATTCCGATTAGAAATGCTGTTACGAAATTAAAGTTTTATTTATATTACGCTTCTTTAATGTCCATCGTCTAATCTTAAATTTATCGATTTTAAAGACTTTTAGTCTCTAGCCTCCTTTCCATTTTCCCTCGCAAATTTCTAATTGGCCACGAGCTATTATTTATACAGTGCCCAATCAATTTGACGGTTTACTTACGCAGTTAACGCCGCAAACGTTCGCAAAATCAATCACCCGAAAAGCTAATAAATTCCATCTAACGATTATGATGTAAACTCACTGGCCGCGAAATCAATCAAGTTGCCTCTGCTGAATGCACGTGAATTGGAATTTACCTCAAATGAATCGAATCTACTACACACTTAATTTCTTCGGTTCAAATTCTTCTGACCTTGCTAAGTTCAACTTTGCTCCGAAGCGCGTATATGGAAATACTTCTATCCGACGGTTCACTCCCGGAGAATTTTATTGCTTCCCGTTTTATAGGAGATAATGTCGTTAGAAACTTTTTTAATGTAAAAACTCGCAGAGAGGAATTTTACTCACGAACCATAAATGTGCACAATCAAATAATTAGAGGAGTCAACAATTTTGGGGGCAATTTCGACGGGAGATGTGGAAAGTGGTTTTGTTCCAGCAGGTCCGGATTCAGGGCTATTCTTGAAAATTAATTCTTTACGGTTGATTGGATGTTAACAATTAATAAAAAAATCGAAGAATCTAACGAAAACCCGAAAAATCTTTTCCGGTGATCGTTTGTTTCTGGGTTCTACTAATGCATGATTTTTCGGCTAAAATCATGCATTAAATGGGCTATTAATGAATGATTTTATTATAGGCCATGCTCGTGTAATTAAAATGCCTCGATCTTTAATCGCTATCATTAGCAACTTGGTGGTTAACTAACTATTATCCAAAAAGCACTAATAAAGTAGCAATTTATTCACTCATTTTAGACAAATAAAATACTCTTTTACTCTCTCAGCACTTTAAAGAAAATTATGCCATATTTCCATGACAACAATGCAAGCATGGCTTTCTAAACGCTAAAATTCGTCACTTCTGTCAACTCTTTTAATGCCTTAATAGCAACCAACAGAGGCTTTGAATAAAATCTAGTATTATATTCAAGTGTAAGGTCAAATGAAATCAAAATCGTCTTTAATTTTAAAGATGAAATTTTAAAAATTTGCATGCTCTAGAAGCTGAGGCAAAAGTTTGTTATTTTGTCACGGTTCGTTTGGCGTCGCGACGTTTAAGAAGTATAATTTTTAACAATTTTTGAGCTTTCGTCGAAATACTGGCGAATTCAATTTTTTTTCAACATAACTGTGATACAAATATTTGAATTTTTATTTTAAATCTAATGCAAACTGTGTTTAAAATTTGCGAAAAAAATGCTGTTTTATCAAGTCAGTTTTCAAAATTATGACGGCGCATTGACTACGTTTACACCAAATTTTAGAAGTCTTAAAAACCTAAAGAAGCTAAAAATAATTTAGAGAAAATCTAGAAAAAATAGAGAGAATTGAAACCAAAAAAAACTTGTATTTGAACGTATGTCGGCTTCTTCGTCGAAACCCGTCAAATCCCCCAAACATTCACATTTCATTGGTCAAAACTGCGCCGACGGTGTTACTTACGACAAATCTCCCCTGCGACTGCAAACTTAAAATTTCACGCGATTTGATCCGATTATCGCGCAATTTGATGCAATATTAAAAAGTCCCGTGTCCGCACTTCCAGGTTAGGTGAGGAAGCTGATCAGTAGACATTTGCCAGATGGTTGCCGTGGCAACCCTGTCGTGTATATACTTACTCACTAGGTCACAAATCGATTTGGAAGCAACCATTTAAAAAGAAAAGAAAAACCTCGACAAGTTAGTTATGTGTAATTGAACTACAACAGAAACCTTCTTTAATGTTTTTTTTTTCTGGAATAACTTTATTTTACTACTTTTAACGTGCACTTTTCGCCTCTTTTGAAAGACTGCATAAGTGGCTTACACCATTACTGAAATATGTTTATTTCGCGCGGAAGAACCAGCATTCAATTTCAGTTCAGCATCAGAAGGCTTAAGCTTTCTCGAAAACAGAAAGAAAAAACGAGTTCTCTTTATGGTAGAGTTGTGTTTATTAATAAACGGCAAAGATCAGTTTGGCGGCATACAACTTATAATTTGAGGTTTTTTAGAGGGTACATGTCTGCTGATAAGGAAATCCGTGCACGCAGAGTTATCGACCATTCTAAAAATAACGATATTTGCTAAAAATAGTGTGAAGTTGACATTTTTAAGTGTATAAAGGGGTGTTCGTCTATTCGTTTTGTCATAGAGAACGTGACAAGTTGACAGATCGGTGATACGTTCGCTCCGCTTGCTCAACGCTGTCGTAAATTTGTGATTTCTGTTAAACAATTGAATTCGACCAATTGTGTTTATTTTCACGAAAATATGGAGAATAAAAAAAATAAAAAATTAAAATAATAAAATGGTGGAGGAGCCATATTACAATAGTCAATAAATTGTAGGCGAAATTTTTATTGGGGTAGCAAAAAGTCGTTTCTAAAGTAAAATTGTCTTCTGATTCTGAATCTAAAGTCCGTTTTGTTCCATCAGGTCAGGACTCGGTGATATTTGTAAAATAGATTTTTTAAAGTACACCGCGATGAGCTTTGTTTTTTTCTCAGATTTTTTTAAGGGTAATAATTTTTCGTAAAATTTCACAGAGGTTCCAAATCCGGGCTCCTCAAAATCAACGTACGACAACAAATAACTGAGTCATGGACGATTAAAGTTTCGGATAATAAATTTTCAATTACAAAATTTTTAATGCTCAATATCTTTGAAACTATGACTGATAAAAAAACAGTCTGTGCCATCGTTTTTCTCGCGCTCTGTCCTTTTACAATTCGCTCTTAAATATGCAAAATTCGCTAGTCAATTTTTTTCGGAAAAAAAATCCGATTCAAGCGATGAAAATTTTCTTATTTTTTGTTTTTTGACTGCCACTCATAAACTAATTGACTTATCAATTTGAAATTAGACCAATTAATAGATCACAAGCCGCTCTTTCGATTGATATAAAAGTCAAAAAGATTAAACGCTGCTTTTGCCCAGAAAAAGTTGCTTAAAAATCACCCTAAAAAGACCAAAAAACCTAATTTAGTCAATATATTGTTAGTTTGTGAATAACTACTTTATTGTGGCTCATTTAACGCAAAATTTCACGCAGATTCTAAAACTGTTGTAATGGTTTTTGTACGTCAACAAATAACCGAGTTATGGCCGATTGAAATGCCGGCTTGTAGCCAAAATGTAAAAATTTTGTTGAATTCGAAAATTATTATTTTTTATGACTAAAACTATGCAACTCTACTTCAGTCAATATCTCACCTCAAGCTACAGGATACTTTTTTAAAATATAAATTAAAACATAAAAAAATCTATAATTTAGAGGAAACCTATAAAATCTAAAAATTTAAACAGCTTCTAATTGTCTAAAAAATGTAAAAAATACATTAAAAAAAAGCTCAGATTTTAATAAGAATAGTGTCCAGGGAGATCATAAAAACATACAATTTAAAGAATGAGAAAAATTCTCAGAAACCAAAAAGTACAGAATGTCTAAAATGGACAAAATCTTAGGTTCAAATATATTTCAAACAATTTAAATAATCCAAAATCAAAAAAAAATGGTATTCAATGTATTTCTTGTTTGTTTTGAAAAAATGTTTAAAAAATTGAAAACTTTAAAAAGACTAACACGTTAATTGGGAACAATAAATAAATAAATCTAAGAAAGAACCTAAAGAGAATAAAAATGACGTTCGAAAAATCTAAGAACCCTAAATAAAATTTAACCCAAAATTGAAACCTTTCGTCTTTCCATTTTGGGTCAGAAATTACTCAAAAGTGTCGTGTGATCCATGAAATTTCTATTCTAAGTCGGCCCTGCATTTTAAACACATGTCGGTTTTTTGCTCGAAAACTGTAAAATCTTTCAAATATTTAGCTTTCATACGACCAAAATGTTGCAATGGTATTAGTTACGACATGCAATTTGAACTCAAAGCTAAATGCGAATAAAAATTTAGTCGACTTGCCAACATTTTATTATTTTCATTTCGATTTTTAGACTTTTCATAAATTCTTTTTAGCTTCTGTCAGAACTCCCTCTAAATTCTCTAGATCTATAAATGTAAACACAACCAAAAAGAAATCTAAATTAAATTAATTAAAGAAAATCTAAGAATAATCAGACGAGAAAAAAAGCGATATTTTAATGGCGGCAATGGTGGAGGAGCAAAAATTATTTTTCGTTATATTTGTTTATAAAAATGTCCATCATTTATTAATATTATATCTACTTTAGAATTTATAGATTCCCAAACAAAAATAAAAATTATGGAGATTTCCCAAGAATAACTTCAAATAATAATTTGTTTTTTTGCCACCAAATATATTATTGCTTTAATTATTCGAAAGACGTATGCATCTAGCATATTTAATTTAGAAATTGAATAATAATTATTATTGATATAACTTTTCCAATTAAAATTTTAAAACTAACTAAATCCGGACTAATATCAACAAAATTAAAATATTATGAATAAATTCCGTTGGCTTATGCAACTCTAGTAACATGAATAACACCGTAAATATGAATGCAATCTTAAAAAAATGCACATATTTTACATATTCATAATTTAACGTTTATAAAAGTTCCATTATATCAATTGTTCGATACGCTATTTATTGCGTTGTTTAAACAATTTGGCTTGCAAAGTATGTAAAGTAGTGGGAGAACTGATATAAATAGTTGTAAAAGTTTTACACATTTAAACTGTTTTTTAAACGTTTTGTAAGTATCAACATCTATTTGTTTATGTTTCGTATCAGCTAATTCGTGACATAACGTCCTCAAGAAAATTAGTTTTTTTCATCAGACAAAGTGCACCCTACAATCTCAAGAAAAGCTCGCTTTTCTAATTTACCTTAAAATCAATGTCGTTTTCCACGCAGTTGCCTCATCTATTGAAAAACCCCAGTGTCTGATTAAGGTTTTTTTTTAATTATTACCTCCAAACTTTATTAATTTACGTAGGCTTTACCAAGCCATAGAATCAAAGCTTCCCACTCATAAAAAGCCACAATTTTTTAAATCCTGTCTTTATAAAAGGAAGCGCTCGCATCCTTTTCATCCGAGGCGGTTTTACAGACCGAGAAAATAAAGGGAGCTTTTTTGGAAGTTTCCAGCGGAACTGTGTGTAAAGAAACTAACCGAGAATATCGCGGAAAACGGGAGAGAGGTTTGTTTTCGAGTTTCAATGGGATACGCTAGAATTGTTTCGATATCTAATTAGGGGTAATGCATCTCTGATTTTTCCACGTTTCCGTTAACAGCCGTTTTATGTAAAACTGTACGTATGGATATTTTATCAGAGGGTAAATCTCGGCGTGATATGTGGTAATATAATCCGAGGGTTGTTTTACCCCGTGAAGGAGGGATAAGCTAAGTCGTTTACGTTTCCTTTCGTGCTCGCTTAAGCTATTAGTGAGGGACATTATCGTTGTTTCTAACTTAATTCGCATCTTATCGATGCCAATTACATTTCGTTTATTAACAGATTTTGGGGGAAGAGATGGCCAGGTACCAACTTATCGCGTTTGCAGGACTTTTAATCCTTGGTTCAACCTCCGCAGGTAAAAATTCTTTTGTTAATACAAAAATTAATAGTTTTTTTAAGCCAATTCGACGTCTTGCCCGGAGAACGAGGAATTCAAACAGTGCGACACAGCCTGTCCCCGGACTTGCCAAGACAAAAACCCCGGAATTTGCACCGAGCAATGCATCTCCAGATGTGCTTGTATTGATGGGTATATAAGAGAAGGTCCCGGTGGTGTCTGCGTGCCGGAATCTTGCGAAGGTACCATCCACCTCCCCCTAAATAATTAATTAATTGTGTTACTTTAGGGGTGCAAATCTGTTCGAAAAACGAACAGTTTACAACGTGTGGTACTGCATGTCCTCCAGTCTGCAACGAACGCTACCCAGAAATCTGTACAATGCAGTGTGTTAAAGGATGTTTCTGCAAAGGCGGTTATATCCGCGAGAGTGAATGTGGAGGCTGCGTTCCTGAAGATACATGTCAACCTACATGTGGAGAAAACCAAAAATATAGCACGTGTGGTTCTAGGTGTCCTGGAACTTGCTCAGAGCCGTCGAAACCGTGTGCCAAAATTTGTGCCAGAGGTTGTTTCTGTAGGGAAGGTTACCTTCTGGATGATAACACTGGGAAGTGTATTCGAAGAGAAGAATGTCCCAAGATGACCGCACAGACTGCACAGGGTGGATCGGAGAATGCCAGAGCTGCTGAATGATTCTAGCGACGTGGAGTTAATAAAGGCGTTGAATAACACGTGTAGTTTTATTTATTAGCACTTAACCGCTAGGTGAGAAAGTTTTGCTGACTAATACAATTTACTTTACTACGAAATGAGAGGCAATCTCTGTGTTACATTAGCAGGAAAGTAAGTTATAATGCGGTTATGATTGGCAGTATTATGTGCTTATTGATTTCAATTATTCGTATTATTCCGGAAGTGGAGCACCTATTAGCACGGCGATGAGAGATTCTAGATGCTTACTATCTGACAATATATTATCTCTGATTCAATATTGACCGAAAAATTTTGCGTTACTGGGGTCTCTCGATTCTTTACGTTTTCTAGTTTCTTTATAATTCCTCTCAACTCTGAAAATCCTCTAAAATTGCCTTTCTGGAGTTTTGTAGATTTTTTTTAGACATTTGAGATTATGTGGATTCTCCAGATTTTACAGATTTTTATACATAATTTAGACGCTTCGATGCTTGGTTAGATTTTCACATGTTTGCATATTTTGATTGCGTTTTCCATTTTCTTCAGATATAATCGTTTCATCAAATTATCCAGATTTCCGTCCAAACTTTCCAGATTCTCCTGAGTTAAGTCCTTCAAACTCTACTTTGCTAGAATTCTTAGGTTTTCTAGACGTTTAAGATCCTTTGAATTATTCAAATTCTCTAATATTTTGAAGGTCTTTTAAAGAGTATTCTTTAGATTTTGTATCTCATAAAGCGGTAAATGTATTAAGATTTAGATTCTTTACACAAAATCATAAACTCCAAATTTTTAATAGATTTTTAAATATTTAAAAAAAAATAATTCTAAAAATTCCGACGTTTAAAAAAAACATTTCTACATAAAAAAATTACAAAAAAAATCGGAAAATCGTTAAAAAGTGTCAAAGTCGCAATTTTTTTTTTAATCTTGTTTTTTAAGTGTACGAAATTACAGAATTCTAGAACAAAAAGTACAAATTTTGTTTTTTCTTTCATGACAAACAACAAATTCCAAACAAAAAAATTGCAAGTCCTACAGTTTTATTGTAAAAGCTCCAAAATTTGAGGATTTTATTTTTTTAAAGGCGTTTTTTAAGTATAAAAAATTACAAAATTCTAGAACCATAAGTAATATTTTTTAGAATTTTTTCCTTTTTAGAACCAACTGAAAAACACGGTTTTCTAAAAAAGTCCGTTTATCCTACAGTATTAACGTTAACAACATGAAATTTGGTAGATTGGTTACTTTAGACATGTTTTCTGATTGTTTTAATGCACAGGATTCTACAACAAAAAATACGAACATTATAACTTTTTTTCCATGACAACCAACAAAATTTTCGAAAAAAACTCTTATTTTGACAGTTTTAAGATTAAAACTACAAAATTTTAGGGACTTATTACTTTAGAGACGATTTTTAAGTGTACACAATTACAGAATTCTAGAATAAGAATTTTTCAGGACCAACTTTTCTAAAAAGTTCCCCAAATTTTACAGAATTGATTCTAAACAAGTGAAATTTAGTAGAGTGGTTAGTTCAGATGTGTTTTCTGATTGTACTAAATTACAGGATTCTAGAACAAAAAATAAGAACTCTAGATTTTTTTGACAAGACACAAAATTCAAATTTGTTATTTTAGTGTCCCCCAAACCCATTTTTCTTGAGATTCGTTTTCCAGTTTTAAACTGTCTCTAAGGATGTGTTCAGTACATTTTTTCTGTGTCCTTTCAGGTCATTTAAAAGACACTTTCTAGCCTTCTAAATTTTCCCTTGTTATCAAGACAATAAACCGTCCAACAACAATATTTTGCTAGACTATTGATAAAATGAATAAACAAATATCTATATGGATATTTATGTACTTACTTAGTCAACTTTCTGTGGAGTTAAGCTTTGCGTACTCAAAAGATACACTTTGGGTATTTTCCGTAAAAATATTTATGCGTGGAAATTGCTTCTAACTATCTCTAGAATTTAGGACAAAAACTCTAGTTTTTTCCTTTTAAACCGTCAAGTTACAATGTTGGAACAGAAATTCTTTCAGTGCGCGTAACTAAATTATTGCATAAATATTTCCCTGCATTCTGGTATTTGAAAAAAAAGTAATATAAAAGTTTCAACATACCGACTTTACAAAAAATAGAACAATAAACGCTTGTTGATAAGATGTCAACTTTTAACTTTGCGACGACATCCAACAATAACAAAGATCTTAAAAGTTAATCCTTTTAGCGTGTTTGCAGATTTGGTACGCCACATATTTACCAAAAGAACGTATAAATAGAACATTTTCTGACATTTCAAACCATTGAGTACCCGTTGCTCTCAAAATGTATTCTCTTGTGGTTTTTGCCCTAGTGAACTCTTTAGTGGCGTATCATGTCACTGCTTCAGGTAAATTAACACCATTCGGAAATCGTCACTTCTATTACCATTTTTTTAAGAAAATTTGTGTCCTTTGAATGAAGAGTGGAACGAATGCGACACTGCTTGTCCTCCAAGTTGCGAAAATCGAACACCTCTGATTTGTACCGAGCAATGCATCAAACGCTGCTCTTGTATTAAAGGGTTTGTTAGAGAGCGACCAGGAGGTCGTTGTGTTCCTTTAAAATCTTGTAACAAACGTGTGTATTCAAATTATCTCTAAACTCTTCGTAATTCAAACCTAATTTTCCAGTTATTTGTGACAAACCAAACGAAGAATTGTCTTCCTGCGCCACGCAATGCCCAGAAATTTGCAACCAAAGAGAGCCTCGTATCTGCCCAGCCGTTTGCACCACCGGCTGCGTTTGCAAGAGTGGCTACATAAGATCAGAACTCGATGGAACTTGCATACCAAGAGACCAATGCAAGCCCAGATGTGGTCTCAACGAACGATTTACTTCCTGCGGGACAGCCTGCCCTTCGATTTGTAATCAAACCCTACCGAAACTCTGCACATTACAGTGTATCCAAGGCTGTGTTTGTAACGAGGGTTTTATCAGAGAAACGAAAGGGGGGCGATGTGTTCCTGAAGTGGGTTGCGAGCCAAAATGTGAAGAAAATGAAGAGTACAGCAGATGTGGCAGCGCTTGTGCGGCTACGTGCTCAGAACCGGTCAAGAGGTGCAACAGAATTTGTGTTAAAGGGTGCTTCTGTAAGAAAGGGCACGTGCGGAATGGAGACGGGAAGTGTATCAAGACTGAGGAATGTCCTAGATAAAGCGAATTTTGTTAACACTTATTTTGAATTTTACCGAAAATAAATTACAGTAGCGAGCATAATTTTTATTTTAATGTCACCACAACAGACTGAAATGAACCGTCTTTTCTTTAGTATAAGTTTGTTTCTGGTTTCTCATTAAAACTTCCAGAGCCTTTTAATTGTGTAAATATGAGTTTTACGCTTGAAAGGAAAAGCTTCATTTTGAGCAAACTGTCATCATCATCATATCATAAGCTCTCAGACGTGACTTCACCCAAAATCTCGTAGCCTACTAGACGTACAAATTAAATTGAACACAATGTAAGTTAGGATTTATAAATTCTAACAGATTCACCTTAAATAGTAAAAATAACGTTATTTTGACGTCAAGTGAGCAAGGCGTAATATCGTCGTTTTAGTAGATTACAGTAGTAAAAAACATCCATTTCACTGACGCTTTAGTGTGCTGATATCAGTTTAGTTATTCGAAACGACTTAAACAGCACATTATGCTTGACGTTGGTAATACATAATTTGTTTGGTTTTGATAAAATATTTTAAGACTTCCGTTGTTATGGTAGGTTATATTATGTACATAAATAATATGAGAATATTATATGTTGCAAAAGTGATAAATAATGTTCAAAACAAAATCTCGAATATGCACTAAAAAGGTGCAATTTCATTTTATGCGACTGTTTTTATGGATTTCATCTCTGCAAACACTAAAGGAATTAGTTTTGAAAATATCCAGCAAATTAAGGAAAATACGGGTTTTTAAGTTTACTGCAGAAATGGTGGAATCCCCCAATTATCTTTATAAAGCTTTTATTTCTAAAAAAGTGTCCACGTGCGCCCCAATTTCTTACTTTTAAACACTGAAAAGACGAATTTTCAAACATGCACAGAACTAATTAAAATACAAAAATGGTGGAGGGCCGGTTTTTTATTTTTAAATTATTTTTTATTCTGTTTCATAATAAAATACAATTTTTATGAAATGTGACTATTTTATTGAAGATTTTGTATGGATCAATACAAAAATTAACAACTTTCTAAATATCTACAAAATTACAAAAAGTAATAATATTAAAATATTCTGCAAAATAGGAACTTTGTGTCTAATGTGTCCAATTTGCACTAAAATACTTTAATTTTATCAAATGCGTCGATTTCCTTGTGAATTTCTTTCCTTTAAAAACCGAAAAAACGATTTTTCTAAATATCTACGCTGAAATTCATAATTCCAATTTTATTTTATTTCATTATGAAGAATGAATATCAAGAAATCATTTTTGTGAAGTTTTCGGTTATCTACAGTATGTCCCCGGATTGAGTTCACAAGAGGAAAAAAAAGTTTATTTTCTATTTTACAAAAAAATGACAAAGGAATAACATTTTTTGCTTATTTCAAAAGAGATAAATCTGTAATTAAAATTTCAAAATTATTAGTTTGTACTTTTAAAATTAATTTTTTCATTATTTTTGTTTATTAAATTTTGTAATCGTATTTAAATAATAGCGGGCTGTGGATTTACAATATCAAATAGTGCGTAAAGATTAAAGAAAAATTTACCCAAAAATGTGTAAGTATTAAAAAATTGGAAAAGAAATGCAATTGCATCCTTAACAATAATTAAGAAAATTCGAAACAATCTTAAAGAATTACTAGTTAGAGTTGAATTATGGGCTAAAACAGGTAATGGGTCAACCAAATAGTGGAAATTGGTTTGAGTTAAGAAACAAATTTCATTCCTTTGACATTTTTTGCAAAATTAAAAATAAAAAAGTTCTTCGTTATTTTTTGTTTTTTTCGATTTTAAGAACAGCTTGATAATATTAAAGTTTTAATTAAAGATTTATTTATTTTAAATTAAGCAAAAAATATTATTCCTTTGTCATTTTTCTGTAAAATGAAAAATAACGTTTTTTTCCCCTTGTGAACTCAATCCGGGGACATACTGTAAATGCAGATACAAGAACAGTTCCAAATATCCACAGAATTAAGAAAACTAAGATTTTTTAATTCTGCAAAATCTCTTTTTCCTAAATTCTAAACAAAGATCCAATTTTATTAAATGAGCTCACTTTTTCGTGTATTCCTTCTCTCCAAACACTGAAATGACAGTTTATTAACGAATTCACAGAACTAAGAAAAATACGATTTTTGAAATTTGGTGGAGGCGCCCACACTGTTATTTAAAAATTATATTTATATGCCTTTACTTTTTACTTATTATAATACTTCAAGTTGATAAAATGTGTGGTCATTTCCTTTTGAGTAAGAAAAAAATCAGAATTTTTCAAGTATCTACAGAATTAAAAAACTCCGGTCAAAATAGTAAAGATCTTGACATTTAAATAAAATGTCTAATGGGCGTCAAAAACATCAACGTTATTATATGCAATCATTTTCTAGCAGATTTCTAGTCTCCACGAACCGAAATATATTTTTTTAAATGTATATCGACAGAATTAAGAAAAATACGGATTTATAAAAGTGCTGCAAAAATGTTGGAAGCTCCCAAATTTTTATTTCCAAATTATTTTTCTACTTCTCTATCAAGCTCAAATTTTGGGAGATGCGCATTTTCTTGTGGATTTCGTCTGTTTAAGCTTAGCTACAAAAAATTTCCCAAATATTCACAGAATTACGAATTCCAAGATTTTTTTAAATACTTATGGCAGAAAGGGGGCAGTTTGTCAACTTTCGAACAAAATGTCTCATTGTGCATTAAAACGCTTCAATTTCGTTAAATACTATTTTCTTGTGTTTTTCTTCTCTTTAAACACCAACAATACGATTTTTCAAAATATCCACGAAATTAAACAAAATACAGATTTTTAATTTTGCTGCGAAAATAGCGGAGTTTCTCAAATTGTAAGTTCCAAATTATTTTCATTTTACTTTATAAAACAATTTCTTGAAAATTCTGCCTGTCTAAATGTAAAAACAAAGAATTTTCCACAAATATTCACAGAATATTGTTATTTCAAATTTACTTTACAAATTATGCGGTCATTGCCTGTGGATTTAGAAAAAAACTGAAAATTTTCAAACATCCACGGAACTAAGAAAACTGAGAATATTATAAATTCCTCCAAAATATTGATTAAGTATGTCTTATGGGGCGCTAAACACTTCAGTCTTACATGCAATCGTTGCTTGTGGATTTCTATTTCTTCTCTCCAAGAACAGAAATCACAAATTTCCAATTTATATAAACAGAATGAAAGAAAAAACGGATTTTCAGAAATGGTGGAGTCTCATATTGTTAATTCTAAACAATTATTTTACAAAGCACGAATTTTGCCCATTTTCTTGTAGATTTTGTCTGCCTAAACGCAGAAACAAAGAATTTTCCAAATATCTACAAAATTACAAAAAAAACTAATTTGTTTCTACGATAACGAAGAATGTGTTCTAAATAGGTGTTTAGTGTGCGCTAAAACCCTTCATTTCTATTAGAAACAGCCATTTTTGGGTATTTATCCTCTCAAAACATCAAAAATGATAAATAATAACAAAGAAAGTGAAAAAATATGAACTTGAATGTTAAATTTTATATGAATGAACAAAAATTTGTAATTTTCATACAAATTCTAAGGTTACGCGTTCCACATTGTTATTGTCAAGTAAGTATTGACTTTCAGGTATTAAAAAAAAATAATTTAAGTTATGACCAACACCTAAAAAAAATGAAAAATTCTACACTATTCGAATAAAGCGACAAAAGTCTTTTTTCTTCCAGGCACACTGGTTGGTATTTTTTTATAGAAATCCAGTATTTACTTTACAGTAAAAAGTGCATTTTAAAACACGACGAAAAAACGAATAAAATTTTTATTTTTTATTGCGGCTACATGTTTTCAAAATAAACATATTTACAGTTTAGAGATAAAAGTTCAGTGAATTTAACGGAAATTTCATTGCGAAATAGTTTAATGGAAGTAAGTAATTAGTATGTTTGTATGTATGTTAAGCAAATATTTAATATTTAAGAACAGAATAAAAATTTATGTAAGTACATCATTTTAACCCCGAAAGAACATAAAAATGCTAATTAGGCAGAAATATCTGTCTTAGCTTAAATTTCAGATGTACTGTTATTATCAAATTAAATTATAAAAGCCCCAATTCGAAAATCTCTTTGTTCAGTGCTTCTATTGAGGTGAACGTTTGATGTGTTTGCTTAATAAATCTTTTAACTTTTATTTACTTTCTTAAGACAATTTACAGAGTGACAAAGGCTTTAATGCGAAAATTAATCTTTTTATAACACTAAAAAATGTATAAAAGCATTATAAAGCATTATTCTCCGTGCCTCCAGAAGTATTAACTGCTAATTTAAAAGTTAATATTAAAAATGTATATTCAAGTGACCGCGTTTTTGATGGTACTCTTTTTGTACCACACTTCTGCTTCTGAAGGTAATTTTTTCGCCCTCCACCACTTTTCTATTTAATATTATTTTAGCCAATTGTGCCAGAAACGAAGTTTTCAAAACCTGTGGCTCCTCATGCCCGAAAATCTGCAACGAAATCATCCCCAGAATTTGCCCGGCTGATTGTCTCCAAGGGTGTTTCTGCCAAGACGGTTACATTCGCGAAAAGATAAGAGGACTTTGCGTACCCGAGACTCAGTGTCAACCAAAATGTGAAGAAAACGAAGAGTACAGCATGTGTGGAAGCGCGTGTCCAGGCACCTGTTCCCAACCCATAAGGATTTGCAACAAAAAATGCGTAAAAGGGTGTTTCTGTAAGGCAGGATACCTGCGCGGAGGTGAAGGAAAATGCGTTAAAAGAGAGCGTTGTTAGGTCTAGAATGAGCATGTCCGAAAAGTCCGATGGTATTTGTTGAACCTTAATTATAATTATGTTATCAGAACTCGCTCACCGGATGCCCATTTATTTCCACGTTCCAATTTTCGTAAATAATTCCCCAACACCTAAATCATTATTAAATTATTGTTACGTTTTAATTATCCTCAAACAGGAAAACGTAATTTCGGGAACAATGAGCACAGGAACTAATTCAAAATAGTTAAATTACTTCCCAAGTAAAACATAGCAATCAGAGAAGTTAAAGTTGCGACGGAGCAAATTCTTAAATTAAGTAAATAAAGTTGTTCCAAACATTACGCATATTCTGGCACGAAATTAATACATCTTGAATAATTTCCTAAGATCTTTGTTATTATGGGTGTTTGCAGATCTCTCCCGGTTCGAGTTGTGTGTTATGCAAACAAGATTTACATTTCGGTTAACATTCGGTCGGTTATACATTATTACTGGGATGATTTTGCTTTTATTTCCCAATAATCAATAAGTATCTACAATGTTAGGTCAACGTTCACAATCAACAGTTGCGGTACACTCGTTGTTGTCGTTTCTTACGTGGCCGTCCTTGCAGTAACATTGGCGTTTTTTGATGGGAACGCAGAAGACGACTTTGTAATTTCTGCAAGTTTGACAGTCGAAGCCTTCGTCTTTTACGATCTCGTTTTTACCACACTGAGGTTCATCTAACGAATAAGATTTTATGCGTTTGATTAAATTTGAATTTTTGATATTACCTGCGAATACAAGGAGTGAAACTGAAAGAATAAAACACAGAACTGCTGCCTTCATTTTAGCGGAGTGATAGAAACTGATTTATTCGTTTCAAGGTTCTATGGAATATACAGGATGATTCTTTAAGGAGAAAAGTGGGGGTAATAAAAAAGTTAAATTGCCCAATGAAATTCAAAATTTTATGTATCTCGATAACAAGGTCAGTTGCTATCCACACTTTATTTGTTAAAAAAGCGCTGTAATAGTGAACGCAATGAAGTTTTTTGTGGCTCTTGTACTTTTAACTTTAGTTGGTTTGGCCCTGTCAGGTATTCAGTTTCCTACGATATGAATTGTTCTAATTCATTTCGCCTCTTTTTTAATTTTAGAGTATGAGTGTCTACAGCAGGAATGTGGTGAAAATGAAGTACTAAAATCTGAAGTGTACGATTGTAAAACATGCAACAGACAATTTGTCAAATGTGCACCACGACAAGAGTTTCGGTGTTACTGTGACAACAATGCAGGCTTTGTCAGAAGAGATGACGATAATAAATGTATACCCAATAATGAGTGCCTTTAAGGAACATTTTGACACGTTGACCGAAAATAAATGTACAATTTTATTAACGAAGAATTTTTTGATGCTCGAATTGTGTTTTTTACATTTTAGATCTCTAATTTGCCGAGTTGATAGATTTTCAGTTCTTTTTTTTATTGATGAATAACTCAAAAGTATTAAATGTCGTTTTCACCTTGAAAATTGATTGAAAAACACTCCAAAAAAAGTTTTTCGTCAATGCCTCGTATATTTGTGAAGCTAATTCAACTTTTGTGGGCCCATTTTACGCAAAATGTCACGTTGAATCCAAAACCGAAAAATTTTCGTTAAGAAATAACTGAGTTATGGCTGTTTCAATTTTTGAAGGCTGGAAACAATTCGCGCTCAATATCTCGGCTATTATTACAGATATTGAGATGCGGTTTGCGCCATCGTTTTTCACGCAATTTTTTACATAAGAAATAGTTTTTAAATTTTCCAAAAGTCAAAAGTTGCAGTTTTTCGCGACTAAGACTATGCCAAACTTCTGATATCGATATATCGCGTATTTTTTGGAGTGAACTTGATTTATTATACATCATTTTACCGAGAATTTTCCACAAATTCCAAATTTGGAATTGAAATTTAGAACCAACAACAAATAACTGAGTTATGGCTGATCAAAGCTTCAGATAGTTGATTTTCGTTTTTCCTAATTTTTAAAGTTAAATTTCTCGAAAACTATTAGAGATATTGAGATGCGGTTTGCGCCATTGTTTTTCTCGCGATTTTTTACATAAAAAATAGTGCTTTGATTTTTCTACAGTCAAAATTTGCAAATTTTCGCAAAAATTTATGACTAAAACTATGCCAAATTTCTGATATCGATATCTCGCTTATTTTTTAGAGTAAACTTAAGTTATTGACATCAGTGTACGCAGAATTTTCCGCAGATTCCAAATCTGGGATTGACATTCAGATCCGACAATAAATAACTGAGTTATGGCTGACCAAAGTTTCGGAAAGTTGATTTTCATGTTTTCTCATTTTTCCTAATTTTAAAGTTAAATATCTCGGAAACTATTTGAGATGTTGAGATGCGGTTTGCCCCATTCTTTTTCTCGGTTCATTTTACGTTAGAAAATGTTCTCAAAAGCCCAAAATTCAATAGTCGATTTTTGGCGAAAAAAAAATCCGACTCAAACGGTGAAAATTTTTCATTTTTTTTATTTTTGGCCATAGCTTGTAAACTATTTGTCCGATCGATCTCAAACTTGGCCAGTAGATAGATTTCGAGCTTCTCTTTCGACTGATGTATAATTCAAAGCTATTAAACGTCGTTTTCATTTTGAAAACATTGATTAAAAATCACCCAAAATGACGTTTTCAAAACAGTTTTTGGGCAATGCCTCGTTTATTTATTAAGCAAACTCAACAAATTTGGGTCTCATTTTACGCAGAATGTCACGCTGAATCCAAAAACATGAAAATTTTTAATTTTCGTCTACAAATAACCGAGTTATGGCCGTTTGAATTTTTGGGTTGTCGCCAGAAGGCCAAATTTTTGAAGGTTCAAAACAATTCGTGTTCGATATCTTGGAAACTTTTTCAGATATTGAGATGCGGTTTGCGCCATCGATTTTTTCGCGATTTTTTACATAAGAAATAGTTCTTTGATTTTTCTCCAGTCAAAAATTGCAAATTTTCGCAAAAATTCATGACCAAAACTAAATAAACCAAATTTCTGATATCGATTTCTGGCTTCTGTTTTAGAGTAAACTTGAGTTATTATACATCAGTGTACGCAGAATTTTCCGCAGATTCCAAATCTGAGATTTAAATTCAGATCCGACAACGAATAACTGAGGTATGGCCGATCAAAGTTTCGGAAAGTTGATTTTCATTTTTCCTCATTTTTCGTAATTTTTAAAGTTAAATGTCTCGGAGACTATTTGAGATATTGAGATGCGGTTTGCGTCATTCTTTTTCTTGACTCATTTTACGTTAGAAAAAGTCCTCAAAAGTTCAAAATTCGATAGTCAATTTTTTGCGAAAAAAAATTGCGACTCAAACGATAAAATTTTTTCATTTTTTTTACTTTAGGCCATGGCTTGTAAATTATTTGTCCGATCAATCTCAAATTTGGTCAGTAGATAGATTTTGAGCTCCTCTTTCGACTGATGTAAACAGAAAAGTATTAAACGTCGTTTTCACCTTGAAAACAGTGATTGAAAATCACCCCAAAACGACGTCTTCAAAACAGTTTTTGGCCAATTCCTCGTTTATTTATTACCCAAACTCAACTTATTTAGGCACATTTTACGCAGAATGTCACGCTGAATCCAAAACCGCAAGAATTTTTAATTTTTGTCAACAAATAACTGAGTTATCGCCGTTTAAATTTTTGGGCTGTCTCCAGAAGGCCAAAGTTTTGAAGGTTCGAAACAATCCGGCCTCAATATATCGGAAACCACCAAAGATATTAAGAAACGGTTTTCACTATCGTTTTTCTCGCATTTTATTACTTAAAAATTCGGTCTTACATTTTCCGAAAATCGAAAATTCGTAGAAGGCAGCAATTCTTTCTTTTCACCTTTTCACCCCCAAAAGTTCCTTCATGTTGCTTTGATGCCAATGCACCTTTAGAACCACAGAACAGAAATGATTGGGTTATGCAAACTAAATTTACATTTGGGGTAAAACTCGGTCGGTTTAGGGACGATTTCGCTTATATTTCCGACTAATCAGTACCAATCTACATACAATCTTCCATTAAACTTTACAATCAACAGTTGCCGAACACTCATTCTTGTCGTTTCTCACGTAGCCATCCTTGCAGTAACACTGACGTTTATTGATGAGAGCACAACGCACAATTTGGTAATTCTTGCAAGTTTGACAGTCAAAACCACTGTCTTTTACGACCTCGTTGTTACCACATTGTTCATCTGTCGAATAAGTAAAATAAATTTGCGTTAAATTATTAACATTACCTGCACATGCAAGAAGCGAAATTGAAAGAATGCAGAGGACTACTATTACAGGCTTCATTTTAGCGAACTGGTGGGATTTCCAGACTTCATCACTTTTATTCGTTTTCAAGGTTCCACAAATTACAGTGGGGGAAATAAAAAGTAAAATTGGCCAATGAAAAACAAATACAAAATTTTAAAACAAATCACAATAACGAGGTCATTCCATTTCATTTCAGTAGTGAGCACCAAACAAGAACATGAAGTTTATTGCGCCTCTCCTAGTTTTAATTTTCGTTGGTTCGGTCTTGTCAGGTATTCAACCTCGTCCAACGCGAATCGTTCTAATCCTCTTTTTAATTTTAGCAGAGGAATGTCCACAGCGCGAATGTGACGAAAATGAAGTCCTCAAATCTGGAGTGTATGATTGTAATACATGCAAGAAACAATTTTTCAAATGTGCACCACAACAAGAGTGCGGGTGTTTCTGCGACAACAATGCAGGCTTTGTCAGGAGAGACGATGATAATAAATGTATACCTCGTAATGAGTGTCCTTAGAGGCACAGAAACTTGAACGATGTTGTAGAAAAAGTGTTGTTTTGTGGGGAAATAAAAACGAAATAAATCGAAAATCTGCAGGACTTAAAAAAGTTGAAAGTTTTTCAGGAGAATTGATCATTAGCTTGCATGCCTGGTTAATACGAAAATGAGTTCACGAACTAAATTATTAGACACATGCAAATATACATGTTTGCATGTTAAAAACTATGCAAACAAAAAATATTCATCAAAAGCTTAAAATTATACAGGTGGTTCGCAATGAGCTGTTAATTTTCGGTTCCCTCTACCACTTCTTTAAGAACTATTTATAAAATGTAAAAAGTTCGGTAAATTCTTCTAAAATATCAGTTCATTTAATCAAAACAGCGAGTTATCGCCGAGGGCGTTTACTAACTGGAAAGCATTTGTTGTCACCTTCTTTTCCTGCTGTTTAAACACGCAAATCCTCTTGTCTTCCTGCACATTTGATAACTACAATTGTCCCATTGCATGTTTCGCAGTTATATGCTGCCAACTTCAGTATTTAAATCGCACGAAATCGCACAGAAAAGACATAATATGCTAAAATGAACAAAAAAAAACATTCCAGGATGTTTATTTAAGCTGTTGATTCTAAAATCTCACTTTTTTTGCACAGTCCGTAGAATCTTGTTAATAAAAATCGTCTATTTGCCTGAGAGAATTATGTAATTACGACAAACAAGATTGGGTCGTATAAAAGCGAACTTGATCCTGGTCAATACGCAATCCAAGATGAACTTTCCTGCTGGTATTGTATTTCTGGTTTTTGTTACATTGGTGTGGTCAGGTAGAATTGTAGATGATAATCAAAAAAGTGTTTTAATTAGTTCTTTTAGAAGACTGTCCAAAGCAGGAATGTGGTCCCAATGAGGTACTAAAATCAGGAGTCTACGATTGCAAGACATGCAAGAGACAAATTGTCAAATGTGCGCCCCGGAAAGAATGTGGCTGCTATTGCGATAACAATAAGGGATTTTTAAGAAGTGACAACGATAATAAATGTATTCGGCCTGATGAATGCCCTTCACCTATAAAAATGTAAAAATTACAACGTGTACTTCAATATAATGATTTTTGTATCAAAATTAGTCACTCGAGTGGGATTATCTACTCGTTCAAATATGATAATTTTTATCTAGAAATAAAATAAATGTTTGTCTACTTAAAGAAAAATATGTAAACAAGCATGTGCAATTATTTAAATGAGCTTCTCAGTTTTAATATTTTTTGCTGTAAAATTTTGTTATAATCTATCTCTATTTCATCTTTTACGACATATTGTTGAACGTCGGCGAAAATATACTTCCAGACTTTAACTTTCTTAGAAGTCTGTTCAATATTTACTTAAGTTAATGAGATTTTATTTTTTATTCGGGTCAGAGCTCTGTAATTGAAAAAATGAAAAAAACAGAGAGACATTCAAACAGTAATATTTATTTACATACGAGCGACTGTAGGTAGGATTTTACGGCTCGAGAGTAATATTAGCTCATGAGTCACAAGCGAAGGCGGCATTTGCTGGAGAGACGTAAAACGTTTTATGGTTGATAAACCGTCTAAACTAGAATTAACAATGTGGAATCTTCTAATAGGTGGAAATTTTTATGTTAAAGTTGGAAAAATCATTTTGAATTATAAAATACATTGTGTAAATAATACTTCGGCGTATAATCTTTATTATGAAAAAGGTTTTTCCTTCTAAATGCCCCTGCGGCTGGTGTAATCGGACTTTTTTGCCGGCTGGAGTATTTACGCATTGTCGGCACAAAAATCAGATTACGGTTGAAATAAATTTCAGTATTATATTTTAATTTTTGATATAATTATCAATAAATCAAAAATTGTGTCACATCAGAGCTATTAGCATGGATTTTTTTTATAGAGTTGACAAAAAACTATTCCGCTTTACTTAATTATGAAACAGTTATAAAGATCAAAGCAGGCAAAAACTTCGTTGCGATATGGATAATTTGCTTGACAAGATTTTCTGCATTCTGAAACATCGTATTTTTAAATACCATTTATAACGATCTTGTAAACTTCATTTTTCCTGCAGCGGATTGTTTGTTGGCGCTAAATTTAAAATACACCTCTGCGATTGGTGCAATTTACTCATCTATTAAAAAAAATTGACATGTGCGACAATTTTTCGTTTGTTAATCGAAATCCGCTGCAGGAAAAATTAAGTATGCCTAGTGGTATAAGTAGGTTTAGTGAAGCGCAAATTAAACGTATTAATCATTATTATATCAAATCAAACTAATTTTGCCCATTTTCACATTGGTCCTCATTCGGGCAATCTTCAATTAGAACACACTTTCTATTGCTATCACTCAGGCGAACGTAATTACCGTCTTGACAATAACATTTCGTTTCATTTAGAAGAGCGCATTTCACAATTTTGTAATTGGAACAAGTTCGACAGTCAATTCCACTGTCTTTCCAGATTTCATTTTCTCCACATTGGTCACACTCTGCAGTAACTAAAAACAAGTTTTATTACATACAATATTCGCGAAAAAAAGAAAAATACTTAATAAAGCAAAGTGCAGTAAAACACAAATTGCCAACACTTTTGCAATTCCGTTCATTGCACGTTTTAAACTGACAATGAGTGTAAATGTGAAGTTCGCCTCTACTTAAGTATACAGACTTTATATTGGCTGAACTTTTATCTGACTTACGTCAAGTCGTTTTTGTTTGTTAACTTATCTTTGTTATCGAATTCTACATTCTTCAAAACTGGATTTAAATTTGCAAGTTAATTTGCATGGAATATGTAGGTAAATTTATGCATATGTTAACTAGACAAAAATTCGGAACAGACTTTATTGGTAGTCAATTAATTAATATATGGCGCTTCTCATTAGTGAGTCACGTCAGGCGATAAGTTTATTATATGCAATAACGTTTATACATACATACAGAGTGATATTGATAAAGAGAATTATTTGTCTAAACTTCATTTTTCCTGCAGTGGGTTTGAATTATTCTTTTATTAGTTTCTGATATTCACAAAACTAACAAACTTTTTCATCGGGATCTGTCACTCACCGATAACTGTCAATTATTTCAAGTTCAGACAGACGTTCGCGACTATATAAATAATTCATTTTATTTTTGTTTTTTTAACAATTTATTCTTTTGTTTTCTCAGTACGTTTGACTGACTTTATCTCTCTTTTTATCAAATAATCAAGACAAGAACTATGTTAAGAAAATATTTTGTCTATTTTTAAAGTTTGTGGTATTAAAAAAATGCTTGTAACTTTGTGGAAAAAATTTTGGTTAAGCTAATTAATTAGACGTTTAAGTTGATTTATTTGAAAAAAAATACCGTTAATCTAGACATTCTTAGAAGGTCTGAAAGAAAAGTCAATTTAAAGGGAAATTCTCTCAATCTAAGAAAATTTATGCCGAATTCTGCCACTATTAATTTTAGCCTGTCCAAACTAAAAATTGCGCTATCCAAAGAGCGTATAATATTATAATAGATAACTTATCTATTAAAAAGCAGGTGTGTATAATAATTAACTCTATTACAGGTATAAACGATCGATTTTGCACGACAATAGCCAATTGAGTAGAATAATGATACCTTTTGTGTACAAGAAACAGTAAATAAAACGCAATCAATTTAACAACGAAAAGGACCAGTTTAAACAAGAAATATCGCGACAGCAAAAATCAGCAGCTCAAGCAGACAGAAGTAATTCATCTGACAGCAATATTAATTCCTTCCACTTCATCTTGTTTCTCGTGTACTTCGTCGGACAAACATGATCAAATAAGCGATCGTCTAAAACCATCCAAATTTCGTTTTGGTAGAATTAACGTCACGTGTTGTAAGCAGAGCTTAGGCTGGTGGTTAAAGTCTGGGATTATGGTGTTGTGGGGTACAAAAGGACAATCACTTTGCGATTGGTGTGATTACCACAAGACAAGTGGGATCACCAAATCACCGAGGAAATTGAGTTTACGTCGGTGCCGATAAATTCGGGGAATTTTGAACTTCATTCTTGACTTTTATTTTGACACCAAAAATCATGCTGGTTTGTGAGTTGGTACCCCTGTCAATACTATGAAATTCTTCCAATAGAACGTCTTTTGATGACAATTCTAGAAAAATGTCCCTAAATGGAAACTTTAAATTGTTTTTCTCAACAATCGTTAAAATAATGTTAGAATTTCCAACTCATGCTAGAACTTGTTTTGGAAAACTGAGTTATCCGCACGAAATCGTACTGAATTTTTTACGAGTTGTCCCTAATTATAGACTATTTCCATGCATAGAAAGCGGAAGATAAAATGTTTAATTTTCTAAGGTTCGTGTTAATTGCGTCCACACGTAACTGAATATTTAGCTGTTTCGTTGTCGAAATATTTAGCTTTCGATGACATCCTTAATATCCTTAACATTGTAGATTCAATCTTTCCTTCATTCAAATCTACTTTGGAAGAAGCTTTTAAGCTAAGCCTACAACGAGATTGCCAAGTTGGTGACTTTCTTAAACCAAACATCACTGATATTAAAACTTTTCGGAGAACTTAGGGAATGGAATCGATATTGTAAAAGACAAACTTTTATTCCGAAAGAAATCGCTAAAACACCGATAAATTAGTAAAGTGCTCGGCCAAGCAACCGTGTTAAAATGTTCTCTGCGAAAGCCAAGTGTACAAATGCTGATTAATTGATGAAGGATATCACGGGGAGATCTCACCACAGGTCGCATTACAAATCCCATTGTGCTCTTGTGCTTTCAACCAGATATCAGAGCCGTTTTGTGAGAGGACAACAATACGAGATTTGTTTAGATGAAACGTATCAATTTTATTTTTGAAATTGTTTCGTTGACTCGTTTGGAGTGATTGATGTTATCGGCGGCTTTTGGAAGAGTTTAATAGCAGTAGTCACAAAAATTTGTCCTGGAGCTGTGAAACGTCGTTTTAAAAGTGGAATTGCCTCCTCAAAAAAAGAAAAAATCTTAGATTAAGAAACGGTTTTTGCCATCGTTTTTTTCGCAATTTTTTACATAAAAAAAAGTTCTTACATTTTGCAAAAGTCGAAAATTCATGACTAAAACTATGCCAAACTTTTGATATCGATATCTCGCTTATTTTTTGGAGTAAAATTTAGTTATTATGCATCACTTTACGCAGAATTTTCCGCAGATTCCAAATCTGGGATTAACATTCAGATCTGACAACAAATAACTGAGTTATGGCCAATCAAAGTTTCGGATAGTTGATTTTCATTTTTCCTAATTTTTCCTAATTTTTAAAATTAAATATCTCGGAAACTATTAGAGACACTGAGATGCGGTTTGCGCCATTGTTTTTCTCGGCTCATTTTACGTTAGAAAAAGTTGTCAAAAGCCCAAAATTCGATAATCGATTTTTCGCGAAAAAAAATCCGACTCAAACGATGAAAAATTTTCAATTTTTTTATTTTTGGCCATAATTCATAAACTATTTGTCCGATCGAGCTCAAATTTGGCCAGCTAATAGATTTTGAGCTCCTCTTTCGATTGATGTAAACACAAAGGTATTAAACGTCGCTTTCACCTTGAAAGCATTGATTGAAAATCACCCTAAAATGACGTTTTCAAAACAGTTTTTGGCCAATGCCTCATTTACTTATTAAGCAAACTTAACAAATTTGGGTCTCATTTTACGCAGAATGTCACGCTGACTCCAAAAACATGAGAATTGTCAATTTTCGTCAACAAATAACTGAGTTATGGCCGTTTGAATTTTTGGGTTGTCGCCAGAGGGCCAAATTTTTGAAGGTTCGAAACAATTCGTGCTCAATATGTCAGAAACTATTACAGATATTGAGATGCGGTTTGCGCCATCGTTTTTCTCGCGATTTTTTAGTTAAGAAATCATTGTTAGATTTTCCGAAAGTCGAAAATGTGAGTTTTTTGGAAAAAATGCACTAAAACTAAAGTCAATCGCTGATTTTTTGACGTAAACTTGCGTTATTTAGCTCATTTTACGCAGAATTTCGGGCAGATGCCAAATCTAGACTCTAAATTCATATCTTTGAACAAATAACTGAGTTATGGGCGATTAATGTTTCGAATAGTTGATTTTCATTTCATAACAAAATTTTTTTTTGACCAGTATAAATAAAATTTATTCGTTATAAATTAGCAATAACACACTAAAACCGTTCCAGTCAAGAAACTCCCAAACACCTCATAAACGATGCATCCGCCATTCCAACACTTGTTTAATCAACGAATAATGAGAGCGAGTACTCATGAGGGTGAAAATTGCCACGCGATCTGCCGGCTCTAGATGCGGTCAATTACTTTTAGCATTGATCTCTGACGTACAGTTCGACACTTTACAACATTTCTGTTGTGACTATTTGATAATGACCCGAATAAACAACACTGATAATAAAATTTCCTCATCACAATAACACGATTAGTCAAAACAGATTTTTATACGGCGTGAACTATGTTGGCAAAAACAACAATATTTGCCGCATTCTGTGTGTGCATTACTCTGCCATCACCGTTCTTAATCAAAGGCATCAAACCTCTAATTTGCGGTTTAAACGAAGTACCAACGAAATGTGTAGAGCCGTGTTTACCAACATGTGAAACTCCACAAGCACCGCCTTGCACCTTTCGGTTGTGTTTGGGAGGTTGCGCTTGTAGCGAAGGATATATCAGGAAATATTTAAGAGGACCATGTGTTAAAATCGATAGTTGCGTCAACCCAGGTACGTCTTTTATACTTTTAACTTGATGGCCACACGTGTCGTATTGTAGATAAAGTGAGCAGGAATAAGACAGTCCCGGAATGCACACAAAACGAAATGTTCTCAGAATGTGCCAGCAATTGTCAACCGACGTGTGACCGAAGAGATGTCAGCGAGTGTACAAAACTGTATTGTGCTCATGGATGTGTTTGCAAAGACGGATACGTCAGGAAGGAAATCACCGGAATTTGCGTGCCTGTAAACAAGTGTAGTTAAAACAGCGTGCAAAATATTTGAAACGAAAATAAAAAGTTGTAGGCAATTTTTGCATTTTTTTAGTCGTAGATAAAACATTGTACATCACACGTGGGCTATAGCATCTTACAATACTCGTGAAGTGACAGCTCAAAGTTGTAATAATGTGTAATTCTTTGACATCGCTTGCAATTTTCGCATTTTCTAATAGATGGCGCCACCAATAAAATTAATAAAATCATCTTAAATATTAAAACATTAGAAAACATTGGTGTTGGCGGACTCTGCATATTGACTATTGTGCTATTGTATCAATAAAAGTTAATGAATGATAATTACAGAGCACATATTTTTATAACAGCTAAACCATAAATAACAGCAGCAATCGCTGTTAATTGCGAGTTAATTGATTTCGGTTTATTCAAACTCGGCTGCACTAAAATAAATTGAGTAAAACGAGAACAGCACACGATTTCTTCCTGTTTTATAAGCCTAGAATAAAATTCTAATTTTCATTATTAGCACTTTATTTTTATTTGCAACACACCTGTAAAGATAACAACCAAACATAATTAACTTCCTAATTGCTCCAACGATTTTTCAACATTTTTTCTTCCAACTCAGCAATTTATTTAATGAACGAATGAGTTTCCGAATTCTAATAATGCATATTGATTCGGTTGCTAATTGGTAATTAGCTTGTTGTATAAAAAAATGGATTAGCTTGTTTATGTACGAAAACAACAATCAATAAAGTAATTCCGCAAATGAAATGGAATTTTCCAGGACAAAATTGGTTTGGCTACATAAAATTACTTCATCGGAAACCTCAAGTGAGTTAATATCGATTAATTTGCAATGAAGTTGAAAAAAGAATAGACAAGGTTTAATGGTGATATTTCCGGAGAATGCTTCATGTTTTATACAGGGATTTGATTGGAGCTGATCGATATGTTGGGGTTTTATTTAAAAGAAGAAAATATTTTACAAATGGACGAGAAAAAAACTCATATTTTCTGTTCAGTTACACAACTACTGAAATAACTTTTTCTTTTTGTTTATTCTTGAGTTTCATTACCTAAATATTTTTTCAAATATTTATGAACAGAATCTACGTTAACGATGTTTTACAAGTGTTTCACATTTATTTTCAGGAATGACATTTGTTTGGATAGTCGCATAAATTTTTACTTTAAATAAAATTCTTTTAGAGCTCTTTGAGCTTTTAGTGTTCTTTTATCGCCCATAATGCCTTCATTGTCTTTCAAATATGTATTATTTCCTTTGCTCTGTCTAGCCGTATCTGTCTTTCAAAGATGCCATATGATAATAGAATCTAGTTTCCTCTACGATTTCTGCTTTTCGTTCTTTTCAATAAAAACAAAGCGAAATAAAAGTTAAATAACTGCGAAGTTTACAGGTATTGAACTTATTGTTTTGATTTCAACTAGTCGACCTTCGAAGCAAAAAAAACGTGGGAACTAAACCAGAGGAGTACAACTGTTGAGCACGCGTTGAAGGTCGAATACTGGCTAGTTCACCTTGTAAGCGCCACCACCACAGGTGTGAAAGTTGTTGTAAGTCCAACTAGTTGACCTTCGAAGGAAAAACGCGTGCGAACTAGACCACTTTCGCTTTTGGAAACCTGCTCCAATTGTAGGAAGAAGTAATGACATCATCGTGTTATTTCTGAGAATATTTTGAACAAAATTTCGTAACTTTCGAAGATTCTGTAAATTAAATGTTTACAAAATTGTAGTTTTTTGATAAATTTCCCGTTTCTAAAAACAACAGGCCGAATGGAAAATATTGGAAATTTTTTGCTCGTCTTGAAAATGAAAATTTCTAAAATCCGTTTCTGTACCTTGAAAAAAATTGAGACTTGAAACAGACAGTCATCAAGTCTAAAATAGTAATCTCTCTAAATTTTATTGCCTTAGTGTCAAAACTACCAAAAATACAAGTCCGAATGGAAAATATTGAAACTTTTTTGCTTGTCTTGAAAATGAAAATTTCTAAATTCCGTCCCTGTAGCTTAAAAAAATTGTAATTTAGAACAAACAATGAACAAGTCGTAAATAGTAATTTCTCCAAGTTTTATTGTCCTAGTGGCAAAATTACAAAAAATACAGAGCCGAATGTAAATTATTGAAAATGTATGACTCGTCTTGAAAATACAATTTTTTAAAGCCCGTCCCTGTATTTAAAAAAAATTGAGATTTGGAACAGACAGCCATTAAACCAAAAATAGTAATCTGTCCAAATTTCATTACCCGACTATCAAAACTTCCAAAAATACAGGTCCGAATGGAAAATAACGGAAATTTTTTGCTCGTCCTGAAAATAAAAATTTCTAAAATCCGCCCTTGTGGCTTAAAAAAATTGAGATTTGAAACAGACAGTCATAAAATCCAAAATAGTAATCTCTCCAACTTTCATTGCTTTATTGTCAAAACTATCAAAAATACAGGTCCGAATGGAAAATATTAGAACTTTTTGCTTGTCTTGAAAAGGAAAATTTCTAAAATCCGTCTCTGTACCTCAAAAAAATTGAGATTAGAAAAAAACAGTCGTCAAGTCAAAAATTGCAATGTATCAAAATTTCATTGCTCTAGTGTCAAAACTACTCAAAAATACAGGTCCGAATGGAAAATAATGGAACTCTTCTGCTTGTCTTGAAAATGAAAATTTCTAAAATCCGTCCCTGTTACTCAAAATAATTGAGACTTGGAAGAGAGAGTCAATAAATCAAAAATAGTAGTTTCCAAATTTCACTGCCCTTGTGTTGAAACTATTAAAATTACAGATCCCAATGCAAAATATTGAAAATTTCTAAAATCCGTCCCTGACACTTAAAAAATTTCAGATTTGGCACAGGCAGTCATTAGATAAGAATAGTAATCTGTCCAAATTTCATTACCCGAGTATCAAAACTTCCAAAAATACAGGTCCGAATGGAAAATAACGGAAATTTTTTGCTCGTCCTGAAAATAAAAATTTCTAAAATCCGCCCTTGTGGCTTAAAAAAATTGAGATTTGAAACAGACAGTCATAAAATCCAAAATAGTAATCTCTCCAACTTTCATTGCTTTATTGTCAAAACTATCAAAAATACAGGTCCGAATGGAAAATATTAGAACTTTTTGCTTGTCTTGAAAAGGAAAATTTCTAAAATCCGTCTCTGCACCACAAAAAAATTGAGATTAGAAAAAAACAGTCGTCAAGTCAAAAATTGCAATGTATCAAAATTTCATTGCTCTAGTGTCAAAACTACTCAAAAATACAGGTCCGAATGGAAAATAATGGAACTCTTCTGCTTGTCTTGAAAATGAAAATTTCTAAAATCCGTCCCTGTTACTCAAAATAGTTGAGACTTGGAAGAGAGAGTCAATAAATCAAAAATAGTAGTCTCCAAATTTCACTGCCCTTGTGTTGAAACTATTAAAATTACAGATCCCAATGTAAAATAATGAAAATTTCTAAAATCCGTCCCTGTCACTTAAAAAATTTGAGATTTGGCACAGGCAGTCATTAGATCAAGAATAGTAATCTGTCCAAATTTCATTACCCGAGTATCAAAACTTCCAAAAATACAGGTCCGAATGGAAAATAACGGAAATTTTTTGCTCGTCCTGAAAATAAAAATTTCTAAAATCCGCCCTTGTGGCTTAAAAAAATTGAGATTTGAAACAGACAGTCATAAAATCCAAAATAGTAATCTCTCCAACTTTCATTGCTTTATTGTCAAAATTATCAAAAATACATGTCCGAATGGAAAATATTAGAACTTTTTGCTTGTCTTGAAAAGGAAAATTTCTAAAATCCGTCTCTGTACCTCAAAAAAATTGAGATTAGAAAAAAACAGTCGTCAAGTCAAAAATTGCAATGTATCAAAATTTCATTGCTCTAGTGTCAAAACTACTCAAAAATACAGGTCCGAATGGAAAATAATGGAACTCTTCTGCTTGTCTTGAAAATGAAAATTTCTAAAATCCGTCCCTGTTACTCAAAATAGTTGAGACTTGGAAGAGAGAGTCAATAAATCAAAAATAGTAGTCTCCAAATTTCACTGCCCTTGTGTTGAAACTATTAAAATTACAGATCCCAATGCAAAATATTGAAAATTTCTAAAATCCGTCCCTGACACTTAAAAAATTTGAGATTTGGCACAGGCAGTCATTAGATCAAGAATAGTTATCTGTCCAAATTTCATTATTCTAGCGTCAAAACTACCAAAAATACAGGTCCGAATGTAAAATATTGGAAATTTTTTACTCGTCCTGAAAATGAAAATTTCTAAAATCCATCACTGTGCGTCAAAAAATTTAAGCTCTGCTGGGCTCCTTCATCAAAAAAAAGTTCCAAAATAATGTCAATAAGATCTGATTGCATAAATTCCATATTTAGACAGTCATTAAAATTTATTGTCAATACCAATGCGACATTCAGAACGAAAGCAATTTCGAAATAAAAATGAAATGCAGATATTACAATAACGAACAGCGGCGAGCAGTGCCAAAACCCCTAAAACTATATTTTTCTGCCTCATAACAACATAATGAAATTTTTGTATAGCCGCATGATTTTTGCAGCGTCATAAACTGATGAAGTACGGCACAATTCCTAAAATTAATTAGCTGTGGTGCATAACACAGCTCATAAAGTAATTAAGTCTGTGGTCAAATTTATTACCATCCTGGTTAAATTAATCACTTAAAAGCAAAGATTCAGCCACGCTGTAAATTAAAAAAAGTAAAGAAAACGGTCTGTAATTTTTCCTGGAAAACAAAGTGAAAATTTGAGTTGGGAATCATGTCAATTTGTTTTAAAATTAACAGCTTGCACGACTCAATCACATGAAAATAGAAATTAACACATCTGCTGAATGATTTTTATTTATAAATTGAATGTAAACACTATAAATTCAAACAAACATGGTTTAACATATTAATTCATATTTAAAGTTTTAATTCAATTGGTGATATTTACTCGTGGCAAATAAAAAATATGTACATGTCTAAACTAACATTGTTATCGGGATTCCCATGTTTACCTGCCAACAATACATATAAGTAAAGTTTGACACTTTATTTTTCATTCATTGTCTCTATAACATGGCTGCTGGTGGTAAATTTCTGATAATTTTTGCTTTGTGTGTGCTGGCAGTCACAGGTAAACCACCTTTTGAGTAGTTTTGATGTAAATATCTTTTGATTTTAGCCCAAATTTGTAGAGAAAACGAAGAGCTGTTAGACAGTGGAGGTGACTGTCGAACTTGTCGAAATGCTGGAGTTCTTGTTAACTGCGTGGTGCTCAAAGAACGCAAATGTTATTGTAAATCTGGTTATGTGAGAGACACGAATGACAACAATAAATGTGTTTTGCCATCAGACTGTTAATAGTTATTTACAGTCGCGTGTGGTAACTTACATTTTACAGCGCGAAATCAGTTTGAAGCACGACGGCGTAGCCGGAGTGCTTTAATGATTGAGCGCTGTAAAATGGTTAACGCACAAGAGTTGTATTAAACTTTTTGGCCGAAAAATTTTAATTTAAATAATCGGATTTTTCAAAATTTATGAGAACTGTCACATCTGACATTTGTAAATTTCATCATCTGTCAATTCTGTCAATTTTGTAGTTGGTGCACAAAAAGTACACAAGATGGCTGTATAAAAAACGTTTTAATATTACTTTAAAAATAGAAATATTGTCTTAATTGAGATAATAATTTAGGTAGATTCCACTTTGATGATCAATCTTCATTATGGTAAAGTGATTTTAATTTATAAACGCATGTGAAGAGCAGACGATTTGGGCAATTTTTACAGCACGGCGTGTGTAAACGTCCAGGGCGCTTGTAAATCTAGTGTTTCCGAAGCTGTCAATTGAATGTTAATTTGACGTTTACAATTCATGAGGCCAAAAAATAATTAACAATTCCATATTTTTATAAAATAAATTTTAATGGAACTCCCGTTGAATATTTTATTGGTTAGGTCACCAAAATTCTCTAATCCCGCCCCTGGCAGAACAATGGAAACCTCTGAATGTTAGACAATACAACAACTCGTTATCGCCCCAGGCTTTGGCATAATAATCAAAATTTTTATACAGATTAATCAAAATTTATCAATTGAAAGTTAAATTTTTTATCAAATTTCGTAATTAACGTAATTTTAACGCAAAAACAATGAAAATTAAAGACGGTATTACCTTAAACATGTTTGTTGTCTAGACTAAAGTAGAAAATTTTTGAACAAGAGATAAAATTTGTAGAAATTTTAATTTGCGGCCGAACTAAAATTTCGAATTTTGTATGAAATTTGATAATTCTGGTAATTTTGATGCAAAAACAATGAAATTTAGAGATAATTTTACATTGAGCAAGTTTGTTCTGTGTACTAAATTAGAACATTTTTGAACAAAAAATTGAAATTTTAGAAATTTTATTTTGAGAACGAACCAAGTATTTTGAAAATTTTCTATCAAATTTTGAAATTCAGGTAATTTTAATGTAAAAATAATAAAATTTTCAGACGATATCACTTTGGGCTTGTTTATTGTGTGCACTAAATTAGAACACTTTAAAACAAAAAAATAGAATTTTTAGAAATTTGATTTTGAAGGCGAACCAATATTTCGCAAAATTTCTATGAAAGAAAGTATTACATTAGGCATGTTTTTGTGTGTACTAATTTAGAATATTTTGGAACAAAAAATTAAAATATTAGAATTTTTAGTTTGAGGCCGAACCAAATACATATTTCGAAAATTGTCTCTGAAATTTCGTAATTCAGGTAATTTTAACGCAAAAGCAATGAAATTTTTGGACAGTATTACCTTAGACACGTTTATTATCTGGACTAAATTAGAAAATTTTTGAACAAGAGATAGAATTTTTAGAAATTTTATTTTTAAGGAAAACAAAAAATTTTGAAAAATTTGTATCAAATTTCGTAATGCAAAGCAATTTTAATGTAAAAATACTGAAATTTGGAGACGATATTAAGTTGGGCATGTTTGTTGTGTGTACTGAATTAGAATATTTTGGAACAAAAAACAGAATTTTTAGAAATTTTATTTTGATGCCGAACCAAATATGTATTTCGAAAATTTTATATCAAATTTCGTAATTCGTGTATTTTTAATGCAAAAACAATGAAATTTGACGATATTAAGTTAGGCATGTTTATTGTGTGTACTGAATTAGAACATTTTGGAACAAAAAAACAAATTTTTAGAAACTTTACTTTGAAAGTAAACCAAATTTTTCGATTTTTTTATCAAATTTGGTAATTCATGCAATTTTAATGCAAAAGCAATAAAATTTGGAGACGATATTACGTCACACATGTTTGTTGTGTGTAGTGAATGAAAACATTTTAGAACCTAAAATAAATTTTTTCATAGGCATGTGATGTACAATGTTTTATCTACAACAGTTTTCGGTTTAAAAAAACGCAAAATATTTACAACTTGACTAGTCATATAATGGAGCTAATTAAACAACTCAAATAAGATTCTTAACAAACTCTATGAAGAAAACGAGTTCAGTTCCTCCGTCAGTTTTAGTCAACGTGGCTGGGTTTCCTTTGGGACCAGCCGTAAATATTCGCATCCGCTTATAACGTTTCGTTTTTTTCAATTCGAAAGATAATTCAATTCCTTTCCAGACTTACCTGGAATATGTGAGGAAAACCGTTTATTTTGCTCAATTTCTCGGGATATCGTATTAATTTAAAGGATGGATTCGAAATTCCTGTTCGATCAACATTTTTTGTCTACCTAAATTCACTTGAAAAATCGCATAAAAATAACTTTTTTTAGCAAAACTGCACAAGTGTAATTAAGCTGCTCACCTTCGCAATAACAATAATTGTGCGAGCTGTACAACAATAAACACAAATAAACGAACACTTTCATAAAATGGCCTTCAAGCTGCGGTTCTTTTTATGGTGTCACTTCATCATGCTAATGGGTAAGAAAGCACAAATATTCGTCCTGTGTAAAGACAAATTTCAGTCTCATCCTGCCCGCCAAACGAAGAACTCCGAGATGTTGGAATTAATGAAACTTGTTTCAACTGTAATTCAAAACCTGGAGGACTCTGCCTCGTAGCGACTGAGACAAAATGTTATTGTAGAGACGGCTACGTGCGAAATCCCTCTCAGAGCAACACTTGTGTCAGAGAGTGTTAAATTATAAGACATAAAATAAAATACCGACTCTGTATATTCTCTAATTTACCGAATTAATCAAACTTTGACAAGCACACGGCAATTCCAAGGCCACAACGAACAAAAGGTTGGAACTTCAAATTACCTCCGATCCAACACTGTATAGGGCAAAGCACGGCTAATTGCTTGTTATAATGAGAGTTGGATTCAGTGATGTCAGACATGTTCAATTAAACGCTCCTGCCATCATGCAACTAACCGGTGCGACATTTCTGCAAGGGCTAAATATGCTTTGATCAGTGTGGAAACTTTTCTGTTTATTTTCAAAAGAAAAATGTAAACTTGACAATGACCTTGTGGAATATTTTTAGTTTAGTTACCTACCACAACGTGATGAAAAACGCGCCACGAATGCATAAATGAGGCTAAAAATACAAACTAGCAATTAGTAGGTTTATTACTTGCTTTTTGATAGATTACAGTCTGTCGACTATCGCAAAAAATAATAGTTTATTATGAACTTGATTTCGAAATCTAGGGAATTTTACGGTAGTTGGCATTTGCAAAATGTTCGGGAAAAAAAATCGAAGTAGCCAAATCCAATTTCAGTCAGTTTGACAGGTGTGACGTTTTGAGGTTACTGGAGCGCAAGTTAGCCAACAGAGCGAAGATTTTGATCATGATCATGATGGTTCTCTTGCATCCAAAGAATTTTTCTCCGATGAATTATTAAGCCAAGTACAACAAGAAATAATGGTGTATTGATCGATTTATCATGGTTTATCAAAACCAAAATCTAAATTGTCAACGTTGACGGCAGGTTGACGGTTTGTCTGCTGCAAACCTAAGAAAAATAAATGCTCCTGGAAATATTGGCACCGGATTGGTCCATTACGATACCGAAATACGCTCAAACGCGTATCGAAATATCTTCATTATGAACGCGAAATAGAAAAAACATTTTTCCTACGACCCCATATGAAAGTGACATTTTCCACACGGTTAAATGACTCCGAAAGTTGATGTTTTCGTACATCCATTTCCGAAAGTAAAAGTCACTAGTGTGATATGAATATATCCGCAGAGACCTGTCAAATTTGACAGTTATTTTGAAATACAAATGTAATTCTTGAATTTTTGTCTCAAGTATCTAGACGATTCACTGTAAAACAACATGCATAATCATAAAAATGAATTGGTTAGGTCGTTTTTGACAAATCAGTTTTGACAGGTCTGTGCGGATATATTCATATCACACTAGTGACTTTTACTCTCGAAAATGGATGTACCAAAACACGAACCATCTAAATATGTGGCATACGTCACTTTTTTATGAGGTTGTAGAAAAATGACATTTAGAATAGATAAGAATTGAACTATTGTCGAAACTTATGGTTTCTTCCTGATGATGAAAAGTCGTAGGAAAAATCGTGTACATAATTCGTCGGAAAGTGTCTTTCTTGCACTCGTGTAATATCTGGCTGGCGCCTCGTGCATCTACTTTTACACTCGTGCGAAATTGGTCACTTTCCGTACTTGTTATGTAAATATCTATCGTGTGATTCATTAAATTTCCATTCTGGGTAGGCCGTGTATTTTGGACGTGCGTTGACTTCTTGTTCGATAACTAGCAAATCTCGCAAATATTAAGTCGAAACTACTGTAATGTTGTTAGTTACGACATGAATTTTTTTCTCAAAGCCAACTGCGAATGGAAATTTAATGAATCACACAATATATCGCAACTCAGAGAACTGTTTGATTTAAAATAAAAACACGTGTACTTCAAAATGTTCTTGTTACTTCTAGAGCTCACCCTCATTGGGGCGGAGACGACAACTTTTCACAAAATTGATTAGACACCAAAAGTGTCAAAATATCTATATTAAGTTTCGGCATGAAAAGCCCTTGCAAAATGAACCTAAGAACCAACGGCGCCAGAGCCCCCGGAATTGGAACTCCGGGCAACAAAATCTCTACAATTTCCGCAAATATTGGAAACGGCAGTGGTGGTTCTGACGGAGGAGCAATTACTGAAGGAACTTCCCCGGCGGGTTCTTCTTTACTCTCTTCTTTCTCTGCAGGTTCAGGAGCTTCGTCCGGTTGAGGCTCTTCCTGCTCCGGTGGTTTAGCCTCATCGTCATCTACAGGTTGTTCTTCAGCATCAGTATCATCCGGTGGTGTATCTTGTCCTAAAATTCCGTAAGAGAAGTTTGGTAAAAATAAAGTAGGTAATACCGTGCGAAGAGTGTATTAAATTGACTGCAATCACTGCGAAGATAAGCAAACGCCACACCCGGATATGCATGCTTTTCGAGCTCATTGAGTTTTATAAATTTTCACTTTTGGTTTATTATAATTATTTTATAACGAACGTGAGTTTTTCTTGATCGTTTCAATTTGTTCTGCTTGCTGTATAAACGTTACGGTTATTTTCTTAAAGTTTAAGTGTAACTAATTTTTAGCAGAAGGCTTTCGGATTTGCGTAAACAGCGGCGAAATGATTTCATCTTCCCGAAAGTTTTCCATTCTGGTTATCTTGAGCGTTATACTTCTAATACATTGTATTGAAGGTAACAAAATAGCATCTTTGTGAGCTTATTAAACTTTCTCTGGTTTGCGTTTACAATAGCTTTGTGAAGTTTCCGATAGATTTTATCAAAGAATTTGCGCAACGCAGATAAAGTTTATTGCAGATTTTTTGTTAAATGCTTATTTTTGTTACTGTTTTAGGGAAAAACAAAGATCACTCTTCGAAGACAGTGAAAGGTAAACGTTTTTTAACAATTTCAATGGTTTTTTATCATTTTTTTGCAGTCTCAAAAGAACAACTCCAAGAGGCGCAATTATATGGAATTGTAACTTCTTTAGGAAGGTTAATTTTTAAAATATTGTTAAGTTATCTACAAGAATTTTTATTCTTTATTCCCGGTATTAATTTGTTGTATCTACCAGTAGTTAATGCAATTTCAGAATTATTCTTTGGGAAATAATCGTGAGCTGAAATTAGAATGTATCTTCATAAATAGAAGATAGAAAATATAAATTTCCTACTTGTAATTTCGATGTTTATAAAATAAAAAGTATGACAACATCCAGTGTGCTGTGCAATTTACAGTGTCAAACATTGAGGTTATAAGTAGATATTTTAATTAGAGCTTATGCGCAAATTTAAGTCAGTAGAAAGTTAGAAAAATCAATTTCAGTTGTTTTAAAAACATGCAAAGAATGTGTTGACAACTGTCAACACTGTCAAATTTTGACAGTTGACGCTTCTTGCGTTAGTAGAATTCATGTTCGTTAAAAGAAGGCACATTTTCGGTGGTTTTCAACGCCAACTACAATGTTATATTCTTTTATGAAAAGCTGGTTTGTATATCATAAATTTTCGAGTTTTTTGAGTCATAATGGTAAAGTAGGTTCTTAAATTCTTACATTTTAGTAGAGGTCCGTAACCTACTTACGTCATAACGATAACAAAATGTGAAACGCCTGTACTAAAAACTTGTAAAGGAATTACACATTTTTTTTGTTCATTGAAGTTGAAGAATTTGCTTCTATAAAACTGAACATTCAAGTTCAAGTCATAACAATTTGTTTTTACTTTGTTTGTTATTATTTATCGTTTTTAATGTTTAGAAAAAAAAATATAAGAAAAGGGCCGGATTTAAGGAAAATGAAGCCCAGATTAGACACACACTCTCCATTATTGCGGAATAAAAAAAATTCTTAATACTTATGTACATATTTGTAATTCTGTAAATATTTGGGAAATTCTTTGTTTTTACATTTAAACAGATAAACTCGCAGCTTTATGCTTTATAAAAAAGGAGAAAAATAATTTAGAAATAACAATTTGAGAGGCTTTGTTACTTCTCGAGCAAATATAAAAATCCGTATTTTGCTTAATTCTGTGGATATTTTGAAAAATTGCCTTTTTGGAGTTTAAAAAAAAATTCATCAGAAAATGGCCACACTTAATAAAATTGAAGTGTTTTAGTGCACATTAGAGACTTTATTTAGAAGGTAAGACACATGCAGTCCCATTTTTGCAGTATTTATAAAAATAGTAGAATTCGTAATTCTGTAAATATTTGGAAAATTTCTTATGCCTGTGTTTTAACCAATAAAATCCACAAAAAAATTAACACGATTCTTGAATTTCGTGCATTATAAAAAAATAGAAAAATAATTTTGAAATAACAATGTGGACGCCTCCACCAACCACACAACTTCGCTTCTCTTAAAATTCGTGCTTTATAAAAAATAAAAAAATAATTTGAAATTAACAATTTGGGAGCATCCATCATTTCTGCAACAATTTCAAAAATTCGTATGTTCCTCAATTCTGTTAAAATAAATTTGAAACTTTGTCATTTCGGTTCTTAGAGAGAAGAAATCGACAAAGAAATTATTGCATATAATAAAGTTAAAGTTTTAGCGCCCATTGGGCAATTTACTTTGAACTCAACCCATTCACTATTTGACAGGATTTAAAAAATTCTCAGTTTTCTTAATTCTATGGATATTTGAATAGTTCCTGGTTATTTCTAAATTGACAAGTAACAATCGCACATTTCATAAATAGAAAAAACATAATTTTGAAATAACAACGTGGGCACCTCCACCAAACTTGTGGCCACTTTGAAAAATCGTATTTTGCCTAGTTCTGTAGATATTTTGAAAAACTGCCTTTTCAGTGTTTAGAGAGACAGAATACACAAGAAAATAGGCGCTTCTCTGAAAATTCGTGCTAAAAAAAAATAATTTAGAAATTACAATTTAGGCGCCTCCACCATTTCTGCACTAATTTCAAAAATTCGTATTTTCTTCAATTCTGTTAAAATAAATTTAAAAATTTGTCATTTCGGTTCTTGGAGATAAAAAATTCACAAGAAAATTATTGCATATAAAAAAGTTGAAGTTTTAGTGCCCATTGGGCGTTTTATTTAGAAGTTAACACCTTCACAATTTGACAGGATTGTTAAAATTCTCAGTTTTTTTTAATTCTGTGGATGTTTAAAAAGTTTTTGGTTATTTCCAAAATGACAGGAAATGACCGAACATTTAGTAAAGAAAATAGAAAAAACAATTTTGAAATAACAACGTGGGCGACGCCACCAAATTTGTGGCAACTTTGAAAAATCGTATTTTCCTAGTTCTGTAGATATTTTGAAAAACTGTCTTCTTAGTGTTTAGAGAGACGGAATACACCAGAAAATGGGCCCCATCTAGTAAAATTTCAGCTTTTTAGTCCACATTAGATTTGTCTAGAAGCTAACATACTCCATTTTTGCAGAATTGAAAAAATCCTTAATTCTGTAGATATTTCCTTGATTCTGTATCTTTTGGTATTCAGTTTTTACTTGATTCTGTATCTTTTGGTATTCAGTTTTTATAAAAATTGGAAAAAAAATTGTCAATATCGATTTTGGCGATTCCAATTTTAAAAATCCCCATTTTGCTTAGTTCTGTACAGATATTTTAAAAAATCGTAATTTCGGAATTTAAAGAGGAAAAATATTCAAAAAAATTGTCGCATTATAGAAATGATGTGTCAATTATTTGACATTAAAACGTCAATTTCAACTATATAAATAATTCCATTGATCACTCTGTACTTTTCCAGCTATAAGATGCTTAAATATAATTTGATTTGTCAGCTAACTCCGAAGAAATATGTTCTTCTTAAATAGAAACGTCACACAATTATTATAATCAGTAAAATTAGCTTTGTTTTATTCAGTCACGCATTCAAACACTGTTAGAGCACGTAAAGATTATTTGCATACCACACCGATAGGTGTTAAACCGATTTATCAACACCAGGCGTGAACAAGAAATTCTCATTTTTGACACCATGCTTAGGAAATTCTCCACACTGTTAATAATTCTGTTTGTTTCCAAAAGGACCAACTCTTGTAAGTGTTGCTATTTTCACTTCTATTTATTATTTATTATTATTGAATTTATAGTGTGCATTCCATGTCCCGAAGAAGGTCTAACTTTCTCTTCGTATGTCAATTGCGACTGCCCCTTAACAAAATTCTACGACAACGCCACAAAAAAATGTGTGGATTTCTACGAATGTCCCCCTTATCCAGGCCTTAATCTCCCATTAGTTAATCCCTTCCAAGATTTGAGCAATTTTTCCTCCCCTTCGTTTAACATGTTACCCCAGTCTCTCCCCAATAATCAAAATATCGATCTCCCCAAAGAAGTAACTCTTTTAATGAAAGCCTTCAACAAGCGTTCCCGCGACTTCCACACAACTTTGCCTCGTCTTCTAAAACCAGTTTTTGGTCCTGTAATGTTTGCAAATCAAGATTTGCTGAAATCCTGCGAGGGAAACGCCGGCTGCATGATCCGAGGTGTATTTAAAAAGAAAAGTAATTACGATTTGATTTTCCCGAAACTCGATACAGTGCTAGACGGATTACTTAAAATGTTTCGCGAAGTTTTAGATGATTTGAAGGAAATGGGGAAAGAAGAGTGCGCTCAAGAGGAGGATTGTCCTTTTCTTGAGAACATTTTGAAGTTGAATGATTTACTGCCACGGAATGCGGAGGAGATTAGAGATGTGTTGCAGATTGCTAAGCAGCTCGGCAAGTACTTCTTCGACGACGAGGACGCGAAGGAGTAGTCGAGCTTATTGGTGTTAACTCAATAAAGAGTGCATAAAACTGGACTTTTCTTAGATGTAACTAAAGAGCGCATTTTATTTATGGTTGAAACTGCTTTAAAAAGATGCAAAAAATTTGAAGATAACTGATTTAAGATTTAAGGGAAATGGAGCCCAGATTAGACAGACGCTCATAGAAAAAACAGTTTGAGAGACTTTGCTAATTCTGGAGCAAATATAAAAATTCGTACTTTGCTTAATTCTGCAAATATTTTGAAAAATCGCATGTTTGGAGTTGAATTTCAAAAAATCTTATAATTCGTAAGTTTCTTATGCCTGCGCTTAAACCAATGAAAACCACAAAAAATGAGCACATTTCTTAAAATTCGTGCTTTATAAAAAATTGCAAAATAATTTAAAAATAAAAATTTGAGATACTTCGCTATTTAAAAGTCTTTTAGAATTCGTAATTCTGTGAATATTTGAAAAATTCTTTCTGTCTGTGTTTAACCCCACAAAATCTACAAAAAAATGGGCACATCTCTCAGAATTCGCGCTTTTTAAAGAATTAGAAAAATAATAATTCAGAAATAACAATTTATTTATGGCTGAGGCTGTTTTAAAAGCATGTAAAGAATCTGATGACAACTGTTACCACTGTCAAATTTTGACAGTTGAAGTTTCTTGCATCAGTACGTACAATTAAAAATCATTAAGAGGCTGCACATCTTCACTGGTTTTCAACGCCAACTACGATGTTATATTTTTTTATGGAAAGCTGGTATGCAAATTTTCAATTTTCGAGGTTTTAGAGACATAATGGTAAAGTAAGTACTCAAATTCTTACATTTTACCAGAGCTCCTTTGCCTAATGACGTCATTACCGACAACAAAATTTGAAAAGCGCTTGTTGTAAAAACTTGTAAAAGAATTATTTTTTTTTGTTTATTGAAGAATTTACAAAAAATTGAATATTTAAGTTCAAGTCATAACATTTTTTTTTACTTTATTTGGTATTATATCTATCGTTTTTAATGCTTAGAGAAAAAAAATACAAAAAAGAGCCGGATTTAAGGCAAATGAAGCCCAGATTAGACATCCTCCATTCTTGCGGGATAAAAAAAATCTTAATACTTACATATTTGGAATTCCGTACATATTTTAGAAATTCTTGGTTTCTACATTTAAACAAATGAAATCGACACAAATGAAGGAAATGGCCGCTTTTCTTAAAATCTATCCTTTATAAAAAAGAAGAAAAATAATTTAGAAATAACAAATTCAGAGACTTTACTACTTCTGAAGCAAATATAAAAATCCGTATTTTGCTTGATTTTGTGGATATTAGTTTATAAAGAAAAAATACACTTAAAAACAGACGCACTTAATAAAATTGAAGTGTTTTAACTTGTAAAGAAATTTAAATTTTTTTTGTTCATTGAAGAATTTACTTCAATACAATTGAAGATTCAAGTTCAAGTCATTTTGTTTTTACTTTCATTGATAATTATTTTCTTTGTTTATTGTTATTTATCGTTTTTAATGTTTAGAGAAAAAAACTAAAAGAAATAAGCCGGATTTAAGGGAAATAGAGCCCAGATTAGACAAACACTTTCCAATCTAACATATTCGTACTTCTGTAAATAATTCGGAAATTCTTTGTTTCTACAGGGTGATTTTTTTAAAACGGCAGGCGTTGTAGAATTTTTATTTATGAACCGATTTCAAAAATTTAAAAAACAAATTAAATGGTTTTTAATTTACTATAAACTGGTGATTTTAAAATTTTTCTAAATGTTTTAGTATCTTTTGGGCGATACTCAACTTTCTTATTTTAAATTGACACCCATATTTTTTTTTTCATAATTTAGAAGATATTAATTTTCTTGATTCAGAAATGTGTAATATGTTCTACTTTTACAAAAAATATTAAAAAAAAAATCAAAATGAAAAAATTTAGGCAATGAAAGTTAATAAAATCTAGGTGCATGGTGTCAATTGTGCAATGAAAAAAACGGGATGGCGTTTCAACAGCATTTTAATTAAATTAGGTAGTTGTTTTTTCTGATTTCTAATTATTATTGTCTTTTGTTATTAATAATTTCAAAAAAAAAATGCCGATCCTTTCTATTATTTGCTGCTTTTTGACATTACAATAACGGCATTCTTTTATTTGACACCATGCAATAGATTTTATTAACTTTTATTGCTTATTTTTTTTCAATTTTGATATATTTTTTTTAAATATTTTTGGTAGAAGTAGAACATATTGCACATTTCTGAATCAAGAAAATTAATATCTTCCAAATTATGAAAAAAAAAATATGGGTTCCAATTTAAAATAAGAAAGTTGAGTATCGCACAAAAGATACTAAGACATTTAGAAAATTTTTAAAATCATCAGTTTATAGTAAATTAAAAACCATTTAATTTGCTTTTTAAATTTTTGAAATCGATTCATAAATAAAAATTCTACAACGCCTGCCGTTTTAAAAAAATCACCCTGTATATTTAAACAAATGAAACGGACAAGAAAATGTCCGCTTTTCTTAAAATCCATGCTTTATAAAAAAGAAAAATAATTTAGAAATAACAATTTGAAAAACTGAATTGCTAATTCGAGAGCAAGTAAAAAAATCCGTATTTTGTTTGGTTCTGAGGATATTTTAAAAAATCGCCTTTTTGGTGTTTAAAAAGAAAAAATTCACTAGTAAATAGACGTATAATTTGTGTTTTAGTGCACTTTAACACTTTATTCAAAAGTCCCCTTTTTGTAGTATTTAAAAATCAAAAAATTCGTAATTCTGTAAATATTTGAAAAATTCCATATAATATGTGTTCAAAACCACTGAAATCCACAAGAAAATAGGCAAATCTCTTAAAATATAAAGAAATAGAAAAATAATTTGGAACTATCAGATTAGCAGCCTCCAGCATGTTGGCAGCAATTTCAAATTCAAAACAAATTTAAAAATTCATGATTTTGGTTCTTAAAGAGAAGGAATTTACAAAAAAAATATTGCATATAAAACTAAAGTTTTTTCTTGAGAACATTTTAAAGATGTGTTGCAGATTGCTAAGCAGTTCTTCTCACGACGAGAACGGTGTTAACTCAATAAAGAGTACATAAAACTGGTCTTTTCTTAGATGTAACTAAAGAGCGCGCTTTATTTATAGTAAGACTAAGTAGATTCATCGCCGACTTCATCTTATACCAAGCCTGTTCAATTTTGATTTCTCCCCTTTGCAAAAAGTTCCCTCAAGGTCATCGCCGTACATACGCCAGCGACCCCAACGACGAAAAAACGTATCAAATTCTGGTGATAATTCTTTCATTTTGGTGACATTTCCGTCACTTTGAAAGTTGAAGTGATGATAGGTTAGGTATGTCGGTTAAATTCATCAAAAATTACGGCATCTGGAATGCAAGGAAAGCGATTTCTCCGAACTTCCATAAAGAAAACAGATCATTCTCTTCGCGGAAACGGCTAGTAATCAGAAATATATAATTAAAAATCAAAAAATGCCAGAACTGTGTTTCAAGAAATTGTCGAGAGTGGCGCTAGTGTACGCACGCCTCACGTACTCATGGCCTACTTCGCGGGAACAGATCTCGGAAGCTATTGAACAGGCTTGGTATAAGATGGAGTCGGCGATGGTAGATTCTAAACATCGAACATGCAATCCTACTCACTTTAGAAACATGCAAACCCCTGTAGACTCCATAGCCCTGCTGATCCCCTTCCACGACGCCAACATGTTGTATTTCTGCTTGGCAGTGAGAGGCAATCTAGGATCAACAGTCGCAGGTGGAGCAATCTCATCCGGTTTCCGGTTATTCCCCGATCCACCACTGGACGCCAATTTTCCCAGCTCGCACCCCATCGTTGTACAGCCAGCCTTCTGAGCACACACGACGTTATAACGAAACACTACGTTTATCAGTTTTCATCACAACACTGATGGTATTAACACAATGATGTTAACTTTCTATTTACACTATGTACTGCCTATTACAACTCCTTTTATAAATTACTTATTGTTTGTTTAATAAGGCAACGAGCTGAAATTATACGAATGACGTAGCACGAAACTCCAAAAGATACAATATACAGAGTGGCTCGTTTTCAATGGAAAAGATGACGTCTCAAACGTAGCCGCATCGATTTCCTCCCTCGAAAAAACAAAAGGAGAATATTCTCATCCAAATGAAGACACTCCTATTTCTCCTTCAGCGATTGCAAAAATGCGTAAACAGGTCTGAGATCGATTGAGCGTCTCGGCGTAATTTCCTTCCTCTGAAAGGTGACTCCTACAAGTACTTGCAGGAATGAAAGTAATGTTCTCTCAGAGGTAAACTAATTTCTTCGATTAATTACACTAGTTAACAAATTTTCGACGAAATTTGAACTGGAGGAAAGTGGAAGGTACAATTGCCTTCTGATTCTGAATACGAAGTCGTTTTGCTCCATCAGGTTAGATATTTGTGGAATAAGTTTTGGTTAACAACTTGCAGAATCTTGAAACTTTAAAATACATCGTTGAAAAGGTAATTAATTAATTAAGCTTTGAGAGAACTATACAGAAGTCGCCGGAGGAGGTAGTTTTTGCATACTTTTTTTGCATAGAACTCTTGAGTAGGTAGTTTGTTTTTTTATTATATTACTTCATAATAAAGGTTGAGATCTCTGCATTCTATTGCGGTGTTAAACACATTATTGTCTCTTTTAATTTAAAAGTTACAGGACAAAGAACATCACGTTTTGTTTATTTTTAAAAATTTTGCGTTTCTAAATATGATTTCATAGGTCAGAATGGAAGATCATAGATCAAAATATGCAGCAACTGTTAAAAAAGTGTTGATCAAACTGTTTATAATTTAAATAATTTTGAAGGCATTTTCGTATCAGTTTTGATCATTTTTTCGCCTCAGGTAAAATTTACGTCAACCAGATTTCCCGAAAAAAAGCTCTAGTAAAGATGTACATAAAAAAATAATTTCAGTGACATCTACCTCCTCATTTTGTACTAACTTTCCCAACAGATCGGCGAGTATTTATAGTTTTCCATTGTGTTTCTCAGAAAATTTCAATTTCCACCCTTTAATATTATTTTTGGTTCATAAGCAAACTGAGAACTCTTCAGCATTAAAAAGTTTTCTGGCATGTGTTAGCATTAATAGTATATTGTATAACAAGTGTTGAAAATGGAAGATTTCACACGGGTTTTGCAGAATTGAGCCACGAGCCGTAGGCGAGTGGCTTAAGCAAACGAGTGTGAAATCGAATTTTCAACACGTGTTGTACACGATATTTTTCCGACGACCACAAAAATCGCAGAGTTAATATTTTATTTTTTGAAAGTTAGATACCGATAATGCCCGATCTGCGTCAACCTGTGTGCAATATAAAAACACACAGTTGTCGGCCAATCAGAGATCTCAAATTTTTCATTGCACACGGGTATGCGCTTCGTTCATCTTTAATTTTAATTTTAAATTTTCACTACGAGAAAACTGTATGAAATGTGACATATTTTATAGTGGTGGTCGGAAAAATCATTTTTAAACTTAATATTTGTTTAGAAGTTGCGATTTTGTAGGTACTTTTTTATAAAATTGCTAAAAAATTAAAAAAAAATATAATTTTTTGAAAAACCTCTGAATGGTTTTTGCCCTGTAACTTCTAAACGAGAAGAAATAGCAATGCATTTGTCAGAGCGTCAGAAAGGCAAAATTTCAGTCTTTTCAAGAATGCATAATAATGACAAATCGGTATAATAATTATAGAGTTATATGAAAAAGTGCAAATAAAAATTACAAAAAAAAAATTTTTTTTGGGACTTCAGCTCAGTTTTTCAAAAATATCAATAGAATGACTAACTCTAGCAATGAGTTTATGGGTCGTCCGAAAGGTCATTCAATTGGCATTCTAAAACACACTTTCGCAATTCCATAAGTTTGCCAGTAAGAAAAGAAGAAGAAAGAAAAACTAATTTTTTTTTAAGAATATCTCTGAATCCGAATCTGAGATGACCTTTCCAGTTTTCCAGTAGATTTTTTTCCAAAATTTATTGACTAGTGCAACTCTTCTTAAATCATTTAAAAAGTGCTATAAAAAATGCATGCACGAGTAACGTGGTAAAGTTGTTAAATTAAAATCGAAAATAGTAATACATTTTTTGCACGATAGAACAATTTTGCTTAGTTACCGCGCCTGCTGTTGGAACAGTAAGTTGAGTTTACTGGTTACCAAGATAAACAAAACGGTAAGTACAAAATTTACTTACCGTTCTAGAACGGTAAGTAAAAATTTAAAAATAGTCATTAAAAATGAAGGATTTATATCCATTCTCAGACCGAAATTTTGACTTTTCAGGAATTTTTGAAGCACAATTATTGTCAATTATTTGTAACATTTTTAGTTTTATAAAAATAATCGAAATTTGTCTATCGTGCAAAAAATATTATAAGCATCACAAACGTTAAGGACTATACCGATCTCAGACAATAATTGGAGTCGTCGCTGCGCTCCTCCTCCAAACAATTGTCTTCGATCGGTAAAGTGTCCGTTCTTAATACTTCTAAATAAATTATTATTTTTGTAACTCTATGAATTCTGCTTTATGCATTTGAACAAACAAAATTTACACGAAAATGGCTATTTTTCTTAGAATCCATGCTTTATAAAGAAGAAAAAAAAATTAGAAATAACAATTTGAGAGACTGCTATTTAAAAATATTAGAATTCGTAATTCTGTGAATGTTTAAAAAATTTCTTATGTCTGTGTTTAAACCGATGAAATCCACAATAAAATAGGCACATCTCTTAAAATTCGCGCGTTATAAAGAAATAGAAAAATAATTTGAAAATATCAATTTGGGAGCCTCCACCATTTTTGCACTAATTTCAAAAATTCGTATTTTCCTCAATTCTGTTAAAATAAATTTAAAAATTTGTCATTTCTAAATTGAGAAGAAATGACTGCACATTTCGTAAAGAAAATAGAAGAAACATCATTTTGAAAAAACAACGAGGGCGCCTTCACCAAATTTTCGTAACTTTGAAAAATCGTATTTTTCGTAGTTCTGTGGATATTTTTAAAAACTGTCTTTTTAGTGTTTAGAGAGACGGAATATATGTATACAAGAGAAGGGGCCCATTTAACGAAATTTCAGCTATTTAGACCACATTAGACTTGCTTAGAAGCCAAAATTGCAGAATTATATTTGCAGAATTTAAAAAAAAACCTTAATTCTGTGACTATTTCTTTGTTTCTTTTTTCTCAAACAAAAGCCTCATCTAATATTCAATCTTTATTAATTTTGCCAATTCCACCATCTGCAAACCAACTTTTGAAATCCGAATTTTGCTTACTTCTGAGATATTTGAAAAATCGTATTTTTGGTATTTAAAGAAAATAAATAAACAAAAAATACTCCCATATAATAAAATGGTGTCTCGTTCTCAAATATCTGTCAATTATTTAACATTATAACGTCAAGTTCGACTAGATAAATAATAAAATTGATCACTCTGTAGTTTTCCAGCAGCTACAAGATGTTTAAATCATGAGAAACATCACACAACTATTGTAATTAGCAAGAAATTGACTCAAATTTGTATTGACTAGTCAATAGACGACTAGTCTTCAGCATTCATTCAAAAAGTGCAATGAAAAATGCATGCACGACTGACGTGGCGGAGTCGTTAAATTAAAATCGAAGAGAAGATTGTATAGAAAATATTGTGAATAAACTGTACTGAGTTGAAGGGAAAATAAGCAGCGATTTATCACCGGAGAATGACACTAATCTAGTGAGAATAATAGCCAATCGATGCCGGTATTTAGTAAGCAAATCTATAGAGACGCATGCTTAGACGTTCGCAATCCGTAATATCCTTCGCATCAAGCGGAGAAATGTTTGTTAATAATTAAGCGGTTTATCGATTAGTGTGTAGTATTCTATGAAGTTTTAATTCTGTAATTTCTCCCGGATGCCAATCGCAACAGTTTTAATTTTCCCAACGAAAAAACGACAAGTTGAGAAGAATGCGAAACAAAAACAATAATTAAAGACACGGCGCAATAAATGCGAATTAATTTTCAATGATTTATGGTCACTTCGATTGTATGGCACTCACTCTGTACGCCTGAGAACACTCTACTATTGACACAATGGTAAATTGGTGGAAAATCGAAGAAAATTGACGTCATACGCGCATTTCTGTTTGTCTGAATTGCATGTATGTAATTATAATGGTGGTAAATGTGCGTAAACTGTCTTCAATCAATGATGTTACTGTGACGCATAAACTACGTACTGTCGGGAATTTAATTAGATTCGTATAAATATAAGCGACACGGTGAATGTTAATTAGAAGATAAGGCTCTTCCTTGGAGGTGACTTTATATTAACTTTGCGTTAAAGTTTAGATACAGTTAGTTAGATCCTAGGGGGTTATTTGGAATAAAAGTATTAGAGAAATTAAAAGAATTTTAGCCGGCTCAAAATAGAGAGTTTTAATTAGAAATGATTAATGCTAGTTTCTTGACAGTAGTGACCGTTCGCAAATGCTGGGCTGAAGTAAATTAAGTTTAATGGATCTCTTACCTTATATTGAAGCTTGATACATTATAATTTAGGAATATAAGGGTATATTTCGACCAAAAAATGCTTTAAAAATTTGTATCCAAGAATTGTGTTCTGTGTTACTAAAAAACCTTAATTTTCTAAGAAGAATTCCAGCAAATTTATGGATTAAAGGAGCTATTAAAAACTCATAGAACCCCAGAGAATAATAAAGAAAGTTAGAGAATACTCAATAATCTAGACATCTAGAGAAGCTTCAAACATATTTTTTTTATAAAAATTCAATTCAAGCAATAAACCCGTTTAAGAGTCTTGGAAAACCTCAAAAAAACTTTGAGAAATTAGAGGGATTTTAAAAAATCAAAAATTAGGAATTTTGGCTAATAACAGCCTTCGGTTCATTCAAAAAATTTCTAAATTGAATCATTTCTGCTCTATAATTTTTAAATTTGGCTCAATTAGTAACTAAATCTAAATCAGTCCCCTCCTAAAATTTGATTCCTGCGAAATGAAAATTTCCAAAGTTACAAACTAAATAATTTTTTTTGGTCAATTTCGGTTCATTTTCAGAGGATACAAATCCAAAATGTATCTTGTTTGACTTATAATTTTGAAATTTAACTGCTGTGATGTTAAAATTGCCCGAGTCACAACCCCTAAAATTTTGTTTAAAAATTTTTCTATTCATCTTCAAATATTTTTTTTTATATTGCCTCTTCTGGTCTATGTATAATTTTGCAGTTTAGCATAATTAATAAGCAGAGTAATAATAGTAAAGATGTCAAATTTAGTTGCTTTAGCATCGAAATTACCTGAGTTACGACCCTTAATAAAAATTGTTTCCAGTTTTTGGTTTCTACATAAATTTCTACATAAAATCGCTTCGGTCCGATAGTTTTGAAATTTAGTTCAATTTATTAGATCAACCTAAATAACTATGCTCCTCAAATTTGATTATTATGGCGTGAAAATTACGAGAATTCCAAGCTATACCAATTTTTCTTGGAAAATTTTGGTTCATCTTCAGAATAAAAAAATTCAAAATGTATCTTGTTTGACTTTTCCAATTTGACACAGTTAATAAGCAACACTTGATTACCAACCTTCCAAAATTTTACTGCTGCGACTTTAAAATTACCAGTTACAACCCCTAAATTGTTTCCAAAAGTTATGGATATAATTTTTTTAAATATTGTTTTTTTTGGCCTATGTATAATTTTCAAATTTAGTACGCTTAATTAATAAGCAGGTCAATATTAGTAAACCTACCAAATTTAGTTTCGTTGGCACCAAAATTCACAGAGTTAAAACTCTTATTAAATTTTTTTGTAATTTTATTTCACTCAAATGTAAAAATTTCTAAATTAAATTGCTTATGCTCTATAATTTTCAAATTCGGCGCAATAAGTCAATAGGTCTGAGTTGATAACCTCACCAAATTTGACTGCTCTGGCAGAGTTTCAAAGTCTTTATTTCTTTTTGGAAATTTTGGGTTTATCTTCAGAATAAAAAATTCCAAAATTTGACCTCTTTAATCTTCAATTTTGAAATTTGGCGCATTCAATAACCAACTTCATGTTACCAACCTCTTAAAATTTTATTGTTCTGGCGTTAAAATTACCAAAGTTTCAGAGTTGGGAAATTTTCGGTTCAACAAAAAATTTCAAAATTTGTCTTGTTTAATAAGCAACTCCAAGTTACCAACCTGCTAAGTTATTAAGTCTAATTTGTTATTTTTCTTTTTTTTAATTTTGAGTGCCTTTTCAGAATAAAAAAAATCAAAAATTTATCTTGCTTGACCTATAAATTTGCAATTAAAGCCAGTCAATAAGTAACTCCAGACTACCAACTTCACCAAATTTGATTTCTGTGGTATTAAAATTAGCAGAGTTAATAAAAATTGTTTTCCATTTTCGATTTACTCAAAAAAAAAAATTCTAAATTGAGTCACTTTTGCTCTATAATTTTGAAATTTGGCTCAGTTAGTGAATAAATCAAAATTATTAACCTCTACAAATTTGATTGCTGTGGCGTAAAATTTACCAGAGTTACAAGCTCTAATATATTTTCTTAGAAAATTTCGGTTCAGCTATAGAATGAAAAATTCTAAAATGTATCCTGTTTAACAAACAATTTTGCAATTTTACACAGTTAATAACCAATTCCAGATTACCAACCTTCCAAAATTTGATGCGGTGATGTCAAAATTATCAGAGCTGCAGCCCTTAATTTTTTTTTTATTTAAAAAAATCAAACATTTCAAAAAATCCTGAAAACTAAAAAAATACTTAAATCCTGTGATGGTAAAAATTTCTCTTCGAGATTATTCAGATTTTATTGATTAAAAATAGTAAGATTTCCGAATCTTCCCGCATTTTTTCGATAGTTTTATAATTTTTTTCTTTCTCTTTTTCATTTTTTGAATTCTTGAATGTAATTAACTCAAATGATGCTCAAAATCAAAGACGAGAACAGAAAGTATAAGAATAAGAACGAAAGTCTTAATTAGAAAACTGCGGCCTTTCCCGAAATGCCTAGACTCCTCATGAGACGCTAGATTACGCCCAGAATCGATGCAACCCGGAGCAATTCCGTGAGAGTTTTCTTTTCATTCCTTCTTTTTCAAAATTAAAGTTCAACGTAGGAAAAAGCGAAAGGGTTTTACCAGGAAACCTGAAAGTCTACATCTTGATTTATGGCTTCGATAAAAGCTTACGAAATGAGGATGGCGTGAACGATCACGCTCCGCCCGTTAGAAGACTTAATATTCGTTGTTTTACAGAGTGTCTAAATTAATTTCAATACACTGTATAAGAAATCTGGAATTTTTCAAGCGATCGATTCTAGACCGGCGGTATTTTCAGTTCCAATGTTTACATAGTAAGAGGGTCGAATTAGAATCGGGCAATCTGTATTTATAACAGAACATGTTGATTCAATGTAAACATTACCTACGCTCCAAGTACTCGTCGTGTTTGTGCTAACTTTCGATAAAAATAAATTTTCAGAAAAGCGCTGCAATTTGCAGGTAAATACGCGAAAGGAAGCTACAATTCTATGTTTGACCTTTCAATTTATGGACCCTCAAAAAGTCTGTTCATTAGAAATTCGACAAAAAGATAGAAAGAAGCGAAACGAGGAGCACAAAGAACCGCATCGAGCCACTACAACGACAACGCAATCTAATATTTCGAAAGGATACAAAGGATTAGGAAAAGATAAATCAATAAGCGTCACACAAGACTTCGGCCTTCCTTCTCGTTCTCTTATTTTTCCGGGAAGCTCCTGAAAAGCCGCCGAATTCCATTAAAGGGGCAAGTAATGTATGTATGGACAAATCGATCCATTGAAATAGACACAAACATTTTAATATTTGCGACGGTTTTCCTAGTTCCGGAAGAATTATTTGCATAGTGAGAGGTAGTCTTTTGCATTTTGATCGAAACGGATTCTTTGAAAACAGCAGGGAAATGTAAATTAAGGAACCTGAATCTTCTAGCTACCACGAAGGCGGAAAAAACTAAGCACAACCCGTTAATTGGGCATTCATTTAAACCTAATCAAAGTTAAATTTTTATCAAAGATATGTCGCGTTGAAAGTTCCCAGATCTAATTTAAACTTTTGTATTTTGACCTGACCTCAACTCTAATTACTAAGGCGAGTAGGGATGGAGGCCCTTTTAATAGCCTTGTTTGCAGCAAAAAGGTAACGTGTAATTAGGATTTCGACAGAACTAACTTATAGAATACATCGAAACTATATTTGTCGACACACTTAATTTTATTACTGCCGGTCTTTACGAGAACAATCGGTCTAATGAAGCTTTATTCGCTTCTGTTGATTAAAAAAGTCCCCAATGAACTGTATATCTATCGCCAATCGATTTTTTGTTCGTTAACTGATAATATTCGGATGATTCTAAGAGATATTTTCGACGAATTTTTCTCTTTACAGTAGCACCTCTTTAATGCGAACAAAACTTGATCGCAATTAAATCAGATTACCGAGGTTCTAATGTAATTTGGTTGTACAGGGTGATTCACAAAAAATTTATTCGGCATTTTTCTCAAAATACAAAAATGATAAAAACGTGAATTTAGAATTTGAAACACCCCATATATGTATACAGGGACCGGCAACACTTGTGTCCACCCCCAAAATTGTCTTTAATTTTAAAGATTAAATTTTGAAAATTTGCAAACGCTCAAAGTTGACAAAGCTCTAGAAGCTGACGCAAAAATTTGTTTTTATCACTGATAGTTTTGGCGTCGCGACGCCTTAAAAATGTAATTTTTAGTTAATTGTGAGGGTTTGTGATATCAACCCCTAATTTAATTTTTTTTCAATATACATGTGTTAAAAATATCTCAGTTGTCATTTTAGATTCAATGCAAATTGTCTTCAACATTTGAGAAAAAAATGCTGTTTTATCAAGTTAGTTTTCAATTTCATTACGTCAAAATTGGGAACTACGTTTACACCCACCTGTCAACATCTTGTGTCACAAATGACATCTATCCTTTGGCTCGCTTTAGATTGTAACAAAAGTCTTACTTGGTGAAATTGTCGCTTTGTCGATGTTAATTAACGATTTCTGGTGTTCATAAAGTGCAACATGCCCGTGTTAATCAAAATTAACCTCTATAAGAGTGAATGAAGAGACTTGTGAAATTTTGGTGTAAACGTAGTTTGCCGCTGCGCTGTCAGAATTTTGAAAACTAACTTGATAAAACAGTTTTTTTCGCAAATTTTAAACACAATTTGCTTTAGATTTAAAATAAAAACTCAGATATTTGTATCACAGTTATGTTGAAAAAAAATTGAGTTCGCGAATATTTCCGCAAAAACTCGAAAATCGCTAAAAATTATATTTCTTAGACGTCGCGACGCCAACCAAACCGTGATAAAAGAGCTTTGTCAACTTTAAGCGTGTGCAAATTTTCAAAATTGTAACTTTAAAATCAAAGACGATTTTGGGGGTGGACACAAGTGTTGCCGGACCCTGTATATTCTGGATTTTACATCCAAATTGTACCATTTCAAAAATATTTTCCTTTTTTTAAATTATTTACATGTGAGCAAAAAAGTGTAGTTCAAAACCGCCACTTTTATTGGTAAAATTATATACAGGGTGCGATTTGAGGACAGTTAATTTTCGGTTCCTATGAAGAAAAAGAACTTTTTTATTTCAAATAGAACAGTATATTTTTAATATATCATCGTGGACCACCCTGTACAAAGTTGATCCTCCATCCAGATGCTGCACTTTTCCAACTCCGTCGCCTTTAAAGTTCGATGCTTTATTGTCAACACCGGAAGAAATATTTTCGAAAATAAGTGATTGGAACACCTCAGTATTATCGATCTCGCCAATGCAAGTCACGCAAGGTTCTGGCAATCGACACGCATCAAGGGTTGTTCCAAAACAAAAGATTACCTTTTGGGGTGAAATTGCTGCTTTTCAACAAGTTATCGATACCATCGTAGGAAAAACCGGCTGATTATACTAACAACGAAAAGCTCTAGAGAAAATTTTAGAAAATTAAGATCTTGGGTGAAAATTGCTTTTCCTTAGGTACTATTTTCAGCAATTCGTAAAAGGAAATTCAAAAAGATTGTTTTGAGTGCGTTAATAAGAGCGTTTCAATATTAGGTACGTTAATAGTTTTGTTATCATAGCAACATAAAAAACGGTTGAAAACGAAATGTAAATTAGAAAAAATACCACCAAAAAACTCGTTTTTACTAAACGCTGCCAAAAATATCTGTTTTACGGACTCGTTTGAGTCCCCAAAATAAGTCTTTCTCGGACTCAATCCCAAATAAGGTTTCTGTTTTCGGTAGCTTTAACTAAAAAATTTTGTTTGTAACTACGCCTCGTCCGTAAACAGCAAGAATTAGTCCGCAAAAACTGTATTTTAGATACTTTTAGATAATAAGAATAAATAAACTTTCTTTAACTCGTATTTACAATGCCGTTTTAAGTTGTCGTTTTAGTGAAGCTAAAAAGTAACATTGCGACACTCGTGAGTAAAGTGGCGCTTTAGGTTTTGAGTTTGTAGAAAAAGTATAATATGTAACACGTTTATAGACTTCCCTAAACACTCGCTACTCTCGTGTCTAAATAAACTCGTGACTAAAAAGACATTTATTAAACTTGTTAGATAATATACTATAAAAGCACTCGTCCTTTCCAGCACTCGTGTTATCTAAAACTTTTTTAAGCCGCCGTCCTTTTTTAACGTTTTTGCAGACAGATAAATTAGGCCAAAAAATGACGTTTGGCGTCTTTCGTTTTTCAAATTTTTTGAGTGACAGGGACGGATTTTAAAAATTTTCATTTTTAAGACGAGTCAAAAATTTCCAACATTTTCTATTCAGACGTGTAATTTTGACAGTTTTAATGCTTAGACAATAAAATTTAGAGAAATTACTATTTTTGACTTGTTTATTCTGTTCCGAATTTCAAATTTTTTGAGTGACAGGAACGGATTTTAAAAATTTTCATTTTTAAGACGAGCCAATAATATTTTCCATTTGGACGTGTAATTTTGACAGTTTTAAGGCCTCTAAAAAAGAAATTAAATATTTTTTGTTGTCATCAACGGTAGTCTACTGAAGTCCTTCAAAAAAAGTTAGAATTTTTTAATTTCAACACAATTACTAGAGAAGCAACCTTGAAGAATAAAAGTCACCAAATCAAACTTATTTTTTTTGTTTTTTAAATTTTGTTGACCTAAAAAAATAGTGTGGATTTATGCATCTAAAAATATCTTCGTGTTGCTACGACTCGGCTCCGCCTTGTCTTCAGTCTTCCAAAAAACATTTTTTCGGCCTTTTCATCCAAATTACTATTGAGTATTGAAGTTTTTTGATATTTTAGAATTTTGAAAAAAACTATTTTCGGCCTCAGAATTCAGTGTTTAGCCAGTTTGTAGCAATAATTGCAACCATCAAATAAATTCCATCGTAAACAACATTAGAGTCCATAAAGTGGCGGACACCGTCCGTAAAGCACTTTTGGACAATATTTTCTCACTTCATACAAGTCATTGTAGCCGTTAATAAAACTTACAGAACTCTTAAATTCAAACTTTATCGATTTGAAGGTGTAAAAGTGAAGAATGACAAATGTGCCATTCTGTCCATCCATAATGCAACTGTTGGAAAATAAAAACGATAGTTTTCAGAAGAGGCAAATAAATTGTTTTAGCGGCTTTAAATTAAATTAAACTAATGTGAGCAAGCGGGTTCGCAGATTGTTCGTTGAAACTTTGGCCATTTATTCTAATGATGTTCGTGTGTGCCATCAAATGCATTCGGATGCAAACGAGCGCACGAATCAACAGTGTAATCAGGAGGTGAAAATTTTTTCTTAATGGAGAAAAAATGGCGTCTAAGCGAGCTTTTGTAATATTAAAATGCCTTGACTGCAATTTGTACTTCGCATTCCTTGGACTCGGAGAGAAAAGTGGTTATAAATCAAATGGTGACCTTTCCATTTGGATCTATTTCCAATTTCCTCCAAATTGAGTGACAACCTGAAATAAAGTATTTGATCCTTCGGAGGTAAGTAAAATTGAGTAATTTCGAAGTGTAACCTTCTGCGGACGTACAAAGTATTTCATTAGCGGTAACTGGCTTGTGTCAATTCGAAGCTCTCAACTCGATGAAATAACATTTGTATTTAGTTTGTACTCGGCGTTGAAGACCTCGTATCCAAACACCAAAAGAATAATAAATAGGAAACCTCAAGTCCGACGTCATCTTTTCCATTTTTTACGCCTTTCCGCACGGGAAAACCGGAAAGAAAATGAGAATGTTTCTCTTCGGGATGGGATTAGATTGGGATCCGGCGTTAATCCGAATTGATTACATCGATTATTAAAAAAGTACAGTCACGGACAAAGCAAATGGAACTGCGTTCAACTCCGGAGTGTCCCGGTTCCATTTCCAATGCCCGCATCGCGTCACAACATCAAACTAACCGTCAAATCTTAATCCAAATCATTGAAATCACTGCAACCTCACACACTGTTTGTGTTAGGCAACCCGCGACAGAATAGGCGTTTCAGCGGCTTGCCTATCTCGACCTAGGCTGAGGTCCAACTGAAATTCAGCGTCCTAACGGGCTGAAACGCATGCGCTCTTCAATTTACAGACGACTGCGAGAGCGTTTGATGAAGAGGGTCTTAGGACGTGAAATATTGATTCGGTTATTGTTTGGGCCGGTTGTGCTAATATGCAAGAATTTGACACGGTTTTGCATTTCACAAGAATAAACAATCTCTTCTAATTCTATCAAAACGAAGCTCTTCAATTCGTACCTCTTCATATTCGTCTTCGCGTAATTTTTTCGTTCTGAAGATTACATAGCTCATGCTAAAAGCAGTCATTAATTATATCACGGTGCAGCTATTGCTACTAAAATTAAAAAGCCGAGATACAAACAGGCGAAATGAAAAAATAATGAGATGAAATCTTCGCGAATATATTAAACCGGCGAGTCATTGTTTTTCAAAATTTAATGAAACAAGTTCCTGGGAATACTCATCCGTTGCCACACGTGCATCTACCCTGAATAAACAATCTCCTTGTATAAAAAAAACCGAGGCGACGACGTCAGTTTCGCCTTCTTAATCCCGTCATCCGAGACCATCTTTCATCATTTTGTTACGCGGAAGACGTCTTAAACTATTTACTTTAACTTCAGTCAATAAAGAAACGAAACTATCATATTTCACCACGGTTATCATGAAAGATTTTTGATTTCTCCTTAATCAGTGGGACGTGACCTAACTTCCTTTGTATCTATCATCATACGGTTTTGACCTATTTGAGGACAGAAATCAATAATAATCATTTAAGGGTAGCTTAAAATATTTAGGTGAGGGTTCTGCAAAGACCGCCGGGAAAATAAGCTCTGGAGTAATCGATGTCGTGTTGAGAAGGGTGTGTGGGTGTATGTGTAAAAGCAGTAGCTAGGAATTGCACGTTTGGTTTTATGTGTTTTTGCACGGTGGCGAGGGGGCAGGAAGGTTTCAGGCTCAAATCGGAAATAGAGATGCAATTAAAAGTTCAAAAATACTTTTATATTGAACCAAAAATGATCGGTTTTCCCAAAAGAACTAAATTTGAACACAATTTTGGGTGGCCACTTAGTCACACGCTGGCTGCGATCGTAAATACAGAGTGATCGATAAAAGTGCGTCTTTGCAATTTTAGATGTTGGTAGCCCGTTTTATATACAGTGTGATTCACGTAACTTTTTCACCCAGCCGAACTTTAAATGCAACCCATAACACGTTAATCATCTGAAACTTCTTTCAAAAACATTAAGAAGTGTCAATTTTAGAGTTTGCCAGACTTGTAAAGTTATGTGAATCACCCTGTATATTTAGGCGCTCTCGTGAATAAATTTTCGAACATTTTGATGAGGTTTTTGTCTAGATCTGCTTGTACGTCCGACTAACAGGTGGCACAAGTAGAGCGTAGCTTTAATGACTCGACGAAAATTGGTTTTTCATGTGACACGGCAACCTTATCGCCATTCTAAAATCGCTTTGGTAATTTAAATTCAGTTAATTAATTTAAGTGACGTTTTTTATGCCTTTTTGGAGTTTTTTCGTTGTTTTTTTTTTAGCGGAATAAGGGGAAAGAGTAGGCAACTAACATTGCAAATGGCGCTTCTTTTGTTTTTTCTTTAGATTGTCTTTGTCGAAGGGTTTTGGGGGCGAATGTTGATTGATGAAATTCACTGAAAACTTTAATTTACTCTTTAGTTTCTCTATTTTTGACTTATTTACTGTCTATTGCAAATCTCAAATTTTTGGAGCGACAGGAATGGATTTTAAAAATTTTCATAAGTAATATAACGAGTGGGCTCGAAATTGTCGGAAATTTTTCCGACAGACGAGTAGTTTTTTCGACGATCAATTGCACGAGTGAGCGAAGCGAACGAGTGCCAATTGTCCGGAGAAACAAACTACGAGTACTGGAGGAAAAATTTCCCACAATTTCGAGCTCCCGAGTTATATTCGTCATGAGAATTCAACGAACTGACAAGCAACTGACAGCTCGCGTGGTATTTTCGCGTGGAATTGTCACTAGTGAAAATTTCCAAGAAAAGTTTGCTGTGATTGGTTTATTTGAAAAAATAAATGTCTCTTATTGGTCGAATCTATGGTGAGTTGAATTCTCATTTTCAAGACGAGCCAAAAATTTCTAATATTTTCCATTCGGACGTGTAATTTTGACAATTTTGAGGCTATGGCAATAAAATTTCGAGGGATTACTATTTTTGAACTGTTTATTCTCTGTTCCAAATTTCAAATCTTTGGAGCGACAAAAACAAATTTTAAAAATTTTCATTTTCTAGACTAGCCAAAAATTTCTAATATTTTCTATTCGGACGTGTAATTGTGACAGTTTTAATGCTAAGGCAATAAAATTTGGAGAAATTATTATTTTTGACTTGTTTATTCTCTGTCCCAAATTTCAATTTTTTTGAGCAACAGGGACGGATTTTAGAAAATTTCATTTTGAAGACGAGCCAAAAATTTCCAATATTTTCTATTCAAACGTGTAATTTTGTTAGTTTTGATGCTAAAGCAATGAAATTTGGAGAAATTTCCAGTTTTGACTTGTTTATTGTCTACTCCAAATCTCAGTTATTTTGAGCAACAGGGACGGATTTTAGAAATTTTCATTTTGAAGACGAGCCAAAAATTTCCAACATTTGCTATTCAGACGTGTAGTTTTGATAATTTTGATGCTAAAGCAATAAAATTTATAGAAATTTCCATTTTTGACTCGTTTATTGCCTACTCCAAATTTCAATTTTTTTGAGCAACAGGGACGGATTTTAGAAATTTTTATTTTGAAGACGAGCCAAAAATTTCAAACATTTTCTATTCAGACGTGTAATTTTGTTAGTTTTGATGCTAAAGCAATGAAATTTGGAGAAATTTCCATTTTTAACTTGTTTATTGTCTACTTCGAATCTCAGTTTTTTTGAGTAACAGAGACGGATTTTAGAAATTTTCATTTTGAAGACGAGACAAAAATTTACAATATTTTCTATTCAGACGTGTAATTTTGTTAGTTTTGATGCTAAAGCAATGAAATTTAGAGAAATTTCCATATTTGACTTGTTTATTGTCTACTCCAAATCTCAATTTTTTTGAACAACAGGGACGGATTTTAGAAATTTTCATTTTGAAGACGAAATTTCCAATATTTTCTATTCAGACGTGTAATTTTGACAGTTTTAATGCTAAGGCAATGAAATTGGGAGAAATTACTATTTTTGACTTGTTTATTCTCTGTCCCAAATTTCAATTTTTTTGAGCAACAGGGACGGATTTTAGAAAATTTCATTTTGAAGACGAGCCAAAAATTTCCAATATTTTCTATTCAAACGTGTAATTTTGTTAGTTTTGATGCTAAAGCAATGAAATTTGGAGAAATTTCCATCTTTGACTTGTTTATTGTCTACTCCAAATCTCAGTTATTTTGAGCAACAGGGACGGATTTTAGAAATTTTCATTTTGAAGACGAGCCAAAAATTTCCAACATTTGCTATTCAGACGTGTAGTTTTGATAATTTTGATGCTAAAGCAATAAAATTTATAGAAATTTCCATTTTTGACTCGTTTATTGCCTACTCCAAATTTCAATTTTTTTGAACAACAGGGACGGATTTTAGAAATTTTTATTTTGAAGACGAGCCAAAAATTTCAAACATTTTCTATTCAGACGTGTAATTTTGTTAGTTTTGATGCTAAAGCAATGAAATTTGGAGAAATTTCCATTTTTAACTTGTTTATTGTCTACTCCAAATCTCAGTTTTTTTGAGTAACAGAGACGGATTTTAGAAATTTTCATTTTGAAGACGAGCCAAAAATTTCCAATATTTTCTATTCAGACGTGTAATTTTGATAGTTTTGATGCTAAAGCAATGAAATTTGTAGAAATTTCCATTTTTGACTTGTTTATTCTCTGTCCCAAATCTCAATTTTTTTGAGCAACAGAGACGGATTCTAGAAATTTTTATTTGAAAGACGAGCCAAAAATTCCAATATTTCCCATTTCGCCTGTAAGATCAGCTCCGTTCTCATGGATAATTACCGTCGTACGCCTGAACAACCACGCAGGTGCCTTACCACTCTTCAAACCACCACAAAAAAAATCTCGCAACCTTCCCACTTTTAAATTCAACCATAAAAGTAGTTTGGGCATCAGTAGCGTGACTCGAAGCAGTTTAATCAACGAAATTATTAGGAGCGATATTTTTTAAGCTGATTAAAATGTATAAACGGGCTAGTTATACCCAGGGCTGTTTTAATTCGTTCACTTCTTTCCGAGAGTTTGTGTGCGTCTTCGTCGGCAAGTTTGTGAGATTTTAAATTATTTCCCACACTCACCAGAAACGCGAGGTAAATATTTGACGGGGAAGATTGTTTGCACGATTTATTAAGAGGTTTTGTGGCTTAGGTGTTATTGGAAAGCGAATTTTGGTAGAAATATTAGGCACGGTTTTGTAGGTTTTAGTAGAGACAATAATTTAACACACGTTAAATTCGTGGCATATTAACATCTCTTTTTTCACCGACTTCTTCACGCTTCGTGACTCAAAATAATATCAAAAACTGAACACAATCCACAACATTCGATCTCTGAAATGTTGTGGTTTGTTTTTTACCTCCAAGTCTTCATGATTGTATTTCCTTCCATTATCGTGCCAGAGAATGTTCGCTCATTTTATTGTCTTCATAGGCTCTCAAAAAATTGGTAATTGGCACTCATCGCATTCTGAACAGAATGTTTGTCACATGTTACAATCCGGTCGACGTTCTTTTCATGTAGTCCGGCCATTCACAGTTGCAGACAAACGCAACCAGATTCTCAATGAATTAGACGGAGCAAGGTCGGGTAGGAGCGGGGGCGTTTCCAAGTCGCGGTTCCTGAAGAAGGGTCCACACACTCCACCGTAACAGTAGTGCTCGCCGATGGCGATGTGTTGGAAGTAATCTGGAGCGCGCCTTTGGAAGTGTTAAAAAACGCGCAGATCGCGACCGGTGGGTGTTGTGAAGTGCTCCAAGTTCCAACCGATGAGGAGGGTGAATTATGATACGTCCAACAAACCGGGTAAGCGAAATTTTTGCGTGTACATTTAACTACCGTTACTAGTGCGTTTATGGCTTTGTCTCTTTATTGGGGTTGCTGGAAACTATTAAAGTCAACGCAATTAGCGCACTAAAGATTTGGGTCCTTGTTAGTGAGCGTAAAATGGCGCGAATTTATTAGCACAATCCGAAAATCCAATTGTTGAAAGTGGTAATTATAGTCCCGTTCCAACAATCAATCATTTCATCGCAAAGTGAAGGTTCCAACACGATCTTCATCTCACTAATTTTTAACTTTCGACAAACTATTATTTTAGGAAACCATGAAAAGTTCCCATTATTGGACGATTTAAACCTGTGAATTCCGATTTTATTGCTTTCGTTATTTACGCAGCAAGCCAATAAACCATTGAGATTTATTACCTTATCCTCCGACCATGCAACCATTTCCTGTCTCAGTCGTACAGTTTTTATTTGAAATTGATCATTATTATTATTGTTATTCTCTGAGAAGCAAGATTTTCAAGCCGCAAATCCGATCGTAAATTTCGGTTTCAGCACGTATAGTCTTTAAACCGATCATTAATAATTTCTCCGTTGCTGAAAACTCGAAAACCTCTTATTAGATGCTATTATTATAAATTATTCGATAGAGAATTGGGGCTAATAACAGCGTATTTGAAGCTCGTCTTGTAATTTGATGCGTTCACAATCGGGACTATCATAATGGGGTTGGTTTGATCGGTTTTTGATTTTTTGGAATTGCGGAGTTTCAAAAATGTAGGGCTTTTCGCACGCTCTACTTGTTTTATGATCGAAGCAACAGTTAATTATTCCGATAATAAAAATGTAGGATGTTGGAAATAAACGTATTAATCAAGTTTCTGCCTCTTCTTAAAAGTATCTGGAATCCAAAAATCGTGTTTGAACTTCTGGGTTGTCGCCAGAGGGCCAAATTTTTGAAGGTTCAAAACAATTCGTGATCGATATTTCGGAAACTGTTTCAGATATTGAGATGCGGTTTGCGCCATCGTTTTTCTCGCGATTTTTTACATAAGAAATAGTTCTTTGATTTTTCTACAGTCAAAATTTGCAGTTTTTCGCGAAAATTCATGACTAAAACTATGCCAAATTTCTGATATCGATATCTCGCTTATTTTTTAGAGTAAACTTAAGTTATTATACATCAGTGTACGCAGAATTTTCCCCAGATTTCAAATCTGGGATTTCAATTCAGATCCGACAACAAATAACTGAGTTATGGCCAATCAAAATTTTGGAAAGTTGATTTTCATTTTTTCTCATTTTTCGTAATTTTTAAAGTTAAATATCTCGGAAACTATTAGAGATATTGAGATGCGGTTTGCGCCATTCTTTTTCTCGGCTCATTTTACGTTAGAAAATGTTCTCAAAAGCCCAAAGTTTGATAGTCGATTTTTCGCGAAAAAAAATTGCGACTCAAACGATGAAAATTTTTCATTTTTTTTATTTTTGGCCATAACTCGAAAACTATTTGTCCGATAGATCTCAAACTTGGCCACTAGATAGATTTTGAGCTCCTGTTTCGACTGATGTATAATTCAACGCTATTAATCGTCGTTTTCATTTTGAAAACATTGATTGAAAATAACCCTAAAATGATGATTCCAAAACAGTTTTTGGCCAATCCTCGTTTATTTATTTAGCAAACTCAACAAATTTGGGTCTCATTTTACTCAGAATTTTATGCTGCATTCAAAAACATGATAATTTTTTAATATTTGTCAACAAATAACTGAGCTATGGCCGTTTGAATTTTTGGGTTGTCGCCAGAGACCCAAATTTTTGAAGGTTCCAAACAATCCGTATCTCGGAAACTATTACAGATATTAAGATGCGGTTTGCGCCATTGTTTTTCTCGCGATTTTTTACATAAAAAATAGTTCTTAGATTTCCAAAAGTCGGAAGTTGCAGTTTTTCGCCATTTCGCCTATAAGCTGACTGCACAATACACTCCCCGAAAAGCTCATAGCGAAAGCTCGCTCACATGCAGTTATCCTGTACCGTTCGTATCGCTGGAGCTTGGTAAAGTGTATAAGCAAATTTTCAAATTTTCGTCGTTGAAACGAAGGACGATTTTAAACGTGGCCACAGACAATTTCCGAACAGAAAAAAACAGGACGTCATTTCCATTAATTCCGCGCTAATTACATCTTCGCAAGTGGTACTTTTCACCTCAGTTCAAAGCTCCACCACCATAATTACGAGTTTAGAACAGTTGGAAGCGTTTTTCGCAAAGTCTAGTAATAATCAGTCTTTTCCTTAATCGAACATTGTGAATAAATTAATTAAATATTCCATCAAAGGCCGCTCTTGGAGCGTGAAAGATTCCATTCTTTATCTTGTTCTCGTCCGTCGTATCAAAATTCCAGAGAGAATGATATTAAATAAACATCCGGCAGGTAGCTGAAACACGCTTCGTTTTAATTGATAGCAAATCATTTTAACTGTTCTTAACCGCACGTTAATGTTATGTAGTTGAGTGTTTTCTAAATCGTGTAAATGGATTAGTTTGTAGCTTGTGGCAAGACGTTTTTCCCTATACATCGTAATAATCACTCGTGTTTAATAACAGTATTATATTTAATGAAGGTTGTCCATTTCCTGTTATCAGAGTGGATTAAACCTACCACAGGATATTTAAGATGGATAGAAATGTCAACAACACGTTGGTATAATCACAAAAACATGCAGCTCTTGGAGATTAGTTTGTCCGGTTACGTCTCTAATAAGCTTGAAAAAAGAAACAAAGACCTGATTATTTTTTCAGGTACTAATTATCCTTCACTGATGATAAAACACTAGTTTATTACTATACAAATTTAGAACACACAGGTGTGCTCTCAATTATTTCACTTTCGCGAGCAATATAAAATTACAAACTCGTTCATTTTAGTCGTACAAGATCTTCAAACAAAAATCAAGTTTAACACATGTCGTGGAGTTAATTGCGTTCATTATTTCTCCTGCTATCTGGAAACTCAAACGTACGTGTAAATAAGTAATACAGGTGGTCGAAAAATAGCGAACCGACTGATACGATCATGAAGGCATAACGTCACGTGAATCGGAATTGTGGTTCAAAATTTTTATTCAAAGCTCCATGTAATATTATAAGTGAGAGAAATGCTACATAACAAGCGAGTGATACAAATCTCACGAACATTTCGCTCATATATGACATACAACGTTTTACCTACGATCGCTTTAAGTGCTTTAATGAGACTCTTTACAGCACCGAAGTAGCAAATCGAAGTTTCCGAACAGAATTTCGCCACTCATAATCAATTAGGTAAAATTAATCCACATCCCTTTTCTACAAGATCAAAATAATGTTATCTCCCCAGCACAATAGAAAGTAGGTTCACTTTTCGCACGTTTGTTCTTAATGAAGATTTCCATTGTAAATTATGGATATTACAGAGCAGTGTTAGTTGTATGTTAATAACAGTGAGAAAACGCAATTTCTGGAGCAACCGGAAGAAATTTGTTGTCAGAGGGTTTACTTCAACATCCAAAAAATCCTATTTTTATTGAACAAATTTTCTTAATTGGTTGAGAATAAACAATCATTACTGACCTCCGCGAGTGATTTCTTTTGTTCCGCTGATTTAATAGCGGTGTTCAATAACCGTGTTAGAGGTAAAAGAAGCGGTCGGTTGTCCAAATTACCATAAGAGGATAATAAATGGAGCAGGTTTTGGTGGAGCAAGGGACAAGTGACCGGGCGGATGTTCACTTCCGTTCACAGAATATCACATTGCGAATAAGACGTGGCGTCTCAGGCGGTGGCCGGCACAGCGGTTCTTATCTTTGAAGAAGAAAATTAGAATTAAAGATAGAAATTCCCGTAAGATTTTGACGATCTTAAAAAAAAAATAAAAATCGAAAGAGAGAGTATTCAATAAAAATAAATTCAAAGAAGCCAAAGGAACAGAAAATCTGTTTGTTTGGAAATTGGATTCTCAGTGATTGTATGTAGGCAACACAGAATACGCACTGCGTTATATGAAGTCGCAGAGACTCGGGTTCAGTTTAGTGAACCCTGTGACTATTGTACACTTTTGGCTTAGATTAGACAAATCAGCTGTCAAATTGTCGATAAAACATTGTGAGATACACGTTTCAAAAGGATCTTAAATTAAACTTGAATCTTAAATAACTAATTATTGTAAACACTTTAAATATTTTTTTCGAAAACTTTAAAGGTGTTTTAAGTTAACGTAATATTCTCGAGATGCTAATTGAGTTATAACGTATTACACACGTACTAACTAAATGTTTTCTACCGTTTTATTGAGTCAACAGAAAGAGAACAATGCTAATTATAGTATTAACTAGCGATCTTACTGTTAAGGAGACTTGAGAAATTTGCGGTTTTCACCATCGTTTGCTTCCCCCATTTACGATAAGAATCCTGTAGATTTCTAATTGGGTCCATATCTAGCTTATTTAGCCATAAGTATTTGTGCTCATTTTACGGAGAATTTCGCGCAGAATCCAAAACTGGGCGAAATATTCACGTGTGTCAACAAATAGCCGAATTAGAAGCGTTTAAAGTTGCGGACCGTGAATTTTTAGTTCCAAAAAGATCGATATCTCTAAAACTAAGACAGAACGAAAAATTGGGTTTTTACCATCATAAAAATCCGGTCTTAACTTGAATTCAACAATTTAGAAACATTTTTTTAAGAGCTACCTTATTGTTTTAGAGATATTTTTTGTCGATTTTTGAACCTAAAAATCTCTGAAACTATAACAGTTATTAAGATGCGGTTTTCACCGTCGTTTTCCTGGATTTTCAGTTGATCAGGATCAAAGTTACGTATCTTGAATTTGAAATTTAACAGTGGTCGAAAAAAACAAGTTTTTAAATCTAATTAGGTCGATATCTCGCTTATTTAAAACGCAATCTTCAACTATTGAACTCATTTTACGCAGAATTTCACGAGTCCAAAACTGGCCGAAATGTTCACGTGAAATATAAGCGTTTAAAGTTACGGATAGTGAATTTTTAGTTCCAAAATGTTTAAAGCTCAACATCTCCGAAAATAAGACAGAAAGAAAAAGGGTTTTTTACCATCGCTTTGCTCGGGTTTTTACATAAGAATCTGATCTTGACTAGAATTAAAAAATTTAGAACGTTTTTTTAAAGACCATTTAAAACTTTATTGTTTTAGAAACTTTGTTGTCAATTTTTGAACCTAAATATCTCCGAAACCATGACAGATATTAAAATGCGGTTTTTGCCTTCGTTTTCCTAGATCTTTAGCCGGTCAAAATCATAAATTACATACCTAAAATTAAAAGTTTAAAATAAGTTAAAAAAATCAAGTTTCCAAATCTAATTCGGTCGATATCTTCCTTTTTCAAAGAGAAATCGAAAACTAATGGTGCTTATTTTACGCAGAATTCCAAGCAAAATCCAAAACTGAGCGACAGATTTTCACGTACGTCAATAAATAACCAAATTAGAAGCGTTTAAAATTAAGGATAGTGAATTGTTAGTTAAAGCTCGATATTTCTGAAACTGAGACAGAACAAAAAAAATGGGGTTTTTACCATCGTTTTTCTCGGGCTTTTTTTACATGAGAATCCGCTCTTGACTCGAGTTCAAATTTTTTTTTTAAGGTATGGTTTTATTAGAGTAATTTATTTGTCGATTTTTAAACCTAAATATGTCATATATTAAAATGCGCTTTTTGCCTTCGTTTTTCTGGCAATGTAGCCGATCAGAATCATACAGGGTGATTTTTTAAAAACGGCAGGCTTTGTAGAATTTTTATTTATGAACCGATTTCAAAAATTTAAAAAACAAATTAAATGGTTTTTTAATTTCCTAGAAACTGATAATTTTAAAATTTTTCTAAATGTCTTAGTATCTTTTGGGCGATACTCAACTTTCTTATTTTAATTTGACACCCATTTTTTTTTTCATAATTTAGAAGATATTAATTTTCTTGATTCAGAAATGTGTAATATGTTCTACTTTTAAACAAAAAATATCAAAAATGAAAAAATTTACGCAATAAAGGTTAATAAAATTTAGGTGCGTAGTGTCAAAAAACACAATATTGTTATTGTAATGTCAAAAAGCAGCAAATAACAGAAAGAACAAGTTTTCTTTCAACAAGATGGGGCTACACCTTACAATGCACAATGCATTTCTCGTAGGTGTCAATTGTGCAATAAAAAAAACGGGATGGCGTTTCAACAGTATTTTAATTTAATTAGGAAGTTGTTTTTTCTGATTTGTAATTATTATTGTCTTTTATTAATAATAATTTAAAAAAAAAATGCCGATCCTTTCTATTATTTGCTGCTTTTTGACATTACAATAACGGCATTCTTTTATTTGACACCATGCACCTAGATTTTATTAACTTTTATTGCCTAAATTTTTTCAATTTTGATAATATTTTTAAAAATATTTTCTGTAAAAGTAGAACTTATTACACATTTCTGAATCAAGAAAATTAATATCTTCCAAATTATGAAAAAAAAAATATGGGTTGAGTATCGCCTAAAAAATACTAAGACATTTAAAATTTTTTTAAAATCATCAGTTTATAGTAAATTAAAAACCATTTAATTTGTTTTTTAAATTTTTGAAATCGGTTCATAAATAAAAATTCTACAACGCCTGCCGTTTTAAAAAAATCACCCTGTATATTACCTACCCAAAATTAAAAGTTTAAAATAAGCTAAAAAATCAAGTTTCTAAATCTAATTCGGTCGCTATCTCGCTTATTTCAGGAGCAATCTAAAACTACTGGTGCTCATTTTATGCAGAATTTCATGAAAAATCCAAAGCTAGGCGATATATTCACGTACGCCGATAAACAACCGAATTTGAAGCGTTTTAAGTTGTGAATAGTGATTTTTAATTCCAAAGGCTCAATATTTCTGAAACCAAGACAGAGCGAAAGATGTCTAGCAAAATTCAGTCAAGATAGTCCAGTTTATTGCAAAACATAGTCGGAATAGTTTTTAGCAGCGCAGAATTTGTTGCAAAAGACAGTCGGAGAAATTAATGCGAACGTGAGATTTGTTGCAAAAGACAGTCAAAAGAGTTGTTGTGAAGACCTATTTGCTGGAAAAGACAGTGAAGACAGTTCTTAGCTGCCCAGAATTTATTGCTAAAGATAGTCAGAAGCGATGATGGGAACGTGAATTTATTCCAAAAGACAGTCGAAATAGTACTTAAAGCACCGAATTTGTTGTTAAAGACAGTACTAATTAAAAAAAATATGTGGGCGAGGTTACTACTTTGTTAAAATATTTTTTAACAATTTTGAAACAAAAATTAAATAACAAAAGATTGAATTACCTTCTTTTTACTCATGACAAAGCAACAACGAGTAATTAATTATTAAAACAAGAATTTGAAATTTTATTGATCATCCTTTTAGTGTGTCAACTGGCAACATAAACCTCATATTTCAGTTTCAGATCTTGTCGTCGACACATGCATCATTAATCACTGAGCTAAGATGCAAACGAAGAACATAAACATTGAGAGGGCCCCCAATAACAGTACAGATGGAGGCGGTACACGCATCAATATTCCTGAGGTAAATAACATAATAAAAACGTTTATACATAATCGCAGGTTTATTAGTTATGACCAATACAATCGTTATGGACAGTTTAATATTCAAGGTAATAATTTCTACTAACCCGTTGAGTAGGCAGGATTTCGTTATTACAACTTGCTGGGAAAAGTGGAATAAAAAATCGTCTGCAGCTTTTCCAAAGCGAATTTTATGCCAGTTATCAAGAAAAAAACTCGATAAACGGTTACTTTGTGATTAATTTGTGTAAACTTCATCCGACAGCCAACATTTAGCATAAATTTTAATATTAATATTATTGCTTCAGGAAATTACTTTTTCATGATTTTAAATGGCAGTTTATACTTGTTAAAGTTGTCAACAGAACTGTCCTAGAATCTTTAGTGACAGACTTTAATGTCGAGGACCACTCACACCCACAGATGTGAAGCTGACATTGATTCGCAATTTCTTGTAAGACCGCCAATTATGACAATGATATGATAATGACTAATGTGCAATGCATGTAAAGATAACCAGTGGAAAGTCGCCTCTTCCAATCCTCCGCGTTATTTACGAAATTACAGCCAAACTGTTTCAGAAATCCGTCTTGATGATACAGCGTGGTTTAAACAATATCGCCGAAGGCTTCCAGACAAATGGTGATGTAGACAGCGCTCCGCCGCTACCTCCAAGAACGGCAATTATATTCAGCCCTTTACCTGCCGTGTCTAAACCACAAGGTATGTTCAAAAAAAAAATGAAAAATTAGAATTTTTCTTACGTGACTACCCGCATTATCTCCGGTATTTTTTAATTGCATATTAGAACCCAAATTCTTTTAATTCAGCCAACAATCCAAGCGGGTATTTTCACTTTCCCTTCTAACGCATCGTTGAAGTCTCCACCAACAATGCGCAGTTCTGTTCGTTGAGCGCTCAGATCACTTTGATAAAGAGTCTTAATTAATTTAATTGAAGGTAATTAGTTCGAAAACTTGAATTTTGTGATAAGACGATGGTGTCATCATTTTTCTTGTGGGATTTAAATCCCCCAGCGACCTGCCACAACATCTCCTCTCCATCTGGTAATAAAGGATAAACAAACAAGAAAACACTTTCTTTGTACGTTGTTCGTTAATCCCGATCAGTTCCGATACTATCCGATTATCTAATTCTTCAGTCATAAGTTTACAACCTGTTGCGACGACGCCAGGTGCATAAGACGTTTTCATCCGTTGGTGTTCTTTGTTTGTACCACACGTGACCGGTAAAATTTGGCGTTTTTCCGATAGTGTAGTGACCAGTTTTTCACTTGGTGTACTGGGAGTTGACTTGGAAAAGCTGGAGCATAAGTGTGCGGGCATCGGTGAGTTTATATTATACCTAGTGTTTGTTTTATGGTTGTTGAGCTACCGAGGTATTTTATGGACGATTATCTTATTATCCTTATTAGTCTTGTAGAAATTTATAGCGAAAGATGCAGATTAAGAGTGGTGAAGAATTTCGCAGTTGAGGGACTTTCGTGGAATGTTTTGATGGAAGTATGAGAGAATGCTGTCATTATTTTTTTTCTTTCGTCGACGATTATTCAAGTGTTAGTGACACTTCTTTGGAATGTTTCTCATTGGAGTGGGCTCTTGTACTCTGCACAGAATAAAAGAAGACAATGTGGTGGATCACACAGGTGTGTTGACAGAATAGTGGGAACCGAACGAATCATTTTACTTTTAAATGAGACCGAAATATCGTTCGGAGAATTTTCTTATATTTCATAAAGGAGATAACATCGGACTTTCACATTCGTAAAAATATGCGTGGAGAGACAACAGCATCTTTATCTACAGTTGTCCCAAAATTAAGAACACTTTCACTGATTTTTTCGAGTCGAGAATAGCTCCAGTTGTTAACCAACTTCCATTTAAAATCTCGCTCGGTATCTTGCCGGAAAAATCCTCTCTCGGTAATACAGGAATGTAGAATCGTTACATTTCAAGTTTTTCGTATTTTTATAGTCTTCCAGTCGTCTCTCCATCACATTCTTTTTCCCTCGTCCGAGCTTCAGATAATCCGATGTTTTGACGCCACCAATATAACTAATAAGAGTGAAAGGCAAAAACGAATAATTGAGTTGTCCGATCGAGTTAATTGGCAAAAAGAACAGTTTTATTAAGATAACATTCTGTGCTACTGTGATATGAAATTTTTCGTCTCTGTGAATTCCGGTACGGAAAACTGGAACAAAATTCCGTTTGTCGGAGCTTTTAACTTTATTTATTTGTACTGTTAGTTTTTATTGTTTAAAGATTTATGTGTGAAGTGTTTAGAATTACAATAATAATGACAAATTAGTTTAAGTGATGCACATTTTTTTGTATTAATAAAGAATGTTCATTTGCTATTTTGGCTTAGTTTGCGTGTGGTAAAAAAAAAGTTCCCAAGAAAACGACCGTCACGACACGGAACTACGCTTGGTGTTTCTCACTAACGCTAAGAATGCTTTGTTAGGGAAAATTGCGTCTTGGTTACTGGAGGTTTGGTGTTGTTATTTTCGTACGAAGTTGGAAAATTCAAAAACAGTTAGATTACTCTCAAAACTTGCAGATGTTAGAAATTTTTCAAAACTTGCAGATGTTAGAAATTTTTCTTACTGTAACTGTAATTATAGTAATAACGTTACTTGAGTTGAACAATTAAGTTTAAGTCTGCCTATAAATGCAATAATTACACCATCAATAATACTCTAACAGCTTTTGCATCTACTTCTCTTTAGTGTTTTACAACAGAAGCAAGTCTTTGTGAAAGTGAATGGATAAGTAACGGTAACTTTATAGTGTTCTGAGGAATAAGAAAAGAAAAATTAAAGAAAATCCATGTGGTCCAAAAATTAGAGAGAATCTCAATAGACTGATGAAAATGTAACGAAAATTTGAGGGATTCTAAGAAGAATCAAAAAGAATTCAGACAATATAAGAAAAGTCAAGAGACTCTAACAGGAAAATATAAAAAAAACCCAAAGACGCAATTTTTCACGAGTTTCGTTACTGTAATACCAAAAATGAAGGACTTACAGGTTGTTGAAAAAAATACAAATTTTTCATGGCATCAAAAAATAAACATTTAAAAAATTAAATTTTCTTAAGGATAGTTAATAGCACAATTTTTCACGGAATTCGTTCCTCTAATAAAAAAATTAGAGATTATAAGATGTTACAAAAATATCAGTTTTATTTACCAAAAATTAAAATTTTGAAAAATTGTGCCTTTTGTCGTTAATTTTTGTAACTTAAATTCTTTTAAAGACAGTCAAGGATACAATTTCCCGGACTTTGTTACTGTACTAAAAAATAATGGAATTACAGGATGTTGAAAAAAATAAATTTTTATGGCACCAAAAAAATTATTTAAAATTTTGCGTTTTGTCGTTAATTTTTGGAAATTAAATTTTTTTAAATACAGTCAAAGAGCACAATTTTTCGCGGATTTCGTTACTGTAGTATTCAGCGAGAAATCGTCGTTTTGCATCGAAATATGCGGTTTTCTGTAAGAATTTTGATGATTTCGTGCAGAATTCTGCTGTTTTCTTGCAATTCAGCCGTTGAATCTTGGTAAAAAGTGATGATTTTGTAGATTTCGTGCTCTTCTTTGCGAATTTAACCCAGAAAACAACGAAAATCGGCGAGAAATCGTCGTTTTGCATCGAAACATGCGGTTTTATCTAAGAATTTTGATGATTTCGTGCAGAATTCTGCTGTTTTCTTGCAATTCAAAAATAAAAGATTTGCAGGATGTTCAAAAATAACAATTTTCAAAAATGTGTCTTTTGTCCTTTTTTAAAATTAAATTCTTATAAGGATAATGAAGGCACAATTTTTCTCAGATTTAGTTACTGTAACACCAAAAATAAAAGACTTATAAGATGTTAAATATAAATTTTTCATGGCACCAAAAATTAAAAAATTTAGACAATCGAAGAAAAGATCTACAAAGACATTTAGAAAATCAAAAGATACTCTAAAATAACAAGAACAGAACCGAAAGACTCTAAAAAATCTGAAAAAAATATAAAGAAAATGTGAGGGCAAACTCAAAATTTTAGAGGCTCAAGAAAGAGAAAAATGAAAGCACAAAAACTACAAAGAAAATATAAATATAATTAAATAGGGGAATAAAATATATATGTATAAGTAAAACGCCCAAATTAAAGATAATCCAAAAATAATCTAAGGAAAAATTTAAAGAAAACCTTTAATTAAACCGAATTTGAAGAAAGTCTGAAGAGTCTTGAGCATCTAAAAATTTAAGAGAATCTAAAGCTAATCTAAAACAAACCAAAGACTATAAAGTTAATCTAAGAAAAATCTAATCTAAATCTTTAAAACCCAAAAAGAATTAAGACATAACTTGAGAAAAATCCAAAGAAAATTTAACAGAATTTCAGAAGATTCTAAGAAAACTCAAGAATAATTTTGTACACTAGAAGAGAATATAGAAAATTTAAACAGCTCTAAACTCGCCAAGGAAAGTAGTACAGAACATCTAAATACTAAATATGTATGTAGTGTAAAAAGAATTGAAAAAATCTAACAAGAATCTAAATTGATCAAAAGGCAAATCTAGAGAATCTAAAGGAATTTAAGGAGCTAAAAATATAAATTCTAAGACCTGGAAGAATTTATGAAGAATTCATCTTGAGATTTTTGTCGTGGCCCTATAAATGAATGAATTTATCTGAAACCTTTTGAATTAGAGGTGGAAATATGTAATAGAATCTATGGAGAATTTGTAAAAAATCTACAGATTCCAAGGAAAAATCATTAAGATTTTATGCACTCGCTATGTAGAAAAGTTTGGAAAATTCAGATAGTAAACATCTTTAGTCATAACTGAGAAATTAAGAAAAATGCAAAAGTTAATGTAACCATAGAAAATTTGAAATTAACGTAAAAATATCTAGAGAAAATCAAAAGAGAGCGTAAAGAGAATCTAGCAAATACAAGTAATCCAGATAACTACAAGAAAAAAAATCTAAAGAAAGTTAAGAGACAATTCACAGAATCCAAAGAGGATGGATAGAGAATTTCAGAGGAAATAAAAAAAAATCAAAAGTAAAAGTACCTAAACCCAGAGAATCTAATAAAGAAAACCTAAAAAATTCAAATAGAACCAAAAAATTATCTAGACTCTAAACAGGATTTAAGAAGAGTCCTAAGATTCTTAGCATCGATTTTTCTTTTTTATGGTACCCAATCTGCATCTGATTTTATTTGTAATTTAACTGGTAATAGAAGCTTCAGATGACAGTCGAAGAAACAGAACCACGTAAAAATCTAGAGGAAGCTGTTGGAGTTTTGCAGAAGTCAATGGCGGCCCGTTCCATCCTTATTTGAACCACTCGAGAAACCGCCTTACGCTGGCAATTTAAATGGCCATTGCCCTACTTTTGACAGTACTCCGTTCGTTGAGCTGCACGATCCAAGAGGGCGTTCTAGTTTCTGAACATTGATCATAATCATTTGAAAAAAATTCCGAAACACAGTATCTTGAACAACAAATGCTCATTAATGACTGCAACGTAGTCATGCGTGTCTAGTATCTAATTGATTTTTACGGTTAGATAATGACGATCAACACAAAGAAATTGAGCATCAATCAAGACGGAATGAGGACTAACCTGATTATTACAAGTTAGATTAACAATTGGTGTGAGAATGTAGCGAAAAAAATGACGCAAATTTGCAGGACCTTCTCTTCTTTTCGAAGTGGTACCAAAGAAGACCTTTGAAATAGCCAAATTGACATCTTTCCCCACACTTCCGGTCTTCGTTCGTGAAAGTTCCACTTTAATCAACTGGCTGTGCGCTAACCGTAACAAGAGAGAACTTCCCGCTTTTCTATGTTAATCCAAGATTACTACATTCCCCCTCTTTTTTTGGCCAAGCCGTAGCTAAAACAATACAGCACAGTGTTAGTTCAGTGACGATGCAGGTGGTATAAAAATCGCGAAACGTGTGTGATTGTAAGATGTCGCCATGTGATGGCAACGGGTCGTACTGTTCGTCAAGTCAAGCAAGGAGAACGACTGAGGAGGTCGCAGAACTCGCTAAATCCTCTATCGGGGCCGGACAGTGACGTTGAACAAAATGAAGGGATTGCCAGAGTGGTCAAAACCACCGATTTCGGTATGTGGAGAAGAATGTCTATTGTCGTAATAGCGCTGCGTTACCACATCGACGCTTTCTAAAGAAGTCTTGTCGCTTTATGGAGCGTTTTCAAATTTTTTCTCATTACCAAAACCCATCATTAGTCTCTTCTTGGTACTACTAATGTCTTAAAATATGGAGATGCTTTTAAATGATGCCATACTTTAAAAGAATATAATTCAACTCTGATTTTATCTCACACATTTTGCTCGTCATTGTATTATTCTCATTTTTCAGAACGAAATTTTGTAGAACCACTTTGTAATTCGCTTTTTTTATTAGTATTCTCACCGTCATTATACATGTGAGCACGTTAATTTTAATACGTTTGTTATAATCCAACTCCTTATATGACTTGTGTTTTATACTATGTTTTTTCTACAATCTGCGAAATACCTGTTCTTTAAAGACTTTTTCCTAGAACGGTTAAGTTGGTACCTGTCTCATTTAAGTGTTTATTATTGGATGAATCTCACGCTTTGACAAGCAATTGACAGGAGTACCAACTTACAAAACTGAACCACTCTAAAATTAATTGTCCTTTTTTTTCAGTTGAGGTGGAAGGTTATGGGCCCTACAAGCCAGTGCCACCCCCAAAACCTTTACCCCAACAGCCTCCGTCGCAGCAAGGGTGCCTCACGCCGCCTCCTTACAGGATGCCTCCCTATCCTTTGTACAACGAGCCCAGTATTCCAGGAGCAACAGGATTAGATACTTCCACCTCTGATCCAGCGAGTCAACAAGGACTTCATACGCATTCCAGCAAATTTCCTGTAAGTGCGCTCGTTGGAAAAAAGTGTTGGATCTTCGTGTGCAGGAAGAGATTTCTTCTTACTTTTAACACCTACAATGACAATAAAACCGAAAACCAATAAAACGGTTATCGAGTCGTAAAAGCGGTTTCTCTTGTCACTACTAAATCATTTCGCTGGGGATTTTTATTGGTTTAATTAAACTCTATCGGAATATTTATACTGTACTGTTGTGTTAATAGACAGTGCATTTGTGTCGATAATTAAGAGAGGCATGAACGAGTGAAGCGAGTCATATTATTCATATCTAGTTGTTCGTTAAGCGTACGATCAAGAAGCGTGCAGTCTAGGAGAGTGAACGAACTCGTATAAAGGTTGTTGTGGTCGACGTTATATTCCTACATATGATTAGACGCCTCCGATTGTCTACAGCCTGTAGAACAATGACTATTATGTAGGCAGTGAGAAGAACTGTCTTTCATGAAGTGTGACAACCTGACGCGTTTTTAGGGATTATTATTAATTAACGTTGGTTGCATGCAGTGTTATGGGAGGATGTTATGATCTCATGAGGAGGCCGGGGCATCCGTAAAAAACAGAGGAACTAACACAATAAATAAATATTTTGTGGATTTTAGAATAAAACAAAAACTGGAAATTTCTAAAAATTCTAATTCTAGTTACTTAATTTTCTAATTTTAGCACAATTGATAAACAAACCTCAGATGGTAACGTCGTCAAATTTTTATTCAAAATTTCCATACATACGGGTTTTAATAAAAAACGGATGAATTTTTTTTGTTTGTCCTAATAATAAAAATTTCTAAAAATTTACATTCTTGTCTTAAATCTTTGTAACTTGGTACAGTTATTAAAATACTCGGAAGTAGTAACTCCTTCAAATTCTACAGATTCTGGACAAAAATTGCCAAAGTTATGGATTTTAATGGAAAAAAACTGTTTGTTCCATAAATAAAAATTTCTAAAAGACGCATTTCTAATTCTAAAATTTTGTATTTTAGCACACTTAAAAAAGAAGACTAAAGTCGTAATTTTGACAAATTTTACTACTTTTAAATTAAAATTGTTGCGGATCTTAATAAAAAAACGGATGAATTTTTGTTCGTTATAGAAATGAAAATTTTTCAAAATTTAAATATTTGTCCTAAATCTTTGAAACTTGCTACAGTTGTTAAACTACACGAAAGTTATCACTCCTTTAAATTCTACAGTTTTTAGATAAAAATTGTCAAAGTTATCGATTTTAATGAAAAAAATGTGGAAATTTTTAGCCCGTTTCGAAGACAAAAAATTTTAAAAATTTAATTTTTTGTTCTTAAATTTTTTAGTTTTAAGCACAGTTGATAAACAAACTTTAAATAGTAATGCCGCCAAATACTATTTTTGAATCAAAACTGCCATATTTACAGAATTTAATAAAAAAAGATTGAAAAAATTGGAAAATTTTAGTTTGTTCCGACTATAAAAAATTCTAAAAAGGCATTTCTAATCCTAAATTTTTGTATTTTAGCACACTAGATAAATAAGGTTACAGTAGTAATTTTGTCAAATTTTACTTATTTTGGAATCAAAACTGCCAACGGAATTTAATAAAAACGGTTGAATAAAACTGGAAATTTTTAGTTTGTTCCGAATATAAAAATTTCTAAAAGAAGCATATCTAATCCTAAAATTTTGCGATTTAGTACACTTGAAAAACAAGGCTAAAGCAATAATTTTGACAAATTTTATTACTTTTAAACCAAAATTGCCAAAGTTACAGATTTTAACAGACAACGGACGAATTTTTTGTTCGCCCTAAAAATGAAAATTTCTAAAAATTCACATTCTTGGCCAAAATTTTTGTAATTTGGTACAGTTGGTAAACTACACGGAAGTAGTAACTCCACCAAATTTTACAGTTTTTGGATAAAAATTGCCAAAGTTATGGATTTTAATGAAAAAAATCTGAAAATTTTTAGTTCGTTTTGAAGATAATAATTTCTAAATGTTCCATTTTTGTCCTAAAATTTTCTAATTTTAGCCCAGTTGCTAAACAAACCTTAAATAATAACGTAGCCAAATTTTACTATTTTTGAATTAAAACTACCGGAGTTACTTAATTAAATTCAAACTGGTGGTTGAAAAAAACTGGAAATTTTTAGTTTGTTCCGAATATAAAATTTTTAAAAAAAGGCATTTGTTATCCTATTTTTTTTTTGTCCTAGCACAATTCATAAACAAAGCTAAAGTGGTTTTAATTCTGATAAATTTTACACGTTTAAAGTCAAAATTGCCACAGATACGAAATTTAATAGAAAAATAGAAATCAAATGAAGTTTTTTGTTTGTCCTAAAAATTCACATTCACTGGAAAATTTTGTAAATAAGCACAGTCTATTCTAAAATAAAAATTGCAAAAATGTTTTTCTATTCTTTGCGATAAGAGACATTTATATTTGTCCGACCGCCTCTGATCAATCCCACGATTAAGTCATTGGCTAGCACTCTCCTTATCAAAGCAGTTTTTCTGACAAAAAACGCACAAAACGCCCAACTTGAGCGCTAATTTCCTGCACAACTTCTCATTGGCAGCTAATTAATCTACAAAAAAGGCTTCCTTTTACGGTCTTATCACTAATGAACGCTCCAGCATTATTACAGGACAATTTTTGCTGATAATAACAGTGTTGCCAACATATCAGGTCGATTTTTTCGACGACAAGTAACAAGAAAATATTTCCGAACGACTTCTTACACCAAGAGTTCAATTAGTCATGAGAACATTCCCAATGTCTTGGCGTAACAATCGCGATGAAGAATAACATTGCACCGTACCATTCATGATATTTAACAGTTCTTCTACTGGATGGCCATAGTAAAGTTTCACAAACCAACGCAATTGTGTAGTATTTACGTCACACTTTTGTAAAAGTAGATCGTAATAATTATTATAATTAATTTTTTTAGATTGAAAGGGAGGTGATTCTGTCGAGCACCGACAAGAACTCCAAAATCCCGATCCTCCACGACTACAAGAAAAGAACGAAAGGCGCCATTGCCCCAGACGTTCCACCTAAACAGATGGCTGCTTGGACTGCACAGGGCCAAACCCATCAGATTCTCAGTCCCGATCAGGTTTGTCTTATTGATATTCTCTAGTTGTTCTTAGAAACGTTACGCACATTTTTTATTGATTTTTGTAAAGCGAGCACGTCAGATTTTGAACACGCGATAACAAGATTCTTGTAACTACGGGCACATTGCCTTCGATCATTCCAGAATTTTAATTCCACAATTAGTTTAAACTTCGTTTATTTCTTACAATTTTCGGGGTTTCAAACTACATTTTATATTATCTGCGCTGCGGTTTATCACTGCCAAAAACTGTTCGATCTCCGGGGAGGTAAAGTCCGCACGTCTGTGCACAGGCTGCGTACAATTATTAGCAACGGGGTAGGTTATACAGTATGGAACTTGTCCCTTTCCGAAGTACTCCAAGTCGCACTGATTCCTCTTGACATTCCTCTCCACCATGAACTTCTCCAGAATGCTCCAACAACCACAATCCCATGGATTTCCGAACAAGAAAACAACGTGGTGTCGAAAACTGTCGTCTTCCAGTATCAAATGCGACAACTTGTTAAACGCGAGCGAAATCTGCAGTGACGGGTGCCGTTCCGGAAAATTAAACTTATTGAAAGTCAACGGATAAGAAATTCTGTTGTGACTCAAATCCAGAACTTCCAGTTGAGACAAATCCTTGAATTCCGCCACCCGAAGAGTCAAGATCTTGTTGTACGACACGTCAACAATTCTGATGTTTTTGAGGTTTAGTAATCCAGGCGGTGATGAGATTCTGTTGTGGCTAAGATCGAGCTCTTGGAGACTCTGGAGGTTTTCTAAGATGCTGTATTGTAAGACTTGGATATTGTTGTACGACAAGTCTAGTCTTTCTAAGCTAGTCGGAAGACTCTTCGGTCCGATCACCGCCAGTCTGTTGTTCCGCACAATCAGTTCCTTCGTCGCGTTTCTTAAGAACTCGTCCGAAAAAACGTCCGCTTCAATCATCTCCAGTTTGTTATCAGACAAGTCAATCGTGCGAATTTCGCAGTTATAGAACGCCCCTTTGTGGAAATACTCGATGCTGTTGTTGACCAAACTCAACTTCCTCAGTCTCATGTTGTCGAAAGTCGTGAACCGGATCCGTTCGACTTCATTCCCGTAGAATTTTAAGTACTCCAGTTTCCAGTCTTCCGGGTCAAAACTGAAGGTGTACGACTTTATATCATTAATCAGCCTCACTACTGTTAAATGCGTCATCCTCTTGAACCTGTCAATTCTGAAGGAATTCGCGTCGACTGATCGCAACTCTGCATTGTTATTTTCCGCACCGACAACAACTTCGGTCCAATTTTCGACGTTGTACTTCTTGAAATCCGCCAAATCGTCACAGAATGTAACATACGAGTGAATGCAGTTGCCGTCGGTTTGCAGAACGTGCACAAAAACAAGAAAAGTGAGTTTCGCGATGGAGCACATGGTGCTTGGATGCGACTGTTTTGAAAACTGACGAGACGGTGGACAAATTGAGTGGGAAGGCGATGCCGACTGGTATTTCCAGTTGAGAAAGGAGATTTCAATGCGATTTCAATCAAAATTGACTGGTATTCCCAGTTGAGTAAGGAGATTTCAATGCGATTTCAATCAAAATTAAATAGTAACGTCGCCAAATTATACAATTTTTGAATTAAAACTCCCATAGTTGCAAAATTTAATTAAAAGCGGTTGAAAAAAAACGAAATTTCTAAAAGGGGGATTTCTTTGTATTTTAGCTCACTTGATAATCAAGGCTAAAGTGGTAATTTTGACAAATTTCACTACTTTTAAATCAAAATTGTCACAGTAACGGGTCTTAATAAAAAACGAACAAATTTTTGGTTCGTTCTAAAAATGAAAATTTCTAAGAATTCACATTTTTGGCCAAAATCTTTGAAAGTTGGCACAGTTGTTACACTACACGAGAGTAGTAACTCCTTCAAATTCTACAGTTTTTGGATAAAAATTGCCAAAATTATGGAGTTTAATGAAGAAAAACTGGAAATTTTTAGTCCGCTTTGAAGATAAAAATTTCCAAAAACTCTATTTTTGTCCTTAAATTTTCTAATTTCTGCAGAGTCGATAAACAAACCCTTAATAGTGTAACGTGGCAAAATTTTACTATTTTTGAATCAAGACTCCCATAGTTACGGAATTTTGCAAAGAACGGTTGAAAAAAAATGGAAATTTTTAGTTTGATTAGAATATAAAAATTTCTAAAAAAGCATTTCTTATCCTAAAATTTTGTATTTTAGCACACTTGATAAACATAAGCCAAAGTAGTAATTTTGACTAATTTTACTACTCTTAAATCAAAATTGCCGCAGTTACGGATTTTAATAGAAAACGAATAAATTTTTGGTTCGTTCTAAAAATGAAAATTTCTAAGAATTCACATTTTTGGCCAAAATCTTTGAAAGTTGGCACAGTTGTTACACTACACGAGAGTAGTAACTCCTTCAAATTCTACAGTTTTTGGATAAAAATTGCCAAAATTATGGATTTTAATGAAGAAAAACTGGAAATTTTTAGTCCGCTTTAAAGATAAAAATTTCCAAAAACTCTATTTTTGTCCTTAAATTTTCTAATTTTTGCAGAGTCGATAAACAAACCCTTAATAGTGTAACGTGGCAAAATTTTACTATTTTTGAATCAAGACTCCCATAGTTACGGAATTTAGCAAAGAACGGTTGAAAAAAAATGGAAATTTTTAGTTTGATTAGAATATAAAAATTTCTAAAAAAGCATTTCTTATCCTAAAATTTTGTATTTTAGCACACTTGATAAACGTAAGCTAAAGTAGTAATTTTGACTAATTTTACTACTCTTAAATCAAAATTGCCGCAGTTACGGATTTTAATAGAAAACGAATAAATTTTTGGTTCGTTCTAAAAATGAAAATTTCTAAGAATTCACATTTTTGGCCAAAATCTTTGAAAGTTGGCACAGTTGTTACACTACACAAGAGTAGTAACTCCTTCAAATTCTACAGTTTTTGGATAAAAATTGCCAAAATTATGGAGTTTAATGAAGAAAAACGAAATTTTTAGTCCGCTTTGAAGATAAAAATTTCCAAAAACTCTATTTTTGTCCTTAAATTTTCTAATTTCTGCAGAGTCGATAAACAAACCCTTAATAGTGTAACGTGGCAAAATTTTACTATTTTTGAATCAAGACTCCCATAATTACGGAATTTTGCAAAGAACGGTTGAAAAAAAATGGAAATTTTTAGTTTGATTAGAATATAAAAATTTCTAAAAAAGCATTTCTTATCCTAAAATTTTGTATTTTAGCACACTTGATAAACATAAGCTAAAGTAGTAATTTTGACTAATTTTACTACTCTTAAATCAAAATTGCCGCAGTTACGGATTTTAATAGAAAACGAATAAATTTTTGGTTCGTTCTAAAAATGAAAATTTCTAAGAATTCACATTTTTGGCCAAAATCTTTGAAAGTTGGCACAGTTGTTACACTACACAAGAGTAGTAACTCCTTCAAATTCTACAGTTTTTGGATAAAAATTGCCAAAATTATGGAGTTTAATGAAGAAAAACTGGAAATTTTTAGTCCGCTTTGAAGATAAAAATTTCCAAAAACTCTATTTTTGTCCTTAAATTTTCTAATTTTTGCAGAGTCGATAAACAAACCCTTATTAGTGTAACGTGGCAAAATTTTACTATTTTTGAATCAAGACTCCCATAGTTACGGAATTTAGCAAAGAACGGTTGAAAAAAAATGGAAATTTTTAGTTTGATTAGAATATAAAAATTTCTAAAAAAGCATTTCTTATCCTAAAATTTTGTATTTTAGCACACTTGATAAACATAAGCTAAAGTAGTAATTTTGACTAATTTTACTACTCTTAAATCAAAATTGCCGCAGTTACGGATTTTAATAGAAAACGAATAAATTTTTTGTTCGTCCTAAAAATGAAAATTTCTAAAAAGTCACAACTTAGTACAGTTGTTAAACTACACAGAAGTAGTAACTCCTCCAAATTCTACAGTTTTTAGATAAAAATTGCCAAAGTTACCAAGTAAAGAATTAGGAAATTTCAATGCGATTTTCAATCAAAATTGTGCGTCTCTTTAAATACCTGCGATTGAACAAGGTCGCGTTGGGTTATCACGCGATATAATTATCGCAAAACCAGTTGTTGCCGCCAGTACCAACTCCAAACTCGCCATGTCTCCATATCTACTCCTAGTGCTGATGTTCCACCCATCAAATTGTGGGTGTAGACACTCCTTTGTAACAATATGTGACACAATCCAAGACTTTAAAAGTTACACCGACGTGGAGACTTTAACGGAAGTGATGATAGGGTCCGAAAGTGGTACCAACATGTCTTCGGTCGATTTGATGCACACTCTTCAGATCAGTCGGTACCACAATCTCTTAACTTTGATGATTATCAGAGCTGTCAATAGGTTGGATATTACCACGTATGCCTTTCAGTGTAATTACGACAATTCTCCTTTGCAAACAATTATTTTCTATGGGAACATCATGAAGGTCATCAAGCCGTACCATTTCCCTCTTTTCCACTTGAAGAAAATGAGTTTGGTTAACAATGAGATTGAAGCGGTGAAGGGTTGGGCGTTCCGAGGACATGAAATCGAAATCTTGGATTTGTCAGACAACGCCATTGAGGTTGTCGAGAGTGAGTCTCTTCCTTTGGTACCGGCGAATAAAGTGGTGATCATCCGGAACAACAAAATTACGCATATTGAAAGTGGGAGTTTTTCCTCCAGTCTTGAGTTCCTCCACTTGGACTACAATAAACTCCGGTACATCCAAGACGAAGTCTTCGCTGATTTGGTCAATCTCAAGCAACTGACTCTGAGTCACAACAACTTCAACGCTTTGCCAAAAATCGAGCATCTGAAGAAGCTTGTGCATTTTGACATTTCTTTTAACGCCATTTCGAGTTTTAAGAAAGACACGTTTAAGCAAATGGATGAGTTAAAATTGCTTGACTTAAGTAACAATCTGATTAAGAGCGACGTGGTTTTATCGTGGATTATTACCCCTCAGAAACAACCAACTTTGGTCATTTCGTTAGCAATGAACGGATTACGCCAGCTAAAAGTAGAAGAAGTAGTTCTCCAGAACCAGACTCTGATTTTGTTTGGAAACCCATGGGACTGCAACACTTGGCCGCAACTTAAAACCAAACTAAAAGGACATGAAAGTGAATGTGACATCGAGTTTCTATCGTCGGGAAATGCTCCCTATTGTATTAATTACAGAGCGGACTCTTATCTTTTCGTTAGCATGTGGGAGGGTGATGTTGACAGGTTCCACGACACTGTTACCAAGAGTAATAAAAGTACAAACTGTTTCCTAGCACCGATAGGACACAAACTGTTCAACCATATTGGTTTTGGTTGTGTCGCTTAATTAATGTAAACAATCCAATAAAATCTCAAAATAGATGGGCAAGACCCAGATCTTTCTATTATCGGGGGCCTTGAAAGGTTATCATTCTTTAGCCGCAATAAATTCGCCGCTGCAGTGCGATGTTCATATGACAACATGTGACACTTTTGAAGACTTCGAGAACTACAACGACATCGGCTCCGACTCAGGAAGCACGAAAATGGTCTCTGTGAACTTCATGGAAACCTTGAAGCTCGACAGGTACTAACTTTCGTCTTTGATTATCAAAACAAAATTTCTAAAAGGGGCATTTCTAATCCTAAAGCTTTGTATTTTAGCACACTTGATAAACAAGGCTAAAGTGGTAATTTTGACAAATTTCACTACTTTTAGATCAAAACTGCCACAGTAACGGGTCTTAATAAGAAAGGGACGAATTTTTGGTTCTAAATATGAAAATTTCTAAGAATTTACATTCTTGGCCAAAGTCTTTAAAACTTGGTACAGCTATTACACTACACGAAAGTAGGAACTCCTCTTAATTCTTCAGTTATTGGATAAAAATTGCTAAAGTTCTGGATGTTAATGGAAAAAAAACTGGAAATTTTTAGTCGAAGATGAAAATTTCCAAAAATTCAATTTCTTGTCCTTCAATTTTCTAATTTTAGCACAATTTATAAACATACCTTAACTAGTAACGTTGCCAAATTTTACTATTTTTGAATTAAAATTGCCACAGTGACGGGTTTTAATGTAAAACGGATGAATTTTCGGTTCGTCCTAAAATAAAAATTTCTAAAAATTCACATACTACTTGTCCTAAATATTTGTAACTTGGTACAGTTCGTAAACTACACAGAAGTAGTAACTCCTCGAAATTTTACAGTTTTTGGATAGAAATTGCCGAAATATGGATTTTAATGGAGAAAAACTGGAAATTTTCAGTCCGCTGTAAAGCTAAAAATTTTCAAAAACTAATTTTGTTCTTAAATTTTCTAATTTTTGCAGAGTCGATAAACAAACCTTAAATAGTGTAACGTCGCAAAATTTTACTATTTTGGAATCAAGACTCCCAGAGTTAGGGAATTTAATAAAAAACGGTTGAAAAAAAAATGAAATTTTTAGTTTGACCGGAATATAAAATTTGTAAAAGAGGCATTTCTTATCCTAAAATTTTGTATTTTAGCACACTTGATAAACATACTCGTAAGCTAAAGTAGTAAGTTTAAGAAATTTTATTACTTTTAAATCAAAATTGCCGCAGTTACGGATTTTAATAGAAAACGGCCGAATTTTTTGTTCGTCCTAAAATAGCTATTTGTGTACCAAGGCCAAAAAGTGGTTCTTTTTTGGCTGAGCCTTTTTTTAATGGTCGAGGCGCTAGCCAAGGCCAGAAAGAAGGCGAGGGCAAAATGGCACTTTTTGACCGTGTTACACACAAAATTTTTTAGGCGACATCATTATATTTACAAGTTAATTAATTTTTATTTATGATTTATTGATTTAATCAATTATAACAACTGAATAATTGTAAATATTTATAAATCCTTCAGAAAAGTTCATATTTTCCTTATTTACATTTGCAGTTTCAGCACGTGTAGCTTCACAATTTGTATGAATTAGGTTTGATGTGCTTTTTGATGTTGTTGCGACAGCACTGCTAGACATGTTCATTTTCAATAATTCAACACGTCTTTGTTGCACTTTACAGCAGTTTGTCGATTTGATTTTACCTAAATAATTATAAAATTAAGGGTTATATCGGTATCTTGACGTAATATGCAAAACTATGGATAGATGGCGCCACCATAGATCGGCCGAAAATGTTTGCGGCCAGAAAAGACTCACTTTTAGGCCGCTTTTAAGGCCTAAAAATTTTATTTTTAGTTCAAGTCGCCTAAAATAGATTTTTTTTTAAATTGACATTCTTATCCTAAACCTTTGTAACTTAGCATAATTGTTAAATTACTCGGAAGTTGTAATTTTTTCAAATTTTACGGTTTTTGGATAAACATTGCCAAAGTTATGAATTTTAATGGAAAAAAGCTGGAAATTTTTAGTCCGCTTTGAAGATGAAAATTTCCAAAAACTTTATTTTTGTCCATAAATTTTCTAATTTTTGCAGGGTCGATAAACAAACAAATAGTAACGTCGCCAAATTTCTAATTTTGAATCAAAACAATCATTGCTACGGAAAACAGTTGAAAAAATTGGAAAAATTTCGAAAAGAGGCATTTCTAAACCTAAAATTTTGCATTTAAGCACATTTGATAAACAAGTCTAAAGTAGTAATTCTGGCAAATTTTACTACTCGTAAATCAAAATTGCCAAAGTTACGGATTTTAATAGAAAACGAATAAATTTTTTGTTCATCCTAAAAATGTAAATTTCTAAAAATTCACATTCTTGGCCAAAATCTTAGTACAGTTGTTAAACCGTTACGAAGAGTACTAAAAGTAAAAACTGTGTTCTAGCACCGGTAGGACATAAACTGTTCAACCATATTGGTTTTGGTTGTGTCGCTTAATTAGTGTAAACAATCCAATAAAATCTCAAAATAGATGGGGAAGACCCAGATGTTTCTATTATCGGGGGCCTTGAGAGGTTATCATTCTTTAGCCACAATAAATTCGCCGCTACAGTGCGATGTTCATAACAATGTTCGCGAAAACTTTGATTCTTCTTTCTTCCTGTTCGCTCGTCCACAAAAGTGTGAGCGTGTGCAGACAATCGTTCATGACAACATGTGACACTTTTGAAGACTTCGAGAACTACAACGACACTGAGAACCTCGGTGAAGTCATCATCGGCTCCGACTCAAGAACCACGAAAATGGTCTCTGTAAACTTCATGGAAACTTTAAAGCTCGACAGGTACCAACTTTCGTCTTTGATTATCATTCGTTCGATTGATACTCTGGAGATGACTTACCACTATGAGTGTCTTTACGTCACGAGCTCGTTGAAGTACCTCAGTTTGTACGGTAACAATCTGAAGAAAATCGAAAAGTACCACTTTCCCCTCATGCCGCTGAAGAAGTTCAGTTTGGTGAACAACAAAATCGAATCTATTGGTGAAGAAGCGTTCATGCACCAGAGCATGGAGAATCTCGATCTCTCCGATAATTTCTTGGAGACGATCGAATTCAAATCCCTTCCCTTAACAAAAGTAACGAAGGTTTTGAGCATACGAAACAACAAATTATCACACATTCCCCCAAAAAGCTTCCCGGTGAGTTTGGAGGTGTTGAATTTGGACAAAAACAACCTCCGGTACCTCCACGACGATGTCTTCACTCCTTTGAAGCACCTCCAACAGCTGACTTTGAGTCACAACAAATTCAACGAAGTTCCGAGGGTGGAAAACCTAACGAAGTTGGTGGTTTTCGACATTTCCTTCAACCAAATCCGAAATGTGGACAAGGGGGCGTTCAAAAACCTCGACAAGTTGAAGTTGTTGGACCTCAGCAACAACAAAATCTCGAGTGTGTACATCTTGAACTGGTTGGAGGTCCCTCAAAAACAACCAACACTAACAATTTCGTTGGCTTTGAATCGTCTCAAAGATCTGAGCTTCAAGAATGTCGATCTGCAGAATAAAACGTTGATTCTGTATGGAAATCCATGGAACTGCAGCCGGTGGCCGGAGATTAAATCCAACGTGTCAAATCATGAGAGTACTTGTGACATGGAGTTTTTAGCAAGTGAAGAGACTCCGTATTGTATTAATTACAGTCCGGGCGTTTATAACTTCAGCGGGATGTGGGAGAGCGATGTTGATAGGTTTCATGGCGTCGTCGCCAAAAACCGGAAGGTGTCCCAGTGCACTCTGGCTCTTAAGAAGCAGCAGCTGTTGTACCCTGTTCATTTCTTTTGTGTGTTTGTGAAAGATAACTAATAAATCTAACAAAATTGATGAAATTTTCGTTCGTCGAAAAACCAGAACTGCCAACACGTGCCTGGTGGATTGAGTCATTGGATTTCATATTGCACCACCGGTACTGCTGATTGCGAAACTTGGAATTTTTCTTCCGTACGTGCCTGGTAGATGTCGCTTGTGTTGGTGTTAATTTGCATTTTAATGGTTCTTCGGCAATTCCAATGAAAGTTATCTTAATTTATCACTTCCCGTATTTGATGGGGCAGAAGAGAATTCTCAACAACCAATTAACATCAATGTTAGATTTAAAACCTGCAATTAGATATAATTGGCACATTTTTGCGGATTGGGAAAAAAGCCGAATTTTTCCCTTCTCACTCTTCACAGTATGCTTTGGAGTACCGCGGCTGTCTGAAGGCAATTAGAATGCGCTGTAACATCCGACTTATACATAATGCATCTTAATATGTGTTTATATTTATAAGGCAAGCGTTCAATTAAGGGGAATTCTTAACAAGAGTGCAGGTTTCCTACCTTTACACACTTGTCTGATTGGGTCTTCACAAGAAAGATACCATCTACGGGAATTGTTTATAATTCTATGTAGATGGCCGCGCGGTGCGGAATATCTATATTTTAATACACGCTCAGTATTGTTTCGTTCTTCGTTCCGGTAACTGCTCAAATGGTCGAGTTTGCGCTCAACACCACGGAAGCGGTTAACTTCCTACCGGTACCACCACAGTACTAATCGAATTTTGTTGTAGAACCACTCCGGAATGGTGCAGAGCCCTCACCAACAACTCGAGCAAAACTCGGTTTTTCGTGCAACGTACCACCCCACCCCTCAAGAGTACTACAACGGCCAAACTCCTCACTCCACTGGTGCGGTACCGAGGCAATCCTGGCATGGCGACCCCCCCAAACCGGCCCCTCGTCCATACCAAGACGAGTTTTCACAAAACACCCAACAAGTCACTGTACAAATTGAAGCGTCCAAGGAACAGAAGGATAAGAAGACAGTGGCGAAAACGTACCACACCATCAAGGACATTATTTCCAGCAGGTTTAAGAACAGTAATAAGGAAAACTCCGAAGACAAGACTGAAGAACCGGGTTTGAATAACGTCGCCGAGGAGCTGCGGCGGAGTCAACGGAATCTTGGGGATGAGGAGAAAAAGAGCGGCGAACAAGGCATATATGGGAAACCGCGCGTCGATCAGAATATTTCCCAGCACCAGTACAACCAACACATCATGCAGCAGCAGATGTTACAACAACATTACCAAGTGAATCAACAAATTAAAATGCAGCACACTATGTACCAACAACAGTTGATGCAAGCGCGAAGTCAAGAGGTGTTGTCACGACCGGACGAACCCATGTACTATCAAAACGCATATGGGGCGACGCCCCAGAGGGGTAGTAACAGGTTTCCGCCCGCCACCAACAGGGAGCAAGGGTACATGCAAGTCCAGCACCAGTCACCGGTGAGTTCGATTCAAAACCTCTTCAATTTTAACGTGTTTCTTTAGTTTACTAGTCCGAAGGATAAGGATGAGCGTCGGCAACCCATCGCAATGGAGCGCCGAAGCGCCCAACAAATCGAACGTGATAGTCAACGGCAGTTTGAGTCACGTCGTGCCGCGTCACAGCCCCAACTTGCGTACGAAGACGAGACGCGATCAGAAGTGCCTGATGGGCGACCTCAACCACAAGCAGCCCCCACACGGCGCGGTTCCCACGGGAATATCATGGAGGCGAGTCTACCATCAGCGCCGGATGGGGAGAAAGACAGCGATGATGGGGGCTTCCTCAAACGAAACAACTCAAAAGAACGGAAGTTAGACGAGAAGAAAGACCAGGAAGACGACAGTAAAGTCATGGAAACACTCCAAGGATCCCCGCGGAAGCGTTTGGAGGGAGAAATCGGGAAAATCGAAGGGGTGTATAACGTCGGCCAGCGATCTAAAGAGGAAGACAGAGGAAAGAAGAACGCGGGCTCGGCTGCCAGTTCGGATTACGACAAAACAGGACAGTCGTCTTCCAACGCTGATTCCGGAAGAGGAAGTGCTGCTTATAGCAGTGGGAGGAGACCTGGGGGAATTGATTTGGGGGAAAACCACAACGGGCAAAGGGAAAGTCACTATCGCGACCACGGACACGACTCTGAATGGGTCGATATCGTCGAAAACGAGTTGAGGAATATTTTGGAACCGAAGCTCCACGAGCTGTCGCTGCAAGGAAGTCGAGATGGAATCGCGAACTCCACTCTCAGCGAGAGCATTTCTTCGATGACTCCTCCTTTACCGCCTCTGTCACCTGGGGAGCAATCCTCGCCCAATATTACCCCCCGGAATTCGACGCGCTACAAACACAGCAGGTACGAAAATTGACTGTGATTCTAATCTCCAAATCTTGATTTTGAATCTTCCAGTTTGCCTTATGGGAGTAAACCGGATTATGAAGCCTACAACAGGTCGTCAAAACTCCACCCAAGTCGCGATGTTGGAGGAAACGCGCGTTGGACCAGCGGCTCTAACCAGAAGCACAAGAATCCGAAGAAGATTGATCACACCGCCGTGTTAAGAGGGAAACAAAGTACGTTTTCTCTTGTGAAAGAACAAACTTAACAATTCGTTTTGCAGTCTTCGGTCTGGACACCACCGACTTAACATCAACGACCACCAGATCTCTAGACCTGGAGTCCATGCTAGATGGTCAGAGCGACTCCGACGGCGATATCAGCACAACTGATGCTAGAGCCATCCGGAAACAACTCGAGGGTCTTGAAACCATGTACTCCGAGGTCCTCAAGCTTCTAGGGGTGAAAAAATACACCGGAAGATACCAACCGTCGGACCCCAGGTTCAGCAAACGGCGTTACGGAAGCATGTCATCCTTGCCATCGAGTTCTGTGAGCAGCCGTCCGATTAGAGACAAGCGACGTGCGCACGAAGACCGGAAAAAAGTCCGCGACATCAGAGGGATCAATAAGAGATTTCAGCGATTGGAATCTCACGTGGTGACTCTTGCAAGGTAAGGAAATTTGATGGTGGAAACTTCTTCTCTTCAGTGGTGTGTTTAGATCCGTTGCTCACTTATCGTCCGAAATGCGCACCCAGCATTTGATGATACAAGAAATGGAAAACATCAGAGGTGAAATCGCGGCTTTGAGAACTCAAACGAACATGTTAAATGTGCGATCTCAGTCAGCTTCCAGAGCTGTGAACACCTCGAAGGATTTACCAACTCTAGCGAATCCGACAAGGGTGAAAAAGCTCACGAAGTTTTTTGGAGATGAGCCGCCATTATTGAGATTGTTTTTAAGGAAATTGGGTTATGAGGTTCGTTTTTTAATGTTTGAGGCTTTGTTTTTAATTCTTTTTGTAGAAGTATGCAAACGTTTTCGAGAACGAACGAGTGGGAATGGTCGAACTGCCATATCTTAGTGAAGAACGACTTCAGAAAATGGGAGTACCTCTAGGACCACGGCTTAGGATCATGCAGGAAGCGCAGATTTCCGTTTGTAAAGACAACACATTGTGTATAGTATAGGAATGGTAGAATCAGACAATCATAGAAAATAAAAAATAGGTTTAGGTTTTGCATTAGAGGAAGTACTTTTTTAGGTTGTAATTTGTCTGGTTCATCGTGTTTGTAAATGGCGGCTCGTAAAAGACCTCGGGATTCTAGTTTAATTTTTTTATATTGTATATTTATTTTTATAACGAATTTTGTACATAAAAAAGTGAAGACATTGTAAGTTATTGCCACTTATACCAAAGATATTTTTATATCAAAAGAGCGATAAAAACTCGTTCGGTTTATTTTGAGGCTGAAGGCGTAATTCGGATGAGTTTTTATTTGACCGCTCAGTTTTTAGTTTAACATGTAATTTTGTAATGGGTTTTGTACTTAATAAAAGCTTGTATTTATTACTTATTATGTTATTCCCATACCACATATGTAACATGAGCGAACTTATGGGACAAAAAAAAAGGAAATATGACGATTTCTCCAAAATACCAAGTGATTGAAAAGGATATAATTTCGTAATGTGTGAAAAAAACTTAATTCAAGATTCAGAAAACGAAATGTATAACTGGTTATCGACCCTTCAAGGTTAGAATTCGTCGAATAAAAATTATTAGGAACTTCTATTTTCAATTTAATTTACATTGGTCCCACTGTTGAATTAATTGTCTAAGCTCTTTAGATTCTTTACATTTTCAATATTCTTCTTCAATTTTAATTTTTCTTTTCTTCTGTTATTTGTATCTGGATTATAGGGAACTTTGAATTCTTTGCATCCCGAATTTCACAAGTATTTAGATTTTCTAAAACTCTATAAATTTTTTTTATTCTCTTCGATTTTTAAATTTCTATAGATTTTTTAACTATATTCTAAATTATACTCCAAATATCATTTAATATTTTGTTTTTCTTCCAAATTCCGCTATTTTTGAGCATTCTTTTAAGATTTCAGACCGAAATAGAGAAAACTTTCTACTTTTCTCGATTTCTAATTCCACTGGATTTAGTGGCTTTCCGCGCAATTTTTTGAACTTTTTAGATCATCATTTTATTAAACGACTAAAATTGTGCTGATTTTCTGGATTCTCGAAAACCACAAATTCTTCATTCCTGTGAACTATTTAAAGTATATTGAGATTCGATTCAGAGTATTCGAATTCTCCCTTAGATTTGGTTGATTTTTGGATTTTTTATACCTTTTAGACGCTCCAAATTCTTTTTCAGACCTTTCAGATCCTTTATATCTTTGAGGAAATTACTAGTCGTGTATAAACTTTACCAAATTTCAAAATCATCAAGCGAAAGGCTCAAATTTTAAAAATTTTGAATGAATGACACTTTTTTGTGCATGATTTACCTAATTAGCTAAGAAATCGATCCAATAAACAACAGTTTTGAACATCCAGCCAATGAATGATAAGTTACGTTCGAATTGGTTGCTCGAGTGCGTGTTTTTTTTTTTTAAAACTTCTTTGATAAAGAGAATGCCAGCCAATCGCACGAATTCTTTTTTGGTTTTAATCCGATTTCATTCACATTCTTCATTTTGTTATGAGGAATGGATGGATCTTTAAATATAAATTTCTAAAAAGTGTTTCTTTTGCTTTAGAAATTTGTAAAAATTTGTAAATTTGTAAAAAAGTAACAGAATTTCCATTTTTTTAATCTTCAAAATTTACAATATTAAAAGCAAAGCATACAAAAAAATCACAAAATGTAGGTATATCGAAAATAAGCACCAATAAACAACAAATAAAAAAGAATCCACTGCAAACAACCCAAAAAAATATATCATTTCAAAAATTTATTGTCTGAACAGAGTCGAAATAAGTCTATAAAGCACCAAAATCGAAGTTTTTCTAAAATGTCAACAAAACTTTGGTTTGAAAGGCCTTAGAGATCTTTGCATGTTGGCAGTTGTGTTATCTTAGGGAGCGGAAGACAGATTTTAGAAATTTTTATTTTTAACTTTCTGTCTCGTGAGTTTGGTGAGTTCTAGCGTTTGCAATTTCTCCTAGACCCGTTTAAACTGGCAACAATAACTTTCAATTTTGAATTTAGTTAGGTACCTTAAGCATCATAGCAAGATCTAAACGTGTTTGAGCCTATTCATTTCTGATTCCCGAAATTTTCTCTGTATTTTGCACGTTTTTAAGTTTCCTGGATTTTGTAGCCATTCTCTCTACCATGTTTTCCAATAACCTTTACCTTTGACGATCCGATGTGACCTTGAAATCGATTTCACTAGATTGTGTCCGGAAAATTTCTGTCTAATTTAACCTTGCCAGTCGGTGACCTAGAAGATCTTTTGGCAATATTTTGATAAATTTATTAGTTTGCAATAAGTTGTAACAATAAAACATTTATTAACATTTTAAACAAATTCCAAATTTGCAAGAATTAATTGTATGACCGAGAGGTCGAGGCAAAATAACTCTGGTATTCCGGTACGATTGGTACCATTAGAATGAAGTCAATAACAAACGGAACTCAAATATTTGTTTTAATAATAAGGACAAAATTAATTCACTTCCTTTTTTCCTCTTTTAGTATTACCAAGGTGAATCTAAGATCTTGAATATTTAGTCCAGTATCCCAACATAATCTTTACAATTTGCTAGTGTTTCAAACGTATCAAGATGGACTTTTTGTTGTCTAATTTATCTCATTTACTACAATTATTTCTTGTGTTGTGCCTCATTCTTACCACTGTATACAACTGGAGAAGGCGATGGTTATACTACTACTCGACGAAATTTCCGGGACCATTTTCCTTGCCAGTTATTGGTACAGTGCAAGTTGCATTCGCTGGCCAAAAAGGTACGTTGAGTCACATGTTGTGACATCATTAATCTCGTTTTTAGAAATTTTTACAGTATTTGAGAGGCTAATCCGAACATGCCCCAAAGTGTGGAGAATTTGGATAGCTAACCAAATGTGCATCGTTTCGTCAAGACCTCAAGATGTGGAAGTTGTGCTAAACACGTCGGTGAACAAAGAGGATTTCTTGTTGTTTGACTATAATGAAGAGTGCATTAGTTCGATTTTCACATCACCCGGTAAGCTGGTTATTATTGCTCGCACTGTACAAATTTCACGTCTCTCTTGCAAATGCCGCCTGAGCTGGCGAGATGTGAAAAACCGCTTACTTGTCTCGGAGCTTAACTAGCTCCTTTTCAGTAATATGTCATTTGACTGACTTTCAAGTAAATAAACTGTTTATTAATGAATATAATTAAGATTTTTATCTACGACCATTTAGTTATTTGTTCATAACGTAGTTCGCTTGAACCCGTGTAGTAATGAACTCATTACGAGCTCTGATTGGCTGAAAGTCATTTAGTTATGAGCACTATAACCCAATGTTTCATTAATTTATCCAAGTACTCAATGAAAACAACTGTCAGATTTTATTTTGACAACTAAAAATTCCCAAAAGTCATTAAAGTTTGTGTATTTTGAAGAAGAAAATAGTGTTTCAACATGAATAGTAGTAGTGATAGTAGTTCTGGCGAATTAATGTGTACTCAGCTAGACATTGCAAAACCCTAACCTTTAATCCAAGGCTTGTGTCTACTTTTTAGTGGTCGTAGATAAACCATAGTATTACACTCGCATGTCATGGCCCTTATTTACTCGGTTGATGTACTCCATTCGCTCGCAGGCTCGCTCGTGTTGAAAAATCAACCTCGTAAATAAGACGTCTCATAACATGCTCATATAATAATATACTATAACATTGCAGTTGATGTGTGGAAAATGCACAGAAAAATAATAAATCCCAGTTTCAACCAACAAGTTATAAACTCGTTCACTGGGGTCTTCGCGAAATATGCACACGTCTTGACAAATAAATTAGAAGAGCATTATGAAAGTCCCATCGATATCCTACCAATAGTTTGGCGACAAACGTTAGATACGCTTTTTGGTAAGATTTCCTTCTATAAATCCCCATAATTTCGAGTTTTCTTTAGAAACACTAGCAGATGTAGATCCTGGCATTCTTGCCAAGAAAAATGACGACATTATAAAGATGATAGTAAGGTAAGTTATAACCTTCAAAAAAACAGTTTTTCTTTGGTTGTTTTTCTTTTAGATACGAGCAATTACTCACTGAGCGCTTTTTCAAAATCCACCTTCATTTGAATACAATTTGGAAGTTAAGTTCGTACGGTAAAGAAACCAAATCAATCATAGAAAAGAAGTTTGTTCATATAAGACAGTTGATCGATCTCCATCTTTCCACACACTTATCATTGGAGTCTCATGGTAAATATAACGACACTAAATCACCCGGTATTCAATTTCGTTTCAGATGACCCCCTTAGAGACAAGATATTCTTAAACAACTTGTCGAAAAACTTACCCTCGAAGGACGTCGAATCGGAAACTTTATTCATGTTCATTGCAGGGAGTGAAACAACAGCGATTACACTCAGCTCTGTTTTATTAATTCTGAGCATTTATCCAGAAATTCAGGTTAATTAATAAACAAATCAATCATTCATTCATTTGATTTTGTAGGAAAAATTGTACGAAGAGCAGTGTGCGATCTTCAGCGACCACACCTCAGATGTTACAGTAGAAGACGTCAACCGCATGGAATACTTAGAAAGAGTCATCAAAGAGACAATGCGTTTGTTACCACCGGCACCTTATGTCGCAAGAACTCCCAAAAAATTCATAAAATTGCAAGATCATACTATTCCAGCGGGCAGTGCTGTTATATTCCCGATCTGGAAGATCCACAAAGATCCAGAGTATTGGCCGGATCCGTTGAAATTTGATCCCGATCGATTTCTACCCAGTGAAGTTGCGAAACGACATCGGCTTGCATATTTGCCTTTTAGTTGGGGGCCTCGTAACTGCATAGGTTGGGGGTAAAGTGTGTGTGGTGGAAAAATACCGTGTGTTTGTTTTAGGTTTGAAATATGGAATGATGTCGATGAAAACGATGTTGTCTGTTATCGTTCGGAATTTGAGAGTGAGGCCGGGGAAGTACAAGTCTATCGAGGATATTGAAGTTGAGTTTCACTTTGTAGGGAAGGCGAAAGAAGGATATCAAGTTGCTTTCGAAAAAAGGAACTAATGGTATTTTAGTCATAGTTTGTCATCTGTAAATTACTTAGATAGTTTCATTTGTGATGTGTACCAAATAAATAAATTATGTATAGTAAGACACAACGAAAATAAAGACGAATTTAGGGTGAATTGGCGACTTTTATTGGTAAAAAAAAGCGTTATTATAGCTCATTCTACGCAGAATTTTACGCAAATTCCAAATCTGGTCTTGAAATTCACATAGGATAAATGACTAAGTTATAAGCCATTAGAGTTTGATTTCGTCAAATAAAACTTTATGACGAAAGTATGTCAAATTTCTGAGATAATTATCTCTCTTATTAAACGCTTAAAAGCACAGAAAAAACGTAAAACGTAAATTAATATGTAAAGTAAACTTACCCTACAGGCAGTGTCCGGATCAAGCTGCGACATCTCATCTCTGATTGGTTGCTCATGACATCATTTGCTCACCATCACTTGTGTTTCTGTTCACAAAACTCACTCACTTTCTCACAAAACTCACTCACTTTCTCACATAACGCACTCACTTTCTCACATAACTCACTCTTAGTTCAATATCTCACCCTAAGGTCTCCCAAGAACTCCGTCGTGTCTTCATGAGGAAATTTTTGAAATTTTGCGCGTTCACTACCGATACAAACGAAGCAACTGTCTTTGCACCGCGGAAAATCACTTTGGAAACACGAAGTGAGGAATGTTTCCGGTGAAAATAAAGCAAAACGGGGAAAAACCGGATATTACTAGTTAGGCAGTCGCTTGTCTTTAGGTTGTTTGTCAGGTATACCAACCCACACTGAATAATTTCCCTTTGATGTATGAACTGGGTTGTAAAAATTTCACTTTTCCCGGAAACTGCACTATTTTCGGTACTTCTATCACAGATAATAGAATGTTCAGGTAAAGACAAACAAATTAAAGCTCCATTTGATAATTGAAATTATTTTTGTTTGGTTAGTAACCTAAAAAACTCACTATAATTGACAGTTTTGGAACTAAAACCAGTAAAGGTGGTTTTGCATTCTTAAGGTCACTTTACACTGACATGGTCACCGAGATGTCAAATAGGTATTTTAAATTAATCCCATTGTTTTTTTTTGAAATGTTTATTCTTTTTCGGTTTCGGCGATTTAACATTTTATTTGCGTATATCCGCGGAATTCGAACGACTAGGTTAACCGATGGTGTCCGAACTGTTGCAGAACGCGGAATTTTCAGTTTCTTTCGAATTTTAGTGTAGAATTGTAAATTTCAGTGTTTCATAAAAGTGTTTTTGTGTTCTCAGACGTTTGGGCAATACTAATTCTCATCAAAATAGTGTGGAGAGAAAAATGTGGGGTTATGTTCATACGCTCAACAGATGGCGTCAACACAAATAATCTCCCACGGTCACTAGATAGAAATCATTTTGGTAAGTTTTTGTTCATGATGGTCTTACAAATTTTAGCTTATTTTGATATCAACAGGTCATTATAGGTTTTGTTCAAAGAAAGAAAAGTCTATTTTTAAAGAGCTTGCAATTATGACCTTAGGGTTAAACGTATTAATTTTATGATATCGTTTATGTGATTACTAGGAAAATATTGTTTATGTTCGATTTTATTTTATAATTATCTAGTAATTTAATGGGTAATCAATTCCTCAGCAGTTTATAACAGTAACTCTTTGAGATTGGATCAGTTCGTTGGCACCATTTTTGATAATTCCTATCTTCTTCCTTCCTGTAACTTTTTTTGTTGTTTGATTACTTTTTTGGTGTTGTTTCATTACATTTTTATTTGCAATGGACATATTTGCAAGAGTATCAACAACGTTTTACAGGTATTTTCTTGTATTATTGCCCCAATAAGTCCAACACCTGACTCATTTTAGACACTACGCCACAAAAATCAAAACCGTAGACCCCATCGAACTCAAACACTTCAACGAAATGGCTAAACAGTGGTGGGACAAATCCGGTCCTCTTGGCGCCCTTCATTCCTTCAACAATTGCAGAATCCCTTGGATGCAGAACCGTTTGAAAGACATTGGAATTATTCCTCAAGCATCTAATAATTTGGCAGGACTGTCATTTTTAGACGTAGGCTGCGGAGGTGGCATCCTCGCTGAAGGTTTATCTCGTCTAGGTTGTAAAACTGTTGGATTAGACGCCAGTCAAGAGCTCATCGACTTGGCAAAATGGCACGCTAAAGACCAAAATTTCCCCAATTTGCAATACACCTGTTCGACAATTCAAGACTTTGCTAAAGAGAATGAAGAGAAATTCGATGTGGTTGTTAGTTCGGAGGTCATAGAACACGTCACTGAAAAGGACGAGTTTGTTAGAGATTGCATTCGATGCTTGAAGCCTGGAGGATCGATTTTCATGACGACTCCAAACAAGACGTGGTTGTCGTTTTTTTGTGCTATTTTTATGTTGGAATATGTATTTAGAATCTTACCAAAAGGAACGCACAGATATGAGATGTTTATACATCTTAATGATCTGAAGGCATTTTTTGAAAGAGGTGAGTAAGAAGAGTTGGTTTGGAGGAGTGACCAGAGTTCTTTGTTGCAGAAAACTGCAAGACTGTGTACACTAGAGGGCTTATTTACGACGTGTTCAAAGATAAGTGGAATCTTATAAAAAACGAAAACATTTCATATGTCATCCATGCGGTTAAAAATAAGAAAACTGCTTGATATGAGAAATTATCTCTCAGTGTTTATTATTTTATACTAATACAATACATTCTGGTATAAAAGACTTTTTTGGTGTTACATAAGATCAGGATTTATATTCACAGGAGCGTAAGGCGCCAACAGAGTCAACAGATCCAAAGAATTCTCAGTAACCGAAGAGACGTACTCATCACACGGCTCCTTGATGGCTTCCACAAAAGATTTCGTCACCTTTTCAACCCGTTCGTCTTTAGGGCACTTTTTGCCAATTTTGGCCAGTAGACATGCCTCCCACTTCTCCAGTTGGCTGCAACAATGCATTAGTCGATTCCACAAAGACCTTCTTCAACTTACTCGCACGTGGCCTTCAGTCCAAACTTGTTGGAGTTGTAATCAAAACAATTAAGAAGTTCATCTTTGGTTTTGTCTGCTTGAACGGCTTTCACGCAATTTTGCACATAACTGCTGAATTGGGGGGCTAAAAGAGTTTGTAAGAAAGACTGAAAGGTGGGGGTGCAACTCACAGAAGAGGTACTCGTTGTTTTCGTAGGCGAAGTCTATGAGCGAGAAGGAGATGTCCAAGTCTAGTTGGGGCAAATCCTTGAATTCTTGAGGAAGGCAGTTTTCTAGTTCTTCCATGACTTCGTTGAAGCAGTTTTGTATGTTGTGTTTGAAGGTGTTTACTGGTGTTACAAACACTGGAGATTGTTGGGTGGTGACCATCAGGCATAAAGTGGCGTTGTCTAGAAGAGTCTAAGAAAAAAAAAATGTGTGGAAATGTTAAGAAGACTTAATTTACCTTGAAGTTTTCTGCGCTCCTCGAAGAGTTTTGGTAGCATTTCTCTTTCACCATGGTCATTGCAACTGCTTTCATTTTATTCATGTGATTAAGAATCTCAGTGTTGTTGGTGCAGTTTACATCTAAAACTCTTCAATTATAAGAAGAATTAATAATTAAACTCATTTACCGTAAAGAACCGATATGAAAACCGCACAAATTAAGAAGATCTTCATTTTTTTATGTTTCTGGTTCTGGTTCTGAGTTGAACTAGCGGAAGAGCTGCACTAACTTCAACCTAAGTATATTTTCCAACGTCTAATCTTTATAAATAAATTGGAGAATTGTCGTTGAGACTCAACGTCGCACTTGAAGGATATGAATCACGAGTTTAGATGGAAAAGGGCAATTATTTAATAATGGCAAGTGGAAAATTGTGGTTTTATCAAGAATTTAGTCCGACAAATAGAAATTAATTTGGGAACTAAAAACGTGACAATGGCAGCGAGCGCAAAAATTTTTAATGTAAATAATTTTTTATTTCGGTCCATTAAAACTCTTATTAAAGCATTACTATTAATTTTGTCTTTAAAGCACTGTTTTGTGAGTTGGATCTTCTGTCTACTGTAATAAATATAGTTTTTGCGGTCTAATTACTATTTATAGACGAAGTGAGGCCGATGAGTTCGCAAAAACGTTTTTAGTACCAATTTTTTAAATTCTAACCGTTGAATTTGCGCAAAATTTTTTTTGATTTTCGCACTTCAAAACGATGCGAAAACTTGAAAGTGGAGTGTCAAGGTGAAAATAATTGTCAAAACTCTCTCTTGAAGTTAATTTTACATCTTGCTGCGATGGTAGAAAAAGTCTTGTATACTATTCGTGCGAAATGGATGTCACGCACACGTCGTGTTGTCCAAACCATCTTTCTCCTAGTTTTTATGGATTTTTTTGGTTTATTTAAATTTTTTTATTTCTTTTTTGTTGTTTTAAATTAACATTCGTTCTGAATATAAAAAAAGAATAAAACGGAGACTTTTCCTTCTATAAATTAATATACAAAAAACAAATTGTGTCAATTCGAAACAATCCGTGTTCAACAATTAGGAAACTATTAAGAAATATTAGGAAACCCTTTGCGCCATCGTTTTTCTCGCGATTTTTACGTGAAAAATAGTTCTTTGATTTTCCAAAAGTCGAAAGTTGCAGCTTTTCGCAAAAATTCATGACTAAAACTATGCCAAATTGCTGATATCGATATCTCGCTTATTTTTTAGAGTAAACTTGAGTTATTATACATCAGTGAACGCATAATTTTCTGCAGATTCCAAATCTGGGATTAAAATTCAGATCCGACAACAAATAACTGAACTATGGCCGATCAAAGTTTCGGATAGTTGATTTTCATTTTTTCTCATTTTTCCCAATTTTCAAAATTAAATATCTCGGAAACTATTAGAGATATTGAGATGCGGTTTGCGCCATCGTTTTTCTCGGCTCATTTTACGTTAAAAAAAGTCCTTAAAAGCCCAAAATTCGATAGTCGATTTTTCGCGAAAAAAAATTGCGACTCAAACGACGAAAATTTTTCATTTTTTTTTATTTTTGGCCATAACTCGCAAACTATTTGTCCAATAGATCTCAAATTTGGCCAGTAGATAGATTTTAAGCACCTCTTTCGTCTGATGTATACTTTAATGCTATTAAAGGTCATCTTCATTTTGAAAACATTAATTGAAAATCACCCTAAAATGATGTGTTCAAAACAGTTTTTGGCCAATACCTCGTTTAATTATTAAGCAAACTCAACAAATTTAGGTGTCATTTTACGCAGAATTTCACGCTGAATCCAAAAATATGACAATTTTTTAAAATTTGTCAATAAATAACCGAGTTATGACCGTTTGAAATTTTGGGTTGTCTCCAGAGGGTCAAATTTTCGAAGGTTCGAAACAATTCATGCTCGATATCTCGGAAACTATTCCAGATATTGGAATGCGGTTTGCGGCATCGTTTTTCTCGCGATTTTTTACATAAGAAATCGTTTTTAGATTTTCCAATAGTCGAAATTTGCAAATTTTCGCGAAAATTCATTATTAAAACTATACCAAATTTCTCATATCGATATCTTGCTTATTTTTTAGAGTAAACTTGAGTTATTATACATCAGTGTACGCAGAATTTTACGCAGATTCCAAATCTGGGATTAAAATTCAGATCCGACAACAAATAACTGAGTTATGGCCGATCAAAGTTTCGGATAGTTGATTTTAATTTTTTCTCATTTTTCCCAATTTTCAAAGTTAAATATCTCGGAAACTATTAGAGATATTGAGATGCGGTTTGCGCCATCGTTTTTTTGCGGCTCATTTTACGTTAGAAAAAGTACTTAAAAGCCCAAAATTCGATAGTCGATTTTTCGCGAAAAAAAATTGCGACTCAAACGATGAAAATTTTTTATTTTTTTTTAATTTTTGGCCATAACTCGCAAACTATTTGACCTATAGATCTCAAATTTGGCCAGTAGATAGATTTTGAGCTTCTCTTTCGACTGATGTATAATTCAAAGCTATTAAACGTCGGTATCATTTTGAAAACATTGATTGAAAATTACCCTAAAATGACGTTTTCAAAACAGTTTTTGGCCAATGCCTCGTTTATTTATTAAGCAAACTCAACAGATTTGGGTCTCATTTTACGCAGAATTTTACGTTGAATTCAAAAACATGATAATTTTTTAATTTTTGTCAACAAATAAGCGAGTTATGGCCGTTTGAAATTTTGGGTTGTCGCCAGTGGGCCAAATTTTTGAAGGTTCGAAACAATTCGTGCTCGATATCTCGAAAACTATTGCAGATATTAAGATGGGGTTTGCACTATAGTTTTTCTCGCGATTTTTAACATAAGAAATAGTTCTTAAATTCTTTAAAAGTCGAAAGTTGCAGTTTTTCGCTAAAATTCATGACAAAATAAACTATGCCAAACTTCTGATATCGATATTTCGCTTGTTTTTTGGAGTAAACTGGAGTTATTATAGATCATTTTACGCAGAATTTTCCACCATAGATTCTCTATATTTTTTCCTTGTTTTTATGGAATTTTTTTAGATTTATTTTTTTTCTATTTCTTTTTTTATTGTTTTGAATTAACATTTTGTCTGAATATAAAAATGGAATAAAACGGGGTTTTTCCCTTCTATGAATTAATATACAAAAAAACAATTGTGTCAATTTAAAATTCGTTTATTTCAGTTTGCTTTTAACAATTTATTAGGACTATTGCATTTTCCTTTTAAAGCTCAATAACACTTGAAACAATTTTTCAGAAAATATCTACCATCGAAATTCTATATAAAATTACGTAATTTAAGGCATGTAAAACTTGAGCAATGTTTCCTAGCGAAACAATATTTTGTGTTAAGAGCGCAAATACAAAATTATGAGAACGTTTCGCTCGAATTCCGCACATAATTTTTTCGAGGCACTAATTGAGGCAAATCATGGTGTGGTTTCTTTTTGATCACCACGTTTCACTGGCTTTCTACCTTGCGTACCAGCATCCAATTTTTTCCAAATTTTATTCAACTTAGACAAAATCTTCTGTTCGTTCGTATCATTCATCATCTTATCGTAATGACCCCTTATTTTATCAAAACAGATTTTATTGATTTGTTTCGGAAAATTCCGCTTCTCCACGCATTTCTGCACCTCTAATGCTTCAGGATCCCATTTATAAACGAATTGGTCGTCTTTATTCACGTAGAAATTGACGATGTACGTTTCTTCAAGAACATTAGGGAACAAGAGGGGACTTGGCAGGATTCTCTTGAGGCACTGAACACTATAAATGTGCTTTTCAACGAAGGCAATAAACGCAATCACGTTCTTCAGCGCGTTGACTTCTGATCGTTTTTCAAACTTATCAATATCTCTGATTGCTACTCCGGTCCAGAAATTTATAATAACGACGGACATGCTCATGGCAAACAGAAAAAAGAGAAGATAGCCCCCGAATGAAGTCCTTTCGAAGTCAACTTCACTGACGTTGATCTCTCCAATAGTCATGAAGTACGACATGAAGACAGAACGATAAAGAAACGCGAAAAATCTGTGGTCTTCGAACATTATGTGGAATCCAGCAGCAAAAGCGATCATCAAAAGCGAGAAGAAGAGCAAGAGACTGATGAAGGTCCTGAAGACCATTTGTAACATGACAGACCAATGGGCGAGTTTCGGGTGGTACCCGGCGGTCAGAAGAAACACAATTGCCATTTCAATGAAGACAAACGCGCGGAATTCCGTCAAGCAGAAGCTGCCAACTAAACTAATCATCAAGAGGATTTCGCCGTACTCGTGCAGAGTTGTCGTCTTGGTACGACAGAACGACATTAGCTCCTGTAGGACGTTTTTCTGTCGGAGGAAAACCCAAGATTTTAAGACGATGTTAGCTAAACTGAAGCAGAAACAAACAACGCGTTCGCTGGGAGAAGAATACGGAAATCTATAGAAGAAAACACTAAGAATCAGGAAGAGGAGTGCTTGAAACCCGAGGATTCCCCAAAAGTAGTTCTTCACTTTAAACCACTTTAACATGACGAAGGTGTGAATCAGAGGATGTGCAAGAAGGTGCTCCAAGTGGTTGTACCTGCCAACGAGGGAGATGACGTCAACTTCCGTTAAATTACCATCCGTCAATCGCCGGAAACGGAACTTCATCGTGTACTCCGTCGAGTTGAAATCAATGAAGTGTCGCGTGTCGAAGACCAAGCAGGAGTCTAAGTACGTGTTCAAATCAGTGGGGTTGAGAATATCCAAAGGACACTTCCCCACGTTGTTTGGAACAGTCAAAGACACGTCCGGGCGCTTCAGGAGCTTGAAGATGGCGTTCTTGTGGCACAGCCGGATTGCGTAGTACAAAGGAGTGTTACCACTTTTTTTGAAGACAAAAGTGGGATCTAACTTGTCTGATTCCAACATAATCCCGAAGAACTCGCGTTTCATGGAGTGTCCTCTCCATCGTACGAAATTGGTAAACTGGTTGTCAGTGATAATCGTCGTCTTCCAGGTGATAAGCATTTTAAAGATATCCGGGTAGTTGTTGCGCGCTGCCATCTCCAAAGGAGTCATGGGGTTAACTTCAGTCACCTTATTGGGATTAGCGCCGTTCTTGAGGAGGAAATTGACCACCGGCGCCATGTTGCGAGACTTGTTGACCGCGTACTGTAAAAGAGTGTTTTCGCCATTGTCGCAATTGGCGAAATGTTGAATCTTCTTGTAATTTAAAAATAGTTGGATTTTTTCTTTCGCGATCCAAAAGAACAGCTTTGGTTTGATGTCCAATCTGCTGAACCGGTAGGTCCTGTTGATGCGCAATTCTTTTTGAATGAAGTCTTTCGTGAGGGTTTCTTCAGGTTCGCAAATTCCTTTGTCTATTAGGAGTTTCCCAACTTGCTTAAGAGTGTCTAAAGTACTCTCGTCTTTCGTCTTCTTAAATAGTATAGCAACATGGTCAATCGCAAATCTTCCACTGGCGTCATTTTTATTGACATCCACTCCTGCCTGCACCAAACTGTTGAAACACTTCAGAAAATCTCCATTGCTAACATCGGCGTACTTTAACGTGAAAATGATAACAGAATCCGAGTACCTCGTTTGATTTACATCTTCAAGACAACTTTGCTTGATTATTTCGTTTAGTCTTTCGATATTCAGAGTCGCTGCGGCAAAAAATAACGCTTCTTTGTTGTTACATCCGCATTCTTCATAACACACGTTTAACAATGAAGATATAATTGAAGTTTTGAAGTTTGTTTTACATGTTTGTTTCGAAAATAGAGTACTGCATTCGCTTTCAAGGACGAGTTTGAGTGCTTCCACTTTTTCTAGGATTGTGTGTTTGGACAGGAGTTTTCGGAGCTCGGCTGGTTTTTTGTCGCATGCTGAGTTGACGCTTTGGATCAGCTTGTAGAGATGTAGAAGTTTTTCTTGATCTTCGGTTTTATCTAGAAAGATGGTTAATTAATTTATTTGAACGGTTTTTGTTTGAGTTTTTGTTTTTTTAGTAAATGGTCGCTTGAGGCATTTGTTCATAATATTTATTGTCAAAAAAGTGTCATGTCCAAGTCTGGGCTTGCAATTTACATCCGACAACAAATAACTGAGTTATAACCGATTATATTTTCGGAGAGTCGAAAATTTGATCCGGTCGAATAAAACTTTATGACTAAAACTATGCCAAATTTCTGATATCGATATCTCGCTTAATTTTTAGAGTAAACTTAAGTTATTATACATCAGTGTACGCAGAATGTTCCGCAGATTCCAAATCTGGGATTGAAATTCAGATCCGATAACAAATAACTGAGTTATGGCCGATCAAAGTTTCGGAAAGTTGATTTTCATTTTTTCTCATTTTTCGTAATTTTTAAAGTTAAATATCTCGGAAACTATTAGAGATATTGAGATGCGGTTTGCACCATTGTTTTTCTCGGCTCATTTTACGTTATAAAATGTGTCCAAAAGCCCAAAATTCGATAGTCGATTTTTCGCGAAAAAAAAATCCGACTCAAACGATGAAATTTTTTCATTTTTTTTATTTTTGCCCATAACTCGTAAACTATTTGTCCGATAGATCTCAAATTTGGCCAGTAGATAGATTTTGAGCTTCTCTTTCGACTGATGTATAATTCAATGCTATTAATTGTCGTTTTCATTTTAAAAACATTGATTGAAAATCACCCTAAAATAAAGTTTTCAAAACACTTTTTGGCCAATACCTCGTTTATTTATTAAGCAAACTCAACAAATTTGGGTCTCATTTTACGCAGAATGTCACGCTAAATCCAAAAACATAAAAATTTTTGAATTTTTGTCAACAAATAACTGAGTTATGGTCGTTTGAATGTTTGGGTTGTCGCCAGAGGGCCAAATTTTTGAAGGTTCAAAACAATTCGTGCTCGATATCTCGGAAACTATTTGAGATATTGAGATGCGGTTTGTGCCACCGTTTTTCTCGCGATTTTTTACATAAGAAATATTTCTTTGTTTTGTCTACAGTCGAAATTTGCAAATTTTCGCAAAAATTCATGCCTTAAACTATGCCACATTTCTGATATCGATTATTATTTTTCAGAGTAAACTAAAGTTATTATGTTATACATCAGTGTACGCAGAATTTTCCGCAGATTCCAAATCTGGGATTGAAATTCAGATCCGACAACAAATAACTGAGTTATGACCGATCAAAGTTTCGGAAAGTTGATTTTCATTTTTTCTCATTTTTCCTAATTTTCAAAGTTGAATATCTCGGAAACTATTAGAGATATTGAGATGCGGTTTGCGCCATTGTTTTTCTCGGCGCATTTTACGTTAGAAAAAGTTCTCAAAAGCCCAAAATTCAATAGTCGATTTTTCGCGAAAAAAAATTCTGACTCAAACGATGAAAATTTTTCATTTTTTTTATTTTTGGCCATAACTCGTAAACTATTTGTCCAATAGATCTCAAATTTGGCCAGTGGATAGATTTTGAGCTTCTCTTTCGACTGATGTGTAATTGAATGCTATTAGTCGTCGTTTTCATTTTGAAAACATTGATTGAAAATCACCTTAAAATGAAGTTTTCAAAACAGTTTTTGGTTTTAAATACCTCGTTTATTTATTAAGCAAACTCAACGAATATGGGTCTCATTTTACGCAAAATTTTACGCTGAATTTAAAAACATGATAATTTTTTAATTTTTGTCAACAAATAACCGAGTTATGGCCGTTTGAAATTTTGGGTTTTTGCCAGAGGGCCAAATTTTCGAAGGTTCGAAACAATTTATGCTCGATATCTCAGAAACTATTTCAGATATTGAGATGGGGTTTGCGCCATCGTTTTTCTCGCAATTTTTTGCATAAAAAATTGTTCTTAGATTTTCCAAAAGTCGATAGTTAGAGTTTTTCGCGAAAATTCTGTTCTGAGGTCGATATCTTGCTTATTTTTTTGATCAGACTTGCTTTATTTAGCTTATTGTACGCAGAATTTCGCGCAGAATTCAGAACTGTGCCATATTTTTACGTACGACACTAGACAACCGAATTAAAGACGTTTAAAGTTGCAGATAGAAAATTTTTAGTTCCGAAATATTGTGTGATTCATTAAATTTCCATTTGCAGTTGGCTTTGAGAAAAAAATTCATGTCATAACTAAAACCATTACAGTAGTTTCGACTTAATATTTGCGAGATTTGCTAGTTATCGAACAAGAAGTCAACGCACGTCCAAAATACACGGCCTACCTAGAATGTAAATTTAATGAATCACACGATATATAAAGCTCTATTTCTCCGAAACTAAGGCAGAGCCAAAGATGTGTTTTTTACCATCGATATTCTCGCGCTTTCTGACTTTAGATGAGCAAACGAACATACAAAATAAATTGTAATTTCTCTCTATTTTTCGATTTCAACTCTATATGTGAATTTTATTTCTTTATCATACTTTCGAGCCTTTGGTTCTTTGAAATTATCCTTTTAACTCTTCTTTTAATGTCCACTGAATTTACTAATAACTTGACCTCGATACAGTTGCGTGACCGTCCAGTCGATTTTTTTTTTACAAAATCGTTACTACTAGTGCCCAAACAAAAGGAATTTTTTAATAAAAATAGAAGAGAAAAATCTGCATTTTTATTTGTGTACCACTCTACCCTTTACTAGAGACGAAAATATTTGTGGACTGCATGCAATTGCGCAACTATAAAAGGATAAATACCTTCAAGCTCTTCGATATCCACATACGTTTCTGTTCCATATTTCAAATCGTTTAATATTGTCATTGTGCCATCATTTTGATATTTTTTTCGTGGAAAACAATAAATAGTGTTCCTGAAAAACGTGAACTATCGTGACTAATTTTCTGTTATTACGTCCAGTCCGGTTTCAGTCCAATCGATTTTAGCACGGGTGTCCTAGCGCATGCACTAAATCAGTGATTAAAATGATAATGGATAAAAAAGAGTATAAATAAAACGAACATTATATTTTCGCACTTTTATTATTCTAAATAAATAAACAATGTAAATTTTAATAAAATGGCTGGTTACGCTATATACTCGTGTTTATTTCGGTAAATGACACACAACGTACTAAAATATGAAATGTAAGAAGATCTGTGTTAATGAAGAAATAATGAATAATATCAAGCATTCAACATATTTAAAATGTAATGGGTAAAACGTTGAACATTTAGAGAAAACGGCAGTGTTGAGTACGATCCAAGCCCATCTACACAGTAGTAGTTTTAAAGATTATCGACTTAATTGGACATTTGAGCGTAAGTACCTACTACACATCACGACCTTACTTGAATCTCATTAAATTTTTCTCCACAATAGAAATAAATACATTATGATTTAAAATATATACATTTATATGAGTATATTCTCCAATATCTAGCTCTATCTATAACATTACTTATAAATATGTAATATTAATGTTATATATTTTTACGGTGATATAACACAGATTTCACAAGACAGTAATGTAGTACATGTAAAATTTTGATGAGAATTATGACTGATTTCTCTCAACTTAACGCTAAATGGAATCACATTTTCAACGATTATTATTTGCTCTTCTAAGTCGAGACCTTGCTCTAATTTTAAGGTTGTACCGAAAGGTTGGTCATTTCTTACATTACAAATCAAACTAATCACTAAATGTGAGACGACGGGAACGAAATGTGGGGATGTTTAAGTCTTTTAGTTTAACATTGAGGTGGTCCACAGAAATTACAAGCAGTACATTTTAATATCTATGTGGCGGTACAAAAGTAAAATGTGTGAAATTGTAAATATCGTTCTGGTAACAAATTCCCTTTCAAACAAATCACATAAAATTCCACCAATATGGTTTGATTTTTTTGTTATATACACACACATATACCAACATCTAACTAGACTACATTTCAATATTATTAGTAGCGCTCGCTTGAAATTTTATAAAAATGTTGGAATTATGTTTATTTTAAAGTCTATAAGAACAGTTCCGCGGGGAAATACCGCAATATTCCCCCCCGGCACTGCAGTCAACTAGTCTAGTTACACTAAAACAGTAATCTGTAACACTGATCTACCGGGTCCTTATAAAAGAATGTAATGTGCCGCCTCTCGGTGAACCCCACTAAATCGGTCAGTATTTGAGGTAAGTGGCACTTTTATATTCGTTTATAAAAACCCTGTTTTTATGGTGGATGGGTCTGTTCTTTTAAGTAGCAAAATGTCTACGAGTCTAAGTACTTTGGTTTCATTATAAACATGTGCGTGTAACGGGGAGTCCCCAAGCAAAAACAACGTGAAGAAATAAAATACACAAAAAAAAACAACAAAAACAAAATTTTGCCTACTTTAGATGAGCAAAACCATCAGACTTTCTCATTATAAACCTCTGAAGGGAGTGTGTTTGTTAGCTGATCCCTTGGGACAACATAAATGCTACTTAAAGAATTACTCAAGTCTCGCTTTATAACTAGTCTTCCAGATCTCCGCCAGTGTGACGGCGGAGTGGAATCTATGGAAAATACACAGGGGCAGGGTGAAACGCTGAACGATGGCCCAAGCTAAGAACCCATAAAACTTCAATTGAACGGGATTCGCTTTCACTTTTTGCATCTCGAAAGTGTAGATAATCCACATGGTGACGTTGCAGATGAGCAAGAACGTGACGACTTGTCTTCCGGGTTTGGATCGGTCGTGCTCCGGGAGGTGGACACGTCGGCGCGACACGTCGGCGATGAAGAGCAGTTGGAGGATGACCTAAACAAACTGTTAACTCTTTCTTCCTTAAGACACCAAGTCGTACCTGTAGAACGGAGAGAACTCCGGTGATCATCACCAACAAATTGGATTCGTTGGTGAAGGCGTTCAAGTGCCCCGCAATGACACTGAACACCGCGTAGATGAACAAACCGAAAGCCGAGACGCGCAGGAGGATGTCGTTGAGATCACTTTGTTCTTCGGTTTTAAACTTGAGCGACTGTACCCTGCAATTTAGGCGTGTTGGCGTCAGGTGCATTCTTGTGTGAGAAATGAATGATGAGCGGCAAACAAAAACAAAGCATGAAATGAAGAAGCAAAATTGTTAGTGTCTGCGTTGGTGAGGGCTACTAACCTTATAAATCCGATTATGATGGCGATGATGCTCAGCACCATGATAACACAGTGAGAGACGTCTGCAAGGTAGATGGCAACGAGCTTGTAGTGGTCCTGGTAGATGAGCACGAAGAAGAGAATCAAGCAGATCATGGAGCACACTAAAAGGAGTAATCCGAAGAATAAGCCCTTGGAGGCTCCGACGCAGTCGACGCGGCCTTGTTGAGCGTGCGCTAGGGCGACGGCTCGGCGGGATAACATCACTTCCAAGCGGTGCTCGAGGTCTTCCTGGGTCACGTATCTGGAAGAGCACCCGCTTCGTGTCAAGTCCAGAGAAATTTGATCAAAAATGACCACAAAAATTATTTCAGTTTTGAAGTTTGACAGAAAAAAAATTCTTAAGAGTTCATAAATTTTTTATTAAAAAATTGAAATTTTATTCGAAAATTTCAAAATTAAATACATTTAATTAAGAAAAATTCTGTAAATTTTTGGAAATTTCTTTCTTTCTGTCGTCAAACAGACTAAAATCTACACAAAAATAAACAAATTTCAAAAATCAATATCAATCAATCAAAAAGCAAATATTTTATTCGACAACATCAAAATTAAATACATTTTAAAAATTTGTGTTTTTTTTAACTATGTGGATTTTTGAAAATTTCTTTCTTTCAGTCGTCAAACAGAAAAATCTACACTAAAATCATGAAATTTCTTGAAAATGAAGTGTTTATAAAAAAATAGAAATTTTTCTCTATAATATCAAAATTGAATACCCTTTCAAACTTGTATTTTTCTTAACTCTATAGAATATAAGAAATTTCTTTTTTCTGTCGTCAAACAGACTAAAATCTACACGAAAATGACCAAATTTCTTAATACAGAAGAATTTATAAAAAAGTAGAAATTTTATTCAAAAATATCAAAATTGTGTACATTTTAAAAATTCCTCATTTTCTTAATTCTGTGAATTTTTGAAATTTTTTTTCTTTCAGTCGTCAAACGGACTAAACTCTGCACGAAAGTGATGAAATTTCTTGATAATAAAGTGTTTATAAAAAATTTAAATTTTATTCTAAAATATCAAAATTGAATATCCTTTAAAATTTGTATTTTTCTTAACTCTGTGGTATTTAGGAAATTTTTTTCTTTCTGTCGTCAAACAGACTAAAATCTACACGAAAATGACCAAATTTCTTAATACAGAAGTGTTTACCAAAAAGTATAAATTATATTCAAAAATATTAAAATTAAATACATTTTAAAAATTCCTCATTTTCTTAATTCTGTGATTTTTTGGAAATTTCTTCCTTTCAGTCGTCAAGCGGACTAAACTCTGCACGAAAATGATAAAATTTCTTGATAATGAAGTGTTCGTTTATTCTAAAATATCAAAATTGAATATCCTTTAAAATTCGTATTTTTCTTAATTCTGTGGAATTAAGGAAATTTCGTTCTTTCTGTCGTCAGACTAAAATCTACACGAAAATGACCAAATTTCTTGATAATGAAGTGTTTATCAAAAAGTAGAATTTTTATTCAAAAATATCAAAATTGAATAAATTTGAAAATTCATATTTTTCTTAACTCTGTGAATTTTTGGAAATTTCTTTCTTTCTGTCGTCAAATAGACTAAAGTCTACACGAAAATGACCCAATTTCTTTATGTGTTTATCAAGTGTTTATCAAAAAGTAGAAAATTCATTAAAAAATTTCAAATTTAACTACATTTTAAATTTCGTATTTTTTCACTCTGTGGATTTTTGGAAATTTCTTTTTTTTTTGTCGTCAAACAGACCAAAATCTATACAAAATCTACCAAAATTCTTGCTATTAAAGTGTTGTTGAAATTTTATTTGAAAACATCAGAATTAAATACATTTTAAAATACGTACTCGTATTTTTCTTAAGTCTGTGGATTTTTGGAAAATTCTTTTCTTTTGTCGTCAAACAGACTAAAATCAACACAAAAATTACCAAATTTCTTGATAATAAAGTGTTTATCAAAAAGTAAAAATGTAAAATTCGTATTTTTTAATTGTCTGGATTTTTGTAATTTTTTTTCTTTTTGACGTCAGACAGACCAAAATCTACACGAAAATGACCAAATTTCTTGATAAAGAAGTGTTCAATAAAAAATATAAATTTTATTAGAAAATGCCAAAATAGTTACAAATTAAAAAAGGAAAGTATTTGATTTAATTTGAAACATTTTTTTCTTGTTCTTTTTTTGTTCTAAAATAAATGGTTTGAAGATAAATGAGGACAGCAATTTTTGGAGGTGTTTACCCCAATCTTAAGGGATGAAACTACCACGTTAGGTGAGAAAACTTTTGTCTGTCAAGCTTCAAAACTTGGGATTTAAAACTCATTTTCCCTGTAGGTAGTACCTTGGATTCCGCCCAATATGCTTCCACATGACGTAAATAACCGCCGCTCCGATCAACGAATATTCGATAATAAACGGATACAAATACGGTGCAGATTCTTGTACTATCGTCCCCATGATGTTAACTCGTTCGCAGCTCAAAGGATGAGTTACATTTCCAGTTGCATTGGTCGCATTCAACGCGCTAAAAGCTTGAGGGATAATATCATCAATGAACTCCGATCCGTTAAAAGTGTTAATTGGTTCTTCAGCGACTAAAAACAAAGAGGAATTAATGAACGCTGCTTCTAAGTACCTGCAAACCCACCGTTAACCACATTGTTAGTATCAAAGTTATTGAAGCTTCTGAAATCAAAGAAATTGCGTTGAGGAGTGGAAGCAGTACTAGTGGTAGGAGCAAGAGTAGTTGTTACAGCTCTCCAGAACCTAGTGGTGGCTGTTGTGGTAGTAGACGGCGTTGTAGTAGGAGTGTTATGAAACATTCGCCACATGGTCGTCGGTATGATTCTCGTAGGATTTGTGAACACACCTTTAGAGTTAGTAGAGTTAGTACCACCAAGAAAGACATGCAAGACTTACGTCTATAGCTGGTGGTAGTTGGCAGAGTGGTAGCTAATCTATGCAAAGTAGTCGCAGCAGTGCTAGTCGACGTTTTAAGCACACTTCTTAACGTCGAAGTAACAAGAGGTGCTGTAGTGATAGCAGCTGCTGTTGTAGTGATAATGTCTGGCACTGCAACGTTGCTGCCTAACACCGTGTTTGCATTGCGCAAATTGTGCATACGTACGCTTTCTGCAATATTTACAAAGCGATGATGAAGTTGTTAGTTACAAGAAAAAGCGGTGAGATGCGAGCGAATTGGAAGACTCACCTGATAAACCAACGGTCTGGTTGTATTCGTCCTTGTGGTATAAAGTAATCTCCTTGAGGTATTCAAGGACGAGGGTCCGAATCCAGACGCAGATGTTTGTGGCCACCACGTGCATCAGACCGAAACGTGCTATGACTTTGAATCGGTGAATGTTTAGCTGGAATAAATCAGGAAATTAGAAAATGTATTCATTATACTTAAAGCAGAGATTAAACGAGAATTTTTAATGGTATTTGAGGGACGGATATTCAGAATTTCATAATTTTATGGTAGATTTTGTTGTCTGGCTATTTTAAAGTTAAACTAATGTTAATTGAAGTTATGTTTAAAATTACGAATTTACAAACTGCAAAACAATTAAAACCCAAAAATATGCAATACAATACAATTTCGGTTTTTTAGATTCTCCGGATTTTTCGTCTTTTTCGAATTTCTCATATTGTTTTGGTTCCTTCGATTTATTTGATTCTCTAAGAAGAGGGGGATTTAAAAAAAGGGTGCCTTAGGTCCGGACTTGGAAAAGACCTCGAATAACTTTTTTTTACACGAGAATGAAAGAAAGCGTGGAAAAGTTAGAGAAACTTTAAAAAAGCAGAAAAAAGAAGAAAAGTTCCAATGAATCTAAATTTACGCGTGATGTGATGACACTGTGGAGGGAATTTGGTAATTTTTCATATAACTTCATTCATATAACTTTAGGTAACTTTTTCATTATTTCGTTTCTAATTGAAATTTCAGTTTGATTTACCAAACGAGTTGGGAAAAGTCACTTTACCACCAATCGGGATAAAAATTGGTTCTTTTGAGAGCCCAATTTATTTTAAACAAATAAAACTTTTCTCAATTTCCATTCTGAAATCATTCTTTAGATTTATCCTTTAAATTTTCTTCATGTTTGGAATATTTCAAACTTTTCGCAGTTAGATTTTTAAAAATTCAAATTAATTTTTGCGTTTTTTCTGTTTTGCGTTTTCCATGTTGATCGTTTAGACTAGCCATTGAATTAACTAATTAACTGTTCTATTGAAAATATCCAAAGACTCTCAGATTATTTTGAGAACTAATCATTTTTAAGTGGAGACTTCCGATATCACAATGACAAAAAACACAAAATTTAAGTAACAATCATAATCACTAATTGTTGTTGAGATAATCTTTCTTAAGAATTCCAAGGCTAGATAAAAAATTCGTGTTGATAACGGTCGCATTACAATTATTTTTCCACACCGCACTTAGTTTAATTCAAACCATCCGAATACATAATAATACTTTTACATAATGCTTTTTTTTAACATTTAAAAAGTAAACTACATCGCATTTAAAACATTTTAAAAAGTACTTGAGAATGCACAATTATGATTATTATCTGTCGCGATAATTCCCCCATCGTCACACACCTATGAAGCACTTTTAATCTTCAGTCATTGTCAAGCCGTGGGAACGAAGATGCTTCCACTTTTTTACTTCTGTTTAATCCCAGTGGTGCTGGTAAACAGCCAAAACGGCGATTTGTTTGACTTGACTGTTGTGCACGTCAACGATTTCCACGCCAGGTCTGTATGACCACATATCTCCAGTTTATCAAACGTGATTTTGCAGATTTGAAGAAACGAACGACGAAGGAGGGACTTGTAAAAGCGACACGTGCATCGGAGGCTTTTCCAGATTGTACCAAGAAATCAGCGACACTATAAAAGACAATTCCCATGCGATTCTTCTGAACGCTGGGGATAATTTTCAGGGGACTTTGTGGTACAATATTTACAAGTGGAATGTGACGCAATACTTCCTTAATAAACTACCGTTTGATGCGATCGTGTTGGGTAACCACGAGTTTGATGATGGCGTCGCTGGAGCTGTTCCTTTCATCGAAGAATTGGAAGCTCCAGTTGTGGTTTCTAATATCGATGATAGTTTGGAGCCGACGCTCCAAAATACTTACAATAAAAGCGTCGTTATTGAACGGTTTGGGAAGAAAATCGGGATCATTGGAGTGATAATAAAAACCACAAATGTAAGTTTTTCTTGGGGAGTAAAAATTTCCCAACCGGACCACCCAAAATTGATTTTTCGAATTTTGAAGCGGTTTTTTCTTCAAAATAAAGAATTAGGGGTCTGAAAAACTATCTAAATATTATTTTGAAATTATTATTTTTGATAAAGTTATGAAGATTCAAACTTTTTTGCAGCGAATCAGAAAATAGTATATTAAAGAACGTTTATAATGGCCAATTTTGGTGCACAAGTTCGCCTACAGCTCGTTTTATATGGGACGAGTGCACCAATGCCATTATAAAACCAGTCCTTTATACTATTTTTTCGAATTTGCACCCCTTTTTTAATAAAAAATTAGACTTTTCCTTTTTCACGATTGGTAATGGTTTTGTAACCACGACTTGCCACTTGATTTTCAAATTCAATTTAAAATTTGACATTTATTGACTTTTTGAATTTTAACCTAACCTCAGAACCTGTATTCACATCTATTATACAGGGTGATTTTTTTAAAACGGCAGGCGTTGTAGAATTTTTATTTATGAACCGATTTCAAAAATTTAAAAAACAAATTAAATGGTTTATAATTTACTATAAACTGATAATTTAACATTTTTTCTAAATGTCTTAGTATCTTTTGGGCGATACTCAACTTTCTAATTTTAAATTGGAACCCTTTTTTTTTTTTCATAATTTAGAAGATGCTAATTTTCTTGATTCAAAAATGTGTAATATGTTCTACTTTTAACCAAAAATATTTTTAAAAAAATTATCAAAATTGAAAAAAAACAAGCAATAAAAGTTAATAAAATCTAGGTGCATGGTGTCAAATAAAAGAATGCCGTTATTGTAATGTCAAAAAGCAGCAAATAACAGAAAGGATCGGCATTTTTTTTTGAAATTATTAATAACAAAAGACAATAATAATTACAAATCAGAAAAAACAACTACCTAATTTAATTAAAATACTGTTGAAACGCCATCCCGTTTTTTTATTGCACAATTGACACCTACGAGAAATGCATTGTGCATTGTAAGGTGTAGCCCCATCTTGTTAAAAGAAAACTTATTCTTTCTGTTATTTGCTGCCTTTTGACATTACAATAACGATATTGTGTTATTTGACACTACGCACCTAGATTTTATTAACTTTTATTGCCTAAATTTTTTCGTTTTTAATATTTTTTTTTTAAATATTTTTTGTAAAAGTAGAACATATTACACATTTTTGAATCAAGAAAATTCATATCTTCTAAATTATGAAAAAAAAAATATGGGTGTCAATTTAAAATAAGAAAGTTGAGTATCGCCCAAAAGATACTAATAAGACATTTAGAAAAATTTTAAAATCATCAGTTTATAGAAAATTAAAAACCATTTAATTTGTTTTTAAAATTTTTAAAATCGGTTCATAAATAAAAATTCTACAACACCTGCCGTTTTTAAAAAATCACCCTGTATTTAGGTACAATTATTGTTGGCAATTATATTGATACATTTTTTGTTCACGCAGCAATTTATTAAACACGAATCGTAAAATCCAAATTGACCAAGAACTTGACAGGAAACAAGTGACAGCCAGACTAATTAGTTCTGCCAATTCTTAAAAAATAAAATTTCCTACTTTGAGTTCTTTTATAGATTCCTATAAAGGACTCCAAATTGAGTACTCTAATGGACCTATTAAAGCGGCAAATTTGAAAAAAGGACTTTTACTGCCCTATTCACTACAGATACATCTATAAAATGAGTTATTAAATAAATCAAATAAAACAATAAAACAATTATTTTTTCTGAAAAAAAAAGCATTTTAAAAGGAAATAAATCTAAACTTAATGAAATTTTCGTATGTTTAGCCAAAAAAATTAAAAACTTTTTTATTTATGAAGTGCCAAGAAATGTTTTTTGTCAAAACTTGTACACTATGAAACATAGAATAAGTTGCACTTTTAATTTTTTGGCTAAACACACGAAAAATTTATTAAGTTTTTGTTTTTTGTTTTTAAAATGTTTTTTTGAGGAAAAATAATTGTTTTATTCTTTTATTTAAATTATTTAATTATTTTATAAGTGTGCCCATTGTTTCACCTCACGGTGGAATGTTGTAACACGGAATAGTTATTCGACTCAAATGGTTTTTGGATGTTTATTGAATTATCGGTACAACGACTTACTCTTTCGAGTTTAGAATTTTGAATGCTTAAAAACTAATTTGTTATGTCTCACCCCACCCTGCCACCATCAGTTGGTACAGAGGGGGTGGATTTGTGAATTGGTGGTGGCCTAAACATACTGCCCCCCTTGAAGTTACTTACTTAGTACTTCAATAATCGTATTTACATATATCATATTTACAAGATTATTATGCCTAACTAACAATTAAAAAATAACTAATTCATTAATAACAACGAATAAACATCTGTACATACAAACTTAAATGACTAAGAAAAGCAAGGCAATAAAGGGAAGAAAAAAATAATAATAATAAAATGCGAATTGTCCTTCACACGTAAACTGAAGTCCGCACTACACTTGGTCACTACTCTTGGTCCTGAATGGGTAGGAGACACAACCTTTTCAATGACCTCTTCATGACGCCTTGGTTGGTACGAACGCTGACCACCCGACAATGACCGTCGTTGCCTGGATGTACCTCTGCGATACGGCCCATCTTCCAACACAATGGAGGTGAATTGTCGACGAGTAGCACCAATGCCCCTACGAGGTTCTCGGGGACCTCGTCTTGCTTCCACTTGGTTCGCTGTTGGAGACTGCTTAGGTATTCGCGGGACCACCGATTCCAATAATGCTGTCGAAGACGTTCTACCAGCTGCCATCTGGACAATCGGTTGATCCGTACTTCTTGGAGGTCGGGCTCTGGAAGTGCTGTTAATGGCTCTCCAATCAGGAAATGGGAAGGGGTTAAGGCTTGCAAATCATTTGGATCGGGACTTAGTGGTAACAATGGTCGGGAGTTTAAACACGCTTCAATTCTAACCAACAGTGTTTGAAACTCGATTAATGTTAAATGGGCGTTACCCATTACTGCTTTCAGATGTCTTTTCATTGATTTGATATTGGCTTCCCATAGACCACCCATATGTGGGGATCTTGCTGGAATGAAATGCCATTTCGTATTTAAAATAGCCAATTTGCGCGTAATTTCCGGTTCTGACTGCCTTAACGTATTAAAGAATTCAGCTAATTCGCTTTTAGCCCCGACAAAATTCGAACCATTGTCACTATATAAATCACGTGGTTGTCCACGTCTGCTTGCAAATCTTTTAAGTGCGCCAAGAAACTCCTCCGTGGTCAGATTCGTAGCACACTCAATGTGAATCGCTTTTGTCGAGAAGCAAATGAACAACGCGACATAGACCTTGATTAATCGTCTTCCACGACCAACAGATTCTCGAATCATGAAAGGGCCCGCGTAATCTACTCCTGACACAAAAAACGGACGAGTAGGTGTAACTCGTTCAGCCGGGAGATTGCCCATTTTGATTTTTGGTGTTTTAGGATGAATATAAAAACATGGTAAACAGCGGTGTAATACTTGACGAATCGCACTGCGAGCTGAAACTATCCAGAAACGTTGACGTAAAGCTGCCAGAGTGGCCTGAGGGCCTGCGTGGAGTTGTCGTATATGCTCGTGCTTGATAATTAAATTGGTGACAAAATGATTTTTTGGTATTAAGATGGGATGCTTTACGTCGAAATTTAAGTTGGAGTTTTTGAGTCGGCCACCAACACGAATAACCTTCGAATTATCCATGTATGGATCTAACGATAGAATTTTCGATTCTTTCGGTACTGGCTTATTCGCGCTTAAATGTGCCCAAACCGTGGGAAATCCATCTCTTTGAACAATGCGAATTATGACCTCAAGGGATTCATTGAGTTCATCGTTGCTTATGCTTTCGGTCTTGATTTTGGTTTTAGTTTTGCAGTTTTTTATGAAACGTAGTATCCAGGCTGTGACTCTTTGAAGCCGCTCAAGACTTGAATATTTTGTCAACAGCGTGGCAGACAGAGTGCCTACATTACAAAGCACTACTGGGTTTTTTGTTTCCGGAATATTATCTGGGTTCGGGTTAAATTGTGACTTTGGCCAGGTTTCTTCGGGACCTAGAAGAAACTCCGGGCCATTGAACCAAAGCTTGTTTTTTAATAGATCCAATGGCGAGCTACCACGACTGATGATATCAGCGGGATTCGCTTCCGATCGTACGTGGTACCAATTTTCGGGCGCTGTTAAGGCGGCGATTTACCTCCAGAAAAATGTATGTTTTCAGGCCTCACAAAATTCGATATTACTCCGTTGTCTGTGAAAAAAATCAGTTCAAATTTTGTGAAACTGCAGTTAAGATAGTAATTAATGTCGGGACGTTGAGTTTTTTTGAAAAAAAGTAATGACAGTATGATAAAAAAAATGTTGAAAATCGTTAAATTTGGCCAAGTTTAGAACTAAATATCTCAGGAAATAACATTTTTTTTGTAAAAAGCTCTTCGTCCCGACACAGAACCATTCTTTAACAAGAAGAATATCATGTTCGTTCCACTGTTAATTCTTTTATAATCATGTAGGATCAAATTTACATGAAGCCTGCATCGCCCAAATTGTGGATAAATTGCGTACATCTTAGGTTGAAACCAACCCTCTGTGACCATGATGGTGGGGGAAAAAATAACATGTGTCCGAGAAGTGAGCTGAACGAAATTGTACGATAATAAACGACTAACTTTCTTTTCTTTGCCCATTTGGTCTCGAAATCGAGTCGATGTCCATTCAAATTTAAAGACTTGACATACCTAAATAACGGGCTCAGCGGCAAGTCACATATTTTGAGAAATTATTTAAACTACGAGTAGACATTGTCACATTAACCTGACTGCAAAAACTATATTATTAAGCTTTGTTAATAAACTTGCAATTTGATATTGAGAGTTCTTAAATATTGTCGTCTTGACAAATGAGAAAAAAATTATTGACGTTGAAATTCAAAAACTGTTCTAAGCGCCATGATATTAATTAAAAATAATGAGATATTCACCAATACAAATTAGTCAATGATTTTATTAAATTTTATTAAAAAATCGTAAAAATAATAACTAATTTTTTAAAAGTTTATTTATAAAACTCTTTGTTGGCAGGTTTAATAAATGGTAAAATCTGCTGAAGATTGTTATTTTGCTTGCATTTTTATTGGTTGTTTATATTCAATTGTGCTAATGCTAGCGCACATTTACAATACACCTATAACACTTTTAACAATTAGAATAAATTAAAACAGATGTGATAGGATAACTTTCACGTTGTGTTAAAATTTGAAGAGATTACTTACTAAAAATGTCTTTGTTGAAGGTTGACCATTGGCGATAGTGTCAGGAACAACAAAAATGATTTGTGTCTTGGCTTTATTTATGATTTACTACGAATTTAGTCAACATCAAGTTTTTCTGTTTGTTGTTCGGTTCATTCACAGTCCAGTTAGATAAGAAGCAAATTTTTATTTACAGATTGGATTCTTTAGAACGAAGGCATACAGACAAATACAAATACATCGGACATTCCACTTAGTTTTTCTTCTTTTACCTTCTTTCCGGTTTTCGTAACATATTTCTTGCCTTGCAATTTTAATTTATTAAAGGATTGAAAGTTTTTTTTATCAAATGTGGACGATATTATTTAGAATTAATTTATTACATTATCTAATTTTTCAAATTTTTGGCTCTTAGATCGGTCTCTATGTTAAGTCTGTAGGTATTTACTATAACTTAATTTTATAATTTTAAATATTTATTCTAAAACTGTTTGGCTTTTTACAAAATTGACTATTTTAAAGACCTGAAACCTTTAAAAAAACAGCAGAATTTACGCAAACACGGAAGCCAAAAAACGGACTATTGCATATTTAAAAGGGAAATTTTTTGTTTACTCTTTTAAATTTTCTTAGAAACAATTGGGAATTGTTTAGAAAACAGGTTTCACTGTAGTTTGCATCAAATTTGAACAAATTTCGTACCCGAGCTTGTGAATTCGCGTTGCGACAAAGGAATGCCTTGGTTTTAACAATTTCGGCTAATTTTATGTTTGTTTGTTTTTTGTTTTATTAAATAATTGGTTTGTTGTTGCTTTTATATTTTTTGTTTTTATTTTTATATTATGTATTATTTTTTATCATTATTTTTGCTATATCGCTGTCTTCAATGTCTACTCTTTCTGAGCTGTAGTTCAACTAATAAAATGCTATGCTAAAAACGCTTCGTTTGCCGAGTCTGAAATGGTTAGTGTACTGCCGATGTGTCCGAAAGCATCACCCTGCCCTTGAATTTCGTCGAAGGGATGGATGTGTGTAACACTATAAGATTACAGCAGAGAAACGACACAGCAAACCTAGAATGCTCTGGGTAAATCGCCGCCTTAAAGTATTAATTTCGGAAACGCGATTCGCCACAAAAACCTTCAACGTATTTACAGGAGTTTTTAACCAACTCAACACGATCGTTGAGTCGGTCCAATAAAGTTCTCGCGCGATTTTTTGTGGGACATTATGTTTTACCCTTGTCATCAAATTGGCCAACAAAAGCGCGCCGCATAATTCCAACCGTGGGATTGTGACTGTTTTGAGCGGGGCGACACGTGATTTTGCGCATATTAGTCTTAGTTCGTATTCATTGTCGCTTATTGGAACCCTCAAATACACGGCTGCCCCATATCCCTGCTTGGACGCATCTGAGAATCCGTGCATTTCCACGAGTTCAGATGAATATGACATAATTTTGCGTGGAATGCTTATGTTTTTCAATTGTTTAAACTCATTTATTAACGAAGTCCACGCGGTGTGAATTGATAATGGTACTGACTCGTCCCAACCCAGTTTCAAAGACCAAAGTTGTTGCAATAGAATTTTCGCTCGCATTATGATGGGACCGATTAGACCTAATGGGTCAAAGATTTGCGCTGTTACGGACAATATTACGCGTTTTGTGACCTTTTTTGGTATGCCACTGTAATTGAAATCGTAATTAAATGTGTCATTTTTCGAGTCCCAAGAGAGACCCAAAATCTTTGTAGTTTCGATTTTGGTCAAATCAACAATCTGAGACGACGCGTCAGAAGTTTCGGGTAAAACCGCGGAACTGTTGGAATTGAATTTTCTTAATTCGAATTTTCCCTGTTCGAGAATGTTTACTACCTGCTTTCGAATTGTGATTAATTCGTTTACAGAATCAGCTCCAACTAATAAGTCGTCCATGTAGAAATTGTTTAGAACAACTTGACTCGCGATGGGAAATTCGCGCGCGTTTGTATCCGCGAGTTCCTTCAAACACCGCGTCGCTATGAAGCTGGCAGGTTTTGTGCCATACGTAAGAGTTGATAATTTAAATGTTTTTAATTGTTCATTGGGATTGTCACGCCATACTATCAATTGGTAGTAAGCATCGTTATTATCGACAAGAATTTGCCTGTACATCTTCGCGATGTCGGCATTTAGAACGAATTGATGACTTCTGAATTCTACTATAATCGAGAACAAATCGCGTTGAATTACTGGGCCACGCAATAGATGGTCGTTGAGACTTGTACCATCAGAAGTTTTCGCGGATGCGTCAAAAACAACCCTGAGCTTTGTGGTTGTACTGGATTCCTTACGTACCGCATGATGTGGGAGAAATACACAAGTTGTGCCGAGATTTTGGATAAGTTCCATATGACCTAGAGCGAGGTACTCCGAAATGAATTTAGAATAATCTAGCTTGAGTTGCGGTTCTCTTGCAAATTTAGTTTCAAGGTGGTTAAACCGTTTAATTGCAAGGCCTTTGGATTCCCCGATTTTTAGCGGGTTACGTTTGATCGGCAGCTTTACTACAAAACGCCCCGAAATGTCACGTTTCGTATTTTCCCTGAAATGGGTCTCGCAATCCGTTTCTTCTGCCGACAAAGGTTTATGACAGGTAGTACCAGATGCTTCAAGTTCAAAGAATTTTACTACTGTGTTTTCTAGGGACTTGTTAGTTATTGCCAGATTACAAACCGATTTCGGCAGGATTTGTTTATGATGGGGTCCAGCGGCAACAAATCCAAAGTGCGTTTTCTGTAGAATTAGACCCCCAGGTAGTGCAATTTGACCAACGCATAATAAAGACCAAAACAAGCCGCTACCAATTAACATATCTACTGCAGCTGGTTTATGGAATTCCGGATCGGCCAAAAATACATTCTTTGGAATTTCCAAGTTGTCCAATTGTGTTAATGGTAAAGTTTCCGTGATTTGATTTAAAACAATACATTTGATATTGTCTGCTTGATACGCGTTGTATCGTGACTTTAGTGATATCGCTACCGTTTCATTAGAATTAGTGGTGGTGCCACTGATTCCCTTGATTTCGAAACTTTCTTTCTTACGTTCTAGACCCAATTTTGCACACATGTGAGCCGTTATGTAATTGGACATGGATCCCGCGTCTAGGAAAGCTCGACAGCGTTTGAATTTGTTATTCGCGGACTTGATTAAAATAACAGCAGTGGCTAATAAAGTGGAATTATGAACTAAATTACCATTTATCGCATGATTATTGATTGTTTTTGATGTACTTGGCGTCTCATTGTCTACGTGAAGTAATGAGTGGTGACGTTGACCACAAGTTTTGCATCCGTTTGCAATGCGACAGTTGCTCACCGAATGATTATTCCTCAAACAATTTACGCAAAGTTTTAATTTGGACACTTTTTCGAGGCGTCTTGATACAGTCAGGTGAACGAATTCTGGGCAGACAAAAACATTGTGTTCTGGAGACTTACAATATATACAAGATTGCGATTTAACATTAGGTTTAGTAATAAGTGTCGGGTTCGATGAAGTTCGTTTTATGAATTTCGCGTTAACTGTGTTGGGTATATTATTGATTTGATTAGATTTTTGGGTTACTTGGAGCGCTTCTAAAACCGTGGCTCTTTTTTCTAAAAAGGAAATTAGGTCTTCGTATTTGGGAACTTCCGTGCTCAGTGACGTTTCCCAATCCCTTTTCGTGTTAAAATCTAATTTCTCGATTATGATGGGAACTAATATCGCATCCCATGACTCAATTGGAATTTTCAGCGATTTAAGTGCCGTTATGTTTGTTACAATTACGTCTAGCAATTCGCGTAGAGAGACACCGGATGCTTTCGAAATATGCTGTGCATTTATTATCGTTTTCACGTGGTCGTTTACGATTAAACGCATGTTTTTGAATCTTTTTATCAGAATATCCCATGCCTCTGTGTAGTTTTCGTTTGAAATGGCTAAGGATTGAATAGCGCGTAAAGCTTCGCCGCGTAATGCGTTTTTTAAATATTGAAGTTTCCTTCTGCCGTCAAGTCTTTTGTGATCACCGATCAACGAATTAAAACAATTTTCAAAACTAGTCCACTCCTTGTAATCTCCTGAAAACGGGACTAAGTTTAAGGCTGGAAGGTCAGGTAAGATCTCGTTTCTATCGGTTGATGTGGTTGCTTGTGGACCTTTATTATTGATTTGAGATTCTGAGTTTGTTTCGCACCTTTCGATTAAGTCTAGAATGTCGCCTAACAAATCGCAATACTGATCTTCGAACGCAATTCGCGAATCGCGGTTACTTCGTTTTGCTGCTTCTGTTTTACTATCGTGCGCTTCTAGCTCGTATTGCGTTTCTTCAAATTCCTTACGTAACCCTTCAAGAATCTGTTTGCGCGCTACTAGCCGATTAATGCTATTGTTCGCGAGATCAAAGGTTTTTACGTAATCTTGAATGCGTCGGAACTTTTCGGCAATCGTTACCAAAATAATTTTGAGTTCTTCGATTTTCGTCATTGTGCTAAACACGAATTAATGAATAAAAATGATTTTGAATTATTTGATTGAATCGAAACTATCCGGTGATCCGCTTTCGTCGTACACGTTGGTGGAATTGAAGCTAGTTTAACTTAGGAATAACGGCAAACAGGAATAATTAAGAATGGATTTGAGAGCCACTAACCTTTTGCTCCACGAAGCTGATTGGGATCCTCTGGTGGACGACGATGTTGGACGACTTGAATATTGAGTATCTGGGAATCCGGCTCGAAGGACCAATGTTTCACCTCACGGTGGAATGTTGTAACACGGAATAGTTATTCGACTCAAATGGTTTTTGGATGTTTATTGAATTATCGGTACAACGACTTACTCTTTCGAGTTTAGAATTTTGAATGCTTAAAAACTAATTTGTTATGTCTCACCCCACCCTGCCACCATCAGTTGGTACAGAGGGGGTGGATTTGTGAATTGGTGGTGGCCTAAACACCCATAGTGGACAGATCAGTAAAAAAAATCCTTTTTTGAATCTTTTGTAGTTTGCAAGAAAAATGCATTCTTCTGATTCGCTGAAAAAAATTGAATCTTCATAACTGTATCAAAAATAATAATGATTCCAAAATAATATTGGATACAGTTTTCAGACCACTAAATCTTTATTTTAAAGAAAAAACCGCTTCAAAATTGGAGAAATTAATTTTGGGTGGCCCGTTTGGGAAATTCTAATAACGCTGGGATTTAGGAAATTGCCAATACGGGAAAACTGAAATTTTTCGACGAATCTGAGTCAGTGAACGCCGAAGCCGAACGTTTAGCCAAGGAAGAAAACGTTTTTACCAACATAGTCTTGTCTCATTCGGGGTACGACGTCGAACAAGAAATCGCTAGGAAGGCCACAACAGCCTCCAAAATTGGTTTGGTGGTGGGGGCGCACTCTCACACCTTTCTATACACAGGAGGTAAACTATTCCTTCTTTTGCGTTTGTACAAAGGCCGTTCCAGACAATCCTCCTGGTCCTGCGACTCCTGAGGGACCCTACCCAACCATTGTACAAAGATCAGAAGACGGTAAAAACGTCTTGGTTGTACAAGCCTCCTGTTACTCCAGGTATCTAGGGAATATTACAGTAACGTACGATGAAAGCGGTGATTGCGTGTCTTGGTCAGGAGCCCCCATTTTCCTCAGTACTGAGATACCACAAAGTAAAGTTACTTTAATCACGACTGGTGGATTGACACGACTTTGTAGATACTGAGATCAACGCCGAGTTGAAACCTTGGAAAGATGGAATTGACGACATCGGAAAGAAAGTCTTAGGGAGTTCTCTGGTGACGTTGGACGAAACGGCCTGCAGATTCTCCGAGTGTCTTTTGGGGAATTTTGTCGCCGACGTCATGGTCTACAGCGTGAGTTTTTTCCCCCACAACTCTTTTATCTATTCGAGTAGTTTGTCGGTTTGGCAGATAACTCGTCTTGGAGTTATGCAGCGTTGTCTGTTTACAACACCGGAGGGTTAAGAACTACCATTGAAAAAGGGAGTATCACGTATAGTGACATGATCACGGCCCAACCATTTGGGAACTACTGGGACGTCGGGGAAATCCAAGGAAAATACATCAAGGAACTGTTCGAGTTCTCCTTAACACCATACAGAAAAGGAAGAACTGTCTTCGACGCGAACTTATTACAGATTTCAGGTTGGTCAAACTGACTCGTGACGTCAGTTAAACGTCTTTTACAGGTTTCCGTCTTGTTGGTAACATGTCAAAACCCGCCGGCTCTCGCATTGAATCACTTAAAGTTCGTTGCAACGAATGTGATATTCCGGTTTACGAAGACTTGGATTTGGAGAAGACGTATCGTCTTGTTGTTCCCTCGTTTTTGGAACAAGGAGGCGATGGGTTTGTTGTAATAAGGGACCATTGGAAGCTTCTTCAAAAAGGACAGATGGACATGGATGTTTATACGCAGTATCTGGCGGAGAAGTCTCCAGTGTTCCAGGAGGTGGAAGGGAGGATGGAGTTTGTTGGAGAAACCCGACTTGGGTCCAGAAATGTATAATAAAGTGGTCTCTTCTAACTAAATAAATTGTTTGCAGTTTTTATTATCGTTGTTTACGCCCTTTTGCCGACATGAATCATGTCCTGCTAAATCTTATTTTGACGATTTCTCGCTAATTTACAGAGCAATCTTAATCTATTTGTGCTCATTGTACGCAGAATTTTACGCAGAAACCAAAACCGAGAGAATTCTTAATTTTCGTCAACAAATGACTGAGTTATGGCCGTTTGAATTTTTAGGTTGTCGCCAGAGGGCCAAATTTTTGAAGGTTCGAAACAATTCGTGCTCAATATCTCTGAAACTATTACAGATATTGCGATGCGGTTTGCGGCATCGTTTTTCTCGCGATTTTTTACATAAAAAATAGTTCTTAGATTTTCCAAAAGGCAAAAGTTGCAGTTTTTCGCGAAAATTTATGACTAAAACTATGCCAAACTTCTGATATCCATATCTCGCTTAATTTTTATAGTAAACTTGAGTTATTATACATCAGTGTACGCAGAATTTTCTCAGATTTCAAATCTGGGATTTAAATTCAGATCCGACGACAAATAACTGAGTTACGGCCGATCAAAGTTTTGGAAAGTTGATTTTCATTTTTTCCCATTTTTCCCAATTTTCAAAGTTAAATATCTCGGAAACTATTTCAGATATTGAGATGCGGTTTGCGCCATCGTTTTTCTCGGCTCATTTTACGTTAGAAAATGTTCTCAAAAGCCCAAAATTCGATAGTCGATTTTTCGCGAAAAAAAATTGCGACTCAAACGATGAAAATTTTCAATTTTTTTTATTTTTGGCCATAACTCGTAAACTATTTGTCCGATAGATCTCAAATTTGGCCAGTAGATAGATTTCGAGCTCCTCTTTTGACTGATGTATAATTCAATGCTATTAAACGTCGTTTTTATTTTGAAAACATTGATTGAAAATTACCCTAAAATGATGTTTTCAAAACAGTTTTTAGCCAATACCTCGTTTATTTATTAAGCAAACTCAACAAATTTGGATCTCATTTTACGCAGAATGTCACGCTGAATCTAAAAACATAAGAATTTTTGAACTTTTGTCAACAAATAACTGGGTTATGGCCGTTTGAAATTTTGGGCTTTCGCCAGAGGGCCAAATTTTTGAAAGTTCGAAACAATTCGTGCTCAATATCTCTGAAACTATTACAGATATTGAGATGCGGTTTACGCCATCGTTTTTTTCGCAATTTTTTACATAAAAAATAGTTCTTATATTTTCCAAAAGTCGAAAGTTGCAGTTTTTCTCAAAAATTCATGACTAAACCTATGCCAAATTTCTGATATCGATATATCGCTTGTTGTTAGAGTAAACTTAAGTTATTATACATCAGTGTACGCAGAATTTAACGCAGATTCCAAATATGGGATTTAAATTCAGATCCAACAACAGATAACTAAGTTATGGCCGATCAAAATTTCGGAAAGTTGATTTTAATTTTTCCTAATTTTGTCTAATTTTTCTTAATTTTTAAAGTTAAATATCTCGAAAACTATTAGAGATATTGAAATGCGGTTTGCACCATTGTTTTTGTCGCAATTTTTTACATAAAAAATAGTTCTTAGTATTTCCAAAAGTCAAAAGTTGCAGTTTTTCGCAAAAATTCATGGCTAAAACTGTGTCAAAGTTCTCAAATCAAAATCTCGCTTACTTTTCGGAGTAAACCTAAACTATTTGTGCTCATTTTACTCAGAATTTTACGCGAAATCCAGAAACGTTTGAATTTTTAACGCACGTTAATAAATAACCTCATTAGAAGTTCGTATTTTCCGAAACTAAGACAAATCGAAAGATGGGGTTTCTACCATCGTTTTTCTCGCGCTTTTTTATTTAGGAATCTAGTCTTAAAATCCCAAAAAAATGTAATGTCAATTTTTGAAACTCACCCTTGAATTCATAAAAATGAAGTACATCTGCATAAACGTGAAGATCATCTGCAGCAGCGGGTTAACTCCCCTCAGAATCATATAACACGGCGAAGTGAACGGCACCTCAAAGAACGTCCCAAACTCCAACCCATTATAAATCATCGTCCCCAATCCAAAAGCTACAAAACGATCATTACCACTTAACCACACCAATCCTCAACTCACCAATAGCCCCAATTCTCAAAAAGAAGCTTCCATGACTCTGATCGTTCTGCGTCGTCTTCCTCTTCCTCTTGCATTTCGTAACAGTTCCAGCCTCAACGTCTGTATTGTTAGTTGATGCAGCCGGCGCGGGAAGAGCGGCCGGTTGTGGTGTTGTCGGTGGTGGAACAGGTGCAGCAGGAGGTGTTTGTTCCTGCGAGACAACAGGGACGTCAGATTGTGCACTGATTTCTGCCACAGGCACCGGCACTGCAGCCAAACCTGCGTCAACCACCCCTTCGGAGTTGCGCCGGTATGTGCTCTACCCCCACAAAACCAAATAAAATAATGAATAAAAGAAACGAGTGTTGAGTGCAACATGTTTGTGCGTGTAAGTTTTGACGGGGATTTTATTTTGTTTTATGGCTAGAGGATGTGAGCACGCGGGAGCTAATTCATTCAAGAAAATTCCATTTTTTTTTCATTAAATAGTTTGAAGGTTGATTAGCTCCGGCAGCAACTTCACTTCTTCTTGTTATAGACAGAAGGGGAAGCGCAAATAAAAAGATAATTTCGATTTTCATGCCTTTAATAAAAGCCACCATAAAAAGTCTACGGATCTTTGTATGATGTTGAAGGAATAAGAAGCGAATTTAGTGGGAAGAGGAAGGACTGTTAACTAGGCACCAACCTTCGCTCACCTGGTGAGTTGGGGATGTTGCCTTCTGCTGGACCATGTCACGCATCTTACGTGGAAATCTCTCCCTCTACACGCACAACATGCTCAACAACGCAAAATAACTCAAAATAAATAAAAGAAAACACATCAAAATCAAAAGTAAACCCCTTCATTGTTAAGCAAGTGAGTTACGGTTAGATAACTAACTTGCCACGAGTTTGATGTTAGTGGTCAAAGAAATTACCTTTTCCTGTTTTTTACTCTTCTTGTCTTTGTCTTTTTCTTTCTCTTTTTCCTTTTCCTTCTCCTTTTCCTTCTTCTCTTTTTTGAGTCTCTCCTTCTCGTCTTTCTTCTTCTTTTCCTCCTCCTTCTTCTTCTCTTTTTCCTTCTCTTTCTCCTTCTCCTTCTCCTTTTCCTTCTCCTTTTCTTTGGCTTTTTCTTTGGGTGGTTTCTTTACTTTCTCCTTCTTCTCACTCTCGGAACAACAAGTGCTCTCTTGTAATAGAAAACAGAAGACGTAGAGAAGAAACAATATGCTCATACCATAGAGGTACGTGAAGAAACCTTCGTAGTAATAAAGCGGGATATTGTGTGTAACTACATCTGATATTACGTACGCTATACAAACAACGATCAAGAGTTTCGCGTAGACGAAACTCATGATAATGAACAGGGAAGTCCTGCAAAAGAACGAAAATTTCAGTCAGTTTACAAAACAAAACGACATGGATATAATTAGTTGACTTGGCATGGCTAATGGAATTTCACTGGTTATTCCAAACACTTTTACTAAATTGAAACTTCATGTTAAACAAACCACTAATCAATACCAGAAGGAGTTATCAAAAGTGTCTCTCCACGACATGATAACGATACGTACTGTGCTTTATCAGCAACGCAACAAAACATCTTGAGTTAACTCTCTAACACTCACTACTACACTAATTCTCTATAAATAATCTCAGAATTTCAGATTTCAGGACTCCCACCCCGCTTCTCCCGACTTAATTAAAAGCATTTTTGCTCTGTTATGAATTCCAGATGGTTCTAGTTCCTTACAATAATATTTTGAACATAAACTAGAAAAAATTTAGTTGGGCCTTTCATAATAACAAACGCGGTGAGTCACCCAGAAGAATATAAATAGAAATTAAATAATAGATACCCCAATTATTTCCGCGAGTTTATTTTGGAAAGTGTCAGGACGAGCGTTGTAATGGAAAGACGTCATTATTATAATAAAACTTTTCTTTTTGGCACGAATGTAAGCAAATATCAATATTTTCAGCGGCGGGGATTATCTGATTTTTGTTTTATTGTCTGCACGCGATTTAAAATGAGGACAATGAAAATAAATTTTTAATGATCACATTGAAACCACTTTCTGAATTTTATTTAAATTGTTGTTCGAATGACGCATTTCGGAAGGAAAAACGGCGAGTGGGTGTTAATTTAACATTCAAATTCTCGGTACGAAATTACAGCATTTTAGGACAAAAGAGAGGAATTTTGGATTTTTTTTCGGTTGAACCAAAAATTTTTTTAATTCAGGGATTTGAAATGGTATGAAAGTGAAATTTGGTTATTTTTGCATCCTAACTATTTATGCCAAGTTACAACATTTTAGATCAAGAACATCAAATTTTAGACTTTTTTCTGGAGAATAAACCAAAAATTTTCGAACTTTTTATTAAATTCTGCAATTCTTGTAGTTTTATTGAAAACGCAGTGAAAATTGGTGACGTCGGTATTTCTGTCGTGTTAATAAATTATTTACGAAAAAACTTACATTTTTGAACAAAAAGCAAATATTAGAAAAATTTTGATATGATTATACCGAAGTTAGAGTTAATTTTATATCTCCACCAATTTTCGCAATGAAACAATCAAATTTTTGAAACAAATTTGTGTTGACACGCTCAATGTTTGCACCAAATTACAAAATTTTAAACCAAAAGAGAAAAATCTTAAGAAATTTTTGATTAGAAATGAACCTAAAATTGTAATTTTTTTTTTCAAATTCGGTAATTCTCGTACTTTCATTGCTAGAGAAATGAAATTTGGAGATTTTACTAATTTTGACACGGTAATTAATTATGGCAAGTTACGAAATTTTAGAACAAAAAATACAAATTTTAGAAGTTTTTGTTTTTGAGATGAAGAGAAAATTTTCCTAAATTTCTGTTAAATGCTGTAATTCTTGCAATTTTTATTGTCAAAGCAAAGAAATTTGGTAATGTCACTACTTAGGAGGTGTTAATTTCCAGCATCAAGTGACAAAATTTAAGGACAAAGACTAATTTGGAAATTTTTTTATCTAAATATACCGAAATTTTTAAATTTTGATTTAATTTCATATCTTCCACAGTTTTAGTAATAAAACAACCAAATTTTGAAAACAAACTAACATTGACACGTTTATTGATTGTACTAAATTACAAATTTTTACACCAAAAGAAAAAAAATCAGAAATTTTTGTTCGGAATTGGACCAAAAATTGCAACATTTTTTCCCAAATCCGTTAAATCTGGTACTTTTAACGTTATAAAAATGAAATTTGGTAATGTTACTAATTTTGATCTGCTAATTAATTATGCCAAGTTACGAAATTGTATAAGAAAGAATAATTTAGAATTTTTTTTTTTAATGCACAAAATCTGAAATTTTTAAATCTTGAATTAATTCTATATCTCCTAGTTTTCGTACTAAAACAATCAAATTTAAAAAATAAACTTGAATTGGCACTCTAATTTATTGCACCAAATTACAAATTTTTAGACTAAGAAAGAAAACTTTGAGAAATTTTTGTTTAGAAATGGACCAAAAATTGCCAAGTTTACATTAAATTCGGCAGTTTTAATGCTATAAAAATGAAATTTGGCAATTTTACTAATTTCGACATGCTAATTAATTATGCACTTCCAGAATTTTAGAACAAGAAAAGATGATTCTAGAAATTTTCGTCTTTGGAATGAAAAAAATGTTTACAAATTGTTGAATGCTGTAATTTCTGTAGTTTGAATGGCAAAACAATCAAACATAGCGATGTCACTATTTAGGGCGTATTTATCACCTCAGTAAAGTTAGAAAATTTTAGAACAAACACAAATTTCAGATTTTTTTTGAACTAAATTTTTTAAAAATTCAATTTTTCTCACAGTTTTAATAATAAAACCATCAAATTTTAGGAACAAAAACTGCAAGAATTCCAAACCAAATTACGTGGGAAAGAGTAAAATAATGATTATCAATTAGCCTGGATCACAATAGTGCCTTCAGCGCCGGTTTTCACGAACTACAAATCGTCCAATTCTGCATTGCTCTAGAAAACCGCCCCCAAAGCTGGTGCACTGTACCTTTTGTCAGGTTTCGGTTGAACCTTTTTGAGTTCCATTTCTTTGTTGGCGGCATTGTTTTTTTCAGCAACGGAATCACTTCCGCCGTGGGCCCGTGATACCGGAAGTGTCGCCATATTGTCGACAGACTCCACCTCAACAGTGGCAACCTTGAGTTCACCACCACCCACCATTTTAATTCAAATAAATCCAATAAGAATTTTCAAAAATACCCAATTTTTCAATTCGTTGCGTTGGTATTGGATCACATTTTTTGTGCTTCGAATCGTATCGATGTCTCTTAGGCCGGATCAACTGTTTATTTTTGTTGGTTTATTATGTTAAACAATCACATTTTTGAGGTTTTTTTACGGAGATTTTTACAGAGAGGGTTAATTCACATGTTGACCAGGACGCTTATCTACCCGTTTTCGTCACAATTAGCACCAATTAATGACAATTCACCGTCGGTTTTTTTATTTGAATAATGAAAGCTCGGCGTTAGACGCCTCGAAACCGTGAACTAGAAAGCTCGCGAGAGCCGATAAAGGAAGGGATGCTGCAGGAGAGTCACGTGTTGTACTAGACTTGTTGGGATTGGTCCATGAGAAAAGCTGGCCCGGGATTTCGACCCAGTGACCTCCGTGACCTCACCCAAAACAATACCAAAATCCTCAACGTTTTTACGGTTTTATTCAACAAAAACGCATCTTTACCACCAGCGAAAATCGGGGGGGAAAAACCACCCCCAATTCCAAAATTCGGGGGGAAAAAAAACAGTTTTGACCGGTGGTGGGTGGTTGGTCCGCCACCACCCCCACGATGGTATTTTCGTCAATTTCCCAACTCAAAAGTGCCGTTTATTGTAGAAAAAGGGAAGCTGCGTCCGTTATTGATCAATACCACCCCCACTCACATTACGAGGGCGTAGCAGCCACTCTGTAGAGCAAATGGAGCTTATTATATAGTACACGCAACACGATCTCTTGAAGAATCACCCACCACCGGACCGGAAGAATTTAAAGCCTGATTACCCTCACAGGCGACCTTTTTAAAATTAACTGACATTCTAAATGAGGGGGTGCCATCAAATCGTCATCTGTTGCTTCACTTACTTGGCATTCTTCGGAACAACCGACGTTTCAACACAATGAAAGTCATCTTCTGGTTCTTTAGGCATTAAAGGCGTGCGGTCGGCTCGATGATGAGTTGGTGATGTGTGAGAACCGTAGCCGTCCGCATTAAGCTGCAACGAGAACATTTTCAATCAGACGAATTAAAATCACATTTGCAAAGCAGCGGAATATGAGTTTTATTCCCACCTGACATGTATGCCTAATAATGATTTACATATTTTATGCGCCGGAAGTACAACAGGTGGTTTTGATTTAAAAATAGAAACGGTCTATGAGGACGTCGCCGGATTGTTCCAAGAGTTTTTTGAACTCTGCGAAGTCATGTCTTATGAGCATTCTAGCTCGCTTTACAGATTTCGGTTTCGGCAGTCACACATTTATATGTATTAAAAAGAAATAATTACCGTTTGGTTCCACTATGTCTCAAAAATCGCTAAAATTCGTAATTCATGATATAAAATTCTGTAATTTCGTACGCTTAAGAAGCGCCTTTTAGGTAACAAGTTTAACATTAGCGTTAAAATTGTCGAATTTACAAGTTTTTTTTTAAATGCGAACTTTGAGTTCTTCCTAGTCTAAAAATAAAAAATTCTAAAATTTGCAAATCGTGAATTTTGTACACTTAATAAACGCCTCTTAAGTAACAAGTCAACCAAAATTGACTGCATTAGCGTTCAATTTACAGAATTTTTTAAAAAATTTGAATTTCGAGCTTTTCCTAAACGATTCGTGACCTAAAATTTTGTAATTTGGTAATCTTAATAAACGTTTCCTAAGTAAAAAGTCCACAAAATTTACAAAATTAAAAAAAAACATTGAATTTTGAGTTCTTTCTCGTCGAAATGAAAATTTCTAAAATTTGCAATTCGTGATCTAAAATTTTGTACACTTAATTAACGCCTCTTCAGTAACACGTCCACCAAACTTGACAGAGTTAACGGTAAAATTGTTGAATTTACAGATTTTTTTTTGAATTCTTCCTAGTCTAGAAATAAAAAATTCTAAAATTGGTAAATCGTGATCTAAAATTTTGTAATTTTGTACACTTAATAAACGTCTCTAAAGTAACAAGTTCACCAAATTTGACTGCATTAGCGTTAAAATTGTTCAATTTACAGAACTTTTTAAAAAAATTTAATTTCGAGCTTTTCTTAATCGAAATAAAAATTTCTAAAATTCTCAATTCGTGACCTAAAATTTTGTAATTCGCTAATCTTAATTAACGTCTTTTAAGTAAAAAGTCCACAAAATTTGACAGCAATGGGGTTCTTTCTCGTCGAAATGAAAATTTCTAAAATTTGCAATTCGTGATCTAAATTTCTATAATTTTGTACACTTAATTAACGCCTCTTCAGTAACACGTTCACCAAAATTGACAGAGTTTGCGGTAAAATTGTTTAATTTACAAAATTTTTGAAAAAAATTAAATTTCGAGCTTTTCCTAGTCAAAATAAAAATTTCTAAAATTCGCAATTTGTGGTCTAAATTTTGTAATTTTATACATCTAATAAACGCTTGTTATAAAACAAGTCCATCAAATTTGACAGCACTAGTATTTTAAAATTGTCGAATTTACTGGATCTCAAAAAAAATCAAAATTTCGAGTCCTTCCTACACATAAAAAATTCTAAAATTGCCAATTCGTGATCTAAAATTCTACAATTTTGTACACTTAATAAACGCCTCTAAAGTAACAAGTCCACTAAATTTGACAGCATTAGCGTTAAAATTGTTCAACTTACAGAATTTAAAAAAAAATGAATTTCGAGCTCATCTTAGTCGAAATCATGATTTCTAAAATTCGCAATTCGTGATCTTAAATTCTGTAATTTTGTACACTTAATAAACGTCTGTTATATAACAAGTCTACCAAATTTGACAGCATTAGTATAAAAAATGTCGATTTTGCAGAATTTTAGAAAAAACTCTAAATTTCGACTCCTTCCTATACATGAAAAATTGTAAAATTTGTAATTCGTTATGTGAAATTCTGCAATTTTGTACATTTAAGAAGCGCCTTTTAGGTAACAAGTCCACCAAATTTGAGAACATTAGGTTAAAATTGTTGAATTTACAGATTTTTTTTTTAAATCTGAACTTCGATTTCTTCCTAGTCTAGAAATAGAACATTCTAAAATTTGCAAATCGTGATCTTAAACGCCTCTAAAGTAACAAATCCACCAAATTTGACAGCATTAGCGTTAAAATTGTTCAATTTACAGAACTTTTTAAAAAAAATGAATTTCGAGCTTTTCCTAGTCGAAATAAAAATTTCTAAAATTTTAAATTTGGTGAACAGATTACATTTTTAAAGCGTCGCGACGACAAAATTATTGGTAATAGAAAACCAATTTTTGCTTCCCATTCTGTGTAACAAATGCATAGAAAAGTGAACAAGGTAATTGCTGGTTGTAAATTAAAAAATTTCAGCTTCGATTGAAAATCTAAAATTTTGGGCTATGATTACTCGCTTAATTATTGAAATATTTGTTAAAACTTAGGACCGTTGTATTCAGAACAACTTGCTTTACAATTCATCTTTATAAATTTTTGATAGAACAACGCAAACCGAAGTTACAGTTTTCAGCCAATATTGATGCAGTGTAATTATCTTTCCAGGGGTGATATCAATAAAAAAAAACTTGCAATTTGTAGATGACTACAAGGACAGTATATATTCTAAATTTCAGTCTTCTAGACCAAACCGTTTTTGAGTTATGATCGCTCCAGCATTTTAATTAAGGTACGACCGCTCTTAAATTGTTGCGTTTCAACAGTTCGTCAAATTGGACAGGAAACACAATTTCTGCTTTTGGGGGAGTTATACCGGAAGTTGAAGAAAACCTTCCGGGATTAGCAACTCTCTTAAAATAGTTGATTAGTTTTTGGAAACAATTTCACAAGCTATTCAACAATAAGTTATAAATAAAATGCAAGAAGCGTACTAACAGCGAACCGGTTTTAGATTTACTGCTGAAAAAACAATCTAAATCGTCTTGGTACGTGTACTAACTAGGTTGACGGATGTTTTCTGCGGAAAAATGCGTCTTTGCAGCACGTACAGCTTCGCATGTTGTCGCCAATGGAAAATCTGGAAAATATGCCCGGAAGTTGGTCTAATTGAATGGCAAAAAGGACGAAACTAAATAAATGAAGAGAGAGACTAGTTAATTTCGAGTTTCGAATCCTTTTTTCTTTGATCTATTTTAGATACTTGCTAAACGCTTGTTAATTAATGATGTTTGTTATCAAACAACTAAAAAACACATTTGAGTTAAGTGCGTGGCTCCTAAACGATTTGTGGCTCTGTGTAAAACGTTATGAAGACGCCAGCTTTTCAATCAAACTCTTTACCGTAAATAAACAGACTGGTTTATGGGTAATAAAAAGGTTAGAAGTTTAATAGGGTAGCGAAGATGTAAATTAATGTGTTATAGCCCTCGGGGTCTTAAAAATAATTCAGTGGCTCTTGTGGTTTTAATGCTGCAAAACAGTGAAACTTGGGAAAGGCGAATTTTGAAAAAAATTGTTTTGATTAACCAAAATTTATAAATTTTCATTCAAATAATTTTATTTTTTGTTTATTACTTGGACACATTTTAAATTTTTTTTTTAAACTTTTGCAAGGGAATTTAGGGCACCTCCTATGTCACACTTGTTTATTAAGAGTACAAAATTTCAGAAATTTTCTGAGGACTAACCAAAATTTTCAAATTTTTATTAAAATTTGTAACGTTGTCAATTTTAGCAATATCTCTATAAAATTTAAGAAAATTAATTCTTTAGATTTGTTTATTTTGTGTACAAAATTGCATAATTCTAGAACAAGAGAAACTATTTTTAGAAATTTTTCTTTTGAGAAGCAGCCAAAATTTTTATTAAGATTTGTCACTTTGGCAATTTTAGCAATAACTCGATGAAATTTGGAGAAGTTACTATTTCTGATGTGTTTTATTTAACAAAATTTCAAAATTCTAGAATAAGTTAGACTAACTTTAGAAATTTTTATTTTGAGGATCAACCAAAATTTTCAACACGTAATTTTGCCAATTTTAAAAAGTTAAAATATCTCTATGAAATTTAGGGAAACCTACTCTTTAAATTAGTTTAGTATTTGTACAAAATTGTATAGTAAGTCTTGAACTAGAGAGATCAATTTTAGAACTTTTTATTTTGAGAAGCAGAAACTCAAAATTTTCAAAACCTGTTCGAACCTATAACTCTGGTAATATTAACAATACTTCCGTGAAATTTGGGCCAGTTACTATTTTTAGATTTTTTTTATCAACTGCACTATATTTTAAAAAAATTGAACAAAAGTGACAAGTTCAAAACTTTTTATTTTAAGAACTCACCAAAACGTTCAACGGATTTTATTAAAATTAGTAACTTCGTTAATTTAAGCAATATTTTCACAAAATTTGGGGAAGTTACTACTTTTGACTTGTTTATTGTTTGTATAAAATTTCATAAATCTGAAACAAAAGAGGCAAATTTTAGAAATTTCTGTTTTGACGATCAACTAGAAATTAAAGATCTTTATTAAAATTTGTAGCTTTGGTCTTTTAGCACGACAACAATGAAATTTGGGCAAGTTACTAATTTTGACTTGTTTATTAACTGTACAAAGTTTTAAAATTTTTGAACAAAGGTACTAATTTCTAGAAATTTTTATTTTAAACTATGTGTATTAAAATTTATAACTTTGTTAATTTAAGCAATTTCTTAACGAAATTTGGGAAAGTTACTGACTCTGAGATGGTCATTAACTGTACAAAAATACAAAATTTTTGAACAAATATGACAAATTCTAGAAATTTTTATTTTGAAAAGCTACGAAAATTTTCAAGATTTTTTTATTAAAATCCGTAACTTTTTTAATAATGCAATATCAATAAAATTTGAGAAAGTTACTTTTTTGACTTGTTTATTATATGTATAAAATTCCATAATTCTAGAACAAAATTTTCAAGATTTTTTGTTAAAATCTGTAACTTTGGTAATTTTAGCACTACAACAACGAAATTTGTTCAAGTTACTATCGTTGCCTTACTTAGTAACTGTACAAAGTTCCAAAATTTTTGAACAAAATTAACAAATTATAGAAATTTTTATTGAGAAGCCACCAAAATTATTTAATAATTTTTATTAAAATGTGTGACTTTATTAATTTTGGCAATATTTTAATAAAATAAACAGCAGTTACTGGTTTGTTTATTATTTGTGTAAAATTTTAGAAAGAAAGAGACGAATTCTAAAATTTTTTGTTTTATAGACCATCTACTAATTTTTCAAAATTTTGTTTAAATCTGTAACTATAGTAATTTTAGCACGAACACGACGAAATTTGGGGAAGTTACTATCTTTGACTTACTTATTAACTGTACAAAGTTCTAAAATTTTAGAACAAAAGTAAGAAATTCTAAAAATTTTTATTTTCAAAAGCCACCAAAATTTTTAACCATTTTTATTAAAATTTGTAACTTTATTAATTTTTGCAGTATCCCAACGAAATTTAGACAAGTTACTAGTTCTAACTTGATTTATTAACTGAACAAAGTTTCGAGATTCTAGAACAGCAGAAACAAATTTTAGAAATTTTGATTTCGAATACCAAAATTTTCGTTTTTTTTTTCAATCTGTAACTTTAGTCATTTTTGCACTAAAGGATGTAGCACTAATGTGTTTATTATCTCCACAAAATTATAAAACTCTAGAACAAAAGAGACGAATTAAAAAAAAAATCAGATCCAATAAAATTTTCAAAATCTGTTTAAATCTGTCACTCTGGTAATTTTTGTCCATAAAATTTAGAAAAGTTACTATTTTTGATTGTACGTTCCAAAATTTTTGAGCAAAAGTGAAGAATTTTGAAAATTGCGGATTAACAAAATTTTAGAAATTCTAGAACTAGATATACAAATTTTAGAAATTTTTGCATTGAAAATCATTCACAAATTTGCAACAATTCGGATTAAAATATTTAACTAGTTTTTAGGACCCCAGAAAGTTCTGTTTCTTTACTTTGAGTAGAAAAAAAATATCTGAAGACATGTTGCAATGTCTATAAAATTGGTTATCGATATTTATAATAAATATTCATAAGGCAAGATCGGAAGCTGTGCACGATCAAATTGCTTATTCACGTATCTCAGAAAATCAGTAAATTTATTTCCTGTTAAAGATTGATTCAGTTTTTCATTTCCTTACGGTCCGATGGTTTGATAAAATCTAATTTTATAAAACATGTTAGTGCAATTATAGAGCTTGTTTTTGATCTCACAACTGATCCGCCTCTGTTTTAATATTTAAGAGATGATAAACGCGATATTACACACCGGATGGTGTTAAATTTAACAGAAAATTTAGCAAATAATACGCATAAAAGTGGACGTTTTCATCGCCACTATGTCACCTAAATACCACTTCTCGGTACGCGCAAAACTCGTTTTCCTTCCATCAAGCATGTGGCAATTTTTAATTACACAACATTACCGCATCATCTTCGGCGGTTTAATTACTAATAAAAAAATCATTAATATTCAAATACCAAACCGGTCATCGCTGTCCACTCCACAGGCCCTAAAAACTCACTTTCCGCTTTGCATCACAAAGCTGTGCACTAGACGTGATAACATCCTTCTAATCTAACGTTTTGTTCACGACACGGATGAAATAATCCAATTTACAAACTTACTCTAACAATGGTGGCTACTGGTTGATGATGCTGCTGGTCCATAGCGAAAGGCGGCGGTGTTGGTATTTTCTTCGGAAGCGGTTCCATCGGTATCTGCTCCCCCAGGAGGCGCTCTTTCATCTCATGAATATACGGACACCGCTGCATGTTCGTGATTTTATACTGAAACGAAAAATGCTATTTGAGAAATGCGCTCTGCTCTTGTCGCACATCTTGGAAATAGTGGAACTCGCAATTACCGTAATAGGCAGGGTCGGTCATTCTGTTAGCTTGCTAATAGTTGCTGGATTTTAAAAAATGAATGTAATTCAACAGATTTTTGTAAAAATTTGTAAATTTTGGTTCTATTAACGCTACAACAACGGAATTTGGCAAAATTACTTTCTCTGACTTGTTTATTGACTATACAGGGTCCGGCAACACTTGTGTCCACCCCCAAAATCGTCTTTAATTTTAAAGTTACAATTTTGAAAATTTGCATACGCTTATAGTTGACAAAACTCTAGAAGCTGACGCAAAAATTTGTTTTTTATCACAGTTTGTTTGGCGTCGCGACGCCTAAGAAGTATAATTTTTAGCGATTTTTGAGTTCTTGCGGAAATATTCGCGATTTAATTTTTTTTTTCAACATAACTATGATACAAATATTTGAGTTTTTATTTTAAATCTAATGCAAATTGTGTTTAAAATTTGCGAAAAAAACGCTGTTTTATCAAGTTAGTTTTCAAATATCTGACAGCGCAGTGGCAAACTACGTTCACACCAAAATTTCACAAGTCACTTCATTCTATCTTATAAAGGTTAATTTTGATTAACACGGGCATGTTGCACTTTATGGACACCAGAAATCGTTAATTTACATCGACGAAGTGACAATTTCACCAATTAAGACTTTTGTTACAATCTAAAGCGAGCCAAAAGATAGATGTCATTTGTGACACAAGATGTTGACAAATGGGTGTAAACGTAGTTCCCAATTTTGACGTAATGAAATTGAAAACTAACTTGATAAAACCGCATTTTTTTCTCAAATTTTGAAGACAATTTGCATTGAATCTAAAATAACAGTTGACATATTTTTTACACATTTATATTGAAAAAAAATTAAATTAGGGGTTGATATCACAAACTCTCACAATTAACTAAAAATTACATTTTTAAGGCGTCGCGACGCCAAAACTATCAGTGATACAAAACAAATTTTTGCGTCAGCTTCTAGAGCTTTGTCAACTGTGAGCGTATGCAATTTTTCAAAATTTTATCTTTAAAATTAAAGACGATTTTGGGGGTGGACACAAGTGTTGCCGGACCCTGTACAAAGTTTTAAAATTTTTGAACAAAAATCACAAATTCTAAAAATTTTTGTTTTGAGAAGCTACAAAAATTTTCAATATTTTTTATTAAAATTCGTAACTTTTTAAATTGTATTAATATCCTAAAAAAAATTGAGAAAGGTACTACTTTTGACTTGTTTATTCTCTGTATAAAATTTCATAATTCTAGAACAAAAGAGACAAATTTTAGAAATTTCTGTTTTGAAGACCAACCAGAAATGATTACTATTTTTTGTTAAAATTTGTAACTTTCGTTCTTTTAGTACTACAACAACGAAATTTGGCCAAGTTATTATCACTCGCTTGTTTATTAGCTGAACAAAGTTTCAAAATTTTTGAACAAAAGTATTAAATTTTTGAAATTTTTATTTTGAAAAGTCACCAAAATTTTTAACGAATTGTATTAATTTGTAACTTTGTTAATTTAAACAAAATTTTAACGAAATTTAGGGAAGTTACTAATTCTGAGTCGTTCATTAACTACACAAAATTCCAAAATTATTGAAGAAAAATGAAAAATTCTAGAAATTTTTTTGAGGCTACAAAAATTTTCAATATTTTTAATTCAGATTCGTAACTTTTTTAATTATAGCACAATTTAAATGAAATTTAAGCAAGTTACTGTCTTTGACTTGTTTAATATCTGTATAAAATTCCATAATTCTAGAACAAAAAAGACGAATTTTAAAAATTTCTGTTTTGGAGACAACCAGAAATTTTGTTAAAATTTATAAGTTTTGTTATTTTAGTGCAACAACAACAAAATTTGGGCAAATTACTATCACTGACTTGTTTATTAACTGTACAAAATTTCAAAATTTTGGAACAAAAGTACTAAATTCTAGAAATTTTTCTTTTGAAAGGTCGCCAAAATTTTTTACGATTTGAATTAAAAGTGTACCTTTGTTAATTCAAGCAACATCGTACTGAAATTTCAGGAAGTTACTAACTCTAAGTCGTTCATAAACTGTACAAAGTTCCAAAATTTTGAGAAGCTACAAAAATTTTCAAATATTTTTTATTAAAATTCGTAACTTTTTTAATTATAGCAATATTTCAATAAAATTTGAAAAAACTACTACTTTTGGCCTGTTTATTGTTTAAATAAAATTACAAAATTTTAGAACAAAAGAGGCAAATTTTAGAAATTTCTGTGTTGAAGACCAACCAGAAATTATTACTATTTTTTTTTAAATTTGTAACTTTCGTTTTTTTAGTACTACAACAACGAAATTTTGCCAAGTTATTATAACTGACTTGTTTGTTAACTGTACAAAGTTCCAAAATTTTTGAACAAAAGTACAAAATTCTAGAAATTTTTCTTTTGAAGGGTCACCAAAATTTTAACCGATTTGTATTAAAATTTGTAGCTTTGTAAATTTAAGCAATATTGTAACTAAATTTGGAAAAGTTACTAATCCTGAGTCGTTCAATAACTGTACAAAGTTCCAAAATTTTTGAACAAAAATGACGAATTCTAGAAATTTTAATTTTGAGAAACTACAAAAATTTTCAATATTTTTTATTAAAATTCGTAACTTTTTAATTATAGCAATATCCCAATGAAATTTGAGAAGATTACTACTTCTGGCCTGTTTATTGTTTAAATAAAATTCCAAAACTTTAAAACAAAAGAGACAAATTTTAAAAACTTCTCTATTAAAGAACCAGAAATTTTTAAGTATTGTTGTTAAATTTTGTAACTTTGGTTTTTTAAGTACTACAACAACGAAATTTGGGCAAGTTACTATTATTGAGTTTTTTATTAGCTGTACAAAGTTTCAAAATTTTTGAACAAAAGTACTAAATTCTAAAAAATTTTATTTTAAATGGTCACCAAAATTTTCAACGATTTGCATTAAAATGTGTAACTTTGTTAATTTTTGCAATATTTTCTTGAAATTTAAAGCAGTTACTAATTCTGAGTCGTTCATTGACTGTACAAAGTTTCAAAATTTTTGAACAAAAATTACGAAATCTAGAAATTTTTATTTTGAGACGCTACAAAATTTTTTCTATATTTTTTATTAAAATCCGTAACCTTTTTAATTAAAGCAATACCCCAAGAAAATTTGAGAAAATTACTTCTTTTAACTTGTTTATTGTCTGTATAAGATTTTATATTTCTAAAACAGAACAGACGAATTTTCGAAATTTGTATTGTGAAGACCAAAATTTTAATTTTTTTTCAAATCTATAACTTTGTAGGTTGCTACTTCTGATATGTTTATTATTTCCGCAAAATTACAAAATTCTAGAACAAAAGAGACGAATTTAAAAAAAATTACCGTAAAGCCTCATTTCCACGGTCCGTTCTAGAGAGAACAGAATTTGATTTACGATGGAATTTGAGTTATTGCACCATATTTTGCGGTCAGAAAATTTGCAAATCCTATTGCACCCTTGGTTTACAATCCTCTGTTCCGATTCGGGCGGACAGGCTGGTTGAAACGCCGAACCACCACACGGACTGCTACATTTGATAGTAACCAACAGGTTTAATTACTCCAATTCCTTTAATTTGAACACTATTTTTTTATCACAATGTTAACAAGGTAAATAACACATATAAATGTGGATTAATTTTGATAAAAATGGTGATAAATGTAGATGAACGTACTTAATTCTTGCGTTGAAATTTATAGAATCATTGTTTAAAAACAGGCGTGAATGTATGCAGGTAGGTACGTTTCTTATCTCTGTGAGTAGATTTACCCTTTTGAAATAACCGATAAGTCTGTATTTTTGTGGATTTGGTAAGAGTTATTACCTGAAAATTTGAATTTTTAATTTCGTTCTATGAATTGAATTTTCTGGATTTTAATGTCGTTAACATACCAGACATATCCACGTACTAAGTAACTTGAAGTATAAATAAAATAAAATTCATTCATGAACTACTGGTTCAAATGAACGAACCATCTTATCTGTCCGACATCGGTTCGGCGGACATTTCAACACAGAACCAAGACAGAACGCACCGGACAGTTCAACACAGAACGCACAAAATCATTGAAATTAGCCGATCTTTTAGAGAAAACTTTGCAAATTAACAATGCATTTCAGAATTTTTGTAGTTAAGAAGGAATAAATAAAATGTTACTGGATTCTAATTGATGATTCCTGACATTATTTTACTGGTTGAAAAGTTATTTTAAGATCAATTCTGGGCGTTCTGTGTTCAAATGTCCGCCGAACCGATGTCGAACAGACAAGATAGTTCGTTCAATTAAAGCAGTAAACTTTGTACTGTAGGAAAATTCTCATATAAACCGTCGTAATTCGGAAAGATTCAATTCATAGAACGAAATTAAAAATTTAAATCTTCAGGTAATAAGTCGGACCAAATCCACTAAAATACTACCTGTCGGTTACTTCAAAAGGGTAAATCCACTCACGGAGATAAGAAAACTACCTACCTGCATTTATTCTAGTCTGTTTTCATACAATAATTTTGTATATTTCATTGCAATATTAGCTTGATGTTAAAATAACTTTTCCACCAGTAAAATAATGCCAGGAATCATCAATTGAAATCCGGTAATATTTTATTTTTATCCTATTTAACGAGATTAATTATAAAAAATTCTGAAATGTATTGTTTTTTTGCAAAGTTTTCTCTAGACAGGCGTCTAATTTTCAATGATTCTGTGCGTTCTGTGTTGAACTGTCCGGTGCGTTCTGTCTTGGTTCTGTGTTGAAATGTCCGCCGAACCGATGTCGAACAGACAAGATTGTTCGTTCGTTTGAACCAGAACAGAATGTTCATCAATTTATTTCATTTTATTTATACTTCAAGTAATTTATTACGTGGATATGTCTGGTTAACTTTCACTAATATCCAAGAAATTCAATTCATAGAACGAAATTAAAAATTCAAATTTTCAGGTAATAACTCTGACCAAATCCACAAAAATACAGACCTGGCGGTTATTTCAAAAGGGTAAATCCGCTCACAGTGATAAGAAACGTTTCTACCTGCATTCATTCACGCGTGTTTGACCTGACCTGACCTGACCTGACCTGACCTGACCTGACATTATTTTACTGGTGGAGAAGTTATTTTAACATCAAGCTAAATATTGCAATGAAATATACAAAATTATTGTATGAAAACAGGCGTGAATGGATACAGGTATGTAGGTTTCTTATCTCTGTGAGTGGATTTACCCTTTTGAAGAAACCGACAGGTAGTATTTTTGTGGATTTGGTCCGACTTATTACCTAAAGATTTGAATTTTTAATTTCGTTCTATAAATTGAATCTTTCTGACTTACGACGGTTTATATGAGAATTTACCTACAATACAAAGTTTACTGCTTTAATTGAACGAACTATCTTGTCTGTTCGACATCGGTTCGGCGGACATTTCAACACAGAACAAAACACAGAACGCACAGTAATAAAATTGGCCGCATAGAATGAACCTAACTTATGAAATTATTTTGTACGTTCGAAAAACAGGGATTTTTGTATGCTTGGTCTGCGTTCTATGAATTGAATTTTTTGGATTTTGGTCAGAGATATTACCTGAAGATTTAAATTTTTAATTTTGTTCTATGAATTAAATTTTCTGAATATTAGTCAAAATTACCATAGCTGACATATCCACGTAATAAGTAACTTGAAGTATAAATAAAATGAAACAAATTTAAGAACATTCTGTACTAGTTCAACTGAACGAACGAACCATCTTGTCTGTTCGACATCGATTCGGCGGACATTTCAACACACAACCAAGACAGAACGCACCGGACAATTCGACAGAGAACCGAGACGAAACGCAGAGAACCTAATTAATTTTTTTTTAATTGCACTTCATGATTGCTGACAATTGATTGGTAAAAATGAAAGTTATTTAACATCAAATAGTAGCTGCAGTTTTCAGATTATTACTTATGAAATGGCCAAAAAAAAGTTCAAATCATAAGATTTAAGGTCATTCTCAAATATCGAACTTAGCTTATTTGATAAGTAGCTATTTATTTCTCCTAAAAATTATAACACTCGGACGAACAAGTTGGTTCTGTCCGTTCTGTCTTGGTTTTGTGTTGAAATGTCCGTCGAACCGATGTCGAACAGACAAGATGATTCGTTGAGTTGAACCAGTACAGAATTTATTTAACTTCATTGATCCTTCAAGTTTCTTATTTCGCAGATACGTTGTGTAAGTAAATTCTCCTAAAATCTATTTAGCAGATTTAATTTACAGGATCATATAAAAAATTTAACTCTCCATGTAATAAACCTAACTAAATCCATAAGAATACAGAGGCCTGTCAATTATTTCAAAAGGGTTAATCCACTTACATAGATAAGAAACCTACCTGTATTTATCCACCTTTTTTCATGCAATGATTCTGTAAATTACAATGCAGAAAATAAATATCTGCATTTATCGCCATCTTTATTAAAATTAATCCACATTTATATGTGTTATTTACCTTATATTAACATATGATAAAAAATTAGTGTTCAAATTAAAAGAATTGGAGTAATTAAAACTGTTTAGTTGTCACCAAACGTAGCAGTCCGTGTGTTGGTTCGGCGTTTCAACCAGCTTGTCCGCCCGAATCGGAACAGAGGATTGTAAACCAAGGGTGCAATAGGATTTGCAAATTTTCGGACCGCAAAATATGGTGCAATAACTCAAATTCCATCGTAAATCAAATTCTGTTCTCTCTAGAACGGACCGTGGAAATGAGGCTTTTTAGGCAAAATGGCAAAAAAATCGGTCATTCAGTTAGCAGTTAGCTGACTTCATTTTCAAAAATTTAATTGAATGGTTTATAAATGGAAATCCGGAACTCAGCTCGCCGGAAATAGTCAGGAAGCTATTCGGTTTGCATGGTAAATATTTACAAGAATTTTCTGCCAACAGATGTCTGTTCAATTTCATTTAATGCAAGTGTGCTCTGTTTGCGTAAACACAGTTCTTGCGACTGTTATTACAAAGATTGCGTCGCTCGAACAGACTGAAAGAAGCGAAAATTGCACTTGGGCGGAATTATCGTCATGAAAATTTATGAACGACATAATTAAATACGCTATTGATTGGCTTTCTTGGAAACTGTTAGACGAAGTCTGATCGATATTTTGTCGTATTATCCAACACAAATTTCCAGTCTTTTCGCTCCGCTGCTTCTTACTCATCGAAACAAAATAATTATCGATTTCTATCCCGGTAATAATAATTCCATGTGGCAATTAGCTTCGCTCGATTCTTATCTTCCGGGACGTCGTTGTTTCCCACAGGAGTTTTATCGATGCGGAACTGTATTTTCTCAATTAAAATAATAATCTTCTATCTAGTCGATATTTATTAGTTTTATTACTTATTACGTTCAGAATCTAATTACTACAAGTAGGTATCAGGAATGTCTATTTTTATACGAGAAAAATTGTTTCGAGTTCCAAGTTGATTTATTCACTCTGAAGTAATTATAAACAGTATGATGAATACTACCAGAGTTAATAATTTAATAATTTATTTATATTTCAATTTTATGGTGGTTATTATAGGCCTCTTCAAAGCATAAACATGTTTTGTTGTATTATTAAAGTTACTCAAGATTTATTCAAGTAGACTTAAGACCACAATTCAAAGAGTAAATGCATCGTAAAGTGAATTTAATTTGTGCTCAACAGATGTTACACTGATTTTTATATTAAAAGTCTTTTTTTTACAGTTTTATTTATTTTTTATAATTATCAATAAAGTACTACATTTAATGCTCTAAATAATTAATTATTTTCGAATTTTTTAATTCCCAATTATTAATTTAATTCCTAATTAAATTTTGATCCATCTTACGTTCTTCTTTCGAATTTCAAATTGTCGCTCTTTTTGTTTCAGATTTTAGTTTCGATTCTTCCACATTCTTCTTTGGTCTTTTTGAAAAGTTGTCTTTTCAATTCTCTTCATTCTCTTTGAATGTGTTAATTTTTCTTTGGATCTTTAGATTGTACTATCGGTCTATTTATCAAAATATTCCAATCGATTCTTTGGGCTTTTGGACTTTAGAAGGGAAAATCTAACAAACCCAAAGGATAATCTAAAGAATTGTACCAAAAGAATTAACATAAGAATGCAAAAAGACAAAGAACCGAAATCGATGGTAAAAATAAAATTGACATGCTATAAATCTGAAGAATAACAAAATTCCAATAAAGAATGTAAAGTACAAAATGGTAATTTTCAAATAGAAATCAAAGAAGAAGTGAATTTGATTGATGAATAAAATGATTGAAAATTTCGTTTATTTAAATGCACGTACCTTTATTTGTTAAATTGCCCTTTCAATTCTTTTGATTCTTCTTCGGTTCTTTATATATTCTTTGGGTCTTTAGATTGACCTTCCAAACAATGAAATTCTTCGTTCAATTTTTCTGAATATTCTTTTGATTCTATTCTATTATATTTATTATGTCTTTTTCGTTTTTTAAGAATTTTTAGTCGGAATAAGAACGTAAAAAACCGAAAGCCTAATATGGAAAACAAAGGGAATAATTTAAAGGGCAGAAAAAAGCATTTGAGGAATGATTAAAGAATTTTTTAAATCGAAGATAAAATGTAAAGATTATACGGAAAGTTTGAGGAATTCTAATGAAAAAAACAGAACCCAAAAGATGCGAAATGAGAATCCAGAAAACCGAAAAGAGAATCGATAAAATAGTATGATACAGAATCTAAAGAATTATTTATAAAATGGAAACAGAAATCTAAACGATTCCTGAGAAATCTAATGAATCAAAAGAAAAAATAATGAATAGAAATGTGAAGCTAAAAGCCATAGTCATGGTCATAGCCATAGTCATAGAAATGACAGCAGCGCCAAAAGGATCAAATAAAGAAGAAAAGAATTTAAAATTTTGAAAGGAACATGACAAATCCACAGAATTAAATGGAGAATTTAAAGAAAATCCCGAAAAAACATAAATCTGTAGAAGCAAAAGAACAATACAAAAAATAAAGTGAAAACCTAAAAGCGAATGAAGAATACAAAAGAGGAAAAGAATCTAAGAAGAAATCTAAAGGAAAATATGAAGGAGAACAAATGTAAAAATATAAATAACAATAAACCACCGGAGAAAGAAACCAAAAAATAGTGAGAATAAATAATACCCAAAAGTTTTAAACAAAAAAAAAAATTCGTAATCCTGTTTAAAGTCTCTTGGTTCCATTTAAAGTTATTGATAAATTCTATACCGATTTTTCTTGGATTTTCTAAATAAATTTTAGCAAATTGTTTATAAATTTTCTTTAGATTTTTCTTTACAATTTTCGTTTTTCTAGATTGTTCCCTTCAGACTCTATTTAGGTTTCCCTTGATTTGTCTATAAAATCTCTCTTGATTTAGCGTAGATTAATTTTAGATTCTCTTTAGTTTTTCTCATTCTAATTTTCTTACATTCTCAGTTCTATTTCAATTTTCTAGCTTTTTCTAGACCGTGAATAAATTTTTATCAACTGTTCTTCGTGTTCTCTAGATTTCTTTTAATGTCCTCCTTAAAATCTTTTTCGATTTGATCACAATTCAGCTCTTAGTCCGGTCAAATTAGACATTCGGGGCTACATAAATTCGCAACAAGCTGAATGTTGGTACAATTGTTAAAAATACAATTATAAACAAACCCTGAAAGTTCCCCATCATTCCCGTGTATGGATTTTTTTTTATTTAAGGTCAACGGTCAAAAAAATTTGTTTTTCGGGATTTTCAGCAAAACTCGGCTGCTGCTCACCAACATCTTCTTCGGGTATTACCAAGTTCAAGTGTGGCTTGTTTTTCAGAAAGACCCAACAGACTGGGGTTGGAAGTTAATAAACAATGAATTAGAACCAGTTTCAACTTTGCTTCCACCTCTACTTTTTTTTATCAACATCGCTTTTTTTGCTAATATCCATTATTTACAATAGTTTCAATTAAAAAGGATCGTTACTGACTTGTGGAGTAGGCCTACTGGGGAGGGACAACTGTTACAACTTTTTGAATCGCTGTATCTCTGAAACGGTAGCTTGTAGGAAAAAAAGTGTTAATATATTTTTTATAGATAATTTTATGATCTACAATTTTAGTTTGAAGTATTTTTATGATAAAACCTACCGTTTTGCTGAAAATCGCGGAAACTCATTTTTATGACGTTTGACCGTGAATAAAAAATTTTCCATACACGGGAATGATAAGGAACTTTCAGGGTTTGTTTATAATGTATTTTGAACAATTGTACCAATATTCAGCTTGTTGCGAATTTATGTAACTTCACCCTAACTTTTTGCTCTAATTTGACCGGACTATCTAGTTTTTTAGTTTTTTTCTTTAAATTATTTCTCGAACTTCCTTAGTTTTTTTTTAATTTTCCTTCGAACCCGCCTCTGCATCGAAAGTTTCCACTCAAAAAAAATCCTCTAATTGTGTTTTGACCGTACAGCAGATGTTGAACCCATCGTACTGTAAAATTGCTAATTTGACGTCTCTGATCGCAGCACGATATCTTGTTCTGCATACTTATCGATCTATTCTCCAAGCCAGTAACATTAGATGTCATTACCATTCACAACACATTTGTCACATCGTTTGGAAACAAATCCGGCACGAGGGCACGTCACTGCCACAGAATTGCACCGAATTTCATCGTAATTTACGAGCGTGGAAAACGATTTTTTCCCTGATGAGTGACGAAGAGTTGTCATGTAAATTTATGGAAATTCAATTCACCTTGAGCGCGCTCTTCAACTGACCGGTTTTTAATTAAAAATATAGGTCACACCCTTCCCTATATTGATCAAAACAAAAAGCGCAAAAGCTGAATTTTGACCCAGTTATCAGCGTCTAATTCCGATGCGGCTATTTTCGTCCACTCACCTAAACTCCAGAAGTCAGTGCATCCAATGGGCAGAGTGCAACGACAACAAAAACAAAAGAACGCGCCATCCCGTCCGCGCGTCACGAATCATCAAAATCCCCGGAAATGTCATCGGAAGGGTGGCAAACGTGCTCCGGCGGTCAAACCGGAAATGAGTTCTTCAGTATTCAGAAAATAAAGCAACAAAAGTGCGTGCGTACAACTAGTCTACTGCGATTAGGTCGACGGACTCGCGGCCAACTTGATGGTAGCTTTGCCGGTGCGCTGCGCATTTGTCCCGGATTCCCCGCTCTCTTGACGAGAATTCGCTAATTCCGAGTGCGTAGGTTAGATAAGGGATGACGGCCGCGTGCGGTTCACACCCCGCGTGGGTTGAGATGCGTCACAAAATGATTTTAATGCGTAAGTCACAAGTCAACACACATGCATGTTTGGACTATTTCTACCACAAAAAATTCAAACTGCAGCCAAACTTACAATTTTAACTTTACATTTGATGGCTTTCTGGTATCTGTCATCGTTCGCGCTGCCGCTGTCGCTTTTAACGGAACTGTTCATTTTTTGCTTTTTTCATTCTCGTTTCGAACAAGTGCAGGATGATAGAAGAATGCACTTATACTAACATCTGAAATCGTTATGCGCGAATGTGTGTTGGTGGTGTTAGTAGGAGCGTCCACCGCGTGTCGTCGTCGAGGCGCCACTGTCTAACAGCGTCAAGCTGTCTGCTTATAACTAGGACGAGTCCTGCAGGATCTATTTTAAGGAGGTCAGCAGAAAAGACGGCTCATTAACGAGATACCAATTTCCAGAAGCGAGGTAACTAAATTCGCTGCGATGGATTTTGTTGTCAGTTTAATCAATCGATCAACTGAAAATAATAGAGATATTCAGTGAACGTGCAAGGGGGAAGGACTTGTGACAGATTTCCAGGATGATCCTGGTCAAAGAATTTGCAAATTATTTATAAGCGTAGTTGGCTGGTACGGAAACGTGTGTCTTGATATCTGTCATTCGAGTAAATCTAGCAATTATTTGACGTTTAAACATCAAGGTTAGACACACGTTCGCAAGGTGGCAGCCCACTGGATAAATAATGCAAATCATCATCTACAAATTGCCCTTTGCGGCTTCACAATGATTGACTAAAATTTATTATGGCTCGTGGAAATTTTGCTTCTTCGGTACAAAATGGAGAATGTGACTGAAATGGAAATAAAACCCAATTCTCTGTTCTAAATTAGCTAATTCAGTGTTCTAAATCTCAAAATTTTAGAATGAAAGGAACGGATTTTAGAAATTTTCATTGATAGAATGAACCAAAAATTTCAAATATTATGCATTGGGCTCTGTCATTTTGGCAGTTTTAATGCTACCGTAATGAAATTTGTCGAACTTGCTACTTTTTAGTTGTTAATTCGCTGTTCTAAATCTCAAAATTTTCAAGACACGGGGACAAATATTAGAAATTTTTATTTATAGAATAAACCAAGAATTTCGAATATTTTACATTCGACCCTCTAATTTTGGCAGTTTAAATGCGGGCGTCATAAAATTTGGGGAACTTGCTAACTTTGACTCGCTAATTAACTGATTAAAATTTTACAATTTTAGAACGCCAGGGACGGATTTTAGAAATTTTCATTTTTAGAATAGATCAATAATTTCCAAAAGTTTGCATTTTGCCCTATTACTTTGGTAGTTTCAATGTCAGCGTAATGAAATTTGGCGAGTCTGTTACTTTTGAGTGTCTATTTAACTGTTTCAAATCTCAAACTTTTTGAATAACGGGGACAAATTTTAGAAATTTTCAATCATAGAATGAACCACAGATTTCCAATTTTTTGCATTCGACCCTGAAATTTTAGTAGTTCTAATGCTAGCGTAATGAAATTTGTGGAATTCGCTACTTTTAAATTGTTATTTCACTGTTCTAAATCTCAAAATTTTAGAGCGACAGAGACGAATTTTAGAAAGTTTTATTTATACAATGGGCCAAAAATTTCCAATATTCTACATTCGACCCTGTAATTTTGGCAGTTTTAATGCAAGCCTAATGAAAATTGGGGAACTTGCAACCTTTGAGTCGCTAATTAACTGATTCAAATTTTACAATTTTAGAACGCTAGGGACGGATTTTAGAAATTTTCATTTTTAGAATAGATCAATAATTTCCAAAAGTTTGCATTTTGCCCTATTACTTTGGTAGTTTCAAGGTCAGCGTAATGAAATTTGGCGAGTCTGTTACTTTTGAGTGTCTATTTAACTGTTTCAAATCTCAAACTTTTTGAATAACGGGGACAAATTTTAGAAATTTTCAATCATAGAATGAACCACAGATTTCCAATTTTTTGCATTCGACCCTGAAATTTTAGTAGTTCTAATGCTAGCGTAATGAAATTTGTGGAATTTGCTACTTATAAGTTGTTATTTCACTGTTCTAAATCTCAAAATCTTTGAGCGACAGAGACGAATTTTAGAAAGTTTTATTTATACAATGGGCCAAAAATTTCCAATATTCTACATTCGACCCTGTAATTTTGGCAGTTTTAATGCAAGCCCAATGAAAATTGGGGAACTTGCAACCTTTGAGTCGCTAATTAACTGATTCAAATTTTACAATTTTAGAACGCTAGGGACGGATTTTAGAAATTTTCATTTTTAGAATAGATCAATAATTTCCAAAAGTTTGCATTTTGCCCTATTACTTTGGTAGTTTCAATGTCAGCGTAATGAAATTTGGCGAGTCTGTTACTTTTGAGTGTCTATTTAACTGTTTCAAATCTCAAACTTTTTGAATAACGGGGACAAATTTTAGAAATTTTCAATCATAGAATGAACCACAGATTTCCAATTTTTTGCATTCGACCCTGTAATTTTAGTAGTTCTAATGCTAGCGTAATGAAATTTGTGGAATTTGCTACTTTTAAATTGTTATTTCACTGTTCTAAATCTCAAAATTTTAAAGCCACAGGGACAAATTTTAGAAAATTTTATTTATAGAATGGACCAAAAATTTCCAATATTTCGGCTCTGTAATTTTGGCAGTTTTAATGCCAGCATAATGAAATTTGAGGAACTTGCTAACTTTAAGTCGCTAATTTACAGTTTTAAATTTCACAATTTTAGAACGCCAGGGACGGATTTTAAAAATTTTCATTTTTAGAATGGGCCAATGATTTCCAAAATTTTGCATTCTGGTCTGTAATTTTGGCAGTTTTAATGCTAGCGTAATGGAATTTAAGGAACTTGCTATCTTTCAATGGCTATTTAACTCTTTCAAATCTCAAACTTTTTGAATAACGGGGACAAATTTTAGAATTTTTCATTTATAGAATGAACCAAAAATTTCCCATATTTAGCAATCGGCCCTCTAATTTTGGTAGTTTTAATGCTAGCGCAATGAAATTTGTGGAAGTTACTACTTTTAAGTCGTTAATTCACTGTTCTAAAACTCAAAATTTTAAAACGACCGAGACGAATTTTAGAAATTTTTATTTATAAAATGGGCTAAAAATTTCCAATATTCTGCATTCGACCCTGTAATTTTGGCAGTTTTAATGCAAGCCTAATGAAAATTGGGGAACTTGCAACCTTTGAGTCGCTAATTAACTGTTTCAAATTTTACAATTTTTGAACGCCAGAGACGGATTTTAGAAATTTTTATTTTTAAAATGGGCCAAAGATTTCCAAAATTTTGCATTTTGCTCTATAATTCTGGTAGTTTTAATGCCAGCACAATAAAATTTGTGGAACTTGCTATTTTTGAGTGCCAAATTTACTGTTTTAAATCTCAAAATTTTAGAGTGACAGAGACGAATTTTAAAAATTTTCATTTATCGAATCGACCAAACATTTTTAATATTTTGCATTCAGCCTTGTAATTTTGGCAATTTTAATGCGAGCGTAATAAAGTTTGGGAAACTTACTATCTTTGAATGGATAATTAACTGCCTTAAATTTCAAATTTTTACAACTACAGGGACGGATTTTAGAAATTTTCATTTATAGAATTTTGAAGATTGATAAAAATCATCTCTAAATGTACAGAATTAAAATTTTTTGAGGTTAAAAAAATCTAAGCAGAGGGATGCTTCTTCTATTCAAAGGATGGCGGTAAATAAGCCAACCAGCCCCGGAAAATCTCTCCATTATCCAAGGGATGGCCCAAACTGGGTCATCACGCAGTATAATCTCGCACCCAAACTATCCACAAAGTTCCACCATATCTTTTGATTTTTAGTCACGTATTACACGCCTGAATCTGTTCCAAGAGAAGGGTGGCTATTTCCGTCCCTAGTGCTCCAACACCCCTCAAGTCCGCGTACCAAATTATAACGCATCAAGTGCTCCCGATATAGCCATGTCTCCAGTAATTAGATTTTAGCAACAAATGAACTTTAGATTTCAAAAAGAAGTGCACTTCAATTTCGTTCGAAGATGACGCGCAATAAATGCGGAAATGCATTTAATGCGGCAACCTTAGGGGTCGTTTATCCCCTCCAAACACCTGTTCTGTAAGTGAACAAAGAAGCATCGGGACGCCGTCGACGCCGATCGAACTCCACTACTACCCTTACGAAAAAAGTCCGATTCAAAACAAGAGGGAAAAGTTAAACAAATTGAGCGCTTTTGCGTTGCAAATTTCAGGGGTTGTTTCAACTAATCTGAAGCTCAGTTCTTTTTTAATTAATTAGCGGTAATTAATTAGGAATATCTACACAAGTGTAATGTAAAATTGTGACTTTTTATGGCGTTAATAAAAAAATTATTGAACTCACCACCCCATATTTCCGGCGTTAATTCCAATCAGTGCCCATCCGAAGAGGTCCAGTTCTTGCAAGTTCGAGTTTTCTGTTTTTGAGACGAAGCGATATGTTGGTCGATATGTATACTTTGCTTTTATTAAAATTTGAGTGTTTTTGCGTGAAATTTATAAAAGCTCGCGTGTTACCGCACCTAACTCTGAAATTACTATACTCAACGTTGCATTGCGTTGGTGACTGTAGAATGCGTTTTAGTGTTTTGGTTTCCCCCTACTACTGTTTGTATCACGTGACTTGGCTTGGGGGTTCAACTGAGGACCCTTGCGTATCGTATCATATATACCATGGACCATCCACCCCCTCTAATTCCATCTTCCCGTTTCCAATGTAAATTTTTTAATAGGGTTCGGTACAGTTGTTCCATGACTTGAGTTATTGTAGTTCGATGGGTGTCATTTTATTGACGATATTTTTATCCAAGCATCAAAAAAGTATTTTTGAATTGTGGACGTCAATAGCATCCGGTTCTTTGTTTTTCGTATCAGCGGCTCTGTGGCTCTTGTAGCTTTATATGGAGGTTCGAACTATAAAACCCGGAAACTATCAACTCGTACTAAATGATGCAGACGTTTCTTTGCCTGCGAGCGGCCGGTTTCCGGGTGCTCATCAAGATTTTGCTGGCTTTCCGGTCGTATTGACCGCATGTTGGCTTTTTTAGCACGACGCGTGTGTTAGTTGTAATTAAAGAGCGGAAAATGTGCAAGAAAAAATACAAAATTTTTGGGTTTTCTAAATGTTTTTTATTTTATTTTTTAGATTTCTTAAATTTATTGTTCAATCTCTTTAGATCTTTTAGTATTTTAAATTCGTGTCGAATGCTGTTCTTAATTTAATTTAATTTTAGAAATTTTCATTTTAGAATGGGCCAAAAATTTCCAATATTTTACATTTCACTCTGCAATTTTGGCAGTTTTAATGCCAGCGTAATAAAATTTGGGAAACGAGTGGCTAATTTAATTGTTCTAAATTTCAAAATTTTTTGAACTACGAATTTTAGAAAAATTTATTTTTATTTTTAGAATGGATCAAAAACTTCCAATATTTTACATTCGGCTATGTAATTTTGGTAGTTTTAATGCCAGCGTAATAAAATTTATGGAAGTTGCTACTTTTGAGTGGCTAATTTACTGTTTTAAATCTCAAAATTTTAGAGCCACACAGAGAGATTTTAGAAATTTTCATTTATAGAATGGACCAAAATTTTTCAAATTGTGCATTTGGCTCTGTAATTTTCTTACTTTTAATGCCAGCGTAATAAAATTTGTGGAACTTGCTACTTTTAATTGGCTAATTTCGTGTTTTAAATCTCAAAATTTCAGAGCTACAGGGACAAATTTTAATTTTGTTTTATTTATTTATACAATGAACCAAAAATTTCCAATATTTTGCATTCGGCTCTGTAATTTTGGTAGTTTGAATGCCAACGTAATGAAATTTATGGAACTTGCTACTTTTGAGTGAATAATTGACTGCTCTAAATCTCAAAATTTTAGAGCCACAGACACAGATTTTAAAAATTTTTATTGATCAAATAGATCAAAATTTTCTAATATTGCGCATTTAGCCCTGTAGTTTTTGCAGTTTTAATGCCAACGTAATGAAATTTGACGAACTTGCTACTGTTTAATAGCTGATTAACTGTTTTAAATTGTAAAATTTTAGAACGACAGAGACGGATTTTAAAAATTTTTTATTTTATAAAATGACCCAAAAATTTCCAATATTTTACATTTCGCTCAGTAATTTTGATTTAATGCCAGAGTAATACCACTTGGGGGAACTTGCTACTTTTAAATGTCTAATTCACTGTTCTAAAACTCAAAATTTTAGAACGACAGGGACAAATTTTAAAAATTTTATTTATAGAATGGGCCAAAAAATTCTCAATATTTTGCACTTGGCCCTGTAATTTTGGTAATTTTAATGCCATCGTAATAAAATTTGACGAACATGCTACTTTTTAATGGCAACTTAACTGTTTTAAATTTCATAATTTTAGAACAACAGGGACGGATTTTTAGAAATTTTTAATTATAGAATGGACCAAAAATTTGCAATATTTTACATTTTGCCTAATAATTTTAGTAGTTTTAATGCCAGCGTAATAAAATTTAGGGAACTTGCTACTTTGTAGTAGGTAATTCACTGTTCTAAATCTCAAAATTTTAGAGCCACAGGGACAAATTTTAGAAAATTTTATTTATAGAATGGGCCAAAAATTTACAATATTTTGCATTCGGCCCTGTAATTTTGTAAGTTTCAATGCGAGCGTAATTAAATTTGTGGAACTTGCTACTTTTGAGTGGTTAATTGAGTGTTCTAAATCTCAAATTTTTTTAATGGCGGGGACTAGAAATTTTTATTGATGAAAAAGGCTAAAGATTATTAATAATTTGTTTTCGGCTCTGTAATTTTAGCAATTTTAATGCCAGAGTAATAAAATTTGAAAAACTTGCTACCTTTGAGTGGCTAATTAACTGCTTTAAATTTCAAAATTTTAGAACGACAGGGACGGATTTTAAAAACTTTGAAACTTAAATCTGAGACCTGAAATATTAATTTTAACTATTCTCTGGGATATTCGCAAATTGATTAACGTTTCCTGAAATTATTTTAAATTAACATCAATTGGAAATTAAAAAATGAATAAATTAAATAATTCTACAGAATCTGGGTAGAACTATTAAATTTTCTAGGATTCTCAATTTTTTTATAAATTTTTTAAATTTATTTTAGAGATTTTTTGTAGACTTACCTTGATACATACTTTACTTTAAATTTTCTACATTTTCTCAGGAGTTTTCTAGACTGCAAAATAATTATTAAATTTTCTTTGGGTTCTCTACATTTTTTTTAAATTTATTTTTATTCTCCTCAACTTGAATTTTCTACTTTTTTTAATCTCATAGATTCTCGTCACTGTCTTCAAATTCTTCCTTGTTTTTGTACGGATTTTCTGTATATTCTCTATAAATAGCCCTCAGATTTTCTTATTACGCTGATGATTAAACATCGCCCTTGAACCCTTGAACTTCATGCCTTTTCCAAAACATCAATTAACATCAAGAAAATCAATTTTGCGACATTTTTAGGATTCAAACACATTTGTATGCTGTCGAGGCAGCAAATTTTATTAGCACTTTGTGAAATTGAAAGAGTAGAAGAATTGTGTCATGTACCGGAAGAAATAAATCTCTGTAAAATTGCGCAATATTTTATTTTATTACCATACATTCAGTATATAACTTGCAATTAAAATTAACATGTAATAAATAAATAAAATGATAGCTATATACAATAAAATTGTAAATCCATAACGAATAAATTATTTACAATTCTCAAATAAATTTATAATTAATATGGCACAAAACATAATAAGCATTTGATTGGCACCAATAATAATTTTTGGTAAACACACTTTAACATCTAGACTACTAAATATTGTTCCCCGAATTTGTACATAACAAAGGATCAACGAGATCAACAACAGAAAGTTTTAACAAAAATCTCGTTGTAGCGAGAGGATCAAAGCAGTTGAGCAAAATTGGTGGAATTGGTGAGAATCTTACACTAAGTGGACTGTGGATCTTCAATTTGTACTTTGTGGAAGACGGACTTGTAAATTCTTATAAAAACGTGTGTAAATTGTGTGTAAAAAGGTCAAAGCGATGATATGAAGGACTAATATGAAAATACGATTTCATGTTCCACAAAATTATTGTTATGAATTTATTCACCCTGTTCGAATTGATCAAACTGTTTCTAGACTACTAACTTGGCTATTACGTTCCGTTTCAGCTTTCCTTTGTATCGAACACACTAAACTATTTCCTTTGAGCCATTAATATGATTTATGGCAACTCATCATTGTTACATTAGGCGGCGGAGAAAACTCTCCCAGGCCGAAAAACTGAACATTACATCCGGACAGTCTTAGTAACCAATCAAAAATTACATTTAAGTGACGAGGAGGATAATATGACTACTTAGGTTAGAATAGATCGCTTGGGGGATATGTAGCAAAAAATCCGTGAAAATATGCAGTAGTGGATTTCGCATATCCAATTTCCCTGAAGTCTTGCAACTACAAAGTTATGTAATATACACTCTTAATACACTGTCATAAAATACAAGATTTAATTAAAGACAACTTACACGTTACTTGAAACTAGATAAGATTTGCGTCGCCAAAAGTCGCACTGGTTTAGGTTTTCCTTGCTTCAGGAGTACCGTAACAGCTACTTTATCGGACTAGTCCAAACAAAAGTTTGAAAAAAATCGAAAGAATTTGAGATTCGCTAGTGCTTCTATGAAAATTCTTTTTAACCATAATTACGATCAAGAATTTTCGTTTTGTCTCAGTAGTACTTTAATAACTACTTTATCTGACTAGTACGAAAAAAGAGACAATTTAAGCTTTGTTAGTACTGTACTCTCCTCTCTGTCTCAGTAGTAATTTAACAACTACACTAACGTTTAAAAATCTTGCACCCTTTTATTAAAACGATGATAAATATTAAAATTTTAATCTGAGCATAATTATAACTTTAATAATTTTATAAAATCTGTATTTTGAGTTCTAAAATTTTGCACTTTGGCACAGTCAATGAAGACTTTAGAAATAGTAACTCACTCAAATTTCATTGTCATAACTTAAAAACTAACAAAAATACGAATTTTAATAATAAAAAGTAGAAAGTTTTTGGTTCTTCTTAAAAGAAAATTTTCTAAAATTTCTATTTGTTCCAAAATTTTGCAATTTGCCACAGGTAATTAACACTTTAAAAGTAGTAACCTACTCAAATTTCGTTGTGATAACTTAAAAACTGACAAATACACTAATTTTACTAATAAAAAGTTGAAAGTTTTTGGTTCGCCCTAAAATAAAATTTTCTCAAATTTGTAGTTTTTGTTCTAAAATTATGCACTTTGGTACACTTAATAAACACTTTAAAAGTAGTAACTTCCCCAAATTTCATTGCCATAAGCTAAAAAATAACAAAGATACGAGTTTTAATATAAAAAAGTTAAAAGTTTTTGATTCGTCCCAAAATAAAATTTTCTAAAATCTGTATTCCATGTTCTAAAATTTTGCACTTTGGCACTGTTAATAAAGACTTTAAAGATAGTAACCTCCCCAAATTTCATTGTCATAACTTAAAAACTAACAAAAATACGAATTTTATTAATAAAAAGCTAAACATTTTTGGTTCGTCCAAAAATAAAATTTTCTAAAATCTGTATTTCTTGTTCTAAAATGTTGCATTTTGACACAGTCAATAAAAACTTTAGAATTAGTAACCTTCCAAAATTTCATTGTCATGACTTGAGAACCAACAAAAATACAAATTTTATTAATAAAAAGTTGAAGGTTTTTAGTTCGTCCTAAAATAAAATTTTCTAAAATCTTTATTTCTTGTTCTAAAATTCTGGACTTTGGTACAGTTAATAAAGACTTTAAAGGTAGTAACCTCCCCAAATTTCATTGTCATAACTTAAAAACTAACAAAAATGCGAATTTTTATAAAGAAAGCTGAAAATTTTTGGTTCGTCCAAAAATAAAATTTTCTAAAATCTGTTTTTCTTGTTCTAAAATTTTGCACTTTGACACAGTTAATGAAGACTTTAGAATTAGTAACCTTCCCAAATTTCATTGTCATAACTTAAAAGCCAACAAAAATACGAACTTTATTAATAAAAAGTTGAAGGTTTTTGGATCGTCCTAAAAAAAAAATCTAAAAACTCTATTTCTTGATTCAAAATTTTGCACTTTGGCACAGTTATTAAAAACTTTAGAAGTAGTAACCTCCCCAAGTATAATTGTCATAACTTAAAAACGAACAAAAATACAAATTTTATTAACAAAAAGCTGAAAATTTTTGGTTCGTCCAAAAATAAAATTTTCTAAAATCTGTATTTCTTGTTCCAAAATTCTGCACTTTGGCACAGTTAATAAACACTTTAGAAGTAGGAGCTTCCCCAAGTTTTGTTCTCATAACTAAAAAAACTACCAAAGATACGAATTTAAAACAAAAAATTAAAAATATTTGATTTTTTGTGTTAGTGAAGTTTATGTCTAGAAATTTTTATCTAATTTAAGATAAAAAAAAAGCTGACTAATTGAAAAGCATGTAATTTCCAGTTTTGTTTAAAATGGAGAAGGTGCAAGACTTTTGAACGTTGGTGTACTTTTTCGGTCTCGTATAAAAAAGTTTGAGAGGCTTTAAGCGTCGCTAAAACTGTGTTTTCCTCTCTGCCCCAGTGATATTTTAATAGCCACTTTATCGAACTAGTCCGAAAAACGTGTTTTATCTAGTACTTCGCTTGCTCCTCCAGTGCGACATCACAACGACATGGACAAACGAACATTCTGCCTCCACCGACAGCCAATTCAGTCTTAAAGGATCCGAAAGCAACCACCGCTGGCTACATGTACGTCGGTTTGATTTTATAGGCGCGTTTCCAAATTTCGCACAAGCAAACGGTCGAGTGAAATCGGTAAAAAATCGCCAAGGGCATAGAGACGTGAGTGATAATAGTCCAAGCCCACAACCCGTAAAAGTGTAATTGAATCGGATGCGATTCCGCTCGCGATTTCTCAAGAGTATTAATGGCCCACATCGCCAAGTTTGTAACCAAAAGAAAAGTAACAATTTGTCTTCCTGGCTTTCGGCGGATCTGCTCTGGGGTCACGCAACTCCTTCTCGACGCGTCGAGAATAAAAATAGTCTGACAAGTGGTCTGGAGGAGTGACGCCAGAGCGGTGACCAACACCAGAACAGTGTTTCTTTGTATGGTGAATTGGCCACCGATGATTGTGAACGTGCTATAAATGAACATTCCAGTTTGGGCGCCGATCAAAAGGATGTTATCTAGTTGGAGATTCTTAGTGCCGTCGTATTTAAGTTGGCGGACCTGCCACATCCCCAAAACAGCCGCGAGAGTGGTCAAACCGTACAACGTCAACTCGCAAATGTTCACTTCGATGACAGCCAAACCGACGAATTCCGACCGCGATATCAACACGAAGAATAAAATCAAAGATATGATTGTTAACACGAGGAGCAAAATCCCGACGAAGAGTCCTTTGTGCGCGCGAGCACAATCAACGGAATAATGATGAGGACTCCTTTTGTACGCCGACAGATCAACCTTCTTGTTGCTACTCAATGGCAACTTCGATATGTTCTTCCACATTACGTACAAAATAGCCGCACAAATCAAACTGTATTCTATTGTACAAGGAAATAGAAACGGCGACGCATCCTGCACCAACGAACCGATAATGTTCGTGCGTCGACACTCGTACAGGTGGTGTGGGCCTTTGAGACCTCTGGCGATGATGTGATGGCCGTGGGCCTCTGGAGGATGGTCCATGGGGACGGCGGGAAGGCCCAAAATGTTACTTTTGTACGGAATTCTATGGGAGATCCGCAGCGAGTTGTTCTCGGGGTTGTAGAACGTGAGGATTTCGTGCTTCGTTTCTTGGACCAACACGTTCAGCCAGACCGAGAGGTTCGTGCCGATCATGTGCATCAGGCCGAATCGGGCAGCGACTTTGTGGCGGTACACTCGCATTTGCTGCAAAAAATTTGAGAATCACAATATTTTTCTGGCTTTTTTTCTCTATCCACCGAAAACACTTTTGTAGCAAAAAAGGGAAAAAAACGTCAAGGTCGCCTTGCTCAAATTAATAACTGAGCCCCAAAACCGCCCTATACAATGCTCCCTTTGAAGGGCCATCTCAAACCTATTTGTAGTAAATCTAACAGTTACTGGAGAAATCGGTAAAAATCCACAAAACTCGTCAAAAGATCACTTATACCTGAAGCAAAATGACGATTTTTGATATAGGCAGAGAGTTTTGAAAGCTGCATTCGCAAAAAAAAGTTGAAATACATCAAATGGTGAGTTTTTAGCAAGATTCAATGGTTAATTATGTAGAAATTGGGAGTAATGTGCATGAAAACCAAAAAATCGTCAATGATACACTTTTTTTTTAAGCAAAATGACGATTTTTGCTATCGACAGACGATTTTAAACTCTGTTTTCGAAACATAGAGGTCGAAATACATATCATAGAAAGTTTTTGGCAAGATCCAACAATTGGTTAATCATAAAAAAATTCAAGAAAAAAGTGCATGAAAGTTGAAAGTTTTTCGTCCGTCCTAAAATAAAATTTTCTAAAATTTAAATTTCATGTTCTAAAATTTTGCACTTTGGCTCAGTTCATAAAGACTTTAAAAGTAGAAACCTCCCTAAATTTTATTGCCATAAGTTAAAAACTAACAAAAAAACGAATTTTAATAAAAAAAGTAGAATGTTTTTCGTTCGTCCTAAAATAAAATTTTCTAAAATCTGTACTTCCTGTTCTAAACTTTTGCGCTTTGGCACAGTTAATAAACAATTTAAAAGTAATAACTTCCTCAAATTTCATTGTCATAACTTAAAAACTAACAAAAATACGAATTTTAATAAAAAAGAGTTGAAAATTTTTGGTTCGGTTTAAAATCAAATTTTCTAAAATATTTATTTTTGTTCTAAAGTTTTACACTTTGGCACAGTTAATAAAAACTTTAAAATTAGTAACCTCCCCAAATTTCATTGTCATAACTTGAATACTAACAAAGATACAAATTTTAATAAAAAAAACTGAAAATTTTTGGTTCGCCCTAAAATGAAATTTTCTATAATCTGTATTTTATGTTTTAAAATTTTGCACTTTGGCACAGTTAATAATGACTTTAGAAGTAGTAACCTCCCCTAGTTTCACTGCTATAAGTTAAAAACCAACAAAAATATAAATTTTAATCAAAAATAGTTGAAAATTTTTGATTCGTCTTAAAATAAAATTTTCTAAAATCTGTATTTCATGTTCTAAAATTTTGCACATTAGCCACAGTTAATAAAGACTTAAAAAGTAAAAACCTCCCCAAATTTTATTGCCATAAAATAAAAACTAACAAAAATACGAATTTTAATAAAAAAAAGTAGAAAGTTTTTCGTTCGTCCTAAAATAATAAAATTTTCTAAAATCTGTACTTCCTGTTCTAAACTTTTGCTCTTTGGCACAGTTAATAAACACTTTAAAAGTAATAACTTTCTCAAATTTCATTGTCATAACTTAAAAACTAACAAAAATACAAATTTTAATAAAAAAAAGTTGAAAATTTTTGGTTCGTCCTAAAATAAAATTTTCTAAAATCTGTATTCCATGTTCTAAAATTTTGCATTTTGGTACAGTTAATAAAGACTTTAAAATTAGTAACCTCTTCAAATTTCATTACTATAAGTTAAGAACTAACAAAAATACGAATTTTAATAAAAAAAAGTTGAAAATTTTTGGTTAGTCCTAAAATAAAATTTTCTAAAATCTGAATTCGATGTTCTAAAATTTTTCACTTTGGCCCAATTAATAAAGACGTGAAAAGTAGTAACTTCCCCAAATTCCATTGCCATAAGTTAAAAACTAACAAAAATTCGAATTTTAATAAAAAAAAGTTGAAAATTTTTGGTTGGTCCTAAAATAAAATTTTCTAAATCTGAATTCGATGTTCTAAAATTTTTTACTTTGGCCCAATTAATAAAGACGTGAAAAGTAGTAACTTCCCCAAATTTCATTGCCATAAGTTAAAAACTAACAAAAATTTGAATTTTAATAAAAAAAAGTTAAAAATTTTTGGTTCGTCCTAAAATAAAATTTTCTTAAATCTGTATTTCTTGATCTAAACTTTTGCACTTTGGCACAGTTAATAAACGCTTTAGAAGTAGTAACCTCCCAAAATTTCATTGTCATAACTTTAAAACTAACAAAAATACGAATTTTAATCAAAAAAAGTTTTTGGTTTGGTTTAAAATAAAATTTTCTAAAATTTTTATTATTATGTTAATTATAAAGAAATCGACAACAATGTGCATGTAAACCAAAAAAATCGTGGAAAAATCACTTAGATTTGAAGGAAAGTGACGATTTTTGCTATCGACAGACGATTTTGAAGGCTGAATTCGCAAAGAAGAGCTTGAAATACATCAAATAGTAAGTTTTCAGCAAGAATGGACGGTTAATTATAGAGAAATCGTCAAAAATTTACTTGAAGTTCAAAAAACTCGCCCTTTGCATTCCTCAGCCAACAGAGAGCGCTTGAAAATCAATAAAGAGCTTCCGCGAGACCGCCAGTGAGGGCGTCACGGTGCTTACCTCGTTATTCAAAAAGATGAAATACATTTGTATAAAAATAAACGCCATCCTAGTGGCCGGCGTCAACGCCAATAAGACGTTGTGGCATTTGGTGTCCCTTTCAAGTTCAAAGTATTGTCCAAATTCCAGCCCTGAGTAAATCATGCTTCCGATTCCAAAAGCTGCAAAGACACGTTTAGCACGTCGAAAACTAGCCTCTTGTTTGAGTTGAATCATTACCGACAGCCCCCATGCGGAGATAAAAGCTCCCATAATGGTTCTGCTTGGTGACCGCCGCTAAAGACGCCCTCCGCGGTCGATTGTACATCTGAGAGCTGGCAGTATCGCCGCTGGTTTCCCCTGTATCATTATCGGATTCGTCCGTTATGCTCTCTTCGTTCTCGCTTTTGGAAGTTTCTGCAAGGAAAGGTTACACCGATCATTTACATTCTTTGTCTTACTGTTGTTGGCTTTGAGTTCGCGTTTTCTCTTCCTTTTGTCTCGGAGCAGCACTGTGTACATGTATAGGAGGAAGAACATACTGCCGATGTAGAGATAAAGATAGTAGGCTTCGTAGAACGACGGAGGAATATAAGTTGAAATCACTTCCGCCATCGGAAACGCCGTTCCCATCACCACCAGCAATTTCCCGTACAGCGCTGACAAAGTCGTCGCCAAAGCGTCCCTGCAATAGAGCAATCAACCTGGAAATTTAAATCGTAATTGCTGCAGAGGAAAAACGTGGAGGTAACGGATCGGTTTTAATAAGCGGCGGAATTGCCTTCCAAGCTTGTCTCTTGCAATATGAGGGTTGCGCCTCTTTAAATGGAAGATTGTTTTATGCATGAAATTTTCAGTGTGGCGAGAAATGCGCGAAAACTTGGGGAATTTATAGGAGTTTATTATCAATAAAAGTCGCCAGTGGTGTGTTAAAAAGGTCCATTTTATGGATGGAAACGTGGTGGCCCTCGGATTTCAATGGATCTCATATTTTCGCGGCCCCCGTTTTTTATTTTTGGAGCACTCTGGAAAAATGTGCAAAAAAAAACAAAAAATTTGTTGAAAAATTACGTATTATTTAAAGCAAATCGACGACTTCTGTTATAGACAGACAGTTTTGAAGACTGAATTTGCAAAATAGTGGCTAAAATACATTATATAGGAAGTTTTTAGCACGATGGAACGGTAAATTAAGGAGAAATTGGCAAAAATGTCCATGAAAATCAAAAAATTAATTTTATTTGAAGCAAAACAAAGATTTCTGCTATCCACAGACGATTTTGAAGGCTGTATTTGCAAAGTAGAGGTCGAAATACATAAAATAGAATTTTTTAGCAAGATCCAACGGTTAATTATGCAGATATCGACAAAAATGTCCATGAAAAGAATAAAAAATGTGAAAAATCACATATTTGAAGCAAAATGACGATTTCCGACATCGACAGACGGTTTTGAAGCCTGTATTCGCAGAGAAGAGGTTGAACTACATTAAATAGTGAGTTTTTAGCAAAATCCAACTGTGAATTATGGAGAAATCTGGAAAAATGTGCAAAAAACTAAAAATTTGTTGAAAAATTACGTATATTTGAAGCAAAACGACGATTTCTGTTACAGACAGACAGTTTTGAAAACTGTATTTGCAAAATAGAGTTAAAAATACATTATATAGGAAGTTTTTAGCAAGATGAAACGGTAAATTATCGAGAAATTGGCAGAAATGTGTATGAAAACCAAAAAGTTGTAAATTTTTTATTCGTTCTAAAATACAATTTTCTAAAATCTGTATTCCATGTTCTAAAATTTTGCACTTTGACAAAGTTAATAAAGACTTTAGAAGTAGAAACCTCCCCAAATTTCATTGCCATAAGTTAAAAACTAACAAAAATACTAATTTTAATAAAAAAGTAGAAAATATTTGGTTCATCCTAAAATAAAATTTTCTAAAATCTGTATTCCATGTTCTAAAATTTTGCGCTTTGACACAGTTAATAATGATTTTAAAAGTAGTAATCTCCCCAAATTTCATTGCCTTAAGTTAAAAACTAACAAAAATACAAATTTTAATAAAAAAAAGTTGAAAATTTTTGATCGTTCTAAAATAAAATTTTCTAAAATCTGAATTCCATGTTCTAAAATTTTGCACTTTGGCACAGTTAATAAAAACTTTAAAATTATTAACCTTCTCCAATTTAATTGCCATAAGTTAAAAACTAACAAAAATACGAATTTTAATAAAAAAGTATAAAATCTTTGGTTCGTCCTAAAATAAATTTTTATAAAATTTGTATTCCATGTTCTAAAATTTTGCACTTTGGCACAGTTAATTATGACTTTAAAAATAGTAACCTCTCTAAATTTCAATGCCAAAAGTTAAAAACTAACAAAAATGCAAATTTTAATAAAAAAAGTTAAAAATTTTTGGTTCGGTCTAAAATAAAATTTTCTAAAATCTGAATTCCATGTTCCAAAATTTTGCATTTTGGCACAGTTAATAAAGACTTTAAAAGTAATAACTTCCCCAAATTTAATTGCCATAAGTTAAAAAATTACAAAAATACGAATTTGAATAAAAAAAAAGTAGAAAATTTTTGGTTCGTCCTAAAATAAATTTTTCTAAAATCTGTATTCCATGTTCTAAAATTTTGCGCTTTGGCACAGTTAATTATGACTTTAAAAGTAGTAATCTCCCAAAATTTTATAGCCATAAGTTAAAAACTAAGAAAAATTCAAATTTTAATAAAAAAAAAGCCGAAAATTTTTGGTTCGTCTTAAAATAAAATTTTCTAAAATTTGTATTCCATGTTCTAAAATTTTGCACTTTGACACAGTTAATAATGATTTTAAAAGTAGTAATCTCCCCAAATTTCATTGCCTTAAGTTAAAAACTAACAAAAATACAAATTTTAATAAAAAAAAGTTGAAAATTTTTTGATCGTCCTAAAATGAAATTTTCTAAAATCTGAATTCCATGTTTTAAAATTTTGCACTTTGGCACAGTTAATAAAAACTTTAAAAGTATTAACCTCCTCCAATATAATTGCCATAAGTTAAAAACTAACAAAAATACGAATTTTAATAAAAAAAGTAGAAAATTTTTGGTTCGTCCTAAAATAAATTTTTATAAAATGTGTATTCATTGTTCTAAAATTTTGCACTTTGGCACAGTTAATTATGACTTTAAAAATAGTAACCTCCGTAAATTTCATTGCCAAAAGATAAAAACTAACAAAAATACAAATTTTAATAAAAAAAGTTAAAAAATCTTGGTTCGGTCTAAAATACAATTTTCTAAAATCTGAATTCCATGTTCTAAAATTTTGCATTTTGGCACAGTTAATAAAGACTTTAAAAGTAGTAACTTCCCCAAATTTAATTGCCATAAGTTAAAAAATTACAAAAATACGAATTTGAATAAAAAAAAAGTAGAAAATTTTTGGTTCGTCCTAAAATAAATTTTTCTAAAATCTGTATTCCATGTTCTAAAATTTTGAGATTCAATTGTCAATGGTTCAATTCAAATTTTGAGATTCAACGGTTAATTATGAAAAAGTTGGCAGAAATGTGCAGAAAAACTGAAAAAAAATGTCAAAAAATCACTTATAATTGAACCAAATTCACGATTTCTGTAATAGACAGATCCAACGATTAATTATGAAGGAAAAAGCGAAATTTTTCAGTATGGCGAAAATGCGCGAATACTTGGGGAATTTATAGGAGATTATTATCAATAAAATTCGCCAGTGGTGTGTTAAAAAGATTCATTTTATGGATGGAACCTCATTTTTTCGCGGTCCCCGTTTTTTATTTTTGAAGCACTTTAATATATAAAATTAATCATAAAAAAATCGCATGAAATGTGGATAAAAACCAAAAAACTCATCGAAAAATTACTTGTATTTAAAGCAACATGACTGTTTCTGTTATAGACAGACGGTTTTGAAAGCTGAATTTGCAAACTAAAGGACAAAATACATTAAATAAAAAGTTTTTAGCAAGATCCAACGGTGAATTATGATGAAATCTGAAAAAATGTGCAAGAAAACCAAAAAATTCGTTGAAAAACTACGTATATTTGAAGCAAAACGACGATTTCTGTTAGAGACAGGCAGTTTTGAAGACTGTATTTGCAAAATAGAGGTAAATTATAGAGAAATTGGCAGAAATGTGCATTAAAACCAAAAAATTACTTATATTTAAAGCAAAACGACGATTTCGGCTATCGATTTTAAATGCTGTATTCGCAAAGTAAAGATCAAAATACGTACATAAAATAGATTTTTTTAGCAAGATCCAAAAGTTAATTATGGAGATCTCGACAGAAATGAGCATAAAAAGAAAAAAAAAATTTGAAAAATCACATATTTGAAGCGAAATAACGATTTCTGACATCGACAGACTGTTTTGAAGGCTGTATTCGCAGAGAAGAAGTTGAACTACATTAAATAGTGATTTTTAGCAAGATTCTTCGGTTAATTATGGAGAAATTAGCAGAAATGTGCAAAAAAACAAAAAAAAATACAAAAAAAACCACTTATATTTGATCCAAAATGACGATTTCTGTTGGACAGACAATTTTGAAGGCTGTATTCGCAAGCTATAATAAGTTTTTAGCAAGATCCAACGGTTAATTATGAAGCAAAAGGCAAAAATTTTTAGTGTAGCGAGAATTTACAAGAGTTAATTATCGATAAAAATCGCCAGTGGTGTGTTAAGAAGGTCCATTTTATAGATGGAAACGTGGTGGCCCTCGGATTTCGGTGGACCTCATTTTTCCGCGGCCCTCGCTTTTTATTTTTGGACCACTAAAATATATAGAATTTCATAAAAGTCGCCAGTGGTGTGTTATAAAAAGGTCCATTTCCGCGAATCCACTTCCGTTTTTATGGACGCGAATAGCTCATGCGAACCGTGCTAAAAAACAGTCCGAGAAACACATCTGAACTTTATCGCCCCCCCAAGTTCGTGTCCTCGCATATTCAAAGATGATTGAAATTATTGCCGACACACTCAACAACACGTCGCTTTCGTACTCTTGAAGGGGAGATCCGCGCACCGGAAAAATCAATATCTCAAGACAACCCTCGTGAGTCTAATCAGTTTAAGACTCCAACAATGACCCGTAAACAGAACTGTATCTCTTAATTCGTGTCTAATTAAACTTACGCCCCCAGTTGCCTCCATTCTATCTGTTTTTCGGCCCGGGAAAGTCGTCTCATCACGGGAAACTGGTGATGGTAGCCGTATGGAGCGACGGCTAAGGGGCCAGGTGACAGAATCCTGAAACGGGATAATTTATGACTATGAAAATTTCGACGTCGTCTTCGTGTTACTTCGGGGGCGAGGCTATGTGAACATGTGCGGTTGGTTTAGAGGATTTCGAAGGAGAAGAGTGATGACTCAACGTTTCTGGTGATACTATGACAGCAGAAGGGGATGCTGGAGACGGCAGAAGAGGGTCACCACCCCCAAGTGCACTGCTTCGACTGCCCCCGCTCATGTTTTGGGGAGGGATCGTCGGCCAACTGCAAATAAAATGACAATTAATGAAAAGTCGTGTTGCGCCCCAATGGTAGTCGGGATTTATGAGGGAAAGATAGGAATGACACGAGTTGAATTGAATGTAATCAATAACATAACAGTTTGAGTTGGTGCTATTTTAGGAAACGTGGCAGTTGGAATGACAGATAAACATCCCTTATTTGTTACTGGTAATGTTTGGGGAGACAAAGGATGAAGCCCTTAATTGAAGCGTTCACTCTCGAGCGAGAACAAACGCTGATCATTTGCACCAAGAAGACAATTGGCGATTAATTGTAAAGTCAAATAAAAGAAAACGCGGTAGATTTCCGATTTTAGAACTCGAGGATAGTTTTAATGAGTGGCGGCTCTAATTGGCCTTTTACTGCCGATTCTAAATCTGCATCTTGTTTTCTCCAAAACGTCAAAATTTTGAGAAAAAAACTAGAAAAAAATCCCCAGATAATGATGATTGAGTGGTGTTACAATTGTCAGAGTTTATCTTCAGAATAAAATTTCCTCAATTTATGTTGTTTGACTTACAATTTTGCAATTTAACGGAGTTAATATGCAACTCGAAATTAGTAACTTCCCCACATTTGATTGCTTTGGCGTTAAAATTGACGGAGTTACACCAGTAATAAATATTTTTCTCAGTTTTATCTTTTCTAAAGAAACAAAAATTTGTAAAATCAGTCCCTTCTGCTTGATAATTTTGAAATTTGGTATAGTTTATAACTAAGTCGAAATTAGTAACCTTCTAAAATTTGATTACCATAGCGTTGAAATTGCCAGAGTTACACCGTTAATAAAAAAAATTAGTTTTCTATTCAGCAAAATATAAAAAAAATATATAAAATTAGTCTTTTCTGCTTTATAATTTTAAAATTAGGTAGACTTAATAACTAAGTCCAAGTTAGTAACCTCCCCTAATTTTGTTACTATAGTGTTACAATTGTTAGAGTTACACCGCTATTAAAAAAAATCAGTTTTTAATTTTACAAAATACAAGAATTTCTATAAAATTCGCCTTTTTTACTTTACAATTTTGAAAATTAGTACAGTTTATGATAAAGTCTAAATTAGTAACCTCTTCAAATTTGATTACCATAGCGTTAAAATTGTAGGAGTTACACCGTTAAAAAAAAATGGTTGTCGTTTCTCCAAAAGAAACATATTTCAAAAAAATTTGTCGCTTTTGCTTTAAAATTAAGAAATTTGGTACAATTAATAACCAAGTCCAAGTTAGTAATCTTCCCAAATTTGGTTACTATAACGTTAAAATTGGCAGAGTTACATTGTTAATAAAAAAAATATGTTTTCGATTCAACTAAATATAAAAAAATATATACAATCAGTCGTTTTTGCTCTAAAATTTTTGAAATTTGGTACAGCTTATAACTAAGTCCAAATTAGTAACCTCCCCAAATTTGATACCCATAGCATCAGAATGGTCAAAGTTATACCGTTAATACAAAAAATCGGTTTTCGATTCAACAAAATATTTATAAAAAACTATAAAATCAATCCATTTCCCCCTATAATTCTGAAATTTAATACAGTTTATAAAAAAATCCAAATTAGTAACCTCCCCAAGTTTGGTTACTATAGTATTAAAATTGTCCGAGTTACACAGTTAATAAAAAAAAATTGGTTTTCGATTAAGCAAAATATAAAAAAAAACTACAAAATCAATTCTTTTTGCTGTATAATTTTTAAATTTGACACAGTTTATAACTAAGTCAAAATCAGTAACCTCCCCAAATTTGATTGCGATATCTTTAAAATTGCCAAAGTTACAAGCTACAGTATTTGTTTCTTCGATTCTTCTTCAGGATAAAAAGTCCAAAATTTATCTTATTTGACTTACAATTTTAAAATTTGGTACAAATACTAACTAAATCCAAATTAGTAACCTCCGCAAATTTGATACTCATAGCATCAGAATTGTCAAAGTTATACCGTTAATAAAAAAAAGTCGGTTTTCGATTCAATAAAATAATGAAAAATTCTGTAAAATCCGTCCTTTTTACTCTATAATTTTGAAATTTGACACGGTTTATAAGTAAGTCCAAATAAGAAACCTCCTCCAATGTGATTGCGATACCGTTAAAATTGCCAAAATTACAAGCTTCAATATTGGTTTTTTCGATTCTCCTTCAGAATAAAAAGTCCAAAATTTATTTTATTTGACTTACAGTTTTGAAGTTTGGCACAAAAACTAACTAAATCCAAATTGGTAACCTCCCCAAATTTGATACCCATAGCATCAGAATTGTCAAAGTTATATCGCTAAAAAAAATTTTTTGATTTTCGATTCAGCAAAATATAAAAAAATCTATAAAATCAGTCCATTTCGCTCTATAATTTTAAAATTTGGAGCAGCCAATAATCAAGTCTAAATTAGTAACATCCCCACATTTGATTACCATAACATTAAAATTATCAGAGTTACAGGCCTTAAGAAACTCAGCTCCTTGATTTTTTTTTAATAAATTAAGATAAGAGCGGTTTAGATGACAAAACTTCAAAAACTCCAATTTTTTCGGTCGCAAATCTGTTTCAGAGGCTCTAAAAGTAACAAAAAACTTCCATCGTGCAGATGTCGTAGTAATTTCCTCTTTAGAAGAACCTAAATTTAAATGAAAGCACTCGAAGACCAAGCCACATGTGTCCAACAAATTATTTCCGTGTTAAAAATAGTAAAGAAAAAGAACTCTCCGAAATTGTCAGCTGCTGTATATAAAAACTATTGTTACCTTTAATGGCCTTCGACGTGCGGGTTAACCATGTCGTTCCATCGCGGCCCTAGACAAACTGAAGGGTAACTAAACCTGATGAGGCAATTATTCCATTGAGTTAAATCAAATCATTAAAAGTGAGCGAATTGTTTCCCACATGCGGTGGCAAATAATGAAGCTTTAAGTCCTCGACCACGTGTAAAGAATTCCACTTTTTGTTCGGAAGCTCTCAGAGCATGCAATTATATTCTTTCCAGTGGAAAAAGTCGGGGTGGAAAATGTTACTACAAGTTGCGATTATAGGGTCAGCGAACTTTAACATAATTCATTGAACAGAAAGGGCGGAAAGGGTAAGTTGCTAAAACTGGTTTAGGTGGAAAAAGTTTATCCTATTAAAAAGGATTTACTTTCGAGTTTTCACGAGGGAAATTCATTGCGAAATGAAAGTAAACAATTGGTTTTCAAAAGAGAGGAATCAATAGGTCAGGGAACGGTCGTCGCTGCAGAGGGTGACGGGTGACACGTTTATGACGGGAATTATCGGCGTTCTGCGCCATTTACTATAAAATATAGCGAGTTATTTATCGGGAACGGAAAGGCTAGAAGAGACTATAAAAGGGCCGTAATGATAAGCGATAAGCTAAAAGAACTAAATCGGTTGGAAAAGAAGCTTTGTACTATTGCTATAATTTCAGAATAAAATTTAAAGAACCATAGAATAAAGACGTAAAATTTTCTATTTTTTTTTAAGTTTCTTATAAACGCTATAATTTCGAAATGTGTGAAGCTAAAAGAATAAAATTTAGTACGGTTACTCAATTGAACCTCTTTATTAACTACACCAACTTACAAAATTATAGGAAAAACGCCTCAAATTTTACAAATTTTCTTTTAAAGGTTGATCCAAAGATTTCCAAAACATTTTTATGAACGCTATAATTTCAAAATGTGTCATGCTACAGAAATAAAATTCGGTAAAGTTACTACTTTGAACCTGTTTATTAACTGTACCTACTTACAAAATTATTGGATAAAGGCGTCCAATTTTATTTTTTTTTTAAGTCGATCCAAAAATTTCCAAAACTTTACTTTACTTTACGTTAGTAAAGTTTGGTAACGTTACTTCTTTGAACCCGTTTATTAACTGTACCAACTTACAAAATTATAGGATAAATACTTCAAATTTGAATTTTTTTTAAAAGGACTATCTAAAAATTTACAAAACTTTCGTTTGAACGCTATAATTTCGAAATGTGTAATGCTAGAAAAGTAAAATTTAGAAAGATTACTACTTTAAGCCTGTGTATTAACTATACCAACTTGCAAAATTATAGGACAAATAAGTAAAATTTTACAATTTTTTTTGAAGGACGAAATAAAAATTTTCAAAACTTTCTTATGATCGCTATAATTTTGAAATATGTATTGCTAGAGGAGTAAAATTTGGTAAGGTTACTTCTTTGAACCCGTTTATTAACTATACCAACTTATAAAATTATAGCATAAATGCGTTCAATTTTACAAATTTTCTTTTAAAAAACGATCCAAAAATTTCCAAAACCTTTTTATAATCGCTATAATTTTGAAATGTGTGACGCTAGAGGAGTCAAATTTGGTAAGGTTACTACTTTGAACCCGTATATTAACTGTACTAACTTACAAAATTATAAGGACACATAGAGCCAATTTTTAATTTTTTTTTTTTAAGAGCTGTCGACAATTTTCCAAAACTTTCTTATAAACGCTATAATTTTGAAATCTGTAAAGCTAGAGGAGTAAAATTTGGTAGGGTTTCTACTTCGAACCCATTTATTAACTGTACTAATTTACAAAATTGTAGAACAAATACATCAAATTTTAAAAAATGTCTTTTAAAGAACTACCCGAAAATTTCCTAAACTTTCTTATAATCGCTATAATTTCAAAATGTGTGATGCTAAAACAGTAAATTTTGGTGGAGTTATTACTTTGAACCCGCTTGCCAACTGCACCAATTAAACTGCAAAATTATAGAGCAAATATGTCAAATTTAAAAAAAAAAATCTGTTGTGGAGCGACCCAAAATTTTCCCAAACAATTTCGAAATTTGGATTTGAACCTGTTTGTTAACTACACCAAGTCTTAAAACTCTCGAATGCTCTGATGGAAAACACAGCTTTCGTGTTTTCGCGCAATTTCAGTTAATTAAAGCAAATTTTAGTACTAACAGCCCTCATTTACTGAATCCACGATTTGACCATTCCAACTAATTAACAAGCCCAACCCCTAAATACGACGTGGATTTGGGGTAAAACTGAGTATTTTCATTGCATTTCGGACCGCAACATGTTCCTTAGTTATCTCTCTTTTCCAGAAGATACAAATGGGAAGCACGGGGAGCGATAAATTATGTTTTTCTATCCCCTGGCTTATTTGGGTTTGGGTGTGAAAGCTTTTGTAAAATATACATTCCGACGAATAGCATGTTAAAAAAACATAATTTTCCGCTCAGAAAAGCTCAAATTGTTGTCATTTCCAAGATGTAGAACTAATAGGAAACAAGCCTATAAATCATATCAAATTCCGTTATTAGCATCTCTTTCGTCCTTATAAGGTGAAACAAGAACTGGCGGATCGAAGAAGCAATTTAATCCGAAAGTGTGGGATTTTCTGTAAACAGATACACTAAATCACGTACCTTTCTCCCTCAGTCTTCCCGTGCCCCAGAGCGGTGGGGGTTGCCGTGGTATCGGCAGTAGTGTCCCCGAGGTCAGCGGCAGAAGTAGTTGCCATCTCCTCAATATCAGAATCAATTCCTTTATCGAAATCCATATAAAAGGAATCCCTGGAGTCACTGGACCCCCGTCTCAACTTGAGACTTAAATCCGGGGAGCTATCATCCATCGTAATTATCGATTTATTATTCCCGGACGAACACACACTTCCGCTTTAACATTCTTCTTTTTTTCTTTGACCTGGTAGTACCAAACGGTACTACAGTCGAATCCTGTTACTCCAACTCACATCACTCAGACTTTTCTAATCGATAAAATCCGTCTCTTCCTTCTAAGAAGTGCAATAAGATTCAGTGCGAGATTTCACGCATTTTAGCTCTTACATCGTAACGTTTCCAACACCGACACCGTCCGCACTCCACTGACGCTCGGCTCTCTTTTATGTGTAAGCTGCAGCGGAGTCAACGACATAGCTATACATCCTTCGTGGAGTAGGGGGTGTGTACCACCAGAGGGTAGGAGATGCGGGGTGAGACCACGCGCTGGAAGGTGAAAGGGTGCGACATCGATCGGGGGCTGCATCACAGTGGAGTCACCTTTTGTACGATTTATGGAAGGCGATTCTAGTAAAGTAGTAACGGGTTCATTCATGGAGCGGTTTTTATTGGGGATGGGCGATTCATAAAGGATTCAAAAAAACTCAAAGGATCCTCAGGTATTGGAACTGTTTTACTTTTTGAAAATCGCAATCGAGCTTCCAGTTTTCCAGAATTTTCAAAGAAATCTTCAGGATTCTTAACGATCTAAATGAATCTTAAAAAATCTAAAATAATTTTAGAGGCTCTCAATGAAGCTCGCAGAATTCCAGAAGATCTTAAAGTCCCTACAAACTTTCCAAGGACCTCAAAGACTTTACAGTCTCTAAACTAATCTAAACAAATCGATGGATCCTAAAACATTTTTCGAAAAGACTTTGAAATGCTTCTAAAAAACTCTGCAATCTTCAGAATTCTAGAGAATCTTAAAGATGCTAAAACAATTCTAAATAATTAAAAAAAAAACGAAAAAAAATTGTCAAAGATTTTAGATGTCATATAAAAAATCAAGAATTAAATTCAATAAAGTAATTCTATTTGGTGCATGATTTAATTAGCTTAGAAATTCGTCCAATAAAGAGTTTGAAACATCTAGCCAATGAATGTATCTAAAATACTCTGCAATTTTACAGAATTCTAAGAAATCGTAAAGATGCTAAAATAATTTAAAATAATTAAGGAAAGATGAGAAAAAATTGTCAAAAATTTTTGTAACAAAAAACACACGATAAAGATAATCCCAGCCAATGGCAAAATTCTTTTTTGGGTTTTAATCCGATTTCTCCATTTTGTTACGAAGAAAGGGTGGATCTTTAAATAAAAATTCTTAAAATTGCTCTCTTTTTCTCAAGAAGTTTGTAATTTAAAATCGAAAAAACATTCTACTTTAGATTACAATAAGATTTAGATTTCCACTTTTTTGGTACATTTTTTTTTCAAAATTTGTTGACTAATATGTATTCTTATGCAAAATATTTTAAAAAAAGCATAAAAAATACGATGTATGTATTTATGTATGTATAATACATATTATGTACGTTTTTATTTTTTATTTCTTTAAAAATTCATACTTTCTATTCATGTGATCGTTGATATACATATTTAGAAACGATCTAAGCAGGCTTTGGAGACTGTCTAATCTAAGCAAGCCTTGCGATTGTTTAATATACCTAAGCAAGTCTTGGACTGTCTAAACTAATTGTTATCGAGATTTGGAGACTGCCTAATAATCTAAGCAGCTTTTTTAGACAATCTAATCTAGCAAGCTTTGAAGTGTTTAATCTAAGGAGGCTTTGGAGACTGTTTAATTCTAAATAGATCGTCTTGCGACTGTCTAATATAAGTAGGCTTTGAAGACTGTCTAATCTAAGCAGGCTTTGAAGACTGTCTAATGTAAACAGGCCTTGCGACTGCCTAATATAAGCAAGCTTTGGACTGTCTAATCTAAACAAGCTTTGGATACTGTCTAATCTAAGTAGGCCTTGATCTGTCTAAATTGAAGCCGGATTTGGAGACTGACTAATCTAAGCAGGCTTTGGAAACTTTGTAATCTAAGCAGGTCGTGTACTTCAGACTGTTGTTCCTGCATGAAAACGAAATTATTTAAACAGTGCTGCCAACATGTTGGGCCTCCTAAAGGTTTTGTATTGGAGAATAACACCAAAAAACACTTGCAAATTGCTTTATTTATATAACAATACTTTGGCTACTTAGAAAATTATAAATTAACATGAGTAAACTTAACATACAAAATAGTGTCTTTACTATGATAATAACACTATAATATTATATGTACATAAGATAAAATTTTGACCGATTAAGAATTAAAACGTTTACTTCTTAGCAAGGCAACTTTGCCAAAGAAGTCCTCCACAAGCCATACAAACAATAAAGTAAACAATCACAAGAACAACTCCTCCAATGATAAAATAAAGTTTCACGTTTTTCCAGAACATGGAACGCGCCAAGTTTCGACTAGTTTTCCTGAAGGTAACAGACTGGAAAATGAAAAATCTTTAGTCAGGGAAACTCAGGAAATGATTGATACGTACGCCGCTGTTCAAATTTTCCGCTTTGTTTACCAAAAGCTCCAGTCTTTCCCCTCTCATTGCCACGTTATCTGAGATAAATGAGATAATTAATGGGTCAAGTTTATGACGTCATTACCTATATTCTTGACCATGATATTCTTCAACTCATCCAATTCTCCATGAACTCTGGAAATTGTATCAACGTCATGTGATTCTGAATAATGTTTCATTTCGTTTGCTAGGACTCTGGAAAATTCCGAATTCATGGCGTATGCAATGGCGCTGTTTGAGGGCTCCCCATATGAAGTTTTGAATCTTCTTTTGATCTCATTGAGGAATAGAAACGCCCGTGACCTCTCAAACTCCTAAAAGTAAACAAAATTACTATTGGAATGTCGAGTTTTACGACGCACATCATCAGTGATACACATATAGATAATCTGATTTTCAGAAATGTAATGAAATAGGTAATTCCCATGAGAATAAGTAAGTTTCTCATCATGCTCTGGTATCTTTCCAATGATTTGCTCGGTAACTTCAGCAAAATTGCCCGCACACGAAGCGTATCTAACTAGGACAGTATTTCCCCGAGAAATAACACTGTAGAGAATCGGCATCTAAAATAATGGATTTTAGTTAATTGACCTCAAATTTAGTGCGATTGAAATTTACCGTGACAATGTTAGATGCGCGTCTAAGAAGTTGAACAACCACTGGTCACTGTGAAAAGTGTAAACAAATCTCTTTCAAGGCTAACTGTGTTCGAAGGAATTTGCAAGTTTTTAGAACAATAACAAATGTGTCATGTCTGTCAAAGTGACAGTGACAGTTCGTGTTGAAGAGCGCATGCGCGAGATAACGGCAGTGGCGTAGTTAGGGAAGGGCCGGTGACTAAGGATTGTTTTTATACCTCTGGTCGGGTGGGACGTGTGTGTGGCTCAAGATGCCTTCAAATTCGAAAGGTCAGACAATACTTAGAATAAAAAAAAGTGATTTAAATTAGTGTGTTGAGTTTTGTACCCTCACAATCTTCGATTGTTTAAATAAATTCGTTTTGGGCCAAATGTTGCAATATTGTGAAATTCTAAAGGGACTTTTTATAGGTAATTACTGATAGCACTGATAAGAAATCTTAGAGATTCGAAAACGCAATCCAAAATACACATTGGACTTCTTTAAGGGCTCGCACTAATTAATTAAATGACCTTAATACACATCAAATGTCATGTAAAAACGGCAAATGTCAAATTCTGGGGAGCAAAGATGCCAACCTTGTTATCTCAAAATTTCCAAAAATAATTCATCAAGATTCCTACTTGAAATAAATGCATAATTATAGTATATCCGGCAAGAGATTGGGAGATCTTGACAGTTGATATATAGTTTGGCATCAAATTATGCTGGAAAATACACTAAAAGCACTAAATTCCTACGCGAAGTGGGTCGACAGCAAGTGGGCTTATTTTGTTATTTTAAATTTCGCGCGTATAGTTTATCCGGTGAGATTGGGAGATTTCGACATTTGACATATAGGTTGGTAGCAAATTATGCTACAAAATACACTAAAAACACTAAATTCCTACGCGAAATGGGTTGACAGGGTTGTCAGTAACTGGGGTTACTTTGTTATTTTAAATTTCGCGCGTATGGTACACTTTTTATCGCGTAGATTTAATGACTTTTCTGTCATTCAATCTCTCACCGTACAAACTATACGCTACACTTTTTACCGAGTATTTAAATATAATGACTTTTCTGTCATTCATTCTCTCGCTGTACGAACTATATTGTACATAACTGTCAAAGTGCAGATTTATAACTTAAAGGGCATTTTTCCTGCAGAGAATTTTTGTAGGCGCCAAATTTAAAAAACAGCCATGTGATTGGTTTTTCACCTCAGCGAATTACACAATGCTGATTTTTTAAACTCTCGCTATTTTTGGGGAATGTCAAACAAGAACTGTAACATTTGTCAAATTATCATCAAAAACTTGACAGTTGCTTGTGGCGCCATCTATTGATTAAAATTGACATATTTCCGATACAGGTATCTATTTTACCTCTTTGAAATCTTAGTGATTTTTAAAACTCTTAAAAAATCGGAAAGTTCTCTGCTGGAAAAATGCTTTATTTTGGCCGCCACTGTTTTGTAAAACGGCTTTTTTAATAAATCACGCCATTGAAATTCAAGTTATAGTTACCTAAACATTAAAATTCCCCTAGATTCGTTTGAACATTGAAAAAAAAATAATTCCTCTAATACTTCAAAAATCCGCAGATTCGGTGAAAAGACTTGGTAACAGTGCTACCAACTGCTACAGATTAAAATTACTAGGAGCTGCTACCAACTTTACTTGAAAACTCTTCTGATTCTTAAAATTTTCTCTACACATATTTTTTTTTATAGTTTCTCTAAATTTTCTGTTTTTTTAAGACTCCCAACTGTGCACCTCCCTCGGTTGGACCCCCCTGCACATCGCCACAGAACAACAAGACACCAACGAAGTAAAAAAACTTCTTCATTCTTCAAACATCAACGTCCCGGACAACTTCAAACGCACCCCCCTGTCGATAGCCGCCTCCAAAGGCAACATCCAACTCACCACTCTTTTCGTAGAAGCCGGAGCTGATGTTAACACCGGATTTCCTCTTCACTACGCCTCCGAAAAAGGCCACATTGAAGTAGTTCGTTATCTTGTACAAAAAGGCGCCGATGTGAATCTAACAAAGGATCAGAACTACCCTCTGATAATCGCAGCGAATTATGGGTACTTGGAGGTGGTGAAGTTCCTCGTCGAACATGGGGGCGAAATAGACCGCAGGAATGAACAAAACGAGACTGCTTTACACAGAGCGTGTTACTCGGATAATTGTGACCTCATCGCCTTCCTGGTGGACTCAGGATGCGATGTTAATGCTGCCGACAGGTACGACTTTACTCCTCTTCAGGTTTGTTTGAGTTACCATGAAGACAATCCAGAGCCGATGAAAGTTTTGTTAAGTAAAGGAGCATCTTTGGAAAAGTACGATTCGCAAAAATTGTCGTTCTTGCACGAATCTTGTAATCCTGAGGCCACTCTGGAGTTAATCAAACACGGAGCGGATGTTAACTCTCTTGATATAAGAAACGAAACTCCTTTGTACGCCGCGTGCGAATCTGAGTACTCTGACTGTGCAAAAACACTTCTTCAGCACGGAGCTGATCCGAACATTGTGGCGTCTGGAGGATGGACTGCTCTTCATCTCGCTGCAAAACACGGCGATTTGGAGTTGGTGGAGGAGTTGGTTAAGCGCAACGCTGATGTTAATGCAGTTGGGGCCCAAAATGTTATTCCGTTGCATTTGGCTGTTAAAGGGGGGCACTGTGATGTGGTGCGCCTTTTGGTAGAACATGGGTCACTGGTAGACGTTCCTATTGTTGAAGTTGAAGATGTTAACAGTTACGCGGGGAAAGTGTTCAAGGGGGATGGCGAATCTCCCTTGTCTCTGGCACGGAAGGGTGGATACAAAGACATTGAAGAAGTTCTTCAAGGGTGTCGTCACCAAACTGAAAAGAGTGAGTAAAAGTGGTAGTTTTCCCTTAAACCAAGAGTTTGTTTCAGGTTGTAACGCAACCATTTCGTTGGTAACATCCGATAGTCTCGACCAAATCAAGAATTTTTCTTCGGACGATAACAGATTGACCTCCAGAGACTCTTTGGGATGGACTCTACTCCACCACTCCGTCTACAATCGTCTCTACGACATGTCCTGTGAACTCATCAAGAAAGGTCTGGATGTTAACTCTCTGGACAAATTCGAACGTACTCCTCTTTCCCTTGCCGCCTTTTCGAACGACGTCCACCTGATCCGTCTCCTGGTGGATAATTCTGCGGACGTGAACCTCGGAGTTCCTTTGCTTTACGCCATCAATAATCAATCAGAGGAAGCTGTCTTGGAACTAATCAAAAGCAACTGTGATGTAAACATCAAAAACAAGACCTTTGCTAAACATCCTGCTTTAGTAGAAGCAGCCTTTGAAGGTCTCTCCTCTATCGTCACGGCTTTGGTGGAAAACAACGCTGATGTCAACGGTGTTAACAAATATGGAGAAACTGCTCTTCATAGAGCATGTAACTGTGGCGATGTTGAATCAGTCCGCGTGTTGGTCGACAACGGAGCTGATGTTAACAGTGTGGATATCTGCAAAGAGACTCCTCTTATCTCTGCAGCGTTGGGCGCCAGCCACACTGTCGTTAAAATCCTCGTAGATAAAGGAGCCGATGTCCACTGGTTGGACAACTCGCGATGGACACCTCTTCATCGCGCTTGTCGTGACGAACTCAGCACTCTCGAGTTGTTGTCAGCCGGTGCTGATGTCAACTATTTCAACGACAACGTGGAATCTCCTCTTTTCATCGCAGCGGCCTTCCCGAAGGTCGTTCGAGTTCTTCTTGACCACAACGCCGATCCCAGTTTCGTTGCCTTCGGAGGATGGACTCCTCTCCACGAGAGCATCTCCGAAGGAAACCTGGAATCCGTCAAACTGTTTTTGGATCATGGTATCGATGTCAACAGAGGAAGTGCTGAGAACGTCCTTCCTGTTTATTTAGCTGCGATCGGTGGTCATTGCGAGATCCTCCAAGAGCTGTTAAATCGCGGGTCTTACATCGATCCTGTGATTTTGGATGTTGGTGCAATCAGAATCGAACCGTATTATTTCGGTTATGGCAAACGGTATCAGATTGTGGCTGGAAACACTCCATTGCTTGGAGCGGCTGCTAGGGGGCATCTGGGAGCTATCAAGGTGTTGCTTTCTTCAGGAGCTGATTTGAAGGCGAGGAACGCAGGAGGAAACACTGCTTTACATGAGGCGGCTGCTGGAGGTTTTAAGGACGTTGTGAAGTTTTTGGTGAACGCTGGAATTGACGCCTCGCTGAAGAATAACGAGAAGAAGACTGCGCTAGACTTGGCACAGAGTGAAGATCTTATCACTTTGTTAAGTTAAGAGTGACATACTGCATATTTTAAGGTATCCATTTAAATTTCCAATTGGAGTTGGCTTACATTTAAAAAGTCATGTCGTAACTAACACCACCGTACCAGTTTTAACACATTAACATGAAATATTTGAGAGTTTTGATAGTTTTCGATCACGAAACGACATGCGTTTAAAATACATGGCCTGTCTAGAGTGGAAATTTAATGGATCACACGATATAATTTATTGCAATAAAAACTGTGATGATTTTATTGGGGAATTAATTTATCTCCGGTTGGTATCTTATCTTTCAAAGTGTACGCCGGTTAATCCGTTTGGGATTATGAATTGCCATGCAAGATGTCAAACTATGTGAGCAGGTCTACCAACAGATTTCAAATTTTACAGCTTCTTGGACGCCGTTTTTTTTCCAGTTCTCCTTTTGAACTCGATTATTAGATTCAGTTTTCATATTCTTGCAAGTTTCTTTTCAAAACGATGTTATTTCCTTTAAGGTGAGCTTTATCGCAAAATTTAAAATAAAAATCGCAGATGGCTGTGCTTGCAGTGACTTTAAAATATCCATTTGCAGTTGGCTTTGAGGAAACATTTCAAGTCGTAGCTTACACCATCGGAGCAGTTTGGACGCAAGAAAATTAAATATTTGGGAAACTTGACAACTTTCGAGCAAGAACGTTTAAAATACATAGTCTCCCAAGTGTAGTGTCCCACTTCAAATTCAAATTTCAAACTTTTCGCGCCACAACGACCGCAGGGATTTTTGCGTTAAGAAGTTGGTGGACTGGGTAGTTCGCCGCCGCCGCAGCGGAGGAGGCGGGAGACGCCGGAGGCGAGTGATTCTGGGTACGACTTCGGAACTACCAAGGTGCTGTGTTATCGAGTGCGTTTCGCCAAATTTTTCCAAGTGTTCATTTTAATTCCTATTTGGTTTAATTTTTTCATTTTGTGTTATTTGTAGTTTGTCAAAATCTTGTAAATAATTTTCTTTTTGTTTAAACCCATTGACTTTGACGGGAGTGTAGTGACTCTTTTAGGGCTTCTTGTAGAAGCGCTTGTGAGTTGTCACCTTTTGGTATGTAATAATTTTTGTCATTTGTTGTTTTAATAAGGAAGTCACTCCGGATTCATGTAAAGTAGCTATTTTCTGCACAATTCTAAAGTAACGCGTTTTTCCGCTGACGTAAGCGTCTGGATTCAATCAGTGTTCGCCCACCGTCCGATAAGACACGTGCAGAAACAGTTTAGATTCGTGGAAACCCGATACTTTTGGGAACTTGAATTTTATTCGATGCAGTTCAAGGAATTTATACTGTTGAGTTCGAAGAATTAAAAATAGAATAGGATTTTAAAGAAATTGTGAAATACATCAAATTAACTGGGAATGTCTTTTTGAACCGCTCTGTGTCATTCGTGAGCAAAAACGAGTACATTTTTCCTAAAGTCCACGACTTTCTCTTCCATTGTATTTTATTGAAACTGAAACTGAAAATTTATATGTTTATGTATTTTATGTATGTCCCTTGTTTTCTTAGCTGCTCTGTACTTGTCCGAACCCAATTCTCCTTTCTAGATTTTCTTCGTCACAAAAGACTCAACATAACAAACAGCCTCTCGCGTTAATGCTAGTATGTTTTTTTTTTGAGTGTGATCAATTCAAAATTAAACTTTGATTTTTGACTTTCGAAAACCCTCCAGTGCTGGAAGCTTGTTACGTGGGACTCGCGGGGTAGTCAGGGTTCACCTAACTAGCGGGTCTTCCGCGGGTGAGATGTTGGTTACTCTTAATCTGGCCATAATTTGTTAGTACTCTCGATAAGACACCGCCTGTACTATGCTTGCGGAATAGGAAAGATTGTCTTCGGGTCTTCCGAAAACCTAATCTCGTCCTGTTTCTGTGTGTCGCCTTGGAAAATAATTATCATTTTATTATTGATGTTTATTGATAAATTGTTTGTATATGTTTACTTGGTAAATTGTGTGTTGTTTTTCATTGTTATTTTGTTTAAATAATTTTTGTAGTTTGATCACACTCACAACAGAGCGAATGGGAGATTTTCGTAGTTCTTTTGACGTAATTCACTTTCTGTTAATTTGTTTATTGCATTTTTGTACCGAAACGTTTCTTTGTAAAGTGACTTCTTTTGACATTAAAGGTTATTAAGAATTTTGTAACATGATCAGTTCGTCTGTTCAAATGCTTGTAATTCTTGAACAATTAGCTGTAAAATTTAAATCAAAACCATTCAAACTTTTAAAGTCTGAATAAAACAAGTTAAACCACATTTTGTCTGGTGTATTTTTATTTCTTTGTGTTGGTACGCTCTTCCCAAAAGACGATGCACTGCTTTGTATCTAACGAACATCCGCCTTCACAACACAACGTAGGTCCTAGCCGTTTCAGACGATCACGATTTTCGGCCATTTTATTTATTTTAAAGTTCGCGGTTCTTGAGTTTGGCGGTTTATTTGAATTTTGGCGGAATTGGGTTACAGATCATTACAGATTTTGGTGCCGTGACCAGGATACATTGATAGTGTATCGTAGTGGAAAGAGCGTCTGTTACTTGATTGCACGCATACTGGTTTGTTATCGTCACAGGTGTAAGCTGCAATCGAAGATGGTTGGCAAGAAGAAGCAAGCTAGTTCCAGTGGCACCTGGAGCACCGGAAGTTCCAAAGGAGGACCATTGGTAGCAACAACAATTAGGAAGAAAAGGACACCCAAGGACCAACCGGGACCGATTAATCCAAATCGATTGTCCGTTCTTCTTCAAGAGAAGGCCCGAATGGAAGAAGAGATTCGGAAAATGACGAATGTGGGGGCGACTGACCAGCAGGAAATGGGGGCGACCAACCAGCCGGAAGTGGGGGCGAGTACCTCTTCTGGAGTAGCATGTAATACGGTGAGTCGTGAAATTGCTAGAGAGCCCGACTGGAAACAATTGGCGCTCGATCTGTTTTCCAATGTACCCCACGTGTCAACCCAACCTCCTCAAGGACACTCCATTTTGGAACGTCCGCGATTCTCGGATTCTTTCCGGGAGAATCCTTTAAAATTTCTTGAGAAATTCGAATTGTTTTTTTAAAAATCACGCCAGCCTCAATCTCAGAAATTAGACGAGGTCATGCAATGTCTTTCGAGACGCGCCGAAGAGTGGGCCACAGCGAATCGTACTCACTGGATTGATTTTCAAGATTTTCGTGTGGCATTTTTGTCCTTTTTCTGGTCGGAAGCGAGGCGCCAGAAAATTCAAATGGAGATACTTTCCAAACCTTTTGACCCTAAACGCGGATTAAATGTTGTCGACTTTTTCTTTCAACGATTCAATCGGTTGTCAACACTTCTGCTGCCGATGTCCACGGAGGACATGGTAGCTACGATCATGCGACTAATGCCAAAAGAATTGCAAGCAGTGTGGTCGTTGGTTCCATACAGCGAACGCACCCTTTCTCGCGCTCAAGGTTTCCTCGCCGAACAGTCTCAGCTCGAATCGGTGGAGAGACCACTCAAAAAATTCCAACAAACGCCAACCGTGTCTTCTGCCACTGTGCAATTTAATCCGTTTTCGATTCCACCCCCAACACCCCCGGGAAAATCCAGAAGGACGTGTTAAAGAAGGGAACACGTCTGGTTGCGGCTTCAAAACCCTCAAATTTTCCTTCCTCAAATTTGTTTGAAAAAACCCAATTTCAGATGCGGCAAACAAGATCTCTGCCAAATTTTCTCTTCTCCATTCAGGGCCCTATCAGATCTCGGACAGACCACATCCCAATGTGTACACTTTGAAGGATCCGGAAAACCATAACATCAAGGGCAAATATAACATCACTAATTTAAAATTATATTTTAAACGAGAATGATGCTACCACAAGTTTTCTGTTTCATGTACCTTTGAGCGAACCACCATCTAAGGAGTAAAGTGTCTCCGTGCGCTCCATGCCTTCCGAACACCATCTAGGACCAGGCATCATCAGAGCCGAGTCTTTTGACCGGTGAATGTTACCTGTTGTCCAAGGTAGTGTATCCCTCACGGGACTAATTCAACCAAACCACCAAACCACCAAACCAACAAACCACCAATCGACATGGACTCCTCGAAAGGCTTTCCGCTCCGAAGACACTTGGGGGCGACTGTAGTGTCCCACTTCAAATTCAAATTTCAAACTTTTCGCGCCACAACGACCGCAGGGATTTTTGCGTTAAGAAGTTGGTGGACTGGGTAGTTCGCCGCCGCCGCAGCGGAGGAGGCGGGAGACGCCGGAGGCGAGTGATTCTGGGTACGACTTCGGAACTACCAAGGTGCTGTGTTATCGAGTGCGTTTCGCCAAATTTTTCCAAGTGTTCATTTTAATTCCTATTTGGTTTAATTTTTTCATTTTGTGTTATTTGTAGTTTGTCAAAATCTTGTAAATAATTTTCTTTTTGTTTAAACCCATTGACTTTGACGGGAGTGTAGTGACTCTTTTAGGGCTTCTTGTAGAAGCGCTTGTGAGTTGTCACCTTTTGGTATGTAATAATTTTTGTCATTTGTTGTTTTAATAAGGAAGTCACTCCGGATTCATGTAAAGTAGCTATTTTCTGCACAATTCTAAAGTAACGCGTTTTTCCGCTGACGTAAGCGTCTGGATTCAATCAGTGTTCGCCCACCGTCCGATAAGACACGTGCAGAAACAGTTTAGATTCGTGGAAACCCGATACTTTTGGGAACTTGAATTTTATTCGATGCAGTTCAAGGAATTTATACTGTTGAGTTCGAAGAATTAAAAATAGAATAGGATTTTAAAGAAATTGTGAAATACATCAAATTAACTGGGAATGTCTTTTTGAACCGCTCTGTGTCATTCGTGAGCAAAAACGAGTACATTTTTCCTAAAGTCCACGACTTTCTCTTCCATTGTATTTTATTGAAACTGAAACTGAAAATTTATATGTTTATGTATTTTATGTATGTCCCTTGTTTTCTTAGCTGCTCTGTACTTGTCCGAACCCAATTCTCCTTTCTAGATTTTCTTCGTCACAAAAGACTCAACATAACAAACAGCCTCTCGCGTTAATGCTAGTATGTTTTTTTTTTGAGTGTGATCAATTCAAAATTAAACTTTGATTTTTGACTTTCGAAAACCCTCCAGTGCTGGAAGCTTGTTACGTGGGACTCGCGGGGTAGTCAGGGTTCACCTAACTAGCGGGTCTTCCGCGGGTGAGATGTTGGTTACTCTTAATCTGGCCATAATTTGTTAGTACTCTCGATAAGACACCGCCTGTACTATGCTTGCGGAATAGGAAAGATTGTCTTCGGGTCTTCCGAAAACCTAATCTCGTCCTGTTTCTGTGTGTCGCCTTGGAAAATAATTATCATTTTATTATTGATGTTTATTGATAAATTGTTTGTATATGTTTACTTGGTAAATTGTGTGTTGTTTTTCATTGTTATTTTGTTTAAATAATTTTTGTAGTTTGATCACACTCACAACAGAGCGAATGGGAGATTTTCGTAGTTCTTTTGACGTAATTCACTTTCTGTTAATTTGTTTATTGCATTTTTGTACCGAAACGTTTCTTTGTAAAGTGACTTCTTTTGACATTAAAGGTTATTAAGAATTTTGTAACATGATCAGTTCGTCTGTTCAAATGCTTGTAATTCTTGAACAATTAGCTGTAAAATTTAAATCAAAACCATTCAAACTTTTAAAGTCTGAATAAAACAAGTTAAACCACATTTTGTCTGGTGTATTTTTATTTCTTTGTGTTGGTACGCTCTTCCCAAAAGACGATGCACTGCTTTGTATCTAACGAACATCCGCCTTCACAACACAACGTAGGTCCTAGCCGTTTCAGACGATCACGATTTTCGGCCATTTTATTTATTTTAAAGTTCGCGGTTCTTGAGTTTGGCGGTTTATTTGAATTTTGGCGGAATTGGGTTACAGATCATTACACAAGACAGGAAATTTAATGGATCTGACGATTTTATTTGTCGCATGATTTTATTAGGGAATTAATTTATTACCTGTTGGTATCATCGTTAAACTCCACGACTAATCCGTTTGAGGTTGTTAATAGTTGTAAATATGTCAAATTCCCAGAGGTACCAACAGATTTCAAATTTCAATGTCTTCTTTGACGTCGTTTTTTTCCGGATTCTTGTTTAATTCTTTATTAGTTTCAGTATTTGTTTTTTACGAGTTTTTTTTTTCATAATTAAGTTATTTCCATTGTTCAAAGATTTGCATTTTGGCGGACTTTATCAAGCGAGCCGAAAAAAAACTGGCTATGCTTTCGTAATCTTGGCCATTCGCAGTTGGCTTGGAGGAACACTTTCAAGTCGTAGCTAACACTATCGGAGCAGTTTTGACCACTGAAAATTTAATATTTGAGAGATTTGACAACTTTCGAGAAAGAAGCCGACGTACGTTTAAAAAAACACGGCCTCCTTAAAATGGAAACTCGATCACACGATTTCGTTGTCAGGTTGCTTTGTCGCAATTAAAAGATTATAGTTTTATTAGGGAATTAAATTATGATCGGTTGCTATCATCACGGCTAATCTGAGGTTGTCAGTTGGTATGTAAATATGTCAAACTACCAGGGCTGCCAATTCATTTCGAATTTCAAAGTCTTCTTTGACGCATTTAACTGATAAGATAAAATAGACAAAGGAATTGTGCATTGTTTTTTGTTCCAATTCGAGTGTTTAAATAAAATTTGCTTATTCATGGTGTCTGGGCGCTTTTGTAAATAAAAATAATACAGTATATACATATTTATTTTTATAACTTATATTTTTTAACAGACAATTTCATAGATACCAATAGGACAAGATAACGCGTAAAATAATTTGCAACTAAGAACTAATGATTTTTACATTCCACATTAAATCAAAACTGTACTAATAAGAACATATCGTAAGACAAGTCAGTGAGTTTGACGCCATAAACAATTAATAATAAATGAAGCATTAGATGAATGCAAAAATATTGCTAGACTCGATAAATAGATAGTTTTACATATCACAATATATAAATATCAAAACAGTAAAATCAACCTTAAAAGTAATTAAAACTGTACCGCACGCGATATAGAATCCACCGTCCCATTGAGCAATAATTTTGCATTACCTTAATTATAAAAAATAGTTCATCACCTCCCCCGTCCTCATTTGATCTGGGTCTTCAAGTGTTGCATAAACTCGTGATAACTCAGTGCGTTTTCTAATCTATCCTCAATCAACCTTTCGAAAAACTCTATCCTAATCGGACTATTGTCTCTAATAACATGCAGCGTCGCCGCAAAGGGTTTCTCGTCGTTCAAATAATTAATAAACTGATGCAGTCTTTGGTTGTGTAAGTTGTCCAACACCGGCAACTCGTACATTTCGTCAGTGATCGACACATAGTCCCGTACCCCCAAAGCTTCATTCAGGAAGACAGTGGGCACTCCGGGACACACCAGCATGATCATGTGCTCTCCGGTGTCCATCAGAAAAGCTCCCTTGGAGTCGAGGCACCGAGCGGTCAATTGTAGATGCGGGGGTTGCGGAATGGGCTCCTCCTCCGAGTTGAGGATGACCGGTTGCTCGTCTAAGCAATGCACCGGGTAGAGGTTCGGGTAGATGGCTTGAATCAACTGACTCAACGGCTTGGTCTTCATGTCGATCATCGCTTTGACTCGGTCGTCCAAGCGCGTGCAGGTGCCTGTCCGGAACGCGGAGGATTTCAACAAGGCCGAGATGTACAAAGGCAGGAGTTGCAAGCATTGCGGGGCGAACAAAGAACTGGAGCCGTTGCCGAGGTTGAGACTCAACTTGTAACTAGATAGGATGTCTATGGCCACGTTGATGAACGCCTCTCTTGCGTCGGAAAGACTAGATTGCATCGAGCGGTCCACCGCCATTTTCCCCAATAACCCCACGATGCACTGTTGATCAGCGGCGTTGATGACGTCCGCGAGAGTCGCGCAGATCGGGAGGCACAGCGTGTGCACTCTTATTCTTCTTTCGCCTTTACTGGAGGTGTATAACAGAGCGGCTTGGAAACACACCGACTGCACGTCCGCCAAGCTCTCGTCTATTGACACTTGCATGCCGAAACCGGCGTCTGGGCTCACGTTCGGCAACGACAACAAATCCGTTGATCGCACGAAGAAGTTCCCATGGAAAGTGTGGATGGACAGACCTCTGGTGCAGCGGATTCTCATCACAGCCTCAAACCCGATCTTCCTTACGAGGTACCGCCGGAAACACCTCTCAAACCTCTCGTTCTGCAGGACCCTGGACGCCTTAAACAGCGGGAAATGGTGGATACAACCCCCGCTGAACCGGCTGATTCCACTTATAGTCGCCATATCGACATACTGCGAGTTCATAACGAACAAATCAACAGCGATTTGTTGTCCGCTGCACTCCAAAGCCAAGCGTTTGTAGAAATCGTTAGCTGGATTCAAATGCGAGACTTCTGTCCCCGCTCTTTGACTGGGATCTTCGCGGGGGTGGAGGGCCCCAGGTCCAACATTAGGCAACGACGCTTGGAAAACCGTCACGCGACCCCCTGTCGCCCCCATCATCTTGTGCGCCGCCTGCAATGCCGCCCCCAGCGCAGAATTGTTGTCGTAACTATTGTTGAATCTTGTGGGCAGCTGGGTGAGGAGATCCGTCAGCAAGTCGGTGCGGTCTTTCAAGTTCACCAGGAGGTTATCGGGACAGGGCAAAAACACGTCGTCGATTTCTAGTACCGTCATTTCGTGGGGTTGACTCAAACCCTCCCCCAACGCGAAGAAGTGTAAAGCGGAGTCGTAGGCGATGATGCCGACTTGCGTGCGCGCGTCTCCTGGTAAACTCTTCAGTTCTTCCAACAGGACGGCGCAGGTGCTCGCCAAGTAGCCACTCTCGATGGCCAAGCGGGAGATGTCGAACAAGAAGAGGTACACCGCCGGTTGAGGAGGACGCAGCATGTACTCCGCCGGAGCGATGTATTCGATGGTACTCGATTTTATCTCAGGCCTCCTCGAAGGGTCTCCATACGTCTTCGTGATGGGATCAAATTGGAACTCTTCCGGTAACTCGTTGACTCGGTAGCACAAGTTGCATTTCCACCTCTTCGTGTCCACGAAGAACACGAACGGATTGATATAAGTGCGACAGGCGCGGCATCTCACGATGACGTTGCATTGGATGACCGGGAGATGAGTCAAGTCCTTGAAGGGATGAATGAGGATCCCGAGGGGCAACCGGGACTTTTGTAACAACGCGTTGCTTTCCGGGATTTTCGTCATCGTGCAACGAAACACCTCGGAACTACAATTCGCAGAGTCGAGGATTTCGTTCCCTAGGTAGACTTTCGGGCCGACAACTTTATCTCTTGGTAGAACGTTCGGATGTTGCAGTAAATCCACATGGTCGTGCCCCCAGAGTTTGTTGAAGCCTTGCTGGGCCACGTTAGGGGGCTGCTGTTGGTAGAACTGTGCGTTATTGGGGACGGGCTGCTGTGGGGGCGCCTGGGGGTATCTATTTGTGTGCAAATTGGTCTTCAACTGATTCAGAGGCGGCGGGATGTTAGCATTGGCAGGCGACGTATAGTTGAACTGAGGCGGGTTATTGTTTTGGAGCGCCTTCGCTTGCCCCACTGTGGGGAACTGAGGGTGCTGAAAACTCGGATTGTAGTTGGCGTTCGGAGGAACTTGGTTTTGGGGGTATTGGGCGGCGGGGCGGTGATTCTGGGAATGCTGGACTGCTGGAGGAGCCTGGGGGCGCTGAGGGTATTGATTAACCTGACTTTGGGAGTGCTGGCTCGTTGGGGGCGCCTGGGGATATTGATTAACTTGACTTTGGAGATGGTTGTGGCTACTTGGGGGCACCTGTGGATATTTACTTTGGGGATGCTGATTTATGGGTGGGGGCTGGTTTTGGGGATGCTGAGCGTTGTAAGGGGGCGCCGCATGGTTTCTGTTCACCGCCTGATTGTTGTACTGGTGGTTTCCTTGTGGGGGCTGCTGCCTCAACATTTGCGCACTGTTCTCGGTTTTGGGGCCGTTTATGGGCGAAAAAGCACTATTAAGTCCACTCGGCTGTAAAGTCTGATTGGGCGTGGAGGTGTTAAACGTGTGGTTGACGTTCAGTTGCCCCATTTTCTGCGTCAAGACCGTTGGAGATCTAGACGGTGGCAGCTGTGATTGGGGAATGGGGGAACGCATTGGTGGCATCTGTTGCATTCCGGGGCGCGTCGATGGTGATGAGTCACGAGATGAGTGCGACGAGTGAACCCCATTGAACTGTACAGGTGGCTTTTCTGCAAACAGTGGCCGGGGGGCCATTTGCGGCGGAATCCCATTGGGCATATTTGGTTGTGCCATTTTCATCAGTATCTAGAACAAATCAATAAAACTGAAATTCCTGGAAGCGTCAATTACAACGAATTTACTAGGAAAAAAAAACAATTAAATATTCATAATTGGTCAAGTTTTAGAACAGTGTCAAGGTAAGTGTCACTCAGTAAGTGGGTTAGAACGAGGCGCCGCTCTCCCGGATTTTGCATGATTTTTGGACGTGTCTTGGAAGGAATTCAATTAAAAACAGCGAATCAACCTTTGATCCTGAATTTTCAGGCGAAACTTCGGGATTCGGGACAAGAACGGACCAGAAACGAAATCAACACAAACTGATTATTTAGGGGTACTCACTTTGGCTTCATCGAAGATTATCTAAGGGTGATTAAAAATTCTATCTAATTTTCACGACTATTTCTTCTCAGCACAATTTTGAGTTGTCATTACTGTCAATCTTACGTGGCCGCCGACTGCAGCGCCACTCAAAGTGCAGCGACCTAATTACGATTTACTTCGTCAGCGCCAGGGGCGGCGCACACAGTTGGGCCGCATGACACGTGGATGGAGTTTTAAAACGCACCTTTATGCTAGTTTTTAATCATCCAAGCGTAATATTGCCATTATCCCCGAATTAAATACTATGTTTTCTCTACAACAATCGTATAACCACATATTTACCGGAATTTATTAACAAATGTGTCAGTTGCGGCATAACGTAACTATGGAGACTGACAACGTAACCATCGTGACTCACAACGTAACTATGGAGACTGACAACTGACAACATAACCATGGAAGCTGACGACGTAACCATGGAAACTGACAACGTAACCATGGAGACAGAGACAACGTAAGAGTCATATTTCCACTTGTTGGAATATGAATGTCACACCTTTAATAACACAGGCAAAGAAGATTAATTTAAAAATGACCTTTATTTACAAAAAAAATATAATGTTACAAAGAGCCTCATTCATACCACTTCGATTTCTTCTCTTTCGGAACCGCCAGCAATTTCTTTTTGTAGTCTGACACTAATTTCGAGAAATTGTCGTTATCACCTTTCTTGTTGATCTTTTGTTTAGGCTGCTTGGTGAAGTCCTGCCTCCGTTCATTTAGCGACTTTTTCGCCAATTTTTTCTTTTTCTTCTCCTTCTTTAGGTTCTCGTGATGCAAACTGGCTTGTCTTTTGAGGTTGTAGCGACTCCTCATCTTCTGGGGGCCAGGTTTAGCTGAGACTCCAACAAAAGCTTTCTGTTCTTCGCTACTTTCACTCTTTATTCTCTTCTCTTTCTTTGCCTGGTCCTCTTTAACTACTTTCGGATCAAATTGTTTACATTTCGGATTCTTTTGCCTGGATTTCTCTAGTCGTTTCTGCTTGGCTTTAACCATCGCCTTATTTTCTATGGAAAAAGTGACAATGGGCCTCCTCGTCGCTGAGAAGACATTGGGGTTGTTATTCAGGTTTCTAAGGGTGGTAAGAGCATCTTCGTGCCTCGCGAAGGCTACAAATCCAAACTCTTTCGATCTCCCGACTCCTGAAGCGTCAACGTTTTTTAAATCTCTCATAACTCTCGCCTCCTTAATCACTGAGTTTTTGGGGCTATTATTCTGCACCAAAGCCCGCAGTTTCCCGTCGTCCCAACTGGGGGGTAAATTGTGGATCACCAACCGTTCGCGCGACACGAACATGTTCAAATTCCGCAACATCTGAGTCTTGTATTGCTCCAACTGAAGTCGCTTCGCCATGTCCGTGGCGGAGACACCTTCCGCCGCCTTAGTCCCGGCTAAAATAACTCCTTCTTTCACCAAGTAGAGATTCCTGGAGTCCTTTTTCTCGTCATGTGGGGCGTTCTTCTGGTGGACTTCTTTCCGTCCTAAGGCTCGATGGCAATCCAAAATGTTACCAAGAAGAGTGAGTTCAGTTCCTGCAGAGAGCGCCTTCTCAGCGTCTTCATTGTTGACGAATTTCACGAAAGCTGTGCCTTTCGAGTGCTCAGTGAACTTGTCTATGCAGATGAGCGCGTAGTAAACGGGGCCGAATTGCTTCATGCAGTCTTTGAGATCTTCATTTGTGGCGGAAAACGGCACGTTTTTCACGAAGACGGTTTTGCCTTCAACGACGTCGTTGGACTCGAATTTGGGTTTTTTCGTCGGAGGTTCTTCTTCTTCCTCTTCCTCGACTTCGTCTTCGGATTCTTCTGAAGCTTCTTTATCATCCTCTGGTTTAATTTCTTCATTACTTTCTTGGGTTTGTACCTCCTCAGGATCTATCGGTTCTTCTTTTATCTTCACATCCTCCACTTTAAGTACAGTCTTTTCAAAGTATTTATCCTTCGCCAAAGCAAAATCCACTGAAATCTCGCGTTCCAAGAAAGGTTTCCCGTTTAAATGGTGCCTGGCCTTTGCAGCCTTCTGTACTAGTTTGAACTGGATGAACGCGCACCCAACCAACTTCCCGTCTTCTTTTTTTAGCACGGTGACATCTTCCAGTTCCCCGAACTTCCCGAAATGCTCCCTCAGGTTCTCTTCAGTAGCCTGAAATGGTAAGTTGCGGATGACCAAACGCGCCCGCCGCTGCTTCAACTTCTCTTTGCGCTCCTTCTTAATGGATTTTAACTTCTCTTTGGTGGTGAGACTTGGTTGCTTCTTCTTCTTACCTAAGAATCAGAATGAGAACTGGTCGACTTGGCGCTAAACTCACCGTGGTGCCCCATTTTAGTTCATAACCTCAAATCGGATGTCGGTGGTCACAGGACAACGAAAACCAGTTAATGGAGTCCAATTTTAGTTCAGTCTTAAGACAACCAAGTGAAAATGAAGAGACTTGGACTTGTTTACACGTGCGACGTGCACTGACATAACCTCAAACTCACCTGTCAAACTTGTCAAATCAGGCGCAGATGCTGTTGCTTCCTTCGCGATTTAATCAATATTTTCAATTTACAATCACTAAAATCCGTTGTTGTGTTCACAAAGGCTTCGAACAATGACCGGATTCCCGTGAATTCTGCGATTTTCTAGTTAAACACCTGCATGAGTGATTCTAACCTCAATCTGTGAGCCCCACGTGTTTCTAGCAGGATGAATGACGGTGTGTATCACTCGCGTTAATAATTCAGCTAATTTTTGGTAGTTTTAGCTTTGCAGGATTGTGGGGGCGGCGATGATGGAGATTCCGATGAATGGGACGAGATGGAGGTCACGGGGGAACAGACAACTTGTCTGTTTTGCCCTTTGCAGTTTCTTACTATAGCTGTGGCGCTGGATCACTGCCGAACTGAGCACAATTTCGATTTGTTAGAACTGAAGAATAAGTACAACATGGACTGTTATTCTTACATTAAAATGATCAATTATATTCGGATGCAGAAGCCTGATCCTAAAATCTTGACGGAGTCGTCGGTGGCGCTGTGGGACGACGACGCCTATCTGAAAACCGGAGACATGGAGTCGTGGTTGATGTATGGTAAGGAAGCCCCCACAAACTGTCTTTGTGCTCTAATGGTAAAGTTTAGATTTTGATGACTTGGGAAGCGCTCCTTCCACTCCACACTACGCTATTGATGGGAAGACGCCCATCAGCAATCTCAATTTTTCTGATCTGCAAAGACAAATCCAAGAGCTGACTCTACAGGTGGGTATCATCACCACCTATTTCTTTGTCTCAATGAGGGGTTGCAGATCAAGCATAAAGACTCGTTGTTAGAGAACGCCATCAGAGATATTAATAAGATGAAAGAGGTGACTAGGACACTGGTGGAGGTTGGAGACGCCACAATGAAAAATTCTTTACCCTCCAATGTCGGGCATTTACCTTTGGGCTGTGATTCTGATTATTTTAATTCTTACTCACACTTTGCTATCCATCATGAGATGTTAAATGTATGAATATTAGAAATTAAGAATAATTTTTAACGTGGCATTCCAGGATACTGTGAGAACTGAAAGTTACAGAGACGCTATTCTTTCAAATGAAGACACTTTTAAAGGAAAAACTGTCTTGGATGTTGGCTGCGGCACTAGTATTCTTTCCATGTTTGCAGCAAAAGCTGGAGCTTCCAAAGTGTATGGAATTGATCAATCTGATGTTATTTACAAAGCTATGGACATTACAAGGTTGGAGGTTCTCAAATGTTGATTTATACCAACCTTTTGATTCTTAGGGAAAATAATTACAATGAGACAATCCATTTAATTAAGGGCAGAATTGAAGATAGCAGTTTACCCGTGGAGAAAGTTGATATAATTGTGTCAGAGTGGATGGGATATTTCTTACTTTTTGAAGGGATGCTGGATAGTTTTATTTATGCAAGGGACCATTATTTAAACCATGGGGGTTTAGTGTTGCCAAACAAGTGCACCATGCATTTAGTGGGGTGCTCAGATAAGGGTAAGCTTGCAAGGCGGCTTGAAAATTTGAAGTGAGTTGGTAGCCCTGTTAAAGTTGCACACATTGAATTTGACGGGTGTTTGTTTTTTATTGGTTGGATTCTTGATTTTGGTAATAATTTTAGTATTTTTAAGATGACAAGGTTGGCTCCCAGAATTTGACATTTGCTCATTTTGACATGAATTCTATTATCATTTTTAGGGAGATGAAATGTAAAAGTTGAGGCAAGAAAACTCTTGAATCGATGGTTTTAACACTTTTTGAAGGTTTTATGTCATTCTTGACACAATTAGAGTCACAAATTGCGCTGTCAATTTAGTGTTTTCTGTCATTTTTAATAAATGAGCATTAACAGAATCTAAATTAAATCTTAATTCTTTAATTTAGATCAAGTATTTAACATCATGACATGAACAATAGTGCCAACTTTGTCATTTTAAACATAGCAGTTGAACCAACCTTAAATAATTAAATAAATAAATAAACTGAGAATGGTACCTTCTCTCAGGGAGTTCATTTTTACAGTTTACTAAATTTGAAGTGAGTTGGTAGTTCTGGTAAAGTTGCACATGTTTAATTTGACGGGTGTTTGTTTTTTATTGGTTGGATTCTTGACTTTAGTAATAATTTTAGTAGTTTTAAGATGACAAAGTTGGCTTTATTGTCCCCCAGAATTTGACATTTGCTCATTTTGACATAAATTCTGAAATTTTATCATTTTTAAGGAGATAAAATGTAATAAGTTGGGCCAACAAAATTCTTAAATTGATGGTGTTGACACATTTTGAACGTTTTATGTCATGCTTGACACAATTGGGCTGTCAATTGAGTGTTTTCTGTCATTTTTAATACATAAGCATTGACAGAATCTAAATTTGTCCTAATTCTTCAATTTAGATCAAATATTTAACATCATGACCCGCACAAATAGTGCCAATTTTGCCATTTAAAAAATACCAGTTGATCCAACCTTAAATAAATAAATAAACTGAATGGCACCTTCTCTCAGGGAGTTCATTTTTACAGTTTACTAAATTTGAAGTGAGTTGGTTGCCCTGGTAAAGTATCATACGTTTAATTTGACGGGTGTTTGATTTTTAATGGTTGTATTCTTGATTTTGGTAATGATTTTAGTTTTTTTTTAAGATTTAAGGTTGGCATCTTTGTCCCCAGAATTTGACACTGCTCATTTTGACATAAATTTTATTATTTTTAGGAAGATCAAATGAATTAAGTTGAGCCAACAAAACTCTTGAATTGATGGTGTTGACACATTTTGAACGTTTTATGTCATTCTTGACACAATTAGAGTCGTAAAGTGGGCTGTCAATTTAATATTTTCTAGCATTTTTAATAAATGAGCATTGATAGAATGTAAATTAAATCCTAATTCTTTAATTTAGATCAAATATTTAACATCATGACATGAACAATAGTGCCAACCTGTCATTTAAAAAAAAAGCAGTTGATTCAACCTTAAATAAATAAATAAACTGAAAATGGCAACTTTTCTCAGGGAGTTCATTTTTACAGTTTACTAAATTCCCCAGACTCAAAAACTGCAACTAATTCAAATAATTGAACCAACTTTTTGTAATTTGATAATCGACTTGACATTTAAATGTCACGGAACGTTGCTTAAGTGGTCAATTTTGCACAATTTTGCCGAAAAAAAAAACTAGTTTGATATATCAAAGTTTGTCCTGGAAGTCGTTCATGGTGAAACATTGCTACCAACTTGAAAAAAGATTCAAAGCCCCCTGTACGGTGAAGCAGTGCTACCAATCTACAAAACCTTTTTTAGAACGTTACAACAAGCTCATTAATTTCTGGGACGACGTGTACGGCTTCTCCATGACCTGCATGAAATCCGAAGTCCTCAGAGAAGCCTGCATAGAAACAGTTCCCGAAACCTGCATAATGACAGACCCAGTAGTACTCAGCGAGATTGATTTAAACACTTGCACAGTAACGACTTGCGATTTCAGCTCTAAATTTACACTTAAAGCCACCAAAGACGAAGAATTGACGGCTTTGGTGGGTTATTTTGATACTTTTTTTGATTTACCAAACAGTGTTCACTTTTCCACTGGACCACAAGCTGTGAAGACCCATTGGCAACAGACTGTTTTTTACCTCAGAAAACCCATCGCGATGAAAACCGGTAAGTCAGTTTCGTGGACAATGAATTCAATTAATCGGTGCTTGGCAGGTGAAGAGATCGAAGGCTCGTTAACTTGTTCAAGGCTCCGGAAAAACCTGCGAGGTTTGTCAGTGACTGTGAACTTAGCCAACAATAAATATCAGTACACGTTAGACTAATAAAGGTTTGTTTTTCACGTTTATTTAATTAAATTAAAAAATTGATAATAAAAACCTGTACCTACAGTACTTACAAAAGTATAATTTAAGTCGTATTTACATAATTAAAATCCGTTGTTTCGTATTCTAAACACTTGGTTAAGCGGGTTGTAAATCGTCCGTTGGGTCGTAAAGTACGGAACTCTGCGTTTATAATCGGCTTGCACATCAGCGCGGAGGATTACAACACCTACAAAGACATTGTTAAAACCGCTGGAAACGTGTTTTAAGGACAGTACCTGATGGGTTCACTTTCACTTTGATTTTGGTTTGTGGAGACAGAACGCCGTAATCCACGTCTTCATACAGATCCTGAAAAAACGAGTAATTACAGGAAACTGTTAACTTTCTCGCCTAATCAGCGCTAATCTTTTCGTTTACGTAACTCAGTTGTGACACCATTTTCGTGTGGAAAACAGGAAAATAGTCAGATTGCGCAAAGTTGACGCAAAAATCCCGTTTATCTATGGGGTATTCCACACCAAATCGACCACTTTTGGCCCCGACCCTCTTAGATTTGGCTGAAAGTTTTTCATCTTTTTAGAATTAGAATTTTTTCAAATTTTTGTTCCCAACCCAAAAAAAGTTATGAATTTTTCCAAAAAAATAGCTATAACTTTTTAAAAAAATAACTTATTGGGAGTTTTTTTTTAAATTTTTGTTCTGAAATGTACTTTTTAGAAATAAATACAAAAAAAAAATTAAAATGATAAATTTAATGAAATTTTTTACATTTTTGAGAAAACGTTATTTTCTCGCCATTTTTTATTTTTGATTTTATTGTCTCAAAAAAAACTTCAATTAATTGTGCGATCAGTACCGCATATCCCAGAGTGGCCCGATTTTTTTCTATTTTTTTTATTTAATTGAAAAAAGTTTCATTTTTAAAATTTTTATTTTTTTTTTTAAGTTATGCAATAAAAAGAATGCAATTAAACGATTTTACAGAATTATATACTCTTTTTATAGTTTCATTCTACAACTATAATAACTAGGATTCAAATTTAATTTATTAATTAGCTCCATAAGCTAGGGCTTGACAATTGCAGACTTACCTACAACCAGTTCACTAGACCTACGGGAATATATTTTATGTTATAAGTCTACGACTCTTTTATATTGTGAACACAAAATATGTAAAATATTTAAACGCCACAAAAGAAACTAATAAATGATTTTTGGTGCATTATTTTTTAAATCATTGTACGTATGTTAATTACAGTAGAACCTCGATTATCCGGGTGCGGATTATCCGTGCAAGGGTGTTCGTTCGGTTATCCGTGCATTACAAAAAACACACTACATACTTGGTACTTTTGCTTCCAATGTTAGAAAACTTAATATTTGAAATTTCACGAGGTGTAGTTTAATGAGATTTAAGTCAGTGCAGAGCAAAAACAATGCAAAAAATGAGTTAAAATGTCGGTTTTTGAATAGTAGTGTTAACATTAACACAAATGCTTGAAATAAATTCTTAATAATAAAATAAATAAAATAAAATAAATAAATAAATAATAAAAACCTTCATAAATAACTGAAAGCGGCAAAGAAAATTTTGGAACCAAAAAAGAAATAAATGAAAGATCAGTTTTTTTTTACTACAAAATAGTTACTTCTATGTAATATGACCGATAAGAGTTGATTGTTTCAATTTCTTTCAATATTTAAAATTGTTATTGTTAAGATGTTGATCAATTTTGTTAAAGTTTTGTTAAAGTTTACATGTGTTTTGTTTAAGTTTTGTTAAAGCTAAAGGAACGCATTCCATTTATTTTATCGATGCAAGAAATTTAGATGAAATTTGATTATACCGTCTTTTTATGGGTTATTACTTTGTTTGTTAATTTTTTTATTCATTTGTTTTCTTCTTTTTTCTTATTATATTATCTCTGTTTATAATTACAATTATTTAAATTGATTTATGTTAATGTTATATGTATATTAACATGAAATGCAAGGTGTTTATAAATGTTTCTAGCATCAAGGGGGGCTAGAAATGTCAAAGAACTTTGCCGCTCATTGCAAATGTGGGTTTAAATTTTTCAACTGACATTTGCAGTTAACCTCAATCATAGAGCAAAGTTAATTTTAACAAAAAAACTGTTCTAGTTATGGTTTTAAACCTGAAAATCAAAGACTTGGACAGACAACATCGTTGAGGTGAGTGACATTTTAAGTGTAATTAAACATAGTTATATTCATTATGAAAACAAAGCGGCAAAATAGTGCTTGACATTAATTCCGGAGCCACCCTTGATCCTAGAAACATTTATAAACACCTTGTATATATCTATCTATTTATTTTGAATTAAAAAAACGTTCCAAATAATTCTCTTTTGCATTAAATGTATTTTTATTTAGCAACTCGATTATCCGTGTTTTTCCTCCGGTCTCGAGAAGCACAGATAATCGAGGTTGTACTGTATATCCAACAAAAAACCTAGTCATTAGATTTGTAGAATGAAACTGTTAATTGCGTATATAATCCTGTAAAATCGTCTAATTGCATTCATTTTATTGCATAAACAAAGCATTTAGGAAAAAAAAAATTTTTTTTCAATTGAATAAAAAAAATAGAAAAAAAATTGGCCCATTCTTGGATATGCGGGAATAATCGCAGAATTAATTGAAGTTTTTTTTGAGAAAATAAAATATAAAATAAAAAATGGCGAACTTCGAAAAAATATCGGTTTTTCTTAAAAGTGACAAAAATTTCATTGAAATTATCATTTTATTTTTTTTTGTATTTTTTTCTGAAAAGTACATTTCAAAACAAAAATTTTGAAAAAAAAACGTCCCAATAAGTTATTTTTTGACAAAGTTATAACTATTTGATGATAAGAAAATTCATAACTTGTCTTGGATTGGGTAAAAAAAAATTGAAAAAAATCTGAGAACTGTAGTAGAAACAGATGAAAAACTTTCACCCAAATCGAAAAGGGTCGAGGTCAAAAGTGGTCGATTTTTGTGGAACACCCTATATACTCACTTCGACTCTATATCCAGTGGGAGACGTCAATCCCAATTCTTTAAGAGTTACGGCAACATCGGACGGCGTCCCGTCCGTTCTTCGGTTCAAGAAGGCGATGGCATAGGAGAAGTAATTCTGGTAGAGTGGAGTGATCGGCCGCGACCAAATTTCGATGCCTTTATGCTGAAAACGTTTCGAAATGGTTTACAGTTAGAATTAATTAGTTTGTTGTTCACCTTGTATATACGCCTTCCTTGAATGCCCAACGGATCTTGGTCGACCGCTATGATTTTCTTATTTTGCAAGATTGCTTTGTACTCTGGTCGGATCGATCGCAGGTCCACCGACATCAAAAGAGGCGCTGCTAAAATCGCCCAGATGGCCATCTGAGTCTTGCTTTGTTCATAGCTCAGACCGAAGTTCCCGATTATCAACTGCAAGAAAAGTTATGTAAAAAGATGACAGAGCGTTTCGTAATGTTAATAAAAGGATTTTCAAACGAGATATGGAATCAGAAAGCGAAAATATGTTAATTTTCGAGCGCGAAATTTCGATTCGTTTAATAAAACAGATAAAATGTGAAGGAGGTCGTGGGTACGACGTGTTGCATTATCTAGATGAGTTAATGCGTTGGAACATTTGCATTTTAAATTAAACAGAATGTTGACTTGTACTATTATGTAGCGTGAAGTGGAGATAATTTCGTTTAATTGTTATGGAAATCGGACGGATTGTTAATGCAACAAAGTATTCCGGTCAATTTGTTGCGTCTTCGGAAGCACATAACCACAAATTCGCCAGATTTAGGACTGTTAGCACTGGAATAAAAATGATAGTCCCCCATCAAAAAGACAACTACAAGGGTGGAAATAGTTTACCGGTGGCTCCCTTCGCTGCTTTTCCTTGCCTTTCCGTTTTGGGTTTAAGGGTGAGGGGGCACCTGAGACTTCATTTTTGTATTTAGGGGTGTTGGGGGTGCACTAGGGAAACAACTAAACTCTAATTAACAACAAAACTCGCGAGTTTTTGACTTTTGAACAAATCGAGTGAGCTGTCAACAGCACTACCAACCACAAGAAAAGTCACCAACTCAATGATTTTCGTTATTTTGAGCCGAAAAATTATAATTGGATACTGAAATAAGGTTGTTTGGACTACAAAACTAAATAAGTGTGAGTCCATGTCCATAGAAGTTTTTCCATTTTTTTAGCGCAAGGGATGTCGATCTAGTTTGACACCATGTGGTGGCAGCACTACTTTTACTAATGCGCAGACGCGACCCGGGACAAATTTTGTGTTTTTTCACCCTGTGTTGTGTGGTGTTTTGTGTTTTTTGTGGTTTTGAAGCTCCCTGCACTTATTTCAAGGTATTTATAATGTTTTCTGCTTTTTGGAGAATAAGTAGTTATTTATTTTATTGGGTACAATAAGGCAACAAAAACGCTGCTCATTTGGTACTAATTTTGGGTATTTCAAACCCCAGATAAGTTGCTGGTGGTCATTTACCCAAATGCCTTGATGTTTTAACACAGTTACCCGTTAATAATGTGGTCCATTTCTCTCCTATTTGAGGCAAATAAAGTTACCCATTACTTTCTAAAGACATAAAGTAAAGCCATGGTCCATTTCCATGAGCACGTAGGCATAGCCTTCTAATAGCTAATTTATGCTTTAATTGTGACTAAAAAGTGTTGGATAAAATGTTGTATTACATTCAAATATTACAATAATAGTTATTTGTATACCAAGGCCAAAAAGTGCTTCTTTTTTGGCCAAGACTTTTTTTAAGAAAGAAGGCGAGGGTAAAATGGCACTTTTTGGTCCTAATACACACAAGATTTTTATTTGTGATTTATTGATCTAACCGTTTATAATAACTGAATAATTGTAAATATTTATTAATCCTTCAGAAAAGTTTATATTTTCTTATTTACATTTAATTTTGGCATGTGTTGCTTTACAATTTGTATGAATTAGTTTGATGTGCTTTTTTATGTTGTTGCAGCAGCACTGCTAGACATGTTTATTTGCAATAATTGTTGCACTTTACAGCAGTTTGTGAATTTGATTTTACTTAAATAATTATAAAATTGAAGATAATGCCGGTAAATTGATGTAATTTAAAAAATGAACGATAGATGGCGCAACCTTAGAACGGGCAAAAATGAAAGCGACCTGAAAAGGGTCATTTTTCGTCCCCATTTGAGAACTGAAAATTCAGTTTTTAGTTAAGGTCGCCTAAAAAAGTTGTTTTTTGCAATTTTTTGAAGCAAGTGTTTGTTTTTGGGCAAGTTTTTACCTTAAATTGTCAAAATTGCGTCAATATTTATGCATTAAAGTTTAAAACGAATTTTTTCCGATTTTCCTGTGTACTTCCTCGTCAGATTTATCTAAAATTTTGTCGCTTTTTAACAATTTTAGCAGTAACAATAGGTGAGGTAGAACATAGTTCAGATCCGACATACGTTAATTTTGCATGGATAACCAGAGGGGAAGTTTAAATTAACAGCCTGTACAAAGTGTTGCATATCTGACACAAATCTGTTTAATTTCCCCTTTTTCTCTTCAATTTTGAGAGTTTTGATTGGGTTTTGATGGTTTTAAGACAACTGCTGGAGTAAAAAACTTGAAAAACGTACTAAACAGCCACTCGAGTCAATGAGGTGTACTGGAATCTCAACCGCGAACTCGCTTTTTTTGATCGCACGTTACATAAACCAGTCGGAGTAATTTATCTTAAAACGGTACATTTGGAGGCAGAATTCCATCTGTAACACACGGAAAAATCTAACGGACATTGTAATCCTACTTAGGTATGGAACTATGACACCAGAAACTACCAAATTTGGAGAAACGCGAACCTAATTAAAACCATCACCAGTTCAAAATGTTTCACTCGCCGAGATGCAAATTTTCACACATCATTATTGTATCGACAGTATTCCTGTGTGCAACGGAGCGTTTCAAATTTATAGTTACGAACACGCGGTCTATTGTTTTTCATTATTTGTAAACTGTTATCGTTACATAACATTATCTAAGAACATTTTAATTGTTTTAAAAAAATATCTCGGAAAAGCATCTGTGAATATTCGTGGCGCTTGCAGTAACAATTATACAATTAATTTTATCTCATTCGGGATCATTACAAATGGAAAGAAAAACGTTGCAGTAACCTTAATTTTTATTACGTGTACTAACACGTTTTTTGCGGGTATAATTTTGGATACTTTCTATGGATTTTGACAGCAGGAATCGGGCTCAAGGTTCTAATTCAAGTAAATTGTTCTTTGGTCTAATTAAATTATTATTATGTCAATTAATTATTATCCAAGACTCGTGCGACCTGTAAGAATAACCTTCACGAAGTTAATATCGTAAACTAAATGACTGGTCACGAATTATTATGACGCGTTTATGCAGGAAATGAATGAAATTTACTTTTTCGCTGTGGGGATTTGACGGCTCTCCAGCAAATGCCGCCTGGGCTGTAGGCGAGACTTTGGTCGAGCCGTAAAATCCAACTTGCAGTTGGTGGAATGTGCTGGAGCCAGGGGTTCTAACTGCTCAAAAGGACAAAACCACTACTCTACTTGATTTTTAAATTTTATTATTTATGACAAGTACCGACATCACCCCACACCCTTTCATACAACTAAAACCGCCCATTAGGCAGGGATAGTTGGGTGATCACTTTTATTGATACCTGTCTTAAATTACAAGATTTAAGAATCAACTACTGTGGTGTTTTGTGCAGTTTGGGCCCCAATTAAGTCATAAACACGGCATTTGGTGCTATTAACAGGACAATGGGCCCTGTCGCAACCAAGGGTATCGTCTGTCGACCTTTAAATCCTCATTTTCGGTAATGTCAATACAATAGTGAAAGTCCTTTTTCAAAGCAGCCGAGGACGAATTAAAAGAATTAAATGTCAGCAAATTCGTTGTTTACAACCGTGCTAAAACTTTTGTCAAAACGTCTATTATCACGGCCAATTTAACCCAACTAAAAAATGAAAGTGTAGGAAACACGTTCCCATATCCCACAACAAAGTGAGAAAGTATCTGTTAACCGAGAGGCCCGAATGACACGTGTAATTATCTCAAGTCGCTCCCAATTTTCCTCGTTTATCGCAGTAATTGCAGTATGACGTGTAACTGGACAAACAAAAAACAATCGGTTTCCTGTTCCTTTGAAACATCGTCAAAAAGCGGTATTTTATCTATTGAGACGGTGGGAAATTTTCCGACAAAGGGAAGTGTGTACTGCCAAGGACGACAAATTGCTACACTTTCTCCTTTTGGTTTGAGAAATATTCAGGCGAAAAAGAAAGGATAACTGTGAAAGACTATAAAGTTTGAAGTCGCTCAACATTTACCTTAATCTGGTTCAAATAACGGACAGCTTCTACGGTCAAAACGGTTTGGAATTCTCTATGAAAAATCTCTCCAAATACATTTATTTTGTACATTTTTTCTACTTTTACTTTTCGGCGAGACTTGTTTACATATTTTTATTCCACTTTCCACACTAATTGTAAGTCAATGTTATTGGAGGCAAACACATTAGTTGACATTAATTAATTTTTTTTAGCATAGTTATCACTCAATAAAGTGCTAATTAATGTTGCGATAACTGAAAATTAATAATTCACAACATGCAGGAAGAAGATGCTTCCTTTTAAGGCGATAATCATTATCATTATGTTTTCAGCAAGGCATCAATTTTAATTAGGAATAGAATAATGCAAGTCGTAAAATTATTATTAATAGGCGTTAAATAAGATTAAATAATAATAAGAATAATAAATTGCCGCGCATAACCGAATGGCGTAATTGGACTTTTATTCGAAATTAGGATAATACAGTCGTAAAACTGTTCCTAGTTGTAAATCATAATAATACACTTGATAGAGTCAACATTTTTAAAGAGGAATTTTTTTGAAAAGAGAAGAAATTTTAACGGGATTTCCGTGTTTAACAATAAAAGTGGTAAAGAGAACAAAGACTACAAATCTGGACACTATAATCTCGTTTCTTAAAAAATGTATTTATGTGTTTTCTAACCTAAATTTACCGCATTTTGAAGAATAAACTAAGAAACATTGAAGAAACAAACACATCTCTCAAATACCAAAATCTACAATTTTTGTCTTTTGCGAATAAAATAATTATTTATGCAACAAATTGCGTGGTGTTTTACATACTAGAAGGAAGTTTGTCCAATTACCTCATAAGGCGACTGACTAATAGAGACCCAAAAAAATGTCGCACGTCAAGTCTAAATTTTCTACGATCGATAGCTCTGAACCAAAAACTTTCGAAAAAATATAAAAACAATTTTGACGGCAAAGCAATTAAATTTGGGGAGAGAAGTTATTTGGAGTTGCTTATTAACTGTGTCAAATTACAAAATTGTAAGTCAAACAAGATAAATTTTGGAATTTTTAATTTTAAGTTTTTATTTCCAATATTTTTCATTTGGACGTGTAATTTTGATAGTTTTGATGCTACAGCAATGAAATTTGGAGAGATTTCTATTTTTGTCTCGTTTATTGTCTGTTCCAAACCTCAATTTGTTTGAGCAACAGGGACGAATTGTAGAAATTTTCATCTTCAAATCGAGCTAAAAATTTTCAATATTTTACATTCGGACGTGTAATTTTAATAGTTTTGATGGTACGGCAATGACTTTTGGAGAGATTTTTATTTTTGTCGCGTTTATTGTCTGTTCCCAACTTAAATTTTTTTGAGCAACAGGGACGGATTTTAGATGTTTTCATTTTGAAGGCGAGCCAAAAATTTCTATTATTTTACATTCGGACGTGTAATTTTAATAGTTTTGATGCTACATCAATGAAATTTGAAGAGATTTCTATTTTTGTCTCGTTTATTGTCTGTTCCAAACCTCAGTTTTTTTGAGCGGCAGAGACGAATTTTAGAAATTTTCATTTTCAAAGCGAGCCAAAAATTTCCAACATTTTACATTCGGATGGCTAATTTTAGTAGTTTTAATGGTACGACAATGAATTTTGGCGAGATTTTTATTTTTTTCTCGTTTATTGTCTGTTCCAAACCTCAATTTTTTTGAGCAACAAGGTCGGATTTTAGAAATTTTCATTTTCAAGACGAAACAAAAATTTCCAATATTTTACATTCGGACGTGTAATTTTAATAGTTTTGATGCTACAGCAATGAAATTTGGAGAGATTTCTATTTTTGTCTCGTTTATTGTCTGTTCCAAACCTCAATTTGTTTGAGCAACAGGGACGAATTGTAGAAATTTTCATCTTCAAATCGAGCTAAAAATTTTCAATATTTTACATTCGGACGTATAATTTTAATAGTTTTGATGGTACGGCAATGAATTTTGGAGAGATTTTTATTTTTGTCGCGTTTATTGTCTGTTCCAAACTTAAATTTTTTTGAGCAACAGGGACGGATTTTAGATGTTTTCATTTTCAAGGCAAGCCAAAAATTTCTAATATTTTACATTCGGACGTGTAATTTTAATAGTTTTGATGCTATATCAATGAAATTTGAAGAGATTTCTATTTTTGTCTCGTTTATTGTCTGTTCTAAACCTCAGTTTTTTTGAGCGGCAGAGACGAATTTTACAAATTTTCATTTTCAATGCGAGCCAAAAATTTCCAACATTTTACATTCGGATGGCTAATTTTAGTAGTTTTAATGGTACGACAATGAATTTTGGCGAGATTTCTATTTTTTTCTCGTTTATTGTCTGTTCCAAACTTCAATTTGTTTGAGCAACAGGGACGAATTGTAGAAATTTTCATCTTCAAATCGAGCTAAAAATTTTCAATATTTTACATTCGGACGTGTAATTTTAATAGTTTTGATGGTACGGCAATGAATTTTGGAGAGATTTTTATTTTTGTCGCGTTTATTGTCTGTTCCAAACTTAAATTTTTTTGAGCAACAGGGACGGATTTTAGATGTTTTCATTTTCAAAGCGAGCCAAAAATTTCTAATACTTTACATTCGGACGTGTAATTTTAATAGTTTTGATGCTACATCAATGAAATTTGAAGAGATTTCTATTTTTGTCTAGTTTATTGTCTGTTTCAAACCTCAATTTTGTTGAGCGACAGAGACGGATTTTAGAAATTTTCATGATGAAACCGAGCCAAAAAATTCCAATATTTTCCATTCAGACATGTAATTTTGATAGTTTTGATGTTAAGGCAATAAAGTTTGGAGACTTTACTATTTTTGACTTGTTTAGTTTTTGTTCCAAATCTCAATTTTTTTAACGACAGGGACGGATTTTGGAAAATTTGATTTTTAAGACGATCCAAAAATTATAACTCTGGTAATTTTAACCCCAAAGCAACTATTTTTGGGGTGGTTATTAATTCAGACTTGCTTATGGGTTCTGCTAAATTGCAAAATATACCAAAGACCAGAAGAGGCAAACTTTTTTTAGGATGAACCAAAAACTATGTTAAGGGCTGTAACTCCGGTAATTTTAACGGTGTTAAATTACAAAATTGTAAGTCAAACAAGACAAATTTTGAAATTTTTATTCTGAGAAGAACCAAAAATTTCCAAAAAAACACAAAAGCTTGTAATTCTGTTAATTTTAACACCACATCAATCAAATTTGTGGAAGTTACTGATTAATACTCAACTGCAAAATTTATTATTAACGTTTATAAATCTGGTAATTCTAATCATACAGCAATCACTAAATTTGGTGAAGTTAGTTATTAGGAGTTGCTTCTTATTAATTGTGCTAAATTGCATAAACGTAAGTCAAAAAAAGTTGTTAATTTGATATTCTGAAGATGAATCCAAAAGTTTTTAAAAATTTGGATTAAAGCTGGAACTCTGGTAATTTTGGAGCCAGGTTACAATAAAACTTAACAAATTCACTCAAAAATGAGAAAGTTTCCTGATATGTATTAATGTAATTATGATTAATTAACACAGTCAATTTGTCGCGAAATTAATTACAAAAGAAATTTGAAGGCAACAGTTTTCATTAAGGAATGTTCGTCTTTTTTTCTGATCAGGTCATGTCCAAGTTTGAACAGCTGCCATTGTCATCTCAATCTCAAGAACCTGACTTAAGTACTCCCCTGATAATTCTTACGTAATTAATTAAACCGTTTGACTTCGGAAGTGAAATCTGCAGAGCGTTACCGGAGAAATTTCGATACAATTACGTAATGGGTGTATCCACATGCGTTGTTAAATGCCGAAGTAATTAGAACCAGGCGAGGTCGTGTTTTTATTAGATTGGAATGACTGAAAGGGAATTCACATCAAAGTGTGCTGGGAATGTTTAAAAATGTCCTTGGTTTGACAGGCAGTATAAATAAAAGTTTGGATTTTTGGTCTCTCGATGACAGAGATACGGAACGGTTTTTTTATTTCGTACATAAATTTCCAATCGCTGGAATTTTATGGCGTAAGAGCAAATGCTAAAAATATCCATTAAAGCAGATCCGCCATCAAAAGAGGAAGAGTTTCCATAAATTTTGATTGAAACGACGTGTTAAACTAAATTCATTTAGGTTTAAGTAACTTTCTAAATATTACTTAAGCGCAGGAACCGGATTTGTGCAAAAAGCTCCAATTGATAAGACGGAATTCTAATAATAAAACGATGTCAACAGTACAAGTGATAGTTTTGCAGCTCTGCAGCTTAGGAAAAATCGTACCCACGAATATGTTAATTCTAACTTTCCAAGAAAATCATCAGCTTACCATATCAGGATCGTTCCAATGTCCAGGTCCCGCATTGGCCACAATAACATCCTGATTATTCCCGTAATAATCAATAATACTTTCAACACTGGCCCACGAATCTTGAATATCATCGAAATTACGCCACAAATTACAACTTTCAATGATGGACGAGAAGTTTGGTTGCATTCCTGCATAGATTTGGTACACGGGCCAACTGCAGGAATACATCATCGCTCTTCCTGTTTGGTTGAGGTAATACCCGAATTCCGGGTACCCTCGATCCATTTCACTGGGATGGGCATAGCATCCGTCGAGTTTCACGTAGTCGACGTCCCATGAGGCGAAAGTTTCGGCGTCGGTTCTCAAGTAACCGAGGACACCTGGATAACCGGCGCAGGTGTAGTTGCCGAAGTCTTCGTAGATTCCGAATTTCAGACCTTTGGCATGAACCTGGGGACAAAGAGGCGGAAGTGTTTGGTAAATCATTTGTCAATTGTCAAGTACAAGATAATTTGATATTTCCTTGTATCGCGACATCGGATAATGGTTTCAGTGTCAAATCAATCATTGGGAGTTGACAGATGGTTTATTGAGTGGTTGATGTTGTGGAAAAAATCTGTTATGCAACAAGTTCGAGAATTTTCCAAATTGCAAAAAAATTACAATTTTTTGGATGCAACTCTGTGATTTTGATAGTTTTGACGTGGGGGCCATGAAATTTGGAGAGATTACTTTTTTTAACTTGTTTATTGTCTGTTCCAAATTTCAATTTTTTTGAGCAACAGGGACGGATTTTAGAAATTTCCATTTTCGAGACGAGCCAAAAATTTCCAATATTTTCAATATTTTACATTTGTCCGTGTAATTTTAATAGTTTTGATGCTAAGGCAATGAAATTTGGAAAGATTACTATTTTTGTCTCGTTTATTGTCTGTTCCGAATCTTAATTTTTTTGAGCAACAGGGACGGATTTTAGAAATTTTTATTATCGAGACAAGCCAAAAATGTCCAATATTTTACATTTGTCCTTGTAATTTTAATAGTTTTGATACTAAGGCTATGAAATTTGGAGACGTTACTATTTTTGACTTGTTTATTTTCTGTTCTAAATCTCAATTTTTTTGAGCAACAGGGACGGATTTTAGAAATTTTGATTTTTAAGACGAGTTAAAAATTTCCAATATTTTTCATTCGGACCTGTAATTATGGTAATTTTGACCCTAGCGCAATGAAATTTGGAGATATTTTTATTTTTGTCTTGTTTATCGTCTCTTCTAATTACCAAATTTTTTAAGCAACAGGAACGGATTTTAGAAATTTTTATTTCCAAGACAAGCCAAAAATTTCCAATATTTTTCATTCGGACCTGTAATTATGGTAATTTTGACCCTAGCGCAATGAAATTTGGAGATATTTTAATTTTTGTCTTGTTTATCGTCTCTATTAAATCCCAAATTTTTTAAGCAACAGGAACGGATTTTAGAAATTTTCATTTCCAAGACAAGCCAAAAATTTCCAATGTTTTTCATTCGGACCTGTAATTATAGTAATTTTGACCCTAGCGCAATGAAATTTGGAGATATTTTAATTTTTGTCTTGTTTATCGTCTCTATTAAATCCCAAATTTTTTGAGGAACAGGAACGGATTTTAAAAATTTTCGTTTTCCAGACGACCCAAAAATTTCTAATACTTTTCATTCGGACCTGTAATTATCGTAATTTCGACCTTAGAAGGGTTAGTGCAATGAAATTTGGAGAGATTACTATTTTTGGTTCGTTGACTGTCTGTTTAAAATTCCAAACCTTTTGAGCAACAGGGACGGATTTTAGAAATTTCCATTTTCGAGACGAGCCAAAAATATCCAATATTTTACATTTGTTCCTGTAATTTTAATAATTTTGATGTTAAAGCAATGAAATTTGAAGAGATTACTATTTTTGACTCGTTTATTGTCTGTTCCAAATCTCAATTTTTTTGAGCAACAGGGACGGATTTTAGAAATTTTCAGTTTCAAGACGAGATAAATTTTTTTAATATTTTCCATTCGGACGTGTAATTTTGATTGTTTTGATACTAAGGCAATGAAATTTGGAGACGTTACTATTTTTGACTTGTTTATTTTGTGTTCTAAATCTCAATTGTTTTGAGCAACAGGGACGGATTTTAGAAATTTTGATTTTTAGACGAGTTAAAAATTTCCAATATTTTTCATTCGGACCTGTAATTATGGTAATTTTGACTCTAGCGCAATGAAAATTGGAAATATTTCTATTTTTGTCTTGTTTATCGTCTCTTTTAATTCCCAAATTTGTTGAGTAACAGGAACGGATTTTAGAAATTTTCATTTCCAAGACAATCCAAAAATTTCCAATGTTTTTCATTCGGACCTGTAATTATAGTAATTTTGACCCTAACGCAATGAAATTTGGAGATGTTTTTATTTTTGTCTTGTTTATCGTCTCTTCTGAATCCCAAATTTTTTGAGCAACAGGAACGGATTTTAGAAATTTTCATTTTCCAGACGATTAAAAAATTTCTAATATTTTTCATTCGGATCTGTAATTATCGTAATTTCGACCCTAGAAGTGTTATCGCAATGAAATTTGGAGAGATTACTATTTTTGGTTCGTTGACCCTCTGTCTAAATTTCCAAACTTTTTGAGCAACAGGGACGGATTTTAGAAATTTTTGTTTTCAAGACAAGCCAAAAATTTCATTCGGTCCTGTAATTATGGTAATTTTGACCGTAGCGCAATGAAATTTGGAGATATTTTTATTTTTGTCTTGTTATCGTCTCTTCTAAATCCCAAATTTTTTGAGCAACAGGAACGGATTTTAAAAATTTTCATTTTCCAGACGATCAAAAAATTTCTAATATTTTCATTCGGATCTGTAATTATCGTAATTTCGAACCTAGAAGTGTTATCGCAATGAAATTTGGAAAGATTACTATTTTTGGTTCGTTGACTCTCTGTCTAAATTTCCAAACTGTTTGAGCAACAGGGACGGATTTTAGAAATTTTTGTTTTCAAGACGACCCAACAATTCAAAAAAAAGAATGGAAATATTTTCTCGCACAAAAATGCATCATTTAATAAAATAATCAAAAATGCAGCGAATGCACAATAAATAACAGTAAAAAAACAATAAATAATGTTCGGTATGTCGTTAAATGCAAAGAATTAATCGGCGATGAGCTTTCCATTTCTTATATTCATCAATGCGTGAAGAACGTGTAAAAACATAACTGCTCCATGTGTAAATTGCTCTCTAAATGTATAATTTTTTCGAGAATCCGCTAAAAATTAAATTTTCCCTCTCTCGACCCCCAATTTATACGATTGATTTTATAATCCTAACAAGAATTAGATAACTCCACTTACATAGTCAGATAATGCTTTCATTCCTCGAGGGAATCTTTGGCGGTCCGGAACTAATTGTCCGTAATTATTCCGTTCTTTTTCTAACCAACAATCGTCCACATTTATGTATTCGTATCCCACATCGGCGTAACCCTCCGAAACGACGATATCCGCCATCGTCCGGAATAAATTCTCGCTGCAAAAAAAAAACTGTAGAAAAAAAATCGGTTTAAAGGGAAGTTCCGTAGTACCTGATGCAGTTCTCCGGGTCGTTCCTGCAGTCCGTGTTGCACCGGAATCGCTCCCAGGCGAGCCACCCCATGGGTGGCGTCCGCGCCAGCCCATTTTCCAGCGAGATCACACAGCTAATTAGAGAAAACACCAAAATCCCGGCAAAAGTTTGGCATGATTGACACATTTCACGGTAATTTGACGAGCGAGTATAACCTAAAAAAACCACAATCACATCCCCACAAAACAGAAATTTGGCAGAATTTCTAAGCGCGCGAAATAAACATTTTTAATTTCGAGCCGATGGTTTGTTACCGATACATGTTTCTTTGGCGGAAGGCGTGCAACGACTGCGTTCGAATCGAGCGAACCGCAACTTTACCACTTCCTTCGCAGGAGTTTTTTCAGTTTTTGCACCACCTGCAATCCGGCCTCACTTTCACCCATTGCCCTATATTTGCACGGTTTATACATGAAACCAGTTATTTCTTAGTGGTCGTGTCTTCGAGTTTGATCACGAACTAACGGAACCTGAAGAAGTTGAGTAACAGCGCGAGACGCACAATTTTCAAAGATTTTCCGATTGAGATTAACAAAAATTCACGTTACCTTGAGGTTGGCACGATTTTAAAGACTTCTTTGTTGCTTCCCTTTTATGTACGCTGAAGGTAAAAGTGGATTATTGAACGCGCCTACGTCCTTTCGCGAGCGCGGCTTCAGCGGCAATAAAGACGAAAAGCTGCGAATCATTATCTCCTCCGGATGTTAAGTTAAGCCGGAGGCGAGCGCTGGTTAAATGACTCTAATCTATACCATTCTAAGCATTGTCAAGAACATTGTGGATAGTCTTGTCATTTTTTTATTGACATTACACGTCGGGATGAACGAATGAAGGCGTGTTTTGGTGTCATGACGAAGAGAATGCGTTTGTAATGCATAATAGCACGTCCTGCCTATTGTACTCGCTAATCATGAAGGTAGGTAGATCTAGAACTGTGAATCACAATTTAGAAAAATAAGTCATGTCATTAGGTGGGTGCTGAAAAGGTCAAAAACGCCATTAACTAACACGGATGGGAGAAAGTCTTGTAAAAAATGTTGAAAATTTACAACTAAAAGTGAAAATTGACGTTCACGTTGGAAATAATAACAAATTTGCATGCGATGCCCGAAAATAACAAGAATTTAGAAGTGTTTGCTCACTTTTTTGTGTTGTTTACATTCGGTTTGGAATAAATGGAATGTATTGTTTGTAGCGGAGAATTTACGGTGTACCTGCCTATTAATCTCAAGCAGGTCGAGCATTTTCTCTTTAGATTAATACTCATTTTCAATAAATTACATTTATTTTAATTTACAGAGAAATGGAGGTGGTTTTAAACACATTCCATTGATTTTAGTACGCTGCTACGTTTACTAATAACAATAATGGAAAAGAAAAGTCGGCGCTTCGAAAAGTGAAATGAATATTTAATCATTGAGTCGAAAAGAAAATAATGTAGTCTAGGAGATTTTTACCGAATCTCTTTAGAGAATTGTTTATCATTTTTTTTTAATTTTCCTTAAATTATTTCTAAAGCTTCTTGATTTTTCCTCGTAGCTCTTTTTTTTAGAATGTACCTATAGCTAACAATTACTTTTTAATTTATTTTAGATTGTTTTTGGAGTTTCTGGTTTGTTTTAGATTCTGTGTTTACATTCTAATGTTCTATTTAGATTTATCTTACATTCTCGGTGCCGTGTCAATTATCTTGAGATTGAATTTTCTAAATTGTTCTTTACTGTACATACATAAATTCTTGTGTAATTCAATCTTATGATGAAATCCAAATATCTGAATAATCTAAATCAACCCTCATGACAGAGTCGTACTGTTTCTTTTTCGAAAGGGCACTTCTAACAACGCAATACTATTTGACTCACCGGAACCTCCGAAACGGTCTTATATAGCCAGGTGCGGGTTAAGCTCAACCGGGAAGTCACGGAATTCGCACAACAAAACGTATTGCCAACTGCATTCTGGAAATTACAGACTGGAAAATGATTCCATCCAGGTACCACACTGGTTTCTATAGGTTCTCTGAATTCTTTTTGGATTGCTTCAAAATTTTCTTTAAATTCTAACTTATTATTATCGACAGATTCTTCAGATTTTTTTTATTCTTTTTGGTCATTCCAAATCTAATTTTAACAATTGATGCATTCTTTGAAATTAAATTTAAGATCCACTTGATTCGTCTTAACTTCGCTTTAGATTCTTCTCAGATTTAATTTTTTTGTAATCTTTATAATTCTTGATATTTTATGTTTTGTTTGTAGATTTCTTTGTATTTTTTTATATTCTTCTAGTTTTTTTTAAATCTCAAAATTTTCTTTAGAATTGGCTCAAATTCTACTTTGATTTTCATCAGAGTTTCAAAATTCTCGATAAACTCTTTTTAGATTTTGACAACTCTTTATTTTTTTAGAATAACTTTTGACTTCTGTAGTTTTTTTATTTTTTTGTGTCTTTTTGAGTTTTTTTCTTATATTTCTAAACAGTTTTTAGATTTTTCTTGGAATTTTTTTAGTCACTTATTGTTCTCAGATTGTGTTTAAGGTTTAAATTTTTTTGTTTTTTTTTTCAAGATTCTTTTTGGAGTTTTCTGTACATTCCCTCAATGTTGTCTTTGAATTTGTTATTTTTTTATACTTTTTTTTATATTTTCTCTCAATCATAATTTCTTAGTCTTGTTTACATCAACATTTTTTTTTAAATTTTAGATTTTTTTCTTAGATCTCTCTTTAAACTTTTCTTTGATTTAACAGGCTTTGGACTTTATATTTTCCTTACATTATATTTAGAGTCGCAGGAACGGATTTTAGAATTTTTTTATTTCCAAGACGAACTAAAAATTTCCAACTCTTTCAATTTAAGTCTGTGATTTTGGTAGTTTTGACGCTAGAGCAATAAAATTTTGGAGAGATTACTCCTGACATGTTGAGTTTTTGTCCCAAATTTGAATTTTTTTTGGATAACAGGAACGCATTTCAGAAATTTTTATTTTCAAAAGGACTCAAAAATTTCTAATATTTTTCATTCGAACCTGTAATTATTGTAGTTGTGGCGCTAGAACAATATAATTTAGAGAGATTACTATTTTTGACTCGTTGATTGTTTGTCCTCAATCCCAAAAATTTAGCGGCGCAGGGACGGATTTTAGAAATTTTCATTTTCAAGACGAGCTAAAAATTTCCAACTTTTTGAATTCTAATCTGTAATTTGAGTAGTTTTGACGCTCGAGCAATGAAATTTGAAGAGATTACTATTCCTGACATGTTGAGTTTTTGACCCAAACTTGAAATTTTTTGGGGAACAGGAACGGATTTTGAAAATATTTACTTTCAAGACGACCCAAAAATTTCTAATCTTTTTTATTCGGGGCTGTAATTATAGTGGTTGTGACGCTAGGACAATGAAATTTGAAGAGATTAGTATTTTTGACTTGTTGACTGTTTGACCCAAATCCCAAAAATTTAGCGGCGCAGGGACGGATTGTAGAAATTTTCAAGACGAGCTAAAAATTTCCAACTTTTTAAATTTTTTCTGGATTTAACAGGCTTTGGACTTTCTTTAGATTTTTCTTAGATTATATTTAGAGTCTCTATGTTCTTTAATTTTTCTTACATTTTACAAATTCTTTAAGATTTTTTTGACTTTATTATTTTTTATATTTTTGTTTGAAATTCTTCCTAAGCGGGCCCCGTTCCCTTAAAATCCGCCGATGATAATTACTGTTGATTTTAATTTGCATCTCCTTATTTGCAGTTACAATTATGTACTTTGTGGTTTGCTTGCTAATTCTCGTAAATTACTCTGTTAATCGCAGTCCATTAAAAAATGACTGTTTTCTTAACCGGAGTGACATATTTCCACACCTTACATTTCCATTCGATCCGGTTTTTAGCAAAAATATCAATTTAATAAGCTTTTTTCTAAAGCCCATAATTTTTCCGAACGTGCATAGAATTAAAAACAGCAAATTAGACACATCTTCAGTGATTTATTGACCTTTATAAGAATTTTAGAAACTGAGTATAATTGCCAGACATGTCATCTCAGGGTTACTCTTTGCTTGACGTAATTATATTTATTTCACAAGGAGAGACAAAAAGTTATTAAATAAAATATTTATTCAAATTATAAATAACTGTGGATGGTATTTATATCCCACTGAGATAATAAAAAAAACTGAATTTGCTATTGAATAAACATCAAAAAATTAATTCAATTTAAAATTTGTGATTCTCAGCTAATAACTCACACTTAGCTCTGACGCAACTGTTAGTTGCACTGTGGCAAATTAACTTGAAAGCGGCCCGTAAAACAACAGATAAAAGTTAAAACGAAAACGATTTAATTCCGAATTATCAGCAGAGTATTGGGTAATTTTAATTAATTTTGATTACAATTTAATGCGTACTTTGGAATTAACAATTACATTATTATGCGACAAATGTGTCATTACTTTATTTTATGGTGCTAAAACAGAATTAGATGCTACACAAAAAACACCGAATGGGAATAAATTACAATAAATTAGATTAAATTTAGGTTTATTAAAGTCGAATTATTGAATGAGTACACGACAATTCCGATTGTGATTAATTAATTATGATAATTAAGTATTTGTAACGATAGTATATCAAAGAAAAATCTGCATTTAATTGAGAAAGAACTAACTTTAATCTGAGATTAAATTGACGTACACGAATAAATTAGCTTAAATTAAATTACGTCTACAATAACAGTAACGTTTATAGTAAAAGTAATTTAGGTAACAATGCAATTATTGGAATCAAACCGCTTGAAGTAATTAGTGTAATCCACATGAATTAAGTAATTGGTGAAATTTTCCAATCGTTAAAATTAATTTTATTGCTGGCGCTATCAAAATTTGAAAATTTTTCATTCAGTTTTAGATCCTTTGAAGGCCAAACACACTGTAAGGATATTAGGTCTCTTCAGCAAATGCCGCCTCTGGCGGCATTTGCTGAAGACCCGTGAAGTCTTACTTTCAGTCGCTCGAATGTAAATAATTGTTTGAACAGAATCTAGTTTTGGGTGAATTTATAGAAGATTTATTTATGCTTTTAATTCCTTTTAAAGTAGGTTTAAGCTAATTACTGATTCACTATCAACATGTAGTGTTGCATGGAAAGTTAAAATAAATTTAATTGGGTCAAACTAAACCGAATTTGACATCGATAAAGCGAGGAGAAACGAATTAGAAGAAATTAAGGCATGGAACAAAACTAAATTGGCAGGAAATTCGAACAAAATAACCAAATTGTTGTTAATTAAATGTACAGAATTATTAAGTTGAGTGGAATTGAAGAAGTTTAAATATTTACTTGTGATTAGGTGCAATTAGTACGTTACAAAGCCTCTTATTTGTGTTATTACAACAAATTATAGTTATTTAAAGTTAAATTGTTCTTGTTCGGCAAAAACTGCCGTCTAAAAGTAGTATTTCCACAATTTCATTTTTCAGTTCATGGCTAGGTTATTGCAGGTTAATTAACACGCCTGTAAAGATCGCAATTATGTATGTTCTACATTAAAGACTAATTTTCTAGTGTCGCAAGACATTCAAACTACTCGTAGAAAATTAGAAAATCCCCGTCGCCGACTACCATAATCGCACGATTTATTCGAATTTCTCTCAAAAAATCGGAGGAAATGGCATTTCAACTCGTTATGTCAATACAGATTGCGCAATTTTATCCGGATCGCTCATCCGACTACGCGCTCGACACACTTTTGACATTTCTTAACATCCGGGTTATCGATAAAACAAAAGTTTATGCGGCCGGATCTGAAGAAATCTCCAAAGCACGGCTATAAAAAGCGAAATTGTTTAATTGTCGGACAGGTTTGCCGACCCGATGATCTTGCGAAAAGTCTGGACCCCCCGAAAAGCACTTCATCGTCTAATAACCTTTATTTAGAATTCGACGGTTCATCCACATCAAATAGTGGAATTTATGTGAGTTCTGGGAAGAACCAAGGTCTTGGATCTTTCGATATAAATCAAAGTCAAGATCAAATTGTAGCTGACACGGTCAATGGTCAAAATAATTAAGTGAGTATCTGTAGGAAACGTGTCAAAATTATAACCATGAAATAATGATTCCTTGTTGTTTGGGATTTTGCAAAAAAAGAAAATATTTTCCTCGGCTGAGTAACTCCGTTTTTTCTCGTCGATGGAACATGGAAATTGCCTTCAGTATGGTAGTCCTTGGGCCATTTTTCGTAGTAATTACTCCTGCTAATCCTCGTTTTGATGAATCGTAAATCAAAAAGGAAAAGTAATCAACACTTTTGTGTTCGACACATTTTGTTTGCTTTAGTAATCGTTGAGTTGGTTTGGTTTCTTTTTGCCGACTTTCACACCTCATTACCGCATCTTTTACCATTAAATTCTTACTGGTTCACTCACCTGCAAAAGGATCTTTTTCAACGTAATAAAGTCGATTTTTGATAATAGTTATTTATGGTTTATATAATGTCAGATAGTCTATATTTTACTTTAATTGACGTCAAAATAATGGAAACCCACTTTTGGACGTTTAATAGAGCTGTTCTTACGCAAGCCTCATTATCCATATTAACGATAAAAAAAAGTTGATGTTGAAACTAGGATGTAAAGATGAAGCTAATCGTTTTAAAATGTTACTTCTATTGTTGATATTTTTCAAAAAGTGGTTTGATTTATGATCGTGGTTTTAAACAGTTCTCGATGTTTTCAACAAAGGTTACATTGTTTGAATGATTTAGTGCGCCGCAAGCGCTTAACCAATTGAGCCGAAAGAAGAAACAATCTGTGATCCAAAAAGGAGGAAAAAATTGTAACCGCAAAAGACTACCTTTGTAGTTTGGTTGGTTAAGAAGGTCAACCGAGAAATGTATGGTTTTTATTAGGACATTTCCATGTGGGTGGACTACCACATGACCTTGGGCGGTGGTTTGAGGAAAACCCAAACGAAAATAAAAGGTTCTTTTTTACCTTTTTGGGATTGTTGATCATTTTTGGGATTTTTTTAACCATGGTCAAAATCATTATCAAAATGCAGATATAGTGCTCCCAATCGTATTATGGAGAAGTAATGTTAATGTATTGGTGCTCATTTTACGCAGAATTTTGCGTAGAATCCAAAAAGGTGAGATTCGTTGAGATCGTCCAACAAATAACTGAGTTATGAGCGATCAAAGTTTCGGATATTGAATTTTGAGTTGAAAAATTTTCAAGGCTCGTTATCTCAGAAACTACAAAAGATTTTTTGAAACGGTTTTCACCAGCGTTTTTCTCGGCTCATTTTACTTTAGAATCCATTCTTAAAAGTCGAAAATTCAATGGTCGATTTTTTGGACAAAAAAGTTTTGCGACTCAATCGATAAAAAATTTTGAATTTTTCGTTTTTCGATTGCGCCTCGAAAACTATTTGCCCCATCGATCTGAGATTTGGCCAGTTGATAGATCTCGAGCTGCGCTTTCGATCGATATGTAATTCAATAATATTAAACGCAGTTGTCGCCCCGAAACAGCGTCTTGAATATGACTCTAAAATCATCTTCTGAAAATGTAATTCGGTCGATATCTCGTTTGTTTGTTAGGAAATTCGAGCTATATGGGCTCATTTAACGCAGAATTTTGCGCTGAATCTAAAAATATCCTTATTTTTCTCGTACGTCTACAAATAACTGAGTTGAGGTGTTTGAAATTTCGGGTTGTCGCCAGAGGGTCAAAATTTTGGAGATTCGAATACGATTTTGCTCGTTATCTCCGGAAATATGGCAAATATCAAACAACTTTTTTCGGAATCGTTTTTCTCGCAATATTTTACCTTAGAAATCGATCTTCGATTGTTCGAGTTCGAATTTTTTTTTTTTTAGTAGTTGGAAGTTTAACCGTTTTAACACAAATTTGAAAATACTAGTTTTCTGTGAGTGCAGTAATTCTTTGTTTTCTTTGTTTTTTCCTCCATGGTTTACATCCGTTCCTTTCCCTTTCTTTCCCTACTAGTCTCAGTTCCATTCTGAAATTCTTCCAATTGCAATTTGAAAAACCGAACTAGAGAATTAAATAGTTGCGCATTGTGACATTTTAACCATCACTTTTTATTGGGAAATGTCTGCAGAATGGAGGTCACAACATTACTCTTTTGTCTTAAACCATCTGTTCAGAATTGTAAATATTAATTAATTTAATAAATTTACAATATTGTAAAATATTCTAACCTGTTTACTGTGAAACCGGCTTTATCAAAAAATTATTTCTGTGAGAGATTGGTAATCATTGCTTTAATATATGAAATTATTGATTACTTGGCTCTGAAGGTATTTAAAATAAAACTAAAAGTATGAAAATGAAGCCGGCAAAACTGGGAGAAAGTTGTTTTAGTTTTAATCTCGCTGGCGATGGTGGTTATTAGTTATTCGTTCGCACAAGCAATAAATAAGTCCATGACCTTACACCAGTTAACTTTGTTCTTCTTATGTCTCATTTTATTAATATTTTTATAGATTCAAGGAGGCTTGTCCTCTTATCATGTTGGTATCTCTGACAGTAAATTGACGTTTTAGAAAGAACGTGAGAAATCGAAGTTTCGCAACAATAAAATTGGGATTAATTAATTCTGGTCGTAACAAATATTTAGAACCAATGATAAAAAAAAATTGAAAACTCTGAAGAAATAGAAAGTGAACTTTGATAGACGACAGATAATTAATAACTAAAGCAAACAAAAAAAAGTAGGGAAAGGAAACTTTAGAACCATCAAATTTCGAACCGAAACAAAGATGGATTATCTCATTTATAAACCCAATTAAAAATATAATTTTCATGGTAATTTTCACGGTACCGATACATAACAAAATTTCCAAGTTTTAATTGCTAAGTACAGATTTTTATCATGAGCATACATAAATTAAGATGAGACGCTTATTTTTAGAAATGAAATCAAATAAGTTTGTTGTTATTATTCTGCAGTTCTGCTTCGCAATTTAAATTTAATTGTATTTTTTTTAATCGTGTTTATATAATATTGTTGCTCCGTGAGGTCAAATAATGTCAATAATTAAATGTTCAAAAATAATGTATTTGCTATGTTTTATTCATGGGTGCGCCATCTCTTAGTTTCATAGTCAACGAGTTGGTTGAAATGTCGGTATCTAACTGTGGAGGAAAAAGTGAAATGTTCGGTTGGATTCGATTCTTCAAAAATGATGTAATTACGGAAATAAAAAATCCCCAGATTTTCAAGTTTGAAAATGCATAATAAATGGAAATTTTAAGGGTGCGTAAATTAAGAATTTTGTATTTACAGACATTTAGAACAGAGATCTTGACATTGATTTGAATTTTCCAGGTTTCTTTAGATTTTTAGATTTTTACTTTTGATTCTTTTCCAAAATCCCTATCGATTCTCTGGGTTTTCTAAATACTCTTATTATGTGTGTAATTATTTCCGCATTTTCTTTAGATCTTTCTTCTGTTCTTTTTGGAATATTTACATAATTGGATTTGTTAGACTTTCCAAGTTTGTACTTAATAATTCACCTTCTCTTTCGATTAATTTTAGATTTTCTCTCATTTGTCCTGAATTTTTCTTCCGGTTTTTAGAGTCTATTTTGATTCTATTTTGATTAATTTTAGATTATTAAAACCTGAATAAAATACAAAGCTTTTGATCACTGCATCAACTCGTTGTGAATTATTACTTTCTTTCGGCTTTATCCTGTACATTACAAGTTTTTCAAAAATTCTCAGTTCTGAATTCTTCAAAATTTTAGTTATTACCATCTTTATAACACCGCTGTTATAGTTTGGTGCTTTACTTACATAACATCCTGTATGCAGGAATTCTGGCCGTTTTTGAACTGCATATACAAAAAGAGTATGGTAATTCCAAGTCTTGGTGTTTTAAAGATAAAATTACACAAAAATTTCAACAAATTTGCTTGTGCGCCACTGATTCAAAAGTGAACAAAAAATCGAGTTGCTGGTTGCTTAGGAAACAAGTAATCTCAGGTGAACTTTTTGCCAGTGGTGTAGAAAGTACGTGGATTGGGGTTAATTTTATCTTGTCAGTTTTTGATTTAAAAATTATTTTTCATACTTCATAATACTCCTAGAATAGCGCAGAACTGTTTTGTACATGCATTTCAAAAACAGCCTGTATATTGGTGTTTAAATTTAATATAACATAATAGTTTAGATGATAATTATAATCGGGACTTTTGGCTAATCCGACAAGGATCTGGCAACTTTCGTGTCTGATTTATCCGTGCATTACTGTAATGAATTTTCTTGAGGTTTTCTAATTTTTCTTAAGTTTATCTTTAGATTTTCCTCAAATATTATCTCGCTTCTTATTTGATTTTCTACAATTGGTTGTAACAAGTCGATAAAAAAATATGAAAAATGGTGGATGCGCCAGGCTAATACACGAAAAAAAAATAGACAGCAGGCGTTAACTTCGTTTCTTAAGTTGGTAACTTTGAAAAATCGGTTGAAAAGTGACACTTTGATGTCATGAAGAGTTGCATGAGAAAATGTAAAAATAATAAGAAGGATTGTACAGTTTATAGTTTATTTATTCGAATTTGGCACAGAAAAGAACAGTGAGCCTATTTCCTAGTAGACATTTCAGTTGTAACCATTTGATGCGATATATGACTTACAATATAATTTTACATTGAGAATGGTATTGTTACAAACACTCACTAGCCCTATGATGCATTATGGAATATTTTAAATGCACTACACTCGATCTCTTTCATATTGTCGTGCATACCTAATCGAGTAAATACTAAAATTTACACTATACCTAATTACAGGTATCACATTTTAAGTATGTAGGTTTCGAAAATCAAAACAAAGTCCCGGTTTTGAGCAACAAGCAAATGTCCACGGGGTGGTCAAAAAAAAGTAGTAAGTTCGTAATTGCTCAAAATGTTTTATTCATGGGCGCGTAAGGATGAAGTCAGAGCCTGATTGAATGAAATTGCTTTGTTTGGTCATTGGGTATATGAATAGCGACCAATCTGCTTAATATAGTACTACTTTGACCTTTTCTGAGTTACATAATATGACAGATAACTTTAGTCTAAGTACATGTGTATACTAACCGTAACATATAATTGAGTCACTGTACAAGTACAAAACTGCTGAAAATAAATAATAATTACTTAAAGTACTGGCTCTTATATTAAAATATATAAACATCAACAGTTGAGAACAAATCTATGATAGGTACATTGCACTTGAATTTAAAGATTTTGCGAGGTCTGGTCGTCTCATCATCGCCGGGTAATTTGTACCAAATCGAAAAACTGTAAATAAAGCTGTCAACAATGAGAAGACTAGACTCGATGAAAATGATAACAAATAAAAACTAAACAAAAATGAATAAAAAGTAAAGCTGATTGTGTCAATGCAATGCGTAAACTATGTATAAAACTTTACATGAATTTACAAAATAAAAACAAAGGGAAAAACATTAAAGACTAATGTAATAAATAACTTGAAGATCTAGAGTAATGTATCTACATAACAATACAACTACAACACCAACGTTATGATAATAGTCTCGGGCGTAAAGTCGCTTCACATTCGATGGCACGAAGAATTCCACTTCCACCGTCAGAGGATTTGTACACCGCGGGCTCCGATTCAATACCAAGGGAAATTACCTTCCCTGTTAGGCCAGGCTCATTCATCCTCATTCCTCGGACTCGAATCATAAGCCATTGCGTGCTCCTGCGAGAAATTCATACCATCCGGCGAGGTACTATCATGAGGGTAATAGAACCCTTCCGAACTCGGCCCAGCGCCGTTCATCATCCCCAAGGGTGGCGACACGCTGGGCCTCGTCGCCGAAGCCGACATCTCCGAATTCGAAGACAACGAGAAATTCATATCTCCCGTGCCGTCGCGACACCACAACTGGCGCATCTCCTGGCGTCTCTGACGCATCAACATCTTGTACTCCGAAATGCGCATCTTCTTCCCATCGACGATGCAAGTGCGCTTGGGCCGCGGCCGGTACCGGTAATCGGGGTGCTTCTCCATGTGGAGTTTTGATAGTCGCGACTGTTCTTCGTAGTATGGCTGCTTTTCGGCGTTGGACATGGCTTTCCAGCGAGCCCCGAGGATTTTGGATATGTTCGAGTTGTGCATGTCTGGACACGCTTTCAGGATCTTCCGTCGCTCGTCTTTGGCCCACACCATGAAGGCGTTCATGGGGCGCTTTATGTGCGGCTTGTTCTCGGAGTCGCGTTTCGTCTGCTGTCGAATGATTTTCGCTTTCTCGCTGTTGTCGTCTAGTTTGAAGTTCGGGTCCGGCCCGCCCCACACTGCAAAAAAACTAGAATTAGAAAAAATTCCAATCGACCAGTACAAGTTTGCACAGAAAGACGCGACGTCAAGTGCAAGCAAATTGTAGCTGACAAGACCTCTATATCTCAAGCACAAAAGTATACAATTAAGTACAATAACATCTGGTTACGGCTGCGGGTTTCAGTTCCCACAGTAAACTTCAGATGGTTAAATTACTTTGTGCAATTGGGACACAGTTTAAGGTTCTAGCCGTTAAATGTACTGGAAGAAGTAAACTGCAACGTTACGCACGTTTTATGACCAACTTTATATGCATTCGCAACCTTCAAACCAACAATCCAATTGTCGTTTGCGCTTGTTTTATTACTTCAACAATTAAAACTAAACTCATTGCTTTATTTTGGTTTTGTGGCGTCAAATCATGACGTCACAGGACGACGTAGCATAAAAAAAATCGAGTAAGTGAGGCTGTACCCGTTTGATTTATTATTGATTATTCTTGTGTAATTTGATCTCCTGAAGACGATGGTGATTTTGAACATTCTCTAGGACCTCTAGTTTTTGAGATCTATAAAAACTCAAGATAATCACTTATTTCTATTCAAAAGATCTTTTAGATGAAGAAAAATATCAAAAAAGAAAAAAAACTTTTTTTCTTGTTTATTTATCTCAAAAACGGTTAACTGAATGTTTTTGCTACCATGATACCCATAATTATGTGAAAATTGTTAACAATTTATTAAGTAACATTCATAATATGACTTTTCATAAAAAAGATTTACCCCAACTTACCTTATTTCGAAAAAAAATTATAGAATAGAAAAAAATCTAATGTATTTTTTTAATTTGGTATGATAAAAAAACCACAAAATTTTTGTCACCACTGCCAGGAAAGAAAAGTACAAAATTTGTGTGATAAAAGTGTTTTATTTTTTGATTACATGTTTTTTGTAACTTTTCATTGTTACCGTGATCTATGACAACTGTAATCTGAGTCAGAATTATCGAACGTAATTTAGACTAGCTCAAAATTCTGTCTCAATTAAATAGAAATTTGGAACAATTTTAATTAAATTTAAGGAATCAACTTTGATGTGTACAAAGGTTATTTAAGTTACTACTAATTTCATGTACTTATTTATATAAATCCAATTTGAAGGGAACGAATCAAGGAACGTTACACAAAAAATAACAAAATATCCATTACTTCTCAAACAAAGAACTTTTTAGTAGAATAGCAGGCAAGAGAGTTTGTGCCAGATAATTTCAAACGTGGATAGCCGACTACAAATCTGCATGGGCTCTTTCGGTCTACGTCCGATATTACCCCAAGTTACCTTACATAATTTTTATTTTTTTATCAAAAAATTATTTTTATTTAAATCTAAGACTTCCAGATAGATGAATTAAAACGACAGAAATTTATATCTAGTTCCGGAAATTTTACCAAAAAATCTGTGTTCTTCAAGAACGGTTTCACTGATTTTCATAATGTTTTGCACACACTATCTTGAGATGTTTTGCACTCAAATTAGCAGTTTTTTCAAACCTCAAAAACTAGACATCCTGGAAACATTCACCATCGTGTTTTCTGACCAAAATTACATAGGGTACTTTTTTTTACTTTTATTTTGTCGGCCAGTGTTATTGTAAGCGAAACATTGCTCGCTTCGCTCGCCTTTACTCACTTCCGTGAATAAAAAGTCGCTAAAAAAATTAAGGTGCCCTTGGTTCGATGCGCACGTATACATATGTCAAGAACAGAAAAATACAAATTGACAGCCCATTTTTATTTACGTCTAGATGAGCAAATATTTCTTAACAATCACATTTTAACTTACTGTAACGTGTGGAATATTAAAGCCAATTTAATGCCCAGTAGCTGTCATTTAGCAAACATAATATTAAGCATTCGTTTAAACTTACGATGTGCTACATAAATTCCGCCGTCAAATTTCGCAAATAAATTGAATAACAGCCTGTGAACTTACTGTGACACGCCGCCATGAAATCCGTCTCGTCCTTGATCCCGCCATCATCCTTGGGCCTGCCGCCCATGTGTGGCGGCGCCGGAAGTCCATACATATGCATAGGAAAATGCGGCTGTTTGTCGTCCTTGCTCTTACTCCTATCGACACTGGGGGGTAAAGGACTAAATTGGGGAGGCAACCCTGCGTAAGGCAAAAACGCCCTCGGCATCACTAAACTGGGAGGTAGAAGTTTGGGGGCGGTAGCCGCCACCGGTTGATCATTGAAGGTTTGTAGACCTGCGGGTGCGCTTTGTGGACTCGATCCTGCCGATCCAGAACTTGAAGATTTCGGTTTGGATAGGTTCAAGGGGGCATCAGGATCAGAGGGTGGGGGAGGTGGTGACGGCGTTCTTTGTGGCGTTGGTGATCGTTTTTCCGTTGACGCGGATATGTGGGCAAGATGGGCGGTGGCGGAGATCCAACTGGGAACTTGATGAGGAGGAAGCATCTGAAAAAAATCGTCTTTTATTCGAGTTTTGGAGAGGTTGACGAGGGGGCTTACGTGGTTGGCGAGGGATTTTGGGGTTTGGAGACTGCGGAGTTGGTCCAAAAATGGCAAGAACATGAGACCCTGAGGGTTGACACCGCTGGCGGCGTATTGAGCGGTGATCTGGCCTTGGATTTCCTGGAGCTTCTGCTGCTGTTGCAGCATTTGCTCCTGTTGGCGTCTTTGGAACTCCAGCTGCTTCTGCGTTTCATTGACCAGTTGGGTGGTGCCCGACGGCTGCAACAAAAAGAAAATTCAACAATCCCGAAGAGGAGCAAGATTAATGAGCGGCGGAGGGGGAATAAGGGCAGAAAGACACATTTAAGAATTGTTCATCTGTTATATTCTCCATGTTTCTTTTTTTCAAATATTCGCAGGTTGCCAAGCCGCCTACGGCTACTAAATATACGTCGGCAAGCGGCCAATTTTATCTTCCATTCACTGCAGTTCTCATACATAGTGCACATTTCAGAATTTCCAACCGAATTAAAGAGTCATCGTAAATATTGAACGCTTCCACGTTTTTCCACGCATAAAAATAAACTTGTTATTGTTGCGCATCTCTTTTTGTCATTCCCACTAGGTCAAGCATGAAAAACTGAAAACCATCCCCGCATATTTCTGGAGGCGTTGGCAGAAGACCGAGAATAAGAACACCAAGGGGACAGCAGGCAGATATTCTGGTGTCGGTCATTATTACGACATGATATATCACTTCCGGTGCGTGTTAATTACTCGACCAGCTAAGAACAAGAACGGGTGGTGTTGAGAATATTGCAGGAGGTCGATCATCTCCGCAGGAGCTTTTTGTTGTTACAGAAATCACTCTTTGACGGCATGTTAGATCGTTTAGGATCACGTAATCTGAACGTTTTAACATTCACATCGGTGATGCAAATTCGAAGCGTTTCGAAAATTCTTATAATTGTCGTAATGTGATATTCTCTCTAAAATTAGAGAGGCCGAATTCCGATTCGAGTAAATAAAGGAACCCGATATTCTCATATTTGACATACCGAGAGGCTGCCGCAAGCGCAAACGCAACCGCGAAAGTGTCAAATGGAGCAAATCGATGGTTGGATGAAGTCGCCGTTTCCGTTTGATAGTGTTAACAAAGAAGTTGTGTGGAACAGAAAAAATAGAGTCGATGTCTTTGTATATACACGTGGGACACATAAAATTGGTGCAGACGTCAACTGTGAATAGACGTGAAACAGAGAGAGAGTTTATAATGATTCAGGAAAACGATAAAGAATAAAGTACGCCAATGAAGTGAAGAGAGATCAAAGTTCCCGAAAAGTACATCAACATAAGTCTAATGGAAATATTCGATTTAGTTGGGAAATATAAACTGCGGGTCCTCGCTACATATTAACTCTTAAAACAATAAAGCAGAGTGTATCAAAGACCGTCTAAAATAAACACGCTTGTTTTCCCAACTTTTAAAAATAATAATAACGACGGCGGAAAAAATTCAATCAGAGCCATCGACTTTGTTTCACAGGCGAGCCACAAAAAGCTCTTTGAATGTGCACACATTCAAAGGTCGTTTTCATTTGTTTTATGCCCTCGACTGACATTATAAAGGCTTGTTTGGACAGTATCTTCTGCACTGATCTTAATGGAAGGGAACGGTCTAAGCACGCTTTGATCTGCATTGTTACGCGGATATTTTATTCATTAGCTGATGATCCTGGGACATTTTGGGGGCCGCTGGACAGTCGCGGACAATACATTATTGTTACGGAAAAGGTCTGTTTTAAATCAAGTAAGCAACGGAAAGCGACGCCCCCTGCGACCGACATGTGTTGAACAGATGTAGCGCACAGATTCGCGAAAACAATACACCGATTTAATGAGGAACGCCGCATTGTCTTGTCACTCTTCCATTTTCGGACGAAATTTTACGAAATTATCAAAGTATTAGCCAGGTGGCCCCGAAAATTCGGCGGATCTCGCGGACCTCGTTAGAAAATAATTGGAAGCTTTCCAGCCAGTTTTCGATATCCAGACCGGCACTATGGTCGAACGGCAATGAAATGAAGCCATTATTTTGGTTTTCTGTTAATTACGAATTTGAGAAATCGGGGCAAAAGCGTCTCGATATATCACTTTCTTCGTTAATAAAATCTTTTATTCTGGGAAGGCGGCCTTAATAACCAATTTAAAAAGAAATAAATCAGGCCGAGTTAATCGCAGCCAATAAATTTCCCGCGGTATTGTTTTTTTGGTGTAGTGGTATAACTCACGTCAAATTTTTCTTAGATTTATGGTAATAATGACCACGCGCGTTGCGAGTGTTATTTTCGATTTTCTTTCAACGAAGAGAAAATTGTCAGTTGTGTTTTATGACAGACAATATGAACTCTATTTATACAACAAATTTTCTTCAGTAAACAAGGAATCTAAAATTAAAAGTACAAATTTACAGAGACGACAATATCCTCACCAATAAACCGAACACTAAAAGATTCATAACGTCGCCGGACTGAAATAGTGAACGGATTAATATTAATGGGACATTTGTTAAGTTTTTTGTGTGGTTTGGAAACGTCTCCATAAATCCGAGTAACAATTTAATTTAATATGAAGAGGAAGAAATGTTTTGACAGTGCGCCACCGAAATAAAAGTTGCAAAGTGCGACTGGTCTTGGAGACATCAAAAAGCGTTGACGGTCGGCTGTCAAACTCGAGTTAGGGTTTCTTTGGGGATATGCGAGTGGTGAAAGTCGCGCTATATTCTGTTTTATCTACGCCTCCGACGGACCACAAAAGGAATATGGGCGCTAAATAATGCAAAATCCGGCGGCGAAAGTACAAAATCAAAAGCATTATTATTAGATCGAAGCGCTGAAGGAATAATAAACAATAGTGAGGAAACAGAAGCGGAAATAATAAAAACGCCAACAAGAAGGCCAGATCGTAATAAATCCGTGCATTATGATTTATTAGACAATAAAGCGACATTGTGGAAAATAGCAGGGCCGGCTTTGAATGCGTCCACGTATTTGTTCAGGCCGACTTCGAAATTATGCATCTGTTTATACAGTTCGCTTATATTAACTCGCGCTGCTTATGAAACTGTTTATTGCCGCAGCGGAAGAAATTGTAAACCGAAAGCCCCCGCATCTATTGTAGCGCGCGCGCCGCAATTTGTTGCTGGAAAAACAATAAACACCCACTGAGGTGAGGCGAAATCAACCCCCAGCAGTAAAGTCATTTCGACACAATTTGTTTGGATTAATCAATAAATCCTTGAATGGTGGCAGAGCGAGGCGTGAAGACATCGAGTGGGGTGAACACAACGTATTGTATTCAACCAACCCCTGCATATGAATTATGATTTATGGCCCGCAAAGTCATGAACCAACCACTGTTCAGGGTAATTAACTTCGCGTTTAGGGTTGGCGGGCGATTATCCCTTTATTTACTTTATTGTTTCACAAACCTAATTTGGGGGAGGGACGTTTTTTAGGATTTTATTTAATTTCATTACGGGGAGTTTTATTCGTCGGAGCTTATGCTCCTGTTAATTGAGTGTACTGGAACAATGGCTGAGCACCCTTGTGTGCGTGCCGCGATGCGTGAAAGCTTCAAAGGACCTCATCCTTGATCCCAGCTTGTGATTTTAATGCGTATTATTTCGGCACAGCGGAATTACATCTGATTATCGCTTTTCACCGACACAATGCCGGTTTCCATCATTTCCGCGTTGGCGTAAACAAACCGGAGGGGTTGCTGTCCGCCTCCTCGATCGTGAGGCAATTGAACGACGTAATTGGTAATCAGTGGTGGCGTGGAGACCGCGACACGTGTCGCAAACAAGTGCCCACGTGATGAATACGTACCCCTTTGAATCGTTTGTGTATTATGTTATTTTAGGATTTAACAAGGGTTTCTACTTGACATCAAAGGGGAGCACTCGCCAAACAGCATATTGTCAATATTTGATGCGTACAAATATGCGGCGGTCATAACGCACGTTTATTAAAACTGGGAGCTTTGTGGGATGATTAGCATAAATAAATAAACGGGGGCTAAAAATTAAAACGTCTTGCAAAAATCCAAGTCGATAAGTTGTCAAAATCGGCGTGGAGCAAGGCAAGAGGAAAATTCTGATTAGTGCCTTATCCCTCGGGAAGGAAGGCGCACGTATCCCTTGGAGGAGTTGCACGCGTCTTGTCGTACGACATTTCACGCTCGACATGCGACACGCCTTTTGAAACCAATATTGTTCCTGGTGTTGGGCGACAGGCCCCGTCTCGGGCGCCACAAGACGAAAGAACATGTGAATGATTAAAGCCGTCCGTGCGAGTAAATCTGAATAGGATCGAGACCGTCGTAAAGCAGCGTCGTCGTGCCAGCACTTTCCAGCTTGCAGGATTTATGTAACACGTGAAGGCTGTTGTTTCTCGCGGGCCATCACTCACACGGGTAAACACCGTAAATCAGTCCCAACTAACGGCTGGATCACGGTTCCCAGTCCATAAACTTTCTGCAGGTTTATTTGTTGGGAGAAATGGAATATTCGAGTTGGCTTTGTTTATTTCACAATAAACAACGTCGAGTGGCCACTTGATTTCGATGGAGGTGAAGAAGATCGGGTGTGACGCCCTGCGGCGGTATAAAAAGAAATAATCCAGAATAGAGTGTGGATGTGACAAGGAATATAAGCCTTAGACAGGCTGTTCCCTGAGGATTTGTCATGTCAACCTACAATGCAGGAGCTATAATGCTGTGGAGTGAGAGGATGAGGGGATTACGGTTTCAGCTAGACGAGCTGCTTTCCTATAAAACTTATTAGCACTCTTGTGTACACTAATCCTCAGACTAATCTCTTAGTTTTTCAAAACAAAACAAATGAGACATTCTAACATCTTATAACTTTCCCAACGACACAAAGATTATATTTAGACGGACCAAATCGTCATTACTCTCAAACCATCCATTATCTTTATCACCAAAATATGCTCATTTTAAAAACGCCGAACAAAATCGCCCAATCTCCCAAAAAATATAAACAATATCCGCAAAGTGCATTGATCGCGCGTGATTACGTAACATAAAAATTCGATAAATGATGTTACAGAAACCTGCATGCGCGCTTCTCGCGTGCGATACAGGTGGCAGCACTGATCGCACCTCGTAAAACTTGTATTTTTCCTTTTTTGTGAACAATGCGAGCTTTGTGCCCCATTGAAACCCTCCATTTCCGTGAAGTTGTGCTTTAAAAAAGCGTCCCATGCAACTCACTGAATCGAATCATACGCCCAACGAACATATTATCGGAGCAAGTGCGCATTATTTTATAAGAGCAGTCGTTTGTTTATTCCGAACAATAGAGTCTTTCATACCGCCGACCACTTGACTATTTGAACGCTATTAAAATCGGGACGATTTTAATTGGGAGAAAAATCTCATCTTAATTATTTTCCGAGTGGTGGATCGATCGACGGGACCAGATGGAGGAAATGGTAATTGTTAATTAGGTTTTGGGTAGTAACTGAAAATTTCAACATGTGCAGTGTTCCGATTCAATTTGTCTTATTGGACGTTCTTTGTAACGCACCGTGACTAATGAAGAAGTGATCAATCACCCTCTAAGTCCTCTTGGTCCTCATGACGTCCTCCAAAACGTAAGCTGGTCAAGTTCAATGTATTTTTAGCCGCGGGTTGGAAAAAACTGAAGAGTATCATTTTACAGGATATTTATAGGCATCTCTTTGGGTTTTGTTCTATGTTTAGATAAGAGAAAGGAGCGTGGCGAAGAGCATAAATCTAAAAAATTAACCGTTTTTCCCCCGTGTTATGGATATGGATTACTAAATTTGAAATATCTTTGATACACATCGACTGCGGCTAATTTTAAACGCCAACAGAGCACATGAATGGAGCACACAGCTGTTGGGAGTTATAAGAATCTTCCGCTGGAAGTGTCATTCCACTGACATACCTTCTACATCAGGCACTTTAGAAGTGCTCTTCAAAAAAGGACTCGCCTAATTTTAACTGCAATCATTACGATTACTTCGAGTTATGACACCATAAAAAGCCGTAAAAAGCACCCAGAAGGGGGTGAATGAAACAACTGAAGCTATTACTCGCTGGGTTTCCCGATTTTCTCTAGGACGTCATCATGAAGGTTAAAAATGTAAATAGAAATGGGGACATCCGAACTCGCTCGAATGCCAAAATTTTCGCAGAAAATGAAGAGCTTGCTTCGATTTTGTCAAAGCCATGAGGCTGAAGATTCTGAAATTTCTCACGTTTTTCGATTTTTTGAAAAATTGAAGCTTAAAACTGGCAGAACTTGGACCAAGAATCTGAGCAACTGGGAAATCAATCCTGAAATTTAAGTTGAGGAACTGAATTGAACCTGCAAACCTGAGGATTTGTGAGCTCTATAAACCTAAAAAACAAAGAATTCAAAAGCCTGAGAGATTGAGACACCTAAAAACCTGAGGTACTGGAAGCTCCAATATTTGAAGAGCCAAAAATATGACACCAAATTGTTTATAATTTTTTTATAAAATTTGCTAAATCAATGAAATTTGAATGAGGTACTACTTACATCTCCCTTAGTAACTGTACCGAATTACAACATTTTAGCTCCAGAAATACAAGTTTTGGAAATTTTAATTTTGAAGACGAATCAAAATCTGGGCCATTTTTTATAAAATTCTATAATTTTTGTATTTGTACCTATAAAACGATGAAATTTTGCGGTTCTTAGTAACTGTACCAAATTAAAAAATTTTCGATCTAGAAATACAAATTTTTGAAATTTTAATTTTGTGGATAAACCAAAATCTTGACTATTTTTTATTAAATATCATAACTTTTGTATTTTTACCTCTAAAACAATGAAATTTTGAGGAGGTACTACTATCTAGCTTAGTAACTGTACCAAATTACAAAATTTTAGCTCCAGAAATACAAATTTTTGAAATTTTAATTTTGAGGACGCATTAAAATCTTCAACCTTTTTTATTCTATTCTACAACTTTTGTATTTTCACCTCTAAAACAATGAAATTTTGAGGAGGTACTACCTCCATCTCTCTTACTAACTATACCAAATTACAAAATTGTACTCCAGAAATACCACTTTTGGAAAATTCCAAAACGACGAACCAATAAAATTGGTGGAGGTAACTTCTATAAAACGACTCGAATTATAAAATGTTGCTAGGACGAACCAAAATTTCCAAAATTACGGAAGTAAGAAGTGAATTTTTCCATGCATCCTAAATTTTAAACCATTTAGTCGTTTTCAAAGAGTTTCTCGTTTAAAATCGAAGAAGCAATAGCAAGAACCGTGTCATAGTTTGATGCTTGCCTGAGGAATGCGGTAATGACTTTACCCAGTCCGTGTCATAAACAACTTCCCTGTGCGAGTAGGGTTCTGAAATTAACGACTTCGCTGATGATTCAAATTCGTGGTAGCTCCTTGTTTGCTCATGCACGAAACACTTCTTTTCGAATCAGATAAGAGAGCACCTGAAAGTGTTGCGGTTTGGGCAGTTTGTAAAAACTATCAGGAAATCTCCGGCCGATGAGTAAACAACAACTACAAGACGTCAGTGATTGGCACAAAATTCGAGATTCTCACTTTTAAATAGAACCGCTAGTATGTTTTAATAGATCGCAGGAGTAAATATAGAGGGGTTAATATCAAAAATAACGACAGTGACGTGATAGATACGTACGCATTTTGCAGTTAATCTATAATTAGGGAGAGTATTGGATTTTTGAAAGATGGGCTAAACAGATGTTCGCTCTGTTTATTTTCTTTCGACCATGTCCAAAGATTATTTTTATGATTAGTTTGAAAATTCCTCGCGTTTTATTGGTAATAATGGCGTTACATCATTTCTCTTAGCTTATCACCGAGTTTTGCATCCTATTTATATGAGTCCTGCTTCAGCTGACCATATAAATAGAAACCGCCGCTTGTATTGCAAATTATTTAATTATTGTGATTAGTTTTTCTCCTGCAAGGATTTTCACGTTTAACGAGCGCACTCCTGATATGGCCTCGGTCGTACTTTATTGCACATAATTTGTAAAATTGAGATTAACATTTATGATTAATCTAGCTTGCCATAGCAGGCACGTTAGTTAACAAGATGCGCCGTCATAAATTCGCTTTTTTATGGCATAAACTCGGACCATTTCAATCTGAAATGGCCTAGACTACAAATGTATGCAGATTGAATAAGCTTTGAATTGTTTAAAAATAGGAAAACCCATGAGAAACAAACTGCACTTGTCAGATCATTTAAATGCTGAATAACTTGAAATTAAATAATATACCAGGGCATTGACTGGTTCATAGACGAGAAGCTCGAACCTGTTCATGGACGTCAAGCTGCTTCGTTATCCCACGAAATTCATAAATTACGCACTCACCTCAACGTTTCGCCAAAAACGGATTAGAGATGTTCAAACTAATAGCTCGAATTTCCGAATTTATGGACGCTAACAAAGCAACCGCAGAATGTGGAGAACAAGTGCCAAAATATTCAACAATGGGCTATTTTCAACGGAGGGCACTGACTTGTCAAAAACAACGATGATAGATTTTTATTTAAGAGTTAGAACACGGACGTTTTACAGCTAACAGGTGGCCCAGTCTGTTTAAAATTCGGATGAAAAAGTGGGAAAAAAATCAGCAGTCATTGACTTTTATTTTGTTTAATTGACAGCTCGAAAACAGGTGGAGGAACATTGTCTTGTCGTGGTTTTTAAATTGATCAAAGGTTGGAATAATGTTAGAATTCAGAGCAAAAAACGGTCGCTCATTAATTTTTAATTATTGTTGTTGGACAAATTAAATGACAGTTTGTAATATGAAACCAGTTGTTTGACTCATTGTAGAAGTCCACAATAATTATAATTATTATTATTCTTGAGTTTGTTTCTATTCAATAAACGGTTCGCTCCAAATTTCATCGTTTTAGCGGTAAAATTATGAAAGTTATTTCGTTCATTCCAAAAATTAAAATTTTGTAATTTGGTACTTTTACTAAGTGAGATAAAAGCAGTACTTCCTCCAAGTTTCATTGTTTTAGTGGTTCAATTATAAAAGTTGTGGAAGTAATGGAGAATATTGAAAATTTTTGGTTTGTTTTCGAAATAAAATTTTTAAACATGTCCGTTATTTATTCAAAAATTTTGTAATTTCATACAGTTAATAAACAAAATGGAAGTAGTACCTGCTCCAATTTTCATTGATTTAGGGGTGAAACTACCAAAGTTATGAAATTTAATCGAAAATATTAAGATTTTTGATTCGTTTTCAAAATAAAAATTTAAAAAAAAAATATTTCTCTCCATTTCAAAATTTTGTTATTTGGATCAGTCAATAACCAAAACAAAGGCAGTACTTTGCCCAAATTTCGTTGCTTTAAAAGGAAAATCACGGCAGTTATGAAATTTAATGTAAAATTTGTAGATTTTTGGTTGGTTGTTAATACAAAAACTTTCCAAAAAATTCTGTCTCTGCGTCAAAAAATTTGTAATTTGGCACAGACACTAAGTAAGACAAAATTCGCCCCTTCCCCAAGTTTCAACGTCTTAATGGTCAAACTGTAAAAGATACGGAATTTAATCGAAAATAGCAGAAATTTTTGGTTCGTCCGAGACACAAGCTTGCAGGCTTCATAGAAATTTATTTAAATATTGTCAAAATTTCAGACTTTTCATCTCTGGAATCTTCAGGTTTTTGGTCCCAGTTCTCACTTTCGCACGTTTCAAAAATTTTTTCTCAGACTCTCAAGCTTTCGAGTTCCGAAGTCTAAAACTATTTTTAGATTTTTGTTCCGCAGATCCACAGATTTTCAAGTTTTAAAGTTTAATTTTGAAGTTAAATCTTAATTGAAAAGCTCAAATTACAGAAAAAATATAGAAAATTTCATGAATTTTGGAAAATAGAGAATTTACCTTCGTGCATGGCCGTGGAAAATCTAGGAAAAGTCGTGATTTCCAGAGTTTTAGACCGCGATACAACTCCAAGTTTCTCGAAACTGTAGGAATGTGAACATATCCTGTTTTGACAACCTCAAACTAATATGTTTCATATTTTGAGTAAAGAAACGGATAGCAATTATTTAAATCAGTTATTTCCGAGCGCCATGACTCAAAACCGTCAAAATGAACACGCGTACTTTGGAGTGAAGAACAACTGTTGAAAATAAATTTCCCCGTCTTGACCGAAAAAGTCTCTAAATAGTTCAATATAAAATATTGTGTTTCTAATAAATGCCACACTTACTTCTTCGACGAGCACTTCGCGTATTGGTGCAGCTCCCGCTCGTGTCTAAACTTACATTTATCGAATAACTTATTAAAAAATCCGTGACGTCAATATCTAAAAAAAATGTCGTTTTCAAATTGCTCGGAATTAATAATAATCGTATCCGCTCCAATTCTCGCATCACAGCCGTTTGAAAATTCTTCTTGTTAAATTTAGTCTCGAATCGAGTCTAGTGAGGATGCACTTTGCACAAATTTGCGTGAAACCGCCCTTAAAACGTCGGTGCCTTACAGTGACTTGCATTTATAATTGTGTTAAATTAGGCGCGCTCTCAGATAAGACTTAATTTAATAAAGCAGGTGGAAATCGCACGTTGTGCATCATCAATAACGCATTTATCTGACGATGACTTCGCAGCAGGACTGTCAAAACGTATTGTTTAATGGTGTGTAAGCTATGCGATTAACAGGATGGGTGTACAGGGGCACCCACATCATCACTTCCAATCGTAAAATGTCCTCTTGACAAATATTGTTATTTTTGGCGGACGAGAGATGCTGTTTACATGGCGAGATGGACTATTATTTCTTTTACGGCCGCGCAAGAGCCACGTTTACAACCGAATGGACATTACTAGTTTATTTCGAACTGGAGTGGGCTATTAATTATACACCAGTTTTGGAAAATAGGGCATTTTTCGGAAAAAAAGTTTTTGTACTGAACCCCCATTTAGATTTAACGCAAATTCGCGCCGATTTCTCAAATTCTAACTGGTGAATCTGCGTAAGAACTCTGGAGTTTGTGACTGAATCTGCCAAGTCAAGTGTCAACTTTTAAATACATTTTGCATTTTGTTGCGATTGTAGAAAAAATCTTGTGGCCAACTCGTGCGAAATGGAAGTTACGCACACAAGTTGTTGTCTAAACTCGACCTACAGACTCGTGGGACAAATCACGTCTGGAGTATAAAATATTACGATTTTGCAGCTTGTTGGAAAAATAACTATTCTGTAAAAAAGGACCTTTTGACATTTTTTCTACATTATTTTTATTTTAATTTTGAATCATTCGGATACATCCGATTTTTCTTTAATTTATTTCCTTTAAAATTATGTACAATTCAAAATGGGCCCATCACATTTGTCCACGGTATGGCCTAAAATGTGGACCGCAAGCTAATTCTAGTGATAAATCTATTGTAGCTGTGACTCCGCGAAAGTCCCATTTCCATTGATCGTGCTTCACTTTTGAGGATGTACCATGAGTACCAATGGTTGGCCCATCTTGAATCATTTTAAAGAAAATTAAACGAGTTTTCATTTAAGACTAAAAAAAGTAAAATTGGATAAGTCCAAGTAGTTCCAAAATAATAATCAAAAGTTAAAAAAAAAAAATTCGCGAGTTTAAAAAATTAAATTCTTATATTTTTTTTATATACAATTTCAACGAAACTTTGGTACTTTCGACAACATAACTCTTTAGAAATTCCCTGTAAATAATTTTGACCAGAATCTTTTAGTTCGTAATATACTGAGTGTTTAAATTTCGTATTTTTTGCATGCATAGACACAAAAAAGTAAATTGAAATTTTTAGACAATTGTAGAAATTCTATTGATTGGGGTATAGTGCCTAATTAAATGTATTTTTAAGAAAAAAATACTTTATTGGTTTTAGTTGACACTACGTACTTCTAAATGGCGGCCAAATAATATAATTTAATAATAATTTAAATAAAAATAAAAATAAAGTTTTCAAAAAGATTGTCACAGCTATAATAATTCCTTTTGTGTCGCTCGCATTGTACTGCGTTTGAACAAGTCCCATCATTTTGGACTTCTGTTAACATTGTCACTTGTCAAACGTCAAAATTGCCAATAGGGAAAAACAAACAGAAAAATTAAGCTTGAGTTGGTTGAGTCAGTTTTATTCCTTTAGCGATCCAGTTGATTTCAGTGTCTTGAAAGTATTTTGAAGTTATGTAACTAACGTTCCTGCCATTATTTGCGTTAAGCGGCATATTTAAATTGTTCGGAAAATCGTAGGTGACTAGATGAAAATCTTTTTGAAACGCGCTGTACTAATACAGTGAGTTTGCTCTTCAAAATTTTCAGTAGATCTGGATCAAAATGCCTTTTAAAAACAATGTAGATTTTATGTGCATTATTCAAACACCCTGTATACACAAAAAAGAGACTGATTTATGCTTTTAAAGCGAAGTACCGTTTATACAATTTAACGCATTTGGTCCTTTACGCGTTGGGTGAAAAAACTTTTTTACAAGAAGTGGTAAGAATTTATTTGTATCAAAAATGTGTTGAAATGGTAGTAAAATAAGTCTTCTTTTCCATTCTATGCAATTTTTGATAATTAGAAGTTATTTAGAAGCATAAACTTAAAAAATACAAGAAGTCACAGAGAAGTCAGAGTGGAAAAAAATTGTACCGACTAAACTAGAAGTTTGCCCACAATGTTTTTCTAGGAGCAAAAGTCCACTTATTGAGTTTTAGTTTGACACTAAATTTAAAAAAATGGAAAGTGTCATTCTTTTCAAAAAATTGCAATGTGTCATTTATGTCTTCATTTTGAAATATGTAATGTCAAGTAATATCAATAATATTTATTTAGCTAATGAAATTAGAAATTTCACCACCCGAAATAATTCAGGAAAAAAAATCTAAAAACTGGGGTAGCCTTGTCTCGAAACGCCCCAAATCGTAATGAGATTTGTCCCCCGAGTTATTTCTCTCAGACCCTTAAAGGGTTAGACGTGCTCCTGCACGTCAGTGAAAGATTATTGTACATCCGGCTGGTGCGCGTCAAGGGATATTCGTGTTTTTTCACCTCTTTACCAAGGGAAAGGATGTTATGTCTGCGAAAGGGTGGAAAGTGTTAAAAAATCCCCGCTGACGGATAAACTGCAGCAAATGTTGAAATGAATTGTTTGTGTGAATGCGCGGCTCGTGTTGATAACGTAAAATAATAGTCAGCTTCAAAGGTCGGCGAAATTAACAAAATATTTTGTCGACAATGAGCGTTCCCTGCAATCTCAACTTTGTGGATGTTTTCGATAAATTCGCTTTGAGTTAGTTCCCCGTCGAAACCCGAAGTCAGTCGGTATTTGCGCAAGATGTAATTGTACATAATCTCGTTATCATTAGTCGTGTGCATCTGATTTCGGCCCCACCATATCCCATCAAAGGATCACAAACTAGCCCCTTTTGATTCATCGCGATTTGGCATCCCAGTTTCTGTGTAATTAAGTAATGGGAATCAAACTTCTGCCTTCTGATGTTGCGCTATTTGTTCAACAGTTTCAACCAATCTATTTGTCTGTTTGATTATTTCGAGCCGCGGAACAAGAAATCTCCTTTACCAAACTTTTGATTAATGTTATTATAGCCATGTACAATGTGTATAAACAGAGGTCAAAACGTTACCGGGTCACTCGTGTTGGACTATTATGTAAACGCATGATAAAGAAGAATGTGAATCGACGTACAAAAAAAACTCAATCTTTTTGCGTCCTTCTTGTGCAATGTTGGAACACAATACTCTTATCAAATAAGGTCAAATTTTATCACTAAATTTAATAATAAAATATCGCATTGGTTTGTATACAAAATTTCCGAGGGTGGTTCAGCTTTGAAACTGCTGCATTATGATTAGCTTTTAATGGAGGTCATTACGTAACATTGTAGGACAGCAACATCAATAGGAATCATGGAAATTAGTTGTTATTGTGTACATCATACATACACATGTCATCACAAGCGCACTCGTTATTATACACATCCATATCAATATTTGACAAAGGCCTTTGTGCTCGATTAAATTATTCCGGTTGGCATTCAACTAAAACAAACTCTAATTAACGTCCCAACCACATATGAAATCGATCAGAGAGGGTGGGGAAATGCGGGAAACCAACAATGTGCTGCTAGCTTTATTTCCACTGAAATTTTATTCCGGAATTGCTGGCTGAAAAACGGACGAGCTTGATATAGATGAGCGTGCGGTTCTAGTTGACATCTGGGCAAAACTTGATCTTAGTCAACCGAATTTACATATGGAAATTAAACCGGAAGAGCGACACATTTCTATTTGAAATAGCAATAAAACTGAGGATTTAGAAAAAGATGCCGATTCTTCAAATTTATTTAATTTCAGGCGCAATCTTTTCTAATTTACGATCTTTGATTGTTTTTGAGGCCTTCGTTACCCAATTCAAGTATAAAATTAAAAAAAGTCCAGATTTCATAACATTCGAAATTTTGTAATTCGTCGACATACATACTTTTAAAGGTTTATAATTTGATCACTTTTATGACTATAACTTTGAAATTCGCACAGATTGTTCTCTTGGTATTGTCAAAGAACTGTACAAAATTACGAAATTTTGCTTTCAACAGGACAATTTTTTCAAATTTTTTAATTTTAGGGATTTTTGTCGACATGTCCTGAAAAATCTATCCATAATTTGGTTAGTTTTAGAACTATCAATTTGAAATTCACGAAATTGGAAAATTTAATCATAAACAAGGAAATTTTTGCTTCTGTTTAATTTTTCTATCGCTTTTGTTTGTGTAACTGTAGAAAATTACAAAATTTTTGAGAAAACTTTATAAAAAAATTGCAATTTTATAACAGTTGGATGATTCAAAGAAAGAATATAGTAAACCCAGTTGACATATACCTAGTAATTTTTATGGCCACATTATGAGAGGGCCGGGCAGTACTAATCCTTGCGATTGGAGACCATAAATGAGCACGAAATGAGTGCGGGCCTATTCAACCATCGGTCAACTCTCTACCTAGAACTTTGTCGGCTGCAGTTTACAACACCCAGTTTTATTTCTATGGGTGGTTTGACTTAAGCCATAAAATGTTTACTAGGTATATGTCAACTGAGGTTACTATACGAAGAATTAACACAATCTGGAGAAGTAATAAAAATAGCTACGAGAAAAAAAAACTGAAAAATCAAAGAATCTGAGCTTTGAGTATTTAGAAGTTTTCGAAACTCAAATCTTAGTCTCATCTCAGAATGAAAATCAGTAAAAGTATCCCAAGATCCTGAAATCCGAGAAGATAAAACTCTGAAGCATTTCAGGATACAAGGATTTCAAATGTGTTGCATTGAATTTTTTTGCGTCTAAAAGTTAAAATATGGGAATCCTGAGAATTCGAGAAGCGTGTCGAGATTTGGTAAAATGAATAAAACCGCCCTTATCGCCCTTAATATCAGTTAAATTACGTGTCATAACGTATGTGTATTATTTCCCCCACTTGACTGCGGCGTTCCTAAAGTAATCCGTCGGATTAGAATAATTAAAATGAGTATTCACCCTCTTTGCGTCGATGGCCTCTGCCCCTATTAAAAACTATATAAAGTGTATTTTTAATGTGTTTTTGTTTATCGTATAAAGGAGTGGCGCACGAATCTCTTGTGAGCTGAAAGAGGGTCTTAATTTCCGCAAGGAAATAATCATAATTGAGATGTCGGTGGTCGGGGGCGGCTGCGCCATTTCAATAGCTACAATCTCTTTGTAAACGTGTGTATTTATGTTGTTTAAAGTTTGTATCAAAGCAACCGAGCACAGACTCAATTCCATCAGACGTCTTAGAGGGTTGCGACTATATATTATGCTATCTTGCGAATTGTTGCTGAAGAGGTTGATTGGTTCAGTTGGTACAGACAAAGCCGGGCAAAGAGGCAAAGCCGAGTTTGTATCGCCATTCAGCGCACCCTACATCATAATTATGACTGTAACAACCCGCCGTAATGTTAATGAGATAATGGCAAGAGCTGCTTTTTGCAGATCGGATGAAAGAGAGCCTCTTCTAGCTCCAAGATAAATCAGCAACACTATCTGGTCTATATTTGCATAAAGGACGACGCAACATGAGCCGTTCGGACGATCTCGAAAAAAATCACCAGCATAATTACCGGACGATTAATATGCGCGAGAATGAAAGTCCCGCTGTGCTGTCGATACTAGGCTTGTAATGCCTAGGTTTATTGCGGCCGTTTATTATTTTAATAGCACGGTTTCGTGTCGACGACGCTCCGGATTTATCCCACAAAGACCCATCGCGATTATCGCTCTTTCCCCGGATTTGCCCTCGACAATGATACGTAATATTACGGAGGCTTTGTCAACAACTGATTGCTCGATATCTCTACATATTACGCTTTGATTGCAACCGCCAAAGTTATTACGAGCCCGAAATGAAAATACATAAACGGAGCCAAAAACAATGAAAATGCACCTGTCAACACCTCAGCTAGTTACGAGCTGTGTTACAAAGCGAGCGAAGCGATTAAACCACACATTGTTGCTCTTCCTCATTTTTTTTTGCTTATTTTTCGAACTGCAACTTTGATTGTGGAGTTGTATATTGAAAAGAACAATTTTGAGAAGATTTTGAATTTTCGGGACACAAAAAGTTTGATTTTTGTCGACTTGTCCTAAAAAATCTATAATTTGGTTAGTTTTAGGACTATAAATTTGAAGTTCGCTGAAATGGTTCTTTCAGTATTGTTTAGAAATTGTACAAAATTACGAAATTATAACATAAACAGGAGAATTTTTGGATAATTTTGAAAACCGTTACTAGTTACTTTTTTTACTACAACTTTAAGACTCGCACAGACTGTTTCCTTAGTTGTGTCAAAGAACTGTGCGAAATTGCAAAATTGTACATTGAAGAGGACAATTTTTAGAAACTTTAACAATTTGAGGACCATCGGAACTTTTGCAGTTTAACGACATATTTTGAAAAATTCCCAAGTTGGTTAGTTTCAGAACTGCAACTTTCATATTACTGGAGATTATTCTTCAAATGTTGCACAGTTAGTGTAAAAACTTTCGAAGTTCCCCATTAAAAGGGACAATTTTGAGAAAATTTTGAATTTAGGGAATCAACAAAAATTTTGGTTGCTGTCGATATCTCCAAAAAAAAAGATAATTTGGTTAGTTTTAGGCCCATAAATATGAAGTTGGCAGAAATGGTTCGTTCAGTCTCATCAAGAAATTGTACAAAATTGTAAAAATATACCAAAATCAGGAGAATTTTTGAATAATTTTGAATTTAGCGTTACTCTTAAAATTTTGCGATTAGTCGACATGTTTTAACAGGTTTATAATTTGGTTACTTTTACGACTATAACGTTGATATTTGCACAGATTTTTTTTTGGTCTTGTCCAACAGCTGTACGGAATTTTAAAAAACATACGTTTATCAGAACAATTTTTAGAAAAAAATTAATTTTAGAGACAACGAAAATTTTGCAACCCAGCGAGATGTTTTGAAAAATTTAGAAGTTGCTTCTTTTTAGAACTACAACTTGATACTAGCGGACAATATTCTTTAGGTGTTGTCCAATTACTGTACAAAAACACAGAGATATACATTAAAAAGAACAATTTTGAATTTTTAGAACCCACAAAAATCTTGATTTTTGTCCTAAAAAATCTATAATTTCGTTTGCTTTAGGACTATAAATTTAAAGTTTGCAGAAATGGTTCTTTCAATCTCATCTAGAAATTTTCCGAACTTGCAAAAATATACCAAAATCAGGAGAATTTTTGGATAATTTTGAATTTTGCGTTACACTTGGAAATTTTGCGATGAGTCGACACATCCTTAAAGGTTAGTAAATAGGTCACTGATGCGACTAAAAGGTTGATATCTGCACAGATTTAAAAAAAATACGCTAAACAGAACAATTTTTAGAAAAATTTTAATTTTGGAGACAACGAAATGTCTATAAATATTTTTTGGGGCACTAAATGTAGGCAACCCAAAATCCACTTTTTTGTCAACTTGTGGGAGAAAAGTTAAGTTTCCCAGGAAGCTGACGGCATGGTGACGTGTTCTCGAGCAATTTTCTACAATCCAAGAAGTCAACCATCTCCTGCAGGGTTCTCGTCCCCGCTCGCCTCTTCGTCCTCTCGGATGGCCGCGGTGAACCCCGTCGCATTATTCGAATGATAAATAAACGCCGTAAATGCATTATGCCTTTTATTCTTTTAGGAATTTTCGGTGAGACCTGCGGCTTGTAAAAGGTATACGTGCCTAGTTAAAAGCGCGTTCTTTGCAATAAATTCAACGAATGATGTCCATCGGAACTTTGAGCTTCGTTTTATTACGATCTATTAAAACAGCGGCGTTCTTAGTTTTATATCAGCGAGGTTAAAGCGAATCATAAATTAAAATATTCAAGCCATCATTACAAAGTATTCGCAATTGGACAGCGATAAAGTCGAGGCGATAAAATCCGGGATTAAATCGATGCAATATGTAATTTAAAATGGATAAAATCTTGATAGGATGAGGTCCTAAATTGTGGCGGTTTTCATCCAGGACACCCGAAAATAGACAAGATAAATGTTGATGACTTTAAAAAACCGACGACTTGCTATAAAAAGACGGAGATCCATCTTGTGACTGTTCACATAATTAAACGTGGCGATTTTTCAGTTTCTACAGCGTGCTGATAAATTGACGGGATTGTGTTCTATTCCACTGATAACAACTCACCGTTATTACTGTTATTAGATATTGATATATTACTCTGTTAACTGCCAACAGTAATTAAATTAATTTTTATCCGATCGCAATTAATTGATTAAATTCTCAGAAATAGTCTCCAAAACACACTCAAGCACCAAGTCCTTGAAATTTCTTTCGTCTTCACGATAATGCAAAGTGACAATGACGTGGTTATCTCATTTTTTACGAGCTGTTTGGTGATGGGTGAAGGTTCGAAAAAGTCGGGCGATAATATCAATTTTGGAAATGGTAAAGCTGTGATTTCACATGTTATTTGACAGGAAATATTTTTCCATAAATCTTTGAAATCTATTTTTATCAGTTCCGCCGAATGTTTTTATTGGCCAGCACAAAGAGAAATCGCCGGATTTTATGAAATATGTGACTTTTACGGAAAGTTTGTTAAATTTTGAGAAGTCAGAAAGTCAAAGCATCTAAAGTCAAAAAATGAGAATTTTATTATCCTCTTGTTTGTAAATTGCTGAGAGATTAAAGGGCCTCGAAGGATCTCAAGGATGTGAATGTAAAAAATTCAAAATTTTGAAGCTACAAGTGCCTTAGAAATCAAAAATTATTTTTAAATCTTCAAATTTTCAAATTTTTTATATTGCTGGTCTATTTTTCGACCATTAGAATGAAGAAATTAGTAAAAAATATAGCAAAAAAATACAAACAGGCTCCGAAACTAGCAGGAATAATTGGGATAAATGTCACTGAAATGACAGGACTGTGTTAGAAAATTTTCAACCCAAAACGCAGCTCGCATACATAGAAATTTCAAAATTTTGTTGCAACGAAGTGGTTTAGAGATCAGAAATTAATTTCAAATTTTCACTAAGCTCTAATTTTACTTCAAAAGTGATTTTCGAAGTCCAAAAAACGCAGTGATATTAAAAAAAATTGCCTTTTCTAGCCAATTTTTCAAATTATGTTTTCCCACCGCCATCATACCACAAATGAAAAAATTGAAAAAAAAAATTCAATCGTAGCCTGAAACTTTAGCTTTAACGTGAAATAATTGTCGCCGAAATTGCAGGGCTGTATTAAAAAATTTTTGACCAGAAAAGTAACTCGGTTAGAATTTCGATGCTTCGAACTGCCTGAGACATTAGACGTTAATTTCAAATCTTTACTTATTTTACTTCAAAAGTGGTTCTTAATGTCCAAAAATCGCAGAAAAATAAAGAATTTCTGGCATTTTTAGTAGTTTTTTCAAAATAGGACTTTCGACTGTTATAATTGTGAAATCAGTGAAAACAAAATTTAAAAAAAATACAAGCGGGCCCCGAAACTAGCAGGAATAAGTGGGATAAATGTCACTGAAATGACAGGACTGTGTTAGAAAATTTTGAACCCAAAACGCAGCTCGCATAATTTCAAAATTTTGTTGCAACGAAGTGGTTTAGAGATCAGAAATTAATTTCAAATTTTCACTAAGCTCTAATTTTACTTCAAAAGTGATTTTCAAAGTCCAAAAAACGCAGGAATATTAAAAAAAATGCCTTTTCTAGCCAATTTTTCAAACTATGTTTTCCGGCCGTCATCATACCACAAATGAAAAAATTGAAAAAAAAAATACAAACGTAGCCTGAAACTTTAGCTTTAACGTGAAATAATTGTCGCCGAAATTGCAGGGCTGTATTAAAAATTTTTTGACCAGAAACGTAACTCGGTTAGAATTTCGATGCTTCGAACTGCCTGAGACATTAGACGTTAATTTCAAATCTTTACTTATTTTACTTCAAAAGTGGTTCTTAATGTCCAAAAATCGCAGAAAAATAAAGAATTTCTGGCATTTTTAGTAGTTTTTTCAAAATAGGACTTTCGACTGTTATAATTGTGAAATCACTGAAAACAAAATTAAAAAAAAATGCAAGCGGGTTCTGAATTTTTCGCTTTAGCGTGACGCTAACTTCATTGCAATTGCAGGATTGGATTAAATATTTTGGACTCGAAACGCAGCTTGCACAAGATAAAAAAATAAGTATTTTTGTTTGTTGTTAGTAAATTTTTTGAAAATATGACTTTGGACCCATTTAATTACGAAACCAATAAAAAAATTGTTAAAAGGATTCCAATACTTTCGCCCTCATATGATTTAAATACCATGAAATTGCAGGACTGGTTTAAAAAATTTGGAGCCCGAAATTCCAAAAACTGAAATTTCGAGAACTCTAAAAAACAATTTTATCAAGTATATTTGTGAAAATAGGAGTGGTGGATTTTAGAATTCCAAAACTCAAACGCTTCAAAAAACTTTATTATTCCACCGCATATTTTTGTACAAAGTTTGGATTTCCGTTGTCATTAAACGTAATTACATAGAATTTTTATTTTGATGGCAGAGCTTCGCTTTAACAGTCTTTTATGACAAAAATGCGAAGAATTTCCAACGCAAACTGTACCATTTAACAGCAAATAAACCAAACAATAATCATAGAATTCTCTCTTTAATGTGCCACATTTCTCCGAAGGCATAAACTGAGTAATTCTGAGCGGCAGATCCGGTAAAACTCCGCAGAATCGAACCTCGTTCCGGATCCCCGGATCCGGCGGAGCCGCGTGCCCGGGCATTGTTTCAGTGATTATCATAGCAGTGACGGAACCCACGCGCAAGACGTACGCTATTGGCTGGCACAAATCCTCCTATCGCCATTGGTCACCTAGTGACGGATGAGTAGCTTTTGTCTGTTGTCTGACAGGTGGGATAATAGTATTTCCGAACAATGGCGAGACGAAAATATGTCCGTTGACGCGCAGACCCGAACCACTGCCAGAAATTAAAACTTTAGAAGAGGCGGAATCGAATTTGGCCGCTGTCAAAGGACACGACTCGTGAATGCAGATCGACAACCCTAATATGAATAAAATATGCAACACAGAGGGATTGTCGGGACGTCTTTTGTGCTCGCGTTTGTTTGCCGTTTCTTTGAGGAGGTTTTGATTCTCTCTCGACCGAATTAAATTTGCATCGGGAAAAGCGAAATTCTAATGATACGGACCTTGGACTCTTGCTGTTGTTGCTGGGAGATGAGCTGCTCTCGGACCATCTGAAGTTGGAAGATTAATTCCGACAACTTCCGGTCTTTTTCCATGAAGTTATCACCGGAGAGGGCTTGCTGGATCGCAGCGGTCGGCTCCACGTCTCTGGAACAAGAAGGGGCGCTGTACTAAAGGTACGATTTGAATAATGATGAACGAACACAAGGGATGTGTGCTTACTCTAGTCCAACAGTTTACATAATTTAGATACGCTGTGGGGTCACCACACCATGCAGGAACATGTCAAAAAGAAGAATTGCGGCTCTGGCGGCATTTGCTAGAGAGCCTGTAATTTCAACCCTTAAAACCACTAAGCCTGAAACCCTGAAATCCAAGGAACCTGAACTTTCTTGTTTCATTGATTAATTTCGTGAAAAAGCCGTTTTCAGCGCGCAAAGTTTCCATCCCTCGGAATAAAGGCATCCAATCACACAGACCAGGGATTCAAGTCGCAAGTGCGAGATGGATGTATGTATTCATAATAAAATAACGAATTATTATGCAGGAGGCGTCTTGCGTCCGCTCGGGAACTAATTTGATCATTGAAATGCATTACACTACAAATAAACTGCATTGACCTGGTGCAACATGCTCGGTACGGTCAAGGAACACGCCGTCGTTGAGATGAGAAGAGTGTTGCATCAGGACTTCCATCTGAATGCTGAACGGATGAATGTAATGCATAATAGAGCAGTGGAGATTTAATATAAATTTTAAATGTGTTTCCGAAAGGTCCGTATCACTGCTGCTCAGCAATGCAAGTTTAATAAGAGAGTTTTACAATGTTGGTGTCACCTTTCGACTTTTTTTTGTTGGAGTACCACAAAGCCTATCGCTGTCTGGTATAAAATATCACACAAATGACTTTGAGCCCATTAAATCGATCGGCGATAACAAACATAGACTATAACAATAAAGTGTGTTGTCATATCCAATTGTCTGAAAGACATAATCTAACATTGTAACTTCTTACATAAATCTTTGTTTCCGTTGTGTGATAAACTATTGATTTATGTTGAGTACAACGAAGAGTAGACATAATGAATGGATAATAGTTCGATAAGGAAAAAAAACACGCGCGCATATGTATTGGCGACATAATAGAAAAAGCGGAAAAGAATTGGGTTAATCGGGTACTGAAGTTATCAATGTGTATATTTGGAGTAAAGGTCAAGGTTAATGTTGATATTGTAGTCGTGTAAGTGGTTAGAACGCAATTGATGGCGAGCTGATGGCCATGCGAGGTGGTAATGACGGGAAGGTCTTCAAATTTGCAAACAGATTGCTCGTTTGATTTATGAAAAATATGCTTTTTGCCACTTCTTTTTATTTCTAATTTTAACTTAGAAGGCCAAGAAGGAGATGTGCACAATTTTATTATTTGGCTGTGTGCAAAAATGTGTACTTTATGCAATTTTCGGTTCATCCTAAAAGTAAAAATTTCTAAAATCGGTTGTTTTTGCTCTATTTTTCTGAAATTTGGCACCCTCAGTAACCAAGTCAATATAAGTAATCTCCTCGAATTTTATTTCTGTGGGGTGAAAATTGCCAGAGTTACCACCCTTAATACATTTTTTCAAAAAATTTGGGTTCTTCCTCAAAATAAAAAATCAAATTTTGTTTCTTCTAGTCAATTTATAACTTTGCTATTTAGCACACTTAATTAGAAAGTCGCAATTTGTAACCTCCCCAAATTTAATTCCTGTAGCATTAAAATTATTAGAATTACAACCCTTAATAACAAATTTTTGCCCCCAGAGTTTAGTATTTGTAAAAAAATTATTTCTAAAATCAGTTGCTTCTGCTCTATAATTCTGATATTTGGCACAGTTAATAACCAAACCTAAATTAGGCACCAATTTTTGTTCATCCCTAAATGAAAAATTTAAAATTTTGTCTCTTCTAGTCAATTTATAATTTTGCCATTTAGCACTGTTAATAAGCAAGTCTAAATTAGTAACCTCCCCTAATTTTATAGCAGTAGCGTGAACATTTTAAGAACTACAACCCTTAATAACAAATTTTTGCAGTTTTCGAAAAAAATAAAAATTTCTAAAATCAGTAGCTTCTAATCTATAATTCTTAAATTTGGCACAGTTGATAACTAAGTATTAATTAGTTACCTCCCAAAATCTGATTGCATTAACTTTAAAATTACTAGAGTTACAACCCTTAACAACAAATTTTCGCAGTTTTTTGCATTTTCAAAAAAATTAAAATTTCCAAAATTAGTTTTGACTGCTCAATAAATCTGAGATTTGACACAGTTGATAACTAAGTCTAAGTTAATAATTTCCCCAAATTTGATATTTGTGGCGTTAAAATTACCAAAGTTGTACCCTTTAACTAATTTTTTTAGAAAATTTTGGTTCATCCTTAAATAAAAAGCTTAAAATTTTGTCTCTTTGGGTAAATGTATAATTTTGCCCTTTAGCCCTTAATTAACAAGATGCAGTTACTAACCTCCCAAAATTTAATAGCACTAGCATTAAAATTGTAAGAATTACCACTCTTAATAACAAATTTGGGAAATTTTCCAAAAAAATAAAATTTCTAAAATCAGTTCCTTCTACTATATAATTCTGAAATTTGGCACAGTTGGTAACTAAATTGTAATTAGTAACCTCCCCAAATATGATTGCTTTGACGTTAAAATTACAAGAGTTACAACCCTTAATAACAATATTTTCGCAATTTTCAGTATTTCCAAAAAAAAATAAAAATTCTAAAATCAGTTGTTTTTATTCCATAATTCGGAAATTTGGCACAGTTGGTACCTAAGTCTTGGTTAGTAACTTCTCCAAATTTAATTGCTGTGGCGTTAAAATTACCCGAATTACAAGATTTTAAGTATTTTTTGAATTTTTCAGTTTCAGTTCAAATTCCTAAATTTTTCTTACTTGACTTACAATTTTGCCATTTGGCTCAGCTAATAAGCAACTCCAAATTACCAACCTCCCCAAATTTCATTGTTGTAGCGTTAAAATTACCAAAGTTACAGCTTTTATCATATTTTTTCACTATTCTCTAAACCAAAATTTTCAATTTTTTTTTCTTTTGGTATATGCATAACTTTGAAATCTGGTGCAGTAAATAAGCACGTCTAACCCAATAACGCCCCCATATATAATTGCAATAGCGTTAAAATGGCCAACCCTTAATAAAAAATTCGCAGTTTTTGGTTCACGCAAAGAGTAAAAATTTCCATAATCAGTTGCTCATGCTCTATAAATCTGAAATTTGGCACAGTAAGTAATTGAGTCTAAATTAGAAATCTCCCCAAATTTGGTTGTTGTGGCGTTTAAATTACGAAATATACAGCTTCATCTTTGATTTTGACTAGTCTGTACACAATGTTGAAATTTTGCAAGTTTAAATGAGTAACTGCACCAAATTTAGTTGCTTTAAGAAAATGTAGCCCTTGTAGTCACAATAATTAAATGAATTTTAGAATTTCACACCTAAAATCTATTGATATTATAATACGACACAATTCTCATCTCAGCGCGATTTCTATTTTCCTTTGATATTATTTCAGGAAGTTCAAAACTAAAGCCGATCTAAATATTTTAGCTCATAAAACTTTCGATGTTTCAACAGTTTACCTGAAAATGCAGTAAATTCGGAAAGAACAAAGTCGTGGTAGCGTTTCTTTGTAAATCCGAAGAATATAATCATTTTTCAGTTTTATAAATCAATAAATTTATTACAAACATTCCGCCTGCCTCGCTCGTTGCCTCGGCCCTGAAAATTTCCGAATATTTTTGGTACTTACGAATTGTGCGTCGAGTTGGGCGTCGAGGACGGCGTCGGCCTCTTCTCTTCTTTAATGGTGCTGTTGTTGATTTTGGAAGTGAGCCTCTTGAGCACATCGTCCATGGATCTCTTCATGGGATGCGAGGAACTATTATTATTGTGTAAACTACTGTTATTATTATTGTAATGTAAGCTAGTCTTTAAGTCGGAAGTTGGCGAACTACACTCTGACGAATTCCGTCGTCTTTCGTCGGCATGCAGCGAGAGCGCCGCGATGCCCGACGGCATGAGCACATTACTCGGCGCCTCTGAACACATTCGAGCCGTTTTGCTCGGAGGCGGCGTCCGATCGTCGTCGTCTACTTCGCTGCCTGAAACACTCGGAGATGACGATTCGGAAAGTTTATAAAACGCGCTGGAATTATTGACCATCGTGCCGCTTCCGGCGCCGATGTCTTCTTCGCCGACGTCGCTGAGATTGTTACTGCTGGTTTCATCCAGGTCCGTTAAACCGCCGCCGTCGCTGCCGCCGCCCACGATCGTCGGGGGCAGCGGGCCACCACCGCCGTCTGATGCGCCTTCTTGAAGCTTCGTTGGAGGACTCTTCCGCTTCGAAGACATATTTCTGGAAGGAAAAACGAGCGGTTAGTGCGGCCTCCGATGCTTTTATTGTCGTGTTTGACTTTAGCCTCAATAAAAACGCGAAATTGTGTACAGAATTCCCGAAAGCTAAACAAATCGCCGTTAACAACCTGACGACGAATTTATTGTAACAAACTTATTTAGCATTTGTTTTCACTAACTTTTTACAATCGTGTTTAGACGATGAAACATAAACTGTTTGAACAAAAGTACCAATTATTATCTGCACTTAATATACTCGACGTTCCCGGAATAGACAACTCTGTGGCTGAACGAACAAACTTACATACTGGATGACGTACAAACTCATTTATAATTGCGGTTACAATGCGTAAAAGCGGGAGATGCATTGTCTAAACTACGAGAATATCTGATGAGTGTAAGAAAAACAAACAGTAAAATATTATGTTATGGATTTTCTTCATCTTTAATATTGTTTATACTGACTTTGTTAATGTTTGGCGGTAAACCAAACTTAACAAAACCTCAAATCTCAACTATAAATTACTTCACCGGATTATTTGCAGTACCTTCATTTCGCAAATGATCAAAATTTTACGGCGACCGCCTAACGTGAAGGATCCACGAATGTAAGTGGGCCGCAGATGCGCCTGCCTCGGTTCACACATTTTTTGCAATTCCTAGAAAATCCTGACTAAATTTCAAATTTTAGCTTCGCCTTGCAAATTAAAATTTCTAAAAGTTGTGCCTTTGGATCGACAATTTTGTAATTTGGTAGAATTAATACACGACTTAATAACAAATTAAGAATTTTAACAAAAGATGTTGGCAATTGTTGATTCGTATTCAAAATAAAAATTTCTAAAATTTTAGTTTTTCGCTCTACAATATTGCAACCTAGTAGAGTTAATAACTTATTTAAAGAGAGTAACACAGAGTAGCACAAAAATTATCAAAATTACGAATTTTACCAAAGGATGTGGTCAATTTTTGCTTCGTCTTCAAAATAAAAATTTCTAAAATCTGAGCCTCTCAAGCTATACTTTTGCAATTTAGTAGAGTTAATAAACTATTCAAAAAGAGTAACTGCCTAAAATTTCGTAGCCGTAGCGCTAAAATTGTCAAAATTACATTTTTTTTTAATTGTGTCAATTTTTTGCTTCGTTTTCAAAATAAAAATTTCGAAAATCTGAGTCTCTCGAGCTACACTTTTGCAATTTGACAGAGTTAATAAACTATTCAAAAAGAGTAACTTCTTCAAATTTCGTAGCCGTAGCACAAAAATTATCAAAACTACGAATTTTACCACAAGATGTTGGCAATTTTTGCTTCGTCTTCAAAACGAAAATTTCTAAAATTTGAGACTCCCGTTCTACAATTTTTTAATTAGGTAGAGTTAATAAACTATTCAAAAAAAGAAACTTTCCTATATTTCGTAGCCGTAGCACAAAAATTGTCAAAATTACAAATTTTTCTAAAAAATTGTGTCAATTTTTTGTTTCGTCTTCAAAATGAAAATTTCTAAAATTTGAGTTTCCCGCTCTACACTTTTGCAATTTGGTAGAGTTAATAAACTATTTAAAAAGAGTAACTTCCCCAAATTTCGTAGCCGTAGCACAGAAATTATCAAAATTACGGATTTTACCAAAGGATGTTGGCAATTTTTGCTTCGTCTTCAAAACGAAAATTTCTAAAATTTGTGTCCCCCGTGCCACAATTTTGCAACTTGGTAGGGTTAGAAAGCAATTCAAAAGGAGTAACCACTCAAAATTTCGTAGCCGTAGCACAAAAATTATTAAAACTACGAATTTTACCACAAGATGTTGGCAATTTTTGCTTCGTCTTCAAAACGAAAATTTCTAAAATCTGTGTCCCCGTGCTACAATTTTGCAACTTGGTAGAGTTAGTAAGCAATTCAAAAGGAGTAACCACTCAAAATTTCGTAGCCGTAGCACAAAAATTATTAAAACTACGAATTTTACCACAAAATGTTGGCAATTTTTGCTTCGTCTTCAAAACGAAAATTTCTAAAATTTGAGTCTCCCGCTCTACACTTTTTTAATTATGTAGAGTTAATAAAGTATTGGAAAAGAGTAACTTCCTCAAATTTCGTAGCCGTAGCACAAAAATTATCAAAATTACGGATTTTACCAAAGGATGTGGTCAATTTTTGCTTCGTCTTCAAAATAAAAATTTCTAAAATATGAGCGTTTTGAGCTATACTTTTGCAATTTGGTAGAGTTAATAAACTATTCAAAAAGAGAAACTTTCCCAAATTTCGTAGCCCTAGCACAAAAATTATCAAAACTACGAATTTTACCACAAGATGTTGGCAATTTTTGCTTCGTCTTCAAAACGAAAATTTCTAAAATCTGTGTCCCCGTGCCACAATTTTGCAACTTGGTAGAGTTAGTTAGTAATTCAAAAGGAGTAACTCTCAAAATTTCGTAGCCTTAGTATAGAAATTATCAAAATTACGAATTTCTCAAAAGATGTTAGCAATTTTTGCTTCGTCTTCAAAATATTTTTTTTTAAATCTGAGTCTTTTACGCTACAATTTTGCAATTTGACATAGTTAATAACATATTAAAAAAGAGTAATTTCTCCAAATTTCGTAGCCGTAGCACAAAAATTATCAAAATTACGAATTTTAGTTGAGGATATCAAAAATTGTTGGTTTCCTTTTAAAATAAAAATTTCTAAAATTTGAATCTTTTGCTTTATGTTTTTGAACTTAACTGGTAGAGTTAATAGGCGGCTCAAAAATAGTAACTTCCCCAAATTTCGTAGGTGTAGCATGAAAATTCTATAAATTACGAAATTTAGTTGAAGACATCGAAAATTATTGCTAGGCGCTTTTTTCGGACGAGATGCAGAAACCTGAGCTGCGCCAAAAATGTCAGTTTTTGCTTTGTCTTCCAAATGAAAATTTCTAAAATAGGAGTCTCCTCCTCTACCCGTTTACAATTTGGTGAAGTTAATGCACGTAAACCAAACTTATTAAAACCTCAAAACCCAACTATAATTTACTTCACCGGATTATGTGATCAAAATTTTACGGCGACCGCCCATCGTGAAGGATCCACGAATTTAAGTGGGCCGCGTGCCTCGGCCCCAGCCTCGCTCACCGTACTTTTTGCAATTCCTAGAAAATCGCGCAACGGTACCACTCAATTATATTTATGTAATTGTATAAATTAATTGAAACGAAGCCGTCTTCCGTGTTGCCGTCATTCTCGTTTTGCCTCTATAATTACCCAACAATCACGGTTTTGGTCGTTTCGGCCGAAGCTGCGAATTGTCCGTTAAATATAGTGCCCGGATTTCTCTTTTTTTGCTAAAGACTAATTCATACGTCAGTGTATCTAGTTGGCAGCGATCCGGATTCAAGAATAGGAATCTTCTTTTGTACACGTCCGCGGCTTGCTGGATGTATTATTTTCACTCCGTTTTGTTTTCGAAACAATTCAGCTTGAGATAGACACGCACGGAGAAAAACGTGGACAAAGGCGGAACAACATCGAGGTGTTTATAAAAGTGTCAGGGCTATCATCATGTTTTAATTAAAAGGACACATAAGTGGGCGCGATCGTACAATCGCGTTTACTTCCAATAACTTCAGCGATTATTCTTAATTAATAGGTGCGGACGGATTGGAAGAGTCTCAATTTTTTTTTCTCTTAAGGTCAACATCTCCTCCCATCTTCATCTGTTTAATCAATTTTTTTTGATTGACTGGGCTGACAGCGATCTTTCTCGGCACAGCTGACAGATTACAATTACGTAACGGATAAATAATACATCACAATAAAGATTATTGTAATGTTTCACGCCGCTTGCACGTTGTCCGGTTGGTATAATCTCAATTATGATAAATTTAGATTGTGATTACATTATTATAGGAGCGATAATGTCGTGACCCCGTGTCGCAGCCAATTATCCTTTCGAGAAATCAACAGATTGTCGCGCGACATGCGGTCGATCTGCACGGCGCCTTGGGCTAATGCAGTTGCAGGTTCATCTCAAATTTTGTTTGTTTATTCGAGAGTTGGATGGGATCTCATTTTTGTGGTGATGACCGAGTTTGATATTTTGGCAATGAATCGTTCATTTTTTCAACGATATTTTGTAAATCTTTACTTTCTTAACCAAAATCTATCGGATTTAGAGGACTAAATAGAAAGTTTTTACAATTTTCACAATAAAAAATTTCCATTTTTTCCTTGTGCAGATACAATATTGTAATTTCCGGTGTCAAATATGAAGATCTAAACTAGTAAATCCAGAAAATCTCGTCCCTGAAATTTTAGCTTCCCCTTGCAAATTAAAATTTCTAAAATCTGTGCCTTTTGATCGACAATTTTGTAATTTCGTGGAATTAATAACATATCCAAAAACAGTAACTTCTCCAAATTTCGTACCCGTAGCACCAAAATTATCAACACTACGAATTTTACTACAAGATGTTGGCAATTTTTGCTTCGTCTTCAAAATGAAAATTTCTAAAATTGGAGTCTTCCACATGACAATTATGCAATTTGGTAGAATTAATAAACTATTCAAAAAGAGTAACGTCTTCAAATTTCGATGTCGTAGCGCAAAAATTATCAAAATTACGAATGTTACCACAAGATGTTGGCATTTTTTGCTACGTCTTCAAAATAAAAATTTCTAAAATTTGGGTCTTTTGCTCTACAATTTTGCAATTTAGTAGAGTTAAAAAACAATTTATGGAGAGTGATATCACCAAGTTTCCTAACCGTAGCACAAAAATTATCAAAATTGCGAATTTTAACATGAAATGTTACCAATTTATGCTTCGTCTTCAAAATAAAAAATTCTAAAATCTGAGTCTCTTGCGCTACACTTTTGCAATTTAATGGAGTTAACAAATTATTCAAAAAGAGTAACGTCTCCAAATTTCGTAGCCGTAGCACAACGATTATCAAAACTACGAATTTTACCACAAGATGTTGACAATTTTTGCTACGACTTCAAAATGAAAATTTCTAAAATTCGAGTTTTCCATTCTACAACTTTGAAATTTGGTGGAACTATTCATGAATAGCAACTTCCGCAAATTTCGTAGCCGTAGCTCAAAAATTATCCAAACTAGGAATTTTAACAGGAAATGTTAGCAATTTTTGCTTCGTCTTCAGAACGAAAATTTCTAAAATCTGAGTTTCCCATGCTACACGTTTGCAATTTGGTGAAGTTAATAAACTACTCAAAAAAAGTAACCTCCCCAAATTTCGTAGCCGTAGCACCAAAATTATCAACACTACGAATTTTACTACAAGATGTTGACAATTTTTGCTTCGCCTCCAGAATGAAAATTTCTAAAATTGGAGTCTTCCACACGACAGTTACGCAATTTGGTAGAATTAATAAACTATTCAAAAAGAGTAACGTCTTCAAATTTTGTTGTCGTAGTGAAAAAATTATCAAAATTACGAATTTTAACATGTAATGTTGTCAATTTTTGCTTCGTCTTCAAAATAAAAATTTCTGAAATCTGAGTCTCTTGCGCTACACTTTTGCAATTTAATGGAGTTAATAAACTATTCAAAAAGAGTAACATCTCAAAATTTCGTAGCCGTAGCACAAAAATTATCAAAACTACGAATTTTACCACAAGAAGTTGGCAAGATGTTGACAATGAAAATTTCTAAAATTGGAGTTTTCCATTCTACAACTTTGAAATTTGGTGGAACTATTCATGAATAGCAACTTCCACAAATTTCGTAGCCGTAGCTCAAAAATTATCCAAACTACGAATTTTAACAGGAAATGTTAGCAATTTTTGCTTCGTCTTCAGAACGAAAATTTCTAAAATCTGATGAGTTTCCCATGCTACACGTTTGCAATTTGGTGAAGTTAATAAACTACTCAAAAAAAGTAACCTCCCCAAATTTCGTAGCCTAACACAAAAATTTCCAAATCTACGAATTTTTTCTACAAATGTTGGCAATTTTTGCTTCGTCTTCAAAATAAAAATTTCTAAAATTGGAGTCTTCCGTTCTACAACTTTGAAATTTTGTAGAGTTAATAAGTAATTCAAAAGGCGTAACCACTCAAAATTTCGTAGCTGAATCACAAAAATTATCAAAATTACGAATTTTTCAAAAGATGTTAGCAATTTTTTCTTCGTCTTCAAAATAAAAATTTCTAAAATCTGAGTCTCCCGCCCTACAATTTTGGAATTTGGCAGAGTTAATAAACTATTCAAATGAAGTAACTTCTCGAAATTTCGTAGTTTTAGGACAAAAAATATCCAATTTAAGAATTTTAACAAACGGTGTCGCCCCGAAAAATGCCAATTTTTTTACAAAATTGCACAATTTAGGCAAGAAAAAGCGAAGCCACTTCTTTTCGCATCCCCCGCAACCGAATGTTAAAAAGTGGTTTATAGGAGGGCGCCGGGACGCGTCCCCGTTCCGTCGTCGACTTTCGCACGACCTGACGAAGATGATGAATGTGTGTGTTGGTCGTAAACAAGCATCATGTGTGTTATTCTAAGGAAGCGAACATCCGCCTTTCGGTGAAATATCGCCTTGTCTCTGAACAATCCTAAACAAGTCGTACTTTTGTCCTCAACCCCCTGCTAGATGATGCGTTAGTAAAACGGTTCGCCGGATCCTCAGCGGAAAATAAATAGGCTTTGATGGCCGTACAAATAGGAAACCGAAGTCGGAGAATAAATAAAGCCACCCTTTGAGTTATTGTATCAATTTTTTTCCGAGTAAATGCGATGTGTTGCTCGTATAATAGCGTGCCGTGTTTGACATTCATCAAGAGCAAAAGTCCGGAGCAGGTTCGCTCCGGGATCTTGAAATTGATTAAGTACAGCAGCAAGAAACAACAGAAGTGCGTCCATAACTTAGGAAAATACAAACATAACGCGAGTAATGGACAAGTACAAGAAATCCAATTACTGAAATAACTAAAACGCATTTTATTCCGGCTCGTTTATCAGACGACTACCACTCTTCATATATGGGCATATCTGGGTGACGTCGCATGAATGAATGGCAAATATCACCATTAAACGCAAGCGAGTTATTACACCTGGAAAAAACGCTGCCCGGATTTATAACTTAATGGACGCCGACTGAAACGTCCATAAAAGCGCTAATAATCGTAAAGCGCTTACAATTAAAACGCATTATGAAAATTTTACGCAACCGCCGTTTGTTGTATTTCAATAACAATTCATTTTTACGTCTCATTTCGTTTCTTTCGCAATTCACCGAGACAATCAGAAATTCCGGGCGGGTCAAGTGTGTCGTCGATATCCGAGGAAAATGACTTCCGAGATGAACAAGCGGACTTGATGACACGCATTGTGACTGTCATTATGTAAACGCTGGAGCTTTTATTATGTGGAGACTGGAGGGTGGCTACCCCGAACTCTGGATGACACACGAGTACGTGTAATGCTTTGACGAACAATAGACTTCTTTTATTACGGCTGATCTGTTGCCATTAGGTCATTACATGTGTATGTGGGGCTTCGGCATTGTTAGCGCGGGTTGACGCTCCGCAATAACTCTTATTAGTCCGTCAATTTATGTCCAAAACATTCTCCGGTACCTATTTTCTTGTCAAAGCAGAATTAAACACGTTTCGCAGAGAACAGCCATTGTATGGATCACAGTTGTTTGATGACAAACTATTGAAATTATTGAGGAAATTTTTTCTTATTCTAAGACTTGCAAAATTCGTCTTAAGTTTCTAGTTTCTTATGGAGTCACTAGAATCCGGAAAGTCCGGAGAGTCCAAAAACCGTAAGATTTAACGAATTTTACAGAAAATTAAACAATTAATAACCCTGTATATGAAAAAAAATAAATAGTAAACCTCGGCTCCGCCTCGGGTTTGTATACTATTTTATTCACACTTCAGAATTTGGAACAAAATTAAAATATAAACCTCGCCCACGCCTCGGTTTGTTTTTTATTTATTAACAATTAGAGCTTCTGACTTATAAAGTTCAAAATATTTTGAAAAATCATTGAAAAAGTGAACCTCGGCTCCGCCTCGGGTTTGTATACTATTTTATTCACACTTCAGAATTTGGAAAAAAAAATATAAACCTCGGCTACGCCTCGGTTTGTTTTTCATTTTATTAACAATTATAGCTTCTATTCTGACTTACGAAGTTCACAATATTTTGCAAAATTTTGAAATTTTTTAAATAATAGCAAACCTCGGCTACGCCTCGGTTTGTATCCTATTTTATTAACACAACTTTTATGGCTCATTTTCTAACTTTCAAAAATCTACAAGATCAAAAAACTTTTTGAAAAAACATAAAATTCAAAAACATGCAAAATTGAACCTTAAAATTCGAAGGACCTCAAAGCCTGCAAACTTGAAGTCTGTAACTGGAGCATTATAACTCCTGAATCTGAAAAGGAACTAGTCGAAGAACTCGAAGATTTGAGGCTTTAATTGAGGATTCTTACATTTATTTTAATTGAGGAACTTACAAACCAAGAAATCCTGAAAATTTGAGAGTTAACTATCAAACTCCAGAAATTCTGGAAGTTCAAAACTTTATAAACAGATCAAAACCTTAAAAATTTGAGAGCTGGAAAACCTAAAACTCGACGATTCATTACTTAAAAAAACGGCAAATTAAAGATTTTTAAAATTAAACCTTAAAATTTCAAGATTTGAATCCGCAAACTTTACACATCAAGGGCCTAAAAATTAAACATTATAACTCCTAAATTCTCAAACCTGAAGATTTGACGGCCTAATTAGAATTCTAGAGACTTTAATTTGGAAGTTCAAAATCCTAAAAACTGAGATCAAAACCTTGAAAACTTGAGAGCTGGAGAACCTAAAACTCGACGATTCATCTGTAAACTCAAAAAACTGAAAAATTCTGAAAATTGAACCTTGAAATTTCAAGGTCTGAAAAATCCAAACTTCAGACATCAAGGGCCTAAAAATTGAACCTTATAACTCCTAAATTCTCAAACCTGAAGATTTAGGGACCTAATTGAGAATTCTAGAAACTTTAATTTCGGAGTTCAAAACCATAAAAAAACTGAGATCAAAACCTTGAAAACTTGAGAGTTGATTCCAAGGGCTTGAAAATCAAACTTTATGGCTCCTGAAGCTGAGAAGGTAATCCAAGAACCTTAAGATTTGAGGGTTTAATTGAAGACTCGACAGCTTACAAATTTATGAATCCTGAAAATTTGACTATCAAACTCCTGAAATCCTGGAAGTTTAAAACCCTAAAAACCTTGAGAATTGAGAAACTCAAAAAACTCTTGAAATAGAACCTTAAATTCCCAAGAACCTAAAAGTGTGTAAACTTGAAACTCCGAGGGCCTGAGATTTAACTTTATAACGATGATAATTCTGAAAATTTGGAAGTCCATAAACTGAGATCAAAAGCTTGAAATTGTAGGAGTTGGAAACTTTAAAACCAAAAAGCTAAAACTAGTTTTTTTGAAAAAAGAATTGGGGGCCGGAAGCGTGTTGGCAACAAAATAATTTCCGCTTAATGAAGTCATCGTCGGGTCGGTCAGACGTCCACCTCGAAATTCTTGCAGTTAGAGTTTAGGTCCTCGGAAATAATTCCATCTCCTCGTTGGTAAACGTCGGAAATGAAGACGCTCCCGGGCAAGGAAGCCCTTCAAAAGGAACTAATTAAAAGTATCGTTCCTCTCTCACCTTAATACGTAATTATACGAAAACAGGCCTCATTGTGCAATGAATTTTTAAAAGCTTTGAATAATACAACGTCCATGAAAGGAAGAAAAAGCTCCGACTATAAACGCATTTATAAGCTTAATGATACATTTTTATGAAAACACGGTCGGTCTATAGAAAATATAGAAATGGCAGTCGCCAGTCGTATTGATTGGGAGCGCGCGAGCAATTTTAGACGCGACACAGCAGGGAAACAAATCTAATTTCTCAAATAAATATTTTCTTTGCTTCATTATATTATTTCTGTTTCTGTTTGGGATTCGAGGACGGCGACGTTTTCTTTCATGCTGCGCCTTTATGCGCCATTATTTCTACATCTTTACAGAGCGAGCAAACGCGATTTCCCGACAATCGGAACAGCTCCGGAACCTGGACGGTTTCCGGTCATTTTAGCAAATTCGCAAATCAAATTTGGCACTTCCTTGTTTTTTGAATTATGGATTTATTCGTTTTACACAATTCGGCTGCGCCTCGGGTTTGTATACTGTTTTTTGCACTACTAGCTTCGCTCCTACAAGAATTTTGGTGAAAAAAGTAAAAATATACGAAACTACGAAAAAAAAGATTTTTCTGGTCTGAGAGAAATTATTCCTCTCGATCTTTCGGAACTCGGGCCACAAATGCTTCTTTTTTGTGGTTTATAAATAAATTACTATACAGGGTGCTGCTTAAAAAATATTCACAATCGCGGCTCATTTTCCAATTACTACAAAATTTTGAAGAAAACATTGCAAACTGCAAACACAATTATGCCTCATATTCCGATTTTCCGAGTTCAAAAATTTTGAAAAAAATTAAATAGTTTGTTTTCCATTTTATGAACAATTATAACTTATATTCTGATTTCCAAAGTTCTAAACATTTTATAAAATCTTAAAAAAAATTAAATAATAGCAAACCTCGGCTCCGCCTCGGTTTATATACTATTTTATTCACGCTAATTGTGGCTCATTTTCCACCTCCAAAAATCTACCAGATCAAAGAACTTTTTGAAGAAATTTAAAAATTACAAACCTTGAAACTTTAAGGGCCCAACTCTGCTAATTTGAGACTCCAAGAGTCTTAAAATTGAACCTTATGACTCAGTCAATCTGAGAAAGGACTAGTTGAAGAAAAAGTAAATGTATAAATCACAAAAAAGGAGACTTTTCTGGTCTGAGAGTAATTATTTCCCTCGATCTTTCGAAACTCGGGAAATAGTAACTTTCGGACCACAAAAATGTCTTCTTTGCCTTGTAAATAATTACTATAATTTGCACTTATTGCTAAAACTTAGAATGGCTCATTTTAGATAAAAAAATTGAAAAAAAACACTACGGCTAGGGTTTGTATACTATTTTTTGCACTACTAGCTTCGTCTGCTTTCGAATTGTGAAATTAAATTTCGATCCTACAAGTAGACAAAGAAAAGCGTGTTTTACATTGCCTATAATAAGCAAAATTTTTAACTCGAGCTAGAAAATTGAAAATGAAAAATTAAAATGTAAAGCTCCGCTACGCCTAGGGTTTGGATACTATTTTTTTCATGATTAGCTTCCCAACTGAGAAATTAAATTTCGTCCCTATAAGTAGATAAAGAAAAGCGTGTATTTTGGCCAAAAAAGTAAATAAAAAAAACACGGAAAAGAAGGCTTTTCTGGTCTTCGAGTAATTATTTCTCTCAATCCCTCGGAAGTCGGGAAGTAAAAGTGTCTTCTTTTCCTTGGTAAATAATTACTATTATTTAAAATTAAATTTAGATTTAGGATGGCTCATTTTTTACCTTTCTAAAATCTGGTCAAAAAATTGAAAAAAAAAATTGCCGCGGCCAGGGTTTGTATACTATTTTATTCTCATTAAGTTTGTACGGTTTTCGGTGATTTTAGGAAGTTCAAGAATGAAACATTGCTTCCTCGATTTGAAATAACGTATTTATAGCAGATTTTATCGCATTTTTGGCGAATTTTCCAATAAACATGTTTTACGGGTTACTAATCGAACAACAGTTATGATTATTGCTGACATCAGAAAGAAGTGTATCAACTTCCTAAATTAAGTCGAAGAAAACAAAACTCAACGATTTAATTGAGCTATTTATAAATATTTATAAACGAAAGAACCTAATAACAAAGATAGATACATAAAAAGTTTTACAGCAGATTGTAAATTACAAACAAGTATTAGTAGGTGCTGTTTAAATGGTAATTTCGGATTTTTTGTTGCTACCGTTATCTGATAAACGTGAAAGTCGAATAGAAGTTTGAGTTCTTGTCGCGACGTCCCACATCTAAAGATAGCTAATGACCGGATCAAAGTTAATCAGCGTCTACTCCCATCAACAATACGACGTTTATTTTTTCGGTTTGTAACAAAACCAGGCCATTGTGATAATCCCAAATATAAATAAGTTCCAACCTAGTCTGGCCTCCAAAAAACACTCAAGTAAAACGATATGCGGCCATATGGAGTCCTGTACAATGGATATGCGAGTAACATGTTCGGAAAACAACTTCAGGATGGGATTTCGTAGACAAAGAGACCACATCTGGATGCCATTAGCTTGGTGCAGGTTCGGTTTTTGAAACTGGTCCATAATATCTGCAACATCCGTTACGGACGTCTAATTTTAAAATGGACCGCCCTGCATTCTGCCTATTTGGTCAATTACACCAAGACACGTTTTTTTCGGAAAATCATAAAACAGAGGAGGTAATATTTCAAGAGGAAACGGAAACCTGAGGCACAATCCACATTGTCTAAACATGTCACCGGTGTTCAAAGTATTTCTTTTTTAAAATGTTGGCTCGTAAAAAGCGATGTTAGATGGATGTCGGAGCGTAAAGACAGATTGTTAATTTTTTTTCGAAAATTCTATTTCAAGCAGCTTTCGCCGCCGTACGAAACATGAAAGAGTTTGGCAAAATTGACGAAAGCCGTGTCAAAAGCACGATTTTATTAAAAACTGGAAGGTCGTCGACCACAATTGAGCCATCTCCCGTGTCGCCACAATCAAAGAGACCCGTTGAAATTAATCACAGTGGGATTAGAAATATCGAAGTGATTATTTAAATGAAGATGGAAGTCGCGCGATAATGGATCCCGTAAGGATTCTGTCAGAGATTATGTCCGGGGATTTATCCAGCGGTAATTGATAAAGATTTTTCAGTGTTATGCTAATGCATTGTGCATGGAAATGGTAATTCGAAAAAAGCGACTCTTTGTGCCGGCAACAACCTGAAAACATCCCCGACGCGACCGGAACAGGGGAAATCGAATTGTCCGCGGATCGGAATTGGCAAATCGCTGAAATGACAGTAAATGTTTGAAAAGGGGATGTAGATGGCCACTATGCAAAGCATCCGATGGATTATGGAGAGTCGGGGGCGCCATAATAGACCCGGAGCATCCCGAATTGTCCCCGTTGTGTTTGTGCAGTGTTTTATGTTATGAGGTTTTTCGATCCGTTGTATTCATTAGAAAATAACTTCGATGGGAGCCTCGTTGGGAGACTAAAAATAAGCCACACAAAGCACTAATTAAAATTAAATTTATAGAATTGCCTGCTTTGTCGGACGAAAACTCCAATTCAATTTAATAGGATCAATCGAAAATCTTCATTGTCAAAATTGGTGCACATTATGCAACTATTGAAACGTAAGAAACATTCTAAAAACATTAAAACTCGCTCATTTATAAACAGATTACCTAACTGGGTTACATAAGGCGTTTTAAGATGTAATGTAATTAAGGTGGCATAATGTTGGTTTTTTGCCGTGTCGTGCTATTAATACGAACAATTCTTTGCAAGGTGTGTTGGAGTTGGATAATTCTAAAAGTGCTTTCTGTCATTTTTCAATTATCTTGCCAACAGGTGTACAATAAATTAAGAGATTTTTAACTCGTCTTTATCGTGCAATATTTTACAAATGCAAAACAGTCCGAAAATTAAAAAAAAGACTAGTCGTAGTTCCAAATCTTTTTAATTTCCAATTAAATCTAATTAGTTAAATTAGTGCAGTTAATAAACAAGTCAAAAATTGTAATCTCAGCTAATTTCATTGTCTTAGCGTTAAAATTTTCATATTTGCAGCTTCTTCAGTCTACTTGGATCGACAATTTCGAAAAAATGTCTTTTCTGCTCTATAATTAAGTGATTAAGCGCAGTTTTTAAACGACTCAGAAAAAGCAATTTTGCCGAATTTTACTGCCGTGAGATCAAAATTACCAAAATTATAACCATCTAAATAAAACTTTTTGGTTTGTCCGAAAATTGAAAATTTCTAACAATTGCGCTTTTAACTCTATGATTAATTAATTTAGCACAATTTATAAACAGATTCTAATTAGTAATGTCACCAAAATTCTTTGCCATATCGTTAAAACTACCAAATCGCAGGCATAATTTAACCAAAACGCAACTTTTCGTTTTGGTCTAAAATTAAAAAAATTATAAAAATTGTCATAATTAATTAATTTGCCACAATTAATAAACGGCTCAAAATTAAGAAAGCCACCTAATTTTATTACCGTATTTTGAAAATAAGCAAAATTACAAGCAACCAAACAACTTATTCGTCCTAAATTTGATAATCTCTAAAAATTGACCTTTTGCTCTATAATTACTTAATTTAGCACAATTAATAAACAGATTCAAACTAGTAATGTCACCAAATTTCATTGCCATATTATGAAAATAAGCCAAATTACAAGCATTCAAACAATCTGTTAAAATTTTGATTCGTCCTAAATTTGATAATTTCTACAAATTGCCCTTTTTGCTCAACAACTAATAAACAGATCCAAATTAGTAAAATCCCCAAAATGCATTGCTATATCGTTAAAACTACTGAAATTACAGGCATCCAACCAAAATGCAACTTTGCCGTTCGGTCGAAAACAAAAAAAAAATCTAAAAATTTTCTGTTTTGCTCGGAAATTAATTAATTTAGCACACCTAATAAACAGATGCAAATTAGCAACGTCACGAAATTTTATTTCTATATCTTAAAAATTACTAAAATTACAAGCGTCCAAATAATGCGATGAAACTTTGGTTCGTCCCAAATTTGATATTTTCTAAAAATTGCTCTATTAGCTCTGTAATTAATTTATTTCGCACAATTAATAAACCGATCCAAATTAGTAAGGTCAACAAAATTGATTGCCATATCGTAAAAATTACCGAAATTGGAGGCATCCAACCAAAACGCGTCTTTTTAGTTTAGTCTAAAATTAAAAAAAAAATTGTTTGTTTTAGTCTATAATTAATTAATTTGGTATAATTAATAAACGGGTTAAAATTAGAAACGCCACCAAAATTCATTACCATATCGTGAAAATAAGCGAAATTACAAGCATCCACACGTCATGAAACTTTGGTTCGTCCTAAATTTGATAATTTCTAAAAATTGCCCCTTTTGCTCTACAATTAATTAATTTACCCCAATCAATAGACAGAATCGAATTAGTATTGTCACCAAATTTCATTGCCGTATCGTAAAAATTAGCCAAATTACAGGCATCCAATTAAATAGTTGAAACTTTTTGGTTCTCTCTAAAATGGAAAAACATTCGAAAAATGGTCTGTTTTGCACCAGAATTAATTACTTTGACATAATTAATAAGTACCTAAATAAAAAATTTGTACCATGGTCAAATTTTATTGTCACATTGTAAAAATTAAGAACATACAAAGTAAAAAACGTTGAAACTTTTCTGTTGATAAGAATGAATTAAGATTTCAAAAAATTGTTAATTTTGCTTTATAATTAAGTTAATAAATACGTGAAAATTAGTACTTTTCGTGAATTTCATTGTGATATTGTTGAAATTGATATTAAAGTAACACAAAGAAACGTTAAAACTTGTTGACTCTAATGATTTGAATTACCAAAATTATGAGCATCCAAACAAAATTTTGGTCGTCAAATTGGCATTCTGTCCCCATGACATGTCAAAACCAGTGACATTGACGACAAATTCCGAAAAGAAAATGTGAGCCCCCAAATTCGCCTTTAGCCTCTCAAATCCACTCGCTGTTCTAAATTTACCGCCATGTCCAAGCGACGTTTGTTACACTTCCAGTTTGATATGTTATTTTCTTATTGTTCGCAACAGTTTTGGCGCATCTTCCTTGCGACCTTCCTTTTTGATTTCGCCCATACGTTCTCTCCCGTCAAAAGCTTTTAACTCGTTCGGAACAATTTCGAATCGAGCACAAAAGAGGCAGCAAGTCTGACCTTGCTGCAAGTGGCAGTTCTAGAATCGCATCAGGAATGCACCCTCTTCCTTCGGATCGAGGGGTGCTGTTAACCTGATTTATTGGAAGCTGGGTCAGTGGTGAAACCCGATATTCGTGTGGGAACAATGCACCCTGCATTTGGGCGAAATCAGAACGGTTGTTGGACGTCCGACACCCACACATGTGCGCCTGCCATTAGTCGAGTGCCTAATCTTGAGTTAAAACAGATGTGCCACTTTGCAGAACAAAGATTGTCTTATTTTCGAAGGAGCACTCAAAGCGGCGTTTGTTGCCGCAAGAATTCGCGATCAAACCACGACTTCCTCTCCACCGGAAATTGATTGTTTTTATCACAACACATTGAGGATGATTCATACGAGTTGCATAACGAAGAACGAAGAGCTGCTGGAAAAGTGAACAACCTTTTGAAATTTCAAACCGGTTCTGCAATTACCATAACAATTGTCCCCTCGGACTCGCATCTAGAAAACAACCTGTTAATTGTGTAATTACGGAGCCAAAACGGCGGAATTTCGATCATCTGCTCCAATTATGGGCACAAAGAACCATTTCGCGAAATAAATTTATCGTCATATTAAAAGGTTTTAATTATCCCGCTGGAAAGAAACGCTCTGATAAAAGTTTTCGTTAAATTCACGTAATTAATTTAATTGATAATGGCGGAGGAACTTGTTAGCTAATGTGTGCTAGACAAGAAAAACGAGAAAATGCCACGCTAATTTGTTTAATTGAATCGATCGGGAAAACTTTCGAGATGGCGCCCTGTAATTGATTACCTATTTGCTCGTCTAATGAGGATGCTTTTTTCAAATTTTCTACGACTAATTGCAACAGTGTAGTTCTTTGGCTCCACCTGATCGCTTATTTTCTTATTATGACTGGCCACTGGATAAATAAACAACCATCCGCGAATATAACGATCCGATTTATGATAAACGTTCCCTGTTTGCATAAACAGACTACAGAGAATCATTGTGCGAAAACTGAACCTAGTTTATCGCACAGAGCCATCTTTCAATGTTTTTGTTCTTTCAAATCGCAAAAAAAAAGGTGGTCACAGAACATTACCGTCCCTCCTTTCACCACTGTTTTGATAAATAAATCATTTTATTACGACTCGCACCTTCCCAGAAGTTCGTTTTCTGGAATATCGTCATGTTCATTAACTCCAAATAATGCAATTTTATCTCAACGCACGGTATGTAATTCGGTATTTTCTAATTATAACCAGCACGACGTTTCACACGACTTTTTTCCCTTGTAAACGCACTGATTTATGATGAAATCCGAACAATACTAATTTGAATACAGTCAAGCCTCGATCAAACGTCTAAATCCGGAACACTTATCAATATGCAGATGAGATTCAATTAATTTAGTTGGAGCCGTATTCCTCGGAATGTAAATACTTTCATTTCAATTTAATTTAATTAGCACTTATGGTGATGTCGTGATCTGAAGATACACAGAATTAGGAAAGAAACGTTACGTGCTTTGTTTTGTAATAAAAGAGACGATTAGTGTCGTTCCGTTTCGCCTTGTAATTAATTTATGAACAATTGCAGATATTGTATCTTTGGAGTTATCAGGGAATGAAAATGTTATGGACCACAGTTGTTTGGTGTTACATAAGCCAAGACGCAGTTTATCGGAATTGTTTACGTGATAGTACCTAGAATATTGAATTTAATGTCTTTCCATTGTCTGGGTATGAATAGGCTTTTCAGAATAGTAATTATTTGTTTTCAAATAATAAATTGACCGCCCGGCGTCGGGGGCCCATGAAAAATTGTTTGGGAATACTGGGAACTTTCTGGGTTTGTTGGTAAATGCTCGCTGCGCTCGCCTTACGCTATACGCCGTATTTTGGTTTTTCACCGTTTTCTAGGTAATTTTAGTCTTTGTTCCCAACTTTTAATGTTTTATGCTCTTTTTCCTGTTTTATTGTTCTTCTCTTAACAATTTAATCGCAAAAGTTTACAATTTCAGCTTGAAAAATCTTGAGAAAAATAAAAGATCCAAACCTCTTTTAATGTTTTATGCTCTTTCCTGTTTTATTATTCTTCTCTTAACAATTTAGTGGCAAAAAGTTTACATTTTCGGCTTGAAAAATCTTAATAAATTAGAAGATCCAAACCTCGGCTACGCCTCGGAAAGCTGGAAATCGCTTATTTTGTGATTAGTATAAAACTCAAAATTACATTATTAATTGTGGATAAAATAGTATACAAACCGAGGCGTAGCCGAGGTATACTGGATCAAAGTATGTACCTATCGAAAAAATATAAAAAAAAATATTCACAATCATGGCTAAAACTTTAGGTAAAAACAGGCTCTTCTTCCAAGTTTCTAGAGTCTAAAGGTCCGGTTTACACAATCCAAATTCTCTTTAAATACTTAACGCCACGTTAAAGTGCCATGTGACTGCATTTCCGCCAATCAAATGCCAGCAATCCTCACATTAGATGCAAGAATTACATCATTTCAATGAAATTGTTGTGTAAACCGGACCTAAGAACTGAAAAAATAAAATTGCAAACCTTGGCTACGCCTCGATTTTAGTTTGTATACAATTTTATTCACGATAATGGCCAAAACTGGTTCATGTTTCAAGATTCTAGAAACTAAAAGAACTGAAAATTTTGAAAAAAGTAAATTATAATGTCTAGAAATTGGAAATGGGTTTTCAAAATACTGTCTAATAATATCTAATTACTCAATTCCCAGGTCCAAGAGTTTGAATAGTGCAATTTTAATCAGAATTTTGACTTAAACCTACTCTCAAATTCCCAGAATTTAAGATCAAATTTAATTTAATTGTAAAATTTTGCAGGTTCGTCTGGAATTTTCTCCGGAATTTTATTTAGAGTCCTTTTTGATTTCGAGGATTTCCCAAGATTCTGCACTTTTCTACACGTATTGTGAGTACGCAAAAGTCCCTTTTTTAAGCCGCAGGTTCAACAATTTTACATTGTTTGTCTTCCGTTAGAGGTAATTTCATTTTAATAGTCAAATTGATATAAATTACGACCCTATAAAGTGTTTGAGAATTTAGTGTCGACAAGCGCCCATTATGGGTTATAACTTGGATAATAACAATCCTAATCAAACACCTGAAAATCGTTTAGTAATGAAGCGAATTGTACATTTCCAAATAAAAAGTGGGCTGTGGGGGTTGGTGGTCCGGCGCCGTCATCAGCATGCATGGACTCACCTGAGGTGCGCCAGGAGCCCGCGATCAGCACATGGCGGCAGATTCGCCTGGGAGCGAACCTCTTGTAACGGTGCAGCAGCCACCGTGTTGCCGTCGACTGTCCGCAGCACTGCACAAAGCGAAGGCGGATGCGCGCCCCGTCGCCGTCCCTATGCGCACCCCCTCGCACCTATTGTTTGCTGTTGTTGGATTGGCCGGGCGGTGCACCTGCTCGGCCTCGCCGCCGGCTATTGTCACACACACACTGTCCTAACCTCACTGTTGCGGATGACCGATAGCGCGTAAGCGTGCGTATGCACTGCGTTCCAAGATGCGTCTGGCGATCTTCGTGCGCTAGCCAGCGCCCCACCAGCACAGCACCGCCTCCGCCCCTCCTTCGGAGCCCACGTGTGCGGCCCGCCTACCGCGCGAATTGTTAGGGCTCGCGACCCGGCCAGCTCGAGACGCGGCGACGATTGCGGATTCGCATTGTTGTCGCTGCGAGGCGGGGCGATGGATGGGACTCCCACAAGACAATGATGTGATAATAGGGACGCGGTTACGTCAGAGACGGACAATGCGCCAATCGCCACACACCGACTTTACTTAAGTCCACTGTTACGACACCCCTTAATTAAAGTGGCAAAATATGCCGGTCAAAAGATTTTAAGACAAAGTTTCCGCATGCTTCGTCCTCTCCGCTTCCTCATAGCGCGCCACTTTTTCAATTAACAAATTGCCCATATTAATGGTTCTGTTGGTTTAACAGTTAATTCCATCAAAATTGATTGCTATCGGCACGAAAAGTACTGATTTATCCGTTTGTTCGACACTTCCCTCCTAAAAAAACCTGCTCGTATTAATTACTTTCGCACTCTCGGAATAATTCCGTGACACGAACATCGAAACGATTTTGGGCGCTTTCTAGAATGTAAAAAATCCATCTGATCGGTCGTTTTATTATTGAAACATCAGTTGCGAAAACGAAAGGAGGAAGATAAAGCCGACACGAAAAATGCATTTATAATTTTTCTTCTCGCATGGATTAGCGCGACAGTGAGCAAACGTCGGAGCGTATCTTTGTGAGAGCTCTGGCAAAGGAATAGGAGCTTCCAAGCGAAAGAGCTCGTTCAGCTGAAGTTTCAGTTTTTGTGTTGGCAGCCATGTAAAAGGACATCGCCTGAAAGCTTCGCGAGTGTATTAATAACGCTGTTCAAATGAACTTTTATTTTGTTCAAAATTGGAATATTTATGTCACAATAAACCTTTTGCAGGCTGGCGGAGGTAAACAGTTTCTAATTGGATGTGGAGAGAGAATTATGCCATTTTTTCATGGATAAAATCATTCATTAATGGGGACTTTGTAAGAAATTACTGATCGGAACGGCAACTCAAACGACCCACGCGGAATAATTAATTACTTACAACAATAATTAAAATATAAACAACTCGTTATGGACACTATCTCCGATTTGTGATCCTTTTTTTACCATGCTTACCATCAGTCTTTGGAATTTTTAAGTAAGTAGGTAACTATTTTTATATTATACAGTTAGTTTCCACATTTTGTTGAATATAGACTTTAAGGATACGTCAGAATTAAAAATATCTTCGCTATTAGATTCAACTCGGAGATATGTAGATAATCTCCAGCAATACATTTTTAGTTTCAAGACTACCGTTAATTGCTTTTGATAAAAGCAATAAACTTAAAGGTACCTCGAGGCGGTCCATGGATATTATTAGCAAGTTAATAAATTAAATGATACTCGCTTTTATTAACCGGATTTTAAACATTAACACTACAAATAAGGAGAATTGGAAGATACCTATTGTTTGATTCTTTTTCTCAATTCTTGGATTATTCTGTTCTTTCTTGTACTTACTGTCTCTTTGAATCTGAACTAGAATTCTCTGAAGGTTGCTTTCTTCGATTCACTTTGTTTTTTTTAGGATTTTCCGGGATCATTTTAATTATTTCCAGGATTTTCTGGGATTCTATGAATTCTAAAATTTTTGAGACTACCTCAGTTTTAATTTTTCACGATTTTTCAGAGTTTCTCATAATTTTACCAATATTTCCACAATTCTCGACGATTTTCTAGGATTTTGCAGGATTCCAAGGGATTTTTAAGGCTCGTTGGAAACATTTTAGACGTTTGAAGAAAAATTTCAGGATTTGAATACGATTCTGAGATTGTTTGCGATTCTATTAAATTGACTATGATTCTCCAGGATTTTCCAGGATTTTCTAAGTTTCTGGAGTTATCGAGATTTCTCGACAATTTTCAAGGATTCTGCAAAATTTTGCACCATTTCACCAAATTTTCGCAAATGTTCGGTCGATTCTTTAGGTCTTTTTGGGATTTTTTTAAACGTTTTATGAATTTCCAAAATTCTAGATGACTTTAAGATTGTATAAGATTTTATTAAATTGTTGATTATTATCTAGAAACTGTCAAACTTATCTATGATTCTCCATCAGGGCCTTTCAGGATTTTCTAGAATTGCTTGGAGTTATCAGGATCTTTTCAAAATGTTACACCATTTTACGAGATTTTCTTGTAGATTTTCAAAAATTCACAACGACTTGGATTTTTTTTTAATTTTTTAAGAATTGCCAGGAATCGAAATTGTCAAAATTAATTATCCTTAAAGATCATCTGTGATTTTCTAAGATTGTTTGGAGTTATCGAAACCTCTCAAATTTTCGAAGATTAGGCAGAATTGTTGCATTTTCTCTGAATTTTCGGAATTCTCAACGATTTTCTAGGCCCGTTTTGGTGTTTTTTAACGTATTAGGAATTGCCAGGACGACTCTGAGGTTATTTAATATTCTATTAACTTGTTTATTATTATGTGATTCTTCAGGAGTTTCTGAGATTTTGTAAGATTATTTAGAGTTATTGAAACCTTTCCTGAATTTTCGACAATTTCCTTGACTTTTGCGCTATTTCTCGAGAATACCTGCAAATTTTTTTGGCTTTTTTGACATGTTTTTAACGTTTTAGAAATTGCCACGATTCTATTCGATTCTGAGATTGTTTAGGATTCTACTAAATTGTTTAGCATCTCGAAATTGTCAAAATTATTAATGATTCTTCAAAATTTTTTAAGATTTTTCAATCTTGTTTGGATTTGTCTAAACGTTTCCAAAATTTTTGACGATTATTCCGAACTTTGCAGGATTTTACGAGTGCGAATTTTCAGATTTTTTACGATACTGTCGGCCTCTTTAAGAATTTTTTAGATTTTTTAGGATTTGCCAGGATTCTATCTTACAATGTTTATTATTGTTTCGGAATAATTTATTATGTTCTGGGATTGTTTGGAGTTATCTGGACCTCTCCAGGATTTTTAACAATAATCCAGAATTTTGCACCATTTTACGAAATTTCCTGCAAATTTTTATCATTTGAGATTTTTTAAACGTTTTAGAAATTGTCAGAATTCTATCCAACTCTATGATTTTTAGTATTCTATTAAATTGTTTATTATTGCATATCTCCGAATTGTCAAACTTATCAATAATTCTCCAGGATTTTCCGGGATTTTCTTAGATTGTTTGGAGTTATCGAAACCTCTCTCGGATTTTGCAGCGTTTCTCGAGATTTCCTGCTAATTCTCAACGTTTTTTAGGTCTCTTTAGGAATTTTTTAGACTTTTTAGGATTTGCCAGGATTCTGTACGACTCTGTAAATTGGTTATTTATTATCCCGAAATAATTGTCAAAAGTATTTCTTAAAGGATCTCTGGTATTTTCTCAGATTGCTTGGAATTAATATGACTTCTTCAAAATTTTTGATGCTTCTCCGGAATTTTGCCGCGTTTCACGAGATTTCTTGCAAATTCTAAAAACTTTTTTAGCCCTTTTTGTATTTTTTTTAACATTTTAGGAATTGCCAGGATTCGCTGAGATTATTTAAGATTCTATTAGTTATTGTCTATTAACTTCTCAATAATTTTTCAGGATGTTTTGGGACTTTCGAAAATTGTTTAAAGTTATCGACAATCTTCCTGATTTTTCCAGAATTTTCCACGATTTAACTTTATCCCAACTACACTATGAATCCGCACAATTTCAGACGATTTCCTACAATTTTTTCGAATTCCCAAACTGTCAGGATTCTTTAATTTTTGGGTATTTGTTCCTTCTTTGGACTCTCATCCGATCCAAATCCTCCGAAGAAAGTTTCTTCCAGCGGCGATTTTTCTTTAATTTTGCATGCTCATTAGATAAGCAGAATAATCATTTAGCAGACGTTATCAGATAAATTTATATCAATATGAAAGTAAATATTCCAGTCATGCATTCATTGTTTAGCAAACGTTTCACGTCCCGAGATAATTATAAGTTTATAATAAATTAATCTTACATGATATTCGTGTTGAAAATCTGATAAGTACATAATAATTAATGTGAAATTACTCGACTCCTAAGCGTCGCCTATAATTTTATACGTAATTTAATTTTTCTACTACTTTGAACTGTTTATCACTGTCATTGAATAAAGGCAAGGATTAGTAAGATTTCTTTATGGTTTCTATGAATCTGACATTGAGCGGTTTTATGATAATTGCCAATGAAAAGTCGAAGGAAATTTGGCGGTGCAAATTTGCAAGTTTCGCTTTCCGTGAAAAAATTGGCGTATCTCGCAGGATAAATGTGGGGGATGATCAGTGATCGAGTTAGTCGAACCCCGAATCCCGTTCGTCGTTAAACTCGTATCAAGATATTCAGGTACATAATCCGTGAACACGTTTTAGCAGTGACGCAACCCTTCATGTGAATTTCATGAGATTTAATGCACCGCCATATAATTGGGTTACCGTTCCGTGCTCATCCGTCCTCGTCTCCGAGGAGCCAACAAGTTAGTAAGCCATTTCCCGGGTCCTATCTTCGGCGCGTCATTTGTTCCGAGTCAAACGGCTTCAAACAGAACCTCATTATAAGTTGCCTGATGTTCATAAAATATACAGGAGGCGGCCGGGGCCGCAACTCGGAATAATTCCATGTTTGTTACACCGTAGGGTACACTAGGATAATGCGGTTAACCAGGCAACCCTTTGGCAATGCTGCCGACGGCATTAGCCCTCGCTCGTTATTGTTTTTTATGTCAATTAACTTGTAATTCGATACCAAAGAGAATACCGGGCTGCTGCTATTACCGGTCTTTAATTCCAAATCCCCAAAGTCGTTCTTCATTTCCGGAAAACGGGGCGACATTTTTAGAAGATCTTCGGCGCGCCTCAACAATTAAAGTAGCGTTAACGAACGTCGACTACAAATTGACATCATCATGAGCGTTTAAGGAAGTAAATTAGACGATTTACCTACTTATGTTAATTCCGTGTAATTAATTAAGCGCCGGAATTGAATTTATGGCGGACTCTTCCATAATGTGCGACGCTGGCTTTCCATTTTTTACCTCCAATCTAATTATAGTTTATAGAATTTTCTGTCGCTGTAATCACCCCGATACGTTCAAACTTGATTAACACCATTAATAAAACAAGTTCATCGAACGGAATTAATAATTAATTATTATCGACGCCGCTATAAGTTACTAGAAATTTATTAATTAAGCCATCAACCGGATTGATCTTAACGCCATTCGAGTTAAACGACGAAGAATAAAATTGAGAGTGAAGATAAGACCTCTTTCTTCATTAAAAATTCCTATAAAAATCGACCACTAAGTCGAGTATTTATTACCGTCGTAAAATACATATTAATAGGCCAGGATAGAAGAAACCTCTTCACATTATTATTAAAAATTAGGTTTATTCCTGCTATTGACAAGAATAGATAAAAGCTTTGCTCGCTTTCTTAATGGATCATGATGCTGCTTTGTGAAGCTGCAAGATAGGAAGCATTAAAATCTACAGCACTTTGCATTTACATTTTTCTTACGCAAGATTTGCACTGGATCGATCTAAACTTCGTTTTTCTTGTAGAGGATTCTTCTTCCAACGAAAATTTACGCGTAGCCGAGGTTTTATTTTGAAAAATTTTGGAAAAATTCAATTATGTTGAAAATTCAACTTAAAGCAGGTTTGGTTGACAAAAGCTAAATTAAATCTTACCTGACGTCATGTTAAAGTGACATATGACTGCTTTTCCGCCAATCAAACGTCAACAATTGTTTTTAGAATTTAAAAAAATAATATTTTAACTTTCTCGAAACTAAAACTTCGAAGGAATTAGAAAAAAAATATAAATTCTAGGAAGTGGAAAATGGCTTATTTTGTGATTAGAATAAAACTGATTTTTTTTTATTGTAAATAAAATAGTATAGGTACAAACCGAGGCGTAGCCGAGGTTTACTGGTTAAACTTTTTTTGAAAAAATTGCCGAAAGCTCAACTTTCAAACAGAATCATCTTCCAACTTTCTAGTCTAAAGTCCGGTTTACACAAGCTAAATTAAATCGTACCTTTACGCCACGTTAAAATGACATGTGACTGCTTTTCCGCCAATCAAATGCCATCAATCGTCAGATTAACTTCAATTACTTAAATTATTGTGTAAACCGGTTTAAAGATCAAAAAATTTGGAACTAAAAAATATTTGCTTGTAACGCTCGCTTCGCTCGCTTCTCGCTATACTTTAAATTTTAGTTCTTCACCGTTTTCTCGATTATTTTAATTTTCGTTTCACTTTTAATACAAACTAAAAAATAAAAGAATTTTGAAAAAAATAATTAAAAATTTTAAACAGTTGGGAATGTGTTATTTTGAGATCAATAAAAAACTAAAAAAAAATTGTAAATAAAATAGTAATCTAAAAATAGTGGCTAACCCATGATTAGTAGGTCAAAATTTCTTGATATTTTTAATATTTAACTAAAACTAATGTAAATAAAGTAAATTTAAGTAAAATTGTGAACTATTTTGCTGTTTTTTTTTAATTATTATTGAAAATATAAAAATCTTTTTGAATTAGTGAAAATTACGTCTTTTTTTCGGATTAAAGAGGTAAAAATAAAATTTTAGATTAGCGGTCAGATTAAAGAGGTGCTCCTATCACTTTCAAAATACTTTTTATTTTAGACGTTAAAAATTTGTTGGAAAATGAGTCGTAATTGAATATTTTGAACGTTTAATAACGTCAGGAATTTAAAATATATTAAAAGTTCGGATAGTATTTCGGATAAAAATGACATTTAGAATTTGAGATTAATAAAAATTTCGAAATTGACATTTTTAAATCTAAATCTGTATTAGAGTCAATATGGGCAAATGTGGATAAAATAGAAAATAGTAATTTACCCTTTTAAATTCTGCTGATTTGTAAATGGGAATTCGGTGCAGGAAAAAGTAAGTACCTATACGTATAATCGATTGTTTTGAAAAGTCTCTTGTAGAATGCATGCCTCGCTCTTGTTAGTCTAAAGAGGAAATAGTTTTCTTTGATCCGCGTTTAGTAAGAAAACGAGCTGTAATGATCTATACCGAGAAACAGACATGTGTTATCATGAAAGCATGTGAAAAATCTGGTTTCTTCAAACATGCATAACAATTTCCAAGCCATACCTTCTAATTCCAACCACTCCCATCTCTCCCCTGTTCAATTTTCGTCAAGTCGTCTCTTTGTCAGCTCGATCTCGCCGCATTCTTCGGGGGACACCTGAGTTCATTTTATGCAGCAATATTCTTATTTTATTCGAGTTTTATGGTATTTTATGGACATCGTTGCGAAACGGCACCACCGAGTTATGTCGACAATAAAGGAACAAGAAGTTTAGTGTATTTGTCCGCTTCGTATATAAAATGTATGGAATAATTTATTTGAGCCGCGTCGAGCACATATTCGCGCAGATCTAAAGAGAACAACACGACGCCACGCGGGGTGGGGACGGGGGCGGCATGCACCGGCCGCCTGGGATGTATGAATAGCCCCGTGGTGTTCCAGCAGGAGGCTAAATCGGTCGCGCGATGTTCATTCATAATCTTGATGCACCCGGAAGGGACACCTTGCCAAAGTTCATTCACAGAATCGGAAAGTGCGGCCGAATTCTTTGGATATTCTTGGAGCGAGCATCCGGCACGGGAACCTGGAGGTTTTCACCTGCTGGACGCTTTCGGATTCCTGCTATCGGTCGGGATTTTCGATCGCCATTCCCTCTAATTCCGGCTTTCTATTCCGCAACATGCGCCTGTAAGTCTCGTTTTGAAAAGACGTGGTAATTGAAACTGCTTTCTTGCGACGATGATGGGACAGCCGCGTTTGTTTGTGACGCCAGTTGTTACACACAAGGCCCTGTTTTTAATCTCCCCATTCAAATTATAAAAGCTATTATGTAGAGCTAGACTGGGGCCTATTGTGCGCCCTCTTAAAGTAGATAAGAATGAGTTTTTTTAAAGACGTGTCCGCGCGATCGAGCGAGCTTTTCACTCATTAGAAAAGCAATTCGAAACTGAAAGGACCGTGTTATCGAAGCACTAAATTTAAACATGTGAAGACAGGATGTGCGGTATGTACAACGGAACTAGTGTAATGTTAAACTGGCGACATTCTTAAGAATTGTCACCGCGGCCAAGTCGTTAATTTAATTATGTCGTTACAACACCTTTGCAATAATAATAATTATCAGCAAAGCATGACGACCAACAAATTATTACACTCATGGGTAGCCAGGCATATCAAGTAATTGTTTACAATATTGCCCGTATCTTTCCTTTGATCTGCGTGGGCGCCCCATTTAAAATATCGCGGATATTAAATCTCGTATAAAGACATTCGGAGGAAGATATCGGTCGTCCTGCATAGGCCACGGTGCTTAATTTCCTGTTTATCGCAAACACTAATTGGTAGTTTACGTTGCAAGATGATTGCTTATTTTCTTGGCCGAGTCGACGATGAAAAAAAGTGTAAAATCTATCGGTGAAGAGGAATGCACGCTCTGTAGTCCACTTGGAAACTGGTAATGCACGCTCGCCTCACGAACACTGTGTAATTCAAGCCATTCTGTATAATTTGTCTCTTATCGTGTAATTGTTTGAATAATTCATACTAATGGCTCAAACTAGCTGATTTATTGGCGTGTGCACAAGAAGCCATTTTTGGCGCAGCTCAGTTTTCTGCATCTCGTCCGAAAAAAGCGCTTGGCAGTAATTTTCGATGTCTCAACTAAAATTCGTAATTTTGGTAATTTTTATGCTACAGCTACCAAATTTGGGGAAATTACTATCTTTGGATCGTGTATTAACTCCACCAAATTTCAAGAACATAAGCAAAAGAGTCAAATTTTAGAAATTTTTATTTTAAAGGGGAAGCAAAAATTTTCGATATCTTCAAATAAAATTCGTAATTTTGGTAGTTTTTATACTACAGCTACCAAATTTGGGGAAGTTACTATTTTTGAGTCGTGTACTAACTTCACTAAATTTCAAATACATAAAGCAAAAGACTCAAATTTAAAAAAAAATTATTTTAAAGAGGAAGCAAAAATTTTCGATATCCTCAACTAAAATTCGGAATTTTGGTAATTTTAGTGCTACAGCTACAAAATTTGAGGAAGTTACTATTTTTGAGTCGTGTATTGACTATACCAAATTTCAAAAACATAAAGCAAATGACTCAAATTTTAGAAATTTTTATTTTAAAGGAGTAGCGAAAATTTTTTATGTTTTCAACTAAAATTCGTAATTTTGGTAATTTTTATGGTACAGCTATGAAATTTGGGGAAATTACTATCTTTGGATCGTGTATTAACTCCACCAAATTTCAAAAACATAAGCAAAAAAGTCAAATTTTAGAAATTTTTATTTTAAAGAGTAAGCAAAAATTTTCGATATCCTCAACTAAAATTCGTAATTTTGGTAATTTTCATGGTTCAGCTACGAAATTTAGAGAAATTACTATTTTTGGGTCGTGTATTAACTCCACCAAATTTCAAAAACATAAAGCAAAAGAGTCAAATTTTAGAAATTTATATTTTAAAGGAGAAGCAAAAATTTTCGATATCTTCAATTAAAATTCGAAATTTTGTTAATTTTTATGCTACATCTACGAAATTTGGGTAGGTTACTATTTTTAAGTCGTGTATTAACTCTACCAAATTTCAAAAACATAAAGCAAAAAAGTCTAATTTTAGAAATTTTTATTTGAAAGGGGAAGTAAACATTTTCGGTATCTTCAAATAAAATTTGTAATTTTCATGCTACAGCTACCAAATTTGGGGAAGTTACTATTTTTGAGTCGTGTACTAACTCCACCAAATTTCAAAAACATGAAACAAAAGACTCAAATTTAAATTTTTTTTTTTAATGAGTAAGCAAAAATTTTCGATATTTCAACTAAAATTCGTAATTTTGGTAATTTTCATAGTACAGCTACGAAATTTGAGGAAATTACTATCTTTGGGTCGTGTATTAACTCCACCAAATTTCAAAAACATAAAGCAAAAGAGTCAAATTTTAGAAATTTTTTTTTTAAAGAGGAGGCAAAAATTTGCGATATCCTCATCTAAAATTCGGAATTTTGCTAATTTTAGTGCTACAGCTACAAAATTTGAGGAAGTTACTATTTTTGAGTCGTGTATTGACTCTACCATTTTTCAAAAACATAAAGCAAATGACCCAAATTTTAGAAATTTTTATTTTAAAGGAGGAGCGAAAATTTTTGATGTTTTCAACTAAAATTCGTAATTTTGGTAATTTTTATGCTACAGCTACCAAATTTGGGGAAATTACTATCTTTGGATCGTGTATTAACTCCACCAAATTTCAAGAACATAAGCAAAAGAGTCAAATTTTAGAAATTTTTATTTTAAAGGGGAAGCAAAAATTTTCGATATTTTCAAATAAAATTCGTAATTTTGGTAGTTTTTATACTACAGCTACCAAATTTGGGGAAGTTACTATTTTTGAGTTGTGTACTAACTTCACTAAATTTCAAATACATAAAGCAAAAGACTCAAATTTAAAAAAAAATTATTTTAAAGAGGAAGCAAAAATTTTCGATATCCTCAACTATAATTCGGAATTTTGGTAATTTTAGTGCTACAGCTACAAAATTTGAGGAAGTTACTATTTTTGAGTCGTGTATTGACTATACCAAATTTCAAAAACATAAAGCAAATGACTCAAATTTTAGAAATTTTTATTTTAAAGGAGTAGCGAAAATTTTTTATGTTTTCAACTAAAATTCGTAATTTTGGTAATTTTTATGGTACAGCTATGAAATTTGGGGAAATTACTATCTTTGGATCGTGTATTAACTCCACCAAATTTCAAAAACATAAGCAAAAAAGTCAAATTTTAGAAATTTTTATTTTAAAGAGTAAGCAAAAATTTTCGATATCCTCAACTAAAATTCGTAATTTTGGTAATTTTCATGGTTCAGCTACGAAATTTAGAGAAATTACTATTTTTGGGTCGTGTATTAACTCCACCAAATTTCAAAAACATAAAGCAAAAGAGTCAAATTTTAGAAATTTATATTTTAAAGGAGAAGCAAAAATTTTCGATATCTTCAATTAAAATTCGAAATTTTGTTAATTTTTATGCTACATCTACGAAATTTGGGTAGGTTACTATTTTTAAGTCGTGTATTAACTCTACCAAATTTCAAAAACATAAAGCAAAAAAGTCTAATTTTAGAAATTTTTATTTGAAAGGGGAAGTAAACATTTTCGGTATCTTCAAATAAAATTTGTAATTTTCATGCTACAGCTACCAAATTTGGGGAAGTTACTATTTTTGAGTCGTGTACTAACTCCACCAAATTTCAAAAACATGAAACAAAAGACTCAAATTTAAATTTTTTTTTTTAATGAGTAAGCAAAAATTTTCGATATTTCAACTAAAATTCGTAATTTTGGTAATTTTCATAGTACAGTTACGAAATTTGAGGAAATTACTATCTTTGGGTCGTGTATTAACTCCACCAAATTTCAAAAACATAAAGCAAAAGAGTCAAATTTTAGAAATTTTTTTTTTTAAAGAGGAGGCAAAAATTTTCGATATCCTCAACTAAAATTCGGAATTTTGCTAATTTTAGTGCAACAGCTACAAAATTTGAGGAAGTTACTATTTTTGAGTCGTGTATTGACTCTACCATTTTTCAAAAACATAAAGCAAATGACTCAAATTTTAGAAATTTTTATTTTAAAGGAGAAGCGAAAATTTTTGATGTTTTCAACTAAAATTCGTAATTTTGGTAATTTTTATGGTACAGCTATGACATTTTGGGAAATTACTATCTTTGGATCGTGTATTAACTCCACCAAATTTCAAAAACATAAAGCAAATGAGTCAAATTTTAGAAATTTTTATTTTAAAGGGGAAGCAAAAATTTTCGATGTTTTCAACTCAATTTCATAATTTTGGTAATTTTCATAGTACAACTACGAAATTTGAGGAAATTACTATCTTTGGGTCGTGTATTAACTCTACCAAATTTCAAAAGCATAAAGCAAAAGACTCAAATTTTAAAAATTTTTATTTGAAAGAGAAGCAAAAATTTTCGGCGTGTGCACAACAAGCCATTTTTGGCGCAGCTCAGTTTTCTGCATCTCGTCTTAAAAAACGCGTGTGGGTGCCATTGAGACAGGAAGTTATGAATGGGCCGCCTGGCACAACTATTCCCGGATTTAGCAACAGGATTGATGTCTCCCGTGTCCTATTTTCATTGTTTTGTTTGAATGCGATGCATATTTTCGTGTCGGTTAAAAATACCGGCGAAAAAACATGAGCAGTGAAATTCCTGCAGGTGACCCCTGAGGCTGATTAAGAATTGCGTTTAATTAGCGTCGTTGACAATCAGCGGTACCAAAATAGACCACCACTTCCTGCAGGCTGCCTGCCAACACTGACAATGGAAATCCCCACGTGTGCCTGGAAATAACCGAACAATGAAGAGACCGCTTCTGGGATGTTAATTGCTGATCGGACACTTTGACGGACTGCCAAAGAGTCCATCAATCAGTGAGGAATGCGGCGGGTACAAACCACTCGACAAATCTATGCGCTTGTCCGCGACCTGGCTTAAGTGACATGTCAACGGGGTAAATTCTTCGGATGTTGCGAAATTCGCGGCCAAGAGGCTGATATTTCTGGAATTAATGCAACGGTCGTGTATTAACGAGGCAGAGGCACGCAACTTGCCAGTAAAGAGTGTAGCAATTGAGGTTGGTAACATGTAATTTCCGGCAGTTACACTGTGTCCAATTTATACCGGCGCCTCCTAGCGGCTAATGGACTTCTTCGGCGATCGACAAGAACTTACACCTTTTTTCAACGTTAACACTCCGTTTTCGCACTGATAACTTCATCAAAACGGTTTTCAATTCATCGGCTTGGTGCAGCGATGTTGTTTGTTACACAAAAACAATATTACATTTTTTATTGTGAATAAAGGTTTGTTTATTTATTATATCAAAGTAGGAACCTACAGACATTTTTGGACATGTTTTATTCACATTTATGGCGGGAACGAAGTTTGGATTTTTATTTCTTATTTTTTTTAACGTTGCAAAATTAACCATTACAATCTCTAATCCTGATTTTGGTGCATTATATTTTTTTTATTTTCAAAATAATATACTTAAACTTTAAATTTTCACTGTGTAGAATATTGAAGACTAAAACTTTGGAATTTTTATTTTAAAGAGGAAGAAAAATTTTTGAAATCCTCAACTAAAATTCGTAATTTTGGTAATTTTAGTGCTACAGCTACAAAAATGGAAGAAGTTACTATTTTTGAGCCGCGTAGTAAGTCTACAAAATTTCAAAAACATAAAGCAAAAAACTCAAATTTTAGAAATTTTTATTTTGAAGAGAAAGCTAAAACTTTCGATATCCTCAACTAAAATTCGTAATTTTGTTAATTTTTATGCTACAGCTACGAAATTTGGGGAAGTTACTATTTATAAGTTGTGTATTAACTATACCAAATTTCAAAAAGAAAAAGCTTATGGCTCAAATTTTAGAAATTTTCATTTTAAAGAAGAAGCAAACATTTTTGATATCCTCAATAAAAATTTGTAATATTGTTAATTTTTATGCTACAACTACGAAATTTGGGGAAGTTACTATTTTTGAGTGAGTTGTGTATTAACTCTACCAAATTTTAAAAAGATTAAACAAAAAACTCAAATTTTAGAAATTTTCATTTTAAAGAGCAAGACAAATTTTTGGAATCTGCAACTAAAATTTGTAATTTTAGTAATTTTAGTGATACAGCTACGAAATTTGGGGAAGTTACTATCTTTGAGACGTGTATTAACTCTACTAAATTTCAAAAACATAAAGCAAAAGACTCAAATTTGAGAAACTTTTATTTTAAAAGGGTAGCAAAATTTTTCGATATCCTAAACTAAAATTCGTAATTTTGGTAATTTTCATGCTATAGCTACAGAATTTGGGGAAGTTACTATCTTTGAGTCGTGTATCAACTCTACCAAATTTGAAAAACATAAAGCAAAAGACTCAAATTTTAGAAATTTTCATTTTAAAAAGCAAGACAAATTTTTGGAATCTGCAACTAAAATTTGTAATTTTAGTAATTTTGGTGCTACAGCTACGAAATTTGGGGAAGTTACTATCTTTGAGACGTGTATTAACTCTACTAAATTTCAAAAATATAAAGCAAAAGACTCAAATTTTAGAAATTTTTATTTTAAAAGGGTAGCAAAATTTTTCGATACTTTTAAAACAAAAATTCGTAATTTTGGTAATTTTCATGCTACAGCTACGAAATTTGGGGAAGTTACTATATTTGAGTCGTGTATTAACTCTACCAAATTTGAAAAACATAAAGCAAAAGACTCAAATTTTAGAAATTTTCATTTTAAAGAGCAAGAAAAATTTTTGGAATCTGCAACTAAAATTTGTAATTTTAGTAATTTTAGTGCTACAGCTACGAAATTTGGGGAAGTTACTATCTTTGAGTCGTGTATCAACTCTACCAAATTTGAAAAACATAAAGCAAAAGACTAAAAAATTTTTATTTTAAAGAGCAAGAAAAATTTTTGGAATCTGCAACTAAAATTTGTAATTTTAGTAATTTTATTGCTACAGCTACGAAATTTGGGGAAGTTACTATCTTTGAGTCGTGTATCAACTCTACCAAATTTGAAAAACATAAAGCAAAAGACTCAAATTTTAGAAATTTTTATTTTAAAGGGGAAGAAACATTTTCGAAATTTTCAACTAAAATTCGTAATTTTGAAAACTTTGGTGCTAAGCTACAAAATTTGAAGAAGTTACTATTTTTAAATCGTGTATTAACCCTACCAAATTTCAAAAACAAGCAAAAAACTCAAATTTTATAAATTTTTATTTTAAAGAGAAAGCAAAAATTTTCGATATCCTAAACTAAAATTCGTAATTTTGTTAATTTTTATGCTACAGATACCAAATTTGGGGAAGTTACTATTTTTAAGTCGTGTATTAACTGTACCAAATTTTAAAAAGATAAAGCAAAAGACTCAAATTTGAGAAATTTTTATTTTAAAGAAGAAGCAAACATTTTCGATATCCACAACAAAAATTCGTAATTTTGGTAATTTTTATGCTACAGCTACGAAATTTGGGGAAGTTACTACTATTTTTGAGTGAGTTGTGTATTAACTCTACCAAATTTTAAAAAGATTAAGCAAAAGACTCAAATTTTAGAAATTTTCATTTTAAAGAGCAAGACAAATTTTTGGAATCTGCAACTAAAATTCGTAATTTTTTAAATTTGGAGAAGTTACTATTTTTGAGTCGTGTATTAACTCTAGCAAATTTCAAAAAGAAAAAGAGTAGGACTTAAATTTTAGAAATTTTCATTTTGAAGAGCAAGAAAATTTTTCGAATTCCTCAACTTAAATTCGTAATTTTGGTAATTTTAATGTTACAGCAACGAAATTTGAGGCAGTTATTATTTTGGAATCGTGTATCAACTCAACCAAATTTCAAAAATAATATACTCAAGTACCTATAAACATTCTGTTCTAGAACTCGCGAAGGACCCGTTAACCGCAGATTTTGTCATCTTACATTGTATATTTAAAAAAAATATATTAAAGTCGGAATACATTGATAACTCATCGGCGCGATATTAATTTTGTCGGTTCGGTGTAGCTATGTTATTATAAAATAATCCTCGCCCCTAAAATGATCCCCAATATTCGATAGTCGTAATGTGTGCTTGTCGGATCAGTAGGTGTCGCGTAATGGAGTTTGTGTAGCGCAGGAGGCGACAAAGCCTTGGTAGTCGCAGCAGGATTACACCGTGTGTACTCGCTTATCCCTCTCGAACAGCCATTGAAGGACCACAATTACGCAGGAACGTAATATCAGTAATCCGCGTCTTTGTGTTCGCTTCGACACCTTCTGGCTCTACAGTTTGGGGAATTGATACCCGATGAATGGGAACAATTTTAATAAGAAGTGGGAGAGGAGTAGTGTCAGTGGGTGGCATTACTCCCCTCAATGCATCCTAGCGACAAAGTTCTCGAAAATTGTAACTCAAATTCATTGAGAAATACAATGCCTATCATTACTCATAAAAAAATAAAATTGTTGCATTTTGCATTCGAAGGACCAAATCCCTCTAATAGCGAAGAATTACTAAAGGAGCAATCATGTTAACACCTCGTCTTGCCAAAAATGATAAAACAATGCCACGACGCATGCATTCGCGCTGATGGGGGTAAATTATTTTTATCTTCCTCGCTCCAATGGCAATTATGGTTTTCTTTGTTGCGCTCATCTATTTGTCCATTAATCGGTCTTGGACTCACCGAAAATTCATGTTTCTTGATGTGTGTGAGAATGAAAGAATGCAAGAATCTCTTTCTCGCTCGGTGTCCCCCACTTTCTATTAAATTTAATTCCATGCATCGGGTGTCAATTCCCCAAACTGTATATTGAAGTAGCGCGCTATTATATTCAACGCAGAGGCGTCGCAATCGATTGCCTAATCCGTAACGGTAAACGTTATAAAATCGGAACAATTTGTCCGCTAACATATGTAAATGCCGAAGAACGGTTCGATTTTTCCCACTTTAATTGAATTTGCTCGTTTTCCAAATTCCGACGATAATGGAGAGGTTGAACGGGTCAACGGACGCTACTGTCGAAACTAATATCGGCGACGTTGTGTCCAGCTTTTATTCCGCTTTAATCTCGCGGTGGTTGATTCCGGGGATTACCAGGAAACTCGAGAAAAGCATCTTTGCCAGGCGTTATGATGTGCTCGCACGAATAAAAGAAAATTAGTTCTCGGCGAGATGTATGGCGGACTCCGCTTCACATTATCTGGTTTATGAGGTTCTCTGTTAATTGGACTTTTACAAGTCTTCCTGTCATTACTCCGAGCTTCAACCGCTTTATTTACGCCCAACTCGTTCCGTACAAAAAACTTACAACCTGCAGGTTCCACTCGCTGTTATTATTTACAAAAATCGAACACGACTTGTTAGCGGTAGCAGGTGTTTAAAATATTCACGAATTTCAATATTTATGAGTTATTAATGGAAATTTATGCCTGCGAACAATTAACGAATAAAGATGAGACTACTAAGTATTTCCTTCACTTTTCCAGCTTTTTATTATTCGGAAATATGAGGAATGGACGTGTGTTAGGCGAATTAATAAAAAAACGACATTAATTTAAATTAAGTAATTAGTACTAGAAGGGGCACGATTTATATCTCTTTCTTAAAAGTCCAAAATTGCCATCAAGTTCAAACACCCCGACCGGTTCTTCTTAACTTCACCATTAATATGCGAGGTAAAGACTCCGACAATTACGAATCTGGTCTCTGACGTCACTACCAGCACCCATTGTCTTCTATTTATGTCACCTGTCAATAATCATACGCTCTTTAATGGGCATAAGCTTAATGCAATTGCATAATAGTGCACTCAATCCAGTTAATTACGAGCAAACTTCCTCTATCTTACCGTGGCGAAATTCAACGTTTTCTAATTAGAGCTTAAAAGTTTGAGGGATGATATTGTGTTTCCTGATTAGGAAGACACTTCAAATGAGGATTGTGAAGCATTATTTCCGTTGGAGAGGCCAACTCGGATTGAAGAGGCCCTCGCCGTCGGCCTGCTGGGTTTTAAGTGGTGCCAGCCCTTTAGAAAAATAATTTGCGTGCGGCCATTGTCGAACCACCAAGTGACTAGCTCACAATCATTGCAAACGAATATTGTGGGGGTGACATCGCCCAGACTTTCGCATGTGTTGCTCGAAAAAAAATCTTTATCTGGTGTCACCGGGTCCTTTTTGAAGTCCCGCGCGCCTTGAAAGGCTTCGCCTTTTTGCGCCCCTGCTGTCACCCAAGTCGTGCATAATTGAGTTGACTTCGGGAATTGCGGGGGTCCCCGAGCCCCTTGTCGCGTTGACAATGCGGCCCTGTCAATGCCTAATGCCTCAAGTCATTAATCACCGATCGTTCGCTGACACTTCGCTCCGAACGGAGATAGCAGGAGCTCCCATCTGCCGATAATCACTTCCATGTTATCTCGGGGCCCGAAAAACTGCAAGGACCCGGTCCATGCTCGCGCTAACGACCCAAACGGAATTGATCCTGGTGGTGTAAAAAGTGAGCGAGACGCGTGTTACTTGCCATCATAAATGAAATATTGCCGCTCTCGCTGTCGAATTGAAATCTGTTAATATCGATCCGAAAGGAATTAGATGGGTTTATGAAAGAGCATAAATTTCGTTTGAATAATTGGGCAAAATCGCGTTATGAGAAGATTTAGGGGGGCATGACAGGATCTATAAAACAGTTAGTCGACTTCAAAGGGAACATGGAACATCAGTTTACAAATAATTAAGTTCGGATTTATCGGCGCATGCCGGCTTGTCTTACAGGTGTGCCAAAAGAATTAATTTTCGACGGACACTGGCTTTATTATTATTTTTTTCTTTGTTTATTTTACACCAATCAAAGTTTTCTTTACATTCCACAAAAATCGAAATCTAAAGCGGCTTTGAAGTGAGACAACCGTTGGCAGAACTGCCTGATTGACAGTTTTGAAAAATTGTTCAAATACCCACAGAATTGACAAAAAAACAAAAATTAAAAAAAATCTAACTTCTGGATTCAAAAATCAGTCAGTTCAAAATAAAAATTCTAAATTTGACTCTGGAGCGTTCAATTCATAAAATTTGACCATTTTCTTGTACAGTTTATCTGTTCAAACGCCGAAACGGGAAATTGTTCAAAAATCCACGAAATAAATACAATTTTTTTAAAACTACCGAACTTAGAGTGTCAATTAATACAGAAATTTTAATTTTGGCTTTAAAGCTTCAAATCGATGAAACGTGTCTATTTTCTCGTAGACTTCACCTGTTTAAACACTGAAACGTGAGATTGTCCAAATATTTACAGAATTAACAAAAATTGGAATTTTTTAAAATGATTAAAATTGAGTGGGTGTAAAAATCAGTCAGTTCAAAATAAAATTCCTAATTTTGGCTCTAAAGCTTCAAATTCATGGAAAGTGTCTATTTTCTCGTAGATTTCATCTGTTCCAACACACAGAAACAGGAAATTGTCCAAAAATTCCCGAAATTAACAAAAATACAAATTTTTTAATAGAACCCAATTGATGAGCAAAAAAGTCTGTTTTAGTTGAAACATAAAAATTCAAATTGTGGTTCTAAAGCTTTAAATTCATAGAGCATGTTTATTTTCTATTAGATGTCATTTGTTTAAACGCTGAAACGAGACATTGTTCAAATATCTACAGAACTAACAAAAATACAAATTTTTTAAAACTACCGAATTTGGAGGTTTTAGAAATCTGTCAGATCAAAATGAAAATTCTAACTTTGGCTCTCAAGCTTTAAATTCATAAAGTGTGCCTATTTTCTCATGTATTTTGTCTGTCTAAACACTGAAACAAAAAATTGTTCAAATATCTACAGAATTTAAGAAAAATACATTTTTTTTAATATTACCAAAATTGGGAATGCAAACGAATCTGTTAGTTACAACAAGAAAATTTAGATTTTGGCTCTAAAGCTTCAAATTGATAAAACAGGCATATTTTTTCGTAGATTTAATTTGTTTAAACATTGGAACGAGAAATATTCCAAATATTCATGGAATTAACAAAAATACGATTTGTTTTAATTATCAAAATTCGGGAATGCAAAGAAAAGTCATACTTACAAATAAAATTTTAAATTATGGCACTAAAAGCTTTAAATTTATAGAGCAGGCACATTTTCTCGTAGATTTCAATTGTTTAAACTGTCCAAATATTCACAGAATTAAAAAAAATAAGAATTTTTAAAAATGATCAAAATTGGGTGGTGCAAAAATCAGTCAGTTCAAAATGAAATTCCTTATTTTGGCTTTAAAGCTTGAATTTTCTGGAAAGTGTGTATTTTCTTGTAGATTTTATCTGTCTAAACACAGAAACGAGAAATTTTCTAAATATTCACAGAATTAACAAAAATACTTTTTTTTTAAATGACCTAAATTGGTGGATGCGAAAACCTGTCAGTTCAAAATAAAAATTCTAATTTTGGCTTTAAAACTTCAAATTGATGAAACGTGTCAATTTTCTGGTAGATTTTATTTGTCTGAACACGAAACAAGAAATTGTCCAAATATCCACAGAATTAACAAAAATACGATTTGTTTTAATTATCAAAATTCGGGAATGCAAAGAAAAGTCATACTTACAAATAAAATTTTAAATAATGGCACTAAAAGCTTCAAATTTATAGAGTAGGCACATTTTCTCGTAGATTTCATTTGTTTAAACTTTGAAACGAGAAACTGTCCAAATATTTACAGAATTAAGAAAAATAAGATTTTTTTAAAATGACCAAAATTGGTGGATCCGAAAACCTGTCAGTTCAAAATAAAAATTCTAATTCTTTATTTGAAACTTCAAATTAATGAAATGTGGCGATTTTCTGGTACATTTTATTTTGTCTGAACACGAAACAAGAAATTGTCCAAATATCCACAGAATTATCAAAAATACGATTTGTTTTAATTATCAAAATTCGGGAATGCAAAGAAAAGTCATACTTACAAATAAAATTTTAAATTATGGCACTAAAAGCTTTAAATTTATAGAGCAGGCACATTTTCTCGTAGATTTCAATTGTTTAAACTGTCCAAATATTCACAGAATTAAAAAAAATAAGAATTTTTTAAAATGATCAAAATTATGTGGCTGCAAAAATCAGTCAGATCAAAATAAAAAATCCTAATTTTAGCTTTAAAGCTTCAAATTCACGGAAAGTGTGTATTTTCTCGCAGATTTCATCTGTCAAACCCAGAAACGGAAAATTGTCTCAATATTTACAGAATTAACAAAAATACATTTTTTTTAAATGACCAAAATTGGTGGATGCGAAAACCTGTAAGTCCAAAATAAAAATTCTAATTCTTTATTTGAAGCTTCAAATTGATGAAACGTGTCTATTTTCTTGTAGATTTTATTTGTCCAAACACCGAACAAAAAATTGCTCAAATATCCACAGAACTAACAAAAATAGAAAAATATAAAATTCCAATTTTGGCTCATTCCATGCGTTCAATCACTGAAACTGCCCATATAGCTTTGGAATGAGAAATGGTGGTGGCTCTGTCTACTTGACAGTTTTGAAACCGTATCGCTACCAACATCACAACAATAAAATAGTGAAATTTGTCATCGAGGTCGATAGGGCATCTGGTGAAAATATTTCCGGAAATGAAGCCTCTCCTAGAGCGTGAGTGACGGACAGACACCTTGTCATAACTCACACCGCGAACAAATTTCAAGCCACTTGACAGTTGTTTATTATTCGTGCATACGGAGTTGAGCATTCCCGCCACTTAATTTCCTCTCGAAATGTTTGTTTTCTTATTTCCTGCCGAATTCGACCGCCGTCGGGATGATTATTCACTCTCCAAATGAGACCGAGAATAATTATTTCTTCATCCAATTAGGGATGCTGCAAGTACAGAAGCCACAATCACGCTCGAGGATGCTATATATTCATTGTGTCGTCCGTAAGACTAAATGCAGAAATTAATGGGGATTTTATCTCATTAACAGCGCCGTGTTTTTATTTTATTCCGCAAGCAACACATTCCGAGCACTATTTAATTAAAAGAGACCATACCGGAAAGCTGCACAACAGCGAGGAGGAAATCTGACAATATGCGGGGCGAATTTTCTGGACGCGATTTTTTAATAACCGGTTGCAATGACTGCATCATTATTTAAATCAACGTCTAATTAACCAATAACTGGATATTAACAATTTTAATTTTTTACTTTGAGGAAAAAGTGAAACTATGTAAACAACAGAAAATAATAATCAATAGTTACGCCTTTAATTAACTGTCATGTCACTTGCAAAACCGGTTTTTATCTTTTAGTTATATCGTTTAAGTATACAGCAACCGGAAAGTACTTTTTAAAACGTGTTTTTTATTGTGGATCTTCTTTCCACGTAATCGAAAGTCTTCATCTAGGGAAGTAAAGCTGCTGGAAAAAATTAATCAGCGTTAAATCAACCAGTAAATGCTATTTTCCTCTTTTTCAATTAATTTAATCATTAATTTAGCAATTAAAACAACCTGCACAGTGGTATGCTAATATGAAGAACAAGAAGTAAGTCGTTAATTAATTCAACGAGAAAAAACGCTGTACTCAATAATAAACTAAACACGAAATATTACGATTTTGTGTTTGTAATAATACAAACCACATGTACTTAAAATCAATTAGTAACGTGAAATTGGAAGTATTCGAAACATTTCTGGTTAATTAAAAAAATCATTAGTCCTCAAACCTCCCAATAAATTTCAAAAGTCGTTCCGATGTTAATTTGTCTTTCCAACTCCTCGAAATAACTAAATTAAAGTTGAAAACCGTCCTTTTGTTTAATACCGATAACTCATCGCTTTTTTCGAATTTCATAATGAGAACGTCCCACGGCGCCATGCCATAAAATTTTTCCTTTAATTAACGCGTACCTCGTAAAGATTCAAAGTCGTCTCCGTAGGGTCAGCAAGCAGTGCTCCACATACGCGCGCGGAATTCGCAATTAGAAAACATGCACTCCTTGCAATCACAATTACATAACCGTCCGCAAATTCCAAAATAAAACCGAATGACGTGCTTTTTTCGAATGCGGCGCCCACGAATTGTCACCGAGCTCGATAATAAATTGCTTATATGTTTCTATTAACGAGGAAATTTTGTTCTGGGGGAGGCAGTCGACGTCAATGAGGGGCTGAAACTTTTAAAGCCGTGCTGGATGTCATTCGGAAGACGGATCACCCATTCTGGGTACGCATTTGATTGTTACGAGGTGAATAGCGACGTACAACTAATCTATCATACTAATAACGGATAATTTCGGTGGAAGTAATAGGCCACGAAGGACGGGACAATGGCGGAAATAATAGCGCGAATGTGGTGACAACAAGTGCGGGAGGTGATCGATTAGTGACAGGAGCGTTCATTAATAAAAATTATTTCAATTATCCGGGACAAAATTTGGCGGCCCAAGGATTTTCGTGGATCTCGCGGTTTCGGGGACCTCGATAACTAATTTGTCAAATTGTTAATTTTCAATTTTTTGATTAAAATTATCAGTTTTTGAGGTCAAAGTTTCTACATACAGTCGAACTTTCATAACTCGAAACCACAATTGCTTTGAGGTAAAAAAATTTCGAGTTAAAGAAAAACTAAAGAAAAATAGAAAATTTATAGATGTACAAAATCCGTTATTAAATTTTAGCGCAAATATTTGTTCTTACAATTTTTTTCATAAAATTATTTTTTAAAGAATTATAAAAAAATAGTTTCAATATTTTAAACGCATTTTTCACTTGTAAATGTAAATCTTCAAAATCTGTTGTAAAAGATCTGGTTTTGATCTGATTTTTTAAGATATTCTTCTTCTTGCACTTAGAAATTGGTTTTCTGGCTTAATTCTTCCAGTGAGATATTGTTGTCGAGAATCACTTACCAAAACGAAATTTTCGAAATAAAATTCTGAATATTTTTTTCGGTTACATCGGAGCTCCATATGGCGGATAAAATTTTTACACAACCCAGAAGATCAATTTTGGGCATCTTAGTGCAAGTTTCTAAGCTATCTAGCAATTTTGATAAAATTCTAGATTTATGGTGACATTTAAAGCTATTAATCAACTTCAGAAGATTCAGAAAAGTACTACAATATCATCTTTTACAAACCAATTCTGAGAAAATTTGAGTTATGTTGGCAAAATTTAATTCAATTTATAGAAATTTTCGAGTGATAGAATTTCGAATTTCGAGAAAAAATTAATTTGATTTTAAATTTATTCACAATTATAGGTAATATGCTTTGATTTTACTTGATTGTGGATAAAATAAATAATTTAAATTGTTTTTTTATCACTGATAGTTTTGGCGTCGCGATGTCTTAAAAATGTAATTTTTAGTTAATTGTGAGAGTTTGTGACATCAACCGTTAAATTTTTTTTTTTCAATATAAATGTGTTAAAATATCTCAGCTGTTAATTTAGATTCAATGCACATTGTCTGCAAAATTTGAGAAAAAAATGCGGTTTATTCAAGTTAGTATCCAATTTCATTACGTCAAAATTGGGAACTACGTTTACACCCATCTGTCAACATCTTGTGTCACAAATGACATCTATCTTTTGGCTCGCTTTAGATTGCAACAAAAGTCTTACTTGGTGAAATTGTCGCTTTGTCGATATTAATTAACGATTTTTGGTGTCCATAAAGTGCAACATGCCCGTGTTAATCAAATTAAACTTTATAAGAGTGAATAAAGTGACTTGTGACATTTTGGTGTAAACGTAGTTTGCCGCTGCTCTGTCAGAATTTTGAAAACTAACTTGATAAAACAGCGTTTTTTTCGCAAATTTTAAACACAATTTGCATTAGATTTAAAATAAAAACTCAGATATTTGTGTCACAGTTATGTTGAAAAAAAAATTGAATGCGCGAATATTTCCGCAAAAACTCAAAAATCGCTAAAAATCATACTTCTTAGGCGTCGCGACGCCAACCAAAGCTTCTAGAGCTTTGTCAACTATGAGCGTATGCAAATTTTCAAAATTGTAACTTTAAAATTAAAGACGATTTTGGGGGTGGACACAAGTGTTGCCGGACCCTGTATAATTCAAATTGTCTTGATCTAATTTTTTTTAATAAATCGGTAAATCCGCCGCAGGAAAGTATATTATAGGTGGCCCCCGGATTTCGGTGGACCTCATCTAAATGCTTATCGTCTTACCCATTGTCAAAACTTTTCGAAAAGAAGAGAAAATAATTACCTGCAACAAAAAAAAACAGAATTAGTTATACAGTCCAAAGCGCAGGTGTGAAAATTATTTTTTTTTCTTTTGTCACTTTAATAGTTCCAGTTTTTCATTCGTCAACATAAAATTGTATAGTAAAAAGTGCCTATTACTGTCCCCGCGAAAAAATAAGATAATGGTTAGTTTAGCTACATTGCAACTAATGGAAATAATACAGCATTTCAATTAAAATCACGCAACTTTTAATAAAGAGCCCACATTAATGAGTTAATGATCAACCATTTGAAATAATTACCTCTTTTTGTAATGTTTACATGTAACAATCGCAAACTAGTATTTTGTGACTAGTTTTTTCAGCTCCACTGCGAGCTCAAAAATCAAAGTTTACCGGCACGTTTGGAATAATCAAATGGCGATCTCTCCCAAAGGTCCAGATCCTAAAAATCAAATAGACATGTCTCACAAAGGTGTCCTTTATAAAGCGTATGTCATTATATCCCCCTTTTGTGAGCTTCCTTTTGTACATGGCGAGGAGTTCGGTCTTGCATAGCAATGAGATCGTCAGGGCAGCGTCGGCATGGATTTTAATGTTTTTATAATCATCCTCTGGCTCCCCGTTAATGTAACACTTTTGCTTTCGGCCAGAACCAAAGGCTTCATAAAAGACTTTTTCCTTTTTTATGTAAAATGTCCTAACTTCATTAACTTGTCGGTTGGAAATATGAATTTTTAGTTCTCGCCAAAGGACACAGGCGTCCTGTTAAATATTAAATAAAGCCGCGACGGGATAATCGACCGCATTTTAATTACTATCATCTGAGAGAACCACACGTGAACAAACACGGATTTTCCTCAATAAGGCAAACTTTCCACAGACGGGTTATTTTCGTTCGCATTCTTGCTTAATCCGCTCATCATTGTCGCTTCTCTTGTATTTCATTTTTTGGAGATATTCTGGCAGCCGTTCAGCTCGTGAATGAATGAACTCGGGTTTACGAGATTTTTCGTCTTTTTGCCGAAATTGCGACACTGCAGGAGTGCTGTTTATTCAATTCTGTTTGTCATCACTTAGCCACAATGTTATTTTGAACAAACATGCAAAATATTTATTGGAGCGATAAGATAAACTAAATATAAGTTTTTAAGTAAAGGAAACGATAAATCTGCAACGCGAGACGATAAACCCTTTTCCCGTGTGTGGCTGTTTTTAGAAGGGGTGCCAACCCTAGTTTTTGAGGACGAGATAAATAACTGTTTTTGAGTAACGAGTCCGATCATAAAAAGATATTGTAAATAGATCTTAAAATAAAAACATTTTAAAATGTTTACGACATGTTGGCCATTATTTACACGCATTTTTATTGGTGTCTTCGCACGTAACAATAATATATGGATTCCATAAAATATGAAAATTAATAATAAAAAATGGAAGAGTTCCAACCGCCACGTCCGTCATATTTTTAGCCACCGTCATTACCATTATCTCGAATCTGTTTAAGTGGGTGAACCCAAAAGTATCGTTGCCCAATTATGTAAATCCGTCGTTTATATAGGTACTAACATAATAATTTCGCGTTTTTTTCTTAGTCCTCCGGAGATTACCGGCGTCCCGTTATTCGATTACGACTTTTCTCTCGGTATTAATTTATGGCCGGTGAAACAATGCCAGCGAGATTTCCATCGTAGATAAGCCTCCTTTCGTTTTTCCGCCTCTCGCATTTTCCGCGAGATTTGAGCTGGCTCATCGCTGCTTTTCGTCACCTATAATTGGTTAATGCGAACAGTCGAAAGCGTTAATTATTTCAGTCGATTTAACGCCGAGAATCCGAACACGACGACTGAAAGGTTTAAAGCTCGGATTTTCAGACAACGGATTTTCCGTCTCTAATTTTCGGTGGATCCTTCGACACTTTCAGCTGTTCGTAGCCGCACTAAGTGGCTACAAAAGCCATAAATACTAAATATGAATCCGGCGTGGCATACGGAGCCGTTAAAAGCCCCCGGTGTAAAAATACATTCACAATGCGGGAAACATAATTCATACAGCTTTTAATAAACAGTGGTGGTTGTTTCGGTTTTATATGAGGTATTTTGCGGTCGCGACGGTAAAATCGTTTTATTTCGACGACGACGGCGCAATTGCGATATAGACATCTTTATTGTGCGGCTTTTAGTTCGGAGGAAGGTTTTGTTATGGGTTACAGGCATGAAAATAGACCATCGACGTGACAGAAAGACACGAAAAGTAAACTATTTATTGTCATCTTAACTGTTTTATTTTTTTTTCAGTTGTTTTGCAATATTTTCTTGGAATTGCTGCGTTTATCCAATTTGAAGCAATTTGATTAAATTTACTTAGCTTGGTTGATCATAAACTGTGGAGCTCTCGAGGCTTTCAAGTTATAACTTTGACTAATGGGACTAGTCAGCACAAAGAATTTTGCTCGATCACTTTTTTTCAAGATTTGTTTTTAGATTCTTTCTAGATTAGAGATCGTTTTATAGATTAGGTGTATTTTAAGAGCTTTTCAGGATTTCTTGCGATTTCTTAGGGATTTCTATTACCTTTTTTGATATTCATTTAGGATTTTTAGAGATTTCTTGCCAATTTCTAAAAATCCTTTGAGATTTTTTTGAAAATCATTCTTAACGAAATTTGTTCTAACATCTTAGAGATTTTGTGTGGATATTAGAGAAAAATTTTTTGGAGATGATTTGCGAACTTTTCAGTTTTGATTTTTAGATTTTATTAGAAATTTTTTGCTGATATTCTTTAAGTTTTTTAGTGACTTTTGAAGCTTTGGATGCTTTTAGTTACCTTTCCCAAATTTCATAGCTGTTGCACAACAATTATCAAAATGACGAATTCTATCAAAAACTGTTGGCAATTTTGTTTGATCTTAACAACAGAAATTTCCAAAATTTGAGTCTTTCGGTCTACAATTTTGCAATTTAATGCAGTTAATACATGACTCAAAAATAGTAATTTCTCTAAATTTCATTACTCTAGCACTGAAATTACCAAAATTACGAATTTTAGTGAAGGATGTCGGAAATTTTTCTTTGGTCTCAAAAATAAAAATTTCCAAAAATTGTGTCTTCCGTCGTACAAGTTTGAAATTTGGTAGAGTTAATACACAACTCAAAAATAGTAACTTCTCCAAATTTCATAGCTGTAGTACCAAAATTACCAAAATTACGAAGTTTATTAAAGGATGTCGGAAATTTTGGTTTTGTCACAAAAATAAAAATTTCCCAAAAATTGTGCCTTCTGTCGTACGATTTTGAAATTTGGTAGAGTTAATACACAACTCAAAAATAGTAACTTCCCCAAATTTTATAGCTGTAGCACGAAAATTACTAAAATTACGAATTTTACCAAAAGATGTTGGCGATGTTTCTTTGGTCTTGAAAACAAAAATTTCTAAAATTTGTGTCTTTTGCTCTACAATCTTGCAATTTGGTGTAGTTAATACACAACTCAAAAGTAGTAACTTCTACAAATTTCATTACTGTAACACTAAAATTACCAAAATTACGAATTTTATTGAAGGAAGTCAGAAATTTTGGTTTCGTCTCAAAAGTAAAAATTTCTAAATTTGGTCTTTTTTATCGTACAATTTTGTAATTTAGTAGAGTTACTACATGACTTAAAATTAGTAAATTCCCCAAATTTTATAGTTGTATAACCAAAATTACTAAAATTACGAATTTTTCTAAATGATGTTGGCGATGTTTGCGTGGTTTTTGTTTTCAAAATTTCTAAAATTTGTGTCTTTTGCTCTACAATTTTGCAATTAGGTGCAGTTACTACACAACTCAAAAGTAGTAACTCCTCTGAATTTCATTAATGCAGCCCCAAAATTACCAAAATTACAAATTTTATTGAAGGATGTCAGAAAATTAGGTTTCGTCTCGAAAATAAAAATTTCTAAAATTTGTGTTTTTGGCCGCACAATTGTATGATTTGGTAGAGTTAATTCACGGCTCAAAAATAGTGACTACCCCAAATTTCATAGCTAGAGCGCGAAAATTACCAAAATTACGAATTTTAGTGGAGGATGCCTAAAATTTTGATTTTGTCTCAAAAATTAAAACTCCTGAAAATTGTGTTTTTTTGTCGGACAATTTTGTAATTTGGTAAAGTTAATTCATGACTCAAAATTAGTAATTTCCTTAAATTTCATAGCTGTAGCATAAAAGTTACCAAAATTACGAATTTTACCAAAAGATGTTGGCGATCTTTCTGTGGTCTTGAGAACAAAACTTTCTAAAATTTGTGTTTTTTGCTCTACAATCTTGCAATTTGGCGTAGTTAATACACAACTTAAAAGTAGTAACTTCTCCAAATTTCATTACTGTAACACTGAAATTACCAAAATTACGAATTTTATTGAAGGAAGTCAGAAATTTTAGTTTTGTCGCAAAAATAAAAGTTTCTAAATTTTGTCTTTTTTGTCGTTCAATTTTGTAATTTAGTAGAAGTAATGCATGACTTAAAATTAGTAAATTCCTTAAATTTTATAGTTGTATAACCAAAATTACTAAAATTACGAATTTTTCTAAATGATGTTGGCGATGTTTGCGTGGTCTTGAAAACAAAAATTTCTAAAATTTGTGTCTTTTGCTCTAAAATTTTGCAATTAGGTGCAGTTACTACACAACTCAAAAGTAGTAACTCCTCTGAATTTCATTACTGTAGCCCCAAAATTACTAAAATTACAAATTTTATTGAAGGATGTCAGAAAATTAGGTTTCGTCTCGAAAATAAAAATTTCTAAAATTTGTGTTTTTGGTCGTACAATCTTGTGATTTGGTGGAGTTAATTCATGACTCAAAATTAGTAATTTCCCTAAATTTCATAGCTGTAGCATAAAAGTTACCAAAATTACGAATTTTACCAAAAGATGTTGGCGATGTTTGTGTGGTCTTGAAAACAAAAATTTCTAAAATTTGAGTCTTTTGCTGTAAGATTTTGCAATTTGGTGCAGTTAATACACGACTCAAAAATAGTACCTTCTCCATATTTCATAGCTGTAGCACGAAAATGACTAAAATTACGAATTTTCCCCAAAGATGTCAATTTTTGTTTGGTCTTTGTGTAAAATGTTCGAAAAATGAGTATTTAATTGAATTGTTGCAGATAATATCCCCTTGTTATCGAGCTTATTAAAATATCCTGAATAGCGATTGTAAGATAAAGAATTAATTTCCCCTTATTTTGCGCCACATATCTCAACTTTTTGCCGTATGTGCAGATGTAGTAACAAGTTGTTAACAATGCGGGCTAGTTGTTTGATTATGCACTGTGGCAAATGCAACAGCATTCTTTCCAGAGAATGTGTTGTTAATTAAGTTCGATAATATAACAAAGTTTTTTGTTTAGGTAGTCCTATCCTAATCGCCTCGTTCATTGTACCTCCCTTTTATTCCCTTAAGTTTGCTAATTTCGCAAGCGCGGCCTCTGTATAAGCTTCTAAATCTATCCGTCAGAAAACAGCGGCATTATGTGACCTGTAGTGTATTTTCAGCTCGGGCCTTTATTCCTTTATCTTGCCTTTCAGCCCGCTTTCAGAAACTTTTGCATTTGTTCGACTTGTTCATTAACGAACACGGCTCCGCCATCAATGCAGCGGAAAACTGAAAATTGTGTCTGTTGTGAACTTGCCTCTCTCCTTCCATCCTCTAATTAAAATATTGTGTCACCCTAAAGACGATCAAACAGAATAATTCACCAGGTCACCACATTATTGACGCCATTCTCCGGGGATTCCCAACGCTCTCTTGCAGCTTTTAATGCGACATTGTGGTGCAATGAATAATTCAGCGATTATTTATGTAAAAAGGGCATTGATACAGCAGGAATTACGACGATCAGCTTGAATGAGGGAAGCGAGATAGGGCTGTCTGTCAGGATGATTTATGCGAAACCTATTTCTGAACCGATACTCGTTTACCACGGACGCTTATAAAAGGACCCGGAACTGATAGTCCGACCGCTTTCGACACCGGATTAAAGACGACGCTCCGGAAACACCACGTCACGATCTGCCGACTAGCCACGTCACGACTTACAGACAAAAAGCGACGCTAATGGCCACCGATTATTAAATCGAAATTTAATTGGATGCTGATAGTCTATCCAATCAGCACGGGTTATACACAATACTTTTCCTACGACTACGTTTACTAATTGTATTGGAGAAGTGGAAAGTCATTTCTAATGTGATTGCGGAAATTTTGGTTTCGCCTCAAAAATGAAAATTTTTATTGTATTTTTTGTCATACAAGTTTGCAATTTGGTGGAGTTAATACACGACTCAAAAATAACAACTTCCTTAAATTTCATCACTATAGCACTAAAATGACCAAAATTAAAGTCCGTTTTGCTTTATTAGGATTCAAAGATAATCTTGAAAAATTATTTTATTTAAAATCATGGAGAAGTTTTTCTGAACTTTTTGTTTTGTTTTTGTCAATTTTATTAAAAAATCTATGCCATTGCATTACAAAATCGTAATTTCTAGGCACAAATTAAGTTTTACTACAATGACTTTAATGCTAACGCAGGCCTGAATAATACATTTTAGAAAACGTTTTGGTAATGAAATTAGAGGGTAGAAATTTTTGAAAGGAATTTTCTAGAAAACACAATGGAGAACCACTAAACACAAATACACAAATACAAATACAAAAATCTGTTGAAAAGTTAGCACAAAATGAGGAGCTGTATATATTTTTATCTATGATCTTCAATTCTAAATCATTAAAAATGGCACATTTGAATAAAAAACTGAAGAAAATGAATAAAAATTTCAGCTCCGAAATCTTGAGTACAAAACCTTGTCTGCTAGCGCAGTTTTGTGTATTTGGGGGCAATAAATCAACCATCCCGATCCCGTCCGTCGGTGTCTTGAAGCGCCCTCTTGAGCGCGTTGTCGAATTCGTGGGTAGATAAATCGTGGTGTAATGACGGGTTGGCTAAATGAAGAGGGCAATTACGGGAGCTTAGGTCGATTATCCGGTGTGGCTTCGCGACCGGTCCCGTCACGGTCCTTGCACCGACAAGAGATGCGCTCACTAATTAGAGCCGGGTGCGGAGCCACCAATACGCCACGGCCCGGAGATATGATGAGTTCGAAAAAAGGACGATCTTGTGCACACCAGGCGCTGCCCGTTGCCCTTTGATCTCGACATAAAGAGATATAACCATTAGGTTTTCATCATGCTATGCGGCCGGTGCTGCGGCGGCCGCTGGTCCGTTTGTGTGCTCTCAGGGATTAAGGAAATATAAGTGGTAGCGGGCGAGGAGTCTGCTCGTTCATTATGAATTAATGTCCGACCTTTCACATCAAACGCGAATGTTCATTTCAGCAATGGACTTCCGACGGACGAGCGTTGTTGTTGTTTCTGCGATGCTTCGGATGCCACAAAGCATAAAGAAAACACGACGTCGCCCCAACTCACATACATTTATTACGCCGACGATTACATAAAAGGGAGCTTTTCCTACCTTCTTTTTATCGAACGCGAACAAATAAACAAAAATTACTCGACTCAAAATTTCCTCGCTGGTCAAGTCTTTGGGGACGCCGCCATTAGTTACTTACGAAGGATTAGTCGCAGGAAACAAGAACTCTTGGGCCCGCTCTTACCACAAACTCCTTATTGCCCGAAAGCACTAAAGTATAGATTGGCTAACTTTGTAATGTCTTATCTCATTCAGACGGATCGTAAAACTCGCTTAATGGATGATATTTTCCACCGTTGGGAGGAACAAGTGCCGCCACCAAACAACTTCCCAACACGTAAACCGCTCCAAATCTCCTTATTTCACCCGAAGCCGGAATTCCAATGGGGAAAAATTTCCAAGCGTTTTTCTATTAATACAACGCTCCCTGATACACATTCGGCTTTATAATGAGCTAATCTATTTAGTTTATGTTTATAGAGCGACCACAACGACCGACAACACGCATCTTAGCACGAATTCATATTTAATACGAGTTGACAGAAATAGTCGGATGTATCAAATGGGAGAAGGTCTAGAAATTAAATTCAACAGATTTATTAGCGTTGAAGCATTTTTTCGTAAAAATAAAACCACAAAATGACACATTAAGGATAATTGATAGGGTCGGGATCCAGGTGAAATGTTAGACGCTTTGACTTTGATAATACCTGCTATACATTCCGACTTATTTTTAAATCCGTGCCAATTTTTTAAGCTCCAAGGGTGGCCCAAATCTCGCTCATTTAAAATTGAAATGAGACCATTTTACGACCTAAAACACAAATAGCTAATTAGCTTATCACGAAAAAAAACCGCCGCACAAGGGTGCTTTGGGGTGTCTGCGCTTTTTCGTGGAAACTTTAAAGTAAAGGATGTTTGGTCTCGCGGCTGCTGTTATAAATAATGGCTCGAAACCTGCCTAAAATGCAGAAACAGATGAACGAACAAGTGCTTCCAACCCCAAAGAGTCGTTGCGGTAAAAATACGTAAATCTTTTGCGACGATCTCATTGTGAAATGGCAACATTTAACTAAAAAAATAATCACCTTTTACTCACACGACTTCAGACAAATGAAAATTTTGCAGTAGAAAGTTATTTCCAAGCAGAAATTGTTTTGTTTTGGTTCTAGTCAGGACTGGTAAAAATAAAATATTTAAAGGGCTGTAACTCTAGTAATTTTAACCCTACAGCAACCAAATTTAGGGTGATTACTAATTTACACTTAGTTACTAATTGTGCCAAATTTCATTACTGTAGCACAAAAATTACCAAAATTGCGAATTTTAGTGGAGGTTGACGAAAATTTTTGCTTCGAATCAAAAATGAAAATTTCTAAAGTTTGTGCCTATTGATCTATAATGTTGCAATTTGGTGGAGTTAATACACTACTCAAAAATAGTGACTTTCTCAAATTTCGTAGCTGTAGCACAAAAATTATTCAAATTACAATTTTTCCAAAAGATGTTGGCCATTTTTGTTAGATTTTAAAAATAAAAATTTCTAAAATTTGAGTCTTTTGTTACAAGTTTATAATTTGGTGAAGTTAATAAATAATTGAAAGAGAGAAACTCCCTCAAATTTCGTAGTTGTAACACAAAAATTATATAAATTTCGAATTTTACCGAAAGAATTTGCCAATTTTGGTATGGGCTTCTAAATAAAAATGTCTAAAATTTGAGCCTTTTGCTCTACAAGTTTGCAATTTGGTAGAATTAACAAATAATTCAAAAAGAGAAACGACCCTAGATTTCGTAGCTGTAGCACAAAAATTATCCAAATTACGAATTTTTCCAAAAGATGTTGGCCATTTTTGATTGATCTTAAAAATAAAAATTTCTAAAATTTGAGTTTTTCGTTCTACAAGTTTATAATTTGGTAAAGTTAATAAATAATTGAAAGAGAGAAACTCCCCCAAATTTCGTAGTTGTAACACAAGAATTATATAAATTTCGAATTTTACCGAAAGAAGTTGCCAATTTTAGTATGGGCTTCTAAATAAAAATGTCTAAAATTTGCGCCTTTTGCTCTACAAGTTTGCAATTTGGTAGAATTAACAAATAATTCAAAAAGAGAAACGACCCTAGATTTCGTAGCTGTAGCACAAAAATTATCCAAATTACGAATTTTTCCAAAAGATGTTGGCCATTTTTGATTGATCTTAAAAATAAAAATTTCTAAAATTTGAGTTTTTCGTTCTACAAGTTTATAATTTGGTAAAGTTAATAAATAATTGAAAGAGAGAAACTCCCCCAAATTTCGTAGTTGTAACACAAGAATTATATAAATTTCGAATTTTACCGAAAGAAGTTGCCAATTTTAGTATGGGCTTCTAAATAAAAATGTCTAAAATTTGCGCCTTTTGCTCTACAAGTTTGCAATTTGGTAGAATTAACAAATAATTCAAAAAGAGAAACGACCCTAGATTTCGTAGCTGTAGCACAAAAATTATCCAAATTACGAATTTTTCCAAAAGATGTTGGCCATTTTTGTTAGATTTTAAAAATAAAAATTTCTAAAATTTGAGTCTTTTGTTACAAGTTTATAATTTGGTAAAGTTAATAAATAATTGAAAGAGAGAAACTCCCCCAAATTTCGTAGTTGTAACACAAAAATTATATAAATTTCGAATTTTACCGAAAGAAGTTGCCAATTTTAGTATGGGCTTCTAAATAAAAATGTCTAAAATTTGCGCCTTTTGCTCTACAAGTTTGCAATTTGGTAGAATTAACAAATAATTCAAAAAGAGAAACGACCCTAGATTTCGTAGCTGTAGCACAAAAATTATCCAAATTACGAATTTTTCCAAAAGATGTTGGCCATTTTTGTTTGATCTTAAAAATAAAAATTCTAAAATTTGACTCTTTTGTTTTAAAAGTTTGTAATTTGGTGGAGTTAATAAACTATCGAAAGGGAGAAACTCCCCCAAATTTCGTGGTTGTAACACAAAAATTATATAAATTTCGAATTTTATCGAAAGAAGTTGCCAATTTTGGTATGGGCTTCTAAATAAAAATGTTTAAAATTTGAGCCTTTTGCTCTACAAGTTTGCAATTTGGTAGAATTAACAAATAATTCAAAAAGAGAAACGACCCTAGATTTCGTAGCTGTAGCATAAAAATTATCCAAATTACGAATTTTTCCAAAAGATGATGGCCATTTTTGTTTGATCTTAAAAATAAAAATTCTAAAATTTGACTCTTTTGTTCTAAAAGTTTGTAATTTGGTGGAGTTAATAAACTATCGAAAGAGAGAAACTCCCCCAAATTTCGTGGTTGTAACACAAAAATTATATAAATTTCGAATTTTACCGGAAGAATTTGCCAATTTTGGTATGGGCTTCTAAATAAAAATGTCTAAAATTTGAGCCTTTTGCTCTACAAGTTTGCAATTTGGTAGAATTAACAAATAATTCAAAAAGAGAAACGACCCTAGATTTCGTAGCTGTAGCACAAAAATTATCCAAATTACGAATTTTTCCAAAAGATGTTGGCCATTTTTGTTTGATCTTAAAAATAAAAATTCTAAAATTTGACTCTTTTGTTTTAAAAGTTTGTAATTTGGTGGAGTTAATAAACTATCGAAAGAGAGAAACTCCCCCAAATTTCGTGGTTGTAACACAAAAATTATATAAATTTCGAATTTTACCAAAAGAAGTTGCCAATTTTGCTATGGGCTTCTAAATAAAAATGTCTAAAATTTGAGCCTTTTGCTCTACAAGTTTGTAATTTGGTGGAGTTAATAAACTTTTGAAGGAGAGCAACTCTCTCAAATTTCGTAGTTGTAACACAAAAATTATCCAAATTACGAATTTTTCCAAAAGATGCGGATCATTTTTGTTTGGTCTTCATAATACATTTTTTTTTTAATTTAAGTATATCTAGAACAGAAGAAACAAAATTTTGAATTTTATATTTTGAAAATGAGCATTAGAGAATCTTTAAAAAACGTCCACAAAATCGACCAGGAATCTTCAAATAAACCAGAAGGAACTCCAAGACTATTTTTTTTCTATTTGGAAGATCGCTTGTGGTAAATTCAGTTCGGCCCTAATCATAGCAATTCCATCTCTCCATCCTGCAAAATTTAATGCCCACCGGTTTTCCCAGCGAACATATTCTATGACTGATTCGTTATCTCCATCTCCTCGTCCGGCGTACAAGTTAAAGATTTTCTTCTCGACGTTGCATTTAAGTAATTCAGCGAGTGGATAGAGTCCTCAAGCTTCACTTAAGTACCAAACCAACAAAACAACCCACGAGATAATGTTGCGTGTAAATGTAAAACAATCTGGTGGGCCGTAATAGAGATAGCGAATACTCCGCAGATAGAGTCCGGCAAGAACACACAACTACCGAATAAATACACAGAGATACAATCGTCTTGAAAGAACATGCTCTCGATTGAAATACTGAAGAGCCACAAAGTAACCGCACAGCGCCAGACCCCTTAGTAAAAGATCTGAATCGGCTTTGCTCCTTCATTAACACCAGACCGCTACGAGGAGAGATAAGAATGAAGTTCGTTCTATCCGCATGCAACGTTTTGTTCATAAATGTGCAGAAATATCTGCATAATTGGCCACGGGGCAATACGATTTGATTCGGTCGAAAAATTGACAGCGCGCCAAATATTCAAATTTATTATAATTAGCCGGGAAAGCTCGGAATTATTTATTTGACCATTCGATTCCAGAGGAATGTTTTGTGATGAAACGGCAATTAGGTAATTTATTTGAGGAAACAGTTAACTTGTAACGTGTCAAATGAAAAGTAACCAGATAAATCAAAAGAAATGACGGGGGAATGTGCGCGCTTCATCATGAATATGAAATTTGATATTCGAACAGAAAAATCTGTCGCTTTTTAATTATCGCGACATTTCGAAACTGGAACAGTTTCACGTGGTCATCGCCGAAGAATGCTGATGGGATTATCGAATATCAGATAACGAAGACTTTCGAAACTATCCAAACACCTGATCTAAACAACACAGCCGTCAGGTTTAATTTACAGACGTTAATAACTCAACGTTCAAACTCATCTCAGTGAGCTTCTAATAAATGGCTCTTGAAAACCAGCTCCGGATTAAGGAGGTTTCCCTGAAATAATAACATGATGAAAAAATCGATCGTGACAGCTTTCACACGTTTGACCATCCAATTTTTTAATATGCTAAATTATACATTTCATTAAATTAACAAAACTGGTATCTACATAAATTTGAATCTGTTGGAAAATTATGAAACGTGGGAGGTTCTATTCGCACGCAACGGAAATCTGATCTGGAATACCGGAGATTTTATAAGGTACCTGCGGCTAATACGGCCCCCGCTGTCATTTGGCCCACTATATTTTTTTAAGGTTCATATTTCTTTAATTAGGGCAAATAGGAAAAATCTGTTTGCGTCATCGCTTTTATCGAATTCTAAATGATCAAATTTTCAAAATTCTCCGGTAATTTTAACCCCAAAACTAATAAATTTCGGGATGATACTCATTTAAATTTGCTTATTAACTGGGTTAAATTTCAAAATTGTACGACAAAGAAAACAGATTTTGGATTTTTTTTTAGAAGATAAACCAAAAATTTCAATTTTTTTTATTGAAGCTTGTAACACACGTAGTTTTAACGCCACAGTCATTAAATTTGGAGAGGCTACTAGTTTAGATTTAGTTAGTAATTGTGCTTAGTTTCAAAGCTATAGCACAAAAGCGACAGATTTTGGATGAACTGAAAACTGCCTAACATTTTTATTAAGGGTTGTAACTCTGGTAATTTTAACACCAAGGCAACTAAATTTGAGGCAATTACTTGCTTAGATCTGTTTATTAATGGTGACAAATTTCAAATTTATACGTGAAGAGAAAAATCAGAAATTGAAATTTTTGATTTTGAGCGTTATCCAAAAACTTTTTAAAAACGTGTTAAGAGCTGTAACTCTAGTACTTTTAACAACACAGTAATCAAATTTTAGGTGGTCAGTCATTTGAAGTTGTTTATTGACTGTGTGAAATTAAAAAATTGTAAATTAAAACAGGATAAATTTTGGAATTTTATTCTAAAGATAAACCAAAAATTAAAAAAAAAAACTAATGAAGCTTGTAACTCTGGTAGTTTTAACGCTACTGCAATGAAATTTAGGGAGGTTACTTATTAGGTTTTGGCTAGTAACAGTGCCAAATCTAAAAATTATAAACCAAAAGAAATTTTTACTTTTTGGATAAACTGAAAACTCCCAAACAATAATTTAAAGGGTTGTAACTTTGTTAATTTTAACACCCATGGAACTGAATTTGGGACGATTACTAATTTAGACTTGCTTATTAACTGTGTCCACTTTTAAAATTAAATGTGGGTCAAAAAGACCAAATTAGAAAATTTTGATTTTGAGGATGCTCCAAAAACTCCTAAAAAAAAGTATATTAAGGGCTGTAACTGCGGTAATTTTAACGTAACAGCAATCAAATTTGGTGTGGTAAGTCATTTGTAGTTACTTATTGATTGTGTCAAATTACAAAATTGTCGGACAAACGGAATAAATTTTGAAATTTTTATTTAAAAAATGAACCAAAAATTTTTAATGAAACTTGTAACTTTGGTAATTTTAACGCCACAGAAATCAAATTTGGGAGGTTACATACCTAGATTTAGCTAGTGCCTGTGTTAAATTTCAAAATTATAGGCCAAAAGCGGCGGATTTTAGGCATTTTTTGAGCATGAACCGAAAACTTTTCAAAAACTATTCTATGGGTTTGTAACTTTGGTAATTTGAACGCCACAGGAGTCAAAATTGGGGAAATTGGTAACTTGGAGTTGCATATTAATTGTGTCAAATTGCAAAACATAAATTTTAGAATTTTTATTTTGAAGATAAACAGAAAATTTTCAACATTTTTTTGTAATGTTTGTGACTCTGGAAATTTAAATTTGGAGAGATTATTTATTTCAATTTAACTAGTAACTGTGCCAATTTTCAAAATTATAGACTAAAAGCAACGGATTTTAGAAATTTTTATTTTTAAGCATGAACCAAAAACTTCTCTAAAACTAGAAAATGATACTTGATGAACTTTGATAATTTTGACGCCATACAAATTAAATTTAAGGTAGTTGGTAATTTAGAGTTGGCTTATGAAGTGTGCTAATTTAGATAGATTTTGAAATTTTTATTCTGAAGGTGAACAAAAAATTTCTAAAAATTTTTATAAAGTTTGAAACTCTAGTAATTTTTGCGTCACATTAATCAAACTTCGGGAGATTACTTATTTAGATTTGACTAGTAACTGTACCAAATTTCAAAATTCTAGACCAAAAGCGACAAATTTTAGAAATTTTGATTTTGAGCATGAACGAAAAACTTTTGAAAAACTGTACAAAGGGCTGTAACTTTGGTAATTTTAATGCCACATCAATAAAAATTAGGTGCTTTATTAATATAAATTTGCTTATTACTATACCGAAAAATCTGAATTTTCCTAATTGATACCAACAATTTTTTGAACATGCCTATTTTGTAAAATTTCATAAATTACTGATATTATACCACTTGTTTAATTATAAAACCAAAATGAAACGATTTAGAGCGATCCGAACTTAGGCGGGCCTTGCTAGCCGCAGGTACCTTAGCAATCCCAAACACAAAACGAGCTTATGCTAATCAATTAATTATGGAAAGCACTGATAACTGTAAACTTTTTTGTTTTCGGTAAAAGGCGAGCGCGAGCAATGAAATGTCGTGGATTTAACAGTGTTTTATGAAATATGACCACAATTTGATTAGCGGTGATTTTTTTTCAGACGCATCAAAACCGTTCATCCAAAAATCTTCCATCTTCCGTCAATTGAACACGAATTTCGGATTTATTCATCAAATATAATTATAAAACTCGGCAACTACAGACTAGTTGAGTGACATCATAGTTTAACTTGGTAACTACTTATACTAATATAATAAGTTGGCAACGTCTGCACTGCGTCACTGCTCCTGCTGCACTTAATAACCAGCGATCACTCATTTTTTCACATTGTGACAACTGTCTGTTTTTTTAAAAATAGATCAGTCTAATATATTCCCTGCGAGTTGTTTGCTTTTCGTGGAATGTCACAAATATGGCGCTGATGCTCTTCGAAATTAACGGTTTTCGTAACATCAATCTCACGGTATAATACAAGCTCAATTATTTTTAATGACAATAATTAGAATTCGTAACTTTCAAAAAATCATTCCTGCTGTTACGATAATTGCATCACGGGTATGTCGCGTTTTTATTTTATATTTATTATTTATTTATAAGATTCTGTCGTGTCTATTAGATTTATATTGATTACGATTAAAATTTAATTAAGCTCGCGGTAGACAGGTTGATCGTAAAAAACTTAATTGGCAGTTGGTCCCCTCATATAGGAGGAATCTGGGAGGAATACAATCGGCTTCTTAATATTTTTATCCGTAGCCGTAACGGCTCTTGATACAAAACAAGTTGCACTTTCAAAATCGCCTGCAGTTTGCGGTTAATGTTACGGTGTAAGTCTTTGTTTTTACGATTCAGGTTTAATAGTCGCAGCAGGTGAAACAAAACCTGAAAACGTACTGTCAAGACTATCGGTAATTACGTAAGTATGTCCGCAGGATTGCGGCATTATTATTTATGGACGCGTCCCCGGAGCCTTCCCGGAATGATTTTGGGCTTTGCAACTCCTCGAGCCTCATGTGTTGTTTGGTCGTGCGAAAATGCCCTAGCATCGATCGCTGCGTCAAACTTTAAAAGATGCAATAACGAATGGAACCTTCAATTAAAGCAACGTCTCCATTTATCGGCGTAAATCTTGTCGCTTCGCGGGTTCATGGGGCTCCGGCCGGTTATTGTTGCATTGTGTTAGATGCGACAACCTGATCGATGTACCAGGACTGGTTCTCCTCCTGGGTCGCCCCGATAATTTAATACACAGACTCATTTAAATCCGGCAAAAATGCCGAGTCCGCCAGACCTTGTAAGTTTTAAATTACAGCACAATTGCACGAGATTGGTGAATACATCTGCATAACTTAGCGGCCCGATCGACGGCCGATATCATTGTCGCATGCCGTTTTTGCTCGTTATTTTTTTCGATGAACGGGTTTCGACTAATGAATATTTCTTCGGGACCGAGACAAATGGCTGCGATTCGGTTAAATAATCGCCGGACGGAGTGCTGCCAGGACACCGGAATGCCAAGACGCGACACCAACTGACCATGCACTCCGGGCACCAACGCTCTCTGCCAACCACATTTTTTTAAATCCGGCTCCATGGACCAAATTATATACAGCAACATATAAAAATCAATAAAAAACTTTTGGATTTAGATGGATTCTTAAAATTCGAGTGAAACGGGCGTTGTTTTGTACATTAAAATCTGCACTTTTGAAAATCTGGCTCAATGGACCAAATGAGAACAACTATACTTTGATATTCCTATACTCACAAAAAAGAGTACAGGCACAAATAATTGGCAAAGTGCGAGCGAAGTGAGCTCTGTTTTTTACCACAAAATCTGTTTAAATCCGGACCTATATTTGTAAACACCTGTATAATTTTATTACATTCTTGAAATCAGAAAAAAATTGCCCACAAATATCTGGTCAGGTCAAATGTGTCTTAGATTCTGAATTTTTTATGATTCGGCTCAAAGGACAAAATTAATGGAGTTATATAGTTCTATTGCATTTTAAAATCGCTAAAATAAGTAAATAGAAACGTGTGAGCGGCGCAAGTGCTGTTTTTCCAATCAAATTGCCCGTTCTTTATATACAGAATGTCCCCGGATTGAGTTCACAAGAGGGAAAAAAAGTTTATTTTCCATTTTACAAAAAAATGACAAAGGAATAACATTTTTTGCTTATTTCAAAACAGATAAATCTGCAATTAAAATTTCAAAATTATTAGTTTGTACTCTTAAAATTAAGTTTTTCATTATTTTTGTTTATTAAATTTTGTAATCGTATTTAAATAATAGCAGGCTGTGGATTCACAATATCAAAGAGTGCGTTAAAGATTAAAGAAAAATTTACCCAATAATGTGTAAGTATTAAAAAATTGGAAAAAAATGCAATTGCATCCTTAACAATAATTGAAAAAATTCGAAACAGTCTTAAAGAATTACGAGTTAGAATTGAACTATGTGCTAAAACAAGTAATGGGTCAATCAAATAGTGGAAATTGGTTTGAGTTAAGGAACAAATTTCATCCCTTTGACATTTTTTGCAAAATTAAAAATAAAAAAGTTCTTCGTTATTTTTTTGTTTTTCGATTTTAAGAACACAGCTTCATAATATTAAAGTTTTAATTAAAGATTTATTTATTTTAAATTAAGCAAAAAATATTATTCCTTTGTCATTTTTTTGTAAAATGAAAATTTTTTTTTCCTCTTGTGAACTCAATCCGGGGACATACTGTACTATATTTTATAATATATGTAACTGCTTAGTTTAGGGACACCTGTATATTATATTGTCAAAATCACTAAAATATAAAATATAAAATTACTTAAAAAATTTACCCACAAATAACGAGTCTTCCGTCAAATTCTTGCTTTTTAGATCCTGCTCGATGGACCAAATTAGTAGAACTGTATAGTTTTGGGCCAACTGTATGTTGCATTGCTAAAATTACTAAAAAACGGTCAAATGCGAGCGCAGCGAGCACTGATTTCTATATCAAATTGCGCATTTTTTAAGATTCGGCTCCATGGACCAAATAAGTTTATCTGTATATTTTTGGACCGGCTGTATAGTTGTATTAAATTTTAAAATTACTCAAAAAAAAATTACCAACAAATAACTGGGCAGGTCTGTTGATTCTTCCGTCAAATTCTTGATTTTTAGATCCTGCTCGATGGACCAAATTAGTAGAACTGTATAGTTTTGGGCCAACTGTATATTGCATTGCTAAAATTACTAAAAAACGGTCAAATGCGAGCGCAGCGAGCACTGATTTCTATATCAAATTGCGCATTTTTTAAGATTCGGCTCCATGGACCAAATAAGTTTATCTGTATATTTTTGGACCGGCTGTATAGTTGTATTAAATTTTAAAATTACTCAAAAAAAAATTACCAACAAATAACTGGGCAGGTCTGTTGATTCTTCCGTCAAATTCTTGATTTTTAGATCCTGCTCGATGGACCAAATTAGTAGAACTGTATAGTTTTGGGCCAACTGTATATTGCATTGCTAAAATTACTAAAAAACGGTCAAATGCGAGCGCAGCGAGCACTGATTTCTATATCAAATTGCGCATTTTTTAAGATTCGGCTCCATGGACCAAATAAGTTTATCTGTATATTTTTGGACCGGCTGTATAGTTGTATTAAATTTTAAAATTACTCAAAAAAAAATTACCAACAAATAACTGGGCAGGTCTGTTGATTCTTCCGTCAAATTCTTGATTTTTAGATCCTGCTCGATGGACCAAATTAGTAGAACTGTATAGTTTTGGGCCAACTGTATATTGCATTGCTAAAATTACTAAAAAACGGTCAAATGCGAGCGCAGCGAGCACTGATTTCTATATCAAATTGCGCATTTTTTAAGATTCGGCTCCATGGACCAAATAAGTTTATCTGTATATTTTTGGACCGGCTGTATAGTTGTATTAAATTTTAAAATTACTCAAAAAAAAATTACCAACAAATAACTGGGCAGGTCTGTTGATTCTTCCGTCAAATTCTTGATTTTTAGATCCTGCTCGATGGACCAAATTAGTAGAACTGTATAGTTTTGGGCCAACTGTATATTGCATTGCTAAAATTACTAAAAAACGGTCAAGTGCGAGCGCAGCGAGCACTGATTTCTATATCAAATTGCGCATTTTTTAAGATTCGGCTCCATGGACCAAATAAGTTTATCTGTATATTTTTGGACCGGCTGTATAGTTGTATTAAATTTTAAAATTTCTCAAAAAAAAATTACCAACAAATAACTGGGCAGGTCTGTTGATTCTTCCGTCAAATTCTTGATTTTTAGATCCTGCTCGATGGACCAAATTAGTAGAACTGTATAGTTTTGGGCCAACTGTATATTGCATTGCTAAAATTACTAAAAAACGGTCAAATGCGAGCGCAGCGAGCACTGATTTCTATATCAAATTGCGCATTTTTTAAGATTCGGCTCCATGGACCAAATAAGTTTATCTGTATATTTTTGGACCGGCTGTATAGTTGTATTAAATTTTAAAATTTCTCAAAAAAAAATTACCAACAAATAACTGGGCAGGTCTGTTGATTCTTCCGTCAAATTCTTGATTTTTAGATCCTGCTCGATGGACCAAATTAGTAGAACTGTATAGTTTTGGGCCAACTGTATATTGCATTGCTAAAATTACTAAAAAACGGTCAAGTGCGAGCGCAGCGAGCACTGATTTCTATATCAAATTGCGCATTTTTTAAGATTCGGCTCCATGGACCAAATAAGTTTATCTGTATATTTTTGGACCGGCTGTATAGTTGTATTAAATTTTAAAATTTCTCAAAAAAAAATTACCAACAAATAACTGGGCAGGTCTGTTGATTCTTCCGTCAAATTCTTGATTTTTAGATCCTGCTCGATGGACCAAATTAGTAGAACTGTATAGTTTTGGGCCAACTGTATATTGCATTGCTAAAATTACTAAAAAACGGTCAAGTGCGAGCGCAGCGAGCACTGATTTCTATATCAAATTGCGCATTTTTTAAGATTCGGCTCCATGGACCAAATAAGTTTATCTGTATATTTTTGGGCCGGCTGTATAGTTGTATTAAATTTTAAAATTACTCAAAAAAAAATTACCAACAAATAACTGGGCAGGTCTGTTGATTCTTCCGTCAAATTCTTGATTTTTAGATCCTGCTCGATGGACCAAATTAGTAGAACTGTATAGTTTTGGGCCAACTGTATAATGCATTGCTAAAATTACTAAAAAACGGTCAAGTGCAAGCGCAGCGAGCATTGATTTCTATATCAAATTGGGCATTTTTTAAGATTCGGCTCCATGGACCAAATAAGTTTAAATGTATATTTTTGGGTCGGCTGTATAGTTGTATTTAATTTTTAAAATTACTTAAAAAATTTACCCACAAATAACTGGTCAGATCAGTTGATGCTTGCGTTATATTCTTGCTTTTTAGATCGGCTCAATGGACCAAATTGGTAGAAATGTATAGTTTTAGGATACTGTATAGTTTATTAATCACCCACAAAGAACTCATAAAGTCCAAACGAACCGAGTACTGTTTTTTTTAGATAAAATTTTGTATTTTTAATATTCGGCTCGATGGACCAAATTACATGATACAGCGTGTTTGTAAATGATTCTTCCTCCAGGGCGGCTATAAACTGTCAATTTTTAGACACAACTACAACTGACATAAGTGACGTTTGTAATGAAATATGAATTCCAACGCCATCCTTGAGGAAGACACATTTATGAACACTCTGTATAACTGCGTAGTTTTAACACATGTATTATTTGATAGCATTCTTAAAATCAATAAAAAAAAGTCATTTGGAAATAAATTAGTCAAGTGCGAGCGGAGCGAGCGTATTTTTTTTACCCGGCTCTATGGACCAAATTAGTACACCTGTATAGTTGTATAAGAATTTGCAGTGGATGAATGTTTATTCGTGTAGCTTAGCAATAATCGTCGGTTAAAAAGCGATCGAACTCCTCCACCCCCATCGGTGGTTTATTATACGTGCGCCGGATCCATAATGCATGGGGTTGTGCAAAGCAGGGCCGAATTTGACACGAGCGCTCCCAGCCGGGGCTTCCTGCATCTTACATAAGCGTAACATCGTGTACATTATAGGGGCCTGAGCCTGTAATTCATTTTCCACCGGACTCCAGTCAATTATTTAAAAATTGCCGTCCCAGCGTGCATCATTTCTCCGCGAGCTCAGTTCCCGGAACAGTCGTATTTTGCTCCGGCAGCGGCCGCCGTACGAGTCATCAGGGACCACTTCCGGCTTGTTTTACATCGTTTTGTTCTAACAATCCCGCACATAACTCCTGCATCGGCGGAACTTCGCTCGAGCACTCGCTGTTATTGAAATTTGAAATTCGGGATACTCATTTGACAGACTATAACTCAACGCTAACTGATAAAGATTGCCGCGGTGGTTCCGTTCAAACGCCTGCTTTTTGCACTTTCTTCGCCGGTGGAAGAAACAAATTGCTTTTTGAAAGGTCGACGCGAGCGCGAGCGACTGTCAGCGGGTAATTGATGAGCATGACTCGGGCCTAATTAACTACTCTTGTAACGCGGGACCGACTATCTCACTGATACACATTCGGAAATGACACCCACGCGACAAAAAAACACCAAAAGAAACGAACAAACTTCAATTTTACACCGACGCGTTATGCCAATTATAAACATGTGCCGCTAGGTTAATCTATACAGAAATAATACTACAATTTTCCTTAATCATTTTTATGGTTCTAATACAGTAAATTGATACTTCAAAGTTACATCAAGATCAAGTTTTATAGATAGCGACATTGTGGACAGTATGCGATAATACGGATTATAAAATAAACAAAGATTAACTGAATCATTTATATCATACCTACCTAATAGTCCAAGCAAAATAGACAAATAAATTTCAAAAGCTTGGAATTATTTCCATAAGGCTGATTTTTTGTGTGGACGTTCATTTTATTGTTTTAAACAAAATGTCAAAAGTCCCTATTTATAGGTGTGCTGCTAAAAAAGTTACGCGGTGGTAAATGACAAAAAAAACAAATATTTGCAAAACTTGTCACTGGTGATTTCAATGCCAAAAATACTTGAAAATGAAAATTGTACCTTATCAAATTTATCACAAAAAAATAATATTTTTCGTAGGAGTTACCATTTTGGAGATAAAAGAATTTTTCAAAATTTTAAGAATTTTATTATTTTGTGCATCACAGTCGAAACATAGAACTTAGTGCCTTTTTTTAGATTGAGAAAGCATTGAGTAAACTTAACCAACGAAATCTTTCAGCAACTTATGAAATTAATCTTGTGCAAATTGATTTTTATGGTACTTATTTTCTTCAAGATCTTCTTGTTTTTGAGAGTCCTCAAAAGAACAGGATGATTTTCATGTATATCTTTGTTGAACTTGTACAATTAAGACTCATTTACCTAAGATTCAGGCAAGATGAACGGCGGCAATTACCATATACCTAGTGTTGAAAAATAAAACTTTTTCACGCTAAATTAAAACTATAACTTTTACCACCATTAAAACAATTACTTTTTACTAGTTTATTTGAAATAAATGAAGACACAGTGTTATTTGCCTTCTAAACTTCATTTTAGTCTTCATGTCTTCAGCAACAATCAGTAATAATAAAGTTGGTCATTACCAATATTTAAAATTGGTAATGCACAACATTTTTAACCATTTTGTCACTGTTAAAATTTTTAACAACAATAATGTTACAATACTTTAAGAGCAGTTTTAATGTCTTTTAAATACTCTGTTATACATGAAGAATTTTACCAAAAGTCAACGTTTTCGTACACATGAAAATTTAGAAATTTTTAGAAATTTTTATTTTGAAGACGAACTAAAAATTGTCATCACTTTCAATTATGTTCCGTACTTTTGTCAGATTTTATCCTACAACTGTGAAATTTCAAGGTTTTATTACTTTAGACTTGTTAATCTACTGCTCTAAATTTCAAAATTTTACAGCAAAAAATAGAGTTTTTAGAAATTTTTATTTTGAAGACGAACTAAAAATTTTCATGGTTTTTATTTAAATTCCGTAACTTTGTCAGATATTGACCTAAAACGGTCAAATTTGAAGGTTTTATTACTTTAGACTTGCTAAAGTACTGCTCTAAATTTCAAAATTTTAGAAAAAAAATAGAGTTTTTAGAAATTTTTATTTCGAAGACGAACTACAAATTTTCATGACTTTCACTTAAATCTTGTAACTTTGTCAGATTTTATTTTGAAACTGTTCAATTTAAAGGTTTTACTATTTTTAGACTTGCTAACTTCCTGCTCTAAATTTCAAAATTTTAGAGCAAGAAATAGAGTTTTTAGAAATTTTTATTTTTAAGACGAAATAAAAATTTTCATGGCTTTTACTTAAACTCTGTAACTTTGTCAGATTTTATTTTAAAACTGTGCAATTAGAAGATTTTACTACTTTAGACTTGTTAATTTGCTGCTCTAAATTTCAAAATTTTAAAACAAAAAATAGAGTTTTTAGAAATTTTTATTTGAAGCCGAACTAAAAATTTTGATAACTTTCACTTAAATCCCGTAACTTTGTCAGATTTTATTTTGAAACTGTTAAATTTGAAGGTTTTACTATTTTAGACTTGCTAATTTCCTGCTCTAAATTTCAAAATTTTAGAGCAAGAAATAGAGTTTTTAGAAATTTTTATTTTTAAGACGAAATAAAAATTTTCATGACTTTTACTTAAACTTTGTAACTTTGTCAGATTTTATTTTAAAACTGTGCAATTAGGAGATTTTACTACTTTAGACTTATTAATTTGCTGCTCTAAATTTCAAAATTTTAAAACTAAAAATAGAGTTTTTAGAAATTTTTTTTTGAAACCGAACTAAAAATTTTGATGACTTTCACTTAAATTTCGTAACTTTGCCAAAATTTATCCTGAAACTCTGAAATTTCGAGGTTTTACTATTTTAGACTTCATCTACTGCTCCGAATTCCAAAATTTTAGAGCAAAAAATAGTGTAGACGCGAAACACACTCCAGTCATTATGTGTACAAAAAATTGCTCAAATATTTCAAACTTGTACATGTTTATTTTGCTTGAACTATAACCTATTTATTTGTTATTAGAATAGCATTCTTAATTTATTATCCGATATTAATCGTTACATAATTTCCTCCTGTTGAGCAATCGCGAACTTGAAGCGTCCACGTAATTTATTGCACTTTATTTATTTGACATTTTGATAACAGTCCGCCGGTGGCTATCAGTGCTGCACCTCGCTGCACATGGTAAATTTTGAATGTCTCTTGAGCGAAGAGGCGGATGTTTATGAGCAAAAGTGCTGTCCACTCTCATTAGCGCGTTCAAATCTAACTAATGTACAACCGAAGGCCCGGTGGAGCAATAACAATCAAAGCACTTACCGGTTAAAGTCCGGTCATAACCCGGAATATCGTAAAGTTAAATGTATGATTTGGAATGACCACCCGGGACGAATGATGGAACATGTAGGGAGTTTTTATCGCCTCAGTTGGTAAAATTGGTTTTAAGGAAGAGTAACTTACCGAGACATGACATCGGGGAACTCCCTCTTCAAAACAGCCCACTTCTGGAACAGAAAACAACATGTAAATCCGAGGCGAACAAGATTTGTTTGTCACTACCATTGTGTTATCACGACCGTTGGCAATCGTCTGTTTGGATTACTTCTGTACACTTTATTCCGGAGAAATGCGGATAAAAAATATTTGAAGATAAATTTATTGACAATATAATTATTGCAGAATTGGGAGTGCCTATCAAAAGTTCAAACAAACTTCAGATAATGGCAACGATTTTTAATCGCGCCTCGAACGAACTGTAATTGTCATTTTCCTTCGCATTTCCGTTCGCTGAATTTTTCCCCAATCGAGAAAGACATGTTTTTTTACTTTCGCCCTCACATGATTGTTTGGCGATGAATTGGAATTAAATATCCGTTGCAGGCACCGGAAATGAGATCGCGCGAATGGGGCGCCAAAAATAATTATAATCCCTCGCAATTTTCCATAACAAATCTTTGTTTACATTTCCTTATCGGCGAATTTGATAATACCAGCAGACGAATTAGCTGACATTTCCGCATGATGCTCATCTAATGGAAGAAACACATCTCATCAGATTCCACCACAAAGCTCTCGTCTCCCTCGAGATGAGCTTTGATTAGAATCGTATGATTGCATTGCTCACTGTTTGTAAGTGCATCAGCTGTGGAAAAAACGCTCTTTGACAGCGATACCAAAACCTGACTCACACTTTTCCAAGTGTCTAATTCCAAGAAACGCGAAATTATATCAGAATTTGCTTTATCCTTTATTTAATGTAGAGATAGCTGCTGTAAACTTTTTAAGTTGTTTCACTGATAACTTGATGTTTAACTTTTTGAATAATAGATCTAAGATCCTGATTGCAAGGTTCTGTTTACTTTGTGATAAATTTTGTATTAATGCTTTTACAACTATTATCACTGACGAGGAAGTTAAAACAAAACGAAAACTATTTCTGATAAAAGTAAGTAGTTATGTAAGAAATTAATACTTTTGTACATTTTCAATTTACTACAGTGCTAATTTATAAGATAAGTGAATGTGTTAACAATTAAAGTGAGTGTGCATAAGACACAATGAGTGCCATTCAAAATCGGAATGTGAAGGTATTGCAGCATCAATCCGAGCTGGCGTTCGCCAAGGATTTTGTAAATTAATCAGTCCTTGGGTTAGACAGCTGGAATTGTGCTTTTCTGGTATTAAAAAATTAAATTTATAACCAAATTTGTAAAAAATGAGATTTTGGAAAATTGAATGTGCCAAATTGCAAAATTATCGAAAGAGCAAGAGAGATTTTAGGTTTTTTTTTCAATCGGAGGAAGAAAAATTTTGGAATTTTTAAGAAAAAATTTGTAATCAGTAAATAATTCAACAACTTTTAAATTTTTGAAAAATATTGTCTTTAAATTTTTAAGTTCCAAGCTCTTTGGATTTTTATTAGGTATGTCATTTTTTTGAAGTTTTAGATTCTCAATTCCATTAAATTAATAAATTCTTTATTAAGTCTTCAATATTAATAAAAGAAGCATTTATGTATTAGTATTTAGTTTCTAAATATTCTTCGTATTTTCTTTGAACAATTCGTCTATTTATGTATTAGATTTTTCTTATATTGTCTTTAAAGTTCCACTGAAAGATTTAAAGAATCTGAAGAAACAAATTAAAAATTTTTAAGGATCTTTAAAGTATATCCATCTGTGAGAGCGTTGCTTTTGCCAAACAAATAAATTCCACCTTTTTGCGTGTAATCACCATAAATTTAATGTTGGTTTACGGCAAGTTATCGCTGCAAAATAAAAATTCCCAGCATGTAAATTTGCAAAGATAATTCCTTTATAATTGTGCGTAAAATTGTTCCTCCGCTTCGACAGCTCATCAGATGTTAAAATAGGCCCCCATTCCCAGTAATTTATTCCATTTGTGTTGATGAGCCCCGTTCATTAGCATCCGAACCAAACGATTTTTGTCTAGTTCAAATTAGAGCCACGTGAACAATTACCCGTCGTAAATAACAATAAAAGATTAGCTGGAAGAAGCATGAAGGGAATAAATTACGTGAAGACCTCACGCATTCTTCACGATAATTTCGCCTCGTGCATAAAACTAAATTACTTTTACATTAAAACGAAATTTATATAAATTTATGAAAACGATCATCAAGCTCTGTCAGGTTTTTATGCACTTAGGCCAAGTGGGTTATAGCGGACTAACTAGGATGGTCAGAAGGATGATTAATGATGCAGGAAGCGGTCATTCTGTCGAGTCTAACACAATAATAATACCGTTTAATTGTTTCGATACTCGGCCAGGATTAGCAAAAACGGGACACCTGAAATTTCCGGAATGTCGTCGCTCCTCATACCTGTACTTTCTAACAATACTTTTACCGAGTGGACAGTGGGTCGTCACCTCGGGACATCTAAGACCACCACATGTTCCAACGATTCGACGAAACAATAATTTAATCTGATGCTTTAATGGGTAGAAAGTGGAGTCGTTTTATGTATAGCAAAAATCGTTATGTCGACAACAAATTTAATTATTCAGTCGTGTTTAACGACGGTAGAAAAACACTAATTCCTGCTCGTCATACATTTTAAATTCACTTGCATATGCCCGGAGTTGATGATGCCGCTTTGCTCAACAGACAAATTTGAATTATTAAATTTTTGTTTGCTGGGAGGCGACCTCAAAACTTTCGATGCATCGAATCTGCTTCATATTCAAAGTGTTGGTAACGTGGGCACATCGTAAATTTTAGTTTGATGGTTATTATACCAGGCGTTGTCGAATTAGTAAGGGGAAACCTTCAGCTGACTATAAATCTACTAATTTTATATGCTAATTAGGAGAAGAGGAAAGGACGAAGGTTTATTGTTAGCTCTTTGCGAGCTAAAAATATAACTTACGGTACATACAAGCAAGCTGTGCGAGTTGGGCTGTGCGGTTTTGACAGGAGTGATGTTCATAAATTTTTAATACCGCTTTTTCTACAATTACGCAAGTCAACACATTTTGATACAAATAGTAGTTTTTTCAAAAAAAAAACGTTTATAAAACTCGTAGCTCAGGTAGTTTTAAAGTTAGAAGATTCAAATTTGACAGTTTAACTGTCTCTAATCCTCTAATTAGCGGTGCCAAATTTCTATATTTTAACACAAACAAATATTTTAGAAATTTTGTTTTAAAGACGTACCAAAAAATGTTTAAAATTTTTCATTAAAATTTGTAACTCGAGTAGTTTCAATGCTACAACAATTAAATTTGGAGGTTTTATTGCTTCTGACTCTCTCATTAACTGTGCCAAATTATAGTGTTTTAGAACAATAAATAAAAGTTTTAGAACTAAAAATGTACAAAATGGTCACTCGCGTGGTTTATTTACAACATTCAGATTTGACGATTTTACTACTTCTAACACTCCTTGTTCAGTGTGCAAAATGGTAGAATTTTACAACAAGAAAGAAAAATTTTAAGAGTTTTTATTTTAAGGACGAACCAGAAATATCCAAAATTTCTTTTTCAAACTTGTATGTCGGGTAGTTTTAATGTTACAACGTTCACATTTGAAGGTTTTTCTACTTCAAATATTTCTATAAACTGAGCAAAATTACAAAATTCTAGAACAAAAAAAACAATTTTAGAATATTTTTTTTCAAGGATAAACCAAAAAGTTGTAAAATTTCCGTTTCAAACTCGTATCTTGGTTAGTTTTAATGTTACAACATTTGAATTCGAGGGTTTTTTCCTACTTCCAACACTTCTATTAACTAAGTAAAATAATAGAATTTTAGAACAAGAAGGTATAATTTTGGAATTTTTTTCAAGGACAAATCGGAAAGATGCAAAATTTCATTTCTAACTCGTATCTCAGGCAGTTTTAATGTTATAACATTAAAATTTGGAGCCTTTCCTCCTTCTAACATTTCTGAGCAAAATTATAGAATGTTACAAAAATAAAAATAAAAATTGCATACAAAAATCAATTAAAACTGTTTTTTTGGGTCATGAGATTAGCTTTTCAAAAATATCTTGGCAACTACTTATCCTAGCGATGAGTTTTATAGGTTGTTGGAAAGTTTATTAAGTAAGATAGTATCTTCCAAAAATTTCAAAGTTATAGCTCAATTAGTTACTGATTTACAAAACTTTCCTTAAACATTGTTTTCCTCCGAAAAATAAAAATTTCTAAAATCTTTCTTGCTCTTTCGATAATTTTGTAATTTGGCATATCTAAAAAGGAAGTGTAAAATCGTAACTTCCAAAAATTTGAAGGTTATTGTCCATTTAGTTACTGATTTACCAAACTTTTCTTAGAAATTTCAAAAATTTTCTTGCCCTAAAAAATAAAAATTTCTAAAATCTTACTTGCTTTTTCAATCATTTTGTAATTTGGCATATCTAAAGAGGAAAAGTAACATAATGTCTTTCAAAAGTTTTGAAGTATTGGTCCAATTAGCTACTGATTTACAAAACTTTTTTTAAAAAGCTCAAAAATTTTCTTCCTCCAAATGATAGAGATTTCTAAAATCTTTCTTGCTCTTTCCATAATTTTGTAATTTGGCATAATACGTAAAAGGAAGTGTATGGCAGTATTTCAAGGTTATGGACCAATTAATTTCTGATTAAGAACTGCACTTATTAGCCTCATTGTACATGTGAGCGACAGACAATCCCGTTCGTTATTTCAATTCAAAAAAGTCTTTAATACATTCAGCATCCATACACATAGCTTCCTTCTTGGTTTAATAAACCCGATTAATTTGTCGCCAATCCGTATTGTCCAGTTACACAACAGGTAGCCAATTACGCGTCCACATCATTAGAAGTTGTTGTAAATGCCGTCGGAACGTCGTCTTCGATCTGGTTCCCGTTTCCTGTTATGGATGTGACCGCAGAATCACGGCGCGATTATCTCCAACAAAAAACGCACACACAAATGATAACACGTTTGTTTTCTTTTCGTTTTTGTTCGGGAGAATCGATTTTCGACGGTGTGCATAGACACAAATGAGGACAAAGTGCATACAAAGACAGTCATTGTTATGTTTTAATGAACGCTTTGGTTTTCGTTTTCTCAAAGGACGAAGATGGATGAATCGAATTTTTTCGTTTGGAATTAGCATAATGTTTTAGCCGTCACCGTATTCGCATAATAATAGCACGCTAATTATACATTGTTATGTTGGCACCTGTACCAACAAACCAGCGTTTTCAACACAACGTTACGAAAAACAAAGGTCTCGCAGCAGCGCCTTGAGGTACTTCTGCCCACTGCTACCCAATTTCGTCACGAGTTGAACGGAACAATCGCCCAAAGGCGCTATCGATCGCTCGGCGATTTCTAATCGAGAAGGAAATTACCGATCGGTCAATTTATGCGTTTTCATCCGGCAAATGGTCCATATAGTGTCCAAACGGCATCTGTATTAGATAATTTTAAATTTATGTGGACCGGTTCCTGTAAAAAAGCCATCAAACAAAGTTATCAAACAAAAACAACCTATTTGCCGGGAGAACTCAATAAAGTAGGGTCTTTTAAAAAGGCCAGTCTGACCCCTGTTTTCATTAATTATTGATGCGATTGTGTGCAATGAATAAGTAAGGTGCATTATAAAACCTGGAAAGCGAATCGACCGCTTCGGGTCCTCCGTGGTTCAGACAGAATGCAGACCACGCGCCAAAAGCACGGATATCGGATGAAATTGAAGCGAATTGTCGGAAACCTGATCTGATTAGGGGATGGGGAGGACGGGCGGGGAAATTGTCTTGAGATATTAAAAAGGACGAAAATTGGCATCGACAAAGCCATTTGGAATTTACTGCTTTTCGGCGCTTTAAGAGCCTCATTAAAGCACCGTTTTTCAATTGTTTTGTAAATAATCTGTGCTCTGATTGGACGAATAAATGTCATTTTTTGACAATTGACAGTAGATTGACGTTTACCGACATAATCTAGTTTTTGTAAAATATCTCAAAATCGAAACTTCTTATTTATGTATATTTTTGTTTGTAATATAAGCATTTATGTGTAAAACAAACACAGACTTTTCGAAAATATGGGAGTTTGGGACTATAACAACAGAAAACTCGTGGTAAAAACAAAGAACAGAGTCTCTAATGGTACAAAAAGTTTGCAGAGAATTTGAAACTCTGATTGTTTGAAGAACTGGGAACTTTTTAAACAGAAGCATTGATAAATTGTTTTAAAATATGGGAATTTGAGATAACGACATAGGCAACTCACTGGTTCTAAAATATAAACTAAACATTACAAGAATTCGAGAATTTGGCAGTTTAAATATTTAGGAATTTTATTAACAGAGACTGCGAGATATAAATAATGGGACAGAGGGCTCGAATTTTCGAAAATTTAGAAATTTGAGAAAATAACAAAAAACTCGTCGCAAAACTAAAACGACAAAGTATGTCATGGGACCGAAAACCGACAGATTCGAAAATTTGATTATTTGAAGAACTGGGAGTTTTATAAACAGAAGGATTGATGAATTGTTTTAAAATATGGGAATTTGAGATAACAACATAGGCATCTCATTGGTTCTAAAATATGGACTTAACATTTCAAAAATTCGAGATTTTGGCAGTTTGAATATTTAGAAATTTTATTAACAGAGACAATAATAAACTGCGAGATATAAATGAGGAGACAGAGGACTTGAATTTTCGAAAATTTAGAAATTTGAGAAAATAACAAAAAATTCGTCGCAAAACTAAAACGGCAGAGTTTGTCATGGTACCGAAAACCCAGAGATTCGACGAAAATTTGATTTTTTGAAGAACTGGGAATTTTATATGTTAAACAGAAACATATTATATGAATTGTTTTAAAATATGGGAATTTGAAATAATGACATAGGAAGCTCATTGGTTCTAAAATATAAACTAAACATTACAAGAATTCGAGCATTTGGCAGTTTGAATATTTAGGAATGTTATTAACAGAGACATTAATAAATTGAGAGATATAAAAGGGACAGAAGACTTGAATTTTCGAAAATTTAGGAATTTGAAAATATAACAAAAAACTTGTCGCAAAACTAATACGGCAGAGTTTCTCATGGGACCGAAAACCCATAGATTCGAAAATTTGATTATTTGATCAACTGGGAATTTTATGAAGAAAAACACAGATAACACAGAAGTTCGAGAAACATTTGAGAACTTGACAATAAAAAACTCATTGCCTCAAAACCAGAGCAGAGAATTTGTGTTGGTTGACTAAAACCAGAAATTGTGAGAATTCGTGAATTTGACTTTTAAAAGAACTGAGAATTTGATAAACAAAAGCACTTTTGAGTTATGATGGTATGAAGAAATAAGAAAAAACTGAAACGTTTGAAAATCTGGGAAATGTCTATAAAGGATGGTAAAAAAACAGACGAGATTAAAGAATGTTGGTAAACAAGAGAAGTCTATGGAGAAAAAAACAAAAGAAACCAAGACACATTCAACATGTTGAGTGAGAGTTGTATGGACAGTGCTGCCAACATGCAAAAACGAAAATAAATTTGGTCGGTACGGAAGACGACATCTATCGAATTCCCAGAAAGTGCACATATGTGCGTACCCACAACTGTCCATGGAGTAATCTAGTAATTTATCTAGGGATTATTTTGAAAGAGCAACTCTGTTACTTTCACGGAAGACCGCTATAAGTGTGTAAAATACGCGCGTTGCTACGACAAGAATTACATACATTACCGAGATTAAAGAGCGTGTGGTACGCAGTATATTCTCACTCGAATGCAATTTTTGTATGCTGCGAAAGAGAAATTGGATTCTCGTATACTATAATTATAGGAAGTTGCCGTATTGCATACGCAAGATTTTTGTGCAGCGACTGGTAATTATTCCTTGGTAACAGCGTTTGCGCTCACCCTGTATATTGGGGTGTTTGGTGATGAACGAGTTAAATCGGTGCGGTTTTTCGGCTTCGGTTATAAAGATATTCGTGGTAGATGTCCGAAATTGATAATATTGAGCAGTAATGGATTAGAGGCGGTCTGTGCGACGTGCAGATGGCTAAATCCGATACGGCGCGTTTATTAGCAGTGCACACCGGCAGCAAGCTAAGGGCAAGGTAAGTCTGGTACATTCTCGTCACGATCCGGCGATTGGATGGCAATCCAATAATCTCACTGTTCCGGTCTGACCTGATGCAATTCTTCTCTAAAGAGCCACGTTACTAAATACATTATGTATGATACCGCTCTCTGCTTAGCTTCGCAGATTTCCACTGCCTCTATTGTTTTTTGATGTTGAACTGCCAGGATTGCTGCAGAATGCGAGCGGATGTGCGTTTTTGCGGTTTTTGTCGACCAGTATGTTGTACTGTGTGTTTATCGGGAGAATTAATGTAAACAGGTATATACGATGGATGCACTTGGAACTACAGAATTGCAATGTGCTCTTAATTACGACTTCTTCAAATCGATCAACAAAAACTCAACAACGCCACTTTTTTCAACGAGAGAGGAAGCGAGTGAATTAAGTCATTTAAAAATCCAATCATATCCTTTGTTTTAAATATCTTTCCAAGAAGAATTACTTTACCAGTTATTGATTCCATTCCAAATATGAACGTTACGCTCGATGGAAGAGTGAGCCATCATGTTTGAAATTAACATCGAAATATACGTTCCAAGGTTCAAATATTAATGAACACGATAAAATATGGATTGTGAACCTCTTTCATGCATGAAAACTGTTAATATGTTAATCAAATAAGTCAATATAATGCTTGTAGTGGCATTTTTAACAGCAAACAATGAAGGTTTTCTCCTATGAACGCGCAATTCAAAAAATAAAAGAGCTCATTTCGTCCAAAGATCTTCAAACCGCCAAATTTTTGAATTATCAAAATGTCTCTGTTTATATTCCCAGTACTTGAAAATGCCAAATTCACGAATTCTCAAACTCTCCGATTTGAGTTTACCAACACAAATTCTTCTGTTTTGTTTTTGAGACAATGAGTTTTTCATTGCTATGTTCTCAAATTCTAATGTTTCTCTAATTGTTCCTCTAACTTCTCTGTGTTATCTGTGTTTCTGTTAATAAAATTCTCTGTTCCCTCTTCAAACAATCAAATGTTCGAATGTTCTTTAGGTTTTCGGTCCCATGACAAACTCTGCCGTTTTGTTTTTGCGACAATGAGTTTTCTGTCGTTATTTTATCAAATTCCTAAATTTTTGAAAATTTATGTTTTTTGTCCTCTCCTTTATATCTCGCATTTTATTAATGTTTCGGTTGATCAAATTCCTAAATTTTTCGGTACCATCATATTTTAGGTCCAATAAATTTTCTATGTCATTATCTCAAATTCCTAGTTTTCTGTTTTTGAGGCAATGAGATTTTCATTAGCAGGTTTTCAGATTCCCACATTTTCAAAATGTCTCTTATTTTCCTATGTTGTTTGTGTTTCTGTTTATAAAACTTAAAGTTCTTCAAATAATAAAATTTTCGATTTTTTTCTGGATTTTCTCTGCCATTACAAACGTTGCTCTTTTGTTTTTTATATTGTCATTCTCCCAAATTCCTAGATTTTCCAATGTTCAATTTTTCTGTTTTTTAGTGTCCGTTTATAGAATTCCAAGTTCTTCAAAATATCAAATTCTCAAATCCTCAAAATGAGTTTTCTATTGCCATTCTCTCAAATTCCCAGATTTTCGAAAACTTAAGTTCTTCTTTCTCTAATTTCTTCGTGTTATCTTAAAATTTTTTTGTTAGTGCTCTTATTTACAAAATTCTCATTTCTTCAAAATTTCAAATTAATGAACTCTTAAAAAGTCTTGTTTTAAAGTCCTAACGCAATTTTTGTGATGTTCCCGAATCCTCAAATTTTCAAAAATTTAGTCTACCTTCTTTAAGTTCTGTGTGTTATCTGGGTTTATAAAATTCCCAGTTCTTCAAACTATCAAATTATCAAAGTCTTTCTGTTTTATCTGTACTATTATAAGTTCTGCTGCTTTTAAGACGAGTTTTCTAGTGTTCCAAATTGTTACATTTTCTAATAGTCAAGTCCCCTGTCTTCCCATTTTTGTCTTTCAGTTTATTAGTCTGTTTATAAAATTCCCAGTTCTTCGATGTACCAAAGTTCCGAATTCCCGAAATGTCTTTGCTTTCTCAAGCTTAGTCCACATTTCACAAAATTTCCAATTCTTTAAACTACCAAATTCCCAATTTTTTTTCAGTTTTTTCAAACACTGTTGTTGTTTCAAATTTTCAGAATCTCGAAAACCGGCTGTTTCCTTCTGATATTTGTTCAAATTTCCGCGTGTTCGTCAAGACCAAGACAAATTCTGAAGTTTTTTTATGAGCATTGCAATAAATGAAACGAAATAAATAAATTTTCGAATAATAGCCTCGTTCTTCTCGCACCAGACGCCAAGTCAGCACTTTCCATCCTTCACGGCGATATTTAAGAATTTTTTCTTTCCCCTGAACGTTCGGCTACACCGACTAGTTAGTGCTCGTCCCCCGCTGAACTATCCGTCTTCCCGTTTCGGCCCAATTAGCCTCGCCCGTTGAACCCGGCGTCACGTTTTCGGTGTTGAACCTCGTGAGAATGAACATAATGAAAACGCAATCAAATCCCGCGATCAGTGTAGCTGTCCGCATTGACGGACGCGAGATGAGCGTGTGTACATATAATATAACGTGTGCCCCCTCGACGTAGACCCAGACGGACGGCCCAGCAGGTTCTCGGGTCAGGGCACGTCACTGGCGATGACTGCACCGACCGCTTAAAAAATATCAATCTCTTGTCGGGGGGCCCGATTTGCTGCGCCATGGGATTTTCTCGCAAGGAGGTTATTTCTCCAAAAGGAAGAAATAACGCTATTCAACAAGTTAATTAGATAGGGTAAAACTACTAATAGTTCTTCTAAATGTCAAATTCACGAATTTTCACAATTTCTGGGTTTAGTCAACCAACACAAATTCTTCTGTTCTGTCTTTGAGACAATTGTCATGTTTTCAAATGTTTCTCTAACTCTCTAACTCTCTTCATAAAATTCTCAGTTGTTTAAATAATCAAATTTTCGAATCTCTGGGTTTTCGGTCCCATGACAAACTCTGGCGTTTTAGTTTTGCGACGAGTTTTTTGTTATTTTCTCAAATTCCCAAATTTTCGAAAATTCAAGTCCTCTGTTCCCTCATTTATATCTCGCAGTTTAGTAATCTCTCGGTTAATAAAATTCCTAAATCTTCAAACTGCCAAATCTCGAATTCTTGTATTGGTTGATTTTTCTGTACCATCATATTTTAGGGCCAATGAGTCATATGTCATGTGCTTCTGTTTATATGAAATTCTTATTTCTTCAAAATGGTAAATTTGCGAATTCTCTAGTTTTAGTTTTCGAATACCAAGACAAATATGTATTTCAGTTCTGTTTTTGAGATAATGAGATTTATATTGTCATGTTTTCAAATTCCCAAATTTTCAAAACTTCTCTAATTTTCTTTGTAATTTGTAAAACGCCTCTTCCTTGTCCTAAAAGTTCAAAATTTGGTAGAGTCGAGTTACATTAAGAGTAGTATTGCGTCTAAATTTAATTGCCGTAATGTGAAAATTTTGCAATATTTTGATTCGCTTATAAAATTAAAATCTCTAAAATGCATCTTTATTATCTAAAAATTTTCAAATTTGGGACAGTTAATGAGTATAATAGGAGTAGGAGTTGCGTCCAAATTTCATCGCCATGAAAACTACAAAAGATACAGGATCCAAAATAAATTTTGGATATTTTATATTTAAAAAATTAAGATTTTTAATATTTTTCTTTGTTGTCCTAAAAAATTCGACATTGCCGCAGTTAATGTGTGTCCACAAAAGTACAATTTTCATTCCAATACCATCAAAACTACAAAAGTTACGGTATTTAATAAAAAATTTTGAAAAATTTCCGGTCGCTCAAAAAACTAAAATAAAACATAAGAAAATTAGAGAAGTTTTCACATTCCCAGATTTTCAAAACTTCTCTAATTTTCTTATGTTTAAAACGGTAATCCTTTTTGGGAAGCCTTTTGGTGCTTTAAGACGCTTTAAGAAGTATGGCGATTGCTAAAAAAAAATATTTTACTCGATGGGTATCATAAGAGAGCTGTCTTTAATTCTTTGCTAAGAAATTGCTTACTATTTTCTTTTTTTTTGACCTGCAATGCGTATTTTTTTGGGTCCTTATAAAAATAAAAACAAAATAAACTTAAATAACAAGAAGTAAAACAACATAGTAGAGACTCTTATTGAAGACATGAATAAACATTAAAATAATTACATTTTTTTTTGTAAAAACGAAAAGTTTTCATGGTTCAAGAAGGTTTTAATTCCGCCAAACAGAAATTGCAAGTGAGTTTTTTTCTCTTCGTCTACTCTTGCACATTGATCATGAGCCCATTTTTGGCACATACTGCAACTAGTCCAATCTTCCTTTTTCGAAGAGTGAAAATATTTTTTTTAACAAAAAATACATACTGAAAAGATTCATTCTTTCGCTTTTGTTTTCTTATCATTGTCTTTCGTCAAATATCATACAATTATTCATATTAGAGGTAAAAGTGCAATAAAAACAAAGAACATAATTCATAAATTTACAACGTGCAATGTTCCAACTGAATCAACAAAAAATTGAAAGTTTAATATTAATTCTTTAAAACACCACAGGTGTCATTTTGAAATTTTAATTCGAAAGGTAAAATTCACTTGATTAGAAAATGTCTTAGATTGAACCAGGGAAAAACATTTTTTTTAATATCCACCGAACTGCATGCAGGTGCTTGCCTGCAATGTCCGCAGGTTCAACAACATATTTAATCATTTTATTGATCGATGGAACTAAGAAGTTTGGGAATCAAAGGGAATCATTTTACCTCGAAGGATCATTTTACCCCGATCTCCCCTACAAAAAAAATTTGTTCGCTTTATTTGATTTTATTCTCCGGTTAAATACATTAGTGTAAACATGTTTTAAGCGTTCATTCATCAAAATTTTAGAAAAAAATAATTAAGAAAATTTGTTGTTTTTATCAATTTTGGTAGCTATTTTTTTGTGTTATTAAAACTAATATAATTATAACAATATGTTCTACGGATACCTACAAGCTTCTAGTAAGTATACCCAACAAATGGGGCATTAACTTTTGGACCAACACATCGGCAAAAATTTGGAAAAATCCTCCAGTTTGAAGAAATTGAGTTTATTTGTACTATTTTAGTTTTAATTTTCTAAAATAAATCATAATTTGACAATACAGTAAGATTTAAATTATAACAAAGCTTTTTTATATATTATCTTCTACACCAGAATAGGTCAAAGAAATTTATTGGGTCAAATTTTGGTGTTGATAAAAACTATCAAAAATTCAATTTATTTCTAAACATATTTATACAGTTTAATCATCGCTCTGATGATGGTAGCTATCGAAACGCGCATCATTTTTTGACGAAATTTGGTGTTTGGCAATAAATTGTATTTTTGATAACCAGAAAAGGTAAAACAGAATAGGCGTAATTTATCAGAAACAAAACCAACTTTTTAAATTTTTGTTACATTGTGTTACCCTAATTTCGGTTGGTAAAAATTTTTCCCTGCCCGGAGACGGCCAAGGTCACCCGGAAGAGTGGACACGGTGACGTCACAGAGGTCAGGTTGCCCGATCAGGTGTATAGACCTAACGGTCGCTTGCATCATGACAGGTAGGAGGCTGAAACAATCACGCATCACACACACACACGGCCGCCTTGATGGGATTCGGCGGTCCGGTCACGTCCACCTGTTAATGTAACTAGTCGATATCTTGGCACTAATGATGTTGGTTTTTGGAGGAAAAGGACATTTTCACACGCTGAGTGAATCCGTTCGACGATTGAGAGAGATTCGATTTTTTTACACGCTCCGGTGCGCCCCGGAATTCTCTTCATTGTTCCAACAATAAGCGAATGCAATGAAAGTGGAATTTCGTTGCCTGCATGTGCGTGTGTGAGCTCAGTCGTGTTGTAGAACTGTCATTTTGTTTGATTAGTTGTTGTGAGATGAAAGGAAATTAGAAATTCACAGTTTCGATCTTTTTACGTTCGGAATGGAAATTACTTTCATTTTTCCTTTACGTAACGATTTTTATTGGGATTTTATAGTCTGGAACTAGAAGTGATAATGCATAAATTTTAGAAAAGTGGAAAAGAAATTGAGGTCGAGCTTGGACAGAAGTTGCACAGGCGATTTGTTCAAATTATCGATTCGCACCTAATGGAAGTAGGTGGACAGGTTCAGGTGCTTCTAACTGAAGAAATAAGAAGAATTTTTACGCCCACCAAAGTTAATTATCCCTGCTAACAATATTGATACTAGAATCTAAATCACAAAAGTTTTCGTCTCTATATGGCAGAGAAATCGTAATTAGTACGTCTATAGAAGAGTACAATCATGCCAACGTCAATTATTTTTTAATGACAATAATAAATATCTCCGTATTAATAACCGTCTAGTAAAATTAAGACGATTGCATTGATTAGTCGGATATTTTCATTTCTTCTGTTTAAACTCTTCCGATTAACCGTACTTTTTCAACACCGTCCCTAATTAATTGGGGATTTGGTTCGTGATGAAAAGGATCGTCCTATTGTCTGTTTATCCAATTGTGAAATTCTTATAAATCACATACGCTTACTGTTACATAACTGTATTCGTAAAAAAAATCTAAATATGTGTACAATAATTGATTGCTGCATTGTAAGCCATTTACTATCTCGTTTCTTTGTAAAAGTCGGCACTGATGTATAATAATAAGAGCCTCGGGCACACTTTCGAAATTGTCCGTACGTTAATGTATGAAAAGTTGATTGAAGCAATTATTTCAATTTTTAGTAATGAGAGAAAATCTGGAACATGTGTGGGGAATTTGAAAAGTTCGAATACTTCGCGTGCGAATGCTTTTTCGGGTTATTTATGTGACGGCGGTGCTATAAATTAGCTAAAATTTAGAATGCGCGGATTTCCTGGCTGATGCGGTTGTTACTTCACCGAAAAGTGAAGGTTTGATGAAAGTTTATGCAGGAGCAAAAATTACTGAATTTTCTTACAAACTAATCATTGCGTAATTGAGTCACTGCACTCTTATGAAAAATCGCCCTTTTGTGGATAAATTTTTGTTCTCTGCCATTCAAATTCACGTTCGAGAATCTTAAGAATTCGTGATATTCTAAATGGAGTTTTTCCACAATTTAAATAATATTTAAAGTGATTTACAGATGAGGTCTTGGAGAGCTTATGAAAATTGATTTAAAGTTCTCCAAAACTTTAATTTTTTACGTTCGCGTTTATTCAGTTTTTCTTTTGCAATTAGTTTATTAGACTTGCGGCTAGGGTCAGTAGTTCTTTTGATATTTTTAAAAAAAAACGTCATGTTTTAGTTTGTACCTACTTACTTTCACATGCATGAAACGTCAATACCATGCAATTGTATACTATATCTATTAACTGTGCTAAATTACAAGTTTCTTGAAAAAGAAAAAAATTCCTTCGAGAGTTTTTGATAATAATTTGGAATTACTACAAGGTTGGATGCCCTTAGCAACTACGTCAAAGTATGAATTTTTGTGGCAAAAATGAGGGAAAAATGTGCGAGAAATTACCAAAATTGCAATGAAATGGACGTTTTACTTTGTAGGCACACTCATGCATTAAAAAACACAAATTACAGATTTTCAGAACAAGAATCTAAAATTTAAAAACTCTTGGTGTTTAGAACGAACAAAATTGTCAAAAAATTTCGTTTAAAGGCTTGTAACTTTGGTAGTTTTTACAGCACGGTGATGAAATTTAAACGCAATACTACTTCTACTGTTCCCATTAACTGTGCCAAATTTTGAAATTTTTGGACAAGAAAGAGGCATTTTAAAGAGATTAATTTTATAAGCGAATCAAAATATTCCAAAAGTTTCTGTTAAATACCGTAACTTTGGAAGTTTTTACATCACGCCGATGAACTTTAGCCGCAATAGAACTCTTAGTGTACTCATTAACTGTGCCAAATTTTGAATTTTTAGTATTAAGAAAGAGACATTTTAAAAATTTTAATTTTTCGAGAGAATCGAATTTTTTCAAAATGTTCTATTAAATACCGTAACTTTGACAAATTTGATGATATTGCAATAAAAATTGGACATTTTACTTTTGTAGACATGCTTATTAATTGCAATTTGAAATTTTTAGGACAACAATAAAAAATTAAGAAAAAAAATTTAGAACAAAAAATATTCTAATATCAGTTTTTAAATCTTGTAACTTTTGTAGTTTTCACACCACTGCGATGAAATTTAGACCCGATACTACTCTGATTGTAGTCGTTAATTGTGCCAAATTTAGAATTTGTAGAACAAGGAAGAGGCACTTTACAAATTTAAATTTTTTGGGAAAATCCAATTTTTCAAAAATTTTCAATTAAATACCGTAACTTTGATAGTTTTGATGGTATCGCAATGACAATTGGACGTTTTACTGTGCGGACACACTTATTAATTGCGACAAATTACAAATTTTTAGGACAACACAGAAGAACAAATAAATATTCTAAAATTTCTTTTTAAATCCTGTAATTTTTGCAGTTTTTACACCACTGCGATGAAATTTAAGCTCAATACTACTCTTAATGTATTCATTAACTGTGCCATTAACTGGGCAGAGGCATTTTAAAAAATTTAATTTTTGGAGAGAATAAAATTTTGTCAAAATTTGTACGTGTAACTTTCTCAAATTTGATGATATTGCAATGAAAATGGGACGTTTTACTTTTGTAGACACGCTTATTAACTGCAAAAGATTACAAATTTATAAGACAACAATAAAACATTAAAAAAGTAATCTTAATCTTTAGAACAAAAAAATATTCTAAAATCAGTTTTTAAATGCTGTAACTTTCGAAGTTTTTACATAACATCGATGGAATTTTGACCCAATACTACTCTTAATGTACTTAATTGACTATGTAAAATTTTGAATTTTTAGGACAAGGAAAAAGCATTTTAAAAATTTTAATTATAGTTAAATACCGTAACTTTGTCAAATTTGAAGATATTGCAATGAAAATTGGACGTTTAATTTTTGAAGACACGCTTATTAACAACGACAAAAAACAATTTTATAAGACTAAAAAGACGAAAAAAAAAATTTTTTAGAGCAAAAAAAATTGTAATATTTTTTTTTCAGTAAATTCGAAGTTTTCACTTCACCGCGATAAAATTCGGGTTCAAAACTAACCTCGATCTACTTAATAATTGTTCCAAAGTAGGGAATTTTAGGACTAGAAAAAAAATAATAAAAAAGATAATTCCATTAAATTGCAAATGAGAATAAAAAAATTTGCTGGTATTTTTTACAAAATCGTTGACTCCACCGACGGTTTTGATAGTTCGCTAGAAAATTTTCATGATTTTTTTAAGTAAAACTGAAAAAAAACAAAAATGAAGGCGTTTTACTAAAAAAAAATAAATTGAGTGATTAATCAAAATACAATTTTTTTACTGAATTGCTTGACAATTGTAATTCCCAGAATTGAAATTAGCATAAAATGGAGCAACTGCAGATATTTGTGGTTTGAAGGTGTTTACTTAATTGATTACCTATGATGTCACAGATATAAACGTACAAAAGCTTTGATAAAAGGTGTATTTTTAAGCGCTGTTTTACACGTTTTTTACATGTGATTTCTTGAGAAAACAAGTTTAGAAATTCCCCGGACTGGAATTTTCCGGAGTTGTCTTGCACGATCCAAATTTCCCTTCATAACAATCAACAGAAGTAAAAATAAACAAAACTCAATAATTTATAACAAACTAGTCGAACCCTCCCAGCAAGCAGTGAATCTTCCAGAAGGAGCCCGCAAGAGAATCCGGTTGATGATTTGTTTAATTGTCTCCGTGTTAATGCAAGGCAATAAAAATTGATTGTCATAGCGAGCGCACCTCTTGTATTTACATAAGCCTGGAACCGGTCTCAAAATAATCCTTTGAGACAAAGCCTAATTGTGATGTTCAACGTACGTAATGGGGTTGGATGGTTGCACCGGATGCTGTAAGTGGGCCGCGCTGAAACGGAAGAGCAGGTGGACGAGCGCGTAAATCATCGTTTTGTCAAAGTTGCGAGCTCTTGCGCGATCTTCGCCAAAGAGAGACCCAACCGAATGAAATGAACACTTTGATGTGAAAACGACAGTTTATAGATTCATAAATTGTATGAGACAAGGGGGCTATTATTCTTGTTTTCGGGAAAATCGCATGGGTTTCTTTCGCGTGACTCATGATGGTTACGTGATGCTGAGAGTGGTAAAGTGGAGAACAATTTTCTTCACATGCGAATCTGCGACGGGTACAGATTTTGAAGCTTCGACGTGATTTTTATGGACGTTGAGGAACTTTCTTATTTAATCAGATCGAGGGAAATAAAATGGAAGTGACAGTAGCGACGAGTTTTTCTATTAACTGTTTTATTAATACGCACAGGAGAAATTACACACTGATTTTTTACTCGTGACTGATGAATCATTTTAGTCATGACTCGTGAATTAGGAAAGCTGAAAATAATAGTTGTTAGCTGTCTGATTCTCTTCTATTTAATATAACGCTGAATTTATGGCCATTTCACATGACTTTTGGGTTTATTAAAAATTATTTATTAGAACTAGGCGGTCTCTTGTCTTGTCTTTCGTTTTTCAAAAGCGGTTATCTTAGTTCATTTACACGATCTAAAGCCGAGTTTAGCCCGCTAAAGCTGTCATCACGTTGTGGTCAGGTCATGGTCACGATTTTGACAGTTGGAAGTTATCTAGATCCCCTAAGTTTCAAAAATTTTATATTAAATACCGTAAATTTGGCAGTGCAATGAAATTTGCAGGTTTTACTTTTGTATACACTTATTAACTGCCACAAATTACAAATTTTTGGGACCATAATTAAGAATTCTAAGCTCCTTAAACTTCAGTTTCAAGAATAATCTAAAAAAAAATTTTTAATCGTGTAACTTTGGTAGTTTTCATATCAATTTTTATGTCAAAAAATAGGCAAATTTGAAGTTTTAACCAAACAGAACTTTTACATTTATTCCTATTACATATTTATTTAGCAACACCATAACAGATATGGCAAATTAATGTTACATATTATCTCGAATTTGAAGTTTTAAAATTTTTAAAACAGTGAGTTTTCTAAATCTAATTCGCTTGATGTCTCGTTTATTCACGGACTAAACTTAAACTATTGGGGCTTGTTTTACGCAGAATTTTAATTGTCCCAGCAATCTTAAACTATTGCTTCTCATTTTACGCAGAATTTTAAGCAAAATCCAAAACTGTGCCAGTTTTTCGCGTACGTTAATAAATTACCGAATTAGACGCGTTTAAAATTGTCGTTAGTGACTTTTTTAGTTTCTATGTGTATTAACCCTGATATTTTGCTTATTGTCAAAGCAATCTTAAACTGTAGGTGCTCGTTTTACGCAGAATTCTAAGCAGAACCCAAAACTGTGCGAATTTTTAACGTACGTCAATAAATAACCATATTAGAAGCGATTAGAGTTGCGGATAGTGAATTGAAAAAGGGGAAATTTTTAACCAGGCCGGAATTTTTCAATTTTTTTTATTAAATACCGTAACTTTGTCAGGTTTGATAGTATTGCAATAAAATTTGGCGGCTTTAATTGTGTAGACGTACTAAGTACGTGCCAGAAATTACAAATGTTTTGAACAGCAATGAAGAATTTTAAGTCTTAATCTTCAGAACAAAAAAAAAAGTAAAATTATTTTTTTAAATCCTGTAACTTTGGTAGTTTTTACATTAAGGGGATTAAATTTAGACGCAATGCCACTCTTAATCTAATCATTAATTGTGCCAAATTTTGAATTTTTAATACAAGAAAAAAGCATTTAAAAAATTTAATTTTTGGAGCACCTTAAATTTTTGCAAAATTTTTTATTAAGTACCGTAACTTTGAGAGTTTTGATGATATTGCAATGCAAATTGGACGTTCTGCTTTTGTGGGCTCACTTTTTGACTGCGAGAAATTACAAATTTGTAGGACAATAAAAAGAATTTAAAATATTGAAATTTTCAGAACGAAACAAAAATAGTCTAAAATTCTTTTTTAAGCCTTGTAACTTTAGTAGTTTTCACATCACGGCGATGAAATTTAAACGCAATACTAGTTTTAATGTACTTATTAATTGTGCCAAATTCGGGCATCATAGGATAGGAAAGAGGAATTAAAAAAATAATAATTTGGTGAGGGAGTCAAAATTTTCCAAAATTTTCTAGTAAATACCGTAACTTTGACAGTTTTGACGATACTGCACCGAAAACTGGATGTTTTACTTTTGTAAACAAACTTATTAATTGGTTGCCTTCTCTTTAATGTAACGCAGAATTTATAGCCATTTCTCGTTACTTTTTGAGTTTCTTGCAAACTCTTTAGCATGCGTGTTAATATCGACTTGAATGATTTATTAGAACTAGCGGTCTCTTATCTTGTCTTTCTTTTTTTTAAAAACAGTTATCTTAGTTCATTTGCACAAACATTTAACTTTCCAAGCATTCTCATTTTAGAAGTAAAGCCGACTTTAGCCCGCTAAAGCTGTCATTACGTCGTGGTAACCATGGTAACGAATCACCATGGCGCTTTTGACAGTTTGAGGTTATCCAGAGTAAAATTGTCAAAAAAGTTCGCGATGGTAAAGTGGTACTTATTTGTATCTTCAGGGGATGAAGCGGTGATAGTGGAGGCGAGCGCGCGGTTCGCCTTGATGCACTTTTACTTTTAAGATCGTATGACAGCTCTCCGATCGTTACGTCAGTCATCCGACCAGATGTCATTCGAAAGCACGTGACATATGTTTACATGTCTAAAGAACTTACCTGTTGATTGCGGCGCCACAAACACAGAGTTTGAACATGATCTCGATGGCACTAGAACTGAGAATCCCGGCACTGACACTGAGGTAATCCAAAGGTGGGTGCACTGTCACTGTCACTGTCCTCGATGGCACTGGAAGCACCCCCAAGCAGTCCCATTCATGAGTACAATTTGATCGAGTCGCGTGCTCTCCCGAAGACCTCGCTTCTTACACTGATCACACACTCATGAAGGTAAGAATGGCCGGTGGGGGGACATATAAGCACCCAGGTAGGCGAAGCTGGTCGCCGGCGCTTCTTCGCCGACTGCTCCAGGTGGAGTGCGACGGTCGTCAAAGGGGCCGCATCCATTAGCGTCGACGTCTTGGCGTGGCCGCCGGCACGATGGAGCTGACCGCACCGATAATTTAATATAGTGTCCTCTCATTACCCTATTGATTGCTCCATTGTCTCTCCGGCGCGAACTTACAAACTTAGTTAACTCGCAGAGAATAATGGACAAAGGTCGGGAGCGGGATTCGGGGATGACGATGACTGGGACCCTACAATAGCTCACTTGATTATACTTATTATGGACGAAGGCGAGGCTTCTTCGATGTCAAAGCGACTAATTGATGACTTACCATTTTCAAAAACGGATTCTGCCAAAGCGAATTAATCACAATGTTGCAGATTTTAGGGCAGCGCTTTGTACAAGTTTTTAAAAGCGAAAAAATCTTACAAGATGCGTCATCTGGAGTGGCACAGCTGCGCGTTATTCCTAATAATTTTCCACTACAATTTTCCACTTTTAGAACACGAAACGATGTGTATACACCGCAAAAAACTGAATTTACTCACTTTAATTGCTCAGACTTATTTATTCAGGACTTTCAATTTTTTTGATGCTTATTGATGCACGAAAATAAAATTATTCTTTTGTAAACATTTTACAGGTCCTGATAATGTTCAAATAAGAAGGAACGGAAATGCTAAGGAGATTGAAGAGTGCATCAAAACGAAGAAAAGGAAGAGAATTGAATTAATCGTGAGAAAATCAAATCTGTGGTGTTGAGATGTGATAATGGGGCAAAAGAAGAAGGTGTAATGGTAAATACTGGGAATTCTCATAATCAAAAATAAAGGACGAATGGAAATGAAAATAAAAGATTCAAAAATGGTGTAACAGCTTCTTTGGATTTTTTCTTTGTTTCAAATCCTGTCGATTTTTTCTACGATGCTTCAGATTAATTTCTAAATCCTCAAGTAAGTCAGATTTTTTTTTTATTTTTCAAATTTCAGAGTCTTCCAGATTTTTAATTTTTGTAAATTTTGTTTCGACTTTCTTCGGTTGTTTTATGAGTAAAACTATGTCAACTTTCTGCGGTCGATTTCTTGCCTATTTTTGGAGTAATTATTACTTCTAAATTATTGCTTTTATTATTATAGCTCATTTTACGCAGAATTTTGCGAGATTCTAAATCCGGGATTGAAATTTAGCCCCGACAACAAATAACTGGGTTTCGGAAAGTTTTTCCTTATTTTTCCTAATTTTTAAAGTTAAATATCTCCGAAACTTTTAGAGATATTGAGTTGCGGTTTGCGCCATCGTTTTTCTCGCGATTTTTTACATAAGAAATAGTTCTTTGATTTTTCTACAGTCAAAATTTGCAAATTTTCGCAAAAATTTATGACTAAAACTATGCCAGATTTCTGATATCGATATCTCGCTTATTTTTTTGGAGTAAACTTAAGTTATTATACATCAGTGTACGCAGAATTTTCCGCAGATTCCAAACCTGGGATTGAAATTCATATCCGACAACGAATAACTGAGTTATGGCCGATCAAAGTTTCGGAAAGTTGATTTTCGTTTTTCCTCATTTTTTCTAATTTTTAAAGTTAAATATCTCGGAAACTATTTGAGATATTGAGATGCGGTTTGCGCCATTCTTTTTTTCGGCTCATTTCACGTTAGAAAATGTTTTCAAAAGTCCCAAATTTGATAGTCGATTTTTCGCGAAAAAAAAATCCGATTCAAACGATGAAAATTTTTCATTTTTTTAATTTTTGGCCATAACTCCCAAACTATTTGTCCGATCGATCTCAAATTTGGCCAGTTAATAGATTTTAAGCTCCTCTTTCGATTGACGTATAACACAAAGGTATTAAACGTCGTTTTCACCTTAAATGCAGTGATTGAAAATCAACCCAAAATTACCTCTTCAAAATAGTTTTAGGCCGATGCCTTGTTTATTTATTAAGCAAACTCAACAAATTTCGGCTCGTTTTATGCAGAATGTCCCGCTGAATCCAAAGCCGCAAGAATTTTTAATTTTCGTCAACAAATAACTGAGTTATTCCCGTTTGAATTTTTGGGTTGTCGCCAGAGGGCCAAATTTTTGAAGGTTCAAAACAATTCGTGCTCGATATCTCGGAAACTATTTCAGATATTGAGATGCGGTTTGCGCTATCGTTTTTCTCGCGATTTTTTACATAAGAAATATTTCTTTGATTTTTCTAAAGTCGAAATTTGCCAATTTTCGCCAAAATTGATGACCAAAACTATGCCAAACTTCTGATATTGATATCTCGCTTGTTTTTTTCGAGTAAACTTGAGTTGTTATACATCAGTGAACGCAGAATTTTCCGCAGATTTCAAATCTGGGATTTAAATTCAGATCCGCCTAAAAATAACTCAGGTATGGCCGATCAAAGTTTTGGAAAGTTGATTTTCGTTTTTCCTCATTTTTCTTAATTTTTAAAGTTAAATATCTCGGAAAGTATTAGAGATATTGAGATGCAGTTTGCGGCATTGTTTTTCTCGGCTCATTTTACGTTAGGAAAAGTTCTCAAAAACACAAAATTCAATAGTCGATTTTTCGCGAAAAAAAAATCCGTCTCAAACAATGAAAATTTTTCATTTTTTTTTATTTTTGGCCATAACTCGTAAACTATTCGTCCGATCGATCTCAAATTTGGCCAATAGATAGATTTCGAGCTCCTCTTTCGACTGATGTATAATTCAAAGCTATTAAACGTCGTTTTCATTTTGAAAACATTGATTGAAAATCACCCTAAAATGACGTTTTCAAAACGGTTTTTGGCCAAAGCCTCGTTTATTTATAAGCAAACTCAACAAAGTTGGGTCTCATTTTACGCAGAATGTCACGCTGAATCCAAAACCATGAGAATTTTTGAATTTTCGTCCACAAATAACGGAGTTATGGCCGTTTGAATTTTTGGGTTGTCGCCAGAGGGCCAAATTTTTGATGGTTTAAAATAATTCGTGCTCGATATCTCAGAAACTATTTCAGATATTGAGATACGGTTTGCGCCATTGTTTTTCTCGCAAATTTTTACATCAAAATTAGTTTTTATATTTGCCAATAGTCGAAAATTGCAGTTTTTCGCAAAACTTTATGACTAAAACTATGTCAAGCTCTGATATTGATATCTCCCTTATTTTAGTTCATTTTCCGCAGATTTCAAATCACAAAATCAGTTGAGGTCTTCGAGTTCCTGTACCAACCCAATTACAACCCACAAATCCGGGAGGTCTATAAAGGTCTCTGCGGTTCCGGAGCCTTTTCGTTTCAATGATTTATTAATAAGTTTTATTGCAAACCGATACAGGTGTAAGAAAAGACAATCTTGTTGTAATTCAAGCAATTGTGGGCAGCATTTGTGGATATTGTTGTATTGTGTTCGCATTGAGAAATTGCTCATTGATTCATGAACAGTATAAAGTATCGACAGCTAGAATGCGAAAATTCTCCGACCAAACTAGTGTATTCAGTATATTCAATTACTCCCGAGAATAATTCGGAGCGCCTGTCCGTAAAAAATTGTAATATGTGGTTGCGGCATCAAGCCTCGGTATAAATTACAGATTGTGTACGCTTAGGTCGAGAATTAATAATAAAAAAAGACCGTAGAAACAGATAAACAGTGTTTCATAACCTCAGCATCGTATGACAGTACCAATAAATCTCTGGTAATTTATTAGGAGTGTGAATCCCCATAATCGGACACTTCTAGCCACAAACTCCGGCACTTAGCTTGCGATATAAAAAACGGCAACAAAATCGCCGCTCGTTTTCCCGGTGCGAAAGCTTCGCGAGAGAGCGCTTTGATAGATAGCCACCAGCGAAGACGACAAAAAACTGTCTTTGTCTGTTGGAGCTATGTTAATTCTACCATGCGATAATTCATACCAGTTGTACTTGCCTTGCTGGAGTCGTATTATAATAATATACGACGAGCTTGGATGTATACCTACCTTGAAGCGCCCCTCGGCCCTCGCTGAAATACGACGCAAAAATGCGACACGCATGTAAAGCCTCCTCATCAGCCAACAAAGAAGTGTTACACTAATGTTGAAAAATTCAGAATCAATAAAGACAGGTTACTCGCTGGAGGTGTTTAAACGTGCGGCATTCTTATAAAAACAGGATTAGACACAAAAATTTCTACGGGTTGATGACCATCTCAGCTTTTGCCAAGAAAAACAGACATATTTTCTCAGGCGTTAGTTCTCCAGGCGCTGTTTCGCAAAATTTAGGTAAGAAATAAATTATGGCCATTTTGTCTTATTTTCAGACGCGCTCAGTTTTCGTCAACACCAGTAAAAGATGTTAGATGCAAAGCTTCGATTAACAAGCGTAAACTGAAGAAAAGGTGAGGTCAAAAGCAGTGTGAAAAAAATGGAGAAAAATTGTAATTGAACAGATGAAGAAGGCAAATTGTGTTGCTTTTGCTAATATCAAACGATTTTGTTCTATGTCTAACTTCTGGGGTCGATTTCTTCCTTATTTTTGGACCAAACTTGCGCTATTAAACCTCATTTTACAGAGAATTTTCAAAAATTCGGCCCTTTGACGACGGTCTCGGAAATCTCGTATTTTGGAAACTATTACAGATCTTGAGATGCGGTTGCTCCATCGTTTTTCTCGCGATCTTTTCATTCTTCTTATATTTTTCAAAAGTCGAAAGTTGCAATTTTTTGCGAAAATTTGTGACTAAAACTATGCCAAATTTCTGATATCGATATCTCGCTTATTTTTTAGAGTAAATTCAAGTTATTATACATCAGTGAACGCAGAATTTTACGCAGATTTCAAATCTGGGATTTAAATTCTGATCCGACAACAGATAACTGAGTTATGGCCGATCAAATTCTCGGAAAGTTGATTTTCATTTTTCCTCATTTTTTCTAATTTTTAAAGTTAAATATCTTGGAAACTATTTGAGATATTGAGATGCGGTTTGCGCCATTCTTTTTCTCGGCTCATTTTACGTTGGAAAATGTTCTCAAAAGCCCAAAATTCGGTAGTCGATTTTTCGCGAAAAAAAATCCGACTCAAACGATGAAAATTTTTCATTTTTTTAATTTTTGGCCATAACTCCTAAACTATTTGTCCGATAGATCTCAAATTTGGCCAGTAGATAGATTTTGAGCTCCTCTTTTGACTGATGTATAATTCAATGCTATTAAACGTCGTTTTTATTTTGAATAAGTTGATTGAAAATCACCCTAAAATGATGTTTTCAAAACAGTTTTGACCAATACCTCGTTTATTTATTAAGCAAACTCAACAAATTTCGGTCTCATTTTACGCAGAATGTCACGCTGAATCCAAAAACATGATAATTTTAAATTTTCGTCAACAAATAACTGAGTTATGGCCGTTTGAATTTTTGGGTTGTCGCCAGAGGGCCAAAATTTCGAAGGTTCAAAACAATTCGTGCTCGATATCTTGGAAACTATTTCAGATATTGAGATGCGGTTTGCGGCATCGTTCTTCTCGCGATTTTTTACATAATAAAATGTTCTTAGATTTTCCAAAAGTCGAAAGTTGCAGGTTTTCAGAAAAATTCATGACTAAAACTATATCAAAGTTTTGAAATCGATATCTAGCTTATTTGTGGAGTAAACTAGCGTTAAATATCTCCAAGAATTTCCTACAATTTCCACTGACTTCTAAAGAAATTTAAGAATATCTAAAATTTGACAAGGAACTTTAACATATTCTGATGGTTCTTGAGAATCTCCAGGAATCTCAAATTAAATAAAAAAAATCGGAAATTCGGTACGATTCTTAGAAATTATCTAAGAATCTTTAAGTATCACCAGAAATCTTTTTCAAATCTAAGAATGTCAGGGAATCTTTAAAAATCTCCTTAGATTTAAACCCAAAAATTAAAAAAAATCGCTCTAAGATATTTTTTTTTATATTTTTAATGATTTTATTTATTAAACTACTTGATAGAATCAAAAGGCGTTTTTTTCACTCAAAGACATGACTTAAAATTTCTTCGCCAACTGAGGATGATTTTCTCTTTTTGAGCCATAATTGAATCGAATATTTTACACATGTTTGTCTGTTGTGTATTCAACTTCATTCTAATGCGTTTTATGCCTACCTGCCCGCCCAAAAACCTAAATAAACCTCATTGTCATATCGCATTCTAACGAAACCGATGCCTATCTCGATGTTTTATAGCAGTGCCCTCCAATTTAACGCACTAACTCGGTGTCATACTTTGTCACATGAATTCCCAAATGAATAAATCATCGAATGCACGCCATCCTTGAGCTACATAATCAGAATCGAACTCCGTTTATTTTTTTTAATTAAACCGAAATTTATTGGTTGAGCAGCACAAAAAGACGAACGAATTTGGGTGTCAAACGGCGGATCCGCTCCCCGTCCGCTCGTTAGCTGTTGCAAGGATGATTTATGAATCCTGCGAGTCACTGGCTGGTCGAGTCACCCACTGAAGCCGGTGCTTTACGGTAGCAGCAGCCGATTAGCCCTAAACCATCTGCAAGTCATGCTGAACGGCTGCTTACGCCCAGACCTGGGGCGACACATCCAGCGCGCTAACGTCTGTTATAAATGTCGGAGGTATTATTGTTAACAGCTACCGTTTTTAATTTATGGTATTGATAATCACGCGATTTTTCCCAAGTTCTCATCGTGGCCGTGATGGAGATTGATGCCGAAATTCGATTTTAACGAGGCCGTTTATCTCGCGAATTAATTGAATTTCATTTTTTTGCCATGGGGGCAACAACGAGTCGCTATCATCTACCGTTACCACATAAACAAAGTCGAAATTTGCAAGTTTTCGCAAAAATTTATGACTAAAACTATGCCAAACTTCTGATATCGATAGCTCGCTTGTTTTTTGGAGTAAAATTAAGTTATTATACATCAGTGTACGCAGAATTTTCCCTAGATTTCAAATCTGGGATTTAAATTCAGATCCGCCAAGAAATAACTCAGCTATGGCCGATCAAAGTTTCGGAATGTTGATTTTCGTTTTTCCTCATTTTTCCTAATTTTTAAAGTTCAATTTCTCGGAAACTATTTGAGATAATGAGATGCGGTTTGCGCCATTGTTTTTCTCGGCTCATTTTACGTTGGAAAATGTTTTTAAAAGCCCAAAATTTAATAGTTGATTTTTCGCAAAAAAAAATTCCGACTCAAACGATGAAAATTTTTATTTTTTTTTATTTTTGGCCATCGCTTGTAAACTATTTGTCCGATCGATCTCAAATTTGGCCAGTAGATAGTTTAGAGCTCCTCTTTTGACTGATGTATAATTCATTGCGATTAAACGTCGTTTTTGTTTTGAAAACATTGATTGAAAATCACCCTAGTAAAACGTTTTCAAAACAGTTTTTGGCCAATTCCTCGTTTATTTATTAAACAAACTCAACAAATTTGGGTCTCATATTACGCAGAATTTCACGCTGAATCCAAAAATATGGAAATTTTTGAATTTTTGTCCATAAATAACCGAGTTGTGGCCGTTTGAAATTTCGGGTTGTCGCCAGAGGGCCAAATTTTTGAAGTTTCAAAACAATTCGTGCTCGATATCTCGGAAACTATTTTAGATATTGAGATGCGGTTTCCGCCATTGTTTTTCTCGCGAATTTTTACATTAGAAATAATTCTTTGATTTTTCTACAGTCGAAATTTGCAAATTTTCGCAAAAATTCATGACTAAAACTATGCCAAACTTCTGATATCGATATCTCGCTTATTTTTAGAGTAAATTTAAGTTGTTATACATCAGTGAACCCAGAATTTTCCGCAGATTCCAAATCTGGGATTTAAATTCAGATCCGCCAAGAAATAACTAAGTTATGGCGGATCAAAGTTTCGAAAAGTTGATTTTAATTTTTTCTCATTTTTTGTAATTTTTAAAGTTAAATATCTCGGAAACTATTTGAGATATTGAGATGCGGGTTGCACCATTGTTTTTCTCGGCTCATTTTACGCTAGAAAATGTTCTCAAAAGCCCAAAATTCGATAGTCGATTTTTCGCGAAAAAAAATTCCGACTACAACGATGAAAATTTTTCATTTTTTTTATTTTTGGCCATAACTTGTAATCTATTTGTCCGATCGATCTCAAATTTGGCCAGTAGATAGATTCTGAGCTCCTCTTTCGACTGATGTATAATTCAATGCTATTAAACGTCGTTATCATTGTGAAAACATTGATTAAAAATCACCCTAAAATGACGTTTTCAAAACAGTTTTGGACAATGCCTCGTATATTTATTAAGCGAACTCAACAAATTTGGGTCTCATTTTACGCAGAATTTCACGCTAAATCCAAAAACATGATAATTTTTAAATTTTTGTCAATAAATAATCGAGTTATGGCCGTTTGAAATTTCGGGTTGTCGCCAGAGGGTCAAATTTTTGACGATTCAAAACAATTCGTGCTCGATATGTCGGAAACTATTTCAGATATTGAGATGCGGTTTGCGCCATCGTTTTTCTCGCGATTTTTTACATAAGAAATAGTTCTTTGATTTTTCTACAGTGGAAATTTGCAAATTTTCGCAAAAATTCATGACTTAAAATATGCCAAATTTCTGATATCGATATCTCGCTTTTTTTTTTGGAGTAAAATTGAGTTATTATACATCAGCGTACGCAGAATTTTACGCAGATTCCAAATCTGGGATTTAAATTCAGAACCGACAACAAATAACTGAGTTATGGCTGATCAAACTTTCGAAAAGTTGATTTTGATTTTTCCTCATTTTTCCTATTTTTCAAAGTTAAATATCTCGGAAACAATTTGAGATATTGAGTTGCGGTTTGCGCCATTCTTTTTCTCGGCTCATTTTACGTTAGAAAATGTTCTCAAAAGCCCAAAATTCAATAGTCGACATTTTTCGAAAAAAAATTTTTGACTCAAGCGATGAAAATTTTTCATTTTTTTGTATTTTGACCATAACTCGTAAACTATTTGTTCGACGGATCTCAAATTTGGGCAGTAGATAGATGTTGAGCTCCTCTTTCGACCGATGTGTAAAACGTCGTTTTTACCTTGAAAACAGTGATTGAAAATGATTTCCCATCGTGGCCGTGATGGAGATTGATGCCGACGTTCCGAAATTCGATTTTAACGAGGCCGTTTATCTCGCTAATTAATTGAATTTGATTTTTTAGCTATAGGGGCAAAAACGAGTCCCTCTCATCTACCGTTACCAGATAAACAATGCTAAGAAAAGACGATCCAGTGTCAGAGTCGGTGGACAATGGATCGAATCATTAAATATTCTGCAGCACGTCCGATTTTGCGAGGGGAAAACTCGATAAAAATAACAATAGCAGCGAGTTTGCGACGAGACGCAGATGTGAGGTCAAGATTACGGAACGGCACAATGCCCACGTCACGTGGTGATTAATTAGAGGTGGTACCAGATGATCTCGTTTTGGCTCTTCGGACGAACCAACTTTAATTGGACTTAATTGCAGTCTCAGTGTGAAAGTGGAGGTTTTATGAATGAGAACGTCATAGATGAAAAAAAAAACGAAGAAATAAAGATATTATCGATGGAAAAACGTGTTCGGGACTGAGGAAATGGACGACATCGCATCGTTATAATGAGCCAACGAGATAAAAAGTGATCAGGGTTTTCAATGCTGGTTGTAAATTAAATGTCGGTTAATCTTACACAGTATCTCGTCACAAATTACATGAATAACCATAAAACTTGCAGGTTTCAAAATTGCGCTGCTTTGCCAACATTCTTATGCAGGCGCTATAAACAGATACAGGTGATTTTAAATTGATTGTTGAATGCGGACAGAGAAAGAGAAACTTCGATGCACTCCATTAACTATGGATTTTGCTATGGATGAACTGCCGCCGACATTATTATTAAACGATTTTAGCAAAAATGTATGAGCGGTACTTCTTACATCTCCAGCACCAAACTCTGGAAAATATAAAGAAGGTACAATACAAAGGTCCTCTTCATGAAATCAGCAAAATTTTTAGGATTTGAAGGAATAAACAATCAAAAAGTTCTGAAGAATTTAAGTCGTTTCTTTGAGACAGATTTTCGGGAATTTCGAGGAACCTAAAGAACCTACATGACCTAGAATCTAGAGAAAAAAGTGAATTTTTACATCCTCGAGTTCTTAGAATTTGAGTGTCCAAATTGTATTTTTTGATTATGTGAAGCTAAAATCTTATTTATTTACAATTGTGCAAAAAGTAGGCGTTTTTCGAACAGAATTTGGTTCCAAAAGTGGCCGTTTTAGTAAACTCTGCCAAATTTGTGTTTCTAGATACGACAATCAGCTGTCAAATTTGATTAATTTTGAAAAGAACTGGAGAACAATCGTAGATAAAACGTTGTGAGTCTTTTTAACCTTGTAGGCATAAAAATTTAATAATAAATACTTATCAACTTTCGACTCCTCTCATCTCAAAAGAATCTCCAAAAAAGTTTTAAAAATCGACCAGAAACGTTTTATGGGTTGCCAAAGAATCTTTGAACATAAATAAGAAACTCTGCTTCCAATAAAAATCTACAACAAATTTTTGAAAAATCTCTAAACAAATTCCCAAAAAATCGCCAAAGCTTGTTCAATGAGTGTCTAAAAAATCGTTAAAAGCCCTCAAGAAATCCTCAAGGATTCTCTCTAAAAAATCTCTGAGAATCTAAACTTTCTTGTAGTTGAAATTGTTTTATTCTGAAATCAAACTGAGAGCTCTAAATTCTGATTCTGAATTTTTTTTCTGACTAATTATTACCTGAAACTAGAATTTTAAACATCAAGTCTCTGCAAATTTTATATTTTAATTTTTTTTTCTAATTTCGAAGGAATCTCGGAAGGATTTTTCATAGAATGAATGTAAATAATCGCCAAAGATTCTATAGAAAATCCAACAAATTTCGATAAGAATATTTATTTCAAAAAATCTTAAAAGAGTCTTTAAAACCTTCTTTCTAGAGACTTTAGGGATTCTTAAAGAAATCCTCAAAGTATTTTTTTTAAATCTAAAAAAATTATAGCAAATTTCAATGCAAAACTCTTAAAAGAATCGCCAAAGGCTCTGATAGATTTAGATCGACTCTAATAATCGCTGAGGATACTAGAAAGAGTATCAGGAAATTTTGTTGAGAATATTTATTCAAAAGAATCTTTAAGGAGTTTTTAAAAAGTTTCAAAAGGTCCAAACAATTTCTAAATTATTTAAAAAATATTAAAGGAATCCATTTAATCTCCAAAAAACCCTCTGAAAACTCTTAAAGAATAAAATCTCTAAGAAAATCTAAAGAATTTTTAAGAAATTACATATTATAAAATTTGAAAATTATCTCAAATTTTTTTACGCATCTTTCTAAAAATCTTTCAATAAAGCATTCATAAAAAAAAGCTCAAAAATGGTCTAACAAATCGCGCAAACGAATTTCGGACTAGTTTTTAAATAATCTGGACAAAAATTTCAGAACAATATCTAAAGATTTTGCCCAAAAAATTACCAATAAATATTTTTAAGAAATCTTTAAAAAATTACAGATGTCAAAACAGCTTCCAAATATTTATGAAGTGTTAAAGGTACTCAAAAAAGCACCGAGAAACGTCATAAAAATGTTTGAAAACATTTAAAAAATCTAAAAATGTTTTTCTATAAAATTTTCGAGAATTTACAGGACTGAAAAGTTTCAAAATTGTCTTAAAAAAAACTTCAATGACTCTTGGAAAAGTCTCTTAAGAATTATTTTAAGGAATCTCCAAACAAACTTTCTGAAAATCTGTTACTAAAGAATTCATAAAAGAGCTTCAAGAACGATTTAACAAATTTGGTTTAGAATATCCACAAGGAAACGTCAAAAATCGCTAAAAAAATCTAAGGAATTCCTAAATAATAATCTAGACAATCTCTGAAAAATATTTATAATTTAAAATATATATCAGCAAATCTTCTTAAGAATATTTTTCTAAAATTGGTTTAAGGAATCTCTAAAATATTCTTGAAAGGATTCAAAATATCGCCAATGACTCTTAAAGAGCCATCAAAAAACATCCCAGAAATCCCTAAAAATTCATCTATAAAGATTTTTTTTAAAATGTCCGCAGAATCGAAAAAAAATTTGCAAAGAATTCTTAAAGTAGTCAAGAAAACAATTGCTATAAATTCTCGAACAAACTCTTCAAGAATAATTTTCAGTTTTTGTCAAATATCTCGGTCAAAATTGATTTAATCGACGACTTCTATTATTTGTTGGAAAGCTTTAGTGAGCTTTTCTAAGATATATTGCAAAGTTTCAAAATTTTTTTAGAACTGAAAAAAACAAACTAAAGTACTGAACAAATGTTTCTAATTATTTCTGTGTCGAACTCTGAGCGGATTATTTTAATGTAAACTGCACTAAATTAATACTACTGCACTTGCCCTTCGTCTCAAGAGTAAACAGTCCACCCGCTCTAAAAATTCAACTTAGCTCACTCGTTGAGTAATATATTATAACCGAAATTGGTTGAGTAGTGTAAGAAAAGAGCAAAATTGTTTAGATGCGCATTAAAAGATCACTAGCATGTTCGTTTCTGGGTCAACTTACCTCAATCAGATCCCATCGCATTCTTCGGCAACAACTGGAAGAAGAGACACTGGCTTTAACTCGGGCGCGATACAATACAAAGCAGACAATAGTTCACCGAGTCGGATGCATTTTTATAAGCGACCCCTCGATATTTATTCAGACTGCTCTATTATTCCATCAACAATCGCCGTGCTATTGTGTACCCATCTGTGCGTAGAGAACGGGGGCATTGTGAACGTCCTGTAGTGGCATCCTGTGACCCAGGGCACAGGTGAGCCCCCAAACTTAACAACTCATTACGAGTGAAGAGTGGAAAATCCATCATTAGCGTTTCTCGGACGCAGGAAAGTATTTTATTAGCTAAGAACCCTCGAAGCGTGCATGTAAATACGTCTGAGATAAGAGAAGAATCCGGCAACCAATCGCAAGTAAGTCGGGTAATGAAACTCTGGTTTGGTATTGAACCAGACCAGGGAACTATTCAGTAAATGGAGCTGCTGATGGAAAATCAAAAGGAACGAAGAGGTTTGCCTAAACAGAAACAAACACCGCCAAGTTATAAAGAGCGCCTCCTCCATATCTCCCCTGCCGCAAATACAGAATAAACAGAACACCGCGTTTCTGTTCTTACGTGCCTCTATAATTAATTACGGAATTACTTGGAACTTTCGGCTATTATTGAAGTTAGCAAAATATACTCGACACTATTCAAATAAATCAACATATTTTACTATTCAGGTGATGATTATTTTCTTTGCATTTTCGCTACTTAAAAAAAAGATGTTCTTTTTATGACGGGCTCTCAAAACCAATGGGCCATCCGAAGAGGTTCGTAAATTGTGAAAATAAATACCACTTTTCCAGGACAACGGTTTCTTGATTGCTAAATTAATAAATACAGCCGGGTAAACGACGCCACAATTAATTCCAAACCAAAAGACTATAAATTCTAGCTAAACTGGAAATTACTCGCTTAATTACCTTGCATCTTTATTTTCCCACACGACTTTATATATGATTTATTCTCAGTTGATACCAACAAGGGCCACTCTTATATTATTCGAAAAGCGCTTCTGGAACAACTTTCTCGCAGCCATAAAATTTCGAGATAATAATTGCCAAAACCTCGATTTTCAAATTAATTAAAATAGTTGGATGTGTATTCTAAAGACGTGTTTCTTTAGCAACGTAAATTCAGTATTTATTATTTTATGATGTATATAAATTTCGAATCGGGATTTGTGGTTTTTTACGCGGTGTTAGTATCTTCCGTTCGTGACCATAAATTCCTCTTGTTGAAAACACTGTTAAAATAATTTCGCAAATATTTATTGCGGGCTTGCTACTGGTGGATTGAGCGGTGTGGCCTCAATTGGATGTAGTTTTTAGACAAATTTTACATGAATAAATGTGGAAAATGTAGATAATTGATGAAACTAGAGTCTGAAGAATATATTAGAAAATAAGAGAGTAAGAGTTTTTGGGATTTTTCACAATCGTTGAACTTTGTAGATTTTGGTGGCCGTTTTGAATACTTTGGCTACTTTGTATTTTTGGAATTATTTTGTTTTTTTACTCTATTAATTCTTAGAGCTCTTTCGTTTTCAGTTTTATAGGTTTTAAATTCAATTTTGTCATTTCACATTCCCAAAATTTTCGTTGTTAGTTTCTTTAGATTTTTTAATTTTATTTTTCCATCTTCTATTTTCTTCGCATGTTTAGCATCATTAAATCTTTTCTTCAGAAGCTTTAATTTTATGAATTTTCTTATCCCGCTTATTTTTTGGAGTAAATTTGGGTTATTTTGCCTCATTTCACGCATAATTTTGCGCAGATTCGAAATCTGGGATTAAAATTACGATCTGACAACAAATAACTGAGTTATGACCAATCAAAGTTAAGTGTTGTTTATATCAAAAAATTCGACTTAAAAATCGAACTCTTTACTTACTTTTTGTATTTTCAGTTCCTTAGGATGTCTAAATTCTGTGAGTAGTTTTGTCTTCTTTGTGACCTTTCAGTTCTTTAGATATTAAATTTTTTAACTTTTTTTTAGACTTTTTCTTTCTCTTTTAAAATCTATATATTTGTTCGTCTTTCAGTTCTGTCTAGTCTTTTAATTCTGTGGATTCCTGGACCTTTGGAGTCTTTACAACATTGAAGGACATGGCTTTATTGTTCCTCAGAAGATCAAGAATAAATGGCAAACTGTCTAATTTACACAAAATCGTTCATTTTTATGGAGATTTTCCCATGTTTATTGTTATAGCTTATCCTCAAAATTTACGACGATTAAAACGAATCTCATCGCAGCATGAGAGAGCAACACATTACAGCCTTTGAATTTCATCGTAGCATTTAAACACTTTTAAGAGATGCTTGCCATGGAACTGCATGTTACGCAAATTGCTTTTCTGTTTTAATAGTTTTTGAGAGATTGAAAATGATTATTTTATACGTTTCCAAGTCTTCTAATCAATGTTTATTGCCATAATGCGACACATAGTAAAATAATTCTTTAAGTTTATAGCAATCAAACGTAAAATGAGTATTGTCTCATTTAAATAAATCATCGTCTGTCCGAAAAAGCGGCATTTTCGTCCGGTAATTACCCGAAACTCGTTTTGTTTACAATGCTCTCGTCTCGGCGGTGGTCGAAAAGCGCAATGATTAATTGTGATCCATGACGTATATGTGTATTTACGGGCACTTTTGATAAATCGTCCTGCGTTGATCGGCTTCGATCGTGGGCGAACACGAATTACCCCTCGCACAATGCCCGGTGATTTCCCGGGCTTTCATTACCCCCATTGTCGGTGACGCGCTTATTCTTCGTCGATCCCGAAACAAAATGATAGCCTCGCAAAAGTTTCCCAACGTAAAATAGTTATCTTTGATTCAGAGGGATTTCTAAAGCTCTTTTCTCTCCGGATTTTTCTTTGGCGAAGCGACGAGGGTCGAGCGAATGCAGTTCATTTTGAGACGGCGACAACCCCGAAAGGATTAAATTCGAATCAAGAGAATATTAATTGGCATGTAATGGCGTTCTGGCAACATTTGCTGCCGTCACACATCCATCACGGACATTAGCGAAATGAATCCATTACGGGGAAGTATCACAATCGGTGACAAATTTTCCGTGCTAAGAAATATTTCGAGTGTCTGTTTGCGTCCATAAAGAGCGGAATTAATGCCGGTCCTCGGTCCGTTAATGCCTCTAATCTGATGCGGCCGGCAGTAAACGCTCGCGGAATCTCGCAACTATTAATTCCTGCGACCGGATCATATATTAGCGGACACAATGACTCCGGTCCTGGACCCTCGGCCATGAATTTTTTATGTCGATGATGACAAATTCGAGCATCAAACCGCAACTATTATTGCCCAGTGAACAACACAAAAACAACAAAAATAGACACTTTATCTACCTTGATTGACAAGATAAAAGTTTCATTTTTATGCTTTAGCAGAGAAAGCACTTTATATGCCTCGTAGCTTCACCGTAAATACAGAAATGTTTTCACTGCATTGAAAATATTTTTTTTTAGAAAAATAGAGTCATTTTTCAAGTTTACGCAATCGTTTAAAAAAAATCAAATATGCTATTTAAAGCAAAAACCGATTTGTGTGCTTCGTCTGTTAAGTTTGCCTCACTTCGCTCGGCTAGACACACGAACAGGCTCAACACACAACGCTTCTTTTTTGCACTTAAAGACAAAATGTACTATTATACCACAAAATTTTTGTGTTTTTTTTCAGTTTTTTTGCACAAATCAGATTCTAATTTCTCAAAATTTGAAAAAGTTTTAATTTGAAATAGCTAAAAAGTTTCTACAAAATTTATTTTTCTATTTGCAGTACCCCCAAGAAAAATGCAATTTGTAAATAGAAACAAAAATTTTGCAGTTTATTTTTTATTTTACAAAAGGTCCAAAGTTGTTCTGATAAAATTTTACTTAAAATGACTTCCTAGGACAGAAATAGCTATTTGTGTACCAAGGCCAAAAAGTGATTCTTTTTTGGCCGTGATACACACATGATTTTTTAGGCGACATCATTAAATTTACAAATTAATTAATTTTTATTTTTGATTTATTGATTTAATCATTTATAACATCTGAATAATTGTAAATATTTATGAATCCTTCAGAAAAGTTCATATTTTCTTTTTTTACATTTGCAGTTTCGGCATGTGCAGCTTCACAATTTGTACGAATTAGGTTTGATGTGCTTTTTGATGTTGTTGCAGCCGCACTGCTAGACATGTTCATTTTCAATAATTCAACACGTCTTTGTTGGACTTTACAGCAGTTTGTCGATTTGATTTTACCGAAATAATTCTAAAATTGGGGGTAATGTCGGTATCTTTATGTAATATGCAAAAGTATGGATAGATGGCGCCACCATAAATCGGCCAAAAATGTTTGCGGCCAGAAAAGACCTAATTTTAGGCCGCTTTTGAGACCTAAAAATTCCATTTTCAGTTTAAGTCGCCCAAAATAGCTATTTGTGTACAAGGCCAAAAAGTGAGCTTTTTTTTAATGGCCGAGGCGCTAGCCAGAAAGAAGGCGAGGGCAAAATGGCACTTTTCGGCCGTAATACACACAAGATTTTTTAGGTGACATAATTTAATTTACAAGTTAATTAATTTTTATTTATGACTTATTAATTTCATCAATTATAACAACTGAATAATTGTAAATATTTATGAATCCTTCAGAAAAGTTCATATTTTCTTTTTTTACATTTGCAGTTTCGGCATGTGCAGCTTCACAATTTGTACGAATTAGGTTTGATGTGCTTTTTGATGTTGTTGCAGCCGCACTGCTAGACATGTTCATTTTCAATAATTCAACACGTCTTTGTTGGACTGTACAGCAGTTTGTCGATTTGATTTTACCGAAATAATTCTAAAATTGGGGGTAATGTCGGTATCTTTATGTAATATGCAAAACTATGGATAGATGGCGCCACTATAAATCGGCCAAAAATGTTTGCGGCCAGAAAAGACTTAATTTTAGGCCACTTTTGAGACCTAAACATTCCATTTTCAGTTTAAGTCGCCCAAAATAGCTATTTGTGTACCAAGGCCAAAAAGTGAGCTTTTTTTTAATGGCCGAGGCGCTAGCCAAAAAGAAGGCGAGGGCAAAATGGCACTTTTCGGCCGTAATACACACAAGATTTTTTAGGTGACATCATTTAATTTACAAGTTAATTAATTTTTATTTATGACTTATTGATTTCATCAATTATAACAACTGAATAATTGTAAATATTTATGAATCCTTTAAAAAAGTTCATATTTTCTTTATTTAAATTTGCAGTTTCGGCATGTGTAGCTTCACAATTTGCATGAAGTAGGTTTATTTTCAATAATTCAACACGTCTTTGTTCCACTTTACAGCAGTTTGTCGATTTTATTTTACCCAAATAATTATAAAATTGAGGGTAATATCGGTATCTTGACGTAATATGCAAAACTATGGATAGATGGCGCCACCATAGATCGGCCGAAAATGTTTGCGGCCAGAAAAGACTCACTTTTAGGCCGCTTTTAAGGCCTAAAAATTTCATTTTCAGTTTAAGTCGCCTAAAAAATATTTTTTTTTCAGTTTTTCGAAGAATTCCGGTCATTTGGCATTTATTTCTTATTTCAGGATGGAAAACGGTCCCGGACCCTTTGCCATGAATTCTTGATGCCGATGATGACAAATTCGAGCGGAGACACTTTTTATCATGCAAAACCTCGCCCGTTCAATCATTTATCCTCCGGAAATCAAACCGAAACTATTATTGCCAAGTGAACAACACTCGAAGCCCGGAGACTTGGACCGTATTCTCATGATTAACGATTGAATGCACTTTGGCAAAGCGCGAGGCGAGAACACGGAAATTCTTTCTTGGAGGAATCGTAAAAAAACGGCTTTGTGTAGTCGAGCGGTGGGCATTTGTCAACCGGAGTCAATACGAGGTATACAAGGGTAATGTATTGTGGTTCCCATTAGGACGGAATAAACAGACTCTCGATGTTCCTTCGCCGGAACGAAATAATTGTTCACATGCAATTTCCATTATGCGAGGAGAAAAATGCGAGGTGCGAGTGCATAGCTCAGCAGGACACGCAGGATACGAGCTTAGGTTTGTCAATTGTCACCTGGACCGTGTTCCTGAGAACGCCTGTCCGATTACAGCGCCACATATCACCGCGGTGGCCGCTGTTACCATCGTTGGACGTGCTTGCCTGCTGGACTGTGTGTGTGCATCTTGCTATCTACATGAGAACAACACCACTACAAGACGCGGGGAGTTATGGATTTTGCTTTGCAAGGCAATTAGTGCGACGCGGACACAAAACACAACACAAAACGAAACGGACACTGTCATTATTCACCTTTCCGAAATAATAAAACGGGGTCATCATTTTACGACAGGGAAATATTTCAATTGTTTAGGGACCAACCAACAAACATTCTAAATATTTAAACTCGCAAGTTCCCAGGTTAGGAATTTATGGCGCTCGGACTCTCAAGTTACTACGAATATTTTAGATCCTGAGATTTTCAGCTCTGAATTGATGGAGGCAAAAGTTCACTGTCATCCTCGAGTAGATCCTGAATATTTTCGATTTGTTTAAGATTGCAGACTTTTGTCTCCAAACAGTAAGGAAATTCCTAAAGAATTCCAAAATTTTGGATAATTTAAATTGTCCAGAAAGATCCAAAGTTACTCAGTTGAAAAATGTACAATATTGGCATAAAAAGAGACAATCGAATATTTAAAATATTTCTTAAATATTTAATAAAAAATCGTTTTTAACTTTTTGGCAAAAAAAAAATAAAATTCTGAGAAAAAACCTTACAATTTCTAATGAATTCTGTAAAGTTAATGTAAAATTATTACTTAAAGCATCTAGAAGAGCTAAAGAATCTAAAGAATCTAAAGAATCTAAAGAATCTAAAGAATCTAAAGAATCTAAAGAATCTAAAGAATCTAAAGAATCTAAAGAATCTAAAGAATCTAAAGAATCTAAAGAATCTAAAGAATCTAAAGAATCGAAAGAATCTAAAAAGAATCTAAAGAATCTAAAGAATCTAAAGAATCTAAAGAATCTAAAGAATCTAAAGAATCTAAAGAATCTAAAGAATCTAAAGAATCTAAAGAATCTAAAGAATCTAAAGAATCTAAAGAATCTAAAGAATCTAAAGAATCTAAAGAATCTAAAGAATCTAAAGAATCTAAAGAATCTAAAGAATCAATCTAAAGAATCTAAAGAATCTAAAGAATCTAAAGAATCTAAAGAATCTAAAGAATCTAAAGAATCTAAAGAATCTAAAGAATCTAAAGAATCTAAAGAATCTAAAGAATCTAAAAAGAATCTAAAGAATCTAAAGAATCTAAAGAATCTAAAGAATCTAAAGAATCGAAAGAATCGAAAGAATCGAAAGAATCTAAAAAGAATCTAAAGAATCTAAAGAATCTAAAGAATCTAAAGAATCTAAAGAATCTAAAGAATCTAAAGAATCTAAAGAATCTAAAGAATCTAAAGAATCTAAAGAATCTAAAGAATCTAAAGAATCTAAAGAATCTAAAGAATCTAAAGAATCTAAAGAATCTAAAGAATCTAAAGAATCTAAAGAATCTAAAGAATCTAAAGAATCTAAAGAATCTAAAGAATCTAAAGAATCGAAAGAATCGAAAGAATCGAAAGAATCTAAACAATCTAAACAATCTAAACAATCCTGAAAAATATTGGACGATGATACGAAATTTTAGGAATGATAGAAAACCCTAAAAAGTTCTGGAAAACTGTAAATAAGCTCGGGGAATCCTAAAGTATCTTAAATTCTAGTCAAAATTTTAGAGAATCTTTGGAGTAAAGTGTTATTTATCGGAATCAAATAAGTTATAAAAAAGTAAAATCTTGACTCTCAGTCAAATTTAGAAAAATTAGTAATTTAAAGCTACTTATTAATAGTATAGTAACCTCAGTTGACATATACCTAGTAAACATTTTATGGCTTAAGTCAAACCACCCATAGAAATAAAACTGGGTGTTGTAAACTGCAGCCGACAAATTTCTAGGTAGAGGGTTGACCGATGGTTGAATAGGCCCGGACTCATTTCGTGCTCATTTATGGTCCCCAATCGCAAGGATTAGTACTGCCCGAACCTCTCATAATGTGGCTATAAAATTTACTAGGTATATGTCAACTGGGTTTACTTTACGAGATTGCAAAACCTTTAGATTCATTTTCTTTTAATTCATTGTATTTCTTACCCGGATTTCTTAGGTTTTTGTATTCTCTAAATTTTTTTAATCCCATTTGGGTTTTGCTTTTGAATCTTTAAATTTTTAGAAACTTGGTTTATTTCCTGGATATTCAATTTTCCTTTCTGAATTGCCTGAATTTGGCTTGGATTTGTATTTTTTTTGGTTTGAAAAAATATTCTTGAATACCTTCGGTTCTTTAAAATTTTAAGGACTCTTTCAATTCTACAAATCTTTGAATTCCTTTAAAAGTGTGAACACAATAGCGGAATGCGAATCAGAAAGTGTCCAAAAAAGGAAGGCGAAGCCTAAAAAGTGGCAAAAGAATGAACTGCATAAATGAAGCGAAATTGGCGTCATAATTCCCGCAGCAGCAGAAGAAGAAGGAGCTGTCAAAGCCGATAAAAAGCTTTGATTGAAAATGAGTCAGTGCAATTGGTGATAAATCGGTGCAAAAATGCGTTGAAGAAGTCGTTTCTCTTGAGATTCCGTGAATTTCTCTGGTATAAATCGCGTTTATGTCACGGTTCTAAGTACACATCATCTGCATGAATATCGCATAAAAACATAAAGTTTTTGTATAATTAAATTATTTAAATGGAATAATTGAATAACTCTTGTTCTTGTAAACAATAAACAATGGAGCTTTTATAAATATCAAGGATAGCAGCATCGTAAGAATATTTTTTCTTCGGTCAGTTATGAAACGCCTTTGTTATTTGGTCCATCATCTCCGTGTCTCCGCTAGTCTCATCAGACAAAGAGAAGAAAAATGTGAATCGTGTGATTAAACGTGTTGTTTGATGAATACTCCTCGCACAATAGAACCGTGAATTATAAACAGTTATTAAGCTCTCTCTAAGAACTCCCAAACCGAAAACAAACGTCCAAGATAAATAGCGTCGCTCAAAAAGCCAAACAATGAGTGACCGGTAATTACATCATTAGTCGCTGCCAGCTCGACCATTCTATGAATATTAAAGAGTTCCACCGGTGCATTTCTCATAAAACGGATCGCACAAATCACTTAAACCCGCCAATCTTTTTAATCGTGCGTTATTTAACCAAAGCTGACTCAAAAATTACAGCCCGTTCTCTTCTGCACTCCCAACAAAAGCATGTAGCTCCGGCTCCGCGCTCAGATAATGCCACCATAAATTATATTATTACCTTGTCTGCCGTGTATAATATAAATTGATTGGAATTTCATACCGTGTTCCAGAGCAATCGCGGACAAAAACCGGCATCTTCCTATGGAAAAGCTCACGCATGCAAGAAGTAACAGCAGACTAGCGTGATTTAGAGCCTCGAGCGAACATCGCCATTTTTTTTTTTGGAACGAACCATTACTACTACCCTCCACTTTTTATACCCGGATTCGATATAATTGTGTTTATTGTATTTCTCCTTTTTCAGTCACGGACATGCTACTGTAATGTTTTAATTTATGTTTGCACGATAAATATTGGAAATGGGCGCGCTATATTACAATTTGGGCCTGTGTGGCATTTTAAAACGGGGCTAACTATATTTTAATTTCGTAAAAATCAACGGACAACATTATTTGATTTTTTTATGCCAAACCGCTGGAAATTGCTTACAGGTTACTGAATATTGCAATTTGCGGTCGAAATATATGGGAAAATTAAGTTAAAAAAAATTGCAAATATTTTCTTTGAGTGCAAGAATCTTTGGAATGTTTCGGTTCTTTTAGTTGTTACAAATTCTTTTGAAACTCCCCCACAGTTAAGTCAAATTTTGCCCATAAAATTTACCTTGGGTGAACTTTTTCAAGTCAAAAAACCAGAAATTTTTATCTAAAATAACAATTTTTGCATCTTGAAGGCAAAGAGTTCAATTTCATCACTAGACGTGGTTTTTGTTCTTCGAGGCACATTTAGTGGCATTTCGCTCACATATGACATACCACATTTTATCTACAACCGCTCAATTTGACAGATTTGACATAAGGCAAATGTGACCAAAATGAGTTGTGTGATGAAAAATAAGGGATTTAATGTAGCTGCTTTATATCACTCGTTGTATAACGGCTATAAGTCAAAATATTGCTCATTAGATAGCTAAAATAAATGATTCGGATTATATATACTAAGGGTTGTAACTTCGGTAGTTTTAGCCCCAAAGCGACTAAATTTTGAGACGTTAGCAATTTGGAGTTGCTTATTAATTGCACTAAATTTTAAAATTGTAAGTAATGCAGTCAAAATTTTAGATTTTTTTTATTCTTAGATTGACCAAAAATTTCCAAAAAAATTCGATAGCTGGTAACTCTGGTTATGTTAATGCCACATCATTGAAATTTAGCGAGGATACTAATTTGGACTGAGTTACTAAGTGTACCAAATTTCAAAATTATCGAGCAAAAGCGACAGATTTTGAGAATTTTTATTTTTTGTAAGAACCGAAAACTGCAAATAAAATTTTCTAAGGGTTGTAACTTTGTTAATTTTAACGCCAAATTTACTAAATTGAAGGAGAATTGTAAATTAGAGTTGTTTATCAATTGTACCAAATTGCAAAATTGTATGTTAAGCAGAAAAAATTTTGGATTTTTTTCTAAAGATTGACCAAAAATTTCTACAAAAATGTTTAATAGCTTGTAACTCTAGTTACTTTATCGCTATAGCAATGAAATTTGGCGGTCTTCCGAATTTGAACTTAATTCCTAACTGTCCCAAATTTCAAAATTATAGGGTAAAAGCGACTGATTTTAGAAACTTTTATTTTTTGGATGAACTAAAAATTGCAAAAAAGTTGTACTAACGGTTGTAACTTTGGTAATTTTAACGCCAGATTTACTAAATTTAGGGAGGTTAGTAATTTAGAGTCGGTTATTAACTGGCCGAAATTACAAAATTGTTAGTCAAACAGGAAAAAATTTGGAATTTTTTTTATTCATAGATAAACCAAAAATTCTAAAAAAAAAATTGATAGTTTGTAACTCTGGTTATGTTGATGCCACAGCAATGAAACTTGGCGAGGTTACTAATTTAGACTTAGTTACTAAGTGTTCTAAATTTCAAAATTATGAAGCAAAAGTTACAGATTTTGGAAATTTTTATTTTTGTAAAAACCGAAAATTGCGAATAAATTTTACTAAGGGTTGTAACTTTGGTAATTGTGACGCCAAATTTACCAAGTTTAGAGAAATTAGCATATTGGAGTTACTGATTAATTGTACTAAATTCTAAAACTGGTAGTCAAGCAGAAAAAATTTTGGAATTTTTTTGTCTCAAGATTTACCGAAAATTTCCAAAAGAAAAAGTATGAAAGTTTGTACTCTACTTACTTTAACGCTATATCAATGAAATTTGGCAAAGTTGCTAATTTCGACTTAGTTACTAGCTATACCAAATTTCAAAATTATAGGACCGAAGCGACTGATTTTAGAAATTTTTATTTTGTGTAAGAACCGAAAACTGCAAAAAAAATTACTGGAAGTTTTAACTATGGTAATTTTAACGTCATATTTATAAAACTTGAAGGGGTTAGTAATTTAGAGTTGGTTATTAACTATGCGAAATTAGAAAATTGTAAGTCAAGTAGGAAAAATTTTGGAATTTTTTATTCTGAAGATTGACCGAAAATTTCTAAAAAAAAGTTTGATTAGCTTATCACTCTAGTGATTTTAACACCATAGCAATAAAATTTGGCGAGGTTACTAATATAGACTTAGGTATTGACTGTACCAAATTTCAATAGTATAAAGCTGAAGAGACTAATTTTGGAAATTTTTATTTTTTTGGAAGAAATAAAGGTTTGTAACTTTGGTAATTTTATCGTCAGCTTTACTTAATGTAGAGTAATTTGCAGTTGCACCAAATGGCAAAACTGGGAGTAAAGCGAAAAAAATTTCTAAAAATGTTTTCTGCAAAACCAAAATTTTCCAAAAAAGTATTTAAGGTATAAACTTCGGCAATCAATTTGGGGCCGCGTGCGCCAAACCCATGTCAACAAATTATGAATTTTTTGAGAGCAATTCCGCCGAAGACACTTTCCATCTCTTTTTTTCGAGTGTGGCCCTTTAGATTCTCATCAACTGTCACAATCGATCTTGTCAACCCTCGGCGGCGTAATTAGGAAAGGGGCACTCGTAAATATTTTGTATCATTGTGGTCCACGTTTATTGGGGGTCCGATGATTGATGTGGCGGACTCGACCGGAGTGTTCGTGTACATGTGAGCGCCGACTAACGGCACGAATCAATCAACTGACTGCTTTTACTTTTAGTCACGCTTGCAGAACAGGTGCTTCGATGATCTTCAGATCGTTTGAAAGGTTCTGAATAGCATCAATCTAAAAACTATAAAACAATCCACTTGCTGATGGTGAGAAGCTCGCTGATTATGGGGATTTGGCGCTTGTTAGGGCGACGGACGCCGAAAAATTCCCATTTCCCCGAGTCTTGAGAGGTCGCTTTCAGATAATTAAAAGTTCGTCGACGATAATGTCCGGCGTTCATGTTACGTAAGCGATTGTCTATTAAATCATCGGGAGAAAATAGAAATAAAATGCCCATACGATGACCGATGGTGGGAAAAACTAGTATGTTGTATTCTCAGTGAGAGAAGCAGCGGACGTATGCTAATGGTCCTGCGAGCTGCCACGCGAGCACGTCGTCACCTGGACATTTCCTGGACCACAGAAATCCACAATCAAACATTGACTAGTCTCACTCAACGCTCGCTGACTTGTTAATTAATCACCTTTTTTACTTTATTTTAGTGGGTCGTAGTATGCGGATACTGTTACTTCTAAGTTGGACAATACATTCTTGTTAAACTCAAATGAGCCGACTCTGGGAGAAACATGTGTTATCCGGTTCATCTCTCAGGACGAGAATACTTTGGAGATTTGTGGCGATTTTTTATTCCAACGTAGACTTTTATTCAAAATTGGAATGTAATGGATGCTCCTTTTTACATTTGTAACGAACGCTAATGGAGGCTAACTTACATAATCCGCTATTTATGGTCACGAACTGGATAGCAATATCGAGCTTATAAATACAAGTAGCCATCAATGAAATAAAATGTATTTACACGCCATAAAGATATTATTATTAATAAGAAAAGTTAAAACAGGAAAAAGTTTTCCGTTACCTCTCCACCAGTCTTTCAGATTCTGCCTTATCCGAGTTCACTGAGTAAAAACTTTCAGAGGATTTCTAATTTCATTTCGATTCATTTTTCGTGTTTATTTCGTTCTTTGCACTTGTTCAATTTCTACTTTGTCTTGACTGGATTCTTTAGACTATTTATATTCTCTGGACTTCATTCAAATCCACTGGTTTTTTCTACTTTGGATTATATTTAAAATATTTTGGGCTTCTTGGGACAAAAAAATTCAAAATTTTTTCTGATTGACTTACAATTTTCCAATTTTGCGTAGTTAATAACCAACTCTAAATTGATAACTTCTCCAAATTTTATAAATTTGACGTAAAAATTATCAAAGTTACAACTCTTAGTAAATTTTTTTCGCAGATTTTAATTCTGACAAAATGTTCTATGATTTTTAAATTCGGTCAAGTTGTAACAGTTAAAATTATTAATCTCGCCAGATTACATTTCTGTGACGTTAAAATAGCCAGAGTTACAAGCAATCGATATTTTTTAATTTACAATCAATCTTTAAAATAAAAAGTTACAACATTTTTTCTGGTTGACTTACAATTTTGCTATTTGGTACAATTAATCAGTAACTCCAAATTACTTACCTCGCCACATTAAGTAAAATTGGCGTTAAAATTACCAAAGTTACAACCTTTAGTAATTTTTGGTTTTTACAAAAAAAATTACAAAATCTGTCGCTTTTGTTCCATAATTTCGAAATTTGGTACAATTAGTATATAAGTCTAAATTAGTAACCTCCTCAAATTTTATTGGTATAGCGTTAAAGTAAGTAGAGTTACAAGCTATCAAACTTTATTTTTGGAAATTTTTTGTTAATCTTATACAAAAAAAAATCCAAAATTTTTCCTGTTAGACTCCCAATTTTGCAATTTGGTACAATGAATAAGTAACTCCAATATATTAACATCTCCAAATTTAGTATATTTGGCTAAAATTATCAAAGTTACAACAATTTATTTGCAGTTTTTGGTTCTTCCAAAAAATAATTTTTCCAAAATCTGTCGCTTTTGCTCTATAATTTTAAAATTAGGTACAGTTAGTAACTAAGTTCAAATTAGTAACCTCGCCAAATTTTATTGCTTTGGCATTAAATTAACTAGAGTTACAAGCTGTCAAATTTTTTTTAAATTTTTGGTCAATCCTCCAGAATGAAAAATTTCAAATTTTTCTCTGCTTGACTAACAGTTTTGCAACTTGGTGCAAGTAATAAGCAACTTTAAATTACGAACCTTCTCAAATTTAGTTGCTTTGGTGTTAAACTTACCCGAGTTACAACCCTTAGTTCTTTTTTTTGCAATTTTTGGTTTTTACAAAAAATTAAAATTTCTGAATCAAGCGCTTTTGGTCTATAATTTTGAAATTTGGTACAATTAATAACTGAGTCCAAATTACTAATCTCCACAAATTTCATAACTATATACAGCGTTGAAGTAACTAAAGTTACAAACTAGTACTTTTTTTGAAAATTTTTGGTCAATTTTTAGAATAAGAAAATTAAAATTTTTTCTGCTTGACTTACAACTTTTTAATTTAAGTTACTAACCTCTTCAAATTTAATAGTTTTTTCGTTAAAATTACCAAAGTTACAACCATTAGTTAAATTTTTTCGCAATTTTTGGTTCTTACTAAAAATAAATTTTTTTAAAATCAAGCGCTTTTGCTCTGTACTTTTGAAATTTGGTATACTTAGTATCTAAGTCCAAATTAGTAACCTCGCCAAATTTCCGAGTTCAGTTTTTCATTGACCAAATTTTTTTAACCATTTTCGACATTTTAGTAATTTTTGAATCACCCAAAAAACTGTTTTCTACCAGACGTCCTTTTAAGGCACACACACTATAAACCTTTTCCATCCTCCGAGCTGCCGGAAAAGCCATGAAAAATCTCCAGACAACATAACTACGTCGTCTGCAAATGATTTAAACACTTGTAAATGAAAAATGTAGCAACATTCAGCGTGTAAACGTGGTAGCCCACACGCTCATAGATTTGCAAGTTCATTAGCTGATAGCGGTGAGACTGGTGCAGTAGCGTTCTACTTCATCAAAATGTCACTCGGAGGGAATCTACGTCAGAATATATGCAACGTGCATCTGGAAAGTCAATGGCGGTGGTTACACCTAAAAATATTCTCTGGAATATTTACATAGCTATCACTAACTTTGAATATTAATTTATGTGCGTTGTGAACAAATTAAAATGTTTACACGCCAATAATAAGCAGTATCATAATGAATAAATATTTGTTGCCAACGATTAATTAGCTGTTTGCATTTTCAATGCCGATTTACGTGCGTGATGAACTGATCAAAGTTGACGGGCGAAATACAACGGACTAACGTTTTCATAATTATGAACGGAGAAATTATTTATGTAAGATAGAATGACATGACATGACAGGCCTTTTTTACAGGTGTTGTGTTTGTTTGGTTTCCTCGCCTCACTTGGAAGCCAAACAAGATCAATTTTGGAAAAAAATGCAATGGCAATGCGTTTGCATCTTCTATGGAATCCACGAAAAATGTTTGTGGGTTGTAACTTTGTATAAAAAAAATCGACTAAACACCGCTATTATCCCAGAAAAATCCGCCATGGGCGTCTTACCTGTCCATATTAGATAATCTCTTAATTCCCCTGAACCTCAGGTAAAGATCATAAAACCTCCCAAATCTGACAAATTATAAATTGAGTGTGGTCAGGTATAAAAACTGCCAGAGGAAAATTTGTGGAGAATTAAGTGATTTGTATACAAAGCACAGTTCTAAAATTCTTTATTTCCTTGATTTCGTGCCAGCGGAAAATAGTAAATCTCCCTCGTGAACGAAACAAATGGTTTTTAATAATGCGGCCAAACAATTGGAGTGAATTTATTTCGTAATAAATCCATTTTTCGCGACTCTCTCAATTTAATTATTGGCCTAGATTCAAAAATTCGCACCTAGACGGCCCCGATCACTTGTTACATCATTTATGTCAATGCAACAATGTTCGAGCGAATTGATGGAGTCGCTGACATTTTTAAGTCACAACAAGTCTGCAATTAGATGGAATTATGACGGCTTCACCTAAAGCCCGAAGGAAGAATTTTGCACCTCGAATTTGTTAATCGTAGTCTAATAATACGTCATTGATTTTTCAAGATTATCGTTTGTTTTGCTCCCCTCGTCTGTACATTTTAAACGTTGGCCTGTGGCGTATTTGCAAACTTTAGAATAAATGTTTATTCTAAAATCACACAACATCAAAGCGAATCATTGTTGGGAGCCGAGAGCTTGGTTTGTGTTCTCCGACAATGAAGCGAATTTAAATACAAGTGATGGACCAGTGATAGGGAGTTTATTTAACCATTTCACTGATAACAATCAAAGAAGAGAGCCATATTAATTATAGAGATCTTGTTTAAACAATTCGCTAGCTTTGACTGAACGATTAATTTGAATAGCCACAACGTGAAAGGAAAGTGAAGGAGATTTATTTATTTTGGGTTCATCTTTGCATGTACCGTGTGATAAAATGTAATTTTTGCGAATAATCTGCATGAGTAAAGTTAGCGACTCGCCATGTATGCATGTAGTATTCATCCTATTGAATGTACCTGTGCATGTCGCAACAAGTCTGCATAATCCCCAGTTTAATTGGACTATGTTAATCCATAAATTTCGTCTGAATTAATTGATGCATAATCCAGAACAAGTGAGAATGACGAAGTCTCCGGAGGCGTCCTGATCTGCATATCAAGCCATCTGACCCTAGCAAGGCAGCAGCAATCTGCCTTCCATCCTGTTGCCGTAGCTAACAAATACAAATGAGTCCTTCCCCCTTGTCTCGGTCGCTAATGTTCGCGGACCGGCACAAAGGGAATTGCTTGTGTAAACAACCCCGCTAATATGATTAATGGCGTTCGTTTTAAAACACGAAGGAGCGAAGAACGCGCGCTCTTTTTCCGGAAGTGCCGCGCGATGGTTTGAGGTTGTTTTAACAGGAGCTACGGTGACATCTTCTTTGATCTTCCTCTATTAATTAGCAAACGACGAAATTCTATTTGAACAATAGCATCAAAGAGTTTTCGACTTTCAACACTAATGTTTAAATGACTGTCAACTACTGGACTAACGAGATACAATCGGAGACACTCAATTGAGCTGTCAGATAGACCAAACTTTATTAATTAACGCTTTATGATTAAGTGAAATTTAAATTAACTATTATACTGTTTCGTGCCTAGATAAACGACACATTATCTACTCGGAAACATTGCTTAACTTCTTTAAACATAGTTTCCTTTTTATGTTTCAACTGCCCTGTCACTAACATGTGTGTGTATAAACGCTGATAAATCTTTGAATAGATTAATTATCTTGCTAAAATGAGATATAGACAGACGTACTTTGAAGAAACAAACAGCGCACAAGAAGAAAAGTACCAGAGATTTCCTGGGGCGAATTTAGAAGCGTCAAAATGTCATTTCTTTTAAAATATTTCAACTCCACAAGCTATTTTTATTGAAATTGAATACATAAAAAATCCTGTTAAAACCAATCAGATAAATAAATTTGTTGTATTAAAGCGACTTGCTTCATTAAAATTCAAGATTGGCATTATCTTTATGGATACATAAATTTAAGTAGTTATTTATCCCCGTTCTTATGTTAAATTTTGCGCTTGTGAAAGATGGTCCAATTTTTCCACAGTTAGATAATTCGCGCTTATTTAATTTGTCACTGATGTATAACTGCGTTGATTTGGAAAGTACTTTTTTATTCGCTTGAAAATTTTTGCTTGGCCTTCAAAACAAAAATTTCTAAAAATTGTCCCGTTTGTTCTAGAATTATGAAATTTTATACAGACAATAAACAAGTCAAAAGTAGTAAAATTCCCTAATTTTATTAGAATACTGGCAAAACTAACAAAGTTACGAATTTTAATAAAAATCGTTAAAAATTTTTATGGCTGCTCAAAATGAAAATTTCTAGAAATCGGTATTTTTGCCCACAAATTTTGAAACTTTGTACAGTTAATGAACGACTCACCTTTAGCAGCAACTTCCCTAAATTTTGTTAAGATATTATTTAAATTAACAAAGTTACAAATTTTAATACAAATCATTAAAAATTTTGGTGACCTCTCAAACTATTTTTTTTTAAATTTAGTTTATTTGTTCAAAAAATATGAGACTTTCTACAGTTATTAAGCAAGTCAGAGCCAGTAACTTCCTCAAATTTCGTTTTTGTAGTGCTAAAAGTACTAAAGTTACATATATTAACAAAAATTCTTGAAATCTTTTGGTTGGTTTTCAAGACCGAAATTTCTAAAACTCAATTTTTTTGTCCTAGAATTATGAAATTTTATAAAAGCAATAAGCAAATCAATAGTACTAAATTCCCAAAATTTTACTGGGATACTGCAAAAATTAACAAAATTACAAATTTTAATAAAAATCGTTAACAATTTTGATGACTTCTTAAATAAAAAATTTTTACAATTCGTCATTTTTCTTCAAACATGTTGAAACTTTGCATAGGTAATGATTAACTCAGAACTACAAATTACCGCAAATTTCGTTGAGATACTGCTAAAATTAATAAAGTTAGGGATTTTAATAAAACATTTTTGTAGCTTTTAAAAATAAAAAATTTCCAGATTTCGTCATTTTAGTTCAAAAATTTTGGAATTTTGTAGAGTTAAGGAACGACTCACATTTAGTAACTTCCTTAAATTTCGTTAAAATATTACTTAAACAAAGTTACAAATTTTAATACAAATCATAAAAATTTGGGTGACCCTTTAAAATAAAAATTTCTAAAATTTAGTGCATTGGGTCAAAAAGTTTGAAACTTTGTTCAGTTAATAAGCAAGTGAAAGACAGTAACTTCCCCAAATTTCGTTTTTGTAGTGATAAAAGTACTAAAGTTACATATATTAACAAAAATTCTTGAAATCTTTCGGTTGGTTTTCAAGACCGAAATTTCTAAAACTCAATTTTTTTGTCCTAGAATTATGAAATTTTATAAAAGCAATAAGCAAATCAATAGTACTAAATTCCCAAAATTTTATTGGGATACTGCAAAAATTAACAAAATTACAAATTTTATTAAAAATCGTTAACAATTTTGATGACTTCTTAAATAAAAAAAATTTACAATTCGTCATTTTTATTCAAACATGTTGAAACTTTGCATAGGTAATGATTGACTCAGAACTACAAATTACCGCAAATTTCGTTGAGATACTGCTAAAATTAATAAAGTTAGGAATTTTAATAAAACATTTTTGTAGCTTTTAAAAATAAAAAAATTCCAGATTTCGTCATTTTAGTTCAAAAATTTTGAAATTTTGTAGAGTTAAGGAACCACTCACATTTAGTAACCTCCTTAAATTTCGTTAAAATATTACTTAAACAAACAAAGTCACAAATTTTAATACAAATCATAAAAATTTGGGTGACCCTTTAAAATAAAAATTTCTAAAATTTAGTGCATTTGTTTAAAAAGTTTGAAACTTTGTTCAGTTAATAAGCAAGTGAGAGACAAAACAAATTTCTAAAATTTAACTCTTTTGATTCAGAATTATAAGATTTTATACAAACAAAGTCAAAAGTAGTAATTTTTACAAATTTCATTGAGCTATTGCTATAATTAAAAAAGTTAATTTTTGTAACTTCTTAAAATAAATTATTTTTTCCGATTTTTTTTTAAATTTGGGCTATAAAAAAAATTTAAGTAAGGTGCTTATCGGTTGGCTTCAAAACGGCACTAATGTTTTTAAAATTGGACCGTTAATGTTGAAGTTATAAGAACCGAATTGGAGCCCTGCGTTAGTGAATACATTTTCATCAAAGTAAATTTAAAAATTTTGTCACTCAAATCCAGTTTTTAGAAAATTTTTGAAACAATTTATTATTATTTTTATTAATAATTAGATCTAATAAAATTTTTATGGACATATAAATTTACGTAGTTACTTATACTCGTTCTTAAATTCAGCGCTTCAGGTGAAAACCAGTGAAAGATGGTCCAATTTTTCCGGTTAGATAATTCGCAGTCGATTAAAATTTTGTCATTGACGTATGATCGCCTCTCTTTCGAAAGTACTTTTTTTTCTCCGCGAATTGATTGGCCTAATAATTTATAAAAATGATTGCCACACACTTATTAAAAATCAACGACTGTCGCGCGATAAATAACGATTTTGTTAAAAAACGTACCTTTTCCTGCCAAATTGAATTAATCATTGCCCGAGCGGTGAATGGCACCAATTTTCGAAGGGCCCAACTAAGCCGTGATTTAGAGCCACTTAATTCCCCCGATTCTCAACAGGGAACCAATTTAAACATATAATTCTCAGATATTTTATGCAGTGTTACCTAACAGTCGTAATATATGATTATGACAAGGCAGTCGCTCGTGTGCGAGCATTTTTCAAACGAACAAACAAAAACGAGCATCCCGTTTAACGAACCTATCATCGTGGCCACTTTTTCATGTAAATTAATAATTGTGTTAGTTAGCAGGATGATTAGTTGTCCGACAGAGGTCGCGTCGGTAACCCCCGGAGTGCGCAGTGTGGGGGGCCCGGAATCGGGACCGGAGCTTTATTTCGCGATGGACGGAAATATTCACTTTTTTATCAATAAACTCATTAATCAACTACGACGAAATCATTATCATCTTGCTGTAAATGCATACTGGAGGAATTTTTGTATTAATTACATTTTATGCATTTTTCGAATTATCTGAAGTGAAAAAATTATCCAGTATTAATTAGCGCCATTTTTTCAATCAAACATTCCAGTTTACACAAAAAATCGACGAGAACTTGTTGCGGAATACTGATTGACATACCTTAAATTGACTTAATTGATGACATATGAATAACTATTATGAGTATGTTTAATATAAACGTCAAAGAAAGTAAATAAGATTTCATAAGCGCTTAAATGTTTTTACAAGATTATTTTATTCACGTCTCTAACAGCGCATGAAAACGATGAATTCCTGAGAAGGAGCATGATTTTGGTTACGATATGTAATAATTAAAACGCCCGCATAATTAAAATACCGTGCGATCAAATTTATATAATGTATTTGTTCACTCGCTAGAATGAGTATTGACAAGTTTTTCTTTCAATAGTGGGCGCTTCATTCCTTTTCTGACAAAAAAATCTCTCGCGAGGCGTGCCGAGCATTTATCGCATTTTTTTATTGTTATTCTATGCATTGCTAATTTTACAACAATTCTATTTTTTTTTCTCTTGCCTCAACTCCAGACGGTATCATAAAAAACTAAGAACACAAACTCTACAGAATCAGGGAGTAGAAATAAATGTAAATTTTATAAATTAATAACTCATAATTCGGGCTTCAAAAAATTGTGAGAAAAATCAGAGTAGTGTTTTTTACCGTTGGTTTTAAATTTTTTCAACCCTCTTTTTAAGTTTTTTAATTTTATGAAATTCCTCTTTGAAAATCTACGTTCTTCAAATTCTTGAAATATAAAAATATCTGAAATTAGTCACTTCGGGTTTATAATATTTGACAAAGATAGTTGTTAGCTCTAAGTTAGTAACCACACAAAATTTCATTGATGTGGTGTTAAAATTACAAGAGTTACAACCTTTAATAGACATTGTTTGCAGATTTTTGGTTCACACAAAAAGTAAAAATTTCTAAAATTTTACACTTTTGCTTTATAATTTTTAAATTTGGTGTAGACAGTAATTAAGTCTAAGTTAGTAATCTCGCTAAATTTCATTGATGTGGCGTTCAAATTACTAGAGTTACAACCTATAATAAATATCGTTTGCAGTTTTTGGTGTATGCAAACAGTAAAAATTTGTAAAAACTGTCACATTTGTTCTATAAATTTGAATTTTGGCGTAGACAGTAATTAAGTCTAACTTAGTAATCCTGCCAAATTTTATTAATCTGGCGTTAAAATTACAAAAATTACAATTATTAATAAACATTGTATGCAGTTTTTGGTTCATACAAAAAGCAAAAATTTCTAAAATCCGTAACTTTTACTCTATAATTTTGAAATTTGACGTAAACAGCAATTAAGTCTAAGTTAGAAACCTCGCCAAATTTCATTGATGTGGCGTTCAAACTACTATAGTTACAACCTTTAATAAATATTGTTTGCAGTTTTTGGTTCATGCAAAGAGTGAAAATTTGTAAAATTTGTCACATTTGTTTTATAAATTTGAATTTTGGCGTAGACAGTAATTAAGTCTAAGTTAGTAACCTTGCCAAATTTTATTGATCTGGCGCTAAAATTAAAAAAGTTACAATTTTTAATAAATATCGTTTGCAGTTTTTGGCTTATGCAAACAGTAAAAATTTGTAAAAACTGTCACATTCGTTCTATAAATTTGAATTTTGGCGTAGACAGTAATTAAGTCTAACTTAGTAATCCTGCCAAATTTAGTGATCTGGCGTTAAAATTACAAAAATTACAATTATTAATAAACATTGTATGCAGTTTTTGGTTCATACAATAAGCAAAAATTTCTAAAATCCGTAACTTGTACTCTATAATTTTGAAATTTGACGTAAACAACAATTAAGTCTAAGTTAGAAACCTCGCCAAACTTCATTGATGTGGCGTTCAAACTACTAGAGTTACAACTTTTAATAAATATTGTTTGCAGTTTTTGGTTCATGCAAAGAGTGAAAATTTGTAAAATTTGTCACATTTGTTTTATAAATTTGAATTTTGGCGTAGACAGTAATTAAGTCTAAGTTAGTAACCTTGCCAAATTTTATTGATCTGGCGCTAAAATTAAAAAAGTTACAATTTTTAATAAATATTGTTTGTTGTTTTTGGTTCATGCAAACAGTAAAAATTTGTAAAATCTGTCAAATTTGAATTTTATCGTAAGCAATAATTAAGTCTAAGTTAGTAATCTTGCCAAATTTTATTGATCTGGCGTTGAAATTACAAAAGTTACAATTTTTAATAAACATTGTAGGCGGTTTTGTTCATACAAAAAGTAAAAATTTCTAAAATCCTTTAAATTTGCTCTATAATTTTGAAATTTGGCGTAAACAGTAATTAAGTTTAAGTTAGTAACCTCGTTAAATTTCATTGATGTGGCATTAAAATTACAAGAGTTACAACCTTTAATAGACATTGTTTGCAGATTTTTGGTTCACACAAAAAGTAAAAATTTCTAAAATTTTACACTTTTGCTTTATAATTTTTAAATTTGGTGTAGACAGTAATTAAGTCTAAGTTAGTAACCTCGCTAAATTTCATTGATGTGGCGTTCAAATTACTAGAGTTACAACCTTTAATAAATATCGTTTGCAGTTTTTGGTGTATGCAAACAGTAAAAATTTGTAAAAACTGTCACATTCGTTCTATAAATTTGAATTTTGGCGTAGACAGTAATTAAGTCTAACTTAGTAATCCTGCCAAATTTAGTGATCTGGCGTTAAAATTACAAAAATTACAATTATTAATAAACATTGTATGCAGTTTTTGGTTCATACAAAAAGCAAAAATTTCTAAAATCCGTAACTTGTACTCTATAATTTTGAAATTTGACGTAAACAACAATTAAGTCTAAGTTAGAAACCTCGCCAAACTTCATTGATGTGGCGTTCAAACTACTAGAGTTACAACCTTTAATAAATATTGTTTGCAGTTTTAGGTTCATGCAAAGAGTAAAAATTTGTAAAATTTGTCACATTTGTTCTATAAATTTGAATTTTGGCGTAGACAGTAATTAAGTCTAAGTTAGTAACCTTGCCAAATTTTATTGATCTGGCGCTAAAATTAAAAAAGTTACAATTTTTAATAAATATCGTTTGCAGTTTTTGGCTTATGCAAACAGTAAAAATTTGTAAAAACTGTCACATTCGTTCTATAAATTTGAATTTTGGCGTAGACAGTAATTAAGTCTAACTTAGTAATCCTGCCAAATTTAGTGATCTGGCGTTAAAATTACAAAAATTACAATTATTAATAAACATTGTATGCAGTTTTTGGTTCATACAAAAAGCAAAAATTTCTAAAATCCGTAACTTGTACTCTATAATTTTGAAATTTGACGTAAACAACAATTAAGTCTAAGTTAGAAACCTCGCCAAACTTCATTGATGTGGCGTTCAAACTACTAGAGTTACAACCTTTAATAAATATTGTTTGCAGTTTTTGGTTCATGCAAAGAGTAAAAATTTGTAAAATTTGTCACATTTGTTCTATATTTGAATTTTGGCGTAGACAGTAATTAAGTCTAAGTTAGTAACCTTGCCAAATTTTATTGATCTGGCGCTAAAATTAAAAAAGTTACAATTTTTAATAAATATTGTTTGTTGTTTTTGGTTCATGCAAACAGTAAAAATTTGTAAAATCTGTCAAATTTGAATTTTATCGTAAACAGTAATTAAGTCTAAGTTAGTAATCTTGCCAAATTTTATTGATCTGGCGTTGAAATTACAAAAGTTACAATTTTTAATAAACATTGTAGGCGGTTTTGTTCATACAAAAAGTAAAAATTTCTAAAATCCTTTAAATTTGCTCTATAATTTTGAAATTTGGCGTGAACAGTAATTAAGTTTAAGTTAGTAACCTCGTTAAATTTCATTGATGTGGCATTAAAATTACAAGAGTTACAACCTTTAATAGACATTGTTTGCAGATTTTTGGTTCACACAAAAAGTAAAAATTTCTAAAATTTTACACTTTTGCTTTATAATTTTTAAATTTGGTGTAGACAGTAATTAAGTCTAAGTTAGTAACCTCGCTAAATTTCATTGATGTGGCGTTCAAATTACTAGAGTTACAACCTTTAATAAATATCGTTTGCAGTTTTTGGTGTATGCAAACAGTAAAAATTTGTAAAAACTGTCACATTCGTTCTATAAATTTGAATTTTGGCGTAGACAGTAATTAAGTCTAACTTAGTAATCCTGCCAAATTTAGTGATCTGGCGTTAAAATTACAAAAATTACAATTATTAATAAACATTGTATGCAGTTTTTGGTTCATACAAAAAGCAAAAATTTCTAAAATCCGTAACTTGTACTCTATAATTTTGAAATTTGACGTAAACAACAATTAAGTCTAAGTTAGAAACCTCGCCAAACTTCATTGATGTGGCGTTCAAACTACTAGAGTTACAACCTTTAATAAATATTGTTTGCAGTTTTAGGTTCATGCAAAGAGTAAAAATTTGTAAAATTTGTCACATTTGTTCTATAAATTTGAATTTTGGCGTAGACAGTAATTAAGTCTAAGTTAGTAACCTTGCCAAATTTTATTGATCTGGCGCTAAAATTAAAAAAGTTACAATTTTTAATAAATATTGTTTGTTGTTTTTGGTTCATGCAAACAGTAAAAATTTGTAAAATCTGTCAAATTTGAATTTTATCGTAAACAGTAATTAAGTCTAAGTTAGTAATCTTGCCAAATTTTATTGATCTGGCGTTGAAATTACAAAAGTTACAATTTTTAATAAACATTGTAGGCGGTTTTGTTCATACAAAAAGTAAAAATTTCTAAAATCCTTTAAATTTGCTCTATAATTTTGAAATTTGGCGTAAACAGTAATTAAGTTTAAGTTAGTAACCTCGTTAAATTTCATTGATGTGGCATTAAAATTACAAGAGTTACAACCTTTAATAGACATTGTTTGCAGATTTTTGGTTCACACAAAAAGTAAAAATTTCTAAAATTTTACACTTTTGCTTTATAATTTTTAAATTTGGTGTAGACAGTAATTAAGTCTAAGTTAGTAACCTCGCTAAATTTCATTGATGTGGCGTTCAAATTACTAGAGTTACAACCTTTAATAAATATCGTTTGCAGTTTTTGGTGTATGCAAACAGTAAAAATTTGTAAAAACTGTCACATTCGTTCTATAAATTTGAATTTTGGCGTAGACAGTAATTAAGTCTAACTTAGTAATCCTGCCAAATTTAGTGATCTGGCGTTAAAATTACAAAAATTACAATTATTAATAAACATTGTATGCAGTTTTTGGTTCATACAAAAAGCAAAAATTTCTAAAATCCGTAACTTGTACTCTATAATTTTGAAATTTGACGTAAACAACAATTAAGTCTAAGTTAGAAACCTCGCCAAACTTCATTGATGTGGCGTTCAAACTACTAGAGTTACAACCTTTAATAAATATTGTTTGCAGTTTTAGGTTCATGCAAAGAGTAAAAATTTGTAAAATTTGTCACATTTGTTCTATAAATTTGAATTTTGGCGTAGACAGTAATTAAGTCTAAGTTAGTAACCTTGCCAAATTTTATTGATCTGGCGCTAAAATTAAAAAAGTTACAATTTTTAATAAATATCGTTTGCAGTTTTTGGCTTATGCAAACAGTAAAAATTTGTAAAAACTGTCACATTCGTTCTATAAATTTGAATTTTGGCGTAGACAGTAATTAAGTCTAACTTAGTAATCCTGCCAAATTTAGTGATCTGGCGTTAAAATTACAAAAATTACAATTATTAATAAACATTGTATGCAGTTTTTGGTTCATACAAAAAGCAAAAATTTCTAAAATCCGTAACTTGTACTCTATAATTTTGAAATTTGACGTAAACAACAATTAAGTCTAAGTTAGAAACCTCGCCAAACTTCATTGATGTGGCGTTCAAACTACTAGAGTTACAACCTTTAATAAATATTGTTTGCAGTTTTTGGTTCATGCAAAGAGTAAAAATTTGTAAAATTTGTCACATTTGTCCTATATTTGAATTTTGGCGTAGACAGTAATTAAGTCTAAGTTAGTAACCTCGCTAAATTTCATTGATGTGGCGTTCAAATTACTAGAGTTACAACCTATAATAAATATCGTTTGCAGTTTTTGGTGTATGCAAGCAGTAAAAATTTGTAAAAACTGTCACATTTGTGCTATAAATTTGAATTTTGGCGTAGACAGTAATTAAGTCTAAGTTAGTAACCTTGCCAAATTTTATTGATCTGGCGCTAAAATTAAAAAAGTTACAATTTTTAATAAATATCGTTTGCAGTTTTTGGCTTATGCAAACAGTAAAAATTTGTAAAAACTGTCACATTCGTTCTATAAATTTGAATTTTGGCGTAGACAGTAATTAAGTCTAACTTAGTAATCCTGCCAAATTTAGTGATCTGGCGTTAAAATTACAAAAATTACAATTATTAATAAACATTGTATGCAGTTTTTGGTTCATACAATAAGCAAAAATTTCTAAAATCCGTAACTTGTACTCTATAATTTTGAAATTTGACGTAAACAACAATTAAGTCTAAGTTAGAAACCTCGCCAAACTTCATTGATGTGGCGTTCAAACTACTAGAGTTACAACTTTTAATAAATATTGTTTGCAGTTTTTGGTTCATGCAAAGAGTAAAAATTTGTAAAATTTGTCACATTTGTTCTATATTTGAATTTTGGCGTAGACAGTAATTAAGATTAAGTTAGTAACCTTGCCAAATTTTATTGATCTGGCGCTAAAATTAAAAAAGTTACAATTTTTAATAAATATTGTTTGTTGTTTTAGGTTCTTGCAAACAGTAAAAATTTGTAAAATCTGTCAAATTTGTATTTTATCGTAAACACTAATTAAGTCTAAGTTAGTAATCTTGCCAAATTTTATTGATCTGGCGTTGAAATTACAAAAGTTACAATTTTTAATAAACATTGTAGGCGGTTTTTTGTTCATACAAAAAGTAAAAATTTCTAAAATCCGTCACTTGTGCTCTATAAATTTGAAATTTGGCGTAGACAATAACTGGGTCTAAATTAGTAACCTTACAAAATTTCATTAATGTGACGTTAAAATTACAAGAGTTACAAGTTGAATTTTTTTTTTCAAATTAAAAATTCTGAAATTTTTTTTTTGGCCTCATGAATTGTAAACGTCAAATTAACATTCAATTGACATCTTTGGAAACACTAGATTTACAAGCGCCCTGCTGTAAAAATTGCCCAAATCGTCTGCTCTTCAGATGCGTTTATAAATTAAAATCACTTTACCATAATGAAGATTGATCACCAAAGTGGAATCTACCTAAATTATTATCTCAATTAAGACAATATTTCTATTTTTAAAGTTATATTAAAACGTTTTTTATACAGCGCCATCTTGTGTACTTTTTGTGCACCAAGTACAAAATTGACAGAATTGACAGATGATGAAATTTACAAATGTCAGATGTGACAGTTCTCATGAATTTCGAAAAACCCAATTATTTAAATTAAAATTTTTCGGCCAAAAAGTTTAATACAACTCTTGTGCGTTAACCATTTTACAGCGCTCAATCATTAAAGCACTCCGGCTACGCCGTCGTGCTTCAAACTGATTTCGCGCTGTAAAATGTAAGTTACCACACGCGACTGTAAATAACTATTGTTTGACTTAAAATTTTGTAATTTGACACAGTGAATAAACAATTTCAAATAACTAACCTACCTTCATATGATTGCTGTGGCATTAAAATTACTATAGTTAACGTATAATTAATTCCGCAATTTAGCACGGTTAGTAACTAAATCAAAATTAGTAACTTTCCTAAATTTAGTTACTTGGGCGTTAAAATTAGCAGAGTTCTAAGCCAATTGGTACAAGTGATGGTATGAGTCAAAAAATCGACCTTTGTTCGGGCGTCAACCCAAAATTTCAATGGCCATAGATCAGTTATTAGTTGACGTACTAGAATTATGAGCACGGATTTAGATTCAGCGCGAAATTCTGCGTAAAGTGAGTTGCTGCACAAATAAACTCGTTATTGAGGTTTTCAGGTCTTCTAGGGGTGAAACAATGCGATCAGTCGCAAAAAGTGGTTTTGTCAGAAAATAATGTCTTTTTGGAGATTTGTTTGTTTGTGCATCAAGGATAAGCACTGAAAAGTTTAGATCCAAGAGAATCTAAAATTCGGGTGAACAATGTCTGTTTGTCAACATCGCAGCGACAGCCGCCTCTGCACTCCTGTCTTCAGTTACACAAATAAACGGAATGTGTTCTTCCTCTTGAGATTTACCGCGTGTAGTTTCCACAATTCAGCCGTTGATATAATCATTATGGCCCCTTAATGATATAAATCCACGTGTGTTTCTGGGGGAGCGATGACGCGTCTGAAAGCTTCTTAAATATTCTCATGGCCTTCGTCGATGACAATGAGATATTTTGTGGGATTGCGGCCTGAACGGCGATTACCTATAATTAATGACACGTCAGATCGTGAGCATTAAAGTGCATCCATCTGCTTTTGTTGTTGGCGATTCTTTTGAGCAAGAGGAACAGCTACCGTGGCCGGTTATAATGTCGGGCTAATGCTTTTGTGTGCAACATCCCTTTATATAAAACAACTCGCTCTTTCTATTTCGTTTCCTCCGCGCGGATGAATAGTGGCGTAATCTTTCATTGTCTTTACGCCGAAATACCTCCATTGTCAACCGACACGTAAAACAGATCATGTGTTGGCGTGTTTTTTTGGCCATTTGAGCGCAGCGCTAAATAAAAACGTTTAACTCTTTTGAGTTCTTATTTCTGGAATTAACTGGAATAACCGTGGCAACCAAAATTAAACTAGCAAGACGCAATTTGCTGTTCTGATACATAAAGAGCCGGTCTAGACAATCATTTCTGTACCTCAGAAGCATTATTTATTTTAGTTATTAGAAATAATGGCTTAAAATTAACCCAAATTCAGCAACTTCTATGGACTATTAAATTTAAAAAAACTTCCACAAATTTCGTTCATGTGACACCAAAAATGTCGAAATTGAAGCGCGTTCAAGTTTTTTTGTAAAATTTTTTAGCTACTCGAAATAAAAATTTTGTAAAAATTCTCCTTTTCGCTCTAAATTTTTGTAAATCGGCAGTCAAGAGTGATAATCTCCACAAATGTCGTTAAAATCGCATAAAAAATAAAGAAATACTGGATCTTAAAAAAAATTGGTGTCATTTTTGAATCTTAAACGAAAATTTCTAAAAATTTGACTTTTTGATCTAAATTTTTCAAATTAGTGATATTACTAAAACAAACAAAAGAAACAACATGCATAAATTTCGAAATTACAGTGTTGAAAAAATTGATATTTTCACAATTGTCCAAATGAAATTTTCTAAATATTTTTCTTTTTGGTCTAAATTTTTCTGAATCGGCACTCTTAATAAGACAGTCAAGACTTATAAACTCTACAAATTTGGTTAGCGTGGCATTAAAAATGAAGAACTTACAGGTCGTTAAAAATTTTTGATCACATTTTGTTTTGGTCAAAAAACAAAAATATTTCTTTGCTCTTTGGAATCAAAATTTTTAAAAATTCTCTTTTTTGGTCTAAATTTTTCTATAATCTTCACAAATGTCGTTAAAATCGCAGAAAAATAAAGAAATACAGGATCTTAAAAAAATTGTTGACATTTTTTGGTCTTCGACGAAAATTTCTAAACATTTGACTTTTTAATCTAAATTTTTCAAATTAGTGATATTACTAAAACAAACAAAAGAAACAACATGCATAAATTTCGAAATTACAGTGTTGAAAAAATTGATATTTTCACAATTGTCCAAATGAAATTTTCTAAATATTTTTCTTTTTGGTCTAAATTTTTCTGAATCGGCACTCTTAATAAGACAGTCAAGACTTATAAACTCTACAAATTTGGTTAGCGTGGCATTAAAAATGAAGAACTTACAGGTCGTTAAAATATTTTTATCACATTTTGTTTTGGTCAAAAAACAAAAATATTTCTTTGCTCTTTGGAATAAAATTTCTAAAAATTCTCTTTTTTGGTCTAAATTTTTCTATAATCTTCACAAATGTCGTTAAAATCGCAGAAAAATAAAGAAATACAGGATCTTAAAAAAAATTGTTGGCATTTTTTGGTCTTAGACGAAAATTTCTAAAAATTTGACTTATTGATCTAAATTTTTCAAATTAGTGATATTACTAAAACAAACAAAAGAAACAACATGCATAAATTTCGAAATTACAATGTTGAAAAAATTGATATTTTCACAATTGTCCAAATGAAATTTTCTTAATATTTTTCTTTTTGGTCTAAATTTTTCTGAATCGGCACTCTTAATAAGACAGTCAAGACTTATAAACTCTACAAATTTGGTTAGCGTGGCATTAAAAATGAAGAACTTACAGGTCGTTAAAATATTTTGATCACATTTTGTTTTGGTCAAAAAACAAAAATATTTCTTTGCTCTTTGGAGTCATAATTTCTAAAAATTCTCTTTTTTGGTCTAAATTTTTCTATAATCTTCACAAATGTCGTTAAAATTGCAGAAAAATAAAGAAATACAGGATCTTAAAAAAAATTGGTGTCATTTTTGGGTCTTAAACGAAAATTTTTACAAATTCGACTTTTTGATCTAAATTTTTGCAAATTAGTGATCTTACTAAAACAAACAAAAGAAGCAACATGCGTAAATTTCGGTTCTGTCGTACTAAAAATAACGAAATTACAGCGTTAAAAAAGACATTTTTCCCGTTGTCCAAATAAAAAATTCTAAATATTCTCTTTTTTGGTCTAAATTTTTCTGAATCGGCACTCTTAATAAGACAGTCAAGACTTACAAATTCCACAAATTTGGTTAGAGTGGCATTAAAAATGAAGAACTTACAGGTCGTTAGAAATTTTTGATCACATTTTTCTTTGGTCAAAAAACAGAAATTTATCTTTGCTCTTCGAAATCAAAATTTCTAAAAACTTTCTTTTTTGGTCTAAATTTTTCTGAATCGACACTCTTAATAAGGCAGTCGAGAGTACTAATTTCCACAAATATCATTAAAATCGCATAAAAAATAAAGAAATTACAGGATCTTAAAAAAATTGGTGGCATTTTTTTGGTCGTACAACGAAAATTTTATTGGAATACACAGATTTTTTTCTTTAGTATCCCCAAATAATATATTTTTAGAGAAACCTAAAATCGTTTGTTTTTCATCTAATGGGGATTATTTTTCTCTGTCTTAAAGAATATGTAAAGAGTAATAAAAAACATTATTTTCCGGTTCAATTTCTTATACCGAAACCCGTTGGTTATTAAATTATTTTTCTTTGTACTTTTTATTATTTATTTTTAATCTAAAATTCAAAAAAAATATGCCAAGCGCCATTATTTCTACCTATCAAAGTTTCAAAAATCGAAGGACATAAACAACGAAGTCATATTTCTTTACTAATTCTTAAATACAAGTTAACTACAATCGAAGTAAATGCAGCCTGTATGATTTAAACATTTTCCAGTTCGTTTTTTATAGCGAAGTCCGTTGGTTTTTAATTTATTGTTTTTAGTACATTTTAAGTATTTATTTATTTTTAATCTCAAGTTAAAAAAATTGCCAAGCGCAATTATCGATGAGAGTTTAAAAAATCGAAAAACAAACAACGAAGTTATAGTTCTTTGTTAAATGTTAAATGAGAGTTAGCTTCTTAGTTGCCATCTTTGTTTCATATAACAAATAAGGAATCTCAAATCAAATTTCAAAGCCAGGAAAAAGCGAAATTTACCGATTTCAAGGGCGACCTAGGTTCTAATTTCGATAAAAAATGATTGTTTCGGTACCTAACTGTGCAATTCCATGAATTAAATTATTACAAACTCACAAAAATGATTAATAGCAGTCTTTTGGCATTTTGATAAAGAATCTGCTAATTCACTGGTTTAGTCCTTTTGTGTTGCTATAAAATTTAGAAATTTTTCGCGTACTGTTCGATTTTTTATAGCGAAGCCCGTTGGTTTTTAATTTATTTTCTTTAGTACTTTAATCTATAATTAAAAAAAAAGTCAAGAACAATTATTTCTCTGTCTATCAAAGTTTCAAATTGAAGGACATAAACAAGTTAGTTAAATGTAAAATAAGAATTAACTAGGTGGAAATCGGTAAATAGTGGCGTAATCTTTCATTGTCTTTACGCCAAAATACCTCCATTGTCAACCGACACGTAAAACAGATCATGTGTTGGCGTGTAATTTTGACCATTTGAGCGCAACGCCCGAAATATACGAGCGTCTTGAAATATTTACACACGTTCCTGTTAATTGTGCTTTTGGTGAGACGCGGAGTGATGGAAGAACTCGAAGAACAATGATCGCTGATGGGAGACTCGTTGTTGGTATTTTTAGAGAACATGTTTGTTTAGTATCTCGTAAAACGTTCCTTTTGTCTCGGCTTAACTTTTATTGTCCGTTTATTTGTAGGAAAGTCACGGTGATATGTGTTATTAAGCACACAAATAAACCACCGCGATACTCGTAAATTACGAGAGCTTTTCAACCACTCCACTCAATTGTTTTACCAGATATTCCAAATATTTAGTGGTTAGACTCATTACGGTCGAAAGACCTTGAGACAAATTGCAACAGGATAATGAAAGCCGATGGATTTGAAATTCATTTTTCAAAACAAAGAAGAAAGTCAATTGGTGCAGCTGTAACGTAATCGTGTCTACTTCGTTTTGTAATCGGATAATTACCTGCACAGCAGATTCCACACTTTGGAAAAATCGAGGCGTTTATTTTCTCTTCGGGGTATAATTTTCGATTTGCATAAACAATCTAAAGAGAAAGTTTTTTAGTTCAGGATGAGCTGCTTTTCGAGGTGAAAGAAGACCAAGCTCGCACAGAGCCGGTGAATGGGAATTTTTATCTTGAATTACCTGTCCGGTACTGTACTTTTATTATTTTCAGTTTCAGCTTTTCTTCACTTAGACGAATTTATAAAAATTAATTACATCGGCAATCTACAAAATTATTAAAATTACTCAATTTGACCACATTTTTTTTTAATTTTTAGCTCGTCTTGAAAATAAAAATTTCTATAAACTGTCTTTTTTGCTCTACAATTTTTAATTTTGGTACAATTAATAAACAACTAATGTGTAGTATTCTTCCAAAATTTCCTGTTCTTAGCGTTAAAATTATCAAAATTACAGTTTTTGACCACATTATTTCGAAATTTTTAGTTTGTTCTGAAAATAAAAATTTTTAGACGTCATTTTTGCACAATAATTTTGAATTTTGACACAATTCATTAACAACTAATGTGTAGTATCCTCACCAAATTGTATGTTTATAGAGTAAAAATTACCAATAGAACAGGTTTGACTAGTTTCATTTAAAATCTTTAGTTTGGCCTGAAAATAAAAATTTCTAGAATTTGTCTTTTTTGCACAATAATTTTAAATTTTAGCACAATTGATAAACAGCCAATGTGTAGTATTCTCACCAAATTTTATGTTTATAGTGTCAAAATTACTAATATTACAGTATTTAACTATTATTTTTTTAAATTTTTTAGTTTGTTCTGAAAAAAAAATTTTTAGAATCTGACTTTTTTGTACAATAATTTTAAATTTTGGCACAATTAATAAGCAACTAATATGTAGTATTTTCACCAAATTTTATGTTTCTAGGGCCAAAGTTACCAATATAACAGAGTTTGACTATTTTTTTGGAAATTTTTAGTTAACCCTGAAAATAAAGATTTCTGGAATCTGTCTTTTTTGTACAATAATTTTAAATTTAGGCATAATTGATAAGCAGCCACTGTGTAGTATCGTCACCAAAGTGCATGTTTATAAAGTCAAAATTACCAATATTACAGGGTTTTACTATTTTTTTTTGAAATTTTTAGTTAGCCCTGAAATTAAAAATTTTTAGAATCTGTTTTTTTTGTACAATAATTTTAAATTTTGGCACAATTTATTAACAACTAATGTGTAGTATCCTCACCAAATTGTATGTTTATAGAGTCAAAATTACCAGTAGCACAGGTTTGACTAGTTTTATTTGAATTTTTTAGTTTGTTCTGAAAATAAAAATTTTGAGAATCTGACTTTTTAGTACAATAATTTTAAATTTTGGCACAATTAATAAACAATCAATATGTAGTATCATCACCAAATTTCATGTTTATAGAGTCAAAAATGTTAAAATTACTAAGTTTAAATATTTTTTTTTAATTTTTAATTAGTCCTGAAATTAAAAATTTCTAAAATCTGTCTTTTTTGTACAATAATTTTAAATTTTGGCACAATTTATTAACAACTAATGTGTAGTATCCTCACCAAATGGTATGTTTATAGAGTCAAAATTACCAATAGCACAGGTGTGACTAGTTTTATTTGAATTTTAGTTTGTTCTGAAAATAAAAATTTCTAGAATCTGACTTTTTAGTACAATAATTTTAAATTTTGGCACAAATAATAAGCAACCATTATGTAGTATTTTCACCAAATTTCATGTTTCTAGGGCCAAAGTTACTAATATAACAGAATTTGACTATTTTTTTGGAAATTTTTAGTTAGTCCTGAAATTAAAAATTTCTAGAATCTGTTTTCTTTGTGCAATAATTTTGAATTTTGGCACAATTAATAAACAATCAATATGTAGTATCATCACCAAATTTTATGTTTATAGAGTCAAAAATGTTAAAATTACTAAGTTTAAATATTTTTTTTTAAATTTTTAATTAGTCCTGAAATTAAAAATTTCTAAAATATGTTTTCTTTGTACAATAATTTTAAATTTTGGCACAATTAATAAACAATCGATAGGTAGTATCCTCACCAAATTTCATGTTTATAGAGTCAAATATGGCAATATTACAAAGTTTGAATTGTTTTCTTGAAATTTTTAGTTAGTTCTAAAAATAAAATTTTTTACAATTTGTTTTTTTGTACAATAATTTTGAAATTTGGTACAATTGCTAGGCAGCTAATGTGTAGTATCCTCACCAAATTTTATGTTTATAGAGTCAAAGATACCATTATTACAGTGTTTATTTTTTTTTGAAATTTTTAGTTAGTCCTAAAAATAAAAATTTCTAGAATCTGTTTTTTTTGTACAATAATTTTGAATTTTGGCACAATTAATAAACAATCAATATGTAGTATCATCAATAAATTTCATGTTTATAGAGTCAAAAATGTTAAAATTACTAAGTTTAAATATTTTTTTTTAATTTTTAATTAGTCCTGAAATTAAAAATTTCTAAAATCTGTCTTTTTTGTACAATAATTTTAAATTTTGGCACAATTTATTAACAACTAATGTGTAGTATCCTCACCAAATGGTATGTTTATAGAGTCAAAATTACCAATAGCACAGGTGTGACTAGTTTTATTTGAATTTTAGTTTGTTCTGAAAATAAAAATTTCTAGAATCTGACTTTTTAGTACAATAATTTTAAATTTTGGCACAAATAATAAGCAACCATTATGTAGTATTTTCACCAAATTTCATGTTTCTAGGGCCAAAGTTACTAATATAACAGAATTTGACTATTTTTTTGGAAATTTTTAGTTAGTCCTGAAATTAAAAATTTCTAGAATCTGTTTTCTTTGTGCAATAATTTTGAATTTTGGCACAATTAATAAACAATCAATATGTAGTATCATCACCAAATTTCATGTTTATAGAGTCAAAAATGTTAAAATTACTAAGTTTAAATATTTTTTTTTAAATTTTTAATTAGTCCTGAAATTAAAAATTTCTAAAATATGTTTTCTTTGTACAATAATTTTAAATTTTGGCACAATTAATAAACAATCGATAGGTAGTATCCTCACCAAATTTCATGTTTATAGAGTCAAATATAGCAATATTACAAAGTTTGAATTGTTTTCTTGAAATTTTTAGTTAGTTCTAAAAATAAAATTTTTTACAATTTGTTTTTTTGTACAATAATTTTGAAATTTGGCACAATTGCTAGGCAGCTAATGTGTAGTATCCTCACCAAATTTTATGTTTATAGAGTCAAAGATACCATTATTACAGTGTTTATTTTTTTTTGAAATTTTTAGTTAGTCCTAAAAATAAAAATTTCTAGAATCTGTTTTTTTTGTACAATAATTTTGAATTTTGGCACAATTAATAAACAATTAATATGTAGTATCATCACCAAATTTCATGTTTATAGAGTCAAAAATGTTAAAATTACTAAGTTTAAATATTTTTTTTTTATTTTTTAATTAGTCCTGAAATTAAAAATTTCTAAAATATGTTTTCTTTGTACAATAATTTTAAATTTTGGCACAATTAATAAACAATCGATAGGTAGTATCCTCACCAAATTTCATGTTTATAGAGTCAAATATGGCAATATTACAAAGTTTGAATTGTTTTCTTGAAATTTTTAGTTAGTTCTAAAAATAAAATTTTTTACAATTTGTTTTTTTGTACAATAATTTTGAAATTTGGCACAATTGCTAGGCAGCTAATGTGTAGTATCCTCACCAAATTTTATGTTTATAGAGTCAAAGATACCATTATTACAGTGTTTATTTTTTTTTGAAATTTTTAGTTAGTCCTAAAAATAAAAATTTCTAGAATCTGTTTTTTTTGTACAATAATTTTGAATTTTGGCACAATTAATAAACAATCAATATGTAGTATCATCACCAAATTTCATGTTTATAGAGTCAAAAATGTTAAAATTACTAAGTTTAAATATTTTTTTTTTAATTTTTAATTAGTCCTGAAATTAAAAATTTCTAAAATATGTTTTCTTTGTACAATAATTTTAAATTTTGGCACAATTAATAAACAATCGATAGGTAGTATCCTCACCAAATTTCATGTTTATAGAGTCAAATATGGCAATATTACAAAGTTTGAATTGTTTTCTTAAAATTTTTAGTTAGTTCTAAAAATAAAATTTTTTACAATTTGTTTTTTTGTACAATAATTTTGAAATTTGGCACAATTGCTAGGCAGCTAATGTGTAGTATCCTCACCAAATTTTATGTTTATAGAGTCTAAGATACCATTATTACAGTGTTTATTTTTTTTTGAAATTTTTAGTTAGTCCTAAAAATAAAAATTTCTAGAATCTGTTTTTTTTGTACAATAATTTTGAATTTTGGCACAATTAATAAACAATTAATATGTAGTATCATCACCAAATTTCATGTTTATAGAGTCAAAAATGTTAAAATTACTAAGTTTAAATATTTTTTTTTTAATTTTTAATTAGTCCTGAAATTAAAAATTTCTAAAATCTGTTTTCTTTGTACAATAATTTTAAATTTTGGCACAATTAATAAACAATCGATAGGTAGTATCCTCACCAAATTTCATGTTTATAGAGTCAAATATAGCAATAATACAAAGTTTGAATTGTTTTCTTGAAATTTTTAGTTAGTTCTAAAAATAAAATTTTTTACAATTTGTTTTTTTGTATAATAATTTTGAAATTTGGCACAATTGCTAGGCAGCTAATGTGTAGTATCCTCACCAAATTTTATGTTTATAGAGTCAAAGATACCATTATTACAGTGTTTATTTTTTTTGAAATTTTTAGTTAGTCCTAAAAATAAAAATTTCTAGAATCTGTTTTTTTTGTACAATAATTTTGAATTTTGGCACAATTAATAAACAATTAATATGTAGTATCATCACCAAATTTCATGTTTATAGAGTCAAAAATGTTAAAATTACTAAGTTTAAATATTTTTTTTTTAATTTTCAATTAGTCCTGAAATTAAAAATTTCTAAAATATGTTTTCTTTGTACAATAATTTTAAATTTTGGCACAATTAATAAACAATCGATAGGTAGTATCCTCACCAAATTTCATGTTTATAGAGTCAAATATAGCAATATTACAAAGTTTGAATTGTTTTCTTGAAATTTTTAGTTAGTTCTAAAAATAAAATTTTTTACAATTTGTTTTTTTGTATAATAATTTTGAAATTTGGCACAATTGCTAGGCAGCTAATGTGTAGTATCCTCACCAAATTTTATGTTTATAGAGTCAAAGATACCATTATTACAGTGTTTATTTTTTTTTGAAATTTTTAGTTAGTCCTAAAAATAAAAATTTCTAGAATCTGTTTTTTTTGTAGAATAATTTTGAATTTTGGCACAATTAATAAACAATCAATATGTAGTATCATCACCAAATTTCATGTTTATAGACTCAAATATAGCAATATTACAAAGTTTGAATTGTTTTCTTGAAATTTTTAGTTAGTTCTAAAAATTAAATTTTTTACAACTTGTTTGTTTGTACAATAATTTTGAAATTTGGCACAATTGATAAGCAGCTAATGTGTAGTATCCTCACCAAATTTTATGTTTATAGAGTCAAAGATACCATTATTACAGAGTTTATTTTTTTTTGAAATTTTTAGTTAGTCCTAAAAATAAAAATTTCTAGAATCTGTTTTTTTTTGTACAATAATTTTGAATTTTGTCACAATTGATAAACAGCCAATGTGTATTATCGTCACCAAATTTTATGATAAAGTTAAAACTACCAATAGAATCAATGGTGTTTGACTAGTTTTAATCAAAAATTTTTGTTTGGCCTGAAAATAAAAATTGCTAGAATCTGTTTTTTTTTTGCACAATAATTTATACTTTCAGCACAGTTTATTAACAACTAATTATCAAGTTCATAGTGTTAAAATTACCAAACTTACACCAATTGATCATGTCACTTATATGCACTCTTCGCACTTGGGTTTAAAAGCGTGTCATTTCGAAGTTAAAACGACAATCAAACTGTCAACTCTACAGCCATTGTAGAAAATCAATTTTTGGCCGATTAAAGAAGCGCTCGTCTATAAATCATCAGATTTGAATTTTCAACGACCAAAACAAATCGATTAAAGCGTAACTTAAGCCGTCGGATTAAACCAACAATATAATCCTTGTGAGAAGCGACGTCTTGAACGCTCCAGTTTTAATAACAAAGACAGGTTTTGTCGCAGGTCGTTGTCCACTAATTACGATTTAATACCGTCTTAAAAGCATAATAGTTTGTACATCTTAATCAAGACATGCGCAGTGCCTCCGCCCAAGTCGCATAAAACATAAATATCAGCGATGGATTGAGATTCATTATCTCCGGCTTCACAATTAAGATAAGCATCGTCTTGGATTCTTTTTCTTGCAACACTCACGGGAAATTCAAATTTTAGTCTGAGTGAGTGCAATAATGGCGCAATAACTCCCTATTTATGCGCGAGTTGTTCTTGTGTTTTAAGCCGAGCAAAAAAGATAATTGTGTAGACCGCTTCTTACACGGCAATTAATGTTCTTCGCGCAAACCGAAAGAAGTGGATCTCTGACAGATGCATTAACTCCGATGCTCGTAATCTCTGTTTCAATTGAGATGCAGATGGTGATAATACGCCTATTATATAGGAAATGATTTGTGAACGGAAAAATTACGACAGATTTAATTTATTGCAAATTACACCTAGGGATGGAACGTCGTTCCAAAGAGAATAAATTGCGTCAACTTTATGTCAATAATAGTGCGTGCGACGCCAAAGATCCAGAATTCAATCTTCTTTGTGCCAAACACTGCGATTTATTGCGAGTGCATGGCATTTTTCAAATTACTGCAAAAACCAGATGCAATTTGTAAGGCTGCAATAACGAAAGTGTGACGATTTCTTTCAAAAATGTTATCCAATTAGATGTTTCCATATGTGAATCACTGCACAATCATTGATAATTACACGACTCCACATTCTATCGGTTTCTCGATTAGGAAAATTTAAAGCGAGGCAAAATTTTATTAAGCCGGGACTGGTATTGTCAGTTTGAGAGCGACTTGTGCTGTGAAGTTTCGGAGGGAGTGCTGTTCATAATTTTTATACTGATACGTTAATAATAAATAAAAATTCTAAAATTTTTGTTTCTTCTTTCAAAATTTGGTAAAATTCTAAAAACAATCTTTCGTGAGATAATTTTTGCAACTCTGAAATTTTTAATTTTTTGTTCTAAATTTCTGTAACTCAGGGCATCTAACAAACATCTCTACACTAATAAATCCATAAAATTTGATGGCTTTATCAAAAAAATTGACAAACCTACAAAATTTGATGTAAATTTTTGAACTTCGAGCTCGTGAACGAAACATTTCAAGATTATTATTTTTTTATCTAAAATTCTGTAATTTTGTACACCCACTTAACGTCTTCAAAGTAATAAAATTACAAAATTTCAGTGCTTCTGATTTTAAACTGTCAAATTTACACTATTTTAAAGAAAATTTTGAATTTTGACTTAATTCTTCTAAAAAAAATACTAAAATTTTTATTTTTTGTTCAAAATCTCTGTAACTCAGAGCATCTAATAAACACTAATAAATCCACAAAATCTGATGGTTTTAACATTAAAATTGTCGAACCGACAAAATTTAATGTAAATTTTTGGATTTTGAGCTTGTGGTGCAAACGAAAAATTCCAAGATTGTTATTTTTTGATATAAAATTCTGTAATTTTGGACACCTAATAAACGCCTGCAAAGTAGTAAATCCACAAAATTTTAGTGCTTTAGATTTAAAACTGCCGAATTTACACTATTTAAAAAAAATGCACTTTACTCCATTCTACAAAAAAAATTCTAAAATTTTTATTTTTTGTTCAAAATTTCTGTAACTCAGAGCATCTAATAAACATTAATAAATCCACAAAATCTGATGGTTTTAATATTAAAATTGTCGACCCTACAAAATTTAATGGAAATTTTGGATTTTGAGCTTGTGGTGCAAACGAAAAATTCCAAGATTGTTATTTTTTGATATAAAATTCTGTAATTTTATACACCTAATTAACGCCTGCAAACTAGTAAATCTACAAAATTTTAGTGCTTTAGATTAAAAACTGCCGAATTTACACTATTTAAAAAAAAAGCATTTTACTCCATTCTTCAAAAAAAATTCTGAATTTTTTATTTTTTGTTCAAAATTTCTGTAACTCAGAGTATCTAATAAACACTAATAAATCCACAAAATCTGATGGTTTTAACATTAAAATTGTCGAACCTACAAAATTTAATGTAAATTTTGGATTTTGAGCTTGTGGTGCAAACGAAAAATTCCAAGATTGTTATTTTTTGATATAAAATTATGTAATTTTATACACCTAATTAACGCCTGCAAACTAGTAAATCTACAAAATTTTAGTGCTTTAGATTAAAAACTGCCGAATTTACACTATTTAAAAAAAAAATGCATTTTACTCCATTCTTCAAAAAAAATTCTAAAATTTTTATTTTTTGTTCAAAATTTCCGTAACTCAGAGCATTTAATAAACACTAATAAATCCACAAAATCTGATGGTTTTAACATTAAAATTGTCGAACCTACAAAATTTAATGTAAATTTTTGGATTTTGAGCTTGTGGTGCAAACGAAAAATTCCAAAATTGTTATTTTTTGATATAAAATTCTGTAATTTTATACACCTAATAAACGCCTGCAAACTAGTAAATCTACAAAATTTTAGTGCTTTAGATTAAAAACTGCCGAATTTACACTATTTAAAAAAAATGCATTTTACACCATTTTTCAAAAAAAATTCTAAAATTTTTACTTTTTGTTCAAAATTTCTGTAACTCAGAGCATCTAATAAACACTAATAAATCCACAAAATCTGATGGTTTTAACATTAAAATTGTCGAACCTACAAAATTTAATGTACATTTTTGGATTTTGAGCTTGTGGTGCAAACGAAAAATTCCAAGATTTTAATTTTTTGATATAAAATTCTGTAATTTTATACACCTAATTAACGCCTGCAAACTAGTAAATCTACAAAATTTTAGTGCTTTAGATTTAAAACTGCCGAATTTACACTATTTAAAAAAATGCATTTTACTCCATTCTACAAAAAAAATTCTAAAATTTTTATTTTTTGTTCAAAATCTCTGTAACTCAGAGCATCTAATAAACACTAATAAATCCACAAAATCTGATGGTTTTAACATTAAAATTGTCGAACCTACAAAATTTAATGTAAATTTTTGGATTTTGAGCTTGTGGTGCAAACGAAAAATTCCAAAATTGTTATTTTTTGATATAAAATTCTGTAATTTTATACACCTAATTAACGCCTGCAAACTAGTAAATCTACAAAATTTTAGTGCTTTAGATTTAAAACTGCCGAATTTACACTATTTAAAAAAATGCATTTTACTCCATTCTACAAAAAAAATTCTAAAATTTTTATTTTTTGTTCAAAATCTCTGTAACTCAGAGCATCTAATAAACACTAATAAATCCACAAAATCTGATGGTTTTAACATTAAAATTGTCGAACTTACAAAATTTAATGTAAATTTTTGAATTTTGAGCTCGTGGTGCAAACAAAAAATTCGAATAGTGTTATTTCTTGTTATAAAATTCTGTAATTTTGTACACTCACTAAACGCTTTCAGAATAATAAATCCACAAAATTTAGTGCTTTGGATTTAAAACTGTTGAATTTTAACTATTTTTAAAAAAAATGTATTTTGACTCCATTCTTTAAAAAAAAAAAATCTAAAATTTCTGTAACTCAGTGCATCTATTAAACACCTCTACACTAATAAATCCGCACAATTTCATGGCCTTAGCAATTAAATTGTCAAACGTACAGAATTTAATGTAAATTTTTGAATTTCGAGCTCGTGGTGCAAAATTCTAATTCTATTCCTGTACACCCACTAAATGCCTTCAAAGTGGTAAATTCACAAAATTTTAGTGCTTCAGGTTTAAAGCTGTGGAATTTACACTATTTTAAAGAAAATTTTGTGTTTTTTTTATTTTTTGTTCTAAATTTATGTTATTCGGTGCAAAGAACAAAAAAATATACAGAGAAATGTGTAAACTAGATTACTTTTTATGGCTGTTATGCCAAACAGACGCGCCTATTATGATCGCCTGGAAATTAGATTTGAGCAGTAGAGCCCCCCGCGAAAGTGCAAAGAAAACAGAAAGAAATTCCGAGTTGTTTTCATCTTCAAAGCCCGTCAGATTGGCAAGTCGAAAGAAGTTAATGGAAAGCCTCAGAGGCGTTTGTTCGAGTCGTCTTGCCCAAACACAAGACCGATCTGAAAATTATTATTCAGCGTCGTATTTATTTCCAGAGTTTGCTTTTTATCAGCAAATAAATTTTTTCAACCTGAGCCGAGTGCAGCGGAAGAAATTGACGTAGTTCGCTACTTAAAAGAAAGCCTCCATAAAACCCTGTTTATTTACACGGCTGTTTTATGTACTCAATCATCGCTCCCAAGTTAAACAATTCCATGTGTTCGGGAGGATTTATGAACTGCTTTGTTTCCCTCCTTGCTCACTCTTTCAACATCACCATTACGTTTCCACTAAAGCGGCCCACTCTGCCTCATTTCTGTTGAATTCAGTAGCTAAATATACCGCCTCGTAAAACAATCAGTATATTTCGTTTTTGTTTGCCAGATAAACACTTGATTGTTTCTCCAAACCGTATTGTAACACGGAACTCGCTGCCTGTTCATCATCAATCAAGCTCCCGTTTTTTTCTTCGTTTCGGAGAAGCTTTCTCTCTCGCGCGATTGATTCGTCATCTCCTCCTCCTCCTTCTGTTTTTTCCCAAACGTCCCGAGGCCAGGATGCGAGGAAGGCTTGAAACGAAAGCACTCTGTTTAAAAACAAAACATTACGGTAAACCAATTTCGCTCATCTATTTGCTTTGTAAAAAGCAAGTCATCCAAAATAAAAGGTTGTGTTTGGGAGATGCGGGGCTACCGACTGTGAGACTCATTCCAACTGTTTGTTACGTAAGAACGTTTTATACTAATTGTTTCATTTACTATCCTGAAAAATCCTTTATGGATTTTACACCCACGACCATCGCATCCACCTCTCAACGAATCTAAGATACATTAGGAATAAAATAGAAGTAAATGGTTGGTTCATCTTCCTGAAAGTAGCAAAGAAAGTGAAGAAAGCTCAAGAATCAAGAAATTTAGGAACAAAGCGAATCCAAAATAAAAATAAAAAAATATGAAAAAATTATAAAGGAACATGCAATTTTGAATTCGTCCTTCAAAGAAAAAATTGTAAAATTCTCATTTTTTGATGCAAATTTCTGTAATTTAGTGCACCCAATAAACACCTATGAATCAATAACTTCACTAAATTTCATGGCTTTAATATTAAAAGTGTCGAACTTACAGAGTGAAATATACAAATTTGCATTTCCAACTCGTGGTGCAAACAAAAAATTCTACAAACGTAATTTTTTGTTGTAAAATTTTATAATTTAGTGGATTTAATAAACGTCTCTTACTTAATAAATCTACAAAATTTCATGCTTTTAGTGTTAAAATTACCAACCTTACAGAATTTAAAAGAAAATTTTGGATTTTAAGCTCGTGGTGCTAACAAAAAATTATAAAGTTATTATTTCTTGTTCTATAATTTTAGAATTTTGTGGACCTAATAAGCGTCTTCTGAATAATCAACGCACACAATTTCATTGCTTTAGGTTTAAAACTATCGGATTTACACAATTTTAATTTTGACTTGGTTTTACAATAAAAAATTTTTAAAACTTTCATTTCTTTGTTGTAAATTGGTGTAATTTTATGCTTTTAATAATAGCGTGTAAATTAATAAATTCACAAAACTTTATGGTTTTAGTGTTAAAATTGACGAACTAACAGAATCTAACAAAAAATTTTGGATTTCAAGCTCGTGGTGCAAATGACAAATTCTAAAATCCTGGTTTTTTGATCAAAAATTTTGTAATTTTATGCACCTAATAAACGTCTTCAAAGCAGTGAACACAAAAAAATATTGTTTTGGACTAAAAAATGTCAGATTCACGCAATTTCATAGAAAAATTTGAATTTTGACTTGGTTCCACAAAAAAAATTATAAAGATGACATTTTTTGTTATAACATTTTGTAATTTGGTGGATCTAATTAGCGCCTCTTAGTGAATAAATTTACGAAATTTCATGCATGTAGTGTTAAAATTATCGAACTTATAGAATTTAATAGAAAATTTTGGATTTCGAGATCGTGGTGCAAGCAAAAAATTCTAAAATTTTTATTAAAATTTTTGGCTCATCATAAAAATAAAAATTTCTACCATTTTTATCTGTTGCTTTAGAATTTTGTAATTTTGTACAGTTAATAAATAAATCAAAAGTAGTAACCTCCGCAAATTTCATTGCAGTAGCGCCAACAAAACTGAAGATACAAATTTTATTGTAAAATTTTGAAAATTTTTGGCTGATTCTAAAAATAAAAAAATTTAGAATTTGGGTTTGCTACTCTAAACTTTTGTAGTTAAGTGTAGTTAATAAATTACTAAAAAGAAGCAACCTCCTCAAATTTCATCGCCATAGTGCCAACAGAACTAAAGATACAAATTTTAATATTAAAGTTTAAAAATTTCTGGCTCAATATAAAAATAAAAATTTCTAACATTCTTGTCTGTTGCTCTAGAATTTTGTAATTTTGTACAGTTAATAAATAAGTCAAACGTAGAAACTTCTGCAAATTTCATCGCAGTAGCGCCAACAGAACCAAAGATACAAATTTTATTGTAAAATTTTAAAAATTTTTGGCTAATTCTAAAAATAAAAATTTCTAAAATTTGGGTTTGTTGCTCTAAGCTTTTGTAGTTAAGTGTAGTTAATGAATTGCTACAAAGTAGCAACCACCTCAAATTTCATTGCCGCAGTGCCAACTGAACTAAAGATACAAATTTTAATGTAAAAATTAAAAAATTTTTGGCTTGTCTTAAAGACAAAAATTTACAAATTTTGTGTTTGTTGCTCTAGAACTTTGTTATTCAGTACAGGTAATAAACAAGTTAATAGTAGCAACTTACAACTGTCAAATCAAAACAATTTAAAAGAGAAAAAAATAAATTCGAAATTTCCAAAATTCATATTTTTTCTTGTAAATTTCTGCAAATTAGCGCATTCAAAAAACATCTGTAAATTTAAAATCCACAAAATTTCATGACTCTAGTGCAACCAGAAATTGTGTTAATTATGGCCTAAAACCCGCGCCAAGAACAAATTACAAAAATGATCGCCTCATTATTTTTTGAATAAATTATGCCATCTCTGTTGATAGCGTCAGGATTTAAAAGCGGTGTCTTGTCCTCAATCCTGCAATATCTGTAACATTGTCTGTTGTAAAACAAGAAAAATCCGTCGGCATCCTTTGTCGCATAGAACCCATTCTTCCATGCGTCGCTACACAATCTAAATACGTATAAGGACATTCTTTAGCCGCTAGATAAGTAGACATGTCAACCGATTCCTTTGGATGTAAATTTGTTCTGGAGCATTTGTGCGTAACTGCCTTCATCGAATCGACAATTACATTAAAATCGAATTTTAGGAGACGATTTCCTATTGCGCGCTACGATGCAGCAGACGCCGGACGCCACCTGATACCCCGGAAAAATCCGGGCGCGCCAGATAATTACAGATTATCTGGTGCCCTCTCAATTATTGCAAAACTATTAATTATAACGGATTTTATTATCTCACTGGAGACAGACACAACAACAGTTAGCCGTTATCTGTTTTCATCATCTTAATTGATCGCACTAAAATCGTAGTGGCGCACCTACCGGCCTTTCAGTTTCTACGATTTTTACGAGATTTACGCCGTTTTATGACCAATTAATTTTGCAACAATGAGCGAAAAAATCGACCAGGAACTTTCTTTTGTTCTGCGAAACAGCTTTCAAAAGTCTCATTTTTGCATCAAATTGTGTAAATCCGACAGTTTTACGTTTGAAGGAAAACAATTTTGCGTATTTACAACTCTAAAGACGTTTAATGTCATCTTTGACTTATTTATTAACTGTACAAAATTACAAAATTCTAGAGCAACAGACAAGAATGTTGGAAATTTTTATTTTTATGATGAGCCAGAAATTTTAAAACTTTAATATTAAATTTTGTATCTTTAGTTCTGTTGGCACTATGGCGATGGAATTTGAGGAGGTTGCTCTTTTTAGCAATTTATTAACTATACTTAACTACAAAAGTTTAGAGCAACAAGCTCAAATTTTAATTTTTTTTATTTTTAGAATCAGCCAAAAATTTTCAAAATTTTACAATAAAATTTGTATCTTTGGTTCTGTTGGCGCTACTGCGATGAAATTTTCAGAAGTTTCTACTTTTGACTTATTTATTAACTGTACAAAATTACAAAATTCTAGAGCAACAGACAAGAATGTTAGTAATTTTTATTTTTATTATGAACCAGAAATTTTTATACTTTAATATTAAAATTTGTATCTTTAGTTCTGTTGGCACTATGGCGATGAAATTTGAGGAGGTTGTTACTTTTTAGTAATTTATTAACTACACTTAACTACAAAAGTTTAGAGCAACAAACCCAAATTTTAAATTTTTTTATTTTTAGAATCAGCCAAAAATTTTCAAAATTTTACAATAAAATTTGTATCCTCAGTTTTGTTGGCGCTACTGCAATGAAATTTGCGGAGGTTGCTACTTTTGATTTATTTATTAACTGTACAAAATTACAAAATTCTAGAGCAACAGATAAAAATGGTAGAAATTTTTATTTTTATGATGAGCCAAAAATTTTATAGCCTTGATTGTGTTGGCACTGCAGCTATGAAATTTGGGGAGGTTGCTACTTCTAAGTCATTTATTATCTTCACTAAATTACAAAAGTCTAGAGCAACGTACACTAATTTTAGAAATTTTTATTTTTATGACAAACAAAAATTTGCAGATTTATACATTAAAATTAGTATCATTGGTTCTTAAAACACTACAGCGATGAAATTAGAAATAATTTATACATTTAACTTGTTTATTAACTGTACTGAATTGCGAAATTCTAGAGCAACAAATATAAATTTTAGAATTTTTATTTTTACGACTAACAAAACATTTTCAAATTAAAAAAAATTGTATCTTTTGATTTGTTAGCGCTACAGCACTAAAATTTGGAGAAGTTTTTACTTTTAACTCTTATGGAATTACAAAATCATAGAACAGACACAAATGTAGGGCATTTTAGGTTCATTTGCAAGGTACAGCTAATTTTTTTGAACAACTCTTCCAAATATGTTTCCATATTTTTTGAAATTTGATCAACTGTAAAGAGCCTCGTTTCCCAATATGTAATAAAAAACAATGTCATCTGCGTAGGTCAATTCTCCCATCTTTCGGAATCCCAAACATGGTCAGGCGCATAATTTAAAGCTTTAGTTAATATAAATATTAATAGTTTAGCATTTTATCGTTGATATAAAAATTAACGATATTTTCTCGGTTTGGGTAGCAAGTTTCGGTAGTGAGAAAATCGGAGAATCACCTCGAAACCCAATCCTCGTTAACACCTGTGGGCCAAGCATTAAAACGGGTGTTCGCCTCGTAATTTATCGTTCGAAAAAGGCGAACGGTCGGCGAAACACAACAGGTGAGCGTGTAAACGGCGCATTAGCCTTTTAAATTTATATTGAATTTCATCATCAAGGAAAATGCGGATCGACGACTACCTGTCAGATCGTTTACCTATTAGTTGGAAGGTTCATTGTTCCCGAAACTATATGTTTGGGTTTAATGCATGCGGCATTCTCTAGGACATGTTCTTAAATACCGATTTTAAAACTACCTTGTAATTTAGGAAGGATTCCACACATTGCTGCTTCGGTGTGAATTCATTTCTGTCTCCGGTTATTAAAAACTATAAATAACGCCAGAGCTAATTTGTTTTAATAACGTGTAAATCCGATAAATTTTAGTGCGCACCGTTACCTTTCGAATTTCTTGGATTGTTCGACAAGTGTCCGAATTTTTTACAAGCGCCCTAGAAAAAAGCATTAGGCGGATGATGGCGATTCGCATTCCAAACACAATCTTCTAAAGAAAGCGACACGTATTTACCATTATCTTTATGTTTTTACATAATTAACAGAAAAAAGGAAGTGATTTCTACGCCGACACGAAATGGATCTCTAAAAACGCTTGTAATTTTTTTCACTGTCCTTTTTTTGGGCATGAAATGGATAGCAAATCAAGCTAGGAACTTAAATAGGAAAAAAAAATGAATTCAAAACCTTTAAAAACTCGCGCCCATTGGATCCGCGATAAATTGTAACTTGATCGATTTAAACAAGTTCCAAGATCAAGAATCACTTCAACAGGACTTTTATGGTCTTTTGGTGACTTTAACGAGCGGCGATTTTTCCTCCGGAGCGTAATTTTGGCACTCCAGCAACTAAACATTTTTTTCATTATTTATTGAAGAAAGTTGAACCGGAATTACTTGATAAATGTTACTTAGAAGAAGGAGGTAATAAAAGTGTCAAGTTTATCTAAACCGATTTCGAATATTTCAAAGCACGCAAATGTGGTGTGCTCCAAAAACATATTTATATTACTTTTATTTATGGAGAAGTACTGTGAGAAACTTTATTTCTTGTAAAACAAATTATAGAAACCGTTACTTAATTCCGATGTTAAAAATATTACACTGATTTGAATTTTATGCGTTTTTTTCTTTAGAGAAGCGTCAGTATAAATACAACTCTTTTTAATATATTTTTTATTAGTTAAAAGTCGATAAACATATAAATTGTGAAATTAAAATGTGGATTAGAAAATGGAAAAATGCTGTTTTGTGACCCATGCCCAATTATCTCCGGTAATTACAGTATTTACCACTATTTAAGTTGCAAGATAATCCATCAACTAAATTAATGATCATCTTAACAGTTAAGTCGGTCTGGGCATACATATTTAAATAAAACATAGACATTAGCATTATTTTTAATTAGCTATTACAACGTTTGCTTCACCTGGTCCTCTTTATATAAGTTATTATCATAATAAAAAAGCTCTAAAATTTATTCCTAGCAATATATTTTTATAGTGAGAAATAGATTTATCCTCTCCAAAGTTAATTATTTTTACGCACGCATATCTGAAACATGTATGTAGATAAAGTTTGGCAAACGATTTTGTGCGCTTAAAAGTCAGATTTTTTGTTTTTTTTTCGGCCATAATCTCAACAGACAGTAGTAATTTTTCGCATTATTTGCTTCGGGACATCAAATCGCTTATTTTTAGAAAAAAGTTAAATTTATAGGGCTCATTTTACGCAGAATTTCACGCAGATTCTAAATCCGGGCTCAAATTTCAAATTTTTAACGCTCCATCTCTTCGAAACTACAACAGATAAAAAGAAATGGTGTGGGCCATCGTTTTTCTCTTTTGTTTTTTATAATAGATACCCAAAATTCGATGATCGATTTTTTCTCAATCAATAAAAAATTTTCAATTTTTGGTTTTTTGGCCGCCACTCGTGAACTGTTTGACAGTTTAGTCTGAAATTTGGCCAGTTCATAGATTTAGGGCTGCTCTTTTGATTGATGTATTACTCAAAAGTATTAAACGTCAATTTTACTCAAAAAAAAAATTGAAATTACCCCAAAAAGACTCCTTGAAAACTGATTTTAGTCAATGTCTTGTTTATTTGTGTTGCAAACTCAAGTTTAGTGTGCTTATTTAACCCAAAACTTTAAGCGGAATCTAAAACCAGGCAAATTTTTAACGTACGTCAACAAATAACTGCCTGAATTTTTGGATCAAATTTTTGAATATTTGAAACCATTTGTGCTCGATATCTTGGAAATTACTGCAGATAAATTGAAACTGTTTTCACAGTCCTTTTTCTCGCAATTTTTCAACTTAGAATTCGTTCTTAAGTTTTCCGAAAGTCAAAAATTTAATTGCGTCGAAAAAATATTGATGACTAGTTTTAGTCTAACTTCTGCAGTCAATGTCTCGCTTATTTTTAGAGCAAACTTGTATTATTGAGGCTCATTTTACGCAGAATTCCACCACGATAAAACGAATCATTTCAAATTTCATCCCCTTAAATTTGTTTTATAAGGATGTAGATTATCAACACCACCCGTTTAGAGTTTGCTACACCTCTGTACATTAATAACTACAGATCTTTAGATCTTTAGATTCGGAAGAGATTTCCTTCACAATCGTTATCAGGTTTGTTCAAGACGAAATCTAAACCGCGGCCCATTCTACATTGTTATGCAAAAAATGTTGCTCAAGAATGCAAAGAAGCACAACAGTGGAAGTTCATAATGGGCAACACGTTGGATGATGTATACGAAAGCGAGCTGCAGCAATAAAATTTGCATAATTAGTGATAGTACAAACTCCACTGGTCTCAAATCTTGATGGTCACCGTGGGAAGACCAATAACAACAGAATTAACCATATGGTATTTGTTGATACCACACAGAAGATGTAAAATTAGAGCTCGAAGCATTCACTCTAGGGTTGCTCAACTGTTATCACATCATAATTCCGGAATTACGTTTTAAGATATGCAATCATTTCGAAATAGAATGTATGATTGGTTTTTATCCACGACATTAATTATTATTATTACATAAAAGAAATATTCTATTTTGTGTAGAAAACGGTATATCGTCAAGCTTATTAAACCTGAAATATCGTTTGAAAATCTGGTTTAGTTGCATTCAGCTATTAGTTGCTAGATGCAGCAGTATTGCAGAAAAACTTAATTTATGGATCCTTCGTTGCAAGACCGGCCGTCATAATTGCTTTATGCGGGACTTTTTTTCCTGCAACGATCCGAATTTGCATGGAACATTCTTTAATTAATTCCACGAGTTTTTATTTCATCTCTTGATTGTGAGTTTGTACTATTCAGAGCTTTGATCCGGGCGAATTAAAAATGTTAATTATGTCTAGAACGTCCATTAAAACGATTCGAAAAAATCCGAGAAGCCGTTCCGGTGTTCCTTTAAATAATTCAATTCGACATCAATCAGCGCTCGACGATTGTTGTCACCGGAAGAATTTAAGAGGCCACTATCTCACGTTCAACGTAATAAATGCGAAGCACTATAAAAATTTAATTACAATATATCACAAAAGAATTATATTGTAGTGAAGCCACCATAATTAATGATTGTACCTACCAAGGCACAAGTTGGAGAAAAACGGGAGGCATAAATTACGGCCGATTCTGACAGCGGAATTTTAACGAAGTTGTTTCATAATTTGTCGTTATAAGTGTCATTGTTCTCGACAAAACAGAATGTTGGAGCGATGCTATTATCTACTCGACGCGGTATTTATTGAATTACTCGTCATTACTCCGGCTCGCGGTCCGGAGCATGTCGCTACACTCTATAAACACACTTGATTCCGGTGAATAATCGGATTATTCCGGTGCCGAATCCGGTATTGTGCCCCACATGCGTGTGTTGCTTATAAATTGCGTATTGTTCCAACGCAGGCTCTCAATCTTGTAATGACGACAGCGACGTAATTACTGTGGATTCAAGATTCGGCGTCGCTTCCTGGTGCTCCAAAAAGTTTATTTACGCCCTTTCGCCATCGCTTAAGAAAAGATCCCATGTAAATTGACGGGTAAATAACTTCTTTATTAAAAAAGATATCGACTTCAGTTTTCGAGTATAGGTTTGTTACTTCCATTACTAAAAGACTGTTTGTTTAGTTTTTTAAAGAAACATCGGAACTTTTTTGAAATTGAAGTTATTTGATGCACAAATTAACAGTTTTCCAATTCACACTATATCTGACGTTATTTTATTATTTTGAAAAAAGCATTACGTAGAACTATGTATCAAAACAACATCTTACAAAATTGGTTCATTTTGCTTTATAAATAAAGGAGATATGATTCCGTTCAATTTTATTATTAAAAGTTCGGTCTTATTCTGTGAGCAAAGATTGATTTATTACCTTAAACCGCAAGTAATGGAAGCAGTAAACCGTCGAAAAACTTACAAGTTCCATGGGTCATTTTGTAGTTTGTTACCAACCCTCCATTCCCTAGTCTGAATATTTAGAGCTTTTTAGCTACAATTTAATTTTGATAAAAGCTTGATTGGTGATGAAGTCACAAGTAACAGTCAAAATTTTTACACACCGGTAAAATTACTTCGTGTATTAAATCAGTAATTTCACAAAAACCAATCCTATTGTGAAAAATGCAAAACAAGTTAACTTTTAATTTTCTAATAATCTAATATCGAGATTCAGCGATTAATTTTGAAAATATCGTCGAAACTTGAAGCTAAATGAAAATTTTCTCTATTAAAAAACGGTTTTTGAAGCTAAATCTGCAAAGTAAAGATTGAAATGTATAAAATAATAAAGTTTTAACAAAATTTAACGGTTAATTTTCGAGAAATCGGCTGAAACGTGCTTAAAATTAGCAAAAATCATCGAATAATCAGCCAAATTTTAAAGTAAATGACGTTTTTTCTGTAAATAAATGTTTTTGAAGCTGTATCTGCAAAGTAGAGATCAAAATGCATAAAATAATTAAGTTTTATGAACATTCAACGGTTTGTTCTAGAGAAATCGGCTGAAATGTGCTTGAAATCTGCAAAATTCGTCGAAAAATCAACTAAATTGAGACTAAATGATGATTTTTTTATAAAAAAACTGGTTTTGACGCTGTATTTGAAAAGTAGAGATTAAGGTACAAAATAATAAAGATTTAGTAAGATTTAACGGTTAATTATGGAGCAGTTAGCTGAAATGTGCAAAAATCGTCGAAAAATCAATTAAATTTGGAACTAGATGACAATTTTTTTCTAAAAAACAAATCGGTTTTCGAGGTTATATCCGCAAAATAGAGATAAAAATGCATAAAATCATGCAGTTTTACCAAGATTCAACAATTAGTTCTAGAGAAATCAACTGAAATGGGCGTGAAATCCTTAAAATTCGTCGAAAAAGCAACTAAATTTGAAACTAATTGTATTTTTTTTATAAAAGAAATCAGTTTTTGGAGGCTGTTTTAATAAACTAGAGATCAAAATGCATCAAATACTGAAGTTTTAGCAATATTCAACGGTTAGTTCAGGAGAAATCGGCTGAAATGTGCTTAAGATCCGCAAAATTCCTCGAAAAATAAACTAAATTTGAGACTAAATCACGATTTTTTTTTATAAAAAAAATGGTTTTTGACACTGTATCTGCAGAGGAGAGATCAAAATAGTTTTATCAAGATTCGACGGTTAATTCAGGAGAAATCGGCTGTGCTTGAAATCTGCAAAATTGGTCGAAAAATCAACAAAATTTGAGACTAAATGACAATTTTCTTTATAAAAAATCGTTTTTTTAAGGTTGCATTTGCAAAATACAGAACAAAATGTATAAAATAATGAAATTTTATTGAAATTAAACGGTTAATTGTGTAGAAATTAGCTGAAATGTGCTTGAAATTCGCAAAAATCATCGAAAAATCAACAAAATTTGAAACTAAATAAAAAATTTTTTATTTAAAAAAATCGGTTTTTGATGTATCTGCAAAGTAGTGATCAAAATGGATAAAATGATGAAGTTTTATTTAGATACAACGGTTGGTTCTGGATAAATCGTTAGAAATGTGAAAAATCTGCAAAAATCGTCGAAAAATCAATGAAATTTGAGACCAAATGACAATTTTTTTGTTATTTACTTTAATTATACCGTCTTTTACCGCATTTTTACATTTGTATTTTCTCTGTATGTGCTTTTAAATTGTCACCTACTATCTTTATCTTTTCAATAATAAAATAAGTAAGAAAGTACAGTTTTTTTTTGGAATTCATAGACGAAATCGTATTTTCTCATTAATTTTACTTCGAATGCTTAGTTATCAAAAGTTCATAAGGTTAAGTAAATTTAGGCGATAGTTGTGGTTAAAGCAGAAGAATTGTTACTTGTGTTCGTATAAAAAGAAAACTAATTACTAATTAGCATTCAGATAATTGAGGCACCTCGATTAAGTTGCGATTAGCCACTCCAGTAGATTTTAATCAACTCCTCAGAAAACATTAAAAAAAAATTGTTTGGTTTATTTAGCTTGTGATTCAAGCTCTCGGACTAGAAGAATTGTTGCTTGTGTTTGAAGCTGATGCAAAAATTTGTTTTTTATCACGGTTTGGTTGGCGTCGCGACGTCTAAGAAGTATAATTTTTAGCGATTTTTGAGTTTTTGCGGAAATATTCGCGAATTCAATTTTTTTTCAACATAACTGTGATACAAATATCTGAGTTATTATTTTAAATTTAATGCAAATTGTGTTTAATTTTTGCGAAAAAACGACAAAGCGTTAATTTTACCATGTAAGACTTTTGTTACAATCTAAAGGTAGCCAAAGGATAAATGTCATTTGTGACCCAAAATGTTGACAGATGGGTGTAAACGTAGTTCCAAATTTTGACGTAATGAAATTGGAAACTAACTTGATAAAACAGCATTTTGTTCTCAAATTTTGAAGACAATTTGCATTGAATCTAAAATGACAACTGAGATATCACATCTACATTAAAAAAAAATTAAATTAGAGGTTGATATCACAAACCCTTACAATTAACTAAAAATTAAATTTTTAAATCGTCGTAACGCCAAAACTATCAGTGATAAAAAACAATTTTTGCGTCAGCTTTTAGAGCTTTATCAACTGTGAGCGTATGCAAATTTTTAGAATTGTAACTTTAAAATTAAAGACGATTTTGGGGCTGGACACAAGTGTTGCCGGATCCTGTATATACTTTTGTGGGCTGCAGAAACCCCTTGTAAATCATATTTGGTCCCAACTTTGCGGGTAATGTAGTGAAACTCCTGAAGACTCCTCTTTTAAGATACGCACCTAATAACACATTAAGATAAACGTAGTAAGTGGTACTAGTGGTGCCATCAAGAAATTTTTCCCCTCTTCTAATCCCGTCGTGAAAGTCTCGCTAACAATGAAATGGGAGCTTACATAAAACGCGCCCGGAGGAGTCCGGCGCGCCGATATCGAGAGCACACAATAATAAAATAGAATAGAAATGTATGCAGGCCTCCGGCTTAATAATACGTTTACAAATTACGATCCAGATACAGTAGCATTCCGAGAGACGTGTAGAGGCGGTACTTAATTAGTCATTTTATATGCTTCACTCACTATTTGTTAATAGATTACGGGTGTCGTTGCGGCAACAACAGGTAGCGAGAAAGTCGCGCGATTTTTGACGTTTCAGTTCATGGGCGTCGACCACCGAGACAACCTGCTGCTTTACCATCCGCAGACGAAAGAATGGAGAAACCGGCGCCTCTGTCTAACACCCCGGGCCACAGACAGACGCAGGATGTGGTTTCGCAATTGAAATCGGTTTCATTCTTTAATTACAACGTGGCGACTGAGATGTCACAAGAGAGGTGTTGTGGGTTTGCGATCATTAATTGCCACTGCAAAGTCTGAGTGTAGTCAAAAGTTCGAGTATTTTGAAGAATTTTGGAAAGTTTAATTGCAAACCTCGGCTACGACTCTTTTATTCGCAATTAGCTCATTTTCCAACTTTTTAAAATCCATCAAATCCAAATAATTAAAAAAAATCGTACTTTTAGACCTTATATGTTATCCTTCAATTTCTGAAAAAATGTAAGACATCGAAAAAATACGGAAAAACTAGAAAATTTTAGACGATTTGAGAAATCTAAGTATGTGTAATAAGAGATCCAATCGTATTTAAAGACAAGAAGGAAGAAAAATCTAGAAAATCTTAGGAAGCCATTAATAGTGAGAACTTCTGGAACTTTTCGAATTTTTAAAATTCGGTGAACATAAAAAATCCAGGAAATAGGAATAGAAAATCCCGGAAATTGCGGAGAAAATAAAAGAAAATATTTATTTGATTATCTATGTAGTTTAAGGTTTTTTCTCTCAACAGCGTGCACTTTATTTCTTATTTTTTATTTCCCATACATTTATCGCATTTTCTTCATATTCTGTCTTGGAATTTCCTACTGGAAGCTGTTTAACTTTCCTCTTAATATTTTTCGTTTGATTATTCTACATATTTTTTTTTTATTCTATTAAACATCTCAGAAGTGTCGCTGCCAAATTTTATTATTCCATTTGCAAAATTAACAGAAATGCAGATTAAAATAGCAAAATATTGAAAATTTTAAATTTGTTTTGAATCGCAAATTACTAAAATGGCGGTTTTTGGTTCAAAATTTTTCTGATTCAGGGCAGTCATTAAACATTATGCCAAATGCACGCAAAATGTACCTAACTTCCTAAATTTATGTATCTACATACGTGGATGAACGTGATTCCCCTTGGTTGTTGATATAGCAAATAAACTTGCTCCATTTTTCGAGTCTTATCAAATGAAATGGTGGAATTTTTAAAACTAGTTGAAGTCTTCGAGTCTTACCAAAATAAAAAGGCAAAAATTTAAGTAAAAGTTACTGCGACAAAATTGTGGTAAAAGGGCAAAACGAAGATCGTTACAGAAAGAAGGAAATTTCAGAAACGACTATGAAAAATAAATCTCTAAATAAATGTAATAAAAATCAAAGAAGATAAAATTGCTAAATGTAGTGGAGGAAAAATCCGTCAAGAACAGTCAACGACAAAGATTCGACTAAACTGTCCTGCCTTAATCCTTTGTCTTATTTAATCCTTAATGCCTTAATCCTTTGTCTTAAGTTACGATGATATCTGAAACAAATAAATACGTATAAGTAAAAAAAATTAAATATTTATGAAAAAATAATATTCGCTTACGTTTAAACCATCGTGGCACTACAACTTCTACTTTTACTTCCTGACAATCAGTAAAATACACTTAAATAAATTTTGGGTTACCGTTGCACGTCTTTCTTACTCAAAACTTAGACTACAACTAAATTAATAATAGCTTTAGTAGAATTATTAAATAACGATTATTTAACTCTTTTTTTGGGAAAAAAATGACACTCAATTTATTAATTAGGAACAATGCAGCTCAATCAATTACGTATTCTGCCTAGAAAAACAAGACTAAAACGTATGGAAAACTACCAGACGGTCATTGTCAAAAACTATATCTTCTTATAAAGTTGCTATATTTTAAAGATCACATTTTGCTTCTCGTTTTTAAAAAACATTTAATTTTTTTTAATCAATCGGTTTGCTTATATTAAAAATTTGTTGTATTTAGCCCGCCTCGCCATAATCAAATTTAACAATAATTAACTTCCTTAAAATTCCTATTCTTACTAAGTACAAACGCTCTGTATATCGAATTGTTTTTGTTAACACTTACGAAATGCAAAAATGGACAATCAAACGCGTCTAATGTTTATCTGAATTGAAAACTCTTCAAAATGCCTAAAAATTAATATAGGCTAGAATTTTACCTAAAAAATTTTGTCAGAATAGCACTCTGTAGCACAAATCTTCGAAATGACCGTCTTTATTAAAAGTCGAAACACAACTGATTCCAACAAAGACATTAATACGTAATTTCCTAATTGCTTTTATCACCACCTTTTTCTTGAGCGAACAAAAAATTAAAGGTAATAAATAACGACTTTTCACCTGGAGTTCCAAAATAAATCTAAATATCCGACCAATTTGTAGACAAGACTGATTTTGCAACTTTTCAAGCGATAATATTTGATACGATAGAAAACTGGCAATTCTCCCTAACTTTATAACTGTAGCACGGAAATTATCAAAGTTATCAATTTTAGTGAAGCAATTAGACAATTTTTAATTGGCATTAAATACAATTTTTTAAAATTCGTGTCTTTTGATTTAAAAATTTGCAATTTGTCAGTATTAATATACACTCAAAAACTAATAATTTCTTGACATTTCATAGCTACTGCACTAAAAGTACCAAAATTACGAATTTTAAGGAACGATTTCTCATATTTCTACAAATAAAAAGTTCTAAAAAAGTTCGGTCTTTTTTAAATTGTTATTTTTTATTATAAAATCACATAATTTAGGACAGTTAATTTATTGCTCATCTCTTAAAAAGTTGTTCTGCCAAATTTTATCAATTTATTTGCAAAATTAGCAAAGTTACATAATTCAGTAGAAAATTTTTAGGATTTTTTTGGTAGGTATTTTGTAACAGTTATTGTTATTAAACATCTCTAAATAAGTAATAATGCTAAATTCTAGTATTTTGTCGCCGGAATATAAAACCATTACAAAATGAAAAAAAATAAATTCGAAAACTATCAGTTTAATGAACCGAAATTCTGAGAATTTAAGAATCTAAAAATTTAAAAAGTTGATCTCAAATCTCAAAAACTTGAATCTGAATAATTTAGCAGAACCTGAAGAATTTGGGGAATGTAAAGGCGAATTTGAGAAATTCAAAGAATCTCAAAGAAGTCTGATGGAAATCAAATTGTAAGAAAAAGAATACGAAGACAAAGACTGCGATCTAGAGCATTTTTGAAACAAGTCTCTCTTTAGAACATCATTATGACAAAATTAAAAGTAATAATTTTGCATCCTTCGACAGGAAAGGGTAATGCATGCTGTTGTTTGATGAAATGTTTGCAAGTAATTACAGTCTGATTTGCTTCCTTCGGAAGTTGCCAACAATTAACTTGTATGTAAATAGTACCCGTAAGAAGGAACTCTTCTATTATATTGATTGATAGATGGGATAAAACAAAGTATCAATTAGGATGTCTTAGAATAGTCATCTTTTTTTCGTGCTGACGTAATTTTAAGTAATTTTTTCCCATCACGTCTCGAGTGGTTCGAGGTGTGAGAGCCCATAAAAATACTCATAAAGTACCGAGAGTTGTGTTGAGGAGGTTTACCGCTAGAGCGCCAATTAAATAACTTAATTAAGCGGCTTAATCAACTTGTCATACGGGAATCAATCTGTACGCGATAAAGAGCTGCACATTCCTCGAGTTCACTCCGCGTTTTGTTCCTTCGGATGCGGAATTAGTCCTCTCGCGTGCTTTTTTCTTTTCAGCTAAATAAGCGCGGAGGCGGCACAAGAAAGACGCCCCTTTGAGAGACTCAATGTTTGGGCAAGTCTGATTCCCCGCTTTGATTTCGTTTGATTTCCTTGTTCCATATTTCTAATTATATTTTTCTTTTAAGAGTCTTCGGTCCTATTATCACCCTCCTGTGCCGTCGTAATTTCTTTTTTTATTCGAGTCCGCTCCGCTCGGAAATAAATTTGCCTTTTGAATTTTTCCAACATGTATCCTTTTATCAGGCGCTCCGGATTCCTTGTATATAGCGCTGTGTAGATAATGAGCCGCCGCCCCCGACCTCCCACCGCCCGCGACAAATTGCGTATATTGTGTCACAGTCGGGGGGTAAATAAAAATCCGGCCAGGAGCACCGGTGGTAATTAGCCTGTCGCGAACACTCGCCATCACTATTGTGTTCGCTTGAGGCCTAATTAGCCGAATTACCACCGCAAGAAAACCCAACCCTCGCCGAAATTAACGCCCTTCGAAACACAATTTTACACACAATCATCGAGCAATTTATACAAATCAACAAGGTAGTTTCCGCTCAATATCCTCATTGTGAGGGGGAACGCCCGAATCCCGACGCTCCCCTGCTATCCAGAATTACAATTTTTATACTCAACTTTCCTAGTAATCAATAATTTTATTATACTAAAAACAACCCCAAGAAACGGGAAAACGAGGTCCACGAAAAATTGAGGTCCGTCTAGTTTGGTGGCCGCGTAGAGCACTCTGTCTCGCTCTGATGAAGTGAGCAATATCTCCCGTTATTTTTTGACTATTTTTTTTTGAAAATGCAGTTTTGCCTGACAGGTCCACTCGATATTTGAGCTAGCAAACTTTGAGGTTTGTAAAGATTTAGCGATTAATTTTGGAAAAACCGTCTAAATTTGAATCTAAATGGAAATTTTTTCTATTAAAAAAACGGTTTTTGAAGCTGAATCTGCAAAGTAAAGATTGACATTTTTAAAATAGGAATAAAGTTTTAGCAAGATTCAACGGTTAATTTTGGAGAAATCGGCTGAAATGTGCTTAAAATTAGCAAAAATCGTCGAAAAATCAGCCAAATTTTAAAGTAAATGACGTTTCTTCTGTAAATAAATGTTTTTGAAGCTGTATCTGCAAAGTAGAGATCAAAATGCATTAAATAATTAAGTTTTATGAAGATTCAACGGTTTGTTTTGGAGAAATCGGCTAAAATGTGCTTGAAATCTGCAAAATTCGTCAAAAAATCAATTAAATTTGGAACTAGATGACAATTTTTTCTAAAAAACAAATCGGTTTTTGAGGTTATGTCTGCAAAATAGAGACAAAAATGCATCATGCAGTTTTACCAAGATTCAACGGTTAATTCTAGGGAACTCTGAAATGAACGACTGAAATGGGCTTGAAATCCTTAAAATTCGTCGAAAAAGCAACAAAATTTGAAACTAATTGTATTTTTTTATAAAAAAAATCGGTTTTTGGAGGCTGCAGAGGAGAGATCAAAATGCATAAAATCATGTAGTTTTATCAAGACTCTACGGTTAATTCAGGAGAAATCGGCTGTGCTTGAAATCTGCAAAATTGCTCGAAAAATCAACAAAATTTGAGACTAAATGACAATTTTCTTTATAAAAAATCGTTTTTTAAGGTTGCATTCGCAAAATAGAGAACAAAATGTATATAATAATAAAATTTTATCAAAATTGAACGGTTAATTCTGTCGAAATTGGCTGAAATGTGCTTGAAATTCGCAAAAGTCATCGAAAAATCAACAAAATTTGAAACTAAATAACAATTTTTTTATTAAAAAAAAGTCGGTTTTTGACGATGTCTCTGCAAAGTAGAGATCAAAATGCATAAAATAATGAAGTTTAAGCAAGATTCAACGGTTAGTTCTAGAGAAATCGGCTGAAATGTGCTTAAGATCCGCAAAATTCCTCGAAAAATAAACTAAATTTGAGACTAAATAACGATTTAAAAAAAAATAGTTTTTGACACTGTATCTGCAAAGGAGAGATCAAAATGCATAAAATCATGTAGTTTTATCAAGATTCTACGGTTAATTCAGGAGAAATCGGCTGTGCTTGAAATCTGCAAAATTGGTCGAAAAATCAATAAAATTTGAGACTAAATGACAATTTTCTTTATAAAAAATTGTTTTTTAAGGTTGCATTTGCAAAATAGAGAAAAAAATGTATAAAATAATGAAATTTTATGTAAATTAAATGGTTAATTCTGTAGAAATTGGCTAAAATGTGCTTGAAATTCGCAAAAATCATCGAAAAATTAACAAAATTTGAAACTAAATAACATTTTTTTTATAAAAAAAAATCGGTTTTTGACGATGTCTCTGCAAAGTAGAGATCAAAATGCATAAAATAATTAAGCTTAAGCAAGATTCAACGGTTAGTTCTGGAGAAATCGGCTGAAATGTGCTTGAAATCTGCAAAATTCGTCAAAAATTAATTGAATTTTAGACTAAATGACAATTTTTTTTATAAAAAAATCAGTTTTTGAGGCTATATCTGCAAAAGTGGAGATGAAAAATGCATAAAATCATAAAGTTTTATCAAGATTTAACGGTAAATTCTAAAGAAATCGACTGAAATGGGTTTGAAATCTTTAAAATTCGCCGAAAAATCAGCTAAATTTGAGTCTAAATTTTATGAAAAAAAATCGGTTTTTGAGGCTGTATCTGCAAACTAGAGATAAAAATGCATAAAATAATGAAGTTTAAGCAAGATTCAACGGTCAGTTCTGAAGAAATCGGCTGAAATGTGTTTGGAATCCGCAAAAATTGCTGTCCACCAATTTCGGGGGCCGCCTAGTTTTCCCATTTAATTTTCGCGGTGATCAATAATTCCATTGTATCGACAGCCCCCGAGGGACGGCGCGTCGAGACCCCCAGATCCGTCTTTCCTCCGGCTCTTGTATATTTAATGGGACAGGGATTATGGTTTCCGAGTGACATCTATTAATTATTGTCGAAGCTGCGGGAAAAGTTGTAATCGAATGTCTTGTTGCGGTATCGGTAGCGCGGACGTATGTCTAAAGATAAAACGAGAGATCTCCGGTTGTCATTTCGAAACTTTGTCTGCAAGATAAATGCTTCATGTAATTGAAATGTTGGCTATAATTCGACAGTTTTATCAATTTAAGGGCGCGCATATTGTCGAGAGAAAAACCCGCATCGATCAAAAGAATCCGCTAATGACGCATCTCTAAGAATTCAATTGCGTAACATTAATTATAGGTAGTATTATGAGGGCAACAATGGCCAATTAAAAGAAACAATCGCTCGGTGTTGGTATCTTCGATAGTCCATCATCGAGCAACATGTGCGTGCTCGGTCGCCGTTGAAAAAATGCAAACAATACCGAAGTGATTATTAATTGCAAACAAGTTCATAATTCCATTCGGTTTATGGCGCAATAAACAATTATTAACGGCAATTAAAATCTTGAAAAATCAACCATTAATCGCTGATTTACATCTACAATGTTTCATCCCGGATGCACGCTGCTGATCAAAATAAACGACAAATTTCTATTACTAATTTGAAGTAATGTTTCGTTGCTGGGAACGAACGATCGATGGAAATTTATTGTCACAACGATGTGCAATAATTCATATTTTTTGCCCGATTTCTCGCTTTCACTGCCAAAGTAGATGATGCATCTTCCTCATAATTTATAAGAAAGTTTTTAAAGTGGGCTCGGATGGTTTACGGTAGTTTGGCGGGACCGTCCATCAAACGGGAAGTTTCAAGCAAAATCGCTATCTGCAGGGCAAGCGCTGGAACGAGCGAGTTGCGCTATGAGCTTTCGGCGCGAGAGCTGTACATATTTTTTACTGCTTTTACTATCAATATTATGATTTTACAAAAAAATATTTCAGTGATGTTTATCCAATTTTTCCTAAATTTGCGAATATTTTCTAAAATTTTCAACGTGTCGTATAAAAATTCGTAACTTGTAGTTTTAATTCTAAAATCATGAAATTTAATGGAATTATTGTCTAAGACCTGATTTTTACGGGTGCTATATTTCAAAGTTTTAGACCAAAAAAGAGAAATTTTAGGAATTTTTGTTTTCGCACAAACCAAAAATTTCTATCGTGTGGTATCAAAATGCGTAACTTGCGTAGTTTTAGTTTTAAAATCATAAAATTTAGAGGAGGTATCATCTTACATCTGTTTTTATGTGTGCTAAATTTCAAAATTTTAGACCAAGAAAAAGGAGTTTTAGAAATTTTCATTTTCGCACAAATTACTAAAAATTTGTAACTTGGCCAGTTTTAATTCAAAAGCAATGGAATTTGAAGGAGTTACTGTCTCAAATTTCTTTATAATTAAGTGTACTACATTTTAAAATTTTTGACTAAAAAATTTTTAGAAATTTTAATTTGGCAAAATCCAAAACTATTTACCGTATTATATAAAAATTCGTAACTTGGACAGTTTTAATTCTAAATCAACAATATTTTAAGGAGTTACTACTTTAAACCAGCTTTTTAACTACACTTGATTTCAAAAGTTTAGCGCAAAACAGAAAACTTATAGAAATTTTCTTTTTTGTACGAATTAAAATTTCTGTCTGTTTATCTAAAAATTGGTAACTTGGCCAAACTTTGAGGAGTTACTGTCTCAAATTTGTTTATTAAGTGCACTAAATTTCACAATTTTAGATTGAGGAAGAAAAATTTTCTAAATTTTAATTGTGACAAAATGTTTATTTCTGTTGTTTTCTTGCAATTCAGCCGTTGAATCTTGGTAAAAAGTGATTATTTTGTAGATTTCGTGCTCTTCTTTGCGAATTCAAGCCAGAAAACAACGAAAATCGGCGAGAAATCGTCGTTTTGCATCGAAATATGCGGATTTCTCTAAGAATTTTGATGATTTCGTGCAGATTTCTGCGGTTTTCTTGCAATTCAGCCGCTAAATCTTGATTAAAAGTGATGATTTCGTAGATTTCGTGCTCTTCTTTGCGAATTCAAGCCAGAAAAAAACGAAAATCGGCGAGAAATCGTCGTTTTGCATCGAAATATGCGGATTTCTCTAAGAATTTTGATGATTTCGTGCAGAATTCTGCTGTTTTCTTGCAATTCAGCCGCTAAATCTTGATTAAAAGTGATGATTTTGTAGATTTCGTGCTCTTCTTTGCGAATTCAAGCCAGAAAACAACGAAAATCAGCGAGAAATCGTCGTTTTGCATCGAAATATGCGGATTTCTCTAAGAATTTTGATGATTTCGTGCAAAATTCTGCTGTTTTCTCGAAATTCAGCCGATAAATCTTGATTAAAAGTGATGATTTTGTAGATTTCGAGTCTTTCTTTGCGAATTCAAGCTAGAAAACAACGAAAATCAGCGAAAAATCGTCGTTTTGCATCGAAATATCCGGGTTTTTTTTAAGAATTTTGATGATTTCGTGCAGATTTCTGTTGTTTTCTTGCAATTCAGCCGTTGAATCTTGATAAAAAGTGATGATTTCGTAGATTTCGTGCTCTTCTTTGCAAATTCAAGCCAGAAAACAACGAAAATCGGCGAGAAATCGTCGTTTTGCATCGAAATATGCGGATTTCTCTAAGAATTTTGATGATTTCGTGCAGATTTCTGCTATTTTCTTGCAATTCAGCCGCTAAATCTTGATTAAAAGTGATGATTTTGTAGATTTCGTGCTCTTCTTTGCGAATTCAAGCCAGAAAAAAACGAAAATTCGTAACTCGGGCAGTTTTAATTTTAAATCAATAAAATTTTCGGCAATTACTACTTAAAACCTGCCTATTAACTATACTTAATTTTAAAATTACTGCGCGAAACAGAAAACTTTTAGGAAATTTTATTTTCGCACAACAAAAGATTTCTATCTTTTCGTATAAAAATTCGTGACTTGCGCAGTTTTAATTCTAAATTAATGAAATTTTTGGGAGTTACTATTTTAGACCTGCTCATTTCCTACACCAAATTTCAAAATTTTACAGCAAAAAAGAACACTTTTAGAATTTTTTATCTTGGCGCTAACCCAACATTTTTACCGTGTCGAAAAAAAATCGTAACTTGCGTAGTTTTAATTCTTAATTTATGAAATTTCGAGGAGTTATTATCTTAGATCTGTTTCTTACGTGTACTAAAGTTCAAAATTTTAGATCAAAAAAAAATTTTTAGAAATTCAAAAATGTTTACCCTGTATTATAAAAATTGGTAACTTTGGCAGTTTAAATTCTAAATGAATGAAATTTTGTGGGCTTACAATTTTAGACCTGCTTATTCCCCCCACTTCGCTAAATTTCAAAATTTAAGTCCGAGAGAGATAATTGTTAGAAATTTTTGTTTTAGCGCAAATCAAAAATATCTTTTTGGTCGAATACTCTCTATCTCTCTATGCTCTTTTTCCGATTTATTTAATTCTTCTAAGAACTTCTACCATCCTCCTGGAATTTTACGAATTCTTTGGCCTTCTCTGCCACTTCCCAGGATTCTTCAGGATTTCATAGAATTCCCTTTTTTTCTCTTTCAGATTTTTCTTATTCGATGATTTTTTTGATTTCCTTGGATTTTTTAACAGGATACTTTTAAGCTTTAGGATTCTCCCAGACTTTCTAAGCTCCGTTGTTTTTGGATGCCTTGAAGGTCTTTCTTTGTAGTGACATATGTCAAACCAGTTGCAGAAGTACCAACTCAAATTCATACCATAAATAGTCGAAGCTCTCACAAATGCATTTTTTTAAATCGAAACGAAATAAGATTATGAAAAGCGTGAGACGAGGGTAGAAAGAAATAGTTTTTTTGTGGCTCCACAACAATAAGTCTCGTCCTCTCCAGTACCCCGCTAAGGATAATAACAAATGTGTGTCGGCTCGCATAAATAAGAAGAATGCGAGTGGCGCAATCTGTTAGGTGGTCAGTCTATTAGTTGGGAATGTCCGGACGGCATTGTGAGTGTGATGGGTACTAATGGCCGCGGCCAGTTTTACCATCTCGACCCTCTGCAAATATCTAAAACATTTACATTAGCCAACTCAGCAACTAATCCTTTGTCATCTGGTGATATTTCAGAGCCGCGACGGGAATAATTACAAGAAATTCGGAAAAAAAAATTAATCGACAATAGGTATGTTGTTGGTCGAAAATTACACTTTTCCGTTGGATAAATAAAGACTAGTTTTTTCGCTCATCTTATTAAAGCCATTAAACTGATTCTATACGAGAAATTAAAAACCGTTAGTCCTCGCACAAGGACTCAATGATTTGGGCAATTATCTGGGCAAGTCAGTGGGAAATATACTTATTACTAGGTTAACCATCCACGGCGGAATTAATAGCTATTTGTGAAGTAACTGTTGTGTTCGGAACTTGAAAGAACTGCTTAATTTTCATAAACATTACTATACCTGCTTTATAATGGAGGATCATTAAGAACGGGAATATTTTTTAGATGAGACTAATAAGTGCTATAAACAATAAAACGATATCTGCATAACTTAACTTTTTTTAGTCTTGTGGTTCTCGAAGAATTCTGATCCGCAACTTTCACCCATAATTTCCTTCATTAACTAAATTTATAATTACGAGTATAAGCATCGAACCACAAACTGCATTCAATGATTGTAAGGCAATCCAACTACAATTTCTTTCACGCAGATTCCAAACAGGAGTTAACTCTGAAGAGAGAGAAGGAACAGGCAAAAGATTGTCTAAAGAAAACAACAAACAAAACAACGTTTTTTTCTCTTCCTGCCGTATTTAAATTTCTTTCAAAATTTTCTTTACTGGTAGAATTTTTCATATTCAGATTCTTAGAGTTCTGCTGTATTTTCAAACTTTTGAGATTTTTAATCTTAGAGATGAGAATCGTGGATAATCCTACAAGAATAAAGAATCCTAGAAGATCGTAAGAATTAATGCCAATGAAGATTTTTCAAAAAAAAAATTGTGGAATATTTAGAGAACTCTCTAGGATCCTAATAAATTCAAGGAATAAATAGCTGCTACTCACGTGAACTAACAAAAATTAAATTTTTGTAAATTCTCAAAATCTGAGGATACTAAAGCCTCTTAGAAAATTAGGCGAAATCCGACAAAATCTTGAAAACATAATGAACATTTTAGAAAACTGGAACAATTTAAAACCCACCAAATTTATTCCAGATACAAAAAATGTTTGGCAAACCCTATAAAGTCCTGGAGAGTCCGGTAAAATTCTAAAATGAACTTCGGAGAATTCTAAAAAATTAAAAAAACAACTATTTTTCAGGATATTTAAGTCTTGTAAAATTAGAAAAATCCAATTAAATTCTGAAAACTTTTGAGGAGTTTTGGGTCGCTCCAGAGAATTTTAAAAATCTAAGAAAATCCTAGAACTTTTAGAACTCTGAATGGTCTGAGAAATTTTAGAGAATTTCAAAGAAATTTATGGAAATCCTAAAAAGTCGAACGAAAGACAGCGAAAAAATGTCTCAATGATTCAAAAAAGTCTAGAAAATATTTTTTACAAATTTTGTCGAATCGCAAGGAATCCAGAAGAACTCTAATAACAATTCAAACAAATTTAAGAAAATCCTAGCAAAAAAAAGAATAATACGTTGTTAATTCATGCAAAAAAATTCTGGAAAGTCGGAAAAATTTGAGATCCTGGAGATGCTGGGTGTTCTGAATTTTGGTTTTTGGCAAATTAGAAAATTGTAGAAAATAGCAGAATTTAAAAACTTACAAATCAAAAGAACCTAAATAGGTTTGGATCCTCCGACAGAATAGCAAAGAGTTTTAGAAGATCTTAGCAAACTCCAGATAATTCTAATATAATTCAATACAATTAGAAATATTATTAAAATTTCTTAAAAACAAAGTAGAATTATAGAAAATCTTAGAGAATTCTAAACATTGCTAAAGGAAAATTCGCGGAGAAAAACTTATAAAATGCCGAAACACTTTCAAAAATTTTACTTTTTGCGTATTGTAATTTACTACTGTTAATAAATCTGTCGAAGAAGTAATGACCTCTAATTTGATCGCTAACCATTAAAATTATCGGAATTTCAGAATTCTAGGAAATTGATGAACAATTTTGGTTAGTCCAATAAATAAAATTTTCCAAAAATTCTTCGTCTTGATTTAAAATTTTGGCTTTAGCATACCCAATAGGCGTGCCGAAAGAAACAATGGCCCCAAATTTTATTGTCATGGCATTAAAATTACCAGACTTACAAAATTTTATAATTAATTGACATTTTAGTAAATCCAGGAATAAAAAATTTCCTAAAGTTTTTCCTTGTGCTCTAAAATTGTGCAATTTACCCCAATCAATAAGCGTGGCGAAAACAGTTATGATTCAAAATTTGATCGTCATAGCATTAAAATTACTAGACTTACAGAAATCTAAAAAAATGAGTCCAATAATTTAAAAAATACAATTTTAGAAAATCTTAGAGAATCCTAGAAAATGCAAAAGAATCTTCAGGAAATTCTAGAAAATTGAAAAAATCCAATTACAGAACTCCAGATGCTCTAGAGCTTTTCACAAAATCCGAAAAATTTTAAAGAATAATAAAATATCAGAAAGACTCAACAAACCCAAAGAAATCAAATTAATCTAAAATACCAAGAAACTTAATAAATTCAGAAAATTTTAGTTAACTTTATGAAATCGTGGAAAATCTCGGAAAGATTGAGAAATTTTATAAAACCTTAGATAATTTTGAAAAATTGTTAAAATTTGATGGAAACGACACAAGCAACGAACACAAGTGAATCTAGAGCGTCCTAGAACATCGCCATGATCCCGTAAAAGCCCGGAAAATCCGGGAAAATTTTATACAGAGTCCACCCCCAAAATCGTCTTTAATTTTAAAAATAAAATTTTGAAAATTTCCATGCGCCCATAGTTGACAAAGCTCTAGAAGCTGACGCAAACATTTGTTTTTTATCATCGATAGTTTTGGCGTCGCGACGCCTTAAAAATGTGATTTTAAGCTAATTGTGAGGTTTGTTGTTTTCAATATAATTGTGTTAAAAATATTTCAGTCATTTTAAATTTAATGCTAATTGTATTCAGAATTTGAGGAAAAAATGCTGTTTTATCAAGTTAGTTTCCAATTTCAATACGTCAAAATTGGAAACTACGTTTACACCCAACTGTCAACATCTTGTGTCACAAATGACATCTATCCTTTGTTTCGCTTTAGATTGTAACACAAGTATTACTTGGCGAAATTGTCGCTTTGTCGATGTTAATTAACGATTTCTGGTGTCCATAAAGTGCAACATGCTCGAGTTAATCAAAATTGACCTTCATAGGAGTGAATGAAGTGACTTGTGAAATTTTTGTGTAAACGTAGTTTGGCACGTCATAACTTTGAAAACTAACTTGATAAATCAGCGTTTTTTTCGAAAATTTTAAACACAATTTGCATTAGATTTAAATTAAAAACCTAAATATTAGTTTAGTTTAGCGTAGTTTCGCTAAAACTCAAAAATTGTTAAACATTATACTTCTTCGGCGCCGCGACGCCAAAACTTGCGGAAAAAAAAACCAAATTTTTTCATCAGTTTTTAGAGCTTTGTCATCTATAAACGTAAGCAAATTTTCAAAATTTTATCTTTAAAATTAAGATGATTTTGGGGGGGTATAATCAAAAAGGAATCCCGAGAACCGCAGTAATTTTAAAAATTCCCAGAAAACAACTCCTGTAGACTCATTTTAATGAATTTCATGAAGAATTCTAGGGAGTCTCTCAGAAGTCCAGAAAATCCCAAAAGTCCCCTAGGATGTTACCTAAACAATCTAATATAATCAAATCTTGTGATAGTAATCAGAGAATACTTGTGCAAATAATAGACTTCTGACTTCCTCCCTTTGATTGCATGACCAAATATGTAGGAGTCATAACTTTTCATCTCCTCAATATGCAAATTACTCCTTTAAGGTGCATGTTGAACATACTCTTGAAGCTTTCAACAAAACTGGAAAAATCCTAATTAAACTAGAATTAGCGAATTGTTGCAAAACTGAGCGCTCAGCCTTTCTAAATCAGTTTGTTTCGTGGTAAGAAGTCCGTTTACACAACAAAAAACACGCCGTGTTCTATGTAAGCACTTCCTAAATAGTTTTGTATTTTATGTCCAAGTTACTACACAACACCGAAACAACAAGAGTTTATCTGCGTCTTTAATCTGGACCTTTCACGAAATATGTAAATTAAATTATAAACCAGTATCGATTCGACGACTTCTACAAATAAAAACAAAACATTCGGACGATCCTCGATATCGTTTAGTATTAAAAGAATGTCAATTTAAATTATCTAAATGTATTTAGTAAAATTTAAAACCGGTTAACAGACAGTTATATTGATGGCCATTCTATTTGAGTTTCGGATTCCGATTATGGCCATATAAATTAAGATAATGGTGAAAGTTTTTCGGTATTAAAAATGGAAACTGACCGAATGTGTTGTCTTTAGTACTCATTAAACGATAAGGACACGACTCGACGATTTTTCGGATGAGCGAAAGCTCGGCGTTTTAACACGTGTTCCAATTAATAGAGAAAATGAAGAAAACATTCTTTTGCTTTTAAATGTTTTAAAAGTGCGGTTCGTCAAGTTGCATCCACCTTGATAAACATGCTTCAAAGTGGTACAAAAGAAAATGCGTTTTATGAATCATTAAAAAATGAGCTTGCGGTTTTGTTAGTTGTTTCGCTCGGGCACGATTGAATTCATCTGGTAAAATGAGTTAATAAAATAATAAGCGGTGCGACTCCTCCTCTCAATTTATCACAATTATCGAATCTATCATATTATGGAGGAAGTACAATTATCGGCGGCAGATTGTATGGGTTTTAAGAGAAAATTATGCGCGAAACAAATTATAATTTAATATCCAAGTATAGGTATTATAAAATGCTGTTAACCCACCGCGTGAGAGATTTCCTAGACGTTTCAGCAAACGACGTGTTTTGCATGCAAATGAATCCACCAGGTCGGCGTTTGAACAAAACTAAAAAACTAGAACCATTATTTTGATGTTATTTATTTGTCTCCGCGTTTAATGGACCATAAATACCGCGCACTATTCCTAACTTGAGGTCCTCAAGTGAATTCTCATGGTTTTCAGTGACGCAACCAATTATAAGATGGGCTTCGATTTCAGGAGGATGACGACTTGTGTGTTATTGATTTATCGTGTAATAAGATTTTCGGCCCCTAAAACGGATAACGATTTTCCCTCTCGTCTGATGCACACACGTACAACTTAGGAGAAGCGCGAACAATGTAAGCAATTTATTGTTGAATTGTTTGACATGTTGGGCCAAGGGTTCTCGACGCATTGTTTCCACTCCTTGCGCTTAGATTGGACATTGTTTCACTGGAAATCACTTTTACGTATGCAAATGGAGCGCTTTGTCCGGCGGATGTCCTTCTTACGAGCTCCAGCAGGTGGCGAGGGGGTGGAAAATTCACACTTAGAATTATCTACTCGATGGGTCTCCAGGTTTTAGCTTCATTTCTGAGTTTTTGCATTAATTTTAATGATGATTGTCCTGATTTCTATAGGATCCTGTGATGTTCCTTGAGATTATCCAGAATTTTCTAGCTTTTCTAGAACTTCCTGCAAATTCCCCATGATTTTTTTAACTTGTTTTAAAATTTCCTGGAATTCTCCGAGACTCCCCAGTATTTCATAGGATTTGTCTACAGGACACTTGCATTGTTGAGTAATTTCGATTTTTTTCTTTCTTTGAATTGTTTCGTTTTATAAATTTTCTGAGATTTTTGAGTACTTTAAGATCTTAGCAGTCTCCCAAAAATTTTTTAAGATTGTAGAATGTGTAGAATTTGTAGATTGGTAGATAATTTTGGTTATTCCAATTGTGAAAAAATTCTAAAAGTTCTTTATTTACCAGACTTGGTAGATATTTAATAACAAATTGATGGATATTTTAGTAATTCCAAAAATGAAAAATTTCCAAACATTTTTCTTGTTTTAAAATTTTGTAATTTACTTCAATCAATAAGCGTGGTAGAAAAAGTTATAACTCAAAATTTAGTTGTCATTGTAATCAAATTACCAGACTTATCTATTATTTATTAATCTAATAAAATGGTGGATAATTTTGGTCAGTTCAAAAATTAAAAATTTCTAAATGTTCTCCATTTTACCATAGAATTTTTTTTGGCACACTGAATAAACATGCCGAAAGGAAGAATGGCTCTAAATTTGGTTGTTATGGCATTAAAACTACCAGAATTTTGTAACAGATTGTATTTAAAAAAATGGAAAATATTAGTTTGTTGCAAAAAAAATCCCTAAAAATGTTGTTTGTTTTATATTCCTGTAAGTTGGTACAATTAAAACAGTCTACTGCCTACACACAGTTTAAATAATTGTCTAGGTGGAGGACCATGGGAAGACGGAAACCTGAGGATTTTTTGCACGCGCGTTGGCGCAGTCCTCCAATGTAAAAGATTCCAAGAATAATCGCTTTTACAATTGTTTTTCACGCAGTTTTTTAGCTTAGAAATCGATCTTCGATAGTTGGAATTCGGAATTTTATTTTTTTCAATGTAGAATTTAGCTTTGCGGTCTCTAATTCATACTCGGTCGATATTTCGCCTTCAAAAAAATTTCTTTTTGCTTTAAAATTTTTTGTTATGTATCACAGTCAGTAAGCATGGCAAAAGTGGTACTCAGTCAAAATTTAATCATTCTACCATTAAAATTACCAGACTTACAGGATTCTAGAAAAATCGTGGATTATTTTGGTCAATCCAATATTTAAAAATTTCTGAAAGTCTTCCGTTTTGCTGAAAAATTTTGTTCTTTAGTACACTTAATAAACGTGTCTGAAGTAGTAATGAGCCAAAATACGATCGTCATAGCATTAAAATTACCAGACTTACGAAATTTAAAAAAAAACAGTGAATATATGTTTTTTTTAAAGTTGTTTGTTTTGCTCTAAAATTTTGTCTTTTAACACACTTAATAAGAGTGCCAAAAGGAGCAATGGGGCCAAATTTTATTTCCATGGCAATGAAATTACCAGACTTACTGAATTTTATATAAATTGATAGACATTTTGGTAAATCCAAGAATAAAAAATTTTCAAAAATTTTTCCTTTTGCTCTAAAATTTTGGCATTTACTACAGTCAATAAGCGTGACGGAAGAAGTTATGACTCAAAATTTAGTTGTCATAGTAATCAAATTACCAGACTTACAAAAATCTAATAAAATGGTGAATAATTTTGGTAGCCTAGAATTTTTTTTGGCACACTGAATAAACGTGCCTAAAGGAACAATGGCTTTAAATTTGGTTGTCATGGCATTAAAACTACCAGAATTTTGTAACATATTGTATTTAAAAAAATGGAAAATATTAGTTTGTTGTAAAAAAAAATCCCTAAAAATGTTATTTGGTTTATATACTCCTGTAAGTTGGTATATTTAAGAGTCTAATGCCTACACCCGGTTTAAATAATTGTCTTGGTGGAGGACCATGAAAAGACGGAAATCTGAGGATTTTTTGCACTCTCATTGGCGCAGTCCTCCAGTGTAAAAGATTACAAGAATAATCGATGCTAATTGACGATCCCTCGCGACGGTGCCTAATAATTACCGACTTGGTATCCAGCCGCGTTTATCGTACGCAATTATTTCTAGTTTTTTAATTAGAAACGTCTTCTATATAAGTAGCGGGATTAAAACAACTTTTCCTCAAGAATGAAGACACTGTACACCTTAAGACACGCGATATTAATATGGCGACAAGTCGATGACACTGCCAGTGTAGGCCGCATAGACAGCGAGATATTGTGATGCACTATCTAGATTGTGTTTCTTATAAATTACTGGTATTCCTGCGTCTGCTACAAGAACTAGTCACTGAACCGGCCCGGCTTCAGATACCTTTTCAGGCGCGCTACAGTTAATCGGAAGAAATAACGAGGAGTGGACGACATGAAAAAACAGACGGACCTCGGAAATACAACACAAGGTGCCATTACCAATCTCTCACAAAAAATTACTTTTCTGGGTCAACGGGGAAGCGTGAGACTGACAGACTAATTTCAGGGGGACTTGCTCAAAATTGGAGTTTAGATTGTGATAACAACGAATTATGGTGTCGATGAAAAAAACGGATAATCGCTCCAACAATGCGAGATTACCGTTTCTTGGATTTATACACGCTATCATTTCAAATTGCCATCATTTGTAAACTAAATCATCGTAATTGAGAGGTTTGTCTATTATTTTTTATTGCTTCATTTTTTTATTTTTATTCTTAGATTTACCAAAATGTCTATCAATTTTTATAAAATTCAGTAAGTCTGGTAATTTCATTGCCATGGAAATCAAATTTGGCCCCATTTCTCCTTTTGGCACTCTTATTAAGTGTGCTAAAAGACAAAATTTTAGAGCAAAATGAAGAACTTTAAAAAAAAATAATTTTTGAACTGACCAAATATATTCACTGTTTTTTTAAATTCTGTAAGTGTGGTGATTTTAATGCTATGACGATCGAATATTGGCTCATTACTACTTCAGACACGTTGATTAAGTGTGCTAAAAAACAAAATTTTTCAGCAAAACGGAAGACTTTTAGAAATTTTTAAATATTGGACCGACCAAAATAATCCACCATTTTTCTAGAATCCTGTAAGTCTGGTAATTTTAATGGTAGGATAATTAAATTTTGACTGAGTACCACTTTTGGCATGCTTATTTACTGTGGTACATAACAAAAAATTTTGAAACAAAAAGAAATTTTTTTGAAAGCGAAATATCGACCGAGTCTGAATTAGGGACCGCAAAGATAAATTTTGGATTGAAAAAAATTAAATTCCGAATTCTAACTATCGAAGATCGATTTCTAAGCTAAGAAATCTCAAGAAAAACAATTTTAAAAACAATTTTTTATATTTGTCTTAATACTGAAAATATCCAGAAAAATCGATTTCGAACAGAAAGAAAAATGACCGTAGTTTTAGATTTAGCGCGAAATTCTGCGTAAAATAAGCCCAACCGAAACAGATTTTCAGAGGGTGTTAGGGTACCAAAAACACGACCAGCGAATTTTCGACTTTTGAGGGCGGATTCAAAAGTAAAATGTCCCGAGAAAATCGATGCTAAAAACCGTTTCTCAAAATCTTTCGTAGTTTCAGAGATATTGAGTTTTGAAAATTTTCCAACTTAAAATTTAATATCCGAAACTTTGATCGCTGATAACTCCGTTATTTGTGGACCCATCTTAACGAATCTTACTTTTTTGGATTTGACGTAAAATTCTGCGTAAAATGAGCACCAATTTTAATAACGCTTAATCAATTAGCATTGATTATTTTTGTAATCTGCGCCAACGCACGTGCAAAAAATCCTCAGATTTCCGTCTTCCCATGGTCCTCCACCTAGACAATTATTTAAAGCGTGTGTAGGCATTAGTCTCTCTTAATTGTACCAACTTACAAGAATATAAAGCAAATAACATTTTTAGGTATTTTTATTTTTACAACAAACTAATATTTTCCATTTTTTAAAATACAATCTGTTACAAAATTCTGGTAGTTTTAATGCCATGACAACCAAATTTAAAGCCCTTGCTCTTTTCGGCACGTTTATTCATTGTGCTAAAAAAAATTCTAGGCCAAAATGGAGAACATTTAGAAATTTTTAATTTTTTAACTGACCAAAATTATCCACCATTTTATTAGATTTTTGTAAGCCTGGTAATTTGATTACTATGACAACAAAATTTTGAGTCAACTTCTTTCGCCACGCTTATTGAATGTAGTAACTGCCAAAATTTTAGAGCAAAAGGAAAAATTTTTGGAAATTTTTTATTCTTGGATTTACCAAAATGTCTATCCATTTATATAAAATTCAGTAAGTCTGGTAATTTTATTGCCATGGAAATCAAATTTGGCCCCATTGCTCCTTTTGGCACTCTTATTAAGTGTGCTAAAAGACAAAATTTTAGAGCAAAACGAAGAATTAAAAAAAAAATTGAACTGACCAAATATATTCACTGTTTTTTTTTTTTATAATTCTGTAAGTCTAGTAATTTTAATGCTATGACGATAATATTTTGGTTCATTACTACTTCAGACACGTTTATTAAGTGTGCTAAAGAACAAAATTTTTCAGCAAAACGGAAGACTTTTAGACATTTTTAAATATTGGACTGACCAAAACAATCCACCGTTTTTCTAGAATCCTGTCAGTCTGGTAATTTTAATGGTTAGGATGATTAACTTTTGACTGCGTACTACTTTTGCCATGCTTATTGACTGTGGCACATAACAAAAAATTTTGAAACGAAAAGAATTTTTTTTTTAATTTTAATTTTTAACTAGCTAAAATTATCCATTTTTTTAGAATTCGCTAAATCTGGTAATATCTGCCTAAAATGAGTACCAACACTTTAAAATTGTCTTGTAAATAAGCGGAAAAATCGCGAGAAAAACAATTTTAAAAACGATTTTTTTATATTTGCCTTAATTTTGAAGATCCAGATAAATCGATTTCGAACCTTCAAGATTTTGGCTCTCTGGCGACAACCCAAAATTTCAAAAGGACGAGAAAAATGACGGTAGTTTTAGATTTAGCGCGAAATTCTGCGTAAAATGAGTCTAACCGAAACAGATTTTCAAGGGATGTTGTTAGGGTCATTTTCAAGAGGCTGTTTTGGGGCAAAAACTACGTTTAATACTATTGAATTATATATCGATCGAAAGAGCAGCTCGAGATCTATAAGGTGGCCAAATCTTAGATAGATAGGGCAAGTGGTTTACGAGGGGCGATTAAAAAACAAAAAATTGAATTTTTTCATCGATTGAACGCAAAATTTTTTTGCTCAAAAAGTCGACTAGCAAATTTTCGACTTTTGAGGGCGGATTCTAAAATAAAGTGTCTCGAGAAAATCTATGGTAAAACCGTTGTTCAAAATCTTTTGTAATTTCAGAGATATTGAGTTTTGAAAATTTTCCAACTCAAAATTCAATATCCGAAACTTTGATCTCTGATAACTCAGTTATTTGTGGACCCATCTTAACGAATCTTACCTTTTTGAATTCGACCTAAAATTCTGCGTAAAATAAGCACCAATACATTAATAATGCTCAACAAATTAGCATCGATTATTCTTGGAATCTTTTACACTGAAGGACTACGCCAACGCGCGTGCAAAAAATCCTCAGATTTCCGTCTTCCCATGGTCCTCCACCAAGACAATTATTTAAAACGTGTGTAGGCATTAGACTCTCGCTGGGAAATATGTTATGCGTGAACGAACATTAAATTAGAAAGACAAGCAGCCTGGTGAGGAGCACGTATCATCCTCGTCTACGTGAACCAGGGGCACTGCAGCCCCCTGCGGATCGACGAGAGAAACGCGCCGTCGACGTGGTGCAAGAACTTACGGGATGATCGATGACACTGAATCTTTCCACACAATAAGACGAAAGAGGCAAAAGTCTATCCCGCTGTTATTTCTTTGCCGTGACAATAAAAATTATAGGCTAGCTGAACTGGAAAACAACAGGTCGAGCGAGCACAGCAACTGCGAGGATTGTGGATTGCATTCATTAGTTCGGGACACGCAACCGAGTACGGCCCTGCGTGAGGCTCCCGGAGACGACGGCTACCGGACCCTAATTGCCGCAATTTTCGCCCGATGGCGTGCGAAACAAGTGCATGGACCACCTACTAAAGCGCAGGCAAATTCCTGGTGAAAGGAACGGAGGAAAAAGCTTCAGTGTCATCACTAGGAATTACGTATTGACACAAATTCTCTTAAGTCTCTTCAAGAGTACTCGAGGAGCTGAAGTGACCACGTAATTTTGCTACCTATTGTAAGCCTTCCACAGACACAATCGAAGGATTAAAGCATTCTTTCGAAGAGAAAGTTGAAACAGCAATTAATGATTCTATCATTTTTATTATTAGTAAATATTAAGTACGCAGTGATTTAGAACTGTCCTCCATCGAGTTTTTTATTATTATTTCATGTTACTTACAAAACCAAAACTAGGTTTGTTTTCCATTGCCTTAAAAGGAAAACTGCGAGACAAATCCCCCAATATCACCAGCATTGTGCTTGCAATAAGTAAAGTACTAATTGTCAGTAAATATTTAATACATAATTCATCGCCTTTACATAATTAATTAAGTGTGTAAATTAATCACGCTTAACTAGCAAACATGTAATTTTAAAAATTACTTTGAAGATTTACAACATTTGCTGAGACTTGTCGTAATAATTCACGGGTACATCAAAACGTACAAAATTAATTATTGTAAGAGAATACGCACAGTTTCACGTGTAATCTGTTCTGGAACTGGAATTTTAACAATTTATAATTATTCTCTAATGACTAAGAACGAGGTTAATTGTGTTTACTCCTTCGCAAATGCAAACAATATAATTAAGTATTATAAAATGGGTGTTATGTGTCGACACTTTATTAAAATATCATTAGATAATGTCATAAATTGTTGGATTTCTGAAAGTTGTGAGGTAGAGCGGGCGGTAAGTGGTCGGTTTACCAGTTGAGGGCAATTGGTCACAGCTATGTTAATAAACAAACAATGATTTAAAATTTCAAATCTTAAAATCCGAAATTTTTATTTTTCCATTGTAGAAGTTAGCTGCCTTTTGGTCTCTAATTCAGACTTATTTATGAAGCAATCTTAAAGTATGGGTGCTCATTTTACGCAGAATTTCACGTAGAATTTAAAAAGATAAGACTCGTTAAGATCGATCCACAAATAACTTAAGTTATGAGCGATCAAATTTTCGGATATTGATTTTGAGTTGAAAAATTTTCAAAGCTCAATATCTCTGAAACTACGAAAGATTTTTTAAAAACGGTTTTTACCAGCGTTTTTCTCGAGTCATTTTACTTTAAAATCCGTCCTCAAAAGTCAAAAATTCGATGGTCGATTTTTTGGGCAAAAAAATTTTCCGGCTCAATCGATGAAATTTTTTTTATTTTTTGTTTTTCGATCGCCCCTTGTAAACTGCTTGCCCAATCGATCTGAGATTTAATCAGTTGATAGATCTGGCGCTGCTCTTTCGATCGATATATAATCCAATGGTACTCAACGTAGTTTTCGCCCCGAAACAGCTTCTTGAAAATGACCCTAAAAACACCCCCTGAAAATCTATTTCGGTCGATATCTCGTTTATTTATTAAGGAAACTTGAAATGGATGGGCTCATTTTACGCAGAATTTCGCGCTGAATCCAAAACTACTATCATTTTTCTCGTCCGTTGACAAATAACTAAATTAGAAGCATTTGAAAATTTGGGTTGTCGCAAGAGGCCCAAAATTTTGAAGGTTCCAAATCGATTTTTCTGGATATCAGAATTAAAGCAAATATAAAAAATCTTTTTCAAAATTGTTTTTTTCGCGTTTTTTTTGCTTAGAAATGGAATTCGAAATTTCGGTTTTTTTAGTATGAAAGTTGCTGTTTTTTGGTCCCTAATTCAGACACGGTCGATATCTCGCTTCTTTATGAAGCAATATTAAAGTATTGGTGCTCATATTACGCAGAATTTTTCGTAGAAACCAAAAAGGTAAGATTCGTTAAGATCGGTCTACAAATAACTGAGTTATGAGCGATCAAAGTTTCGGATATTATTTTGAGTTGGAAAATTTTCAAACCTCAATATCTCCGAAATTAAAAAAAAAATTGAGAAACGGTTTTCACCATTGTTTTCTTGGATCATTTTACTTTAGAATTTGCCCTCAAAAGTCAAAAATTTTATCGCCAATTTTTTGGTCAAAAAAATTTTGCGACTAAATCAATGAAAAATTTTCAATTTTTCGTTTTTTAATCGCCCCTCGTCAACTACTTGCTCTATTGATCTGAGATTTGGTCAGTTGATAGATCTCGAGCTGCTCTTTCGATCGGTATATAATTAAATAATACTAAACGTAGTTTTTGCCCTGAATCAGTTTCGTGAAAATTACTCTAAAAACACCCTCTGAAAATCTATTTCGGTCGATATCTCGTTTATTTGTTAAGGAAATTTGAGCTATATGTGCTCATTTTGCTCAGAATTTCGCGCTGAATCCAAAACTACTATCATTTTTCTCGTCCGTCGACAAATAACTAAATTAGAAGCATTTGAAAATTTGGGATGTCGCCACAGATTTTGAAGGTTCGAAATCGATTTTTCTAGATATCTTCAGAATTAATGAATTAATGCAATTATGAAAAAAAACTTTAGAAATCGTTTTTCTCGCGATTTTTCAGCTTAGAAATCGATCTTCGACACTCAAAATTTTATTTTTTTTAGTATAGAAGTTTGGCCTTTAATTCAGACTCGGCGATATTTCGCTTATTTGTGGAGCAATATTAAAGTATTGGTACTCATTTTACGCAGAAAAAATGAGAGTTTTTAACATTGGTCTACAAATAATTGAGTTTTCCTCATTTTATTTTGCACGTTTCGATATCTTGTACAAAAAAAAATTAGAAACTCATCTCTGGACAGGAAATTGGCGTCTGTCACCGATTCAATAAATAATTTATCATTGCAGGAGTTGTCGCTCTAGAACATCCAAAATTTGCATAATTTCTGACAAGTTTTCCTATTAATAAACAGCTTCTTGTAATTGTTTCTTATCTGCGCCTTGTGTTAATTTAAAGATAAACATGCTGATAATAATTTAATATTCATTTATAGCCTGTGTTTTTCCTGGGAGCAACTGTTTAATAATTTAATAATTATTATTCACGTTCAAAATTTCTAAGATCTAATCAAGATGGCACAAATATTTTAAGATAATTAATGTTAAATAACATTTCCGAAAACATGAAGCAATCGGTCGGTATAAAAGAAAATGCAGGTGTTATGTCATTCGTCTAATATTTGAGTGATTTGAATCGAAATGAATTTTTCTCATGCGATTTCGAACATAACAATAACATAATTTTCGTGCGCCCCGTAAATAAATGTATAAAGTCGCAGGAGGTACTAAAAGTAAACGTCGTAACCTCATTTTAATAAACAATAAACAAGTTAGTTTAGTAGTCACTAAAGTCAGTTGAAGAGAGTCGCCGATGTAGCTTTTATGTTATCTGACCGCTTCGGTCAGAAATCCTGTTAATTACGACTCTTTCTCTTTGTTATCCCGGTCGATGTTTTACTCCATCTCGGAATGGATTCTTTTCACTTCATTAGCATTAATTATTTCGAAAACTCGCCGAGTCGGCAACACGAAAAACCGTCGAAATCTAGCGATAATAACAATAGGAAAACGATGAATTTCCATAAGCCGTCTTGTCCATACTCGAGCGTCCGTATTGGGCCTCGACAAGTCACCATTGAGAACAATGCCTGACGAGAAACCGTAAACTTGTAGATTGACATGCAAGAACGTCCACTAGCCCGAAGCTCATCGGTGAAAGTTGGAATTGTTTTCCGAACAATAATCATTTATCAGTCTCTAATTGGAGTAGGTAAATTGCTCGGTATGGATAATGCTCTGCCATATAAACATTCTAATGGTCCTGCTTCGTACCCCTTTTGTCTTAACGATTGTCTCCGATATGGCCGTTACGCAAACTAATTAAAAACTCAAACTGTTTACGTTTTTTTTCTTTGAGCGACCACAAAAGGAATGCACACATATCGTCCTCTTTTTCGACGCTTAGAGGCTTTTCATAGAAAGTTATGTTTTCTCGCTCTTTTTTTCCTCCACTGGTCGTTGACAGGTTCCCGTTCTGTTTAATTCTCTCAAGAGGAAGTAATCACGCATTATTCAGCGATTTTACAATCGGCCATCGAACGCAACAATCGCTACCGCATGGCGGCGCCTAAAGCACCGATTTTATTAATGAACTTGTGGCATAATTATTCCTATTTGTTCTTCCTTGGATAGATCAAGATCTACTTTCGTCACTGTTATTAACGAAATTACGGAGAAAGTAATACAATATCCGTGGCAGGCCAGGAATTTGTCGCTCCTGCTGTATAAATTTTTTTCATGACAGTTTTATGTTTTCGACAATTTATTATTTAACTTAATAGAAATGAACGTGCGTTACACAAAAACATGGAAATTGAGGCAATTCTCGTGTCAATAAATCAGACTTTTGGGTTTCTCTTCAGCGGACCATCTTTGGCCACTCTAGAAATTCTCCTCCTATATCTCTGTTAGGAACTACAAGTTCTCCGCTTCCGGCATTGAAATAATCATATTCACATTAGCCACATCATTCTTCTTCGCCTTTGATGGACAACTGCTAGATTTATGACATTTAAAGCACTTAATACAGTCAAGTTTTTGTAAACAATCCGGTGATTTATGACTTTTCGCGGTTGTAACGTCGAAGAAATGTTCTTAAGTTTGGGGTGTTTAAAATGGCAATGTTGGCGTTATTGTCAAAACTAATTGTAAAAGACAGTTTCTGGCGCTCTTAGTAGCAAAAAGACACTTGAAAAAGACGGTCAAAAAATATTGTTGCAAAAGACAATCTCTGGCGTCTTTCGTAGGAAAAGACAAATTGTAAAAGACGTCCCGTTTAGTGGTAAGAGACAAAAATTATAAGTACAGCTCGCTAAATTTGGTTTTTTTGATCGCCCCTTATTAACTACATGCCCTATCGATCTTAGAATCTTAATTAAGCCAATTGATAGATCTCGAGCTGCTCTTTCGATCGATGTTAACTAAACGTCGTTTTCGCCCCGAAACAACTTCTTAAAAATGACTTCATCGAAAAATCTATTTTGTCGATATCTCGATTATTTGCCAAGAAAATTGAAGCCCTATGCGCTCATTTTACGCAGAATTTCTCGCCGAATCTAAAACTACTATTATTTTTGCAGTCCGTCAACAAATAACTGAATTAGAGGAGTTTGAAATTTCGGGTTGTCGCTAGAGGGCCAAAATTTTGGAGATTCGAAAAACGATTTTTCTTAATATCTTCGGAATTAAGACGAATATAAAAAAATTCTTTCCGAAATCGTTTTTTTTCGCGATTTTTAGATAGTTTAAAACTTTTAATTTTCGCAATGTAGAAGTTAGCTTTCTTTCGGCCTCTAATTAAAACTCGGTCGATATCATGCTTATTTATCTTAAAGTATTGGCTCATTTTACGCAGAATTTCACGTGGAATCCAAAAAAGTAACATTTGTTACGAAATTTTGGATACTGAATTTTTAGCTGCAGAATTTTAAAGACCCAATATCTCCGAATCTACGAAAGATTTTGAGAAACGGTTTTCACCATCGTTTTTCTCATCATTTTACTTTGTCGCGAAAGAGAATTTCAGGTGTCTGTCTTTAGTAACAAAAAACGAATTATAAAAGACAGTTTCTGGTCCTCTAAATTGCAAAAAAACAATTGAAAAAGACAGTTCATGGCGATCTTAGTAGCAGAAAGACACTTGAAAAGACGATTTGGGCCACCAAAAAAAAATTGTTAGTACTGCTAATTGTTAGTAGTGCTCACCAAAGACACATTCGGGCGTCTTTCGTAAAAGAAGACAAACAGTAGAAGATAAATTGTAAAAGACGTCGTATTTGGTGGTAAGAGACAAAAATTATAAGTAGGTACAACTCGCTACCACTCGCGAAAAACAGTTTCAGGTGTCTTTTGCAGCAAAGAACGAATTGTAAAAAATAGCCTTTCACCCTATAAATAGCAAAAAAAACTGTTCATGACGTCCTTCGTAACAGAAAATTAATTGTAAAAGACAGTTTCCTGCGCTCTTAGTAGCAAAAAGACACTTAAAAAAGACAGTTTTTGGTCATATGTGCGATCAAGCAAAAATTGTTAATACAGTTAGCCAGTGCTCTCTGATGTCTTTCGTAGGAAAAGACAATTTGTAAAAGACGTCCCTCTTGGTAATAAGAGACAAAAATTATAATTAGTCTTTTGCAGCAATAACAAACTATAAAAGACAGTTTCTGCCGCTCTTAGTGGCAAAAACACACTTGTAAAAGACAGTTTTGGCGATTTTGGTGACCAAAAAAAACACAAATTGTTAAACGACAGGCCCTGGCGCTTTTGATAGTAGAAAAACAAATGCAAAAGACACTTTCTGGCTCTTTTGGTAGTAAAAGACAAAAGTTGTAAATACAGCCGAGTTCCTGGCACTCTTGATTCCAAAAGAAAAATAATGGCTTTGGCTTTTGGTGGTGAATAATAATAATAATAATAATAATAAAGATTTATTTCCAACAGACACAACCAGTCCATAGTGGAACATACAAAAAATACAATTACACAATAAATTTAATAATAATAAAAAAATAACATATTTTACCCTACCCAAATAACGACTACTGCGGCAGAACCTTAAGCGCAGCAAATAATTTCCGCCTGCATGAAGCTGCAGAAAAATTGTTAAAATAAATATCAAAATCCTTATTTGCTATAAAATTGTACAACCTAATACATTCATTCATAGCACAGTGGAGGTGATGAAACGTATTTGGCCTACTATAATAAAAAGAACATGGACTTCTACAGTTTAATCGAGGTACACATAAATTGACTTCTGCAAGTAAAGCAGGAACCGAGAGTTCGCCGGACACAACCTTCTGTAGAAAGACAAGACAGGCAACTTTTCTTCTTAGCATTAGAGAATTTTCGTTAATAGTGATAAGAAGCCAGTCTTGTCCACAATGCCTTGGTGGATAATAACTAAATATTTTAAAGTGAATGTATTTGGCAAACTTCCTGTTTACATTTTCAATAATATCGATATACGTTTGTTGGTATGGCAACCAAATCACACAACAATATTCCAGCTTAGATCTAACTAGACTGTAAAACAGATTCTTAATACATAAAATGTTGGTGAACTCTTTTGTATTCCTGCATGTGAAGCCTAATGTTTTGATAGCAGATTTGGTGATATCAATGATGTGAGGAGCATAAGACAAACTACAATCCAACGTCACACCTAAATCGCGAATTAAGTTGCAGCTTTCTAGTGGCGTACCTTTAATGTTGTACTGATAAGGAAAATTGCGCTTTTCTTGAAAAAGTAACTTTTTTACATTTATTTTTGTTTAATAGAAGACAATTACGTTCACACCAAACATTTAAATGATCAAGATCATCCTGAAGCTGGATGCAGAGACACTATAGGTTTCGCAATTTTTAGATCATCTGCATATATAAAAGACCTACAATGGAGACCGTGAAGGACATCGTTCAAAACTATTATAAAAAACAATGGGCCTAAGTTAGATCCTTGCGTTACTCCACTGGAGGCACAGTATACATTTGACCTAAATCCGCAATACTCGACAAATTGCTGCCTACCAACTAACAGCGACTTTATCAACATTAATAATTTGTTGAGTATTCCAAACAACTTTAATTTACCCAACAAAATACAGTGATGAACATGATCAAAGGCCTTGGAAAAATCGGTGTAGATAACATCAACTTGGCAACGTTTGTCCAGAACCTTTGATATGAAGTCAGTAAATTCAACTAAATTTGTTGTAGTGGAGCGTCCTTTTACAAAGCCATGTTGTTGTGGTGCTACTTTACTAATTACATATGATACATTCAAATAACTTAGTAAAGTTACATAACAGTGCAATTGGCCTGTAGTACAATTTTACTTAACTTCCATCTCGATGGGTAGACAGACGTAGATAACATTAAATTAAACAAATGACACAGAGGAACCAAGAAACAACTAATACAATCAACAATCAAGAAGGCTGGTACATTATCAGGACCGCAGATGTTATTGGGCTTGGGTTATTGGGTGAAAAAGGAAAGTTGTAAAAACATGTCTAAAAGTGAGTTTGTGCCGTTGGCCCCATCGCGTTTGCGTGGCCATCACGACGACATCCTCTGCGAGGCCCAGCGATCAGATAGTCGCGTGATAAGTAGAAACGCTGGGACATTCGTTTGGATCGGCAATTGTTCGTCCCGTCAGGCGGCCTCTAATGGAGGCAAACAAAGCGTACTGATGTCGACCTGTTGCATTGTGGCCTAACTAGATGTCTTCTAATTGACAATTGTTTACAGCGGTTATCATTCATGTACTGCAAATTCCTTGTACAGAACCGCTAGATGCAGATAAACGTCGTCTTATGGCCGACTCGTGATCCTTTCGTCTAATGAATGCCATAAAGTGTCCCATCGGATTGCGTCTGATACACAATCAACTCCTCAACCTCCGCTTTTAACGACCGGCGCGGATTTTTATAACGTCTTCATGATCGATCATGCGAGGACTTTCACTGTTGTCGATATCATTGTCATGGGACAAATTTGGCTGCGAGCTCATTTATTTCCCCGATCATTTTATCCTCACTGACAGATCGCAGTGGGTCACTGTCGATTGACAGTCGAGATTGTTTCAATATGTATGCCGCTGCCTACTGCGACCGGTCATCATCGTCCTGACACCCACGTCGGCAGCCTCCTTTTCTTTACTTCGCACCGAAAATGATCAATAAAATTGACTTAGACACCAAGGCGATGGAATCATCGAACTTTTGCAGTAATCTCGGATTAATTATCGTAGGACGTAGAGTGCGTGTAAACGGGAGCCATCGATTCATAATAAAGCCGTTCTCACGCTTTGTGACTTGTAGCACAGGAAACAAAATCGATTATCTGCGTTACGTTTTTTCAGTGTCACCGTGTAAACGACTCGACTTGTACCACATTTTTCACCACGTGTAAACACCGCTTTATGCAATTAACGTTATTGTTAGCGTAATAAAAACAACTGTTATTATGTATTCGGTGTGATATAAAAAGCGGGTAATTTTTTTAATACGTATAATCTTCGATTTATACCGGTAAATTATTATAATAATGCAGCCACACCTTATGAATAATTCAATTTATTATGACTGGAACGGCATTATAAGGCCTGTTAACAAATATACAAGTGCAAAGCGTAAAAGTGTTTGTAAATTAACAACTTTTTTTTTATTTATTAAACAACTTTGTTTTTTTATCGCGAGATGTTTTTAATATGATAACTGTATAATATTTTAGTAGAAAATTTCAATCGTATTAGGCGGATTGATAACATCTACTTTATCGACTTCTATGAATAATAAATATAGGAATTTAGGATGTTTTTCATGTACACAGTTACTAACTCATCTGTAAAAATAGACGTACGGGTTTTTCAACATTTTTCTTTATTCATTTTTATCGCCGTTTCACATTTGTTTCCTAGCTTTATTGTTATTAATTTCTCCCGTCTTTCGATCCATACTTACTTAAATTTAAAAATTTTCATCTTGTCAGTCAGTTATTTGTTGACGTAATGAAATTTTGAACCCGGATTTGGAATCTGCGTGAAATTCTGTGTCAAATGAGTCCAAATAACGCAAGTTTGCTCCGGAAATAAACGAAAAATCGATCGAACAATGTTTACATAGTTTCAGTCTTAGAATAATTTTTTTTAGGCGACTTAAACTAAAAAGCGGCCTAAAAGTGAGTTTTTTCTGGTCGCAAACATTTTTGGCCAATCTATGGTGGCGCCATCTATCCATAGTTTTGCATATTACATAAAGATACCGATATTACCCCCAATTTCATAATTATTTGGGTAAAATCAAATCGACAAACTCCAGAAGGATTCAGAAATATTTACAATTATTCAGTTGTCATAAATGATTAAATCAATAAATTCCAAATAAAAATTAATTAACTTGTAAATTTAATGATGCTATTGCCTCGGCCATTAAAAAAAGCTCGGCCAAAAAAGAGACACTTTTTGGCTTGGTACACAAATAACTATTTTAGGCGACTTAAACTAAAAATGGAATTTTTAGGCCTCGAAAGCGGCATAAAAGTAAATCTTTTCTGGCCGCAAACATTTTTGGATAATCTATAGTGGCGCCATCTATCCATAGTTTTGCATATTACATCAAGATACCGATATTACCCCTAATTTCATAATTATTTGGGTAAAATCAAATTGACAAACTGCTGTAAAGTGCAACAAAGACGTGTTGAATTATTGAAAATGAACATGTCTAGCAGTGCGGCTGCAACAACATCAAAAAGCACATCAAACCTAATTCATACAAATTGTGAAGTTACACATGCCGAAACTGCAAATGTAGATAAAGAAAATATGAACTTTTCTGAAGGATTCATAAATATTTACAATTATTAATGATTAAATCAATAAATCATAACTTGTAAATTTAATGATGTCGCCTAAAAAATCATGTGTGTATCACGGCCAAAAAAGAATCACTTTTGGCCTTGGTACACAAATAGCTATTTCTGTCCTAGGAAGTCATTTTAAGTAAAATCTTGTGTATAACGCGGCCAAAAGGTGTCATTTTGCCCTCGTCTTCTTTCTGGCCTCGGCTATCGCTTCGGCCATTCAAAAAAGGCTCGGCCAAAAAAGAAACACTTTTCGGTCTTGGTACACAAATAACTATTTTGCGAATTTTAACAAATTTTTAACCAAAAAATATGTTTTTGGATTTGGATTTAATTTGTCCATATTTAATTCGGTCGATATCTCTCTTATTTTTGGAGCAAATTTGCATTTTGTTGGTCTCATTTTACGCAGAATTTTGCACAGATTCCAAAAATCGACGTACGACCAAGAACTGTTGTTTGCAAGTCAAGAGCATCAGAGACTGTTTTTTACAAATTGTCCGCTGTACTTCCAAATTTTTGACTTTTGGTACGAAAAACGTCAATTTTTTACGATAGTTTCTAGAGGACGTGGAAGAGATAAAAAAACAGATCAAGTTGAACAGATTTTTTCCGTCCTGGACCAAGATGTTGAGACAAGAGATTATAAATTCTCCTTGGTCGAATCATATAGTTAGATCTCGTTTTTTTAAAATTTGTTAATTAAATCGATTTGGGCCTCGAGTTTATCGATGACACAACTGAGAGATCGATAATAATTTATAATGGATTGGTGCAGATGTGGCACGGCCGGGCAAACGTCCTTCGTGAAAGTATAATATGCGTGTAAGATTTAATTAATAGCCGTCATCTAATGGGGACAGTTTTTGTTTATTTACGGTGACAAGACAATCGTTGGCGAGGTGTGGCAACGCAATAGACTATATAGCAGGTTCAAGATTGTGCAACTAGCCACTTCACCAAATTAAACAATCGTCCAACGCACTTCTCTGGTGATAATAATCTTAGAAAGTTTTTAATGTCTCATTAATCCGCATCGTAAATTCGTCCGTTTTAAGATTCCACCAGTGTCCAAAGAGGGGGCGGAATAATAGAACGGGACATGTAAAAACGTTCGACTAATACAATAAATGTCGGCACAATGCGTCCTTCTTATCCTGACAATGGTCTCCATTGAGGGCGGCTCACTCGGGATGAACAGAGTTGTAAATTGCCGAGCAAAAAAGAGAAGCGACTATTGTTACACGCTTATTATCATAGCGACGGCGACAATGCCGCCAGTACTCTTTCTTTCCGCTGGAGATGTGCTCGGATTGCCAATGAAGGTGGGTTTTATTAGGCGCCGATGCAGGACGACAACCAGTTACCAAGTCCCTCCGCTTATTAATTACGTTATATAATCATTACTTACGCAAAAACGCGATTGACGGTAATAATTGCGTTTTAATCTTCCCGGTTTCCCATCAGAGAGCGAGACGATAAGAAAACAACAACGCTCTACGGGCTCCTTCCGCGCTTCTTTGGGACTGATAGAGCGAAGAGATCTCGCCAAGAAGATAAAACTCTAAACACTGTGTTGGAGTTAATTTAGCGCTGCTCTATTGATCCCGACAATAATTGCTATTCTTCGCAAAGCTCAATAACTTCACTTCCTTGTTTTCTGAGACTGTTTTGCATTAATTGAAAGTGACTGAATTGATTTATGTGTGGACGACAAAAACAAATCGCTTTGACGTGCAGCGGAAGCTAAAAACCGGACGATTAGCCAGAGCGTTGAGAACCGAGATTTCCTAGTAGAGGCGGCAAAAACGCGAAAATCGGGGGATTTTATTGATATGAAGGACGCTGAAGAAACTGCACACTGTATGTCATTTTCCTGTAGCGAATTTACCAATTTTGTAAAGAAGAATTTTTAGAATTTTTAGCAGGATTCTCACTTTTGAATGCTTCAGATCGTCAGATTTTATCCTGCTACTTCTTCAATCTGTAATTTTTAAGATCTTAAAAAATTTTATTTGATTCTTCATATTCTTTTCTAGCAATAGACCCGTCCTGACGTTCTTCCTAGCAAACGACAAATTTTGATGTTGAATTTAGGAAGACAGCGAAGGAAGGAAAACCAACAGAAAAGAAAAAATCTTTTCGACGCCATATCGACTTTCCCACCCTCCACATTGTCAACTCATCCGCAATTGTTTTGAAGCAGCATTCGTGGGCGTCGTTACCGCATCCACAACGTTGTGTGTTTATTGGTCTATTGTTACTTAAGTGCTGACTGAATGAGCAAGTGATGTCATGTCTAACTCCACTATGTAAAAATCGCCTTTTGTTCCATTACCTTTTCTGACATCACCACAATTTTCAAGTATTGCCGCAAACATTCTTGAGCAAACACCGTAATTGTCGTTTGGCATTATCCTGACAATAACAATACTCAAAGTTGGCATGCGCTTAAGAGGCCGTTTCTAATTGTTGTGACATTGAAAACACGAGAGGATAACAACTATTCGGTTCTTGAACTGGACATAGGCGATAATTGAATGCAAGTAAGACGTTTCTTATTGTGACAGGCGAACGCCCTCAGGGTTGCGTGATAGACGTCAACTGCCACCCTTGTGGAAGAAAAGTGTGTCAGTTTTTTTGGTTTTCTAGCGGTGGCACTGACGGATGCAGGTGTGTTGGAGTGTCAAAAATAACTACTTAATTGATAGCGTACATGTGAAGCTAATCATTTTGATTCCTACGTGCTAATTTTAATTACGAGAGATCACAGTGCCCTTGGTTCGATGCGCACGCGTCCAAATGTTTACTGACAATATAATAAATATCCTTGTTTCATTTTTCTTTAACCTGTTTGTATTAATGATCCCAGATTTGTCTTCCTCGCATACGTTAATCCTTTCTAACTTTTTCGTGAGAACTAATCGCGCCGCAAACGGTATTCATTGTTTTCCCTCATATGGGCTTTTTCTGCACGCCCATGGAGCTCGGACAGTGTATATTAATAATTACCGAGGAATGTCCGAGAATGCGCGTCTTGCGCATCCACTGATTGTATTCATGTAATTACATATTCGTGGGTTATAATTAACCCAAGAAGCGGAGTCAATGATCCACGGAACCGTTGTGGAGGCTCAAAACTGCCTAGCGCTACTCTACTCCGCATCACTGGCAATTTTTCTTCCTGCGAAGAAAGTGTTGGGGATTTTATGCAAATCGGCCGATCACACTAGCCAACAGGTTTGGAGCGAAATTTGAGAAAAATATCGACGGAATTAGATTTGGACAAATTAAATAAATAATACCTTTGGTCGAAAAAGTTGTTTTTTCATATTTTTCAAAATCGAGATCAAACTGTTGACAGACGCAAGAAAGACGATGGCGCAAACTGTTTCAATTTATCTTTATTAGTTTCAAAGATATCGGACTTTAAACATTTGAAAAAACTCAAAATTAAATCTCCAAAACTTCAAACGGCCATGACTCGGTTATTTTTGGAAATTTGCTCCAAAAATAAGCGAGATTTTAACCGAATTAGATTTGGGCAAATAAACCCGAAGGTCGAAAAAGTATTTTTTATCTATTTCATTTTATTTTTATCTATTTCAGTTTTGAAGATATCGGACTTTAAACATTTGAAAAAACTCAAAATTAAATAACCAAATTTTCAAACGGCAATAATTTGGTTATTTTTGATCGTATGTCAATTTTAGACTTATTTTTAAAATCTTCGTGAAATTCTGCAAAAAATGATACCAAAAAACTCAAATTTGCTCTAAAAAGAAGCAAAATACCGACGGAATTAGGATTTGGACAACTTAAATAAAAAATAATACCTTTGGTCAAAAAAGTTGATTTTTTATATTTTTCAAAATCGAGATAAGACTTTATTCATATGTTGAAAGACGCGAGAAAGACGATGGCGCAAACTGTTTCAATTTATCTCTTGTAGTTTCGAAAATATCAGACTTTAAACTTTTGAAAAAACTTTAAACGGCCATGATTCGGTTATTTTTGGAATCTGCGCAAAATTCTGCGTACACTGATGCATAATAACTCAAGTTTATTCCAAAAATGAGCGAGAAATCGATCGAGGTAATTTTGCTTAAAAAAACTTTAAGGGTCATACCTCAATTATTTGTAAAGGTAGGAGAAAAATTAAAACAGTTTTGGATTCTGCGTGAAATTCTGCGTTAAATGAGCACCAATGACTTAAACTCGCTTCACCAATAAACAAGATAAAAAATAAACAAATTTGAGATTGTTAAGAGCCTTGGTATGCTCTTACTTTTTATAAAATGGTATAATAAACCCTTAGAATTACCAATTAAAATTAACGACGACAAACTCAGCCTATCATTCCAAGAAATCAGTTAATCTCTTCATTCCTCCGTTTACAATAATTCCATAAATCTGCGACGTTCATGATTAATGTCACTACTTTTATTCCTCCGCTTGGCAGTTAGTTACGTCTGTCCTAACACCCTTTTATTTGTACCGAGAATATCTAAATTACGCAAATTGTTTCTCTGGTTCCTTTCTCCGCGGAACGACAAAGACTGGCTCGTGCGCTTGACATAATTAGTTTCCTTTCATCCAGAAGAAAAAACGCGCGTTTTGCATTTAATACAGACAATAAAATGTGAAAATTTACTAATGAGAGCTCGCGAGATAATTAAATGAGGAATTAATGATCGCGTTTTGCAAAAACTAATTTATGGTCAGAATGTGAAAATTTCGAGTCAGGTGCGAGAGCGAAACGGCCTTTGGAAATATGCACCAAGTGACCCCAATCGCAGCAACAAAATGTCTCAGGGCGCCACAACCAGTTTGAAAAGACAAAAACTCGACATTCTAATGCACATTGTGTTCGCCAAGAGTTGCGACATCAGAAAAAGAATGGAAATGTTTGTTCGCCGTAATCTGCGCTATTGTCCATCATTAATCAATTCGATCATAATAGAAGAATGAGGTTGCTGTCTGACCGGCGGTTTTGAGCAATATTAATAATAACAGCAACGATTGCGAAGCGATTGCAGCAATGCACCTGACTATCACCGATTTCGACACTAGAGGACGATTCGGAGCACTTTTCCCAGCTTCCCGTGCGCAGCTGTCATTAGCATATCTTAAACGGCCGCACATAAATCTAAAAGGCTATTTGAGCAATTATTGTGCTGCCATTTGATTGATTAACAATAAAACGGTGCATTAGAGTGGATACAGATGAGGCTAATCGACGTAACCGGTTGCCTTAAGTGGCCACACAACAATCTCAACATCACGACGCCAAATATTGACCACGATCAAGGTGATGAACAACGTCACTTTTTTAGATCGACGCTAACGTGCTCTTGACACTAGTAGCCAACTTTCAGCTAGAGGAAGTGTGAGAAGTCACGATTTCGGGCTCTTGTAGAGGACCAAGTTCAATGGTCAGCAACTGTGAGCTAGCAGCAGATTTATACAAAATTTAAAACAATATTATTTCTATTTTTGAAATTTTACTGTCATTTTTGATACTGCACATCTTTCAGATCCATCGGTAAAGTTTTCTGAATTGAAAATTTTTTTTTTTTCCATTCGCTTCTTTTTTCGATGCTTTTGAAATTTAGTTTTGGTTTGCTTGAATTGTAGTTTAGTTTCTTTTATTTATAAACTTATAACTTCGGAAATTTTTGAATTTACATGAAAAAATATGTCTGCTCTTTTTTAACTAAAGAAAGTCTAGAAGATGTGCGAAAAAAGCGAAAAATATAAAGAATCTGAAGAATAAAGAACAGAATCTAATGATATAAGTAGAATTAATGATCCAATCAAAAGTTCCAAGCCAATCTTAGAACAACAAGCAGTTTGATGGGAATATGAGAATACGAAAACAGATTATAAGAAAGAAAAAAAGTCAAAATTTTGAATGTGCGAAGAAATTAAAAGAGATATCTGAAGGATAACAAAAAATCTACTTCTATACGGAGGAATAGTAAATAGAGGAATTTAAGAAATCTGGATAATTAAAAAAGGCTCCAGCGCCACTGGTGAATGTAGTATCTTGCTCAATTTTTTTAATGATAGATTTTTTATAATTTTTTATTAGTGCAATAAACCAGTATTAGCCTCAGACTACCATCTAATTATTTTATAATTTAACGGTGTTTGCAGAAAAAACTGTAGTTGTCCACCGCGTCTTCGAGTCCAAAACGGCCTCCGGCCTTAAATCCGAAGACTCCCCAGGGGCGTTTGTTCGTGGAACCCCATAAACAATGATCTCGCTCTTCGCAGCGTGAAAGTGGCACATCTTTAATGGAGCCACTAAATCACCGACCTCTCCATATGTATTGTTGCCACTAAATACATTTACATAAAAGTAGTAAATTAATGGTGAAAATCGGCCGGTCAACGGTCCTCTTCGTTGTTTTCTTCTCCTGAGGACGTGGTTCTTCTACAACGACCTTGGTCGGTGGCCCGTGTGGCTATCTCATCGTATTATTCGGTCAGAACGAACAGGTTTCGCCAGTTCAACAGGTGTACAGGCGCCCTCCGTTATACAACAATCACTTTGTGCCGCACTATAAATATTCCAATCGGCAAACCACAAAATATTCTTGCGGAGACAACATTCATCTTGTTGGGCTGAAGAGCTTTATTGACAGGAGAAATGATGGTGTTGGAGTTGCGTCATCGCCGGGCCTAAAAAATTAGAAACTTTGAAACCCTTTTTATGAAAAGTCGCTATAAATTCCAGCTCCGACACCTCTAATGGAATTCCTGAAATTTTATGCAAACTAAAGAAATATGTACTAAATTATAGAAACCTCCTCGTAATTAGTATATTAATTTTCAATTTTTTTTTGACATTTCAAAACAATGAAATTCTAATTCTGTTGGGCTCACTAACAATGCCAACATCTAAAAATTAAAACAAACAAAAAATTCTCACATTTTTATTTCCAGGATGAATCTAAAACTCCTTTTCTTTTATATTACTATTAGATTTTATAACTCGTGTGAATTTAATGTTATATTAGTGAAATTTGGCGGTTTTATTGCATTAGCGTTGCTTACTAATTTTGCCAAATCACATAAATTTAGAACCTGAAAGAAGAATTTTGGAAATTTTTATTCTCAGGACAAACCAAAAATTTGCTTTATTTTGTGTTAGTTCTCATAAGTCTCGTAATTTTGATGCGACAACAATGAAATTTGGAGCCCTGACTAGAATTAAGACGTTTTCTAACTGTGCCAAGTTACAAAAATTTCGAACCAGAAAAAGAAATTTTTAGGGATTTGTATTCTTAGGGCAAACTAAAAATTTCTTAAAATTTATGTTAGATTTCAAAACTTTCGTAATTTTGACGCGACAACAACGAAATTTGGAAGCCTGACAACAATTAAGAAGTTCTATAATTGTGTTAAATTACAAAAATTTGGAACCAAAAAACTATTTTTAGAGATTTTTATTCTTAGGACGAACTAAAAATTTCCAAAATTTTTCTGTTAGATTTCATAACTCTGATAATTTCGACGCGAAAACGATGAAATTAGGAGGCCTGACTACAATTAGGAAGTTCTCTAACTGTGCTAAATTACAAAAATCTAGAACCAGAAAAATAATTTTTTAGAGATTTTTATTTTTAGGACGAACTACAAATTTCTAAAATTTTCTGTTAGATTTCATAACTCTCGTAATTTTGACGCGATAACAATGAAATTTAGAAGCCTAACTACCGTGAAAACGGTTTATAACTGTGCCAAATTGCAAAATTTTACAAGCAGAGAGAAAATTTTTGGAGATTTTTTATTCACAAAATGAGCTAAAATTTTCACAGTTTTTATAATATAACAAGCTTAACTTATAATTTTAAAATTACAACAATGAAATTTGAAAGCTTTCTTACATTGGTTAGTAACTGTGCCAAATTACAAAAATTTTAAACAAAAAAGAAAAATTTTAGAAATTTTAGATTCAAGACAAATCCAAAATTTTCAATGTTTTTGGACGTCATGGACGAAGAGCTTTATTCACAGGAGAAATGACGGTGTTGGAGTTGCGTCATCGCCGGGTCTAAAAAATTAGAAACTTCGAAACCCCTTTTATGAAAAGTCGCTATAAATTCCAGCTCCGACAGCTCTAATGGAATTCCTGAAATTTTATGCAAACCATAGAAATATGTACTAAATTATAGAAACCTCCTCGTAATTATCCATTAATTTTTAGTATATTATCGAGTTTCGAGTACGTTATTTATATAACGGCGATCATTCCGAAATGTTTTCTCTTTTCGAGAAGACTATTAATTTAATTAAACATCTAAACATAAATATTAATCATTCGACTTTTATAAACTATTAAAATTGATTGTGCTCGTTTGAAATACTTTTTTTTGATCCATCGCTCCGGGGCTCCGGTGAAAAAAATCATTTTGTTTATCCGAGCGCGAGGTCTCCAGAGAGCATTGTTCCCTCACATATCATTTTATACAAGGAAGTTTTCACACCCATTTTGCATAAAATTAGCCTCCGGGAAGGATGACCACGCTTGCACCGCCAATAAACTCCCCGCGATGACAGCTCGTTTAAAACCAGAAACGCAGTGTTATTTTTCCCCCAAGAAAATTTTTCCGACCTGGGGCCTCCTCGGAAGCGCCGCCGGCGAGTTCCGGATCCTCCGGGCCCATTGTGCGTGTGAGCGGCTGGTGACCCGAGGCCAACAGGTGCATTGGGTTTATTGACTCCGTTCACCATCGTCGTCCAGTACCTGTTCGCCTGTTCCCATCGCCTCAATCAATGGATGGCGGAGACGACTGCATCTCTCGGGGTGCGGCCCAGTCGCATCTCTTCGCGGTCACGCTGCAACGGCAGAAATTGCCGAGACACACTGTGAAAAATGAAAACGCGTTTGTTACACACCAAGAATGCGGGATGTAAATCAAAACTCGATACGATTTATCCGCTGTATATGGAAGAGCACACGGGGGCCGGCTGGCGCCGATGCCTCCAGCGACGGCTCGTCACCACGCAGGATGACGGACTAACATGAGCAGGAACGGAGATGTCGGAAGCTTGATCACACACTTCCAGCTTTAGTGGATAAATGCAACCTGAGTTGTTTTAATCATTTATTAAGGATACATTTTTAAGCTCTAACAAATTTTGTTTATAGGTAGGTGATATGTAAAGTCCGTTTTTTTTTAAAACCACCAACACCGCAATCTTCCCCTGCATTACAACCGGCAACGTTGCCTAGGGAGATTTTTGGTGAGAAAATAGATGTCAAATTTTTGACATTTCTGAAAATTACGCAGTGTTTTCGTTAAAAACGTTTCTTTTACAGCCTGTTGGATTGCAAATCAAAGGATTTAATAGTGAAAAGACTCGGCACAGCCTGAAAGGCCGTTTTGTGTAATCAAATTGTCAATTAGGCAGCTAACCTATTTGATTTTAACACCAAAAAGTCACAATCGACGACGTTGCCGGTTGTAAAGTGCTGGGAGAGTGCGGTGTTGGTGGGTTTTAAATAAAAAAACGGACTTTACCATCGCGCTCAAAAAAACCTAAGACAGTAAAATTTTAGTTGATCAATCTTGGTTTTGAGTCGTGTTGTAATCTTTTTAGTAATCTATGAGAATTTATTTGTCAAAATGACTGGTCTGAAATCTTGCTATTCTGGGAGACAAAAATTAGTTACAGTAACCCCATTACTGACTTGGACGTGACTATAGTTATATAGATAATAATTAAGTAAATGTTGACAAAACGGCAGTATTTCTGTATTGAAAAATAATTTTGTAATCAATTTCACATAGTAGAACCTCGATTATCCGGTAACGGATTATCCGTGCAAGGGTGTTTGTTCGATTATCCGTGTTTCGATTATCCGTTCATTACAAAAAACACACAAATTGAAGACTAACTATTTCGTATTTTTGCTTCCAATGTTATGAGTTAAAATTTTTGTCTTTGAATAGTACTGTTTAAATAAATTCTTTTGCAATAAAAATCTTCATAATTAAGAAAACTGAAAACTCAAGTGACAGTAAATGAAAGTACCAATTTTTTTTTCTACAAAATAGTTACTTTTATGTAATATGTTTGATAAGAGTGATAAGAGTTGATTGTTTCAATTTCTTTCAATATTAAAAATTGTTATTGTTAAGGTAAATTTTGTTGAAGTTTTTATACAGGGTGTTAGATAACGTTACGGCCATAAACTAATGGGTAATTATTATAATTATAATTTTTTTTTTTTCGTTTTTTAGTTAGAAAGCTACAAGGCTTTAAAGTTGACAAATAAAATGGCTTCAAATAATTTTTCAATTTTACAGAAATCCAAGTAGCTTTCGGACCAAACGAATAATTTGTCACTTTCCCGTCACATTTGAAGTTTTAAATCAGTGGCGCCAATAAAAGGGAAAAACAATAACGCAATTTTATTCTAAAAACAGACAATAAAGCAACACTACAATAGATGTTCAAAATGGCCACCATCTTGTTGAACACATAATTGTAACGACGCAACAATGTTTCCTTTATTGAATCCAACACATTTTTGTTTTGACGAACTTGATTTGTGATGTCCACAAAAATGGAACAACTACGCCACTGATAAAAAATAAGAACTGTCAGTTTGACATCAAACAAAAAATTTCCTTCAGTAACTCTGATTCAAATTTTTATAACCTTATGCAAATTGTTCCCTGATTGGTCACATTCAAAGCCTTCCAGCTCTTAAACGGTTCAAGAAAACCTGAAAAAAACTTCAAAACATTACTTTTCCTACGACCCCATATGAAAGTGATGTTTTTCACACGGTTAAATGACTCCGAAAGTTGAAGTTTTCGTACGTCCATTTCCGAAAGTAAAAGTCACTAGTGTGATATGAATATATCCGCACAGACCTGTCAAAATTGACAGTTATTTTGAAATACAAATGTAATTCTTGAATTTTTGTCTCAAATATCTAGACGATTCACTGTAAAACAACATGCATAATGGTAAAAATGAATTGGTTAGGTTGTTTTTGCCAAGACAATTTTAACCGGTCTGTGCGTATATATTCATATCACACTAGTGACTTTTACTTTCGTAAATTGATGTACGAAAACATCAACCATCTAACTATGTGGAATACGTCACTTTTATTCATAAAACCTCATGGTCGTAAAAAATGATATTTAGAAAAGATAAGAAATGAACTATTGTCAAGACTTATGGTTTCTTCCTGATGATGGAAGGTCGTAGGAAAAATAGTGTACACAACTCGTCGCAAAGTGTCTTTCTTGCACTCGTGTAACATCTGCACTCGGCTGGCGCCTCGTGCATCTACATTTACACTCGTGCGAAATTGCTCACTTTCCACACTTGTTATGTAAATATCTATTTCATGGCTGCCTCCATCACCCCTTTTTCTATGGCCGTAACGTTACCTAACACCCTGTATATTTTAAATTAAAAAATCGTTCCAAATAATTCTGTTGCCTTAAAACGTGTGTTTATTTAACAAATCGATTATCCGGTGTTTTAATCGAGGTTGTACTGTACTTTATATTTTTTGATTTATTGTATATTATTAGTATTTTCTGAATTGTTAGAGTTTTTCACTTTTTATACTCTTTGAAAGTTCTAAATATAATAATTTTTTATTTCTCAACTGTGTTCCATGTCTTCAAATTTTATTATACATCTTATAGTTTGTTATGTAGTTCATTAATTTTTTTGATTTTGGGAGCATTCAAGTTCGCTTAGAACAAAATAAGCATCAAGCCCTCATCAGATTATCCCGATTTGGCCTTCCTGCTGGTGTCATACCTCAGCAACCAGTCGTTCCTCTTCCACTCTCGCTTTCTTTTCCAGATCAAACACTCAACGGCAGCTAAAGAGCGCAAATATCACTAACCACAATTTTACGACGTGCTGCACGCACATGGAAAAAACTGCAGCGTCATCACCATTAGAACACGAATCGATAAAAATCTACACATTACAATTCCCATCTTAAGAAGTGATTACAGTCCGATCTCTAATTTTTAGACATAGCAGCGGTGATAAAAGCCGTAAGAAGTGTTAAGCTCAGCGGACATCCCTAATGTAACTAGTGCTTTTTTCTTTTCAGACCAGTTTCTTCGGATTACTTTCTTTCCGTTCACCTTGAGTTGGAGTTTTGTGCACATCTGTTGGATTAATAAGTTGAAGTTAAAGTCTGTTCTAGTCCTTGAAGATAATCGCGAGTTAAATTGTTAAACTCGAGTCGTAACAAATTGTACAATTCCCGCAATTAAGAGAATAAATCTTCAAACACGGCAAAGTTGCGTTAACATTGAAAACCACTTCTCTCATTGCTATGCATTCCCTCTCTTCCTTCATTTTATAACCTGTTAGAGCGTCATTGTTCAGGAGAAAAGTTTTATTTATCATCGCTGAGATACCAGTTTTCGTGCATTTATTGAATGGAACATTAAGTGCTTACAGAATAACAGCAGTCCGAGGAATGTATTGCGAATGTGAGTTGAACCGGTACATCAGGAATAGAAAGCAGGACGGTTGTTTGTTATGATTTATTCCTGCGGCACAATGGGTGCGAAATTGCGATTTCCACCCTGTATATTAAACCCGACGGCCGGCCGCTTGCGTGTCGCCTATCGACGACGGTCGAAGAATTAAATATCAATTTACTGAAATACATTTACCTGAAATAACACTGAGAATTCGAATTCATTAAATCTTAAGCACCTTGGAGATAAGCGTGTGTGACAAGCCGCGATGGGAAATCCTGCGAACGCGAGTTGGACAAAGAACAAGGCATTCGCTCGGTTGACCCGGAGGAATGCTGCAGGACAACGGATCATAGAGATTAGAATGAATGGAGAGCGTTTTAATTATAATATCGAGAATTAACCTCTCATTATCTTTTTAATAAAAGATAATTGTTCGGCTACAGATGCCGGACGGTTTGTACTGTCAAAGACAATCGAATTCATTTAAAGAGGCTAAAGAAAGAAGCGAAAAATGCAAATCTGGAGGATCTAAATTGCATTGAAAATTGAAAAATTAGCGTTAAAGTCACTCCTTCAGTTTTTTTTTGGGGATGAATAAAAAAACAGAAATTCTCTGTTAGATCGCATAATTTTGACATTGCAGAACAATGAAGTTTAAGACATCTGTTGGGCTTACTAACAGTGCCAAATTGCAAAATTTAACACAAAAAATAAAAATTTTGCGAATTTTTCGAATTTTTTTTTTGAGGAGGAACCTAAAATTTTCTTTCATTTATATTAGGTCTTATAACTCGTGTGATTTTTATGCTACATCAATGAAATTTGAAAGTTTTATTGCATTAGTTTTGCTTACTAATTTTGCCAAATTACATAAATTTTGCACCAGAAAGAAAAATTTTACAAATTTTTATTCCCAAGACAAGCTAAAGATTTCCACAATTCTTTTTAGCTCTTATAAGTCTGTAATTAATTAATATGTTTTGTCAACTTTGTCAAATAACAAAAATCTAGAACCACAAAATATTTTTTTTGGAATATTTATTCTTAGGACAAACTAAAAATCTCCAAAAATTTTTGTTAGATTTTATACATCGTAATTTTGAAGCGACAACAATGAAAATCGAAGACCCGACTATAATTAAGACGTTTTCTAACTGTACCAAATTACAAAATTTTACAATCCAAAAACAAATTTTTTGAGACTGCTAATTCAAAAAATAACAAAATTTCTAAAATTTTCTGTTAGATTTCATAATTCTTGTAATTTTGACATTACAAAACAATGAAATTTTAAGACATCTGTTGGACTTACTAACAATGCCAAATTACAAAAATTAGAACAAAAATTAAAAAAATTAAAAAAAAAATATTGTTAGGACCAACCTAAAATTCTCTTTATTTTATGTTAGATCTTATAACTCGAGTGATTTTGATGCTACATCAATAAAATTTTAAGGTTTTATTACATTAACTTTGCTTACTAATTGAGCTAAATTACATAAATTTAGAACCTGAAAGAAAAATTTTTGGAATTTTTATTTACAGGAAGAACTAAATATTTGATTGTTTTGTTATAAATCTTATAACTCTCATAATTTTAACGCTATAAAATTGAAGTTCTTAGGCTTTACAACCACTAAGGCGTTTTATAATTGTGTCAAATTGCAAAATTCTAGAACTAGAGGAAACATTGTTAGAATTTTTTTATTTGTTAGATCATTTAAAAAATTAAGGGAGTTTCTATTAGATAGCATAACTATGGTAATTTTGGCATTTCAACCATGAAATTTGAATGCCTAACTACAATTAAAACAATTTCTAAGTGTGGCAAATTAGAAAAATCTAGAACCAAAAAAATAATTGTTAGGAATTTTTATTTTTAAAACGAACTAAAAATTTCTAAAATTTGTTAGATTTCATAAGTCTCGTAATTTTAAACTTACAACAATAAAATTAAGAGGCCAGACAACAACTAAGACGATTTCTTAATGTATTAAAAAATTTAGAACCAGAAAAATAATTGTTAGAGATTTTTATTTTTAGGACGAACTAAAAATTTCCAAAATTTTTTGTTAGATCTTAGAACTTTCGTAATTTTAACGCGCCAACAATAAAATTTGGAGATCTGAGTACAATTAAGACGTTTTCTGACTATGCCAAATTACACACATCTAGGGCTAACAAAATAATTGTTAGGAATTTTTAGTTGGGGAAGAAACTAAAAATTTTCAAATTTTTCTGTTTTATCTTAACTTTGACGCGATAACAATAAAATTTGAAGGACTGACTACAATTAACACATTTACAAACTGTGCCAAATTACAAAATTCTACAATCAGAAAGAAATTTTTTGGAAATTTTTATTTTCAAAAGAACCAAAATTTTGGAAATTTTTTGTTGAATCTCATAACTTTGGTGATTTTGACATTACATTAATTCAGTTTCAAGGTCTTATTACATTTGAGATGTTTCTTAATTGTGCTAGATTACTAAAATTTAGGTCCAGAAAGAGACCTTTTAGAATTTTTTATATTTAGGACGAACCTAAAATGTTCATAGATTCTATCGGGTCTTATAACTCTCGCAATTTTAAGGTTACAAGAATGGAATTTTAGAGGTTTATTACCATCAAAGCGTTTTATAACTGTGCCTAAGTGCAAAATTCTAGAACCAGAAATAGAATTTTTGGAGATTTTTTGTTTTCAAGTTATTCATGTAATTTAGGCAGCAATGAAATTCGAGACACTTATAAAGAAGAAAAGAACAGAACAAGTGCAAATAATCTTAAGAGTGATATTTAAAGAGACTCCGGAGCAAGAGGCCCCAAAGAATCCAAAAAAAAATTCAAAGCGAATCAAATTATTTGCTCCATTTATCTATGCAATGCTCTCGCAGCCTTGTTTTGAATGTTGCCTAACTAAAGTACGCGATTTTATTGATGATTGCTTCTCTTTGGAAAAGTTAACGACATTACCGTAAATCAATCGCAGCAGTTGTTGAAATCTCTGATAAATGTTAACCGACGTTTAATTCCACTCCGAGTCAAATCCAAATGACTCGACATGAAAACAAAATAGTTGATTTTCACAATCCGTGTTTCGATATGACAACAATTTCTCTCGAAACCCAAAGAAAAATGACGAAAGAATCATCACAGGTAAGTTTTCGATTTGTGTCTTGGCCCCCTCGAAGTAGGTGTCCGTGCGTGTACGCGTTTCCAATCCTGCTGTTAATTGATGAGGGCACGATTCGGTTGCGGGCCAGGGTGCAGCAGACCATTGATCAAACCCCACGTTGTTTATTGAGGCAGAGCGCCACTTACAAGACAGCCGAACACGGGCATAACTAAGCGGGCGCCTACGACACTAGTTATATTCAAATTAGTCCAGCTCTACATCTGTAGCACACGTCCATTCGGCGGCTCCTGGTGATTTATTGGCGTGCAAGCGAATTTTCAATCACAGACTTAATTAATTTCGTCTAATGGGTCTTTGTGGGGCGCTGGGGCTAATTTATGGGCCGCGGCGGTGTTAGATACGCACGTACAGATAACGACGATAAAGATGGCCTCGCATAAGAGCTGTTTTGTGTAGACGGGGGGGTCACGCAAGGCAGATGAATCTACACCTTTCACATTATATCAATTATAATTTATGCATAGTTATTTTACGCTGAATTCTGAAAGTACGAGAGCTTTTTATTAATTTTTCTTTGTACGCATTGGAGCGATGACCAGCTCTTAACCTTTTACTTTAATTTACCACGGCCGCCAAATATTTCGAACACGTTCACCTGTTAATTCGTATTATGGGAGTCACGATGCTACCATATCCAGACAAGTGCGCGCATCCTCCGCTAATTATAATATAATTACAGAGGAACTCTTGATGGGATTTAAATATACGACCGCACCGCGAAATTATACCACAAATGAAAGCTTTTAAGAGAGTGTAAATGACTGCTTTCCTACCAAATGAGACATAAATAAAAACTTATTATAGTTTAAACAAATATGAACGGACAGGTATTGCCCCAATCTGGTTCACTACGGTGGGAAAAAAACACATTCGTTTTCCTCTTGTTGGCCTCTTCATCTACTCCTTTCGGAGCTCTAAATTCTTCATATTCTTCTTTTTCTGTTCTTCAATTGAATGTATTGCTACATTTCCTTTTAATGTTCTTTTCAGATTTTCTGATTTCATTCTTTAATTTAGAATTTTTTTTGTTCCTTGCTTTCGATTTTCTCTTTGTATTCAACTGATTTTAAGAAAACCTCCACAATTTGTGTACTCTTTAAATTCGTCTGAACTTTTTTGAATTGTTTTTGGTTTAAAATGTCTCTTTCAGGTTCTAATTTTATTAAATTTAGCATAGCTAGATAATGTGGCAAGTGTAATAATTCCTCTAAATTTCAATGTTGTAACATCAAATTTAATTTAACAGAAATTTTCGCAAAATTTTGGTTGGTTCTAAAAATTAGAATCCCTAAAAATGCTCTTTTTGGTTGTAGAATATTCTAATTTGGCACAGTCATAGAATGTCAAATTTGTGAACATACCTCCAAATTTCATAGATGCAAAATCACAATTACGAGAGTTATAAAATCAGAAAAAATTGTAGAAATTTTTGGTTCGTTCTAAGAGAAAAATTTATAACAATTATTTTTTTGGTTCTAAAATTTTGTAATTTGACACAGTTCGAATTGTAGAATTGTAGGCCTCCAAATTTTATTGCGGTATCCTCAAAATTTCAAGAGCTACAAAATGTAAGAAAATTTTGGAAATTTTTAGTTTGTCCTAAGAATAAAGTTTCCAAAAAAATATTTTTCTGGCACTAAAATTTTGTAATTTGGCACAGTTAGAAGACATTTTAATTGTAGTCAAACCTCAAAATTTCATTGTTGTGACGTCAAAATTAAGAGAGTTATGAGATCTAACAGAAAATTTTGGAAATTTTTAATTTGTTCTAAGAATAAAAATTTCTAACAATTATTTTTCTGGCTCCATAATATTGTAATTTGGCACAGATATAAAAAAATTTTTTGGTTCTAAAATTTTGTAATTTGACACAGTTCGAATTGTAGGCCTCCAAATTTTATTGCGGTAGCCTCAAAATTTCAAGAGCTACAAAATTTAAGAAAATTTTGGAAATTTTTAGTTTGTCCTAAGAATAAAGTTTCCAAAAAAATATTTTTCTGGCACTAAAATTTTGTAATTTGCCACAGTTAGAAGACATTTTAATTGTAGTCAAACCTCAAAATTTCATTGTTGTGACGTCAAAATTAAGAGAGTTATGAGATCTAACAGAAAATTTTGGAAATTTTTATTTTGTTCTAAGAATAAAAATTTCTAACAATTATTTTTCTGGCTCCAGAATATTGTAATTTGGCACAGTTATACAAATTTTTTTTTGGTTCTAAAATTTTTAATTTGACACAGTTCGAATTGTAGAATTGTAGGCCTCCAAATTTTATTGCGGTCGCCTCAAAATTTCAAGAGCTACAAAATTTAAGAAAATTTTGGAAATTTTTAGTTTGTCCTAAGAATAAAGTTTCCAAAAAAATATTTTTCTGGCACTAAAATTTTGTAATTTGGCACAGTTAGAAGACATTTTAATTGTAGTCAATCCTCAAAATTTAATTGTTGTGACGTCAAAATTAAGAGAGTTATGAGATCTAACAGAAAATTTTGGAAATTTTTATTTTGTTCTAAGAATAAAAATTTCTAACAATTATTTTTCTGGCTCCAGAATATTGTAATTTGGCACAGTTATAAAAATTTTTTTTTGGTTCTAAAATTTTGTAATTTGACACAGTTCGAATTGTAGAATTGTAGGCCTCCAAATTTTATTGCGGTAGCCTCAAAATTTCAAGAGCTACAAAATTTAAGAAAATTTTGGAAATTTTTAGTTTGTCCTAAGAATAAAGTTTCCAAAAAAATATTTTTCTGGCACTAAAATTTTGTAATTTGGCACAGTTAGAAGACATTTGAATTGTAGTCAAACCTCAAAATTTCATTGTTGTGACGTCAAAATTAAGAGAGTTATGAGATCTAACAGAAAATTTTGGAAATTTTTATTTTGTTCTAAGAATAAAAATTTCTAACAATTATTTTTCTGGCTCTAGAATATTGTAATTTGGGACAGTTATAAAACGTCAAATTTGTGAACAGACCTCCAAATTTCATAGATGCAAAATCACAATTACGAGAGTTATAAAATCAGAAAAATTTGTAGAAATTTTTGGTTCGTTCTAAGAGAAAAATTTATAACAATTATTTTTTTGGTTCTAAAATTTTGTAATTTGACACAGTTCGAATTGTAGAATTGTAGGCCTCCAAATTTTATTGCGGTAGCCTCAAAATTTCAAGAGCTACAAAATTTAAGAAAATTTTGGAAATTTTTAGTTTGTCCTAAGAATAAAGTTTCCAAAAAAATATTTTTCTGGCACTAAAATTTTGTAATTTGGCACAGTTAGAAGACATTTGAATTGTAGTCAAACCTCAAAATTTCATTGTTGTGACGTCAAAATTAAGAGAGTTATGAGATCTAACAGAAAATTTTGGAAATTTTTATTTTGTTCTAAGAATAAAAATTTCTAACAATTATTTTTCTGGCTCTAGAATATTGTAATTTGGGACAGTTATAAAACGTCAAATTTGTGAACAGACCTCCAAATTTCATAGATGCAAAATCACAATTACGAGAGTTATAAAATCAGAAAAATTTGTAGAAATTTTTGGTTCGTTCTAAGAGAAAAATTTATAACAATTATTTTTTTGGTTCTAAAATTTTGTAATTTGACACAGTTCGAATTGTAGAATTGTAGGCCTCCAAATTTTATTGCGGTCGCCTCAAAATTTCAAGAGCTACAAAATTTAAGAAAATTTTGGAAATTTTTAGTTTGTCCTAAGAATAAAGTTTCCAAAAAAATATTTTTCTGGCACTAAAATTTTGTAATTTGGCACAGTTAGAAGACATTTTAATTGTAGTCAATCCTCAAAATTTAATTGTTGTGACGTCAAAATTAAGAGAGTTATGAGATCTAACAGAAAATTTTGGAAATTTTTATTTTGTTCTAAGAATAAAAATTTCTAACAATTATTTTTCTGGCTCCAGAATATTGTAATTTGGCACAGTTATAAAAATTTTTTTTTGGTTCTAAAATTTTGTAATTTGACACAGTTCGAATTGTAGAATTGTAGGCCTCCAAATTTTATTGCGGTAGCCTCAAAATTTCAAGAGCTACAAAATTTAAGAAAATTTTGGAAATTTTTAGTTTGTCCTAAGAATAAAGTTTCCAAAAAAATATTTTTCTGGCACTAAAATTTTGTAATTTGGCACAGTTAGAAGACATTTGAATTGTAGTCAAACCTCAAAATTTCATTGTTGTGACGTCAAAATTAAGAGAGTTATGAGATCTAACAGAAAATTTTGGAAATTTTTATTTTGTTCTAAGAATAAAAATTTCTAACAATTATTTTTCTGGCTCTAGAATATTGTAATTTGGGACAGTTATAAAACGTCAAATTTGTGAACAGACCTCCAAATTTCATAGATGCAAAATCACAATTACGAGAGTTATAAAATCAGAAAAATTTGTAGAAATTTTTGGTTCGTTCTAAGAGAAAAATTTATAACAATTATTTTTTTGGTTCTAAAATTTTGTAATTTGACACAGTTCGAATTGTAGAATTGTAGGCCTCCAAATTTTATTGCGGTAGCCTCAAAATTTCAAGAGCTACAAAATTTAAGAAAATTTTGGAAATTTTTAGTTTGTCCTAAGAATAAAGTTTCCAAAAAAATATTTTTCTGGCACTAAAATTTTGTAATTTGGCACAGTTAGAAGACATTTGAATTGTAGTCAAACCTCAAAATTTCATTGTTGTGACGTCAAAATTAAGAGAGTTATGAGATCTAACAGAAAATTTTGGAAATTTTTATTTTGTTCTAAGAATAAAAATTTCTAACAATTATTTTTCTGGCTCTAGAATATTGTAATTTGGGACAGTTATAAAACGTCAAATTTGTGAACAGACCTCCAAATTTCATAGATGCAAAATCACAATTACGAGAGTTATAAAATCAGAAAAATTTGTAGAAATTTTTGGTTCGTTCTAAGAGAAAAATTTATAACAATTATTTTTTTGGTTCTAAAATTTTGTAATTTGACACAGTTCGAATTGTAGAATTGTAGGCCTCCAAATTTTATTGCGGTAGCCTCAAAATTTCAAGAGCTACAAAATTTAAGAAAATTTTGGAAATTTTTAGTTTGTCCTAAGAATAAAGTTTCCAAAAAAATATTTTTCTGGCACTAAAATTTTGTAATTTGGCACAGTTAGAAGACATTTTAATTGTAGTCAAACCTCAAAATTTCATTGTTGTGACGTCAAAATTAAGAGAGTTATGAGATCTAACAGAAAATTTTGGAAATTTTTATTTTGTTCTGAGAATAAAAATTTCTAACAATTATTTTTCTGGCTCTAGAATATTGTAATTTGGGACAGTTATAAAACGTCAAATTTGTAAACAGACCTCCAAATTTCATAGATGCAACATCAAAATTACGAGAGTTATGAGATCTAACAGAGAATTGTAGAAATTTTTGGTTCGTTCTAAGAATAAAAATTTCTAACAATTATCTTTTTGGTTCTAAAATTTTGTAATTTGGCACAGTTAGAAAACGTCTTAATTGCAGTCAGGCTTCTAAAGTTCATTGAAGGCGCCTCAAAGTTACGAGAGTTATGAGATCTATCCGAGAATTTTGGAAAGTTTTACTTTTTCCTAAAAATAAAAATTAGAAAAAAAAATTCTGGCTCTAGAATTTTGTAATTTGTTATAAAACGTCTCAATTGCAGTCAAGCTTCTAAATTTCATTGATGTCGCGTCAAAATTACGAGAGTTATAAGATCTAACAGAAAATTTTGTAAATTTTTAGTTCCTTCTAAGAATAAAATTTGCTAACAATTACTTTTATGGTTCTAAAATTTTATATTTTGGCACAGTTCGAAAACGCCTTAACTGTAGTCAGGCCTTCAAATTTCATTGTTGTCGCGTTAAAATTACGAGAGTTGAGAGATCTTAAAGAATATTTTGGAAAATTTTTAGTTCGTTCTAAGAATAAAAATTCCAAACAACTATTTTTCTGGTTTTAAAATTTTGCAATTTGGCACACTTTGAAAAAATCTTAATAACAGTCAGGCCTCGAAATTTCATTGTTGTCGCGTCAAAATTTCGAGTTACGAAAGTTAAGAAAAATTTTGAAAATTTTTACTTTGTTCCAAAAATAAAATTTCTAAAAAAAATATTTTTTTGGCTCTAGAATTTTGTAATTTGGCAGAGTTAGAAAACGTCTTAATTGCAGTCAGGCTTCTAAAGTCCATTGAAGGAGCCTCAAAGTTACGAGAGTTATGAGATCTAACAGAAAATTTTGGAAAGTTTTACTTTTTCCTAAAAATAAAAATTAGAAAAAAAAAATTCTGGCTCTAGAATTTTGTAATTTGTTATAAAACGTCTCAATTGCAGTCAAGCTTCTAAATTTCATTGATGTCGCGTCAAAATTACGAGAGTTATAAGATCTAACAGAAAATTTTGTAAATTTTTAGTTCCTTCTAAGAATTAAATTTGCTAACAATTACTTTTATGGTTCTAAAATTTTATATTTTGGCACAGTTCGAAAACGCCTTAACTGTAGTCAGGCCTTCAAATTTCATTGTTGTCGCGTTAAAATTACGAGAGTTGAGAGATCTTAAAGAATATTTTGGAAAATTTTTAGTTCGTTCTAAGAATAAAAATTCCAAACAACTATTTTTCTGGTTTTAAAATTTTGCAATTTGGCACACTTTGAAAAAATCTTAATAACAGTCAGGCCTCGAAATTTCATTGTTGTCGCGTCAAAATTTCGAGTTACGAAAGTTAAGAAAAATTTTGAAAATTTTTACTTTGTTCCAAAAATAAAATTTCTAAAAAAAATATTTTTTTGGCTCTAGAATTTTGTAATTTGGCAGAGTTAGAAAACGTCTTAATTGCAGTCAGGCTTCTAAAGTCCATTGAAGGAGCCTCAAAGTTACGAGAGTTATGAGATCTAACAGAAAATTTTGGAAAGTTTTACTTTTTCCTAAAAATAAAAATTAGAAAAAAAAAATTCTGGCTCTAGAATTTTGTAATTTGTTATAAAACGTCTCAATTGCAGTCAAGCTTCTAAATTTCATTGATGTCGCGTCAAAATTACGAGAGTTATAAGATCTAACAGAAAATTTTGTAAATTTTTAGTTCCTTCTAAGAATTAAATTTGCTAACAATTACTTTTATGGTTCTAAAATTTTATATTTTGGCACAGTTCGAAAACGCCTTAACTGTAGTCAGGCCTTCAAATTTCATTGTTGTCGCGTTAAAATTACGAGAGTTGAGAGATCTTAAAGAATATTTTGGAAAATTTTTAGTTCGTTCTAAGAATAAAAATTCCAAACAACTATTTTTCTGGTTTTAAAATTTTGCAATTTGGCACACTTTGAAAAAATCTTAATAACAGTCAGGCCTCGAAATTTCATTGTTGTCGCGTCAAAATTTCGAGTTACGAAAGTTAAGAAAAATTTTGAAAATTTTTACTTTGTTCCAAAAATAAAATTTCTAAAAAAAATATTTTTTTGGCTCTAGAATTTTGTAATTTGGCAGAGTTAGAAAACGTCTTAATTGCAGTCAGGCTTCTAAAGTCCATTGAAGGAGCCTCAAAGTTACGAGAGTTATGAGATCTAACAGAAAATTTTGGAAAGTTTTACTTTTTCCTAAAAATAAAAATTAGAAAAAAAAAATTCTGGCTCTAGAATTTTGTAATTTGTTATAAAACGTCTCAATTGCAGTCAAGCTTCTAAATTTCATTGATGTCGCGTCAAAATTACGAGAGTTATAAGATCTAACAGAAAATTTTGTAAATTTTTAGTTCCTTCTAAGAATTAAATTTGCTAACAATTACTTTTATGGTTCTAAAATTTTGTATTTTGGCACAGTTCGAAAACGCCTTAACTGTAGTCAGGCCTTCAAATTTCATTGTTGTCGCGTTAAAATTACGAGAGTTGAGAGATCTTAAAGAATATCTTGGAAAATTTTTAGCAAGAATAAAAATTCCAAACTATTTTTCTGGTTTTAAAATTTTGCAGTTTGGCACAGTTCAAAAAAATCTTAATGATAGTCAGGTCTCGATAAAATTTCGAGTTACGAAAGTTAAGAAAAATTTTGAAAATTTTTACTTTGTTCTAAAAATAAAATTTCCAAAAAAAATATTTTTTTGGCTCTAGAATTTTGTAATTTAACAGAGTTAGAAAACGTCTTAATTGCAGTCAGGCTTCCAAATTTCATTGATGTTAAAGTTACGAGAGTTATGAGATCTAACAGAAATTTTTTGAAATTTTTAGTTCGTCCTAAGAATAAAAATTGCTAACAAACTTTTGTGGTTCTAAATTTTTGTAATATATTAAACGTATTTTAAATATAAAACGTTTTAATTGTAGTCAAACCTCAAAATTTCATTGTTGTCGCGTCAAAATTACGAGAGTTACGAAATTCAAAAGAAAATTTTGTTCGTTTTAAAAATAAAATTCCTAACAATTATTTTTGAGGATTTAGATTTTTGTAATTTGGTGTACTTGCTAAACGCCACAAATGTAATAAGACATACAAAAATAATTCTTCAAAATCAGAGGAATTTTAAAAATTTGTATCACTTGGGAAATTTTGAAACTCGGGAAAATTCGATATATTCAGAGAGCATGCAGAAACTGGAAAAATCTGGAGGGTTGAAAACCACAAAATCATTGAAATTGGAGAACCTTGAAAAACTGGAAAAGTGAATGATCTATCGGTAAAAATAAACTGAGTAAAAATGCAGAAGTTGAACCTGAATTTGAAAATTTCAAAAATCAATTTCTGTGAATTTTGGGTTTCTATTTTATAAATCTGGAGAATCTGAGGAATTTGCAGAACAAGAATTTGAAACCTGGCGAACCTCAAAGAGACGAAATTTAGACGGGATTTTGCCGGTTAGTCTTGAGATTTTGGATCAGGCATCTGGAAACCTGGAAACAAAACCTGAAGCCGAATTCCTTCTCTTATAATCTTATGTAAAATAAAATTAATTCTCCGTAGATTTTCCCACGGTAAATCACCATTCTGCACGCTTCTCGTGTTACCACCGCCAAATCCTCAGTGTCCAATTTCAAATTCTCCAAATTCGCCTCTTTTCCTCTCTTAGCCTGTTTAATTAGTCTCGATCCTCTGAGTCAGTGACCGGCCACAACACCAGAAGCAATAACAATCATTTAGAAAATTCAAACCGTCAAACCTTATAGTTGTCAACATCAGCAATCGGTCGTTTATAGACCCCCTGCTGCGTGCAGCCACTGGAATTTTTCCCGTCTCTAAATTTTTGAAATTCTTCGAAAAGAACTTCAAAGATCACTTATTGTTATCACAGCAGTTGTTTGATTTTAATGGCCCCATCAAATGACTTTGTATCTTTGTCCGAAGCCATATGGCAGCACTGCATTTTTTGAATGTTTCTGGGCGCGAAGCTACGACACAATAGGATTTTATGGCGTTTACAGTTCTCTCAAAATCACTTCCCGTTTTTCCGTTAACGCGAATTGTGAATGTAACGAATAAAATTTTATCGCCGAGGCGCATTAGCTGGTGGAATGCTGAATGGATATTTAAAATCGCGGGAAAAATCGGGCCAATTTGGGCGGTAATTAATTAATTTCGATTTAATGTTTAGATTCATCAATATTTTCGTGTTTTGGTTCGATTCTCGTTTTAATTAAAAATGTGTCATAAAGAAGATGATGTACGAGCAGAATAATAGTGGCTATTAATAAAGGAATTCTTGGAATATCCGAGACACGAAGAAATTACGAAATTCGACACTTCTTCAGAGTGTTTCGAGTGCCGGAATCTAAACTAGAGGGCGATTAGTCTTTATTGTCATCTCGGAATGCAAGAAAATCGTAAAAATACTTTCATCCTAAGCCCTATTGTCATTACGCTTCTCAAATGAAGAGCTACATTCCGTCGACATGATTAGAACTTAAGACAAATCGCCGCAATAAATTTCCCCGAGATTTCAAACATTATCAAAGCCAAAGCCTTTTCTATTATTCCATCAGCCAGACTTTGACAAATCTCCTGTTTTCAAGCAACAATACAACAAAAATCCCACTAAATTGTCTCGTTTCTTTGAAGTTCCCGACACAAACGACGCTGCAGGAATCGAAAATCGCACTTTAACGTATTGGTTCGGGGACACTTAGTGCAGGTCCCGCCCTGCATTGCAGACAAATGAACAATACTGTTGTGCAGGAAGCCACGCCTGCTGTTGTCTGCAGATCTATTGTTCCTGCTGGGCCTGCGCCCTGCTAAACAATGCGTTTGGTGCTGCTATTGTGTCGCGGCGTCCCAATCCGACGCTCAGGGCGGCGCCGCCGACGGGTTATAGCGTTTAACTGCCAATCGGTTTGCAAAAACGCGGGAAAAAGGTGACTATTGTTGGGGCGCAGGACGGGAAGAGTCCTGGCAGGAATTTTGGGGAAATTGGCGGGAAAATCGAAAAGGGGCAAAATAAGATAAAGTAGACATTAAATTACTTAGAATTACTTTTAGATTTTCCCAAATTTTCATTTTTTTCTGACCTGTCAAAGTCGGTTTATATTCTCCCATTTTCTAGTGTTTTCTTTTAGATATCTCAACTTCTTTGCATTCTTTGCTGCTCCTGATTCTTTCTTTAAATTTTTCGAATTCTCACCCTTTTACATTCGTCTGATTCTCTTGAGTTTTTTTAATACTTTAATTGCAAATGCAAGCAGACACAGAAATCGTCAGATTTATAAACAACTGAACCGAAAATTTCGAAAATATTTGCTAATCTTACCAATAAAAATTAAAAAAAAATCTCTCTCTAGTACTAGAATCTTCTAATTTGGTACAGTTGAAAAGCCCCTTATTGGTAGTCACACCTTCAAATTTCACTGTTGTCGCGTCAAAATTGCCAAAGTTGTGTTATCTAATAGAAACTGAGAAAATTTTGGATCATTCTAAGAATGAAAAATCTGTAAAAATTCTCTTTTTCGATCTAGAATTTTGCAATTTAGCACAGTTAAAAAACATTTTGATCGTAATAAAGTCTCCAAAATTCATGTTTGTATTGTTGAAATGTCAAGAAAAATATAAAATCTGATAGAAAACAATGAAATGAAATTTTAGATTAGTCTTAGAAAAAATTAATTCGAAAAACGTCGAAAAAAATGTTTTAGTTATAAATTTTGAGTTTGGCTTAAGAAACGCCGTAAATGTAAAATACAAAAATTCCCAAACTTCATTGCTATAATGTCAAAATCATCAAAATTAAGGAATTGAAGAAAAAATATTGCAAATTTTGGTTTTTTTTAAGAGAAAAAATTTCGAAAAAATTTAATTTTGGTTCTAAAATTTTGTAATTTGACAGAGTTGTAAAACGTTTTAATAGTAGCCAGAGATCCAAATTTCATTGTTGTAAAGTCCAAACTACGAAAGTTATGAGATGTAATGGAGAAAAATGCAAATTTTAATTTTGCACCATTATAAAACGTTTCAATTGTAGTCAGACTTCCAAATTTCATTGAAATCACGTCAAAATTACAAGAATTATAGCATTTTACAAAAAAATTAGAAAATTTTTGGTTCACCTTTAAATTAAAAATTCCAAAAAAATTGTTTGTGGTTGTAAAATTTTGTAATTTTGCACAATTATAAAACGTTTAAATTGTAGTCACGTTTTCAAATTTCTTTGATGTAACGTCAAAACTACCAGAGTTATAAGATCTTACAAAAAGTTTTGAAAATTTTTGGTTTGCCTTCAAATTAAAAAATTCTAAAAATTCTTTTTGTGGTTCTAGAATTTTGCAAATTAGCACAATTATAAAACGTTTGAATTGTAGTCACACTACCAAATTTCATTGAACTACGAGAGTTATAAGATTTTACAAAAAATATTGGAAATTTTTGGTTCACCTTTAAAGTAAAAATTCCTAAAAATTCTCGTTGTTCTAGAATTCTGTAACTTTGCACACTTATAAAACGCCTGAATTGTAGTTAGGCTTCCAAATTTCATTTATGTAACGTCAAAATTACCAAAGTTACAGGATCTTATAGACAGTTTTAGAAATTTTTGGTTCACCTTCAATTTAAAAATTTCAAAAAATTCTGTTTGTGGCTCTACAATTTTGTAATTTAGCAGGATTATAAAACGTTTGAATTTTGGTCAGACAACTAAATTTCATTGATTTAACGTCAAAACTACCAGAGTTATAGGATCTTACAGAAAGTTTTGAAAATTTTTGGTTCACATTCAAAGTAAAAATTTCTAAAAATTCTCTTTGTGGCTCTACAATTTTGTAATTTAGCAGGATTATAAAACGTTCGAATTTTAGTCAGACAACTAAGTTTCATTGATTTAACGTCAAAACTACCAGAGTTATAGGATCTTACAGAAAGTTTTGAAAATTTTTGGTTCATCTTCAATTTAAAAATTTCAAAAAATTCTGTTTGTGGCTCTACAATTTTGTAATTTAGCAGGATTATAAAACGTTCGAATTTTAGTCAGACAACTAAGTTTCATTGATTTAACGTCAAAACTACCAGAGTTATAGGATCTTACAGAAAGTTTTGAAAATTGTTGGTTCACCTTCAATTTAAAAATTTCAAAAAATTCTCTTTGTGGCTCTACAATTTTGTAATTTAGCAGGATTATAAAACGTTCGAATTTTAGTCAGACAACTAAGTTTCATTGATTTAACGTCAAAACTACCAGAGTTATAGGATCTTACAGAAAGTTTTGAAAATTTTTGGTTCACCTTCAATTTAAAAATTTCAAAAAATTCTGTTTGTGGCTCTACAATTTTGTAATTTAGCAGGATTATAAAACTTTCGAATTTTAGTCAGACAACTAAATTTCATTGATTTAACGTCAAAACTACCAGAGTTATAGGATCTTACAGAAAGTTTTGAAAATTTTTGGTTCACATTCAAAGTAAAAATTTCTAAAAATTCTCTTTGTGGCTCTACAATTTTGTAATTTAGCAGGATTATAAAACGTTCGAATTTTAATCAGATAACTAAATTCATTGATTTAACGTCAAAACTACCAGAGTTATAAGATCTTACAGAAAGTTTTGAAAATTTTTGGTTCACCTTCAATTTAAAAATTTCAAAAAATTCTGTTTGTGGCTCTACAATTTTGTAATTTAGCAGGATTATAAAACGTTTGAATTTTGGTCAGACAACTAAATTTCATCAAAACTACCAGAGTTATAGGATCTTACAGAAAGTTTTGAAAATTTTTGGTTCACATTCAAAGTAAAAATTTCTAAAAATTCTCTTTGTGGCTCTACAATTTTGTAATTTAGCAGGATTATAAAACGTTCGAATTTTAGTCAGACAACTAAGTTTCATTGATTTAACGTCAAAACTACCAGAGTTATAGGATCTTACAGAAAGTTTTGAAAATTTTTGGTTCATCTTCAATTTAAAAATTTCAAAAAATTCTGTTTGTGGCTCTACAATTTTGTAATTTAGCAGGATTATAAAACGTTCGAATTTTGGTCAGACAACTAAATTTCATTGATTTAACGTCAAAACTACCAGAGTTATAGGATCTTACAGAAAGTTTTGAAAATTTTTGGTTCACATTCAAAGTAAAAATTTCTAAAAATTTTCTTTGTGGTTCGAGAACTTTGAAATTTAGCACGATTATAAAATGTGTAAATTGTAGTAAACCTTCCAAATTTTATTAATTTAACGTCAAAATTACCAGAGTTATAGGATCTTACAGAAAGTTTTGAACATTTTTGGTTCACATTATTTAACGTCAAAATTCCTAAAAATTCTCTTTGTGGATCGAGAATTTTGAAATTTAGCACGATTATAAACTGTTTAAATTGTAGTCAGCCTTTCAAATTTTATTAATATAACGTCAAAATTACGATAGTATGAGACCTAATACAATAATCAAAGAATAAAAAGTTTCGTTCAAAAAAAAATTTTTTTTTGCTTCAATATTTTTGTAATTTGGCAAATTTAGTAAATTCCCCATGTACAATAAAACCTTTAAATTTCATAGTTTAAAAGTCAAAATTAAAAAAATTAAAAAATTGAACAAAAAAAAATGGGAATTTTTTATTCGTCGTAAGAATAGTCTTGTTGATCTAATAGAAAATCCTTTACTCCGATTCTAATTTTTTGTAATTTGGCATAATTCATCGTCTTCAGACAAAGTTTCCTCTTCAATTTCTTTAATTTTTTAAATAAAAGAACTTAAACTAAAGAAACAAAGCAAAGAGAAACGCAAAAACGCAACGCGAGAAGCTGTAAAACACGAAAAACCGAAGAGACATGAAAAGGAAGAAATGCACGAAACACTTCCGTCAACTTCGAAGTCAACAACAACCTCATAACTAAAAATGTGAAAGTACCAAGTGCATCGATTAAAATCTCGAAAATTAACAAGAAATTTCACATACTTATAAGTACGTACTTAGGAGGCCACCACCGCCTGTGGTCCCGTCACAGTTTTTTATTTAAACAAGGCTGTGTCAGTTATTAAGTTTAATTAGTCTAGCAATTTCACTAATTAAAGTTATTAATCAATACATTTAATACAACAGCGACAGGTCTTTAGCTCGGGTCCTGTGGTGCTAACTTGCGGGCATGAAATAAGACGAAGATGAGTCTTTATGTCGTATAATAATATGTCTTCTAGACACGTCATTAAAATGTTTTATTGATGTTGTATTAAAATGTTTGCACGTACGTGCATGATTTATCTTCCTCAGTTCTGCGTGGCGAGAAAAAAAATTTTAACGGCCATTGTTGCTTTGAAATTTGACCGGATTGCTCCGGGGTTTAACGTAGGCAACCAACTATACGCGCCGAGCACAATGCATTCCTTTGATCTCACGGGTATTCAAATTTTATTTCATCATAACCACTTTAATTAGAAGGAACCACCAATAAATCCATTTTTACGACCATGGGAACAATGTCGCCGGTTAATAAATAGACGCGTTGAATCAGATGGTTCCAAGGCTGGAACAGGTGCATCGAATGAAAATATTTTTGATTTTCTCCAACGACACATATTTCATCTTTGCGGTTATTCTTAGATTTTTTATTTTGCTTTCGTATTATTAGAGCGCGCGGACGCTACAAACCTACAAACGCACGTAGAGGAATTTTTTATTGCAGATCATTTAGTCCCAAATGTACCTAATAAAACGACCAAACTTCGTTGCTGTAATGTAATCATGTAATCATCAAAATTAAGGGATCAAACAGAAAATATTAAAAATTTTGATTTTTTCTAGGATAAAAAATCCAAAAAATATTATTTTTGGTTCTAAAATTTTGTAATTTGGCAGAAAACGTCATGATGGTAGACAAAAATCTAAATTTCATTGTTGTAGCGTCTAAACTATGAAAGTTATGAGATGTAATAGAGAAGAATGCAAATTTTAGATTTTTCTGGAAACAAAATTTACGAAAAAAATTTGTTTTGGTTCTAAATTTTTGTAATTTGGCATAGTTAAAAAACGCTTTAACTGTAATAAAGTGTATAAATTTCATTGTTTTGATGTCAAAATTAAGAAAGTTATAAGATATTACAGAAAGTTCTGAAAATCTTTGGTTCACCTTCAAATTTAAAATTCCTAAAAATTCTCTTTGTGGTTCTAGAACTTTGTTATTTAGCACGATTCAATTGTAATCAGACTTCCAAATTTCATTGATATCACGCCAAAACTACCAGAATTATAGGACATTACAGAAAATTTAAAAAATTTTTATTTCACCTTTAAATTAAAAATTTTCTTTGTGGATCTAAAAATTTGTGATTTGGCACTATTATAGAACGTTCGAATTGTAGTCAGGGTTCCAAATTTCATTGATGTAACGTCAAAACTACCCGAGCTATAAGATCTTACAGAAAGTTTTGTAAATTTTTGGTTCTTCTTCAAAGTAAAAAATTCAAAATATTTTTTTGTAATTTAGCACCATTATAAAACGTTTGAATTGTAGTCTCTACCAAAATTTGTTGACATAACATCAAAATTACCAGAGTTATAGGAACTTCCAGAAAATTTTCGAAATTTTTAGTACATTTTCAAACTAAAAATTCTTGAAAACAAATTTGATAATTTAGCACGATTATAAAACGATTAATTTGGTTAAACTTCCAAATTTTATTGATGTAACGTCAAAATTATTAGAGTTATAAGATTTTACACAAAGTTTCGGAAATTTTTGGTTAACCTTCAAAGAAAAAAATTCTAAAAATTCTGGTTGTGGTTCTAAAATTTTGTAATTTAGGACGATTATAAAACGCATGAATTGGTGTCAAACTACCAAATTTCATTGATTTAACATCAAAATTACCAGAGTTATAGAATTTTACATAAAATTTTGCAATTTTTGGTTTACCTTCAAATTAAAAATTTCTAAAAATGGTCTTTGTGGCTCTAGAATTTTGTAATTTAGCACGTTTATAAAACGCTTGAATTGTAGTGAAACTACCAAATTTCATTGATTTAAGATAAAAATTACCAGAGTTATAGGATTTTACATAAAATTTTGGCAATTTTTGGTTTACCTTCAAATTAAAAATTTCTAAAAATTATCTTTGTGGTTCTAGAATTTTGTAATTTAGCACGTTTATAAAACGATTGAATTGTAGTGAAACTACAAAATTTCATTGATTTAACATAAAAATTACCAGAGTTATAGGATTTTACATAAAATTTTGTCAATTTTTGGTTTACCTTCAAATTAAAAATTTCTAAAAATTATCTTTGTGGTTCTAGAATTTTGTAATTTAGCACGTTTATAAATCGCTTGAATTGTAGTCAAACTACAAAATTTCATTGATTTAACATAAAAATTACCAGAGTTATAGGATTTTACATAAAATTTTGTCAATTTTTGATTTACCTTCAAATTAAAATTTTTTAAAAATTATCTTTGTGGTTCTAGAATTTTGTAATTTAGCACGTTTATAAAAAAAACGATTGAATTGTAATGGAACTACAAAATTTCATTGATTTAACATAAAAATTACCAGAGTTATAGGATTTTACATAAAATTTTGGCAATTTTTGGTTTACCTTCAAATTAAAAATTTCTAAAAATTATCTTTGTGGTTCTAGAATTTTGTAATTTAGCACGTTTATAAAACGATTGAATTGTAGTGAAACTACAAAATTTCATTGATTTAACATAAAAATTACCAGAGTTACAGGATTTTACATAAAATTTTGACAATTTTTGGTTTACCTTCAAATTAAAAATTTCTAAAAATTATCTTTGTGGTTCTAGAATTTTGTAATTTAGCACGTTTATAAAACGATTGAATTGTAGTGAAACTACAAAATTTCATTGATTTAACATAAAAATTACCAGAGTTACAGGATTTTACATAAAATTTTGGCAATTTTTGGTTTACCTTCAAATTAAAAATTTCTAAAAATTATCTTTGTGGTTCTAGAATTTTGTAATTCAGCACGATTATAAAACGCTTGAATTGTAGTCAATCTACCAAATTTCATTGATTTAACATTAAAATTACCAGAGTTATAGAATTTTATATAAAATTTTGACAATTTTTGGTTTACCTTCAAATTAAAAATTTCTAAAAATGGTCTTTGTGGTTCCAAAATTTTGTAACTTAATTAGCACAATTATGAAACGCTTGAATTGTAGTCAAACTACCAAGTTTCATTGATTGAACATAAAAATTACCAGTTATAGGATTTTAGATAAAAATTTTGGCAATTTTTGGTTTACCTTCAAATTAAATTTTTTTAAAAATGGTCTTTGTGGTTCCTGAATTTTGTAATTTAGCACGATTATTAAACGTTTGAATTGTAGTCAAACTACCAAATTTCATTGCTATCACGTCAAAACCTCCAAATTTTTTGAAAATTTTTGGTATACCTATGCATATTTTTAAGTAAAAAAATTAAAAAAAAAATTTGTGGTTCTAGAATTTTGTAATTTGGCACTATTATAAAGCGTTTTTATAGTAAATTTCATTGAAGTAACATCAAAATTACCAGAGTTAATAGGAACACACAAAATTTTAGAAACTTTTGGTAGATCTTCAAATTAAAAATTCTTGAAAACAAATTTTGTGGTGGTAAAATCTGGTAATTTAGCACAATTATTATAAAACGATTAATTTGTAGTCAGACTTCCAAATTTCATTACAATCACGTGAAAACTACCAGAGTTTAGGATTTTACAGAAAGGAATTTTTTATTGCAGATCATTAAATCTCAATGGGAAGACAACGTCAAGGATTTCGAAATTTTTTCATCAAATTAAATCACGACAGGGGACGATGTAAAAAAGATCCGGAAAACGAGAAATCTGTTTGAGTCACGAATCGGTTATTTATTGCTCTTTCTCCGATTAATTTTTCATTTTTATGCCCCGCATAAAAACTCCATTAATTTTCGAATAACTGAGAGTTTGAATTACGTTTTAATTTTATAGAAGTTAATAATTAATCAAAGTTGGTACGACTCGACGTCGATATTAATTTAAAGTTTGATGAATCGGAGACAAGCAGCGTGCTGGCCTCTCTGGAGCCGCTCCAGATGCTCGCCAAACAGATTTCATCCCCCACTCTCGGCTCCGGGGGGTCAGCTACTCGCCGCTAGAGGTCGCTTCGAGCTCTAAACTTTAATTTTTCTCTGAGGAAAATCACCCCATTTTCCATGGTAGTTTTTCCGTGGTTTTTCCCCCACTGGCCCATGTCCAAGATGAAATGGGCACGACTGGGCAAGTGCCCAAAACCCGGTCCGGTCCGAGAGGAAACTGCCAGCAGATGCTAAATGTAGTGGAACTTCATGCCATCCGTAAGTGATTGATGGCAAAACGCCCTTCCACCTAGCGCAATATGTGTTATTGAAATATGAGATATATGGGTTGTTACGCTATCAATTATAATATTCGTCCGGAGCAGACATGGTCTATTTGCGACTTAAATGTGGGTCCACTTTGCTAAACGGGTCGGCTTCCGGCTACTGATTGATCGTAAATATTGAGGTAATCGTGGCCAGATGCCTCAGTTTCGGCCGTTTGTTTTCCAAAAAGAAAAGAAATAAACGTGTTCGGTCAATGGAGCGTGGCATTGTGATTAGTAGCATGATTTATTAAATGGGCGATCGTATCAATTTGAAGGAGATGTTTTGGGAGGAATGGGAGGTTTGAGCGGCTAGTTAAGAGATGCAGGAATGTTAATCAGGGGCGGGATTTATGTGGCTTGGTTTGGCTTGAGTTATTTCGGGTAATGGCTTAAAAAAGACATTTTTGGTTTTGGAGTTTTCGTTTCGGCGCCTTCAAATTACGAATTTTGGAGCTTTCAAGTTCTCATCTTTCAGATTTTGATTTGCCAAAGAATGTAAATAATTTAAAGACTTAATCCAAAAAAAGAATATAAAAAACGCCTCAAAAACATCAAAAACGAAAGAATCTAAAGATTGGAACTTGGTCTGACAAATCTGAAGCTACATATTTTTATTTTATTATACAAAACTTTAGAACCAGAAACACAAATTTTCAATATTTTTTCTGGGACAAACTTAAAATATTAATAACTCTTGTAATTTTGAAGTAACATCAACGAAATTTGGAAGTCTGACTACAATTTAATCGTTTTATAACTGTGGCAAATTACAATTTTCTTGAATCAGGAAGACAATTTTTAGGGATTTTTGTTACTAGGACGAACCAAAAGTGCCTAATTTTTTTGACCAATCTTATAATTTTTTTAAGTAGTCAAATTCAGAGGCAAAATTGCATATGTGACGTTAACTAAATGTGAAAAATTACAAAAATTTTGAAGCAGAAAAAAAAATGTTTGAAATTTTGTTTAGAACGAAAATTCTTTGATAGGTATTAGGTCTCTAACTTTCGCAATTTTGACGTTACATAAATAACATTTGTAAGTTTAACTACAATTTAAATGTTTTATAATTGCGCTAAATTACAAAATTCTAGAATTTTTAATTTGAAAGTGAACCAAAAATGTCTGCAACTTTCTGTAAAATCCTATACTTCTCGAAATTTTTATGTTACATCAATGAAATTTGAAAGCCTCACTACAATTTAAATATTTTATAATTGTGCTAAATTACAAAATTTTAGAACCACAAAGAAAATTTTTATTTTGAAGGTGAACTAAAAATTTAATTAAAAACTTTCTGTAAAAACTCTCGTAATTTTGAGGTTACTACAATGAAATTTTAAAGTCGGATTACAATTCAAATGTTACAATTACATAATTCTAAAACACAAAAAGTTTCTTTAGAAATGTTTAATTTGAAGGTAAAATTTTAAAACTTTGGTAATTTTGACGTTACACATTTTAAAATCGTGCCAAATTACAAAATTTTAAAACCAGAAATAAAATTTTGTGGAATTTTTACTTAAAAAAAAAATTGCAATATTTTTTCTTTGATCCATTAATTTTGGTGATTTTGAAATTACAGCAACGAAGTTTAGACGTTTTATTAGGTACAGTTGGGTCTTTTCCAAATTGTGCCAAATTACAGAAATTTAGAACAAAAAAGTTTTTTTTCCAAATTTTCATTTCCAGGACGAACCTAAAATTTCATTGTTTTTTATAAGATTTTATAACTTTTGACGTTTCAACGTCACAAAAATAAAACTTGGGATCTTTATTACCATCAAAACGTTTTTGTATGTCCCAAATTGCATAATTTTGGAACCAGAGAGAAATTTTTTGGAAATTTTTTATTCATAGGTGAGCCAAAAATTGCACAGTTTCTATTAGATGGCATAACTCTTGTAGATTTGACGTGACAACAGTGAAATTTGGTGGTTGGAATACCAACAAGGTGTTTTATAATTGTACCAAATTACAACAGTCTAAGACCAGTAAAAGATTTTTTAGGAATTTTTAGTGTTTGAACGAATAAAAAAAATTCCGATATTTTCTGTTAATTAATTAAATCTCCTAATTCTGGTATTTTACAAAAAAATTACAAAAATTTTGGAGCAGAAAGAAACATTTCACGAATTTTTATTGCTAAAAGTCAAAATATTCTGATATTTTGCCTTAGATTTCCTAACTCCGATAATTTGGGCAATTGATGGCCTTAACTGGAATTATTTACAAAATTTAGCTTCTTCGTAGACCTAATGCAGAAAAGTAACTCAAAAACTGTTTAATCTTTCAAATTCCTCAGCTCCAGAATGACTCAAATTTGTTAATTATTTGCCGTTAATGTCAAGTTAATTTGCACCCATTTAGTCGTTTTGTGTTTGGGAAGATGCAGAAAAGCAATTCCTCGTCCATCAATCTTGGAATAATGACAGATGGCTCAGTGAAGCGCGTTTTAAGAGCGTTGTCCGCGACCGGAGTACACTTTCGAATACTAAATAATATAAATCAAAAAGTTCGTAAATCAAAGTAACAAATTAACTGCGAAAGCTATAAGTTACCGCGTTGCAGACATATATAAATGTAGCTATTAGCATAGGCAGCGCTACCAAGATCCATAAATCACGTACAGGAGAAATAACTTGTTATACCCCATTGTATAACGATGTTGTTTTCATCCCCCTTTTCATTGGATATATGTAAAACTCCTTTCATCGCCTCCTCCGAGTCGCTCGAAGGGGTGGCTCGCAAAAAACGTTTTTATTGCCGAGATGTTTTCTAATTTACCTCGTTTGTTCGGACAGCGCCACCCTCCACGTACCCCAGGGAAAAATTGCACCCGTTATCGGCAATAAGCCTTTCGGCGAGGGACGATAATGAGCGCCGTTTTCTCCCACTAAAAACTTAATAATAATTCGTCGATATTCTCGCAATATTTTATTGTCGTGAAAGAGCGCTACTAGTTTACAAGAAAGCTTTTGAGAGATCTCGCGTTTACTCATGAGTGGATCTGAACGACGAACGCAGGGTGCTCATATTGTGTAGATTCAACGGTGGAGTCGTCCATCTGCTTTCCCGGTCCGTTCGTTGTTATTTCCGCATCGTGAACTCCAAAAGTCCGCACCAAAAACTAAAAAGCAAGAAGCTGCCGCACCTACACACACATCCACCTCTCGATATTTCGTCTCTCTATCACCAGAACAATGAAAGATACGGGAATTATTCGCAGCACAACAAAAAATACACTGCCGATGGGGGCTTTCGAACGCGGCCGACCATGCGACATGCAAAATTAAGACGTTCGTGTATTGTAAAATAGCACAAAGGATGCATTGTTGGCGATAACAGAAACTAGAACAATGAACTACAATGGATTAAAAAATTACAAAAAAGCGGAGGATACATAGTTAAACTTATTTGCCTTTCACAGATTTGATTGATTCTTTATTTTACAAATCCAAGATTTATTTTTCTTGTCGGTCTTCTAGATGATTCCCTGATAATCCCACAGAATATAAGAGAAGAATGATTTTGATTTCTTAAAATTTATTATTTTTTTCTTCATTCAAAATGTGACATAATTTTGACTTACCATTGCGCAAATTGTGGAAGGACTATGAAGATGGTTGAGATATCCTCGTACGTAGAATTTCATGAAAAATGAATTTAATCTATTGATATTTTTTGTTTGCCCAATGGTTTAGAAGTAAAATGCGATCAACGCTCGGCACGCCTTGCTAAGACTTTTTCTTTTTCCACAATTTTTCTTCGTTTTCAAAACGAAACTTTTGCTCTATAATGTTGCAATTTGGTAGAGTTACTACACAACTTAAAAATCGTAACTTTCCCAAATTTCATAATTATAGTACCACAATTAGCAAAATTACGAATTTTATTGATGGATTTCAAAAATTTTTGCTTTGTTCTCAAAATAACAATTTCTAAATTTTTAGTCCTTCGCTCTAAAATTTTGTAATTTCGTGGAGTTAATACACGACTCAAAAATAGTAATTTCTCCAAATTTTATAGCTGTAGCACCAAAATTACCAAAGTTACAAATTTTATTGTTGGATTTCAAAAATTTTTTTCTTCTTCTCAATATCTAACTTTTTAGTCTCTTGTTCTATAATTTTGCAATTTACTAGGATTAATTCACAACTTAAAAATAGTAACTTCTCTAAATTTTATAGTTATAGTACTAAAATTAGTAAAATTACGATTTGTTTTGGTGCATTTTTGCTTTGCTTTTAAAATGAAAATTTCTAGTTTTATAGCCCTTTGCTCCATAATTTTGCAATTTAGTAAGTTTAATCCTCGATTAAAAAATAGTAACTTCTCTAATTTTCATAGCTATAGCACTAAAATGTACGAATTTTATTGGTGGACTCCAAAAAACGTTTGCTTCGTTCTCAAAATATTTTTTTTTAATTTTTTGGTCTTTTGCTCTATAATTTTGCAAATCTCTAGAGTTAATACACGACTAAAGAGTAGTAACTTTCCCAATTTTCATAGCTATAGCACTAAAATTACCAAAATTATAAATTTTATTATGTATTTTGTAAAATTTTGCTTCGTTTTCTAAATACAATTTTTTAAATTTTTGGTCTTTTGCTCTTAAAATTTGAAATTTGCTAAAGTTTAATACACGACTCAAGAATAGTAACTTCCCGAAATTTCAAAGTCATAGCACTAAAATTAGCAAAATTACGAATTTTATTGTTGAATTTAGAAAATTTTTGCTTGGTTTTTAAAATAAAAATTTCTAATTTTTTAGTTCTTTGCTCTATAATTTTGCAATTTGCTAGAGTTAATACACGACTAAAGAGTAGTAACTTCCCCAAATTTTATAGTTATAGCACAGCAATTACTAAAACTACAAATTTTATTGGTGAATTCCAAAAATTTTTGATTCTTTCTTAAAATAAAAATTTCTAATTTTTAGTCTTTAGTGTTAATTTTTTTAAATTTAGTAAAGTTAATACACGACTGAAGAATAGTAACTTCCCCAAATTTCATAGCTATAGCACTAAAATTAAAAAATTACAAATTTTATTGGTGTATTTTGTAAATTTTTGCTTGATTCTCAAAATACAGTTTTTAAATATTTGGTCTTTTGCAAATTTTGCAATTTGCTAAAGTTTAATACACAACTCAAAAATAGTAACTTCCCAAAATTTCAAAGTCATAGCACTAAAATTAGCAAAATTACGAATTTTATTGTTGAATTTCGAAAATTTTTGCTTGGTTTTCAAAATAAAAATTTCTAATTTTTTAGCTCTTTGCTCTATAATTTTGCAATTTGCTAGAGTTAATACACGACTCAAAAATAGTAACTTCCTCAAATTTAATAGTTATAGCACTAAAATGACCAAAATTCTAAATTTTATTGGTGGATTTTGAAAATTTTTCTAGATCTTCAAAATAAATATTTCTAAAATTTGTATCTTTTGCTCTACAATTTTGCAATTTAGTAGAGTTAATACACGACTCAAAAATAGTACATTCCCCAAAGTTTATAGCTATAGCAGTAAAATTACCAGAATTACAAATTTTACTGTTGAATTTCGAAAATTTTTCTTCGTCTTCAAAATTAAAATTTCGAAAATTTGTGTCTTTAGCTTTACACTTTTGCAATTTAGTACAGTAAGTACACGACTCAAAAATCGTAACTTCCCCAAATTTCATAATTATAACACTAAAATTAGCAAAATTACGAATTTTTGTGGATTTCACAAATTTTTCCTTCGTTCTCAAAATAATAATTTCTTTTGTTGGAAGATTTTGCAATTTAATAGATTTAGTTAATACACGACTCAAAAATAATAACTTCTCTAAATTTGATAGTTCTAACATTAAAATTAGTAAAATTTCAAATTTTATTAGTGGATTTCAAAAAAATTCGCTTCCTTCTCAAAATAAAAATTTCTAATTTTTCAGTCTTTAGCTTTACAATTTTGCAATTTGGCCCAGTTAATGCACGACAATGAAGAATGATTTTGATCTCTTGATATTTTTGAATTCCATATTGAATCCTAGATTTTGGACTTTTCGTTGTCAGACCTAACTAAGAGTCAGAAAGGAATCAAATCCTCGCCATGAAAGCCCTCGAAATGAAATTTCAAATTAAAAAATCCGCCCTGAATGCTTCCAATCTACCCAAAGCAATCATTTTGTGAAAAGCCGCCCCAAGAATGGGTCCCATTGCCCAACTATGTCAATATTTGGCCCGAAATTATTCGAAACTCATCGAAGTATAAAGGACCTTAGGTGTTTACATTTCTTTCACGCTCCACGCACACGCAAAATAGATGTCAAGATGGCCATCAGCATACCTCCAAACCCCCAGCTGTCCCCACAACTCGCAAAAAAAAGGCACGTGCATGGGAAAACTGAAACAAAAAATGGAAAATCCTTGATTAAAACCTTGTAATACAATTCACATCTGGCATTGATATCAGATCGATTGTTGGACGAATTAAGTAAACTATGGGCAGACTTAAACCAGTTAGTATAGAAAACCTCCTGAGCGTAAAGAGGGTGGTTACGCAACTCACCCCGCATGTGTTGGATTACATGGTGGATTGGATTTCAATGCGAAATTCGGACTTTTTGTTATTTCTCGCATGCTGATGATATCTGTACTAATTTCATTGTCCTGAAACTGACCGTTGAAACGAAGTGTGAATACGAAAATCATAAGTGAGTTGTGGCCTCCACTCTTTGATGCATTGGCGAAGTAGTCAAGTGGATGATTTCGACGATTCCATAAATACGTTTCTTGATTTCCGGCTCATTTTGCAATAACCATCGCTCGCAGTTGCCCATCTATCAAATTACACGATATTATAATTGATCGGGGCGCAGATGTTCAACCCAGACTCGCCACACTAATAAATCGGAAAATTGGAGAAAATTTCTCTGTTTTTATCACTAATTATTGAACAATTGTGTAGAATAATCCTCCTTCTCCCTCGATTGTTTTGCTCAGGTAGTGTGATTTTCCCGCGCCGCTGATCACTGAAAATAACAATACGAGCGCAGTCACGCGAGATAACACCCTGTAGAGCCATGATACGGTGTACGTTGCGCGAAACACGTCTTTTATTGTTTCCCTCGACATGGCGACGTCGACATATCGGGGGAAAATTTTATATTTTTCGTATAATAATAATCCGCACCGACCGAGATTTACGATTTTTAAATGAAGTTAGTAGAGACGGCGGTTGTAAAAGTGCTCTTTTTCGACCGGCTATAAAGCGTTCCATCCCGATATGGCGGATAATAAAGAACGCGAGGGAAATAATTTTTATTGCAGCGACAAGAGATAAAATTAGACGGAAAATCGCGGGACTATGGAGGAAATGCACGAGCTAGAGGAAGAAGGATCGGTTGCATCCTCCTATTTATTTCTTTTATTGTGTTAATTCAATAAATTTGACATTAAAGTAATGAAATTTGGCGGATTTGGTACTTTAGGGGTGGTTTTTAAAAATTAAAATTGCCCACTTCTTGAGCATAAAATAATAATATTACAATTTTTCTTCTGGAGACTAAAAATTTTACATTTTTAATTAGATTCTGTAATTTCGACAATTTAAATTGTGGGATTTATTGCTTAGATGGTGCTTACTGAGTGGACAAAATTACGAATTTTTAGAACAAATAGTCAAAAATTTAGAATACTTTTCTTTTATAGTGAACCCAAAAATGCAAAATAGTAAAAGTAAATTTTTAAAATTCTGTAAATTTGACAATTTTGACATTAAAGTAATGATATTTAGTAAAGTTGTTATTTTAGGGGTGGTTTATAGGTGAACCAAATTACACACTATTAAAGCATAAAATCAAAATATTAAAATTTTTCATCTGAAAAACGAACCAAAAACTATACATTTTCAAATAACTTCTGTAATTTCGACAATTTCAATGATAATCTATTGAAATTGGGTGGATTTATTGTTTAGGTAGTGCTCATTAAGTGAACAAAATTACAGATTTTTAAAACAAAAAATAAAAATTTTGAATTTTTGTCTTTCAAAATAAACCTTAAATCCAAAATTGGTAAAATTTTGAAATTCTGTAAATTCGACAATTTTGACACTAAAGCAATAAAATGTGGTGAATTTGTTACTTTAAGAGTTGTTATTGAAAGAACAAAATTACACACTTTCAGAGCATAAATTATAAATATTACAATTTTTCATCTGAAAAACGGAGTAAAAATTATACAATCTCAATTATATTCTGTAATTTGGACAATTTCAATGTTAAACTAATCAAATTTGGTAGATTTATTGCTTGGGTAGTGCTTATTGAGTGGACAAAATTACGGATTTTTACTTCAAAAATGAAACTTTTGGATTTTTTAATGATTTTTGATTGTAAAACTCTGAAATTCTGTAAATTTGCCAATTTTGACATTAAAGCAATAAAATTTAGTGGATTTATTATTCTAGGGGTGGTTTTTAAGAGAACAAAGTTACACACTTTTAAAGTATAAAATAAGAAAATTAAAATTTTTCATCTGATTAAAAGAACTAAAAATTATACATTTCCAATTAAATTCTGTAATTTCGACAATTTCAATGTTAAAGTAAACAAAATTGGTGGATTTATTACTTTGGTATTGTTATCTTTTATCTGCTATTCAAATGAAAAAATTGCAAAAAATAAAAAATATTTTTCCTAAAATTTTGCCATCTGTTTTCTTTACAATTAAATCTAAAAAATACGTTTGAAAATTGTGGAATATTTGAGGCACAAAAGTACAAAACGAACAGTCTAAAAAAATTAAAAAATTAAAAATTGCAGATAGTCCATTTTCAAAAAAACTAAATTGACCAAACTTGTAAGAAAAATGAAACAAAAATTTAGTTAATCCTAAAATTGCACGAATTTTCATTTATGTACTTTAAAGAGGATCGAAGAAAATTTCAAAAAGAGAATTTAAAGATTTTGATGAAACGATCAGTCTATCGAAATTGAGTAATCCAGAGAAAATCGCAGAAAAGATCTCCAAAGAATTTAGAAAGAATTTTAAATGTTTTTAAGAGAATTTAATAAAAATCTCGAAAAAATTAGGAAAGGATTTAAATAGGATGTAGAGAGAGCATACAAAAATTATTATTATACCTTATAGTCCACTTCTTGAAAGTCTGAACTATTCAAAATGGAAGGAAAGGCAAAAAAAATCAAGTTTACCTAAATAATAACTAAAATATCTAAGAAATTAAGAATTTAGAAGTTTTGATCTAAAGATTTAGAAGAATTCAGAAGAAAACAATCAGAACTGAAAATCAAACGAACAGTGAAATAAAAAAAAAGAGATCCGAAGAAAGTTCAAAATAGAATCTGAAGATATTAGTGATATGATGAATCAGTTGAAATTGAAGAATCTTGAGAAAATCGAAAGTAGAGTATGACTAAAGACTTAAGAATTGAATGAAACTAAAGAATCTAAAAAGAACACAAAGAGAATACAAAAAAAACAACAAAATAAAGACACTCAAGAGGAATTTTTTATTACAAATTTGTTTGAAATTTTTGTAAAATGTGTACTTTCCAAATTAAATCTCGCATTTCTGGTGATTCCCATATCGTAGCAATGAAATTAGACAAGCTGTTATCCGTTAAACTTCAAGATTCATTAGATGCGAACATTATTAAAGCTGCTAAAAGAGAAACACATCCGTTTTATTACCATTTTCCTTGATAAAAGTTGACATTCCTCTTGTACGAGATTGATAGTGTCAATTAATTCCCTAGAATCCTCTCGAGCTTTTTAAGAGCTCCTAAAGCCCGAAATTAAAACAGCACCGATAGTGTCAGATCTGTCAGCGTCGCAGCTAAATACAGACGTCAAAGGGCCGAAGAGCCGTCCACGTGTTAGTCACGTGCCGTAAATATTAACATTGTGACCAGTCATATCTCGCACACCCATTTCGGATTTATTGCAATTCGCCTTTAAGACCCGGCAAATTACAATCCTAACATGATTCGTTCTAGATAAAAAAAATTAGGGGAAGTTTGCATAATGAGCGATCGTCCCTTCTTTCTGCAAAATCGTCATTAACACGTAGCGTCGGTTTTAAAATCGTTGAAATTCCCGATTCCGGCATCTAAATCCTGCGGCGGTTGGTATGAATCAATGTGTAAGCCGCAGCACGTGCTTTAACGACCGATTTGGTGCAATTTATTGCTAATTCGCGTAAATATAAAAATAGGCGATTGGGAGAGAAAGCGGCGCGTGGCTAACACGAAGCGTTTTGGGACGGCGCCGCGACGCATTGCCTCAACACCGCGGGAACATAAAAGAGAAGGACACAATAATGACACACGTGTCTGTTTGTCAAGCCACGTGGTTAACGTTTGTAGGCAACGAGACGCGAAATGACGTTTTTTAACACCCTCTTTTGTGCGGATGGAAATCGATAGTGGTAAAATTTTTAATTGTTGCTCGCTTCCCGAAGACACGAGATATTGGCGCGGCGACATCGCCATCTCTTCCATCTCGGCGAATAAAAGTCTCATGTAAAGTGGCCGAAGCCGCAGGGGTAAGATTGTATCTCCCTATAAAAGTAGCTGCAACAAGGCGGCCATCATTGAACTCTTTCTAGTGGAACAAATTGGAATGTTTTTTCGAAGACGCAGCTCCGTTCCGTCTAGGACTCGATTCAATCGCATACATGGAGGAATGTTATACAAAACCGATAATCTGAAATGAAAAATGCCGACTGCATCTGACGTTCAATCACATTACCTTTAGCGTGTTCGCGTATTTGCTGCTCTAATCCCGAGCATTGTTGCGGCGCTCTCTGAGGAATGGATAGCAGGGGCTTAAGGAGGACCCATTAACGACCCAGACGACACTCTTTGCTGACAAGATGGTGCTGTAAGCACGCGCTGCTGGCCAAAATACCTGGCCTCTAACGCCCTTTTGTTGTCTCCACGGAGATGCTGCGAAGCGTGCTTGATATGCAACCGCTTTTCTTAGGGATGGTGATGATAAAAAAGAAAGGTTCGCCTCTTGTATGAGCTTTTTTATTTAGTCTGTGGTATTCTTTTACATTGAGATGAATAGGTACTGTTGCAGTTTCCCATTAGGAGGGGTTCAAGGGAGACGAGGTCTCCAACGAGGCGTGCCACAAAGAGGTCATGTTACGCCGGGTTTTGCCCCTTGCCAATCTTCACAAAATGTCTAATTAATATACACACAATTATTTATCCAGTTGGCTATCGTTTTGTGAACGTACGTCCCAATATCTGTTATTTACCGACATCGGTCAATTATTTAATGTTTTATTGTCAAGTTCAGACGCACGTTCGCAAAATGGCAGCCAACTAGATAAATAATTCAATTGGTTGTTCTTTAATTATGTAATAATAAAGTTGAAGAAAATACCAAAATAAAAACAGAGTTTTAACATATTTCTAGAATATCTTAACTTCTTGGATCCCACTCAATTTTGTTTGAATTTTCCAATCTTTCCTTGTATTTTCTGTTTTGTCCATATCTTCTCTAGAAACTTCTCTTGAAATTTCCTGCAGAGTCTTCCCTCATTTTTCTTTAATTCTTTCCAGATTATTAATTTCCTTAATTTCTTATTTTCTGATTTTGGAAAAGTTTATTCGTTTGACAAACCAAAACTGCAAAAAAATGTGTTAAGAATTGTAACGCCACCATAATTAAATTTGAAGAAAGTACTTATTTAGAAGTTGTTACTTACAATGCTGAATCTCATGAGTTCAGAGCAAAGCGAATGATTTTAGTAATGTTTATATTTTGGATAAACCGAAAACTGCAAAAAAATGTAATAAGGGTTGTAACTACCTTAATTTTGTCGCTATAGCAATCAAATTTGAAAAAGTTACTAATTTAGACTTTGATACTAACTATCCTAAATTTCAAAATTATAGAGCAGATTTTAGACTGATTTTAGACAATTTTATGTTTTGGACGAACTGAAAACTACGAAATTTTATACTAAGGGTTGTAACTCTCGTAATTTTAACTCCACAGTAATCAAATTTGTAGAGGTTAATTATTTGGGGTTGCTTCTTAACTGTGCCAAATTATAAAATTGTAACTCAAGCTAGTCAAGTTTTGGAATTTTTTATTTTTAAAATAAAGCGAAAATTTTCGAAAAAAATTATTAAGGCGTTTAACTCTGGTAATTAATGCTATCGTAATCAAATTTGGAGAAGTTTTTAACTTTGATTTAATTTCTAACAACGCTAATTTTTAAGGTTTCAGAGCAAAAGCAGCTGATTTTAGAAATGTTTGTTCTTTAGATGAACCAAAAACTGTTGTGTTAAGGGTTGTAACTCGCGTAATTTTGACGACACAGTAATGAAATTTGGGGAGGTTACTAACTTACCCTTGTTCATAAAACTGTGCTAAATTAATAAATTATAAGTCAAGTTAGTCAAATTTTAAAGTTTTTTACTTTGAAAATAAATCAAAAATTTACAAAAAAAGTTATTGAAGTAGTAATTTTAACGCCACCGTCACAAATTTGGAGAAGTCATTAATTTTAATGGAATTACTAAATGTGCCAAATTTCGAGATTTTGGAGCAAAAACGACTGATTTTAGAATTGCTAATTTTTAGATAAATCGAAAACTACAGAAAAAATGTGTTAAGGGTTGTAACGCATGTAATTTAACGCCACCGCAATGAAATTTTGGGAAGTTACTAACTTACCCTTGCTCAAAATCTGTGCCAAATTACAAAATTACAAGTCAAGTTAATTAAATTTTGAAATTTTTTATTTTGAAAGCGAACCAAAAATTAAAAAAAAAATTACCAATGCGTCTAACTCTGGTAATTTTGATGCCAACCAAGAGGTTACTAGTTTTAACTTAATTACTAACTGGGCCAAATTTCGAGATCTTAGAGCAAAAGTGACTGAGTTTAGAAATGTTAATTTTTTGGATAAATCGAAAACTGCAGAAAAATTGTACTAAGGGTTGTAACTCGCGTAGTTTTGACGCCACAGCAATGACATTTAGGGAGGTTACAAATGTACCCTTGCTCATAAACTGTGGCAAATTACAAATTTATTGAAAGAAAGACCCAAATTTAGAAATTTTTGATCATGGGAGAAACCGGAAATTTTCAAAAATTTTTAGTAGACCTCGTAACTCTTGTAATTTTCATAGCATAAAGTCGAAATTGAATAAGATTACAACTTATAATTAGCAAATTGTATCAAAATTTAAAATTTTCCAAGGATTTTTGCTTGATGAAAAATAAAAACGAATCGAAAGTGGTGTCTTTTGCTGTATTCTTCATAAATCTAATTTTTTAGAGCGAAGTTGAAAGAATAAGAGTATCTAATTGAAATTTTGAACGATTCCTGTGATTTTGGCAGGACGAATTGTGGTGTAACCGTAGCAGATCATCGTAGCATGAAACCCGTTCTCTTCCGAAATGAAATTAGAAATCGCACGGTGTAAACTCTGCGTAGTATTGGCAGTGCCGCCGTGTGGCTTATTATAGCCGTTGCAGATGCAGAGCCGCAATCTCGTATCTGGATTAGAAGTGAAGTCATCACCGTCAGGAATCCCTCACACACCATGGAATAGAAATGCTCGTATTCATGTTCGGCTGGCATGTAACACGAGTCAAGGAGCATTATGGTTAATTGAAGCTCATCCGTATTCGAGATGAGCGGAAGCAGGTACGTCATCCTAGTTGGCAGTGCACAAAGATAAAGCAGGATCAGCAATCAGGTGAATTAGCGTGGAGGTGGATTAGCAAAGAGAGCAGCACTGCAATTCGACGTTAGCGGCGTGTGAGGGACCAGAGAGGCTCCTAATTGGCATTTCCCTTTTTCTTGTTTGTTTGGCGTCAAGAGGCGACTTCTTCAAAACGACGATATTGTGCGGACCACCCACAACAATGCCGATGCGGACCTGACAGAGATCTCATTACAGATAGGAGAGATAAGCCCACAAAGGCAATACCGATTCAATATAAACACTGGGAATGGACCGATATATGCGTCAGGGAAATTACACACAATCCCAAAATCCGCCTACATGTTTATATGCGAGCATTCGACGCCCCTTATCTGATCAACGCAAATTGATTTTACTTGCTGACCTCAATTTTATTGTACGAATCGAAAATCTGCCCGCAGGCACAAAAACTAAATAGCTAGAGCCTATTTACAAAGCAATTGCACACCAGAATGAACTGAAACACGTTAAAAACTAAAACTTGCTGAAGCAAAATTTTCTTAAAATTAAAAATCGAACATATAAATCTTAAATTAACCAAAATCATGAATTTCACCTAACTTCACTTTTTTCACTCAAAATATAACTTCCAAGAATTTAAAATGAGTGGACAGATAAGTTTGATCTATTTACTTATCACATCAAATACTGAATACATAAATAAGTAATTTCATAATTTGTTTTTCCATTAAAACTTTGATAAGACAAGTTTGTCACACCTGTGACAATATTTTAACAAAAGTTGGCAAAACTGCTTGAAATCTGTGGAGTAAAAAATTGAAAATTTGTATACAAAGTAACAAGTTGATAATGCAGTTTTTGCACTATTTCTAGTAAAAAGATATATCAGTGGAAAAACTAAAAATAGATGTCACGGGGGTGGCAATTGTTAAATTGAACTTTCCAAATTTGATGATTTAAGGTCCAAATGTACATAACTTAGTCTTAACAACTTCTATTATAATGCTCAAATGGTAAAGAAACTGTAGATGGTATGGGAGGCACAACTAAAAATATCGTTCAAAAAAGGCAATAAACAATTTTGCAAATAATTTCTTCTTGAAAGCAAAAAATCAATTAATAATATGAATATTTTGTATACTGATGAAATCAAAGTCAAAATATCTTAATCAACTAAGTAAAAATATTCAAGCAATCTAAAAATATCTTACATTTAGTCCAAATAAAAAAGTTAGTTTAGGGTGGATGTAAGAGAGACAGCGGTAAAATGATCCTTGGAGGTAAAATGATTCCCTTGGATTCCCAAGCTGCCATTAGTTCCATTGATCAATGAAATTGTTAAATATGTTGCTGAACCTGCGGATATTGCAGACAAGCACTTGCAAGTATTTCGATGGATATTCAAAAAAATTATAGCGATATTTGTGTTTTTCCTTGGTTATGTGTATTTTACCTTTCGAATTTAAATTTATTAAATTTAAATTAAAATTTCAAAATTACCCCTCTGATATTTTATAGATTTTTCATTAAACTTTTAATTTTTTTAGATTCAGTTGCAACAATACAATTTATGTATTATCTTCTTTGTTCTTATTGCACTTGAGGTAAAACGACCACTTAGGTACTGGGTAAAACAATCCCGGGATCATTTTAACTCTATTATAAATAATTGTATGATATTTGACAAAAGACAGTGATAAAAAACAAAAACGAGAGAAAGATTCTTTTAGAATGTATTTTTGTTGAAAAAAATATATTCACTCTTCAAAAGAAGAGCTTTGGATTAGATGCATTATGTGCCAAAAATGGGCTCATGATCAAGGTGCAAGAGTAGACGAAGATAAAAATAAAAACTTTATTTTGTTTTTATTTTAAAGCTTAAATGTTTTCACTGTTTCCACTAACTTTTGCTTAAGTTATAAAACTTTTTGAACACACCCTTACGATGGATAGGAATCATTTTACCCCAATCGCGAGATAATTTTACCTCTAGTCTATGGGTAAAATGATCCTTCTGCAGTCTCGCACTCAATTCTTATTTTCATGAAAATAGTGTAAAATTTCTGATGCATTTTTAGGCGGACTTGTAGTACATTAGTTGTCAAAACTCCTGCATAAGTGGTAGAGTTATCAATATAAAAGTTTTGTAGCTATAGTGCTAAAGACCTTAGAGGGATCATTATACCCCGGTCTACAGTGCACAATTGAATTGGTTATTTTAATTGCAAAAAAGCTTAAAATGTTTGCCGATGGAACATATTATATTTGTGTACTAAAGAAGAAGGAATCAGAGTTCTGTTATTCACAGAAATATAGAAAAATTAGTTTCTTTCTCTATGATCTCTATGATCGTAACTTATCAAATTTTATTTAGATTTTACTGATAACAGTATATTTTTGCTTGAAAAAATAAAAAAATTGTTGTAATTTTGTCACACCCGTAACATATGGAATTGCTGAGCACCAACAAAATGTTTGATTGATGAAATCGGTGAAAACAAATCCCGCGATCGAAAGCAAATTAATAAATCCTTCCGCGCTTCTGCCCTCCAGACAGATTGCAAATGGCGATTTTAGATTGGTCCGCCGTCACTGCACAGTAACAAATAAGAGGGTTCCAGCACTTCTTGCACATATAAGAAACTATCCCGGATTTATGGGACTCCGATTCTTGGTCATAAATCAGCAAGAATTGATGATTACAGAACACGGCTCGGATTTGATACAAAGTCGCGAGTAGAATTTTGGCGGTGAAGTTTCATTTCCGGCGATCGTAAAATCTAAATAATAAAGGAGCGGCGAATTTGCATTCGATGCGAGATCTAGTGCAACATAATAGAAATATCAATCTGGCGAAATTGCATTTGAAGGGGGCCGATGGCGGCTTTTGCGCTGATGTAATTACATCGGGCAACATATTATGGAGAGGCCCACAGAACTACAAATATTAATCGAGTTTCAACACAATATGCACGCATCACTGGCCGGACAAATTGTTTTATAAAGTGATTACGTGTGATGGCAGTTATCAGCTACTGCCATAATGTTACGTCGCTAATTATATTCAAGTGCACTCCAGAGATACGTTTGCTCTAACTTCATTCTGTGCGTGCGGGGCGCCATAAACGCCGCAAATTCAAATTGATTTGTTTCTTCTTTCGCATCCTTCGAACTTGTTTTCCATGCAAATACCATCGCAACTTTATAATATCGAAACGACTTTCCCTTGTTGGAGTTTTCCGATTTGGATTTAGATATGAGAACCGCGCCGTCTGCTCGCTAAAAAGCTCGCCATTCTTATTACACGAAGGAAATTTCATGCATAACATACATGCAAATTCGCGTAAGTTCTTTTGAATTGCAAATTTTTTCTCAATTCTTACAGGCAAAATAAGTAGGTTTTCGTCACAGGAAGTAAACAGGCACGCGGAACTCGCAGCAAGAAGCCGATTCCGGTTTAAATCTTCAGACTGCTATTTTTATAGTTCACCAAACTGTCAAAGTTATAGTGCTCATAGAAGCGAACACGAGATATTGGTTTTATTGAAAGGGGGCTCGCAGCTAATAGCCCTTCTATTGTGTAATTGGAAATTATTAATTTTTAATTTCTTTTTCGTGTTCTAAAATCATCCAACTCAGCACAGCAAAAATTCCGTAATTCTGGCATTGAAATTCCCAAAGTTTTTGGTTCATCCAAAATATAAAACCGACAAAAATCAGTCTCTTCTGCTTTATAATTTTGTAAATTGGCACAGTTTATGAACAAGGGTAAAATAACAACCTTCCTAAATTACATTACTGTGGCGTCAAAATGATCAGAGTTAGAACCATTAACGCAGTTTTCGTTTTGTTCAAAAAATAAACATTTCTAAAATTAGTCGTTTTCGTTCTGAAATCTTGAAATTTGGCACAGTTAGTGATAACTTCTAAATTAGTAACTTCTTCAAGTTTGATTACGGTGGCGTAAAAATTACTAAAGTTAGACCCTTTAATATTTATTTTTGGAATTTCTTGGTTTATTTTCAAAATAAAAAATTCTAAAATTTAACTTGCTTGACTAAAAATTTTGTAAGTTAGCACAGTTTATGAGCAAGAGTAAATTAGTAACCTCTTCAAATTTGATTGCTGTGGCGTTAGAAATTACGCGAGTTACAACCCTTGACACAATTTTTTCCCAGTTTTCGGTTCATCCAAAAAATAAACATTTTTTAAATCAATTGTTTTTTCTCTAACATTTTGAAATTTAGCACAATTAGTGATAACTTCTAAATTAGTATCTCCTCAAAATTTAATTCCGGTGGCACTGAAATCACCAAAGTTAGACGTTTTAATATTTATTTTTGGAATTTTTTGGTTTATATTCAAAATAAAAAATTCTAAAATTTAACTTGCTTGACTAAAAATTTTGTAAGTTATCACAGTTTAGGAGCAAGGGTAAATTAGTAACCTCTTCAAATTTCATTGCTGTGGCGTCAAAATTACGTCAGTTACAACCCTTAACACAATTTTTCTGCAGTTTTCGATTTATCCAAAATTATCATTATTAAAATCAGTCTCTTTTGCTCTAACATCTTGAAATTTGGCACAATTAGTAACAACTTCTAAATTAGTAACTTCTCCAAATTTACCTTTAATACTACTCTTTTGTTGATTTCGGCCCGTCCAAAGAATAAATTTATAGAATCAGTCGCTTTGGCTGTACAATCTTGAAATTTATCACAGTTACTAGCAACTTCTCCAAATTAGCTCTGGCGTTAAAATTCCCAGAGTTACAAATCTAAAGAATACAATTTTCACAAATCATTGCACTGGCTCAGTTTTTATTGTTATTGCAAAAGGAAAAAATAATTTGCAAACTAGTGTTATCAGATATGAAAGGACTGGAAGCAGGGTCGGTTTGGGCGGTCGAAGCTGGGAAAAAAGCGTAGGACGAGAAAGATTTATTCGGACATAAATCCGTCTATCGGTCTCGGGTAAGCATCCAATATATTGTCGAAGTAACGTGCGAGTCTCGGGGACGGCAGCGGCGTGGGGGCGGCGGTTTATCCCGTGTGCCACGTCCTGAGATTGTCCAGCTCGTCCAGATTAAGCTAGAAATTGACCCGATCGAACCATGAGCCGTCCCTCATTCACACACCGTTGGGCAAATCGCCTGTCACACTCGTCCAAGCTGTCTGTCGTATCGCCCGCTCCAGATGGACGCTGATATTATCCAAAAACCGATCCGATAACGTCCAATTTATATTCCATAAATTGGCGATTTTTAAAAAACAGTTTGTGTTTCCGGTGGCGCATTTTTCCGTCGTGATGAATCGCCGGAGCCAGAACGAACATAAAGAATTTGCAATTATACAAAGCCATTAATCAAGGGTATTTCCACAGTGTAAATCAATCCGCATTAGTGTATTCACAGTGAGCGGGTTGCCGGAATTCGCAGTCAACCCGGAATTGTCCGGGATGGAATCAGTGGCTATTGTCTTGGCACATAATATATCTACCACTGCGTTATTGTCGCATTTGCGAATTTCAATACACTGTCCGAGTTCATCCATTCGTGTTTAACAAGACAATACCTCGCTCCCGGAGCGTCCGGATCAATTTTTTTTCGCTGCCTCTCGCTCGCTCCGAGGCCAATTTACATAATAATATCGCATTTCACAGATATCATCGCTCCGGATCTGCACGAAGGGCACGCGTTCAAAATATGATTGCGACTTTGATCCGGATCACAAAAGCTGACTTCCGGCCTGTCTCATCGCCAACACGTGGCGTTCTTTCACACTTCCGCCGTTCGCGTTGGAGAGAGTTGGTGCAGAAGCATTGGTGAAATCTACCAAGGCGGCGTTTAGACCCTCGCCTGTTTTTGCATACTCGCTACTCATAACTAAAATTGTTATGATTTATGAAAGAAATGAAATTTCGAATTTTTCTATATGCTAAGGGCTGTACGGGTAATTTTAACGCCACAGCTATCAAGTTGCTAATTAGTTACTAATTTAGACTTTGTTACTAACTACCCTAACTTTCAAAATTATACATCAGATTTTAGGCTGATTATAGACAATTTTATTTTTTGGTTGAACTTAAAACTTCGAAAATTTATTTTTTTAACTCTACAGTGATCAAATTTAGGGAGGTTAATTATTTGGGGATGTTTTCTGACTGTGCCAAATTACAAAATTATAAGTCAAGTTTGTCAAGTTTCGGAGTTTTTAGCAACTGATTTTAGAGGAGTTTATTCTTTAAATAAACTGAAAACTGCGAAAAAATTCTGTTCAGGGTTGTAACTCGCGTAATTTTGACGCCACAGCAATGAAATTTAGGGAAGTTACTAATTTACCTTTGCTCTAAAACTGTGCCAAATTACAAAATATTTACACAAGCTAATCAAATTTTAAAATTTTTTATTTTGAAAATAAACCGAAAAATTACAAAAATAATTATTAAAACGTCTAACTCTGGTAATTTTAATGCCACCGTAATCAAATTTGGAGTAGATACTAATTTAGAAGTTGTTACTAATTGTGCCAAATTTCAAGACGTTAGAGCAAAAGCGACTGATTTTAGATATTTTTATTCTTAGATGAACCGAAAGCTGCGAAAAAATTGTGTTACGGTTTGTAACTCGCGTAATTTTGACGCCACAGCAATGAAATTTGAGGAGGTTACTAATTTACCCTTGTTCATAAACTGTGCCAAAGTACAAAATTATAAGTCAAGCTAGTCAAGATTTGGAGTTTTTTATTTTAAAAATAAACCAAAAATTTCCAAAAAAAATTATTAGAGCGTCTAACTCTGGTAATTTCAACGCCACCGTAATCAAATTTGGAGAAGTTACTAATTTAAAAGTTGTTACTAACTTTGTTAAATTTCATGATTTTAGAGTAAAAGCGACTCATTTTAGAACAATTTGTTCTTTAGATAAACCAAAACTGCAAAAAAATATTGAGGGTTGTAGCTCTAGTAACCCTGTAGCAATCAAATTTGAGGAAATAACTAATTTACCCTTGCTTATAAACTGTGCTAAATTACAAAATTATAAGTCAAGTTTTACTAGTCAAGTTTTGGAATTTTTCATTTTAAATATAAACCAAAAATTTTCAAAAAAATGTATTGAAGCGTCTAGCTTTGGTAATTTCAACGCCACTTTAATCAAAATTGGAGATGTTACTAATTTAGAAGTTGTTACTTTAACTGTGCCAAAGTTCAAAATTTTAGAGCAAAACCGACTGATTTTAGAAATAATTAGACTTTGGATAAACCAAAAACTGCAAAAAAATATTTTAAAAGTTGTATTTAGTATTTTTTACGCTACACCAATCAAATTCCGAGTGGTTACTAATTTACCTTTATTCATAAATTGTGCCAAATTACAAAATTTTAAGTCAAGCTTCTCAAGTTTTAAAATTTTTTATTTTGAAAATAAACCAGAAATATAAAAAAAATGTATTAAAGCGCTTAACTCTGGTAATTTCAACGCCACCGTTTTCAAATTTAGAGAAGTAGCTAACTTAGAAGTTGTTACTAACTGTGCCAAATTTCATAATTTTAAAACAAAAGCGACTGATTTTAGAAATGTTTATTCGTTGGATGAACCAAAATCTGCAAAAAATTTGTATTATGGGTGGTAACTCTGGTAATTTTGACGTTACAACAATTAATTTAAGGAGGTTACTAACTTACCCTCGCTTAAAAGCTGTGCCAAGTTATAAAATTATAAGTCAAGCTAGTCAAGTTTTGGAATTTTTCATTTTGAAAATGAACCAAAAATTTCCAAAAAATTGTATTAAAGCGTCTAACTCTGGTAATTTTAACGCCACTGTAATCAAATTTGAAAATGTTACTAATTTAGAAATTGTTACTAACTGTGCCAAATTTCAAAATTTTAGAGCAAAAGCGACTGATCTTAGAAATAATTAGTCTTTGGATAAACCAAAAACTGCAAAAAAATATTTTAAGGGTTGTAACTCTAGTATTTTTTACGCTACTCTAATCAAATTTGGGGTGGTTACTAATTTACCCTTATTCATAAATTGAGCCAAATTACAAAATCAAGTCAAGCTAGTCTAGATTTGGAGTTTTTAATTTTAAAAATAAACCAAAATTTTCTAAAAGAAATTATTAGAGCGTCTAACTCTGGTAATTTCAACGCCACCGTAATCAAATTTGGCGAAGTTACTACTTTAAAAGATGTTACTAACTTTGCCAAATTTCATGATTTTAGAGTAAAAGCGACTCATTTTAGAAAAATTTATTCTTTAAATAAACCAAAACTGCAAAAAATATTGTAACTCTGGTAATTTTAACCCTGTAGCAATCAAATTTGAGGAAATAACTAATTTACCCTTGCTTATAAACTGTGCTAAATTACAAAATTATAACTCAAACTAGTCAAGTTTTGGAATTTTTCATTTTGAATATAAACCAAAAATTTCCAAAAAATGTATTAAAGAGTCGTCTAGCTTTGGTAATTTTAACGTCACTGTAATCAAATTTAGAGATGTTACTAATTTAAAAGTTGAGAAAATGAGAAAATTTTACAATTCTTTATTTTGCGGATGAACTGAATCTAAGTTTTCATTTTCACTAACATTACTTGCTCTAGTCTAAAATGTTTGGATTTAGTAACACTAGAAATTCAGCTATAAACAAGTGTAATAAAACGTGCAAACTATTCAGTTTATTGCCTCGTTCTCATTTAGCATGCATTAATGTGCGCGAATAAAAACTTTACACAACTAACAAAAGTTCGATAAATATTCATTGGGAGGGTTCCCGCCTGTGTATATTAAATATGAATTTAAATATTGTTTAAAACGCTGCACCCTCTTACAACATCGTCTCGTATTACCCCTAAAACTGCTGTATCCATGACAGTTAATTCTAGCTCTCGAGAACACCCCACAGGAAGTGCTTTGATACTTTCATAGTGTTGAATCATTATCGCGTCATCCAATTCATCATAACCGTCATATGTAGGGTGTTAATAGTTCGGGGGTTTCATCCCTGCCGTCTGAAAAATCCCACTTTTTGATGTCGTCATTCGATTACAACCAAAGGACTTAATTAGATCTCTCATAAAGTAAACAACCAAGCAAGAGAGCACGTATCCTGGGAAAGCAAATTAAGAATCCGCCAGAAATGAATTTAGCGACTTTTGTGACCGCTCTTCGGATTATTTTATTAAAAATTCTCTCATGTGAATGAGATTACGCTCTGAAAAGGGTGCAATTAAGAAAAATTCCGAAAAACGGGATTTTTAAAACGCTTCCAGCTTAATCCCGGTTGACCCCCGAAAAGAGGGTCTGTCACGATATCCTACAGTTCCGGATTATACTTTAATTGATTTGGGCACGCAGTCGGCGACCGCTCGCGCGTGAAGACCTATCATTGTGTCCCGATATATCCCTAATCATTATCTCTTTCTATTCATTCTCTAATTGTACATCTTTTATTTGGAGGGTTCGTGACGAATTCCGGTCTCATTGTCAGGGTTCGAGGCTATAGTTTTTATAATTGGAGGAGATTTATGCGCAAAAAATATCGAATTGGGGTTGGGGTTTATTCCTGCTTTGCGGTGGTAATGTTGCGTTTAGTTTTGCGTCATTAGCTCTGCAGTGTGTTCGCAGAAGATGGTTTCCTGTTTGCGGACATTATCGGGTACAAACTTCTGCATTCTACGACTTGGCGTGCTCGTAATAGTGGATCGGGGAGATCGTGGAAAATGCGAAAATACGCTCGCTTAATAGCTGGGAAACCTCCGGGAAAATGGGGAGAAAAATTATTTGGTTCTTCAAGGCGAAAATGACCCACATTCTACAAGTGTGGGCTTTGAAACTAACTAGAAATACGCTGAAAAATGCTAAACGACAAAATAAAAAAATATATATTATTAATTGTATTATATGCTACCTTGCTATTCTTGTAATTTTTATCAAATTCGAACGAAATTTGGCAAGATTACAACTTATTATAACTGCCAAATTAATTGTACCAAATTTCAAATTTATAAAACAAAAAGGAGAAATTTCCAATATGTTTATTAAGGTTGTAACTATTGTAATTTTTGTAGGATAATAATGAAATTTGGCAAGGTTACAACACATTACTACATACGTAATTGTACCAAATTACAATTTTATAGAATAGACAGGACAAATTTTAGAAATTTTTACTCGTGGGCGGAGCCAGAAAATTACAATGTTTTTGATAACCCTTTGGAGCTCTTGTAATTTTAATAGTATAAGAATGAAATTTGGCAAGATTACAACTTATAACTAACCAATAAATTGTGCCAAATTACAAATCTTTGGAATAAAAAGAACAAATTTTGAAAATTTTTAGTTGTCCGAGCAACTGGGAATTTACAACATTTTTTATTAAGGCTTGGCATTCTTGTAATTCTTATGGTATCAGAATGAAAATTAGCCAAATTGCAACTTGTAATTAACAAATTCATTGTACCAAATTACAATAATTTATAGAACAAAAGGTACAATTTTCCGATATATTTTTTTGTGGGATCGATGGGAAATTTTCAGTATTTTTTATTAAGCTTGTAACTATTGTAATTTTTGCAGGATAATAATGAAATTTGGCAAGGTTACAACACATTACTACATACGTAATTGTACCAAATTACAATTTTATAGAATAGACTGGACAAATTTTAGAAATTTTTACTCGTGGGAGGAGCCAGAAAATTACAATGTTTTTGATAACCCTTTGCAGCTCTTGTAATTTTCATAGTATAAGAGTGAAATTTGGCAAGATTACAACTTATAACTAACCAATTAATTGTGCCAAATTACAAATCTATAGAATAGAAGGAACAATTTTGAAAATTTTTAGTCGCCCGAACAATTGGAAATTTCCAATATTTTTTATTATGGCTTGGCATTTTTGTAATTTTCATAGTATCAAAATGAAATTTAGCCAAATTACAACTTGTAATCAACAAATTAATTGTGCCAAATTATAAATTTATAAGACAAAAAGGACAAATTTTGTAAATCTTCACTCGCCCGAACAACTGGAAATACGTAATATTGGAATCAGAATCAAATTTAGCCAAATGGCAACTGATAATTAACAAATTAATTATACCAAATTACAAATTTATAGAACAAAAGTGACAAATTTTAAAAAAATTGAAGAAATCCAGAAATTTCCAATATTTTTAATAAAAACATGCAGCTTTTGTAATTTTCAAAGTAGAAGAACGAAATTTGGCAAGTTTATAACTTCTAATTAGACAATTAATTGTACCAAATTACGAATGTAATGTATAGAGCGGAGGAGGCAAATTTTAGAAATTTTAGTCGTCTGAAAACCTAAAATTTCCAATAATTTTTTTTTAAATTTGCAGTTCTTGTAATTCTCAAAGTACAAGCATGAAATTTTGGCAGATTGCAACTTATAATTGAGGCATTAATTTAGCCCGATTACAAATTTGTTGAACAAAAGCGACAAATTTTGAAAATTTTTATTCGTTCAAGGGACTATAAATTTCCGATATTTTTTATTAAAGCTTGGCATTCTTGTAATTTTCATAGTATCAGAACGAATTTTAGTCCAATTGCAATTTATAATTAACAAATTAATTGTGCAAAATTAGAAATTTATAGAACAAATTTTAGAAATTTTTTCTCTTTAGATGAACCAGAAAATTCCAACATTTTTGATTGAAACTTGTAACTTTTGTAATTTCCATTGTACAACAATAAAATTTGGCATTATTACAACTTATTCCTACCTAATTAATTGTACCAAATTACAAATATGTATGTGAAACAAAAATTACAAAATTTCGAAATTTTTTGGTGAGAAACGAAACGAACTAGCAAATTCCAACATTTTTTTCAAAAATCAATAACTGTTGTAATTCTAAAACTATAAAGATAAAATTGGGGTAGAAAACAGTTTATAATTACATCCTTAGTTGTGTTAATTTACGTAATTCTAGAGTAGAGAGATAAAAGTTGCAAATTTTCATTTATAGAAACCAGAAAAAAATTCAAACTGTTTTACTAGAGACTGTAACTTTGGTAATTTTAGCCCCATATCAATGAAATTTGACAGAATTACTACTTCTAATTTGCAGATTAATTGAACGGAATTACGAAATTATAGAACAAAAGAGTCAAATTTTAGAAATTTTTCCTCATGGAAGGAGCACATTTTGTATCCATTCGCATTAAATTTGTTCTAAAATTGCAAATTAATGTTTTTTTCCCTGGAAATCTCCTCAACATTCTTTCTTTCGCAAGTTCTTAACGACTCCAGATTGCAGGGTGCTTGATAACGCGCCAGAGACACGAGATTCCAATCTTTAGAATGATGCATTAGAGCAAGAAATCAATATTTTACTTCTTGAGTTCTGTGCAAAAATATGTTAAAAATAATTCAGTGAAGAGTTCGTCTATATAGAAAATTGTCGAACTTTAACGAACTGTCTACTTTAAGCTCAATTAATTAAAGCCGATGTTACTTAAGTGCAATGTTGAGCAACTTCCCTCTTAATTTCTCTTATTCTCTTTATCAAGAAGTTCTTTTGCTTCGAACCTTGAACCTCGAAACCGCAATAGTTCATCCTTCCGCTTCCCTCATTAGCTAATACGCCGCTGGCAAATCGAAACAGTTATGATATAAAAGCCGTTTTGTGCAGATTATTCCTGTTATGATTTATTTATGGATCAAAGCAAAGTCAGAGCGAGGTAGATGGGAGGCGGTACAACGGGGCGGTTTGTTACTCACGCTCTAATGCACATTGGCGACTAGCACATCGAAGGCGGAGCTCAACACAGATGTTCATGTCCAATGTAGAAACATGCACACGTGGGCACAAATAAAGAAAAACTCTACACAAAAATGTATTTTTAAGCAGTCACGCCTTTTTTGGGGGGAAGAAAAACAAAATTCGGACCAATATAAATGTTTATTCTAATGATGCATCGATAGAAATTAAGTACGGATTCGGCGGTTTAACCAAGCAAGAGACCTCCATGTCCTCCCAGGCCAATAGCGGGGGCGGCGATGATACCGCCGGGGACGGCGAGGACTCCACTGGGCTGGGGCTCGGGCTCGGCGTGAGCGGCGACGAAGGCCATGACGACCAAGAGGGCGAAGACGAAGAGTTTGAACATGTTGGCAGAAATTTTCTTACTGATTCATAATCCTGGAAAAACGGGTATTTATACCAACACCACACCAAATGATGCAATTTTTCTGTCTCCGCAGTCATCGCACCAACCTTGAAGCTGGAAAATCCCGTTGCATTTTTCTGATGTAACATTCGAGGGGGTTGAAACATGAAAATATTTCGTGTTTCACTGCGTGATTTTAAGCCGGCTGTTTTAAACAGGATTGTTTTAATGCCGTTTATACTAATCGAATTTGTTCAGATAAAGGGTGTTTTAAGGCCCCTTACTGCTGCACCCCCGCGTGAACATGTGTATGACGCGATATAGCGTTTACACTAATGCACTAATACGCATACAGATTTTAATTCCGTGCATTCAGAGCGATCGGTCGACTGATAAATATTGACTCGGAACAGGCAGGGGTGATTTTGAATCTGATTTCTGTACCCTTTTTAATTGACTGAAATTAATTAAAAATAATTAGATGCGAGAGAACGTGATAATGCGAAATGGACATGGGATATCGAACGTTTTTGGAATTTTTGCTATTCCAATTTTCGCGTTAATTGCTGGTTGAAGAGAGCTGTGACACGCAAATTTCATGGAACCAATTTATGGATTTCAAATATCAAATACTCTAATCATGAGTTGTCGGTTCCACGTAGTTTAGACCAATTTCTCTAATTGGGAAAATTACAATTTTTCGTTATTAATTAATTAAATTCACACTACTAAGCAGTTAATTAATTGTCCCAGGAATGACAAATTTTACACGTTGGATGAACTAAATAAATATTCAAGAATTTTTGATTAAAGGTTGCAGTTCTTGTAATTTTTATACAAAAAGAATGAAATTTGGCAAGATTACAATTTACAATTAGCTTAATAAGTGTGCCAAATTACAAATTTTTAGAATGAAACAGACAAATTTTAGAAATTTTTATTCGTGAGAAAAACAAGAAGTTCCAATATCGTTGATTAAAATTTGCTACTCTTGCAATTTTCATAGTATCAGAATGAAATTTAGCCAGATTACAACTTATAATTAACAAATTAATTGTGCCAAATTACAAATAGATAAGTTGGAAGGAAGAAATTTTGGAAATTTTTACTCGTTCGAGCATCTGGAAATTTCCAGCATTTTTTATTAAATTTCTTGAATTTTCATAGCGTCAGAATGAAACTCGGGCAGATTACAATTCATAATTAACAAATCAATTGTGCCACATTAGAAATTTATACAACAGAAAGGAAAAATTTTAGAAATTTTAGTCCTTTGATAACCGAAATTTATCGATAATTTTAATTAATATTTGCTATTCTAGTAATTCTTAAAGTATAAGCATGAAATTTTGCCAGATTACAACTTACAATTAATTTTGGCAAATTACAAATTTGTTATTATTAAGGGACAAATTTTGGCAATTTTTACTTGTCCGAGCAACTGGAAATTTCCAATATTTTATATTAAAGCTTGGCATTCATGTAGTTCTCATAGTATCAAAATCAAATTTTGCCAGATTACAACTTATAATTAACAAATTAATTGTACCAAATTACAAATTTATAGAACAAACATGAGAAATTTTAGAAATTGTTTCTGTTTAGATGAACAAGAAATGTCCTATATTTTAGAATAAAATTTAGAACTCTTGTAATTTTCCAAATATAATTTTGACAGGATTATAACTTATTGCTAGATAAGTAATTGTGCCAAATTACAAATTCCTAGAACAGAAGAAACCAATTTTATAAATTTTGATTCAGAAATACTTAAAGCTTGCAATTCTTGTAATTTTTATAGTATCACAATGAAATTTGGCAAGGTTACAACTTATAATTAGGAAATTAATTGTGCCAAATTACAAATAAACAACAAGAAACACGTTTTAGAAATTTTTATTTCAGAGAGGAACCGAAAATTCCCAATATTTTAGAATACAATTTATAACTTTTGTAATTTTCCAAATATAAGAGTCAAATTTGACAGGATTACAATGTATTGCTTAGCTAACCAATTATGCCAAATTTCAAATTTTTGGAACAGAAGAGACCAATTTTAGAATTTTTTATTCAGAAATGGAACAGACAATTTCCAAAATTTTTACTTAAGCTTGCAATTCTGGTAATTTTTATGGTATCAGAATGAAATTCGGCAAGGTTACAACTTATAATTAACAAATTAATTGTGCCAAATTACAAATTTATCAACAACAAGGGACAAATTTTGCCAATTTTTACTTGTGCGAGCAACTGGAAATTTCCAATATTTTATATTAAAGCTTGGCATTCATGTAGTTCTCATAGTATCAGAATCAAATTTTGCCAGATTACAACTTATAATTAACAAATTAATTGTACCAAATTACAAATTTATAGAACAAACATGAAAAATTTTAGAAATTGTTTCTCTTTAGATGAACCAGAAATGTCCTATATTTTAGAATAAAATTTAGAACTCTTGTAATTTTTCAAATATACGAGTAAATTTTGACAGGATTATAACTTATTGCTAGATAAGTAATTGTGCCAAATTACAAATTCCTAGAACAGAAGAAACCAATTTTATAAATTTTGATTCAGAAATACTTAAAGCTTGCAATTCTTGTAATTTTTATAGTATCACAATGAAATTTGGCAAGGTTACAACTTATAATTAGGAAATTAATTGTGCCAAATTACAAATAAACAACAAGAAACACGTTATAGAAATTTTTATTTCAGAGAGGAACCGAAAATTCCCAATATTTTAGAATACAATTTATAACTTTTGTAATTTTCCAAATATAAGAGTCAAATTTGACAGGATTACAATGTATTGCTTAGCTAACCAATTATGCCAAATTTCAAATTTTTGGAACAGAAGAGACCAATTTTAGAATTTTTTATTCAGAAATGGAACTGACAATTTCCAAAATTTTTACTTAAGCTTGCAATTCTTGTAATTTTTATGGTATCAGAATGGAATTTGGCAAGGTTACAACTTATAATTAACAAATTAATTGTGCCAAATTACAAATTTATCAATAACAAGGGACAAATTTTGCCAATTTTTACTTGTGCGAGCAACTGGAAATTTCCAATATTTTATATTAAAGCTTGGCATTCATGTAGTTCTCATAGTATCAGAATCAAATTTTGCCAGATTACAACTTATAATTAACAAATTAATTGTACCAAATTACAAATTTATAGAACAAACATGAAAAATTTTAGAAATTGTTTCTCTTTAGATGAACCAGAAATGTCCTATATTTTAGAATAAAATTTAGAACTCTTGTAATTTTTCAAATATACGAGTAAATTTTGACAGGATTATAACTTATTGCTAGATAAGTAATTGTGCCAAATTACAAATTCCTAGAACAGAAGAAACCAATTTTATAAATTTTGATTCAGAAATACTTAAAGCTTGCAATTCTTGTAATTTTTATAGTATCACAATGAAATTTGGCAAGGTTACAACTTATAATTAGGAAATTAATTGTGCCAAATTACAAATAAACAACAAGAAACACGTTATAGAAATTTTTATTTCAGAGAGGAACCGAAAATTCCCAATATTTTAGAATACAATTTATAACTTTTGTAATTTTCCAAATATAAGAGTCAAATTTGACAGGATTACAATGTATTGCTTAGCTAACCAATTATGCCAAATTTCAAATTTTTGGAACAGAAGAGACCAATTTTAGAATTTTTTGTTCAGAAATGGAACTGACAATTTCCAAAATTTTTACTTAAGCTTGCAATTCTGGTAATTTTTATGGTATCAGAATGAAATTCGGCAAGGTTACAACTTATAATTAACAAATGAATTGTGCCAAATTACAAATTTATCAACAACAAGGGACAAATTTTGCCAATTTTTACTTGTGCGAGCAACTGGAAATTTCCAATATTTTATATTAAAGCTTGGCATTCATGTAGTTCTCATAGTATCAGAATCAAATTTTGCCAGATTACAACTTATAATTAACAAATTAATTGTACCAAATTACAAATTTATAGAACAAACATGAAAAATTTTAGAAATTGTTTCTCTTTAGATGAACCAGAAATGTCCTATATTTTAGAATAAAATTTAGAACTCTTGTAATTTTTCAAATATACGAGTGAATTTTGACAGGATTATAACTTATTGCTAGATAAGTAATTGTGCCAAATTACAAATTCCTAGAACAGAAGAAACCAATTTTATAAATTTTGATTCAGAAATACTTAAAGCTTGCAATTCTTGTAATTTTTATAGTATCACAATGAAATTTGGCAAGGTTACAACTTATAATTAGGAAATTAATTGTGCCAAATTACAAATTTATAAACAACAAGAAACACGTTTTAGAAATTTTTATTTCAGAGAGGAACCGAAAATTCCCAATATTTCAAAAAAACAATTTGCAACTTTTGTAATTTTCCAAATATAAGAGTCAAATTTGGCAGGATTACAATCTATTGCTAGCTAACCAATTATGGCAAATTTCAAATTTTTGGAACAAAAGAGACCAATTTTAGAAATTTTTAATTTAGAACTGGAACAGACAATTTCCAAAATTTTTACTTAAGCTTGCAATTCTTGTAATTTTTATGGTATCAAAATGAAATTTGGCATGCTGACAACTTATAATTAACAAATTAATTGTGCCAAATTACAAATTTATCTACAACAAGGAACAAATTTTAGAAATTTGTATTTAAGAGAGGAACCGAAAATTCACAAACTTTTGTAATTTTCCAAATATAAGAGTCAAATTTGGCAGGATTACAACATGTTGCTAGCTAACCAATTATGCCAAATTTCAAATTTTTAGAACAGAAGAGACCAATTTTAGAATTTTTTATTCAGAAATGGAACAGACAATTTCCAAAATTTTTACTTAAGCTTGCAATTCTTGTAATTTTTATGGTATCAGAATGAAATTTGGCAAGGTTACAACTTATAATTAGCAAATTAATTGTGCCAAATTTCAAAATTATAAGCAACAAGGAACACATTTTAGAAATTTTTATTCCAGGGAGGAACAGGAAATTTCTAATATGTTGGATTAAAGGTTGCAATTCTTATAATTTTCATAGTAGAAGAACGAAATTTGGCAAGATTAAAACCCATAATTAGATAATTAATTGTGTCAAATTACAAATGTGTGGAAATAAAGGAGCCAATTTTAGAAATTTTTATTCGTGGAAACAATCGAAAATGTCGAAAATTTTGGATTAAAATTTGTAACTCTTGTAATTTTTATCGCAAAAGAATAAAATTTGGCGGGATCACAGCCTGTTACTAACTAATTAATTGTACCAAATTACTACGTGATACAACAAGAGAAACCAATTTAAAAAAATTTTATTCGTCCGAGGATCCGAAAATTTCCATATTTTTCATTACAGCTTGTAAGTTTCGTACCTTTCATGGTACGATAATGAAATTTGTCCCAATTACAACTTAAAACTAGCAAATTAATTGTGCGAAATTACAAATTGATACAACAAAACAGACAAATTTTAGAAATTTTTGCTCGTAGGATGCAGCAGAAGTTTCCAATATTTTCTTCCAGGACCTGTAACTTCCCTAATTTCAATGCTAGAAAAGCGAAATTTGGTAACAAAACAGCGTTTGATTATCTTGTCAACTGACAAAATTTTCGAGCAGAAATGAAAGAATTTGTAACATCAATAAAAGTCGAGATATTTACAATAGTTGAACTTTATTATAGATCAAAAAACGATGTTAAATCTTCTTCCAATTAGATTGTTGTGTCCACACTTTGATCACATTGAGCACTGTTGTTTCGACTTCTCTTTCCTCCTAAACCAGTCGCGTAACACTGCAAGTTCCACTCGTACCGAGTCTATTTGTTGCACGTTATTTTTCACCGTTTGAATGGCTGATGTAATATCTTTTATCCTTTTGTTTGTCCGTTGACAACGCCAAATCACTTGATGCAAACACAATAATGCCATTGTTTAAAAGTGGACCAAAGCGCTCGTCGTCAATTATTTTCGAAAAAGACACCGCGCACCTCCTCACAATTACAGCCTCGAAATGAGCAATAAATTGGAAGATCAAGTGAAAGCGGATGATACAACAATAAGGAAGCAAGTGGCTCAGTATTTAATTACACGTCGCTCTGGCTGGAAATCGAGGGTGTTGTCTTAGCGACCAGTTCGAGGGACAAAACATCAAACGTCATCGTGTATTTTTCTCGAAATTCCATTCGATACATGCTATAATTGGCATTAAAATATTACACGAGGAGTACGGCTTAGAGTGGATCTTTTATTGCCATCAACGACGTTATTAATAACAGGATCAACCGGAGCAACGAGCATTGAAGGATCTCATTAAATTCCTCGGATTTTTATCAACACTCGAATAAACAGGACGCGGTCGCGACGGCGAAGGCCCCCACGTTCTGGACGTGCAGAATTTCAGAAATCGACTGTTCGCCATTCTCGTTCGCCATCCTTATATAGACTTGCCGAATTTTGTGGACCACTTAACTAGAAAACCTTACGCTTACACAACTCGCTGCAAATGCAAAATTACACGGTTCAACTTAGCAAGCCGTGAAACCGGTATTAAGCGGTTCCGTGCATGGACGCACCACTGGGCCCAGCGCCACGGGGCGGACTCAGGGGGACGGCGAACACATCGAAGATGCGAGGCGATTACTACTTTCGACGGGGATTCTGATAAGTTCACTTCATTTTTATTAGTTGGAGTTTCACGTAGTGCAACAGTTGGAAAGTTTACAGAACTTTGCCAGAGTCTCATTCTTCTACTTCCATAATTAGGTGTTAACTTCCGCCTATAAAGAATCTCAGAGAGTTTTTAACTATCTTGAGAATCATCGAGGAAAATCGAGTTTACGTTGAGTTTGAAGAATCTTAAAGAATGTTGAATACCAAAAACCAATTGAGAACTTTTCAAAATATAAAGAATCGCAAGAATCTCGCAAACTTAAAAATTCGACTTAATAAATTGTCAGTTTCCTAGAGGATCAAAAAGGATAAAAAAATAATAAAGAATCAAAAAAACACAACTGCGAAAAATCCTGGCGTCAGTTGATAGAGTTGACAAGCCAATCAAAAATGCTGTTTTGCTACCAAATTTCGCTGTTCTAGCATTGAAATTAGCAAAGTTACAAGTCCTGGAAGAAAATATTGAAAACTTCTGGTGCATCCTATGAATAAAAATTTCTAAAATTAGTTAATTTTGATGTATCAATTTGTAATTTAATACAATTATTTGGCTAGTTATAAGTTGGAATTGTGATAAATTTCATTATCCTGCGACGAAAGTTACGATATTTTACGAGTTGTAATGGAAAATTTGTGGAATTTTCGGTTCTCCGGGCAAATAAAAATTTGTAAAATTGGTTGCTTTTGTTTTATCAAGTTGTAATTTGGCACAATTAATCGACTAGTTACAAGTTGTAATCTTGCCAAATTTTATTTGTATGCTCTGGAAATTATAAGAGTTGCAAGCTCTAATCTAAAATTTTAGAAATTTTTGGTTTCTTCCACGAATAAAAATTTCTTAAATTGGTTTCTTTATTTCCACAAATTTGTAATTGAACACAATTAATTATTTAATTACAGGTTATAATCTTGCCAAATTTCGATCTTTACTATAAAAATTACAAGAAGTGTAACCCTTAATAAAAAATATTGGAAATTTTTGGTTCCTCGGACGAGTAAAAATTTGTAAAATTGGTTCCTTTTGTTTTATCAAGTTGTTATTTGGCACAATTAAATAGTTATTTCAGGTTGTAAGACTGCAAGATTTCAAATTTATGCTATAAAAATTATAAGAGTTGCAAGCTTTAATCTAAAATTTTGAAAATTTTCGGTTCCTTCCACAAACAAATTTTTCTGAAATTAGTTCCTTTGTTTCCACAAATTTACAATTGCGCACAATTAATTATCTAATTATAGGTTATAATCATTCAAAATTTCGTTCTTTTACTATAAAAAATTACAAGAATTTCCTGGTCTTCCCCGGAAAAAAATATTCTAAAATTTGCAATTTGGCGAAATTTATCTGTTAATTATAAGTTGTAATCTTGCCCAAATTTATTCTGATACTATAAGAATTACAAGAGTTACAAGTTACTACAATTTTTTTTGGGAACTTTCGGTTTCTTTCAAGATTAACAATTTCTAAATTTAATTTGGCACAATTACTTAGCTAGCAATAAGTTATAATCCTGCCAAAATTCACTCTTATGTTTGGAAAATTACAGGAGTTGTTTTTATTCTAAAATATTGGGAATTTCAGTTCCTCTCTCAAATAAACATTTCTAAAATTTGTTTCTTGTTGTTTATAAATTTGTAATTTGCACAATTAATTTGCTAATTATAAGTTGTAACCTTGCCAAATTTCATTCATACAAGCTTGAATTACACATTTTGGTAATTGTCTGTTCCATTCCTGAATAAAAATTTCTAAAATTGGTCTCTTCTGTTCTAGAAGTTTGTAATTTACCGCAATTATTTAGCAAGCAATAAGTTGTAATCCTGCCAAAATTCACTTTTATATTTTAAAGATTACAAGAGTTGTGAATTTTAATCTAAAATATTAGAAATTGTTGGTTCCTTCCTCAAAAAGAAATTTCTAAAATTTGTTCTTTCTGTTCGATAAATATGTAATTTGGCACAGTTTTTGTGCTAGTTGTAAGCTGTAACCATGCCAAACTTCATTCTGATATTATGAAAATTACGAAAATTGCAAGCTTTATTTAAAAATTTTGAAAATTGTCTGTTTCATTCCAGAACATACATTTCTAAAATTTGTCTTTTTTGTTCCAGAATTGTGTAATTTTATACAATTTCTTATTAACCAATAAGTTATAAGTATGCCAAAATTCAGTCTTATATTTTAAAAATCACAAGAGTTGCAAGCGTTATTCTCAAGCATTGGAAAAATTCGGTTCCTCCCTGGATTATTTTTTTTAAATTTGTCCTTTACGTTTTATAAATTTGTAATTTGGCACAATTAATTTGCTAGTTATAAATTGTAATTTGGCGAAATTTCATTCGTGTACTAAAAAAATTACAAGAATTGCAAGCTTTAAATAAAAATTTTGAAGATTGTCTGCTCCATTCCAAAATAACAATTTCTGAAATTTGTCTTTTCTGTTCTAGAAATTTGTAATTTTACACAATTAATTTGTTAGTTATCAGTTGTAATTTACCCAAATTTTATTCTTATACCATAAAAATGACAAAAACCGCAAGCTTTAATAAAAAAATTTGAAAATTTTAGTTCTATTCCAGAATAAAAAATTCTAAAATTCGCCTTTTCTGCTCTAGAATTTTGTAATTTGGCATAATATTTTAGCTAGCAACAAGTTTTAAGTATGCCAACATTCACTCTTTTATCTCGAAAATTACAAGAGTTGTAAGCTTTGTTCTCAGGCATTGATAAAGTTCGGTTTGTAATTCGAATAAACATTTAGGAATTTGTAATTTGGCACAATTAATTTAATAGTTAGAAGTTTTAATTTGATCAAATTTCATTCTTGTACCATAAAAATTATAAGAATTGCAAGCTTTAATTAAAAACTTTGTGAGTTTTCTGTTCCATTCCTGAATAAAAATTTCTAAAATTTGTCTCTTTTGTTCCAGAATTTTGTAATTTGGCAAAGTTCCTTAGCTAGCAATAAGTTTTAAGTGTGCCAAAATTAACTCTCATATTTTCAAAATTACAAGAGTTGTAAGCTATATTCTCAGATATTAGAAATTTCTGGTTTTTCCTATGATTAAAAATTTCTAAAATTTGTTCCTTCTGTTTTATATTTTTGTAATTTGGTACATTTATTATGTTAGTTACAAATTATAGGCCCTATTTCATTCTCATACAATCAAAACTACAATAATTACAATCTTTGATAAAAAAATTTGGAAATTTTGTGTTTTATTCCTAATAAAATCCTCAAAACCCAAAAAATTTTTGACAATTCAAATAGTATATTAAAACACCGAGTTTCATAAGGCAAATTTTAAGGCACGAATCCAAGTTTTTTAAAACGAGCGGCAAAGCCTTGGATGAGTGCCTTAATGGCCTTATGAACGAGGTTTTTATACTATTTTTCCTAATTTGTTCTCGTAACAAAGCTATTTTCGCAATTTTTGTATTCGTTTTCAGTGCTTGAATATCCATTTCAATGCGGAATGTTAGAATAGCTTTGTTTCCATGGCAACTTAGGAATGTTTAAAATACAAATTAGGAAAAAACTTTAGGAAACTGTAGAGAATCATAGAAAACGTAAAAAATCCAAACATACAATAAATACAATAAAACTTTAAGAAATCTTACAGAATTTCAGAAAAGCTAAGTGTTTCAGCGCTTTAAAGTTTTCAAATTTCACCCCCTGAACTTTAAATATTGGTTTTACATTGTCAAAAAATGACTTGGGCGTTCAAAAGGCAAATTTGGAATAATAGAAACAAACGTTTAATAGCGTGTTTTATCGTGCGCCGGCAACAATTTGTCAAATTTGTCGATAAGCCAAATTGCGCGAGAAATTTGTAATGTAAAACGCAATGAAATTATGTCGATTTTTCGTGAGATTAAAAAGCCGGTAGCCCCGCTCCGGCATTGATATAAACGAATTTTTATTCCGGAGCTGTGCAAAACGATCCTTAACGAAATACACACGCTCCACTTTATCCCTTAATGGTTTCTCTGCCAGTTGAACCGCGATTTTAAGCAAATCGATAAAAACTGAATAAAAAATGTCGTGTGGGTGGCGACCAAGTTGTTTTTCCTTTAGAATTATTTATATATTTTGATGAGAGAAGACGTCGTTTATTGGATCAATTTGTCCCGTGTACAAATATTCAGATAATACTGTGGCCGATGGAGATAATCTCGTCTGGTTTATTAAAATCGGATCTGACTGAATGGCTTTGTGGCAACAACCCCCCGCAAGATGTGAAGTGCATCATTTTATTGTGGAAATCCATTCCGGCGCATCTGCCTCGCTTATAACCTCCATTGTCTACCTCTTCTTCTTATTCTGCTTATCTCCGTTTCCGTTCCCCGATCATTTCCGGCTACTGCACCCGAAAACTGGCAAAGCCTTGCATTGCGGTCTTCTCCGTTTTCGACCGATATCTATCTATTATCTGCCATTTCTATTCAGGCTATAATATTCTCTTGGGCCATTGTTAAAAATTTTCTGCATTCAACACGGATCATCCGCACCCTTCCTCCACCAAAAAAATACTAATTCGATTCCGCCGATATAACCATTAGCCCTGTCAGACTAATGCACAATCTTGAGTCAATACGGAACTAATTCGATTTGCATGCAAATTCGCCCGCCGAAAATGACGAACGCTGCTTTTCCGAATATACACAGTGACTCAGCAACATTGGCCGTTTTTCTGGGACTTTTTTACCCTTATTATTCCACCATATAAATATTTATGTCAGTGATTTTGTGTGCACGACTATATTACTAGGGGCTTTGAACACGCCCATTTGATTGAAATTCGTAGCCTCAGGCAGGTGAGATAACACGGGGATCCTCGCTACCCTACGAGGGGAAGATGAGTCAAAGTATTTGTTCACATTGTCATCCACACGCAAAACCAGTGCGGTAACCCATAGGTATGCGGATGCCATTGTTAGCGGGACGCTTAAAATGGCCGACGTTTTTAACAATATCCATGGAGGACAGATGTGCAGTGCCGTTGGGAAAAATCAGGCAAAATCAAAGGATGAAGATTTCTCATATTCTTATTTCCACGTTTTGAGCGCTTTTATTAATATTTAGACTTTTCGGAGCCAAAATTAGAAAACCTCAATTTTGTCATTTGTGGGTAATAAGAATTTTTCAATTCCACGTTTAGACAGATAAGAATTACAAGAACGTAGAAACGTTTCGAGCCAAATTTAGAACGTTTATTTCAAACCAATAGACTTGTGCATGTTCCAGTTTTACTTATTTTTGAAAATTCGTATTTTTCTTAATTCTGTGGATATTTGGACCATTTCTGGTTTCAGTGTTTGGACAGATGAAATCTACGAGAAAACAGACCAGTTTAATAAATCTGAAGCCAAATTTAGAATTTTTATTGAAAACTGACGCATCTACCAATTTTAAACATTAAAAAAAAAACTATTTTTGAAAATTTTTTTTTAATAGACAGATGGAATCTACAAAAAAACACGTTTCATCAATTTGAAGCTTTAAAGCCAAAATTAAAATTTTTATTTTGAATTGACTGATTCTTGCATCCACCAATTTTAGTCATTTTCAAAAATTTCTAGTTTTGTTAATTCTGTGAATATTTGGCCAATTTTTTGTTTTAGTGTAGACACAGATCAAATTTACGAAAAAATCGACACGATTCATCAATTTCAAGCTTTAGAGCCAAACTTTTTAATTTCGCACCTACCAATTTTGATCCTTTTAGAAAAATCACATTTTTGTTAATTCTGTGAATATTTAGACAATTTTCCGTTTCAGGATTTACACCGATGACATTAGCGAGAAAATAAACACGTTTTATCAATTTGAAGCTTTGAAGCCAAAATTTAAATTTTTAAATTTTAAACAGACGCATACGTTCTCTTGATCATTTCAAAAAAATTCTATTTTTGTTAATTCTGTGAATATTTGGTCAATTTTCCGTTTTAGTGTTTTAACAGAAGAAATCTACGAGAAAATAGACCCGTTTCATCAATTTGAATATATAAAACCGAATTTAGAATTTTTATTTCGAACAGACAAAACGTATTCACCAATTGATCAATTTAAAAAATATATATTTGTGTTAATTCTGTGAATATTTGGGCAATTTTTCGTTTCAGTGTTTAGACTGATGAAATCTACCAGAAAATTGACACGTTTCATCAATTTATAGCTTCAAAGACAAAAATAGAATTTTTATTTTGAACTGACAGATTTTCGCATCCACCAATTTTGATCCTTTAAAAAAAAATCACATTTTTGTTAATTCTGTGACTATTTAGATAATTTTCCGTTTCAGTGTTTAGGCAGATGAAATCTACAATAAAATGGATACTTTCCATAAATCTGAAGCTTAAGAGCCAAACTTGGAATTTTTATTTTGATTTGACCCATTTCACATCCACGAATTTTGAAGATTTTTAAAAAATTCTATTTTAGTAAATTCTGTGAATATTTGGACAATTTTTCGTTTCAGTATTTAGACCGATGATATCTACGAGAAAATAGACACATTTTATCAATTTGAAGCTTTGAAGCCAAAATTTAAATTTTTTATTTTAAACAAACGCATACGTTTTCTTGATCATTTCAAAAATTTTCTATTTTTGTTAATTCTGTGAATGTTCGGTCAATTTTCCGTTTTAGTGTTTTAAAAGAAGAAATCTACGAGAAAATAGACCCGTTTCATCAATTTGAATCAATAAAACCAAATTTAGAATTTTTATTTCGAACAGATAAATCTTTGTATTCACCAATTGATCAATTTAAAAAATTTATATTTTTGTTAATTCTGTGAATATTTGGGCAATTTTCCGTTTCAGTGTTTAGGCAGATGAAATCTACAATAAAATGGATACTTTCCATAAATCTGAAGCTTAAGAGCCAAACTTGGAATTTTTATTTTGATTCGACCCATTTCGCATCCACCAATTTTGAACATTTTAAAAAAATTCTATTTTCGTAAATTCTGTGAATATTTGGACAATTTTTCCTTTCAGTATTTAGACCGATGATATCTACGAGAAAATAGACACATTTTATCAATTTGAAGCTTTGAAGCCAAAATTTAAATTTTTATTTTCAACTGACGCATACGTTATCTTGATCATTTCAAAAAATTTCTATTTTTGTTAATTCTGTGAATATTTAGACAATTTTCCGTTTCAGTGTTTAAATAGATAAAATCTACGAGAAAATAGACAACTTTCATTAATTCGAAGCTTTAGAGCCAAAATTTTACTTCGAACTGACTGATTCTTACATCACCAATTTTGATCATTTAAAAAAATATATTTTTATCAGTTCTGTGGAATATGTGGACAATTTCTCATATCGTTGTTCAAACAGATGAAACCTACGAGAAAATACGTTTCATGAATTTGAAGCTAAGAAGCCAAAATTAGAATTTTTATTTTAGACAGACAAATTTTTGCCATCCACCAATTTTAATCATTTTATAAAAAACTTAATTTATGTTAATTCTTTGAATATTTGAACAATATCTAGTTTCAGTGTTTAGACAAACAAAACCTACGAGAAAATAGACACGTTTAACAATTTGAAGCTTCAAAGCCTAAATTAGAATTTTCATTTTGAAGTGAGAATTTTGGTCATTTAAAAAATTTGCATATTTACTAATTCATTGAATATTGAAACTACGAAAAGAAATATAAACTTACTATGTATAATAGAAAATAGAAATGTGTCTGCAGGGCTGAAAGCTAATAGCACGTGGAAGAAGTGCAGCTTAGTTTGACCGGTATTCCAGTTGATGTTAAGCCATCATCAGCTTAAAAATAGCTCATGAGCGTCAATTCGGCGCTTTTTATCGCTAATCTCGCAAAGCAAGATATACAGCGTAATTATTCGTGAGCCTACTCCATGCCGTTGATATATGAGTGGCCTAAAAATAAAATCACCTCTTGGTGGATTAACGCAGGCAGAATAATTGCGTCTCCTCGTCCATCGATACGTCAAACAAACCCTGTTGTTCGGACAAGAATTAAACGTGCAAATTTTCATATTAATTAAAAATCCAATCCAATTAACACGAGAGATCATTGGAGCCGCTGTTCGGCTGCACTTGACACACGTCGGGAACAGCGGCGGTGCTCGTTGGGGCGTTCATAAAATGCAGGGCTGTCCAAACAGTTTTGCTAAAAAATGTCTTGTTTGGGGGGCGAAGTCAAGCATTGTCGAGGCGAAATCGAGTTAATGGTGATTGCAAGTCATGTTGTTCTAATTGCGAATGTTACGGACAAACTGCCGTTTAGGGGATGCTTTTGTTGGAGGAATTATGCTATGGGATACATTTGTTTCACCCTGCTGATATGGGGTCTATGGTACTTGAAAATCTGCTCGATTTTGTTTATGCGATGCTGTGATTAAGCTGTTGCCTGCTACAAACAGGCTATTAACGAAATTACAACGCCCGGAGTGAAAGTTTCTAGTGGTTTCAATTCAAACGCTGCATTATGTTGCTGCCCACGCCAATTTTCGACAATAAAATTTATGCAGCGTAGTAAATACACACGTATTGGAAGCAGTTGGCTGTGGAATTTACGCTGCTTCTCCTCGTCCAGAAGGGTGTTTTACTTTCTTTTACAAATTCCTCGAAAGATTCCAGAAAACGGGAAAAAATAAAAAATAGGATTTATACAAATTGTCTATTTTCTTGCAAATTTGATCTGTCTAAACACTGAAACGGAAAATTGTCGAAATATCCACAGAAATAACAAAAATAGAATTTTTTTAAAATGATCAAAATTGATGGATGCCAAAATCTGTCAGTTTAAATTAAAAATTCTAAATCTTGGATTAAAGCTTCAAATTGATGAAACGTGTTTATGTTCTCGTAGATTTTATCTGTCTGATCGCTGAAATGGAAAATTGTCCAAACATTTACAGAATTAACAAAAATTGGTGAATACAAATTTGTTAGTTTAAATTATAAAAATTCTAATTTTGGCTTAAAACTTCAAATTGACGAAACGTGTCTACTTCCTCGTATATATAACACTTAAACACGAAATTGTCCAAATATTCAAACAATTAACAAAAATAGACATTTTTTAAATAATGAAAATTGGTAGAAGCTATAATCAAACAGTTCAAAGTAAAAATTCTAATTTTGCCTCTAAAGCTTCAAATTTATGAAAATTGTTTATTTTTTTGTAGATTTAATCTGTTTATATATTTGAACAGAAAATTGTCTAAATATTCACACAATTAACAAAAGTACTTTTTTTTTAAATGATTAAAATTGGTGGATGCGCAAAACTTGTCAGTCCAAAATAAAAATTCTAATTTTGTCTTTGAAGCTTTAAATTGATGAAACGTCTCTAGTTTCTCGTAGATTTCATCTGTCTCAACGTTGAAACGAGAACTTGATCACATAATCGCAGAAATAACAAAAATAGAATTTTTTTTAAAATGATCAAAATTGATGGATGCCAAAATCTGTCAGTTTAAATTAAAAATTCTAATTCTTGGATTAAAGCTTCAAATTGATGAAACGTGTTTATGTTCTCGTAGATTTTATCTGTCTCATCGCTGAAATGGAAAATTGTCCAAACATTTACAGAATTAAGAAAAATAGGAATGTTTTAAAATGTATTAAAATTGGTGAATACAAATTTGTTAGTTTAAATTATAAAAATTCTAATTTTGGCTTAAAACTTCAAATTGACGAAACGTGTCTACTTCCTCGTATACTGCATTTTAACACTTAAACACGAAATTGTCCAAATATTCAAACAGTTAACAAAAATAGATATTTTTTAAATAATGAAAATTGGTAGAAGCTATAATCAAACAGTTCAAAGTAAAAATTCTAATTTTGCCTCTAAAGCTTCAAATTTATGAAAATTGTTTATTTTTTTGTAGATTTAATCTGTTTAAATATTTGAACAGAAAATTGTCTAAATATTCACACAATTAACAAAAGTACTTTTTTTCTAAATGATCAAAATTGGTGGATGCGCAAACTTGTCAGTCCAAAATAAAAATTCTAATTTTGTCTTTGAAGCTTTAAATTGATGAAACGTCTCTAGTTTCTCGTAGATTTCATCTGTCTAAACGTTGAAAAGAGAACTTGCCCACATAATCACAGAAATAACAAAAATAGATTTTTTTTAAAATGATCAAAATTGATGGATGCCAAAATCTATCTGTTCAAAATAAAAATTCTAAATTTGATTTTAAAGACTCAAATTGAAGAAACGTGTCCATTTTCTCGTAGATTTCTTCTGCTGAAACACTGAAGCGGAAAATTGTCCAAATACTTATAGAATTAACAAAAATAGATACATATTTTTTGAAATGATCAAAATTATGCGTCTATGCGAAAATCTGTCCGTTTAAAATAAAAATTCTTATTTTGTTTTCAAAGCTTCAAATTGATAAAACGTGTCTATTTTCTCGTAGGTTTCATCTGTCTAAAGATTCGCAGAATTAAGAAAAATATTCTTTTTTTGATGATCAAAATTGGTGGATGCGTAAATGTGTCAGTTTCAAATAAAAATTCTAATTTTGTCTTTGAAGCTTTAAATTGATGAAACTTGTCTATTTTCTCGTAGATTTCATCTGTCTAAGCACTGAAACGAGAAATTGCCCAAATGTTCGCAGAATTAAGAAAAATAGAATTTTTTTAAAATTATCAAATTGGTGGAAGCGAAAATCAGTTCAAAATAAAAATTTGAAGTTTGGCTCTAAAGCCTCAAATTCATGGAAAGTGTCTATTGTCTGGTAGATTTTATCTGTTTGAACACTGAAACGAGAAATTGTTCAAATATTCACAGAATTCACAAAAATAGATTTTTTTTAAATTGATTAAAATTGGTGGATGCAAAAATGAGTCAGTTTAATATAAAAAATTCTAAGGTTGGTTCTAAAGCTTCAAATTCGAGGAAAGTGTCTATAGTCTGGTAGATTATATCTGCCTAAACACTGAATCGAAAAATTGTTTAAATACTTACAGAATTAACAAAACTAGAACTTTTTTGATTAAAATTGGTGGATGCGAAAATCAGTTTAAAATAAAAATTCGTACTTTGAAGCTTCAAATTCACGAAGCGTGTCTATTTTCTCGTAGATTTGATCTATCTAAACACTAGAAATTGTCCAAATATTCATAGAATTAAGAAAAATAGAATTTTTTTCACATGGTATCGTTCAAGTTAAGCTCAATTTCTTCCACACGTGCAGACACATCGTATTTCCAACATTTCCAATCTTTTTGAGCAGTTATTGGCCTGAATGTAAACAACATTTAAGAATTTTTCTGATATAAATAAACATTCTAATTTTTGCAAACTGTCCGCCCTCGGCCGAGTTTCACCTTGAACCATTTAGGCATCCATTTCGCTCGGATAAAAATCAAATTGCGTTCAAATTGGATCGTTCCAACATCAAAGTCGGTCCATTTTCATGGTCAAGAGGCTCACATCCTGCCGTCAGCCTATATCCGGTCGTGACTAAAACTGCGACTTCCTGATGGATGGGAATAGAGAAAGGAAACAATCCAGTAATATCATTTATTGAAAAACAATTAAAAATTAGAAAAGTAACAACAAAAACGAGTGAAACAAAGTAAATGAATAAGTCTAAAGCGCAATAAAGTTGAATTTTATGTTATGTACATTAAAATATGTATTTTTTGGCTCCCACATGCAATATTTTTAGATTAGACTATGTAAGACACCTAAACGTAAATGTTCGAGCCAAATAACTAAGCATTTAGAATGCATGTAAGATATATTTTTTTTTGATAAAGTCTTTATAATTTTTCACGCGAAAACAAGTGGAACCCTGCTAAATACAGTTTTAAAGCTTCTAGTTAAACTAGTATGTACACATTTTTAAGTAAGAGACTCTAATATATTATTTATATACTTACAAAATGGAAGATTGTTGTTTATTTTAAGAAAAAATAGAAAAATGTGTGATATATCGTGGTGTATGTTTGTTTGAAAAAACGATTACAAAAGTGATTATTGATCAATAAATAATATCCGTAAATATTGCTCCCTATAGAAAACGCTTAAAATATTGTATATTGAGCAACTCCGAACTCATTAGACGAACCCCCGCAGAAAACTGTAAATATGCAGTCAAAACGCTTAAATTTGGCAAAATGCAATACACATCGATTTCGGAAACAACATCCAATATCACAAAGGGAAATCAATAAAATAAGCGTCTTAAAGAAACTCCGCCGGCAGTGATTCCAAACTATTCCTCAGCATCCTCGAACTTGCTCTTCGTCGGCGTCTTCGGCTCCGTCGCAATTGACAACGTCAGCGGCTTCATTTTCAGAGGATGGCCATTCATCTTCATGTCTTTGAAATCGCGACTGTGCGAGGAAACCGCGCCGGGACTCACCGCCGGTTTGTGGCTTTCGCGGTTTGATTTGCTCTTGCTGGTCACTTGTTCGCGGACCGCCATTTGGTATGCCAACTCGAAAGCTTGGCCCAGGGTGAGGATTATCTCAGTGGCTTGCTCCTAAATCAATTACTTCGAATTTGGTGTGGTGGAAAGGGCGACTTACCGAAGTCGAGGATTGAAAGACGTGGCAGTAGAAGCAGTCGCCGTCTTTGGTGATGTAGGCGAAGAAGCATTGGTTGTCAGAGTCCTGACATGCGCAGTTGATGTTGCGGATTTCGTGTTCACAGATGGTGTTCTGAAACCACGGAAAATGATTTGTCTTCAAAACAATAATTTCTAAAAAATCTAATTCTTGCTCTAAAATTTTGAAATTTAGCAATGTTGATAAACAAATGAAATGTAGTAAAACCTCCCAATTTTACTGTTTTGAGATGAAAATTGGCGAAGCTACGGAAATTAATAAAAATTGTGGAAATTTTTGGTTCGTCTTCAAAACAAAAATTCCAAAAAAATTCTAATTATTGCTCTAAAATTTTGGAACTTAGCACAGTTGATAAACAGGTGAAAAGCAGTAAAACCCCTAAAATTTCCTGCTTTGAGATCAAAACTGGCCAAAAAATTATCAAATTTAAAAAAAAACTTTCGAACATGTTTAAGTCGGCCGCAAAATAAAAATTTCCAAAAATTCTGTTCCTTGGTCTAGAAGTTTGAAATTTTGCATAGTCGATAAACAACTCAAAAGTAGTAAAATCTTCAAATTTTACACTTTTGAAAAGAAAATTGGCAAAGTTACAAAATTTAATAAAAAGTGATAATTTTTTTTAAGTCGTCTCTAAAATAAAAATTTCTAGAAATTCTGATTCTTGGTCTAAAATTTTGAAATTTTTCATAGTCGATAAACAACTCAACAGTAGTAAAACCTCTAAATTTTACTCTTTTAAGATGAAAGTTGGCAAAAGTTACGAAATTTAATAAAAAGTGGCAAAAATTTTTAAGTCGTCTCCAAAATAAAAATTTCTAAAAATTCAGTTTCTTGGCCTAAAATTTTGAAATTTTGCAGTCAATAAACAAGTCAAAAGTAGTAAAACCTTCAAATTTTACTGTTTTGAGATGAAAATTGGTAAAGTTACGAAATTTAATAAAAAGTGGCGAAAATTTTTAAGTCGTCTCCAAAATTAAAATTTCTAAAAATTCTGTTTCTTGGTCTAAAACTTTGGAATTTTGCACAGTCGATAAACAACTCAAAAGTAGTAAAACCTTTAAATTTTACTGTTTTGAGATAAAAATTGGCAAAGTTACGAAATTTAATAAAAAGTGGCGAAAATTTTTAAGTCGTCTCCAAAATAAAAATTTCTAAAAATTCGGTTTCTTGCTTTAAAATTTTGAAATTTTGCACAGTCGATAAACAAGTCAAAAGTAGTAAAACCTCCAAATTTTACTGTTTTGAGATAAAAATTGGCAAAATTAGGAAATTTAATAAAAAATGCTGAAAATTTTTTAGTCGTCTCCAAAATAAAAATTTCTAAAAATTCTGTTTCTTGGCCTAAAATTTTGAAATTTTGCACAATCGATAAACAAGTCAAAAGTAGTAAAACCTCCAAATTTTACTGTTTTGAGATAAAAATTGGTAAAGTTACGAGTTATAAAAAGTTATAAAAAGTGTCAAAAATTTTTAAATCGCCTCCAAAATAAAAATTTCTAAAAATTCAGTTTCTTACTTTAAAATTTTGAAATTTTGCACAGACAATAAACAAGTCAAAAGTAGTAAAACCTCCAAAATTTACTGCTTTGAGATAAAAATTGGCAAAATTAGGAAATTTAATAAAAAATGCTGAAAATTTTTTAGTCGTCTCCAAAATAAAAATTTCTAAAAATTCTGTTTCTTGGCCTAAAATTTTGAAATTTTGCACAATCGATAAACAAGTCAAAAGTAGTAAAACCTCCAAATTTTACTGTTTTGAGATAAAAATTGGTAAAGTTACGAGTTATAAAAAGTTATAAAAAGTGTCAAAAATTTTTAAATCGCCTCCAAAATAAAAATTTCTAAAAATTCAGTTTCTTACTTTAAAATTTTGAAATTTTGCACAGACAATAAACAAGTCAAAAGTAGTAAAACCTCCAAAATTTACTGCTTTGAGATAAAAATTGGCAAAATTAGGAAATTTAATAAAAAATGCTGAAAATTTTTTAGTCGTCTCCAAAATAAAAATTTCTAAAAATTCTGTTTCTTGGCCTAAAATTTTGAAATTTTGCACAATCGATAAACAAGTCAAAAGTAGTAAAACCTCCAAATTTTACTGTTTTGAGATAAAAATTGGTAAAGTTACGAGTTATAAAAAGTTATAAAAAGTGTCAAAAATTTTTAAATCGCCTCCAAAATAAAAATTTCTAAAAATTCAGTTTCTTACTTTAAAATTTTGAAATTTTGCACAGACAATAAACAAGTCAAAAGTAGTAAAACCTCCAAAATTTACTGCTTTGAGATAAAAATTGGCAAAATTAGGAAATTTAATAAAAAATGCTGAAAATTTTTTAGTCGTCTCCAAAATAAAAATTTCTAAAAATTCTGTTTCTTGGCCTAAAATTTTGAAATTTTGCACAATCGATAAACAAGTCAAAAGTAGTAAAACCTCCAAATTTTACTGTTTTGAGATAAAAATTGGTAAAGTTACGAGTTATAAAAAGTTATAAAAAGTGTCAAAAATTTTTAAATCGCCTCCAAAATAAAAATTTCTAAAAATTCAGTTTCTTACTTTAAAATTTTGAAATTTTGCACAGTCAATAAACAAGTCAAAAGTAGTAAAACCTCCAAAATTTACTGCTTTGACATAAAAATTGGCAAAACTAGGAAATTTAATTAAAAGTGGTAAAAATTTTCTAGTCGTCTCCAAAACAAAAATTTCTAAATATTCTGTATCTTGCTCTAAAATTTTGAAATTTTGCAGTCAAAAAACAAATCAAAAGTAGTAAAACCGACAAGTTTTTCTGTTTTAAAACGAAAATGAGCAAAGTTACGAAATTTAATAAAAAGTGGTAAAAATGTTTAAGTCGACTCCAAAATAAAAATTTCTAAAAATTCTGTTTCTTGGTCTAAAATATTAAAATTTTGCACAGTCGATAAACAAGTCAAAAGTTGTAAAGCCTCCTCAATTTTCTGTTTTGAGATAAAAATTGGCAACGTTACGGAATTTAATAAAAAATGGTGACAATTTTTAAATCGTCTCCAAAGTAAAATTTTTAAAAATTTTGTTTCTTGGTATAAAATTTTGAAATTTCGTACAGTCGATAAACAACTCAAAAGTAATAAAATCTCCAAATTTTACTGTTGTAGGAGTAAAACTAGTAAAATTACGGAATATAATAAAAAATAGTAGAAATTTTTGGTTCGTTTTCAAAACAAAAATTCAAACAAAATCTGACTCTTGCTCTACAATTTTGGAATTTAGCACAGTTGATAAACAAGTGAAAAGTAGTAAAACCATAAAATTTCACTGTTTTAGGATTAAAATTGCCAAAGATACAAAATTTAATAAAAAGTGGAGAAAATGTATAGTTTGCCGCCAAAATAAAAATTTCTAAAATTTCTGTTCCTTGGTATAAAATTTTGAGTTTTTGCACACTTGATTAACAAGTTGAAAGTAGTAACACTTTCAAATTTTACTGTTTTGAGATCAAAATTGGCAAAGTTACGGAATTTAATAAAAAGTAGCTAAAATTTTTAATTCGTTTCCAAAATAAAAATTTCTAAAAATTCAGTTTCTTGGTCTAAAATTTTGGCATTTTGCAAAGTCAATAAACAACACAAAAGTAGTAAAACTTCCAAATTTCACTGTTTTGAGATAAAAATTGGCAAAGTTACGATATTTAATAAAAAGTGGCGAAAATTTTAAAGTCGTCTCCAAAATAAAAATTTCTAAAAATTCTGTTTCTCCTTATAAAATTTAGAAATTTAACACAGTTGATAAAGAAGTCATTTTCTATAATTTCTTGAAAAAAATAAGTCACTCTCACCCTCAGCCCTTGCGCGGATTTGCCAAAACTCACCTTTGTAATTGGGTTGACAAACTTGACCCCCCTGTAGGAAATAGACAGGGTGATCTCCTCACTCGGCCGGTCCTTCCCCTTCACCACCTTCTGAATTGACCGTTTGGTGGACTCAGTACCTTTAAATTCAAGAATATTCGTCGACCCCAAATACTGCAAAAATTCAAGTAAAATCGTACAACCCCTCCAAGTACCATCTTACATTAGCAGAGTACAACACGACTCCCGTTATCAAAAGAATCGGTTGGTGCCTCCACTGCGACTTTATCGAGTTATTCCCCCCGACAAACATCTCCGTTGGTTTCTTCTTCTCCTCCTCAGGCTTCACTGGTGGTGGAGGCGCCGGTCTCGACTTCTTGTGCCTGTGCTTGATAGTACCAGTAGAATGAGCCGAGGGAGATTTCAACTCTTGGTTTTGATTACCCTTCTGGAAAAACGGTCAGTAACCTGGAGGAAAGTACAAGTTACCTACAAGACTGATGTCTTCGAGTTTCGGCCCGGAAATGATATGTTCGCCGCTGCTGACGCTAGCAAGAATGCGCTTCCGGTGGCCGATCTTATCAATGTCCAAAACCGCTGAAAGCTCCACGTCCCAAATCCTCTTAATCCTCTCCATGTCGTGGTAAAGATGCTTGTTGAACGTGTCAAAGTACTGCTCCAAGTGGATGCGACTCAACCAACTCTGCACCGAATTCTGATCATTGTTGTTGTTGTTGGTGGCGAAGCTCTGCGTGTGGATCTTCACCGGGAGTTGTTTAACCGCGTCGAGGATGATCTGGCGCTCCAGCTCGCTGGTGATGCCCATTTCGCTCAAATCCGTGTCTTCCACGACCCCGTTCTGGAGGAGGGAAAATCGGAAGAGTCCCGGCGCATCCACCAATTTGAATTTTGGTTGACTTACCAAAAAATTGATATCATCGAAGCCGTTGGCGGTGAAGAGCCCCACGTAGTCCGCCATCCCCAGCGTCTGCAGCCACTTTTCCACCGTCTCCGCGTTGAGACTGTTCTGCGAGCAACTCAGCGTCATTAGCCGGCTCTGAAATTCCTTCTCCAACTCCGCGACGAAGACGGATTCCCTGACAATGCCCGTTCCAAACGAAGCCATTATCTCTTGTATTTTTGCCCACTCCTCCTGTTCGTCAAAAGGACTGAGAGCTGATACTCGATCTTTGTTCTCCTTGTTCTCGAATTCCTTCTCGGAACTCGAGGATTTCTCATTATCACTCTTTGGTGTGTCAGTATTGTCGTATACGCGTTTGAGTTTTTTCAGCGTCTTAGGTCGTTCGGCTGGAGGATTTTCTAAAACCCGCGTTGAACCCTTTATGAGACCTACAAGTTAATAACACGTTAAACTCGCGACGAGTGCCTTCATTAAAGCGGGTGCGGTGGAGCGGCACCAACAAATAAAACCAACACGAAATTTAATATCGTGTAAAACAAACTCGAGGCAGAAAGACAGGTTTAATTAACGAGACTCTTGCAATTTTGGGATGATCAAATTAGGATTAAAATCTGATTTCGATTGGGATTAAAGATCGGCGACGCGATGGCGGAATTTGGCTGGAGTGCTCGTTAACCAGAGGCGGATTTACATTTTTTATCACGCTACGAAAGGGCCCCTAATAAATTCAATTATCCAAAAACAGAATCAGAACAAAAATAAGGAAAAAATAGTAAAAAAGTCTTCAAAAAGAAATGTTCCGAAAAATCTGTTTTTTGTTCTAAAATTTTGGAATTTAGCACAGTTAATAAACAATTTAAAAGTAGCAAAACCTTAAAATTTCACAGTCTTGGGATAAAAATTGGCAAAGTTATGGAATTTAATAGAAAGTGGTGGCAGTTTTTGAGTTGCCTTCAAAAAGAAAAATTCTAAAAAATTTCATTCTAGCTTTAAAATTTTGGAATTTTGCACAGTCGATAAACAAGTCAAAAATAGTAAAACCTTCAAATTTTACAGTTTTGTGATGAAAATTACCAAAGTTACGAAATTTAAAATAAATTTTTAAGTCGATTGCAAAATACAAATTTCTTAAAATTTTGTTTCTTGGTCTAAAATTTTGAATTTTTGCACAGTTAATAAACAAGATGAAAGTAATAAAACCTCTAAATTTCACTACCGTAGGATCAAAACTGCGAAGGTTAGAGGGTTCAAAGACAGCAGTGGCAATTTTTGAATCATCTTCAAAAAGAAACTTTCTAAAAATTCTGTTTCTTGCTCTAAAATTTTGGAATTTTGCACAGTCATTAAACAAGTTAAAAGTAGTAAAATCGCCAAATTTAACTGCTTTGAGATGAAAATTGCCAAAGTTACGGAATTTAATATACAGTGGTGAAAACTTTTATGTCGTCTCCAAAATAAAATTTTTAAAAAATTCTGTTTCTTGCTCTAAAATTTTAGAATTTTGCACAGTCGATAAACAAGTCAAAGATAGTAAAACCTCCAAAATCTATAGTTTTATGATGATAATTAGCAAAGTTACAAAAATTAAAACAAATTGGTGAACATTTGTCGATTGCAAATTAAAAATTTCAAAAAACTCTGATTCCAGGTCTAAAATTTTCACATTTTGTCCAGTCGATATAAAAGTCAAAAGTAGTAAAACCTCCAAATTTTAAACATTTGGGTAAAAACTGGCAAAGTTACGGAATTTCAAATAAATTGGTAAATTTTTTTAAATCGATTGCAAAATAAAAATTTTTTTTAGTCTAAAATGGTCTGAAATTTCTGTTTTTTTGTCTAAAATAATTTTTTGCACAGTTGATAAACACGTTGAAAGTAATAAAACCTATAAATTTTACACTTTTAAGATAAAAATTGGCGAAGTTACGAAATTTAAAATATAACGATAATTTTTTCGACTTCAAAATAAAAATTTCTAACAATTCTCATTCTTGGTCTAAAATTTTGAAATTTTCACATTCGATAAACAAGTTAAAAGTAGTAAAACCTCCAAATTTTACACTTTTATGACGAAAATTGGCAAAGTTACAGAATTTAAAATAATTTGGTGCAAATTTTTAATTCGGCTTCAAAATAAAAATTTCTAAAAATTCAGATTCTTGATCTAAAATTTTGAAATTTTACACAGTTGATAAGCAAGTCAAAAGTAGTAAAACTTCCAAATTTTACACTTTTGTGACGAAAATTGGCAAAGTTACAGAATTTAAAAAAAAGTGGTGAAAATTTTTGAGTCGTTTCCAAAATAAAAATCTCTAAAACTCTTATTCTTGGTCTAAAATTTTGAAATTTTGTACAGTCGATATACTAGATAAAAATAGTAAAATCTCAAAATTTGACAGTTTTGTGATACACATTGGTAAAGTTACGAAGTTTAAAATAAAACGGTAAAATTTTTAGGGTCGTTTTAAAAATAAAAATTTCTAAAAACTCTGATTCTTGGTCTAAAATTTTGAAATTTTGCACAGTCGATATACAAGTCAAAAGTAGTAAAACCTCCAAATTTTACACATTTGACATAAAAATTGGCAAAGTTACGGAATTTAAAATAAATTGGAAATTTTTTTTAATCGATTGCAAAACAAAAATTTGTTTTTTTTAGTCTAAAATGGTCTAAAATTTCTGTTTTTTTGTCTAAAATGAATGTTTTCACAGTTGATAAACTCGTTGAAAGTAATAAAACCTATAAATTTTACACTTTTGAGATAAAAATTGGCGAAGTTACGAAATTTAAAATATAACGATCAACTTCAAAATAAAAATTTCTAACAATTCTCATTCTTGGTCTAAAATTTTGAAATTTTCACATTCGATAAACAAGTTAAAAGTAGTAAAACCTCCAAATTTTACACTTTTATGACGAAAATTGGCAAAGTTACAGAATTTAAAATAAAACGGTAAAATTTTTAGGGTCGTTTAAAAAATAAAAATTTCTAAAAACTCTGATTCTTGGTCTAAAATTTTGAAATTTTGCAGTCAATATACAAGTCAAAAGTAGTAAAAATTTTACATATTTGAGATAAAAATTGGCAAAGTTACGGAATTTAAAATAAATTGGTAATTTTTTTTAAATCGATTGCAAAATAAAAATTTGTTTTTTTTAGTCTAAAATGGTCTAAAATTTCTGTTTTTTTGTCTAAAATGAATGTTTTCACAGTTGATAAACTCGTTGAAAGTAATAAAACCTATAAATTTTACACTTTTGAGATAAAAACTGGCGAAGTTACGAAATTTAAAATATAACGATCAACTTCAAAATAAAAATTTCTGACAATTCTCATTCTTGGTCTAAAATTTTGAAATTTTCACATTCGATAAACAAGTTAAAAGTAGTAAAACCTCCGAATTTTACACATGACGAAAATTGGCAAAGTTACAGAATTTAAAATAATTTGGTGCAAATTTTTAAGTCGGCTTCAAAATAAAAATTTCTAAAAATTCAGATTCTTGATCTAAAATTTTGAAATTTTGCACAGTTGATAAGCAAGTCAAAAGTAGTAAAACCTCCAAATTTTACACTTTTGTGACGAAAATTGGCAAAGTTACAGAATTTAAAAAAAAGTGGTGAAAATTTTTGAGTCGTTTCCAAAATTAAAATCTAAAAATTCTGATTCTTGGTCTAAAATTTTGAAATTTTGCACAATCGATAAACAAGTCAAAAGGAGTAAAACCTCCAAATTTGACAGTTTTGTGAAGAAAATTGTTAAAGTTAGGAAATTTAGTAAAAAGTAGAGAAAATTTGTTCAGTCGCCTTCAAAATAAAAAATTTCTAAAAATTTTGTTTTTTGTTCTAAAATCTTAGAATTGAGCACAGTAGATAAACAAGTAGAAAAACCTCCAAATTTGGGTTAAAGAATTAAATCTGGCAAATTAGAAGACCGGACGAGAATTTTCGTGGCAGGGCCCCAACCGACCTTAATCCGCCTCTGTAATTGACGATCAATTTCCATCGACACGAAACGCTTAATTTGAGCGTGACACATCGGCGAAAATATCTTAAATTTAACGAGACCGTTAATTAAAACCACCGCGCCGCCGCTTTCAATATCGTTCAAATTTCCGTCTTAATTACTCGATTGCGTACACGATTTTTCCCAGTGTCGTCTTTAATAAAATTCCACTGGCCAGTGAATCGTACCTGCGAAAGGAGCGTCCGAATGATATTCCTCGACAATATTGTCGACGCTTCTGTCAGAGAGCGAAACGCTGCTCGACAAACTTCCGCTCGACTCGTCGCAGACGACGAGAAAATCTTCCTCCGTCTCAGTCTCCATATCTCTCGATTGCCTCTTGTATTTCTGAGACAATGATAATTACTTCTAAAAGAAAGCGGCGCGAGAATCATGCTGCATGCCCCCTATAGTGCTAACAAAAAGAAATCCGGACGGAAGACAAACAAGCAAACAAAATGCAAAGCTTTATTAAATAATAACAAATACATAAATACATTTAACAACGTAACGTGACGTAAAATCTAGTGTAAACGTGAATAATGTACGTGTAATACTGACTGACATCGAACAGTTCAGGTCCGGCGCAAGCCGAGGCAGGTGCCGAGGCACCTGCCTCAGTTGGTAATTTCCCTTGAGCCGGCCCTGTCGAACATGCTACTTCTCCGTCATAAGCTTACCTGGCTAAGTGGCCGAATTTTCTCGTAAATTAAACTCTCCGCTTGCAAGGCGGAAGGAGGAGGGTGATCGGGAGTTGGCGGTTGTTTATAATGAGTGGGACTCATAGGATAATTACAATTATTTTTAGTCTCATCATCACCCGAAACCATGATAAACGCACTGCTGACGAAAGTCGGCTCCGGCGCTGAACAACTCGCGATCGGTTCTTCCTTCTTCCGAAATTCGTACTCTTCGTAAATTTCTGGGTTCCTCCTCAACTTCCTCCGAGGATTCTGCTGTTTGATTATCATGTTTTCGTACATGGAGGTGATGGCCACCGGTTCCGGCCGCTTCCGACAGTCTAAATCCTCGCTTTTGCCTCGATGGAGTTCTTTAGGTCGTTCTTCGTCTTCGTCTAGAGCGATGTTGAACACGTTCATCTCCACGTACTGGTCCATGCTGCGGCCGTGGGCGAGGCGCTCCCTCCGGTGGTCGTGCTCCACGTCGCTGAGGTTGCCTTGGCTCCTAGTCCCGCTGTGGGCCAAGAATAAGTACTCGTACGCGCTGTTGGTGACGCCGTCCACCGACATGGACATGGGCTGGAGGTGCGTGGGGGAGACCGAGAGGTTGCGACGTGGGGGCTTCTTCGGGGGCGTCGGCTAGAGGAGACACCACACTAACTGTGATTTTTGTTGCTTTTCGCTTACCGAGACCTTGTTGGAGCTGGGGCTGTGCCCCCCTTTGACGTTGTTCATGGGAATGTAGAGGGGGACGCCGCCGCTGTCGGGGCGTCTGGGATACCCGCAGCTGGACGCCGTCGAAGACAGACTAATCTGATCAGACTCCCTGCTAGTGCACAGATAATTCAGATCTTCGGAGTGCATACTCGAGTCCATGAACGCCTTTGGGACGCAGGGAATCTGATACAGACTGTTGTCGGACTCCCTGGAAGAATCAGAATGTCTCTCACATTCGCAAGCTGTATAGTAAGTGTCGGAGGATTCACAACTCATTTTTCGCAGCGCTAATTTCTCGCTAAAGGAAAAAGTTATGCCTTCCAAAGGGGTTAGCTCGGTCGACAATCGGGAGTGTTTTTTTATGGGCAAACTTTGGTATCTACGCCTAAAACATGCAGAAACTAAAAAGCTGCTACTGGGAATAGTCCAGGGAAATTAGATCGAAAATGACCGTTAAAAACAGATTATTGCAGTTTTGAAACTTCTCACCTGACATGGGAGCTTCATATTGTTTTCCTCATTTATCTTCTAAACTATTTAATTTAGAGCAAATACAGAAGTAACAAAACATGGTGACAATTCAATTTTCTATAAAAATATTGCCTAGAGGCCCAAAATTATAAATCGTACTTTTCAAAAATCCAAAAAATGATTTACATTTTTTATCACGCTTAAAAGAGGCCCACACGTTTAAATCCAAAATAATAAATTCAATTATCCAAAAACAAAATAAGCACAAAATAAGGAAGAAATACAAAACAAAAACACATTTTTGGGTCGACTTCGAAAATAAATCTTTTTTTTGTTCCAAAATTTTGAAATTTAGCAGTTAATAAACAAGTCAAAAGTAGCAAAACCTCCTAATTTTACAACTGTGTGATCAAAATTTGCAAAGTTACGAAATTTAAAACAAAACGGTAAATTTTTTAAGTTTTTTAATTTCAAAATAAAATTTTCTAAAAATTCCGATTCTTGGTCTAAAATTTTGAAATTTTGCACAGTCGATTAACAAGTCAACAGTAGTAAAACCTCTAAATTTGTACACTTTTGTGACAAAAATTGCCAAAGTTACACAATTTAAAATAAAGCGGTGAACATTTTTAAGTCGTTTTCAAAATGTAAATTTCTAAAAATTTTGTTTTTGGTCTAAAATTTTGTATTTTTGCACAGTCGATAAACAAGTCAAAAGTAGTAAAACCTTCAAATTCTACACTTTTGGGATGAAAATAGGCAAAGTTACAGAATTTAAAATAAAGTTATGAAAATTTTAAAGTCGTTTTCAAAATAAATAGTTCTAAAAATTCTGTATTTAGGTCTAAAATTTTGAATTTTTGCACAGTCGATAAACAAGTCAAAAGTAGTAAAACCTTCAAATTCTACACTTTTGGGACGAAAATAGGCAAAGTTACAGAATTTAAAATAAAGTTGTGAAAATTTTAAAGTCGTTTTCAAAATAAATAGTTCTAAAAATTCTGTATTTAGGTCTAAAATTTTGGATTTTGGCACAGTCGATAAAAAAGTCAAAAGCAGTAAAACCTCCAAATTGTACAACTTTGTGATGAAAATTGGCAAAGTTACGATTTTTAAAATAAAACGGTATTTTTTGAAGTCAATTTCAAAATAAAAATTTCTAAAAATTCTGATTCTTGGTCTAAAATTTCGAAATTTTGCACAGTCGATGAACAAGTCAAAAGTAGTAAAACCTTCAAATTCTACACTTTTGGGATGAAAATAGGCAAAGTTACAGAATTTAAAATAAAGTTGTGAAAATTTTAAAGTCGTTTTCAAAATAAATAGTTCTAAAAATTCTGTATTTAGGTCTAAAATTTTGGATTCTGGCACAGTCGATAAAAAAGTCAAAAGCAGTAAAACCTCCAAATTGTACAACTTTGTGATGAAAATTGGCAAAGTTACGATTTTTAAAATAAAACGGTATTTTTTGAAGTCAATTTCAAAATAAAAATTTCTAAAAATTCTGATTCTTGGTCTAAAATTTTGAAATTTTGCACAGTCGATTAACAAGTCAAAAGTAGTAAAACCTTCAAATTCTACACTTTTGGGATGAAAATAGGCAAAGTTACAGAATTTAAAATAAAGTTGTGAAAATTTTAAAGTCGTTTTCAAAATAAATAGTTCTAAAAATTCTGTATTTAGGTCTAAAATTTTGGATTCTGGCACAGTCGATAAAAAAGTCAAAAGCAGTAAAACCTCCAAATTGTACAACTTTGTGATGAAAATTGGCAAAGTTACGATTTTTAAAATAAAACGGTATTTTTTGAAGTCAATTTCAAAATAAAAATTTCTAAAAATTCTGATTCTTGGTCTAAAATTTCGACATTTTGCAAAGTCGATTAACAAGTCAAAAGTAGTAAAACCTTCAAATTCTACACTTTTGGGACGAAAATAGGGAAAGTTACAGAATTTAAAATAAAGTTGTGAAAATTTTAAAGTCGTTTTCAAAATAAATAGTTCTAAAAATTCTGTATTTAGGTCTAAAATTTTGAATTTTTGCACAGTCGATAAACAAGTCAAAAGTAGTAAAACCTTCAAATTCTACACTTTTGGGATGAAAATAGGCAAAGTTACAGAATTTAAAATAAAGTTGTGAAAATTTTAAAGTCGTTTTCAAAATAAATAGTTCTAAAAATTCTGTATTTAGGTCTAAAATTTTGGATTCTGGCACAGTCGATAAACAAGTCAAAAGCAGTAAAACCTCCAAATTGTACAACTTTGTGATGAAAATTGGCAAAGTTACGATTTTTAAAATAAAACGGTATTTTTTGAAGTCAATTTCAAAATAAAAATTTCTAAAAATTCTGATTCTTGGTCTAAAATTTTGAAATTTTGCACAATCGATTAACAAGTCAAAAGTAGTAAAACCTTCAAATTCTACACTTTTGGGATGAAAATAGGCAAAGTTACAGAATTTAAAATAAAGTTGTGAAAATTTTAAAGTCGTTTTCAAAATAAATAGTTCTAAAAATTCTGTATTTAGGTCTAAAATTTTGGATTCTGGCACAGTCGATAAAAAAGTCAAAAGCAGGAAAACCTCCAAATTGTACAACTTTGTGATGAAAATTGGCAAAGTTACGATTTTTAAAATAAAACGGTATTTTTTGAAGTCAATTTCAAAATAAAAATTTCTAAAAATTCTGATTCTTGGTCTAAAATTTTGAAATTTTGCACAGTCGATTAACAAGTCAAAAGTAGTAAAACCTTCAAATTCTACACTTTTGGGATGAAAATAGGCAAAGTTACAGAATTTAAAATAAAGTTGTGAAAATTTTAAAGTCGTTTTCAAAATAAATAGTTCTAAAAATTCTGTATTTAGGTCTAAAATTTTGGATTCTGGCACAGTCGATAAAAAAGTCAAAAGCAGTAAAACCTCCAAATTGTACAACTTTGTGATGAAAATTGGCAAAGTTACGATTTTTAAAATAAAACGGTATTTTTTGAAGTCAATTTCAAAATAAAAATTTCTAAAAATTCTGATTCTTGGTCTAAAATTTCGAAATTTTGCAAAGTCGATTAACAAGTCAAAAGTAGTAAAACCTTCAAATTCTACACTTTTGGGACGAAAATAGGGAAAGTTACAGAATTTAAAATAAAGTTGTGAAAATTTTAAAGTCGTTTTCAAAATAAATAGTTCTAAAAATTCTGTATTTAGGTCTAAAATTTTGAATTTTTGCACAGTCGATAAACAAGTCAAAAGTAGTAAAACCTTCAAATTCTACACTTTTGGGATGAAAATAGGCAAAGTTACAGAATTTAAAATAAAGTTGTGAAAATTTTAAAGTCGTTTTCAAAATAAATAGTTCTAAAAATTCTGTATTTAGGTCTAAAATTTTGGATTCTGGCACAGTCGATAAAAAAGTCAAAAGCAGTAAAACCTCCAAATTGTACAACTTTGTGATGAAAATTGGCAAAGTTACGATTTTTAAAATAAAACGGTATTTTTTGAAGTCAATTTCAAAATAAAAATTTCTAAAAATTCTGATTCTTGGTCTAAAATTTTGAAATTTTGCACAGTCGATTAACAAGTCAAAAGTAGTAAAACCTTCAAATTCTACACTTTTGGGATGAAAATAGGCAAAGTTACAGAATTTAAAATAAAGTTGTGAAAATTTTAAAGTCGTTTTCAAAATAAATAGTTCTAAAAATTCTGTATTTAGGTCTAAAATTTTGGATTCTGGCACAGTCGATAAAAAAGTCAAAAGCAGTAAAACCTCCAAATTGTACAACTTTGTGATGAAAATTGGCAAAGTTACGATTTTTAAAATAAAACGGTATTTTTTGAAGTCAATTTCAAAATAAAAATTTCTAAAAATTCTGATTCTTGGTCTAAAATTTCGAAATTTTGCAAAGTCGATTAACAAGTCAAAAGTAGTAAAACCTTCAAATTCTACACTTTTGGGACGAAAATAGGGAAAGTTACAGAATTTAAAATAAAGTTGTGAAAATTTTAAAGTCGTTTTCAAAATAAATAGTTCTAAAAATTCTGTATTTAGGTCTAAAATTTTGAATTTTTGCACAGTCGATAAACAAGTCAAAAGTAGTAAAACCTTCAAATTCTACACTTTTGGGATGAAAATAGGCAAAGTTACAGAATTTAAAATAAAGTTGTGAAAATTTTAAAGTCGTTTTCAAAATAAATAGTTCTAAAAATTCTGTATTTAGGTCTAAAATTTTGGATTCTGGCACAGTCGATAAAAAAGTCAAAAGCAGTAAAACCTCCAAATTGTACAACTTTGTGATGAAAATTGGCAAAGTTACGATTTTTAAAATAAAACGGTATTTTTTGAAGTCAATTTCAAAATAAAAATTTCTAAAAATTCTGATTCTTGGTCTAAAATTTTGAAATTTTGCACAGTCGATTAACAAGTCAAAAGTAGTAAAACCTTCAAATTCTACACTTTTGGGATGAAAATAGGCAAAGTTACAGAATTTAAAATAAAGTTGTGAAAATTTTAAAGTCGTTTTCAAAATAAATAGTTCTAAAAATTCTGTATTTAGGTCTAAAATTTTGGATTCTGGCACAGTCGATAAAAAAGTCAAAAGCAGTAAAACCTCCAAATTGTACAACTTTGTGATGAAAATTGGCAAAGTTACGATTTTTAAAATAAAACGGTATTTTTTGAAGTCAATTTCAAAATAAAAATTTCTAAAAATTCTGATTCTTGGTCTAAAATTTCGAAATTTTGCAAAGTCGATTAACAAGTCAAAAGTAGTAAAACCTTCAAATTCTACACTTTTGGGACGAAAATAGGGAAAGTTACAGAATTTAAAATAAAGTTGTGAAAATTTTAAAGTCGTTTTCAAAATAAATAGTTCTAAAAATTCTGTATTTAGGTCTAAAATTTTGAATTTTTGCACAGTCGATAAACAAGTCAAAAGTAGTAAAACCTTCAAATTCTACACTTTTGGGATGAAAATAGGCAAAGTTACAGAATTTAAAATAAAGTTGTGAAAATTTTAAAGTCGTTTTCAAAATAAATAGTTCTAAAAATTCTGTATTTAGGTCTAAAATTTTGGATTCTGGCACAGTCGATAAAAAAGTCAAAAGCAGTAAAACCTCCAAATTGTACAACTTTGTGATGAAAATTGGCAAAGTTACGATTTTTAAAATAAAACGGTATTTTTTGAAGTCAATTTCAAAATAAAAATTTCTAAAAATTCTGATTCTTGGTCTAAAATTTTGAAATTTTGCACAGTCGATTAACAAGTCAAAAGTAGTAAAACCTTCAAATTCTACACTTTTGGGATGAAAATAGGCAAAGTTACAGAATTTAAAATAAAGTTGTGAAAATTTTAAAGTCGTTTTCAAAATAAATAGTTCTAAAAATTCTGTATTTAGGTCTAAAATTTTGGATTCTGGCACAGTCGATAAAAAAGTCAAAAGCAGTAAAACCTCCAAATTGTACAACTTTGTGATGAAAATTGGCAAAGTTACGATTTTTAAAATAAAACGGTATTTTTTGAAGTCAATTTCAAAATAAAAATTTCTAAAAATTCTGATTCTTGGTCTAAAATTTCGACATTTTGCAAAGTCGATTAACAAGTCAAAAGTAGTAAAACCTTCAAATTCTACACTTTTGGGACGAAAATAGGGAAAGTTACAGAATTTAAAATAAAGTTGTGAAAATTTTAAAGTCGTTTTCAAAATAAATAGTTCTAAAAATTCTGTATTTAGGTCTAAAATTTTGAATTTTTGCACAGTCGATAAACAAGTCAAAAGTAGTAAAACCTTCAAATTCTACACTTTTGGGATGAAAATAGGCAAAGTTACAGAATTTAAAATAAAGTTGTGAAAATTTTAAAGTCGTTTTCAAAATAAATAGTTCTAAAAATTCTGTATTTAGGTCTAAAATTTTGGATTCTGGCACAGTCGATAAACAAGTCAAAAGCAGTAAAACCTCCAAATTGTACAACTTTGTGATGAAAATTGGCAAAGTTACGATTTTTAAAATAAAACGGTATTTTTTGAAGTCAATTTCAAAATAAAAATTTCTAAAAATTCTGATTCTTGGTCTAAAATTTTGAAATTTTGCACAATCGATTAACAAGTCAAAAGTAGTAAAACCTTCAAATTCTACACTTTTGGGATGAAAATAGGCAAAGTTACAGAATTTAAAATAAAGTTGTGAAAATTTTGAAGTCGTTTTCAAAATAAATAGTTCTAAAAAAACAAGTCAAGAATAGTAAAACCTCCAAATTTTAAACTTTGGTGACGAAAATTGACAAAGTTACGGAATTTAAAATAAAGTGGTGAAAATTTTTAGGTCGTTTTTAAAACGTAAATTTCTAAAAATTCTGTTTTTTGGTCCAAAATTTTGTATTTTTGCACAGTCGATAAACAAGTCAAAAGTAGTAAAACCTTCAAATTCTACACTTTTGGGATGAAAATTGGAAAAGTTACAAAATTTAAAATAAAGTGAAAATTTTTAAGTGATTTTCTTCTAAAAATTCTGATTCTTGGTCTAAAATTTTGAAATTTTGCAGTCAATTTATTAGTTATTTACGGTTCAACTAAATTATTCCTTGAACATACTGTAGAAATAATTTTTTCGATCAATCAATTTAGGAATTAGTGAATAATTTTCTTTATACGTCAATAAAATATTTATTAATGACAATTCCAAAAGCCGATCTCTATGTGGAAACGAATGAGATTCTACAAATGATAAAAAACTGAGATTCCACCTTTATAATTGATGACACAACAGTTTATGAGTTATGCATTAAATTTCTTTTTAAATGCAAACTAGTTAGTTTCTGAAAAATCGGTTTTTCTGAGACATTTCTGAGGCAAAATCGAAAATCAGAAAAAAACAAATATAAACGTGGTGTAAATAAAAAGAAAAAATATTTTGTAAAATAAATTGCAGATTTGGAATCATGGAAAAAAATGAATAGAACATTTTTGTTAGAAAATTTACTTTCAAACATTTTTATTACCTTTATTTTTGCTCTAAAATTAATGGTTTGGAAGATAAATAAGGAAAACATTTTCTGGGGGTGTTTACCCCAATTTTAAGGGATGAAGCTCCCACGTTAGGTAAGAAAACCTAAAGATTCTTTCTGCAAAGTTTCAAAACCTTAATAATTATAATTTCCCTGAACTAGAAGAAGTGGGACAGCTCAAGCACTTGCCGATGCTTACATGGAAATTCCGGAAACGCCGGAAACGCGGCGATCTTCGAACCCTTCCGGAGGCCTGGCGTGTCGTTGATAATCCCATCTCTGTGGCGAAGTCCCCGGCGAAGGGTCAGTAGTACTCGATCTAGCGTTTTTCGAAGAGGGCCGTACATTTTCGTACGGACTTCCTATATCCGAATCGGTGTTAGGCAAAGTCGGAAACGGATGACTGATGCTCTCACCGTCACTATCCACTATCGTGATCCCCCTTTTATGCCCTTCAAAAAAAATCCCTTAAAAAACCTCCCTCAACCCCCAAAACCTACTTTTCAAAATCCCCATGATCTCCTGCGAAGCCTGCGCGGTGTTAAACTGACTCAACAAATCCATAACGGTGTAATTATAAGAATCCCTGATGGCGGTGTTGACGCCGTGCTCCAGCAGCGTCCGCACCACCTCCACCTTCCCGCACAGCGCCGCTTCGTGGAGCGCCGTCCCCGACTTGGTCCGCATGTTCACGCTGAAACCGGCCCTCAATAGCACCTCCACTACGGCTCTGAAATCCATGGATTAATTGACTAAATGGTGTACACCTGTGGTGATGCTTGCGAATGGCAACGCATTAGAGAACGGTGGATGAGCTGCAATATGTGGAGCGATGGCATGTGTATGCAATCTGGTTTCGCGTTCGCATGGCAGCACACGCATATTGCGTACATAACACACCGAGGGACGGCGGGGGCGGCTGGGGGCACAATGCCGAAGCCGACGGGGGGCCGGAATTCAACTTGCGCCCAGTAGGAAGAGCAGGGCGTTCATTATAATCCCCGTAGTTAACCGTTACAACGTTAAAAAAAAGACGAAATGGTGTGGAAGTTTTTTGATGGGATTCGGCGGAGTTGATAATCAAGGCGAAAGTAGCAAAACCTCCAAATTTCAGTGTTTTAGGATAAAAACTGACGAAGTTACGCATCGAAATAGTAACTAAATAGCCTTCGGATATCAATGGAGTCTCGCTTTTTTGTGATCCGCCTAATTATAATATCAACAATTTGAAAGAACAAGCGAAATTGTGTAAAAATTTATAAAAATTCAATTTGTTGCCCTAAAATTTTTGACTTTAGTACAATAGATAAACAAATGAAAAGAAGTAAAACCCCCAAATTTCACTGTTTTAGGAATAAAACTAGTAAAATTACGGAATTGAATATAAAATAGTAGAAATTTTTGGTTCGCCTTCTAAACAAAAATTCCAAAAAAAAATCGAATTCTTGCTCCAAAATTTTGGAATTTAGCACAACTGATAAACAAGCGAAAAGTAGTAAAACCTCCAAATTTCATTAAATTAGGAGTAAAACTAGTAAAATTACAGAATTTAATGAAAAATAGTAGAAATTTTTAGTTCATCTTCAAAACCAAAAATTCCAAAAAAAATCCAATTCTTGTTCTAAAATTTTAGAATTTAGCACAGATGATAAACAAGTAAAAAGTAGTAAACCCTCCAAATTTCACAGTTTTAGGAGTAAAATTAGTACAGTTACGGAATTTAATGTAAAAAATTAGAAATTTTTTGCTCGTCCTAAAAACAAAAATTCAAAAAAAAAAATCTAATTCAGGCTCTACAATTTTGAAATTTACCACAGTTGATAACAAGCGAAAAGTAGTAAAACCTTGAAACTTCACTAAATTAGGAGTAAAACTAGTAAAATTCCGGAATTTAATAAAAAACAGTAGAAATTTTTGGTTCGTCTTTAAAACAAAAATTCCAAAAAATTCCAATTCTTGCTCTAAAATTTGGGAATTTAGTAGATGATAAACAAGTGAAAAGTAGTAGAACCTCCAAATTTCACTGTTTTAGGAGTAAAATTAGTAAAATTACGGAATTTAATGTAAAAAAGGAGACATTTTTTTGTTCATCTTAAAAACAAAAATTCCAAAAAAATCTAATTCAAGCTCTACAATTTTGAAATTTAGCACAGTTGATAAACAAGCGAAAAGTAGTAAAACCTCCAAATTTCACAAAATTAGTAGTAAAAATAGTAAAATTCCGGAATTTAATAAAAAACATTAGAAATTTTTGGTTCGTCTTCAAAACAAATATTCCAAAAAAAATCCAATTCTTGCTCTAAAATTTTGGAATTTAGCACAGATGATAAATAAGCGAAAAGTACTAAAACCTCCAAATTTCAGTGTTTTAGAACTCAAACTGGTAAAATTACGGAATTTAATTTAAAAAAGTAGAAATTTTTGGCTCGTCTTAAAAACAAAAATTCCAAAAAAATCTAATTCTTGCTCCAAAATTTCGGAATTTAGCACAGTTGATAAACAAGTCAAAAGTAGTAAAGCCACTAAATTTCACTGTTTTAGCACAAAAGATAGTAAAATTACGGAATTTAATAAAAAAAAAATAGAAATTTTTTGTTGGTCTATAAAACAAAAATTCTAATTTTTGCTCTAAAATTTTAGAATTAAGCACAGTTGACAAACAAGTAAAAAGTGGGAAACCCTCCAAATTTCACCGTTTTAGGCGTAAAACTAGTAAAATTATAAAATTTAATAAAAAATAGTTGAAATTTTTGGCTCGGCTCCAAACAAAATGTCTAAAAAAATTCTAATTCTTGCTCTAAATTTTTCAGATTAAGCACAGTTGATAAACAAGTGAAAAGTAGTAAAACCTCCAAATTTCACTGTTTTAGAAGTCAAATTAGTAAAATTACGGAATTTAATGTAAAAAAGTAGAAATGTTTTGCTCGTCTTTAAAACAAGAATACCAAAAAAAAAATTAATTCAGGCTCTACAATTTTGAAATTTAGCACAGTTGATAAACAAGTGAAAAGTAGTAAAACCTAGAAAATTTCACTGTTTTATGAGTAAAACTAGCAAAATTTCGGAATTTAATAAAAAATAGTACAAATTTTTGGTTCGTCTTCTAAACAAAGATTCTAAAAAATTCTAATTGCTCTAAAATTTCGGTTTTTAGCACAGCTGATAAGCAAGTGAAAAGAAGTTAAACCTCCAAATTTCATTGTTTTAGGAGTTCCAAATTTCACTGATTTAGAAAGAAAATTATTAAAATTACGGAATTTAATGTAAAAAAAGTACAAATTTTTGGCTTGTCTTAAAAACAAAAATTCGAAAAAAAATTAATTCATGCTCTAAAATTTTTGAATTTATCACAGTTGATAAACAACTGAAAAGTAGCAAAACCTCCAAATTTCACTGTTTTAGGAGTTCCAAATTTCACTGATTTAGAAAGAAAATTAGTAAAATTACGGAATTTAATGTAAAAAAGTCGGAATTTTTGGCTCGTCTTAAAAACAGAAATTCGAAAAAAATCTAATTCTTACTCTAAAATTTTGGAATTAATCACAGTTGATAAACAACTGAAAAGTAGCAAAACCTCAAAATTTCACTGTTTCAGGAGTAAAACTAGTAAAATTACGGAGTTTAACAACAAATTGTAGAAATTTTTAATTCGTCTTCTCAACAAAAATTCCGAAAAAATTCTAATTTTTGCTCAAAAAATTTTGAAATTTAGCACAGTTGAAAGACAAGTGAAAACAGTAAGTCCTCAAAATTTCACAGTTTTAAGACGAAAACTGCCGAAGTTACAAAATAGTCCACTAAATGGCCCTCCAAAATTGGCGAAGCTCTCTTTTTTCGTGGTCGTCGCTTTATCAAAGTTAAAAACGCGGAACGGTGACACATTGATTTTTAGAAGTAGGAAGGCCTTTGTCGAACCGGAAGAATTGCCGCCTGGATCAAATTCAGGGTCAGTCGATCAACCCCCTCGAGAAAAAACTGCGATGCACCTGCAGTCAGGCATTGGGGTGTTTCTGTGCAACAGCTCGTTTAGCGTGCACACCTATGAGCAACAATAAATGCGAATTGTGTCCGCTAGAACGGCGATCGGCGCTTCATGCATCGTCGGTAATTAAGGGAGGCGGCGATGTTCATTTATGAATAGCTTACTTGTGGCCATTCCTGCTGGCCAAATGCAGCGGCGTGTGCGGGTAGACCGTATCAGGCGCGGCCCTCTTCAAGCACTGCACCAAGCTGGGATCGGTCCTCACCAGAAGCTCCACCGTCTCCAGGCGCCCATACTGCGCCGCCAAATCCAGTGCGGTTTCGCCCCTGCAATTCCGGATTCCCGGATCACAGGCGTGCTCCAACAACAAAGAAACGACCGTCGTGTGACCGTACTGGGCGGCGCAATGTAGCGCCGTTTCGTCGTCTTTGGTCTGCGAACAAATCAAAATAAGAAGAAAACTCCAACTATCGGCAAGTCACTTAATTGAATATAACGAGCAAAGTTTGGAGAAAAGGAAAAGAGTGTTCTTCAGAGTCGAGTTTAGTTTTAAATTTTAAATAGGCAAAGCTGTCTGTCGGCGGCAGCTACGCCTCGAGCCGGTGGCATCCAAATTAAGCGTCGCTCCAGAGGACACGGCGTGGAATTGAAAAGATCAGGCCGAGTTGCCGGAGTTTTACAATAACAGAGTGACAAACACCATTCCGACTCGCCACAGATACACAAAGAATGACGGACGGCGGAAGTCAAATATGCCTCGTCTTAAGGGTGTACTGTAGTCGCTACCAAATACCGTGTGTATGACTTAATTGGGGTCTTAACTGCACATAGGGACAAGACAACTACAATATTTGCTTCTTAACCTTTACACTGCTCGGCCCGGAAAAATCCGCAAAATAATAATTCGCTCAAACTGCTCCGAGCGGATATATTCGCATTGATTAACAAGTGGTCAACTGCTCAAAACGTAATTTTTTGAAGACGCAAGTATGGTTATCTACCTCAGAGGAATACATAGTCACAATGGCTTTAATTTTTTTAAATACATTTTTTTTACCGTTCCCTGCTCAGAGCGTATATATCCGTCTACGACTAAAATTCATTTGAAATCTATTCCATGCATCTTTTTATCCACGCAGTTTAAAAGTAGATACGAACTAAGGGCCAGGTAATATTACCATAATAATCAGCTCTCATCTCAATGTTACCTTGTTTAATATATTGACGTTATGGAAAATTAAAATCTCTATGAACATTTGTAAAACTAGTTAATCGGCCAAGTGCTCAAGACGTTAATATGCGCTAAGGCAGATCACCGATCAACTGCTCGGAACGTATATTGTCGCAGGAGCTAACAAACCGCGCAGAGTTACAAAATTTTCCAAAAAACATTGCGCAGTGAAAAGGTTAAATTGAAAGGTTCCAAACAATCCGTGCTCAATATCTCGGAAACTATTACAGATATTGAGATGCGGATTGCGGCAGCGTTTTTCTCGCAATTTTTTACATAAAAAATAGTTCTTTGATTTTTCAAAAATCGAAAATTGGAGTTTTTCGCGAAAATTCATGACTAAAACTACGCCAAATTTCTGATGTCGATATCTCGATTATTTTTTTGGAGGAAACTTGAATTTTTATACATCAGTGCACGCCGAATTTTCCGCAGATTCCAAATATGGGATTGAAATTTAGATCTGACAACAAATAACTGAGTTATGGCTGATCAAAGTTTCGGGAATTGATTTTCATTTTTCCTAATTTTTAAACTTAAATATCTCGGAAACTATTAGATATATTGAGATGCGGTTTGCACCATTGTTTTTCTCGGCGCATTTTACGTAAGGAAAAGTTCTCAAAAGCCCAAAATTCGATAGTTAATTTTTCGGGAAAAAAAATTTTGACTCAAACGATAAAAAATTTTCAATTTTTTTATTTTTAGCCAAAACTTGTAAACTATTTGTCCGATCGGTCTCAAATTTGGCCACTAGATAGATTTCGAGCTCCTCTTTTGACTGATGTATAATTCAAAGCTATTAAACGACGTTTTCATTTTGAAAACATTGATTGAAAATCACCCTTAAATGACGTTATCAAAACAGTTTTTGGCCAATGCCTCGTCTATTTATTAAACAAACTCAACAAATTTGGGTCTCATTTTACGCAGAATGTCACGCTGAATCCAAAAACATAAGAATTTTTTAATTTTCGTCAACAACTACCTGAGTTACGGTCGATTGAATTTTTGAGTTGTCGCCAAAGGACCAAATTTTTGAAGGTTCAAAACAATTCGTGCTCGATATCTCGAAAACTATTCCAGATATTGGAATGCGGTTTGCGGCATCGTTTTTCTCGCGATTTGTTACATAAAAAATAGTTCTTTGATTTTTCAAAAATCGAAAATTGGAGTTTTTCGCGAAAATTCATGGCTAAAACTATGCCAAATTTCTGATGTCGATATCTGGATTATTTTTTAGAGGAAACTTGAGTTTTTATACATCGGTGCACGTAGAATTTTCCGCAGATTCCAAATCTGGGATTGAAATTCAGATCCGACAACAAATAACTGAGTTATGGCCGATCAATATTTCGGAAAGTTGATTTTCATTTTTCCTCATTTTTCGTAATTTTTAAAGTTAAATATCTCCGAAACTATTTGAGATATTAAGATGCGGATTGCGCCATTGTTTTTCTCGGCTCATTTTACATAAGAAAAAGTTCTCAAAAGCCCAAAATACGATAGTCGATTTTTCGCGAAAAAAAAATCCGACTCAAACGATGAAAAATTTTCGATTTTTTTATTTTTGACCATAACTCGTAAACTATTTGTCCGATCGATCTCAAATTTGGCCAGTAGATAGACCTCGAGCTCCTCTTTCGAATGATATACAGGGTGTTTAAAAAATGGCGGACCAACTATTCACTACGTGAATCTTCAGATAACAACTAGTAGCTAAATTATTTTTTTTCAGTTATTGAACGCTTCGTTGGAAATCTACAGCCACTTAAAGGGGCGCTAATTGTGACACAAAATTTTTCTTATGATGAACTCAAGGTTTACAAAATTCTACTAGAGTTCATGTTTTGGGTGACATTTACATACTTACAGTCTTTAAATGCCTAAAATGTTGAAACAAATCGTTATTTTGCACTTTTAAAATTAAGCTCAAAAGCGCAAAATTAATCTGGCAACATTTCACTTCAAGAATTCAGTAATTATTTGTTGCCTAGTGCCTGACAATAACCATTTTTTGAGAAAAGTCAAAAAATTTTAGGTGTCACAGACTAGAGGAGTTTATTTCTCTAGAATACTTTTCAACGAGTTTATCAACGTCAAGGTATATCAACGTACGTGAAACGGGCCGATTCGAACCAAATTTATCAGGATCATGGACGACCCAGAACTATTCGCACACCAAGAAAAGAACAAAAAATGGCTCTTGATCTACTTTGTGACTTTTACTGGTCAGGTGTTATCAAAGCTAAACCATAGTAACCAATTATATGATTTATTAATAATTGTAGTGTTGCTCTGGTCACAAAATTATAGTAATAATAATAATAATAATAATTTCCAAAAAAATAGAACAGTGTTGCCGTTTTTCGCAATATTTAAACTTATATTGTTCCCGTACAAAGCTTCAAATAAAAATTTTAAGCAGCTTTTCTAATTCACAGTGTCTTAGAGTTTGACGTTCTTATCAGTTGGTCCGCTATTTTTTGAACACCCTGTATAATACGAATGTATTAAACGTCGTTTTTACATTGAAAATCACTCCAAAATGACCACTTCCAAACAGTTTTTGGTCAATACCTTGTTTATTTCTTAGGCAAACTCAACAAATTTTGACTCATTTTACGCAGAATGTCACGCTGAATACAAATCTGGAATTTACATTCAGATCCGACAACAAATAACTGAGTTATGACCGTTTGAATTTTTGGGTGGTTGCCAGAGAGAGATTTTTTACATAAGAAATAGTTTTTAGATTTTCCAATAGTCGAAAGTTGGAGTTTTTTGCGAAAATTCATGATTAAAACTATGCCAAATTTCTCATATCGATATCTCGCTTATTTTTAGAGTAAATTTGAGTTATTATACATCAGTGTACGCAGAATTTTCCGCAGATTCCAAATCTAGAATTTAAATTCAGATCCGACTACAAATAACCGAGTTATGGCCGATCAAAGTTTCGGATAGTTGATTTTCATTTTTTCCTGATTTTTAAAGTTAAATATCTCGGAAACTATCAGAGATATTGAGATGCGGTTTGCTCCATTGATTTTATCGCTCATTTTACGTGAGAAAAGTTCTCAAAAGCCCAAAATTCGATAGTCGATTTTTCCCGAAAAAAAAATCCGACTCAAACGATGAAAAATTTTCAATTTTTTAATTTTTGGCCATAACTCATAAACTATTTGTCCGATCGATCTCAAATTTGGCCAGTTGATAGATTTTGAGCTCCTCTTTCGATTGATGTATAACACAAAGGTATTAAACGTTGTCTTCACCTTAAACGCAGTGATTGAAAATCACTCCAAAATTACCTCTTCAAAATAGTTTTTGGCCGATGCCTTGTTTATTTATTAAGCAAACTCAACAAATTTCGGCTCGTTTTACGCAGAATGTCAAGCTGAATGCAAAACCGCAAGAATTTTTAATTTTCGTCAACTTTTAACTGAGTTATGATCGTTTGAATTTTTGGGTTGTCGTCAGAGGGCCAAATTTTTGAAGGTTCGAAACAATTCGTGTTCAACATCTCAAAAACTATCGCAGATATTGAGATGCGGTTTGCGCCATCGTTTTTATCTCAATTTTTTACATAAAAATAGTTCTCAGATTTTCGAAAAATCGAAAGTTTGCAGTTTTTCGCGAAAATTCATGACTGAAACTATGCCATATTTCTGATGTCGATATCTCGTTTATTTTTTGAGTTATTATACATCCGTGTGATGTCGGCACCTGTCATAAATAACAAAATTTAAGAATCAAGTACTGGTGGCAGATCACCGTCGCAATTAAAGAATCCGGCCGCCGCCACTGTACGCTTAATCCTCGCCCAAACCTTTTAAACTAAAGCTTTTCATAAAGCAGCTCCAGTCTTAATTTAAAATATTTATCTTTGCACAAAGTCGCTAATATTTCGTTGTGACGGCGTCAAATCCGCGAGCTTTGTCACTTCCCCAAATAATCCTTTCATGCGGCAGCTTTATTTGCGAATCGACTAATGTCTGGATGGGCACTCGTGTCGGCACTCCGCCCGGTAATTAAGATAGTGGATGACGCGACATTGACAGTCGAAAGGTCGTTCAAGTGGCCAACGTGAAAGGGATCACCGGACCATTTATACGGCCCGATGGTGATTAATCTGTACAAACGGACCCTTCTTGCGCTGCCAATCACGTCGATTGCTTGTTTGACTTGCTCCGCCAATTCACTTGACGCGAGACTTATTAGACCGATTTCCCGTTTACAACGGAAAAACGACAACGGGATGACTGATGATATTAATATTCATCGATGGTGAGAAATGCTGCGGGGAAAACAGACGATTCGTTTCCTTTCGCAGGCGAGAGGTGGTAATTAATGCGATGGAAACGTGCAATTTCACAGCGGTCACAAATACAAGTGGCGACGTCACCAATAATCGCTTCTTGAGCATAACTTTTATGAATTTTCTACAACAATCAATACAACGAAACGAAAACTGTTTGCTTGCATTAAATATTCAATGGTGAATGCAGCTGGGAAACTCAAGTTCGCGGCGAACAATGCTTTCCTGTTTTAAATAATAAATGTGGGTGACTAATATGCTTAAAAATAGTAAAGCACTTACATGTACTATGCTATACAAACATTTCTTTTCCAAATAAAAAAAAGCGGAGGCCGCAAAAAATGTAAGGGTTTACTTATTCTAAATAAAAATTAAATAAAAACAAAAGTACGTGCTGCAGATTTGAAATCAGTTGGCAGCACTGTTCAATGTCATTATTAATTTAAAGACGCTTTGACATAAACAGACTTTCTTAAAATAAAAATTTCAAAGTTCGTTTATCATTCTGTATAAATTTCTGATTCATGATATTTTACAATTAATCATCAAATTAATTATTACATTGCAATTCATAAAGAGCCATTTAGTAAATTTGTCGAGGGATTTTCCGGTGCAATTATTAATTAATTAGCAACAATTTAAGTAATTTTTATGTAGGATCGTTTTCCCTGTTATTCTATCAAAACATAAAGGAAATTGTGCGTATCACTTCTTTTTAATTGAAGGTCGTTCAACAGATAATAATGCAAATTGCGTTTTTACTTTGTCTCTGAAACACAATGCCACATGAAAATGTTGACCTTCTGGAATATCTTAACAATTTTTGGAGCTAATTAGTGAAGACGGATTTGAAGAAGAGCTCACGGTTTTTCGCTATGGTTTTACTCGCAGTTTTTTAACTAAGAATTAATTTTTAGATTTCCCAAAAATCGTAAATTTGATTTCTTCAAACCCAATTTATGACTAAAACTATGTCAAACTTTTATTGTCGACATCTCGCTTATTTTTGCGTTATTATAGCTCATTTCATGCAGAATTTTCCGCATAACTGAGTTATGTCAATAACTGAGTTATAGCCGATCAAAGTATCGGATAGTTGATTTTCATTTTTCCTAATTTTTCTTGATTTTTAAAGTTAAATATCTCGGAAATTATCAGAGATATTAAGATGCGGTTTGCGCCATTGTTTTTCTCGGCCCATTTTACGTTAGAAAATTTTCTCAAAACCACAAAATTCGATAGTCGTTTATTTGCGAAAAAAAAATCCGACTCAAACGATGAAAATTTTTATTTATTTTTTTTTTCCATAACTCGTAAATTATTTGTCCGATAGATCTCAAATTTGGCCAGTAGATAGATTTTGAGCTCCTCTTTCGACTGATGTAGCACACAAATGTATTAAACGTCGTTTTCACCTTGAAAACAGTGATTGAAAATCACCCCAAAACGACGTCTCCAAAACAGTTTTTGGCGAATGCCTCTTTTATTCTTTAAGCAAGCTCAAGAAATTTGGTCTCATTTTACGCAGAATGTCACGCTGAATCCAAAGCCGCAAGAATTTTAAATTTTCGTCCGCAAATAACTAAGTTGCGGCCGTTTGAATTTTTGGGTTGTCGCCAGAGGGCCAAATTTTTGAAGGTTCAAAACAATTCGTGCTCAATATCTCGGAAACTATTTCAGATATTGGGATGCGGTTTGTCCCGTCGTTTTTCTGGCGATTTGTTACATAAAAAACAGTTCTTACATTTTCCAAAAGTCAAAAATTGCAATTTTTCGCGGAAATTCATGGCTAAAACTATGCCAAATTTCTGATGTCGATATCTCGATTGTTTTTTGGAGGAAACTTGAGTTATTATACATCAGTGCACGCAGAATTTTCCGCAGATTCCAAATACATGATTGAAATTCAGATCCCACCACAAATAACTGAGTTATGGCCGATCGAAGTTTCGGAAAGTTGATTTTCATTTTTCCTTATTTTTAAAGTTAAATATCTCGAAACTATTAGAGATATTAAGATGCGGTTTGCGCTAATGTTTTTCTCGGCTCATTTTACGTAAGAAAAAGTTCTCAAAAGCCCAAAATTCGATAGTCGATTTTTCGCGAAAAAAAAATCCGACTCAAACGATGAAAATTTTTCAATTTTTTAATTTTTGGCCATAACTCGTGAACTATTTGCCCGATCGATCTCAAATTTGGCCACTACATAGATTTTGAGCTCCTCTTTCGACTGATGTATAATTCAAAGCTATTAAACGTCGGTTTCATTTTGAAAACAGTGATTGAAAATCACCCTAAAATGACGTTTTCAAAACAGTTTTTGGCCAATGTCTCGCTTATTTATTAAGCAAACTCAACAAATTTGGGTCTCATTTTACGCAGAATGTCACGCTGAATCCAAAGCCGCAAGAATTTTGAATTTTCGTCAACAAATAACTGAGTTATGACCGTTTGAATTTCTGGGTTGTCGCCAGAGGGCCAAATTTTTGAAGGTTCGAAACAATTCGTGCTCGATATCTCGGAACCTATTTCAGATATTGAGACGCGGTTTGCGCCATTGTTTTTCTTGCAATTTTTTACATAAGAAATAGTTTTTAGATTTTACAAAAGACGAAAGTTGCAATTTTTTGCGGAAATTCATGACTAAAACTCTGCCAAACTTCTGATCTCAATATCTCGCTTATTTTTTGGAATAAACTTAAGTTACTAGACATCAGTGCATGTAGAATTTTCCGCAGATTCCAAATCTGGGATTGAAATTCAGATCCGACAACAAATAACTGAGTTATGGCTGATCAAAGTTTTGGAAAGTTGATTTTCATTTTTCCTAATTTTTCCTAATTTTTAAACTTAAATATCCCGGAAACTTTAATAGAGATATTGAGTTGCGGTTTGCGCCAATGTTTTTCTCGGCACATTTTACGTAAGAAAAAGTGCTCAAAAGCCCAAAATTCGATAGTCGATTTTTCGCCAAAAAAAAATCCGACTCAAACGATGAAAATTTTTCAATTTTTTAATTTTTGGCCATAACTCTCAAACTATTTGTCCGATCGATCTCAAATTTGGCAAGTTGATAGATTTTGAGCTCCTCTTTCGACTGATGTATCACACAAATGTATTAAACGTCGTTTTCATCTTGAAAACAGTGATTGAAAATCACCCCAAAACGACGTCTTCAAAACAGTTTTTGGCGAATGTCTCGTTTATTTATTAAGCAAACTCAAGAAATTTGGTCTCATTTTATGCAGAATTTCACGCTGAATCCAAAGCCGCAAGAATTTTTAATTTTCGTCAACTATTAACTAAGTTATCGCCGTTTGAATTTTTGGGTTGTAGCCAGAGAGCCAAATTTTTGAAGGTCGAAACAATTCGTGCTCAATATCTCAGAAACTATTACAGATATTGAGATGCGGTTTGCGCCATCGTTTTTCTCGCGATTTTTTTACATAAGAATTTGTTTTTAGATTTTTCGAAAGTCAAAAATTTAATTTTTTGGGAAAATGCACGACTAAAACCTGCGGTCGATAACTGGCGTATTTTCGGAATTATAGCTTATTTTACGCAGAATTTCGCGCAGATTCCAAATCCACGTCCAACAACAAATAACCGAGTTATGGCCGTTTAAAGTTTCGGATAGTTGATGTTTATTTTTGAAATAAATGTTCAATGCTTGATATCTTCGAAACTACAACAGATAAAAAGTAACGGTTTGTGCCATCGTTTTTCTCGCGTTTTTTAAAGCAGAATAAACAAACCGCAGTAATTAATAAACGACTTGTATTGCCAATATCTATTTATTTCTTCAGTTTTTTTATAGATACAATTAATATGTTAAAAAATTAAAAAAAACGAATTTAAGCTGTATTGTCTTGTTGCCAAATAGTTATTTATAAGACTAGAGCCAACAATAATCCATTTTGTCACTAGAGGTGCGTTGCCCATCCAAAATTAATAATAATTAGACGTTTCGTTTTACAGATTTGGACAGTTTCTTTGTGTCAAACTGCAACTGGAACGCTGTCTAAATATACCTCTCTAAAGTATCCGATTTGTTCCATAAATAACTATTTCCGTGCCAAATATCTTCGCGCTAAAAAAACGCGCTCGCAGTCGGTAGGATTCGAACCTACGCTCCCAGAGGGAATCTGATTTCTAGTCAGACGCCTTAACCGCTCGGCCACGACTGCCATACCTTCACTTTTGCGGCAACTGAACCATCACCAACCAAGACAACTTACCGTTAAATTCACATTGCAAATCGATGGCCCACTCAGCAGTAATCGTACGATATCGACATTTCCAGACCAAGCTGCCAGATGCAACGGCGACGACCCTTTAACGTCGACGATATTTGGCGAAGCGTCGTGTTCGAGCAACAGTTTAACGATTTCCCTGGAAGAGCGAAATTAATTTTTTTTAAACTGATGTGTACAGGGACGTACTTGTGGCCATTTAGAGCGGCGTGGTGCAACGCAGAGTACCCGCTGCTGTCTTGCACGTTGGCCCCAGGGCCTCTCCTCAAACTGAAAAAAAATAAAAATTAGTCCAAACAAGTGGCTTAAATGTGATCATTATCGCCACTTGTGGCCCTCGAGCGATTTTTCTATTTTCCGCCGAAAGGGTGGAGAGGACAGCAAGGTGAGGGTGTGGCGAAATGACTTTGCACCGCCGGCGGCATTTATATCGATCGACTTCCTTTTCAGCATTTACTTAACCTACGTGCATGAATTGACCCTGCAAATTCCACTCATAGGCTGTCATGACGTAATTGTGTCCAGGGCCGTTTGCGTGTCTGGCCCAATTAATTTTATGGACCCACCCGACCCATATTCGCCCCAGACGACGCATTAAGGACAACGAAAATTGCCAGCCGGTAATCAACAAAAGCATTAGGCGATGGATTAAGTTGCTAATTTAGATAGAGACTTATCTCCGAGAAAATATTCGCTCCAAATACTGGAGTTTCTTATCTGGAGTGAAGATGCGAGTGCTGTTAATAAAATACTTGAATTATCACGCCCGAAATTTCACACAAAAAGTGATAAGTAGGTGATAATAACCACCGAATATCTAATAAAATAACATGTTTGACATGTTTGCGATTTGATTGGAAAAGTGGTGATTCCACGCTTTATTTAAACAATTTTATTACACTCCAAATAAATAAATATGTGGATAACCTTGTCACTAAAACAATATTTGAAGAAAGCCTACTGTAATACATGCAATAAAGTTTTTCATTTTCATTATAAATGCGAAGTTTAGGGGCTTCATTCTTCACAGAGAAATTACACGAGTGGAATATTTTTCCACCCCCAAATCAATTACAGTCAAGAGCGAAAAATGTTGTCATTGTCACTGTTTTTACATATTAATTAATTAATTTTTTTTAATGACAGTTCTGAGGCCAAAAATTAAATTCAAAACTAAAAAGTTTCCTCAATTTCGAATTAAACTCTACAGTGAACCGACTGTATGCCATCTATTTTCTGAGCTCAATTTTATATGCAGTTTAACGAGAGCCCATAAAATGTTCACAATGAAAGTTTACCAGTTCGCTAAAACCTTAAATCCTACAATCAACACGCCTTCATTAGTTACAAGATAAACTGTAATTAAGATTGTAGAAAAGTTGAGGAAATATGGCAACGTGAGAGTTTTTTAGATTCTCAGACCGAAGGAGAAAGAAAAATTGTAAAATTTGGATGATTGAACCATTTTTTCTCAGATTTTTTTGGGATTTTGGTTCCTAGAACTTTTACATTTTCTCATTCGATGCCAATCTATGAAGTTCTTAGACCAAAGAATATAAAAATCTGTAAACTTGAACGATTTTTTTCTCAGATTTTTCGGTTTTAGGTCATCAGTTCTCATTTTTTTGTCAATTCAAAGGCAATTTTGGAACAGCCTGTATTTAACATTTTGCTTTAAATTAATAATAATAAAATAAGTGAATCTTAATTTTCCATAACTCATTCAACACCCGGTACCAAATTTAAATAATTTAAAATTCCCGGCGCATCCACCATTTTCATCTTTTCTGAAATTTAGAAAATATGATTTAAAGTCGACCTATACATACAGGGTGTTCAGAAAATTAACTATCACCATGACACTGCATAATCGGGCAATACCATAGACAACAGAAGGAAATTAAAAAAAAATTAAAATAAAAAAATATATAAATCTGAACAATTGAGACAATCTTAGTTCCTGACAGTTCTGGTTTTCTAGGTTTTTTTAAATCCTGAGTTTTTTACATTCTCAGACCAAAAAATCTAAACATCTGTAAATTTGGACGATCGCGCCAATTTTTTTTTTCAGATTTTTCAATTTTTTTTTTCAGATTTTTCAATTTTCAGTTAAATTTTTTCAGTCGTTCTTAAGATCTGAAGTTATCCGAATCTGAGTTTCCTACATTTTTAGACCAAAAAATAAAAAAATATGAATCTGAAAGATTAGGACTTTTTTCGCTGAGATTTTCGAGCTCTAAATAATCAGATTCTAAGAATTTTATTTTTTCTCCAACCTCTCCTTTATTCTTGGTGATTTCGTCTAAATTTCTATAATTTATTTGTAATTTCGTCAAACTCCCCCTGATTTCCTTGTGATTTCGTCCAACCTCTCCTTTATTCTTTGTCATTTTGTCTAAATTCCCCTGATTTCCTCGAAATTTTGTCCTACTTCCCCTTATTTTCTTGTTAATTCGTCCAACCTCTCCTTTATTCTTTGTGATTTTATCTAAATTCCCCTGATTTCCTTGTGATTTCGTCAAACTTCCCCTGTTTTCCTTGTAATTTCATCCAACTTCTCCTTTATTCTTTGTGATTTCGTCTAAATTTCCTTAATTTATTTATAATTTCGTGAAACTTCCTATGATTTCCTTGTGATTTCGTCAAATTTCCCCTGATTTCCATGTGAATTCGTCTAACTTCTCCTTTATTCTTTGAGATTTCGTCTAAATTCCCCTAATTTCTTGGTAATTTCGTCAAACTTCTTCTGATTTCTATGTGATTTCGTCCAACCTCTCCTTTATTTCTTTGTGATTTTCTCTAACTTTCCCTGATTTCCTATTGTTGCCTCAATGATTTCCCCTGATTTTTTATTAATTTCACTCATTTCATAACGATTTCCCCTGATTTCCTAAGACTGAAACACCGATCTCCCAGGAAAATGAACCCCACGATTTTTCTTTAAATTTTTCAGATTTTGCGTCTTCAATTTCTGAAAGTTTAAATACATTTTCTGTTATTTTCAAGCAAGGTTTGAGTTCTAACATTCTCAAACCAAAAAAAAAAAATTGTAAAATTCCAGAAACCTAAAAATTTCCAAATTTAGGAATCTGAAAAGTTGGAAGTTGTCATAAAGGTTATCTTCAATTAATTTATTATTTTTTAAATTCTTCGGTCTATCGAGATCGAGATCTGACAATTTTTAGCCTATAACTAGTTCATTATAATCCGATTTTCTGATCAAAAACATTTCAGAGTGGCAACACTGTTCTTTAGGAATTTTTAACTCATCACATTGTCACTTTTTTAAGCTCAATTCTCAACTTTCTCACAAATATTCTTATTATAATAGAAAAAACAATGACACATTTTCCACCAAACTTCTTGACACTTCACAGAGTGGTTGTCGGTCAAAAAAACAGTGTTACCAACATGAAACATATTTCAACGCCTCCCAAAAACCGTTGTTTCACCGTCACGGTACTTTCCACTAGATGGAACTAGATAATTTTTTTAGCTGACGATAGCAAACAAAAAGCACAACAAAAAAAGTATGAATACTCGTTTCACTTCCGAGATTTTTTCTAAATTTGACACGTTTCGCACAAGAATTCTGTTGAATCACTCGCGCTCATCTTTCACGGTTTCTAATGACTCCAGTGTTTATTTTTTAGCGCCCATAAAACGCAAAGAGAAATATTTACATGACAACATAAAACTAAAATTAGAAGACTACCTGTTTTTTGAGGAAAGTTTAGTACAAAAACGAGCGTTTTTTTATCTCGATTCGATCGAACTTATCGCTAATTGAGTAAACAAACAAAGCCGGCGTTTAACCACGTTTTAATACTCTTTCCAGACTTTCCCATTATTGAACAATTAGCAGGTCATCAGCTTTAAAACGAATCACCGCAATAATCGTGTCAATGGAGGCTATAAACTGATAAATAAAACATAAATAAAGTGCTGAGACAGAAAGTGTTGGGAAACACGCAATTATGTAACAACCGGTGAGTAATTTCACTGCTAAATCTCCAATTTTGTCAGTCTGAGTGCAGTTATTGTTACTAAAAAAGTGAGTTTTTTGTCCGCTCTGAAGAGCCTTGACCAACAGAGGAGTAACAGGTTATCTGGAGAAAGTTGCCACAAATAAATCCAGTGGAAGTTCTCCGCCTAATTCGAGTTAAACGACCGAAAAAAATTCCTCCGCTAATTCCTGTACTTGTGACAATTAGATACAATTTGCAAGAGCTCGAGGGTCTGTGAATCATAAAGAAGCAAATAAATTACAATGAATCACTGCCACAGGTAGTTTGAAAACATGAAAGAACACTGGTGGTGTTCACACCCCCTTGTTCATACAAAACCGCGGAATTTTCCCCCGAAAACCACCAGCTGATCCAACAACCCACCTTGCAAGAGGGCCACTCCTTTTGGCCCTTTGCCCTAGGATCTTCTCCACGACGGCCACATTGCCCTTCCGGGCTGCCTCGAGCAGTTCTTGGTCCTTCCCCATTATCCTCCTCCACCGGAATCGAACATTTAAAATAAATTCATGGCACAACACTAATTTACTCACTACCGTAGTACAAATTCATTGATCGCCTGTCAACCATGACACAACCGCGGCGCCTCTAGCGGCAACTGTCAAAAACACAGATAATAACAAGACGCGATCGCACATTTCCACCAATCACGCATGCGTGATGGCGTACTGTCTCTAACCTGCTGTTTATATTTTGGTTATCACAGCTGATTACGAGAGTTTGTGGGGAAATTATGCGAGATGAGACTTCTGTTGGCATGGGTGCTGTGTTTAGGGGTGGCTACAGGTGAGTCTTTGTGGTTTTGGGGGAGTTTGAGGAGATAACCTCACTTTTTTAGGTCAAAGGGTGACGTTCGATTTGGGAGATTATAACCCGGATAATAGCACAACAGCGGTGCGGACGAGGTTTATCAACTTGACGGGGTTATCAGAAATATGGGTGAGGCGCATACGGGAGGATGTGGGGTTTTTTATTGTTCAAGTACACTCGTATCCCTACAATGTGACGCTATCTTCAAACCGCAAATTCAAGAGGAAAGCGTCGGTGATGGGGGCCAACGTGGGGTTGGTCTCCTTTGACAAGGACGAGACTACGTTTTACGTGGAGGCGCTGAACTGGACCAGGGCCCTCGTCGTCGTCACTGTTTATACCTCTAAAGGTAGTCATCAAGTGTACTAGAGTTGGCTAGGTTCAATTGTACAAATTTGACAGTCATTTGTTAATTTTTTTTGGTATTTTTAAGGTGACAAGGTTGCCATCATTAGCTCCCTATAAATTGACATTTGTCCTTTTTGCTCTTTTTTGGCAGTTGGCATCATTGCCTTCCTAGATATTGACATTTGTTCATTTTGACGTAAAATTTGTTCTGAATTTAGGTTGCAAATCTGCGCTTTGACAGTCGTTGATAAACAAATCAAATAATTTTGGTGTTTTTAGAACGACACAGTTGGCATTATTATCTTCTTGAAAATTAACATTTTATCCACTTTGGCGTAAATTCGGTGTGAATTAAATCTATTTAGGTTTACTTCGACTGTTAATTTTTTATTGAAGGTTGGAATTTTGATGAGTTTATGGAAATTTTATAAAAATAAGGTTGGTAACGTTACCTCCCTATAAAGTGACATTTGTTCATTTTGACGTAAAATTCGCTTTGAATTTAGCTTGCTTAGGTTGCAAATGCCCACTTTTGCAGTTGTTTCTTTTTAAAAAAATAGAATTTCGATAAATCTTGCAAAATTTTAAGGGGACATGCTTGGCATTATTGCCCACTAGAAATTGACATTTGTTTATTTTGACGCTGAATTGCTGTGAAGTTAAGTTACAAACAGTCAGTTTATATGAAAAATGTTTACTTTGACTGTCATTTGTCTATTTAACGTTAAAATTTTGACAATTTTGGTATTTTTAAGATGACAAAGTTGCCATCACTATCTCTGTAGAAACTGATATTTGTCTATTTTGACATGAAATTTTCTGTGAAGATTTAGATTGTAAATGTCACATTGACGTAAAATTTTCTGAAAATTTGGTCATTTTTGGTTGCAATTATTCACTTTGGCCGTTATTTCTTTAGTAAAGGTTGCAATTTTGATGAGTTTTCCGACATTTTATAATAAGGTTGGTGTCATTACCTCCATAGAAACTGACATTTGTCTATTTTGACGTAAAATTCGCTTTGTATTTATTCGGTTTAGGTTGCAAATGTCCGCTTTTAAAGTGATTTTTTATCAAAAGTTGGATTTTCGACGAATTTTTGGAAATTTTGAGGTGACATGGTTGGCATTATCACCTTCCTAGAAATTGACATTTGTCTATTTTGAGGTTGAATTTGCTGTGAAGTTAGCTTAAAGACAGTCAGTCGGTTTCTATGAAAAATGTTCGCTTTGACTGTCATTTGTTTATTTAACGTTGACATTTTGATAATTTTGTTTTTTTAAGATGGCTAGGTTGGCATTATTACCTATCTAGAAACTGACACTTGTCTATTTTGACATTAAATTTGTTGTGAATTTAGATTACATACAATTGGTTTAGATTGTAAATGTCACTTTGACAATTAACTTTTTTTTTTAATTTATTATGGCTATTCTGGAAATTGACATTTCTCGGTTTTGACGTAAAATTTTCTGTTAATTTGGTCGTTTTAGGTTGAAATATTTACTTTGGCAGTTATTACATTATTTAAGGTTGGGATCTTGATGAATGCTTGGCAATTTTAAGGTGGCAAAGTTGGCATCTTTACCTCTCTAGAAATTGACAGTTGTTTATTTGGACGTAAAATTTGCTGCAAATTTAGATTACCTACAGTCGATTTTGGCTGCAAATGTGCTCTTTGACTGTCATTTCTTTATTTAACGTTAACATTTTGATAATTTTGGTTTTTTTAAGATGACTAGGTTGGCATCATTTCCTCTCTAGAAACTGACACTTGTCTATTTTGACATTAAATTTGTTGTGAATTTAGATTACATACAATTTAGATTGTAAATGTCACTTTGACAATTGACTTTTTTTTAAATTTATTATGGCTACTCTGGAAATTGACATTTCTCGGTTTTGACGTAAAATTTTATGTTAATTTGGTCGTTTTAGGTTGAAATATCTACTTTGGCAGTTATTACATTATTTAAGGTTGGGATCTTGATGAATGCTTGGCAATTTTAAGGGTGGCAAAGTTGGCATCGTTACCTCTCTAGAAATTGACAGTTGTTTATTTGGACGTAAAATTTGCTGCAAATTTAGATTACCTACAGTCGATTTTAGCTGCAAATGTGCTCTTTGACAGTCATTTGTTTATTTAACGTTGAAATCTTTTCTAATTTTGGTGTTTTTAAGACGAGAAGGTTGGTATCATCACCTCCCTAGAAATTGACAGTTTGACGTAAAATTCGCCGCGAATTTAGATAAAATATAATTAGTTTTTTATTTATTTATTTGTAAATTTTAGATCCGGTGCCCGGAGGTTGCAATTTAAGTTTCTCGACGGAATTCGCCCCATACCAACTCGTCTCGTACACCGACGACGTCATAATAGTGCAAAGTCAGGCGCCCTCCGCCTTTGACACCACCTGCGACCAAGACACCATCCAGGTGGACCTGTACCACTTGTATCTGCACGAAAACGACTTCGACGACCACCACTACTTCACCGGGATTTCAAACATGTTGACCGTGGAGGCGATCAAAGCCCATGGATACAAAGTATCCAGCGGCGAGGGCTATTTTAAGTACCGAAAACTCTACAGCGCGTACAGGGGCGTAGGACAGGTGTTCGCAATTATAGCGAGCCACAACAATAGAACCTCTGCTTACGTCCCTGCGGTTTCATACGGGTGCGATGTGACAAACCAGAGCGAGACCTGCAACGGCCCTGTGTCCCCCCATTGGAAGCTCATCTGCGCGGTGCTGTTGATTTTCGGGGGGTTCGTGAACTTCTTCGGACACAGATTTTTCAGGCTCACTCTGTATCTCATCGGGTTTGCTCTGGGGGTTTTCGTAACTTACGGGATTTTATCGGCGAGCGAAGCGAGTTTGACCGTTGGAGAGAAAACCACCACGTCCATCATCATCGGGCTTATTTACGGCTCGCTGTGGTTGTTCTTCTGGTGGAAGTTCGGAATTCCCATCTTCTCAGCCAGCGTGACGTTTTTCCTCGCCGGGTTCCTCATGGCCTCCATCATCTTCTACGCGGGCGTAGGTGAGACTTCCCTCTGTCAAACTCACGCTACAGTCTAATTCCAGCTGACTTGAGGATCTTCCACAACAACGCCAACTTCTGGTTGACTTTCGCCTGCATCATCGTCGCGTTCCAAACGATTTGGACCATGTGGACCCTGGAAGGCCACGTCTTCGCCTGCAGTTTCCTCGGCGCCTATGCGTGCGTCGCAGCGCTGAATTACTACACTGGAGGGAATCTTCAGTATATTGTTATTAACTCGTTTCGACGGATCGTGGTGAAGGATTTTAATATGGCGACGATTGATCCTCCGTTTCAGATCTTGGATGTTGTTCAGAGTATTTTGCTGGTGGTCATGACCACTTTCGGGTTTTATTACCAGATGAAGGAGCACAGGAATCGACCGCCGTTTCCCCCTCATCGGTATACGAGGCTTGTTCATGAAGGGGTGACCGAGACGACCCCACTGGTGGGAAGCAGCGGGGTCATTTTTTCGGATAATTGACCGGTGATATTGAAGACTCTCTATGTTTTTATAAATAAAAAAGTTATTGGATTACTGGGCTTTTATCTTTTTTTTATCTTTAAAATTACCAAAGATACTGAATTTTATAGCAAAAGTGCAATTTTTTTAATGGTCTTAAAGTAAAAAATTAAAACAAAAATTTTGCAATTTAGCACAGTTAAGGAAGTTGTAAAAAGAAGAAACATTGCCAAATTGTACTGTTTTTTCTTTAAAATTATCAAAGATACTGACTTTTATAGCAAAAAGGGCATTTTTATTTAATAGTTCGAAAATAAAAAAAAATCTAAAATTTTAAAATGATTATCTTGTGTTCAAAAAATTTTAAAGATAGCACACTCAAAGAACTTGCTAAAAGGAGTATACCACTGCCAAATTTTACTGTTTTATCTTTAAAATTATCTCAAATACTGACTTTTATAGCAAAAAGTGCAATTTTTTAAATGGTTCTAAAATAAAAAATTCTAAAATGACTGTCTTTGGTTAAAAAAAATTGTAATTGAGCACAGTTAAAAAGCTTGTAACGAAAAGTAACACTGCCAAGATCGACTGTTTTATCTTTAAAATTACCAAAGATACTGACTTTTATAGCAAAAAATGCAATAATTTTGAATAATTCTAAAATAAAAAGAATTTAAAATGACTGTCTTTTGTTCAAAAATTTTGCAATTAGCACACTTAGAAAACTTGTAAAAAGGAGTAACCCTGCTAAATTTTACTATATTATCTTTAAAATTACCAAAGATACTAATTTTATAGCAAAAGGTGCATTTTTTTAATGGTTCTAAAATAAAAAGATTCTAAAGTGACTGTTTTTAGGTCAAAAAGTTTGCTACTTAGCACACTTAGAGAACTTGTAAAAAGGAATAACTCTACCAAATTTTACTACTTCATTTTTAAAATTACCAAAGATACTAATTTTTTAGCAAAAAGTGCAATTTTTTTAATGGTTCTAAAATGACTTTTGTTCAAAAATTTTGAAATGTAGCACACTTAATACCTTGTAAAAAGGAGCAACACTGCCAAGTTTGACTGTTTTGTTTTAAAATTACCAAAGATACTGACTTTTACAGATCCCAAAATAAAAAATTTCTAAAATTATTGTCTTTGAATAAAAAATTTGGCAATTTAGCACACTTAAAGAGCTTGTAAAACGAAGTAACACCGCCAAGTTTAATAGTTTTATGTTTAAAATTATCAAAGATACTGACTTTTATAGCAAAAAGTGCAATTTATTAAATGGTTGTAAAATAAAAAATTCTAAATTGACTATGTTTTGTTTAAAAAAATTTGCAATTTAGCACACTTAAAGAGCTTGGAAAAAGGAGTAACACCGCTAAATTTTACTGCTTTATTTTTAAAATTATCAAAGATACTGATTTTTATAAAAAAAAGCAATTTTTTTTAGTCTTAAAATAAAAAAATTCTAAAATGACTGTCTTTGGTAAAAAATTTTTGTAATTTAGCACACTTAAAAAGCTTGTAACGAGAAGTAACACTGCCAAGTTGGACTGTTTTATCTTTAAAATTACCAAAGATACTGACTTTTATAGCAAAAAATGCAATAATTTTGAATAGTTCTAAAAGAAAAAGAATTTAAAATGACTGGCATTTGTTCAAAAATTTTGCAATTAGCACACTTAGAAAACTTGTAAAAAGAAGTAACCCTGCTAAATTTTACTATATTATCTTTAAAATTACCAAAGATACTAATTTTATAGCAAGAAGTGCATTTTTTAATGGTTCTAAAATAAAAAAATTCTAAAATGACTGTTTTTTGGTCAAAAATTTTGCTATTTAGCACACTTATAGAACTTGTAAGAAGGTATAACACTGCTAAATTTTACTACTTCATTTTTAAAATTACCAAAGATACTAATTTTTTAGCAAAAAGTGCAATTTTTTTAATGGTTCTAAAATGACTGTGTTTTGTTCAAAAATTTTGAAATTTAGCACACTTAATACCTTGTAAAAAAGAGCAACACTGCCAAGTTTGACTGTTTTATCTTTAAAATTACCAAAGATACTGACTTTTACAGTAAAAAGTGCAATTTTTGTAAAGATCCCAAAATAAAAAATTTCTAAAATGATTGTCTTAGGATAAAAAATTTGGCAATTTAGCACACTTAAAGAGCTTGTAAAAAGGAGTAACTCTGACAAATTTTACTTTTTTATTTTGAAAATTATCAAACATACTGACTTTTATAGCAAAAAGTGCAATTTTTTTATTGGTCCTGAAATAAAAAAAGTCTAAAATGACTGTGTTTTGTTCAAAAATTTTGCCATTTAGCACACTTAGAGAACCTGTAAAAAGGAATAACACTACCAAATTTTACTACTTTATTTTTAAAATTACCAAAGATACTAATTTTTTAGCAAAAAGTGCAATTTTTTTTAATGGTTCTAAAATGACTGTGTTTTGTTCAAAAATTTTGAAATTTAGCACACTTAGTACCTTGTTAAAAGGAGCAACACTGCCAAGTTTGACAGTTTTATCTTTAAAATTACCAAAGATACTGACTTTTACAGTAAAAAGTGCAATTTTTGTAAAGATCTCAAAATAAAAAATTTCTAAAATGATTGTCTTGGGATACAAAACTTGGCAATTTAGCACACTTAAAGAACTTGTAAAGAGGAGCAGATTTTACTTTTTTATCTTGAAAATTATCAAAGATACTGACTTTTATAGCAAAAAGTGCAATTTTTTTATTGGTCCTGAAATAAAAAAAATCTAAAATGACTGTGTTTTGCTCAAAAATTTTGCCATTTAGCACACTTAATAAAGAGCTTGTGTAAAAGAAAAACACTACCAAGTTTGACTGTTTTATTTTTAAAATTACCAAAAATACTGTTTTCTATAGCAAAAAGTGTAGTTTTTAATAGTTCTAAAATATATTTTTTTTAAGTTTCTGTTCAAAAATGTTGCAATTTTGCACACTTAACAAGATCTTTTAGTAATTCATTCAAAATAATTGTAGATCTGCATTTCAATTTTTTCTTTAATAATTTTTACCGAACTGCCGAATTTACCGACGTTTTTTCTTTTTGAATTTTTAGCAGGTTGTGGATGTTGTTTTTGTTTATGATGCTCGAGTTTTTGCAGATTCTTAATTTTTATTTTTGTTTATTTATTCGATCTGCTAGTAATAAAATTTTTTGCTTGGTTGTTTTATGTTTTTTTCAACTTTTTAATACTTTTCGATTCTCTTTGGATTTTGAATTTTCAATGATTTTTCTTTTTTCTTTTTCCTCCTTGACCTGGGCCTGCTTTTCGGTGTTTAATAAATAAATTAGTTAGTGGATTACTTGTTTATTATTCCACAAATGCACTATAGTTTTTACACATCTAAACAGCGAAATCTAGTCTACATAAAACTTCAATGTATAATTTAAAGTTAATCACAGCAACAATAATTTACACGACATTGAATAATACTTGAATATCACTATTACTATTATAAAAAAGATCCGATTAAGCTTGCCTTTTAGGAACTAAAAACTGCCTAAAATTGATTGTGTTAACACAGTCCATAACATTCATTAATATTACAAACATGGCTTAAAGTAAGACATATAATTATTGCTATGTAATTATTCAGAGACGAATACCACCAGTCGGGGGCTCACGCCCCCTCCCAGCTCGTGTTTGTGGCTATTGCAAAAAAACAAGTATCATACCGGACAAAAAAGTGGAAACACCCTGAAGACGTGCGTCCCGCGTCCGAAACGGTCTCTTTTGAGTCCCGCGCTATTTACACTATTCACAAGTACCCTGCAGTCCGTGGGCCGCGGCTTCCTCCCACCCTCACCAGGTGGCGCTGATTACGACGACTCCTCTGTCGGCGGCGCGATGACTGGCGGAGTCAAAGTCGGGTTGTCCTGGTGCACGAGGATGCTCGGCGGAGGAAACCCGAAAAGTTGAGATCACTGAATCCTCGGCCAGTAGTTGGACGTGAGGTTGGAGGAGAGATCGGGCGTCTGGCTGGGTATCTGCACGGGCACGGAGACGCCGGCCGATATCACGCCTGCGAAAAGATGCAATGAACAAAAGGTACCGGCGTTGGGGTTAGCGGGGTCTCGGGAGAGAAGGTACCAAACGAAGCTTGCAACCAGAACAACGGTGTCCCCACCCTCGCTTTAGTTCGCACATTATTGAGCGTTCGCCGAGCCGAGAATTGGAAACCACCCTCCGCCACTTTAAACTGATCACGGACAATGAAATTTACGGCGGCGAACCGGGAAAACTGCTAAACTCGCTCCTTTCCATCAGATAAGCGAGTTGGAGCTCATACATGAGATTTACTAGACGTACACAGAAGGGGCTTTTCGCGATGCCGAAATGAAAAGAATGATCACACTTTGCACCAATTGGGGCACTTATCGTCCTGCTAATTTTATCTTGATGACGAAACACACTTTTCAGACCATCAAAATCTGATTTCTTCGACAATTAAGAACAAGTTTTCTACGTGGTTATTTCAATATTTGACTTCGGTTATTTTTAGGACCGGAAAATCTCGGGCTTCAGGTCATTTTAACTGTAGAAATGGCTAAAAACACGTGAAAAAGGGAGTGGTGAAAATAAATCTTGTCAAAAAATAGAAGAAGAATAAGAAGCAGAAAAATAATTGAGAATTCAAAATTCTGAGCAGTGAAGAAAAACAACTTTGAAACAGTCGAAAAAATGTCGAAGGAAAATGAAGGATAATTAATAATAAAAGGAAATCTAATAAATATAGAAAATCTAGGAACTCAAGGAAGTCCGAAATTAAAAAAAAAACGACCGAATTTACGTAAATGTGAATTAAAACGTCTACAGAAAAACAGAAAACTTTGCAAAGAATTTTGGTTCTAGCAGCCTCAATAAAATAAAAAAAACTTCGAAGTAACTGAAGAAAATGAAAATTGAAATTTACAAACATTAAATAGGAGAAGAAACAAAAAAAAATGAGAAAAATTAAAAATCGGAAAATTTATAACATTGAAAAAATCTCAAATTTCTTAAGATCCAAAATTATTTTGAAAAACTAAGAGATGAACTAAGAGTTGTTGAGCTTGAATACTAGAGAATAGGGAATCCGCATACTTTAAAAGACGGAAACTGTTCTGAAACTGAGAAGAAAGCCAAACTTGTCTGAAATATTATCAGATTCAATGAGAGAAAATGCTCAATTCTGCTCAGACTGTTAATTTGGAAAATAATGCAATTTTTTGAAAATATTTTTGCCCGAATTGTGTGGATTTGTAATACAACTTTTTTATATTTTAGTCCCAAATATCTCAGGTGTTAGGAGGCGTTGATTAAACCTGAGCACACCGATGAAATCTTCGTGAAATTCTGCATAAACTGAGTAGAAATCTGTAGCGATTGAAACAACATTAATCAACTTATCGAGATATGAAAATTTGGATAGATTTTTTTTATTTTGATTTTTCAAATTATTTTTTAAGGCGAATTTTTGGTCGAATCGAGCTAGTATTAGTTTCAATCAAAAGAAAGCATGAAAATTAGTCAGTTTGTTGAATTATATTTTAAAATTTAGTCAATTTGGAAAATAAAACGATTTTTTAGAAATTTTAGAAGAATTTTGAATCAGATTTAAACTCTTCTAATTTGGTTTTTAATTGACGTGCGTGAAAAGTTCGGCCTGTTTTGGATTCTGCGTGAAATTCTGCGTAAAATGAGCACCAATAGTTTAGGATCGGTGTGAAAATAAGCTAGATCTCGAGGTTTATACATACATTTGGGAATTAAAATTTTTTTCTCCTCAACTCTGAACGCTTCTAATTCGGTTATTTATTGACGTATGTGAAAAATTTGCCCAGTTTTGGATTCTGCGTAAAATGAGCACCAATTGTTTAAGATTGCTATGTAAATAACCTAGATATTAACTTAGTTAAACCAAATTCTTGGGCGATGAGGTTTTAGGACCAAACCTAGTTTATGGGTTTAGACGATATCTTTTCTTAATTTAGGAGATTTGCGTCCAAAAATGACAAATTTTGACCTCATAAATTTCTCAATTCTTGTGCAAATGAAGAAAATTTGAGCAAAAAAATAATTCTTGTGCATAACTGACAGCGATTTTCGAAAAATTTCGGATTTTTGGACATTTTTAGTTGAAATTTGAGACTGCAAATTTGCAAATTAAAGTTGATGGATTAAAAACGTCCAAAGAGAAGAAGACACAAATTTGCAAGAAATTTTGGTTTTAGCAGTTTCAGTAAACTAAAAGAAAATTTGAAAAATTTGATGAAATGAGAATTGAAATTTACACAAGAGGAGAAAATACAAAAAAATTAGAAAGAAAAACTAGAAATTGGTGAAATCAATACAAATTCGTAGCTGTAACATCAAAAAAAATAAATTTTTAAAGATTCAAAATTATTTTGAATGAAAATTTGGAAAACTAGGAGAAGCTTGAAAACTAGTATGAGAAATTCGCATACTTTAAAAAAATGCTCAATTTTAAAGATTTTCAGGATCAGCTTCTAAAATTTTTAAATTTCAAAAATTAAGAGCATCTAAAGGCCAAAAGGTCTAAAAGGTTGAAACCACACAAAGACTTAAAGAAGAACAGTTAGCTGAAATCAAAATCTGAAGAAGAAACAAGATTTCAAAACAATTAATTTGAAAAATAATGCAATTTTTTTAAAACTTTTGCAGTTTTTGGAACGGAAAATTTTCCAAATTTGGAGAAATTACACCGAAAATTAAACATTTTCGCATGTCGATTTATAATGCAACTTTTTCATGACTCCAGCCCTAAATATCTGAGACTTTGATCAAAACTGAGCACACCGATGAAATCCTCGTTAAATTCTGCATAAACTGAGTAGAAATCTGTAGCGATTGAAATAAAACTAATCAACTTATTTGAAAGTTTTCATAGATTTTTTTTATCTTAATTTTTCAAGACAAATATTTTGTCGAATTGAGCTAGTTATAGTTTCAATAAAAAAAAAACACGTAAAAATCTGTTATTTTAATAAAATTTATTTCAAAATTTAGTCCATTTGTAAAATAAAACGATTTTTTTGGAAATTTTTGAAATCGAATTTGAATCAGATTCTGCAACTTTAGGCGCTTCTAATTTGGTTATTTATTGACATACGTAAAAATTTTGTATTTTGGATTCTGCGCGAAATTCTGCGTAAAATGAGTTAGGATTGCTGTGAAAATAAGCGAGATCTCGAGGTTATTAGTACATGGAAGAACTAAAAATTTACTATCCGGAACTTTAAGCGCTTCTAACTTGGTTATTTATTGACGTACGTTAAAAATTCGCTCAGTTTTGATTTCAGCGCGAAATTCGGCGTAAAATGAGCACCAATAGTGTGGGATTCCATTGAAATTAAGCGAGATCTTGAAGTTAAAGGAAATTTTTAAAAATTTACTTTTATATCTTATATCAACCAGTTTTAGATTCTGCGTGAAATTTTGCATAAAATGAGCATTAATAGTTTAGGATTGCTTCAAAGATGAGCAAGGTATTGAGGTTTGGAACTAAAAATTCACTGTCCGCAACTTTAACGCTTCTGATTGGGTTATTTATTGACGTACCTAAAAAAATCGGCCAGTTTTGGATTCTGCGTAAAATTCTACGTTAAATGAGCACAATAGTTTAAAATTGTTTTGTAAATAACCGTGATATCGAGGTTTAAACTTGTAGGAACTTAAACCAAATTTTTGGGTAATTAGATTTTGGAACGAAGCCTGAATCGTTTTAGACGATGTATTTTGTTAATTTTCGAGATTTGCGACCAAAAATGACAAATTTTGGCATCACAAATTCCTCAACTTCGAAGAAATCTGAGCAAAAAAAAACTTGGTGCGTGAAAATTACGGATTTTTGGACATTTTTTAGTTGAAATTTGAGACTGCAAATTTGAAAATCTCGGACTTGAGAATGAAATTCTGAAGAAATAGAAATAAACCTAAAGCCTGGGGTAAAAAATTGAAAATTTGGAAGAATCTGATGGAAGAACTACATTTTTTCATTGAAGCCCCTCCCCAATTCTGATATTTTCCTTTAATTCCGCTTCCTCTTTGCATGTGGTTTCGCTAAATTGCCAATCTATCGTTCCGAATTGGCCCCTTCTTCCGGCGCCGCCGTAAAAAAATATAAATATTCATCTCGCGCGTTTAAATTGGGCGCCCGAGGGCCACAACCCGGACTGTAACCTCGGTTTATAAAGAAAACATCTTTCGTATTAAAGTTGGTGGATTAAAAATACATACCGGTTCCGGTAGAGGCAGGTACTGAAGTCGGTGTGGTGCCAGAAGCGTAAGAGGGATGAGTTGTCGGTTGGGCGTGAGCCACTGCAGGATTGCAAGCTGAAGCCCTCGAATTGTACGAAGAACTCAAAGAGTGCAACGGATCGTGAAACATATAAGGATAACCAGTAGCGTCGCGCTGCTGGAGACAACTGCTGCTCAAACCGCCTGACATCGAACTGAAAAAGAACATGAAGGATCGTCAGGCCACGAAACTATCTTGTTTGGGAGTTAAAGTCGGAATACTTTGATAGTTATTGGGAATTAGGGAGCTCTTGTAGTTAACGACTCGTGGGGGTAATTGTGTTTTGGAATCTGAGAGATGCTCTTTGTTACGAACTTTCGTTTACGGTGCTTGGCATGAATGTTTTGCGAATTCCTGGAAACGACTGGACGCGCACCCCGAGGGTGCTAATATTAACATACACAGGGTAGAATGGTTTCAAAACGGCACTAATTACATCAAAATTGGATCGTTAAATATAAGAACGTATTTTTAATACATTTTCAGAAAAATAAATTTTATTTTTTTTTTATTCCAAACTCGGTCTTCAGAATATTTTGAAAAAAATTGGAATAGTGTCCTACACTGTTGGGTCCACAACTGCACTAATTATATTAAAATTGGATCTATAATATTAAAATTCTATGAAACGAAGTGAAGCTATGCTCTTTCGGTTCATTTTTAAGAAAATCAATTTTTTTAAATCGTGCATCAAAATCCGGTCTTTAGAAAATTTTGAAAAAAATTGGTGTAGTGTTTTACACTGAGTTCTTTAAAACGGAACTAATTTTATTAAAATTTAATCGTTATTATTAAATATAAAAAAGAAATGGAACTTTCCGCATTTTAATTTAATTTTGTGAAAAAATAATTTTTAAAAATTTGTGCCTCAAAATCCGGTCTTCGGAAAAAATTGGAGTGGTGTTTTTTACTTTTTTCTTTGAAACGGCATTGATTATATTAAAATTGGATCGTTAATATGGAAAATATGGGAAAAGACTGAAGCTCCGGATTTTTAATTTATTTTGTGAAAAATAAAATTTTAGAAATTTGTACTTCTAAATTCGGTTTTTATAAAATTTTGAAAAAAATTGGAGTATTATCTTACAATATTGTCTTTAAAACAGCACTAATTTAAATAAAATTGCATTACCACTTTGGAAATTATAAAAAAGAAAATGGAGCTGTGCATTTTCGGTAACTTCTCAAAAAAATTAATTTTAGAAATTTGTTATTCGAAATTCTATTTTCAGAAATTTTTGAAAATAATAGTAGTTAGATTTTTATTGTTTGTTTTAAAACGGCACTAATTAAATAAAAATTTGATCGTGATAAAACAAAACCGAGCTCCGCATTTTTGATACATTTTGACAAAAAATAATTATAAAATTTTTTTCCTTGAAACCTGGTCTTCAAAAAATTTAAAAAAAAATTGGAGTTAGATGCCTCACCGTTAGCTTCTAAACGGCACTAATTACATAAAAATTGGAGTGGTAATATTAATATAAGAAAATAAATGGAACTCCGTATTTTTAATCCATTTTGTGAACAATCAAATTTTAAAAATTTGGGCCTCGAAATCCGGTCTACAGAAAATTTTGAAAAAAATTGGACTAGTGTCCAGCACTGTTGGCTTTAAAACGGCACTAATTGTATTAAAATAGGATCATAATTATTGAAAATATAAAAAAAGAAATGGAGCTACGCATTTTAAATCATTTTGTGTAAAATAAAATTTGAAAAATTTGTTATTCGAACCCCAGTTTTCAAAAAAATTTGAGTTAGATGTCACATTTCTAGTTTTAAACGGCACTAATTAAAAAAACTAAAAATTGCATCGGAAATATTAGAAATATAAAAAAAATAATGAATCATTATTTGATTTTTTGAAAATCAAATTTTTAGATTTGTGCTTGGAAATCCAGTCTACAGAAAATTTTGAAAAAAAAAAGTAGTGTTGTTCTACATTGTTGGCTTTAAAACGGCACTAATTATAACAAAATTGGATTAGCACATTGGAGATTATAAGATCCAAATTAGATCTGTGCATTTTTGATACATTTTCTAGAAAATTAATTTAAAAAATTTGTTATTCGAAATTTCGCTTTTAGAAAATTTTCAAAAAAAATGGAGTATTGTCCTTCACTGTTGGCTTTAAAACGGCACTAATTATATTAAAATTAAATCGTTAAAGAAATTGAGCTCTGCATTTTTAATTCACTCTGTGAAAAATAAATTAAAAAAAATTGTGCATCGAAATCTGGTCTCCAGAAAATTTTGAAAAAAAATTGTAGTAGTGTCTTTTACTGTTTTCTTTAAAAGAGCGCTAATTATGTAAAATTTGACTCGTTAATTTTAAAATTTTGATAACCATACTGGAACTGTGCATTTTTAATTCATTTTCTTCAAACTAAATTTACAAAAAATTATGTCTCGAAATCCGGTTTCCTGGAAATTTTGAAAAAAATCGGAGTAGTGTCGTACCTTATTAGCTTCAAAAAGGCACCAGTTATATTCAAATTAATTCATTATTATTGAATCAAAATAAAGTTGTGCATTTTCCGAACATTTTTAGAGATATAAATTTTGAAAATTTGTTATTTGAAATCCGGCGTTCAAAAAAGTTTGAAAAAAATCTGAGTAATATCCTTTACTGTTGTCTTCAAAATAGCACTAATTATATTAAGATTGAATCGTTAATGTTGAAATTATGGTAAAAAAATGAAGCTGTGTGTGTGAAATTTATTTTCTGGAACATAAAATTTGAAAAATTTGTGCGTCAAAATACGGTTTTTAGAAAAATTTGAAAAAAATTGGTATAGTATCTTACACTAATAGCTTCAAAACGGCACTAACTATATTAAAATTAAATCGTTAATTTTGAAATTATAAGAAAAAAATGGAGCTGTGGATTTGAAGTACATTTTTTGAAACAAAAATTTTTAAAAATTTGAACGTTTCAAAATCAGGAAGGCCAAAACTTTCGTGAGTGTCACTTTCCAATTGTTTAATCAGTGATCCCAAACCATGAAACAAAGTCCCGTTCTATCTAATTTTTTTAGACGATCGCACTGTATATTAATATACCGCCTCCTATCAGTTATTCAGCATCAGAATCCCGCATAAACAAAGGTGTCTGTCGGAATCCAGTCGACGTGACATGCTTGCAGCGGTCACGTCATGTCAGCGGCCCGCCAGAGGATTAGCCTGTCGTCCGGGACAGCCAGAATCCCTCCACTTAGCCTCAGCGGGACGTCGCGTGCTTTCAGGACCAAGCATTCAAGATAAAAAAAAAACACTCATGCAGAGCTACCGGTCGGATTCCACTCACCTGTACGTGTCCGCCATGGTAGCGATGGGCTGCGGGATTGACGAATACATGGAATTGAAACCCGAGTTGATGGGTAGACGACCTGCCGACGCCGGAGGGCTGACGGCGCCCACCTGATCCACGGCCCTTCGCTGGTTGCGCAGCTTTTCTTCGCGACGCCATTTGGCCCGCCGGTTGCTGAACCACACCTGCGGAACCAACACATCTTTCATTACGTAATCGTTTTTATCCCACTTTTCCTTCAGTGTGATTAATGCAGTGGACGTTTATTTGTTGCGACTGAGTGAAAAATGACAATTTGCCTCCCTAGTGGGCATCTGTTTTATTTATGTAGCAGGGCGATGACATGGCCAATATTGCGTGGTTGCGATGGTCGTTTGCGTTATACACGCTTGATGGACACGAAATCCATGTTTTTTCAAATTCCCTCTATACGCAATTGTTGTTTTCAAACGAGCTGACTAATTGCCTTTTTTGCCACTACGTGTACGGCGTCACGACGAGGACTAAAATCGCGACGCGATAATTGGTTTCAAGATAAATTTCAAAAGCACTAAGATCGTTAATTGTCAAGGAGGCGAAGCTAAAACTGTTTTGGACAACTTTTCTGGGGTTACCATAATATTACACCCACCGAAAAACACGCACTTTCGGCGGTTCGGTACGAATTAATTACAGTCGCGAGCAAAAAAAAAATACTCTTTGATGGTTGTTTGTACACAACATGACGTATACATTGAAGATCAAAAAAAAGGTGCTTGAAATCCTTGATTTTGCTTGTCTTTTCTTCGAGTTGTAAAAAGTGTAAAATTTTGATTTGTTTAAAAAAAAATCCAAAAATTTTGTTTTGGGCTTGAAATCTTGAAATTTCGCAGTTTTCTGTTAACTTTGGACTGTCTATTGGAGACACAAAGTTGCAAAATCGTTGCTGCAATAGGATAGATTTTCCAATTGTAATTAAAAGTGCCAATTTCTATTACGTTCTATTAACTCTCGTAAATTAGTTATTTTGAGAGTTATATTTTTCAAAGTTTTTGGTCTTGCTAAGTTTGGACTGTTTATTCAAGACACCAAGTTGCAAAATTGTAGCTCCAATGGGAAATATTTTACAATTTTTTTTAATTAAAAGAACCACTAAAAATGATTAACTTGATCGGAGCGTTCCATTAACTCTTGTAAATTAGTTATTTTGAGAGTTATATTTTTTAAATTTTTGGATTTTGCTAGATTTGGACTTTTTATTCAATACACTAAATTACAAAATTATAGCTGCAGTAGGAAAGATTTTACAATTTTTAAGTAGAAGAGCAACTAAAAATTTCTAACTTTATCAGAGCGCTCTCTATTAACTCTCGTAAATTAGTTATTTTGAGAGTTATATTTTTCAAAATTTTTGGTCTTGCTAACTTTGGACTGTTTATTTAAGACACCAAGTTGCAAAATTATAGCTGCAATAGTAAATATTTTACAATTTTTAATTCATAGAGCCACTAAAAATTGATAACTTCATCAGTGCGCTCTATTTACTCCTGTAAATTAATTATTTTGATAGTTACATTTTTCAAAGTTTTAGGATTTGCTAGATTTGTACTATTATTCAAGACATCAAGTTGCAAAATTATATCTACAGTAGGAATGATTTTACAAATTTTAAATAATTGAGCAACCAAAAATTAATAACTTTATCAGACCATTTTGTAAACTGTCGTAAATTAGTTATTTTGGGAGTCATATTTTTTAATTTTTAGGATTTGCTAGATTTGGACTGCTTAGTCAAAGCCCAGAGTTACAAAATGAAAGCTGTAGAAGGAAAGATTTTACAATTTTCAATAGAAGAGCAACTAAAAATTTCTAATTTGATCAGAGCGGTTTATTAACCCTTGTAAATTAGTTATTTTATGAGTTATATTTTTCAAATTTTTAGGATTTGCTAGATTTGAACCGTTTATGCAAGACACCAAGTTGTAAATTTATAGCTACAGTTGGAAAGATTTTACAATTTTTAATTCATAGAGCCACTAAAAATTGATAACTTCATCAGGGCGCTTTATTAACTCTCGTATATTAGTTATTTTGAGAGTTATATTTTTCAAAATTTTTAGTCTTGCTAAGTTTGGACTGTTTATTCAAGACACCAAGTTGCAAAATTGTAGCTGCAATAGGAAATATTTAACATTTTTTTTTAATTAGAAGAACCACTACAAATGAGTAACTTGATTGGAGCGTTCCATTAAGTCTTGTAAATTAGTTATTTTGAAAGGTATATTTTTAAAATTTTTAGGATTTGCTTGATTTGGACTGTTTATTGAACATACTAAATTACAAAATTATAGCTGCAGTAGGAAAGATTTTACAATTTTTTTGAATTAAAAGAGCGAATAAAAATTAGTAACTTGATCGGAGCGTTCTATTAACTCTTGTAAATTAGTTATTTTAAGAGTTATATTTTTTAAAATTTTAGGTTTTGCTAAGTTTGGACTGTTTATTTAAGACATCAAGTTGTAAAATTATAGTTACAGTAGGAAAGATTTTACAAATTTTAAATAATTGAACAACCAAAAATTAGTAACTTTATCAGACCATTTTGTAAACTGTCGTAAATTAGTTATTTTGGGATTTTTGGGAGTCATATTTTTTTAATTTATAGAATTTGTTAGATTTGGACTGCTTAGTCAAAGCCCAGAGTTACAAAATGAAAGCTGTAGAAGGAAAGATTTTACAATTTTCAAGTAAAAGAGCAACTAAAAATTTGTAATTTGATCAGAGCGGTTTATTAACCCTTGTAAATTAGTTATGTCATATTTTTCCAATAAGTTGTAAATTTATAGCTACAGTTGGAAAAATTTTACAATTTTTAATTCATAGAGCCACTAAAAATTGATTGATAACTTCTCACTGCGTTCTATTAACTCCCGTAAATCAGTTATTTTGAGAGTTATATTTCTGAAATTTTCAGTATATGCTTGCTATATTTGGATTGTTTATTAAAAACACCAAATTGCAAAATTATAGCAACAGAAAAGATTTTACAATTTTTAATTAAAAGGGTCATTAAAAATTCGCAACTTTATTAGAGCGTTTTATTAACTCTCGTAAATTAGTTATTTTAAGAGTTATATTTTTCCAATTTTTAAGATTTGCTAGGTTTGGACTCTCCATTGAAGACACAAAGTTGCAAAATTATAGAAGAAGAAATTATTGGAGAAGATTTTACAAATTTTAATTAGAAAGTTCTGTAAACACCTTTCCATAAATGTATTTTTTAAATTTGAAGTTTTTATCTTCTTTCTCGAGACAGTCAAATCTAAATTTCTCTGATTAATGAAACCTATCTAATCCGTTGGCTCTGCACTTCGAACAAAAATAGCCCCCAATTTGCACCCACCGAACAAATTTCAATTTGTTTGTAGTTGTAATTACACTCCAATCCGTGATTTATGGGATTTAGAAAATGGGCATTAGTATGATTATTGGTACATATTTTAACTCAGTTATTAGCGATGATTGAATTTGTAGTAAAAAACAATTCCGCCAGTGTGTTACCTCTTAGTGGTAGGAATTTTTTGTTGGTTCAGTGAAAATATGCGATGAAAATGAGCAGAGAGCGATCGTTGCGGATTTGGCGTAACGTTGTGCAAAAATACGAGCGTAAACACATCCGATTCAGGTTTGGCACTCAGCGTGATCAATACCAGCAACCAACGAAGCTTGAAAACATGCGTCAACACCGAATTCGGCTGCCTCGTCTATTTGCCGGGGAGAGAACCCATCATCCATCCCGTTGGGTACACACTATTTACATGCAATGATAAATATTATGATGTAAAAGATTAGAGCGCCCTCGATCCGAGCACTTAAACGTCATATTGAAAGCGAAGCACATTATTAAATGGTATATGTGCTCTTATTTGCCGACAGTCTTATTGGAGCCCCTCAAAAGAAACCAAATAAGGGCAATGTGCAAATAACGAATTTTGCGTCAGGAATCAAAAGATACTCCACAAAAGTACGTAATCATTTCATGTTTCTAAACTCGCTGTGTTTATATTCACATAAAAGGCGCGTTTTACAGCTTTCAGTTGATGAAAACCCGCCTGTAATTTAGATAAAGTATCCATGCGAGTTGCGCCATTTTACGTGCCGCTTTTCATTCGACATCCACGTTACTTATCCAAATTGCACCGCTCTTCTATAAAAGACCCGCTCCTGCTGGAACTTTGATTCGTTCCAGAGCAATATTTAATTAACGCACTCTTAACTAAGTTCCAACGGATTTTTGTGAAAAAATTGCTGCCTGAATACGATGAAAACTGGCAAAGTTACGGTATCAACACAATTTAAAAAAATTAAAAAGTATTTTTTGCTCTAAAATTTTGAACTTTAGTCCAATTAATAAACAGGTCAAAAGTAGTAAAAGATCTAAATTTTAATATTTTACGATCAAAATTGACAAAGTTACGAGATCTACTAGAAAGTGGTGCGAATTTTTGGTCCGTTTGCAAATTAGAAAATTTAAAAAAACTCTAATTTTGGCTCTAAAAGTTTGAATTTTACCCCAATTGATAAACAAGTCAAAAGTAGTAAAACCTCCTAATTTTAACGGTGTAAGAGTAAAACTAGTAAAATGACGGAGCTTAATAAAAAATAGAAGACATTTTTGGTTCGTCTGAAAAACAAAAAATTCAAAAAAATTTAATTCTTGCTCAAAAATTTTGAAATTTAGTACAGATAAATAAGTGAAAAGTAGTAAAACCTCCAATTTTCAGTGTTTGAGGAGAAAAACTAGTAAAATTACGGATTCATAAAAAAGTGAAAATGTTTAGTTCGTCTTCAAAACAAAAATTGCAAAAAAAATCTAATTCTTGCTTTAAAATTTTGGAATTTAGCCCAGTCGATAAGCAAATGCAACGTAGGAAAATGTATAAATTTCACTGCTTTAGGACCAAATCTAGTAAAATTACGGAATTTAATAAAAAATAGAAAAAAATCTTGGTTCGTCTTCAAAGCAAAAATTCCAAAAAAAAACTCATTCTTGTTCTAAAAACTTGGATTTTAGCTCAATAAACAAATAAAAAGTAGTAAAACCACCAAATTTTACGGTTTTAAGACCAAAACTAGTAAAACTACAGAATGTAATAAAAAATAGAAGAAGTTTTTGGTTCGTCTTCAAAACAAAAGTTCAAAAAAAAAAAAATTTTTGCTCTAAAATTTTGGAATTTAGCCCAATTGATCAACAAGTAAAAAGTCGATAAAACCTTCAAATTTCAGTGTTTGAGGAGTAAAACTAGTAAAATTACGAATTATTAAAAAAGTGAAAATGTTTAGTTCATCTTCAAAACAAAAATTGCAAAAAAAATCTATTTCTTGCTTTAAAATTTTGGAATTTAGCCCAGTCGATAAACAAATGCAAAGTAGGAAAATGTATTAATTTCACTGCTTTAGGACCAAAACTAGTAAAATTACGGAATTTAATAAAAAATAGAAAAAATTCTTGGTTCGTCTTCAAAGCAAAAATTCCAAAAAAATCTAATTCTTGTTCTAAAATTTTGGAATTTAGCCCAGTCAATAAACAAATGCAAAGTAGGAAATTGTATATATTTCACTGCTTTAGGACCAAAACTAGTAAAATTACGGAATTTAATAAAAAATAGAAAAAATTCTTGGTTCGTATTCAAAGCAAAAATTCAAAAACAATCTAATTCTTGTTCTAAAATTTTGGATTTTAGCCCAATTGATAAACAAGTAAAAAGTAGTAAAACCACCAAATTTTACGGTTTTAAGACCAAAACTAGTAAAACTACAAAATGTAATAATAAATAGAAGAAGTTTTTGGTTCGTCTTCAAAACAAAAGTTCCAACAGAAATTCAATTTTTGCTCTAAAATTTTGGAATTTAGCCTAATTAATCAGCAAGTAAAAAGTCGATAAAACCTTCAAATTTCAGTGTTTGAGGAGTAAAACTAGTAAAATTACGAATTATTAAAAAAGTGAAAATGTTTAGTTCATCTTCAAAACAAAAATTGCAAATAAAATGTAATTCTTGCTTTAAAATTTTGGAATTTAGCCCAGTCAATAAACAAATGCAAAGTAGGAAAATGTATTAATTTCACTGCTTTAGGACCAAAACTAGTAAAATTACGGAATTTAATAAAAAATTGAAAAAATTCTTGGTTCGTATTCAAAGCAAAAATTCAAAAAAAATCTAATTCTTGTTCTAAAATTTTGGATTTTAGCCCAATAGATAAACAAGTAAAAAGTAGTAAAACCACCAAATTTTACGGTTTTAAGACCAAAACTAGTAAAACTACAAAATGTAATAATAAATAGAAGAAGTTTTTGGTTCGTCTTCAAAACAAAAGTTCCAACAAAAATTCAATTTTTGCTCTAAAATTTTGGAATTTAGCCCAATTAATCAGCAAGTAAAAAGTCGATAAAACCTTCAAATTTCAGTGTTTGAGGAGTAAAACTAGTAAAATTACGAATTATTAAAAAAGTGAAAATGTTTAGTTCATCTTCAAAACAAAAATTGCAAAAAAAATGTAATTCTTGCTTTAAAATTTTGGAATTTAGCCCAGTCAATAAACAAATGCAAAGTAGGAAAATGTATTAATTTCACTGCTTTAGGACCAAAACTAGTAAAATTACGGAATTTAATAAAAAATTGAAAAAATTCTTGGTTCGTATTCAAAGCAAAAATTCAAAAAAAATCTAATTCTTGTTCTAAAATTTTGGATTTTAGCCCAATAGATAAACAAGTAAAAAGTAGTAAAAACCACCAAATTTTACGGTTTTAAGACCAAAACTAGTAAAACTACAAAATGTAATAATAAATAGAAGAAGTTTTTGGTTCGTCTTCAAAACAAAAGTTCCAACAAAAATTCAATTTTTGCTCTAAAATTTTGGAATTTAGCTCAATTGATCAGCAAGTAAAAAGTCGATAAAACCTCCAAATTTCAGTGTTTGAGGAGTAAAACTAGTAAAATTACGGATTATTAAAATTATTAAAGTGAAAATATTTAGTTCGTCTTCAAAACAAAAATTACAAAAAAATCTTAATTCTTGCTTTAAAATTTTGGAATTTAGCCCCGTCGATAAACAAATGCAAAGTAGGAAAATGTATAAATTTCACTGCTTTAGGACCAAAACTAGTAAAATTACGGAATTTAATAAAAAATAGAAAAAATTCTTGGTTCGTCTTCAAAGCAAAAATTCCAAAAAAATCTAATTCTTGTTCTAAAAATTTGGATTTTAGCCTAATTGATAAACAAGTAAAATGTTATAAAACCACAAAATTTTACGGTTTTAAGACCAAAACTCGTAAAACTACAGAATGTAATAAAAAACAGAAGTTTTTGGTTCGTCTTCAAAACAAAAGTTCCAAAAAAATCTAATTTTTGCTCTAAAATTTTGGAATTTGCCTCAATTTATAAAAACGCCAAAAGAAGTAAAACCTCCAAATTTTAATGTTTTAGAACGAAAACTGACAAAGTTACGGTATTTAATAGAAAGTAGAGGGAATTTTTGGTCCGTTTACAAAGTGAAAATTTTTAAAAACTGAATTTTTTGCTCTAAAATTTGGAAATTTGTCACAGTTGTTTAGCAAGGCCCAACCAAAATAGTCTCCAAATTTTACTGTTTTGGGATGAAAACTGACAATTTTACGGCAGTTTTTTAATAGAAAGTACTGTAAATTTTTGCATCAGAGTAAAAATTTCTAAAAACCTGTTTTTTTGGGTGTAAAATTATGAAATTTAGGACAGTTTATAAAACAACTCAAAAGGTGTAAAAAGTCTCAAATTTCACAGTTTTTCGGTGTTCAGAGTAATTAACAGAAAGCGCTTTTCATTCGCCATCCACGCTACTTATCCAATTGCCCCGCTCTCCTATGAAAGACTCTCCAGCAGGAACTTTGATCGTTCCTCAGTAATATTTAATTACCACACTCTTAACTATACTAAGTTCCTACTGATTTTTGTGAAAAAAATTGTTACCTGGATACGTGCCTCAGGTAATCCAATTTTCTCTGCAAGACGCTCCCTGGCGAAAACGTCGGGGTAATGCGTGCGCTCGAACTCTGAAACAAGAAATTTCAGTCGAAATCACTTCATGAAATGAGCTACAAATTACAATTTCATTTTATTCCGTTCGGGGACGCGTCACCATTTGTCAATATCTAGTTAAAAATTTATCACCGATCTAAATGAATTAAAAACGCGGATTGATGGACGCGCGATATTTTATAAAATTGCAATTTTACCTTTCTCCAGACTATCGATCTGCTCGTTGGTGAAAGACGTCCTGTTCCTCTGCAGCTTCCTCTTCAATCTCAGGCGTAGTTGGGAATCCTCGTCGCCTGAAGAATTGTGTTCGGAATTTCCATCGGACGTGTTTTCGTGCATTGCGTCTGCTGGAATAAGAAAGCGGCGTTGTGTATAAGAAACCCTCGATTTTTTGCGTCGATCGTGGTGTTTTCATTAAAAACATGGAGAAATTGGCCAAAAACAGAACGCGCGTAGTCGAGGAACGCCGGCACCAGGAAAGTTAACGTCGTGCATTTCCCACCCTGTGTGCGCGTCCCTATTTACTTCCGCTTCTGTAAACTCCACCCCATTTCATATCCACCCTCGCCATTTCATTCTCCTTGTTTTATTTCATCTTCTGATCCTGTTCCCTCTCCCTCCTGTTTATGTTTTCCACCGACGAATCTCGCAACGAGCGAGGAATTTGCATAATTTTAGATTTCGGCGATTTTTTCGCTACGATTAGTTGACCGCTTTCGCCCGCGGATCGGGTGTCATCAGACGGAGCGTTTCGGCTTTAATCAGGTTCTTGTCGGGAATTGTTTTCCGGGCGGCTTGCCAGGGTGTTTTTTGCGAATTTTAATGGAGCCGGGCCTGGCTTGTCGAGTGTTACGATGAAATTTACCGCTAACACAATTACCGGTTTAGATTGGGCAGCAAAAGTTCACTCGCACGGAAGTTATGTTCATTTTGAAACGACCGCCCCTTGCAAACTAAATTATTTTATCTTTCCTGCCTCCGAGACCTCCGCGGGAGCGCCATAAAGACCGCTCACCTCTAAACAAAATACCGGTTTATTACCACGATTTTTGCCAAACGGAAAAATCGGGGAAATTTCCGGAATTCTACACATCAAAAAAGCGAGGGCCGCGAAAAAAGCGAGGTCCATCGAATTTAGGGGCCACCTTCTCTATACATATTAAATTCCAAATGGCAACTGAAGAGTGATTAATTTTTTGTTGTGGATTAGAACTTTGGCTGCAAAAAGAGAAGGGAGACTTGCGAGGATAATTTACCGTTGAAATGCACTTTGAAATGGTCGGAGCTGCGCCGTCTTTTTTGCATAATGAATAAATTCCAACTCAAATATTCTATCACTTGTCTGACCACAACGCCCTGTAGGGTCCCGACCCTTTATGGCATTCAAATGTGAAATAGAAAGTGGTGGAAACTTTTAATTCGTCTTCAAAATATTTTTTTTTAAATTCTATTTTTTGCACTAAAATGTTGGAATTTGGCCCAGCTGATAAGTAAGGCGCAAATTGAACAACCTCCGAATTTTACTGTTTTAGGGGGGAAACTGACAAAGTTACGGTATTTCATCAAAAGTTAAGGAAATTTTTGTTCCGTTTATAAAATGAAAATTTCAAAAATTCCATTTCTTGCTCTTAAAATTTGGAAATCGGTCCAACTATTAAACACGTCAAAAGTAGTAAACGTCCAAAATTTCGTCATTTTAGAATAAAAACTGACAAAGTTACGGTATTTAATAGAAAGTGGTGCAAATTTTTGGTCCGTTACAAAACGAAAATTTTTAAAAACTTTATTTTTTTGCTCTAAAAATTTGGATTTTAGCCCAATTGATAAATAAGTCAAAGGCATTAAAACCTTTAAATTTTAATGTTTTACTATAAAAACTGCCAAAGTTACGGTACTTAATACTTTTGGTTCATTTACAAAATGAAAATTTCTAAAAACTCGATTTATTGCTCTGAAATTTTGGTACTTTAGTTCAATCCATAAACATGTCAAAGGTAATTAATCAAACCTCCAAATTTCAATGTTTTAGGAAAAAACTAACAAAATTACGGTATTTAATAAAAGGTAACGCGAATTTTTGGTCCGATTACAATTTTTTTTTTAAATCTATTTCTTGTTCTAAAAATTTGAAATTTTTCCTAACTGATAAACACGTCAAAAGTAGTAAAAACCTCAAATTTGGTTGTTTTATGATAAAAACTGACAAAGTTACGGTGTTTAATAGAAAGAGCTGCGGACTTTTGGTCCGTTTAAAAAAAATTTGAAAAACTCTTGTTTTGGGTCTAAAAATTTGGATTTTAGCCTAATTGGTATACACGTCAAAAGTAGTAAAAGCTCCAAATTTTGTTGTTTTATGATCCAAACTGACAAAGTTACGGTATTTAATAGAAAGTAAAGAGAATTTTTGGTCCATTTATGACATGATTTTCTTTTAAATTTTGTTTTTTGCTCTAAAATTTTGAAATTTACCACATTTGATTATCAAGTCGAAAGTAGTAAAACCTCGAAATTTCAATGTTTTCGATTAAAGACTAACAAAGTTACGGTATTTACTATAATTTTTTTTTTTAATTTTTATTTTTTGCTCGAAAAATTTGGAATCTGATCCAATTGATAAACAGGTCAAAAGAAGTAAAATCTTTAAATTTTAACCTTTTAAGATGAAAACTGACAGAATTACGGTATTTAATATAAACTAGAGAGAATTTTTGGATCGCTTAAAAAATAAAAATTTTTAATAATTCAATTTTTTGTTCCAAATTTAGTCAAATTTATTAACAAGTCAAAGGTAATAAAACCCTCAAATTTCACTGTTTTAGGATAAAAACTGACAAAATTACCGCATTTAATGGAAAGAAAAAGAAATTTTTGGTCCATTTTCAAAATAAAAATTTTTACAATCTCGATTCTTTGCTCTAAAAATTTGGAATTTGGCCCAACTGATATACACGTCAAAGGTAATAAAACCTCCAAATTTTACTGTTTTAGGATGAAAACTGATAAAGTTACGGCGTTTTCGGTATTTAATGGAAAGAAGAGGGAATTTTTGGTTCGTTTACAAAATGAAAATTTTTAAAAACTTTCTTTCTTGCCTTGAAAATTTGAAATTTGGCCTAATTGTTAAAAAAGGTAGTAAAACCTCTAAATTTTAATGTTTTAGGATGAAAACTGATAAAGTTACGGTATTTAATGGCAAAAATGGGGAATATTTGCTTCGTTTTCAGAATAAAAATCTTTTTTTTGTCATAAAAATTTGGACTTTGGTCCAATTAATAAGCAAATCAGAGGTAGTAAAATCTCCCAATTTTAATGTTTTAAGTGGAATACTGACAAAATTACGGTATTTAATAGAAAGTTGTGGAAATTTTTGGTTTGTTTCCAAAAAAATTTTTTTTGAATATTGTTTTTTGCTCTAAATTTTTGAAATTTAGCATATTTGTACTGTTTACGAATGAAATTTAAAATTTTACGGTATTTACTGGATAGCACTGTGAAAGAACAGTCGGAGCAGCGGCGTGGTTTGTGCCTAATGAATAAATTCCTGCTTAAATATTCTATCACTTGTCTGACCACAACACCCTGTAGGGCTGCAACCCTTTATGGCATTCAGATGTAATATCCGGTTATAATAATTTAGGATATTAATGAGCGTTCGTGCCGTGTAATTTGCAATGCGCATTGAATTTAATTCGAAATGTTGCCGTGTAAACACAAAATGCATGTTGTTTGCACATTGAGATAATTTATGAATGAACGGAACGGTTTTTGATTAATTAAATTCGGTTTATTTTAATTGGGCCGTCTATGTTTTCCACTGAATTCACTTTTATAGCCGGCGAAAATAAACACCAGTTGAAATTACGGTTTTATACAAATACATATGAGCGCAGCCAATTTAATTAAACATTTCTCAAAAATTCACCTCGCTTCTGTAGATCATCCCTGGAAATCTGGGCGGTGAGGGCGGTGGGCGCCGGCGGCAGGCCGAGATGTGGCGCGGTGGGCGTCCCAGGGTACCATGCCCAGCCGGGAGTTTGCCCATTGAACATCCGTAATTTGTCGTAGACGCTCTCGTTCTGGGCAGAGGCTTGCTGCTCCTTCTGCGAAGCCAAATTTCGCAGCACTCGGTTGATGGACGAGACCTGGAAGAAGCGTTTTGCCGATGGAGATTTTGTGGGAAAAGTGCGCATGCAAACAATGCCGATGCCAGATGCAATACTGTGCAACTCACGCACTACAAACACCCCTAACTGGCTTAGTCCGATCCCTGGATGGATGTTATTATGGGCTATTCTTCGCGGTTAACCAAGTGGAAGCACAACACCTCGTCACAGTACGTCACCAACAGGCGGAGGTTCTTCGACAGGAGGTTTATTCCACTGGGTTAACGATCATCGAGAAAAGACGTGTCCAAATTATTATTTTCTTACATCGCCGCTCAGTTATCGATTGTGACGGAAATGAATCGCGGAGTGAAATTTATTCGCACAAGCAAAAACTTCTCTGGACCGCTCTTAAATATTTCGCCGAGTTTGGCTAAGGATCTTTTAGTGTTATTTATTGCGTTTTCATATCGCAGCACTGGAAATATTTTGCGTGTTTTGATTTTTTTTTATTTTAATGAAATTTGCTCTGGCGTCAGTTAGTTAGTGTTGTTCTGACAGGTCGTTATTTGCTTATTTTTTGACAGTGTTCTCGGACTTATCGGTATCATCAGTTTACAAGAATAAAACAACGAGGCGCTACTGACATTGAACTGTCTTCACTGATGAATTTCTTCCTGTATCATGATATCAAAGAATTAAATGCAACTCTGTGATGGTTGGATTTTACAATTATTTATAGCGTTCTCTAATTAGATAAATACTGAAGTTAGAAAAGTTCTAGAAAATTTTCGGAATTTTTAAAAAATTTAAAAAACTATATTTTTTGGTGTAAAAATGTGAACTTTAGCCCAATTAATAAACACGTCAAAGATAGTAAAACCTCTGAATTTTAATGTTTTGAGATGAAAACTGACAAAGTTACAGTATTTAATTGAAAATAGTAAGAATTTTTGGTGCCTTTACAAAATGGAAATTTTTTCAATTATTATTTTTTGGCTGAATTAATAAACAAGTCAAAGGTAGTAAAACCCCAAAATTTTAATTATTTAGGATGAAAACTGACAAAGCTACGATCTTTAATAAGAAGTAAAGGGGATTTTTAGCCCGTTTACAAAATAAAAATAAAAAAAAAAATTTTGATTTTTTTTTGAATTGATAAACAATTTAAAAAAAGTAAAACCTCCAAATTTTAATGTTTTAGGACGAAAACTTACACAGTTACGGTATTTAATCGAAAGAAGAAGGAATTTTTGGTCCGTTTACAAAGCCAAAATTTCTAAAAATTCTATTTTTTGCTCTAAAAAATTGGATTTTAGTCCAATTAATGAACACGTTAAGGGTAGTAAAACCACCAAATTTTAATGTTTTAGGATGAAAATTGACCAACTGTCGGTATTTTATAGAAAGAAGTGGGAATTTTTGGTTCGTTTACAAAATAAAAATTTTTTAAAAATTAATTTCTTACTGTAAAAATTTGGAATTTGGCCAAATTGATAAACAAGTCAAAAAAAGGAACACCTCCAAATTTTAATGTTTTTAGATGAAAACTGACAAAGTTACGGTATTTAATTAAAAGAAGAGAGAATTTTTAATCCGTTTTCAAAAGCAAATTTTTTAAAAAACTTTATTTCTTCCTCTAAAAATTTGGATTTTGGCCCCGTTGATAAACCAGTCAAAGGTAGTAAATCTTCCAAATTTTAATGTTTTAGGAAGTGAACTAACAAAGTTACGCCATTTAATAAAAAGTGGAGTGAATTTTTGGTACGTTTACAAAATGAAAATTTTTAAAAATTCCATTTCTTGCTCTAAAAATTTGGATTTTAGCCTAATCGATAAACAAGTCAAAGGTAGGAAAACCTCCAAATTTTAATGTTTTTAGATGAAAACTGACAAAGTTACGGTATTTAGTTAAAAGAAGAGAGAATTTTTAATCCGTTTTAAAATAAAAATTTTTAAAAAACTTTATTCCCTGCTCTAAAAATTTGGATTTTGGCCCCGTTGATAAACCAGTCAAAGGTAGTTAATTCCTCTAAATTTTTATGTTTTAGGAAGTAAACTAACAAAGTTACGCCATTTAATAAAAGTGGAGTGAATTTTTTGAACCTGTACAAAATGAAAATTTTTAAAAATTCCATTTCTTGCTCTGAAAATTTGGATTTTAGCCTAATCGATAAACAAGTCAAAGGTAGGAAAACCTTCAAATTTTAATGTTTTTAGATGAAAACTGACAAAGTTACGGTATTTAATTAAAAGAAGAGAGAATTTTTAATCCGTTTTCAAAATAAAATTTTTTAAAAAACTTTATTTCTTGCTCTAAAAATTTGGATTTTGGCTTCGTTGATAAACCAGTAAAAGGTAGTAAATCCTCCAAATTTTAATGTTTTAGGAAGTAAACTAACAAAGTTACGCCATTTAATAAAAAGTGGAGTGAATTTTTTGTACGTTTACAAAATGAAAATTTTTAAAAATTTCATTTCTTGCTCTAAAAATTTGGATTTTAGCCTAATCGATAAACAAGTCAAAGGTAGGAAAACCTTCAAATTTTAATGTTTTTAGATGAAAACTGACAAAGTTACGGTATTTAATTAAAAGAAGAGAGAATTTTATATCCGTTTTCAATATAAAATTTTTTAAAAAGCTTTATTTCTTGCTCTAAAAATTTGGATTTTGGCCCCGTTGATAAACCAGTCAAAGGTAGTAAATCCTCCAAATTTTAATGTTTTAGGAAGTAAACTAACAAAGTTACGCCATTTAATAAAAAGTGGAGTGAATTTTTTGTACGTTTACAAAATAAAAATTTTAAAAAATTCCATTTCTTGCTCTAAAAATTTGGATTTTAGCCCAATCGATAAACAAGTCAAAGGTAGGAAAACCTTTAAATTGTAATGATTTAAAATTAAAACTGACAAAGGTACAATGTTTAATAGAAAGTAGACGAAAAATTTTGGTCCATTTACAAAATAAAAATTTTAAAAGTTATATTTGTTGTTCTAAAAATTTAAACTTTGGTCTAACTGATTCTGTAGAATTTTAAACAATCTGTTCCAGAGAATTTTCCAAAATCTCCCAAAAAACCCACGAAAATTTTCAGAATTTTGAAAATCCTAGAAAATCAACGCATGAGTCCTAAAAAGTCCTAAAAGAATTTTGTAAAATAATAGAAAATTTAATAGAACCCTCGAGAATCTCTCTAAAACTGTTGAAACCTTACTAAATCCTGGATAACCCTAAAAAAAATCTGTCAAACTCTTAAAACTAATAAAGTTCTGAGGGTTTCTAAATATAGAGTTTTATTAATCATCAGAGATTTCCAACGGGAGGAAACAAACACGGTTTAGAGAACTGCAGACAATTTCCCAAGCTCTGAGCGACTAGAAAATCCCAAGAGAATCTTGAGAATTTAAGAAAATCAAGGCATATTTTCTGAAGGTTCTTTAAAAAACAATAAATTCCTAAAGAATCGTTCTGAAAGTAAAAAGTATTTCAGAATCCCGATAATTCTAAAAAATCTCGGAAAGTTAACAAAATTACTAAACGCTATAGAATTCCTAGAGAATTACATTCTGAAGGATTCTAGACACAGGATTCTGTTGATTCTTAGAAAATCCTGGACAAACTTTGGAAAACTTTAAAAACTCATCAAATGCGGAAATCAATCCAGTTAATTCCAATTAGATCTGGAGCATCTTTAAAAATCCCTGGAAATCTTAAAAATTTGCACAAAATTTTCATAGAATCAGAAGTATCCTGAAGGATTCTAGACCTAGAGTAACACACAGGATTTTAAAAGAGTCTAAGGAAAGTAAAAAAGGCAAGCAAATTTTAGAAAATTGTAGACAATTTCTGTTTGAGGAAATATGAACCTCTGAAAATCCCATGGAAATCTAGAGAATCTCAGAAAATCAAGGCTGGAGATTCCTGGAAAGTTCTAAAAATATCCTAGACCATTTCGCAAGTTCTAAGAAAATAATATTTCTAAAAATCCTGGAAAATTCTGCAGAATTTTGATAATCTCGAGAGAATGGAGAGGAAATTTAATTAATTTCCCAAAGTATGGGCGACAATAAAACCCCAGAATGTAGAGAATTTCCGAAAACTAAGGCATAAATCCTGAATATTTCTAAAAAAAATCTTGAAATATCCTAATTCGTTAATTTGTAATATTAAAGAATATACGAATTGATTGTGCGGGTAAAAGCGTGTGGTTGGTAGCCGCAATCGAGTGAATTTTATAATTTAAAGCGTTCGTAGTTAGGCGGTTATTACCATCAAGAAGGCATTGTCCCGAGGGAGTGCCTGGAGGAGAATGGTGCGGCTTGTCGAAAGGGAAATCACTGTGGTTTCATAAATTGAACAATTTAATACGGCGCAATTCAATTACATTTTACGATAAATTTCTTTCAAGTTCATTTTGAAATTCACATTATTACCGAGAGGAGACATCCCGGCAGAGGTTGTCCCTCATCCACGAGCTGGGCTATTTCACATATGACCGAACACGAATTGTACAACACGCTTAGCTGATCCTATTCAAAAAATTCTTCCCTCTCTCGCGCCCCTTTTTTCCCTTTCTTGATAGTGGACGGTATAATGACGTGCGATGCAAACCGGATGATATGAAGCGGTTTTCGCAAATCCACCGGATATCGGTTTCTCGATCTGCTCTGTCAAAAACAGGGGACCACTCGATGACATGTGGCTTCACAATGCCGCATGGTCTACATACATTTACATTAATTTCATTACCCTAATTGGCAGCCCGCCGCCGATTTAAAACTGAAATCAGCCGCGGCGGCAACGAACCATTGTGTTTGCGCAGGAACGGACTAATTGATGATTTTATCAGACGGCACCGGAACCCGACGCCCGGACACTTGACTGATCACGCCAGATGCAGGCCTAATTTCAAAGCGGCGCGCCGATGATTAGAAAGAGGTTCGAACCAAACCGAAAAACGAAAGAAACTTGTCTCTCTGATAGTCATAAACCAAGCGTGTCGAAACGGCCCTATTTACAGACAAAGTTACGGTATTTTATAGAAAGAAGTGGGAATGTTTGGTTCGTTTACAAAATGAAAATTTTTAAAAATTCCATTTCATGCTCTAAAAATTTGGATTTTGGCCGAATTGAAAAACAAGTCAAAGGTAGTAAAACCTCCAAATTTTAATGATTTAGGATAAAAACTGACAAATTTATAGTATTTAATATAAAGTAGAGGGAATTTTTGATAATTTTACAAAATGAAAACTTTAAAAAATCTTGCTCTTTGCTCTAAAATTTTAAAATTTGGCACAGTTGAGAATCAAGTCAAAAGTAATAAAACCTCTAAATTTTAAAGTTTTACGATAAAAACTGATAAAGTTACGGTATTTAATAGAAAGTAGAGAAAATTTTTGGTTCGTTTACAAAATGAAAATTTTTAAAAATTCTGTTTTTTGCTCTAAAATTTTGAAAGTTAGCACAGTTGATAATTAAGTCAAAAGTTGTAAAACCTCCAAATTCTAATGTTTTAGGATGAAAACGAACAAAGTTACGGAACTTAATTGAAAGTAGAGGTAATTTTTGATAATTTTACAAAATGAAAAAATTTAAAAATCTTGCTCTTTGCTCTAAAATTTAAAAATTTTGCACAGTGGATAATCAAGTCGAAAGTAGTAAAACCTCCAAATTTTAATGTTTTCGAATGAAAACTGACAAAGTTACGGTATTTATTAGAAAGTAGAGAGAATTATTGGTTCGTTTACAAAATGAAAATTTTTAAAAATTCTGTTTTTTACTCTAAAATTTTGATATTTACCACGGCTGATAACCAAGTCAAAGGTAGTAAAACCTCCAAATTTTAATGATTTAGGATAAAAACTGACAAATTTATAGTATTTAATAGAAAGTAGAGGAAATTTTTGATAATTTTACAAAATGAAAATTTAAAAAAAATCTTGCTCTTTGCTCTAAAATTTTAAAATTTGGCACAGTTGAGAATCAAGTCAAAAGTAATAAAACCCCTAAATTTTAAAGTTTTACAATAAAAACTGACAAAGTTACGGTATTTAATAGAAAGTAGAGAGAATTATTGGTTCGTTTACAAAATGAAAATTTTTAAAAATTCTGTTTTTTGCTCTAAAATTTTGAAATTTACCACAGTTGAAAACTAAGTCAAAGGTAGTAGAACCTCCAAATTTTAATGATTTAGGAGAAAAACTGACAAATTTACAGTATTTAATAGAAAGTAGAGGGAAATTTTGGTCCGTTGTCAGAAAGAAAATTTTTAAAATTTCTATTTTTTCCTCTAAAAATTTGAATTTTGGCCCAACTGATAAACAAATCAAAAGTAGTAAAACCTAAAAATTTTAATGTTTTAGGATATAAACTGACAAAGTTACGGTATTTAATAGAAAGTAAAGGACATTTTTAATACGTTTTCAAAATGAAAATTTTAAAAACTCTATTTTTTGCTCTAAAAATTTGGAGTTTGGCCCAATTGATTCCGTAGAATCCTAAACCTCTAGAGCAGGATTCTAATAAACTTGTAAGAATCCCAATCGATTCCAGAGAATTTTCCAAAATCTCCCTAAAAACTCACGAAATTTTTCACAATTCTGGAATTTTTAAAACAATTTTTTTTTACATTCCAAAAATCGTAAAAATTTTATAAACTGTCTGAGATTTTTCTGGGAATCTAAGCGTCCTGGGGGATTCTAGACAATTCTTTACTTATTAGAGCACACGCTGGATCCTATAATAATCCCCAGGAGATTCCAAAAAAAAAATAAAAATCCAGATAAACTTGAAGAGATTCTTGGAAAATCCTGAAACGTCTTAAAAATACCTGGAAATTTTAAAAATGTCATAGAGCCTCACAGGAGATTTTTAAAAACTCCAGAAAATATTAAAAAATCTAGAGAATCGCAGACAATTTCTCAAAGTTTGAGAATATGAAATCCCAGAAAATCAACGCATGTGTCCTGAAAAATCCTAATAAATTCTATAAAATTTTATAAAATAATAGAAAATTTAATAGAACTCTTAAGGATCTACCTAAAACTAGAAAATTTTACTAAATCCTGAATAATTCTGAAAAAATTCTGCTAAAACTCCTAAAATTAATAAAGTTCTGAGGGTTTCTAAATATAGGGTTCTATTAATCTCCTCAAAGTCTGGGCGAATAGAAAATCACAAGGAAATCTTGAGAATTTAAGAAATTTAAGGCATATTTCCTGAAGGTTCTTTAAAAAGTCATAAATCCTTCGAGAATTGTTCGGAAAGTAAAAAATATTTCAGAATTCCGGTAATTCTAAAAAATCCCGGAAAGTTAAAAAAATACTAAACGCCATAGAATATCTAGAGAATTACATCCAGAATTCTGCGGATTCTCAGAAAATCCTGGACAAACTTTCTTGGAAATCCTTAGATTTTTAATCTAATTAGGTCTGGAGCATCTTAAAAAATTTCTGGAAATCCTAAAACTGTGACAAAATCAGAAATATTCTAAACGATATAGACCTAGTGTTACACACTCAAAAGGACTCCAAGAAATGTAAAAATCCTAGAAAATTTTAGGGAATTGGAGACAATTTAAAACCACAAAAAATCCCATGGGAATCTTAAGGATTTAAGAAAATTAAGGCATTATTCCTAAACTGCCAAAAATAACAGTTTTATCTTAAAAATGAGTGAACAGGACCGGATTAAGGAATTGGATTTCTAGTATTGGCGCTAAAACTAGCCAGAATTTCCAAATTTTGATTGTTGATGATTAGAAAGAGGTTCGAACTAAACCGAAAAACGAAAGAAACTTGTCTCTCTGATAGTCATAAACCAAGCGCTTCGGTGCGCGTCGAAACGGCCCTATTTACAGACATTTTCCTCCTTACAGTGGCGTTTCCTGTTCACGTTCGATTGCCCCCGAATTGTTTGACCTATCATGGCAGTCTCGCCCCCAAAGCTATTTATGTCAATGATGAAACTGCCCTTCAATTCCGGCGCTCGTCCCCACGCATTGATAACCTTCAAGTGCTACACGGAACGGTGGCTAATTCCGAATTCCGTTACACTCACCCCTTGCCCCTAACAAAGTGCGTCGGCCTTGCGGTGCTTCGCGGGATTAGAAATCGGAGCGCTAAAAAATTTCACTCTGCCAACATCTCATCCCAGACAGGACCTCCATTTTCTGTAATCTCTATCTATTTTTATAATCCCCGCGTTCCACCACTCTCCCGCCCTTGTTGCCGTTACCTTGGTTACACCAACCCCAAAATACCGACACACTGCGATTTCCCTCTTTCTTATTTACTCTGATTTTATTTTCGGTAAGCATTTTCGAACACTTACCGACGGCAATTAATTTTGATGTTTGGGGAAACGCGATTTCTATTACAGTTAAATCTAGAAAATAGAGCGCTGACTTTTTTGGTTGCGGAACACCAACGCTCTGTTTTCATGCATTCCAAGATAAATATTTTGACAACGAGAAATGCCGACAGTTGCATGCCGTTTGTTTTGCTCAAATTTACAAACGCTCCAAACACAAGAGAAATCACATTTTGGTTTTCATTACGATCCTAAATTTTCTGCATTTTGAACGTATGTCGACTTCTCGTTTGGAAACTGTCGATTTTCTCAGATATTCGCTTTTGATTGGTCGAAACTGCTGCGGTGGTGTTAGTTACGACATTAATTTTTGTCAGTCAACTGCGAGTGGAACTTTAATTTATCAAACAATAAAATTAAAATCTGTGAGCTGCACATACAAATGAACAGCGCCGGATTAAAAAAATTGGACCACCAAAATTTCCAAATTTTGGTTTTATTCAAAAGATGACTAATTCGAAAGTTAGAATAAGATTAGAAAAAAAGGTGCTAATTTTTTAAATTGTCCGGTTCTGCATTTTGCTTAAAAACTGTCGATTTTCTCAGATATTTACTTCTGATTCGTCAAAACTGTTGCAGTGGTGTTAGTAAGCTTAAAGGCCTCTAAAATGTTTAGAATTTTCAATTTTAGCTTTCTAGTTTTATTCTAAGGACAACTGATTTTAAAGCTACAATAAAAAATTTGTTCCTTTAATAAAAAATTCAATTTAAAAAATAAAAAAAAATTGTTTTTATTTTTACCTCTTCTTCTTCAAAAATTAGTGACGAGAAAAATTCAAAAAAATATCACAGTTATGCTTTGGTTCTTTATCATCAAAATAACTACTCAGGACCGGATTAAAAAAATCGGTTTTGCAGCGTTTGCCCAAAAACTAAGACACCGAATTTTCAAATTTTGAATTTCGCCTTTTGCCTTAAAAAAGCGCAAAAATTTTAAGAATCTGTTAGTTTCAGCTACACTAAAGACAATTAATTCTAATTTAAAATTAAAATTGCGTTCAATAAAAAAATAAAAACGTGTATGCAATTCAGTTTTTTCTTCTTTTTCTGTGTGAAGAATTAAAGCTCTTCTAACTCAAAAATGAATGACGAGAAAAATTTAAAAAAATTCCAGTTGTGCTTTCAACCTTTATCTTCAAAATTACTGAACAGGGCCGGATTCAAAAAATTGGCCCCGCAGTGTTGGCGCTAAATGAGACACCGAATTTTCTAATTCTGTATTATTTCGTCTCAGCTTAGAAAACGCAAAAATTTTCAGAATTTTTTTAGTTGTAGCTACTTTAGAGATGACTAATTCTAATTTAGAATTTCAAATGCGTTGTATAAAAAAATGAAATTCAGTTTTTTCTTGTTTTTTTAAATCGAGAATTTGAGCTCTTCTAACACGAAAATGAATGACGAGTAAAATCTAAAAAATAAACAGCTGTGCTTTCAACTTTTATCTTTAAAGTTTATGAGCAGGACCGGATTCAAAAAATTGGCTCCGAAACTGAGATACCTACATACCAATAAATCTCAAATTTTATATTTCGTTTTCAGAAGCTGAGGGGCATTAAAATTCTCAGAATTTCTTAATTTAGGTTGACAGTTTTATTTCAGTAGCCACTAATGCCGAAACTGCAAATGTAAATAAAGAAAATATGAACTTTTCTGCAGGATTCATAATTTTAGTTGTTATAATTGGTTAAATCAATAAATTATAAATAAAAATTAATTAACTTGTAAACTTAATGATGTCGCCTAAAAAATCTTGTGTGTATCACGGTCAAAATGTGCCATTTTGCCCTCACCTTCTTTCTAAAAAGAAACACTTTTTGGTCTTGGTACACAAATAACTATTTTTAGAAAAAATTACAGCTATGCTCTGAGCCGTTTTTATATTCAAAATGACAGAACCAGATTGTATAAAATGAGCCCCCAATGTTGGAAATACACGGATTTTGTAACGTACAAAATTTTATTCAAAAAAATTATAAGTTTTAGTTGTTAGTTTTTCCTCAAAGTCGCGAATTTGAGGTCTTTAAACTCAAAAATCATAGTCGACAAAGGGCCGAAAAAATCACAGTTGTACTCTAAGCTTTTATTTTTTAAAATGACAGAACCGGATAAAAAAATTGGGCCCGTAATTTAAACCCAGAGTTATTAAATTTTGTCTTTGTTTTCGGACGTCTTTGCCTGATTTCCGATTTTTCCTTTTAAATTGTTTGCCGAAAAGAGAACTAAGGAAGAATGAAAGCACCACAAATGAAATTCAACGATAAAAACTAACAAAATTACGCAAGTTCGAAGAGAATCTCGGAGAATTTGAAGAATATGAAGACGCAATCAAAGTTAGAATTTAAAAAGAAAGGCTTAAGAGGCTTTGAAGTGTTTGAAGTTGAAATATCTGATAAGAGGACCGAGGAAATTGAAGAATAAAAAAAAACTTAAAGAAACTAAAGATTCGAACTAAGAATAAAAAAAAACATAGACCAAAGAAGAATCTTCAAAAGATGATCCAAGATGTACAAAGAGACCTGCAAGATTAATTGCAATTGGCTCCTCTCTTCAAGCCAAAGTTTGCCATTTTCATCAAATTTGCGCATAAAGCGTCCAAGTAAAGTTCCGAAGTTCCTCCAAAATTAGTTGACTGCGCTTTTGTAAACATGTTAGAATATAGAGACATGTAAATTGGTCACTAAGACCCCCAAATCTCCTCCGGCGAACTTTGTTTTCGTTAAAATTCCCAAACACAGCTTTGTATCACTGAGCGTTTCTTTCCCAAGCCTCCAATTTGAAATTCATCAAACATGTTCCTCCCAACATTGATTTCCATTCTTTCTACCTTCCGTGTGTGCAGGCGTGTTTAAGATGATGATAAATCTGTTAAAGTGTGGTAATTTGGCGCGTGCGTAGGTCGGCTCATCGATAGTAACTATGATACGCATTGCGTGAAAGCATCAAAAGGGACCAGTCGGAATTGCTGTCAGCGCCTTATATAGATTAAAAAGAGGGATGCGCTCGGACAGGGGGATAGAAAATGGCGGAGTTTCCGGTCTGCCATTGGACCGGTTTGTTTTTATGGAAATTGCCCAAGCAGGTACTCCGCCATTGTTCCAAACTATAAAATCGCGGGGTTATTAATGTCGTCCCAAAGGGACTTTTGAGACTTTTTTATGATTGACCGTTGGTTTCAAGAGCATCCCTTGCCGCCCTTTATGCTCATCGGTCCCTTTGAGAGCACGGAACGCAATTTTCGCGACAAAAGTGCCTTTCTGCACACAACATAAATCTCCTTAAAGTGACGACAAGGACATTTGTCACAGTACAATGCGTGCATGAAACTAACCTATTACTGTTTCGAGTATCGTTTTGATGAATTTGTGTGCGTTTGAATAGGGTCGATGGTATTGTGAGTGAACTACCTGAGATTCTGTCAGCGTTGGGTAAATAGAGCGAAATCTTGTCACTAATAGAGTTTGCACAGCGTTGACATACGACATGTTACACAAGCGTGGGGCAAAACCAACGAGTGTTTGCCTCAGGGCCAAAGTGTTTAACGACTTATTAAATAGTCATTGGTAAGCTACTCACGCTGGGGATGTTGTCGTTGTTGCAGACACCTTCCGAGAGGAGCCGGTCGCGGATCTCCCACGCGAAAATCGAAGGACATTCCCTCTTGAACTCGGCGATTTTGTTGACCACGGGCTGGGTGGCGACCCGCGGCTTGGACCCGCCGATGGCCCGAGGCTTAATGGACCCCGTCTCGTAGTATCTGGGAGACAAACTTCAAAGTCATCATGGATTTCTTAACTAGACAAACTTGAGTCTTATTACCTCCCCAAGATCTTCGAGACGCACCCGTTGGAGACTTGGAGGATCCGGGAGATGTCGCAGGGCCGGGCTCCGGAGTGGGCGAGCTCGACGATTTTTTGGCGCGTGGAGTCCGGGAGAGGTCTTCCGTTGACGTAGACGCCGCCTAACTGGTTGATGCCACTGTGTCCGGCCGTGGAGCAGCTGAAAATCGTGTTCTGGCCCATGGAAGCGTGATGCATGAGGTCCTCTTCTGGGGAAAAATCAATTTTAGAAGAAGTGCGTGAGCGCAATGCGAGCTAAGGATGGGATTTAATCTATGTCCTATTTTATGCTCGCTCGAGCACGGTTTTGCTTTGAATTCGCCGAGTGCAGATTAATGTTGAATTACAAGGAAAATTCCTGGGACAAATAACAGATTCGCCTCGTAAATATCCCATAATCAAGTGGATTTTTCCCGGGCAAAATAGTTGAACTTAGCAACTTCTCAATCCACCCCCGAATTACCTCTCTATTCACTAATGTACGAGAGATTATAACGCACTTAAACCCCTTTTATCTATGCGCTCATCTGCTGTCCATTAACTACTTTACCACCGAAAACATACCGATTGATGGAGTAATTTGTGGAGCGTTGAAAACATGGCCTTTAGAGAATGCATTCCCGGAGGATTCCGCCCTTTCTTCCCGAACGAGTGAAAATGGCGTCTCTTTGTTGACTCGGTAACCCGTAGTTCGCGACACTCGCGTTCAAATTGCATTAGCCTTAACATTACATGGCGAATTGAGGATGTACCGAGACGTGAAACTTCAGAGTGGGGAAAACTCTTTAGTCGGCAAGATGGTGACAGCCTGGCAAAGTCGACCAGACATAAATTAATGGAGGAATGGAAATGACTGAAAACTCATTCACGACCCTTGCATAATTCAAAAGGAAAAAGGCGAAAACTGCCGGGATTTGCGGAAAGGGAAAACGATCTACAAAGTATTTCTTCACGGAAAGCTTAGCAGGAAATTGTTTTAATTTTGGATAAACATATTCCTTAAAAACGGCGGGTGGCATTGTTCAAAAAATTTAACATTTTAATTAGGGGAATTAACTACTAATTTCATTTTAAATTAAAATTTCTAGTTGCGTTCTCTGAGGTGAAATTTTATAATTTAACAGCTAATTACTAAGAGTCTTCAGTATCCCAAAAATCCTAATTTAGAGCATTCTGAAAAATTCAAAATGCCAAAAATTCTTGAAAATGGTAGTCGTGGAGACTACAGATTCCAAGCGATTTTAAATAATTGAAAATTTTGGATGTGCCCAGGAAATTCTGGAAAATCCAGCAACAGTTCTTAGGAGTCCTTGAGATATTGAAGAATAAATCTCAGAGAATTTCGCAAAAAAACTTTATTGAAATTTTCAAAATTTAAATCTAAATTTTACTGAATCCTAAGGGAACTAAAGGCAACGTTGGTCAAAATAAACAAAAAATGTTTGTAAAGAATCTTATAAACTGTCAAAGATTTTCCAGGAAAACCCAGACATCCTGAGGGATCCTAGATAACTCTAAACTTATCAAAGCTAAACGCAAGATCCTAATAAATTGCAATGGATCCCAGAGAACCTCTATAATCCTAAAAGACTATAAAGAACTCAATTTAGACTCTATTTAGGGAGCCGACAGAAAATCCTGAAATATCCTAAAAAATTTGTAAAACAGATTTTCCAGAGAATAGCTGGTATTCTGAGGGACTCAAGACCTAGAGCAACACACAGAACTCTAGTAATCTCTAGAGAATTCAAGAAATCCAGGAGATATAGGCAAAATCCTAACAAATCCCAGAAATTTCTAAAAAACAAAGACAATTTTATAGAATCCTGGAGTGTCCTAAATAATCCTAGAAAATTGTTAAACATTTGTGAATTAATTTTCAATTTTGGGGATTTTTAGACCTTAAGGAACGGACCGGATCCAGAAGGACTATAAGGGACCCAAAAACAAAATACAAAAAATTGAAGCATTTCAAAAGCAAAAAAGAACCGTAGGAAATCGTGGAAAACCGCAGAGATCTTAGAAAATACCAAATTTAGCAACACCACAGAAAATTCTGAAATATCCTAACAAGTCATGGAAAATCCCAAAAAATTCGTAAAAGTGAACAGATTTTCCAGAGAATTGCAGGAATCCTGAGGGACTTAAGACCTAGAGCAAGACACAGAGACGTAATAAATTTCAGAGAATTTAAGAAATCCAGGCAAATCTAGAAATTCCTAAAAAACAAAGAAAAAATTACAGAGATCTAAAGAATCCTAAAAAAATGTAAAAAAATTATCATTGAATTTCTCGAAAATTTCGAAGGATTCTGGAGAATTTTAGTTCAAAAATAACAGACAGGATTCTAATGAACTACAGAGAACCTAAAAAAAGGAAGAATCTGCGAAAATTTTCAAAAATATTCCCGAAGGATTCATCGAAATTCTAGTCCTACAGGATCCTACAAAATCCTGATAAACTCCAGACAAATCTACGAAATTCTAAAATATCAGAAAATATCCTTGAGAATCCTAGAAAATCGTAAAAATAATAAAATGAAAAAAAATTCCCGGAATTCTGAGGGTTTCTTTGCGAAAAAATCCCGAACATCTTGGAGTTACAGTAAAATTCAAAATCCCAATAAATTCCTGACAATTTCAAGGAATCCTAAAAACTCGTCCTAGAAAATTTCCATAAAATATAAAAATAAAATTTAGAAATGCTGGAAAATGCCAAAAAAAAATTCTTGGAAACTCAAAATGGTCCTAAATAATTTTTCAAAATGCAGAAAATAACTTGAAATTTAATAAACTTTTACATAATTCTGGAAGAACGTAAAGAATCCCGGAAAATCCTAATTATTTCATAAATTTATTTTATATTTATATTTTATTTTTTTTTAATAAAACTCCAGAGATTTATAGGCATCCCGAGTATCCTACAAAATTCTATTAAATCAGGAGGATTCCAAGAATATTTTAATAACCTCAGAATTCCAGGTTTCCAGGTTTATACATTTTTTTTGAAAAAAATCGTCCTAAAAAATCTCCATAAAATATAAAAATAAAATTTAGAAATGCTGGAAAATGCCAAAAAAAAATTCTTGGAAACTCAAAATGGTCCTAAATAATTTTTCAAAATGCAGAAAATAACTTGACATTTAATAAAATTTTACATAATTCTGGAAGAACGTAAAGAATTCCGGAAAATTCTAATTATTTCATAAATTTATTTTATATTTATATTTTATTTTTTTTAATAAAACTCCAGAGATTTATAGGCATCCCGAGTCTCCTACAAAATTCTATTAAATCAGGAGAATCGAGAGGATTCCAAGAATATTTTAAAAACCTCAGAATTCCAGGTTTCCAGGTTTATACATTTTTTTTGAAAAAAATCGTCCTAAAAAATCTCCATAAAATATAAAAATAAAATTTAGAAATGCTGGAAAATGCCAAAAAAAAATTCTTGGAAACTCAAAATGGTCCTAAATAATTTTTCAAAATGCAGAAAATAACTTGAAATTTAATAAACTTTTACATAATTCTGGAAGAACGTAAAGAATCCCGGAAAATCCTAATTATTTCATAAATTTATTTTATATTTATATTTTATTTTTTTTTAATAAAACTCCAGAGATTTATAGGCATCCCGAGTATCCTACAAAATTCTATTAAATCAGGAGGATTCCAAGAATATTTTAATAACCTCAGAATTCCAGGTTTCCAGGTTTATACATTTTTTTTGAAAAAAATCGTCCTAAAAAATCTCCATAAAATATAAAAATAAAATTTAGAAATGCTGGAAAATGCCAAAAAAAAATTCTTGGAAACTCAAAATGGTCCTAAATAATTTTTCAAAATGCAGAAAATAACTTGACATTTAATAAAATTTTACATAATTCTGGAAGAACGTAAAGAATTCCGGAAAATTCTAATTATTTCATAAATTTATTTTATATTTATATTTTATTTTTTTTAATAAAACTCCAGAGATTTATAGGCATCCCGAGTCTCCTACAAAATTCTATTAAATCAGGAGAATCGAGAGGATTCCAAGAATATTTTAAAAACCTCAGAATTCCAGGTTTCCAGGTTTATACATTTTTTTTGAAAAAAATCGTCCTAAAAAATCTCCATAAAATATAAAAATAAAATTTAGAAATGCTGGAAAATGCCAAAAAAAAATTCTTGGAAACTCAAAATGGTCCTAAATAATTTTTCAAAATGCAGAAAATAACTTGACATTTAATAAAATTTTACATAATTCTGGAAGAACGTAAAGAATTCCGGAAAATCCTAATTATTTCATAAATTTATTTTATATTTATATTTTATTTTTTTAATAAAACTCCAGAGATTTATAGGCATCCCGAGTCTCCTACAAAATTCTATTAAATCAGGAAGATCGAGAGGATTCCAAGAATATTTTAAAAACCTCAGAATTCCAGGTTTCCAGGTTTATACATTTTTTTGAAAAAAACAAAAAGAATTACAGAAGTCTTGGTAATTCTCAAATATCTCAAAATGCTGGTGTCCTGAAGGATCCTAGAAATGTCTAAACTTTACGTATTTCAATGAATAAAGAATTGTTAGGAAATATTGGGAATTTTTTATTAGTTTCCTAAAATTTTCGGAAGAGTCTCAATTAGTTCCAGGAAATTTCATGAATCCTGGAAAAGACAGGAGAAGCCTAGATAAAGTAAAAATTCCCAAACAATCTTTGAGTATCCTGGAGAATCTAAACAGTCCAAAGAAGTGAAATTAAAAATTGTCTTAAAATTCTTTAAAAGTCGCAGGAAATCAAAGAAAGAATGTAGAAGAGTCCTGAAAAATTTAAGATAATCGAATGTAATTTTAAGAATCCTAGAATATCTTCAAGCTAACAATGAACTTCGGGGAATCTTAAGGCACTTCAAAAAATAAAGAAAACAAGAAATTTAATTCTCCAGAGTTTAAGCCGGTTTAAGAAAAATCTAATCCCCTCAACCCTCAACCCACTCATCCCTCCATTGTAAAAATTTTCAAAATCCTCAGTTTCTATCTCATCACCACTTAATCTTCCCCGCTTTCTAATTCCTCGAAGGGTCAACTTTCAAGAATCAACCAATTACCCCCACAAAGCCCTCGCACGTCCCCAAACAAAAGAACGCAAAATTTGTCAATCCTATCAACAAATGCAATCGATTCGTTCGTCCACTCGAAAACCGCACGAGATTTGCAAGTCGATGACGCGGTCTGTATATTAACTCGATCATTACAAGCGGGGTGAATGAGAAAAAAACTCGAGTTAATTGCAGCTTGATTAAAGACCGCAGCGAGGGCGCGATTATAAGAGGGGTGCGCACACACACGCGCTAGGGTAATTGCAAAAATCGACCCACCTTTATGGGGCATCTTCCACAAAGCCTCAGCACACGACGATTCCCTCAGCGAAAGCGTCTTTGCCGCTGAGATCACTGGAGAAAACCCGCCCGGAGTCGGGACGGGTCCGGACGTCGCTCCCAGGTTGTTCCTTTAGAAGCACCTGAAGAACAAATAAAAATTATTGACTTCAAGGGGATGACTGCAGAATTTGCAACTAGAGCGCACGTGGGTATTGTTTATTCACACGAGCAACCCTTAAATTCGGGTAAGTTTGCAAGTAGTTAATTAGGGGATTCTTTGGAGGTGGCACTAATTTTCTAGTTACGGTTTTATTATTATTTCAATCAGAATTGCAGGTTCAGCTCTGAAATCACATTATCCAATTGATATTTGTATATACGCGTGTTTATTTACAGAAAGTGTATGTTTGTTCACAAAGCATATTTGAAATTAACGTGCTTTTTAAAACTATGATGCAAATTGTTTACATTTTATTTGTCAATAAATTTAAAAACACGACGTTTTGAAAACAGTATTAAACTATTTTGTTGCGAGAAATATATAAGATATTTATTTAAGTTAAAATTATTATTCAAATAAAGAATAAAACAGAGAAACTTTAACCTATAAGTCTAGATAAAAGGTAAAAATTCCCAAAAAATTCTCTAGTATCTTGAAGAGATAGACAGGTGTATAAAAATTCATAGAATCCTTGAATATTCTAAAAATTCTTCAAATAGACTCGAGATAATTTAACGAGTTATAAAAACTAAACTAATTTAGGAAATAATAATCCGAAGAATATAAACGCTAAAAACTTCTAAAAAAAAAGTGTTAACTTCTGTAACTCTGGTAATTTTAACGCCACAGCAATGAAATTTGAAGATATTGCTAATTTAGACTTGCTTATTAGTCCTGCCAAATTTCACAATGCTATACTAAAAGAAAAAAGTTAGATTTTTTATTTTGAGAATAAACCAAAAACTTCTGAAAAATGCCTTAAGGGATGTAACTTTGATAATTTCAACACCAATGTAATCAAATTTCGGGAGAATACTAATTTAAACCTGCTAATTTATTAACCCTAAAAAATTGCAAAATCATAGACCGCAAAAGTCAAATTTTGAATTTTTTTTGGGATAAACTAAAAACTTCTAAAAGTAAGTGTTACGGGTTGTAGCTCTGGTAATTTTAATACTACAGCAAGTAAATTTGGAGAGGTTAGTAATTCAGACTTTCTTATTAGTTCTTGCAAATTTCACAATTATAGACCAAAAGAGTCAAATTTTAAGATTTTTTTATTTTCAGAATAAACTAGAAACTTCTGAAAAAATGTGTTAAGGACTGTAACTCTGGTAATTTTAACACCACAGCAACAAAATTCGAGAAGGTTACTAATTTTGACTTGCTTATTAGTTTTGCCAAATTTTAAAATTATATACCAAAAGATAGAAAAGTTATATTTTTATTTTGAGGAGGAATCAAAAACTTTTGAAAAAATGTCTTAAGGTTAACTTAACTTTGGTAATTTTAACACCACAAATCAAATTTAGGGAAAATACTTATTTAAACAAGCTTATTAACCCTGCAGAATTTCAAAATTATAACCCGAAAGAGTAAAATATTGGATTTTTTTGGATGATGCAAAAAGTTCTAAAATATGTGTTAAGAACTGTAGCTCTGGTAATTTTAACACCAATCCTATCAAATTTGGAGAGGTTATTAATTCAGACTTGTTTATTAGTCCAGCCAAATTTCAAAATTATGGACCAAAAGTGTCAAATTGTAAGAGTTTCATTATTTTGAAAATAAACTAAAAACTTTTGAAAACATGTGCTAAGGGCTGTAACTCTAGTAATTTTAACGCCACATCAATAAAATTTGGAGAGGTTACTAAATCAGAGTTGTTTATTGGTCTTGTCAATTTTCGAAATTTTAGAGCAAAAGATAAAAAAGTTAGATTTTTTATTGTGAGGAGGAATCTCAAACTTTTGAAAAAATCTCTTAAGGAATGTAACTTTGGCAATTTTGCCGCGACAGCAAACAAATTTGAGGAGATTACTAATTCAGACTTGCTTATTAGTTCTCCCAAATTTCAAAATTCTAAAGCAGAAAAGAAAAAAGTTTGACTTTTTTATTTTGAAGATGTACCAAAACTTCTAAAAAAGTGTGTTAAGGGCAGTAACTTTGCTAATTTTAACACCACAGCAATGAAACTTGTGGAAATGACTAACTCAAATTTGCTTATTAACCCTGCAAAATTTCAAAATTATAGATCGAAAGAGTCAAATTTTAGATATTTATGTTTTGGGGATAAATCGACAACGTTCGAAAAAATGTATAAGGGCTGCAACTCTGGTAATTTTAACACCACAGCAATTAAATTTGGAGAGGATACTAATTTTGGCTTACTTATTATCCTTGCTAAATTAAAAAATTATAGACTGCGAGAAAAAATTTTTAGATTTTTTTATTTTGAAGATGAACCAAAAACTTCTAAAAAAAACACTGAAAAATGCATTCAAGGCTGTAATACTGGTGATTTTAACAGTACAGCCATGAAAATTCGGGAAGTTACTAATTTAAACTTGCTAATTAACTGGACAAAATTTAAAGAATACAGCAAAGGAGAATATTTTTATGTGAGAAAATCTTGTAATTTCTTGAAGAATTTTGATGTTTTTTATAGAATGTCAGACAATCACATAAAAATTCAAGAGTCCTGGAAAAAAATAGTCGTAAAAATAAACAGAGAATCTTCGAGTATTTCTGAAGAAAATTTGGAAGATTCTAAAGAGTCAATGGAACTGAAATAATTAAAATTATAATTTATTCCCAAACAACAAATTTTAACAAAAAATGCTGACGCGCGTTTCGATAGCAATGCTATCATCATCAGAGCGATGATTAAACTAAAAACTAACAATCAATTAGTCCTTATGTACTAAAAAGGAATAAATTGTAATTTTAATAATTTGTCAACACCAAAAATTGATCCAATAAATTTTCTTTGAGGAACTGAAATACTCGTGAAGCTTCAAAAACGCCTTAGAAACTCTAAAAAATTCCAAAGAAGTCTAAACGACTCTAGAAACTTGAAAAAAAAGTATCCTATAAAACTCTAAAGAATCGGAAAATATTCCAGAGAATCCTGAAGAAAAATCGAGAGAATCTAAAGAACCAAAAAACTTAAATAAGTGGACGAACTTTTAACAATTTCAAAAAGCTCTTAAAAATCTAAATCTCTAAAATGAGCTTATGGAATTGCTCAGCGAAAGACCAATTATAAGAAATAACAAGAGCAAAAATACGAAGCCAAAAAGCAACAGAGAATAAATAGCAATACACCACTGACAAAGAATTCGGTCTAAAGCCAAGAATTAGAAACATACCACTTTTGATAGTGTAAATTCTAAAGAACGCACAATAAAAAGGAACAAACTAGACTAAAATATTAGGCAAAGAAAATATGACAATAAAGCCGTGACAAAGAGTGAAGTGAATGACCGAAAATGACAAAAAACAATAAGAATGCAAGCATGAATTTTTTAATTTCATTTTACTTTCTGCTACGTGGAGCACGTGGAAACAAACAAAACGGAATTTCGTCATTATACATAATTTTTTCCCTCAATTTCACAGCGGATTGTAATAACAATTTAAAAATAGACCCCGATAATAAAACAAATGTTTAGCTTAGGTAATACCAATTCGGCCTCAAGTCTATGGGGAAACTCGCAGCAACGAATCTAATGTTTGACGTACGTAAAAGCACACACTTTCATGAATTTCCGACTTTTTCAAAACTCGCATATTTCAGTGTTGCCAATCGAACAAAGCGTCATTAAACGTTTCAACTGCAGTGTTTATGTAAACTTAGTGACATTTAAATCGTCTCTAATTAAACAAACTAATCAATTCCCAGCTTTCATCTTCATGTAAACACGATTTGTAAATCCGAAAAAGAATCGTTTTCAGCGAGTGCTTCGTCACGTTTGTCTCGTCGCGCAATCAGCGGTCGCGTTCAAAGCCCGAACCGAACCGGGCTTGAATTTGTCTTCATTTAACTGCGGTGGTTACCGACCACCCGTCGCGAACAATGGCCGAAGCTTGTCATAGATCTTTGCTACTCATGTTCATATATCACCCCTGCAGCGGGTAAAACACAACCGCGTTTTCTAAACAAACAATGAGCAAGATGTTAACCTTTTCAAAGGTTGACAACTGAATAATTCGACTCCTGATGATTTATATTAATGGAGTGTGTGCACATGTGATGGCGTTTCTTGAAGTTGATAAGATGGGACTGTGTGAACGGCGCGGTCTTCAGTCGCTACAATGACTGGAGGAATCTCAAGACGGGAAAGTGCCGTCGGACGACGACAACCAGAGGGAACAAAGAGGATTGGACTTCTGGGGAATGAAGAAGGGACGGGAATTCGAACGACGGCAAAATCCGGGAAAAAAATTGGGGTGATTGAGTTTCAAAAACGAGGACTACCACAGGCGCACAACTTATTTTTCGAGTGAAACTATTTCTTTTGTCAGAAATCAGACCCTTTCGTCTAGCTAAGTCGGAATGAAGTCAGCGCTTGTGAATCCGTCGGCGCCTTTTTGTCATCGCTCCACAATAGCTCCCGAGCACCTTTTCACTCCGAAATCTCCAGAAATGCAAAGGTTGTTTGCGCCTTTGACTCGTTACAATTTCTCGTAACCTGCCTATATCAAAGCTTTTCCTCTGAAAGCGTCTTTGTATGATTTAACCGCCGTATTAACAAAAACTCTTGCTTTGATGTACCTCGGCTTTCATCTCAACGTTCGTTAAATATAAAAATGTATTTTTAATTGCGAGTCGCAACCACTCTGAACCCTCGGGTGTAATTGTGACCCTTCCTTACCTTTTCGGCAAATCACTGAACATGTCACAAAACCGAAGCACTCGCGAACTAAAGCCAGTCCTACACAAACTCGCGCTCGATTTCCTTTGGTCACGTGCTCAAACTGCATACGAAGAGATCCACTGTGCTTTACCATGCGGAGCGAAGCAAAAGACTGGCTTCAGCATCACGTCACTTGTTCAAGGATGACTTGATCTGCGTCCGAAGGGCGTGTCTACCGCCACCCCGCCCCCAAGAAGAGGGGATGACGTCCGATCTTCACGTTTCTTCCGGAATTTCTTCGATATCGCCCGGAAACGATCGCTATCGATCGGAAATCGCACGTATTTTCCCATGTCGATGCGGTTTCGATTAGATCGTTGGCGTCTTCGAGGTGTTGCCGTGTGCGAAGAGGCGTTATCAGCGTTTCGGTTCGCATGAGTGGCTCTGGGGATCACGCCGTTTCATTGGCGGAAGGACAGACGCCATTGTTTCCGGATTGGGGCGCGACGGCGCATTTCAAAGCGACGCTCGCCCGCAGCGGCGTCGGAGGAACATTACCGTCTCGACGTCGACAACTTGACGACGCTTCGAGCTATTCTGTAAAGAACAAGTTCTGTTGTTCATTAAGTTTTTCGCCTGAGGTGTGTGCGACAAGGTCGAGATGACGACAGGTGAGATTTGACAAAGCTTTGCTTAATTTCGTTTGCTTTAGATGCACGTGGCGCTTGCACAGTTGGCTTGCAGGGACGAATTTTAGACAATTTAAGCTCGTTTAATTACACTGGGAGATAACGGAATAATTACATGGCAATAATACCTGCATTGATGCTTGGGTTTGATAGATACATAGATTACACAGGTATTGATCCTATTGTAAAATACGTTGGACGGTAGATAGGGCGATTGTATCTATTTGATAGATGGGCGTGAGATATTATGTAGTTTCCAAATAATTTTATCAATCATTAAATTTCCATTTGCAGTCGCCTTTGAGAAAAAATTGGCGTAACTAACACCACCGCAACAGTTTTGACCAATGAAAACTAAGTATTTCTGAAATTTGACAGTTTTCGAGCAAGAAGCCGACATACGTTTAAAATGCATTTTTTCTAAAATCTCTAAATTCCACTGAATTTTTTCAGGATTGAAAAAATAAGGATATGGATAATCTTAAGTTTCTAACGTCTTAGAATTTTTGTTTCATTTTCGATTTTCAGGACAATTATTATTTATTTAACTTGGAATTTTTAGTTTTAAGAATAAAAACAATCAAAAACTCTCTGATCTTGTTATAAAGTTTTGTAATTGGAGACCCATAACTACCAGAATTCTCGAACAAAATAGAGAATTTGGAATGCGACCTTCTAAATTTCTGTTTTTTGTTCTAAAATGTATTTTTCTGCAGTTTTAAAAAACAAAAAAATTCTGTACTTATCTTGTTCTAAAATTTTGTAATTTTGCACACTGAAAAAACATCTCAAAAATGTTTGTGTTTTAACTCATAATGAGCTTAAAAACAAATTTTGGAATTTTAATTTTGTCTTAAAATGAAAAAACATCTAAAAAATGTTTGTTTTTTGATATAAAATTTTGTAATTTGGCGCTTAAGACATGAAAATTTCACATTTTCAGCGTTAAAACTAACAAAATTACGGAAACTACTAGAAACTTTGATTTTTTAGGCTCATTTTAAAAAGAAAATTGTTTTTAAAAATGTGTTTCTTGTTCTAAAATTTTGAAATTTGGTTCACCTAACAAACGTTTTAAAGGGATGAGGTTTCCAAGATTTATTACTTTAGGGCTAAAATTATTAATATGACAAGCTTTAAAAGTTAAAAGAGTTTTGCGCTTATCCTAAAATTAAAAAATTCTAAAAATTTTACTTTTTGTTGTAAAATTTTGTAATTTGGAACACATAAGAAACGTCGCAAAAGTAATAAGACTTGTAAGTTTTAAGTTTATAGCGTTAAAATTACTGGAATTACATAAATGAATAGAAAATTTTGAAAATTTGAGCTCATTTTGTGAAGAAAAAAATTTTTTTTAGTGTTTTTTGTTCAAAAATTTTGAAATCTGGCGCACCTAACGAACGTTTTGAAGATATTGAGGCCTCTAAATTATTCTAGGACTAAAATTACCAGCATGATCGGCTCAAATAGAAATTTTGAAGGTTTAGATTCGCCCAAACACAAAAAATTCTAAAAATTTCGATTTTTGTTCTAAAATTTTGTAACTTAGTACACATGAGGAAAGTCGCAAAAGTAATAGGACTTGTAAGTTTCATAGCGTTAAAATTACCGGAATTACCTAAATAAATACAAAAATTGTACTTTTGAGCTCATTTTAAGAAGAAAAAAAATTTTTGATAGTGTTTTTTGTTCTAAATTTATGTAATTTGGCACACTTAACAAACGGTTTGAAGGTGGTAAAGCCACTGAGTTTCATTAATTTAGGGTCAAAACTACCAGCATGGAAGGACTAAAACCCGCCCTAAAACTAAAGAATTCTTAAAAATTTTAGATTTTGTTCTAAAATTTTGTAATTTGATGCACATAAGAAACATCTCAAGAGTAATAAGACTTGTATGTTTCATATTTATAGCGTTAAAATTACCGGAATTACGGAAATAAATACAAAATTTGAACTTTTGATCTCATTTTAAGAAAAAAAAATTTTTTTAAGGTGTTTTTGTTCTAAAATTTTGTAATTTGATACACTTAACAAGTGGTGGTGAAGCCACTGAGTTTCATTATTCTAGGACTAAAACTACCAGCATGAAAAGACTTCAAAAAAAATTTTGGAATTTTGAACTCGTCCTAAAATTGAACAATTCTTAAAAATTTCAGATTTTGTTCTAAAATTTTGTAATTTGATACACATAAGAAACGTCTCAAGAGTAATAAAAAGTTTTCTATTTATAGCGTTAAAATTACCGGAATTTCGTAAATAAATACAAAAATTGTACTTTTGAGCTCATTTTAAGAAGAAAAAAAAATTTTTTGACTGTGTTTCTTGTTCTAAATTTATGTAATTTGGCGGTTTGAAGGTGGTAAAGCCACTGAGTTTCATTATTTTAAGGCTAAAACTACCAGCATGGAAGGACTAAAACCCGCCCTAAAACTAAAAAATTCTTAAAAATTTTAGATTTTGTAATTTGATACATAAGAAACGTTTCAAGAGTAATAAGACTTGTATGTTTCATATATAGCGTTAAAATTACCGGAATTACGTGAACTTTTGATCTCATTTAGAAAAAAAAAAATTTTTTTAAGGTGTTTCTTGTTCTAAAATTTTGTAATTTGCTACATTTAACAAACGGTTTGAAGGTGGTGAAGCCACTGAGTTTCATTATTCTAGGACTAAAACTACCAGCATGAAAAGACTTCAATAGAAATTTTGGAATTTTGAACTCGTCTTAAAATTGAACAATTCTTAAAAATTTCAGATTTTGTTCTAAAATTTTGTAATTTGATACACATAAGAAACCGTCTCAAGAGTAATAAAAAGTTTCCTATTTATAGCGTTAAAATTACCGGAATTTCGTAAATAAATACAAAAAACTTTTGAGCTCATTTTAAGAAGAATTTTTTTTTAAGTGTGTTTCTTCTAAAAATTTGTAATTTGACATACTTAACAAACGGTTTAAGGGTAGTAAAGCCTCTAAGTTTTATTATTCTATGGCTAAAACTACAAGCAAGAAAAGACATCAAAAAAGAATTGGAATTTTTAAACTGTTAAGCTCTTTTTAGAAGATTTTTTTTTTGGTGTTCCTTGTTCTAAAATTTTATAATTTGGCACAATTAACAAACGGTTTTAAGGTAGTAACGCCTCTTAGTTTCATTAGTCTAAGGCTAAAAATACTAGCATAATAGGCCTAAATATAAATTTTGAAGTTTTGAGCACTTCCTAAAATTTAAAAATCTTACAAATTTTTATTTCTTGTTTCTACATTTTCTAATTTGCTACATTGAGAAAAGATTAAAAAAGTTTTATTTTGAATTTTGAAAGTTAAGTGAAAACTGTGAATTTTGAGCTGCTCCAGCTATTAAAAACAATCTTAAAACTCTTTCTATTGTGCTAAGAAACGTATTTCTGAACAGTTTTTCTTTTAAAAACATTTATTTATGCTTTCATTTGCTCAACATAAAAAAACCCCACCGGCTAATCTTGTATTTTTTTCCAGGCCTCTTCTGGACCTCCGACTGAACTCCCCGCCGCGCGCACGACCCCAAATCTGTAACTTAAAATTCTGTTTTCATTAAACTCGTATCAAAGCATTTCTTGTTGCCGCTTTTGTGATTTTTTCCTAAAGCCGTGGGCTAAAACGACGACATCTCAAAACGTCGACACGAGACAAGGGACCACCCCAGCTTTTCCCGAAACTGCAACAAACCACCTTTTATATTTCTACACAAGAAAATATGAAACGAGATCCACTTGACCGTTCCGAGCCGCCAATGGTGGTTTCAATTATCCCAATTAACTCGATCAATCTCCAGAGATCTTGTTATCTTCCACCTTGGATGCAAATCAGGTGAACGTGCTGGCAGGGTCGGTTATTGATAGTTTATTTGTTGATCGGTTATGAGTGTGGGCTGGAGTTTATCGTGTTATTAGTTGCGTAATCAAGAATTAGGTTCGTCGGAGGGCTAAAGGGCGACACCCTTGTGGAAGACTCCCTACTATTTACATTATTTGTAACGATTCAATTTCTATTGCTTTGATGAATGGGGGTGTTTACATCCCCGTTGTAAGCTTACGGGGGATCTAAATACTGTTATAATAATTGTATTAATTTATTACTGCAGCAACAGAAATTTCAGTTCCTCGGGAAAAAATCCGAAGATAAACATCTGAAAAACTGGGTCTGGCTTATGAACTAAATAATCGTCGGTCTCTTTGAGCTTTAGAAATATCGTGTAGAAGGATGAAACTTTACTGAGCCAAAGAAAGGACGAGGATTTTACATTATGAGGATTACATGGAACACAGGTATCGAGCCGCGCCAATATTGCGGCTTCAGGATTTAAAAAGATTGCCGAGGCTTATCTGGGACTTATAGAAGCACTTATATCCCTCTAGCTCGGATAGTTGTCGGTCTTGTTTGTTATTTTCTATACACAATGCCGCATGGGAATCTCTCCCACAATTGCCACCTCAATTAATAAAAATGCTCATAACTCGAGGACAACCAAATATCAGTCTTCCTGTTTGCTTGTCAATCATCCTCGAGGGTTTTCTTACCCTAATTTGCTGTCGTTTGCCAAATGTGATGTTTGATGGTCGTTGAATTATGGGACAGGGGTGGGTACACATACATAAATATAACAGTTGGCTACAATTTTTTGAGATGAAATTATGATAATAGTATCTACTACTATGTCAAGTTTTACGGTCGATATCTCGTTTATTTTTGGGGCAAACTTGCGTTATTTGGGCTCATTTTACGCAGAATTTCACGCAGAATACAAAACTGTTTTAATTTTTGTCGTACGTAAACAAATAGTTGAGTTGTGGGTTATTAAAGTTGTGAGTAGTCGCCAGAGGGCCAAACATTTGAAGAAAACATACTTCGATTGATTTCTCGCTTACTTTTTGGGTATACTTGTGTTATTGTAGCTCATTTTACGCAGAATTTCGAGCAGATTTCAAATCTGGGATTGAAATTTAGATCCGACAACAAATAACTGAGTTATGACCGATCAAATTTTCGGATAGTTGATTTTTATTTTTCCTATTTTTTCCTAATTTTTAAATTTTAATTTCTCGGAAACTATTAGAGATATTGAGATGCGTTTTGCGCTATCGTTTTTCTCGCGGTTTTTTACATAAGAAACGGTTTTTAATTTTCCTAAATGTCAAAAGTTGCAGTTTTTTGCAAAAATTTATGACTAAAACTATGCCAAACTTCTCTGACATCGATATCTCGCTTATTTTTTGGAATAAACTTGAGTTATAATACATCAGTGTAACGCAGAATTTTCCGCAGATTCCAAATCTGGGATTTAAATTTTAACCCGACAACAAAAAACTGAGTTATGGCCGATCAAAGTTTCGGATAGATGATTTTCATTTTTCCTAATTTTTCTTAATTTTAAAATCTAAATATGTCGAAAACTATTAGAGATATTGAGATGCGGTTTGCGCCATTGTTTCTCTCGGCTGATTTTACGGTAGAAAAAGTTTTCCAAAGCCCAAAATTCAATAGTCGATTTTTCGCGAAAAAAAATCAAACGATTAAAATTTTTCAATTTTTTTATTTTTGGCCATAACTCGTAAACCATTTGTCCGATCGATCTCAAATTTAGCCAGTAGATAGATTTTGAGCTCCTCTTTCGACTGATGTAAACACAAAGGTCGTTTTCACCTTGCAAACAGTGATTGAAAATCACCCCAAAATGACCTCTTCAAAACAGTTTTTGACCAATGATTCGTTTCTTTATTAAGCAAATTCAACAAAATTCGGCTCGTTTTGCGCAGAATGACACGCTGAATCTAAAGCCGCAAGAATTTTTAATTTTTGTCAACAAATAACTGAGTTATGGCCGTTTTAATTTTTGGGTTGTCGCCAAAGGGCCAAATTTTTGAAGGTTTCAAACAGTCCGTGCTCAATATCTCGGAAGCGATTACAGATGTTGAGATGCGGTTTGCGCCATCGTTTTTCTCGCCATTTTTTACATAAGAAACAGTTTTTTGATTTCTTAAAAGTCGAAAATTGCAGTTTTTTGCGAAAATTTGTTACTAAAACTATGCCAAATTTCTGACATCGATATCTTGTCTATTTTTTGGAATAAACTTGAGTTATTATACATCAGTGTAACGCAGAATTTTCCGCAGGCTCCAAATCTAGAATTTAAATTCCAACCCGACAACAAAAAACTGAGTTATGGCCGATCAAAGTTTCGGATAGTTGATTTTCAGTTTTCCTAATTTTTCGTAATTTTTAAATCTAAATATATCGAAAACTATTAGAGATATTGAGATGCGGTTTGCCCCATTGTTTTTTTCGGCTCATTTTACAGGAGAAAAAGTTTTCAAAAACCGAAAATTAAATATCCGATTTTTCGCGAAAAAAATTTTTGACTCAAACGATAAAAATTTTTCATTTTTTTTATTTTTGGCCATAACTCGTATAGTTCCACCAAGTTGGTCTGAGCCACCATAAAATCATAAAAATTTGAGTGCTACCACAACTGGACAGCTTGTGGTATTTTTATATTTATGACGAAACAGCTGCCGTGGCCTGGGATGGTGTTCTTATGGCAGGGTGCAAATTTGGGTAAATAAACCCTCATTATATGCATTTGAAAATGTATTCAAGCTGTCCCGTTGCGGTTGTCCACAAATTTTTATGATTTTATGGTGGCTCAGACGAACTTGGTGGAACTATAAACCATTTGTCCCATCGATCTCAAATTTGGCCAGTTGATAGATTTTGAGCTCCTCTTTCGACTGATGTAAACACAAAGGTCGTTTTCACCTTGCAAACAGTGATTGAAAATCACCCCAAAATGACCTCTTCAAAACAGTTTTTGGCCAATGCCTCGTTTATTTATTAAGCAAATTAAACAAATTTTAGCTTACTTTAGGCAGAATTTTGCGATGAATCCAAAGCTTCAAGAAATTTTAATTTTTGACAACAGATAACAGAGTTATGGCCGTTTTAATTTTTGGATTGTCGTCAAAGGGCCAAATTTTTGAAGGTTTAAAACAATTCATGCTCAGTGTCTCGGAAACTATTACAGATATTGAGATGCGGTTTGCACCATTGTCTTTCTCACAATTTTTTACATAGGAAGTCGTTTTTACATTTTCCAAAAGTTGGAAGTTGGAGTTTTCGCGAAAATTCATGACATGGCAAAGTTCTGAAATCAATATCAGGCTAATTTTTGAAGTAGAGTTGTGTTGCTGAGGCTCATTTTACGCAGAATTTCACGCAGATTCCAAATTTGTTCTCAAAATCCACGTACGACAACAAAAAACTAACTATTTGAGTCAAAGTTGTGATAAAAAAAACGCTTTTTATAAGTTTCTCAACTAGGTGGCCCTCGGAATTCTGTAGATCTCGCTTCTTTCATGAACCTCGCTATTCCGTAGCGTTGGATTATAATTTGGAATTGCTTATTTATTAGTTAATAGTATTTAGTCATTTAACATTTAGAAAAGGAAATTTTAAGATAACTTCATATTTTGTGTTTTTCGATTCTTGATACTTTGTTAAAAATAATTGCGCATGGCAAAATGTAATTTTTTCTGATAATTTTAAAATGAAAAAAAGAATAAGAAGTTTAACAGAAAATAAATTAAAGAATCAACGGGCTTTGCTATAAAAAATTTAACAGTACCACGCAGAAAATTCATAACTGCGCCTTTCGTGGTTTCTAAGTCCATTGCAAATTCTATTTCAATAAAAGAAGAAAAAATATAAGACACACGGTGTAGACTCTCATTTGGACAACACGTCATAGCAAGAAAAAAAGATATAACAGAATCTCGCGACTTTATATAAATTGGTGAGTTTCTAGGAATAATTTCGTTAATTCGCAAGTAAACGTTGCATTTCAACTTCCTTGATAATTAGAATTATTATATATACAGGATGTACGACAACAAAAAACTGAGCATTTGAGTCAAAGTTGTGATAAAAAACGCTTCTTATAAGTTTCCTAGCAAGCTACCTGACCCCAAAATGATGGAAGCCTTCGTACCAAAATGAAGAAAATTTGGAGACTCAGCGTCGTCACCCGAGAAGGGTTCAACTTACTGACATTTCAGCATCCTGAGGAGATTTCTAACACAGATAGCGCGACGTATGAAATTACCTGGTCGTCGCTGTATAAAAAAGCTTCGGTTTCACCTGTCTTTTGTCGCCGACAGATTTGAAGGGTCTCTTTCTGGGCCAACAATGCTGCGTGTCCCGTTATCCTAGTTATGTCAGCTAATTAATCGATTTGTCGATAAGCCGAGTTCGCGGTCGAAATGGCAAATACCTGATGCGGATTAATGATTTTGCACTGCTTCCTGGAGCACAAAAGCGGGGAAATATACAGAGCGGGCTGTTTATACTTTGTCTAATTGAATTTTACATCCGACTGTATCTATATGAAAGACGTCGGTGTTTTATAATGCTACGAGGAATTCCAACAGTCACTCCGCTTTCTTAAACGATGACCGCCTTTGATGTGGATGGATTCAGCTACTGGCTTCGGAGCTTCTTTTTATTCATACTATGCATATCTCATTATGGATTATCGTGTGGTGGCCACGATCTGGAATTGCGCCTATTGAAAATTACCGGCTATTCACCGTCATCGACGTTTCGGACGATTTTTAGCCACTCTCAAAGGACGCCGGCGGGATTAAACGCTTAATTTTACGCTAACTGAAGTGTTCAGTCTTGCCAGACCGGAAATACCACCAAATAAATAAAAATAAATTATCAATTTGATAGATTAAATTAGAATTTTTAGATTGTTTTTTCGGATTCATTCACAGTACCTACTTTTTGGGGTTCTTTTCCTTTCTGTCTTTAGGTCCATTTGATGAAAAAAAAAAGTGTTGAAATTTCAAAATATGCCAAAGTTACTGAATGTAATAGAAAGTGATGCCAATTTTCGATTCGCCTTTATTTTAAAATTTCTAAAAATTTTGTTTCTTGATGTTCAATTTTGAAATTTAGCAAGCCGAAAGTAGTAAAATCTAAAAATGTCACTATTTTACGATCAAAACTGCAAAAGTTATTAAATTTAGTAGAAAAAAGAAAAAAAATTAGTTCGCCTTCAAAATAAAAATTTCTAAAATTGTTGTTTCTTGCTCTAAAATTTTGAAATTTTGTAGAGTCGATAAACAAGTGAAAGGTAGCAAAATCTCCAAAATGCATTGTTTTTGGATAAAAACTCTGGTAGTTACTCCAATTAATAGAAAAAAAATATATTTTTTTTTCCTTTTTAAAATAAAAATTTCTAAAAACTGCATTCTTTGCTTAAAACTTTTGGAATTTTGCACAATCGATAAACAGGTCTAAAGTAGTCAAATCTCCAAATTTTACAGTTTTAAAATGGAAACTGTTAAAGTTACGAAATTTTATAAAAAACTGATATTTTTGCTTTATCTTCAAAATTAATAATTTCTAGAAATTTTGTTTCTTGATCTAAAATTATGGAATTCAGCACAATGAATAAACGGGCCCAGAGTATTGGAACCTAAAAATTTCATTATTTTATGCGGACAAAACTGGCAAAGTTACTGAATTTAGTTAAAAAAGAAAAAAAATAGTTTATCTTCAAAATTAAAATTTCTAAAAATATTGTTTCTTGATGTAAAATTTTGGAATTGATTATCGGGTCAAAAATAGTAAAACCTAACAATTTCATTATTTCACGATGAAAACTACCAACGTTATTAATTTAATAGAGAAATGGTAAAAAAATGTTGCTTTTGCTCGAAAATTTTGAAATTTGGTGCAGTGGTAAAAAGTAGTAAAATCTCCAACTTTCATTGTTTTTGGATTTAAACTTTGGAAGTTACACAATTTAATAGAAAGAAAGTTTTTCATCTTTTATCAAAATGAAAATTTTTAAAAACTGCATTTTTTGCTCTAAAATTTTGGAATTAAACACATTTGATAAATGAGCTGAAAGCAATAAAACCTAAAAATTTCATTATTTCGTAAAAACTTCGTAAAATACTAAATTTTATAGAAAATAAAAATAAATTAGGTTGGTCTTCAAAATACAAACTAAAACTTTTGTTTCTTGCTCTAAAATTTTGAAATTTTGTACAATGAAAAAACCAGTTAAAACTAGTGAAGTCTATCAATTTCAATGTGTTTGGATTTAAACTTTGGAAGTTACACTAATTAATAGAAAGTGGCGGAAGTTTTTCGATTTTTCTCAAAACAAAAATTGCTAAAAACTGCATTTTTTACTCTAAAAATTTGGAATTAAGCACAAATGATAAATGTGCCGAAAGTAGTAAAACCTAAAAATTTCATAATTTTACGATCAAAACTGTCAAAGAAATTGAATTTAATAGAAAAAGGAAACAAATTTAGTTCGACTTCAAAATGAACATTTCTAAAAATTTTGTTTCTTGCTCTAAAATTATGGAATTCAGCGCAGTGGATAAACCGGCCCAGAGTATTGGAACCTAAAAATTTCATTATTTTAAGCACAAAACTGACAAAGTTACTGAATTTAGTTAAAAAAGAAATAAAAATTTGTTCGTCTTCAAAATGAAAATTTCTAAAAATATTGTTTCTTGATGTAAAATTTTGGAATTTAACACAGTTGATTATCGGGTCGAAAATAGTAAAACCTAACAATTTTATTACTTTACGATAAAAACTATCAATGTTATTAAATTTAATAGAGAAATGGTAAAAAAATTTTGTCTTCAAAATAAAAATTTTGAAAAATTTTGTTTTTGCTCGAAAATTTTGAAATTTGGTACAGGGGATAAACAAGTAAAAAGTAGTAAAATCTCCAACTTTCATTGTTTTTCGATTTAAACTTTGGAAGTTACACAATTTAATAGAAAGAACTAGGTGGCCCTCGAAATTCTGTAGACTCGCTTTTTTCGTGGACCTCGCTTTTCCGTGGCGTTGCATATTAATTTGAAATTGTTTATTTGTTAGATTAAGAAACAAAAAAGGCGAGTTTTACAGAATTCCGAGGGCCATTTTGTAAAATTTTAATTGTATTTTGTCATTTAACATTTAGCAAAGAAAGTTTTAAAAATATTTTTTGTTTTTTGATTTTTGAAACTCTGATACAAATAACTACGCATGGCAAAATGAAGAATTTTCTGAAAATATTAGAGAAAAAACAGACTGAAAGGTTTAAAAAAAATAACCAACGGACTTCGCTATTAAAAATTTAACAGTACTACGCTGTTGATAATTTTTGTTTATGACGACAGTTCAATTCATAGAATTCCACAGTAATTAAGGCGATTTCTAAGTTAGTGTCCGCTAAGTCATAAAATGGTTGGAACCCATGACAGGTCTCACACCTTCTCAAACGCAAAACCGACAGCAAAAAATTGAACAAATTTTGTAACTTCAATTATCCCCGATAACATCATTGCTACTTCAATATTCTATTTATTTTGTATTATTTTATTTCTATGTTTATATGAAAATGTAGGCAGAAGGCGAATTCTGTTATTCTTGACAACCTTTTTTGGATAAGTTTTGTTACTGCTGTTCTGTTATCAATACCGTTTAGGTGGTTTATTGTTTTCCTTTTCCAACCCCTGTTATCATAAGTTATGAACGAAGATGAAAAATACTTAATCGAGAGTCGTACCCGTACCACATTCACAAAAGAAAAGGGTAAATAGGATGTGATTATTACTGATTTACAGCAGCTCCATTTTATGGTTTAGAGGACACCAACTCAGAAATCGCCTGTACCTTCCAAAATATTCTTTTTTTTTACCGAAATAAGGACCTAAAGAACTCATTTAGCACACCCAAAGCAAATAATTGTATCCGAAACATGCATGAAAAATCGTATTTTCTTGTAAATTGAGAGTACGGTTTCGTAATTAATTAATGTCAAATTATGTTTTTTTCAGAGCTCGGACTGATTTTAATAAGTGGAGATTCTTTCAAAGAAAAGAAGCCGCTACCGTAAACTATATTTTATGTATTTAAACATTTTGTATAAACATCGTGTAATTGTAGATGTACGGTTTGGGGTTTGTCCAAAGGTTCTGTTTTTTTTTTGTTGAACTACAATAAAACGACCATCAAGATGGTCAGTTTTTTCTGGTGAGAAAGGGTGTGGAGTGATCTCGATACTTGTCGTAAATAACAAAACTAATTAAGAATCATGTAGTGTGATGGTTTACTCTTTTTGTGTAATGAGTACCCCAATTAAGCCATACATACTTGCATTTTTAGTCTCCCTAATATCTACTGCTTTAGAACGATTAAAAATCGGCCGAGTCGTAAATAGTACTTAGTTTTGGGGTATTTATGTTCAACGATTCTGTTTTTTTTAAACTAAAATAAAACGACTATCAGGACGTCCGATCGCATTTTTTATATAGGTTTAGCATTCTTTATCTCTTGTTATTTTATTGTTTTCTTGGAGTTCATATTTGTTTATCAGTTCAATCGTAATGAACATTATTTTATTCGATCGTACATCATTAATTCCATCAGTTCCTCTCAAATTACTACAGACCCCGCGAAAGAATCGAACAACATTCGAAGCTCGGCTATGAACTTCTAGTTGTCGGTACCAAATAATGATTTTATGGCTTAATTGGGGTAGTCACTACCCAATAGAACAAAACCACCAAATAGCAGATTCTAAAATTTTCTCATTGTTAAAGACATCGGTAAAATTCGCTTAATTTGTTTAATCCCTCTAATATCTGCTGTCTCACAACGATTAAAAATTTGACCGAATCGTAAATGTTCACCAAAATTTGAACTCGTCGCGTCAATTTAATTTATCTGTTGAAATATTGTTAACTGCAAGTATATAGTATCCTTTTTACGTCTGCTTTGACTTTCGATAAGATTGTGCAAATCTGTTTGTTGATATTTAGTCGGAATTGACACTTTGAAAAAAATAGCTTGCTACTTGGCATTGAAAATGTATCAATATTGTGTACTACATATTAAAAATAAGCGCCGAACAGGCTCCTTGAGAATTTTTTGTTTTCTTCGAGTTGTTTATCCGTTCATTCATTATTATACAATGAAGAATATTTTTTTATATCATCAGAACAGAATAAGTTAGGATTCATTTGAAGATTTTTTTTTGTAACTTCTCCTCGTACCAAAATCACACGCTTGCAATAAAATTTCCATCGGTAACTGTTTCGAGAAATATCCCAATATGCGAAAAATGAATGAAAAATCGTATTTGTCTCGATACGCTACGGTTTCCAGAGATAATAAAGTACGACTTTGTTGTAGTGGGTCGGGAATGGATTAAAATTTAGAAAGACGAAATTCACTACAGGTTCGGTTCTTTGATTATGCTTTAAGTAATAAAGTCTTCGTCACCGAGAAAGGGCGGTCAAGTTTGTTTATACCACTTCAAATCCCAAGAAAAGAGGTAAAAAATACTGGTCATAATACTCGGGCAACACTTGAAGCTCCGCTGTCAAGTTACAGTTACAGCAGGTACCAAATAGTGATTTTATGGCTTAATTAGAGTACTCACTTCACAAAAGCATTAAACCGGTAAATTAGCAAATTCGGTAAAATTCACCAGTCGCTTGTCTGATGGTCGTTTTTTCAGGTGAGGATGGGTGTGGACCGTGGAGATCTGCCTTGACTTTCGATAAAATCACGGCAATCTATTTTTTGATAGTCGAAATTTCAAAAAAGACCTGGTTAGATACTTGCTATCTATGCAAATTTTTTATACAGAGTGTCGACAAATGTTTGTTCATCAAATGAACAATTAATTCGCGCTTGTAAAGAAGAGTTTCGAAACATGCTTTCAGATGTTCAAGTGTAAGATACACATACATACCTTGACGGTCAAAAAGATTCTGTATTAAAAATAAGCCGAACTCGATTAATAAATCAATCTCCGCCGATGTTTTCTTCGTTGCTCGGACCGATTGAAATAAGTGCCGAGAAAAAAAGCAGCTACCGTACTTGTTATGTATACAAAAAATCAGACCCTTTTTTGGAACGGTGATAGATCTTTATGACTCTCTCCACATTATGGTTATGGTTTTGTCCCCGCGACGACCGACGTACCGCGATATTTAAAAATTGATTTTGCTAAAATCAAACGGCCGAAGAGGACGAAAACCCGCCACTTTGTTAGTTTGGAAACTCGTCGGCAAAAGGGCAAAAGGAGCGAGAATAGTATAGAATAGAATAGTTCGGTCGTGAAAACTGTCAAATTTTTGACGTTTGAAAAAATAGATTTTTTTAGACGGCAGAAAAGTGCTACTTTTTGTCGAGCAATTAAATTGTAGTAGCAAGGCGAAGCGTAGCGTATGCAAAATTGCGAACAGCAAAGTCACTTTTATTTATCCAATTCTCATATACCTCCTTCTTATCTCCGCTTGAACAGTTGTCGGCATTACTTTAAAACTCACTACACAATAGTACCAATTTACCGAATAGCAGATTTTGTTATTGATGAAAAACATCGGTAAAATGTGCCACCCGACTATCCCTGTCTGATGGTCGTTTTTTTTCTGGTGACAAAGGGTGTGGAGTGGATGTCGGTACTTATAAATACTCATAAATAACAAAACTAACTCAGATGATGTACTCTTTTTGTGTAATAAGTACCTTATTAAGTCATACAGTTTTGCAGATAGAAATTGGTTTTATGGCAGCGAAATAAAAATTATCTAGTCATTACCACAGCCCTCCGAGAGCTGACCGTACCCACAATAAATCATATTGTTCCGATATTCCACAGGGCCGGGATTGTTTACACGCTGAGAGTACTACCTGCGAGCTACGTTGTAATAGTAAGGGTTGGTACCATCATTCAACAGATAAAAGTGAAACGGCAAAAATTTGTCACAATAAATTCTGCTACAGATTAATGACGACAATATTTAATATTTCTAAATGCATTATAAGATCATTAAGAACCAATAATAAATATAAGTAGGTAGTCTAAAGTAGCTACATATCACATATCCAAAGATCAGACTGTATGAATGATCCAAGATTACAAAAAGTTACTTATTTTTTCAAAGTAGGTGAATTTTAAAATTTTGCGTTAATATTACGCTTCAGCATATTATTTATGACAGGGTAATATTTGCGGTATTGCTCCATTGTTGGCATACTTAACTGCGGCACAATGGGACCCTACCATAAAAACCAATTTCTATCTGCAAAACTTTACACACTTGCACTTTTAGTCTCGTCTAATATCTATTTACTGCTTTAGAACGATTATAAGTTGGCCGAGTCGTAAATGGTACTTGCGTTTTGGGGTACCTATTTATGATGAACGGTTCCCTTTTCTTTTTTTGTTAAACTACAATAAAACGACCATCAGGACTTCTTAATCCCTTGTTAATTTATTGTTTTCGTCCAGTTCATATTTGTTTATCGCGACTATCGCTGTGTGATGGTCGTTGTTTTAGTTGTGTGAACAGGAATGCAGTGATGTCGATTTAGAATTAAGAATTAAATTATAAAGAATATTTTATTTATATCGTCAGAACAGAATAAGTTAGGATTTATTTGTAGATATGTTTTTTTTGTAACTTCTCCCCGTACCAAATTCACACGCTTGGAATAAAATTTCCATCGGTAACTGTTTCGAGAAATATCCCAATATGCGAAAAATTAATGAAAAATGATACGCTACGGTTTCGAGAGATAACAAAGTACGACTTTGTAGGTCGGGAATGGATTAAAATTTAAAAAAACGAAATTGATTACACGTTCGTTTCTTTGATTATGCTTTAAGTAATAAAGTCTTCGTCACCCGAAAGCGGCGGTCCAGTTTGTTTACCACTTCAGATCCCAACAGAGGAGGTAAAAAATACAGTAGTATTTGAAGCTTCGCTGTCAAGTTACAGCAGGTACCAAATAGTGATTTCATGGCTTAATTGCAGAACTCACTATACAAAAGCATTAAACCAGTAAATTAGCAGATTCTGAAATTTTCTTATTTTTTACTCCTTTTGTGTAAAGATTTCCCGCATTTTTAGTCTCTCTAATATCAACGATTAAAAATCGACGGAGTCGTAATAAAATTCGATAATCGTCACGTTCATTTCATTTATCTGTTGAACTTTCGCATAAGTATCCTTAAAAATAGCCTCTTAGATACTTGGTATTTATGCAAATTTTTTATACAGAGTATCAAGAAATGTTTGTCCATCAAATGATAATAATCTGTGATTAAATAATGAATTCGCGCTTGTAAATTGAAGTTTTGAAATATGCTTAAAGATTTTCATGTGTAAGTTACGCATACATACCCAAAACACACCTTGATGGTCAAAGAGATCCTGTATTAAAAATAAGTCGAATTCGATTAATAAATCAATCTCCGCTAATGTTTCCTACCGTACATGTTGTGTGTACAAAAAATCAGACCCTTTTGAGATGTTTATAACTGAGTCTCTCGACTTAATGGTTATGGTTTTGTCCCCACGAACATTATAGCATTTTGAAACATCTACCACGTCAGCAAAGGCGGACGAACGAAAACGACTTTCAAAAGTCTCTCACGCGAAAAGCAAAAATCGGAAAAGGACCAAACCACAACCACCGGAATCTCGGGAAAGTGTACGTTTGGGAAAGCTCGGCGAAAGTGTCGAGAAAAAATCGGTGAATGAAGGTACTCGCGCAAAACTACGTAACTCGTTCGCCGGTATTAGAAGCGTTCCGCCTGTACACGTTTTATATATATAGTAAAGTTTTTCATCTTTTCTCAAAATGAAAATTTTTAAAAACTGCATTTTTTGCTCTAAAATTTTGGAATTAAACACATTTGATAAATGAGCCGAAAGCAATAAAACCTAAAACTTTCATTATTTTACGATCGAAACTTTGAAGGTTACTAAATTTTATAGAAAATAAAAAAAAAATTGGTTTGCCTTCAAAATAAAAATTTCTAAAAATTTTGTTTCTTGCTCTAAAATTTTGAAATTTTGTACAATGAAAAAACCAGTTAAAACTAGTGAAGTCTTGCCAAAAGTAGTAAAACCTAAATTTCATGATTTTACGATCAAAACTGTCAAAGAAATTGAATTTAATAGAAAAAGGAAACAAATTTAGTTCGACTTCAAAATGAACATTTCTAAAAATTTTGTTTCTTGCTCTAAAATTATGGAATTCAGCGCAGTGGATAAACCGGCCCAGAGTATTGGAACCTAAAAATTTCATTAATTTAGGCACAAAACTGCCCAAGTTACTGAATTTAGTTAAAAAAGAAAAAAAATTAGTTTATTTTCAAAATGAAAATTTCTAAAAATATTGTTTCTTGATGTAAAATTTTGGAATTTAACACAGTTGATTATCGGGTCGAAAATAGTAAAATATAACAATTTCATTATTTTACGATGAAAACTACCAACGTTATTAAATTTAATAGAGAAATGGTAAAAAATGTTTGTCTTCAAAATAAAAATTTCTAAAAATTTTGTTTTTTGCTCTTAAATTTTGGAATTTTGGAACAGTAGATAAACAAGTAAAAAGTAGTAAAATCTCCAACTTTCATTGTTTTTGGATTTAAACTTTGGAAGTTACACAATTTAACAGGAAGTGGCGGAAGTTTTTCGTTTTTTCTCAAAATAAAAATTTTTAAAAACTGCATTTTTTTGTTCTAAAATTTTGAAATTAAACACACTTTATAAATGGACCGAAAGCAATATAACCTACAAATTTCATTATTTTACGATCGAAACTTCGAAAGTTAGTAAAATTTATAGAAAATGTAAAAAGAACTTGGTTGGTCTTCAAAATGAAAATTTCTAAAAATTTTGTTTCTTGCTCTAAAATGTTGAAATTTTGTAGAATGGATACACAAAGTATTAAAGTCTCCAAATTCCAATGTTTTTAGATTGAAACTCTGGAAGTTACATCGATTAATAGAAAGTGGCGTAAGTTTTTCGTTTCTTTTCAAAATAACAATTTCTAAAAACTTATTTTTTTCCTCTAAAATTTTGGAATCTACCACATTTGATAAATGGGTCAAAAGTAGTAAAATCTAAAAATTTCATGATGTTACGATCAAAACTGTCAACGATACTGAATTTAGTAGAGAAAGGAAAAAAATTGGTTTGACTTCAAAATAAAAATTTATAAAAATTTTGTTTTTTGCTCTAAAATTTTAGAATTTTACACAATCAAAACGCAAGTCAAAAGTAATAAAATCTCCAAATTTCAGTGTCGTAGAATAAAAACTGCGCGCATGTTGCGAAATGTAATAAAAAAACGGATAAATAAATAATTTTTCAAAATTTGTTTCAGGTTCTCTGCAACTTTTCTTATTAGTCACACCATTCCCAGCAGACATTCTTTTGGCAAGGCTAACAAGTCCCCAAAATCGCAATTGTCCACCTTCCATCATCACGGAATTCTTCCTTTGAAGAGTTCGGTTCTGTTAGATAACATGCATATCGTGTGGGGCCTTAAGACGCTGTCTTTAAACATTTGATCCAAACAAGTGAATCAGACAAGTTGTCGATGCATAAAATATACTTTCGTCGTGATATAAAAAAAGCCGAAAAAATAGCCAACAACGGCCCTCGTCAGTGTCAATTATTTCAGTGATTGTTATTATAACATCCCGACGTATCTATTAAATAGAAGGTTTTATCTGGGCATGGGCTAATTATGTTGGATTCGATATTATTTCTCTCATTATCTGAACATGACTGGAGTACCAGGCGGCTGTCGGTTCATTAAAGAAGTGTCCTCGTCCACAACTATGATGGATGACAAGTTGTTATCGCAATATCGCTCCAGAGCAACATCGAGGCTTGTGCTGGTGGTCCGCGCTCAGGACGGCCTGAATATTTTTAGAAGTTTTGCCAGGAGAAAGTTAAATAACTCAAGTTCGAATTTTTGATGGGAAAACATTCAATACCCTTTGTCACGGAAATTTATTGACTTCTGGAGTGTTGAGGGCTCACAAAAGCTGTCGTCAAGTCACTAGAATTATTTGAATAATTAATAAAAAATGGCGAAAATTTTTAGTTTCATTTTTAAATAAAAATTTCTAAAAACTGCATTCTTTGCTCAAAAATTTCGGAATTTTGCACAATTGATAAACCGGTCAAAAGTAGTAAAACCTCCAAATTTTACAGTTTTAGGATGAAAACTTTGATAGAATTTTATAAAAAATATTCTAAATTTTTGCTTTGTCTTCAAAATTAAAAATTCCTAAAAATTTTTTCGTTTCTTCTCAAAATAAAATTTTCTAAAAACTGAATTTTTTACTCTAACATTTTGGAATTAAACACACGTGATAAATGAGTCAAAAGTAGTAAAACTTAAAAATTTTCAATATGTTACAATCAAAACTGCCAAAATTACAGAATTCAATAGAAAATGGTAACAAATATTTGTTGATCTTCAAAATAAAAATTTCTAAAATATTTGTTTTTTGCTCTAAAATTTTGGATTTTGTACGGTTGATAACAAAAGTAAAATGTAGTAAAATTGTTAACTTTCACTGTTTTTGATTTAAACTCTGGAGATTACACCAATTAATAGAAAGTAGCGGGAATTTTTTGATTTTTTTCAAAATAAAAATTTTTAAAACCTGCATTTTTGCTTTAAAATTTTGGACTTAAAAACAGTTGATAAATGTGCTAAAAGTAGTAGGTAAATCCTAAAAATTTCATTATTTTACGATCAAAACTGCCAAAGTTACTGAACTTAGTAGAAAATGGTAAAAAAATTGGTTCGTCTTCAAAATGAAAATTTCTAAAAATTGTATTTCTTGCTCTAAAATTTTGGAATTTTGCACAGTTGATAAACAAGTAAAAAGTAGTTAAATTTCAAGTAGTTGGATTTCAACTCTGAAAGTTATAGCAATTAATAATAAAAAGTTGCAAAAGTTTTCGTTTGTTCTCAAAATAAAAATTTCTAAAAACTTAAAAATTCTGAAATTAAGATTTTTCGAAGTTTTGCCAGAAGAAAGTTAAATAACTCAAGTTCGAATTTTTAATGAGAAAACATTCAATGCCCTTTGTCACGGAAATTTATTGACTTTTGAAGTGTTGAGGGTTCACAAATGCTGTCGTCAAGTCACTTGAATTACTTGAATAATTATTAAAAAATGGCGAAAATTTTTAGTTTCATTTTTAAATAAAAATTTTTAAAAACTGCATTTTTTGCTCAAAAATTTCGGAATTTTGCACAATTGATAAACCGGTCAAAAGTAGTAAAACCTCCAAATTTTACAGTTTTAGGATGAAAACTTTGATAGAATTTTATAAAAAAAATTCTAAATTTTTGCTTTGTCTTCAAATTAAAAATTTCTAAAAATTTTGTTTCTTACTCTAAAATTTTGGAATTTTGTATAGTTAATAACCAAATAAAAAGTAGTAAAATCTCTAAATTTCATTCTTTTGGGATTTAAACTCTGGAAGCTACGTCAATTAATAGAAGACCGCGGAAGTTTTTCGTTTCTTCTCAAAATAAAATTTTCTAAAAACTGAATCTTTTACTCTAACATTTTGGAATTGAACACACGTGATAAATGAATCAAAAGTAGTAAAACTTAAAAATTTTCAATATGTTACAATCAAAACTGCCAAAGTTACAGAATTCAATAGAAAATGGTAACAAATTTTTGTTCGTCTTCAAAATAAAAATTTCTAAAAATTTTGTTTTCTGCTCTAAAATTTTGGATTTTGTACAGTTGATAAACAAGTTAAAAGTAGTAAAATTTCTAACTTTCAATGTTTTTGGATTTAAACTCTGGAGATTACACCAATTAATAGAAAGTAGCGGAAATTTTTTGATTTTTCCCAAAATAAAAATTTTAAAACCTGCATTTTTTGCTTTAAAATTTTGGACTTAAACACAGTTGATAAATGTGCTAAAAGTAGTAAATCCTAAAAATTTCATTATTTTACGATCAAAACTGCCAAAGTTACTGAATTTAGTAGAAGATGATGAAAAAAATTGATTTGTCTTCAAAATCAAAATTTCTAAAAACTGCATTCTTTGCTCAAAAATTTCGGAATTTTGCACAATTGATAAGCAGGTCAAAAGTAGGAAAACCTCCAAATTTTACAGTTTTAGGATAAAAACTTGGAAAGTTACGGAATTTTATAAAAAAAATTTGAAAATTTTTGCTTTGTCTTTAAAATTAAATCTGAAAATTTTGTTTTTTGCTCTAAAATTTTGGAATTTTGTATTGTTGATAAACAAATAAAAATTAGTAAAATCTTTAAATTTTATTCTTTTTGGATTTAAACTCTGGAAGTTACGCCCAATTATTAGAAGACCGCGGAAGTTTTTCGTTTCTTTTCAAAATAAAATTTTCTAAAAACTGCATATTTTTTTACTCTAACATTTTAAATTAAACACACGTTATAAATGAGTTAAAAGTAGTAAAACCTAAAATTTTCAATATGTTACAATCAAAACTGCCAAAGTTACAGAATTTAATAGAAAATGGTAACAAATTTTTGTTCGTCTTGAAAATAACAATTTCTAAAAATTTTGGAATTTTGTACAGTTGATGTTTATCAACTAAAAAAAGTAAAAAGTAGTAAAATCTATAACTTTCAATGTTTTTGGATTTAAACTATAGAAGTAATTAATATAATAAATAGAAAGTAAATAATTAATGGAAAGTGGCGAAAATTTTTCGATTTTCTCAAAATAAAAATTGCTGAAAAATGCACTTTTTGCTTTAAAATTTTGGAATTAAACACAGTTGGTAAATATGCCAAAAATAGTAAATCCTAAAAAAATTATTATTTTACGATCAAAATCAAATCAAAATTTACTGAATTTAATAGAAAATAGTAAAAAATTTGATTCGTCTTCATTAATGAAAATTTCTAAAAATTTTATTTCTTGCTCCAAAATTTTAGAATTTTGCACAATTGATAAACAAGTAAAAAGTAGTTAAATCTCTAAATTTTAATGTTTTTGGAATTAAACTCTGAAAGTTATAGCAATTAATAGAAAGTTGCCAAAGTTTTCGTTTGTTCTCAAAATAAAAATTTCTAAAGACTGCATTCTTTGCTCAAAAATTTTGCCAGAAGAAAGTTAAATAACTCAAGTTCGAATTTTTATTGGGAAAACATTCAATGCCCTTTGTCACGAAAATTTATTGACTTCTGAAGTGTTGAGGGCTCACAAAAGGTGTCGTCAGGTCACTAGAATTATTTAGTTTGAAAGGTCCGAAGCGGCGATTGCATCAAGTGCTTTTCTTTGGACTAATAATGGATAATTGCCAAGTTCGATTCTTTGCACCTCCATCTGATTTATTGCCCCCATAGACAACATGGCAAAATGTTTTGAAATTCCATCACGACTTCATTAGCCAACCATTTAATCCCTCCTAAACAAGCGCAACACTTGTAACCGAGGCAAATTTCAATTTCGAACAATTAATCAAATAAACGTCTATAATGAGCAAAACGAATTCTGGTGAATAGGCATTCAACAAGCTAAAATGATTTACGGTGTGAATGTAGTACCTATATCACCTCCTGAAAAGGTGCCATTCTTTCGCAACCTACAACTAACCATCCAGTCCGACAAAGACGACTGTTTTTTATGGGTGCGTTCCGATAGCTCCGTCTTTTGCTTACCACGAGAAGGTTACCATCAAACAGTAGCTGGTCATTACAAACCATGAGGCAATAACAACTAAGTAAATACAATGAGGAGCCGACTCAATAGCGGCAGATTTGTTAGACACGTTACTCGTTACAGGGAATAAAAGACTTTTTCTTGGCTTTTTTCCTTTCATGGAGCCGACACCTACGAAATATTTTCATGAGAACCTTATGGAGAAGATAAAAGGGTCTCTATGGGGTTTTGTGGCGAATGAAGCTCTTATTTTTAATCGAACGTTTGCTCATTCTACTAAGTTGGCACCCCTGTCAATTGCTTGTCAAAACTATGCGATTTTATACAGTAATAATCGTCATTTGTTGACAGCTGATACTTGAATGTCGCGTGTGCCTACTAAATTTCCATTCTAGACAGATTTTGAACGTATGTCGGCGACTTACTTAAAAACTGTCTCAATTTTCAAATGTTTGCTTTCATTGGTAAATTTTGCAGCGGTGGTTTTAGTTACGACATCATTTTTTTGTGAGTAAACTGACAAAAAATAACAGTTTTAGTCTGAACTGACGTCTTTGAAGTGAGTGAACAGAACCGGATTGCCAAATTTTGTATTTTATCTTCGAGTGGCTTTGGCTGTGCTTGAGGCTAGTTACTTTGAATTTCTCGCCAAAAATGAATCCTATTAAAAAAAAACACAGAAAATAGCTAAAAAAAAGAAAAAAACTCAAAGAAACTCGGAAGAATTGAAAGCAAAAATGAGGATATCGAAGATTTAAAGCAACTCTGAAGAATTAGGAATCTAAAAATGGAAGCAAAGAAGAAAAATTCAAACAATTAAAAAAGTAACTGTGCTAAACTTTAAAATTTTAGAACAAAAATTTTTAAAAATATTAATTTTGAAGACGAAGCAACATTTTTATAAAATTCCGTAACTTTGGCAGTTTTCATCATAAAGCTGTAACATTTGGTAAAGAATGCAATTTTTAGAAATTTTTATTATGAACCAAAAATTGTCGCCACTTTCTATTAAATTTTGTAATTACCAGAATTTAATTCCAAAAACAATGAAATTTGGAGCTTTTACTAATTTTCACTTGTTTATCGCTTGTGCAAAATTCCAAAACTTTTGAACAAAAAACAGAAATTTAAAAAAAAAAATATTTTGAAAACGAACTAAAAATGTATATTTTTTTTCTAAAATCTTGTAACTTTGGCAATTTTGATCCCAAAACTGTAAAATTTGGAGGATTTACTACTTTAGATCTGTTTATCGTTTGTGCAAAATTCCAAAATTTTAAACCAAAAAATGTAGCTTTTAGAAATTTTTATTTGGACAAAAACCAAAAAGTTCCTTCAACTTCTATTACATTCCGTAATTTCCACAGTTTTAATCCAAAATCAACGAAATTTGGAAGTTTTACTACTTTTCACTTGTTTATCAACTGTACAAATTTCTAAAATTTTCGGACAAAAATCAGAAATTAAAAAAAATATATTTTTAAAATGAAGTACAAATTTACTCAGTTTTTTATAACATTTGGTAACTTTAGCAGTTTTTATCCTAAAACCGTAAAATTTGGTGGTTTTACTACTTTAGGTCTGTTAACCGAATGTGCAAAATTCCAAAATTTTTAAGCTAAATTTAAATTTTTATTTTAAAAAGGAACCAAAAAGATTTCTCCACCTTTAATTACATTCCGTAAGTTTTACAGGTTTTATCCAAAATCAGCGAAATTTAGAGGTTTTACTACTTTTCACTTGTTTACCGACTGTGCAAAATTCCAAAACTTTAAACCAAAAAATGTAGTTTTTAGAAATTTTTTTTGGACAAAAACCAAAAAGTTCCTTCAACTTCTATTACATTCCGTAATTTCCACAGTTTTAATCCAAAATCAACGAAATTTGGAAGTTTTACTACTTTTCACTTGTTTATCAACTGTACAAACTTCAAAAATTTTAGGACAAAAAACACAAATTTAAAAAAAAATATTTTTAAAACGAAGTACAAAATTTACTCAATTTTTTATAACATTTGGTAACTTTAGCAGTTTTTATCCTAAAACCGTAAAATTTGGTGGTTTTACTACTTTAGGTCTGTTAACCGAATGTGCAAAATTCCAAAATTTTTAAGCAAAAATTTAAATTTTTATTTTAAAAAGGAACCAAAAAGGTTTCTCCACCTTTAATTACATTCCGTAAGTTTTACAGGTTTTATCCAAAATCAGCGAAATTTAGAGATTTTATTACTTTTCACTTGTTTATCGACTGTGCAGAATTCCAAAATTTTAGAGCAAAAAACAGAATTTTTAGAAATATTAATCTTGAAGACAAATACCATTTTTTATCAAATTTAGCAACTTTGGGAGTTTTCATCCTAAAACTGTAAAATTTTGAGGTTTAACTACTTTCGGCCTGTTCATAGACTGTGCAAAATAAAAAATTTTGAAGAGAAGAATGCAATTTTTAGAAACTTTTATTATGAAAAAGAACCGAAAACTTCCGCCAGTTTCTATTACACTTTGTTATTACCAGAATCTCAATCCAAAAACAATGAAATTTGGAGGTTTCACTACTTTTTAATTGTTTATCAAGTGTGTAAAATTCCAAATTTTAGGGCAAGAAACAGGAATTTTAAAAACATTTATTTCGAAAACAAAGTAAAAATTTACTCCATTTTTTATAAAATTTGGTAACTTTGGCAGTTTTTATCTAAAAACAGTAAAATTTCGAGGTTTTACTACTTTATGCTTGTTTATCAATTGTGCACAATTCCAAAATTTTAAAGCAAAAAATGTAGTTTTTAGAAATTTTTATTTTGAAAAGGAACGAAAAAGTTTCCTCCACCTTCTACTACATTCCATAATTCCCAAAGTTTTAGTCCAAAATTAACGAAATTTTCAGGTTTTACTACTTTTCACTTGTTTATCACCTGTGCAAAATTCAAAAATTTTGGAGCAAGAAATGGAGTTTTAAAAAATTTCTTTGACTTTCTATTAAATACCGTAACTTTGGCAGTTTTTATCCTAAAATTGTAAAATTTGGAGGTTTTACTACTTTTGACTTGTTCATAAACTGTGCAAAACTGCAACATTTTACAGCAATAAACATAGAAAATATAATAGATTTCAGAAAATATCTAAAACTTGGATACTTGGAAGAATCTAAACAGAGAATGGAAAGAGTTCAATGAGATAAAAAATCAGTCCAAGAACTTTAAAGAATCAAAGTACAGAAAACAAACAAAAAATTCAACCTGAGATCCTCGAAAGAAAATTTAATTAGTCGTCCAACTTTTTTTTTCTCTTAAAAGAGCGTCAATTTCTTATCACAATTCGAAGCGTAGAATACAACTTATTTCACACTCTCTTTGTTCTACAAATTCTCTTTCAAATCTCACTGGGATTCAAGATTTGGATATTTTTTTTTCGCTTTTCAACAAATTCTCTTTTAGCAGAGTTGCAGCTTCGCCTTTGTCAAACCTAAAACAGTAGCCTCTAAGAGCCCGTTATTTACTTCTGCAATCTCATGGCTGATTAGAAGCGATCACGGGGGGCCGGACAGGTAGCCGTCCATTTCCAAAGACACCAGGAGGTCCATTATAATTGTGGTTTGAAAAGGGTGCGCTTACTCCAACAATTGCCAAGAGAAATTTATCCGTGTTTAGCCCTAAAAGCCACAAACTTCATTCTCGGACCCCGCCGAGCCAGCTGACAGTTTTGACGGCACTTGGAAACAGACTCTTGGAAATGTGGCGAAGGCGCAAATTATCCGATCGTCTTCGATCACTTAATTAAGTGCGCGCAGGGGCGGAGTCGGGGATTTTAAGATTGGAGATGTGTGAATATTTCATGAAAGTTGAGAGATTGTGATTTAGTGCGGTCCTGGCGGCGAGCCTCGTGTCGTTTTAATTACTCCATGTAAGATATTATGGTGTTAAATGTAGTGTGAAGAAAGACCTCCATCATACGAGTAACAAGTAAAGCCAAAGAAAAACGAGAATTTCCTCGTTATAACCTGAAATGTAATTAAGTCGGTCTACCAAAAACATTTGGTAGTTTTTCGCAAACACGCCAGCTAATTATATAATTTAACGAAACAGTCATTTGTTGATGTTTGCCAGTGAATTATTAATTGCAATTTGAAAAACAAATACTGACAACACTAAACTTCAATTATGCAAACTAACGAAGCGATTTTAATGAATTGCATTTAGACAAACTGAAAAAGTAATTTTATGGTAGAAGAGCCGGCGAATTTAATCAGAGCACACGTACCGGAATTAACAACAAACAAAGACGACAGTCCCGGAATTGTAACAGTTAATTTCGATGATTCCATCACCTGTTGTTGGACGATGAATGAAAGCCATGACGATTGTTCTTCAATGACTTGATTAGCTAGTCACGATTTAATCATAGTCGTTGAGCTTCAAAGCGTCCGACTATAACTGTGCTCTTGTTAAATCACAAAAAATGCGCACAATAAATTTGGAAATTTCATTGTGCCGCCGACAGCGGTAACCAACCGGAGTAATTTAATTATCTGGAGGCTGTGCAGAATTGCGACACCAAAGATCCGCGGGGTTTTAGTCGTTTTTGGATTAAATGGGAATTTTTTGTGACGGAGTTTTTGATTGACGGGCTCGGAATTTCGGATTCTTCGATTTTTTAATGTGAAGAGTGGTGCCCTCTTGGAGACGGTAGCGGAACTCGGGCACCAATCGGCCGGGAAGCGGCCTTTCTGGGGTTGGTGTCCCTTGAAGGCAACAGATGGCGCCACAAAATTGTATGACAGATAATATGAAATTAATGATTGAAACAATTGAAAAATCGACCAAATTATCAGTTGCAAGACACTATTTATATGGAAAGACAAAATAAAAGATTGAACGGCGTGAAATTTAGTAAAAAAACAGTAAAATAAAAAAATCAGGCGGCAAGTTATACGTGTTTATAAATGTTTCTAGCATCAAGGGTGGCTATGAAACGTCAAAGAAATGTGACGCTCATTACAAATGTGGGTTTCGATTATCGATAATCGGGCATCGATAATTACAATATCTCATTATTATTATTTAATGTTTATCTTCATAAATAAATTAAATTTTTCCCGAAAAGGTGGGATTTGTGTAATTGCAAAAATTCGAATTTTGTCCAAGATTTTTGAAAATGTAACAAAAAATAGTGAACATAATTATAAATAATTAAATTATAAATAATAATTATATTCTGTTGTTTTAGTGATTGATCTATCTTTTAAAACCTTTAAATTACGAGAAATTTTTCAGTCTTTTCACCACCCCAAAGTCATAATTTTGACAAGACGTTATACTACTGTTTGGTTGTTTTCAAAATACGTATATGTGAATTTTGAAAAGTCTACGCATGTGAAATGCTAAAAATTATTTCGCTTTCAGCCAAGTTTTCGTATTTAATTAATCAAAAAGTCATTAAATATTCACAAAAATTGTATACAGCATTTAACATAGTGCACGTTAAACAGATTCATATGCAAAAAACAGAAACCAATTTACTCAAGTAGTTTTCGAGTAATCGTGTTTGGAAAAATACATTGAATTTGCCTTATATTGAAGTCTCCTTAAAAAATAAAGATAAAGGCAAAAATTTATCACCTAAACTATTCTAAAACAATTTCAAATCTTAATCCATCAGATATAAAGTTCAAAATTTTGAAATGATTATCCTCAAAGCTACGTTCAGTTCAAATGAAAGAAAAAAATCTTGTTTCAGGCAAATTTAAGATTTTGTGTGTTTATGGAAAAGCTTCAGTTGTAAACTATCCCTTCGGCTACAAAATTGATTTATGGTACCCGCATTTCTACCTACCAGACAGAGAAAAGAGATGTCACTGCTAGACAAGGATAACATGCTTCGAATATGAAATTTTCCAAACACGATTTCCCAAAAACTATTAACTTAAAAAAAATCGGTTTGGTCGACATTATGTAAAATTAGTCTACGCATGTGGAGTGCTAAAAATTATATCGCTTTTAGCCAAGTTCATATTTAATTAATCAAAAGTCATTAAAGAATTATTTTACAAAAATTATATACAGCATTCAACATAGTGCACGTTGAACAGATTCATATGCAAAAAACAGAAAGCAATTTACTCAAATAGTTTTCGAGTAATCGTGTTTGGAAAAATACATTGAATTTGTCCTATACTGAAATTTGTTTGATATCCCCTTAAATAAAAATGTATACATATATTTTTTAACATAAGCCTACCCGTTTATTAACATTCAATGCTGAAATTATATACCTACTCTCAATTTTTACAATGAACACTATTTGTATGGAAAATTGTATTTTGTCGTCCAAACTATTTGTTGGAAAACGTTAGTTTGCCGATTTTAATAGATTGCACGACTGGTATAGTCTGTCCAGCGAATAAATTGGAAAAATTGGCGAAGAGTGCGACATCTATCGTCGTTCGTCTGAAACGCCGAAACGGTGAACAACAAAAACGGCCTGTCTTTGAAAAGTTTTTTTGAACCGTTTTCGTTGTTGAATTTTGCAAATTAACAGTTTGAAATACTTTTACTTTGTGTCTAGGCCCTTTCCTGCGTATGACTAAAGTGATTTGTCGTTTTGTTCAGTATTTCAATGGTCAAATGTGTCATTGTTCAAGAGTAAAATGGCAAGAAATGTTAACATAACTAAACAAATAAGGCTCACTGACGCTGTTAAATGTTCGAAGAAGTCTTGTAGTAACAATTTGTTTCAAGAGATATTGAAAATTGGTAGAAACGCAGGCACTAAAAATATAAAATTGAAAAAAGCCAAATACAGCTACGTTGGTGTTAGTTTATGGATTTTACTTGCAAAAAAAATGTTGGAAAACATTCAATAGCCATAGATGTATCATTTCCGTGACTATTATATAAATATGTAACTTTCTTTTAAAACCAGAGCCGAATTACAGAAAAAAATCGTCAAGAACTATTAATCTGAACCGGCATAAGTCCACAACAGCCTTCTTTTAAATGTCCGAAGAATGCTTGTATCTTTAAGACAATTATCTGCATCATAGGGCATTTTAAATAAACAAAAATGCAAATTTTTGTTGCTTGCTAGATACTGTTGTTCACCGTTAAAACCGCCATTTTGTAGTTTAGTGGCGCCATCTATTGACATCCGAATAGCCCCCAATAGATGACAGTTTTCTAACCAAATCTGCGCGATATAAACTAGTACCAACAACCGCCAAATTTAAAATAGTTGTCATGATGCTAATTTCAAAATTTATTATTTTTACTTTTACTGCTATAAAAATGGCTCCTATTACTTGATTATAGAAAGGGAATTAACAAACTAACTAATTCGGTGTTTTGTCATTAATTTGGTAACGTAGAGAAAACCTCAAAAACCCTCAATTTTTACACACTTTAAAGCTGTGTGTTAGGTAAGTCCTTCCGCCAGGAAATCGAGAGACACACAAAGCTTTATTAGCAGTCCAGTTGTTACAAATCTTTTATTATCAACATTCTAATTAGGAAACTTCGGTCAAGTTGACCAACAGATCTTTTGAATATACTCATCATGAAACTTGCAAAAGACAATTTGCACAAGAGAAAAGCCGAAAAACTAGTAATTAGACACTATTTTACCAACAAAACTCAAGGAACAGTGCAAAAAGTGGATCTTAAAGTGGTCAAGAATGATGAATGTCAGTGAATGTCAAATCATTGACAAATTTCTAAAAAAGGCGGGAAGGCGTAGTTGCATAACCAACTTAAATCGAGATTAATATCCCCAAAAAGACGGAAAATTCTAGAGTATTTCAAGTTGCCATGTTTCATGCCATACAATTCAAATCATCCTATTTACTCGCTGGATTTACTATAATTTATTTACTTGTAGGGAGGTGAAGTTTGTTCGTCGCCGATTTTTGCCATTCTGTCGGAGAAAATATTAACAGTCGTTGAAAACATTAATTGTCGAGCACATGTTTTTTGTCGCTAAAATTATTATTAATGTCTGACATTCACCTCTTTTCATCGTTCCTACTCTGTCGCTCAGTTATTTAAATTTGTCGTTGATTAACAACTAATCAGTCGGGGTTTTTCTATCGGGAAAATCTTTATATTTATCGTGCTCTTATATATACCTACCCCGAATAAATAGGTGAATTTAGGAATTTAGGTGTCCTTGGTAACTCTTCTGTGCATTGTCATCTAGTTTCCAGTCTTTTCTGCAACCGCGAAATCATCCTTGAAAGAATTTTCTTCCTAAATTAGTTGAAAAACCCTCCTCCTTTTTCCGGGCTTGGGACCGGCAACAGCCTCCTTAGAGATACGTAAAGTACCTCAGGGGGCTTGTATCATAAAACTTACTATGATAAATTACTAAGGTATTTTTAGTTCAAACACAAATTTCATCGACTTGCAATAATTGTAAGTTACCACAGTAAGTTTTATGAAACAGGCCCCAGGATGCTGCAGGCGGAGTTACACCTAAAAAAAAAGTGTTAAAAAGATATAAAATGGTATAAAAAGGTATGCTTACCTGGGTATAATCGTCTTTTACCTAACAATTTCGTTTTCAAGAAGTGAAAACGACTGTTAATTGTACTAGTCGCTTAAATGCAAAAGTCGACATCTGCATTCAATTCTAATTTTCAGAGCAATTGAAAAAGCTTTTACTTTTAAATGATGGATAATAAAATTAATAATAATATAATAATAAATATAAATAATAATACTATATATACACCTTCGTAACTTATAAGCTCTTACTTTATTTATTAGTAATAATTATTAGTAATAAATAAAATAAAAGCTTATAAATTACGAAGGTGTTTTCAATGCTTGATTTTACATTTAGGCGACTGATAATCTCTTACCTGCATGTTAAGACACACTAACACCATAGCACTAACACTACCACTGCGCAAAAAACGGGAACACTAACACTCCGCGAAAATCCGCAAACGCAACATCCCAACACCATAAAGGAAAAATCCTACCTTGTGAGATCCAACGTCGCCATCGTCTTCGTACACGGACCTACCTTTAATCCTGATTCCTAAGCAGTATCGGCAAGCTCCTACCACTGCATCCCCCTCTAGGAACCGGGAACCAGGAACCACTCACTCACTTCGTTTCAAAAACGATTGTAATATTACTTTTAAGACACTAAATTATCTCGCGCACTAAAAATTACTTCGGCACTGTGTTACAAAACTCGAGTTTAACTTTGACTCTCGCGGAAGACGCGGTTTCGACGGTTCTTGCTAGGAGGTGACGCGACGCGATCGCGGAAGTTCCGAATTTACGAAGAGTTTATTATATTCATTTAGCTAAATTTAGCTCCGCGAAAAAATGCAAACGTAACTCTGAAGGAGAACATCGCATCGCGAGGTCCATCGTCGTTCAAATCCCGTCACCCAGGAGGAAAAAATCCTACCTTGTTGGGTCCAACGTTGCCATCGTCTTCGTACACGGACTTACTGCAAGAAGCATTTTATTAGAAATTTGAACCGACATTTTAAAGTTAGCAGTTAACTTACCCTTTAATCCTGATCCCGAAGCTGCATCGACAGGCTCCTACCACTGCATCCCCCTCTAGGAATCAGGAATCAGGAACCACTCACTCACTCACTTTGTTTTAAAAACGAAACTGAACTGACTATCTCCCGCACTAAAAATGTCGCCACTCGAAATTAATAGTGAAATTAAAATAGGAGGAATATTAAGAAAAAAAGAGAACATTAATAGATAAAATGACAAAATTGACAAAACGTCGTAAAATGGTGGAAAATTTAATAAAAATAGTGTTCAGATGGGGAATGAAGTGGTTGGGCAGCGTGACTCATCGAAGATTGAACAAATAGGACACAAGTTGGAGTTGAAAAGTGTAAAGTGGCAAGAAAAAATGAATGGAATTGGGGTGACTTTCCCCCTATTTTTTTAATAAGAAAAAAAGAAAACATTGAAATAGATAAAATGACAAAATTAGAAACGTCGTAAAATGGAATGGAGGAAAATTTAACAAAAATAGTGTTCAGATGGGGAATGAATGGGTGGTTGGACAGAGTGACTCATCAAAGATTGAACAAGTTGGAGTTGAAAAGTGTAAAGTGGCAAGAAAAAATGAATAAAATTCGGGTGACTCTCTCCCCATTTTTTAATAAGAAAAAAAGAGAACATTGAAATAGATAAAATGACAAAATTAGGCGCGTCGTAAAAAGGTGGAATGGTGGAAAATTTAATAAAAATAGTGTTCAGATGGCGAATGAATGGGTGGTTGGGCAGAGTGACTCATCAAAGATGGACACAAGTTGGAGTTGAAAAGTGTAAAGTGGCAAGAGAAAATGAATGAAATTCGGGTGTTTCTCCCCCCATTTTTGGTCTCAAAATACACCCCTTTTCGCGAACACAGACACCGTAGGGGATCTTGGTGGATTCAAAATGAACTCAGCTCCCGAAAGTCCACCATGTTTAACGAAACAAAAGTTTATCCCGTGAGTGAGCATCTTGACCAAGGTGTCCCGTAAAGTGTGTCCACCCTTCTAGCAAAACTAACCGGACATTTACTTTCAAACAAACTCCTAGCTAACCGTCTTGAAAAATAAATTACACAAAATGATTCTAAACCTATTCTGAACGCTATGGTAAATTTTGATTCGAAGGGCAGTTGTGCTTTCAAACGACAGCTAGCTAAACTCCCGTCCCTATAGTGTCCTCGTCCCCCTCAACATGATGTTCGTTCATCGCGCGCCCACATACTAAGGTCTGTCGGCTACCAATTGTCCAGTCGAGGCCAGTTTTTCGGTGGTGCCAAATGAATACTGTCCAACCAGTGTTGGAGAAATGAAAGCAAAATACCTCAATAGTTCCGTTCCAACCATTATGGTATAACACAATCCGAGCCTGGGGTATTGAATGACTAACATTGGCCCTGTTTCTAGGTTAGCATGTGATGCGACCGGAATTCTCCTTCGGCTTTCTAGCTAAGTCCCCCCGCCTTAAGGTTCATCCACCCCCCCTAAAGTCAAATCGTGGAGATATGCAGATACAGCTTCAACTAAATGCGCTCTGAGAGTTTAGAGCTGCAAATGAAGTCATTCGTACCCGACGTCTGCTGGTCGGTATCGGATTGACACCGTCGCACCATTAGCTCACACAAACTGAACACCTTTAGAAGACTCTGTAAATGCCGTAACTTGACAAAACTAATGTGTCGGCTACAGAACATGCATGGATGTTTCCATAGACGCACGCAAAAGGTACCTAATTTCCTAAATGTGTGTGCCTACGTGGATGAACGTGGATCCCCTTTCTAGTGTTGGTATGCTTAAGTGTACAGGGTAGGTGGCAGTAAGTGTAGTGATGTTAAATTATGTGCAGAATACAGAACATACATGGATGTTTCCATAAACTCACGCAAAAAGTGTGTGTATCAGTACCCAATTTTGTCAACCTACTTGTTTCCCCTTGGTTGTGTTGGTATAAAAGAACTGGACAGACTTTTCCAGTGTTAAGAAAGAGAGGGAATAGAAGTTCATGGTTGTGTTGGTATAAAAGAACTGGACAGACTTTTCCAGTATTAAAAAGAAAGGAAATAGAAGTTCATTGTTGTGTTGGTGTAAAAGAACTAAACAGACTTTTCCAGTATTAAGAAAGAGAGGGAATAGAAGTTCATGGTTGTGTTGGTATAAAAGAACTGGACAGACTTTTCCAGTATTAAAAAGAAAGGAAATAGAAGTTCATTGTTGTGTTGGTGTAAAAGAACTAAACAGACTTTTCCAGTATTAAGAAAGAGAGGAAATAGAAGTTCATTGTTGTGTTGGTATAAAAGAATTGAACAGAATTTTCCAGTATTAAGAAAGAGAGTTCATTGTTGTGTTGGTATAAAAGAACTAAACAGACTTTTCCAGTATTAAGAAAGAGAGGAAATAGAAGTTCATTGTTGTGTTGGTATAAAAGAATTGAACAGAATTTTCCAGTATTAAGAAAGAGAGTTCATTGTTGTGTTGGTATAAAAGAACTGAACAGAGTTTTCCAGTATTAAAAAGAGAGGAAATTGAAGTTTAGATGGCAAAACGCAAAAGAGTCAGAGGAGGAATTTCGTTTCAATAGACATGAGACTAAGAAAAAGTATAAACAAGATAAAATTGGTAAATAAGGAAATGATGCAAAAATGCAACAAGAACAGTGAACTAGAAAGATGCAACTAAACTGTCCTACCTTAATCCTTCGTCTTACATTCTTCAAGATGTTCCAAGATTTCGAGTGAAAATTCCGAAGTTAGGATGATATCTGCAACAAATAAATACGTGTTAATTAAAAGGATCGAATATTTATGTACAAACAATACACGCTTACTTTTAAACCACCGTACAAGTCTTACCTTTAAGTCCTGGAAATCAGTAAAACACACTAAAATTAATTAATAAAGTCCGTAGCACGTCTTTCTCACTTAAAATTCAGAGCACAACTAAATAAATGATGGCTTTACAAGCGTTATTAGATAACGATTATTTAACTCTTTTTTTTTCCGAATCTTGTAACTGACCTTCCTTTTCACTAATTAGGAACAATGCAGCTCCAATCAATTACGTATTCTGCGTTAAAAAACAGACTAAAACGTACAGAGAATTGTTATATTTTAAAGACGGCAATTCGTTATTACTTCGCCTCTCGTTTTCAAAAGTCGGAAATGTTGAAACTAATCAATCAGAAATTTACCGAAAAATACGACACAATTTTTGTTAAAACTGTTTCCTTACAATAAAAACTTGTGGTGTTTAGCCTGCTTTCCAATAATCAGATTTAATAATAACACATTAAACAAATTTTCGAATTTTTAAAGCACGTCGATTTTAAACGAAACTCCAAACACGCGTAAAAAATTAATAATGAAGCGTTGATTTCACTATGCAAAAAAATTTAAACATTTGATTATCGCTGGGAAGCAAATGATTTTGATTCTCATCAGGATTTTTAGCGAAAAGCAAATTTCAACAAAGGTTTATTAGTGTGATCTTTCTTTTGTTTAATTGGACTTGAAATCGACCAGAATATTCGCGAATTTATCAGTGTTCTTATTCAACTTTTTTTCTATCAAAAAAACCTAATTGTTGTCGGTGGTTCGGTAACGCTCAACTTGTCTGCCCTCCAACTAATTACATAATTGCAGAAAGAAATTAATACGTAGGACCTAAAAGAATTGCAGCGCGGTGGCGTGAGACCACAATGGAAATTTTCACGAAAAACCCAACTAAAAAAAGAACAGTAACACTTCAGTCAAATGAATCTTACCCATTCGCGCGATTATAAAGTTGAGTCTTGAAATAAACTTAAAATTGCAAGATTAATATTGGGCGACTAATTTAAAAAAAATGTTTCCGTCTAAATAAAAAATTTTCAAAATTCTAAGAGCTATGTTCAAAATTTGTTCATCATATCCAACAGTTAAACGCAGATCCTAGATAAACATTTGAATGAAAAAAAAGTTTAAATGTATCTAACGTCCTTTAAAACCCGATTATTACTAAGCATAAACACTCTGTATAGTAAACTGCTTTTGTTAATAGAAACGAGTCAAAAAAAGCACAATCAAACGCGCCTAACGATTCTCTGAATTAAAAACTCTCCAAAATGTCTATAAATGAATATAGGTTGGTATTTTACCTTACAAAATATTTTCTCAGAACAGCACTCTGTAGCACACATCTCTGAAACGACCGTCTTTATCAAAAGTCGAAACACAACTGTTTTCATTAATATGTGATTTCCTAATTGCTTATAACAAAAACTATTACTTTTTTCTTGAGCGAACAAAAAGTACCTAATCAGGTGGCGCTATTGCCATGCCAAAACCAAGGGTAATGAATGACAACGATTTTTCAGAAGGTCGAGTTCCAAAATAAATCCAAATATACGATGGGTAGACAAAACAGATTTTGCAACTTTACATTAGTTTCAAAATTTTCAAAAACGATAGAGAAAACCGCATATTTCTTATCTGTCATAGGTCCACAAAATTGATTTACATTCTAATTTAAACAATCGAGTTTTAGTGGTAAAACACGACTTAAAAGTAGTAATTCCTCAAATTTCACTAAAATTACGATTTATCAATTTTAGTGAAGCATTTGGGCATTAAAAATAAAAATTTCTATTTATGTTTTTCGATTTACAATTTTGCAATTTGGCAGAGTTAATATTTGATTAAAAACTAGTAATTTCCCGAAATTTCATAACTGTAGCACTAAAATTACCTTAGTAGTATTTTACCTTGCAAGATATTTTCTCAGAGCAGCACGAAACGACCGTCTTTATCAAAAGTCGAAACACAACTGATTCTAATAATGAGATTTATTATCTAATTTCCTAATTGCTAACTACCTTTTTCTTGAGCGAGCAAAAAATAATCAGGTTTTTACGTTTTAAAAAGACATTTCATTTCAAGACTTGCGGAAAATACCATTTCGGCAATATTAAAACCAATCAATTAAAAAATTTACCAAAAAATGCAATGCAGTTTTTGTCAAAACTGTTCCCTTACATTAAAAACTGGTATTTAGACTGCTTGCAATAATCAGATTTCGAATTTTCGAATAATTTCGAATTTTTAAAACGAAACTCCGAACACGCCTAAATAATAACTAATGAAGCACTGATTTCACTATGCCACAAAATTTAATCATTTGATTTTCGCTGATTTTGATTCCTTGTTAAGTATGCAATACATCTGGGTTACATCAGGATTTTTAGCGAATTTGTCATATTTCCTCCAGAAAGAAAATCAATCAAGGCATATTTCAACAAAGGTTTATTAGTGTGGCCTTTTTTCATATAATTGGACTTGAAATTGAGCACAATAAGAGCGAAGTTATCAGTATTGCTATCTAACTCTTTTTTTGCCAAAAAAACGAATTGTTTGTCGATGGTGCGGTACTGCTCAACTTGTCTAACCTTCAACTAATTACGTAATTGAAGGATGAAATGAATATGAGACCTAAGTGAATTTCAGCACGGTGGCGTGAGACGACTATGGAAATTTTTACAAAAGATCCAAGCAAAGAAAACATAATTTTTAGTACAGAACACGATTATAAATAAAGTTGATTTGCATTTGTGCTTTCAAATAAAATTTAAAAAATCGCAATTTTAAGAAATGTTTTCGTCTAAATGAAAAATTTCTAAAATTCTTTGAGCAACCTTCTAATTTTGTTCATTGTATTTAACAGTCAAACTCAGAACAAAGAAGTAAGAACAAAACAGTTTAAATGTATCTAACTTCCTTTAAATTCCGATTATTACTAAGCATAAATACTCTGTATATTAAACTGCTTGCGTTAACGCTAACAAACTAAAAAAATGGACAATCAAACGCGCCTAACGTTTCTATGAATTGAAAACTCTGGAAAATGTTTATAAATGAATATAGGTTAGTATTTTACCTTTCAAATATTTTCTCAGAACAGCACTCTGTAGCACACACATCTAAAACGACCGTCTTTATCAAAAGTCGAAACACAACTGATTCCAATAATGCAATTAATACCAAATTAGGCATTTCGTAATTGTTAACATCACTTTTTCTTGAGCTAATAAAAAAATCTGGCGGCGCTATTGCCATAACCGAGGGTAAATTTTATGTTTTTTGATCTACAATTTTGCAATTTGGCGGAGTTAATATACGATTAAAAGCTAGTGATTTTCTGAAATTTCATAGCTGTTGCATTAAATTTACCAAAGTTACGAATTTTAGGGGAGGATGAAATGATTGCGTCGTCATACAAACAAAAATTAAAATTAATTACAATTTGTGTGTTTAGTTAATTAATACTAAGAGACCAGTTTTAGGAAAAAAAATTGTCTAAATCAAAAATTTTCAAAATTCCAAAACCATTTTTTAAATTATGTTAATTGTTTACTATATTCAGTCTTAAATCGTAGAAAAACCTTTTTGTTAAAACTAAAAAAAATCTAAGCTGAATCTAACTTCTGATTATTGTTACTAAGCACAAACACTGTGTAAATTCATCAGAAAATTACATCCTTCTGAAATTTTGTCCAGTTAATTAGCAAGTTTAAATTAGTAACTTCCCGAATTTTCATTTCTGTACTGTTAAATAACCAGGGTTACAGCCCTGAATGCATTTTTCAGTGTTTTTTTTAGAAGTTTTTGGTTCATCTTTGAAATAAAAAATCTATAAATTTGTTCTCGCAGTCTATAATTTTTAAATTTAGCAAGGATAATAAGTAAGCCAAAATTAGTATCCTCTCTAAATTTGATTGCTGTGGTGTTAAAATTACCGGAGTTGCAGCCCTTAATACATTTTTTCAAACGTTGTCGATTTATCCCCAAAACAAAAATATCTAAAATTTGCCTCTTTCAATCTATAATTTTAAAATTTTGCAGGTTTAATAAGCAAATTTGAATTAGTCATTTCCACAAGTTTCATTACTGTGGTGTTAAAATTAGCAAAGTTACTGCCCTTAACACATTTTTTAGAAGTTTTGGTATATCTTCAAAACAAAAAAGTCAAACTTTTTTCTTTTCTGGTTTAGAATTTTGAAATTTGGGAGAACTAATAAGCGAGTCTGAGTTAGTAATTTCCTGAAATTTGTTTGCTGTGGCGGCAAAATTGCCAAAGTTACATTCCTTAAGAGATTTTTTTAAAAGTTTGAGATTCCTCCTCACAATAAAAAATCAAACTTTTTTATCTTTTGCTCTAAAATTTCGAAAATTGGCAAAACCAATAATTGGAAAAAAATTGGAAACTAACTTGATAAAACAGCATTTTTTTCTCAAATTTTGAAGACAATTTGCATTGAATCTAAAATGACAACTAAGATATTTTTAACACATTTATATTGAAAAAAAATTAAATTAGGGGTTGATATTACAAACCTTAACAATTAACCAAAAATTACATTTTTAAGGCGTCGCGACGGCAAAACTATCAGTGATAAAAACAAATTTTTGCGTCAGCTTCTAGAACTTTGTCAACTTTGAGCGTATGCAAATTTTCAAAATTTAATCTTTAAAATTAAAGACGATTTTGGGGGTGGACACAAGTGTTGCCGGACCCTGTATAATTGTGAAATTTGACAGGACTAATAAGCAAGTCTAAATTAGCAATATTTCCAAATTTCATTGCTGTGGCGTTAAAATTACCAGAGTTACAGAAGTTAACATATTTTTTTTAGAAGTTTTTTAGCGTTTATATTCTTCGGATTTTTATTTCATAAATTATTTTAGTTTTTATAACTCGTTAAATTATCTCGAGTCTATTTGAAGATTTTTTAGAATATTCAAGGATTCTATGAATTTTTATACACTTGTCTATCTCTTCAAGATACTTGAGAATTTTTTGGGAATTTTTACCTTTTATCTAGACTTATTTAAAGCTTTTAGATTAAAGTCTCTCTGTTTTTATTCTTTATTTGAATAATAATTTTAACTTAAATAAATATCTTATATATTTCTCGCAACAAAAAAGTTTATTGCTGATTTATACGATTAAAAACTAGTGATTTTCTGAAATTTCATAGCTGTTGCATTAAATTTACCAAAGTTACGAATTTTAGGGGGCAAATGATTGCGTCGACATAAAAACAAAAATTAAAATTAATTAAAGTTTGTGTGTTTAGTTAATTAGTAGTACTAAGAGACCAATTTTAGGAAAAAGATTTGTCTAAATCAAAAATTTTCAAAACTTCAAAACAATTTTTTAAATTTTGTTAATTTTTTTCATAGTCAGTCTTAAATCGTGGAAAAACCTTTTTGGTAAAACTAAAAAAAATCTAACCTGAATCTAACTTCTGATTATTATTACTAAGCACAAACACTGTGTATATGAAACTATTTTTATTAGCACTAACAAACCGAAAAACTGACAATTAAACACGTCTAGCGTTTCTTTGAATTGAAAATTTTTCAAAACGAATAAGTGAATAATGTGTACCACCTACCTTACAAAAATTTTTCTTAGAACAACACACACTACCTTCGCTAAAAGTCGAAACACAATTGATTCCAAAAAGGAGATTAATACGTAATTTCCTAATTACAATGGGCGGCACCTGCTTAGTATTTTTTGTTCGCTTAATAAAAATGTAGTTACGTTATAAGCATTTAGAAAATTACGTATTCATCTTTTTATTGGAATCAGTTGTGTTTCGACTTTTGATAAAGGCAGTCGTTTTGGAGATAGTTTAGTTCAGTTTCAGTAGTGTCTTAAAATCAAATTAAAATCGTTTTTAAATCAAAGTGAGTGAGTGAGTGAGTGATTCCTGGTTCCTGATTCCTGATTCCTGATTCCTAGAGGGGGATGCTGTGGTAGGAGCGCGACGATACGGTTTAGAGACCAGGATTAAAGGGTAAGTTAACTGCTGGGTTGAAATTGTTGGTCAAATTTTTAATAAAAAATTTCTATTGCAGTAGGTCCGTGTACGAAGACGATGGCGACGTTGGATCTAACAAGGATTTTTTCCTTCTGGGTGACGGGATTTGAACGACAATGGACTTTTTCTCTTGCAGAATTTTGAATTTTTTTCGCGGAGTGTAAGTGTATCCGTTTTTTGACAAGTGGCAGTGGTAGTAGTGACACTGTGTTAGTGTGTTAACATGCAGGTAAGAGAAAATTATGTTTAGGTAAATTAATGTTAGTTTTACTCTTTATAAATCTTCGTCAATTCGTATTTGGTTCGTTTTGGCAATAAATAGGCATTTTTACGTACAAATATTTTCCAATTTCCAATTACCCAGATGATTAGTTCTTTGAATTTTTTTTAATCTGTTAAGTGGTGTTCTCTGTAAGTCATTGGTGGAACTATTTCAAATACCAATCGGCAGACAAACGTGGAAACCAGTGGTCTCTTCTGATGTAACTGTCTTTTCAATCCTCCGCTCAATAGATGGCGACCTAAAGTTAAATGCAGAAAACGTGAAGTGGATTTTAATAGTTTTCAAACTAAAACTACAATCCCATGATTATATTTATATTTATTAGACTTTAAAGTTCTTCAGTTTTTTAAGAAGAATATTCAAATTCTTTGCATTCTCTGGAATTCAAGTGCATTTGGGTACGAATGCTCCACTAAATTTTGTTTAGTTTTAAACCTAAAACAGTGAAAATTGGGAGGTTTACTACTCTTGACTTGTTTATCAATTGTGCTAAATTCCAAAATTTTGGAGCAAAAGACAATATTTTTAGAACTTTTCGTTTGAAAAAGGAACCAAAATTCCTCCTCTATTTGTTTAAATTCAGTAACTTTGCCAGTTTTATTCCAACAACAATAAAATTAGCAGGTTTAACTACCTTTGGTGCGCTTATCAATTCTGCCAAGTTCCATAATTTTAGAGCAAAAAACACAGTTTTTAGAAAATTTTATTTTGAGATGGGCCAAAAGTTCCAGCAATTTTTATTAATTATCGTAACTTTGGTTGTTTTAATTCCAAAACGATAAAATTTGGAGCTTTTACTATTTTCGTCCTGTTTATTAACTGTGCTCGATTTCAAAATTTTCGACCAAGAAATACAGTTTTTAGAAATTTTCATTTTAAAATGAGCCAAAAAGTTTCACCAATCTATTAAATTTCGAAACTTTGACTGTTTTAATCCCAAAACGATGAAATTTAGGGGTTTTTCTAATTTAAGTTTGTTTATAATCTGTGCTAAATTTCAAAATTTTAGAACAAAAAACACAGTTTTTAGAAATTTTTATTTTAAATGAGCCAAAAAGTTTCACCAATTTCTATCAAATTTCTCGTAACTTTGGTTATTTTAATCTCAAAATAATGAAATTTGGAGGTTTTACTAATCTTGACTTTTTTATAACGTGCGCCAAATTTCAAATTTTACAGCAAGAAATGCAGTTTTTAGAAATTTTCATTTTGAAATGGGTCAAAATTTTCCACCCATCTCTATTAAATCTCGTACCTTTTTCTGTTTTAATCCCAGAACGATGAAATTTGGGAATTTTTCTAATTTTGACTTGTTTATAAACTGTGCTAAATTTCAAAATTTGACAGCAAAAAACAAAGTTTTTAGAAATTTCTATTTTAAGATGAACCAAATAGTTACACCAATTCCTAATAATTTTAGTAACTTTGGCTGTCTTAAGCCCAAATCGATGAAAATTGGAGGTTTTACTAATTTTGACTTGTTTATTAACTGTGTCAAATATCAAAATTTTAGAGCAAGAAACACAATTTTTAGAAATATTGTTTTAAAATGGGCCAAAAAGTCCCACCAATTTCTATCGAATTTGTCGTAACTTTGGCTGTTTTAATCTCAAGACGATGAAATTTGGAGATCTTACTAATTTTAACTTCTTTATAACGTGTGCCCAATTTCAAAATTTTAGAGCGAAAAATGCAGTTTTTAGAAATTTTCATTTTGAAATGGGCCCAATTTAATCTCGTACGTTTTTCTGTTTTAATCCCAAATCAATAAAATTAGCAGGTTGTACTACTTTTGACTTATTTATTATCTGTGCTAAATTTCAAAATTTTAGAGCAAGAAACCCAGTTTTTAGAAATTTTCATATTGAAATGGACCAAAAAGCTCCACCAATTTCTATTAAAATTCGTAACTTTGGCTGTTTTAATCCCAAAACGATGAAATCTATGGGTTTTACTAATTTCGATTTGTTTTTTAACTGTGCTAAGTTTCAAAATTTTAGATCAAGAAACACAGTTTTTAGAAATTTTCATTTTAAAATGGGCCAAAAAAGTTTCACCAATTTCTATTAAATTTTGTAACTTTGGCTGTTTTGATCCCAAAACAATAACGTTTGGATGTTTTACTAATTTTAACTCGTTTATTAACTGTACTGAATTTCAAAATTTTAGAGCAAGAATCACAGTTTTTAGAAATTTTCATTTTGAAATGGGCCAAAAATTTCCACCAATTTCTATTAAATTTCGTAACTTTGACTGTTTTAATCCCAAAACGATGAAATTTTTAAATTTTACTTATTTGGACTTGTTTATTAACTGTGATAAATTTCAAAATTTTAAAAAAAGAAACACAGTTTTTAGAAATTTTCGTTTTGAAATGGGCCAAAAATTTCCAATTTTTATTTAATTTCGTAACTTTGGCTGTTTGAAACCTAAAACGATGAAATTTGGAAATTTTGCTCTTCTCGATCTGTTTATCAAATGTGCGAAAGTTCAGAATTTTAGAGCACAAAATACAATTGTTAGAAATTTTCAACTGGAAGACGAAGCAAAAATTTCCACAAATTTCTATTTAATTCCGTAACTTTGCCAATTTTAATTCTAAATCTGTAAAATTTGGAGGTTGTGCTATTCTCGAACTGTTTATGAAGTGTGCAAAAGTCTAAAATTTTAGAGCGAGAAACAAAAAAATATTTCTTAGATTCTTTCAGTTTCCTCAGCAAAACCGCAAATTCTCCACAGAATGAAACCACACTTGCCCAATTTTGCATTTTCATTCCCATCGCAACCATCACTCAAATGCCACATTTCAACGTCAATTCGAATTTGACACAATCAGATTCCTTCCGATGCATTAAAATAATGAGTGTCGTGCACATCACCCTCGATGCCTCCACAACGCTCCGGTGAGTTCTTCGATGCGCTCCTTTAATTGTTAATTATCGCGCGTAAACAAACAGTTTAAAAACATAATCAACTCCGTTTTCTCCCAATTACTCCATTTTCCGAATGATTAGATTCGAAATGAAAGAGTTCGTTGTTCTCTATTTTCCGAAATCCTTCGCAGCAAATTCGAGTAGCGAGAACTCGAAGAGCAACGACTTTACCGTCAGCAAACTTCATTTTCTTTCGTCACAGCGCGCAGTGTCGAGAAAAGTGTGCTCAAAATGAAACGCAGGAAAGCCCGCCGGTGTTATCAGGTAGTTATTTTTGCATAATTTGTCGCTTTCTTCACTCGTGATCGGAAAACTCTGAAGGTTGCTTTGTACCATAATTATCATAATGACTCTAATTTCGTTTTGGATCATCTTCGAATGGATTCCTCGTGTTGCAAGTCTACCAGCTGCCCTTGACTGAGAGACCTCTTCAGCGATGGGTCCCGCTAACCTTTAAAAGTGTTGCGATATCGCAGCTTGTGCAACGGCTTGAAAAAATCACATTTTTCGAGGCGGTCGTGACCTGATCGAATCGAAAGTGACAGTGACCCACAATGGGTTGGTCACACTGGAAAAATGGGAGAAATAGATTTCGAGCGGCCTTCACCTTTTATCTGTCATTCTAACCAATTGACTTGTTTTGCTTTTTGATGGCTATTAGCGTCAAGGTTCTTCACGTAATCTTCTGCTTTTAGATGGATTCATTTGCTGGAAATGCTAAATTTCGTGACGTGGAAGGTTTCTGGGGCACCTTTGAGAGAAATATGCTCATTTGAGAGATTAGTTTTCGTTTTTTGTTGCTTCATAATCGTGTAAAGCCCTCATGGTTCATTTAGATTAGTTTAAACCTGTTGCAACTGCATTCTTTGGATAACGAACCCATTTCTATAGTGTGAAATGTTACATCTTGCAAGCGGTCTTATTCTTTAAAGTCTGACTAATGGTCGGATAAAATTAAATTTTTAACGGAGAATTTTTAACCATTCCCAAAATAAACAGATTTGAAGTTTTATTTTTGATGCAAACAATTCAAATCTGGTTAATTTTTGCTAAAAACTTGTAGTTCATAATTTTGGACCATTTTCTTGTAAATTTTATGTGTTAAAAGTTAAAAATTAGTACTTGCAAATATTTTCAAAATTAAAGAAAGGTTCAGATTTTTTTTAATTTTTTGCAGTTTCCAAATTTCCACTCTTGAAGATAAAATTTCTAATTTTCCCCAGATGCTCACATTTCGTTGTTTGGTACAATTTTCTCGTTAATTTGATCTCTAAGAAGCTATAAACGAGAAAATATCTAAATTTCCACAGAATTAAGAAAGATACGAATTTTTACGTTTGTTCAAACATCTCAAATTTTTGATAAAGTCAAATAAAATTATTTTTTTTTGCGTAAGGCTTTTGTTCCATGATTTTGGGGTCACTTTCTTGTAAATTTGATCTACAAAAAGAAAAAAAAACAACAATTTTCTAAATATTCACTGAATTAAGAAAAATTCAAATTTTTAAAAATGTTGGAAATTTTACAAATTTCAACATTTTCAATTAAATTCCTAATTTTGTCTGAACGCTTCTATACAATAATCTGGTACCATTTTCTTGTAAATTTAATCTGGTAAAAGCCAGAAACCAGCACTTTTGCAAATAACCACAGAATTAAGAACGATAGAAATTTTAAAATTTTTCGCAAAATTTCCAAATCTTGACTCTTAAAGAGAAAATTTCTAATTTTTGCCAGAAGGTCACATTTTGTAGTTTGGTTCAATTTTCTTGTTAATTCAATTTCTAGGAAGCAACAAACGAGGAACTTTCAAAATTTTCACAGAATTAAGAAAGATGCGAATTTTTAAGTTTGTCTAAACATACCAAATTTTTAACAATTTAAAATAAAATTAATATTTTTTGTTTAAACATTTTGCTCCATGATTTGGGATCATTTTCTTGCAAATTTCATCCACAGAAAGACAAAATACGAGCAATTTTTCAAATATTCACAGAATTAAGAAAAATTCGATTTTTTAAAAATGTTGGAAATTGTTCAAATCTCGACTTTTTTTTTATTAAATTTCTAATTTTGCCTGAACGGATCTATACGATCATTTGGTACCATTTTCTTGTAAGTTCTGTCTGTTAAAATCCAGAAACAAACATTTTTGCAAATAACCACAATATTAAAAAAGATACAATTTTTTTTGAATTTGTAGCGAAATTTTCAAATCTCGACTCTTGAAGATAAAATTTCTAATTTTCACTAAAAGTTTACATTTCGTTGTTTGGTACAATTTTCTCATTGACTTGATCTGTAGAAAACTAAAAACGAGGAATTTTCTAAATTTCCACAGAATTACGAAAAATACGAATTTTTAAGTTTGTCTAAACATCCCAAATTATCAACCATTTAAAATAAAATTTATATTTTTTGCAGAAATTTTTTACTCCATGATTTGAAACTAATTTCTTGTAAATTTGATCTACAGAAAGTCAAAAAACAAGAAATTTTCTAAATATCTACAAAATCAACAAAATTTCGAATTTTTTAATTTATTGGAAATTCTCTAATTTCGATTTTTTTTATTAAATTTCTAAGTTTGCCTGAACGTCTTTATACGATAATTTGATAACATTTTCTCGTAATTTCGATCTGTTAAAAGCCAGAAACAAACACTTATGAATATAACCACAGAATTAAGAAAGATACAAATTTTTAGGTTTGTCTAAACATCCCAAATTTTTAACAATTTGAAACAAAATTTATATTTTTTGTTTAAACCTTTTGCTTCTGATTTGGGGCAATTTTCTTGTAAATTTCATCCACAGAAAGAAAAAAAATCGAGAAATTTTCCAAATAACCACAGGATTAAAAAAAATAGAAATTTTAAAATTTGTTGCAAAATTTGCAAATGTTGATTCTTGGAGATAAAAATTTTAATTTTTACCCAAAGCTCACATTTTGTTATTTGGTTCCATTTTCTGGTTAATTTGATCTCTATGAATCTAAAAATTTTCTGAATTTGCACGGAATAAAGAAAGATACGAATTTTTAAGTTTGTCTAAACATCCCAAATTTTCAATAACTTGAAATAAAATTTATATTTTTTGTTTATACCTTTTGCTTCATGATTTGGGACCATTTTCTTGCCAATTTTATCTACAAAAAGAAAAAAAACGAGCAATTTTCCAAATATGCAAAGAATTAAGAAAAATTCGAATTTTTAAAAATGTTGGAAAATTTTCAAATCTCGACTTTTTTTATGAAATTGATAATTTTGCCTTCACACTTCCATACGATATTTTGTTACCACTTTCTTGTAAATTCGATCTGTTTATAAGCAAGATACAAGCACTTTTGCAAATAACCACAGAATTAAAAAAGATACAAATTTTTAAATTAGTTGCAAAATTTCCACAAACCGACTCTTGCAGATAAAATTTCTAACTTTCACCAGAAACTCAAATTTCATGATTTGGTACCATTTTTTCGTTAATTTTATGTAAATAAAACTATAAACAAGGAATTTTCTAAATTTCTACAGAATTAAGAAAGATACGAATTTTGAAGTTTGTCTAAACATCCCAAACTTTTGTTAAATTCAAATAAAATTTATAAGTTTTATTCACAGCCCTCACTCACTCATTTAATTCTCTTTTCTTATAAATTAGAACCATAGAAAGGCAGAAACGAGCGATTTCCCAAATATCTACAGAATTAAAAAAATACGAATTTTATTTTTTTTTAATTTTAAATCTGAACCTTACAAAATAAATAAAATTCCATTTTTTTAAGAAGTTTCTGTAGTCAAATTTAATCGGTTAAAAGACCAAAACGAAAATTTTCAAAATATTTGCAGAACTAAAGATCAAATTAATTTATAAATTAAAAAAATAAATAACAAAAATGGTGGATGCGCCGGTTTAATTTTCCCCAATTAAAACTCATATTTTTTGCTAGAGGCATCAGTTATATGAAAATTATCGATTTTTATCTAGCTTTAAGTCGTTCAAACTCAAGAACAACAATAAAAACAGTACACTTTTTTTTATTGAAATTCAGTAAATTAATTTCAGAAAAATTATAAATTCAAAATTTGATCAAATTTGAGCTGGAGAAGTGAAGAGTCATTTCTAAAGAAGAAAGAACCTCTGATTCCGAATCTGAAGTCCGTTTTGCTCCATCAGGTCCGGATTGAGAAATATTTTTAAAACCATGTTTTTCGATTCTACTTACAAAACTGTATTTTCTTCGATTTTTCTTGAAAACGTGCAGGTATGGAATTGCTCGACTGTGTTTTGGAAACCCAACTTAATAACCTTTCCAACGACCTATAAGTTACAGAACAAAAAACGTTAAAAAAAATTCAAAAAATTAAAACTTTGCCATTGCCACTGCGGAATTTGTTGGCGTCGCGCCGCGCGCTCTAGTGTGTCCGCGCCTTTAGAAATTTCCCTCTCATTTCATTAAAATCCCCAACTCGTCCTTCCGCTAATTCGCTCAAGGACTATTAAAATTAAAAAATCGTCAAGGCACAACAAAGCAAACGACTTTTTGCACGAAAGCACACTCGCACCTCCTCGCTTTAAGCTTTTTATTGGATTACCTAATGCGATAATAATAATAGCCTCACGTTCGTCCTCGCTTTAACATTTCCAAGTAAAACTAAAAAGAATGTTCTTATAATACATACAATTCTTGATAACCGCCTATCATAAAAATTATCCAATTCAGTCAGCAAAAAAATTATCTCATCCTAAGTTCCGTCACCTCCCGAGAAACGCAACACTGGTAGCTGTTATCTCAGTGGCATTTCTACAGAAGAAAGATCAAGCAGAGGTGCTATTCGTGGCCGATAACGTATCAATTCGAGTCGTTGTCTGGAAAACATGTTGTTGGAAACAGACAATGCAGTTAAGCATGATTTGCAAACAATAAAGTTAGTGCAGGAAACGCGTTGCGAGTTCTTTGTGGTGAAGCCTTAGAAGGTAAGCTGATTTTAGGATTATGTGTTAACGAAGTTTGAGTTTTCGGAACGGGGAAAATTAATGAGATAAAGGAGTTATTGGAAAATGTCGATAATTTACTGGAAAAGTGTGAAGAATGTGAAGTGTGGAGCCGCGGCGTAATTAGATTAGTGCGTGTTTGTTGAATTTTGATAAACTAATGAATAAATAAAATAAACAAGATGATTACCAAGTAGGTGATAAATATAGAGGGGCAATTTTTGGATCGTTTGCAGGCTTATTAGAATAATTTATGGCTAAGATAAATGTGGTAATGCAAGATTTTTGAAAAAAACTGTTCACTAGAACTACGACTGGTGTTAAAAATGCTTTGCGCCATCGTTTTGTCGCCATTTTTAAAAATAATTCTTGGATTTTTCAAAAATTGAAAGTTGGAGTTCTTCGCGAAAATTCTTGTATGTATATTGTATAATTCAGAGCTATTTAACGTCATTTTCATTTTGAAAACATTGATTGAAAATCACCCTAAAATGATGTTTTCAAAACAGTTTTTGGCCAATACCTCGTTTATTTATTAAGCAAACTCAACAAATTTGGGTCTCATTTTACGCAGAATTTTACGCTGAATCCAAAAATATGCTAATTTTTTAAAATTTGTCAATAAATAACCGAGTTATGGCCGTTTGAAATTTTGGGTTGTCGCCAGAGGGTCAAATTTTCGAAGGTTCGAAACAATTCATGCTCGATATCTCGAAAACTATTTCAGATATTGGAATGCGGTTTACGGCATCGTTTTTCTCGCGATTTTTGACATAAGAAATCGTTTTTAGATTTTCCAATAGTCGAAATTTGCAAATTTTCGCGAAAATTCATGATTAAAACTATACCAAATTTCTCATACGATATCTCGCTTATTTTTAGAGTAAACTTGAGTTATTATACATCAGTGAACGTAGAATTTTACGCAGATTCCAAATCTGGGATTTAAATTCAGATCCGACAACAAATAACTGAGTTATGGCCGATCAAAGTTTCGGATAGTTGATTTTCATTTTTTCTTATTTTTCCCAATTTTCAAACTTAAATATCTCGGAAACTATTAGAGATATTGAGATGCGGTTTGCGCCATCGTTTTTCTCGGCTCATTTTACGTTAGAAAAAGTGCTTAAAACTCCAAAATTTGATAGTCGATTTTTCGCGAAAAAAAAAATGCGACTCAAACGATGAAAATTTTCAATTTTTTTTATTTTTGGCCATAACTCGTAAACTATTTGTCCGATAAATCTCAAATTTGGCCAGTAGATAGATTTTAAGCTCCTCTTTCGACTGATGTATAATTCAATGCTATTAAACGTCATTTTCATTTTGAAAACATTGATTGAAAATCACCCTAAAATGATGTTTTCAAAACAGTTTTTGGCCAATACCTCGTTTATTTATTAAGCAAACTCAACAAATTTGGGTCTCATTGTACGCAGAATTTCACGCTAAATCCAAAAACATAATAATTTTTTAATTTTCGTCAACAAATAACCGAGTTATGGCCGTTTGAAATTTTGGGCTGTCGCCAGAGGGACAAATTTTCGAAGGTTCGAAACAATTCATGCTCGATATCTCGGAAACTATTCCAGATATTGGAATGCGGTTTGCGGCATCGTTTTTCTCGCGATTTTTTACATAAGAAATCGTTTTTAGATTTTCCAATAGTCGAAATTTGCAAATTTTCGCAAACATTCATGATTGAAACTATACCAAATTTCTCATATCGATATCTCGCTTATTTTTTAGAGTGAACTTGAGTTATTATACATCAGTGAACGCAGAATTCTACGCAGATTCCAAATCTGGGATTTAAATTCAGATCCGACAACAAATAACTGAGTTATGGCCGATCAAAGATTCGGATAGTTGATTTTCATTTTTTCTTATTTTTCCCAATTTTCAAAGTTAAATATCTCGGAAACTTTTAGAGATATTGAAATGCGGTTTGTGCCATTATTTTTCTTGGCTCATTTTACGTTAGAAAATGTATTCGAAAGCCCAAAATTCGATAGTCGATTTTTTGCGAAAAAAAAAATCCGACTCAAACGATGAAAATTTTTCAATTTTTTGTTTTTTGGCCAAATCTCGTAAACCATTTGTTCAATAGATTTCAAATTTGGCCAGTAGATAGATTTCGAGCTTTTCTTTCTATTTATATAAACACAAGGATATTAAACGTCGTTTTCACCTTGAAAACAGTGATTGAAAATCACCCTAAAATGACCTCTTCAAAGCAGTTTTTGGCCAATGCCTCGTTTATTTATTAAGCAAACTTAACAAATTTGGGTCTCATTTTACGCAGAATGTCACGCTGAATCCAAAAACATAAGGATTTTGAATTTTAGTCAACAAATAACTGAGTTATGATCGTTTGAATTTTTGGGTTGTCGCCAGAGGGCCAAATTTTTGAAGGTTTGAAGCAATTAGTGCTCAATATCTTGAAAACTATTACAGATATTAAGATGCGGTTTGCGTCATCGTTTTTCTCGCGTTTTTTACCTACAAAGTAGTTCTTAGATTTTCCAAAAGTCGAAAGTTGCAGTTTTTCGCAAAAATTCATGGCTAAAACTATGCCAAACTTCTGATGTCGATATCTCTCTTATTTTTTGAAATAAACTTGCGTTATTATAACCCTTTTACACAGAATTTGGCACAGAATTCAAAACAGAACTTGAAATTCACGTACAACAACAAATAACTGAGTTATTTAATCAAAATATCTCTAAAATATATAATATTATTTAGTACACACATCCTAACAAGCTTCCTGATCATTTGCGCTCTTGATGGACGAATCCTTCGCCCTCGCAACCTCTTAAACATCCCGAATAATTCATACCCAAGACAAATTGTCCAAACGAAGCACGCATTTCCAACCGACAGTCATTCAATCAAATTTTACGTTTCTCCGCTTTTCCCTCCTCGCCACTCTCACCTTCGTCCTCTCCAAACCCGCGTTAAGAACCCCATTTATCCTTCCGGAAAACTCGCCTGAAATGGAATCGAGGGGTGAAAGTGAGAGCGTGAATTCGGCCCCTCTACAGGACACCTGCCCGATTCAAGGGGAGCAACCTGGTCAATAATCAGTTGCCTGTGGGTGCCACAAGTGATGGTAGTTAAATCGTTTGCGTAAGTTGAATTTTCAGAGGATATCCGCTGTCTTGCCCAACGGTTGATTGTTGCAAATTCGGAACACGTTCGGGTAATTAATAGCCGCACTTTCGATCGTAGAATTATCGATCCGATTGAAAAATGACGTGGCGTGCATAGTTTGATGGATAAATAGACCACGTGTGGAATGAAAAATTTTCGAGTTGAGCAACCGAGTTTGCAGGTGGACTTGAACATGACTTCAACGGTACAACGGTGGATGAGTTTGTAACTTGCTAGTAACAATGGGTTTTATTCATGGTGTGACTCATTTCCCCTAAATGACTTTCAAAATTAGGGAGAATCGGCCGAGTTGATTTGAAAATTTTGGAAATTCCTTTGAAGCGAGAAATTTTTTTCCAAGTTGCAGGAATGTGTTTTTGTAAATATTTGTTGCACCAGAATCTCGATATCTAAGATTACATTCTTTCCAACTCTATAAAAACATTGTTGTACCTCCATTTTCACAAGATAAAACTGCTTTGTATTGTTCATATTCGTTTGTACGAAGACAAATGTGTTTCAAGGTAAGAATTGTTGTGGCATTTCTCACAATAAAGTTACCTTTTTTGTCCGTTACGTGTAATGTGTAACCTAGTGCTTCCATTTTAAGAAACACTTTCTTTAATTAAAATCGTGTTTAGAACTTGCGGTTCAAAGAACGTACGATACAATGAAGCTCGAAGGTATAAAGTGCGAAGGTCGTAAAAAATTTAATCTAAATTTTGGGTTCTTTGTATAAAATTCCGAGTTTAGGTTGGAAGCTCTTGAAAATGAAGAAAAATGCAAGGAAAGCTAGCAGGAAAGAAGTTCCGCTTCCTGTGGTTGAACTAGCTCGCTGTAAAATTACAAAAGCTGTCTTAATTTATAGTCTTAATTAAGTTTCGAGTTTTTCCTGTGAGTGGCTTGTTGAAACTCGCCAAAAAAACGAGTCCTTAGAACTATACAGGGTGTTTTTGAAATACGCTACCAAACAAAACACGATAATTGGTGCAGACAAGTAGAATCAATTGACAAAAAATGTTGTAGGTAGAAGTATTTTCGTTTTCGAGATAAAATTAATCAAATATTTAGTCAAAATTTCCAGTTCGCCACTGGATTAAAGAATTTAGTCTTGATTGCTTGGCAACAATTCAAGGTTTGTTCTTTTAGGTGGATATTTTCATCAGTGGTGTTCCAAATAAGTGGTAAAAGGTGTTTTCTTTTATATCGTTAAAAAAAATAAAAAAAATTGTGTTTAATTTTTTATAGTGTATTTTAAAAATACCCGGTATAATAACTTGGACTTTGGGATTCACCGAGACGTTAAAATTTACTTTGCCTGTTTTAAACCTAAAATAGCAAAATTTGGAGTTTTTACTACTTTTAAATTGCGTTAAATTATAAATTTTAGAGCAAGAAACACTTTTTCGAAATTTTTTATTCTGATGGCGAATTAAAAATAAAAAATTTTCTAACGTTTGCAGTTTTCATCCGAAAACATTGAATTTTAAAGGGTTTACTAACTCTGACTTGATTATTTAGTGTGCTAAAATCAAAATTTTAGAGCAAGAAACGCAGTTTTTAGAAATTTTTATTTTGAGATGAGCCAAAAAGTTGCACCAATTTCTGTTAAATTTCGTAACTTTGGCTGTTTTAATCCCAAATGGATAAAATTTGGGAGATTTACTAATTTTGACTTGTACTAAATTTCAAAATTTTAGAGCAAGAAATACAGTTTTTAAAACTTTTCATTTTGAGATGAGCCAAGAAGTTCCACCAATTTCTATTACAGTTCGTAGCTTTGGCAGTTTTAATCCCAAACCAATGAAATTTGGAGATTTTACTAATTTTAGCTTGTTTATTGACTGTGCTAAATTTCAAAATTTTAGAGCAAGAAACACAGTTTTTAGAAATTTTTATTTTGACATGGGCCAAAGAGTTTCACTAATTTCTATTAAATTTTGTAATTTTGGCTGTTTTAATCCCAAAACGATGAAATTTGGAGGTTTTACTAATTTTAACTTGTTTATCGACTATGCTAAATTTCAAAATTTTATAACAAAAAAACACAGTTTTTATAAATTTTTATTTGAAAATGAACCAAAAAGTTCGACCAAGTTATATTAATTTTGTAACTTTGGCTGTTTTAGTCCTAAAACGATGAAATTTTAAGGTATTACTTATTTTTGCTTGTTTATTAACTGTGCTAAATTTTAAATTTTTAGGGCAAAAACAGATTTTAGAAATTTTTATTTTAAAATGGCCCAAAAAGTTCCACCAATTTATATTAAATTTCGTACCTTTGGCTGTTTTAACCCCAAAACGATGAAATTTGGAGGTTTTACTAATTTCGGGTTGTTTATTAATTCTGCAAAATTCCAAATTTTATAACAAGAAACACAGTTTTTAGAAATTTGCAATTTGAAATGGGCTTAAAAGTTTAACCTATTTTTATTAAATTTCGTAACTTTTGCTGTTTTAATCACAAAACGATGAAATTTGGAGGTTTTACTAATTTTAACTTGTTTATCGACTATGCTAAATTTCAAAATTTTATAACAAAAAAACACAGTTTTTATAAATTTTTATTTGAAAATGAACCAAAAAGTTCGACCAAGTTATATTAAATTTTGTAACTTTGGCTGTTTTAGTCCTAAAACGATGAAATTTAAAGGTATTACTTATTTTGGCTTGTTTATTAACTGTGCTAAATTTCAAATTTTTAGGGCAAAAACAAATTTTAGAAATTTTTATTTTAAAATGGTCCAAAAAGTTCCACCAATTTATATTAAATTTCGTACCTTTGGCTGTTTTAACCCAAAAACGATGAAATTTGGAGGTTTTACTAATTTCGGGTTGTTTATTAATTCTGCAAAATTCCAAATTTTATAACAACAAACACAGTTTTTAAAAATTTGCAATTTGAAATGGGTTTAAAAGTTTAACCTATTTTTATTAAATTTCGTAACTTTGGCTGTTTTAATCACAAAACGATGAAATTTGGAGGTTTTACTAATTTTAACTTGTTTATCGACTACGCTAAATTTCAAAATTTTATAACAAAAAAACACAGTTTTTATAAATTTTTATTTGAAAATGAACCAAAAAGTTCGACCAAGTTATATTAAATTTTGTAACTTTGGCTGTTTTAGTCCTAAAACGATGAAATTTAAAGGTATTACTTATTTTTGCTGGTTTATTAACTGTGCTAAATTTCAAATTTTTAGGGCAAAAACAAATTTTAGAAATGTTTATTTTAAAATGGTCCAAAAAGTTCCACCAATTTATATTAAATTTCGTACCTTTGGCTGTTTTAACCCAAAAACGATGAAATTTGCAGGTTTTACTAATTTCGGGTTGTTTATTAATTCTGCAAAATTCCAAATTTTATAACAAGAAACACAGTTTTTAGAAATTTGCAATTTGAAATGGGCTTAAAAGTTTAACCTATTTTTATTAAATTTCGTAACTTTTGCTGTTTTAATCACAAAACGATGAAATTTGGAGGTTTTACTAATTTTAACTTGTTTATCGACTATGCTAAATTTCAAAATTTTATAACAAAAAAACACAGTTTTTATAAATTTTTATTTGAAAATGAACCAAAAAGTTCGACCAAGTTATATTAATTTTGTAACTTTGGCTGTTTTAGTCCTAAAACGATGAAATTTTAAGGTATTACTTATTTTTGCTTGTTTATTAACTGTGCTAAATTTTAAATTTTTAGGGCAAAAACAGATTTTAGAAATTTTTATTTTAAAATGGCCCAAAAAGTTCCACCAATTTATATTAAATTTCGTACCTTTGGCTGTTTTAACCCCAAAACGATGAAATTTGGAGGTTTTACTAATTTCGGGTTGTTTATTAATTCTGCAAAATTCCAAATTTTATAACAAGAAACACAGTTTTTAGAAATTTGCAATTTGAAATGGGCTTAAAAGTTTAACCTATTTTTATTAAATTTCGTAACTTTTGCTGTTTTAATCACAAAACGATGAAATTTGGAGGTTTTACTAATTTTAACTTGTTTATCGACTATGCTAAATTTCAAAATTTTATAACAAAAAAACACAGTTTTTATAAATTTTTATTTGAAAATGAACCAAAAAGTTCGACCAAGTTATATTAAATTTTGTAACTTTGGCTGTTTTAGTCCTAAAACGATGAAATTTAAAGGTATTACTTATTTTGGCTTGTTTATTAACTGTGCTAAATTTCAAATTTTTAGGGCAAAAACAAATTTTAGAAATTTTTATTTTAAAATGGTCCAAAAAGTTCCACCAATTTATATTAAATTTCGTACCTTTGGCTGTTTTAACCCAAAAACGATGAAATTTGGAGGTTTTACTAATTTCGGGTTGTTTATTAATTCTGCAAAATTCCAAATTTTATAACAACAAACACAGTTTTTAAAAATTTGCAATTTGAAATGGGTTTAAAAGTTTAACCTATTTTTATTAAATTTCGTAACTTTGGCTGTTTTAATCACAAAACGATGAAATTTGGAGGTTTTACTAATTTTAACTTGTTTATCGACTACGCTAAATTTCAAAATTTTATAACAAAAAAACACAGTTTTTATAAATTTTTATTTGAAAATGAACCAAAAAGTTCGACCAAGTTATATTAAATTTTGTAACTTTGGCTGTTTTAGTCCTAAAACGATGAAATTTAAAGGTATTACTTATTTTTGCTGGTTTATTAACTGTGCTAAATTTCAAATTTTTAGGGCAAAAACAAATTTTAGAAATGTTTATTTTAAAATGGTCCAAAAAGTTCCACCAATTTATATTAAATTTCGTACCTTTGGCTGTTTTAACCCAAAAACGATGAAATTTGCAGGTTTTACTAATTTCGGGTTGTTTATTAATTCTGCAAAATTCCAAATTTTATAACAAGAAACACAGTTTTTAGAAATTTGCAATTTGAAATGGGCTTAAAAGTTTAACCTATTTTTATTAAATTTCGTAACTTTGGCTGTTTTAATCACAAAACGATGAAATTTGGAGGTTTTACTAATTTTAACTTGTTTATCGACTACGCTAAATTTCAAAATTTTATAACAAAAAAACACAGTTTTTAGAAATTTTTATTTTGAAATGACCCAAAAGTCCATTAATTTATATTAAGTTTCGTAAATTTGGCTATTTCAATTCCAAAACGATGAAATTTGAAGGTTTTACTAATTTTGACTTGTTTATTAACTGTGCTAAATTTTAAATTTTTAGGGCAAAAACAGATTTTAGAAATTTTTATTTTAAAATGGCCCAAAAAGTTCCACCAATTTATATTAAATTTCGTACCTCTGGCTGTTTTAACCCCAAAACGATGAAATTTGGAGGTTTTACTAATTTCGGGTTGTTTATTAATTCTGCAAAATTCCAAATTTTATAACAAGAAACACAGTTTTTAGAAATTTGCAATTTGAAATGGGCTTAAAAGTTTAACCTATTTTTATTAAATTTCGTAACTTTGGCTGTTTTAATCACAAAACGATGAAATTTGGAGGTTTTACTAATTTTAACTTGTTTATCGGCTATGCTAAATTTCAAAATTTTCTAACAAAAAAACACAGTTTTTATAAATTTTTATTTGAAAATGAACCAAAAAGTTCGACCAAGTTATATTAATTTTGTAACTTTGGCTGTTTTAGTCCTAAAACGATGAAATTTTAAGGTATTACTTATTTTTGCTTGTTTATTAACTGTGCTAAATTTCAAATTTTTAGGGCAAAAACAGATTTTAGAAATTTTTATTTTAAAATGGTCCAAAAAGTTCCACCAATTTATATTAAATTTCGTACCTTTGGCTGTTTTAACCCCAAAACGATGAAATTTGGAGGTTTTACTAATTTCGGGTTGTTTATTAATTCTGCAAAATTCCAAATTTTATAACAAGAAACAGTTTTTAGAAATTGCAATTTGAAATGGGCTTAAAAGTTTAACCTATTTTTATTAAATTTCGTAACTTTGGCTGTTTTAATCACAAAACGATGAAATTTGGAGGTTTTACTAATTTTAACTTGTTTATTAACTGTGCTAAATTCCAAAATTGTAGAACATGAAACAATTTTTAGAAATTTTTGTTTCGAAAACGAACAAAAAACTTCCACTAGATTTTCGTTTTTACTTTTGTTATCACAATATAAAGTTCAGATACGCTTGTTTAACAGTTCTAATAGTCAAAAGTGTGGACATAAAAATAAAATTTAGTGGTTTAAATGTGAACACTAATTGCGTTGCGGTCTTCATTCAAAGTCTCAATTTTACATAACTTATTTAATAAATTATATCCTCAACTGTTTGGTAAATTCAAGTTTTTTTATCTCACCATTACGTCAAACCAAGGTAACGTTTTATTGTTATGAAACACAAGAATATCGACTCTTGAATTTCGCACTTTTATAAACAGAAGACAATTCCTACGCTTCCTGGTCCCACATTTCAACCTTGCAGAATCAATTTTTTGTTCCCAATTTTAGCCGTTGAATATTATTAACCAGCTCAACTGTTGATTTAACGGAAATTAATCACTTTCGATTGATTTACAAAACCGCAACGTAGTTCCCGTTTATCCAAATTCCGCGCTTCTAGTCCCGCGTTAACTTGACACACATTCGCCCCCTCGTGCCAACTTCACTTTCAACACACGAATCAATCAAGAAAAGTGATAAATTTTCGAAATCCTGCACGCAAGGTCGGCGAGACATTGTCCCAAATCCAGTTACTTAATCTCATAAATGTATTAAAGGCGGAAACCGTTTCCAGAGTAGATAATTATTATGTAAAGACGTTGAAATTGTGTAATTGGACCAAAACAAATGTTTGTGAATAATTCGAGACAGCCGCAAACCTTTTGTGCTGCTTTCGAGTGAATAATTTGTTGGTGATTCAATTAGTTTGGTGCCTCCTCATTAATTAGACCGCTGTCCTCTAGGTTGGGTGTGACGTAATTATTCATAATATCCGCAACATGCTTTTTCTCTCGCGGATTTATTAAATCACATGTTTGTTATGTAAGGAGAACTTCCGGTTGGTTTGGCGACGAAATGGAAACTTTACCAACCAGATTTATTTTAGATTTTGTCGTTGCGTATTCCCTACAATGTTTTATCCAATATTTCGCAAATTTCACCTAATAACATGTCATTGGCACACAATGGTGGATTATGTGTGTGTTATCTCTATAATAACTCACGTTGCTTTGGTTAACATAAGTTATAATTAAACCATTTTACTTGTTACAAATTACTATAATTATATTATATGCGTGTATTAGATAAAAATTTTATTATAATAAAGCGAGCAATGTTGCGATGTTGGCAGTGGAGCATTTGACCTAGCGATAAAAGTGAAATATGAAAGTAACTTTACAGTTCGTTTTATCGTGTTTCAATTGTTATTAACTTTGTCTTTGCGAATGCCATTCGAAAAAAATTAAATAAATTAGTTGTATATTCAAAATTTCGCAGGGTTTCGGTTCTACAGTTTCTTAATTGCACGTATTTGTATCGCCCTAAATAATATTCAATGTTTTGGGATTAAAACAGCCAAAAATTCAAAATTTAATAAAAAGTGGTGGAACTTTTGGGTCCATTTAAAAATGAAAATTTCTAAAAACTGTGTTTCTTCCTCCAAAATTTTGACAATTTAGCACAGTTAATAAACAAGCCCAAGTTAGTAAAACCTCCAAATTTCATCGTTTTGAGATTAAAACAGCCAAAGTTACAAAATTTAATAGAAGTTGTTGGATCTTTTTGGTCCATTTAAAAATAAAAATTTTTAAAATCTGTGTTTCTTGCTCTAAAGTTTTGAAATTCAGTACAGGTAATAAGCAAGTTAAAATTAATAAAATGTATAAATTTCATTCTTTTGAGATTAAAGCAGCCAAAGTTACGGAATTTAATAAAAATTGGTAGAACTTTTCAGCTCATTTCAAAACGCAAATCTCTAAAAACTCTGTTTCTTCTTCTAAAATAAAATTGTTGTATATTCAAAATTTCTTAGATTTGCAGGTTTTCGATTCTACAGTTTCTTAATTGCACGTATTTATATCGCCCTAAAAAATATTCAATGTTTTGGGATTAAAACAGCCAAAAATTTAAAATTTAATAAAAAGTGATGGAACTTTTGGGTTCATTTTAAAATAAAAATTTGTAAAAACTGTAATTCTTGCTTTAAAGTTTTGAAATTTAGCACAGTTAATAAACAAGTAGAAGATAGTAAAACCTCCAAATTTAATCGTTAAGGCATTAAAACACCTAAAGTTACGAAATTTATTAAAAGTTAGTGGAACTTTTTGGTCCATTTAAAAATAAAAATTTTTAAAATTTGTGTTTTTTGCTCTAAAGTTTTGAAATTTAGCACAGTTAATAAACAAATCGAAATTAGTAAAACCTCCAAATTTTTTCATTTTGGGATTAAAGCAGCCAAAGTTATGAATTTTAATTAAAGTTGGTGGAACTTTTTGTCCGTTTCAAAATGAAAATTTCTAAAAACCCCGTTTCTTGTTTTAAAATTTTGAAATTTACCACAGTTAACGTACAAGTCGAGATTAGTAAAACCCCCAAATTTCATCGTTTTGTTATTAAAACACCCAAAGTTACAAAATTTAATAGAAATTGGTGAAACTTTTTTGGCCCATTTCAAAATGAAAATTTCTGAAAACTGTGTTTCTTCCTCCAAAATTTTGACAATTTGGCACGGTTAATAAACAAGCCCAAGTTAGTAAAACCTCCAAATTTCATCGTTTTGAGATCAAAACAGCCAAAGTTACAAAATTTAATAGAAGTTGTTGGATCTTTTTGGTCCATTTAAAAATAAAAATTTTCAAAATCTGTGTTTCTTGCTCTAAAGTTTAGAAATTTAGCACAGTTAATAAACAAATCGAAATTAGTTAAACCTCCAAATTTCTTCATTTTGGGATTAAAGCAGCCAAAGTTATGAATTTTAATTAAAGTTGGTGGAACTTTTGGGTCCATTTAAAAATGAAAATTTCTAAAACCTGTGTTTCTTCCTCCAAAATTTTGACAATTTAGCACAGTTAATAAACAAGCCCAAGTTAGTAAAACCTCCAAATTTCATCGTTTTGAGATCAAAACAGCCAAAGTTACAAAATTTAATAGAAGTTGTTGGATCTTTTTGGTCCATTTAAAAATAAAAATTTTTAAAATCTGTGTTTCTTGCTCTAAAGTTTTGAAATTCAGTACAGGTAATAAGCAAGTTAAAATTAATAAAATGTATAAATTTCATTCTTTTGAGATTAAAGCAGCCAAAGTTACGGAATTTAATAAAAATTGGTAGAACTTTTCAGCTCATTTCAAAACGCAAATCTCTAATAACTCTGTTTCTTCTTCTAAAATAAATTTGTTGTATATTCAAAATTTCTTAGATTTCCAGGTTTTCGATTCTACAGTTTCTTAATTGCACGTATTTATATCGCCCTAAAAAATATTCAATGTTTTGGGATTAAAACAGCCAAAAATTCAAAATTTAATAAAAAGTGATGGAACTTTTGGGTTCATTTTAAAATAAAAATTTGTAAAAACTAATTCTTGCTCTAAAGTTTTGAAATTTAGCACAGTTAATAAACAAGTCGAAGATAGTAAAACCTCCAAATTTAATCGTTAAGGCATTAAAACAGCCAAAGTTACGAAATTTATTAAAAGTTAGTGGAACTTTTTGGTCCATTTAAAAATAAAAATTTTTAAAATCTGTGTTTTTTGCTCTAAAGTTCTGAAATTTAGCACAGTTAATAAACAAATCGAAATTAGTAAAACCTCCAAATTTTTTCATTTTGGGATTAAAGCAGCCAAAGTTATGAATTTTAATTAAAGTTGGTGGAACTTTTTGTCCGTTTCAAAATGAAAATTTCTAAAAACCCCGTTTCTTGTTTTAAAATTTTGAAATTTACCACAGTTAACGTACAAGTCGAGATTAGTAAAACCCCCAAATTTCATCGTTTTGTTATTAAAACACCCAAAGTTACAAAATTTAATAGAAATTGGTGAAACTTTTTTGGCCCATTTCAAAATGAAAATTTCTGAAAACTGTGTTTCTTCCTCCAAAATTTTGACAATTTAGCACAGTTAATAAACAAGCCCAAGTTAGTAAAACCTCCAAATTTCATCGTTTTGAGATCAAAACAGCCAAAGTTACAAAATTTAATAGAAGTTGTTGGATCTTTTTGGTCCATTTAAAAATAAAAATTTTCAAAATCTGTGTTTCTTGCTCTAAAGTTTAGAAATTTAGCACAGTTAATAAACGAATCGAAATTAGTCAAACCTCCAAATTTCTTCATTTTGGGATTAAAGTTGGTGGAACTTTTTGGCCCATTTCAAAATGACAATTTCTAAAAACTGTGTTTCTTGTCCTAAAATTTTGAAATTTAGTTCAGTTAATAAACAGGTCTAAATCAGTAAAACCTCCAAATTTCATGTTGCGGGATTACAACAGTCAAAGTTTTAATAGAACTAGATGGAACATTTTGGCCAGATTGGCAAATTGCAGGGCCAATTCTATTAAAATTTAAAGTGCACATGCTAATCTTCCAATTCTCCTCGTAGCCAATACCCTGATAGCGCAAAATCCACGATTCTGACCCAAATCGTGCGTTTTCCAAGCGATTCAATCTTACGAAATCGTGACAAAAGAGCAAGATTTAAGTAATGGGGTGCATTTCTTAGCAGCCACTCAAATCTCTGAAAAATCCAAAGACTGATTAGAACGGTTCGGTGAAAGTCTCACCTACTTTAAAGACAATAACTAATCAGTGTTAGTTTTCGTTTCGCGACGTAAATTATGTCTTGCAAAATGAAAACAATGATGGATGGGTAACTGCTCAATAAACATGTGGGAAAAATGAAAGACAGTCAAATTTTTGTTGTTCTCAGAGGTGGTGCAACTTGTCCAAATTATTCTGATTCCGTTATCGTTAGTTAACTTGTGTTGATGAAATATGCAGCATTCTTTTTGTGATCACCATTCATAATGCGCGGACTTTCTCTTCTGTTTTGTTCTGTTGTTTTTTTTTGCTGAAGACGTAATGTCAATATTTCTGAAATTATTATGACAAGGTCGAGCGTGACTCGTGATTTTGACTAAAATCTAATCAAGTACAATGAACAAATACCACGAAACCGATTCTGGTAGAAATATGTAATTATAAAGATTTTACAAAGAAATACCAGCGTAAATACGTTTTGAAGCGAAAACAACAAAACATTTATATCCGTAATTTTTTGAGGTAGAACAATGAATTGTGTTAACTTTAATATCACAACTTTCAGTTTGTATTCTAATGGTTCAATATTCATTGAATTATCTAACACTTTCGAGTTTATTCATTCCTTGATGAATAGTTTAAAATGCATGTAAACAACGGAAAAGTTTTGGTTGACTGGTCGGTAAACGGGAAGTCTTCCTAGATTCTATAGTTTCCAGAATTTTGGGTATTCTGTTGTCTCAAATTCTCCGATTTTTCGGATTTTATTTCCTTGAAATTTTTATTACTTTTAACGGTTTTTGAAAACGCGATTTCATTTTGAAAACGAAACAAAAATATCCACTTTTCTAAGTATTAAATTACGTAACTTTGGCAGTTTTTATCCTTAAAGAGTGAAAATTTGCGGTTTTACTAACTTCGGTTTGTTTATCAACTGTGTTAAGTTTCAAAATTTAGAGCAAGAAACAAAATTTTTGAGAAATTTTTATTTTGAAGACTAGTCGAAACTGTCCACCACTCCTTATTGAATTCCGTAACTTTGGCAGTTTTCATCCCAAAACGATGAAATCTAATGGTCTTATTAATTTTAACTTGTTTATTAATTATGCTAAATTTCAAAATTTTAGAGCAAAAAACAGATATTAGAAATTTTTATTTTGACATGAGTTCTATTAAATTTCGTAACATTGGCTGTTTTAATCCCAAAACGAAGAAATTTGAGGGATTTACTAATTTCGACTGGTTTATTAACTGTGCTAAATTTCACAATTTTAAAGCAAGACACAATTTAAAAAAAAATATTTTAAAATAGGCCAAATTTCTATTAAATTTCGTAACTTTGGCTATTTTAATCCCAAAACGATGAACTTTGGAGGTTTTACTTATTTAGACTTGTTTATTAACTGTGCTAAATTTAAAAATTTTAGAGCAAGAAAAACAGATTTTAGAAATTTTCATTTTGAAATTATTTAAAAAAGTTCTTCCAATTTCTATTAAATTTCGTAACTTTGGTTGTTTCAATCCCAAAACGATGAAATTTGGAGAATTTACTAATTTTAACTTGTTTATTAACTGAGTTAAATTTCAAAATTCTAGAGCAAGACACCAAATTTTTAGAAATTTCAATTTTGAAATGAGCCAAAAAGTTACACCCATTTCTGATAAATTTCGTAACTTTGGCTGTTTTAATCCCAAAACGATGAAATTTGGAGGTTTTACTAGTTTCGACGTGTTTATTAACTGTGGTAAATTTCAAAATTTTAGAGCAACAAACATAATTTTTAGAAATTTTAATTTTGAAATGAGCCTAAAAGTTCCACCAATTTCTGATACATTTCGTAACTTTGGCTGTTTTAATCCCAAAACGATGAAATTTGGAGGTTTTACTAATTTGGACTTTTTCATTCACTGGACTAAATTTCAAAATTTTAGAACAAGAAAAACAGATTTTAAAAATTTTCATTTTGAAATGAGCCAAAAAATTCCGCCAATCTCTATTAAATTTCATAAGTTTTACGGTTTTAATCCCAAAACAATTAACTTTTGAGGTTTTACTAATAACAGCTTGTTTATTAATTATGGCAAATTTCAAAATGTTAGGGCAAGGAACACAAATTCTAGAAATTTTTATATTGAAATGAGCCAAAAATTCGATCAATTTCTATTAATTTCCGTAACTTTGGCTGTTTCAATTCAAAATCGATAAAATTTGGAGGTTTTACTAATTTGAGCTTGTTTATTAACTGTGCTAAATTTTAAAATTTTAGAAGAAGTAACACAGTTTTTAGAAATTTTCGTTTTAAAATAAGTCAAAAAGTTTCCCCAATTTCTATTAAATTCCGTAACTCTGACTGTTTTAATGCCAAAACGATGAAATTTGGAGGTTTAATTAAAATCGACTTGTTTATTAACTGTTTTAAATTTTAAGACTTTAGAACAAGGAACACAGTTTTCAAAATTTTTTATTTTGAACCGGGCCAAAAAGTGCCACCAAATTGTATAAAATTTCGTAATTTTGGCAGTTTTAATCCCAAAACGATGAAATTTGGCGGTTTTACTAATTTGTACTTGTTTATTAACTGTGCTAAATTTCAAAATTTTAGAGCAAGAAAAACAGGTTTTAGAAGTTTTCATTTTGAAATTATTTTAAAAAGTTCTTTCAATTTCTATTAAATTTCGTAACTTTGGCTGTTTCAATCTCAAGACGATGAAATTTGGAGAATTTACTAATTTTAACTTGTTTATTAACTGAGTTAAATTTCAAAATTCTAGAGCAAGACACCAAATTTTTAGAAATTTCAATTTTGAAATGAGCCAAAAAGTTACACCCATTTCTGATAAATTTCGTAACTTTGGCTGTTTTAATCCCAAAACGATGAAATTTGGAGGTTTTACTAGTTTCGACCTGTTTATTAACTGTGGTAAATTTCAAAATTTTAGAGCAACAAACATAATTTTTAGAAATTTTAATTTTGAAATGAGCCTAAAAGTTCCACCAATTTCTGATACATTTCGTACTTTTGGCTGTTTTAATCCCAAAACGATGAAATTTGGAGATTTTACTAATTTGGACTTTTTCATTCACTGGGCTAAATTTCAAAATTTTAGAACAAGAAAAACAAATTTTAAAAGTTTTCATTTTGAAGTGAGCCAAAAAATTTAGCCAATCTCTATTAAATTTCATAAGTTTTACGGTTTTAATCCCAAAACAATTAACTTTTGAGGTTTTACTAACAGCTTGTTTATTAATTATGGCAAATTTCAAAATGTTAGGGCAAAGAACACAAATTCTAGAAATTTTGATATTGAAATGAGCCAAAAATTCGATCAATTTTTATTAATTTCCGTAACTTTGGCTGTTTCAATCCTAAAACGATGAAATTGGGAGATTTTACTAATTTCGACTTGTTTATTAACTGTGGTAAATTTCAAAATTTTAGAGCAAGAAACACAGTTTTTAGAATTTTTCATTTTAAAATGGGCCAAAAAAGTTCCACCAATTTCTATTAAATTTCGTTTTAATTCTAAATCGACAAAATTTGGAGGTTTTACTAATTTGGGCTTGTTTATTAACTGTGCTAAATTTTAAAATTTTAGAAGAAGTAACACAGTTTTTAGAAATTTTCGTTTTAAAATGAGTCAAAAAGTTTTCCCAATTTTTCTACTAAATTCCGTAACTTTGACTGTTTTAATGCCAAAACGATGAAATTTGGAGGTTTAATTAAGATCGACTTGTTTATTGACTGTTTTAAATTTTAAGACTTTAGAACAAGGAAGACATTTGAAATGATCCAAAAAAGTTCCTCCAATTTCTGATAAATTTCGTAACTTTGGCTGTTTTAATCCCAAAGCGATGAAGTTTGGGCGTTTCACTAATTTCAATTTGTATGGTAACTGTGCTAAATTTCAAAATTTTAGAGCAAAAAAAAAACAGTTTTCCAAAAGTTTTTATTTTGAAATGGGCCAAAAAGTCCACCAATTTGATAACTTTGGCAGTTTTAATGCCAAAACGATGAAATTTTGCAAGCACGTTCATAAACTTTTTTCCTTTTTTTGTTCATTTAAACTTATCGCTTAAAAACAAATGGTAATTAAGAAATATTGCGGAAAAGTTATTAACAATGAAGACCATAAAATTTTTATTGTGTTTTGTTGTTTGCCATATGCACTAAGAATTGCATTTTTCATTACAAAACACGAATAATTTCTATAATTTCACCGCTCTCATTTTCCGATCAACAATATGGTCGCCCTAAATAGATCTGATTACGAATGTAAATGCTTTTAATTGTTGCCAACTTGTAACAGTCGGAAAAAATTAAGAAGGTCGTACCAACGGAGACAGTAAAATGAAGTGCCTTTCAAAGCCTTTCAGCAGAAACTGTTTGATGAAGTATTTATCGCCTTTATCGCTTAATTAACGTCTCATTTGAACATTTTCTTCGCAATCATCGTAATCTCGGTCTCGTCCTCGGCGCACAATGATCCGCTTCCTTGGAGGATGAAGGTCCGCGTAATTCTTCTGCACCTGGTGGCGGTCTCAAAGCCTTTTAGCAAAAATTGTTTAATTAAGTATTTATCGCTTAATTAACGTCTCATTTGAACAATTTCTTCGCAATTATCTTAATCTCAGTGTCGTCCTCTGCGCACAATAATCCGCTTTCTTGGAGGATGAAGGTCCGCGTAATTCCCCTGCACCTGGTGGCGGTCTCGGATCGATCCTGCTCGACGGGATTCCACCGCCGGACGCATACCATCCCGTCCTTGTCCCGGGTGAACAACCGTCTCGCGAACCGCGGCTCCAGTTGCATTCGAGGGGCGCAATTAACTCTCCAATTAAGCCCCACCGCGCGCGCACCCAAGGACTCACCTTGTGCACGCTATCCTCTGTTTCAGGTGTCAGTCGCGGCGAGAATGTGGGGCCGAGCGCAGTTGCTCGTGCTGCTGACCGCGCTCTCTGCCTACGGAGACGACGTCCAAGAAGAGTCCCAGCTGCGCGCCGGCCGCTCCGTCGACCTCTTCACGCGCTACGGCTACCTCAGTCTCAGCATGAAAGTGGTGCCTCGGAACGACTCGGAGTTTCTCTTCCGGGAGCCGACGATCGACATCTTCGACGGGTTGGAGAAGTACGTGGTGCATCCGAGCAAAGTGCCGAAGAAGCAGAGGAGGGTGTTTGCGGGGGATTTTCATATGGAGTTCTGCGACAATTTGAAGCAGCTGGTGCAGGCGTATTTCAGAGACTTTAATTTCGAGAGGTTGGACAATCCGTGGAAGGCGTTCACGGCGAGTTGGTCGCCGGACGCGTTGGCCAGGAATTTGGGGATTAATTCCTCGTTCGTGCATAAGGAACACTGTTATGTGCTGATAAGACTGGCGCGGTTTAGGGATAGTGTTAAGTTGAGTACGATCCCGAATAATGTGAACTTGGTGGACGCGGTGGCGCGGGAAATTGACAACATTCAAGTTGGTGATGTGAGCAGTGTGTCGAGGTTCATCAGGAAGTATGGATCGCACTATATAGACTCTTATGTGACGGGGAATTCGCTTTACCAGGTAGTTTAAAAGAAGCGCCGATTTGGAGTTTGGAGTTTGGAAAACAAACAGAAAAATACACTTTTCTTTTATTTGATTTCAAAACTCTCAAACTGTATTTCCATTATTTTCTGACTTTTACCAGAGTCATTCACTTCCCATTTCTAATTATATTTTAATTAACAATTAGTTGGAAAATTAGATTTTTTGTTATCCATTCACCGTTAGACCATGGTCTCAAGTTAAATTAAAGTTCATAAATGATTGCAACGCACATTTTACATTTGTTAGAATGTTAATTAATAACAAATAGGTTGAAAATTAAAAACAATTTGTTTGATTTTTAATTGAAAAGTTTTTAGAAATAAAGACGAACCAAAAATTACCCCTACTTATTATTAAATTCGTAACTTTGGCTGTTTTAATCTCAAAACGATGAAATTTGAGGGTTTTACTAATTTGAACTTGTTTATTGACTGTGCAAAATTTCAAAATTTTAGAGGAAGAAACACAGTTTTTAGAAATTTTCGTTTTGAAAGAAGTCAAAAAGTTTCCCCAATTTCTATTAAATTCCGTAACTTTGACTATTTTAATGGCAAAACGATGAAATTTGGAGGTTTTACTAATATCGACTTGTTTATTAACTGTGTCAAATTTTAAAACTTTAGAGCAAGGAACACAGTTTTCAGAAATTTTTGTTTTGAACCGGGCCAAAAAGTTCCACCAATTTCTATTAAATTTCGTAACTTTGGCAGTTTTAATTCAAAATCGATGAAATTTGTAAGTTTTACTAATTTGGGCTTACTTATTAACTGTGCTAAATTTTAAAACTTTAGAGAAAGTAACACAGTTTTCAGAAATTTTCGTTTTAAAATGAGTCAAAAAATTTCCCCAATTTTTATTAAATTCCGTAACTTTGACTGTTTTAATGCCAAAACGATGAAATTTGGAGGTTTTACTAATTTGAACTTGTCTATTAACTGTGTTATATTTCAAAATTTTAGAGGAAGAAACACAGTTTTTAGAAATTTTCGTTTTAAAACAAGTCACAAAGTTTCCCCAATTTCTATTAAATTCCGTAACTTTGACTGTTTTAATGCCAAATCGATGAAATTTGGGGGTTTTACGAATATCGACTTGTTTATTCACTGTGCCAAATTTTAAAACTTTAGAACGAGAAAAACAGTTTTCAAAAATTTTTATTTTGAACCGGGCCAAAAAGTTCCACCAAATTGTATAAAATTTCATAATTTTGGCAGTTTTAATCCCAAAACGATGAAATTTAAAGGTTTTACAATTTTCGACTTGATTATTAATTGTGCTAAGTTTTACAATTTTAGAGCAAGAAACACAGTTTTTAGAAATTTTCATTTTACAATGGGCCGAAAAGTTTCTCCAATTTCTATTAAATTCCGTAACTTTGGCAGTTTTAGTCCCAAAACGATGAAATTTGGAGGTTTTACTAACTTCGACTTGATTATTAATTGTGCTAAGTTTAAAAATTTTAGAAAAAGTAACACAGTTTTCAAAAATTTTCGTTTTAAAATGAGTCAAAAAATTTCCCCAATTTCTATTAAATTCCGTAACATTGACTGTTTTAATGCCAAAACGATGAAATTTGGAGGTTCTACTAATATCGACTTGTTTATTAACTGTGCTAAATTTTAAAACTTTAGAACAAGGAACACAATTTTCAGAAAATTTTATTTTGAACCGGGCCAAAAAGTTCCACCAATTTCTATTAAATTTCGTAACTTTGGCAGTTTTAATCCCAAAACGATGAAATTTTAGGGTTTTATTAATTTGAACTTGTTTATTAACTGTGCTAAATTTCAAAATTTTAGAGGAAGAAACACAGTTTTTAGAAATTCTCGTTTTAAAATAAGTCAAGAAGTTTCTCCAATTTCTATTAAATTTCGTAACTTTGGCCGTTTTGATCCCAAATCGATAAAACTTGAAGGTTTTACTAATTTTGACTTGATTATTATTTGTGCTCAATTTCAAAATTATAGACCAAAGAACACAGTTTTTAGAAATTTTTATTTTGAAATGGGCCAAAAAGTTCTTATTTTTTTTTAATTTCAAACAAATAAAGTGGAAAAAATCAAGAGAATCTAAGAAAAATATAATAAGAACTGAATGTTAAGCGGGAGTCCAATGATAATGCGAGGAATCTCAAGACGATAAAAATTCCAAAGAATGTAAAAAATCCTTAGAACCCAAAAAATTAGATCGTCACATCCAGAAAGTCTAAAATGGACAAAATCAAAAGAGAAAAAACAGATAAAATTCAAACATTTCCAGGAATATGAAAATAGAGAATATTGAAACAAACGAAATTATTGGATTAAATGGATATTCCACGCGAGTTTTACACTACACTTTTTCTACGATTACGCATCTTTGTTTAATCGTGCAAAAGAAATCCTTGACGATAAACAATGAACTATTTGTGTGTATTTGCTAGGTTGCTATGTGACTCAAGCTATAGCAACAAGTGTGGAATAGCACAAAGCTAAAAACGGTAGAAAAAATCTTATTTAACAAGGAGAATTTAAAGAAAATCATAAAGAAAAACACACGTAGAAATTAGACACAACCGACCTTAAACCGCCCCTGGAAACAGAAAATTTGGAAGTTTAAAGTCTAAATTTGCTGTTATGAAATTCCGTACGATAAAGTCGCATTTTCTCATAACTAGATATTGGTTTTCCAGACGAAGGAGTTCCTCTATTTACTAAACGACTTTTCTCGACTCCTTTGAACAAATACCTTTTAATACACTTAAAAGATCAATGTCTTTTACAGACGCTACCTCATCGTTTTAATTGAGATAAGTACATTTAGTCCCCGGGAATTATTCCATTTCCGCTTTGAAATCAGGGCCCATTCGTGGCTTTTATTTTTGTTATTTGCTCCCTTTGGCGTTGCTGGATTTTGTCTGATGATACATATTTCCGTGTTTTCTGTTATCTATGATATTTACCAAAAAAATAATTATCCTGGAACACGGAAATTACTGAAATTAAAGAGCAATTTTACATTCAATTCCGAGTACATCCCGTATTAAGTATAATTACGTGTTTATTGCAAAGTGACCCCAACATTGCTTCTTGACCCTGACTAATCAAAAACTATTGTTTTTCGACGGTAATTCCAAGTTCCGTGTCTTCTTGGTAATTAATTTTTATTATTCTCCATTATTTAGCCTTGGTACTTATCGTATTTTACGCAATTAAAAATAAAAAGTACCTGTTTTCCAAAGCGATTTGTTTTGCCGTGCATCAGTCAAACTCCCATACGGAATTACCATTAATTGGAATTGGTTCGCTCTCATTAATCATGTTACATCAGAGGTTTCTCAAAAAGAGATGTTACAAAATGTGAAATTGGTGAAGCAAATTGCGAAATTCTAAACGAAAATTCCTGCAAGTAACGGCACAGCGATTTTTTTTTTTAATTTAATTTAATTTAATTATCCGTGGCTGTGAAATATTTAGACGCGACCATGAATTCGGGTCTAATATGGTTATAAATTGTCTGCTTTATTCGGTTGGATGTTGAACTCTTACGTAAAGTTAAAAACAGAAAAAATCAACGCAACAGTTATTGGAGCTTTAAAAGGGAATTGCGTAATTTGCAGTGATTTACATTCACTCGAAATCGGTCGCTAATGTAAGAAAATTATAAAATCTGCTCTTGGATATCAATTATCTCTATTTTTTGACTTTTGATTTTGGAATTTAGCACCGTTAATAAACAGATCGAAATTAGTAAAACCTCCAAATTTCATTATTTTGGGATTAAAACAGCAAAAGTTACGAAATTTAATAGAAATTGGTGGAACTTTTTTCATAATCAAAATTTCTAAAAACTGTGTTTCTTGTTTTAAAATTTTGATTTAATAAACAAGTCGAAATAAGTAAAACCTCCAAATTTCATGGTTTTAAAATTGAAACAGCCAAAGTTACGGAAATTAATAGAAATTGGTTGAACTTTTTGGCTTATTTCAAAATAAAAAGTTTTAGAATTCGTGTTTCTTGACCTAAAATTTTCAAATTTATTTAATTTTCTGAATTCTAAGGATTCTTTACATTTTTTGGAATCTTTATCTTCCTGAGATTCCTCGGATTCCCATTGGACTCCCTCTAAACATTCAGTTTACAACATATTTTTCTTAAATTCTAGAAATATTTTTTATTTTATTTTTTTGAAATTTTTTGGCTTATTTCAAAATAAAAATTTCTATAAACTGTGTTTTTAGCTCAAAAATTTTGAAATTTAGCACAGTTAATAAACAAGTCTAAATTAGTAAAACCTCCAAACTTCATCGATTTGGGATTAAAACAGCCAAAGTTACGAAATTTAATACAAATTGATGGAACTTTTTGGCCCGGTTCAAAATAAAAATTTCTGAAAACTATGTTCCTTGCTCTAAAATTTTGAAATTTGGCACAGTTAATAAACAGGTCGATATTAATAAAACCTCCAAATTTCATCGTTTTGGCATTAAAGCAGCCATAGTTATAAATTGTAATACAAGTTGGTGGTCCAATTTAAAATCAAAATTTCGAAAATCTGTGTTTCTTGTTCTAAAATTTTGAAATTCAGCATAGTAAAGAAATAAGTCGAAATCAGTAAAATCTCCAAATTTTTTTGTTTTGGGATTAAAACAGTCAAAGTTACGGAAATTAATAGAAATTGGATGATCTTTTTGGCTCATTTCAAAATAAAAATTTTTAGAATTCGTGTTTCTTGACCTAAAATTTTTGAAATTTGGCACACTCAACAAACAAGTCTAAATTAGTAAAACCTCTAAACTTCATCGTTTTGGAATTAAAACAGCTAAAGTTACGAAATTTAATAGAAATTGGTGAAATTTTTTGACCCATTTCAAAATAAAAATTTCTAAAAACTGTTTCTTATTTTAAAATTTTGAAATATTCCACAGTTAATAAACAAGTCGAAAAAAAAAAAATCTCCAAATTTCATCGTTTTAGGATTGAAACAGCCAAAGTTACGGAAATTAATAGAAATTGAACAAATTTTTGGCGCATTTCAAAATAAAAATTTTTAGAATTCGTGTTTCTTGAACTAAAATTTTGAAATTTAGCACACTCAACAAACAAGTCTAAATTAGTAAAACCTCCTAACTTCATCGTTTTGGGATTAAAACAGCCAAAGTTACGAAATTTAATAGAAATTGGTGAAACTTTTTGACCCATTTCAAAATAAAAATTTCTAAAAACTGTGTTCTTGTTTTAAAATTTTGAAATTTACCACAGTTAATAAACAAGTCGAAATTAATAAAATCTCCAAATTACATCGTTTTAGGATTGAAACAACAAAAGTTACGGAAATTAATAGAAATTGATCGAATTTTTGGCTCATTTCAAAATCAAAATTTCTAGAATTTGTGTTCCTTGCCCTAACATTTTGAAATTTGTTACAGTTATTAAACAAGTCGAAATTAGTAAATCCTCCAAATTTCATCGCTTTGGGATTAAAACAGCCAAACTTACGGAATTTAATAGAAATTGGTGGAAGTTTTTGGCTCATTTCAAAATAAAACTTTCTAAAAGCTGTTTCTTCTTCAAAAATTTTGAATTTTAGCACAGTTAATAAACACGTCGAAACTAGTCTCCAAATTTCATCGTTTTGGGATTAAAACAGCCAAAGTTACAAATTTTAATAAAAATTAGTGGAACTTTTTAGTCTATTTCAAAATGAAAATTTCTAAAAACTGTGTTTCTTGTTCTAAAATTTTGAAATTTAGTACAGTTAATAAACAAGTCCAAATTAGTACATTTTCCAAATTTTATCGTTTTGGAATTAAAACAGCCAAAGTTACAAAATGTAATAGAAATTCGTGGAAAAATTTTTCTAAAAACTGTGTTTCTTTTTCAAAAATTTTGAATTTTAGCACAGTTAATAAACAAGTCGAGATTAGTAAATCCTCCAAATTTTATCACTTTGGGATTAAAACAACCAAACTTACGGAATTTAATAGAAATTGGTGGATACTTTTTGGCTCATTTCAAAATAAAACTTTTTAAAAACTGTTTCTTCTTCAAAAATTTTGAATTTTTAAAAAAACTCCAATTCTAATTATTTGCTTCGTCCTCAAAACAAAAATTCCACAAAAAATTTAATTTTTGCTCTAAAATTTTGAAATTTAGCACAATTGATAAACAAGTAATAGTCGTAAAACTTCCAAATTTTAGTGATTTAGGAGAAAAACTAGTAAAATTACGGATTTTAATAAAAAAAAGTGAAAATGTGTTCGTCTTCAAAGCAAAAATTAAAAAAAAAAATTAATTCTTGCTCTAAAATTTTGAATTTTAGCGCAGTTAATAAACACGTCGAAATTAGTAAAGTCTCCTTTCATTGCTTTGGGATTAAAACAGCCAAAATTACGGAATTTAATAGAAATTAGTAGAACTTTTTGGCTCAATTCAAAATAAAAATTTCTAAAAATTGTGTTTCTTGTTGCAAAATTTTGAAACTTAGCACAGTTAATAAATAAGTCAAAATTAGTAAAGCCTTCAAATTTCATCGTTTTGGGAGTAAAACAGCCAAAGTTACGAAATTTAATAACAATTGGTGGAACTTTTTTTCTCATTTCAAAATGAAAATTTCCGATAAAGACATTCTATTTACTTATAAATTGTGAAAACATTTCATTTAAATATCTACCTTTTATAAGCCTACATTCAATGACGAAATCAATCTGCTATGGTAGTGATTATGAGCTCAACGTAGAAAATTCTTAGAAATCAGCGTATTATATTGTAAAATGAATGCTCGATGAACAAGTAGATAAATGATTACCACACTGATTAGAGAGATTTTTTCTTTTGATGGCCACGACCCTTTAAATAACGGTCCACTATCAGAGCTTGTCTGTTTTTTATATTAATATTCTATTTCATAATACCTTCGTGAGAGTTTCAACAATAAAAGAAATATGAATAAATTATAATTATTAATTTATTAACGATTTGTTTCACTAGTAAACTCGCGTGCTAACAAGCCTCTGACACTCCCTTATATTTCCAGGTGTTCGTCTTCGAGAAATCAAATTACCTCCGCATCAGAGAGCGCCTGAAGACCCAAGGCATCTCCCATCTAAACCCGACCGAACTAAGTCATTACTTCAGCCCTTGGTTCGCCGAACACATGGGCAATATTAAAGTAGCCAGTGGCAACAAAACCGTCGAACAATGGGCAACTTCCAAACTCCGCCTTCATTACTACATCTTCAGTTATCCAACACTGTTGAAGATCCACGGCGATACTCAACTCTTATCCGTTCTCAACAATTTACTACAAAACGAAGCTATTCTTCAGATGGGAATGAAGACACTAGCGCCGGCCTTCAAGGATCCGCAAAAACGGAAGTTCTTCACTGGGGTGCTGGACAACTTACTCAAATTGTGGGAGGTTAACTTGTAGTGCATCCTCTCGCTGTGATAAATGTTGTGATACAGACGCCTACAAGGTTGGAAGCCTTGAATTAAGAGGAAAGACTATCAACGAGTTAATTAATGAGTTTATTGCGTGTTAAAACTATCTAATTGGTCCTCTATTCTAGATTTTGTTTGCATTCGGAATGAGGATGGTTACAGGCGTTGTATTTATTTTTATACAATAAATTATATTTTAGTACTCAAGCCAAATATGTAAAATTTTGTAAAGACTACAATAAAAAATGTAAGTAACAAAGTCCTGTTTGGATATGTTGTACCAATATTGCACAGGTCTCAATATCAATTCCAAACTAATCGAATTTTTTGAAGATGGACATCTGGACGCCTGCTTGGAGATTCCTGCTGACTTTTTTACTATTCACAACCATTACCAGAGGAGTCTCCACTCGAATTAGCCTAAACTTGTATCTCTAAAAAACAATAAATTAGTGGCGGAAAAATTGCACTGGAGAAGTGAAGTCGTTTCTGAAGTAGAAATATTACAAAATCTGTCGATTTCACTTCTAATTGCGTTTCATTTTTCTCGAATTTCCCTCAATTTTCCCTTTCTCTTAGACGAATTAGGTTTTAAGGACTTCATTTTTAGTTAGGATTACGTTTTTTAGCCCATAACACACTTGCGACTGGCTATCAAAGTAACCATGGATTGTTCTATTTTGGTTTACTTTTGTTCGGCGTTGTTGTATATTTATTCACTTTTTTTTATTTTCCTGTGTCCATATTATCTATTTACGCCCGAAAAAGATGCAAATAGGCAACACATTATACACACAAAGTGATTCTTTAATAAATCAAAGGCGGCGATGTCACCAGACGATTTTGCACAAATTGGAAAAAATTGCCAATCCGTCAAATCAAAAACGAAAATTAAATTTGACAGATTGCAGATTCATGATTTACCTTGGAGGCATTGGCGTATCATGTCGGCATTAAATTAAAAAAATAATTTGTTCTCGTTGTATAAAATGTGGCTTCAATTCATGTTGCTCGCCTATTTTGAGTGTTAATTCATGAAGGAACACCAAATGGCACTCGTTCAATGTTGCCTGTTACCGATACACAAATAATAAAATTATGCCCCCCGACCCCAGTATATTCTACGCTCATGTGTCAACCCTTCAATCGGTGTGAAAATTCACTAAGACCTACGTGCTAAAACACAAAGCCGCCTTTGATAAACACTAAAGAATCGCGCTTTATCAAAGGCAACTTCGTTCTATCTTTTATTTAAATATGTGACGTTAAACGCCTAAGATCACTAGATAGAAATTTGTTTTTTTCGTTCTTTTTTTTTCATCCTAATTTCCAGTTTCTGCTGTTTTATACAGGGTGATTTTGAAATAGAGGCAGAAAAAAATCCATTACAGCTCACTGTAAATAATTGAAGTTGGCAGGTTTCGTTTTTTATATTGCTGTCTCAGTTTAAAAAAAAAGTAAATGAAATTGATTCGAATTTTTATGCTACGCCAATGATTACTACGGTGACTAAGGTCCATTTTGTGCATATCAGGTCAGGATTTTGGAATTTTTAACGTCTTCTACTATCTACGACAACGAAATGTGCACGGCAAAATTGTCTAGCGCAATTTTCACTTCAAATCATAGGCGCACTTCTAATTGTCTTTTATGACAATTGATGACAGTAGTTAGTTAAAATCGGCTAAACATTGAACTTTGGCCGAAAAACCAAGACCTGTTGCAAAATTTGATGAAAATCGGTCGCCAAGAACAGTGGCTGCTGATTAGTAAGAGTTGTATAGGTAAAATAAAATGTTTAGAGAAAAATCAAAAAGAACGCCACTGCTCAAAATCCGATTTACATTATGGAAATTCAGAGAAAAATCCATGACAACGAAAAAGTCGTTCACATTTCGGTGTCGCCAATAGTACGTATTTTCGTAAAGTCGCCTATTTTTCCGCCTCTATTTCAAAATCACCCTGTATACTCCAACTATTTTACAGTGGCGGCCAAAAGTAACGAGTACAAGTTTTGGACGCCATTTTCTTAAAAATTCAGTTGTGTAAATCGGGATGACAATAATTGCAAAGTAGGCATTCAGATTATTGCAATCACATTACTAAAACAAATGAACAACATTGACTAAAAAAAGCTGAAATTACATGTTGCCATCCTTTAATTATTGCCTACTTAGTATTAGTAGTTCCAATGACGTGCTGTTAGTAGGTCAACAGATTAATTTTTAGCCCGATTTACAATGACAAAAAAAGTGCAGCAGTTACTTTTGGCCGCGACTTCTTACTGCATACCAACAAAACAGTAAACAAGTAATATGGCTATTATACCCGAATTAAGTACTATGCTTATTCTTCAACAATTTTACGGTCATTTTTTCGTTACAATGGTAACACATCACAGTTATAAGAAAAGTCATGAAATATGAGTCACGTGAGAGTCATATTTACACTTGTTGGAATATGAATATCATTATATTGTTGTAGATAAAATAATTTTTCAAAAATATTTCCGAATTCTGATCTGTTGGAGCAAAACGAACTTCATATTCACTTCTCCAGTACAAAACCTCGTTGACTAGTTTAGTTAACTTACATTTTCTTTATACACGAAGTCTACATCAGTGACGTACGGCTCAGGAATCGCCACTGAATTCCCAATGATCACACCTTTTCCATCCGCCAAGTTATAAACGGTCACCACGACGCAAGTTCCTTCTTTATCCACCAAACAAAATGTACTGAAAATATTAGATAGTTATTTTGACACTTATTTAAAAAATGAAAATACAAAGGAACGGAATCTTCATTGTGGACGGTACAGACCACTTTTCCCAAAACCACCTTTTCCTCGTTTAAACCAGGCTTTAAGTCGCGTATTCGAATTTCGTCGAGTTTTACCGTCTGGTTGGTGGTGGTCGAGGTGTAGCTGCCGCCTCCATAAGGCCCCAATTGCTTCGAGTCGATCGCCTGGAAATTCAATAATTTTATAACCCACGTGTTATGTACAAAGTTTTATCTACGACTTTGTAGCTCCATTACATAAATTGTTAAGTAATACATTACAGAACGGGTTTTCTCATTACACAACAAGTGTAGTAATAGAGCTAGTTGTACAACTAAACCACCTGTAGAGTTTGCTGCAGGCGCTTCGCCTTCATTTTCCCACAGGTCGTGACGAGCTCGCAAATCTCATTTAGGTACTTCCTAAGCTGCTCTTCTTTAACTTTGGGTTGCTCCCACGTGGGATCGTACAAAGCGGCCTTGTTAAAGGACTCTAAGGCCATCTGGTACTCTTCTTCATACTTCAGGGTCTGCAAACTCAAGATGAAACTACCTCAATCAATCTGAGTTGAACTTACAATTCCTTTGTTGTAGTGTAAGTCGGGGGTGCTTTTGGCAACAACGTCTTTCTCCTACAAAGAAGTCGTATTAATTGAAGGGATGGAGGTGAAACTTACTGCTTGAGAATACGCGCTGAGGCACTGCTTGAGGGTCTTGGGGTTCTGTTGGATTCCAAAGAAGGATGATAAGTGGGCATTTCCAAGCACTGCCCATGAGAGACCGTCAGATGGGTCTAATTGGAGGGCTTCTTTGGCGTATTCTAAGCCCTTTTCAATGTTGGTGATGAGGTTTTCTTTACTGGTGGAGTTTTCTTGGCGTGCTAACATTGAGAGGTTTCTTAATGAGACTTTGTTTCTTCTCTGCAAATTCAAATTATTATACTGAAGAGTTGCGTGGACTTTTACCTCTTTCAAGGCGCCATCAAAACAATTTTTCGCTTTCTTCAACTCGTCGTTCTTCCAAAAGCACTCCCCTAGCTCATTCCAAGCTTCTACAGACTTAGGATCTAGTTTAACAGCCTTAGATAAGAGACTCTCTGCTTCTTTACTAAATTTAGGAACAACATTTAAGAGTCTCCCTTTGAGGAAATTATATTTAGCCCTATCACATTCCAACGCGCTAATTTCATTCTCTTTAAACACATCTAAAATCTCAGCGAGTTTTTTTTCAATATCTTCATTTTTATCTACAGCGTCTTCAATTTTATGGGTTTCAAAATAATGGTCCCTGTATAAATACAAACGATTAACGTTTTCCTGTAATGAGACTTGATGAAGCACCACTCCTTTTAAGGGATTAGTTGTAGGTGGGGGCACACCTGGCGGAAATTATAATTATTTTAACTTACCTCTAGGAAATGAATTGGGTTTTGGTTTTTCAGTGAATCTCCACTGTTATCCATCATTTTTTACATTTATCGGCAATTTTTTCACTCATTTCCAGTCTTGATCAACGGAGAACTTGTTGTTTTGACGTGAGAGGTTATGTTGTTGGGAAACCGTCAAATGTCAAAAAGAAAACGACGAAGAGGGGAGTTGGGGTTGAGAATTGCCAATGTTAAGCGGTGAAAGTTACTAACTAATTTTGATTTTGGGTTTTTGGGAAAATTAAATAGTGTAAATCTCCTAAAACTTTCTTTTTAGGTTCTTTACCTTCTCTTCGGACCATTTCTCTAATTATTCTCTTTGGAGTTTGAAGACTTGAAGATAAACCAAAAATTTGTACCACATTCTTTTAAATTCCGTAACTTTTAGAGTTCTAGTCCTACAACAATAAAATTTGGTTGCTTTACTACTTTTGACTTGCTTATTAACTGTGCCGAGTTTCAAAATTTTAGAGCTAGAAACACTATTTTCAGAAATTTTTATTTTGAAATGGGTCAAAAAATTGCACCAATTTCTATTAAATTTCGTAACTTTGGCTGTTTTAATCCCAAAACGTTAAAATTTGGAGGCTTAACTAACGTCGACTTGTTAACTAAACTAAATTTCAAAAATTTAGAGCGAAAACCACAGTTCGTAAAAATTTTAATTTGGAAATGGGCTAAAAAGCTTCATCAATTTTTATAAAATTTCGTAACTTTGGCTGTTTTAATCTCAAAACGATGAAATTTGGAGGTTTTACTAAATTTGACTTGATTATTTAACTGTGCTAAGTTTCAAAATTTTATAGCAAGAAACACAATTTTTGGAAATTTTTATTTTGAAATGAGCTAAAAAGTTTCACAAATTTCTATTAAATTTCGTAACTTTTGCTGTTTTAATTCCAAAACGATGAAATTTAAAGGTTGTACTAATTAAGGCTTGTTTAATAACTGTGCTAAATTTCAAAATTTTAGATCAACAAATACAGTTTTTAGACATTTTTATTTTGAAATGAGTTGAATAGTTGCACCAATTTCAACTAAATTTCGTATCTTTCGCTGTTTTAATCCCAAGACGATGAAATTTGGAGGTTTCACTAATTTTGACTTGATTATTAAGTGTGCTAAATATCAAAATTTTAGAGCTAGAAACACAATTTTTTAGAAATTTTTATTTTCAAATTGACCAAAAAGTTCTACCAATTTCTATTAAATTTCGTAACTTTGACTGTTTTAATCCCAAAACGATGAAATTAGAAGGTTTTTACTAATTTTGATCTGATTATTAAGTGTGCTAAATTTCAAAGTTTTAGAGCAAGAAACAGTTTTTTAAGAAATTTTCATTTTGAAACTGGTCAAAAAGTTCTACCAATTTCTGTTAAATTTCGTAAGTTTGGCTATTTTAGTTCCAAAACGATGAAATTTGGAGGTTTTACTAATTTTGACTTGATTATTGACAGCAAAATTAAAATTTTAGAGCAAAAAACACAGTTTTTAGAAATTTTCACGCTGAAATTGACCAAAAAGCTTCACCAATTTCTATTAAATGTCGTAAGTTTGGCTGTTTTATTCTCAAAATGATAAAATTTGGAGGTTTTACTACTTTTGACTTGATCATGAACTGTGCTAAATTTAAAAATTTTAGAGCAAGAAGCACAATTTTTTAGAAATTTTTATTTTGAAACAGACTTAAACGTTCCACTAAATTCTTTTAAATTTTGTTACTTTGGCTGTTTTAATCCTAAAACGATGAAATTTGAAGGTTTTTTTAATTGCCATTTGTTTATTGAGTGTGATAAATTCTAAAAATTTACACAAAGAAACAGAAATTTTTCATTTTTTTTTTAAGACACACCAAAAGTTTAATCATCGCTTCTTGCATTGCTATCGAAACGCGCGTCGGCATTTTTTGACGAAATTTGGTGTTGTGACTAAATTGTATTTTTGATAATTTTTGTCAACACCAAGAATTGATTCAATAAATTTCTTTGAACGAAGCAAAAATTTTGATAATTTTTTATTTAATTTTGCAACTTTGCGAGTTTTAGTCCTACTGCAGCAAAATTTTAAGATTTTACTATTTTAGACTTGTTTATTCAATGTGCTAAATTTCAAAATTTTAGAGTAACTAAATTTTATTTTATTTTAAATTTAAACCTGATGAATGCTTTTTAAATTTTTTGTATTTTTTTTTTTGAATTCTTCTCAGATTCCCTTTAGAGAGTTTAGTTCTGTTTATATTCTTTCTAATTTTAGAAAATGTTCTTAGTTTCAAATAAAGAAATAATTAGAAAATGGGGCATCAATCCCACTATCCCACACCAAAGACCTTTCAAATCGTCCCACCGCCTCGTCTCTTGCCCACTTCCTACCATCACAATGCCCCAATAAAACCACCTTTGTACCTTTAACTCTTTACTACACATAACACTAGGATCCTAGATTCGAATTCCGCAATCTCGCGCTCGACTTTTTATTCAGATGTATCCAGTCCTCAAGCTCCGGTGGCGGTTCTGGTCGATACGTCTCACTTTGATTCTCCGACAGTACATTCATCATTTTGATAGTATCCACCTCCAAAATTGCCTGTTTACATAAAATCACTGTAGTTATAAACCCATCACTGAACTGGATAAATTGATGCTCCAAATAAATGTGTTTCTTGTCCCAGTAAATTACCTGAAATCCGAAAAGCAATTAAAGTTATTACCATGGTAAATAAGTCGCGTGGAGCGTAAAATTACGCGTAGGTGGTTGGTTGATTGAAATTTGATGTCTCCATTGTTTAAATTTCAAGTGATTTATTGATACTGAAAACTCACCCTCGTTGTGATCTTGTAAGGTGTGAACAGAGGGATGGTTTTGCGATACCGAATATGACAAGCCGTTTGCAAAGCCGCGCCATTTGCTTCGAGGATAAAATCGTAAATTCCAGTTCTCTTGTAGAAGTGAAACCTGGCAAAATCCAGCTCCCTTACGTACCTAGCATTGTTCATATGTTGGAAGTAGATGTCCAAGTCGTTGGTTGTGCAAACGCCTCAAAAAAAATCCTAAAAAATCCATCTTTGTGGTACTGCAAAACTCACCATAATACGTGGTGGTTTCGTCAATTCCGACGCGTTTTCGACGAATTTTGCACCACAGCACGATGAAGACTTTGGTCAGAAAGTAGTGGAGATCGAAAGTTATGTAAAAAATTAAGAGTATCACTACGAGAGTTAGTCCCCAAAAGAGAGCGGTATCTACATCGAAACTGAAGCCGATTATCATTGTAAAACACGATGCACAACTGCACTTACAACAATTGGAATGTCATAGTGTGTGGATCTGTGACGTAAAACTGAGGTTGTTGGCAGGTGGGGACTTAATTATCGGATCAGTGCTGGGAAGCGCCAACAACGAGCTCAAGATGTGCGGGTCCCCCTCAAAATCGCTTTGAATTTTGAATTTACAATAGAGGTTCTAAGGTCGATTTCTGGCTTATTTTTGGAGCAAACTGCCGTTATCATAGCTCATTGTACTTAGAATTTCACGCAGAATGCAAAACTGTCCAAGTTTTTCTCGTACGTGAAGAACTAATTGAGTTATGGTCGATTAAAGTTCCGGATATTTGATTTTCATTTTTCCTAATTTTTTCCTAGTTTTTAGAGAAATATCTCGGAAACTATTGCAGATATTGAGATGCGGTTTGCGCCATCGTCTTTTTCGCGACTTTCTACATAAGAAATAATTTTGGGATTTTACAAAAGTCGAAAGTTGCAATTTTTTGCGAAAATTCATGACTAAAACTATGCCAAACTTCTAATATCGATATTTCGCTTATTTTTTGGAGTAAACTTAAGTTATTATACATCAGTGTATGCAGAATTTTACGCAGATTCCAAATCTGAGATTTAAATTCAGATCCGCCAACAAATAACTGAGTTATTTTCGATCAAAATTTCGGAAAGTTGATTTTAATTTTTTCTCATTTTTCGTCATTTTTAAAGTTAAATATCTCGGAAACTATTTGAGATATTGAGATGCGGTTTGCGCCATTGTTTTTCTCGGCTCATTTTACGTTAGAAAATGTTCTCAAAAGCCCAAAATTTGATAGTCGATTTTTCGCGAAAAAAAATTCCGACTCGAACGATGAAAATTTTTCATTTTTTTTATTTTTGACCATACCTCGTAAACTATTTGTCTGATAGATCTCAAATTTGGCCCCTAGATAGATTTTGAGCTCCTCTTTCAACCGATGTATAATTCAATGCTATTAAACCTCTTTTTCATTTTGAAAACATTGATTGAAAATCACCCTAAAATGATGTTTTCAAAACAGTTTTTTGCCAATAACTCGTTTATTTATTAAGCAAACTCAACAAATTTAGGTCTCATTTTACGTAGAATTTTACGCTGAATTCAAAAACATAATATTCTTTTAACATTTGTCAATAAATAACCGAGTTATGGCCGTTTGTAATTTTGGGTTGTCGCCAGAGGGCCAAATTTTTGAAGGTTCAAAACACTTCGTGCTCGATATTTCGGAAACTATTTCAGATATTGAGATGCGGTTTGCGCCATTGTTTTTCTCGCGATTTTTTTACATAAGAAATAGTTTTTAGATTTTCCAATAGTCGAAAGTTGCAAATTTTCGCAAAAATTCATGACTAAAACTATGGCCAAACTTCTCATATCGATATCTCGCTTATTTTTTAGAGTAAACTTGAGTTATTATACATCAGTGTACGCACAATTTTACGCAGATTTCAAATCTGGAATTTAAATTCAGATCCGACAACAAATAACCGAGTTATGGCCGATCAAAGTTTTGAAAAGTTGATTTTCATTTTTTCTCATTTTTCTCAATTTTTGAAGTTAAATATCTCAGAAACTATTAGAGATATTGAGATGCGGTTTGCGCCATCGTTTTTCTCGGCTCATTTTACGTTAGAAAAAGTGCTTAAAAGCCCAAAATTCGATAGTCGATTTTTCGCGAAAAAAAATTACGACTCAAACGATGAAAATTCTTCATTTTTTTTCATTTTTGGCCATAACTCGTAAACTATTTGTCCTGTAGATCTCAAATTTGGCCAGTAGATAGATTTTGAGCTCCTCTTTCGACTGATGTATAATTAAATGCTATTAAACGTCATTTTCATTTTGAAAACATTAATTGAAAATCACCCTAAAATGATGTTTTCAAAACAGTTTTTAGCCGATACCTCGTTTATTTATTAAGCAAACTCACAAATTTTGGGTCTCATTTTACGCAGAATTTCACGCTGAATCCAAAAACATGATAGTTTTTTAATATTTGTCAACAAATAACCGAGTTATGGCCCTTTGAAATTTTGGGTTTTTGCCAGAGGGCCAAATTTTCGAAGGTTCGAAACAATTCATGCTCGATATCTCAGAAACTATTTCAGATATTAAGATGCGGTTTGCGCCATCGTTTTTCTCACAAAATTTTACACAAGAAACAGTTCTTTGATTTTTCCACAAACGAAATTTGAACATTTTCGCAAAAATTCATGACTAAAACTATGGCCAAACTTCTGATATCGATATCTCGCTTATTTTTTAGAGTAGACTTAAGTTATTTTACATCAGTGTACGCAGAATTTTACGCAGATTCCAAATCTGAAATTTAAATTCAGATCCGACAACAAATAACTGAGGTATGGCCGATTAAAGTTGCGGAAAGTTGATTTTCAATTTATCTTATTTTTCGTAATTTTGAAAGTTAAATATCTCAGAAACTATTTGAGATATTGAGATGCGGTTTTTGCCATTCTTTTTTTCGGCTCATTTTACGTTAGAAAATGTTCTCAAAAGCCCAAAATTCGATAGTCGATTTTTCGCGAAAAAAAAATCCGACTCAAACGATGAAAATTTTTCATTTTTGTTATTTTTGACCATAGCTTGTAAACTATTTGTCCGATCGATCTTAAATTTGGGCAGTAGATAGATTTCGAGCTCCTCTTTCGACTGATGTATGATTCAAAGCTATTAAACGTCGTTTTTTATTTTGAAAACATTGATTAAAAATCACCCTAAAATGACGTTTTCAAAACAGTTTTTGGCCAATGCCTCGTTTATTTTTTAAGCAAACTCAACAAATTTTGGTCTCATTTTACGCAGAATGTCACGCTGAATCCAAAAACATAATAATTTTTTAATTTTCGTCAACAAATAACCGAGTTATGGCCGTTTGAATTTTTGGGTTGTTGCCAGAGGCCCAAATTTTTGAATGTTCAAATCAATTCGTGCTTGATATCTCGGAAACTATTTCAGATATTGAAATGAGGTTTGCGCCATCGTTTTTCTCGCGATTTTTTACATTAGAAATAGTTTTTAGATTTTACAAAAGTCGAAAATTGCAATTTTTCGCGAAAATTAATTATTAAAACTATGCCAAATTTCTAATATCGAAATTTCGCTTATTTTTTTGGAGTAAACTTGAGTTATTATAAATCAGTGTAAGCAGAATTTTCCGCAAATTCCAAATAACTGAATTATTGACGGACTAAAAGTGTTTGGTGTACCAAGCCGTGAACGAGAAAATTCTTCAGATCTGATAAAAAAGAACACAAAATGAAAAAACTGACTTTATTAAAGCTAATTAAAACATGAACAAAAAAAACTATTTATTGGTTGCTCCTCCTTCTGTTGTTGTTTATCCGCCAGAAATTCGACAATCTTCACGTGTCCATTCACCCTCGCCAAATCCATCGCGCTCTCATTCTTCTTCGTCAAACAGTAAATATTAACACCTCGATCAACCAAAAGCTTAACAATGTCTTCGTGTCCTCTCGCACACGCCGTATGAAGAGGTTTCCACTGGTTGTTCATCCCAACCTCCATATCCGCACCGTTGTCCAACAACATCATTGCGATTTCGCAACTCCCGAATTTACAAGCGGCGTAAAACGCAGTCATTCCCATCTTATTCCTGTGCTTAACGTAAACCCCCGAGTTAATCAACACCTTGACGATGTTACTGTACCCTTTCTGCGCCGCGACGATCAACGGCGTCGTCTCGAGTTTATCCGCAATGTTAAGATCGACGCGGTGCTTGATTAGAACCTGGACAGCTTCCTCGTGGCCGTTTTGACACGCTAGGTAAATTGGAGTGATGTTATCGGGATCGATGACGTTGACGTTGGCGCCGTTGCGAAGAAGCAACTCGATGATTTGCGAGCGGCCATAAAGAGCCGCGACGTGGAGAGGAGAGAAGCCTTTAGTGTCGGCGATGGTGACCACTGGGTGCTTCTTCAGAAGAAGTTCCACGACTTTGAGGTGGCCGTTGCTGCACGCAATGAAGAGAGGAGTCCACCCGTTCTTCACGCGCACGTTGGGGTTGGCGTCCACCGACAATAAGAAGCTCACGATTTGGTGGTAACCGTTCCGAGCGGCTAAGTAAAGAGGCGCTAAACTGTGCTGGGGGACGATGTTGACGTCGGCGTCGTTTTCCACGAGCGTCTTCACGATGGCTTTGTGGCCTTTTTCGGCAGCTATGTGAAGAGGGGTTTCGTAGATCGAGTTGAGAGAATTGGGGTTGCTGCCGGATTTTAACAGCAGTGTTACCACTTTCAACAGACATTTACTGGAGGCGATGTGAAGAGGTGTTGACCCGGTGCTTTCAGCAGCGTTGACGTCGGCGCCGGCGTCGATTAAACTCTGCGTCATTTGGTAGTGTCCGTTTTGGCACACCAAGTGAAGAGGTGTCCAGTTCTCCGCCTCTTTGGCGTTAACATCTGCTTGTGCCCCAACAAGACTTTGGATGATTTTGTTGTGACCACTCTCACACGCCATGTGAAGAGGTGTCCATCCTTGGATCTCCGCGAGGTTAACATCCAGCCCCAGCTTAATCAGCAAGTCGGTGACGGCGAGGCGTCCATTGAGGGACGAGATGTGAAGAGTTGAGAGACCTTCGGGTGTTATCGACTCTTTGGCCGCACCAACTTTAACAAGGTAGTTAACGACTTTGTCTTTACCACTCTCACAAGCTCGGTGAAGAGGAGTCCAACTATCACTGTCCAACACTTCCAGATGCGCACCTGCAGTCACTAACATCTTCACTATGTCCAATTGACCTTTGTACGCCGCCACGTGGAGCGGTGACCACTCGTTGCGGTCCAAGACTTGGACGTCGTGGCCGTGGGTGAGAAGGATTTCGACGACTTTTGGGTGCCCTTGAACACACGCGATGTGAAGAGGTGTCCAGCCGCTGCTGTTACCAAGAGATGTGTTGGCTCCGTTTTGAATGAGATATTTGACGGTTTCGGTGTGATTATTGCGCGACGCTAAATAAAGAGGAGTTTTGCCATCACTTGTCACCACGTTAATGTCGTGTCCGGAATGAATCAAAGAACTGATTTTTTGGGTTTGTCCTTTGAAAGCGGCTTCGTGGAGAAGACTTCCAAACTTATCTTCAAAATTCAATACGTTAAAACATTGTAAAGTGAGAATTGCAACTTACCGTTTTTTCGCGCTTCGGCTTTTACGGTTCTTCGGTAACTAAAAGAAGAACCTGCTTTTGAGGCTCTGGAACTTGAAGAGTGGTAGCTGAGCCCCGACTGTGGGGAAGTTGGGCGTTGAACACTCATTGCATTACATATCAAACAGCATCAATAAACGTGGTGGATCTCAATGAGGATTGAGAGAATACAACAAATTTATATCTGTGATTAGTCCTGATTAAAATGTCAACGTTTTGATCACCGCTTTGATAACAATGATAACAATCAGACTGAGGCTACCAGTTTATTTAGACACTTCTATAAAAAAGTGTGAGTTGTCTTAAAAGTAATCTCGTTCTTCTAATCTAGGCGTCAAGATTATGATTATTTGGACCACTTTTAGATTTATATCTGAATTGTTGGTTGTTTTAATTGTCTTTCGATCGTTTAGCTGGTCGAGAAAAACAATTATTTATCAGTTACTATAACTAAAATAGTTGGACAAAATGTAGATATGATCGAAAAATTTTTTGACTGGAATTTTTTAGTCGATTTATCGTTAATTTTTTAAGAAACTTGCGATATTGGGGCTCATTTTACGCAGAATTTTGCGCTGATTTTAAATTCGGGCGCAAAATCGACGTCGGCAACAAACAACTGATTTTGGCCCGTTTGAAGTTTCGGAAAAAATTTTTGGTTTCGAAATTTTCATTGTCCGATATCTTCAAAAGTAGAACGAATAAAAAAAATTTTTTAGAAAAAATAGTTTTTAGATTTTCCAAAAATCGAGTTGCAGTTTTTCGCGAAAATTTATGACTAAACCTTGGCCGAATTTCTGATGTCAATATCTCGTTTATTTTTTGGAGTAAACTTGAGTTATTATACATCAGTGAACGCAGAATTTCCCGCAGATTCCAAATCTGGGATTGAAATCCAGATCCGACAACTAATAACTGAGTTATGGCCGATCAAAGTTTCAGATAGTGGATTTTTATTTTTCCTAATTTTTCCTAATTTTTAAACTTAAATATTTCTGAAACTATTAGAGATATTGAGATGCGGTTTGCGCTATCGTTTTTCTCGGCTCATTTTACGTTAGAAAAACTTCTCAAAAGCCCAAAATTTAATAGTCAATTTTTCACGAAAAAAAATTCGACTCAAACGATAAAATATTTTCATTTTTTTTATTTTTGGCCATAGCTTGTAAACTATTTGTCCGATCGATCTCAAATTTGGCCTGTAGATAGATTTCAAGCTCCTCTTTCGACTGATGTATAATTCAAACCTATTAAACGTCGTTTTCATGTTGAAAACATTGATTGAAAATCACCCTAAAATGACATTTTCAAAACAGTTTTTGGTCAATGCCTCGTTTATTTATTAAGCAAACTCAAGAAAATTGGGTCTCATTTTACGCAGAATGTCACGCTGAATCCAAAAACATGAGAATTTTTAAATTTCCGTCAATACATAACTAAGTTATGGCCGTTTGAATTTTTGGGTTGTCGCCAGAGGGCCAAATTTTTGAAGGTTCAAAACAATTCGTGTTCGATATCTCGGAAACTATAACTGATATTGAGATGCGGTTTGTGCCATCGTTTTTCTCGCGATTTTTTACATAAGAAATAGTTTTTTGATTTTTCTACAGTCGAAAGTTGCAGTTTTTCACAAAAATTCATGACTAAAACTATGCCAAATTTCTGATATCGATATTTCGCTTAATTTTTAGAGTAAACTTGAGATATTCTACATTGATGTGCGCAGCATTTTCCGCAGATTCCAAATCTGAGATTGAAATCCAGATCCGACAACTAATAACTGAGTTAAGGCCGATCAAAGTTTCAGATAGTGGATTTTCATTTTTCCTAATTTTTCCAAATTTTTAAAGTTAAATATCTCGGCAACTATTAGAAATATTGGGGTGCGGTTTGCGCCATCGTTTTTCTCGGCTCATTTTACGTTAGAAAAACTTCTCAAAAGGCCAAAATTCAATAGTCAATTTTTCACGAAAAAAAATTTCGACTCAAACGATAAAATTTTTTAATTTTTTTTATTTTTGGCCAAAGCTTGTAAACTATTTGACCGATCGATCTCAAATTTAGGCAGTAGATAGATTTCGAGCTCCTCTTTCGACTGATGTATAATTCAAACCTATTAAACGTCGTTTTCATGTTGAAAACATTGATTGAAAATCACCCTAAAATGACGTTTTCAAAACAGTTTTTGGCCAATGCCTCGTTTATTTATTAAGCAAACTCAACAAATTTGGGTCTCATTTTACGCAGAAAGTCACGCTGCATCCAAAAACATAAAAAAATTTAAATTTCCGTCAACAAATAACTGAGTTATTGGCGGTTGAATTTTTGAGTTGTCGCCAGAGGGCCAAATTTTTGAAGGTTCGAAACAATTTGAGCTCAATATCTCGGAAACTATTTCAGATATTAAGATGCGGTTTGTGCCATCGTTTTTCTCGCAATTTTTTACGTAAGAAATAGTTTTTTGATTTTTCTACAGCCAAATTTGCAAATTTTCGCAAAAATTCATGACTATAATTATGGCAAATTTCTGATATCGATATCTCGTTTCTTTTTTGTAGTAAACTTGAGATATTATACATCGGTGTGCGCAGAATTTTACGCAGATTCCAAATCCAGGATTGAAATCCAGATCCGACAACTAATAACCGAGTTAAGGCCAATCAAAGATTCAGATAGTGGATTTTTATTTTTCCTAATTTTCCCTAATTTTTAAAGTTAAATATCTCGGAAACTATTAGAGACAATGAGATGCGGTTTGCGCCATCGTTTTTCTCGGCTTATTTTACGTCAGAAAAACTTTTCAAAAGCCCAAAATTAAATAGTCAATTTTTCACGAAAAAAAAATCCGACTCAAACGATGAAAATTTTTCAATTTTTTTATTTTTGGCTATACCTTGTAAACTATTAGTCCGATCGATTCCAAATTTGGCCAGTTGATAGATTTTAAGCTCCTCTTTCGACTGATGTAAACACAAAGATATTAAACGTCGTTTTCACCTTGAAAACAGTGCTTGAAAATCACCCTAAAATGACGTTTTCAAAACAGTTTTTGGCCAATGCCTTGTTTATTCAGTAAGCAAACTCAACCTATTTAAGCTCGTTTAATGCAAAATATCACGCTGAATCCAAAGCCGCAAGAATATTTGATTTTTGTCAACAAGAAACTGAGTTATGGGCGTTTGAATTTTTGGGTTGTTGCCAGAGGGCCAAATTTTTGAACGATCGAAACAATTCGTGCTCGATATCTCAGAAACTATTACAGATATTAAAATGCGGTTTTTTCCATCGTTTTTTTCACAATTTTTTACTTAAGAATTTGTTTTTAGATTTTCCAAAAACTCTAAATTTGATTGATTCACTCTACTATAAACTTCTGTTATTGTTGACTTACAATTTTCGCAAAATTTTGCGTTAAATGAGCCATAATAACGTAAGTTTATATCAGTATAAAACATCCAATCAGCGCGTCCTGCAATACATATAACTGCCACAGAAAAAAAATTGAACTTTTGAACTAAAAAATCCTACCAATTTATCAAACTTTACCATCTTGCGTGTCGACTTCGCATAGTTCAACCCCCAGTCCTACCCTGTCGGTTGAATGAATTCAAAACTCCTCACACTGCTTTTTAAAATCGGCACCTTTTTAGCCGTTACTCCTCCAGTTGTCATGGGGGACAAAAAGTGGTTCCTCAACAGCAAATCTTACATTTTGAGTGTTTCGTTTTTGATAACCACTGCTGCAATTGTCACTTTAATCTACAAGGACTTTTATCAAGAGTACATCCACATCAAAATCGTTGTTTCTCTCCTAGAAGAGTTTTTATTGTACTGCTTGAACATGTACATCGTCATTGTATTGACTCTTTGCAAAGAAGACGAGTGGAGAGAACTCATGAAGAATCTCAAATCAACTGAAGGTTTGGTCCAGAAACGTACCAGTAAAGTCCCATTTTACTTGGGATTTTGTCTCGCGACGGTACTTCACTTGGGAGTCTCAACATATGAAATAACAGTTTGGTCGGAAATCGACGGAGTTGACTACTTCAGAGACGACTTGTTCTCTCATTTTGAGATCTTTCTTAAATTCTTCTACGTTTTCTTATTGTGTGTTTTAACAAACATGTTGCTTTTACGGTACAAAGGGCTAAAATCGTACCTCCAGTTGTACGTCGAAGAGAACAAAACTTTCACTTTTCCAAGAAGTCTGGTGATCCAAACCCAAAACGCAATGTTTGTCTTGAAGAAGACCGTCAACACCTTCAACCAACTCTTCGGCTGGGTCTTCTTCCTCATCCTCACCCACACCACGGTGGCGATGATAAACTACATCCACTACGCGATTTTCGCCTCCAAAGAGTCCACCGAACGCCTCTCAGTGATTCTCTTGAACTTTTCGTACCTCTCTTGGAGCTTCGTAATGTCAATTCTCTCCATTATCCTTTCTATATTTTCTGATTTTTAGGTCACCATCGCTATGTTGGTAATTCTGTGCAGTTCCGTGGAGAAAGAAGCGGAGAAAATCGTCTTTCTCTCATTTGATCTGAGAGTTCTAGCAGGAGGAAATCAGAACCACCAAATGCAGGACTTTACGAAATCGCTTGTTGCAAACCTGCCGAGGTTTAGTGCCGCGGATTTTTTTTATGTGGGAAATGCGACTCTTTTGGAGATGTTGGCTAATGTTTGTACGTTTTTGATTGTGATGATTCAGTTCGAGAAATCGAAATAAATTTTTTATAGAAATTTGAGTGTTTCTAGAATTGTGCTGAAGTGGTTTTTATCGTTTCCTGCCGTGCGTTTTGATAACATTTATGGTCAAGTATCGCATTTGTGATAATCTCTTTATAATATGATTTGATAATTTGTTGTGTAAAAATAAAAGTCATGCGATGTGAGCTGTGTTGACAACGAGATTATTGAAATTTGATTCTCTTTTAATTATTTTTTATTTCTCTTTCAATATTTTATCAGAGCCAATAAACTGTTTTTTTTTAATATTTCAAGTTTATTCTTGGTACAAATTTCTAAACTTTTTCTTTTCTGTTTTAAAATTTTACATTTTGACCGAACTAATAAGAATATAAAAAACAATAAAAGCTCCAAAAATGTGTTTTGTTCCAAATTTTTGCAAATTAGTACAGTTGATAAAATTCTTAGAAATAATAAAACTGCCAAACTTTAATGTTTAGATTTAATGTAGAATGTTTAATGTAGAATAAAAGCTAACCGAGTTACAAGTTTAAAAATAAAATTTTGAACATTTTTTTATTTGTTCTAAAATTTTGCAATTTGGCACAACTAATAAGAGTAGAAAGAGCAATAATACCTCCAAATTAAAATGTTTTAGCATTAAAATTACCTAGATCCAAGTTTGAAAATAAAATTTTGGACATTTTTAGTTTGTTCTTGAACTAAAAATTTCTAAATTGTCTAAAATTTTTCTTTCTTGATCTAAAATTTTGTAATTTGGCACAACTAATAAGAGTATAAGAGACAATAATATCTTCAAATTTGAATGTTAAAGCACTAAAACTACCCGAGATACGAGTTTTAATAGACAATTTAGAACATTTTTGAAATAAAAAATTCTATAATTACCCTTTCTTGTTATGAATGTTTGAAATTTAATGAAGTTAATAAGAGTGTTTAAAATAGTAAAACTGCCAAATTTGAATGTTGTCGAATAAAAACTACAAACAAAATTTTGGACATTTTCGGTTTGTTCTTTAAATAAAAATTTCTAAAATTTTTCTTTCTTGTTCTAAAATTCTGCAATTTGGCACAATTAATAAGATTATTAAAGACAATAATATCTCCAAATTAGAATGTTCTAGCACTAAAACTATTCGAGTTTCAAGCTTTAGTTGACAATTTAAAACATTTCTAGTTCATCTTTAAAATAAAAAATTCTAAACTTACCCTTTTTTGTTCTAAATTATTCGAATTAAGTGCAGTTAATAAGAGTGCTAGAGATAGTAAAACTGCCAAATTTGAATGTTGTAGAATAAAAACAACCTGAGATACGAATTTGAAAAGAAACTTTTGAGCATTTTTGGTTCGTTCTTGAAATAAAAATTTCTAAAATTTGTTTTTTTGTTAAAAAGTTTTGCAATTTGACAGAACTAATAAGAGTATAAAAGGCAATTATACCTTCAAATTTAAATGTTGTAGCATTAAAACTATCCGAGTTACGAGTTTTAATAAACAATTTAGAACATTTCTAGCTCATCTTTGAAATAAAAAAATTTAAAATTACCTTTTTTTGTTCGAAATTTTTGAAATTTAGTGCAGTTAATAAGAGTGTTAGAAAGAGTAAAACCACCAAATGTAAATCTTGTAGAATACAAACTAACCGAGATACGAACTTGAAATGAAAATTTTGAACTTTTTTGGTTTGTTCTTAAAGTAAAAATTTCTAAAATTTTTGTTTCTTGTTCTAAAATTCTACAATTTGGTACAACTAATAAGAGTATGAGAGACAATAATACCTCCAAATTTGAATGTTATAGCACTAAAACTACTCGAGTTATCAGATTTAATAGACAATTTAGAACGTTTCTAGTTCGTTTTTGAAATAAAAAATTCTAAAATTACCCTTTTTTGTTCTAAATTTCAGAAATTTAGTACAGTTGATAAAAGTGTTAAAAATGGTAACACTGACAAATTTGAGTGTTGTAGAATGAAAACTACCTGAGATACGAGTTTGAAAAGGAACTTTTGGACATTTTTGGTTTGTTCTAGAACTAAAAATTTCTAAAATTTGTTTTTCGTGTTAAAAAATTTTGCAATTTGGCAGAGTAAGAGTGTAAAAGTCAATATTACCTTCGAATTTGAATGTTGTAGCATTAAAACTACTCAAGTTACCAGACAATTTAGAGCATTTCTAGCTCATCGTTGAAATAAAAAAATTCTAAAATTACCTTTTTTTGTTCTAAATTTTTGAAATTTAGTGCAGTTAATAAAAGTGTTAGAAATAGTAAAACTGCCAAATGTAAATGTTGTAGAATACAAACTAACTGAGATACGAGTTTGAAAAGAAAATTTTGAACTTTTTTGGTTTGTTCTTAAAGTAAAAATTTCTAAAATTTTTGTTTCTTGTGCTAGAATTTTACAATTTGGCACAACTAATAAGAGTATGAGAGACAATAATACCTCAAAATTTGAATGATGTAGCACTAAAACTACCCGAGTTATCAGTTTTAATAGACAATTTAGAACATTTCTAGTTCGTATTTGAAATAAAAAATTCTAAAATTACTCTTTTTTGTTCTAAATTTCAGAAATTTAGTACAGTTAAGAGTGTTAAAAATGGTAAAACTGACAAATTAGAGTGTTGTAGAATGAAAACTACCCTAGATAAGAGTTTGAAAACAAAATTTTGACCATTTTTGGTTTGTTTTTGAAATAAAAATTTTTAAAATATATTTGTCTTGTTTTAAAATTTTGTAACTTGTGGCACAACTAATAAACGTATAAGAGGCAATAATACCTTTAAATTTGAGTGCTGTAACATTAAAACTACCCGAGATACGAGTTTAAAAAGAAAATTGTGGACATTTTTGGTTTGCTCTTGAAATAAAATTTTCAAAAATTTCTAAAATTTGTCTTTCTTGTTCTAAAATTTTGCAATTTAAAGCAACTAATAAAAGTATGAGAGACAATAATACCTCCAAATTTGAATGTTGTAGCACTAAAACTACCCGAGTTACGTTTTAACAGACAATTTAGAACATTGCTAGTTTGTCTTCTAAAATCATCCTTTTTTGTTCTAAATTTCGAAAATTTAGTACAGTTAATAAAAATGTTAAAAACAGTAAAACTGCCAAATTTGAATGAAGAAGATTCTGGTTTGTTCTCGAAATAAAAATTTCTAAAATTTTTAAAAATTCTTAAAAAATTTTTTGTTCTAAAATTTTGTAATTTAGCACAATTAATGGGAGTATAGAAAACAATACAATTTTTAGTTTGGCTGTTGTAGTATCAAAACTACCCGAGATACGAGTTTGAAAAGAAAATTTTAGACATTTGTGGATTGTTTTTAAAATAAATTCTAAAATTACCCTTTCATGTTCTTAATTTCTGCAATTTAATACAGTTAATAAGAATATAACAAATAGTAAAATTGCCAAAATGTTGTAAAATAAAAGCTACCCAAGATACAAATTTTAGCAAAAAATTTTGGACATTTTGGTTTTTGAAAAAAAAAATCTAAAATTTTTCCTTCTTTGTCTACAATTATGTAATTTAGCACAGTTAAAACCAGTTATATATGCAGTAAAACTGCCAAATTTGAATCTTGTAAGATTAAAACTTTTAGAATTATAAAATTTAATGAAAATTTAGATTCGTTAATTTTGGTGCTTGCGTCTCTTAAACCCCATCTAAAGATCCAAATCTCTTTTCCACGCAGTGTCAAACCCCATTTCCCTTTTTCCCCAAAATAAACGTATTCCGCTTACGTACCTAAAGCACGTTTCCAGCACTGCATTATTTTGGTCAACCCCTAGTGCGCATGCCAAATCCCGTCCTAAAACACAGGGCAGTTTCCCCAAAAATTCCACAACCCCATTTATATCCCCGTTCTAAAATCTCCAAACATATTTTTCGAATGAGGCCACCCCAATCTCCACGAGCCGTCCAAATGCCACCGCCGTGACATTCAAGACATCGATAATAAGTGGGTGCTCCTGAATCCACACAAATGCTTTCAAGCCGCCCCTGAGCCTGCGCCGCCTCCAATCTCGATCTCACGAGGCCTTTACAATGTGACGGTTTCATTCCGACATTTCGCACGCATTCACCAAACATATCCGCGAAAAGGAAGCTTTCTGCTGAATTGTGCTGTTTTGTGCGGTTTTTAATGATGGAAGTGCGAATAAAAGGGAATTGGTAGTCGATGAAAAGACGCGGGATTTAAAGGGATTAACGATTAGACTGATATGGAATAATTTCGGCCTAGACAGGTGAGTGGAGGAAATTAAAACAGATCTGTGGAAATGTTGTCACTTTAATCTCTTTGGAGCTGTTTTGCTTGCAGATCTTTACTTTGACGAATGTATAAATTAACTTCAAAGCACAATGAGGAAAAGAAGTTAATCTTAATTAGGTTTGCTTTGCGGTTTCCTGAGTTGACACTTTACTTATTGGCTTGCGAGTGGAGGCGGAAGATTTTTCATTCCTCAAATAATTTTTCGAAACGGAAAAAGTTTCGCGAGATTTGTTTTTATTTCCACTTCTTTGTACAGACGCTCTTATTGTTATTACCGCTTCCCAAGCCCCGGAGGATTATAAACAAAACAAATAATTCAACCTTAACTTCCCCAGGAAATATCCAACTCTCATATTTGCTTATAAAGCCATTTCATTAAAACACGCTGTTTAATGAATGACGTTTATCCTTGCTTAAATAAGAAACGATTATCTCCGCTTTTATGGAGGCAAACTATGAATAATTTAAATCCGCTCGATCTGCACTTCTTGTTATTTCCGTGTCGGCATTTTGCATGTCGCTCAATTTGTAATAAAAACTTGATTGATTGGGGGCAGTTGGCGGAAATTTCCGCGTGACTTCTCCGCCCCCTTTGCGGTATGCACCTCCCGCATTCCTCACTTTCTTTATTAACTTTTTGTTCTTCGCTCATATTTCTTTTTTCGCTCAAACAATTTATTTTTGTGCGTGATCAATAAAATTAGGCGTGTCCGAACTGAAAATTGCTTTCTTTTCAGATGGGAAACTTGCAAATTTCGATTCTAATTCTCCTACTAATGGCCGTCTTACTTTTACTAGTCTTTCTAATTTTCTGTTATTCATTGGATGTTATCACGTGGATTACCGCCTGGATGTGTTCAAATCGAGAGGAAAAGGTCGGCCTAACGCGCTCCAAAGGACACTATAATGCCAACGGCTATTTGGTAAGGCTGCTGTGCGGAAAACTGGATGAAATGTTAAGGCTCTTCGGGATGATTTTTGTCGAGGAAAGCTTAGGTGGACTGTGGATTTAATTGGGGAATTTCTGGTGCTTTGTGAGCGGAGTTGAAAGGAGATTAGATACGCAGTGGACGTTTTTTGTTATTTATTGTGGGGATAAAATGACAGTTTTTCTAATGGGTGTTTTAAGGGTCTCATTAAAGCACTGTTTTTCAATTGTTTGCGATGGGTGAAAACACGAAATTGATAACGTAAACCACGTGAAAAATCCGGCGCATCCACCAAAATATCTAAATATTAAATTTTATAACTCTGAAAGATTTAATGTTACAGCTTCTAAACTTGGCAGTTTTACTAGTTCTGTAATTTGTATTCACTGTAATAAATTACAGAATTTTAAAACAAGAAGAGAAAATTTTAGAACTTTTTTTTAAGAACGAACCAGAAATGTTCAAAATATTCTATTACAATTTGTATCTCGAGTAGTTTTACTGTTATAACATTCAAAATTGGAAGTTATTGTATTTTTATTATTCTTATTAACTAAACAAAATTACAAAATTTTAGAACAAAAAGGAACAATTTTAGATTTTTTTTTTGTGGATAAGCCGTAAAGATGCAAACAATTTTTACAAACTTGTATTTCGGGTAGTTTTAATGTTTCAATATTCCAATTAGGATTTTTTTTTACTTGTAACGTTCCTATTAACTGAGCAAAATTACAAAATTTTAGAACAAAAAAGAACAATTTTAGAATTTTTTTCTCAAGGACTAACTGAAAAAATGCAAAAATTTTTTTACAAATTTATATCCTGGATAGTTTTAATGTTAAAACATTTAAATTCAAACGTATTTCTACTTCTAAAATTCCTATTGACTGAGAAAATTTACAGAATTTTAGACCACAAAGGGACAATTTTAGAATTATTTTATTCGAGAACAAACCGGAAAAATTCAAAATTTTATTTTCAAACTCGTATTTCAGGTAGTTTTACAGTTACAAAATTCAAATTTGGAGGTTTTCTTATTTTTAACATTCAATTTAACTATGCAAAATTACAGAATTTTTAGAACAAAAAAAAACAATTTTTGATTTTTTTTCGAGGACAAACCGCAAAGATGTAAAATTTTCTTTACAAATTTATATCTCGGATAGTTTTAATGTTACAACATTCAAATTTTAAGGTTTTTGCTAGTTCTAACGTTCCTATTAACTGAGCAAAATTACAAAATTTTAGAACAAAAAAGAACTATTTTAGAATTTTCTTTTCAAGGACAAACTGAAAAAATGCAAAATTTTCTTTACAAATTCGTATCTCGAGTAGTTTTAATGTTAAATCATTCCAATTTGGCGATTTTTTTACTTTTAACATTCTTATTAACTGAGCAAAATTACAAAATTTTAGAACAAAAAAGAACAATTTTAAAATTTTCTTTTCAAGGACGATCTGAAAAAATGCAAAATTTTCTTTACAAATTCGTGTCTCGAGTAGTTTTAATGTTATATCATTCCAATTTGGCGATTTTTTTACTTTTAACATTCTTATTGACTGTGCAAAATCACAAAATTTTAGAACAAGAAGAAACAATTTTAGTTTTTTTTTCCGAGATCAAACCGAAAAGATGCAAAATTTTCTTTACAAATTCGTATGTCGAGTAGTTTTAATGTCATAACATTCAAATTTGGCGATGTTTTTAGTTTTAACAGTCTTATTGACTGAGAAAAATTACAAAATTTTAGAACAAAAGAGACAATTTAAAAAAAAATTTTTCGACGACAAACCGAAAAGATACAATTTTTTTACAAACGCATATCTCCACTAGTTTTAATGTTACAACATTCAAATTTAGAGGTTTTTTACTTCTGACATTTCTATAAACTGAGTAAAATTACAGAATTTTAGAACAAGAAGAAACAATTTTAAAATATTTTTTTTAAGAACAAACTGAAAAAATGCATTTTTTTTACAAATTTATATATCGAGTAGTTTTACTCTAACAGGATTCAAATTTGGACGTTGTTTTACTTCTAACATTCTTATTAACTGGAAGAAATTACAGAATTTTAGAACAAAAAGAGACAATTTTAGATTTTTTTTTCGAAAACAACCCAGAAAGATGCAAAATTTTCTTTACAAACTCGTATCTCGGGTAGTTTTATTGTCACAACATTTAAATTAAGAGTTTTTTTTTACTTCTAACGTTTTTATTAACTGAGCAAAATTACAAAATTTTAGAACAAAAAGGAACAATTTAAGAATTTTCTTTTTAAGAACAAACTTAAAAAAATACAAAATTTTATTTACAAATTCGTATCTCGAGTAGTTTTCATGTTACAACATTCCAATTTGTCAATTTTTTACTTTTAACATTCTTATTGACAGTGCAAAATCACAAAATTTTAAAACAAGTAGAAACAATTTTAGTTTTTTTTTCCGACAACAAACCGAAAAAATGCAAAATGTTCTTTACAAATTCGTATGTCTAGTAGTTTTAAAGTCATAACATTCAAATTTGGCGATATTTCTACTTTTAACAGTCTTATTAACTGAGAAAAATTACAAAATTTTAGAACAAACGAGACAATTTTAGAATTTTTTTGCGAGGACAAACCGAAAAGATATAAAAGTTTCTTTACAAACGTGTATCTCGACTAGTTTTAATGTTACAACATTCAAATTTAGAGGTTTTTCTACTTCTGACATTTCTATTAACTGAGCAAAATTACAAAATTTTAGAACAAGAAGGAACAATTTTAGAATATTTTTTTTAAAGACAAACTGAAAAAATGCATATTTTTTTTACAAATTTATATCTCAAGTAGATTTACTCTTACATGATTCAAATTTGGACTTTTTTTTGCTTCTAACATTCTTATTGACTGGAAGAAATTACAGAATTTTAAAACAATAATCGACAATTTTAGAATTTTTTTTTTGAAAACAAACTGGAAAAATGCAAAATTATCTTTACAAACTCGTATTTTGGGTAGTTTCAATGTTACAAGGTTTAAATTTAGAGGATTTCTTACTTCTAACATTTTTATTGACTGAGAAAAATTCCAGAATTTGAGAACAAAAAAGAAAAATTTTAGATTTTTTTTAAAGACGAGTCAAAATTTTCTTTTCAAAGTTGTATCTCAAGTAGTTTTAATTCTACAACATTCAAATTTCCAACACTCTAATTAACTCCAAATAAAAAAGTTATTAAACAGAAGGAAGAAATGTTCATTAACGCCAGAATTTCGATTCTAGATGAATAATTTAAATTTCCGAATTCTAAAAAGTAAAATAAATTAATCGTCCTGCACTCGAAGTAACTAATGAACTATTTGTGAAAATTCGAGACAACTCTATTTTCACCTTTTTCGAGCTCTTGATTTAGTTTTATCCACCATTTAAAGTTTGCACTACAATTTCGTCCAGTTTTCTTTGTTTCCAATTCATTTATTATGCATCTAAAGTTCTATCGTGTTTCACTTAGTGTCTAAATAAATTTTAATTCCGCTCCTCCAGGTCCATTCGGACTCGGACATACTTTTAGATTCGACTGGTAGTTTTAAACGTTTCGACTCCGTTGATAGAGACTTTAAAATTACACTCGCCACAACAAGCCTTAGTGGTGAATGGAACAGTTTCGAAGAAGACCGCTCGATACCCCCGCAGCCTCTTCGACCAGCACCTGTTCCATCACCGTCACCTCCACCGATAACAATCAAAGACAACCCCATCCCCAAAAAGCAAAGGTGAGAAGTGACGTAAAGTGTCGTTTCCATTTTCCCCTTTTATTTATTCAGCAGCGAGGATTCTATAGAGAGGACATCGATTTCTCCAATCCCACGACCAGTTTCTTCGGTCAATATGGCCACGTTAGCGTCTCAGTCGTCATTTCCGGTTTGTCTAACGCCGCCGCCGACGCCTTCGACGCCGTCGGTCGTGCACCAGGTGGAACCCCAAAGCGAAGACGTGGTGGCGCTGAAGAGGGCGATTTCGTGCGACAGCGTGTGCTCGGATACTTCGGTGGCTCTGGGAGATCTTGAAGAAGTCAATATTACAGGGTATTTGTGCATCGGGCTAGAATACGAGAGGTAATTATGAAATCCGTGTTTTATTAAATTCTTGGCTTGACGAGGAGGGTCAGGTGATGGTTATTAAATTTGTTTTTGTCGAGCTATTTCAGTTCCTATCGGGTATTTCATGACTGTCATATCAAACATTCCGTGAATACTGGAGCTTACACATGGCTAATCGATATGCATTTGCTTAGAGTGCGGTTGTGGCGAACCGACATTCACTTTGGCGTAAAAACTATTCAAAAGCGGCGAAAAAAGTTTTGATATCTGTGTACATACATCACAAAAAAAGTTTAAATTCACTTCATAATTTTGGGCTCTTTTCGGTTTTGAGTTATTTGCAACACAAAAATGATGTGTAAACTTGACCCTTAACAAAACTCCTCCAAATTTCATTGTTTAAGTATTAAAAGTACAGAAATTACAAATTTTAATAAAAAATGTAACAAAATTTTTGCTCGTCTCCAAAAAGAATTTTTATAAATTTTTCTTTTTGCTTTGTGATTGTGTAGATTGAAAATTAAAAATTCATGTACCAACCTGTTCAAATTTAAAAACTATGACATTAAAATTACAAAATTGACAAGCCCTACAATCAAAATTTTGAAAATGTTTTTATTCGACCAAAAATAAAATTTTACAAACTTTTCTTTTTTTCTCTATAATTTAGTACTTTGGCACAGGTGAAAAACAAGTTAGAAATAGCAAACTCTCCAAATTTCATATCTGTAGAATCAACGTTACGAAAATGACGGGCCGTACAATTAAAATTTTCAAAATTTTTGCATTTTTGCACTTGTCTTTTGGTGTCTATAAGACTGTCTTTTGGCACATTTGAAAAACTCGTCAAAAATAGCAATCTCACCAAATTTCATGTCTATGGCTATAAAATTGCGAAAATAACAGCCCCCAGAATCAAAATTTTGAAAATTTTGGTAAAATCTCAAGAATAAAACTTTGAAAAAAAATTGTCGTTTTGTTCTATTATTTTCTTCTTTAATACAGTTGAAAATCAAGTCATGAGTAATAACCTCTCAAAATTGTATATTGATAGAATTAAAATTACGAGAATGAGAGGCCTTAGTATTAAAATTTTCAAAAAATTTCATCGTTCCAAACACAAAAATTCCTAAAACGTGTCGTTTGTTGTCTACAAATTTGCCTTTTGGCACATTTGCAGAACAAGTCTAGAATAGCAATCTCACCAAATTTCGTGTTTGCGGCTATAAAATTACAAAAATGATAGCTCTCAAAATCAATGTTTTGAAAATTTTAGTATACTTTATTACTTTTAGTTATAAAAATTTTTAAAATTTGTTTTTTTTGTTCTATTATTTTGACCTTTGGCACAGTTGGAAAATAAGTCGTAGGAAACAACCAAAATTTTATATCTGTCAAATCAAAATTACAAAAATTACAAGCCTTACAATTTAAATTTTCAAAATTTTGCATCGTCTTAAAATTAAAAATTTCGAAAATTTGTTTTTCTTTTTCTACAGATTTGTATTTTTGCACATTTGAAAAACAAAGCAAGAATAGCAATCTTACAAAATTTCATGTCTATGGCAGCAAAATTACGAAATTAACAGCTCTCGAAATCAAAATTTTGAAAATTTTTGCATACTATCAAGAATAAAAATTTCCAAAATTTGTCGTTTTTATTCAATTATTTTTTACTTTGGCACAGTTGGAAAATAAGTCGTAAAGAATAACCTCTCAAAATTTTATATCTGTAGAATTAAAATTCCGAGAATGACAGACCTCACAATTAAAACTTTCAAAATTTTTGCTTCGTCCCAAAATGAAATTTTTTTAAAACTTTTCTTTTGTCGGCTACAAGTGTGACAAACAACTCAAGAATAGCAATCTTACCAAATTTCCTGTCTGTGGCTATAAAATTAAAAATGACAGCTCTCCGAATAAAAATTTTGAAAATTTTTGCATACTCTCAAAAGTAAAAATTTCCAAAACTTGTCTATTGTGTTCTATTATTTTGTACTTTGGCACAGTTGAAAATTAAGTGATGAATAACAACGTGTCAAAATTGACAGAATTAAAATTACGAGAATAAGAGGCCTTAGTATTAAAATTTTCAAAAAATTTTATCGTTCCAAACACAAAAATTCCTAAAACATGTCGTTTGTTGTCTACAAATTTGCCTTTTGGCACATTTGCAGAGCAAGTCTAGAATAGCAATCTCACCAAATTTCATGTTTGTGGCTATAAAATTACAAAAATGATAGCTCTCAGAATCAATATTTTGAAAATTTTAGAATGGTTTTAAGAATAAAAATTTCCAAAATTTGTGTTTTTTGTTATATTATTTTGTACTTTTGCACAGTTGGAAAATAAGTCGTAAGAAACAACCTCTCAAAATTTCACATCTGTCGAATTAAAATTACAAAAATTACAGGTCTTACAGTTGAAATTTTCAAAATTTTTGCATCCTCTTATGATTAAAAATTTGTAAAACTTGTCGTTTAGTGTCTATAAGATTGTCTTTTTCCACATTTGAAAAACACGTCAAAAATTGCAATCTCACCAAATTTCATGTCTATGGCTATAAAATTGCGAAAATAACAGAATCAAAAATTTGAAAATTTTGGTATCATTTCAAGAATAAAACTTTCCAAAAATTGTCGTTTTTGTTCTATTATTTTGTACTTTGGCACAGTTGAAAATTAAGTGATGAATAACAACGTGTCAAAATTGACAGAATTAAAATTACGAGAATGAGAGGCCTTAGTATTAAAATTTTCAAAAAATGTTATCGTTCCAAACAAAAAAATTCCTAAAACGTGTCGTTTGATGTCTACAAATTTGCCTTTTGGCACATTTGCAGAACAAGTCTAGAATAGCAATCTCACCAAATTTCATGTTTGTGGCTATAAAATTACAAAAATGATAGCTCTCAGAATCAATATTTTGAAAATTTTATAATGTTTTTAAGAATAAAAATTTCCAAAATTTGTGTTTTTTGTTATATTATTTTGTACTTTTGCACAGTTGGAAAATAAGTCGTAAGAAACAACCTCTCAAAATTTCACATCAGTCGAATTAAAATTACAAAAACTACAGGCCTTACAATTAAAATTTTCAAAATTTTTGCATCCTCTCATGATTAAAAATTTGCAAAACTTGTTGTTTAGTGTCTATAAAATTGTCTTTTGCCACATTTGAAAAACACGTCAAAAATTGCAATCTCACCAAATTTCATGTCTATGGCTATAAAATTGCGAAAATAACAGCTCCCAGAGTCAAAATTTTAAAAATTTTTGCATAGTAATGAATAAAAATTTCCAAAATTTGTCGTTTTTGTTCTATTATTTTGTACTTTAGCACAGTTGAAAACTAAGTCATGAGTAACAACTTCTCAAAATTTTATAATGATAGAATTAAAATTACGAAAATAAGAGGTCTTAGAATTGAAATTTTCAAAATTTTTTATCGTCCCAAATACAAAAATTTCTAAAACGTGTCGTTTGTTGTCTACAAATTTGCCTTTCGGCACATTTGCAGAACAAGTCTAGAATAGCAATCTCACCAAATTTCATGTTTGTGGCTATAAAATTACAAAAATGATAGCTCCCAGAATCAATATTTTGAAAATTTTAATATACTCTTAAGAATCAAAATTTCCAAAAATTTTTGTTGTTTGTTCTATTATTTTGACATTTGGCACAGTTGGAAAATAAGTCGTAAGAAACAAACTCTCAAAATTTCACATCTGTTGAATTAAAATTACAAAAATTACAGACCTTACAATTAAAATTTTCAAAATTTTTGCATCGTCTTAAAATTAAAAGTTTCAAAAATTTGTCATTCTTTCTACAAATTTGTATTTTGGCACATTTGAAAAACAAAGCAAGAATAGCAATCTCACAAAATTTCTTGTCTATGGCTATAAAATTACAAAAATGGCAGCTCTCAGAATGAAAATTTTGAAAATTTTTGCATACTCTCAAGAGTAAAAATTTCCAAAACTTGTCTTTTTTGTTCTATTATTTTGTACTTTGGCACAATTGGAAAATAAGTTATAAGAAACAACCTCTCAAAATTCCATATCTGTCGATTTAAAATTACAAAAATTACAGGCCTTACAATTAAAATTTTCAAAATTTTTGCATCCTCTCATGATTAAAAATTTGCAAAACTTGTTGCTTAGTATCTATAAAATTGTCTTTTGCCACATTTGAAAAACACGTCAAAAATTGCAATCTCACCAAATTTCATGTCTATGGCTATAAAATTACGAAAATGACAGCTCTCAGTAACCAAATTTTAAAAATTGTTGCATAATCATTAATAACAATTTCCAAAACTTGGTGTTTTTGTTCTATTATTTTGTACTTTGGCACATTTGGAAAATAAATGGTTAGAAACAACTTCTCAAACTTTTATATCTTTAGAATCAAAATTACGAAATTGACAGGCCTTAAAATTAAAATTTTCAAAATTTTTGCTTTGTCTTAAGATTAAAAATTTCTAAAACTTGTTGTTTGGTGACTATAAAATTGTCTTTTGGCACATTTAAAAAACAGTTTAAAAATAGCGATTTCATCAAATTTCATGTCTATGGCTATAAAATTACGACAATGACAGCGCTCTGAATCCAAATTTAGAAAATTTTTGCTTAGTCAAGAATAAATATTTCCAAAACTTGTCATTTTTGTTTTATTATTTTGTACTATGGCACAGTTGAAGAATAAGTAAGTAAAAATCTCTAAAATTCATATCAGTAGAATCAAAATTAAGGCAATGAGAGGCCTTAGAATTAAAATTTTCAGAATTTTTGCACAGTTCTAATATAAAAGTTTCTATAACTTGTCTTTCATTGTATAGAAGTTTGTCTTTTGGCACATTTGAAAAACAAGTCAATTGTACCAACCTCACCAAATGTCATGCCTATGGCATTAAAATTACGAAAATGATAGACCTCGGAATAAAATTTTTTCAAAAATTTTGCATGCTTTTCTTCTGTTCCATTCTTTTGTACATTTTCGCAGTTGAAAAACAAATTAAGAACAGTAAGTCCCGTAAATTTCATAATTCTAACGTTAAAAGTACTAAAATTACAAGTTTTAACAGAAAAAAGATCAAAATTTTTGCTCATCCACAAAATAAAAATTGTTAAAAACATAGTTAAAACAGAAGTTTTGTTTTGCAAAGAGCACGAGTTTAATTTGACGCATTTTTTAAACTTTTTTTGTCCTAAAACAAAGCTCGAATTTATTGCACCTAACTGTACCGTCAAAATGTCGCCCAAAGTGAATTACTCGTACAATAACTCTTTTGTCCAAACAAGTCAAGCTGTGTAAACTTTGTCGCAATTACCCCAAATGGTGGATGCGCAATGCAAGTTTTATCTCCCAATCTCTTTGAAGCGAATGCTGCGACCTAGTGGTGAACGTTCTCGAGGCGAAAGACTTAATCGGTGCCAACCGCACCGAAAACGTATCAGATTCGTACGTTCGTGTATTCCTGCTTCCGGACAAAGAAGCGACAATACAAACGAAAGTTTACCGAGGATCAAACAGCCCCAGTTACAAAGAACGTTTCCTTTTCTCGCTGAATCCCCGAGAACAATCGCAGCGATCCCTTTGTTTCCATGTTTATTCCACCGATTTATTATCGCACACATTGATCGGCGAGGGGGAGATTCGTCTGGGGGACATCAGTCTGCGTCAACCAGTCACAACTTGGGTCACCCTCACCGATACAGGCCAGGTAAGTTGCATCAACCCTTAATAGTCTCCCTAATTCGATTCATTACAGAAGGGGACCGAGTTCGGCGAAGTGATGTTTTCGCTCAGCTACTTACCAACTGCTGAGAGACTCACCGTCGTCGTGGTAAAAGCGAGAAATTTAAAGTTTCAGAACGACGAGCCGGCGGATTCTTTTGTCAAAGTCAGGGGGAAATGGGGGAATTGAGCGGGGATTGACGGTTTGGTTTTAGGTTTACTTGATGCAGCAGAGCAAGAAGATTAATAAGAAGAAGACTTCCACGAAGAAAGCGGAGAGGAGCCCCATTTTTAACGAGTCAATGATGTTTAGTGTACCTGCTCACACTTTATCGGTAATGATTTCTATTCATGTCGCTTTTATTTGATGTTGGTGGTATTGATTTTTAATCAAAACGCGTGTAATTGCCTCTTCATGGCAATTATTTGGCGTTCTATATAGGCGATGATGTTTGCGGGATTTTCGGGCGAAAATTATTCGGTCATCAAGAGGAGGGTGGCCAGCAGGACCGGCCGTAATTTTTTTTAAGAGTCCTCATTTCGCTGCTTCATCCCTCGGCAGTGATTTAGATTTATCTTGCATTAAAAACAGCAAACTATTTCTTTAAAATTACAAAAATGACCGGCCTCTGAATCAAAATTTTGAAAATTTTTGCATATTTCCAAAAAGAAAAATTTCCAAAACTTGTCTTCTTTGTTCTACGATTTTGTACTTTGGCACAATTGAAAAATAAGTCGAAAATAACAACTTCTTGAAATCTTATATCTGTGGAATTAAAATTACGAAAATGACAGACATTAGAATAATTTTTTTTTTAATTTTTGCATCATGCCAATAATAAAAATTCCCAAAACTTGTCTTCCGTTGTCCACAAGTTTGTCTTTTCGTACATTTAAAAAATAGGTTAAGAAGAGCAATCTCACCAGATTTGGTGATTATGGCTTTAAAATTACAGAAATGACAGACCGTAGAATCAAAATTTTACAAATTTTTGCTAACTCTCAAGAACAAAAATTTCCAAAATTGGTCTTTTTTGTTCTTTTATTTAGTATTTTAGCACAGTTAGAAAACAAGGCAAAAATAGCAATCTCACCAAATTTCATATCTGTAGCTGTAAAATTACGAGTTTGACAGCTCTCAGAATCAAAATTTTACAAATTTTTGCATTCTCTCAAGAATAAAAATTTCCAAAATTTGTCGTTTTTATTTTATTATTTTGTAATTTGGCACAGTAGTAAAATAAGTCATTACTAACAATCTCTTAAAATTTTGTGCCTACAGAAATAACAGACTAAAATTTTCAAACTTTTTGCATCGTCCCAAATATAAAAATTTCCAAAACTTGTCTTCTTTGTTCTACGATTTTGCACTTTGGCATAATTGAAAAATAAGTCGAAAATAACAACTTCTTGAAATCTTATATCTGTGGAATTAAAATTACGAAAATGACAGACATTAGAATAATTTTTTTTTAATTTTTGCATCATGCCAATAATAAAAATTTCCAAAACTTGTCTTCCGTTGTCTACAAGTTTGTCTTTTCGCACACTTAAAAAATAGGTTAAGAAGAGCAATCTCACCAGATTTGGTGATTATGGCTTTAAAATTACGGAAATGACAGACCGTAGAATAAAAATTTCCAAAACTTTTGTTCTATGATTTTGTACTTTGGCACAGTTAAAAAATAAGTTGTGAGTAACTACCTCGTAAAATTATCTTAAAATATCTATAAAATTAAAATTACAAAATTGACAGGCCTTACAATTAAAATTTTCAAAAAAATTTTGTCGTTCCAAATATAAATATTTCTAAAACATATCGTACGTTGTCTACAAGTCTGCCTTTTGGCACATTTAAAAATAAGGTCATAAATAGTAATCTCAGCAAATTTCATGCCTGTAGCTATAAAATTACGAAAACGACATTTCTCAGAATCAAAATTTTGAAAACTTTTGCTAACTCTCAAGAACAAAAATTTCCAAAATTTGTCTTTTTTGTTCTTTTATTTAGTATTTTAACACAGTTAGAAAACAAGTCAAAAATAGCAATCTCACCAAATTTCATATCTGTAGCTGTAAAATTACGAGATTGACAGCTCTCAGAATCAAAATTTTACAAATTTTTGCATTCTCTCAAGAATAAAAATTTACAAAATTTGTCGTTTTTGTTTTATTATTTTGTAATTTGGCAGAGTAGTAGAATAAGTCATGACTAACAATCTCTTAAAATTTCGTGCCTATAGAATTAAAATTACGAAAATAACAGACTAAAATTTTCAAACTTTTTGCATCGTCCCAAATATAAAAATTTCCAAAACTTGTCTTCTTTGTTCTACGATTTTCTAGTTTGGCACAATTGAAAAATAAGTCGAAAGTAACAACTTCTTGAAATCTCATATCTGTGGAATTAAAATTACGAAAATGACAGACATTAGAATAATTTTTTTTTTAATTTTTGCATCATGCCAATAATAAAAATTTCAAAACTTGTCTTCCGTTGTCTACAAGTTTGTCTTTTGGCACAATTGAAAATCAAGTCAACAATAGCAATCTCTCCAAATTTCGTGTTTATGACTCTAAAATTACAAAAATGACGGGCCTCGGAATCAAAATTTTGAAAATTTTTGCAAACTCTTAAAAATAAAAAATTCCAAAACTTGTCTTTTTTGTCCTATTATTAAATAATTTGGCACAGTTGAAAACTAGGCCGTGCGTAACAACCTCTCAAAATTTCATATCCATAGAATTAAAATTGTGAAAATAGCAGGCTTTAGAATAAAAATTCAAAATTTTTCAATCCTGCCTGAATAAAAATTCTCAAAACTAGTTTTTTATTTTATTTTATAATTATGTACCTTGATATGATGAAAATGAGGTCAAGAGTAACAATTCCTCTAAATTTCAAATCTAATTTTTTTCATCTGAAACGAACACGCATTCAGTTTTAAATTTCAGTCATTAAATGTTTCGTTTAAGACGAATAAACTTCTTTTCTAGACAATCCAGTTGCGCCTGACCGTGGCAGAGGCTCCGCCTAATCCGTCAACAAAAGCCTTCGCAATCGGTCATGTGATAGTGGGGGCCCAAGCAACCGGTAGATCCTTGAATCATTGGAACCAAATGTTAACTGCCCTAAGAAAACCCGTCGCCATGTGGCACACTCTTCGAAAATAAACCAAAAAAAAAATGCGCCCAATTGTTTGTTGTACTTCTTCAGTAATTGTTGCAACAAGCCAGTCAAAAAAAGAGGCTGGAACCGGAGTTTTTTTGATTGGCTCTGTACTATGTTATTTCAACTATTTCCGAATTCTGTGACGGTATTCTCATCACAAAGAATACCTTTGCATGGTAAATACACACTCTCAAGTGTTTACTTCCATAAATGTGATAAATAGCCTTTTTGCTGGTTTGAAAATAAAACAGTTGATATTTATCTATTTAAATTCTATTTATATGTTGAATGTAGTGACTTGAAAAAATTAACAAAAAACACAAAAAAATTACGCAGTTGAATCTTAAACCTGTTGTGACAATAAACGATTCTTTGGTTGGGTTTTAGTGTAGTCTTTTAGATTGGTATTTTGGCTTTAAGCTGTGATACTTCGGGCACATCCATCATCTCTCGTGACATTTGTAACCCATTGATTGTTTTGTTGTATCCTAATAAAATATATCATCTTCAAGTTATGTTTAATCTCACCAAATCACCAAATCAAAATGATCCTTGCCCTACCTATTATTACACACCTGATAAGAACACACGTCAATCGCGGACACTCAAAGAAAAACCAAATTATGCTCGCGTTCCCTTTTGCCCTTTTTCTGGTCCTTCTCAACGCCTTTACCACAGGTGAGTACCTTCATTTCTTCCTTCTTTTTAACACAGCGAATTTTAGGCCAAAATGTTACCTGCAGCGACAACGAAACCTACACTGATTGTCTAGATCCGTGCACCCCTTCTTGTGGCATCCCGTACGAAAGACACTGTGAATTTATTGTTTGTAACGAAGGGTGTCTATGTAACGAAGGGTTTAAGAAAGCTACCTACGCCGACAGTGCATGCGTTCCTGTATCGTCTTGCCAAGGTATATAGTTGATAGTTATTCGGAATTTTCTTCACTTTTTTTAGCGTATTGTAAACCCTATCAAATTTATAATAAATGTGGGTCCCCCTGTCCCCCAACTTGTCAAAATCCAAACCCTGAGTGCGAAAAAACCTGTAGCCCTGGGTGCTACTGCAAAGAAGGGTACATTTTTGATGAGATTTTCGAGCTGTGCGTGTCAAGATGTGTTCTGTAAACGATCTTAAACTATAATATATCAATTTCGCTCCTAAGTACTCGTTATTATTCCAAATAAAGCATTTTTTTTGATTGTAAGGTGCCGGTATCCATGTTGTCACGTGTTAGTTACCGTGCGCGGAGTTTTAGCCACTTCCTTTACAATAAAAAGAAATTGGTTAATTCCAACTTTGTAATGATCGGTGAAGGTTTTATTTCAACCAATTGGTTATAATAAGGACGCACTGTAATTTTAAACCTTTTAAAACCGATTTTTTGTTAAAAAAATCTAGTAACTTTCGTTTGTGGTTGGCACCCCTGCGCCTCGCCAAACGTCACTTTTCAAACAAACGTTCAAATCTAACGGCAATTCCAGTTCTGAAAATCGTTTTCTTCTGTAATAACCGGTAAGAATGGCCCCCAACGAGTTATTACGCTCAAACCGCCCCCCTCAAACCTCCCACACCTGTCGGCGGCGCCTCCAGAACAATTTCGACGAAAGTGACACCAAACCCGCAGATCGCAGTGTCTTATCAGTGTTATCTCTCAATGATAACACGCGTAAAGCGCTGCGGAATGGGGCAGAGCGGCTTTCGAAGACTTTCAACAGTGTGCGCACGACCATCGGGACGATAACTCAGGTAATTTGTTGGTTTTAAAGGAATTTGTTTGTAAGTGCGAGTTGTAGAAGTTTCGTGGATCGACCAGACGTAGACAGATATTGGAAGAGGGCCCCATGACCCCGAATTGCGCCACTCCGCACACTTTTTCTAAGCAGGTTTTAGGCAGGACCCCCACGAAGATGTACAGCCCGTTTGGGATCGAGACTCCGGCTAAGCGTGGGAAGGAAAATGCGCCGTAGTTTTGAGACTGATGCTTAATTTTACTTATTTATTCTTTTTTTAATAAAACGTTCGCTCAGTTTTTTGTGTAATCAAACCCGCACGGTCCGTACAAGTTTTATTGCTTCAAGTTAAAATAACAATAAGGCAACACTAATAAATATATAAATAATCCTTAATTAGAACAATAACAATTATTTATTTACAGTTTGTAAGTTTTGAGCTTTGAAAGTACTCTGCGTCTTCCTCGCTTTAATTCTGTTTTGTAGCGTGTTTAACAGTCCTGCGAGAACGTCATGGTTGGGCAACTTCTTCGCGAAAAGAAGTCTTTTAACAGAATCGTCGTACGTCAACAGCGCCACCATGTTCTGCAGAAGAAACCCTTGGCAGTACTCGAGGAGCTGCACTGCATTGTAAACTTTCGCATGGATGTACATTGAGACAACGTTATCTAATGCCAACATTGCAGCACAACGACTCTCACAGTATCTTAAGAGGCCATCCAACTGGAAGAAGTTGGCAGCCGCCATGAGCTCCAGGATGTCGTCTTGGGCGGGTTCCAACGCCTGGCAGCCCCCTTGGTACAGGAACTGCATCACAATCTGTAAAAACTCGCATAAGAGACGAGTACTAAATTTCGATGATAGAGACGTACTTGGAAAATATCGTATCTAATATCGTTGATTTGTACCGTCGGCAGCCCCCCTTCGCACAACTTTGAACTTAACATGGATCTCAGTCTTGAACTTGCGGTCACCAGGACGATTTTATGGGCGTAGAACAAGCGGCCTTCGACTCTGAAAGTCACGTCGCTTAATTCCGGATTGTTGACATATTTCGGATCGATTCTGGAACCGGAAGTCGCTGAAAGCACGCAGTTTTTAATGGGTTTGATGGGCTCCCACCCGAAGCACGTGGAGAAGATGTCGGCCAACAACAGAGTTGTTCCCTCCTTCTGCAATTAAAGACACTAACACCAATTCTTAGGAAAGTTGATCTTACTTTGCTGTATCTAAAGATATTGAAGAGCAGCGGCAAACACTCTTGGACGAACTGCGAGCTGTAGTCATCCGGACACACCTGGAGGAAGTCTTGGAGGAGTTGGTCGATGACACAATCCAAACGCGCTTCGTGCGCGGCGCCGAGGGAGTGCATCCAGCAGTGGAGAGTCCACGGAACTCCAAGAGTTCGGATTTCGACGGTGATGTCCAGGTGGTTGTTCTCCGCGCTGTGGTACATCGCCTCTTGCAGACACTTCACCTGGGACTTCGTGAAGTGAGGGGTGGTGTTGGAGGAGGATGAACAATTAGGAGCGGCGCCTTCAGCGAGGATCTCTTCCAAAGATAACACCTCTTTATTGACGGGAATCAAAGGCTGGGCTAGGAGCTTCTGGAGGATGGCTCTTTGTCCGTGCGCCGCCGCCACTGAGATTGCGCTGTAACACCCTCTTTGAGCCGAGGCGGAGTAGCAGAGGGAGTCCTTCATTTGAGTTGAGAAGAAGGGATGAGCGCCGTGGGCTAACAAGAGGGAGACGACTTCGGAGTTGCCGTTTCCACAAGCGACCTGCAGAGGGGTGAGGGTGCACTTGTCTTCGCTTAATCGAGCGCCCCCTTCGACGTTCGCCCCACGTTCCAACAAGATCCGAGCACATCGAACATGGCCCTTCGCCGCCGCGTAAGTTAGAGCGGTCCAGTGCTGCGACTCTCCGTTCACTGCAGAGAAGTTGGTGCTGGAAATTGGGGTTTCCACGTCGACGGAGGCTCCGCTGTCCAGAAGAGCCTGAAAATTAAGGTGTTATTGTGGAGTTGTTGGGGGTTGAGCACCCACTGTTAGAGCGATGTCGTCGTCGTGGATGGCCGCCAGCATGAGAGCCGTGTGTCCCTGAAGATTCAGCGTGTCCAACCTTGTTGACACCGGCAGCAAAGAAACGGCGTGTTGGATGAGCTCCGGGCGTCCAGTTAACAACAACCGGAATGCGAGTTCCACTTGGATCTGTCTGGAGGCTTCGATGTGGTCTTCCTCGTTCCCGGTGTTCTTCCGGATTCTCAACATTTCTTCTCCGAGGTTGCGCACCGGACAGTCCACCCCCGGCAGGAGAAGACGCGCGGCTTGCATAACATCATCTTTGTCGATAAGAGGGGAGAATCGGTGCTCGCTGTGTGCGGTGGCCACCCTCAACCACTCCACAAGTGGCGGAAGGACAACATACGCTCTTTCATAGCAGAGTTCTTGGACGGCGCTCGCGCCTTGCTCCACGTGCTCGAGTTGAGAACACCGCATGAAGTAGAAGAGCGTTCTTATGGCTTTCGGACATAATGGCACACGGGGTTGCATCCGACTGATGAGCTCCTGGAGTTCCTTCAACGACCCCACGCAGGTGGTCATCAGGGATGGTTCAGGCGACGCGGGGCTCCCGACGCTGGAAATAGACGCCCATCTCGGCAAAGCGAGGGCCCCGGAGGCTATCCTACCGGCGTTCAAATGGGCGTAGGGTTGCAACAACCCCCAGAGATCCCCGTTGTTGGCTATCGCATGCTCCAGCAGAGTCGCGGTGAGAGTAACTTCGCTATCACTGGGCAAGCATTGCAGAAGAATCTCTTCGAGGAGGTTCTCCACGCCGGCGCAGAGAAAAACCGCCGCGTACCTGTGGGGGGGACAATCAGTGGATATTTTAAGGGGGCGAAACTTACTCGTGCACGAATCTCGCGAGTTTGATGTCCGTCATCCATCGATGGAAGCGGCCGATGTGAAACTGTAACCCCGCTCTTAAGGATTTGCTCTGTTTGAGGGCGCAGTCCCCTGACATCGCCAGCATCGCCGCCGCGCGAAGAGACGCTTTGATGCAGGAGTCCGCCAGAGGGGGGCACAGAACTATCCGGAAAGAGACAGTAATGTCGTGCTTCGTGCAGATTCCCAGTGTTGAAGACAATCTCTGAATCTCTCGCCCTATTCTAACAAGCGCCCTCTGGAGTAAATAAGACAGGCGCGGGATCGTCTCAACACTGACTCTGGAGACGTGGTCGCGGAAGCGACCGGTTTGCAACACCCGCAAGATACAATGGTTCGTCCAAGGAAGGTGTTGCAACTCCACGAGACTAAAAGAACTCAATTAGAGTGAAGGTTTGGTCATCAGGAGTCGTACCGATTATGCGAATCGACCCATACAAACTCATCGGCGCTGGTAATGTTAGTATTGATGGTCTCAAGCGAAGAATGTCGCATTAGTCGCCTGACTGCAGGCTCCGAGCTCTCGGAACCGGCGCTAATACTAGAGTAAGTACTGGAGGATGTGTGCGAGCGCATTGTTAGTTGCTGAAGCGCGAGTTTGATGTCTTCGAGGCCTCCGCTTCCGGTCCATGGTACATGCAACTACACTTTAGTTAACAGAGAAATGAAATTTAGCGGAAGAACTAACCCGGGCAGGGGTGGCTCTGTGCCGCGAGCGATTATGCTGTGTGGACGCGCGGTTTTTCGGCATCTTCTGCATGACACCAGCTGTTAAACGATCAGTTCCTCGAGGAGAACTGTGACCATTGTCGGACATACTCGCATGACCGGAAGAGCGATTTTCGTCGGAGGAACTGTTGCAGTGGGTTCTCTGTTGCTGAAATCAACACCTTAAGAAGAGAATACGAATAGTACCATCTACCTGTGCGCGCAGTTCTTGGATTGTAACGTGGTGGTGTTGTCTGGAAATCGAACTCCCTTGAGGAGACAATTTTAGGGCGGTGTTCGCTGGCGCGGTTTTGTTCGGCTCGGTGTCCCTTTCCGGCACCATATTGGTGGAGTGCGAACAGTTATTCTTGTACTCCTGACAGTTGTTCAAATTCTTATTGTTAATTTTCTCCGTCTGTTCGTTGAAAGTCGCAGTTTTCACGTTATTAGCGATGTACAAGTGTTGGAAGTGCTCCACTTTGCGCTTAGGCGAGACCATTCCTTCGTCGTGTTGGCTCAACTTCGCTGGGGTGTTAACCCTCGGGAACTCTTTGTTGGAGTCGTGGTACGAATGTTCGCTCTTCGACAATCTGAAACGGAAGAAAAGGTCGTTACTACCTGAAACCCGCGAATCTCCACTTTACCTCCTCTGTTCTAAGTAACATTTCAACATATCGGCTTCCATCCCCAGCGGAAAATCGTCTGAACTGTCTGAATAGTATTCGTTGCACGTCCGAACATCCTCAATTATCTGACTCGCCAAAGAAAACGTATTTTTAAAAACAACACTAATCACATGGCTGTTTTCTATAGAATCAAGACTCATGTACTCGTCGATCTGTTCTTTTATTGTTATCCGCGGATTATCCTCGACTCTATCTAATTTATCATCGTTGACGTAAATCACCGATTTGTGTTTTTTCTCCGCGCACTTTTCTTCTTCACCTTCGTTGTTGTTGAACCAGTCCGATTCCATCCCGAAAAAAGTGTACTTTTTCGGTTCGCGGCACTCATTTTCGGGTTTGGACAAAATGAAGTTTTGCGTCGCGGTGGGTTTTAGCCGGGTTTCGCAGCCTTTTAGTTCGAGGCACAGTAAGCACTGGCAGAATTCATCACAAGCCATTTTTAGAGGTGAGGCCTCGGAGGTGATGAGCCGACTGAAGAGCGCGAAGGAGCGAAATGAAGAGGCTGAGCCACTTCCCAGAGGACTATTGTTTTTTCTTTAATCTCGAGCGATAGTTTTTCATTAATTTCACTTCTCATTAAAGGGGACGCGTAATTAGCGAAAAAAAGTGTGAATTGGACGAAGCTGGAGTGTTCTAGAAGGACTCGTATTAAATTTGCCCTAGAAGTCAATTGGGGGGCCCGTAAAATTGCCCTAAAGATTTTTTTCTGTAGCAAATGGACCGAATAATGAGAAATGAGTCGAATTTCTCATGATTAAGTAATCATCTATGCCAATTTAGCTGTTTATTTTTTTTTCCGGTTATCATTGCAGTAAATCACTGAAACCAATTGAAAAAACAAGAACAATAGTGGCATGCGTAAACACAACCTTGGAATGTTCCGAGATAAATAATCTTCCCATACTTTCCTGAACGAAACTAACTAGTTCTACTTTCTACGACAAAAGTCTGCAATTTTGTATTCTCACATTTCATTTGAACAATGATTACCTGAATTTATTCAATTAATTGTGTGAATGCGCGCGGAGAAAGACTCTCCAGTGATTAGCATGAAGAAAGTGAACGTGACGAGGAGACGCGCGATTTTTATTTACAGTGACGACCGAAAATAAATCAAAAATTTAGTTGTGTAAATATGGTTTTTAAGTAGGCATAATATTTATAAAGGTAGGCAACATGACGATAAAACAAATGAATAAATTGACAGTGCTTCTTTCTGGAAACTGAAATTACGGAGACGCACGATTTTTCATTTGTTTTATCAACGTCATGATTAAGCCTACTGTGATGAATAATATGCCGACTTTGACCATTTTGAAAACCAGATTCACACGAGTAAGCTTTTGATTTCGGTTATTTTTGCTCGTCACTGTAAAAAATAGTGCGTCTCCTTGTCATGTAATTTCAGTTTCCAGAAAGAAGCACTGTCAATTTATTCATTTGTTTTATCCTCATGTTGCCTACGTTTATAAATATTATCCTTACTCGTTTTTTACAATGACGACCTAAAATAACTGAAATCAAAAACTTTGTTCTGTGATAAGTAGGCATAATATTTATCACGGTAGGCAACAACGACATTGAAAAAACAAATGAAAAAATTGACAGCGCTTCCTTCCGAAAACTGAAATAACCGAAATGCGCGGGTTTTTTTTACAGTGACGAGCAAAAATAACCGCAGTCAAAAGCTGAGTTGTGTAAATCTGGTTTTCAAGATGAACAAAGTTGGCGTAATATTTAACACGGTAGGCAACAGTCACTCTGATAAAACAAATGAAAAAATTGACAGCAGTTCCTTCCGAAAACTAAAATAACAGAGATGCACGATTTTTTTTACAGTGACGAGCAAAATAACTGAAATTGAAAATTTAGTTGGGTGAATCTGGTTTTCAAGAACAAAGTAGGCAACAGCGACGTTGAAAAAACAAATGAAAAAATTGACAGCGCTTCCTTCCGAAAATTGAAATTACAAAGACACGCTTTTTTTTACAGTAACGAGCAAAAATAACCAAAATCAAAAACTTAGTTGTGTGAATCTGGTTTCCAAGACGATCAAAGAGACATAATATTTATCACGGTAGGCAACAGTGACGTTGATAAAACAAATGAAAAAATTGACAGTGCTTCCTTCCGAAAACTGGGATTACGTGACAAGACGCACGATTTTTACAATGACGAGCAAAAATAACTGAAATAAAAAACTTAGTTGTGTGAATCTGGTTTCCAAGACGATCAAAGCAGGCATAATATTTGTCACGGTAGGCAACAGGGACGTTTGAAAAACAAATCAAAATTGACAGCACTTTCTTTTGAAAACAGAAATTACGCAGACGAGCAAAAATAACCAAAATCAAAAACTTAGTTGTGTGAATTTCGTTTTCAAAATAAACAAAGTAGGCATAATATTTATCACAGTAGGCTAAATCATGACGCTGACAAAACAAATGAACAAATTGACAGTGCTTTCTTCCGAAAACTGAAATTACGTGTACTAAACTGGCGATTAGCATGAAAAAAGTGAACTTAACAAGAAGACGCACGATTTTTTTACAGTAAGGAGCAAAAATAACCGAAATCAAAAACATAGTTGTTTTCAAAATGAAGAAAGTAGGCATAATATTTACCACAGTAGGCTTAATCATGATGTTGATAAAACAAATGAAAAAAATGACAGTGCTTCCTTCTAGAAACTGAAATTACGTGACAAGGAGACACGCGATTTTTTTACAGTGACGAGCAAAAATAACCGCAGTCAAAAGCCTAATTGTGTGAATCTGGTTTTGAAGATGAACAAAGTAGGCCTAATATTTATCCCGGTAGGGAATAATGACATTGATAAAACAAATGAAAAAATTGACAGTGCCTCCTTCCGAAAACTGAAATTTCTTGTGTTCAAGTGACGATAGCAACTCTAGCGAACGTGACAAATAGACGTGCGTGTTTTTTTTTACAACAACGAGCAAAAATAACCGAAACCAAAAATTCAGTTGTGTGAATCTGGTTTTCGAAATGAACAAAGTAGGCATAATATTTATCACAGAGTAGGCTTAATCATGACGTTGATAAAACAAATGAAAAAATTGACAGTGCTCCTTCCGAAAACTGAAATTACGCGTTTTATTAGAGTGGCGATGGCAACTTTGGGTTATTTATTTTCCTTGTGTTTCCAATGTGACAACACTGTTAATTAATTAATTGATTAATTAAGTTAATTGAAATTAGTATTGGTAGTTCGGATGACGTCCGCCTTGTAGTTCAATATAATAATAAATAAAGTAAGTGAGAATTTGGGCGCGCAAAAAGTGTCCACGTACCGTCTGGGCTTCGGCCTGAGGATTTCGTGGTTGGCATCCGTGATGCAGAGAGGGCTGAGGGGCCCCGAGAGATGGTCCACCCCCGTCCAGGCCTGCTCCGGAGGGTCATTTAAGGGCGCCAGTTCCCATCCAGCGGGCCCCTTCTGGCTCTCTACGACATACCAATAAACTCGTTAATTCCCTCCAGCATCGGCTCACCTGTTGCTCCATCGCATTCCATTTCGGATGAACTTTGCACGGATTTTCTTCTTTAGCTCAGAAGACGCTCATTTCGCAACAAACGACGATTTTCCATTCAATATTGAAGGGTCTTCAGGTAAATGCATGGACTTAACACTTGTGACTGATCGCAGTTGTAAACATTACCTTGACCAGCAGCGCCGCGATTGGGATGGCCCAAAGAAACGGACGAAAAGTTGATTCTTAGGCCAGACGACCTCTTCTTCGGTCGGAATTTATTGTGCGCCTATGGTCGCAAGAACTGGTTTTCAACAATGGGAACGTGAGGAGATTCAGGCAAATCGACAAATTCAAATTTTAGGTAGATTTCAGCGCTCCTTAAAATGAAAATTCAAGCGGAGGAAAATCCGGCGATTTCCCGAACTCCCCAAAACCCAAATATCCCCCCTTTTCAATCAGTTGTATTAAACAATTTCTTTTTTTTTTATTTACTGTTATTACAACCCCGGGGCTCTTAATAAAATATGCGCACAAAAAAATTTCGATCAAATTCGAAATTACCGCCAAAATTCAAAAAAAAAACTCATCACCACAAGTCAGGTCCAGGATCCACCAATCACGATAAGCATTACTCAGCGTAACTTTTTTATTATCACCAGTTTTTACTCTTCGCATTCCTCTGTTTTTTACGTTCGTCGAAACAATTACAGATTCCTGTAACCAAGTGACGTTTGACAGTTTGGCAGTTTATGTTTACGACACGTCAGGTCCGTGAAAATTAAAGGCTTTACGTTTTTAGTTCGAAATAATTTCTAAAATGAAATAGTTACAATTGCATCAAATCAATTGCTTGTGTGTTAAGTTTAGTTCAAACGCAATGGGTGAGGAATTACCGGAAATACAGCCCCCGGAAGAATTTGTAGGTTAACCAAACAATTTTAGGTGTTCTCTTCAGTTACTTTAAGAGCCTTTTGGGGGCCCGAGAGATGCGGATTTTGATTTTGGGACTCGATGGGGCCGGTAAAACCACAATACTGTATAGATTACAAGTAGGGGAAGTCGTTACTACGATTCCAACAATTGGATTCAACGTTGAACAAGTGCAGTATAAAAATCTTAATTTCCAAGTGTGGGATTTGGGGGGGCAGACGAGTATAAGGTAACCCTACAATTTCCCCTCCCAGAAGGTTCAAATTCTGTTTCAGACCCTACTGGAGGTGTTACTACAGCAATACAGATGCAATTATTTATGTTGTCGATTCAGCAGATAAAGAACGAATGGGAATTTCGAAAGACGAGCTTTTTCACATGCTTAGGGTGAGATTTGTCACGTCACTACAACCCCCTCACGTTTTTTTCTAGGAGGAAGAACTGGGGGATGCTATTCTTGTAGTGTTGGCAAACAAACAGGACATCCCTGGCTGCATGTCTTTAAAAGAAGTCCACCAAGCTCTTGGACTGGAGGCGTTAAAAAATAGAACTTTTCAAATATTTAAAACATCGGCTACAAAAGGTGAGGGTTTGGACATGGCGATGGAATGGCTCGCTAATGCTTTAAAAAACAAGAAATAACAGTAACACGTCACAAACTGTTTCTAGTCTTATAAAAATTGATACGTTTTGAAAATTATTCATTTAGCTGAGTTGGAGATTCTGTCTTATTTATGGCTTATGTCGTTTGATTCATTCCAAATATTCATGAAACATACTATCTGCAATCTATTTAAGATTTCATACCATGTTTTGTATTATAGACTTAAATAAATGTGGATATCATTCATACCAAATACTCGTTCATTGTCCTGACGATTCAGTTTATTCACTGGCAAAATATAAAAATATCATAAATTAAGAGCTATTTACACAGGTGGCTATAGTATGTTCATCGAGACGAGTCAGCGGGTCTAAACAATGAACACGCCCACTCCTGGCTTTGCTGCATTCCTATTGGACGCTTCTGGACTTTGCTGCGTTGTTATTGGACACTTCCACATTTTTCCGCATTCCGATTGGACGCTTCCAAATTTTTCTGCGTTGCTATTGGATGCTTTCAGATTTGTCATCATTCTGCATTCTAATTGGATATTTCCGCATTTTCCTCAATTTTTCTTGGATGCTTTCAGACTTTGCCGCATTGAAATTGGATACATCCAGATTTTGATGGATTGCTATTGAATGCTTCTAGATTTTGTTGAATTCCGATTGGATGCTTCTGGACTTTGCTGCGTTGTTATTGGACACTTCCACATTTTTTCCGCATTCCGATTGGACGCTTCCAAATTTTTCTGCGTTGCTATTGGTTGCTTCCAGATTTGACATTCTGCATTCTATTGGATATTTCCACATTTTCCTCAATTTTTATTGGATGCTTTCAGACTTTGCCGCATTGACGTTGGATACATCCAGATTTTGATGGATTGCTATTGAATGCTTTTAGATTTTGTTGAATTCCGATTGGATGCTTCTGGACTTTGCTGCGTTGTTATTGGACACTTCCACATTTCTTCCGCATTCCGATTGGACGCTTCCAAATTTTTCTGCGTTGCTATTGGATGCTTCCAGAATTGTCATCATTCGGAATTCTAATTGGATATTTCCACATTTTCCTCAAATTTTATTGGATGCTTTTAGACTTTGCCGCATTGATATTGGATGCATCCAAAATTAGTGGAATTGCTATTGAATGCTTTTAGATTTTGTTGAATTCCGATTGGATGCGTGTAGACTTTGCTGCGTTGTTATTGGATACTTCCACATTTTGCGGCATTCCGATTGGAGGCTTCAAAATTTTTGTGCGTTGCTATTGAATGCTTCTAAATTTTGTTGAATTCCTATTGGATGCTTCCAAGCGGCTCAACGTTTTGTCGTGCCGACTCGTCTCGATGAACACGCTATAGTAACTCACTCAGATTGCGCACACGATTTTTTCCACGTATGAAATTCGCCCCACACCTACACGTTGTTCACATACTTTTTATGCTTCCTCAAATGCACCGACAGATACGACGACGTCGCGAAACTCCGATTACAAATACTGCAGGTGTAGGGCTTCTCCCCCGTGTGCTTCCTAAAATGCACATTCAAGCTACTACTCTGCGTGAACTTCTTCCCGCACAATTCGCAGGTGAAGGGTTTTTCGCCCGTGTGGGTCCTCAGATGTTTGTCTAAATAGTTCGCTCTAGTGAAGGTGCGGTCACACACCGCGCACCCGAAGAGGTTCTCCCCCGTGTGGGTCCTCGTGTGCTCCTGCAGATACGCCGCTGTGGTGAATTTCTTATCGCAGGTGATGCAGGTGAACTTCTCCCCCGTGTGCTTCATCATGTGCGATTGGAGCTCCGACGCGTAGTTGCAGATTTTATCACAAATCATGCATTTGTACGGTTGGCGCCCCGTGTGCTGCCTCATGTGGACCGTAAGTTGGGATGAATGGGTGAATTCCTGGGGGCAGATTTTGCAACTGAATTTCTCGCCGGTGTGCTTCTTCATGTGGACTGTTAGGTGCGACGACTGCGTGAAGGTTTTCCCGCAGACTGTGCACTGCCAGGGCCTGTCCCCCGTGTGCGTCTTCAAATGGGAGTTGAGGATGTACCCAGAGGTGAATTTCTTCTCGCAGAAGTTGCAAGCGAACGGTTTTTCGCCGGTGTGCGACCTCATATGAACCTGAAGATCACTCGCTTTGATGTAGCGCTTCTCGCAGCAATTACACGCGTAGGGCTTCTCCCCCGTGTGTATCCTCATGTGCACCGTCAGCTCCGCCGTGATGGTAAACCGCTTCTCGCAGACTTTACACTGAAAGGGTTTTTCCCCGGTGTGCCGCCGAATGTGCTCCCGCAGATGCGACGAGTGGTGGAACTTCTTCTCGCAATATTTGCACTCAAAGGGCTTCTCCCCCGTGTGCGTCCTCATGTGGATCTTCAAATTCGCGTTCTTCGCGTACTTTTTCCCACAGAGCTCGCACGACCATTTGTACGGATCCTCGACGATTATCGTCGTTTTGCTCTGTTGGGCCTCCAACCGAGCCGCTGCTGGAGTCAACGTGGGGTACTGAGGAAGAGGCTGAGTCTGCGTTTTCACCGATCTCGTCGGTACGACCAACTTCTTCGCGTTTTTCTCGTATTTGGCGAAACCGGTGGTGGCCACTGAGTCAGGACTCGCGCTCGGGGAGTTCTCCACCTGTCTCGTCGACTTGGCGAGGGGGTTTTCATCGAGGAACTGCTTAAACTGGAGGTATTCAGTGTTGTGGTTATTCGTGTTCTCCTTCTGGGGGTTATCGACGATGTGGATCGCGTTCGCCAACTGGTACTCATCGAGATTCGTGTACGACGTGACTTTTTCTTGGGTGAAGTACTGCTGCGAGGTGCTCTCGGAGTTTATACACATCAAGCGGAAATCGTAGGAGATTCGGAGTTTTTCCGTGCAGCTCGAACAGAGCAAGTGCGAGTAGCCGTCTTTTATCCATGCCTGGAAAAGTACGAAATGAGGGGAAATTGAGGTTTTGGTGCAACTTACGATGTCGGAGACGCAGGCTAGGAGTTTATCACATAATTTTATATTATCACTGTCTAGAGAGGTTATGGGGGTTAAAGCACTTTCCACACGCAAACAAATGCGACAACAATCAGTTATTTGAAAGACGCTGTTCATTGTTTATAGTCATGAAGAAAACGCGGGTGGTTTTATTTATAAACAATAAGATGCGACAGGTCTGTCAAAATAACAACAAATGTAACTGGGTTGTCAACCGCGTAGATGGCAGCACAAGCGTCGAAACTTTTGAAGGAAATTAAAATACAAAACGACTCTTTTTGTCAAATTGGGGCCCAGGAGAACGAAACTTTTGTTATTATCCACTGTTTCTACCCCAATTTTGAATTTATGAACCTACAATTGTGTTGTCTCATTGATTTTTCTAGGGACATTTCGTTTCTCCAACTGTCACCTGTCATTCTTGTCATATGAGATTTTAAACGCTTGGTTCATTCCGTTTGATTCGTCTTTGTTATTGCAAAAAGCGAAGTGAAAATGTCGAGTACTTCGCAAAAGCATCGCAATTTTGTCGCCGAGCCCATGGGCGAAAAACCAGTGACGGATTTAGCCGGCGTGGGCGAAGTTCTGGGGCGTCGTCTTGCCGCCGCTGGATTCGACAAGGTTGTGTTATATTGCGTAAACTTTTATTTAATTTTTTGTAGGCGTACGTCGTACTTGGTCAGTTCTTGGTGTTGAAGAAGAATCAAGAATTGTTTCAGGAGTGGATGAAGGATACCTGCCAGGCCAACGCGAAACAGTCTTCAGATTGCTGGCAATGTTTAAATGACTGGTGTGAAGAGTTCTTGTAAAGATACGGTGGGATCAAAGATGGAAATACTTTTTTATTTTGTATAGGGATTAAGACTTGGTTATGATTTATAATAGATTCTAATTTATTAATGAAGTTAGTTTAAAGGCAGCTTCATTTGATACATGAAGAACCATATTTTTAATAAAGTCTAACATTACTTCAGTCTTTATTCTAGAACATTGATCTATACACTGAGTTGATTTATTGCTTGGCGTTGACGATATTTACAAATTCGGGTTTCAAAGAAGCCCCCCCGACTAAAAATCCGTCGATATCAGGTTGCCCTGCTAGTTCTTTACAATTAGCGGCGGTCACAGAGCCCCCATACTGTATGCGAATCATTGAAGCAACAACTTTACCAATCTTGTCATTGAACCACTTCCTCAAAGCTTTGTGGACGTCTTGAGCCTGCTGGGGGGTTGCAGTTTTCCCAGTTCCAATAGCCCAAACAGGCTCATAAGCAATAACAACATTTGACCTACAATTTCGTGATAAAATTTGATTTTACCTTCTGTGTCTTCCTTACCAGTCCTGGATTTTATTCGCAATTGCTTGAGTCTGTCTAAAGACAACCTCCTCGGTTTTCCCAGCTTCGCGTTCTTGCAACGTCTCCCCAACACACGCAATGACCCTCAATCCAGCCTCCAAAGCATGCGCCACCTTTTCCGCCACCAACTCATCGCTTTCCCCGAAGATCTGCCTGCGTTCAGAGTGCCCCAAAATCACCCAATTCACCCCAATATCTTTGATCATCGCCGGAGAAATCTCCCCCGTGAAAGCTCCTTTGGCTACTTTATAACAGTTCTGAGCAGCAACCCCAATCGCCGGTGGTAAACTCGATCTCACATGCTCGAGGTACAACGCTGGGACGCCAACAACGACTTCAGTGTCTGGATTTAAGGGGCCTGTCTTCAGAAAGTTGACAATCTCGCCGATTTGCTTCTTGTCGCCGTTCATCTTCCAGTTACCACCAACAACGAATTTGCGTGACATTTTGCAGCCGGTGAACTTGTACTGTCTGGAAGAGTAAGACCAAGGGGGCTATAAATAACAGTGAGGTGAGAAATCACAGGTTACTTTGATCGGAGGACTTTTGATAATATTGTCCTTCGGACTGGCAAAGGTCAACAAGCCACACCTTTGGGTGCGTAGACGTTTTCACGCATCTCGCGGTTTTTGAAAACGGAATTTCGAGATTTTTGTTGATAAGGCTTTTGACTTATTTAGGTGGGATATTTAGGGGTCAAACATGTCTATAAATAGCCTCATTGGTTTTATTATTGATACAACTTCACTTACCTAACGAAATGAGTGGTGAATTTTGTGACTTGAGGCCATGACAGCATTATTTTATCGAAATACAAACTGATAACAGCCAACTCTTCTCCAGGGACTGTCTTATTTATTTACTCCTGGAAAAACTGTTTTATTCTTCCAGGCAAACGGACTAACAAAAGTGAGCTATTTTTACAAGATTACTTTATCAGGGACTGTCTTTTTCTTAGACAGTTACTTCAGGAACGTTTTATGGTCTATTATACTTCGTTTGAGCGTATCATTTCTTTTTGAAACGCAATGGATGTAATGGAACCATGCGTATGGAACCAAGGGCACTTTGCTTTTTACCGCAAGGAGAGGGAAACTACTACTAAAAGTACAACTTTCATTATGATATAAGGACACACAATTTGAAATTTCATTGTTTTTGCATGAAAATTGGTCGAGTTACAAGTGTTAGTTTACAACACAATTTTTTTTGGTTCGCTCTAAACATAAAAATTTCCAAAATCTGTTTTTTTGGTTCAATAATTCTGCACTCAAGTACAGTTAATTGACATGCCAGAGGTAATACCTTCTTCAAATTTCATTGCTATTGCATTAAAACTGTCCGAGTTGCACGTTTTGGTTCAAAACACAAAATTTTCGGTTCGCTTCAAATATGAAAATTTTCAAAATCTGAATTTTTGTTTCTATATTAGATTACTCTATCAGGGACTGTCTTGTATGGTCTATTATTCTTTGTTTGAGCGGTTCATTTCTATTTGAAACGCAATGGATGTAATGCAACCATGCGTATCGAACCAAGGGCCCTCTGCTTTTTACCGCAAGGAGAGGGAAACTACTACTAAAAGTACAACTTTAATTACGATACAAAGACGCAGTTTGAACATTTAAAGTTCATTGTTTTTGCATTAAAATTAACTGAGTTACACGTGTTAGTTTAAAACACAATTTTTTTTGGTTCGTTCGAAACATAAAAATTTCTAAAATCTGTTTTTTTGACTCAATAATTCTGCACTTTGGTACAGTTAATTGGCATGCTAGGGGTAATATCTTCTTTAAATTTCATTGCTATTAGTTCAAAACACACAAAATTTTCGGTTCGCTTCGAATATGAAAATTTTCAAAATCTGAATTTTTGGTTCTATATTTGAAAATTCTATCGGGGTCTTTTTCTTAGACAGTTACTCCAGGAACGTTTTATGGTCTATTATGCTTCGTTTAAGCGGTTCATTTCTTTTTGAAACGCAATGGATGTAATGCAACCATGCGTATCGAACCAAGGGCACTTTTCTTTTTACCGCAAAGAGAGCGAAACTACTACTAAAAGTACAACTTTAATTACGTTATAAGGACACAGTTTGAACATTCATCGCATTCCACAAGATAATCCTCTTCCCCAACCTCGTCCTTTTGAATAGTGAAATGACTTCCACACCTGCAACTGAATGTGGCTACATCTCCATCGCCAAATACCAACTCATTCTTTTTCAACTTTAAATAGATCATCACATTATCAGCATACGATTGTCTTTGTAAAAACAAATCGTACTCATGTCTAGAATTCTCATCTCGTAAAGTTTTCCAGGCTTTATCTATATTAAGAAATATCTCAGAAGAACCATCACATTTATCAGGATGATATTTCCTTATCAGGTCTTGATAACTTTGTTTTAGTTCTTCGTGAGAAGCAGTTTGTTCGCAATTTAAAAGCGTGTAGTAGTTATCTGTGTTGTTTTCCTGGGGCATCGTGCGCTGCAGTGTTCCACATTCCACCAGGTGGGTGATTCTAACCTAAAAAATGAGAAATGTTTATCGTGTTGTAACTCGTGTGTAAATGAGTGAAATTCGCAAATTTCAACGGTGTTTATACTTGCGATTTTCGAGGGCCCACAGTTCTAGAAAAAGGTCCAAAGGAACGTTTTATTATGATTTAATACAAACTTTCAAATTCCACGCCACTTGTGTTGGGGAAGTTAGGCAACTAACAATTCATTCGATGATGACCTTGGAAAATTTAAAGGCATTTTCTGTTTAATTTTAGTGGTGTTTGTTTATACTTGCGATTTTCGAGGCCCCAAACTTTAGAAAAAGGTCCAAAAAAACGTTTTATTTTGATTTAATACAAATTTTCAAATTCCACACCACTTATGTTTGGGGAAGTTAGGCAACCAACAATTCATCGCTGATTACCTTGGAAAATATAAAGGCATTTCCTGTTTATTTCCAGAAAAATGGCCCCATTAAGGATTCTGGTTTTCTTCATTTCTCTTTATAACACCCGAGCGTCTATTCCAATAGTCATGAACACGTGGCATTTCAAAGAAGCGACGGAAAGAGGTGAGCGGCTCGCAATTTAAAAAAATGTTGGCAGCCCTGTTACCTGTTACTTTTACTCCTAGTGTGGTCGATCATGGAACAAACTCCCCTAAGCGCCCTGGACGCGGTGACCATCGCTGGTACAGTTTGCGAAGACTCCCAGTGTGACCACAGTGTGGGTTTCGGGGGAAGTCCGGACGAAAATGGCGAGACTACTCTAGACGCAATGATTTTCGACGGAGCAACAATGAACATGGGGGCTGTTGGGGCACTGCGAAAAATCAAAAGCGCTCTTCAAGTAGCCAGACACGTCTTAGATTTCACCAAACATTCGTTCCTCGTCGGGGATTTAGCAACGGAGTTTGCGAAGAATTTCAAATTCAAAGAAGAGTCATTGGCGACGAACTTTTCAACGAACTTGTGGAGGAATTGGAGGGCGAATAACTGCCAACCGAACTTCTGGCAAGTACGTAAGGAGTTGGTTTAGAATCGTGTTTTTTCTAACTGTTGGTCTAGAACGTCCAGCCGGACCCTTCGAAGTCCTGCGGCCCTTACAGTTCCACCGACCTCTCCAACGACGTCACTGGTAAAGAGTGGCAGTTTTTCACCTCCACCAACCACGATACCATTGGAATTATCTCCATCGACGCCTCAGGGAACGTCGCAGCTGGAACTTCAACAAACGGAGCGAATCATAAAATTCCGGGGAGAGTCGGGGATTCCCCAATTCCGGGTGCCGGAGCTTATGCAGACAATGAGTTTGGCGCTGCTGTCGCCACCGGAGACGGCGATATTATGATGAGGTTTCTCCCTAGGTACAACCTTTTTTATTTTCAAAAATTGGTTTATTTTTTGGGTAGTTTTCTAGCTGTGGAGGAGTTGAGGAACGGGGCGTCGCCAACGAAAGCTGCCAAGACCGCAATTCAAAGAATTGCGCGGAAATTTCCCAACTTCTTTGGGGCTGTGCTGGTTAGCACGAATAAGGGCGAGTTTGGGGCTGCGTGCAATGGGATGGAGGCGTTTCCGTTTTGCGTGGCGAGCGAAGAGTTGGGGGGTGTGGTGGTGAAGAGTGTTAACTGTACTTTGTAAATAAACATAAGTAAATTGATTCCATTTTCGGTCCTTTATTTGGAAAATTCCAAAATCTGTCTTTTTGGCTCTATAATATTGCAATTTTACACAGTTAATTGGCATGCCAGAGGTAATATCTCCTTCAAATTTCATTGTTTTTGCAATAAAACTGCCTGGGTTACACGTTTTAGAACAAATCACAAATTTTTTCGGTACGCTCCAAATATAAAAATTTCCTAAATCTGTCATTTTGGCTCTAGAACTTTGCAATTAAACATTGTTAATTGGCATGCCAGAGGTAATATTTCCTGTAAATTTTATTGTTATTGTGTCAAAATTGCCAGAGTTACACGTATTAATTTATACATACAAAAATTTCCAAAAGTCGTTTTGGCTTTATAATTTGGCACGTTAGTACAGTTAATTGGCATGCCAAAGGTAATATCTTCCTCAAATTTCATTGTTTTTGCGTTAAAACTGCCTGAGTTATATGTAATAATTTCAAACACACAAAATTTTTCGTTCGCTCTAATCAAAAAAATTCCAAAACCTGCTTTTTTGGATCTACAATTCTGCACTTTGTAACAATTAATTGGCATGCCAGAAGTAATATCTCCCTTAAATTTTATTGTATTTGCGTTGCACTTATTAATTCTCAATACAAAAATTTTTGGTTCGCTCTAAACATAAAAATTTTCAAAATCTGTCTTTTTGGTTCTACAACTTTTCAATTTCATGATGTCAAATGTAATATTTCCTGTGAATTTCGTTGTTATTGCGTTAAAATAACATTTTTGGGTTTGCTCTAAATATAAAAATTTCCAAAATCTGTCTCTTTGGAATTATACTTTTGAAACTTTAGACAGTTAATTGGCATGTCAGAGATAATACCTCTCTTAAATTTCATTGTTGTTGCGTTAAAACTGTCCGAGTTACACGTGTTAGTTCAAAACACAAAATTTTTCGGTTCACTCTGATTAAAAAAAAACCAAAATCTATCTTTTTGGCTCTATAATTCTGCACTTTAGTACAGTTAACTGGCATGCCAGAAGTAATATCTTCCTTAAATTTCATTGTTTTTTCATTGAAACTGTCCGAGTTACACGTGTTAGTTAAAAAACACATCATTTTTTGGTATGCTCAAAATAAAAAAAAAAATTAAAGCCTCTCTTTTCGGCTCTATAATTCTGCACTTTACTACAGTTAATTGGTATGTCAAAGGTAACATCTCTCTTAAATTTCATTGTTTTTGCATAAAAATTGTCCAAGTTACACGTGTTAATTCAAAACGGATAATTTTTTGGTCGGCTCCGAATATAAAAATTTCCAAAATCTGTCTTTTTCACTCTGTAATTCTGCACTTTAGTACACTTAATTGGCATGCCAGAGGTAATATCTCACTTAAATTTTATTAGTTTTCCATTGAAACTGCCCGAGTTACAAGTTTTAATAGACAACAAAATTTTTTTTAGTTCCCTTTAAATATAAAAATTTCCAAAATCCGTGTTTTTGGCTCTATAATTTTAAAACTTCAGACAGTTAATTGGCATGGCAAAGAAAATATTTACCTTAAATTTCATTGCTATTGCGTTAAAACTGGTCGAGTTACACGTGTTAGTTCAAAACACAAATTTTTCGATCCGCTCTAAATAAAAAAAAAAACCAAAATCTGTCTTTTTGGCTCTATAATTCTGAATTTTACTACAGTTAATTGGTATGTCAAAGGTAACATCTCCCTTAAATTTCATTGTTTTTGCATAAAAATTGTCCAAGTTACACGTGTTAATTCAAAACGGATAATTTTTTGGTCGGCTCCGAATATAAAAATTTCCAAAATCTGTCTTTTTCACTCTGTAATTCTGCACTTTAGTACACTTAATTGGCATGCCAGAGGTAATATCTCACTTAAATTTTATTAGTTTTCCATTGAAACTGCCCGAGTTACAAGTTTTAATAGACAACAAAATTTTTTTTAGTTCCCTTTAAATATAAAAATTTCCAAAATCCGCGTTTTTGGCTGTATAATTTTGAAACTTCAGACAGTTAATTGGCATGCCAGAGAAAATATCTCTCTTAAATTTCATTGCTATTGCGTTAAAACTGGTCGAGTTACACGTGTTAGTTCAAAACACAAATTTTTCGATCCGCTCTAAATAAAAAAAAAAACCAAAATCTGTCTTTTTGGCTCTATAATTCTGAATTTTACTACAGTTAATTGGTATGTCAAAGGTAACATCTCCCTTAAATTTCATTGTTTTTGCATAAAAATTGTCCAAGTTACACGTGTTAATTCAAAACGGATAATTTTTTGGTCGGCTCCGAATATAAAAATTTCCAAAATCTGTCTTTTTCACTCTGTAATTCTGTACTTTAGTACACTTAATTGGCATGCCAGAGGTAATATCTCCCTTAAGTTTCATTAGTTTTCCATTGAAACTGCCCGAGTTACAAGTTTTAATAGACAACAAAATTTTTTTTAGTTCCCTCTAAATATAAAAATTTCTAAAATCCGTGTTTTTGGCTCTATAATTTTGAAACTTCAGACAGTTAATTGGCATGCCAGAGAAAATATCTCCCGTAAATTTCATTGCTATTGCGTTAAAACTGGTCGAGTTACACATGTTAGTTCAAAACAGAAATTTTTCGGTCCGCTCTAAATAAAAAAAAATCCAAAATCTGTCTTTTTGGCTCTATAATTCTGCATTTAGCCATATTAATTACCTGTAGTAATATTTTCCTTAAATTTCATTGTTTTTGCATTAAAACTGTCCGAGTTACACATTTTTATTTCAAACACAAAATTTTCGTTTTGCTTTAAATATGAAAATTTCTAAAATCTGTCTTATTGGCTAATTTTGTTACTTGGCACAGTTAAGTAGCATGAGAGAGGCAACTTCCCCTCCAAATTTCATTGTTTTAGCCTTAAAACTACTAAAGTTAGAAGTTTTAGTGTCGAAACTAGACGAACTCAATTTTGGAAATTTTTTGTTCGCTTCAAAAAAATCTTCAAATTGATATTTTTTTCTCTATAACTATATTATAGACAATCACACAAAGTAACTAAGCGAGTCTCAAAAATTCCCCCGCTATTACAGTTCCAAAATTATCAAATTAAATAAAAAATAAATAAAAGTTTCAAATCAAGATTGACCATCCTCTGAAATAATTTCCGCCAAAGGATTTATTGCCGGCAGCACACCATCCTGAAACAAGACAGCCTCTGATAGCAAATTCCCCAAGAATTATCGAAATTTTAAGAACCAACCTCTTTTTGAAGTTGCGCGATGTCTTCCCGTTTCCTCCAAACCGGAAACAAATTCGTGAAATTCAAAGGTTCGAAACCGGCAATCACTTTGTGAATTTTCACTAATCTCTGAATACTTTTGCTTTTGCGCTTAGCGTAGTTTATGGCAACAGTAAACGAGTCGCTTTTAAAATCCGCGTCTTCGTCGCGATTCCAGCCGTACCAAATCCAAATCTCGTCGTTGTCATCCAGGAGGAATATTGCTGGAAGAGCGTGGAATTAACAGGAATTGTTTCAGGGAACTCACCTGGTTGCTCCGCGGTGTATAAATGCGACTGGAGGACCGGAAACGGCGTCAAAAACTCGCTCTTATGGCTGCTTTCGACTTCCACCACAAGAAACGATCCGGTGATTTTCGTAAAATAAAAAAGTCTGGGGGTGTAGTCGATCACTTTTGATTCTAAGTGGCGGAGATAGTCGTCGAGACCCCCTTTGAGAGTGTCCAGGAACGCACTGGTTTCGCCCCCTTCTTGTTCTTCGCTAACATCGCCTCCGAAGATCCTCTCAGCTGTTTGTCGAGCCAAACTCTTGCAGCGCGCGCTGGCTTGCTTTCCGTACCAAACAACACTCTTCTCGAAGTGTAAAATGAACGCGGTTCTGCTCCGGAGGCTGTGCTTCTTCAAATCAACTTCGAAGAGATGTGCCTCGGAGTCCACTTCTCCTCGCAGGAGGTAGAGTCGCGGGGTGCTCACCCCTCCGCGGTGGACAACGAAGCTTCCGGAGAACAGACGCAAAAACGCCGGAGGTTCGGCCCACTGGACGATTCTCTCCACCGGAGGATTGCCGATGATGGAGTCCGGAAGCGGCGAGTGTCCTTTGGGAGCATCTTCGCCTTTCCAGTGGAAATAAACTTCGTTTTCTCCGCTGTCGGTTTTGGATCTCCACAGCACGATGTAGGTGTGCTCACTGTAAAACTCATTTTTCTTCTTTTCCACCGGCTCCAACTTATCTCGAACAATCCGCCAACATTTCACCTCAAGAGTGGTGTGTTTGAGTGACGTCTTCTCATCGCAATAGAATTCACCGCGACCGTAATGCACCCCGTCGATGATTAAGTCGGGGGTGGTTTCCGAGGGGTTTAACAGTTTAGTAACGTCGTATTCTGACATTTTTTCGATTGTGTTGTAACAACGGAGCGGAGTTACTACATGATTCTTTACTGATTACGACGGTGATAAAATCCCACTACTACGTCTACGCCGCGGACGAGTTTCAAGGTAAAATTCTGGTCGAATGGGTTATTGGATTTTATCAATAGAGATGTGGGCATCAAGTGTAGACGCGTGTATTGTTGGGCACGACCTTTCGGGGTCAATCCGATCACGATGAATTAAATTGGCATTCGCAGTCGGCTCGGGGGAAAATTCGTGTCGTAACTTACGCCAGCGTGGCAGTTTTTAGGTGTGAAAAGTGAATGTTTGGGGGATTTGACAGTTTGCGGGCAAGAAGACGACAAACGTTCACAATCCTTAGATTAAAAATTTTATTGAATTTTTTTTTCGATCCTCAATTTCACAAAACTGTAATTAAAATTGAAATAAATGCGTTCGAATTTTATGACTTAAACTATGTAAAACTTCTGCGGTCGATATTTCGCTTATGGCCGGTCAAAATTTCGGATAGTTAAATTTTAAAGCTAAATATCTCGGAAACTATTAAAGATATTAAGCTGCGGTTTGCGCCATAATTTTTCTTGAAAATTTTTACATAAGAAATAGTTTTTAAATTTTTCAAAAGTCGGCAGTTGCAATTTTTCGCGAAAATTCATGACTAAAATTATGCCAAACTTCTGATATCGATTTCTACCTTATTTTTTGAGTAAATTTGAGTTATTATACATCAGTGTACGCAGAATTTTCCACAGATTCCAAATCTGGAATTTAAATTCAGAGCCGACAACAAATAACTGAGTTATGGCCGGTCAAAATTTCGGATAGTTGATTTTAATTTTTTCCTAATTTTTCGTAATTTTTTAAGTTAAATATCTCGAAAACTATTAGAGATATTGAGATGCGGTTTGCGCCATTGTTTTTCTCGGCTCATTTTACGTTAGAAAAAGTTCTCAAAAGCCCAAAATTCGATAGTCGATTTTTCGCGAAAAAAAATTCCGACTCAAACGATGAAAATTTTTCATTTTTTTTATTTTTGGCCATAGCTTGTAAACTATTTGTCCGATCGATCTCAAATTTGGCCAGTAGATAGATTTCGAGCTCCTCTTTCGACTGATGTGTAATTCAATGCTATTAAACGTCGTTTTCATTTTGAAAACATTGATTGAAAATCACCCTAAAATGAAGTTTTCAAAACAGTTTTTGGCCAATACCTCGTTTATTAATTAAGCAAACTCAACAAATTTAGGTCTCATTTTACGCAGAATTTTACGATGAATTTAAAAACATGATAATTTTTGAATTTTTTTCAATAAATAACCGAGTTATGGCCGTTTGAAATTTTAGGTTTACGCAAGAGGGCCAAATTTTCCAAGGTTCAAAACAATTCGTGCGCGATATCTCAGAAACTATTTCAGATATTGAGATGCGGTTTGCGCCATCGTTTTTTTCGTGATTTTTTACATAAGAAATGAAATAGTTCTTTGATTTTTCTACAGTCGAAATTTGCAAATTTTCGCAAAAATTCATGACTAAAACTATGGCCAAACTTCTGATATCGATATCTCGCTTATTTTTTAGAGTAAACTTAAGTTATTATACATTAGTGTACGCAGAATTTTACGCAGATTTCAAATCTGAGATTTAAATTCAGATCCGACAACAGATAACTGAGTTATGGCCGATCAAAGTTTCGGAAAGTTGATTTTCAATTTTTTTCATTTTTCGTAATTTTTAAAGTTAAATATTTCGGAAATTATTTGAGATATTGAGATGCGGTTTGCGCCATTCTTTTTCTCGACTCATTTTACGTTAGAAAATGTTCTCAAAAGCCCAAAATTCGATAGTCGATTTTTCGCGAAAAAAAATTCCGACTCAAATGATGAAAATTTTTCATTTTTTTTATTTTTGGCAATAACTCGTAAGCGATTTGTCCGATAGCTCTCTAATTTGGCCAGTAAATAGATTTTGAGCTCCTCTTTTGACCGATATATAATTCAATGCTATTAAACGTCGTTTTCATTTTGGAAACATTGATTGAAAATCACCCTAAAATGAAGTTTTCAAAACAGTTTTTGGCCAATACCTCGTTTATTAATTAAGCAAACTCAACAAATTTAGGTCTCATTTTACGCAGAATTTTACGCTGAATTCAAAAACATGATAATTTTTTAATTTTTTTCAACAAATAACCGAGTTATGGCCGTTTGAAATTTTGGGTTTACGCCAGAGGGCCAAATTTTCCAAGGTTCAAAACAATTCGTGCGCGATATCTCGGAAACTATTTCAGATATTGAGATGCGGTTTGCGCCATCGTTTTTTTCGTGATTTTTTACATAAGAAATAGTTCTTTGATTTTTCTACAGTCGAAAATTGCAAATTTTCGCAAAAATTCATGACTAAAACTATGGACAAAATTCTGATATCGATATCTCGCTTATTTTTTAGAGTAAACTTAAGTTATTATACATTAGTGTACGCAGAATTTTACGCAGATTCCAAATCTGAAATTTAAATTCAGATCCGACAACAGATAACTGAGTTATGGCCGATCAAAGTTTCGGAAAGTTGATTTTCAATTTTTTTCATTTTTCGTAATTTTTAAAGTTAAATATTTCGGAAATTATTTGAGATATTGAGATGCGGTTTGCGCCATTCTTTTTCTCGACTCATTTTACGTTAGAAAATGTTCTCAAAAGCCTAAAATTCGATAGTCGATTTTTCGCGAAAAAAAATTACGACTCAAACGATGAAAATTTTTCATTTTTTTTATTTTTGACCATAGCTTGTAAACTATTTGTCCGATCGATCCTAAATTTGGTCAGTAGATAGATTTCGAGCTCCTCTTTCGACTGATGTATAATTCAAAGTTATTTAACGTCGTTTTCATTTTGGAAACATTGATTGAAAATCATCCTAAAATGACGTTTTCAAAACAGTTTTTGGCCAATACCTCGTTTATTTATTACGCAAACTCAACAAATTTAGGTCTCATTTTACGCAGAATTTTACGCTGAATTCAAAAACATGATAATTTTTGAATTTTTTTCAATAAATAACCGAGTTATGGCCGTTTGAAATTTTAGGTTTACGCCAGAGGGCCAAATTTTCCAAGGTTCAAAACAATTCGTGCGCGATATCTCAGAAACTATTTCAGATATTGAGATGCGGTTTGCGCCATCGTTTTTCTCGTGATTTTTTACATAAGAAATAGTTCTTTGATTTTTCTACAATCGAAATTTGCAAATTTTCGCAAAAATTCATGACTAAAACTATGGCCAAACTTCTGATATCGATATCTCGCTTATTTTTTAGAGTAAACTTAAGTTATTATACATTAGTGTACGCAGAATTTTACGCAGATTCCAAATCTGAAATTTAAATTCAGATCCGACAACAGATGATAACTGAGTTATGGCCGATCAAAGTTTCGGAAAGTTGATTTTCAATTTTTTTCATTTTTCGTAATTTTTAAAGTTAAATATTTCGGAAATTATTTGAGATATTGAGATGCGGTTTGCGCCATTCTTTTTCTCGGCTCATTTTACGTTCGAAAATGTTCTCAAAAGCCCAAATTCGATAGTCGATTTTTCGCGAAAAAAAAATTCCGACTCAAACGATGAAAATTTTTAATTTTTTTTATTTTTGGCCATAACTCGTAAACGATTTGTCCGATAGCTCTCAAATTTGGCCAGTAAATAGATTTTGAACTCCTCTTTCGACCGATATATTATTCAATGCTATTAAACGTCGTTTTCATTTTGGAAACATTGATTGAAAATCACCCTAAAATGATGCTTTCAAAACAGTTGTTGGCCAATGCCTCGTTTATTTATTACGCAAACTCAACAAATTTGGGTCTCATTTTACGCAGAATTTTACGCTGAGTTCAAAAACATGAGAATTTATCATTTTCGTCAATAAATAACTGAGTTATGGCCGTTTGAAATTTTGGGTTTACGCCAGAGGGCCAAATTTTTGAAGGTTCGAAACATTCCGTGCTCAATATCTCGAAAACTAATAGAAATATTTGGAAACCGTTTGCGGCATCGTTTTTCTCGCCATGTTTTACATAAAAAATAGTTCTTAGATTTTCCAAAAGTCAAAAGTTGCAGTTTTTCGCGAAAATTCATGACTAAAACTAAAACTTCTGATATCAATATCTCGCTTAATTTTTGAGTAAACTTTATTACACATTATTGAACGCAAAATTTTGCGCACATTCCAAATCTCGGAATGAAATTCAGATCCGACAATAAAAAACTGAGTTATGGGCGATCAAAGTTATATTTTTCTTATTATTAAAGGTAAATATCTAGAAATCTATTACAGATATTGAGCAATTTTTTGCGCCTTCATCAAATATTGAAAATCAAAATAAGCTGAAAAAGTTAGAAGAAAGATTCTACAGACGAATCAGAGAGAATCTGAGAAGTTCCGCCTCTGTAAATGTGAAAACGAACGAAGAATCAGAACTAAAAGGAAGAACTTTGGAAGAACAACCGAATCTGCGTCAATTATCCTTCCGGAGCTTTCGTGCTCTCTGCTGTTTGAGTTATTCTCCCGTTGTATCCGAGTTTAAACGTCATGTTTTCATTAGTCTGTTTATTTCTAAGAAACTGTCAGTTTTCATCAAACACCATGTAATACCGTGGATAAATTCATCGTCCGTAGTTCCAACACAATGACGCATTTCCCCTAATTGTTTAATGGATATTTCGCTCGGGAAAGCTAATAAAGACGGAACTGTGCAGCTTGATTTATGCGCTTTCATCCACGTATCATCACAGAACGGGTACTTTGGATGAGGCTGAAACTGAATAAAACAAATAATATCCGGAGTGCCTCCCAGTAATTATATTATCGCGTATTTACGTCTGGAAATTGCCGGCGTTTTATCTCTTCATCGTTGGCTAATTCCCAGAGGAGCCTTCCGCACGTTTAGCCTCGAATTCTTTGATTAACACGACTGCTATTGCTATTACCGTGTGAAACTCTCCACTTCGTGCTCATATTCTAGCACCTGACGTGAAAATAACCAATAATAAATCAATCGAATGATTCATATCGCACCCGCAACGGAAAATGACCAAAACCCAGAGGGTGAGGGTTGGAAATTGAACATCGACCAGAGTAATTTACCTTCACCCTCTAGTCAGAGACCTGGAGAAGAAACAGCAGGCCCCCCTGTTTATGGAGGAAATTTTCAAGGGTGATAATCGCCCAACCTGGACCTAGAAGCAAATAATCTCGCATGACTAATATTCCTCCCTCGTTTAGATAACGTGACGCTATTGTGCATTTGTCTTGCAACGGATAGAGTTATTAGCCACCATATTTACCGCTTGCATGGAAGCAAAAACACGTGACCATTAAATCACAAAGGGGGCGGTTCAGGGGGAAAATTACTACGCTAATGTCGGAAGGAAATCGCAATCAGGGTTTGCCTTCCGATTGTTTCCCTTTGTTTCCAAATACGCCGGTTACCACTTAAACATGCATGAGGACCAGTGGTTTATTGGTATACAAGGGGCGAAGTCGCTGCGGGAATCTTAAGAAAATCTAACGAGAACTTGGAGATTTTAAGGAGAATCTTAAGAAGTCCAAATACTCTAAAGAGATTTTCAGAAAATTTGTCAAAGGGGTCTAAAAAGAATTGCAATCTTAAAGTATTGGCGCTCGTTTTACGCAGAATTTCACGAGGAATTCAAAGAGGTAACAGTTCAAATCGGTCCACAAATAACAGAGTTATGAGCAATCAAAGTTTCGGATATTGAATTTCGAGATAGAAAATTTTCAAAGCTCAATATCTCCGAAACTACAAAAGCTTTTAGAAAACGGTTCTTACCATCGGTTTTGGCGGGTTATTTTACTCTAGAATTCGCCCTCAAAAGTCGAAAATTCGATGGTCGAATTTTTAGGTAAAAAAATTTTGCCCCTCAATCGATGAAATTTTTTTTATTTTTCGTTTATTGATTGCCCCTCGTAAACTGCTTGCCCTATCGATCTGAGATTTGGCCAGTTGATAGATCTCAAGCTGCTCTTTCGATCGATATATAATTCAATGGTACTAAACGCCCAGAAACAGCTTCTTGAAAATGACCCTAAAAACACCCTCTGAAAATCTGATTCGGTCGATCTCTCGGGTAATTATTGAGGAAATTTGAGCTATATGGGCTAATTTTACGCAGAATTTCGCGCTAAATCCAAAACCACTATTGTTTTTCTTGTCAGTCAAAAAATAACATGAGTTACATGCGTTTGGAATTTTGGGTTGTCGCCACAGGGCCAAAATTTTGGAGGTTCGAAAACGATTTTTCTCAATTTCTCCGGAATTAAAGCAAATATGAAAAAATCCTTTTCGAAATCGTTTTTCTCGAGATTTTTTAGCTTAGAAACCGATCTTCGATAGTTCGAATTCGAATTTTTTTTTTCAGTATAGAAGTTAGCTGCTTTTAGGTTTCTAATCCAGACACGATCGATAACTCACTTATGTCTGCGGCAATATTAAAGTATTGGTGCTCATTTTACGCAGAATTTCACGTAGAATTCAAAAAGGTAAGACTCGTTAAGATCGGTTTACAAATAACTGAGTTATGAGCGATCAAAGTTTCGGATATTGAATTTTGAGTTGCAAAATTTTCAAAGCTCAATATCTCAGAAACTACGAAAGATTTCGAGAAACGGTTTTCACCATCATTTTTCTCGGGTCATTTTACTTTAGAATCCGCCGTCAAAAGTCGAAAATTCGATGGTTGATTTTTTGGGCAAAAAAATTTTGCGATTCAATCGATGAAAATTTTTAAAATTTTGGTTTTTTGATCGCCCTTCGTAAACTGCTTGCCTTATCGATCTGAGATTTGGCCAGTTGATAGATCTCGAGCTGCTCTTTCGATCCATATATAATTCAATAATACTAAACGCAGTTTTCGCTTCGAAACAGCGCCTTGAAAATGACCCTAAAACACCCTCTGAAAATCTATTTCGGTCGATATCTCGGTTATTTGGCAAGAAAATATAAGCTATATGGGCTCACTTTAGGCAGAATTTCGCGCTGAATCCAAAACTACCATCATTTTTCTCGTCCGTAAACAAATAACTTAAATAGAGCCGTTTGGAATTCTGGATTGTCGCCAGGGGGCCAAAATTTTGGAGGTAAGAAAACGATTTTTCTAGATTTTTCTAGATTTTTCCGGAATTAAAGCAAATATGAAAAAATCATTTTCGAAATTGTTTTTCTTGACATTTTTTAGCTTAGAGATCGATCTTCGATAGTTCGTCGAATTCAGAATTTTATTTTTTTCAGTATGGGAGTTAGCTGCTTTTAGGTCTCTAATCCAGACACGATCGTTAACTCACTTATTTCTGCGGCAATATTAAAGTATTGGTGCTCATTTTACGCAGAATTTCACGTAGAATTCAAAAAGGTAAGACTCGTTAAGATCGGTTTACAAATAACGGAGTTATGAGCGATCAAACTTTCGGATATTGAATTTTGAGTTAGAAAATTTTTAAAGCTCAATATCTCCGAAACTACGAAAGATTTTAAGAAACGGTTTTCACCATCATTTTTCTCGGGTCATTTTACTTTAGAATCCGCCGCCAAAAGTCGAAAATTCCATAGTCGATTTTTTTGGCAAAAAAATTTTGCGACTCAATCAAAAAAAAATTTTCAATTTTTCGTTTTTTGATCGCACCTCGTAAACTACTTGACCGATCGATCTGAGATTTGGTCAGTTTATAGATCTCGAGCTCTTCTTTCGATCCATATATAATTCAATAATACTAAACGCAGTTTTCGCTTCGAAACAGCGCCTTGAAAATGACCTTAAAAACACCCTCTGAAAATCTATTTCGGGCGATATATCGGTTATTTGAAAAGGAAATTTGAGCTATATGGACTGATTTTACGCAGAATTTCGCCCTGAATCTGAAAGTACCATCATTTTTCTCGTTCGTGAGCAAATAACTAAATTAGAGCTGTTTGGATTTCTGGGTTGTCGCCAGAGGGCCAAAGTTTTGGAGGTTCGAAATTAATTAAGGCGGAATTAAGGCGAATATAAAAAAATCCTTTTTCAAAATCGTATTTCTCGAAATTTTTTACCTTAAAAATCGATTTTAAATACTTTGAATTGAAAATTTTCATTTTTTCAATGTAGAAGTTAGCTGCCTTTCAGTCTTAAATTCAGACTCGATCGCTATCTCGCTTATTGATACAGCAATCTTAACATATTGGTGCTCATTTTACGCAGAATTTCACTCGGATTTTAAAAACGTAACATTCGTTGAGATCAGCCCACAAATAGCTGAGTTATAAGCGATCAAACTTTCAAATATTGAATTTTGAGTTGGAAAATTTTCAAAGCTATGAAAGATGTTGAGAGACGCTTTTTGCCATCGTTTTTCTCGGCTTATTTTACTTTAGAATGCGCCCTCAAAAGTCGAAAATTCGATAGAAAATTTTTTGGGCAAAAAAATTTGCACTCAACCGATAAAAATTTTTAAATTTTTCGTTTTTTGATCGCCCTTTGTAAACTATTTGCCCGATAGATCTAAGATTTGGCCAATTGATAGACCTCGAGCTTCTCTTTCGATCAATATATAATTCAATAATATTAAATGCAATTTTCGCCCCAAAACAGCGACTGAAAATGTAATTCGGTCGATAGCTCGTTTATCTCTTAAGGAAATTTGAGTTATGTGGGCTCATTTAACGCAGAATTTTGCGCTGAATCCAAAAATATACTTATTTTTCTTGTACGTGAACAAATAACTCAGTTAGAAGCGGTTGAAATTTTGAGTTGTCGCCAGAGAGCCAAAATTTAGGAGGTTCGAAAACAATTATGACAACTATCAAACAACTCTTTTCGGAATAGTTTTTCTCGCCCTTTTTACCTAAGAAATCGATCTTAGATCATTTGAATTCAAAATTTTCATTTTTTTATTGTAGTAGTTAACTGCCTTTTAATCTCCAAATCAAATTCTCTCAATGTCTCGCTTATTCATGAAGCAATCTTAAAGTATTGGTGCTCATTTTACGTAGAATTTCACGTAGAATCCAAAAAAGTGAGAGTTTTTAAGATTGGTCCATTTAATTAACTGATCAAAGTTTCGGATATTGAATTTTGAGTTGCAAAATTTTAGCGCTGAATCCAAAACTACCCTTATTTTTATTAAAATTTAATCGCAATTTGAAAAATAAATCCAATTATAGAAAAATTAGAAAAAATTTTACAAGATCTAGAGAATGTAAAAAGAGCAACTCTGGTAAATCTCATATTTTTCTCCTAAGTAGAACACACTGTATAAACACCGCTCCGGGTCTTTTAAAAAGTTCATTATTTTTATCTCCCATCCCAGACTGCCGGAGCTTTTCGAAATAATTCCCTAATTTGTTTGTGACGTGTTGCAAGTGTACAAAGATGGTAACGCGATACGAAAGAAAATGTTCCCTTGTTTAAAGTGTCTACGTGAATATGCAAGTTGAACGAAGATAATTCCACTGTAAATATTGTAGTTGCGACAGAAACGCAAGTTTTATTCTCCAAACTGTTCAAGAATGCATGAGAAAAAAAAATCGATTTTTTTAAACTGTCCCATTAAGTCATTACCGCCCCGCATCGGACCAGCGATGTGTGTAGTTTACATACATCATAACTCTTGAGTTGATTATTTGGGGTTGAAGTCGTGCACAAAGGGCGTGCGCTAAAACCTGGTGGAGGCACAATAAACCCGCTTTTGGTTCAGTCGCGACTCGCAATTCTTGCGGATGGCATCGGCGAGCAAGAGCCAAGAGACACGCCCACCTTTTCGCGCCCTGAAGAGTTCGAAACGCATCGAACGCATCGACTGATTTTGACTAAAATAAAATTCAGTTGGTATTAAAACACACAATATTGGGGCAACTTTTTAATAAAAAACGTGCTAAAGTGAATTACATTGAATTTTTTAAGACGTGTGGCGTGTGGTGGAGGTCCCTCGAGTCGTTAGAAAACTGAATAAAACACTGAAAGTATAAGAGAACCGGAAGAAACACGAACTTTGGTCTAATGAGTGTGAGACAATGTTGGCTCTTACTTATGCTCGTTCTGTGAGCTTTGTTTCATGTTTTCTAATGATGCTGCTCGTCAACGTCGGTGAGTACTTAAGTTTCTTAGGGCCCTTTTTACAGATCATAAATTTTACATTATCAGTTAAAGGAGATCGGGCTAGAATCCGGTCTGTTTAACTTTGTACAACACATCTAAATTGGATCTCTGCAGACAAAAATTTAGAGGATTTTCTAAACCCTTTTCTTCGATTTTTCTACAAGACGCGAATTACGGGGGTTCGAGGCCCGGGTGCTTGAGAAAACGGTGCTTTCTTTTTGGGTTCTCTAAATTTATTTTACTTTTGGTTCTGTTTGAATTTTTCTGACATCGATTGTACTTCTCTTTGGATTTTTCTTAGATTATTTTGGTGACTTAGCACTCATTTTACGCAGAATTTCGCGCAGAATCCAAAAAGGTAAGACCCGTTAAGATCGGTCCACAAATAACGGAGTTATGAGCGATCAAAGTTTCGAATATTGAATTTTGAGTTGAAAAATTTGCAATGCTCAATATCTCAAAAACTACGAAAGAATTTAAGAAACGGTTTTCACCATCGTTTTTCTCAGGTCATTTTATTTTAGAATCCGCCGTCAAAAGTCGAAAATTCGATGGTCAATATTTTGTCCAAAAAAATTTTGCGACTCAATCGATGAAAAATTTTGAATTTTTCGTTTTTTGATCGCCCCTCGTAAACTACTTGCCCCATCAATCTGAGATTTGGCCAGTTTATAGATATTGAGCTCCTCTTTCGATCGATATATAATTCAATGGTACTAAGCGCAATTTTCGCCTCGAACCAGCGTCTTGAAAATGACCCTAAAACCACCCTCTGAAAATCTATTTCGGTCGATATCTTGGTTATTTGGCAAGGAAATTTAAGCTATGTGGGCTCATTTTACGCAGAATTTCGCGCTAAATCCAAAAGTGTCATCATTTGTTTCCTCCGTCTACAAATAACTAAATTCGAGCCGTTCGAAATTTTGGGTTGTCGCCAGAGGTTGTCCAAATTTTGGAGGTTCGAAAACGATTTTTCTCGATATCTCCAGATTTAAAGCGAATATAAAAAAACCCTTTTCGAAATCGTTTTTCTCGCGATTTTTTAGCTTAGAAATCGATATTTGATGATTCGAATTCGAAATTTTATTTTTTAGTATAGAAGTTAGCTGATTTTGGGTCTCTAATTCAGACACGGTCGAAAAGTCACTTATTTATGCGGCAATATTGAAGTATTGGTGCTCATTTTACGCAGAATTTCACGTGTAATTCAAAAAAGTAAAACTCATTAAGATCGGTCTACAAATAACTGAGTTATGAGCGATCAAAGTTCGGATATTGAATTTTGAGTTGCAAAAATATTCAAAGCTCAATATCTCCGAAACTACGAAAGATTTTGAGAAACGGGTTTCACCATCGTTTTTCTCGGGTTATTTTACTTTAGAATCCGCCCTCAAAAGTCGAAAATTCGATGGTAAATTTTTTGGCCAAAAAAATTTTGGACTCAATCGATGAAAAATTTTGAATTTTTCGTTTTTTGATCGCCCCTCGTAAACTACTTGCCCCATCAATCTGAGATTTGGCCAGTTTATAGATATTGAGCTCCTCTTTCGATCGATATATAATTCAATGGTACTAAGCGCAATTTTCGCCTCGAACCAGCGTCTTGAAAATGACCCTAAAACCACCCTCTGAAAATCTATTTCGGTCGATATCTCAGTTATTTGGCAAGGAAATTTAAGCTATGTGGGCTCATTTTACGCAGAATTTCGCGCTGAATCCAAAACTGTCATTATTTTTTTCCTCCGTCTACAAATAACTAAATTCGAGCCGATCGAAATTTCGGGTTGTCGCCAGAGGGCCAAAATTTTGGAGGTTCGAAAACGATTTTTCTCGATATCTCCAGATTTAAAGCGAATATAAAAAAACCCTTTTCGAAATCGTTTTTCTCGCGATTTTTTAGCTTAGAAATCGATATTTGATGATTCGAATTCGAAATTTTATTTTTTAGTATAGAAGTTAGCTGATTTTGGGTCTCTAATTCAGACACGGTCGAAAAGTCACTTATTTATGCGGCAATATTGAAGTATTGGTGCTCATTTTACGCAGAATTTCACGTGTAATTCAAAAAAGTAAAACTCATTAAGATCGGTCTACAAATAACTGAGTTATGAGCGATCAAAGTTCGGATATTGAATTTTGAGTTGCAAAAATATTCAAAGCTCAATATCTCCGAAACTACGAAAGATTTTGAGAAACGGGTTTCACCATCGTTTTTCTCGGGTTATTTTACTTTAGAATCCGCCCTCAAAAGTCGAAAATTCGATGGTAAATTTTTTGGCCAAAAAAATTTTGCGACTAAATCGATAAAAAATTTTCAATTTTTCGTTTTTTTATCGCTCCTAGTAAACTACTTGTCCGATCCATCTGAGATTTGGCCAGTTGATAGATCTCGAGCTGCTCTTTTGATCGATGTACATTTCAATAAAACTAAACGCCCCGAAACAGCTTCTTAAAAATGATCCTAAAAACACCCTTTGAAAATCTAATTCTGTCGATATCTGGGTTATTTGTTAAAAAAAAGTGGACTGTTTGGGCTCATTTTACGCAGAATTTTGCGCTAAATTCAAAACCACTTGTCTTTCTCGTTAGTCAAAAAATAACAGAGTTAAAAGCGTTTGAAAACTCGGGTTGTCGCCAGAGGGCCTCCGAAATTAAGACAAATTTAAAGAAACTACTTTTGAAAGCGTTTTTCTCGCGACTTTTTTATTTAGAAAATGGTCTTGGACAGTTTGATATCAAAATTTTCATTTTTTAAAACTATTAGAAGTTGGCTGCCCTTTAAGTCTCTAATTCGGATTCGGTGGATATCTCGCTTATTGACGTAGCAGTCTTAAACTATTTGGACCCATTTTGTCCAGAATTTCACGCGGAATCCAAAACCACACACACTTTTAACGTAGCTCGACAAACAACTAAGTTAGAAGCGATCAAAGTTGCGGATATTGAATCCAAAACTGAACGAATTATCTCTTTCCGGGTTTTCGCGCTGTGTTCCAAAGAAATTTTGTCCGGCTCTTTCTTTGCCGCGCTAATCCATTTATGCCTGTCTAAAGATCCAATTATCACGTTGATTCTTTCGTTTGATCGATTTTGTATTACGAACCACAAGATCCGTACGACTGCGCCAGTTTGCGAATTTGAGGTCCTGACTTATTTAACTGACTTCACCCTTAAATTCGTGTTAATTCCAGACGGTCTTCGCCTCACCCATATGACCGCACCGCTCGTGGCAGATTTCCGGGAAGAAATGGACTTGGACTGCAACTTCGACATGGGCGATGAGGAGTTGTACGCCGTGAAATGGTACAAAGACGACCAGGAGTTTTTCCGGTACGGACTAATAATAATATTAAAGGGATTAAAGGAAGTTGATGGGCTTTTTAGGTACATGCCTGGCCGCCAGCCCCATATCATGTCGTTTCCAGTGCCCGGAGTGCACTTGGTGTTCAGCAGCATCAACTGCAGTCTTGTGTACTGCAGAGTTCGCTTGAATGAATTAACGAGGGATCACAGTGGAGGCGCTTACCGATGTGAGATTTCCAGCGAAGCTCCGGCGTTTCGTTTGGCTGCGGAGACCCACAATATCACAGTCGCTGGTTAGTTTTTTGACTACAATCGATTTTAATTAAGTCTACTTGGCCGCACTGGGCGATATTAAAAACGTGATGGGAAGTTTTTCACCTATCGAAGTCCGCAATAAAATTCCGCTAAGCTTTTCAAATCCAACAATATCTCTTGCGGGCTACGAACTCTGTCCAGATAAGGGAGAATGGGGAGTTTTAAATCGCCCGGGCTAGAGGATCTTGGAATTATATTACCACAGTGATTGCATTTCTAGTTTTGTCGATGTAGTTACAGTTTCCGATTTCTCTTTTATAGCTCTGCCACGAGGAAATCCCAGGATTGAGAGCTTAACAACGTCTTATATGGAGGGTGATACTATAGAAGCCAAATGCGTTTCGGATCCGGCTGACCCCACGCCGATACTCTCGTGGTACATCAATGGAATTGAGGTGACTGAACGCGAAACTTTGATTTTACTGGAAATTTTATTATCGGGTGGAGGAGGTCGGTTATTAGTACCGCGCTCGAAGATGGAATTTATTCTAAATCGATGCAGAGTTTTACAGGGAGGCGGATTTTACGTGGGGCGCCCTGGGCCTTGAATTTTTTTTTATTGACAGAAATTAAAAAACATTAGATAATAAGAAAAAAGTCTTTCAATTCTCCCAAATTTCAAAATCTTTAAAAAACCAAGTCTGATTTTAAAAAAAATAATTTGCAGTAAGAAAAATTTTGGAATTTTAAAAAGACCTTCGTAAATCAGTTATTAATTGGACTATGACATTGAACTTTATAAAGGTTCTTACCTTGACCTTGCTTTTTATGTCTTCCAAATTTCAACATTTTTGAGAAAACGAGACTGATTTTAGAAATTTTATAATGACCATTAAGAAAAATTTTGAAGTTTTAAAAAGAAGTTTCTCATCGGTTAATAATTGGAGTATGACGTTGAAATTTATGGAGACTATTAGCTTGACCTTGTAATTTATGTAACCCAATTTTCAATTTTTTTGAAAAAACGAGAATCATTTCAGAAATTTCAGAAGTTGCAGTAAGAAAATTTTTTGATATTTTAAATAGACGTTTTTCAATCGGTTAACAATTGAAGTATAACCTTGAAATTTATGGAGCCTATTACTTTCACCTTGCTACTTATGTCTCCCAAATTTCAAAATTTTTGAAAATACAATACTGATTTTAGAAATTTTATAATTTCCAGTAAGAAAAATTTTAAAATTTTAATAAAACGACGTTCCTCAATTGGTTATAATGTGACTATGAAATTAAAATTTATGGATATTATGTCCTGGATATTGCTTTTTATGTTTATAAAATTTCAAAATTTTTGGAAAAACAAGACTGATTTGTAAATTTTTATGAGTTACAGTGAAAAAAAATTGAAATTTTAAAAAGACGTTTCTCAATCGATTAGTAATTGGAGTATGATCTTGAAATTTATGGAGATTATTACCTTAACCTTGTTATTTGTCTCCGAAATTTGAAAAAAATTTCAAAAAACGTGACAGATTTTAGAAATGTTATAGTTTTCAGTAAATAAATTATGAAAATTTAATAAAACGACGTTGCTTGATCGGTTATTAAGAGAACTATGACCTTGAAGTTTGTGAAGATGATTACCGTAACTTTGCTTTTTGTATCTCCCAAATATCAAAATTTTTGGAAAAACGAGACTTAATTTAAAAATTTTATAAATTGCAGTTAGAAAAAATTTTGAAATTTTTAATAATAATTGGAGTATGATCTTGAAATTTATGGAGGCTATTACCTTGACCTTGCTATTTATGTCTCCCAAACTTCAATTTTTTTGGAAAAACGATACTAATTTTAAAATTTTTATAATTTTCAGTAAGAAAAATTTTGAAATTTTAATATAACGACGTTCCTCAATCGGTTATTAAGAAGACTAAAACATTGAAATTAATGGAGATTATTTCCTTGATCTTGCTTTTCATGCCTTTCAAATTTCAAAATTTTTAAAAATACGAGACTGATTTTAGAAATTTTATAAGTTGCAGTTAGAAAAAATTTTGAAATTTTAAAAAGACGTTTCTCAATCGGTTAATAATTGGAGTATGACTTTGAAATTTATGGAGGCTATTACCTTGACCTTGCTATTTATGTCTCCCAAACTCCAAGTTTTTTCAAATAACGTGACTAATTTTAAAAATTTTCTAATTTGCAGTAAGAAAAATGTGGATTCTTTAATTAAGTTCATTGATCGCTTTTTAAAAAGCTTCCTCAATCGGTTACCAATTGAACTATGGCCTTGAAATTGTTGCAAATTATTGATTTGTCTTTAGTTAATGTATATTCCAAATTAACCATATTTTTGAGTAAACAAAACTGATTTAAAAAAAATTAATTGGAGTAAGAAAAATTTTGAAATTTTAATAAAATGACGTTCCTCAATCGGTTATTAATAGGACTATAACATTGAAATTTATGGAGATTATTTCCTTGATCTTGCTTTTCATGCCTTTCAAATTTCAAAATTTTTAAACAAACGAGACTGATTTTAGAAATTTTATAAGTTGCAGTTGGGAATTTTTTTTTAATTTTAAAAAGACGTGTCTCGATCAGTTAATAATTAGAGTATGACCTTGAAATTTATGGAGGCTAAATTTATGGAGGCTATTACCTTGACCTTGCTATTTATGCCTCCCAAACTTCAATTTTTTTCGAAAAACGAGACTAATTTTAAAATTTTTATAATTTTCGGTAAGAAAAATTTTGAAATTTTAATATAACGACGTTCCTCAATCGGTTATTAAGAAGACTATAACATTGAAATTAATGGAGATTATTTCCTTGATCTTGCTTTTCATGCCTTTCAAATTTCAAAATTTTTAAAAATACGAGACTGATTTTAGAAATTTTATAAGTTGCAGTTAGAAAAATTTTTGTAAGTTTAAAAAGGCGTTTCTCAATCGGTTAATAATTGGAGTATGACCTTGAAATTTATAGAAATTGTTTCCTAGACCTTGTTATTTATGTCTTCTTAATTTTAAAATTTTTGAAAAAACGAGACTAATTTTAGAAATTTTATAAAGTGCAGCAATTTTTTTTTAATTTTATACAGTCGTTCCTTAATCTGTTATTAACTGAACTATGACCTTGAAATTTGTGGAGATTATTACCTTGACCTTGTTTTTCATCTCATTCAAATTTCAAAATTTTTGAGAAAGCGTGACCGACTTTAGAAATTTTATAATTTGCAGTAAAAAAAATGTGGATTCTTTAATTAAGCCTTCATTGATCGCTTTTTAAAAAGCCTCCTCAATCGGTTACCAATTGAACTATGGCCTTGAAATTGTTGCAAATTATTAACTTGTCTTTAGTTAATGTATATTCCAAATTAACCATATTTTTGAGTAAACAAAACTGATTTAAAAACTAACCTAAACCGAGAGAGATTTTTAAAAAAATTATTTTTTAAAGAAGTTTTTTTTTAATTTCTAAAAAACGTTTCTAAATTGCTTCTTTATTGAACGATGACCTTGAAATTTGTCGAGATTGTTACCTCAGTCTTGCCTATTGGATATAAAAAAAATTACTAAATTTTTGGGACAGATTTGGAAATTTTTTATTATTAAATTTATTGGACTACAAAATTTTTTGAAAAGTAGAAAAAATATTTTTTGAGGGGCCACATCGGGCGTTAAACCGTCCCTGTTTCAGCGAAATTTCCCCCGATTACCCCTGTCAATGATTGCAACAGATTTTTTCGAACTTTCATTATTTAAATTGGCAAGGAGATCCGCTCGAAATTTATAACCGCTGTCAATTTAAAATATTGTGCAAAGACCCATTTCACCATCCATCCTTTGTATCCCGCCCCACTTATATTGGAAATTTTATTTATCGCGTTCCACCCTCGTCGCGTCTTCATATTTCCCCGTCAAACTCTAATTGAAATAATAACAAACAGCCCACAAAAATCTTAAAACATAAACAAATTTTCTTCCAGGTCCCTTCCCGCATCATCGGCGACATGATGAGTTCCGAACCCGACAATTTGGGCCTCGCTTCCCGGTCCCTCGTTTTACGCTTTCTAGCCGAACGGAAGTACTCCCGTGGGAACAGTATAGAACTCCGGTGCGTGTCCTCCCTGCCGGGAATTCCCCTCTTACCCCAAGAAACAACCTACAACATTCCCATGAGAACGCAGGAGGTCCAAGTTATCAACAATGAGAAGCTTCATTGGTTCAATTCGTCTTCGAAATCTGTAAAGTCGGAAGTTTTTTGGATTTTGACGCTTGTTTGTGCGGTGCGGTGGTGCGAAAAAGTGCCCAAGTGACTTTATTGATATCAATTGTACTAAAATCGAATTATCAAGTATCAAATATCGTACTACTTACTACACCAAAAATAGAATTATGTTATTTAGGTCCGCCACTCACGTTGCGGTGACTTATATACAGAGTGTTTGAATTTTCTCTCACCGGAAGGTGAGTGGCGGCCCTCACGTTTTCATGGATGAGTGGCCAGGGAAAGCTAATCATTCATGAAAACCGCGAAATTTAAATAAATAGAGCACGTTTTATTGTGTAAAATGTTGGTCGAATGCTACTCCACACGTTTAATGTATTTTTTCTATACGTTCCTGAAATGTACCTAATTCTAAGACTCAATAAAAGTTTTCTGGTTGGATTTCGAATGGTAATTGCAAGAAAAAATCAAAAATCTTGTTTACTTATATGGGCAAACTCAACAATGAAGAAATTTGGTTAGTACAGGTTTGTAAATCTAATTCAGTCGACATCTCAGTTATTTGTAAAGCAATGTTAAAGTATTAGTGCTCATTTTACGCAGAATTTCACGTAGAATTAAAAAATGCAACATTCGTTACGATCGGTCTACAAATAACTGAATTATGGGCGATCAAAATTTCGGATATTGAATTTTGGGTTGCAAAATTTTTAAAGTTCAATATCTCCAAAACTATGAAAGATTTTGAGCAACGGTTTTCACCATCGTTTTTCTCGGCTCATTTTACTTTAGAATCCGCCGTCAAAAGTCAAAAATTCGATAGTCGATTTTTTGGGCAAAAAAATTTTTCGACCCAATGAAAAATTTTCATTTTTTTTGTTTTTTAATCGCCCCACGTAAACTACTTGCCCGATCAATCTGAGATTTGGTCAGCTTATAGATCTCGAGTTCCTTTTTCGACCTATATATAATTCAATAATACTAACCGCAGTTTTTGCCCCCAAACAGTCTTGAAAATGACCCTAAAAACACCCACTAAAAATTTATTTCGGTCGATATCTCGGTTATTTGGAGGAAAGTTTAGGCTATATGGGCTCATTTTACGCAGAATTTTGCGCTGAATCTAAAACTACCATCGTTTTTTTTGTCCGTCAAAAAATAACTGAATTAGAGGCGTTTGAAATTTCGGGTTGTCGCCAGAGGGTCAAAATTTTGGAGGTTCGAAAACGATTTTGCTCAATATCTCTGGAATTATGGCGAATATAAAAAAACGTTTTTCGAAATCGTTTTTCTCGCGATTTTTTAGCTTAGAAATCGATCTTCGATGGTTTGAATTCAAAATTTTATTGAGAGGGCCAAAATTTTGGAGGTTCGAAAATGATTTTTCTCGAATTATATATCTCCAGAATTAAGGCGAATATAAAAAAACCCTTTTCGAAATCGTTTTTTTCGCGATTTTTTAGCTTAGAATTTGGTCTTCGATGGTTTGAATTCGAAATTTTATTTTTTAGTATAGAAGTTAGCTGATTTTAGGTCTCTAATTCAGACACGGTCGATAACTCACTTGTTTATGCGGCAATATTAAAGTATTGGTGCTCATTTTACGCAGAATTTCACGTAGAATCCAGAAAGGTAAAACTCATTACGATCGGCCTACAATTAACTAAATTATGGGCGATCAAAATTTCGGATATTGAATTTTAGGTTTCAAAATTTTTAAACTTCAATATCTCCAAAACTATAAAAGATTTTCAGCAACGGTTTTCACCATCGTTTTTCTCGGCTCATTTTACTTTAGAATCCGCCGTCAAAAGTCAAAAATTCGATTTTTTGGGCAAAAAAATTTTGCGACCCAATCGATGAAAATTTTTAATTTTTTTTTGTTTTTTAATCGCCCCTCGTAAACTACTTGCCCGATCGATCTGAGATTTGATCAGTTTATGGATTTCGAGTTCCTTTAGCGACCTATATAAAATTCAATAATACTAACTGCAGTTTTTGCCCCAAAACAGCGTTTTGAAAATGACCCTAAAAACACCCTCTAAAAATTTATTTCGGTCGATATCTCGGTTATTTGGCAGGAAAGTTTAAGCTACATGGGCTCATTTTACGCAGAATTGTGCGCTGAATCTAAAGCTACCATTGTTTTTCTCGTCCGTCAACAAATAACTGAATTAGAGGCGTTTGAAATTTCGGGTTGTCGCCAGAGGGTCAAAATTTTGGAGGTTCGAAAACGATTTTGCTCAATATCTCTGGAATTATGGCGAATATAAAAAAAACCCTTTTCGAAATTGTTTTTCTCGCGATTTTTTAGCTTAGAAATCGATCTTCGATGGTTTGAATTCAAAATTTTATTTTTTAGTATAGAAGTTAGCTGATTTTAGGTCTCTAATTCAGACACGGTCGAAAACTCACTTATTTATGCGGCAATTTTAAAGTATTGGTGCTCATTTTACGCAGAATTTCACGTAGAATCCAAAAAGGTAAAACTCATTTAGATCGGTCTACAAATAACTGAGTTATAAGCGATCAAAGTTTCGGATATTGAATTTTGAGTTGCAAAATTTTCAGAGCTCAATATCTCCGAAACTACGAAAGATTTTAAGAAACGGGTTTTACCATCGTTTTTCTCGGGTCATTTTACTTTAGAATCCGCCGTCAAAAGTCAAAAATTCGATGGTAAATTTTTTAGCCAAAAAATTTTTGCGACTCAATCGTTAAAAAAATTTCAATTTTTTGTTTTTTGATCGCCCCTCGTAAACTACTTGTCCGATTGATCTGAGATTGGGCCAGTTTATAGATTTTGAGCCCCTCTTTCGATCGATATATAATTCAGTAGTACTTAACGCAGTTTTCGCCTCGAAACAGCGTCTTGAAAATGACCCTAAATCCACCCTCTGGAAATCTATTTCGGTCGATATCTCGGTTATTTGTCAAGGAAATTTAAACTATGTGGGCTCATTTTACGCAGAATTTCGCGCTGAATCTAAAACTACCATCATTTTTCTCCTCCGTCTACAAGTAACTAAATTCAAGCCGTTTGAAATTTCGGGTTGTCGCCAGAGGGCCAAAATTTTAGAGGTTCGAAAACGAGTTTGCCCAATATCTCTGGAATTATGGCGAATATAAAAAAACCCTTTTCGAAATCGTTTCTCTCGCAATTTTTTAGCTTAGAAATCGATCTTCGATGGTTTGAATTCAAAATTTTATTTTTTAGTATAGAAGTTAGCTGATTTTAGGTCTCTAATTCAGACACGGTCGAAAACTCACTTATTTATGCGGCAATTTTAGAGTATTGGTGCTCATTTTACGCAGAATTTCACGTAGAATCCAAAAAGGTAAAACTCATTACGATCGGTCTACAATTAACTGAGTTATGGGCGATCAAAATTTCGGATATTGAATTTTAGGTTTCAAAATTTTTAAAGTTCAGTATCTCCAAAACTACGAAAGATTTTCACCAACGGTTTTCACCATCGTTTTTCTCAGCTCATTTTACTTTAGAATCAACCGTCAAAAGTCAAAAATTCGACTTTTTGAGCAAAAAAATTTTGCGACCCAATCGATGAAAATTTTTCAATTTTTTTGTTTTGTAATCGCCCCTCGTAAACTATTTGCCCGATCGGTCTGAGATTTGATCAGTTTATAGATTTCGAGTTCCTTTATCGACCTATATAAAATTCAATAATACTAACAGCAGTTTTTGCCCTAAAACAGCGTCTTGAAAATGACCCTAAAAACACCCTCTAAAAATCTATTTCAGTCGATATCTCGGTTATTTGGCAGGAAAGTTTAAGCTATATGGGCTCATTTTACGCAGAATTTCGCGCTGAATCTAAAGCTACCATCGTTTTTCTCGTCCGTCAACAAATAACTGAATTAGAGGCGTTTCAAATTTCGGGTTGTCGCCAGAGGGCCAAAATTTTGGAGGTTTGAAAACGATTTTGCCCAATATCTCTGGAATTATGGCGAATATAAAAAAATCCGTTTCGAAATCGTTTTTCTCGCGATTTACTAGCTTAGAAATCAGTCTTTGATAGTTTGAGTTCAAAATTTGCATTTTTGCAGTTTAGAAGTTAGCTGTCTTTTAGCCTCGAATTCAGATTCGGTCGATATCTCGCTTATTTATGAAGCAATCTTAAAGTATTGGAGCTCATTTTACGCAGAATTTCACGTAGAATCCAAAAAGGTAAGAGTCGTTAAGATCGGTGGACAGATGACTGAGTTATAAGCGATCAAAGTTTCGGATATTGACAACATTTTGAGTTGCAAAATTATCAAAGCTCAATATCTACAAAACTACAAAAGATTTTAAGAAACGGTTTTTACCATAGTATTCCTTGCGCTTTTTTTGTTTGGAATCAAAAAATTTGGAAAAAATCTATGAGATTGAAAGACGAATTAGAGTTCTACAGATGATTAAAGAACAGTTTTTTAAAAGGATGCAATAAGCACATAAAGATAAAAAAACGAATTAATAATAATCTCAAAAAGCTAGAGAAATTGTACATAGAAGAAATAAAAAAATCTTAAAAGGACATAAAGAAAAAGAGCACAAAAAAGTGACGAATTTGACATGTCTTAGTAGATTTTCAAATCATCATTTCAATTCACTCCACAGTTAAAATAGAGACTATTGTTCTTCTTCGCGACGGAAATTACATCAATAGAGCTTTGTCCATTGTTGCCTTATGGAATTATAACAAAGCGGGTGCTCTCACGAGATTTGGGAATGTTATTTGAGATCAAATTTACGCCAAGAAACAATTCATTAAATTATCTTCTTCTTAACTGAAATTCGTCTCCTTTTTACAACTTTATCTTAGCATGAAAACATTTTTCAAATTTTGCAAGAGATTGCTTTCGTATACAAGTAAAGAAATTGAGAGTGTAAAGTAATTTTCTCTTCAAAAGCGCTGTTGGAATCCGGGTGTAGGCAACCCAAAATACACGAGCAAACGTTTGATCGCCCCCATCTCCAACCCTCACGTGTAAAGTTGCGCGCGCCCCCTTCAAATCAATAGTGTTAAACAATACCACACGCTACGCAAATATCTGCATTAAATCAATCATAAATAATTTCCAGCGAGTGGTAAACAGTCGTCAGAACGCTCTGCAAAGTGTACCCAAGTCCGGGGACAGCCCGGAGTGTTTGGGCTCTGCCCCAGACTTCTTGCAACATGGTAGCGGACACGGAACACCCCGCAGCTTCTGTCAACGACAAAGACAACACCGAAGCTGACATTACAGAGCCGTCGCATAAATCCATCTTTGATGTGGTCAAATCCGGGTGAGTTAACACTCGTCTTCTTCTTATTACCCTCAAGGTTGGTTCTAGGGAGTTGTCGGAGATTGAAGATCTTGTGGATAATGTAGGGACGCAGCTCCTCCGGGAGCGCGACGAATGGGGGTACACTCCCGCCCACTGGGCGGCTTTGGATGGGAGTGTTGAAATCATGAGATACCTAGTGGATCGGGGGGCCCCAATCGACCTCCCTTGCCTTGGAACGCAAGGCCCTCGCCCCATCCACTGGGCTTGCAGGAAAGGCCACGCCGCCGTCGTCCAAGTCTTGTTACAAGCAGGAGTTGGTGTCAACGCCGCCGATTTCAAAGGCTTGACCCCTCTGATGACGGCCTGCATGTTCGGCCGGACCGCCACCGCCGCGTTCCTCCTCGGAATGGGGGCGCTCAACCACCTCGTCGACATCAACGGAGACACCGCCATGCACTGGGCCGCCTACAAAGGCCACGCCGACTTAATCCGACTCCTGGTGTACTCCGGAGCGAATCTCCAAAGACCGGATAATTTCGGCTCCACGCCTCTCCACTTGGCTTGTCTCTCCGGCAGCGTGACTTGCGTGAAGTTGCTCTGCGAGAAAAGCAACATCGACTTGGAGCCTCTGGATAAAAACGACAAAACTCCTTTGATGTTGGCGCAAAGCCACCGCCACACCGACATCGTGCAGGTGTTAGAATCCGAAAAGAAACGCCGCTCGAGCTGGTTTCCTCCAGTCAACGAGTTCTGGGGGCTCCTCTTCGGAAAAGCCGGCAACTCCAAAGCACCACTTGTGTTCTTCATGTGTTCTGTGTTACTCTGGGGGTACCCTATGTACGTCATCAGGTGCATCCCCATCACCTGGAACATCCTCAGAGGCTCGCACTACTGCTTCATCTACTGGAACATCGTCATGTGGATCTGCTGGATCACAGCGAACAGGAAGAATCCTGGATACATCCCTATCAACACTGATTCATATCACCGGGCGATCAAACAGATCCCTTATTACGACAAGTGGAAGAAGAGGTACGCCGTGTTGAACCGCCTCTGCCACACCTGCAGATGTCTGCGCCCTTTGAGGGCCAAACACTGCAGGGTTTGTAACCGATGCATATCTTATTTCGACCACCATTGTCCCTTCATCTACAACTGCGTAGGGCTGAGAAACCGGACGTGGTTCTTCTTATTCGTCATGAGCGTCGCTATAAACTGTTCTTTCACCATTTACTTCGCCACGTACTGCATAGCGATTGAAGGCTTCGGAATTCTGTACATCCTAGGACTATTCGAAGCGTTCGTCTTCTCCGGACTGGGATGGATTCTAACGTGCACTTCAGTAAGTGAAAAAAATGTACATCATTTTCGTCGAAACCTCACAGCGCAACTCGCTTTTTTCAGATTTTACACGCCTGCATGAATCTTACCACGAACGAAATGTTCAATTATAAGAGGTACCCTTATTTAAGGGATAAAAGGGGGAGGTATTTCAACCCTTTTTCGAGAGGACCGATTCTCAACCTTATCGAATTCTTCTTCTGCACACCGGAAGAGTACGAGGATGATTACGGTTATGACTACATATGATACACGAATAATTGTAAAAATATCACCACCAAGTAGATTTAGACTATTTCTCGCTGTTTACACTTGTTCAAGTGGCTTGGTTTTTGCAATGCAAAATTTCGTATTTATTGTATGAAATAAAATTTCTTGATACGTTGAAGCTGTTTTTTTGGACTTTAGCACATACAATTGCAGGCAAAAAAAGTTCCATTTTTTTACTAAAACTGGAAGCAAAAATTCCTATTTTTTTATTAAAATTCGTAATTCTGATCATTTTAGTGCAATAGCAATCAGATTTGTGGATTTTACTATTTTTAAATTGTGTATTCACTCCTGCAAATGTCAAACTTATAAAGTTAAAAACTTAAGTTTTAGAAAAATTTTATCAAAGGAAAACAAAAATTTTCAATATTTTTTAATAAAATTCGTAATTCTAACAATTTTAGTGCTATAGCAATCAGATTTGGAGAGTTTACTGTCTTTAAGTAGTTTATTTACTTCAACAAATGTCAGATTTATACAGCAAAAAACTAAAATTTTACAAATTTTCCTTTTCAAAGGGAAACAAACATCTCCAATATTTTTTATAAAATTCGTAATTTAGACAATTTTAGTGCTATAGCAATCAGGTTTAGAGAGTTTAATGTCTTTAAGTTGTTTATTAACTCAACAAATGTCAAATTTATCTAGCAAAAAACTCAGATTTTGGAAATTTTCTTTTTAAAGACAAACTAAATTCTCCAATATTTTTTATAAAATTCGTAATTCAGACAATTTTAGTGTCACAGCAATCAGATTTAGAGAGTTTAATGTCTTTAAGTTGTTTATTTACTCCAACAAATGTCAGATTTATACAACAAAAAACTAAAATTTTAGAAATTTTCCTTTTCAAAGGAAAACGAACATCTCCAATATTTTTTATAAAATTCGTAATTCAGACAATTTTATAGCTATAGCAATCAGATTTAGAGAGTTTACTGTCTTTAAATTGTTTATTAACTCAACAAATGTCAAATTTATCGAGCAAAAAACCCAGATTTTGGAAATTTTCTTTTTAAAGACAAACTAAATTCTCCAATATTTTTTATAAAATTCGTAATTCTGACAATTTTAGTGCTATAGCAATCAGATTTGGAGAGTTTACTGTCTTAAAGTTGTTTATTTACTCCAACAAATGTCAGATTTATACAACAAAAAACTAAAATTTTAGAAATTTTCCTTTTCAAAGGAAAACGAACATCTCCAATATTTTTTATAAAATTCGTAATTCAGACAATTTTAGTGCTATAGCAATCAGATTTAGAGAGTTTACTGTCTTTAAATTGTTTATTAACTCAACAAATGTCAAATTTATCGAGCAAAAAACTCAGATTTTGGAAATTTTCTTTTTAAAGACAAACTAAATTCTCCAATATTTTTTATAAAATTCGTAATTCTGACAATTTTAGTGCTATAGCAATCAGATTTGGAGAGTTTACTGTCTTTAAGTTGTTTATTTACTCCAACAAATGTCAGATTTATACAGCAAAAAACTAAAATTTTAGAAATTTTCCTTTTCAAAGGAAAACGAACATCTCCAATATTTTTTATAAAATTCGTAATTCAGACAATTTTATAGCTATAGCAATCAGATTTAGAGAGTTTACTGTCTTTAAATTGTTTATTAACTCAACAAATGTCAAATTTATCGAGCAAAAAACCCAGATTTTGGAAATTTTCTTTTTAAAGACAAACTAAATTCTCCAATATTTTTTATAAAAATTCGTAATTCTGACAATTTTAGTGCTATAGCAATCAGATTTGGAGAGTTTACTGTCTTTAAGTTGTTTATTTACTCCAACAAATGTCAGATTTATACAACAAAAAACTAAAATTTTAGAAATTTTCCTTTTCAAAGGAAAACGAACATCTCCAATATTTTTTATAAAATTCGTAATTCAGACAATTTTATAGCTATAGCAATCAGATTTAGAGAGTTTACTGTCTTTAAATTGTTTATTAACTCAACAAATGTCAAATTTATCGAGCAAAAAACCCAGATTTTGGAAATTTTCTTTTTAAAGACAAACTAAATTCTCCAATATTTTTTATAAAATTCGTAATTCAGACAATTTTAGTGTCACAGCAATCAGATTTAGAGAGTTTAATGTCTTTAAGTTGTTTATTTACTCCAACAAATGTCAGATTTATACAACAAAAAACTAAAATTTTAGAAATTTTCCTTTTCAAAGGAAAACGAACATCTCCAATATTTTTTATAAAATTCGTAATTCAGACAATTTTATAGCTATAGCAATCAGATTTAGAGAGTTTACTGTCTTTAAATTGTTTATTAACTCAACAAATGTCAAATTTATCGAGCAAAAAACCCAGATTTTGGAAATTTTCTTTTTAAAGACAAACTAAATTCTCCAATATTTTTTATAAAATTCGTAATTCTGACAATTTTAGTGCTATAGCAATCAGATTTGGAGAGTTTACTGTCTTAAAGTTGTTTATTTACTCCAACAAATGTCAGATTTATACAACAAAAAACTAAAATTTTAGAAATTTTCCTTTTCAAAGGAAAACGAACATCTCCAATATTTTTTATAAAATTCGTAATTCAGACAATTTTAGTGCTATAGCAATCAGATTTAGAGAGTTTACTGTCTTTAAATTGTTTATTAACTCAACAAATGTCAAATTTATCGAGCAAAAAACTCAGATTTTGGAAATTTTCTTTTTAAAGACAAACTAAATTCTCCAATATTTTTTATAAAATTCGTAATTCTGACAATTTTAGTGCTATAGCAATCAGATTTGGAGAGTTTACTGTCTTTAAGTTGTTTATTTACTCCAACAAATGTCAGATTTATACAGCAAAAAACTAAAATTTTAGAAATTTTCCTTTTCAAAGGAAAACGAACATCTCCAATATTTTTTATAAAATTCGTAATTCAGACAATTTTATAGCTATAGCAATCAGATTTAGAGAGTTTACTGTCTTTAAATTGTTTATTAACTCAACAAATGTCAAATTTATCGAGCAAAAAACCCAGATTTTGGAAATTTTCTTTTTAAAGACAAACTAAATTCTCCAATATTTTTTATAAAAATTCGTAATTCTGACAATTTTAGTGCTATAGCAATCAGATTTGGAGAGTTTACTGTCTTTAAGTTGTTTATTTACTCCAACAAATGTCAGATTTATACAACAAAAAACTAAAATTTTAGAAATTTTCCTTTTCAAAGGAAAACGAACATCTCCAATATTTTTTATAAAATTCGTAATTCAGACAATTTTATAGCTATAGCAATCAGATTTAGAGAGTTTACTGTCTTTAAATTGTTTATTAACTCAACAAATGTCAAATTTATCGAGCAAAAAACCCAGATTTTGGAAATTTTCTTTTTAAAGACAAACTAAATTCTCCAATATTTTTTATAAAATTCGTAATTCTGACAATTTTAGTGCTATAGCAATCAGATTTGGAGAGTTTACTGTCTTTAAGTTGTTTATTTACTCCAACAAATGTCAGATTTATACAACAAAAAACTAAAATTTTAGAGATTTTCCTTTTCAAAGGAAAACGAACATCTCCAATATTTTTTATAAAATTCGTAATTCAGACAATTTTAGTGCTATAGCAATCAGATTTAGAGAGTTTACTGTCTTTAAATTGTTTATTAACTCAACAAATGTCAAATTTATCCAGCAAAAAACTTAGATTTTGGAAATTTTCCTTTTAAAGACAAACTAAATTCTCCAATATTTTTAATAAAATTCGTAATTCTGACAATTTTAGTGCTATAGCAATCAGATTTGGAGAGTTTACTGTCTTTAAGTTGTTTATTTACTCCAACAAATGTCAGATTTATACAACAAAAAACTAAAATTTTAGAGATTTTCCTTTTCAAAGGAAAACGAACATCTCCAATATTTTTTATAAAATTCGTAATTCAGACAATTTTAGTGCTATAGCAATCAGATTTAGAGAGTTTACTGTCTTTAAATTGTTTATTAACTCAACAAATGTCAAATTTATCGAGCAAAAAACTCAGATTTTGGAAATTTTCTTTTTAAAGACAAACTAAATTCTCCAATATTTTTTATAAAATTCGTAATTCTGACAATTTTAGTGCTATAGCAATCAGATTTGGAGAGTTTACTGTCTTTAAGTTGTTTATTTACTCCAACAAATGTCAGATTTATACAGCAAAAAACTAAAATTTTAGAAATTTTTCTTTTCAAAGGAAAACGAACATCTCCAATATTTTTTATAAAATTCGTAATTCAGACAATTTTATAGCTATAGCAATCAGATTTAGAGAGTTTACTGTCTTTAAGTTGTTTATTAACTCAACAAATGTCAAATTTATCTAGCAAAAAACTCAGATTTTGGAAATTTTCCTTTTAAAGACAAACTAAATTCTCCAATATTTTTTAATGAAATTCGTAATTCTCACAATTTCAGTGCTATAGCAATCAGATTTGGAGAGTTTACTGTCTTTAAGTTGTTTATTTACTCCAACAAATTTCAGATTTATACAGCAAAAAACTAAAATTTTAGAAATTTTCCTTTTGAAAGGAAAACGAACATCTCTAATATTTTTTATAAAATTCGTAATTCAGACAATTTTATAGGTGCAATCAGATTTATAGAGTTTACTGTCTTTAAATTGTTTATTAACTAAACAAATGTCAAATTTATCGATCAAAAAACTCAGATTTTGGAAATTTTCTTTTTAAAGACAAACTAAATTCTCCAATATTTTTTAATAAAATTCGTAATTCTGACAATTTCAGTGCTATAGCAATCAGATTTGGAGAGTTTACTGTCTTTAAGTTGTTTATTTACTCCAACAAATGTCAGATTTATACAGCAAAAAACTAAAATTTTAGAAATTTTCCTTTTCAAAGGAAAACGAACATCTCCAATATTTTTTATAAAATTCGTAATTCAGACAATTTTAGTGTCACAGCAATCAGATTTAGAGAGTTTAATGTCTTTAAGTTGTTTATTGACTCCAACAAATGTCAAATTTGTAGAGCTAAAACCACAAATTTCAGATTTTTTTTTATTTAGAAGGAAAAAAAATTCCACTGTTTTCTATTAAAATTCGCAGTTCTGACAGTTTGATTGCTATAGCAATCGAATTTCGCCAAATTACTACTTTAGCGTTGTTTACTAACTGTACAAAATCGCAAAACTTAAGAACAGAAGACACAAATATTTCGCAAAATTTTAATTTCAAACTCCAAACATTTTTTATATAAAGTCTCTTTTAATCCGTTTATTAAGTGTCTTAAATTTCAAAATTCTAGAGCAACAGACACACATTTTAGAATTTTTTTTTGTTCGGATAAACCAGGAAATTGCAGCAAATTAAAAAATCCAAAAACTCCTAAAAGAATCTGCGAAAAATTTAAAGGAAATTTATAGAGATTATCAAGAGTATTTAGAATACACAAAATCTACACATACCTATACATACATTTTCTCATGCATCCAGGGCCTCAATCGACTATAATCCGCCTCTGTAAAAAATATCGAGAAAATCTGCGTCAAAGTAAAAAACTTTAAAGAATCTAAAAAATCTTCTAAAAATAAAAAATTCAAGCAATTTAAAGGATCAGAATCTTTGGCAGCTTTTGGAAGTATCTGGAAAGAAGGAGCCGGTAAATCTGCAAAATCAAAGGAACCGTCCAAAACAGATATCCAAAGAAGAGATTTATAGAAAATAAAAATATATTTTATCATATAAATACATGTAAATACTGTCCCATCACCGTTTCCATCACGAAAATATATTCCTAAATCTAATTTGTACTCAGCTCAGCACTCCTTTGTACTTTTCACTTTACGGTTTCGACGCCAAAACCACAAACAACTTATAAGGAACATGAATTTTCTCCTCGTTGTTATTATCACAACTTTCAATAGTAATATTCTCCAATTTCCGCACTTCCTTCAAATAATCGTCGATGTACTCTTCGACCTGATTTTCCGGAATTTTCTTGATAAACGGATTCACCGCTGAAACCGACTCTGAAACTTGGCATAAAAAATCAGACAAAAACACTGTTATTCCGTACTGGCCAAAACCCCAAAGCTCGGAAAAGTGTAAGTCCGCTCCTCGATCCGACAGAAATGCGTCACAAAACCCTCTTTCTTCAGGATGCTTTCCAGCTCGCTTTCGGGGTTTTCCGAGTGGTGGTAAGGCGAAATGTACTTTTTGAGGTTTTCCATGTAAGCGCCCCATTTGTTCGACTTGGCCATTCGCTCGTAAATATCGTAAACTGGGTTGGTTTGGAGGAAAGCGAGGAGAATCTCGCCCCCAGGCTTCAGCATGTCGAAGAGGTTTTGCACGGCTTGTCTGGAGACGACGATGAAAATTTGAAAATGCGGTAAAAACTCACCTTTGCTCCACCACCCAATGCAGGCAATAAAACGAGAAAATGTGATCGAAAAACTCATGAAACTCCGCGTCCACGCCGGGCGAAGACACGTCGAAACGGACGAAATCGACTTTGCGGTTTTTGTGTTTGTTTTTGGCGAAAGCCACCATTTCTTCGGAAACGTCGCCGCCGATGATCCTGTTGAAGTTTTCCGGGATTTTCGGGAGTAAGAGTTCGAAGATGACGTCTCCGTCGCCGGAGCCCACGTCGAGGATGTTTTCGCGAGTTTTCCACTTGAGCAATCGCAGGTAGTTGTCGATGACGAAACTGGCGTCCGTTTTTTGCAAGCCGTTGTATTTGGAGTAAAGTGAAGCTTGGTTCATCTCGGAAAATGTTGTTTCAACTAACAACTTTGGGTGTTCGGAGGCTTTTATAAGTTCGAGAGGGGCGAACCAGAATTTCATTTTCATTTCAGCGCATCTCAAACGCGCCTCGGAAGATTTCCACGAGGTAAAAATGAGTTTTCCGCGCGATTTGTTTGGAAATCACTGACAACACGGGGGAAAAGTTTTTGTTATTTAAAAAAGGCACCTTTCACCTCTTGTTGTTTTTAACAATAGCCCGGTTATATTTAGTTGGAACATCTCGGCACCGAAATCTCGCGTAAATAAGTGAATGAACTGACCACTACAACATATAAGAGTTTAGGACCCACGAATTGAATCGAACCGGTCATCCAACTCGCCACCAAAAAGACACAAAAAACGCGATATTTTCAACAAAAAAAACGTAATTGTGTCTGGTCAGGGCTGATTTTTTTTTCGCTCATTACTAAAAAACCCCCAAAGCTCGTTATTTTTAAACACAACCAGTTCCAAGGGTTGTTTTTTTTTTGGGGGTGACCAGACTAGGATAGGTTAGTTACTGGTCTAACAACCCCGAGGTCACCTTCAAACGTGTTTATTTGAAGCCGTGAATAAGAAGAGGTCCGCGAATTACTCTCTGCGGTGCCACGATTCGATTATTTGTCTTTGGATTCCAACGAAGAATGTTAACGACCTTTGTCAAAATTTCTCTTGGTCACACTGAAAATGGAAGCGTTTGGATTTGTGTTTGAGGTGGACCAGGATGGACCGTGACCTTATTACAAATAGAAAGCACAAGTTTCAAATTTAACCTAATTCAGGTCCGGTCTTAGGCAAGACTAGGCTACTTCGAAAATTTATGAGCCCACTCTATCGGGAAAAATGCTTTAATTAAAAAACAAAAAAATCAGACATTTAGGTAAGTTCATCTTAATTATCCATTTCACAATATTTGATATCTAGGTAGGCCATGGCTGCGACAATTCCCGTTTAAAATGCAAAATAGCAAGGAAAAAGCCTTCAGCGGTTTTTTTTACAAATCTGTGATTTTGAGCCTATTAATTAAGGTAATTTCAAAATTAATGCATACAGGTTTTGTCCTCTGCATAATTTAAACGAAATAACATCAGTTTGGCATTTCAGTTCATGTAAAATCACCGAACGTTACAATGTTCCTGAAATAAATTAAAGTTTCCAACGCACACTGGGATGTTAAATATTTTGCAATGGATGCATTTCGTGAAGGTTGGTAGTCCTGTTTTTAATTGCGAAGCCGGAAAAGTGGGGTCAACGTCAGTGCTGCCAACTTATTTCCTATTAGAAAGTACAAATTTTAGATCACAAAAATGTTTTATTTTGATTTTTTTTTAAATAAAAATTTTCAAAAATTGGATTTTTTTATCTAAAATTTCGTAACTCACTCAGTACAACTAATAAATAAGGTAAAAGTAGGAAAATCCCCAAATTTCATAATTATAACAGCAACAGAACCAAAGATACAAAAATAAATCTAAAATTTGGAAAATCTAAAACTTAAAGTTTCTAAAATTTGTGTCTGTTGCTCTAAAATACTGAAAGTTAATACAGTTAATAAGTGAGCTAAAAGTAGCAGACTCCCCAAATTTCATCCTTGTAGCACCAACACAGCCAACGACACAGATTTTAATTTAAAATTTTGGAAATTTCAAGATCGTCTTATAAATAAAAATGTCCAAAAACTGTATTTTTTTGCTCTAAAACTTCGTAACTTGGAACAGTTAATTAATGAGCTAAAAAAAGCAACCTTCTCAAATATTATGACTATAACATCAACGGCGCCAAAGATATAGAATTAAATGTAGAATTTAAAAAATTTTAAGATCGTCTTATGAATAAAAATATAAAAAATTAAGGCTTTTAGTTTAGAACTATGAAAACTTGGTACAATTAATAAATAAGCTAAAAGTGGCAGAATCCCTAAATTTTATGGCTATAACACTATCAGAACTAAAGATTCAGAAATAACTTTAAAATTTTGAAAAATCTAGAATCGTCCTTTAAATAAAAATTTTCAAAAATTGTGCCTTCTGCCGTAGAGCTTTGTAACTCAATATAACTAATAAATGACCCAAGGATAGCAAAATACTCAAATTTCATGACTATAAAACCAACAGAACCAAAGATACAGAATTAAACTTCAAATTCTAAAAATTTTAGATTCGTGCTAAAAATAAAAATTTATAAAATTTGTGTCCATTGCTCTACAATTTTGTAATTCAGAACAGTTAATAAGTCAGCTATATGAAGCAATCTCGTCAAATTTCATCGCTGTAGTCCCAACACAAGCAAAGATACAAATTTTAATCTTGAAATTAGAAATTCAAAATCGTCCTATAAATAAAAATTTCCAAAATTTGTGTGTTTTGCTGTAATTGTTTTTAACTCGGTACGATTAATAAATGAGCTAAAAGTAGCAAAATCCTCAATTTTCATCACTATAGCATGAACAGAACCAAAGATTCAGAAAAAAATCAAAAATTTAGAAAATTTTAGATTCGTCCAAAAAATTAAAAATTTTCAAATTAGTATCTGTTGTTTTACAATTCTGTAATTTCGTACAGTTAATAAATGACCTAAAAGTAGTAACCTTTCTAAATTTCATCGCTGTAGTACCAACATAAGCAAAGATACAGATTTTAATCTAAAATTTTGAAAATGTCAAAATCGTCATAAAAAATTCCAAAAATTATGTCTTTTGCTCTAGAACTATGTAACTCAATACAATTATTAAATGACCCAAGATTAGCAAAATACTCAAATTTCATGGCTATAAGACCAACAGAACCAAAGATACAGGATTAAACTTAGAATTTTAAATTTTAGATTCGTCTTAAAAATAGAAATTTCTAAAATTTGTCTCCATTGCTCCACAATTTTGTAATTCGTACAGTTAATAAGCCAGTTAGAAGTAGCAATTTCCCCAAATTTCATCGCTGTAATTCCAACAAAACCGAAGATACAGAGTTTAATCTAGAATTTTGAAATTTTCATGATCGTTCTGGGAATAAAAATTTCCAAAAATTGTGTCTTTCACTCTAGAACTTTGTAACTCAGCATAGCTAACAAATGAGCTAAAAGTAGCAAGATTCTTAAATTTCATCACTATAACACCAACAAATTTAAAGATACAGAAAATAAATCAAAAATTTTGAAAATTTTAGATTCATCCTAAAAATTAAAATTTCTAAAATTTGGTACAGGTAATCAGTGAGCTAAAAGTGGCAATCTCCCCAAATTTCATCGCTGTAGTCCCAACCCAGCCAAAATTACAGATTTTGATCTAAAATTTTGAAAATTTCAAAATCGTTCTATAAACAAAAATTTCCAAAAATTTTGTCTTTTGCTCTAGAACTTTGTAACTTGGTACGATTAATAAATGAGCTAAAAATAGCAACATCCTCCAATTTTATGGCTCTAGCATCAACAGAACTAAAGATACAGGATTAAATCTAGAATTTTGAAAATTTTAGATTCGTCCTAAAAATCAAATTTTCTAAAAAATGTATCTGCTGCTCTACAATTCGGTAATTTAGTACAGTTAATAAGCGAGTTAAAACTATTACCTTTCCCAAATTTCATCGCAACCAAAGATACAGATTTAATAGTAGAATCTTGAAATTTTCAAAATCGTTCAATAAATAAAAAAATCCAAAAATTGTGTCTTTTGCTCTAGAACTATGTAACTAAATACGATTATTAAATGACCTAAGAGTAGCAAAATGCTCAAATTTTATGGCCATACGACCAACAGAACCAAAGATCCAGAATTAAACCTAGAATTTTGAAAATTTTAGATTCCTCTTAGAAATAAAAATTTCTAAAATTTGTATCTATTGCTCTACAATTTTTTAATTTAGTACAGTTAATAAGTGAGCTAGAAGTAACAATCTCCCCAGATTTCATCGCTGTAGTCCCAACCCAGCCAAAATTACAGATTTTGATTTAAAATTTTGAAAATTTCAAAACCGTTCTATAAATAAAAATTTCCAAAAATTTTGTCTTCTGCTCTAGAACTTTGGAACTTGGTACGATTAATAAATGAGCTAAAAATAGCAACATCCTCCAATTTTATGGCTCTAGCATCAACAGAACTAAAGATACAGGATTAAATCTAGAATTTTGAAAATTTTAGATTCGTCCTAAAAATCAAATTTTCTAAAAATTGTGTATGTTCCTCTACAATTCTGTAATTTAGTACAGTTAATAAGCGAGTTAAAACTATTACCTTCCCCAAATTTCATCGCTGTAGCACCAATACAACCAAAGATACAGATTTAATTGTAGTATTTTGAAATTTTCAAAATCGTCCTATAAAGAAAAATTTCCAAAAAGTGGGTTTTTTGCTCTAGAACTTTGTAACTTGGTACGATTATTAAATGAGCTAAAAGTAGCAAAATTCGCAAATTTGATAGTTATAACACCAAGAGAACCTAAGATACAATTTTAAATTAAATTTTGAAAATTTTAGTTTCCTTCTTAAAATCAAAATTTTCAAAATTTGTGTCCGTTTCTCCACACTTCCATTAAATTTATAAATTCTCTTAAGATTTTCCTTAAGTCGTATTTAGACTTGCATTTTCCAATAATATTTTTTCGTTTTTCATTGTTCAAATTTTCTTCAGGATTCTCTTACATTTTCCTTCATCCTTTCAAGTTTTTCTTATAACCTCTAAATTCTTATTAAAATTCCTTTCATTGTTAAAAAAATTCCCCATCAATCACTATTTGCGATATCTGCTCTAAACCCTTCAAAATAAACCAACTGCCTAATCTTTCAAAGAAGCCAGGACCGTCTCTAAGAAAATCCGCCCCCCGTCAAATATTTGCTAATTACTAATTACCATCTCAAGATAATGTCCCCATTATTTATACGTCTAATCCCGAGTAACCAACTTAAAAGAGTGTTTCTATAAATAGCCCGCTGTACCTCTATGGGGGCTTATCGAGAGTTCCTAAAACAGTAGTGTTAGACAATACGTTTAAAATGGAGCGTTATCATAAATCATAAACTGATAAAACTAAACTTATCAGCTCGGGGCTTTTAGTCGCTTTTAGTACCAACCCGAGCATTGTTATCCGCAATTTGTTATCAAATTAAGTACGCGAATTTTAATACAGTGAAAATGTAGGGAACGAAATTCACTCATTAGTCATAAGTGTTGTGCTGAGCCGGCAAATTGATAAAAAGCATCCTGTTTAACTGCAAAATACGCCAAACGCTGATGTGACAATGAACGTGGTGGTGTGGATTGTGGTGGTTGGTGTTCAATGTGCAGTTGCCAGAAATGGCTTTGATAACGATTTACCAGAGAGTACGAACTTTTCCACGCGAAAAGAGAAGAACGCCAGTGTGACCCCTTCAGTGGGGAGCAAAGACAACATTTTACGGTTTCCAGGGTACAAAACAAATGGTACCAGTCCATGGTACGAAAACACGACGAAGAAAAATTACGTGCGGAATCGCAGTCAAAATGAAGTTTCGAAGGTGCAGGAAAACGGAAGCACGCAAGGGAGGGAGAGTACTGTTGGTACTACTGAATTGACGGAAAAGGAAGAAACTGAGAGTACTTCTCAGACTGAAAGTACTTCGCAGACTGAGAGTACTTCTCAGTTTAGTACGTCGTCTTCTGAAAGTACAACTTCTGGAGGTGGAGTTCCACAAGAGTCATGTCCCTCCAGTAAGCATTTCTTTGTTAAAAGCGGTCGTTCCATTATTTGTTCGTTTTTCGAACAGATGGAGCATGGAACGAGCTGTTATAAATTAGTGGTGTAGCCATAAAAATGACAATAGTAAAACGTCATTTATTTAATATTTTACAACTCTTTTATTATCCAATATCGTGCAAAATTAGAACAGTTTTCTGATAAAAGTACAATGGAACGGTGTGAAATACGTTGACATTGACATTCATCCAAAAGTAATCAGAAAATTCTTATCTCAATGTTGAAACAATAAAATTTTAATTTATTTTAATTCAGTTTAACATTATCTTGTCTTAAAGCCGTTTTTGCTCATCTCTAACCTATTTTTTCCGTTGCGGCATTATTTTAACGATTTTTTAGAAAACCAATTTGAAGTTTCCATTTAGGGACATTTTCCTAGAACGGTTAAGTTGGCAAACCGTCATCAAGTGACGTTTATTATTGGAAGGAGTACCAACTCACAAAACTGTGCCTTAAAACGCCGAAACAGATGAATGCTAGAACTTCAAAATTGATAAATTCAAATACAGTTGGGACACGAATTCTGGGTTTCTTCTTGTCAAAAAGTGAATTCAACTTTACTGTCATTAAAGTCACATTTATTTTGATATTTTGACAGTTGGACAGTTGAATTTTTGACAAAGTTGATTGAGTGGGAGTCAATTGGGAGTCAATTTTACGTTTTCACCCTTTACCGCACAAAGTTGGCAGTTTCGTCGTTTCATTGGTACGTAAAGGTGGTTTTAAACTTGACAGTTGACATTGTCCAGAATTCCATGACCATAAGTGTACTTACAGTAGCGGTCGTGGAATTTTGGAAAAGATTTTTTTGACAAAATGTCAAATGTTTGTGTCAAAAAGATTTTTCTAGTAGGCCGAAATAGATATTTACTTAACAAGTGCGGAAAGCGACCAATTTCGCACGAGTGTGAATGTAGATGCACGAGGCGCCAGCCAAGTGCAGATATTACACGAGTGCAAGAAAGACACTTTCCGACGAGTTATGTACGCTATTTTTCCTACGACCTTCCATCATCAGGAAGAAACCATAAGTTTCGACAATAGTTCATGTCTTATCTATACTAAATGTCATTTTTCTACGACCTTATACAGGGTGATTTTTAAAAAACGGCAGGCGTTGTAGAATTTCTATTTATAAACCGATTTCAAAAATTTAAAAAACAAATTAAACGGTTTTTGATTTACCATAAACTGATGATTTTAAAAATTTTCTAAATGTCTTAGTATCTTTTGGGCGATACTCAACTTTCTTATTTTGAATTGGCACCCATATTTTTTTTTCATAATTTGCAAGATATTAATTTTCTTGATTCAGAAATGTGTAATATGTTCTACTTTTACAAAAAATATTTTTAAAAAAATTATCAAAATTGAAAAAAAATAAACAATAAAAGTTGATAAAATCTAGGTGCATGGTGTCAAATAAAAGAATGCCGTTATTGTAATGTCAAAAACAGCAAATAACAGAAAGAACTGACCATTTTTTTTGAAATTATTAATAACAAAAGAAAATAAAAATTACAAATCAGAAAAAACATCTACAAGGTGTTAATAAATGTTTCAGTCAAAATTGTCTTGTCAGAAACGACCTAACCAATTCATTTTCAATATTATGCATATTGTTTTACAGTGAATCGTCTAGATATTTGAGACAAAATTTCAAGAATTACATTTGTATTTCAAAATAACTGTCAATTTTGACAGGTCTGTGCGGATATATTCATATCACACTAGTGACTTTTACTTTCGTAAATGGATATACGAAATCATCAACTTTCGGAGTCATTTAACCGTGTAGAAAATTCCACTTTCAAATAGAATCCTAGGAAAAGGATTTTTAGGCAATAAAACAAAGCAATGTGAAGTATTCTCTATTGTCACTTTGCCACATTTTAATAATTTGTTAATATTTCTTAGAAGTCCAAAATTTCGACAATAAGTTTTGGGGTACAAAAGACGATCGTGACAGTTCTGTCAATGAAAAAAAAAACAAACACACGTAGAATAATCAAACTGGCATTGAAAAAATGTTTAAAATATTAATTTTGTTTGACAGTTTTTGAAATGTCACAATCGGTAAAATGGCAGTTGTACCAACGTACCAAAATAAAACAGGTGGAATTAATGTGAACCTATGTTTTCTTAAATTTTATGACAACTACATCATCACTTCAAATAACTTTATTATATTATCAAGTGTGTAAACGTCAGTGTTATCAATGACTAAAAATGTAGGTATGTTTGCAGATCCGGCTTAAGATCCGATGTCATGGTGAATATTTCATTAAAAAATGGTTTTAATTCGTGAATTTTTAAGTATGTGGACACTTCCGGTCAGAAAAAGTTTGCACTGTCAAGTGTGAAATGGCCTTTACGTAATTTTGCGTAATAATCGGTTGACATTTTGACAATATTTAATGTAGTCTACGCTTTACTGTCAAAATAAGTGACAAAATAATTCGTAAAGGATGCTGTGACAATCACGTGATTTTGACGTCCAAAATATCACGTCGAATTATCTCAGAATGACGTCACTTCAAAATTTGGGAAATCAATGCAGGCTTGCCAACCCACGCCCGAAAATAACCGAATTTTGCTAATTTAAAAAATCTAATAAAAAAATAACTTTAATAGTTGCGGCTGTCAAAATTCCCCATTGTAGTAATAATCACTCAAGATAACATAACTTCCTTCCTAATACGATAATCACAGTTAAAAGTTCATTTTTATAATAACAAACAGATAACTTGCAATTTTCGAGCCTCAATTTAGTTTGCGCCGACGCAAGTCCGAAATTACAGGAACCTGTAATCCTATCTTTTTAGTACCATCCGTGACTTTCCTCGTCACCCCCATGGATTTCAACGCAACTATAACATGGGAAGCCCCTGCAAATCTCGAGTGCGTGGAATCATACACCATTGAGGTCGATGGTCAAACCATCACTCTTAACAATTCCGAAGTATCATACACCATTGAGGATCTGTATGCATGCACTGACTACACCGTCAGCATTACCGTGGAGGGTCCAGGTCAAGTACCTGGAGAACCAACTGAAGAGAGTTTCAACACAACAGTTCCAGAAAGTACGCGTCTTTTCCCATAGCGAAATTTTACTAACTGTTAGTTCAGGTTTTAGTACTTATCAAGTCCAGAATTTAGAAGCTAAAGGAACTCTGGATGGAGTGGATGTCCGGTGGGAACCACCTCCAGACAACGTGTCTAATTGCGTCACCAGTTACCACTTGGTCTTCTGGGATACCAGCGATAACCAACAAACCGGAGAAGTGGAACTTAACGCGACTGAAGTTAACACGACTTTACCATACATCGCTTGCATGGAGTACGATATACAAATAGTACCAAAAGCTGGAGAGATAAAGGAAGGACAAAACAAAATTATTACTTTTTCTGCAGAACCACGTCGTAAGTTAAATTCTCCACGTGTTCTTTCATACTTAAATAAATTTTCAGCGGCTAAAGCTCCTCGAGTTCTTGAAGGGTCGATTATCACGAACAAAACCGAAACGAAGGTAATATGGTTAACAAACGACATCGCGGAGAATAAATGCAAATACGAGACGATAATAATGACGTGTGTTGCACCTCCGGAGAGCAACCACAACTTCTCTTGGATTATCACAAGAGGTGATTCTGTGTTAGAAATTGGAGATAACACCACAAAGAGATTTCCAATGTCTGTTGAGAATCTCTCTCCCTTCACCAACTACACTTGCGAGGGTTTGGTGGTCAACGAAGCTGGAAACTCTCCAGTGAAGATCTACACCATCCGGACCGACGAAGATGGTAAAGTTGCCCTTTTCCACACTTTCACTATGGTAAAATTTCAGTTCCTCCACCCCCTAAGATGGTACAAGTCACCGATGTCACTTCCTATAATTTCACGATAACGTGGACGGAATTAGAAGAGGTCCCTGGGGTTCTAACAGGCTATAGCTTGCTAATTGGGGATGGAGGCCCTCTGGAGGTCCACGGTAAAGAATGCACAAGCAATGTCACCGACCACTACGTTGATCTAGACGGAGATGTCACCACGTTTGTTTTTCAAGAAGCAGTTCCTTATTACAGGTACGTGTGGTACTCATAGAAATTGATCATACTTGGTACTTCCAGGTACACAGTCTCCGTGTTCGGAATTGACAGTGCCGGCAACGGAACGGCAGCCACCACGGACACAACCACCGCCTCCACAGGTACCACCTTAACACCGCAACTTTCAGTACAATTTTTTTTGTAGTACCCGACAATATAGTGGATCTGCAGGTGGATCCCCAGTACGACACCTCTGAGACTTATGGTGGTACCGCCACCGTTAAGTTTAACCCCCCGTGTAGCATCAACGGACCGTTCAAACACTACGAAGTGTCGTTCAGTGGTACTAGAAAAGACTTCGAGGATCATAATGGTACCGTTCAAACCAACGCGACTGAGACAGTTGTGGAAATTCAACCAGATCGAGACTACACCTTCAATGTCGTTGTGGTAAATGAAGAGTTTCGTTCGTCTCAAGTCTTAGCTGCGCCGTTCCACTCCAGAGCCGGAGGTGAGGTCTTCAGCTTCAAGTACCACCTTAAAATTCGGTTTTAGTTCCTGGGATTGGTGAGACGATGAAACCTCCTCAAGTTAAAGACACCCAGGCCACTTTCACACTGTCCAGAAAGGCCTTCAATGGTACTAATGGTGCCATCATAGCGTACGCGCTTCTTCTATTTAGTACCGAAGGGAATGCTAGCTTCGGATTCTGGAACAACACGAATGAAACGTGGCCTGCGCCCCCCGAAAACTCCCGACAGCTCACTCCAAACTTCTGGAACCCTTTCAAAGACAACGACACCACGAACTTCACCATCCAATCTTTGGAGGAAAACAAGAAATATTGGCTGTTAGTACGCGGATTCACCGCTGCCGCTTATAAAGATAGCCAGTTGTTAGATTTCCACACAGGTAAACAAATGATGTCACAGATAATCCTCTCTTATCAGTGGCGGAACCGCAGTTTTAGAAATGCCAATTGACATTGGGCTAATCCTTGGACTGGTATTTGGGATTCTGGCCGTGATCATTCTGGCGATATTCCTCGTGTTCCTGTGGAGACGCAAAAGAAAACCGTAAGTTAACACCAGTGGCGATTTTCACTCTTGAGTAGTTTCAGCGAGGTTACCGAGGAGGAAAAGCGGCGGTCCACAGCCGCCGCCCCCATTTCCAGCCAAAAGTTTCTCGCTTACTACGCGGATATCAAAGAGAATCCGAACGTTATAACAGACCAGTTCAGGGACTTGGGGACGCAGAGCAAAGAACTTGGGGTGGCTATGGAGGTTACTTTCGCCACTCTCCCAGAGAACAGGCGGAAGAACAGATACACAAATATTCTCCCTTGTGAGTAAAACTTGGATTGTACGTCTGTCACGAACTGGGTTTTTTCCAGACGACGCCACCCGCGTCACTTTAAAAATCGACGAAGACGACGAAATCAGCTCTGATTACATCAACGCGTCGTACATTAAAGGGTACTCGGGGAAAATTGAGTACATCGCGACTCAAGGACCTCTTGAATCGACCACGAGGAACTTCTGGAAAATGGTTTTACAGGAAAACGTCTCCGTGATAGCGATGGTCTCCCAGTTCATAGAACAAAGTAAAGTTAGTGTTGAATTCGTGGAAATGATCGCAGCTAACTTCACGTTTGTAGGAGAAGTGTTATCAGTACTTCCCCAATAACCACGAGAGTGTCTTCTTCGGCGAGTCTTTGGAGGTGAAGTGTTTAACAGAGCTCCACTTTGGAACGTATTGTGTGCGGACTTTGCAAGTTCGCAAAGACAGGGAGCAACGGGAAGTGGTGCACATGCAGTTTCTGGAGTGGCCAGATTTCGGGGTTCCTCAAGGAACCGAGAATATGTTGGAGTTCTGCAGACAGTTGCGGGAGAAGGTTAACAAGGAGGGAGGTCTTGTGGTGGTACACTGCAGGTACAGATCTGTTTTTTTTATTAAAAAAATGTATTATAAAAATAAGCAGCCACTTGTTTTGGCACGAATCAAAATTCAGTCTAAGTATACTTACGCCCATGCAAATAAGAAAAATAATACTAATGTTTCACAGCGCTGGAGTCGGTAGAACAGGGACCTTGATAGCATTGGATATACTGTTTCAGACCATCAAGGATCACAGAGATATTAACATCTACAAGACTGTGTTGGACCTGAGGAAACAAAGAACAAATATGGTACAAACAGAGGTAAAAAAAAGACGATAAAAGTACAAAAACTACTTGACTATTTTAGAAACAATACATGTTTATACATGTTTGTGTGAAGGCCTATTTGGAAGCCCCCCCTGATAATCCAAATGGTGAGTGCGTAAACGGAGGTGGATTTAATAGTCCAGGCAAAATAAACATGAACCTCGGTAAATTTTCTAAAAACTCCATTTTTTGCTCAAAACTTTTGAAATTTAGAGCAGTACATTAGTAAGTGTAAAATAATAAAACCTCCAAATTTCACAGTTTTAGAATAAAATCTGACAAAGTTACGGAATTTAATTTAATTTAAATAAAATAATTTAAATAAAAGACATGCAAATTTTCAGTTCGTCTTCGAAATAAAAATTTCTAAAAACTCTATTTCTTGCTTTAAAATTTTGAAATTTAGAGCAGTACATTAGTAAGTCTAAAGTAATAAAACCTCAAAATTTCACAGTTTTAAAATAAAATCTGACAAAGTTCTGAAATTTAAGTGAAAGCATGAAAATTTTTAGTTCGTCATCAAAATAAAAATTTCTAAAAACTCTATTTTTTGCTCTAAAATTTTGAAATTTAGAGCAGTAAATAACCAAGTCTGAAGTAGTAAAACCTTCAAATTTCACAGTTTTAAAATGAAATCTGACAAAGTTACGGAGTTTAATAAAAGCCATGGAAATTTTTAGTTCGTCTTCAAAATAAAAATTTCTAAAAACTCTATTTCTGGCTTTAAAATTTTGAAATTTAGAGCAGTACATTAGTAAGTCTAAAGTAATCAAACCTCAAAATTTCACAGTTTTAAAATGAAATCTGCCAAAGTTACGGAATTTAAGTGAAAGTCATGAACATTTTTAGTTCGTCTTCGAAATAAAAATTTCTAAAAACTCTATTTTTTACTTTAAAATTTTAAAATTTAGAGCAGCAAATTAGCAAGTCAAAAGTAGTAAAACCTCCAAATTTCACAGTTTTAAAATGAAATCTGATAAAGTTACGAAATTTAAATAAAAGCCAAGAAAATTTTTAGTACGTCATCGAAATAAAAATTTCTAAAAACTCTATTTCTTACTTTAAAATTTTAAAATTTAGAGCAGCCAATTAACAAGTCTAAAGTAGTAAAACCTCCAAATTTCACAGTTGTAAAATAATATCTGACAAAGCTATGGAATTTAAGTGAGTCATAAAAATTTTTAGTTCGTCATCGAAATAAAAATTTCTAAAAACGCTATTTTTTGCTCTAAAATTTTGGAATTTAGAGCAGGAAATTAGCACGTCTTAACTAGTAAAAGCGCCAAATTTCACAGTTTGAAAATAAAATCTGACAAAGTTCTGAAATTTAAGTGAAAGTCATGAAAATTTTTAGTTCGTCTTCAAAATAAAAATTTCTAAAAACTCTATTTCTTACTTTAAAATTTTAAAATTTAGAGCAGCAAATTAGCAAGTCTAAAGTAGTAAAACCTCCAAATTTCACAGTTTTTAAATAATATCTGACAATGCTATGGAATTTAAGTGAAAGTCATGAAAATTTTTAGTTCGTCTTCGAAATAAAAATTTCTAAAAACTCTATTTCTGGCTTTAAGATTTTGAAATTTAGAGCAGTACATTAGTAAGTCTAAAGTAATCAAACCTCAAAATTTCACAGTTTTAGGATAAAATCTGACAAAGTTACGGAATTTAAATATAAGCCAAGAAAATTTTTAGTACGTCTTCGAAATAAAAATTTCTAAAAACTCTATTTCTTACTTTAAATTTTTAAAATTTAGAGCAGGAAATTATCAAGTCTAAAGTAGTAAAACCTCCAAATTTCACAGTTTTAAAAAGAAATCTGACAAAGTTACGGAGTTTAATAAAAGCCATGGAAATTTTTAGTTCGTCTTCAAAATAAAAATTTCTAAAAACTCTATTTCTGGCTTTAAAATTTTGAAATTTAGAGCAGTACATTAGTAAGTCTAAAGTAATAAAACCTCAAAATTTCACAGTTTTAAAATAAAATCTACCAAAGTTACGGAATTTAAGTGAAAGTCATGAACATTTTTAGTTCGTCTTCGAAATAAAAATTTCTAAAAACTCTATTTCTTACTTTAAAATTTTAAAATTTAGAGCAGTAAATTAGCAAGTCTTAAGTAGTAAAACCTCCAAATTTCACAGTTTTAAAATAATATCTGACAAAGCTATGGAATTTAAGTGAAAGTCATGAAAATTTTTAGTTCGTCTTCGAAATAAAAATTTCTAAAAACTCTATTTTTTGCTCTAAAATTTTGGAATTTAGAGCAGTAAATTGGCATGTCTTAACTAGTAAACGCGCCAAATTTCACAGTTTGAAAATGAAATCTGACAAAGTTACGGAATTTAAGTAAAAGCCATGAACATGAATTTCTCAAAACTCTATTTCTTGTTCTAAAATTTTGAAATTTAGAGCAGAACATTAGCAAGTCTAAAGTAATCCTATAGATGGGAATTTTTGTGTCTATTTTGCCTGGACTGTAAAGTATCCAAAACTAAAATAATCACGCCTATAATTCCAGACGCCCCAACCGAGCGCATTTACGAAAACATGGACATTGTGCGTTCCTCCATGAAAAAGAATCTAATCGAAAACGAGCTAGAAAGCGCCTTATAGCATGTACTTATTTCGTTTCTGTATACCGTGTGATCCAAAAAATTTTCATTGGATCGCACGGTATTTACTTCTCTGCTCTCTGTGATCTGTAAATAAACAAATTTTATTAGTCTACCTCAATTCCTGCTTCATCATCGTGTGATGCATCCACGGGGGCACCTCAGGTCTCACATTTGACGTCGCCATCGCATGTGAGGGGGTGATATTCAAATTCACATTTGACGGTGGCATCGGGTGCGTTGGGGGCATCCTATGGTTAAGCATCATAGACATATTATGATGAGACATGTGAACAGGTGGCATCATATGAGTATTGTCGTGTTGAGGCATGTGCATTGGTAACAGTCTGTGGTTTTGTTGAGTACTGATTAGATGATGATTAGGAAGCATTGTTATATTTTGAGGTATTTGTGGTCCTGGTTTTGGGCAATCCGCGCTATTTACCTGTTCCTGGGACTGTTGGGACGCTTTCGCAGGTTTCTTTGTAGCTTTACCAGACTTATCTTTCACTTCTTTCTTTACTGTTGGTTTCTCCACAAGGATTGATTTGTTGCCTTGTTTCTCATAACAGAATCCCATGTCAAAGAGCAACCGTCTTAAAGTCATGAGAGAGAAATTCGGGAGCTGAGGGTCCCCGTTTACTTGTTTTAAAATAGTGTTCAGAGATGGTGTCACATTCTTATATTTCAAGTCATAAATTATCCTTTTTATCGCTTGTCTCACTGAACCATCATACTTGACATCTCGACTGTTTATGTTAATATTTCTCCTGATTTTCGTTGTTGAGGGGACTTTAAACCCTTCGCCACTCGCCTCCTCTTTGCGGAATTGAAAAATACTCTTCTCACTACAACCAGTGGCTTTAGAAGTCCTTCTAACCAACTCAGTTACGCAGATATCGGGGAATTCATTACGAAAGTACTTAAAGACGTTCAAAATGATCGTTTTCTCTTTGCAGGAGTACGACATTCCTTGCTTCATTTTCTTGATTTCCATTTGAGCCATGATTGTGTATTCTAACCTAACTTTCACAAAACTACAATAATGAAGATTTCTTTGATATTAAACGTACCTTTGATGGTGACTAATTCTAAGTGGAAGCTCGCAAAATTTGATTGATTAGTTTACATTTTAATTCATAATTTTCACTTTTAAAAATATAAACAAACGTCAATGCGAAAACAGTTGACATTAGTTCGACAGATGACAGAAAAATTCAAATTGTGGCGGCTTTTTTAAATAGCATTGGATTTTGAATAAAATAATACTGGACCAATAAAACTCGTGCTAAAATTTATTTTGGGGCTTCTTCAGCCCCATTCGTCACCGTGCTCTTAACTTGTGTACAACTTTTGTTCCGGTCTGACGAAACGGGACAACGATAACATTTAATACAGCGAGGCTCAATTTCTATATTTACACCACCGTCGTCACCTTCCTGGAAATCACAGGGCGATCGTGCTGCAAGTTCAAGGGTACAAGGCACTTGACAGGCCCCTAAGCTTTTATTGAGCTTCTCCCGCAGTAAAGCACTGATGAAGGCACAATCCTTTGATTTAACATCAGTTCGTTTCTTAGGAGGAACAGGAGTGAGGAACTTGGATCTGGGGAAAAAAGACAGTTTAGAGGGAGGGATATTTGCTGCTTTCGCTGTCTCGAGTTCTGCGAAAGCGCTCGTTGGCTATTTCCCGTCGCAACTGTTTGTTTTGTTGGCTGTATTCCAACGCCTTTTCTTGGTACATGTCGAGGTGTTCCGATGTTAAAAGACTGAGTACAAGAAGCGAACACCTTTAGATAAGTCGTGGATGGAACGAAATACTTACAACTTCTCTTTGAGCTCTTGGATTTCGAGTTTTAAGCGCTGAATTTCGTCCTGGAGCGTCTCATTCAGCGAGCGCAGTTCTCTAGTTTCGTGCTTGGCTTCATGGAGATCTCTTTCAACACTCTCCACGTTCTGGCGGTCTCTGCACGCGGTGTGTTGAAGCACCTCGCGCTCACTTCTTAGCTGATCAACGTTCCTGTCGACCTACAAAAAGTTTTCAATGGAGTTTTCGTAATTTGATTAAAGTTACGTGAAGTCTTTGCTCGTCGCGCTCCCTCAACTGCCTCCTAAACCTCCCATTTTCGTCATCCAGCTTCGACGACAAGTCCTTCATGTTGTGCAGCTCCTCCGAAGCTTTGTCGTACTGATTCATACACTGCCTCAACTGCATCTCCAAACTGGCAACTTGGCTCGTCAAATCCCCGATTTGCTTCTCGTAACTTCTTATAATTGACTCTTGATTCTCCAGTTTGCGCTCCAAATCCGCGGCGTGATCCAACGCCACCGAAAGCTGCACCCTGGTCTGCGTTGCTTCAGACTCCAAGGTGTGATTGTTGTTTTCTAGAATGTTAGCTTCGTGACTGAGCGACCTGAACTGATCCAACAGCTCGTTTCTTTCGACCTCCTACAAAAAAATGAAAAATGATAAGGGCCCCCTAATGGGGTGACGTACCTTGTTCGAAATCAGATCCTCGGTCCGCTTGACCTCCGCAACGTAGTGTTGAAGCTGCCTCTTCAGATCGTCCACCTGCCGCTTGTACAGCTCCAGTTCCTTCCGCGAGTCCCGACAATCGCACGTCGTGGCGGCGAGCTCGTCTTGGAGCCTCCGGTTCTCCTGGATGGCGCTGTCTTTGATTTTCTTAACAGTGTCGAGTTCTTGGCGCGCGGTGAGGAGATCCGTGTTGGAGCTGCGGAGGGTGTGCTCCTGGCTCACTCGTTCATCAATCGCAGCGCTGCGAAGGAAAATGGGAAATTTCAGGTCGGAGGTCGCTTTCACTGATTGAATTAATTTCAGTTACTTTGGAGTAATTTAATTAAGTCGACTAACAATGGTTTTATAGACAATAAAACAGCGCGTTTTGTTGGTTTTGTAGAGCGAGGAGGTTTCATCACGCGACGCGACGGTTTCTTCCAAATCTATAATTTATGGCGGAAGATTGAAAATGCACACAAAAAAGACCGGTTTTACGGTTACGAAACGAAATTCCCAAAGCTGAATGCACTCTGGTAATAATTTACTGTACAAACATGTGCAGAGTGCTAACGAAATTATGTGAGAATGTCTGGTTTTATGTTACATTCACAGGTAAAAACCAAGTCCAATTACATAATTAAGTGTAATGAAATGATTAACGGAACTGAAAAAGAAACTCTTAACACTGATGAGCAATTAAATTTTTTGTAAGAGTGACTTTACATTTCTTCTGCGTTGTTGTTGGGGACAATAAGCGAAAGTTTAACGAAGAAGACAACACCAACTGACACATGTGCATGAATTAATCGGATTAAAAAGGAAGAAGGATTTTTTAGGAAAGTCGGAATTTGTGGGGAATGTTGACAAATTACGAAAATAATGCGCAAAAATACTTTCTATAATACGTTACATAGGCGCGTGGTTTACGAATTTGCATTTGGATTCGGTTATTATGATGCGTGAAATTGTTGGAATGCATATTTTAAAGCTATTTCGCAGCTATAATAAAGGAAAATAGAAAAAAATTATAGAGAATCTAAAAATAAATGGCGCAAAAAAGGACAATCTCTGCAATTCGGAGAGGATTTTCAGGCAAATTTTTTAGTTGTATTATTACGTGTTTCTGCAGGCGTCAGGTGTTTAAACAAGTCAACTAAATAAAAAGTTGTGTGAGGAGTCCGGTCCTGGCGTAGGCCGCCGTACAAACAATTACAGAACTGCGAATTGGAAGAGAGAAAAGTTTCTTTTAATGTTACAAACAGAAAAAATCGATAGAATTTGTTAAAACGATTGAAATAAAATCATAATTTAAAGAATAGAAAAAATTGAAAAAATTCAAACAATCGGAGAAGAAATCTCAAATTATTAGTGCTCATTTTGCGCAGAATTTCACGTAGAATCCAAAAAGATAAGACTCGTTAAAATTGGTTTACAAATAATTGAATTATGTGAAGTTGAAATAGTTGAAATTTCGGGTTGTCGCCAGAAGGCCAAAATTCTGGAGGTTTAAAAACAATTTTTCTCGATATCTCCGGAATTAAGGCGAATATAAAAAAACGCTTTTTAAAATCGTTTTTCTTGCAATTTTTTAGCTTAGAAATCAATCCTCGATAGTTCGAATTGGAAATATAATTTTTTCAGTATGGAAGTTAGCTGCTTCTCGGTCGATATCTCGCTTATTTATAAAGCAATAATAAAGTGTTGGTGCACATTTTACGCAGAATTTCATGTAAAATCCAAAAAGGTAAAACTCGTTAAAATTGGTCCACAAATAATTGAATTATGAGCGATCAAAGTTTCGGATATCCCATTTTGAGTTGGAAAATTTTCAAAGCTCAATATCTCCAAAACTACGAAAGATTTTAAGAAACGGTTTTCGCCATCGTTTTTCTCGGGTCTTTTTACTTTAGAATCCGCCCTCAAAACTCGAAAATTCAATGGTCAATTTTTTAGGCAAAAAAATTTTGCGACTCAATCGATAAAAAAGTTTCAATTTTTGTTTTTTTTTATCGCCCCTCGTAAAATACTTGCCCTATCGATGTGAGATTTATCCACTTGATAAAACTCGAGCTGCTCTTTTGATTGATGTATAACTCAATGGTATTAAACGCATTTTTCGCCCCGGAACAGCTTCTTGAAAATGGCCTTAAAAACACCCTCTGAAAATCTAATTCGGTCGATCTGTCGGTTATTTATTGAAGAAATTTGGGCTACATCGGCTCATTTTACGCAGAATTTCGCGCTGAATCCAAAACCACCTTTGTTTTTCTCGTCAATCAAAAAATAACTGGGTTACAGGCGTTTGAAATTTTGGATTGTCGCCAAAAAGTCAAAATTTTAGAGGTTCGAAAACAAGTTTTCTCGATATCTCCGGAATTAGACCGAATATAAAAAAACCCTTTTTAAAATCGTTTTTCTTGCAATTTTTTAGCTTAGAATAGTTCGAATTGGAAACTTTATTTTTTCAGTATGGAAGTTAGCTGCTTTTCGGTCTCTAATTCAGACTCGGTCGATATCTCGCTTATTTATAAAGCAATATTAAAGTGTTGGTGCTCATTTTACGCAGAATTTCATGTAGAATCGAAAAAGGTAAAACCTGTTAAGATCGGTCCACAAATAACTGGGTTATGAGCGATCAAAGTCGATTGAGTTGGAAAATTTTCAAAGCTCAATATCTCCAAAACTACGAAAGATTTTAAGAAACGGTTTTCACCATCATTCTTCTCGGGTCATTTTACTTTAGAATCCGCCCTCAAAAATCGAAAATTCGATGGTCGATTTTTTGGGCAAAAAAATTTTGCGACTCAATCGATGAAAAATTTTCAATTTTTCGTTTTTTGATAGCCCTTCGTAAACTACTTGCCTTATCGATCTGAGATTTATCCAGTTGATTCATCTCGAACTGCTCTTTCTATCGATGTATAAATCAATGGTACTAAAGGTCGTTTTCGCCCAGAAACAACTTCTTGAAAATGACCCTAAAAACACCCTCTGAAAATCTATTTCGGTCGATATCTCGTTTATTGGTTTAGGAAATTTGAGCTATATGGGCCCATTTTACGCAGAATTTCGCGCTTAATCCAAGACTACCATCATTTTTCTTGTCCGTCTATAAATAACGGAGTTAGAGGCGTTTGAAATTCTTCTTCTTCTCGATATTTCCGAAATTTAGGTGAATATACGTTTATTTTCCATTTTACAAAAAAATAACAAAGGAATAACATTTTTTGCTTATTTCAAAACAGATAAATCTGCAATTAAAATTTCAGAATTATTAGTTTCTACTCTTAAAATAAATTTTTTCATTATTTTTATTTATTAAATTTTGTAATCGTATTTAAATTATAGCAGGCTGTGGATTCACAATATAATAATGCGTTAAAGATCAAAGAAAAATTTACCCAATAATGTGTAAGCATTAAAAAATTCGAAAAAAAATGCAATTGCATCCTTAACAATAATTGAGAAAATTCGAAACAGTCTTAAGAATTACAAGTTAGAATTGAACTATGTGCTAAAACAGGTAATGGGTCAATCAAATAGTGGAAATTGGTTGAGTTAAGGAACAAATTTCATTCCTTTGACATTCTTTGCAAAATTAAAAATAAAAAAATTCTAAAAAAAGAACACAGCTTAATATTAAAATTTTAATTAAAGATTTATTTATTTTAAATTAAGCAAAAAATATTATTCCTTTGTATTTTTTTTGTAACATGAAAAAAAAACGTTTTTTTTTTCTCTTGTGAACTCAATCCGGGGACATACTTTAGAAGTTGGCTGCTTTTCGGTCTCTAATTTAGACACGGCCGATAACTCGCTTATTTATAAAGCAACACTAAAGAATCGGTGCTCATTTGACGCAGAATTTCACGTAGAATCTAAAAACTCGTTAAGATCTGTCCACAATTAACTGAGTTATGAGCGATCAAAATAACTGAATTAGAAGCGCTTAAAGAACAAACTTGACACACACTGTTTGTTTTCCATTCTAAGACAAAACTTGATCATTACAGAGAAAATGAAACATTCTTCATGTTGTTTGATTTCTGTTTTTCATAAAACCACTCCTTTCAAATTTAAATGCGGCATAAATAAGTCTTTAAGATTAACATAGTTATCTAACGAACCTACAAAGTCAAAACCATTCTTCTAATTCGATCAGCCTTCATTAGTAGTTGAATAGCCCTTTCTCTATTATCTTAATAGAATCAACGATCATTACTAAAATTATATTCATTGTCCTCCATTAGGCAATTTTTCTCAGATCGAAACAATATGAAAATACTCTTCAGCAATAAAACAGTTTATTTAAAGACGAAACAAAGGCGTTAAGTAATAATCCGTCAGTAAAATGTTAATTTGTAGATTTAGCGCAAACTTTTGCTTAACCATCTCATGTTCCAATACTCTAGACTGTCCCAGTTAACGTAAAGTAACATTACTTAACACTCACTTCGATGACACGACATTGAAATTTCCCACATTACGCAAATTACTTCGCGTCTTACTTTCATAGAAACGAAAGTCCACCCTCAACACCCTTCATGACGCAACCGTTACATAAATCAATTGATTGGATAACAGACCTCGCGGAGCAACAAACGGTTTCACTTTCAATGGGTGGCGCTCTTGGTACAAGACCTCGATGACCCGGTCAAGTGAAAGCAAAAACATTTTGAACTTTACCAAGAACTTTTGTGCCAGTGACATTGAAAATCAGGAACCGGACAGTCCACCCTCTTTAAGAGACACGAGGTGGGGCTAACGCACCTTCCAACGCGAAAAAGACAACGTGACGCCGGCGATCAGTTCTGCGGCAGCATGGGTTAGCGCGGGTTTGCTGGCGTGTGGAAAATGGTGCGAAAATTGTATCTTGCAGTGAGTTCATTTTCCATAATTACACCAATTTAGTTGTGCTATAACCTCACACTCGGGAAAATTTGACGTTTAGGGCGATGCGAATAGTCATAACCGAGGCGCGAATTTTGAATATTTTACATTGCTATTTTAAAACCGCGACTTTTTCTGCGCATCTCTTACACGTCTAGTTTCTCAATTTTGCGGTTTTCACGAAGGGCTAATCAAACTGGTTCCACCGACTAGCTTGCTCAAGAACCGTGGGCTTAACAACATTCTCAGTTTACACCTTCGCCACCAACGATAACATAACAAACCCGAGTGAAAGTCGCAACTATTGACGCTTTTTTTTCACCACCATTGTCTGAAATCTACACATGTAATTTAATAATTGAACTGATCATTTATATAACTTTATTTCCGACTGTGAGTTTTCTGTGCAACAAACTTTTACACATAATTAACGCATCGTTATGTAAACCCGTGGGAAAACGCGTCGTAATTGTACCAAGTTTCTTGTTTAGATGCTATCGGCGCTTCTTTTGGGATGCAACGCAGCATTGGGGGCAGTGCTGCCGCCCCCTTGGGCGAATCCCAAGCTAAATCCCTGTGCGACGCAGCCAGGAGGATGGCAGTTGCTCTACTGGCCGCCCGATGGGAAATGCTACAAGATTTTTAAGGTAAAAAGTCGATAACTCGCATATTTTAAAAGCTCGATCTTCTGGGAGTTATTCCCCTGGATTTTGTTGCGAAATTTGAAAATTTGGTTACATTCGTGCAGTGTGCTTTGAAATCAATAGAGTTTAAGAGTTATCAAGTTATATTTTTTGGGAGTTATTACTCTTCACTCTGTTAACTCGTTCGAGAAATTTGACTAAATTGAATGAAACGAACAAATTTTGAAGACCGTAAATTTGACAGAAAGCGAAAAAATCGATCACTCTCATATTTTAAGAGTTATTCAGTCGAATTTTATATTTTTGGGAGTTATTACTTTTTACTTTGTTAACTTCTTCGTGAAATTTGATAAAATCAAATAAACCGAACAAATTTTTGAGATCGTAATTTTTACAGAAAGAGAAAAAAATCGATAACTCTCATATTTTAAGAACTGGAGTTGGATCTTTTAGGAGTTATTACCGTGGATTTTGTTATATAGAGTGCGAAATTTGAAAATTTGGTTATATTAGTAGTGTGCTTTAAAATCAATAGAGAGTTTAAGAGTTATCAAGTTACATTTTTTGGGAGTTATTACTCTTCACTTTGTTGACGAGTTCGTGAAACTTGATATTTTTTATTAAAAGAAACAGATCTAAAGACCGTCAATAACTTTCTTATTTTAAGAGTTAATAAGTTGAATTTTATATTTTTTTGAGAATTATTTCTCTTTACTCTGTTAACTCGTTCGAGAAATTTGACAAAATTGAATGAAACGAACAAATTTTGAAGACCGTAAATTTGACAGAAAGCGAAAAAATCGATCACTCTCATATTTTAAGAGTTATTCAGTCGAATTTTATATTTTTGGGAGTTATTACTTTTTACTTTGTTAACTTTTTCGTGAAATTTGATAAAATCAAATAAAACGATCAAATTTTTGAGATCGTAATTTTTACAGAAAGAGAAAAAAATCGATAACTCTCATATTTTAAGAGCTGGAGTTGGATCTTTTAGGAGTTATTACCGTGGATTTTGTTATATAGAGTGCGAAATTTGAAAATTTGGTTATATTAGTAGTGTGCTTTAAAATCAATAGAGAGTTTAAGAGTTATCAAGTTACATTTTTTGGGAGTTATTTGGTGAAACTTGATATTTTTTATTAAAAGAAACAGATCTAAAGACCGTCAATAACTTTCTCATTTTAAGAGTTAATAAGTTGAATTTTGTATTTTTTAAAGTTATTTCTCTTTACTTCGTTAACTAGTTTGTGAAATTTGACAAAATTGAACTGATTTAAGGACAACAAGAGAAAAAAATCAATAACTCTCATATTTTAATAGTTATTCAATTGAATTTTATATTTTTTGAGAGTTCTTAGTCTTTACTTTGTTAACCCGTTTGTGAAATTTAATGAAACTGAATGAAACAAACTAATTTTGAAGATCGTAAATTTGGCAGCAAGCAAAAAAAAATCGATAACTCTCATATTTTAAGAGTAATTCGATTGAATTATATATTTTTTGAAAGTTTTTACTCTTTACTTTGTTAACTCGTTCGTGAAATTCGATAAAATTTATTGCTGAAAGGAACTTATTTTAAAGATCGTAATTTTTACAGCAAGCAAAAAAAAACGATAACTCTCATATTTTAACAGTTATTCAGTAAATTTTGTATTATTTGGGAGTTATTATTTTTTACTTTGTTAACTTGTTTGTGAAATTTGACAAAATTAAATGCAGCGAACAGATTTTAAAGGTCGTAAATTTTACAGCAATCGAAAAAAATCGATAACTTTCATAACTTTCAAGAGTTATTCAATTAAATTTTATATTTTTAAAAAGTTATTTCGCTTAACTCGTTTGTAAAATTTGACAAAATTGAAGGAAACAAACTGATTTAAGGACAACAATTCAATCGAATTTTATATTTTTTAAGAGTTTTTATTTTTCACTTTGATAACTCGTTCGTGAAATTTAATGAAACTGAATGAAACGAACTAATTTTGAAAAGCGTAAATTTGGCAGCAAGCGAAAAAAATCGATAACTCTCATATTTTAAGAGCTACGAACTTAAATCTTTTGGGAGTTATTACCATTTTTTTTTGTCAAATATTAACCAACGAAAACAATTGGTAACTCTCATATTTAAAGAACTGCGAAGTTGAATCTGGAGAAGATGTGACCTTCCACAAGAGCGCTAAATGTCAGGTAATTAAGCGTTACGCAATAGAAAGGAACCGGAAACAATGGAAACATGTGGATTATGTAAATGAACGGAATCTTCGTACGCAAAGAAAAAAAACAAAAGTTGCGCAACTCGTTCCAAGAATCAAAGAAAGCGGACAACAATAAATAACCGCTCAATGTTCACCTTTAACCGAAAGAATGAAGCCTTGAAAATTCCTCAAATAAAACCTTAGCCTTGCCACAATCACCACAATGGCATTAAAGAGTGACATTTGTTCGCTAAACCGCAATGTTAATTGAATTTCTTTGTAGACAGGATATCCCTGCTCCGAGGACATGGAACTCAGCCCAGCCCCCACGAAATCCGGCGAACAGAAATTCTCCTCGGAGTGCCGCTGTCCACCCATGAAAGCCCAATCGGCGCGCGACGGTAAATGCTACGATTTGTACTCCAGCGGCCCGTGCGAAAAGGGCTTTTATTTCGCCCCCGACACCAAATACAACAACAACTCGAAGCGGCTGTGGGGGCTCTGCGCGCAGATGAAGACGTGTCCAGGTCCCAACGAAGTCTTCTGGCCGCGCGATGGCCGCTGCTACCACAAACTCACCAAAGGGCCGTGCTCGAAGGGCCAACTCATCACCACCACCCCCGAGAGGATCCCCGAGTGCAAGTGCAGCAAGCACCGCGAGTTGAGGTACTACCGCTACCATGATGGTAACTGTTACCAGCACTTCACCAGAGGGCCTTGTAAGGAAAAAGGTCATCTCTTCCTCCCCGATCGGACCTGCGGGTGCCACAGCTTCCTCCCGCATTTCCACGAGGAGACGCGGCAGTGCTTCGAAATTGGGGCCATCGGCCCTTGCAACACCGGAGAACACTTCCAATTGGACTCAGAGACCCGCAAAGGCTCCTGTCAGTGTAAAACCGGCTACATCCGCTATTTGAACACGACATCGTGTTACCGCCCCTACACGCAAGGGCCGTGTCCACCGGGAGACATCCTCATCAACTCCACGTCTTGCACGAAGCAACCGTGCGAGCGCGGTCACTTGTACTTCCCCAAATCCGACCGGTGTTACCGTATCGGGACCCGGGGGCCCTGCAGGAAGGGCCGCATCGTCACCTTCGACTTCGACACGCGCCCTTCGTTGGACGGTATCTCCTACAACGGTGTGTGTAGTTGCGAAAAACACGTCTACAGCAACCAGTGCGACGAAGAAGTCGTCGTTCATTGTAACAAAAGTGACGGGATGGTGACGTACCGGAAGCGGTGCCACAAACTGTACACGCAAGGCCCGTGTCCAAAAGGTGCCTGGATGGCCCCCAAAAGACACAAAAAACAGGAAGTTTGGAGTGAGAGTGAACCTGAAGACGGTGTCTGTGAGTGCGTCCCTGGATACACCACAATTCGGACGTTGTCAGAAATGACCTGCATGCCCCCGACTGTGATTTTAGCCGAGTTCTTAAACCGGAACTTTTCAATGGGACAAATTGTATCGTTATAACAAATCTTAATAAAACTCACCTTAATTGTATCTTCAGCTCGTTGATGGTGGCTTCCAGCGACGCGATGGTCTTCTCGCGAGATTTCAACTCCATTTCCACTCTGGCGAGCTTCTCCGTCTTGTCGTCCAACCCCACCTAACACCACTGTTAAAAACAACACTAAACCGCGACAGTCACCTACCAGAAGCTCGTCTTTTTCATGCTCCAACTGAGCCAACTGCCCTTTCATAATCTGCAGGTCACTCTTCAACATCTCCACCTCCTTGTTGACGCTGCCGCGGTCCAAATCGCGCTTCCGCAGGTTATCCAACGCCCCAGCAAGTTCCGTTTCCGTCTCCACCAGCTTGTGCTGGGTGTCGCCGAGTGAGCGGTCGGTTTGCTCGTGCAAAGTTCTACAAGAAGTGTTAAAAACGGAAGAAGCGGCGTTTTAACATACTTAAGCTGCGCGTAAAGCGCTCGCTGTTGGTTTAGTTCGTTTTGGGCCGCCCGTAACTGCTCTTTGAGCGTTTCGATTTGTTCTTGTAAAGTATCAACAGCCGCTCTTCTGGATCCTTGGGAATGAACAAGCTCGCGGCGCTCCTGTTCGAGTTTATGGACTTGTTCTTCGGCTTCCTGCAGTCGTCGTTGGAGTCTCTCCTGGTCGTTGATGTTACTCTCCGAGACGCTCTTCACTTTGTGCTTTAAGGCGTCGCGTTCTTCCTCCACGCGCTCTAAATCTGCACGCAGGAGGTCGCGCTCGCGCTCATTGCGTTTACAAGAAACCTGCAATTTGGGGGTTTTATCAAGTTTCGACTACTGAAATGAGTACCTTTGAACACGACGCGTCTTCAGGTTGCTCGCTTACAGTTTCTAGCCGAGACATCAAGTTAAACTTTTCTTTAGCTAAGACTTTGTTCTCGTGGAGGAGTTGCGCGATGCTTTGCTCTTTTTCCGTCAGTTTTTGTTGCAAGAGGTCCTGTTGAATTGTGGGGTGGAGTGCTGGAGTTTGGGGTTGATTGTACTTACCTTGTCGCTTTTACCACTGGAGGACCTACTGGGGACGTTCTTCATTTGGTCGAGAAGTTTGTGGTACTCCTTCATGTAATACTCTTTTTCTGAGCGCAAGTTCTCCATACATTCTTTCGCCTAAGCAAAGAGTCAAAGAAAATAATGCGAGTCGTAATTAACAGTTTTCACTTATTGATTTTTGCACTTTCATTTGTTACCGTGGGAATGGCGATCTCTTTTTGTTTTTGAATTATAACAGCACAAAGATTTATTAAAAAAAAAGAGCTTCTCTTTATTTACCTGCAAATCCTTGAACTCCAACTCTTTGTCCAGCAACTCCTTCAGGTGCCTGGAGGAGGCGCAGTTGTCACAACATTTGTCCTCTCGCGGGGTATTTTCAGGCGCCTGCACGGATGACGGCGGCGGCTGCAAAACCATCGGAGATTCGCTCTTGCTGCTCTTCCTCGAGTGAACTTTCTTCTTGGTTTTTTCGGTTTTTTGCACAGAAGTCTTCCGGGGACGAGGCGGAAGCGGAGATTCTTTAACCTCCGGAGGACGTGTCTTTGGTTCCTGTAGAAATACAACAATGAAGGGACAATGTTGAGAATCACAAAACAGACCTCGGGTTTCTGTTGAACTTGAACTGAAGAGCTCCTTTGGTGCAGAGACCCGGACTCTTGGACCTGCGAGAAATTAAATTAACAGGACTGAAGCTCGAGGTCCTGACTTACTAAAGAACACTCCAACTCGGCGATTTTCCTCTTCTGTTCCGCCGACATTCGTGTTAAGCGGTCGATTTCCATGTTAAGGTCGTGCTCTGAAATAAAAATTTCAAATTTGGAACTTTATGGTGCTGAAGAGGTACCAATGATGGTAAAGTTGTTGATCCTGTCGGTCAATCGCTTCTTCTCTTCCAAGGACGTCTCCAGGACGGTTTGTAAGTGTCTCTTCTCCACCGCAATCGTCTCTAATTCCGCGCTGAGTTTCAGTTTGTCTTGTTTGAGCTGTTGGTTTTCTCTTTCCAGAGTTTGGATTTGAGTAACACTTTCATGCATTCTTTCCTGAAGACTTTAAGAAGGTGTTTAACATTTCAACCAGGAAGCAAACTTACCATTTAACTTTCTCTGAGTTGTTTTTTACCGTATTGTTACACTCAGCTTCCACAGCTAGAGCTAAGTGGTCAATGTCCTTCATTTCCTTCTCCAACATCCTGTTTCTTTCCGCCAAGTGCAAAGCCCGCTTCATTGCTTCATGTTGTTTAGCCAAAGACTCTTTCAAGCGAACTTCCAACGTGCACTTCTCCTGTAAGATCCTGCTGAGTTCCTGCTGGACAGTGTTGACTTCCTCATGGGAGTCTTTAGAGCAACAACAGTCTTTTTTGATGGCGTGGAGTGGACGGCCCCCTTCCAACAAACAGTTCAATCGTTTAATTTCCTTGTCTCTGTTGTTGACTTGGCACTGAAGAAGCTCATTTGCTTCCATCAGCTTCAAGTTGTGTTGTTTCAAAGTCTTGATATCTTTAGCAAGATTTGAGATCTTCTGATCAGCGAGAGCCATCGCGCTGTTGATTTCAAAGCTTTTCGCCTTTTTTTCTTTCAATGCGGAGGTAGAATGTCCTTTAAAAGGGGGCCTCGTTTTGAGCTTTGGATTCAAAATGTCACACTGGGTCACTACTTCAACTTCTAATTGCTTGATTTTGTTTTTGAGGGTATTTATCTCACTCCGACTTTCTAAGTTTTCCGATTTTTGCACCTCCAAGCGTCGTTTTAGATCTACGGAAAATGGGGTCATGGGGGTACTGTGGGGGCAACCTCACCTTTCTGAATCTTCTCATTCTGCTCCTTTGACTGTAAAAGAGACAAGTGCAGCTCATTACACTCTTTGACGAGTCTCGCGTTGTCACACTTGTACGGTTCTGCTCCCAATTGAAGATTATCGCGCTCCTTAAAACGAGAATTCAGCCATATCTAAAGTCAAATTGACAGTTACCTGGATTGCGCTCTGCGCGATTTTCATGTATTTTTGGAGACTTTCGGTGGTGGTTTTCAGATCTGCCACCAGTTTTTCGACGAGGGGGAGAGACTCGGGGGTGAAGAGTTGGTAGTATCCCAACTCGTCGAGTTCCTGGCGGAGGCGTTTCACTTTGGAGTCCATTCTGAGGCGGTTTTGGGGTATTTTTGGGATTTCTCACATTATTTAAAAAAATAGAAATAAAATCTGACATAACCTCTCAACTTGTTTGACAACAATTCGTCGAGTGACAGAGGTTTGAAAACTGGGGTGAACAATGTTGCCAATCTTTTTGGTGTATTTCCCTAGGTGGGACACAATTGTTTCCTTGATTTGCTTATCTTCTTCTACTCTAACTAATCTAAGTTCTTCAGTCTAAAACGTCTCTTTTATGAAATAGAATTTTTGTGTGACTTTTGTATGAATTGCTAATTTTTCCTTACAGTAGAAAAAATTATCCGCTGGTGCCTTGACAGCGGTGCCAACAGACCTCAAGAAAGTCACTAGATTCAAAATTTGACCGGGTGTTAATTAATCAATTAATTAAAAACAATAGTACTAATTAACAATTATAATCAACAACTAATTAAGGTAGTTGCGTTATATTTATACCATGCCACAATTAACCTAACAGGAAAAAATGCAAAAAAAGCCTTAACAAATCAAACTAGTCACAGAAATAAAATTTTTTGGTTTCGGACTAAAACAGTATAAAAATAAAATTTGGCAATCATATACGACCTCTACTTGGGACTTTAGTAAAAACCCCTAAAATCCCATTCCAGTTTGAGTTATTAAAGCTTGTTTGCTAGTCATGCGCCAATGATGGAGTTGGCTTCGCCTCTCTCCTCCTCCAGTTCTTTTCCGGTGGTCTCCAACATCTTCCTAGCAAAGTCATCAATGGAGAGTCCCTGGACAATTGACCACTTCTTGTTGCTGATGGTGACAGGGAACGAAAAAACGACGTCTTTGGGAGTTCCGTAACTCCCATCACTCACAACTCCCATCGAAACGAATTTCCCAGGAGTTGTACCATTAAACCAGTCCTTCATGTGGTCACCGGCGGCTTTAGCCGCCGACATGGCCGAAGACATCTTTCTGGCGTTGATAACCGCAGCTCCTCGCTTTTGCACTGTTTCCACGAAAACAGAACGCAGCCAAGTGTCGTCGCCAACGGCCTCTCTAACTCCAACTTCCTTTCCTTGGTTGACGACTTTTCCATGGGAGGCGTCGGGGAACTGAGTGGAGGAGTGATTCCCCCAAATGATAACATTAGAGACTTGTGCGACTGGGAGGTGCAGCTTTGCGGCAATTTGAGCTTGGGCGCGGTTCTGGTCGAGTCTGGTCATTGCAGTGAAGTTCTCCCTGGGGATTGAGGGGGCGAATTTCGAGCAAATCAAAGCGTTGGTGTTGGCGGGGTTTCCCACAACCAGGACTTTCACGTCTTTGTTGGCGAATTTGTCGATTGCGGCTCCTTGCTCTTTGAAGATTTTCACGTTGGCGGAGAGGAGGTCTTTGCGTTCCATGCCTTGTTTGCGCGGCATGGCCCCCACAAGGAAGGCTGCGACCACGTCTTTGAAGGCTACAGCGGGGTCGGCGGTAGGGACGACTTCCCGGAGTAAGGGAAGGGCGCAGTCTGCCAGCTCCATGACGACGCCTTCTAGCACCCCCATCATGGGGGGAATGTCAAGAAGGTGGAGAATCAGGGGCTGATTGGGGCCGAACACGTCGCCCTTGGCGATAATGTAGAGCAGGGAATAGGCGATTTGACCCGCGGCTCCTGTGACGACGACACGAATTGGTTCAGACTGGAAATTACATAATGGAAGGACAAATCAGACAAATTCAAGGAGGAAATGAAGAGAACTTACCATTTTGCTGCTGGCTTGTGAGCTCTCTGAAAATATTTGTCCTTTGAGACCTTGGCGGCGTCTTTCCCTATTTATCACTAGTTAGTGAATGATAAATATGACGTCCTTTGACCCCTCTCACGACTTTTCACTTAAACAAACGAATACGGGATGTCAACCAGCTCATTTATCATTGGTTTAGCAGTGGCGCGGAATTAGAAAGCACCAATCAACGGGTTGTTTTTGAACGGAAATAAAGGGTACCTGTTCAAGTATTTTATTTGCGATAATTGCCGGTAATCGAACTGGGGATTAATTTTCTAATATGACCGCACTTGTAAAAGTACAGAGATTAACGATTCGTTAATTTTTACACAAATAAAATGAGATTACCTACATTATGGACACTCTTATCGCAGTTACATGCTTGAAAAGATTTTACCTTGATTTACATGATTTTATCAAATAATTTAAAAATAATAATAAGTTATCAAGATAATTTGGCATCAAAACGGCTATTGATTTTGTTTGGCATGTCGTGTTCGAATCTCAAATTTGAAGTTAAAAAAAACAAGGCTCTAAATCTAACTCGCTCAATATCTCGGAAACTATTACAGATATTGAGATGCGGTTTACGCCATCGTTTTTCTCGCAATTTTTTACATAAAAATAGTTTTGAGATTTTCCAGAAGTCGAAAGTTGCAATTTTTCGCGAAAATTCATGACTATGCCAAACTTCTGATATCTCGCTTATTTTTTGGTGTAAACTTGAGTTATTTACATCAGTGCACGCAGAATTTTGCGCAGATTCCAAATCTGGGATTTAAATTCAAATCTGATAACAAATAACTGAGTTATGGTCGATTTAAGTTTCGGATAGTGAATACTCAGTTTAAATTTTCTGGATTCTCGTTGCAGTTTTTAGATGTGTGTTTCCCCTAAACGTTTCTACAATTTTCTAAATTTTTATTAAACTATCCATAATTTGTATTCTTTAAAATGTCCTTTAATTTTTTCTGTGATTGTAACGCCATAAATCTCCGCGCTCCCGCCATTATTCAAATTTGACACTGTTGACATATCTCCGCCTCTGCAGGTACCAATATTTCCTGTTCTCCACAAAAAATAAAAGGTCACGTATTTTCTTGTAAGGTAAGCTGTCAATGATTTTTTTAAGTCAGATAAGACTCTTTTTTCGGAAAAAACGAGTGAAAAATTTAAACAGTGCCAATGGATAACCGCGTTTGTTCCTTTTCAAAATTTCTTAGTCCCAAAGACAAAATGCCCGAAAACTACTACTGGTAACGTAATCTCGCCAAAACAGTTTTGGAGATCGTTAATTATCTCAGTTTGAACGTTTAATGAGTCTCTGCGGTCACATTACTGCAATGCAGTCCCCACAAACTACGCTTTTCTAACATAACCTCAAAATTTTTCATGCTCTCATGGTGTGTTTCTTTGCAGCCGAGACAACTTTTTCCAGAAAATGACAGATCTAGAATCGCCGAGGAAAAACAATGATTGTTATTTCTATTATTATTCAACGTGTGCAAAGGTAAATTCCCCAAATTCATTACCATATGTGATCTTGTTGTCTTTAAGGGTGATAACTGCACGTTTCGCCACGAACCTTCTGCTTTAGGCTGTGAAACAATGTGCTCCTTCTGGAAAGAAGGCAAATGCTTGAATGTCCACTGCAACTTCCGACACATGGAGCTAAGAGTGAGTTTTTCTCGTTGTTCGCCCCCTTTTACCCCCTTTTCTGTGTAGAAAAATCGGAAGGCTATACCGTGTTACTGGGAATCTCAACCCGGGGGCTGCTTAAAACCTCACTGTCCTTTCCTCCACCAAACTGCGAAAGCTGCAGCTGAAGCTAATGAAAGCAAATCAGACTCAGGAACAGGTAGTTTAACTTAGTTAGTTTGATGGGGGCTCATGATTGTTTTGCAGAGTCCGCGAATAACTCAATGAGTGAGAAACTACACTTAAGTGAGAAGAGTTTTAAGACGCCCGTTGACTCTTTGGTTGTTAATTTTGAAGAAGGTATGCAGCTAGTAAAGTAATTTTTAAGAAACAAGTATTTATAGTGTTTTGGAATGTGTTGTTGCGTTTGTTTGTAAAAAGTTTACGTTTTGTTATGTTCCTACTTTGCCATGGCCAAATCTACGAACTTTTCCGTGAAAATTCGAAGAGCGCACCAAATTCACAGTATTTCTCTTCTGATTTTTACAGGAACTGTTCTAATTAGGGGTGCATTCTTGTATAAAGGGAAGCGGGGGATATATTATACAATGTAGTATTTATTAATAGAAATGTATGTAATCTCACCATGTTATTGTACATATAGCAAAATTTTAGTTGCATAATGACAAGTATTTTGCCATATGCACAAAATCTGACTGTACTGTAAAACAGAAGTGTTAATTTTGTTATATGGTATTTATTGAATCAGAATTTAGTTATATTTTTTATATACACACTACGATTGTTACATTGTTTCCAAATCCAAGTTTTTGGTACTTATCCTAGAGTGCTTCAGTTGTACATTAAAAAAAGAAATTAAAGTTGTTTTGTACCAATCTTGTCTTTCTTTTCTGCAAGAATGCATCCCGACCGCCCCCACTGTTATTTTTTACTAGCGATGTGTTCTTGCAGAATCTGATAACGAATCGGCTCCAACAAACTCTCCAGTAAAGCCTCCACATCGTGTTAAAGTCAAAACGCTCGAAGAAATCAAACTGGAGAAAATACAAGCGGAATCCGCCGCATACTACTCATATCCAGGTAATACCACGCTACTCGTAGATAAAACATTGTATTGAACTCGGGTGTAATTACTAATATTAACACACTAATTTAAGAAGGTGAAAACGTGGACGATTTGCGTCAGAGGATCTGGGACCGTCTCTCGTCAAAGAAACGACCTCTTGAGCCTCTACCTGTTGGACCGTCCAAGAAGAAGAAGTCCTCGGATGTTGGCGAAATCAAAATTAAGACGCTTGAAGAGATCCGAGCGGAACGAACCAAGAATACCATTTGTGATAGTTTTGTTAGTAGCAGTACGGAGGATCGTGAAGAGGTGAAGAAGCCTAAAGTTACAAGAATTAAGTTGAGGAGGCCGCAGATGAAAGAGGACGAGCCGATGGTGGAGTTGGAGAGTCAGAGTGGCACAAAGACAGTGGATGAGGTGTTGTTGTTGCAAGATGACGATGAGGCCTCTAATGTTAGTCTTAAGGACGAAGAGAGGCTGTTGAATGAACTTGATGATTTTCTACAAGACTGAGTTATTGTAAACTGGCGAATTGACTTTATTTTTATGAGTTTAGTTCTATTTTGTATTACTTATTTTAGTTATTATTAACCGCTCTGTACAAAACTTTGATCTATATTTTTCAAAATATGTGTTAAGTACGGATTTGGGTCTTATTTTAAATTACCAAACAAATAAAGTGAGTATGTCTATTTCGGAATTGGGATAATCCAAAAATCTCTGTAATGCGACAGTGTAACTCCTCTGGCAGTTTTAATGCAAAAACAATGAAATTTTCGAAGGAAATTGCCTGGGACATGTCAATTAACCGTGTCAAAATACAGAATTCTAGGGCCAAAAGGGCAGATTTTGGAAATTTTTATATAAAAAGTGAACCAAAAATTTTGTAACGTGATAACTCGGGTAGTGTTAATTAATGTTAAAGCCGTGAAATTTAAGAGGGATGTTAGGTACCTTTGACATTCTAATGAGTTCAAGTTTCCAAAGGACGAATTTTGGAAATTTTTGTATTTAGTTCGAACGAAAATTTAGTCCCTCTTGAATTAAAAGGTGTAACTTTGGCGGTTTTAGGGCTAAAAGGATGAAATTTAAGGGCGAAATTATCTATGATATGCTAATTTTTTGTGTAAAGTTACAGAATTTTAGAGCCAAAAAGACCGATTTTAGAAATTTTTGTAATTAAAGTCAACAGAAAATATTGTGTTTTGAATAAAAACTTATAACTCGGGCAGTTTTAATGCTAATTCAATGAAATTTTCTGGGGAAATTGCCTCAAATATGACAATTAAGTGTGTCAAGTTACAGTGTTATAGAGCCAAAAAGACAAATTTTGGACGTTTTTATATTTGGATCGAACCAAAAATTTTGTCTTTTTTAATTAAAAGGTGCAACTTTTGCGGTTTTTGGATTAAAACAATGGAATTTAAAGGCGAAATTATCTCTGATATTCTAATTATCTGTATAAAGTTAAAGAATTTTACAACCAAAAAAAATCGATTTTCGAAATTTTTATATTTAAAGTCAACAGAAAATTTTGTATTTTGAATAAAAACATGTAACTCGGGCAGTTTTAATGCTAACTCAATGAAATTTTCCAAGGAAATTGCCTCGGAAATGCCAATTAAGTGTGTCAAGTCACAGTGTTATCGAGCCAATAAGACAGGTTTTGGAAATTTTTTAATTAAAAGTGAATCGAAAATTTTGTATTTTGGATTCATGCGTGTAAATCGGGCAGTTTCAATACTAGAACTATGAAATTTAATAGGGATAGTACTTTTGACATTCTGATTGGGTTTGCTAAGTTTCAAAACTATAGAGTCAATAAAACAAATTTTGGAAAATTTTATATCAAACTGAAAATTTGGTCTCTTTTGAATTAAAAAGTGTAACTTTGTCGATTTTAAGGCTCAAACCATGAAATATAAAGGCGCTATCATCTTTGATTTGCTTATTAACGGTGTCAAATTGCAAAATTATAGAGTCCAAAAGACCGATTTTGCGAATTTTTGTATTAGAAGTAAACCAAAAATTTTGTGTTTCGAATTAAATCGTGTAAATCGGGCAGTTTCAATGCTACAGCAATAAAATTTAAGAGAAAGATTACTCCTAATATCTCAATTAAAATTGCGAAGTTACAAAATAATAGAGTCGAAAAGACAAATTTTGGAAATTTTCTTATTTAAAGCGAACAGAAAATTTTGGGTATTGAATTAACACGTGTAAATCGGTCAGTTTTGATGCTATATCAATGAAATTTAAGAGGGATTTTATCTTTGACATGACTATTAACTGTGTTTAGTTACAAATTATAGAGCGAAAATGACAGATTTTAGAAATTTTGATATTAGAAGTGAATCCAAAAATTTTGTATTTCGAATGAACCGTGTAAATCGGGCAGTTTCAATGTCACAGCTATAAAATTTAAGGGAAAGATTATTCCTGATATGTTGATTAAAAGGGCGAAGTTTTAGAATTATAGAGCTGAAAAGAAAAATTTTAGAAATTTTCGTATTTAAAGCGAACAGAATTTTTTTTGTCTTGAGAACACGTGTACATCGGGTAGTTTTAATGCTAAAGAGGGATATTACGTTTGATATGCTTATTAACTGTGTCAAATTACGAAATTATAGAGCCAAAAGTACAGATTTTAAAAATTTTAATATTAAAAATGAATCGAAAAATTTTGGTTTCGAAATTAATCGTGTAAATCGGGCAGTTTTAATGCTTCCACAATTAAATTTAAGAGAAAAATTACCCCTGACGTGGTAATTAAAAGTGGGAAGTTAAAAAATTATAGAGCCAAAAAAAATTTGGAAAATTTTTGTAATTAGAGCGAAGCAGAAAATTTTGTATCTTGAATTAACACGTGTAAATCGGGCAGTTTTGACGCTACAGCAATGAAATTTATGAGAGATATTATCGTAGATATGCCTATTAACTGTGTCAAGTTACAAAATTCTAGAACCAAAAAGAAAAATTTTGGAAATTTTCATATTTAAAGCGACCAGAAAAATTTAGTGTCTTGAGTTAACACGTGTAAATCGGGCAGTTTAGATGCTACAGCAATGAAATTTAAGAGGGATATTACCTTTGAAATAGCAATAAACTGTGCCAAGTTACAAATTTATAGAACCAAAAGGGCAGATTTAGGCAATTTTTATATTAAAAGTGAACCGAGAAGTGCTGATCCGGTCCTAAAAAAAGCTCGCCTAGATCATCAATATGATTTATTTACACACAATAAAAAAGAATTTGATAAAAACAATTGTTATAAATTACTAAACTAATATTCACATTAAAAAATATTTTACAAAATCACATGCACGTAGTCTTCTATTTAAACAGAAATCTTGATATGGGTGTCGTTACACAAAAAAAAAGGAAAAAATGTTGTATTTTACATGATCACATATACACAAAGAATGATCAAAATATGAATTGTACACTAACTCTTTGGAATGAATGATTTTTGGGACAATTCTGGCATCATTCTTAGTTTCCAATGAAGTTTGAATTTGAAAAAGTTCAACAATACTATAAAGGGTAAGACAACATTTATGCCAAAATCATTTAGGTCCACCAAGGTCACTGTAAACGAGGCCAATACTGGGACGTCATGTCAGTCTGCCCGGGAACTGCAATGGGAACGGAGACTCCAGGAGATATCAATCCTAAAAAAAAGAGTTAAACTAACACTCTCTCCACTAAAACGATTGTTTAACCAGTTGAAGAAGTCCCGTTGGTGTTGTACTGATGTCCGTTCATCTGGTAAGGTTGTGTGGGGCTGCAGGGCGAAGGCCTCGACCCATATCCTATTCCCAGATCGTAACTCGGGGGGCGCCCCATGCAATACCCGCTCATTGCGCCCCCCATTCCCGGACTCTCTCTCTGTTGCAAACAAGCCCCTGGGGAAGGTCCCATGGTCGTGCCAAGTCCCCCATGGCTGAACGTCGACATCGACGACATGGAACTAATAATAAAAGTTAAAAATTAAAAGTTAAAATTTGGGGAAGTTACTAATTTAGAGTTGTATATTAACTCCACCAAATTGCAAAATTTTAGAGCAAATGACACAAATTTTAGGAATTTTTAGTTTTGAGACCTAGTAAAAAATTTCCGCATCCTTCAAAAAAATTCGTAATTTTTGTAATTTTAGTGCTACAACTATGAAATTTGGGAAAATTAATATTTTTAAGACGTTTATTAACTCTACTAAATTGCAAAATTGTGGAGGCAAAGACACAAAAGTTAGAAATTTTTATGTTTGAGACCAAGCAAAAAGTTCCCAAATTCTCCACTAAAATTCTAAAATTCGTAATTTTAGTAATTTTGGTGGTACGGCTATCAAATTTGGGCAAGTTACTATTTTTAAGTCGTGTATTGACTCTACCAAATTACAAAATTGTGGAGCAAAAGACACAGAAATTAGAAATTTTTATTTCTAAGACTAAGCAAAAATTTCCCACAACCTCCAAAAAATTCGTAACTTTGGTAATTTTAGTGCAACAACTATAAAATTAGGGGAAGTTACTAATATAAAGTTGTATATTAGCTCCACTAAATTGCAAAATTGTGGAGCAAAAGACACAGATTTTAGGAATGTTTAGTTTTGAGACCAAGCAAAGAGTTTCCGCATCTTGCAAAAAAATTCGTAATTTTTGTAATTTTAGTGCTACAACTATGAAATTTGGGAAAATTAAATATTTTTAAGACGTTTATTAACTCTACTAAATTGCAAAATTGTGGAGGCAAAGACACAAAAGTTAGAAATTTTTATGTTTGAGACCAAGCAAAAAGTTCCCAAATTCTCCACTAAAATTCTAAAATTCGTAATTTTAGTAATTTTGGTGGTACGGCTATCAAATTTGGGCAAGTTACTATTTTTAAGTCGTGTATTGACTCTACCAAATTACAAAATTGTGGAGCAAAAGACACAGAAATTTTTATTTTTATTTTTAAGACTAAGCAAAAATTTCCCACAACCTCCAAAAAAATTCGTAACTTTGGTAATTTTAGTGCTACAACTATAAAATTAGGGGAAGTTACTAATTTAGAGTTCTGTAGTAACTTCACCAAATTGCAAAATTTTGGAGCAAAAGACACAGATTTTATAAATTTTTAGTTTTGACACCAAGCAAAGAGTTTCCGCACCTTGCAAAAAAATTCTTAATTTTTGTAATTTTAGTGCTACAACTATGAAATTTGGGAAAATTAATATTTGTAAGACGTTTATTAACTCTACTAAATTGCAAAATTGTGGAGCCAAAGACACAAAAGTTAGAAATTTTTATGTTTGAGACCAAGCAAAAAGTTCCCAGATCCTCCACTAAAATTCGTAATTTTAGTAATTTTGGTGGTACGGCTATCAAATTTGGGCAAGTTACTATTTTTGAGTCGTGTATTGACTCTACCAAATTACAAAATTGTGGAGCAAAAGACACAGAAATTAGAAATTTTTATTTCTAAGACTAAGCAAAAATTTCCCACAACCTCCAAAAAATTCGTAACTTTGGTAATTTTAGTGTTACAACTATAAAATTAGGGGAAGTTACTAATTTAGAGTTGTATATTAACTCCACTAAATTGCAAAATTTTGGAGCAAAAGACACAGATTTTAGGAATTTTTAGTTTTGAGACCAAGCAAAGAGTTTCCGTACCTTGCAAAAAAATTCGTATTTTTTGTAATTTTAGTGCTACAACTATGAAATTTGGGAAAATTAATATTTTTAAGACGTTTATTAACTCTACTAAATTGCAAAATTGTGGAGCCAAAGACACAAAAGTTAGAAATTTTTAGGTTTGAGACCAAGCAAAAAGTTCCCAGATCCTCCACTAAAATTCGTAATTTTAGTAATTTTGGTGGTACGGCTATCAAATTTGGGCAAATTACTATTTTTGAGTCGTGTATTGATTCTACCAAATTACAAAATTGTGGAGCAAAAGACACAGAAATTAGAAATTTTTATTTCTAAGACTAAGCAAAAATTTCCCACAACCTCCAAAAAATTCGTAACTTTGGTAATTTTAGTGCAACAACTATAAAATTAGGGGAAGTTACTAATTTAGAGTTGTATATTAACTCCACTAAATTGCAAAATTTTGGAGCAAAAGACACAGATTTTAGGAATTTTTAGTTTTGAGACCAAGCAAAGAGTTTCCGCATCTTGCAAAAAAATTCGTAATTTTTGTAATTTTAGTGCTACAACTATGAAATTTGGGAAAATTAATATTTTTAAGACGTTTATTAACTCTACTAAATTGCAAAATTGTGGAGCCAAAGACACAAAAGTTAGAAATTTTTATGTTTGAGATCAAGCAAAAAGTTCCCAGATCCTCCACTAAAATTCGTAATTTTAGTAATTTTGGTGGTACGGCTATCAAATTTGGGCAAGTTACTATTTTTGAGTCGTGTATTGACTCTACCAAATTACAAAATTGTGGAGCAAAAGACACAGAAATTAGAAATTTTTATTTCTAAGACTAAGCAAAAATTTCCCACAACCTCCAAAAAATTCGTAACTTTGGTAATTTTAGTGCAACAACTATAAAATTAGGGGAAGTTACTAATATAAAGTTGTATATTAGCTCCACTAAATTGCAAAATTGTGGAGCAAAAGACACAGATTTTAGGAATGTTTAGTTTTGAGACCAAGCAAAGAGTTTCCGCATCTTGCAAAAAAATTCGTAATTTTTGTAATTTTAGTGCTACAACTATGAAATTTGGGAAAATTAAATATTTTTAAGACGTTTATTAACTCTACTAAATTGCAAAATTGTGGAGGCAAAGACACAAAAGTTAGAAATTTTTATGTTTGAGACCAAGCAAAAAGTTCCCAAATTCTCCACTAAAATTCTAAAATTCGTAATTTTAGTAATTTTGGTGGTACGGCTATCAAATTTGGGCAAGTTACTATTTTTAAGTCGTGTATTGACTCTACCAAATTACAAAATTGTGGAGCAAAAGACACAGAAATTTTTATTTTTATTTTTAAGACTAAGCAAAAATTTCCCACAACCTACAAAAAAATTCGTAACTTTGGTAATTTTAGTGCTACAACTATGAAATTTGGGAAAATTAATATTTGTAAGACGTTTATTAACTCTACTAAATTGCAAAATTGTGGAGCCAAAGACACAAAAGTTAGAAATTTTTATGTTTGAGACCAAGCAAAAAGTTCCCAGATCCTCCACTAAAATTCGTAATTTTAGTAATTTTGGTGGTACGGCTATCAAATTTGGGCAAGTTACTATTTTTGAGTCGTGTATTGACTCTACCAAATTACAAAATTGTGGAGCAAAAGACACAGAAATTAGAAATTTTTATTTTTAAGACTCAGCAAAAATTTCCCACAACCTCCAAAAAAATTCGTAACTTTGGTAATTTTAGTGCAACAACTATAAAATTAGGGGAAGTTACTAATATAGAGTTGTATATTAGCTCCACTAAATTACAAAATTTTGGAGCAAAAGACACAGATTTTAGGAATTTTTAGTTTTGAGACCAAGCAAAGAGTTTCCGCACCTTGCAAAAAAATTCTTAATTTTTGTAATTTTAGTGCTACAACTATAAAATTTGGGAAAATTAATATTTTTAAGACGTTTATTAACTCTACTAAATTGCAAAATTGTGGAGCCAAAGACACAAAAGTTAGAAATTTTTAGGTTTGTGACCAAGCAAAAAGTTCCCAGATCCTCCACTAAAATTCGTAATTTTAGTAATTTTGGTGGTACGGCTATCAAATTTGAGCAAGTTACTATTTTTGAGTTGTGTATTGACTCTACCAAATTACAAAATTGTGGAGCAAAAGACACAGAAATTAGAAATTTTTATTTTTAAGACTAAGCAAAAATTTCCCACAATCTCCAAAAAAATTCGTAACTTTGGTAATTTTAGTGTTACAACTATAAAATTAGGGGAAGTTACTAATTTAGAGTTGTATATTAACTCCACCAAATTGCAAAATTTTGGAGCAAAAGACACAGATTTTAGGAATTTTTAGTTTTGGGACCAAGCAAAGAGTTTCCGCATCTTGCAAAAAAATTCGTAATTTTTGTAATTTTAATGCTACAACTATGAAATTTGGGAAAATTAATATTTTTAAGACGTTTATTAACTCTACTAAATTGCAAAATTGTGGAGCCAAAGACACAAAAGTTAGAAATTTTTAGGTTTGTGACCAAGCAAAAAGTTCCCAGATCCTCCACTAAAATTCGTAATTTTAGTAATTTTGGTGGTACGGCTATCAAATTTGAGCAAGTTACTATTTTTGAGTCGTGTATTGACTCTACCAAATTACAAAATTGTGGAGCAAAAGACACAGAAATTAGAAATTTTTATTTTTAAGACTAAGCAAAAATTTCCCACAATCTCCAAAAAAATTCGTAACTTTGGTAATTTTAGTGTTACAACTATAAAATTAGGGGAAGTTACTAATTTAGAGTTGTATATTAACTCCACCAAATTGCAAAATTTTGGAGCAAAAGACACAGATTTTAGGAATTTTTAGTTTTGGGACCAAGCAAAGAGTTTCCGCATCTTGCAAAAAAATTCGTAATTTTTGTAATTTTAGTGCTACAACTATGAAATTTAGGAAAATTAATATTTTTAAGACGTTTATTAACTCTACTAAATTGCAAAATTGTGGAGCCAAAGACACAAAAGTTAGAAATTTTTATGTTTGAGATCAAGCAAAAAGTTCCCAGATCCTCCACTAAAATTCGTAATTTTAGTAATTTTGGTGGTACGGCTATCAAATTTGGGCAAATTACTATTTTTGAGTCGTGTATTGATTCTACCAAATTACAAAATTGTGGAGCAAAAGACACAGAAATTAGAAATTTTTATTTCTAAGACTAAGCAAAAATTTCCCACAACCTCCAAAAAATTCGTAACTTTGGTAATTTTAGTGCAACAACTATAAAATTAGGGGAAGTTACTAAATTAGAGTTGTATATTAACTCCACTAAATTGCAAAATTTTGGAGCAAAAGACACAGATTTTAGGAATTTTTAGTTTTGGGACCAAGCAAAGAGTTTCTGCACCTTGCAAAAAAATTCGTAACTTTGGTAATTTTAGTGCAACAACTATAAAATTAGGGAAAGTTACTAATTTAGAGTTGTATATTAACTCCACTAAATTGCAAAATTTTGGAGCAAAAGACACAGATTTTATAAATTTTTAGTTTTGAGACCAAGCAAAGAGTTTCCGCATCTTGCAAAAAAATCCGTAATTTTTGTAATTTTAGTGCTACAACTATGAAATTTGGGAAAATTAATATTTTTAAGACGTTTATTAACTCTATTAAATTGCAAAATTGTGGAGCCAAAGACACAAACGTTAGAAATTTTTATGTTTGAGACCAAGCAAAAAGTTCCCAGATCCTCCACTAAAATTCGTAATTTTAGTAATTTTGGTGGTACGGCTATCAAATTTGGGCAAGTTACTATTTTTGAGTCGTGTATTGACTTTACCAAATTACAAAATTGTGGAGCAAAAGACACAGAAATTAGAAATTTTTATTTCTAAGACTAAGCAAAAATTTCCCACAACCTCCAAAAAATTCGTAACTTTGGTAATTTTAGTGCAACAACTATAAAATTAGGGGAAGTTACTAATTTAGAGTTGTATATTAACTCCACTAAATTGCAAAATTTTGGAGCAAAAGACACAGATTTTAGGAATTTTTAGTTTTGGGACCAAGCAAAGAGTTTCTGCACCTTGCAAAAAAATTCGTAATTTTTGTAATTTTAGTGCTACAACTATGAAATTTGGGAAAATTAATATTTTTAAGACGTTTATTAACTCTACTAAATTGCAAAATTGTGGAGGCAAAGACACAAAAGTTAGAAATTTTTATGTTTGAGACCAAGCAAAAAGTTCCCAAATTCTCCACTAAAATTCTAAAATTCGTAATTTTAGTAATTTTGGTGGTACGGCTATCAAATTTGGGCAAGTTACTATTTTTAAGTCGTGTATTGACTCTACCAAATTACAAAATTGTGGAGCAAAAGACACAGAAATTAGAAATTTTTATTTCTAAGACTAAGCAAAAATTTCCCACAACCTCCAAAAAATTCGTAACTTTGGTAATTTTAGTGCAACAACTATAAAATTAGGGGAAGTTACTAATATAAAGTTGTATATTAGCTCCACTAAATTGCAAAATTGTGGAGCAAAAGACACAGATTTTAGGAATGTTTAGTTTTGAGACCAAGCAAAGAGTTTCCGCATCTTGCAAAAAAATTCGTAATTTTTGTAATTTTAGTGCTACAACTATGAAATTTGGGAAAATTAAATATTTTTAAGACGTTTATTAACTCTACTAAATTGCAAAATTGTGGAGGCAAAGACACAAAAGTTAGAAATTTTTATGTTTGAGACCAAGCAAAAAGTTCCCAAATTCTCCACTAAAATTCTAAAATTCGTAATTTTAGTAATTTTGGTGGTACGGCTATCAAATTTGGGCAAGTTACTATTTTTAAGTCGTGTATTGACTCTACCAAATTACAAAATTGTGGAGCAAAAGACACAGAAATTTTTATTTTTATTTTTAAGACTAAGCAAAAATTTCCCACAACCTACAAAAAAATTCGTAACTTTGGTAATTTTAGTGCTACAACTATGAAATTTGGGAAAATTAATATTTGTAAGACGTTTATTAACTCTACTAAATTGCAAAATTGTGGAGCCAAAGACACAAAAGTTAGAAATTTTTATGTTTGAGACCAAGCAAAAAGTTCCCAGATCCTCCACTAAAATTCGTAATTTTAGTAATTTTGGTGGTACGGCTATCAAATTTGGGCAAGTTACTATTTTTGAGTCGTGTATTGACTCTACCAAATTACAAAATTGTGGAGCAAAAGACACAGAAATTAGAAATTTTTATTTTTAAGACTCAGCAAAAATTTCCCACAACCTCCAAAAAAATTCGTAACTTTGGTAATTTTAGTGCAACAACTATAAAATTAGGGGAAGTTACTAATATAGAGTTGTATATTAGCTCCACTAAATTACAAAATTTTGGAGCAAAAGACACAGATTTTAGGAATTTTTAGTTTTGAGACCAAGCAAAGAGTTTCCGCACCTTGCAAAAAAATTCTTAATTTTTGTAATTTTAGTGCTACAACTATAAAATTTGGGAAAATTAATATTTTTAAGACGTTTATTAACTCTACTAAATTGCAAAATTGTGGAGCCAAAGACACAAAAGTTAGAAATTTTTAGGTTTGTGACCAAGCAAAAAGTTCCCAGATCCTCCACTAAAATTCGTAATTTTAGTAATTTTGGTGGTACGGCTATCAAATTTGAGCAAGTTACTATTTTTGAGTCGTGTATTGACTCTACCAAATTACAAAATTGTGGAGCAAAAGACACAGAAATTAGAAATTTTTATTTTTAAGACTAAGCAAAAATTTCCCACAATCTCCAAAAAAATTCGTAACTTTGGTAATTTTAGTGTTACAACTATAAAATTAGGGGAAGTTACTAATTTAGAGTTGTATATTAACTCCACCAAATTGCAAAATTTTGGAGCAAAAGACACAGATTTTATAAATTTTTAGTTTTGAGACCAAGCAAAGAGTTTCCGCATCTTGCAAAAAAATCCGTAATTTTTGTAATTTTAGTGCTACAACTATGAAATTTGGGAAAATTAATATTTTTAAGACGTTTATTAACTCTACTAAATTGCAAAATTGTGGAGCCAAAGACACAAAAGTTAGAAATTTTTATGTTTTAGACCAAGCAAAAAGTTCCCAGATCCTCCACTAAAATTCGTAATTTTTGTAATTTTGGTGGTACGGCTATCAAATTTGGGCAAGTTACTATTTTTGAGTCGTGTATTAACTCTACTAAATTACAAAATTGTGGAGCAAAAGACACAGAAGTCAGAAATTTTTAATTTTGAGACCTAGTAAAAAATTTCCGCATCCTTCAAAAAAATTCATAATTTTTGTAATTTTAGTGCTACAACTATGAAATTTTGGTATGTTACTAGTTTTAAATCGTTTATTAACTTAACCAAATCTCAAAATTGTGGAGCAAAAGGCACAAAAGTTAGAAAATTTTATGTTTGAGACCAAGCAAAAAGTTCCCAGATCATTCACTAAAATTTTTAATTTTAGTAATTGTGGTGCTAAGGCTATGAAATTTGGAAAAATTACTATTTTTCAGTCGTTTATTAACTCTACTAAATTGCAAAATTGTGGAGCCAAAGACACAGAAGTCAGAAATTTTTATTTTTGAGACTAAGCAAAATGTTCAAACAATCTCCAAAAAAATTCGTAATTTTGGTAATTTTAGTGTTACAGCTATGATGCTATAAAATTTAGAGAAGTTACTATTTTTGAGATATGTTTTAACTCTGTCAAATTACAAAATTGTGGAGCAAAAGACACAGATTTTAGGAATTTTTAGTTTTGAGACCAAGCAAAGAGTTTCCGCACCTTGCAAAAAAATTCGTAATTTTAGTAATTTTAGTGTTACAACTATAAAATTTGGGGAAGTTACTAATTTAGAGTTGTATATTGCCTCCACTAAATTGCAAAATTTTAGAGCAAAAGACACAGATTTTAGGAATTTTTAGTTTAGAGACCAAGCAAAAAGTTCCCAGATCCTGTTTCACCCTCTCTTAAAAAATGGATAGTTCAACCTTAAGAAAACCAACCCCTAAAATCTCGCAACGGGGGCGTACCTGTACGTATCGGCAATAGACATCGGCGGCGGAATCGGCGAGTACATCGTCGTGTTATTAAACCCCTGAAGACGCGGCGGCGACGCCGCCGGCCCCGGATGCTCCGCAGGAGCCGGAGCGCCTCTCCGTTGATTGCGTAATTTCTCTTCTCGCCGCCACTTGGCTCTCCGATTTGAGAACCACACTTGAATTCTGGCTTCAGGAAGGCCAATTTTCGCCGCCAACCTCTCCCGAGCGAACACATCTGGATAATGCGTTCGTTCGAATTCTGAAATTGGGTGTCGGTTTAAGTCGAAGGGGTTTATTGAGTCGAGTTTACCTTTCTCGAGACTGTCTATCTGGTCGTTTGTGAAAGACGTGCGGTTTCTTTGCAACTTCCTCTTGAGCCTAAGTCTTGCTTGATCATCGTCGGGTCCTATACTTGAACCGGCGTTGGAGTTGTCCCCTGAGTTGGTCTCGTCGGAGTTGATGCCGTCCAGGTCCGTCACTGGAAAGAAGAGAAATAGTTAAAAATAGTGCAATGGAAGAATTGGGAATTATTACAACGGTGAAGACACAACAGCTAAAGGAAGAGGAGAGGATAAACAAATTGCATCCAGAGGAAGAAAAAAAGTGGTTTCTGAGTCCAGCCCTGGATTTCCCAACACCCAGAAGTTGGAAGTTCCTTCGTCCGTTTTCGAGCACTGAAATGATAAAATTACAAAAGCGGACTTAAAGACAATAAAAAGAAATTGCAAAGAGAATGTAGAATTAGAATAGAAATAAAGAGTCCACTTCTGGATGTTCCCACTAGCGTAAATCAGCCAGTTTCAACGCTACAGCAATAAAATTTAAGAGAAAGATTACTCCAAATATGTCAATTAAAGGTGCGAAGTTACATAATTATAGAACCCAAACGAAAAATTAAAAATATATATATATTTAAAGCGAAAAGCGAACAAATTTTGTGTCTTGAATTAACACATGTAAATCGGGCAGTTTTAATGCTAGAGCAATAAAATTTAAGAAAGATATTACTTTTAATATGCTAATAAGTATCTGTGTCAAGTTACAGAATTATAGAGCGGAAATGAAAAATTTTGGAAATTTCCATATTTAAAGCAAACAGAAAATTTTGTATCTTGAATTTACACATGTAAATTAGGCAGTTTTAATGTTATAACAAGGAAATTTAAGAGAGATATTACCTTTAATAGGGTAATTGACTGTGTCAAGTTACAAAATTATAGAGCCAGAAGTACAGATTTTAGAAATTTTGATTTTAGAAGTGAATCGAAAAAATTTGATCTTTCGAATTAAATCGTGTAAATCGGGCAGTTTCAATGGTACAGCAATAAACTTTAAGAGAAAGATGACTCCTGATATGTCAATTAAAAGTGCGAAGTTACTGAATTATAAAGCAAAAATGAAAATGTTTGGAAATTTTCATATTTAAAGCAAACAGAAAATTTTGTATCTTGAATTTACTTGTGTAAATCGGGCAGTTTTGATGTTATAGTAATAAAATTTAAGAGGGATATTATCTGTGATAGGCTAATTAACTATGTCAAGTTACAAAATTATAGAGCCAAAAGAACAGATTTTAGGAATTTTGATTTTAGAAGAAAATCGAAAAATTTGGTTTTTCGAATTAAATCGTGTAAATCGGGCAGTTTCAATGCTACAGCAATAAAATTTTAGAGAAAGATTGCTTCTGACATGTCAATTAAAATTGCAAAGTGACAGAATTATAGAGCGGAAATAAATTTTTTTGGAAATTTTCATATTTAAAACAAACACAAAATTTTGTATCTTGAATTTACTCGTGTAAATCGGGCAGTTTTGATGTTATAGTAATAAAATTTAAGAGGGATATTATCTTTGATAGGCTAATTAACTATGTCAAGTTACAAAATTATAGAGCCAAAAGAACAGATTTTAGGAATTTTGATTTTAGAAGAGAATTGAAAAATTTTGTGTTTCGACTTAAATCGTGTAAATCGGGCGGTTTCCATCCTACAGCAATAAAATTTAAGAGAAAGATTGCTTCTGATATGTCAATTAAAAGTGCAAAGTTGCAGAATTATAGAGCAAAAATAAATTTTTTTGGAAATTTTTATATTTAAAACAAACAAAAAAATTTTTATCTTGAATTTACACGTGTAAATCGGACAGTTTTGATGTTATAGCAATGAAATTAGGGAGGGATATTACTTTCGATAGGCGTATTAACTGTGTCAAGTTACAAAATTATAGAGCCAAAAGAACAGATTTTAGAAATTTTGATTTTAGAAGTGAATCGAAAAATTTTGTGTTTCGACTTAAATCGTGTAAATCGGGCGGTTTCCATCCTACAGCAATAAAATTTAAGAGAAAGATTGCTTCTGATATGTCAATTAAAAGTGCAAAGTTGCAGAATTATAGAGCAAAAATAAATTTTTTTGGAAATTTTCATATTTAAAACAAACAAAAAAATTTTTATCTTGAATTTACACGTGTAAATCGGACAGTTTTGATGTTATAGCAATGAAATTAGGGAGGGATATTACTTTCGATAGGCGTATTAACTGTGTCAAGTTACAAAATTATAGAGCCAAAAGAACAGATTTTAGAAATTTTGATTTTAGAAGTGAATCGAAAAATTTTGTGTTTCGACTTAAATCGTGTAAATCGGGCGGTTTCCATCCTACAGCAATAAAATTTAAGAGAAAGATTGCTTCTGATATGTCAATTAAAAGTGCAAAGTTGCAGAATTATAGAGCAAAAATAAAGTTTTTTGAAAATTTTCATATTTAAAACAAACAAAAAATTTTGTACCTTGGATTTACACGTGTAAATCGGGCAGTTTTGATGTTATAGCAATGAAATTTAAGAGGGATATTACCTTTGATAGGCGTATTGACTGTGTCAAGTTACAAAATTATAGAGCCAAAAGGACATATTTTGGAAATTTTGATTTTAGAAGTGAATCGAAAAATTTTGTGTTTCGAAGTAAATCGTGAAATCGGACTTGTAAAATGAATGTAGAATTAGAACAGAAATAAAGAGTCCACCCCTGGATGTTCCCACCAGCGTGCAGTCCCGGCTCCCTCCCTGAAATATAAAAATTACCTTCTTATTTCCACCAAATCGATCGCTTCAAGTCTTTCTTAAATAACAACGCGTTTCCAAATATGATAGTAATTATCCCCGGATCGTGTCGGTAAACACATCCACGTCTTGTTTGTGGGGATTAAACGAGCGAGAGTAGGGGTGGGATCCCTAGGGAACCTTAGGGGTCGGTGGTGGTTCCTCTCGCTTAGTTTGGGTGGGCGTCCCGTAAGATAAGACATCCCGATCTGCGTTACGGTGGAAGCAGCCATCCAGAAACTGGCGATAAGGACCAAAGGAAAGAGTCACGAACGGAGGGGCGGCGGTTGAAATTGCGTCAAGGCTGTAGGTAGACACCTACGACATACTGGGGATGTTTTTCGATTTTAAATTAACCTTTTTTGGGTGCGTGGGTGGAAAGAAAATTTCATTTCGTGGTAAAGAAAATGAAACTAAGCGCCTAATTTCTGAAAGAGTCGAAATGAATGATTCAATCCGTGGAAGGGAAAAACATGTCTTTGATACACATCCTTTTACAGCCACCTTGGCATAGGCGATAAATGCAGTTAAGATATGGCATTTTATTAGATAGGCATATTAAAATTTTCAATTCTGCATTATCTTAGGCGAAAATTGCATTCATAATTTTTTGTGTCTTGAATTAACACGTGTAAATCGGGCAGTTTTAACGCAAAAACAATGAAATTTTAAGGGGACGTTACCTGGAAACTGCCAAATAATCGAGGCAAAATACAAAACTCTAGGGTCAAAAGTACAGATTTTGGAATTTTTTTTATAAAAAGTGAACCAAAAATTTTGTATTTCGAAAAAAACGTGTTAACTTGGGTAGTATTATTGCTAAAGCCGTGTAATTTAAGAGGGGTATTAGGAACCTTTGACATTTTAATTGAGTTCAAGTTCCAAATCACAGTGTCAAAAAGAGAAGTTTTAGAAATTTTGTCTTTTGAATTAAAAGGTGTAACTTTGACGGTTTTAGGGCTAAAACAATGAAATTTAAGGGCGAAATTATTTTCGAAGTGCTGATTATCTGTGTAAAGTTACAAAATTTTAGAACCGATTTTAGAAATTTTTGTATTTAAAATCATCTGAAAATTTTGGGTTTTGAATCAAAACATGTAACTCGGGAAGTTTTAACGCTAAATCAATGAATTGTAAGTGGAAATTGCCTCGGAAATGCCAATTAAGTGTGTCAAGTAGTTTGTCATAGAGCCAACAAGACAGATTTTGGAAATTTTTTAATTAAAAGTGAATTGAAAATTTTGTATTTTGGATTCATGCATGTAAGTCGGGCAGTTTCAACACTAAAACTATGAAATTTAACAGAGATAGTACCTTTGACATTTTAAATGAGTTTGTTAAGTTTCAAAATTATAGAGTCAAAAAGACAAATTTTGGAAATTTTTATATTTGAATCAATTCGAAAATTTTGTCTCTTTTGAATTAAAAGGTGTAACTTTGGCGGTTTTAAGACTCAAACAATGAAATTTAAGGGCAATATTACCTCTGATTTGAAATTAACTGTGTCAAATTTTAAAATTATAGAGCCAAAAAGACCCAGTTTGCAAACTTTTATATTAAAAGTTAACCAACAATTTTATGTTTCGAATGAAATCGTGTAACTCGGGCAATTTCAAAGCTTTTGCAATAAAATTTAAGAGAATGATTGTTCCAGTTTTGATAATTCAAAATACGAAGTTACAGAATTATGAAACCAAAAAGAAAAATTAAAAAAAAATATATTTAAAGCGAACAGTCTTGAACTACCACGTGTAAATGGGGCAGTTTTGATGCTAGAGCAATGAAATTTAAGAGAAAGATTATCCTTGAGATGGTAATTAAAAATGCAAAGTTACAGAATTCTAGAGCCGCAAAAAAAAATTTTCTAAATTTTCATATTTAAAGCGATTTGAATTTTTTTTCTCTTAAATTAGCAGTTTCAATGCTACAGCAATAAAATTTTATAGAAAGATTACTCCTGACATGTCAATTAAAAGTGCAAAGTGACAGAATTATAGAGCGGATATAATTTTTTTTGGAAATTTTCATATTTAAAACAAACACAAAATTGTATCTTGAATTTACTCGTGTAAATCGGGCAGTTTTGATGTTATAGTAATAAAATTTAAGAGGGATATTATCTTTGATAGGCTAATTAACTATGTCAAGTTACAAAATTATAGAGCCAAAAGAACAGATTTTAGGAATTTTGATTTTAGAAGAGAATCGAAAAATTTGGTTTTTCGAATTAAATCGTGTAAATCGGGCAGTTTCAATGCTGCAGCAATAAAGTTTTAGAGAAAGATTACTCCTGACATGTCAATTAAAAGTGCAAAGTGACAGAATTATAGAGCGGAAATAAATTTTTTTGGAAATTTTCATATTTAAAACAAACACAAAATTTTGTATCTTGAATTTACTCGTGTAAATCGGGCAGTTTTGATGTTATAGTAATAAAATTTAAGAGGGATATTATCTTTGATAGGCTAATTAACTATGTCAAGTTACAAAATTATAGAGCCAAAAGAACAGATTTTAGGAATTTTGATTTTAGAAGAGAATCGAAAAATTTGGTTTTTCGAATTAAATCGTGTAAATCGGGCAGTTTCAATGCTACAGCAATAGAATTTTAGAGAAAGATTGCTTCTGATATGTTAATTAAAAGTGCAAAGTTGCAGAATTATAGAGCAAAAATAAAAATTTTTGGAAATTTTCATATTTAAAACAAACAAAAAATTTTGTATCTTGAATTTACACTTGTAAATCGGGCAGTTTTGATGTTACAGCAATGAAATTTAAGAGGGATATTACCTTTGATAGGCGTATTAACTGTGTAAAGTTAGAAAATTATAGAGCCAAAAGGACAGATTTTAGAAATTTTGATTTTAGAAGTGAATCGAAAAATTTGGTTTTTCGAATTAAATTGTGTAAATCGGGCAGTTTCAATGCTACAGCAATAGAATTTTAGAGAAAGATTGCTTCTGATATGTTAATTAAAAGTGCAAAGTTGCAGAATTATAGAGCAAAAATAAAAATTTTTGGAAATTTTCATATTTAAAACAAACAAAAAATTTTGTATCTTGAATTTACACTTGTAAATCGGGCAGTTTTGATGTTACAGCAATGAAATTTAAGAGGGATATTACCTTTGATAGGCGTATTAACTGTGTAAAGTTAGAAAATTATAGAGCCAAAAGGACAGATTTTAGAAATTTTGATTTTAGAAGTGAATCGAAAAATTTGGTTTTTCGAATTAAATCGTGTAAATCGGGCAGTTTCAATGCTACAGCAATAAAATTTTAGAGAAAGATTACTCCTGACATGTCAATTAAAAGTGCAAAGTGACAGAATTATAGAGTGGAAATAAATTTTTTTGGAAATTTTCATATTTAAAACAAACACAAAATTGTATCTTGAATTTACTCGTGTAAATCGGGCAGTTTTGATGTTATAGTAATAAAATTTAAGAGGGATATTATCTTTGATAGGCTAATTAACTATGTCAAGTTACAAAATTATAGAGCCAAAAGGACAGATTTTAGGAATTTTGATTTTAGAAGAGAATCGAAAAATTTGGTTTTTCGAATTAAATCGTGTAAATCGGGCAGTTTCAATGCTGCAGCAATAAAATTTTAGAGAAAGATTACTCCTGACATGTCAATTAAAAGTGCAAAGTGACAGAATTATAGAGCAAAAATAAAATTTTTTGGAAATTTTCATATTTAAAACAAACAAAAAATTTTGTATCTTGAATTTACACTTGTAAATCGGGCAGTTTTGATGTTACAGCAATGAAATTTAAGAGGGATATTACCTTTGATAGGCGTATTAACTGTGTAAAGTTAGAAAATTATAGAGCCAAAAGGACAGATTTTAGAAATTTTGATTTTAGAAGTGAATCGAAAAATTTGGTTTTTCGAATTAAATTGTGTAAATCGGGCAGTTTCAATGCTACAGCAATAGAATTTTAGAGAAAGATTGCTTCTGATATGTTAATTAAAAGTGCAAAGTTGCAGAATTATAGAGCAAAAATAAAAATTTTTGGAAATTTTCATATTTAAAACAAACAAAAAATTTTGTATCTTGAATTTACACTTGTAAATCGGGCAGTTTTGATGTTACAGCAATGAAATTTAAGAGGGATATTACCTTTGATAGGCGTATTAACTGTGTAAAGTTAGAAAATTATAGAGCCAAAAGGACAGATTTTAGGAATTTTGATTTTAGAAGAGAATCGAAAAATTTGGTTTTTCGAATTAAATCGTGTAAATCGGGCAGTTTCAATGCTACAGCAATAGAATTTTAGAGAAAGATTGCTTCTGATATGTCAATTAAAAGTGCAAAGTTGCAGAATTATAGAGCAAAAATAAAAATTTTTGGAAATTTTCATATTTAAAACAAACAAAAAATTTTGTATCTTGAATTTACACTTGTAAATCGGGCAGTTTTGATGTTACAGCAATGAAATTTAAGAGGGATATTACCTTTGATAGGCGTATTAACTGTGTAAAGTTAGAAAATTATAGACCCAAAGGACAGATTTTAGAAATTTTGATTTTAGAAGTGAATCGAAAAATTTGGTTTTTCGAATTAAATCGTGTAAATCGGGCAGTTTCAATGCTACAGCAATAAAATTTTAGAGAAAGACTACTCCTGACATGTCAATTAAAAGTGCAAAGTGACAGAATTATAGAGTGGAAATAATTTTTTTTGGAAATTTTCATATTTAAAACAAACACAAAATTGTATCTTGAATTTACTCGTGTAAATCGGGCAGTTTTGATGTTATAGTAATAAAATTTAAGAGGGATATTATCTTTGATAGGCTAATTAACTATGTCAAGTTACAAAATTATAGAGCCAAAAGAACAGATTTTAGGAATTTTGATTTTAGAAGAGAATCGAAAAATTCGGTTTTTCGAATTAAATCGTGTAAATCGGGCAGTTTCAATGCTGCAGCAATAAAATTTTAGAGAAAGATTACTCCTGACATGTCAGTTAAAAGTGCAAAGTGACAGAATTATAGAGCAAAAATAAAATTTTTTGGAAATTTTCATATTTAAAACAAACAAAAAATTTTGTATCTTGAATTTACACTTGTAAATCGGGCAGTTTTGATGTTACAGCAATGAAATTTAAGAGGGATATTACCTTTGATAGGCGTATTAACTGTGTAAAGTTAGAAAATTATAGAGCCAAAAGGACAGATTTTAGAAATTTTGATTTTAGAAGTGAATCGAAAAATTTGGTTTTTCGAATTAAATCGTGTAAATCGGGCAGTTTCAATGCTACAGCAATAAAATTTTAGAGAAAGATTACTCCTGACATGTCAATTAAAAGTGCAAAGTGACAGAATTATAGAGTGGAAATAAATTTTTTTGGAAATTTTCATATTTAAAACAAACACAAAATTGTATCTTGAATTTACTCGTGTAAATCGGGCAGTTTTGATGTTATAGTAATAAAATTTAAGAGGGATATTATCTTTGATAGGCTAATTAACTATGTCAAGTTACAAAATTATAGAGCCAAAAGAACAGATTTTAGGAATTTTGATTTTAGAAGAGAATCGAAAAATTCGGTTTTTCGAATTAAATCGTGTAAATCGGGCAGTTTCAATGCTGCAGCAATAAAATTTTAGAGAAAGATTACTCCTGACATGTCAATTAAAAGTGCAAAGTGACAGAATTATAGAGCAAAAATAAAATTTTTTGGAAATTTTCATATTTAAAACAAACAAAAAATTTTGTATCTTGAATTTACACTTGTAAATCGGGCAGTTTTGATGTTACAGCAATGAAATTTAAGAGGGATATTACCTTTGATAGGCGTATTAACTGTGTAAAGTTAGAAAATTATAGAGCCAAAAGGACAGATTTTAGAAATTTTGATTTTAGAAGTGAATCGAAAAATTTGGTTTTTCGAATTAAATCGTGTAAATCGGGCAGTTTCAATGCTACAGCAATAAAATTTTAGAGAAAGATTACTCCTGACATGTCAATTAAAAGTGCAAAGTGACAGAATTATAGAGTGGAAATAAATTTTTTTGGAAATTTTCATATTTAAAACAAACACAAAATTGTATCTTGAATTTACTCGTGTAAATCGGGCAGTTTTGATGTTATAGTAATAAAATTTAAGAGGGATATTATCTTTGATAGGCTAATTAACTATGTCAAGTTACAAAATTATAGAGCCAAAAGGACAGATTTTAGGAATTTTGATTTTAGAAGAGAATCGAAAAATTTGGTTTTTCGAATTAAATCGTGTAAATCGGGCAGTTTCAATGCTGCAGCAATAAAATTTTAGAGAAAGATTACTCCTGACATGTCAATTAAAAGTGCAAAGTGACAGAATTATAGAGCGGAAATGAAAATTTTTGGAACTTTTCATATTTAAAGCAAACAGAAAATTTGTATCTTGAATTTACACGGGTAAATCGGGCATTTTTGATGCTATAGCAATAAAATTTAAGAGAGATGTTACCTTTGATATGCTAATAAACTGTATCAAGTTAAAAAATTATAAAGCCAAAACGACAGATTTTAGACATTTTAATATTAAACGTGAATCGAAAAATTTTGTGTTTTGTATTAAACCGAGTGAATCGGGCAGTTTCACTGCTGCAGCAATAAAATTTTAGAGGAAGATTAGCCTTGATATGTTAATTAAAAGTGCGAAGTTACAGAAATATAGTCAAAAGGAAAATTTTTGGAAATTTTTATAGGTATCTAAAGCGAACAGAAAATTTTATATTTTGAATTGTATCTTGCTTATCTTTTCTATTTTTTTTTTTGATATGCCATTGCAATTGTGTATAATTATATACATTATTGTCGTTTGCTTATCTTTCTTAGCCTTCGTTGTTTTACATAAGCATAAAAATTGCGCTTATAAATATCTTCCCGATCAGCATAGTTTGCTTATCTTTCCCAGCCTACAATGTTTCGAGTTGTCATTCCAAATGAACATTTCACTCCCTGTAAAGACATGTCTTTTATGCACACCCTTTCACATCCACCTTTGATTGAATGATAAATATGCAGTCTTGTCGGGCGGAGCTGTAAACATGAATGAAAAAGACCTTAAAAACGGGTGTAAATGAAAGCCGTTCGCCATTTGTGTAATTCGACACTGTTAATGTTGACATATCAATATATCAACGCGCTCTCGAGCCCGGTGAGTGGCTGAGGGGCGGTCCAAACCACCCTTTTTCTAAAATCACATAAAGACCCATAAGTATCGGTTATGAAATATGGCAACCCTCATAATAATAGATTATATTCGTGCACCAAATTAGTATTGTCGTTGACAACTGGCTGTGAACAGTCAACTAATAAAGCGGCACTAAACGTCGGAAGGGCCCTAGTTGCTACAATCACAATTCGGAGCAATTGAGAGTTTGACTTGTGCCACGTTCATTAGCCGGCGTTTTGATTGGGTTTCAGGTAATCTCAACGACTTCCTTTGAGAAGAAAAAACGTGTAAACATGCCCAAATTTCACAGAAATCGTTATTAATGCCATAACAACAGAAGAGAATAGTGGCGAACACATGTCCCTTAAGTTGGTAGAAAAACTGTTTTAAGTTTGCGCACTGAAGCGAGAGCGGCGAATATAATTGAAAAAGGTGGCCGTTTAATAGGGGATTTCCAAATATTATTGCTCATTGACGCGGACGCCAAAAACGCACTTTGATTCCGAGGCAACGGCGAAGGCGGCACCACCTTATAAAACACTTCTTGTCTTCATTTTGATGGTAGACAACGTGAAGAAGTCCTCGCTGATATTAATAAGTTGTCAGGTCTGAGGAGGGAACCGGGTGAGCAGCAGCAGGGGTACGGCAACGGCACACTACCAAAGCAAATTACTCACACTCAAATGATTCCATTTCAATATCGGGACAAAAGAAGGGCTCCCGCTACACAGCCACCGTCAGAGTAACATGCATGTATCTGATACCCAGAGATAACAGACAGAGACAACGTCTCTTCGCCGCCGGAACTCGAAGAAACAGCGCGGACCAAATCGAAGCGGAATAATGAGCAATTTTCGACCAACATAATGCAGAATTGAAAATTTGATTATCTAAAATGACGCAGTGAAGACTAAGCAAACTGTGAATACAATTTCAGAATCAGAATTTGAAGACCTCTTCGCCGCCGGAACTGAAGAAGCCAGCCAAAAATCGCGTGATAATAACCCAATAATGAGCAATTTGCAGATCGGTCTCTTGGGCGACGTTCCAGAGGGTGAGTGTCTAACAAGCCTTGACCTAGAAGCGTGTTTATTTGCGGAGGCCGGCCGTCCCCGCACGTACTACAGCCGCCACGCAATTATACGTGACATCCTTATTATTCCTGTCGTGTTAACATCGAGGTGCATTAAATGGCAATTTACCGGGGAAACTCTCACTTTTTTCCAATGAAATCCTAGAAAAAAATTACTGTTCAGCAACCGATGCAAATTTAAGCTCACAGCTTTTGTTAGAGGCAAAAGCTGCCGAAATACCGAAAGGTGGATTAACAATGCGGCGGTTAACGGCAACTTAAGTTAAAAAGATTCGAAGCAGACGGGAACAATTATCCAATATTTGTTGATTTTCGTTTAAGAAGGAAACCGGTGGTCGAGGTTTTACCTGGTGGGCTAATTCAATATGACAAGAGCTTTGTGGGCGAAGTATTAGTTTTAATAAACAGGAAATGGATACTGGCCATCTGAGGGATTAATATTGGGGGTAATAAGTATGCGCTTGCTTTCGTTACAACTGTTTTGTTGGAAATGGAAATATTTTTAGAAAATTGCATTTATTTTTTGTTGTGTTGGCGCCACTGCGATGAAATTTGGAGAGGTTGCTACTCCAAACTTATCTAATAACTGTACTAAATTTCAAAGTTCTGCAGCAATAGCTTCGGATTTTAGAAATTTTATTTTGAGGCCGAATTCAAAAGTTTCAAAATTTTGTAAAAAAATGTAATTTTGGTTGTGTTGGCGCCACTGCAATGAAATTTGAGGAGGTTGTTACCCTTAAGTCGTTTAGTAACTGCACCAAATTTCAGAATTCTGGAGCAATAGACCCAGATTTTAGAAATTTTTATTTTCAAGACGAACCTAAAAGTTTCAAAATTGTTTAAAAACAATTGTATTTTTGGTTGTAATGACGCGACTGCGATGAAATTTGAAGAGGTTGCTTTTCTTAACTCATTTAGTAATAGTACCAAATTTCAAAATTTTAGAGCAATAGACTCAGATTTTAGAATTTTTTATTTCTAAAGCAAACCCAAAAGTTTCAAAATTGTATAAAAAAATTGTAATTTTAGTTGTGTTGGCGCCACTGCAATGAAACTTAGGGAGGTTGTCACTTTTAAATCGTTTAGTAACTGTACCAAATTTCAAAATTCTGGAGTAATAGACTGAGATTTTAGAAATTTTTATTTTTAGAACAAACCCAAAAGTTTCAAAACTGTGTAAAAAAAATTGGATTTTTGGTTGTGTTGGCGCCACCGCGATGAAATTTGGGGCGGTTGTTATTCTTAACCCATTTAGTAACAGCACCAAATTTCAAAATTCTAGAGCAATAGACTCAGATTTTAAAAATTTTTATTTTTAGGACAAACCCAAAAGTTTCTAAATTATACAAAAAAAATTGTAATTATAGTTGTGTTGGCGCTACTGCAATGAAATTTGGAGAGGTTGTTATTCTTAACTCATTTAGTAACTGTACCTAATTTCAAAATTCTGGGGCAATAGACCCAGATTTTAGAAATTTTTATTTTTAAGACGAACCTAAAAGTTTCAAAATTGTGTAAAAAAAATATTGTATTTTTGGTTGTGTTGGCACCACTGCGATGAAATTTGGGGCGGTTGCTATTCTTAACCCATTTAGAAACAGCACCAAATTTCAAAATTCTGGACAATAGACTCACATTGTAGAAATTTTTATTTTAAGCACAAACCCAAAAGTTTCTAAATTATACAAAAAAAATTGTAATTATAGTTGTGTTGGCGCCACTGCAATGAAATTTGGAGAGGTTGTTATTCTTAACTCATTTAGTAACTGTACCTAATTTCAAAATTCTGGAGCAATAGATCCAGATTTTAGAAATTTTTATTTTTAAGGCATTTTCAAAAGTTTCAAAATCGTATAAAAAAATTGTATTTTTGGTTGTGTTGGCACCACCGCGATGAAATTTGGGGCGGTTGCTATTCTTAACCCATTTAGAAACCGCACCAAATTTCAAAAATCTGGAGCAATAGACTCAGATTTTAGAAATTTTTATTTTTAGGTAAAACGCGAAAGTTTCAAAATCGTAGAAAAAAAATTGTATTTTTGTTTGTATCGCTGTCACTGCTATGAAATTTGGGGAAGTTGCTATTCTTAACTCATTTAGTAAAATGTAGTACCAAATTTCAAAATTTTGGAGCAATAGACACAGATTTTAGAATTTTTTATTTCTAAAGCAAACCCAAAAGTTAAAATTGTGAAAAAAAAATTCTATTTTTGGTTGTGTTGGCACCACTGCGATGAAATTTGGGGCGGTTGCTATTCTTAACCCATTTAGAAACCGCACCAAATTTCAAAAATCTGGAGCAATAGACTCAGATTTTAGAAATTTTTATTTTTAGGTAAAACGCGAAAGTTTCAAAATCGTAGAAAAAAAATTGTATTTTTGTTTGTATCGCTGTCACTGCTATGAAATTTGGGGAAGTTGCTATTCTTAACTCATTTAGTAAAATGTAGTACCAAATTTCAAAATTTTGGAGCAATAGACACAGATTTTAGAATTTTTTATTTCTAAAGCAAACCCAAAAGTTAAAATTGTGAAAAAAAAATTCTATTTTTGGTTGTGTTGGCACCACTGCGATGAAATTTGGGGCGGTTGCTATTCTTAACCCATTTAGAAACCGCACCAAATTTCAAAAATCTGGAGCAATAGACTCAGATTTTAGAAATTTTTATTTTTAGGTAAAACGCGAAAGTTTCAAAATCGTAGAAAAAAAATTGTATTTTTGTTTGTATCGCTGTCACTGCTATGAAATTTGGGGAAGTTGCTATTCTTAACTCATTTAGTAAAATGTAGTACCAAATTTCAAAATTTTGGAGCAATAGACACAGATTTTAGAATTTTTTATTTCTAAAGCAAACCCAAAAGTTAAAATTGTGAAAAAAAAATTCTATTTTTGGTTGTGTTGGCACCACTGCGATGAAATTTGGGGCGGTTGCTATTCTTAACCCATTTAGAAACCGCACCAAATTTCAAAAATCTGGAGCAATAGACTCAGATTTTAGAAATTTTTATTTTTAGGTAAAACGCGAAAGTTTCAAAATCGTAGAAAAAAAATTGTATTTTTGTTTGTATCGCTGTCACTGCTATGAAATTTGGGGAAGTTGCTATTCTTAACTCATTTAGTAAAATGTAGTACCAAATTTCAAAATTTTGGAGCAATAGACACAGATTTTAGAATTTTTTATTTCTAAAGCAAACCCAAAAGTTAAAATTGTGAAAAAAAAATTCTATTTTTGGTTGTGTTGGCACCACTGCGATGAAATTTGGGGCGGTTGCTATTCTTAACCCATTTAGAAACCGCACCAAATTTCAAAAATCTGGAGCAATAGACTCAGATTTTAGAAATTTTTATTTTTAGGTAAAACGCGAAAGTTTCAAAATCGTAGAAAAAAAATTGTATTTTTGTTTGTATCGCTGTCACTGCTATGAAATTTGGGGAAGTTGCTATTCTTAACTCATTTAGTAAAATGTAGTACCAAATTTCAAAATTTTGGAGCAATAGACACAGATTTTAGAATTTTTTATTTCTAAAGCAAACCCAAAAGTTAAAATTGTGAAAAAAAAATTCTATTTTTGGTTGTGTTGGCACCACTGCGATGAAATTTGGGGCGGTTGCTATTCTTAACCCATTTAGAAACCGCACCAAATTTCAAAAATCTGGAGCAATAGACTCAGATTTTAGAAATTTTTATTTTTAGGTAAAACGCGAAAGTTTCAAAATCGTAGAAAAAAAATTGTATTTTTGTTTGTATCGCTGTCACTGCTATGAAATTTGGGGAAGTTGCTATTCTTAACTCATTTAGTAAAATGTAGTACCAAATTTCAAAATTTTGGAGCAATAGACACAGATTTTAGAATTTTTTATTTCTAAAGCAAACCCAAAAGTTAAAATTGTGAAAAAAAAATTCTATTTTTGGTTGTGTTGGCACCACTGCGATGAAATTTGGGGCGGTTGCTATTCTTAACCCATTTAGAAACCGCACCAAATTTCAAAAATCTGGAGCAATAGACTCAGATTTTAGAAATTTTTATTTTTAGGTAAAACGCGAAAGTTTCAAAATCGTAGAAAAAAAATTGTATTTTTGTTTGTATCGCTGTCACTGCTATGAAATTTGGGGAAGTTGCTATTCTTAACTCATTTAGTAAAATGTAGTACCAAATTTCAAAATTTTGGAGCAATAGACACAGATTTTAGAATTTTTTATTTCTAAAGCAAACCCAAAAGTTAAAATTGTGAAAAAAAAATTCTATTTTTGGTTGTGTTGGCACCACTGCGATGAAATTTGGGGCGGTTGCTATTCTTAACCCATTTAGAAACCGCACCAAATTTCAAAAATCTGGAGCAATAGACTCAGATTTTAGAAATTTTTATTTTTAGGTAAAACGCGAAAGTTTCAAAATCGTAGAAAAAAAATTGTATTTTTGTTTGTATCGCTGTCACTGCTATGAAATTTGGGGAAGTTGCTATTCTTAACTCATTTAGTAAAATGTAGTACCAAATTTCAAAATTTTGGAGCAATAGACACAGATTTTAGAATTTTTTATTTCTAAAGCAAACCCAAAAGTTAAAATTGTGTAAAAAAAATTCTATTTTTGGTTGTGTTGGCACCACTGCGATGAAATTTGGGGCGGTTGCTATTCTTAACCCATTTAGAAACAGCACCAAATTTCAAAATTCTGGAGCAATAGACTCAGATTGTAGAAATTTTTATTTTTAGCACAAACCCAAAAGTTTCTAAATTATTCAAAAAAAATTGTAATTATAGTTGTGTTGGCGCCACTGCAATGAAATTAGGAGAGGTTGTTATTCTTAACTCATTTAGTAACTGTACCTAATTTCAAAATTCTGGAGCAGTAGATCCAGATTTTAGAAATTTTTATTTTTAGGACAAACCCAAAAGTTTCAAAATTGTTTAAAAAAAAATGTATTTTTGGTTGTGGTGACGCGACTGCGATGAAATTTGGGGAGGTTGCTACTCTTCACTCATTTAGTAGCTGCACCAAGTTTCAAAATTCTGGATCAATAGATTCAGATTTTAGAAATTTTTATTATACGGGCGAACCCAAAAGTTTCAAAATTGTATAAAAAAATTGCGACTGTGATGAAATTTCAAAAGGTAGTTAGTTACTCCTAACTTATTTCTTAATTATAGCTAATTTCAAAATTTTGGAGTTATAAACTTCAAATTTAAAAAAAAATATTTTTAGGACAAACTTAAAGTTTCAAAATCGTAGAAAAAAAATTGTATTTTTGGTTGTGTTGGTACTATTGCGATTAAATTTAGGCAGATTGCTACTCTGAACTTATTTAGTAACTGTACCAAATTTTAAAATTGTAGATCAAATAACTCAGAATTTAGAAATTTTTATTATTAGTGCAAACTCAAAAGAGTCTAGGCAAATGGTCTAAAAAAAGATTTAAAAGTCTTGGAAATTCAATAAAGGTCAATGAAACTATTAAACAGAATACGCAGAAATTGAAATTTTGAAAAAGAAGAACAGAAAGGACTTAAAAACAGCAAGTTTTATTTCTCTATTTTCTTGCAATGCCACACGTTACAGGCCATTGCCGCCGCTCCTTAAGAATACTAAATTATATCTCCCGACAATCAAATTAGTCGAAATCCATCTACCAACACCCAAGTCACGTCTCCTCCATTACCACTCTTCAATATAAATACAACAGATGCCTATCACAAGCGCCAGTTAATCGCTACCAACTTAACAAAATGAAGGTAAGTTTCTGCAACTCGTCCGAACCATTTCAAGCCTCCCTTAGCAGCCCAAAGCGCACCTCACCCTCCACCTCCAACAATGGGACGTTTACAAACTCGCAGACGTACGTCACGTCTTCACCTCCACCTCCAACTATTTTTTTTAATTTCAGTTCACGGTGGCGTTCATTCTAGTCGTTGTTTCACTGGCGGAAGCAGACATCCCGAGGAGGAGAATCGAGATTGTGAGAAAACCCGCGCCGTATGTTGCCAGAGGATGGACTTCTGAAGGAGAGCAGTTGAATCTTCCTCTGCGGGCGACTCCACCGACGCCTGCGGCGTCGTACGGACCGCCGGAAGTGGAAGTAACAACTGAAGAACCTGAAGCTACGACGGAGAGTGCAGAGGCTCAAAAGTCAGAGAATTTGGAAACCGAGCCCGAGAAAGAAAAGGTGGAGGCGCAACAGTTCTACCTGGTTTTGTCCCAAGGACAGAATCTCGTTTACACCATTCCGAGGAGTGCGGCGTTGGTGGCGGTGCCCAAAAGCGACCTGGTGGCGCGGATAGAAGCTCTGCCGTTCTCTTCGGCGATGGCGTCGTCCGTATTCACACCCTTCAGTGCCTCGTACATACAAATCTACCAGTGAGGAAGAGTCGTATTTATTTATTTATTGCAATAATAAAATGAGAGATGAAATTCGAGTTTTTAATGTGAAAAAAGAAAAGTTTGTATTTTTCGCTGTGTTGGCACCACTGCGATGAAATTTAGAAAAGTTGCTTCTTTTAACTCCTGTAGTAAATGTACCAAATTTCCAAATTTTGGGGCAAAACACTCAGATTTTAAAAAGTTTTATTTTCATAGTGAACCAAAAAGTGTCAAAATCGAAGAAAAAAAAAAGTTATTTGGTTGTGTTGGCGCCACTGCGATGAAATTTGGGTAGGTTGTTAGTCTTAACCCACTTAGTAATTGTACCAAATTTCAAAATTCTAGATCAGTAGACTCAGTATTTAGAAAATTTTAATCTTGGGGTGAATCCAAAAGTTTTAAAATTAAATAAAAAAAATACTCCCCTATATTTTTGGTTGTGTTGGCGCCACTCCAAGGAAAATTGGGAAAGTTGCTACTCTTAGCCCGTTTAGTAAATGTACCAAATTTCAAAATTCTGGAGCAAGAGACTCAGATTTAGAAAAATTTTTATTTTTAAGTTGAACCCAAAAGTTACAAAATCTTATAAAAAAATTAAATTTTTGTTTATGTGGGCGCCACTGCGAAGAAATTTGGAGAGATAGTTACTCCTAACTCATTTAATAAATGTCCAAATTTCAAAAAATAGACACAGTATTAGAAATTTTTATTTTTAGGCGAATCCAAAAGTGTCAAAATCGAAAAAAAAATTGTATTTTTGGTTGTGTTGGCGCCACTGCGATGAAATTCGAGAAGGTTGCTACTCCTAACCCATTTAGTAATTGAAACAAATTTCAAAATTCTAGATCAATAAGCTCAGATTTTAGAAAATCTTAATTTTAAGGCAAATCCAACATTTTCAAAATTGTATAAAAACTATTATATTTTCGGTTGTGTTGGCGCCCCTGCAATTAAATTTAGGGAGGTTGCTACTTTTAGCCCATTTAGTAACTGTACCAACTTTCAAAGTTCTGGAGCAACAGACTCAGATTTTATAAATTTTTATTTTTGGGTTGAACCCAAAAGTTACAAAATCTTATAAAAAAATGAATTTTTGTTTGTGTTGGCGCCACTGCGAAAAAATTTCGAGAGGTAGTTACTCTTAACGCATTTAATAAATGTACCAAATTTCGAAATTCTGGGCCAATCGACACAAATTTTAGAAAATTTTTATTTTTAGGCGAATCCAAAAATGTTAAAATCGAAGAGAAAAGATTGAATTTTTGGTTGTGTTGGCTCCACTGCGGTAAAATTTGAGGACGTTGCTACTCTTAACCCATTTAGTAATTCTACCAAATTTCAAAATTTTGGATGAATAGACTCAGTATTTAGAAAATTTTAATTTCGGGGTGAATCCAAAAGTTTCAAAACTGTATAAAAAAAATATATTTTTGGTTGTGTTGGCGCCACTGCGATGAAATTTGAGGACGTTGCTACTCTTAACCCATTTAGTAATTCTACCAAATTTCAAAATTTTGGATGAATAGACTCAATATTTAGAAAATTTTAATTTCGGGGTGAATCCAAAAGTTTCAAAACTGTATAAAAAAAATATATTTTTGGTTGTGTTGGCGCCACTGCGATGAAATTTGAGGACGTTGCTACTCTTAACCCATTTAGTAATTCTACCAAATTTCAAAATTTTGGATGAATAGACTCAGTATTTAGAAAATTTTAATTTCGGGGTGAATCCAAAAGTTTCAAAATTGTATAAAAAAAATTTTTGGTTGTGTTGGCGCCACTGCGATGAAATTTAGAGAGATTGCCTATTTAGTAACTGAACCAAATTTCAAAATTCTGGAGCAACAGACTCCAGATTTTATTTTTTTTTATTTTAGATCAAATCCAAAAGTTTCAAAATTATTTAAAAAAATTGTAATTCTGGTTGTATTGGCGCTACTGGAATGAAATTTGGAGAGGTTCCTACTTTTCGTACATTTATTAACTGTACCAAATTTAAAAATTCTGGGATAAACCCAAATTTTAGAAATTTTTATTTATAAAGCGAACCCAAAAGTTTGAAAATTGTATAGAAGGCATTGTATTTTTGGTAGTATTGGCGTCACTGCAATAAAATTTGGAAAGGTTGCTACTGTTAGTTCATTTAGTAACTGTACCAAATTTCAACATTCTGGTGCAATCGACGCAAATTTTAGAAATTTTTATTTATAACGCGAACCCCAAAGATTTCAAAATTGTATAAAAATGTTGTATCTTTGCTTATGTTGGCACCACTGCCACTGAAATTTCGGGAGGTTGCCACTTTTAACTTATTTAACAACTGCACGAAATTTCTAAATTCCGGAGCAACAGACCCAATTTTTAATTTTTTTCTTAAACACCCTGTAATAAACGTTATTTATGCAACTAGGGTGGTAAAACTTCGCATTTTTATGACGCTAGAAAATTTCCCAATTGTTTTGAACACCCTGTAGTTTTGTTATTTATGCATCTAGAGGTTCGAAAGTTGGAAAACTTCTTCGTCCAGGAGAGACATTTTAGTTTCAGAAGAATGGAATGACCAATAATTTATTAAACACCCTGTAAATCCGTTGCTGGTGTGGCTATAATAATGAAATTTGACCAAGAGCGACCTGAAGCTCCGCCGTGCTCTTCGACGATGGCGTCGTCCATATTCACACCCTTCAGTGCCTTTTATATCCAAATCTACCAGTGACGAAGAGTCGTATTTGTTTATTTATTGCAATAATAAAATGAGAGATGAAATTGGAGTTTTGAGTGTGAAAAAGGAAAAGTTTCCCCTCGTCCGTTCTTTAAAGCGAGAGAGGGCCGGCCGGCAGTCTGTGCCAAAGTGCAGATATTAAATTTGTGGAATTTTGCGGTGTCCTGAATCCGCTGTAGATTGTGCAGAATGGAGAATAATCAGTTCTCTCAGTAGCACGCAAATACATTCCCCGCGTTCCTCCTCGGCTACAATTCCTTTAAAGTTAAAACAAAATTCGTAGCGAGCTAATTTCGTCCCGATCAATTAATTTTCATTTTAATAAATCCTTTCATCCGCCGATTCCTCCATCTCCAAAGGTTTGTAAATAAGCCACTTACAAATCGATCTCCAATGGAGTTATTGTGTCTAAAATCGCATAATGGTGTAGCTTCGAGAGTTATCTGCCGTATCCTACATAAACGGTATTTGAGCAAAGTTCTCAAGTGGAGCTCAGATCGGTTGACAAAGCCGTCTTGCTGAGGATCCGGCTGTCGACAACGTGGGAGCCGCTTTTGTTGGATTTCACCCGTTGATCTCAACCACTGTTAAGATATTTATCAAAACCGACAACCGAAACTCGCGATAACATCCACAATGTTTAGAAATTAATAAAATGTGCGGATTTTTGGTGAATGAAGCACTGATACGTTCCGGAGTTCCGGAAAAAAACGCATCGAGATGAACCGGAAGTGACGCCTTGGTGCGAGTCACAGCCGCCTTTGACGCCCCGAATCAAAGTGTCAACAAACAAACGACATTAGGAGACGGGACAGGGAAGATCGCTGAATCAATACCCTCGAGACACTCCACCGTGACGTCACGGAAAGAAAGGGAATGGGGTCAGGGGCTTTTGACTATTCGGGGTAGCGAAAAATCGGTTGCAATCGAACTAAACTTTGCAGTTTCATTAAATTTTTAAATGGACGAAATTTTTATGATCAAAAAATTATCCTGTAATTTTGTAATTTTTTGAATTAAAGAGTTCCGGATCTTATCACATTTGGTTTCTTTATTTAAAGGACCAATTTAGAAAAATTTAATTCAAAGAAGAAAAATTTTTAGACAATTTTATTTTTAGAGCAAACCCGAAAGTTTGAAAATGGTGTCAAAAAAAGTTGTATTTTTGGTTGAGTTGGTGCCACTGCCATAATATTTGAGGAGACTTCTACACTTAACTCATTTATTGACTGCACCAAATTGCAAAATTCTGGAGAAAAAAACTCAGATTTTATAAATTTTTACTTTTAGGGCAAACTCAAAATCTGAAAAGTCTCATAATCGTATAAAAAAGTATTATATTTTTTGTTGAGTTGGCGCCACTGCGATGAAATTTGGGGAGATTGCTACACTAAACTCATTTATTAACTGCACCAAATTGCAAAATTCTGGAGCAAAAGACTCAGATTTTAGAATTTTTTACTTTTAGAGCAAACCCAAAATCACAAAAGTCTCATAATTGTATAAAAAAATTATTGTATTTTTAGTTCTGTTGGGGAGGTTACTATTCTTAGCTCATTTAATCAATGTACCAAATTTCAAAATTCTGGAGCTATTAACACAAATTTTAGAAATATTAGAAAGTTTCAAAATTGTATCAAAAAGTTGTAGTTTTGGTTGTGTTAGCGCCACTGCGATGAAATTTGGGGAAGTTGCTACTCTTAACTCATTTATTAGGTGTACCAAATTTCAAAATTTTAAAGCAATAGATTCAGATTTTAGAAATTTTAATTTTAGGGACGAATCTTAAAGTTACATAATTGTTTAAAAAAAATTGTATTTTGGGTTGTGTGTGCGCCACTGCGAATAAATTTAGGGAGATTGTTATTCTTATTTTATTTAGTAACTGTACCAAATTTCAAAATTCTAGAGCTATTAAACAGATTTTAGAAATTTTTATTTTTAAGACTAACGCAAAAGTTTCAAAATTGTATAAAAACAGTTGTATTTTTGGTTGTGTTGGTGCCACTGCGATGCAATTTAGGGGTGTTGCTATTCTTAACTCATTCAGTAACTGTAACAAATTTCACAATTTTGAAACAACAGATTCAAATTTTAGAAAATTTTATTTTTAGAGCGAATCCAAAAGTTGCAAAATTGTTTCTTTAAAAAAGTTGTATTTTTGGTTCTGTTAGCGCCACTGCGATGAAATTTGGGAAAATTGCTACTCTTAACTCATTTAGTAACTGTGCCAAATTGCAAAATTCCTGAGCAAAAGTCTCAAATTTTAGAATTTTTTACTTTAAGAGCAAACCCAAAATCTCAAAAGTCTTATAATTGTATAAAAAAATATTGTATTTTTGGTTCTATTGACGCTACTGCGACGAAATTTGGGAAAATTGCTACTCTTAACTCATTTACTAAATGTATCAAATTTCAAAATTCTAAAACAACAAACTCAGATTTTAGAAATTTTTATTTTTAGGTCGAATCCTAAAATTACAAAATCTTGAAAAAAATTGAATTTTTGTTTGAGTTGATGCGACTACGATGAAATTTGGAGAAGTTGCTATTCTTAGTTCATGTAGTAACTGTACCAAATTTAAAAATTCGGGATAAATAAATTTAGATTTTAAAAATTTTTATTTATAAGACGAATCCAAAAGTTTCAAAATTGTTTGTAAAATTGTATCTTCGTTAGTCTCGGTGCCACTGCAATGAAATTTAGGGAGATTTTTAATCTAAACTTATTAAGTAATTGTACTAAATTGCAAAATTCTGGAGCAAAAGACATAAAATGTTTAAAGCAAATTTAAAAGTTTCAAAATCGCATAAAAAAAACTGTAATTTTGGATGTGTTGGCGCCACTGCGATGAAATTTGAGGAAATTGCTACTCTATACTTATTTAGTAGCTGCACCAAATTTCAAACTTCTGGATAAATAGATTCAGATTTTGGAATTTTTTATTTATAAGAGTCCAAAAGTTTCAAAATTGTATAAAAAAAGTTGTATATTTGTTTGTTTCGACGCTACTGCAATGAAATTTAAGGAGATTTCTATTCTTAACTTATTTAGTAACTGTACTAAATTGCAAAATTCTGGAGCAACAGATACAAATTTTAGAAATTTTTACTTTTAGAGCAAATCCAAAAGTTTCAAAATCGTATAAAAAAATGTATTTTTGGTTGTATTGGCGCCACTGCGATAAAATTTTGAGAAATTGCTACTCTTTACTTATTTAGTAGCTGTAACAAATTTCAAAATTCTGGATAAATAGATTCAGATTTTAAAAATTTTTATTTTTAAAGCCAAACCAAAAGTTTCAATATTGTATAAAAAAAATTGTATTTTTGGTTGTCTTGGTGCCACTGTTGTGAAATTTGGGAAGCTTGCTACTCTTAAATCTTTTATTAATTGTACCAAATTTCAAAGTTCTGGAGTAATAGACGTAGATTTTAATTTTATTTATTTTTATGAAGAATCTAAAAGTTTCAAAATAGAATAAAAAAAACTGTATTTTTGGTTGTCTTAGCGCCACTAAAATAATATTTAGAGAAGTTGCTACTCTTAGCTCCCTTAATAACTGTATAAAATTTAAAAATTTAGGAACAATGGACTCAGATTTTAGAAATTTTTATTTTTATGACGAATTCAAAAGTTTCAAAATAGCATAAAAACTGTATTTTTGGCTGTGTTGGTGCCATTGGGATGAAATTTGGCGAGGTTGTTACTCTTAGATCATTTATTAATTGTACCAAATGTCAAAATTCTAGAGCAACTGATTTAGATTTTAAAATTTTTTATTTTTAGCTTAAACCTAAAAGTTACAAAATTGCATAAAAAAAAATCTTAATTGTGATTGTGTTGGCGCTACTACAATGTAATTTGTGGAGGTTGCTATTGCTAATTCATTCATTAACTGTATCAAATTTTAAAATTCTGGAGCAATGCATTCAGATTCTAAAAATGTTTGTCTTTAAAGCCAATTTAAAAGTTTCAAAATTGTATAAAAAATTGTATCTTTGCTTGTGTTGGCACCACTGCGATGAACTTTGTGGAGATTACCACACTTAACTCGTTTAAGAACTGCACTAAATTTCAAAATTCTGAAGATTTTAATTTTTTTCAACACCCTGTAATAAGTGTTATTTATGGAACTAGGGTGGTGAAATTTCGCAGACTTGGAAAAATCCATTTTATTTTGATGACGCTAGAAAATTTCCCAATTGTTTTTAACACCCTGTAGTTTTGTTTTTATGGAGGAGACAAATTTAAAGACATTTTAGTTGTAGAAGCATCGAAAAACTAATTTATTAAACACCCTGTAAATCCGTCGTTGGTGTGGCTAGAACAACGAAATTTCTGTCAGTCAATGTTGATGTCGATGCGTTTCAAGAATAAAATTCGCTGGCCTAAAGGGTCGACCACCTGAGAAATTCCTAAGTAAGTTTCCATCCCAACTTTCAAGTCAGCACTTCCATAATGGTAAATTACAACTGTTGCCGCAATCTGCGGTGCGCCCCGAATCAAAGGCTCCAGCAGCTTTGTGAGGTCCTGACTAATCTGCCCCCGAGGGAATCGTTTGTTACAGTATCAGTTGAGTTGATGGTTAGCTGCAAGTGACACATTTGTTAAAAATGCGCGCCTGCCGCCCCCTTTTGCAAGTCGCGCCTCGGGACACTCACTAATTGAAATTTTAACATTCAGCGTTTAACCAATTTACTGCAATTGAATTTTCAACGCAACCACAAACGATCGTTAATGAAATTATCACGCATTAATTAAAATTTGTTCAAATCGTTGAAACGTGCTTTGTGCGGCGGTCATTGTTGAAATTTTTCGTTTTTTCGGGGCGTTTCATGTTTTTCTGCAACGTTTAATTGTTGTGTTTCTGACTTTGGCGTAATTAATTGCACACGCTTTTCTGTTTTTTACAGGTCAGCAGGTAGGTTTTTTTTCATTTTCGCGTGGTAATTAACAGGGGAAATTGTTTAAAGTACCTTTTTTGTTGATGTCATCGGCGTGGATCGTCGGGGGTGGACTCAACGGTTGGAGCGGAAACGAAGTGTTGCCCGGAGAATACCATGGCGTCGGTCTCCAACTTCCTTGGTTTCCGTTTAGGAGGCGAAGCTTATCGTATACGCTGTCGTTTCCGGTCGAAACCGGAGGATTCTGGGAGGCTTGCTCTTTTTGTGCGGCCAGATTTCGCAAAACCCGGTTTATCGACGAGACCTGGAAATATACGAAATACAGTGGTATCGCTTTCATTTCGCCCTTCAGTCATTATCGAATTCGCAGCTTGCAGCACAAAGCGAACAAGTGGTTTAAGAGTGGTTTTCACAACAATGATTTATTCCCGCCATGGCATAATTGTTCGACAACCTGGAACTTATACAAGCACCGCAACTTCGACATTATACACCATAGAAACTGCTTGACAGAACAACACCACCATGCTTGAGAATCAAAAAATTAGGCAAACGCTAAAGTTTCCAAATTGTAAAAAAAATTGTATTTTTAGTTATGTTGGTACCACTGCGATGAAATTTTGGGGGGTTGCTACTCTTAACCCATTTAGTGTCTGTACCAAATTTCAAAATTCTGAACCCATAGACACAGATTTTAGAAATATTTATTTTTAAGCGAATCCAAAAGTGTCAAAATTGAAGAAAAAAGGTTGTATTTTTGGTTGTGTTGGCGCCACTGCGATGAAATTTTGGAGGTTTGTATTCTTAACTCACTTAGTAACTGTACCAAATTTCACAATTTTGGAACAGATTGAGATTTTTAGAAAATTTTATTTTTAAGGCGAATCCAAAAGTTGCAAAATAGTTTCTCTAAAAAAGTTGTATTTTTGGTTGTGTTGGTGCCACTGCGACGAAATTTTGGTAGGTTACTACTCTTAGCTTATTTAATAACTGCACCAAATTGCAAAATTTTAGAACCAAAGACCCCGATTTTAGAAATTTTTACTTTTAGGCCCAACCCAAAAGTCTCATAAAAAAAAATACTGCAATTTTGGTTCTGTTGGCGCCATTGCAATAAAAGTTGGAGAGATTCCTATTCTTAGTTCATTTAGTAACTGTACCGAATTTCACAATTCTAGAGCTATTAACACAAATTTTAGTAATTTTTATTTTTAAAACTAACGCAAAAGTTTCAAAATTGTATAAAAACAGTTGTATTTTTAGTTATGTTGGTACTACTGCAATGAAATTTTGGGGGGTTGCTACTCTTAACCCATTTAGTGACTGTACTGAATTTCAAAGTTCTGGCGCAACAGACCCAGATTTTAAAAATTTTTATTTTTAGATCGAACCAAAAAGTTCTTATAAAAAATCTTATAAAAAAATTGAATTTTTGTTTGTGTTGGCACCATTGCGATGAAATGTGAAGATGTTACTCCTAACTCCTAACTCATTCAATAAATGTACCAAATTTTAAAATTCTGGACTCATAGACACAGATTTTAGAAATTTTTATTTTTAGGCGAATCCAAAAGTGTCAAAATCGAAAAAAATAGATTGTATTTTTGGTTGTGTTGGCGCCACTGCAATAAAATTTTGGGGGATTGCTATTCTTAACCCATTTAGTAACTGTACCAAATTTCACAATTTTGGAACAACACATTCAGATTTTAGAAAATTTTATTTTTAGGGCGAATCCAAAAGTTGCAAAATTGTTTCTCTAAAAAAGTGTGTTGGTGCCACTGCGATGAAATTTGGGGAGGTTACTACTCGTAGCTTATATAAATACTGCACCAAATTTCAAAACTTTGGAACAAAAGACCCCGATTTTAGAAATTTTTACTTCTAAGGCCAACCCAAAAGTCTCTTAATCGTTTAACTTTTGGTTCTGTTGGCGCCATTGCAATGAAATTTAGGGAGACTGCTATTCTTACTTCATTTAGTAACTGTACCAAATTTCAAAATTCTGGAGCAATAGACTCAGATTTTAGAAATTTTAATTTTTAAGACTAACGCAAAAGTTTCAAAATTGTATATAACCAGTTGTATTTTTGGTTGTGTTGGTGCCACTGCGATGAAATTTTGGGGTGTTGCTACTCTTAGCCCATTTAGTGACTGTACCAAATTTCAAAGTTCTGGCGCAACAGACCCAAATTTTATAAATTTTTATTTTTAGATCGAACCAAAAAGTTACAAAATCTTTAAAAAAAAAATTAATTTTTGTTTGTGTTGGCGCCATTGCGATGAAATCTGAAGATGTGGTTACTCCTAACGCATTCAATGAATGTACCAAATTTCAAAATTTTGGACTCATAGACACAGATTTTAGAAAATTTTATTTTTAGGCGAATCCAAAAGTGTCAAAATCGAAGAAAAAAGATTGTATTTTTGGTTGTGTTGGCGCCACTGCGATGAAATTTTGGGGGGTTGCTATTCTTAACTTATTTAGTAACTGTACCAAATTTCACAATTTTGGAACAACAGATTCAGATTTTAGGAAATTTTATTTTTAGAGCGAATCCAAAAGTTGCAAAATTGTTTCTCTAAAAAAGTTCTATTTTTTGTTGTGTTGGTGCCACTGCGATGAAATTTAGGAAGGTTACTACTCGTAGCTTATATAAATACTGCACTAGATTGCAAAATTTTGGAGCAAAAGACCCCGATTTTAGAAATTTTTACTTTTAAGGCCAACCCAAAAGTCTCTTAATCGTTTAAAAAATCTTGTACTTTTGGTTCTGTTGGCGCCATTGCGATGAAATTTAGGGAAACGGCTATTCTTATTTTATTTAGTAACTGTACCAAATTTCAAAATTCTAGAGCTATTAACACAAATTTTAGAAATTTTTATTTGTAAGGCAAACGCAAAAGTTTCAAAGTTGTATAAAAATATTGTATTTTTGGTTGTGTTGGTGCCACTGCGATGCAATTCTGGGGTGTTGCTATTCTTAACTCACTCAGTAACTGTAACAAATTTCACAGTTTTGGAACAGATTCCGATTTTAGAAAATTTTGTTATTAGAGCGAATCCAAAAGTTGCAAAATTGATTCTCTAAAAAAGATGTATTTTTGGTTGTGTTGGTACCACTGCGATGAAATTTGGGTAGGTTACTACTCGTAGCTTATATAAATACTGCACCAAATTGCAAAATTTTAGAGCAAAAAACCCCGATTTTAGAAATTTTTACTTTTAAGGCCAACCCAAAAGTCTCTTAGTCGTTTAAAAAAATCTTGTACTTTTGGTTCTGTTGGCGCCACTGCGATGAAATTTAGGGAAATTGCTATTCTTAGTTCATTTAGTAACTGTACCAAATTTCAAAATTCTAGAGCTATTAACACAGATTTAAAAAAAAAATTATTTTTAAAACTAACGCAAAAATTTCCAAATTGTATAAAAAATTTTGTATTTTTGGTTGTGTTGGTGCCACTGCGATGAAATTTTGGGGGGTTGTTATTCTTAACTCATTTAGTAACTGTACCAAATTTAATACTTTTGAAACAACAAACACAGATTAAAAAAAAATATATTTTTAGGGCAAATCCAAAAGTTGCAAAATTGTTTCTCTAAAAAAATTGTTATTTTGGTTGTGTTGGTGTCATTGCGATGGAATTTGGGAAGGTTACTACTCTTAGCTTATTCAATAACTGTACCAAATTGCAAAATTTTGGAGTAAAAGACCCCGATTTTAGGAATTTTTACTTTCAGGACCAACCTAAAAGTCTTATAATCGTTTAAAAAAATATTGTACTTTTGGTTCTGTTGGCGCCATTCCGATAAAATTTGGAGGAATTGCCATTCTTAGTTCATTTAGTAACTGTACTAAATTTCAAAATACTGGAGCTATTAACACATATTTTAGTAATTTTTATTTTTCAAGAAAAAAGTTAAAAATGTTTATAAAAAAAGTAGTATTTTTGGTTGTGTTGGTGCCACTGCCATGAAATTTGAAGAAGTTGCGACTCTTAGCTCGTTTGATAATTGTACCAAATTTCAAAATTCTATAACAATAGACTTAGACTTTAGAAATTTTTATTTTTATGACAAATCCAAAAGTTTCAAAATATTATAAAAATCTGTATTTTTGGTTGTGTTGGCGTCACTGCGATGAAATTCAGGGAGGTTGCTAGTCTTATCTCACTTAATAACTGTACCAAATTTCAAAATTTTAGAACAGTGGACTCAGAGTTTTGAATTTTTTTTATGGTGAATCTAAAAGTTTCAGTCATTATCGAATTGGCAGCTTGCAGCACAAAGCAAACAAGTGGTTTAAGAGTGGTTTTCACAACAATGATTTATTCCCGCCATAGCATAATTGTTCGACAACCTGGAACTTATACAAGCACCGCAACTTCGACATTATACACCATCGAAACTGCTTGACAGAACAAGACCACCTTGCTTGGGAATCAAAAAATTACCAATCTGCGTCCTTCATCCCGGAAAACAATCGATAAGAGTCAGGACATTTCTGAGGGTGAGTTCGTTCTTTTCCCCGGCTGCATAATAGATCGAAGAAAAAAAGGTCCTATAATGGGACGTCGTGGGGTCCCGAAGAATGGAGTGCCAATAGAGGGAGTCCTGCTGGGTTTTATGCACTCCATTGACGGCATCGACACGACCTTATTGCAATCAAGGGTACAAGACGATTGTTTAGATTTTAATTTCGGAAATGCCGATGTAATCTCGATGAGAAACTTCGGGGTTGAACTATTCCACCTAATGAACCCTAAGGTAACTTGGCCGATTTTTATTAAAATGTTGCTGCGCTGATAACGTAATACGTTTTTGGTCCAGAGGACTTTAATAGCGGCCTACACGTGGCCGACACGTGGCGGGAGAGATTATTGCACATTATGAGTCGAACGGGTGATACTCCCTTTCCTGCGATTGTTAAAAATTACGTTTTAGACATTTTTTATTGCGACGACACGTGGCGGCTAGTAATGCCATAAATTGGGAAAATTTTTATCGTTTATCATTAGAACAGATTTTCTAAAGTTTTATTTTTTTGTCAGCCCAAATTTGTTTTCTAATTTTTAATTTTGTAATTTGTCATTTCTAAGAATTACAAATTTAACCATGAGGTCAATAGATTTGGGGCCGGTTTACACAATAATTTAATTGAAATTAAGTTAATCTCGCAATTAATTTGATTGGCGGAAATATAATCACATGTCACTTTAACATGATGATAAATATTTAATCGAACTTAAAGATTTAACATAGCTTCTGTAAACCGAACCTCAGATTTTAAAAATTTTCATTTTTAGGAAAATCCCAAAGTTTCAACATTAGGTATATAAAAAATTATATTTTTTGTTGTGTTGGTCCTACTGCTATGACATTTGGGGAGGTTGCTACTCTTAGATCACTTAGTAACTGCACTAAATTTCAAAATTCTGGAGCTATTAATTCAGATTTTATAAATTTTTCTTTTAAGGCAAACTCACAATTATCAAAATTGTATAAAAAAAAGGTATTTTTGATTGTGTTGATGTTAAATCGATAAAATTTGGTAAAGTTGCTACTCTTAACTCATTAAATATCTGTACCAAATTTCAAAATTCTGAAGCAACAGACTCGGATTTAAGAAATTTTTATTTTTAGGGTGAATCCAAAAATTTTCAAATTGTATAAAAAAAATATTTTTTGTTGAGTTGGCGCCACTGCGATGAAAATTTGGAAAGTTTCTACTCTTAACTCATTTAGTAACTGTAGCAAATTTCAAAATTTTGGAGTAACAGCCTCAGATTTTAGAAATTTTTATTTTTAGAACACGAAATTCTCAAAATCGTATAAAAAAGTTGATTTTTTTGTGGTGACTCCACATCGATAAAATTTGGAGAATCTGCGACTATTAACTTAATTATTAATTGTACAAAATTTAAAAATTCTAGAGCAATAGACTTATATTTTAGAAATTTTTGTTTTTAGAGCAAGTCCAAGTCACAAAATCGCTTGAATTCTGTTATCAGGGAACTAAAATGTTGCAATTTTCTTTGAATTTCAGTGTTTAAGTTTAAAACTACAAAAATTACAGATTTAACAGTCAATTTTGGTCATTTTTAAGAAAAAAAAAATTTAAGACTTTATAATTTGCTGCAGTTACTAAACTTTTCAACTAGTTTAGTTAAATTTGGAGAACTTGCTACTCCTAACTCGATTATTAGCTGTACCAAATTTCAAAATTTTTGATCAACTGATTTTGAATTTAGAAATTTTATTTTTAAAGCGAGCCCAAAAGATTCAAAATTGCATAAAAAAATTGAATTTGTGTTTGTGTTGGCGCCACTGCAATGAAATTTTGGGAGATTACTACTCTTATATCACTTAGTAATTGTACCAAATTTCAAACTTCTGGAGGTATCAATTCAGATTTTATAAATTTTTCTTTCTAAGGCAAACTCACAATTTTCAAAATTCTATAAAAAAATTGTATTTTTGATTGTGTTGGTGCCAAATCGATAAAATTTGGTGAAGTTGCTACTCTTAACTCATTAAATATCTGTACCAAATTTTAAAATTCTGAAGTAACAAACTCAGATTTTAGAAATTTTTATTTTTAAGGCAAACCGAAAAATCTCAAAATCGTATAAAAAATTGTATTTTTAATTGTGTTGAAGCCACTGCGATGAAATTTGGGGAGGTTATTACTTATAACTCATTTAGTCACTGCACCAAATATTAAAATTTTAGAGAAATAGATTCAGATTTTAGAAATTTTTATTTGTAGAGCAAACTCTCAAATTTCTACAATCTTGCGCTGAGCTTTTTAACTTTTTCAAATTTTTTTAGTGACTTTGAGTTTGTTTGAATGATGTATCGCCCTGTAGTTAACTTATTTATAGAATTTCGCAGATTTTTCAGTGTTAAATTGTTTATTAAGAAAACAAATTTCGAGGAAATAAATTCAGAGGACAATTTGTTCAAACTGAAGGTTTAGGTCAAGGTGGTCGTCGGCTCTAAAGGACCAACGCAAGAGTTTCATCCCGTTTTCTTGGCAAACAGGCGGCAAATCTATGCACCCTCTTGTGACTGCACGCTCGTCTTTACGGTTTACTGCGTATCACCCTCTCGCTGCCTTACATTACACAGCATAATTCCGAGCCACACCACCGACGGATTCGATTTTGAACACCCTCGCCTTAGCTAACAATACTGATGCTGTGAAATTTTAAAAGGCCCTTTACTAATGAGCGAGGCAAAAATCGAAAGTTTCCCAAAAATCCCTTCGCCCTCCGCCCCCAATATAATTAAACCCCGCGTTATCATGAAGGTTTTACCGTTTCAGAAAATGTTTCAGGGGTAATGCTAGGGGAATGCTGTTTCAGTACCGTTTTAAAGTTGATTCCTCTCGCTTGACTGGTTGGGAGATGCTCCAATCAATGCGGTCCGCTCTTCGCCCCCGCCGCCGCCCCCATCTGTAGCGGAGATATGCGGCGGCTCGTCAAATAACTTTATCTGTCCATTAATAGCGTTGGAACCCAGCTGGCCGCCAAAGAGGAAACTTTTGCACGACTTAAAAATGCTTTTAGAATTAATGGCATCCGCGAAATCCTACATTTTTTTAAATTTATTGCCGGAATGCTTCGAATGTGAAAGTTACTGTGTTTTCTTGTGGGTTTCTTTTCACGAAAGACAAATTGTTGGTTTATATTATTCGGTTTTACGGCGGCGGCGGCGGCGGGGTTATAGATGGGGTTTCCAAATTTTTATGAATGACTGATGATGGAAAACCTCTGAATGGAAATGAATTATGCTATGTTTGTTTTATTTATGAGGGAACGATAAATTTCAATGTACTGAGATTATAAAAGCGCACTGCCAACCTCTGGATTGCCGTAAAAGCTCTCAACTGTTGAAAGTTCCAAGTATTTGCGAAAGAATCTGCAACTTTGGTAATTTTGAACGTTTGCAATTTGATCAATAGCAAAGACTCAGAAATATGGCAATTTACAAAATTATAGAGTGGAAGGAACAAATTTAATTTTAGAGATTTAGTTTTCGTGCAGCAATCAAAATTGAGATTTCGGAAATTTTTATTTTTAATACTAACCATAAATTTCCGACATTTGGTGTTGAATTTTGGAACGTAGTGGTTGGTTTAAAGCAAACAAGCAATAAAATCTGGAGGTGTTTTAACACTCTAGTTTAACAATAGTATATTAAAGAACGTGTTTTATAATGCCATTATAAAACAAGTCTTTTATACTATTTTTTAAATGTGCACCCCTTTTTTAATAAAAAATTCAAATTTTCCAATTCTAAGAGTTTTCGTGTTACACAATTGGTAATGGTTTTGTAACCACGACTTGCCACTCGATTTCAAATTCAATTGCAATTGTAAATTAATTTTTTTTTCTAAATGAGTTACATAAATTAACAAACTAAGGGCGATAAGTCTGCGAAATTGCATTTCATTTATCATCAGTTCCACTAATAACAGAATTCAAGCGATTTTGTGACTTGGATTTGCTCTAAAAACAAAAATTTCGAAAATATAAGTCTATTGCTCTAGAATTTTTAAATTTCGTACAAATAATAATTAAGTTAATAGTCGCAGATTCCCCAAATTTCATCGATGTGGTGCCACCACAACAAAAAATTAATTTTTTTTATACGATTTTGAGAATTTCGTGTTCTAAAAATAAAAATTTCTAAAATCTAAGGCTGTTACTCCAAAATTTTGAAATTTGCTACAGTTACTAAATAAGTTAAGAGTAGAAACTTTCCTAATTTTCATCGCAGTGGCGCCAACTCAACAAAAAATATTTTTTTTTATACAATTTGAAAATTTTTGGATTCGCCCTAAAAATAAAAATTTCTAAAATTTGAGTCTGTTGCTTCAGAATTTTGAAATTTGGTATAGATATTTAATGAGTTAAGAGTAGCAACTTCAAGAAATTTTATTGATTTGGCACCAACACAATCAAAAATACAATTTTTTTATACAATTTTGAAAATTGTGAGTTTGCCTTAAAAAAAAAATTTATAAAATCTGAATTGATAGTTCCAGAAGTTTGAAATTTGGTACAGTTAATAAGTGATATAAGATTAGCAACCTCCAGAAATTTCATAGCAGTAGGACCAACACAATGCTTTTTATACAATTTTGAAACTTTTTGGTTCGCTTTACAAATAAAAATTTCTAAAATCTGAGTCTATTGCTCCTGAATTTTAAAATTTAGTACAGTTACTAAATGAGTAAAGAGTAGTAATCTCCCAAAATTTCATTGCAGTGGCGCCAACACAAACACAAATTCAATTTTTTTATGCAATTTTGAATCTTTTGGGCTCGCTTTAAAAATAAAATTTCTAAATTCTAAATCAGTTGATCAAAAAATTTGAAATTTGGTACAGCTAATAAACGAATTAGGAGTAGCAACTTCCCCAAATTTCATCGCAGTGACACCAACACAACCAAAACTACAATTTTTTTTAAACCATTTTGAAACAAAACTAGTTGAAAAGTTTAGTAACTGCAGCAAATTACAAAGTCTTAAATTTTTTTTTCTTAAAAATGACCAAAATTGGCTGTTAAATCTGTAATTCTTGTAGTTTTAAACTTAAACACTGAAATTCAAAGAAAATTGCAACATTTTAGTTCCACTAATAACAGAATTCAAGCGATTTTGTGACTTGGATTTGCTCTAAAAACAAAAATTTCTAAAATATAAGTCTATTGCTCTAGAATTTTTAAATTTCGTATAATTAATAATTAAGTTAATAGTCGCAGATTCCCCAGTTTTCATCAATGTGGTGTCACTACAAAAAAAAAAACAATTTTTTTATACGATTTTGAGAATTTCGTGTTCTAAAAATAAAAATTTCTAAAATCTGAGACTGTTACTCCAAAATTTTGAAATTTGCTACAGTTACTAAATGAGTTAAGAGTAGAAACTTCCATTTTCATCGCAGTGGCTCCAACTCAACAAAAAATACATTTTTTTTATACAATTTAACAATTTTTGGATTTGCCCTAAAAATAAAAATTTCTAAAATTTGAGTCTGTTGCTTCAGAATTTTGAAATTTGGTACAGATATTTAATGAGTTAAGAGTAGCAACTTCATCAAATTTTAACGATTTGGCACCAACACAATCAAAAATACAATTTTTTATACAATTTTAAAAATTGTGAGTTTGCCTTAAAAAGAAAAATTTATAAAATCTGAATTGATAGCTTCAGAATTTCGAAGTTTGGTACAGTTACTAAGTGATATAAGATTAGCAACTTCCCCAAATTTCATAGCAGTAGGACCAACACAACGAAAAACACAATGCTTTTTATACAATTTTGAAGCTTTTTGGTTCGCTTTATAAATAAAATTTCTAAATTCTAAATCAGTTGATCAAAAATTTTGAAATTTGGTACAGTTAATAAACGAGTTAGGAGTAGCAAGTTCTCCAAATTTCATCGCAGTGACACCAACACAACCAAGACTACATTTTTTTTAAACCATTTTGAAACAAAACTAGTTGAAAAGTTTAGTAACTGCAGCAAATTACAAAGTCTTAAATTTTTTTTTATTAAAAATGATAAAAATTGGCTGTTAAATCTGTAATTCTTGTAGTTTTAAACTTAAACACTGAAATTCAAAGAAAATTGCAACATTTTAGTTCCACTAATAACAGAATTCAAGCGATTTGTGACTTGAATTTGCTCTAAAAACGAAAATTTCTAAAATATAACTCTATTGCTCTAGAATTTTTAAATTTCGTACAATTAATAATTAAGTTAATAGTCGCAGATTCCCCAATTTTCATCAATGTGGTGTCACTACAAAAAAAAACAATTTTTTTATACGATTTTGAGAATTTCGTGTTCTAAAAATAAAAATTTCTAAAATCTGAGACTGTTACTCCAAAATTTTGAAATTTGCTACAGTTACTAAATGAGTTAAGAGTAGAAACTTCCTTAATTTTCATCGCAGTGGCGCCAACTCAACAAAAAATACATTTTTTTATACAATTTAAAAATTTTTGGATTTGCCCTAAAAATAAAAATTTCTAAAATTTGAGTCTGTTGCTTCAGAATTTTGAAATTTGGTACAGATATTTAATGAGTTAAGAGTAGCAACTTCATCAAATTTTAACGATTTGGCACCAACACAATCAAAAATACAATTTTTTATACAATTTTAAAAATTGTGAGTTTGCCTTAAAAAGAAAAATTTATAAAATCTGAATTGATAGCTTCAGAATTTCGAAGTTTGGTACAGTTACTAAGTGATATAAGATTAGCAACCTCCCCAAATTTCATAGCAGTAGGACCAACACAACGAAAAACACAATGCTTTTTAAACAATTTTGAAACTTTTTGATTCGCTTTATAAATAAAATTTCTAAATTCTAAATCAGCTGATCAAAAATTTTGAAATTTGGTACAGCTAATAAACGAGTTAGGAGTAGCAAGTTCTCCAAATTTCATCGCAGTGACACCAACAGAACCAAGACTACATTTTTTTTAAACCATTTTGAAACAAAACTAGTTGAAAAGTTAAGTAACTGCAGCAAATTACAAAGTCTTGAAATTTTTTTCTTCAAAATGATCAAAATTGACTGTTAATCTGTAATTCTTGTAGTTTTAAACTTAAACTAAAAATTACTACGAATTTGAACAAAAAAGAAAAATTTAAGAAAATTCTACCAAGCATTTTTGGCCTCCAATTATTTATTTTTTTATCTATAAAGACGCAACTATTTTTTAATGGTTTCTTTGTGGCCTTTTATCAAAATTCGAAATTTTCATGTCGCAAACCCTCTGAACGCAAATAAATGACGATCTGCTTGTATTTCTGAGAGCGCGATAAATATAAATGCACTGAGAAATCCGCCAGATAATAAAAGCGCAGTGGATCGCCGTAAAGCCAATGATTTCCTTGCAACAGTTGAAAGTTTCAAATATTTGCCCAAGAATCTGCAAGTTTGGCAATTTTGAGCGTATGCAATCTGATCAAAAGCCCTTGCGCGTTTGAACAGAAAAATCCATAACGTTTTTGTTTTGAGGAATAGAGACATCGCAAGCAATGGGAGATGAGGGACGTTGCCATGGAAATTTGCATGCATCCAATAAACGGTACTCTGAAGATTTACTCATCCTTTCGAACGCGGGAGGTCAGAGGTCTTGTTAACAAAGAACAATAAAGTATGATTGCTCCTCGAACCAGAAAGCAAGAAAAAATAATTACTAAACTGTTGAAAGTTTGGTTTGATTAAATTTCCGTTGAAATTGGGGATGAAAAATGACGCATAATCAGAGCCTGCAATATTCTTTCATAGTTTCCCGGTTTAGAGAGCTCCTTTATTACGGCGGAGGGTGGCAAAGGGGCGCCTAATGTGCGGAAGAGTGAAGTTATATAAGAGGCTCGTCACGCAGGTTAAACCGATGATTACAAACTGATTAAACCTGATGCTGTTATCGTGAGCTTATGCTTCCGTTTAACCGGTACTGTTCGTCCTGATCGATATGGAGCTCTCGTCACACTTCCAACTTCCAATTTATGTAAACACTTCCAAGAGAAAATAAATCATCGCTGGAAACAGCCGACGCGACGCGAAAGCCATCGCTACCACCGATTGGTATCTTTTTCCATCATTAGCTCGACTTTTTAATTACAACATATCTCTTGTCACATCTTGGTGGTTGTCGAGTTCTCATGCATGTCTCCGTTTCCACGTCACCAACCATAACATCACCACTACTACAGTTGTCAGGGTGCATTACTTACGCTCGGGATGTTGTCGTTGGTACAGACACCCTCTTGCAACAGTCGATCTCGGATCTCCCAGGCGAAGATTGAAGGACACTCTCGTTTGTAGGAGGAGATTTTTGAGACGACTTCCGCTGTTGCTACTCGAGGTTTGGAGCCGCCGATGGCGCGGGGGCGGATTGAACCAGTCTCGTAGTACCTGGGGGAAGAGGCCAAAGAGCTTTAGACACATACATACCTGAAAGACAACTAATTCATTCTTAAATCACTAGGGAGGCTGATGATTCTGTGATGTTGGTAGCACTGGATTTTTACGTTACTACTTTACTCATTTATTTTATGAAACATTACAATCTGAAAAAAATTAAAACAGGTTCTGAGGAAGTTCTAAAATCTGGAGATTTTTAGTCGACCAGCTCGCTTTTTTAAATTAAAATAACTAGTAAAAAAGCTTTATTCTATTCTACTGTTTGCTCTAAATGTTACCTACTGAAAATAGGATACAGAATTTTAGCATGAATTGGTAGCCCTGTTCTTTTTAGTTTGAAATTTGACGGAACTACCAACTTATTTCAAATTACAGAAGTCTGAATTAACTGCTATTTCTAAAAGCGTAGAAACACTAAGAAAAATCAGTGATACAAGGATAATAAATAAAACCCCATGAAAATGTTGCACAATAAATCCTAAGTTCCACTTCTTAACAGTTTCTTAAAACTGATTCTATTTTGTGTATGATTTATGTAATTAGCTTAGAAATTTGTTCAATAAACAATTTTTGAGGTCCAGGTAAAGAATGGAAAGTTATAATCGAGTTGATTGTTTCGTTGCGTTTTTTGTAACAAAAAAAAACTTTGATAAAGATAATGTCAGCTATTGACTAAATTATTTTGTGGGTTTTATTCCGATTTCTTCATTTGGTAGAAAAAACGAGTGGATCGTTAAATAAAAATTCTTAAAATTGGTCTCTTTTGCTCTAGAAGTTTGTAATTTGAGATCAGAAGGGCTTTTCACTTTAGGAATGATTTTGCACTTCTTCAAAAATTGTTAAAAAAAGGTTAAATTTCATAATTTTGGTAGTTGCAAAGATTTAATAATAAAATATAAAATAATAAAATTTATAACTTTTGTAATTTTCAAAATACATATAAGAGCAAGTTTTGGTAAACTTATAATTTTTTGCTACCTAAGTGATTGTGCCAAATTTCAATTTTCTAGACCAAAATTGTCAAATTTTAGAAATTTTTATTCAGAAATGTAACTAAAAATTTTCATTTTTTTTTTATTAAAGCTTGCAATTCTTGTAATTTTAATGGTATAAGAATAAAACTTGGCAAAATTACACTTATGACTAATAAATTAATTGTGTTAAATTACAAACTTTAAATCAGATCAAATTACACAAATTTTTGAAATTTTTATCTTCGTAATGCACAAACAAATTCAAAATTTTATGTTCACACGTGTAATTCTATCATTTTTATCGCTACAGCAACGAAATTGATTGAGATTACTACTCTTGAACTACTAGTTAAACTGTGGCAAATTACAAAATTTTAGACCAATATACAAAAGTTTAAGAAATTTTTGTTTTTGTAATGAATTCCCAAACATTTAAAAACGTTATATTCACACGTGTAATTTTATCAGTTTTCACGTTACAGCTACGAAAATTGAAGAAATTACTACTTTTCTCTTGCTTATTCATTACACCAAATTTTAAAATTTTAGATTAAAAGACACAAATTTTAGAAATTTTTATCATCTTAATGAACCAAATATTTGAAAATTTTATATTTACACGTGTAATTCTTCAAAATTTAACGTTGCCGCAATGAAATTTGTATAGATTACTATCTTGGTCTTGCTTATTGATGACACCAAATTACAAAATTTTAGATTAAAGTACGCCGATTTTAGAAATTTTTTTCTTTGTAATAAACCAAAAATTTCAAAAATTTTATATTTGCGCGTGTAATTCTATCAGTTTTAACGTTACAGCAACAAAAATTAGAGAAATTACTACTTTCGTCTTGCTTATTGATTACACCAAATTACAAAAATTTAGATTAAAATACACAAAGTTTAGAAAATTTTATCTTTGTAATGAACACAAAATTTTAAAATTTTAATATTTGAACGTGTAATTCTTGCAGATTTAACGTTATAGCAACAAAATTTGTAGAAATTATTACTTTCGTCTCGCTTATTAATTACACCAAATTACAAAATTTTAGATCAAAATACACAAGTTTAAAAAAAATTATTTTTGTAGTAATCCAAAAATTTCAAAATATTATATTCACACGGTAATTCTTGGAGTTTTAATGTTACAGCAACTAAATTTGTAGAGATTACTACTTTCGTCTTGTTTTTTGCTTACACCAAAAGACAAAATTTTAAATTAAAATTCACAACTTTTAGAAAATTTTATTTTCGTAATAATCCAAAAATTCTAAATTTTATATTCACGCGTGTAATTCTTGGAGTTTTAATGTTACAGCAACTATATTTGTAGAGATTACTACTTTCGTCTTGTTTTTTGCTTACACCAAGTTACAAAATTTTAAATTAAAATTCACAAATTTTAGAAATTTTTATTTTCGTAATGAACAAAAAACCTGAAAATTTTATATTGACATGTGTAATTTTATTAGTTTTAACGCTACAGCAATAAAAATTGAAAAAATTACTACTTTTGTCTTGCTTATTAATTACACCAAACTACAAAATTTTACATCAAAATACACAAGTTTAAGAAAAAATTATTTTAGTAATAAACAAAAAATTTGAAAATTTTGTATTTACATGTGTAATTTTATTAGTTTTAACGCTACAGCAATAAAAATTGGAGAAACTCCTACTTTCGTCTTGCTTATTGATTACACCAAATTACAAAATTTTAGATTAAAAGACACAAATTTTAGAAATTTTTATTTTCGTAATAATCCAAAAATTTCAAAATTTTATATTCACACGAGTAATTCCACCAGTTTTAACGTGACAGCAACGAAATTTGTAGAGGTTACTACTCTTGCCTTACTAATTAACTGTAGCAAATTACAAAATTTTAGACCAAAAAACACAAATTTTTGGAATTATTATATTTAGAATAAACCAAATAAAATTTTAAAATTTTATATTTACACGTGTCATTTTTACAGTTTGAACGTGACAGCAAACAAATTTGGAGAGATTACTACTTTCGTTCAGTTTATTAACTGTGTCAAATTTCAAAATTTTAGATCAATATTTTTTATAATTTTCTAAAAACGAAAAAAAAAAATAATTGTTACAATCTTGCAGTTTTAATCTTATTATTTTTTTAAGGTGATTATAAATTGTCAAATTGCAAAATTATTAAGTGGAAGAAACCGTAAAATATCTCGTTGATCAAACCAAACATTTCTAAAAAAAAATCGAAAATCTGGAATTCAATTTTAAGTTTTCTGATGCGAATTAAAAATTTTCGATATTTTGCGTTAAATTTCGTAAATTTGGTAGTTTTTACATAAAAGCAACAACATTTGGAAGTATTCCTTTCCAAAATTCGAAAAATGGAAAATTTTGAACTACAATTAGTTTTTCTGTTTCGTTGCACACATCAGCGCAACAAATTAATGTTGAAGTTAGAAACTTGTTTTCCAGCTTACATTTTATTTACTAACCTTGATGAATTTTTTAGGTGGTCAATCAAGAAAAAAAAAATAGGGACATTACCAAATTCCCAGAAAAGCGACGTAACTGAAACCTAATCGTTCTGTTTACGCTCAAGTTCAAGTACGTCACTTTTCCAAGTAGTTTTGGTGGTTACCTGCCAAGTATCTTGGAGACACACCCATTGGAGACCTGCAGTATCCTGGAGATGTCACAGGGCCGGGCTCCGGAATGAGCAAGTTCGACGATCTTCTGCCTGGTGGAATCCGGCAAGGGTCGCCCGCTGACGAACACCCCCCCTAGCTGGTTCACACCGCTATGACCTGCCCACAGTCGTGCCAATGTTAGAGTCCAATCAGACACTATTCATTTTTACTACACATAAAACTGCACCTTACTGTGCACATCATACGGTGTGAGAAACGAGCTAAAGAATGATCTCGTCAACTGACTACCTTGCACAGGACGAGGACACATTCAGTGGAGCCAACATCACAACGACACACAAAAACATATCGACAGGGTGGACACAAAAACAAAGCATGCATATCGATATGTTTTCTCATCGTCGGCGCTCCTTGGACGGGTCCTCGTCGTTTCAACCCTTCAAGATTGCAACATCTTGATTACCTGGAAAAAATTCAAAGAGTGAGTATTGTTGGTGGGTCGTTTTCGAAAGTTTCCCGAGGGATTTTGCGCAATTTATTCGGGGATACGTGCGAGGACTAGTGAGTTGTTCATCTGTCGGCGGAGAAGGAAAGGAACTGACAAGTGTGAGGAAATTCCCGAAGAAATCACGGGAATTCTTCGAGAAACGTCAATCACCCGATTCGGGAAAACGACTCTTATTCTGATGTGAATTTTAATCAAATTCTGGATGCAACGCTCAAGTGTCTGGCTAAACTCCCCTCATTCAACCCTCTGTCGATACTAATAAATACAAATGCAAGAGCAAACAGTATAATAGCCTACACAGAGCCCAAGCTGACAAACATCGGTAAATGTGGGATGAATGGACTAATCCCGGACCATGTCCAGGCAGGCGTTCATTCCACCAACTAAATTTTTTCTCCGGGAGTTTCCACAATGGGAAAACCACCGCTTTTGAATTTTCTCTCCTTCGACAAAGCGTTTCTTTGAGACAACACCACAATCGGATGATTTAGTGCAAATTTCTAATTAATGAATATCGATCGGCACGTTTGGAGTTGGTGGAATTGCACCCCACGGCCCAAACCGTAACTAACCCAAGCTTACCACAGCTCAACAAAAGTATAAAAGGTCTAATCACAATTTGTTATGGCTTTCATGAAGCCGACACGGACTTATTTGACACTTCAATTTCGCAAACTGATTCGAAGAGTTTGACGAGCGAGCGGTGCGTTTTGGGCCTTTGTGTGGCGATGAAAGTTTCTTGTTGGTGTAATTTGGGGAGGTTGTTTGCTAACTGTACTACACTAATTAATAAGACCAATAAAATTAAAAAAAATCGAAAATTTTAATTTAATTTTAAGATTGGAAATGTTTTTTTTTTGTTTGCTTATAATTTTGGTTAATTTGACCACATGGCAAGGAAATTTAGAGAATTTACTTTTAATGAGTCGTTTAATAACTGTGCTAAATTATTTAGTTATAGAGCAAAATTGGCAATTTTTAGAAAACTTAATGACCGAATGATTCAAAACGCTTCTTTGTTTAAGTTGGATAGTTGCAATTTTTGTAGTTTTTACCAAACGACTATAAAATTTGGAGAATTTACTTTTTATGACTGGTTTAATAATTGTGCCAAATTACTTAATTATAGAGCAAAAATTGCAGTTTTTGGAAGTTTTTAATTTTTGGACGAACCTAAAAGTGCCAATACTTTAGATGCTTGGAATGTTGGTAATTTTTATTATACGGCAATTAAGTTTGGGGAATTTACTTTTTATGAGTTGTTTAATAATTGTGACAAGTTATTTAATTATAGAGCAAAAATTGCAGTTTTAAGTAATTTTTAATTTTTGGACGAACCTAAAAGTGCCAATGTTTTAGTAAACGCTTATAATTTTGGCAATTTTCACCATACGACAATAAAATTTGGGAAAGTTACTTTTTATGAGCAATAATTGTGTCAAATTACTTAATTATAGAGCAAAAATTGCAGGTTTTAAAAATTTTTAATTTTTGGACGAACCTAAAAGTGCCAATATTTTAGTTAGATGCTTGGAATGTTGGTAATTTTTATTATACGGCAATTAAGTTTGGGGAATTTACTTCCTATGAGTTGTTTGGTAATTGTGCCAAATTACTTAACTATAGAGCAAAAATGGCAGTTTTTAGAAATTTTTGATTTTTGGACGAACCTAAAAGTGCAATTTTTTTAGTTAGATGCTTATAATTTTGGCAATTTTTACCATCCGACAATAAAATTTAAAAAAATTACTTTTTATGAGCTGTTTAATAATTGTGCCAAATTACTTAATTAAAGAACAAAAGTGGCAGTTTTTAGAAATTTTTAATTTTTGGACAAACCTAAAAGCGCCAATATTTTAATTAGATGCTTATAATTTTGGCAATTTTCACCAGCCGACTAAAAAATTTGGAAATGTAACTTTTTATGAGCAATAATTGTGTCAAATTACTTAATTATAGAGCAAAAATTGCAGTTTTTGGAAGTTTTTAATTTTTGGACGAACCTAAAAGTGCCAATACTTTAGATGCTTGGAATGTTGGTAATTTTTATTATACGGCAATTAAGTTTGGGGAATTTACTTTTTATGAGTTGTTTAATAATTTTGACAAATTATTTAATTATAGAGCAAAAATTGCAGTTTTAAGTAATTTTTAATTTTTGGACGAACCTAAAAGTGCCAATGTTTTAGTAAACGCTTATAATTTTGGCAATTTTCACCATACGACAATAAAATTTGGAAAAGTTACTTTGTATGAGCAATAATTGTGTCAATTTACTTAATTATAGAGCAAAAATTGCAGGTTTTAAAAATTTTTAATTTTTGGACGAACCTAAAAGTGCCAATATTTTAGTTAGATGCTTGGAATGTTGGTAATTTTTATTATACGGCAATTAAGTTTGGGGAATTTACTTCCTATGAGTTGTTTGGTAATTGTGCCAAATTACTTAACTATAGAGCAAAAATGGCAGTTTTTAGAAATTTTTGATTTTTGGACGAACCTAAAAGTGCAATTTTTTTAGTTAGATGCTTATAATTTTGGCAATTTTTACCATCCGACAATAAAATTTAAAAAAATTACTTTTTATGAGCTGTTTAATAATTGTGCCAAATTACTTAATTAAAGAACAAAAGTGGCAGTTTTTAGAAATTTTTAATTTTTGGACAAACCTAAAAGCGCCAATATTTTAATTAGATGCTTATAATTTTGGCAATTTTCACCAGCCGACTAAAAAATTTGGAAATGTAACTTTTTATGAGCAATAATTGTGTCAAATTACTTAATTATAGAGCAAAAATTGCAGTTTTTGGAAGTTTTTAATTTTTGGACGAACTTAAAAGTGCCAATATTTTAGTTAGATGCTTGTAATGTTGGTAATTTTCTCGGCAATAAAGTTTGAAGAATTTACTTTTTATAAATTGTTTAATAACTGTACCAAATTACTTAATTATAGAGCAAAAATGGCAGTTTTTGGAAATTTTCATTCCTGAACGATTCAAAAGTTTCTTCGTTTGATTTGAATATTTGTAATTCTGGTAATTTTCATAATTCGACAATCAAGTGTGGGAAATTTATTTTTTATAACTGGTTTAATAATTGTGCCAAATTACTTAATTATAGAGCAAAAATGGCAGATTTTAGAATTTTTAAATTTTTAGACGAACCTAAAAGTGCCAATGTTTTAGTTAGATGCTTATAATTTTGGCAATTTTTACCATTCGACAATAAAATTTACAGAAGTTACTTCCTATGAGTTGTTTAGTAATTGTGCCAAATTACTTAACTATAGAGCAAAAATTGCAGGTTTTAGAAATTTTTAATTTTTGGACGAACCTAAAAGTGCCCATATTTTAGTTAGATGCTTGTAATGTTGGTAATTTTCAATATACGGCAATCAAGTTTGAGGAATTTACTTTTTATAAGTCGTTTAATAACTGTGTCAAATTACTTAATTGTAGAGCAAAAATTGCAGTTTTTAGAAATTTTAATGACCGAGTGATTCAAAAAGCTTCTTTGTTTAAGTTGGATGGTTGTAATTTTTGTAGTTTTTACCATACGACTATAAAATTTGGAGAATTTACTTTTTATGACTGGTTTAATAATTGTGCCAAATTACTTAATTAAAGAGCAAAAGTGGCAGTTTTTTGAAATTTTTAATTTTTGGTCGAACCTTCAAGTGCCAATGTTTTTTGCTTGTAATTTTGGTAATTTTTACCACACGGCAACCAAATTTTAAGAATGTACTTTTTATAAGTCGTTAATTAATTGTGCCAAATTACTTAATTCTTGAGAAAAAATGGCAGTTTTTAGAAATTTTAGTTCCTGAACGTTTCAAAAAGTCTCCACAATTTAGTTGGATGCTTGTAATTTTGATAATTTTTGACATACAGCAATCAAATTAGAAAAATTTACTTTTTATGAGTCGTTTAATAATTGTGCCAAATTACCTAATTATAAAGTAAAGAATACAATTTTTTAGAAATTTTTAAGTTTTAAACGAACCTAAAAGTGCCAATGTTTTAAATAGATTCTTGTAATTTTAGTAATTTTAACCATATGACAATAAAATTTTCAGAATTTACTTTTTATAAGTCGTTTAATAATTGAGCCCTATTATTTAGTTATAGAGCGAAAATGGCAGTTTTTAGAAATTTTAATTCCTGAACGATTCAAAAATTTTCCACTATTTAGTCGGATGCTTGTAATTTCAGTAATTTTCACCATACGACAATCAAATCTGGAGAATTTATTTTCTATTAGTTGTTTAATAATTGTACCAAATTACTTAATTATAGAGAAAAAAATTAAGTTTTTAGAAATTTTAATTTCTGAACGACTCAAAAAGTTTCTGCGTTTTAGTCAGTTGCTTGTAATTTTAGTAATTTTACTTATACGGCGCTCAAATTTGGATAATTTCTTCTTAATAAGTTGTTTAATAACAGTACTAAATTATTTAATTATAAAGCAAAAAAAACAATTTCTAGAAATTTTTAATTAAACTTATAAGAGTTAAAAATTTTGACATTTATTACAGATACCTGTAAATATGGTAATTTTAACCAAGACTCATTGAAATTTGGTGAAATTACAATTTTTGACTTATTAAATTAAATTATTACACCAAATTAATTAATTATTAAGTAAAAAACCATATTTTTAGAAATTTAAAACTTTTGAACGAACCAATATATTGCAACATTTTATTTAGATGACTGTAATTTTAGTAATTTCGACAATATAACAATAAAATTTGGCAAGATTACCAGTTTTCACTTGTTTATTAAGTGTGCCTCATTAATTAGCAAATTAGAGCAAAATCAACAATTTTTAGAAATTAATTAATTTTGGGTTGAACCGAAAAGTTGCAATAAAATTTTACAATATTGAATTAATTTATTATAAAGAAAAAAGTCAACATTTATGAAATATCAACACAATTTGAATAATTTTAGCAGTTTGTGTTTTATGAAGCGTCCTGGAGCGTATTTGGCACTTCACAATTCGTCGGGATTTGCTGGTCGATCAGAGTGCGTTTTTAACTTTTGTGTGATGATAAAAATTCCACATAAATATAAAGAAGCTTCAACAAAACCCCATAAATCAGTAAAATCAGTCTTTCGGCGGCACAAAAGCCTTTTATTCGCATCTCCACGTGACAAATGGAATCTGGTAGTGAAAGGTGAACAGTCCTCGATTTTTATATATCCAGAACACGCATGAAGGATTTCTACGTATCTTGCAGGGGTGGGCCAACGTCTCACGTCCCCATTCAGAGCCTAGAAGTCGCTTTCCAACACAAAGACACCCCTCACTGGCTGTATTATCATAGGAAGTCTCACTTGTCACCGCCACTGCTTCTTTATGTCTCATTGATATTTATTATTGTTAGTTTTGGAGACTTCCGCGGGACTCTGATTTATTATTGCTTTTCTCTCTTCATTTTGCGACCTGGAAAAATTTGCCGGCTTAATGTTTTCGTGATTTTACCAAATGAAACCAAATTTAAAGAGGGTGAGCTCGGCTGGATCATCGGCCGGCAACTCAACCGGAAAATTTTCATCTTGAAACAGAATATCGATTGAACTGAGAAAGTTCTTTATGATAACCTTTGTAGAAGCTTTCTTTTTATTTTCTGTTGCCGCCGCTGCTGCTGGAGTGGACGTAGGCATATATTGCCCGAGACGGGAGAAAAACGAAGAGATTCATGCATTTTAACGTTATCTCCACCAACACATTTTCTTTGTTATTTATGTTATTACGAAGCTCTGCTCACTTCGAAACGCAATTATTTAGGTTTTTTTTATTTTGGAACGAAGCAAAAAGTTTCAAGTTTTATTTGGATGACTGTAATTTGAGCAATTTTCAAAATATGGCAATGAAATTTGTTGAGATTACTAATTTTGAGCTGTTTAATAATTGTGCCAAATTTATTAAATATTCTGCAAAACAGACAGTTTTTATAATTTTTTTAATTTTGCAACAAAGCAGAAATTTAAATATGTTGTTTGCAATTTCAATGTGTTATTTGGAAGCCTGTAATTTCGGTAATTTAAAGAATTTGGCAATGAAATTTTGTGAGATTACTAATTTTGATCAGTTTAATAATTGTGCCAAATTAATTAATTATCGACCAAAAGAGACATTTTTTAGATTTTTTTTAATTTTGGAACGATGCGAAAAGTTCCAAGGTTTTATTTGGATGCCTGTAATTTGAGCAATTTTCAAGATATCGCAATGAAATATGTTGAAATTACTAATTTTGAGCTGTTTAATAATTGTGCCAAACTAATTAAATATTCAGCAAAACAGACAGTTTTTATAATTTTTTTAATTTTGCAACAAAGCAGAAAGTTTCAATGTGTTATTTAAAAGCCTGTAATTTCGGTAATTTAAAGAATTTGGCAATGAAATTTTGTGAGGTTACTAATTTTGATCAGTTTAATAATTGTGCCAAATTAATTAATTATCGACCAAAAGAGACATTTTTTAGATTTTTTTTAATTTTGGAACGAAGCAAAAAGTTTCAATGTGTTATTTGGATGCCTGTAATTTCGGTAATTTAAAGAATTTGGCAATGAAATTTTGTGAGATTACTAATTTTGATCAGTTTAATAATTGTGCCAAATTAATTAATTATCGACCAAAAGAGACATTTTTTAGATTTTTTTTAATTTTGGAACGATGCGAAAAGTTCCAAGGTTTTATTTGGATGCCTGTAATTTGAGCAATTTTCAAGATATGGCAATGAAATATGTTGAAATTACTAATTTTGAGCTGTTTAATAATTGTGCCAAACTAATTAAATATTCAGCAAAACAGACAGTTTTTATAATTTTTTTAATTTTGCAACAAAGCAGAAAGTTTCAATGTGTTATTTAAAAGCCTGTAATTTCGGTAATTTAAAGAATTTGGCAATGAAATTTTGTGAGGTTACTAATTTTGATTAGTTTAATAATTGTGCCAAATTAATTAATTATCGACCAAATGAGACATATTTTAGATTTTTTTTAATTTTGGAACGAAGCAAAAAGTTTCAATGTGTTATTTGGAAGCCTGTAATTTCGGTAATTTAAAGAATTTGGCAATGAAATTTTGTGAGGTTACTAATTTTGATCAGTTTAATAATTGTGCCAAATTAATTAATTATCGACCAAAAGAGACATTTTTTAGATTTTTTTTATTTTGGAACGAAGCAAAAAGTTTCAATGTGTTATTTGGAAGCCTGTAATTTCGGTAATTTAAAGAATTTGGCAATGAAATTTTGTGAGGTTACTAATTTTGATTTGTTTAATAATTGTGCCAAATTAATTAATTATCGACCAAAAGAGACATTTTTTAGATTTTTTTTAATTTTGGAACGAAGCAAAAAGTTTCAAGGTTTTATTTGGATGCCTGTAATTTGGGCAATTTTCATAATATGGCAATGAAATTTGTGGAGATTACTAATTTTGAACCTGTTTAATAATTGTGCCAAATTAATTAAACATTCAGCAAAACAGACAGTTTTTATAGTAATTTAAAAAATTTGGCAATGAAATTTTGTGAGGTTACTAATTTTTGATCAGTTTAATAATTGTGTCAAATTAATTAATTATAGACCAAAAGAGACAGTTTTTAGAATATTTTAAATTTTGGAACGAAGCAAAAAGTCAATGTTATATTTAAATGTCTGTAAATTCCGCGATTTTAAAAATATGACAATAATATTTAGTACAGTTATTAAATTAAACCTGTTTAACAAATGTGCAAAATTAATTAATTGTAAAGTAAAACAGACAATTTTTAGAATATTTTAATTTTGGAAGGAAGCAAAAAGTTTCAAGGTTTTATTTGGATGCCTGTAATTTAAGCAATTTTAAAAATGTGGTAATAAAATTTGGCGAGGCTACAAGTTTTACATTATTTTGTTTTAACAGTTGTGCCAAATAAATTAATTATAGAGCAAAACAGAAAATTTTAAAGATTTTTTTTTAATTTTGGAACCAAGAAAAAAGTTAATGTTTTGTTTGGAGACTTCTAATTTGTGTAATTTTCACTATATGGCAATGAAATTTGGTTAATTTACTAATTTTGATCTACTTAGCAACTGTGCAAAATGAATTAATTATAATAAAAAAAAAGACAATATTTAGAAATTTTTTAATTTTGGAACGAAGCAAAAATTTCAATGTGTTATTTTGATGTCTGTAATTTCGGGTATTTAAAAGATTTGGCAATGAAATTTTGTGGAATTACTAATTTTGATCAGTTTATTAATTGTGCCAAATAAATTAATTATAGAGCAAAACAGAAAATTTTAAAGATTTTTTTTTAATTTTGGAACCAAGAAAAAAGTTAATGTTTTATTTGGAGACTTCTAATTTGTGTAATTTTCACTATATGGCAATGAAATTTGGTTAATTTACTAATTTTGATCTACTTAGCAACTGTGCAAAATGAATTAATTATAATAAAAAAAAAGACAATATTTAGAAATTTTTTAATTTTGGAACGAAGCAAAAATTTCAATGTGTTATTTTGATGTCTGTAATTTCGGGAATTTAAAAGATTTGGCAATGAAATTTTGTGGAATTACTAATTTTGATCAGTTTATTAATTGTGCCAAATTAATTATAGACCTAAAGAGAAAATTTTTAGGTCGTTTTCAATTTTAGTAATTTGTAAAATTTATTATTTTTGATTTTCTGAATTATTTCACTACGGAGCAAAAAAGAGAATTTCGAGAAACTAAAAACAAAGCCACTGCGATTCATGCATTTTAACGTTATCTTCAGCAACACATTTTCTTTGTTATTTATTCGAAGCTCTGCTCACTTCGAAACGCAATTATTTACCGAGCGCCACAATTCTATTACAAATATCTTTCATGTTTTTTTAGCCCGTAAATATTCTTAAGTACCGGACGCGACACTCGGACAATTCAGGGCGAAAGCGGCGGTCACCCTCGCACAAAATCACTTACGACATCAAATAACTAACGTCTTCACAAAAGACTCTGATGGACTCTGCAATTTCAAGAATTGATCCTTTTCTTGGCGGGATTTATTCATGCTAGAAGCTACCATTTTGAAGAAAATTCACATCGAAAGAATTTTTTAACGTGGATTGACCGGTGGTTTTACCTTTACCTTTGTGTGCCATATCGTCCACGGATGTGATTGCGGATGGCCATGGTGCCACCGCCCCCAGCTGCTGTGCCGGGAGAATGATGATGTTGTGTCACTGCACAAAACACAACACGCTGAAACAAATTGGAGAGTGATGAAATGTCTTCGAAAAACTGGTTGCCGGTGGCGGTGGATTGGGGGCGGTTTTGGGGAAATAGCGAAAAATCAATTTCGAAATTTGGCTTCATTGAAATGTAATTTTACTACGTTTGGCTTGTTTATTAATTGTGCCAAATTACAAAATTAAAGCGACATTCTTGTAGTTTCAACGCTTTATTTTGATGGTCGTAATTTCGGTAATTTTAACGATGTGGTGATGAAATTTGGTGTCGTCATTAATTTTAATCTCTTTATTGATTACGCTAAATTAATTAGTATTACAACTAAAAAAACAATTTTTAAAAATTATCACTTTTAGTCATGCCAGAAAGTTTTATCGATTCATTTAGATTCCTGTAATAGGAGTAATTTTTACGATGTGAGAAAATTGTGCCAAATTAATTAATTATATAGCAAAAATGGCAGTTTTTAGAATTTTTGTTTGTTTTGGAACGAAGCAAAAACATTCAATGTTTTATTTAGATGCCTGTAAATTGGGTATTTTGAAGGATATCGCAATGAAATTTGGTAAAGATACTAATTTTTACCAGTTTAATAATTGTGTGAAATTATTTAATTATAAAGCAAAACAGACAATTTTTAGAATTTTCTTAATTTTGGAACGAAGTAAAAATTTTCAAGATTTTATTTGAATGCCTGTAATTTGAACAATTTAAAGGATTTGACAAAGATATTTGGTGAAAATATTAATTTTGACCAGCTTAATAACTGTTAATTAATTAATTATCGAGTAAAAGAGACAATTTTTAGATTTTTTAGATTTAGGAACGAAGCAAAAGTTTGCAAGCTTTTATTTAGATGCCTGTAATTTGAGTAATTTTAAAGATATGACAATGAAATTTGGTGAAGATACTAATTTTGACCAGTTTAATAATTGTGTAAAATAATTATAAAGCAAAACAAACAATTTTTAGAATTTTCTGAATTTTGGAACAAAGCTTTTTTCATGGTTTTATTTAGATGCCTGTAATATGAGTAATTTTAAAGATATGGCAATGAAATTTGGTGAAAATGCTAATTTTGGCCAGTTTAATAATTGTGTAAAATTAATTAATTATAGAGCAAAACAGACAATTTTTAGATTTTATTAATTCTAAAACAAAGCTAAAAGTTTCAATGTCTTACTTGAATGTCTGTAATTCCAGTAATTTTCACTATATTGCAATAAAATTTTTTTGAGGTTACTAATTTTGCCCTGTTTAATATTTGTGGTAAATTAATTAATTATTCAGCAAAACAGACAATTTTTAAATTTTTTTAAGTTTTGTAGCGAAGCAAACAGTTTCGATGTTTTATTTGGATGCCTGTAATTTTGATAATTTTTACTATATGGCAATGAAACTTTCTCAATTTACTAATTTAGATCTGTTTAATAACTGTGTGATATTAATTAATTATAGATCAAAACACACAATTTTTAGATTTTTTTTAATTTTGAAACAAAGCTAAAAGTTTCAATGTCTTACTTGAATGCCTGTAATTTCAGCAATAAAATTTAGAGAGGTTACTAATTTTGCCCTGTTTATTATTTGTAGTAAATTAATTAATTATCCATCAAAACAGACAATTTTTAAATTTTTTTAAATTTTGTAGCGAAGCAAACAGATTCGATGTTTTATTTGGATGCCTGTAATTTTGATAATTTTTACTATATGGCAATCAAACTTTCTCAATTTACTAATTTAGATCTGTTTAATAACTGTGTAAATTTAATTAATTATAGATCAAAACACACAATTTTTAGATTTTTTTAATTTTGCAACAAAGCTAAAAGTTTCAATGTCTTACTTGAATGCCTGTAATTTCAGTAATTTTCACTATATTGCAATGAAATTTGGAGAGGTTACTAATTTTGCCCTGTTTAATATTTGAAGTAAGTTGATTAATTATCCAGCAGAACAGACAATTTTTAGATTTTTTTTAAGTTTTGAAGCGAAGCAAACAGTTTCGATGTTTTATTTGGATGTCTGTAATTTTGATAATTTTTCCTATATGGCAATGAAACTTTTTCAATTTACTAATTTAGACCTGTTTAATAACTGTGTGAAATTAATTAATTATAGAGCAAAACACACAATTTTTAGATTTTTTTAATTTTGCAACAAAGCTAAAAGTTTCAACGTCTTACTTGAATGCCTGTAATTTCAGTAATTTTCACTATATTGCAATAAAATTTGGTGAGGTTACTAATTTTGCTCTGTTTAATATTTGTGCTAAATTAATTAATTATCCAGCAAAACAGTCAATTTTTAGACTTTTTTAAATTTTGTAACGAAGCAAACAGTTTCGATGTTTTATTTGGATGTCTGTAATTTTGATACTTTTTCCTCTATGGCAATGAAACTTTCTCAATTTACTAATTTAGATCTGTTTAATTACTGTGTAAAATTAATTAATTATAGATCAAAACACACAAGATTTTAGATTTTTTTTAATTTTGCAACAAAGCTAAAAGTTTCAATGTCTTACTTGAATGCTTGTAATTTCAGTAATTTTTACTATATTGCAATGAAATTCGGAGAGGTTACTAATTTTGCCCTGTTTAATATTTGTAGTAAATTAATTAATTATCCAGCAAAACAGACAATTTTTAGATTTTTTTTAAGTTTTGTAGCGAAGCAAACAGTTTGGATGTTTTATTTGGATGTCTGTAATTTTGATAATTTTTCCTATATGGCAATGAAACTTTTTCAATTTACTAATTTAGACCTGTTTAATAACTGTGTGAAATTAATTAATTATAGAGCAAAACACACAATTTTTACATTTTTTTAATTTTGAAACAAAGCTAAAAGTTTCAATGTCTTACTTGAATGCCTGTAATTTCAGTAATTTTCACTATATTGCAATGAAATTTGGAGAGGTTACTAATTTTGCCCTGTTTAATATTTGAAGTAACTTAATTAATTATCCAGCAGAACAGACAATTTTTAGATTTTTTTAAGTTTTGTAGCGAAGCAAACAGTTTCGATGTTTTATTTGGATGCCTGTAATTTTGATAATTTTTACTATATGGCAATCAAACTTTCTCAATTTACTAATTTAGATCTGTTTAATAACTGTGTAAAATTAATTAATTATAGATCAAAACACACAATTTTTAGATTTTTTTAATTTTGCAACAAAGCTAAAAGTTTCAATGTCTTACTTGAATGCCTGTAATTTCAGTAATTTTCACTATATTGCAATGAAATTTGGAGAGGTTACTAATTTTGCCCTGTTTAATATTTGAAGTAAGTTAATTAATTATCCAGCAGAACAGACAATTTTTAGATTTTTTTAAGTTTTGAAGCGAAGCAAACAGTTTCGATGTTTTATTTGGATGTCTGTAATTTTGATAATTTTTCCTATATGGCAATGAAACTTTTTCAATTTACTAATTTAGACCTGTTTAATAACTGTGTGAAATTAATTAATTATAGATCAAAACACACAATTTTTAGATTTTTTTATTTTTGCAACAAAGCTAAAAGTTTCAACGTCTTACTTGAATGCCTGTAATTTCAGTAATTTTCACTATATTGCAATAAAATTTGGTGAGGTTACTAATTTTGCTCTGTTTAATATTTGTGCTAAATTAATTAATTATCCAGCAAAACAGACAATTTTTAGATTTTTTAAAATTTCGTAGCGAAGCAAACAGTTTCGATGTTTTATTTGAATGTCTGTAATTTTGATAATTTTTACTATATGGCCATGAAACTTTCTTAATTTACTAATTTTAACGTGTTTAACAATTGTGCAAAATTAATTAATTGTAGACCAAAACAAATCATTTTTTAAAAAATTTTAATTTTGGAACAAAGCAAAAATTTCAATGTGTTATTTGGATGCCTGTAATGTCGTTAATTTAAAGGATCCGACATTGCAATTTAATTCTTTTATTAATTTTGCCAAATTAATTAATGATAGACCAAAAAAAACAATATTTAGATCGTTTTCAATTTTAAAACGAACCTAAAAGTAATAACATTTTATGTAGATGCTGGTAATTTCGGTAAATTGGAAAATTCATAATTTTTGCATTTCTTAATTATTTCACTACGAGCAAAAAGAAAATGTTTAGAAAGGCTAAAAACAAAGGTACTGAGACAATAAAGACCACCGAATAAGAGATCTGAAATTTGAAATCCGTTGATGGCTTCGCCCGTTTATCAAGCGCACCAAACCATTTGAAATTCGCAGCCGTTTATTTTGCGGCAAGAGAGCACTTTCTGTGTTGTTGCTTTCCACAAACAAAGAAAAAACCCGAAAAACACCACTAAAACCGCCCGCCACTTGAATATAAAGTCCAACTTTTCTGATTTTCTTTCAATAACTTTGAAATGGAGATTTCGTTTCAAAAATGTTTGTTTACCGGAGTTTAGAGCTGGGAAATAATAGAGATCCTTTAATAAAATGTTCCAGAAAATAGATTGCAATAATATCCGGCATCAGCTCGTTACAGCAAATGAAGAGTTCGAAACTTGTAATGAATGCACCTCACATGAAACGGTGGTAAAGTTTTGATTAAGTCTTAAATGAAATTTCAAATATCGCGTTGTAACAGTTCCTAATATAACTGTATTAGTTAATCTGGTATCCAGAGGGTTTCTTTCCCTTTGTAATTCCAAAGGTAAATAAACCTTCTCTAACCTAATAATCGTTAATAAAGAACCCGCGCTCCTCTCACGTTACCAACTACTTAAATCCTAATTGTGATTAAATTACCACTTTTCGAAAACATTTTGAGTTGATATTTCCAAGTATCAGGCACATTTAATTGCAAAGGGTGCGAGTATAATACCCCTGGAGTCTAACTGGAGGTAGTGGGTGTATTAGAGTGGTTGATGTCATTTAGTACCCGATATAATAAACACCTCGAGAGGGAGAGTTTCTGGTTCCGGTAAATGTGGACGAGCGTCGATCGACGTCGAGACGCTTTTGTATTGAATGTGACAGTATGAACGCGCTTCCGTCGCTATACACTGGAATCTCGGGAACAGGGGGAGTTTAACTGCCTCTTAGTTTCATTGCCGACTCTGTTATTGATAAAGTTAATGAAATTAAGTCCGGGCTTCCGGGGATTTTTTAACAATCGGATTCGTCCATTGCTTCGAAGAATTTCACGCTTTTTTCCCGGATAATTTTATGCGTGTTGGGGAAAATTACACACTGGTTTTATCGTTGCCAATGTTACAATGTTTTATATTTATCTCAAGTAATTTATCATTGTGACACCGATTTTGACATGCAAAATTTACCGGAGAGCTTTTTTCGCTTGATATTGCAAATTTGGTGGAAAAGTGAAATTTAAATTTTGAAATGTTGGCGACATGATTTAGAAATGGCTCTCCAGGGCTACCAACCCATTTTCAAATTGACGTCTCGAAATGACTTACAAATTGATCTTTATATCATTTAAAATATGGAAATTCTGTAAACAGAAAGATGAGAGGAAAATTTACCAAGCCGAACGAAATAGAATATTTTGAATACGAATAATTTATTATCACGGAATTTGTTTTGTTGTTTGTCTGCTTTACTCTATAATTATGTTATTCATTTAGCACAATTAATAAACAGATTAAATTTAGTCCACCAAATTTCATAACCACGGCGTTAAAATTACCCAGATTACAGACATCCAAATAATAACTAAAAATTATATAAAAATTGTCTGTTTTGTTCTATAAATAATTAATTTGGCGCAATTAATGAACTGATCAAAATTATTAACGTCACCAAATTTCAGTGCCGTATCGTAAAAATGAGCAAAACTACAGATATTCGAATAAAACGTTGAAACTTTTTAGTTCGTTCTAAAATGGAAAACTGTCTAAAAATTGTCTCTTTTGATCAATAAATATTTAATTAAATACAATTAACAAGCTGATAAAAATTAGAAACGTCATCAAATTTCATTGCATTTCATTGAAAATTTTCCGAATTACTAGCTACCAAATAAAACGTTGAAACTGTTTGGTCCATTCAAAATTAAAAATTAAGTAAAAATTGTCTGTTTTGCTCTATAACTAATTAATTTGGCAGAATTAATAATCTGATTAAAATTTCTAACGTCACCAAATTTCAGTGCCGTATCGTAAAAATTAACAAAATTACAGACGTTCAAATAAAACGTTAAAATTTTGTAGTTCGTTCTAAAATTAAAAAATGTCTAAAAATTGTCTCTTTTCATCTATGATTAATTAATTAGGCACAATTAATAAGTTGATAAAATTTGTAATGTCGCCAAATTTCATTGCCATATCGTAAAAATTACCCGAATTACATGCATCCAAATAAAACGTTGAAACATTTTGGTCCATTCAAAATTAAAAATTATGTAAAAATTGTCTGTTTCGCTCTATAACTAATTAAATTGGTACAATTAATAATCTGATTAAAATTACTGATGTCACCAAATTTCAGTGCCGTATCGAAAAAATTAGCAAAATTACAGACGTTCAAATAAAACGTTAAAATTTTGTAGTTCGTTCTAAAATTAAAAAATGTCAAAAATTGTCTCTTTTCATCTATGATTAATTAATTAAGCACAATTAATAAGTTGATAAAATTTGTAATGTCACCAAATTTCATTGCCATATCGTAAAAATTACCCGAATTACATGCATCCAAATAAAACGTTGAAACATTTTGGTCCATTCAAAATTAAAAATTATGTAAAAATTGTCTGTTTCGCTCTATAACTAATTAAATTGGTACAATTAATAATCTGATTAAAATTACTGATGTCACCAAATTTCAGTGCCGTATCGAAAAAATTAGCAAAATTACAGACGTTCAAATAAAACGTTAAAATTTTGTAGTTCGTTCTAAAATTAAAAAATGTCTAAAAATTGTCTCTTTTCATCTATGATTAATTAATTAGGCACAATTAATAAGTTGATAAAATTTGTAATGTCACCAAATTTCATTGCCATATCGTAAAAATTAGCCGAATTACATGCATCCAAATAAAACGTTGAAACTTTTTGGTCCATTCAAAATTAAAAATTATGTAAAAATTGTCTGTTTCGCTCTATAACTAATTAAATTGGTACAATTAATAATCTGATTAAAATTACTGATGTCACCAAATTTCAGTGCCGTATCGAAAAAATTAGCAAAATTACAGACGTTCAAATAAAACGTTAAAATTTTGTAGTTCGTTCTAAAATTAAAAAATGTCTAAAAATTGTCTCTTTTCATCTATGATTAATTAATTAGGCACAATTAATAAGTTGATAAAATTTGTAATGTCACTAAATTTTATTGCCATATCGTAAAAATTACCCGAATTACATGCATCCAAATAAAACGATGAAATTTTTTGGTCCATTCAAAATTAAAAATTATGTGAAAATTGTCTGTTTCGCTCTATAACTAATTAAATTGGTACAATTAATAATCTGATTAAAATTACTGATGTCACCAAATTTCAGTGCCGTATCGAAAAAATTAGCAAAATTACAGACGTTCAAATAAAACGTTAAAATTTTGTAGTTCGTTCTAAAATTAAAAAATGTCTAAAAATTGTCTCTTTTCATCTATGATTAATTAATTAGGCACAATTAATAAGCTGATAAAAATTAGTACCGTCACCAAATTTTATTGCCATATCGTAAAACTTATTCAAATTACACTCATCTCAATAAAACATTAAAACTTTTTGGTCCGTTCATAAATAAAAATTCTTCAAAAATTATATGTTTAGCCCTTTAATTAATTACATAATTTAGTACAAGTAATAAACTGATCTAAATTAATTACGTCACCAAACTTCTTTGCCAAATCGTCAAAATTATCCAAATTACAGACATCCAAATAAAACGTTGAAACTTTTTGGTTCAATCAAAAATTTCAAACGACGTAAAAATTATCTCTTTTGGTCTATAATTAATTAATTTGACACAATTAATAACTGATCAAAATTAGTAACGTCAGCAAAATTTATTGCTCTAGCGTGAAATTTACACAAATTACAAGCTTCCAAACAAAACGTTGAAACTTTTTGATTTGTCCTAAAATTGATCACATGTATCTAAAAATTGCGTTTTTTGCTGTACAATTAATTAGCTTCCCCAAACGCTATTAAAATAGTTAAACAAAAAACTGCAGTTTTAGGGAATAAAACTGACGGAAAAGTGAGCTTTAAATTTCAGTATTGGTAACTTTACCTGCCTTTGTTACACTTTGAGGTTAATCATTACAAGTCGCTGTTAACATGATTCCGAAAAGAAGTCAAACTTGGCAGAGCTGCCAACACATTTCAAATTTCAAAGCCTCTACTTCGATAATCGACGTGACGAAGAGATTTTAATTTTGAAAACGAAACAAACGATTTTAAGCGCGATTACAGAATTTAAAGCAAAATTATTTATTTGCCAAAAGTTGTATTTAGTGTGCTCAGTTTCGATCATTTAGATAAACTTTGAATTTTAAAATTGAAATTAACAAAAAAAATAATTTAATAATTATAATAAAAATTAGGAAAATATAGGTGAAAATTCCAATAATTATAATAAAGCTTTCAGTTTCAGTTAAAAATTAAATTCGTTTTCTGGACTTTTGCTTGTGCGTAATTTTTCCGACGGCGAAATAAAACTGTCAATTGTCTCTTTAAACACTCAAAACAAAAGAAGCGCGTCCTAAAAGAAAACGAAATTTAGATATAAAAAAATATTTAATAAAAAACAGTAATTCTATGTAAAAAAACATACATTATAATATTGAAGACAAAAGAACAAAAATTAAATTTAGAGTTTAAAACAAAGGGAAAAACGGTATAAAATGCTTAAATTCTTTTTGGTAAAAATAAATAATTCAGAGTTTAAAAATAAAATATCTGTAGAAACTTACAGGTGGGTGAAATAAAAATGTGAACTTACATTAAAGCGTCTTGGCCAAAGTCGGCAAAAACTTTTAGAGCACCATTAAAAAAGTCACACGACTCGCGAAACAAAGCACCCGCGTAAAAAAAATCACAGAATTTAATCGTAAAAGTGTAATCGAAATTATTTAAAGACAATTAAACAATTCCCAAATACTTGATTAGAACTGTTTGGAGTCAATGGCTTGTTAAAGACACGTTCAATTCCAACCGGTCAAGCAACAACTCTACTGTGTATACAGCACGAGAACAACTGATACTTCAAATCTATCATATGCCTAAAGCTCTACACCTATCTAGGTGTGTACAACTGTCAAAGCTCTCGCATAACCGCCCAATCACAACGCAGAGCTTACATCTACCTCCAATAACAACATCGGTAGGCTGTGACTAAATCATCGATCGCACGAATGAAATTGCTCATTCGCGCGTGATGGCTTTTCTCCGCTGGGAGGACGCCACTGGTTTAGAGCTTTCGGTGGTAAGTTGAGGTCTCGCTTGAGGGAGCTGGCGTCGGCGAGGGGGAGCGCCATTTCTGAGCGGGTAATCTGATAGCTCCGGTTTATTTATAGGTATTTAAGTTGCGTGTTGGACATTTTTGTGGCAGGTAAAAATGGGGATGGAGGTGTTTGCTTACGGGGAAAAGCTGACAAGTCGATGTAATTAAAAAAGATCAAGTTGCCGATGGTGGGACTGCTCCGCACGCAGTAAACACGTGAATTCTGTTTTTTATTAAAGTTTCAAGGACGATTTCAATTGCGAGTACTTTTTTTATATTCTTAGTTTCATTATTAATTAGTTTGAATTTTTTGTTTTCTGACCGCCTCTTGTAAATTATTTGACCTACCGATCTGAAATTTGGCCAGATGATAGATCTCCAGCTGCTCTTTTGATTGGTGTGTAACTCAAAGGCATTAAGCGTTGTTTTCGCTCTGAAAAAGTCCCTTGAATATCACATAAAAAAAATCTCCGGAAAACTTGTTTCGGTCAATATCAAGTTTATTTGTGAAGCAAAATTGCGGTGTTTAGACTCATTTTACGCAGAATTTTACGCTAAATCCAAATCTGGCCTCAAAGTTTCGGTACGTCAACAAATAACTGAGCAATGGCCATTTTAAATTTCGGGCCGGAAAGTCAAAAATTCGATAGTCGATTTTTTGTACAGGGAGGTTCATAATGAGCTTATTCAATATTTTCAAAAACCACAAATAAGGAAAAATTGAAATTTTCAGAAGAAATGTAAGCGGATAAGACGAATCGAACGAAAATATTCACATTTGTGTGCCACTTCCGGTTATACCGGAAGTAGTTGTCAATGTGCTTATTTTCAATGGAACACCCCATATATTATTGCATTTATGAATTCAACAGACAAATTAAGGGTCACTTGTATAATTTGTTTTGTCTAAATTGTACCATTTCAAAGACATCTTGATTTTTTAACAAAAAAAGTAAAACAAGTGGGCGCTGCATTATGGTGAAGTATCTTTGAAAATAATTGATGGTTAAAATTGGAGGAAAAAATCACCGTTATGAAATGCCAAACGTCAGAAAACAGTCTTACCAACTATAAAAAAATCTGAAAATGTAGAAAGTCAAAAATCCAATTGGCTAGCAAAATTATTTTCTTTTAAATAGACCTAAAATAGGTGCTGTAACATAGTGACAATTGCAAGACAAAAATTGAGAAATATGTTACAGTTTTAAAATGTCATACCTTAAAAAACAGTGCTACTAACACAAAAAAAAGTCTAAAATAGAGAAAATCAAAAGTCAAATTTACTAGCAAATTTTTTTTAAAAGACCTAAAGTGGGCGCTGCATAATAGTGACAATTGCAGGTCAAAAATTGAAAAATATGTTACAGTTTTGACATGTCAAACCCTAAAAACCAGTGCTACCAACACGTTAAAAAAAATCTAAAATGGAGAAACCTAAAAATCAAATTTACTAGCATAGTTATGTTTTTTTTTAAAGAGACTTAAAGTAGGCGCTGCATCGTCGTGACAATTGGAGGTTAAAAAATGAGAAGAATGTCACCGTTTTGTAATGTCAAACGTTGCAAAACAGTTCTACCAGCTCGTAAAAAAATTCCTAAAAAGTTAAAAATTAAAAATTGTGGTGGCGCTCAATAAAAAAAATATTTATTATTTTTGTTAACATGCACGGCAACTGAAATTTTGGTTCCAAGATAAGTATGCTATGATTTTTTTAAAACCGCCATTATAACTAAAAAATTATATACAGAGTGTGATTTGTAGGCAGTTAATTTCCGGCAACTTTAAAGTAAAATAACATTTTTTTCTAATTGAACACTCCGTATTTTTCATCATAGATCGACGTAAAATTAAATTTATCATTGACTGGCATGTATTGTCATTTTTCCAAAGCATGCTTAAACAATTTCTAAAAATAAAAATAAAATATTTTGGGCAGAAGTAGGATTTAACTGCGACATATAACACCCTGTATATTATTTTCCAGTTAATTGGCGATTTTAAATACATCACAGTTTACTTATATTAGAAACAAAATTATACTTTTTTTACTCACATGTTTATAAAAATTATAAAAAAAAACATGTTTGTTGTGCAAAATAATTTTTTTTATTCAAAATATTTGAAATTGGTACAATTTGGGTAAAAATTTACTAAGCGACCTTCGATTGGAAAGTAGAATTCAAAAATGTAATAATATACAGAGTGTTCCGTTTAAAATATGCAAGTTCCGGTATAACCGAAAGTGTCATAAATGTGTGAATATTTCCAATCGATTTTTCTTATCCGCTTACTTTTGTTGCCTAAATTTCAAATATCTATCATTTGTAGTTTAAAAAAAAAATGTCGAATCGTGGACCACCTCTATAAGTAATATTCATTCTCAAAACATAAAAATCAAGTTTCCTTAGATTTTCGGTAAATTGGAGTAAATTTTGACATTAGGAACGTCAACTGACTATTTTGTTACCACTTTTGCCAACTGTCCCGTTAAGATCACAAGCAACAGTAACTTTAGGGTTTTTATTAGTTTTAAGTTCTTAGAACATTTGAAAAAAACAAAAAAAACACGAAATTTTTTACAAGTTGGTAGTACTGTTTTGTAACGTTTGCAGTGTTTATGTTGTAAATAATTTCGTTTTAGCATTGTTTTTCAGTTTCAGGTGCATTAATGGACTCCTTAAAGCACTGTTTTTCAACTGCCTAGCAAAACTACCAGTTGATTAAATACTTTGACAGTTGACAATTGATTGACGTTGTACCAACTTAACCGTTCTAGGAAAAAAATTGAGGTTAAATCCGCGTCTCGTGACAGATCTCAGTCGTCAAACTTGACAGACAAGGCTGCCAACACGTAAAAATCGTCAATGCCAACTAGACACTAATATCCTAAAATGCTTAATAGTCGGTTTGCTGCATGCTTATTCAAACAGCATTGTCTATTCAAAGGATGGAATGGCATTTGGTAAGCGGCGTGAGTTTTCTCAGAGTTAACGTCGAACGAGGGATTTGTTACGATTCGGTGCGGGTTTGGGCGGTCTAATCATATCGGAAATAGGGTAAGACATGCGGAATGATTGCACATACAGTCTCACCTACAAATTTCCAGCGAAAGAACTGCAAAAAAATTGTCTAAAAAAAGTGTTTTAAAGAGATCACTCTGTAGATCTGTCAGATCGCGATAAGATGAAAATTGGTTCGTCGACGTCGGTAACCCTTCCCAAGCATTAATATAACAGAGATAAGGAAACAGAATACATATTTTATGAAATTATCACATTCCCTGCAAGAGCACAAATAATTTTAATGAAAATTCTGGCGCTGAATTTAGGGGAAAGAGTGACATCAGCTGTTACGTCCAGTCCAATGCGTCGCTCCCCAGTTGACGCTCAGCGCACACATTACGGGGACGTCGCCGTATCTGCAGACACATGCACGGGACTATGATTCACTGCTTTTTGGGGGTGCTGCTCAAATCACCGTGAGCCTTAATCCCAATTTGTTTCGATTTTAAATCTGGGTCATAAACGTATCTCTTCAAAGACTTAGCTGCAAAGCTGCGTTGGGAAATTTCACGTGTTCGAGTGGATGCAGTGGTGAGCTTAGACAAAAGTGGAATCAAAACCGAGCGAACAGTTTTAGCGGAAAAAGATTCATACGATTTTTAGTTGACGGGTTTCTTACTCTAAAATAAAAGCTCGTTTTTTACCTAAATTTCAATTGTCTGTATCTATGACATTTAGTTATCTAGTTGGCTGAACGTGTGTCTGAACTTGACGAAAAAACGTCAAATAGTTGACACGTGTTAGGAAATGATGGATATCAGGACATACGTCCCCAGTTCTACAGCCAACTAGATAAATAATTGAATCGCATAAAACGCTCTTGACATTTCAAACTTTTTTATAATTTTGAGGATCATTTTGTTCACTTTTTCAAAGTTCTTAGAATCCAAAAATTTCGAAAATCTTTGAGAACTCAAATTTCTATTTTATAAAATTTCAAAATTTCCTAAAATTGATAAGATTTCGTAGTTCTCGGATTTAGAGATTTTCTGTCGGTAACTGAGAAGTTCTAGTTTTTCAGATTCATTATATCCTTAAAAAAACAAGTAGGCGTTGCATTGTGGTCTCAAACAGTGTTACCAACCCTTACAAAATTCCTACAATATAGAAAGTCAAAAATCAAAGCCAACAAAATTATTGTTTTTTAAATAGACTTAAAGTGGGCGCTGCATCGTGGTGACAACGGTTGAAAATGTCAACGTTTTGAAATGTCAAACGTGAGAAAACAGTGCTTCCAACACGTAACGAAAATCCCAAAATAATCTAAGTAGGTGTTGAATGGTGGTGACAATTGCAGGTTAAAAATTGAGAACGATATCACCGTTTTAAAACGTCAAATGTTAGAAAACAGTACTACCAACACCTACAAAATTGTAAAATCTATACTGTTTATCAAATTTCTTAGCATTTTTATATTGCAGGTTAAAATTTGACGAAAGTGTCACCATTTTCTAATGTCAAACGTTAGAAGACAGTGTTACCAACATGCAAAAAAAAACAAATGTAGAAACTCAAAAATCTTTGCTGCACAGTTATCTCCTTTTAAAATGACTTAAAGTAGGCGCCGAATCGTGGTGACAATTGCAGGTTGAAGACTAAAAAATTTGTCACAATTTTAAATATCAAATGTTTCAAAACAGTGTTACCACTACGTAAAAAATTTCTAAAATTTTGAAAACAAAAATCGAATGTGCTAGCATAGTTATGCTCTTATAAAATGATATAAGTAGGCGCTGCATCGTGGTGAAAATTGCAGGTTAAAAATGAGAAAGTTGTCAACGTTTTGTAATTTGAAACGTTAGAAAACAGTCCTACCAACGATTAAAGAAAATCTAAAATTTAGAAAGTTAAAAATCCACTTTGGTAGCACAGTTATCTTCTTTTAAATGATCCTAAAGTAGGCGTTGCCTTGTGGTGACATTTGCAGGTTAAAGATTGAATAATATGTCACAATTTTCACTGTTAAATGTTTCAAAACAGTGCTACCACTACGTAAAAAAAATCTAAAATGTTGAAAATCAAAAATTAATTGTGCTAACAGAGGTTTGCTTTTTTAAAAAATCCTAAAGTAGGCGCTGCATCGTGGTGACAATTGCAGGTTAAAAACTGAAGACGATGTCAGCGTTTCGAAATGTCAAATATTCAAAAACAGTGCTACCAACATGTAACAAAAATCTTAAAATTTAAAAAATCAATCGGATTTGCTAGTAGAGATTTGTTCTTTTAAAATAATTTACGTAAGCGTTGCATAATGGTGACAATTGCGGGTTAAAAACTGATAAATATGACACCGTTTTCAAATATCAAACGATAGAAAGTGGTACATGTAAAAAAAAATCTAGAATGCAAAAAGTTTAAAAATTGGATTTTATTAATATTCTTTAAAAAATCCAAGTAAGCGTTGACAAATTGAAGATTACAAATTGAGAAAGATGTTACCATTTCAAAACGTCAAAAGTTAAAAAACAGTGCAACCAACACGTAAAAAAAAATCTAAAATGTAGAAAGTCAATCCAATTTGTTAGCGTAGTTTTGTTTTTTAAAATAACTTAAAGTTGGCGTTGCGTGGTGTTGACAATTGCAGGTTAAAATCCGTGAAAGACGTCATCGTTTTGAAATGTCAAATGTTAAAAAACAGTGCTACCAACAAGTGAAAAAAAAAATCGATAATAAAAAGTGTAAAAAAATTCTTTAAAAAATTCAAGTGGCCGCTGCGTCATAGAGATTACAAATTGTGACATATGTCACCAATTGGACACGTCAAAACATTAAAAACAGTAATACCAACATGTAAAAAATTCCTATAGCGCAAAAAAATTTAAATTTGACATTTAAAAAAAATTCGTGATGAGAATTGGAGGTTACAAATTAAGTTTTGACACGCCAAAACGTCTGAAATCAGTACTACCAACGCGAAAAAAAATCGATTTATTGGCGTAGTTTGCATTTTTTAAAAGCACTTTAAGTAGGCGTTGCATCGTGGTGACAATTGGAGGTTAAAAAATAAGAAAAATGTCACTATTTTTACACGTCAAACTTTGAAAACAGTGCTACCAACATGTAAAAATCTCAGAATGCAGAAAATTCGTTTTGATAGCGCAATTGTTTTTTTTTTAATAAAAGTCAGTGCTACCAACATAAAATTTAGCAGACGTTGCGACGTTGTGACAAAGACATGACAGTACTACCAACCTGCAAAAAAAGTGCGATTATTTTAGTGTGAGAGCGTAATATTCATAATAGGGTCTTTTGCAAACAAAATGTGCATCGCCCTGTAAATTATTTATTGCATTCACACCCTATTGGACATTATGCACCTCACTCGAAAATGGGTCTCCGTTATCCCTAATAAACATAAACATAATCATAGGGTCGAATCTAAGTGTGGTATCAATTCCATTCCATCCGTTACGACCTCCATCATTTAACAATGTACTTATGCAAATCACATAATTGTTCCCGACTGTGACTTTTCCACTAACTATCATAAATCCAACGTAATAGGTGTCGAGTCGGCTGCGAACAACATGTGAAGGCGCACTCCAATCTGCAGATGGGAGGAGTTACCCTTAATCTATCCTGTCAAGAGGCGGAACTAACAGAAACCACGCCTAAATAACACGTGTGGCATGTTATAATACAACATTCGTCGTTTTTCCTAATTGGAAAAGTGCCGCCGGAGCTAAGATGTTAATAAAACTCTCATTGTGATTTAACGCCTTCTTCAATGGAGTGTGTAAGTCTGTTATTGATACAATTGGGTTTTTTCCGTAGAGTAAACACGCTGGTAACTGAGTAAATAAGGTAAATACACCGGGAAGAGGATGTGAACATCGTCAATGGTTTGTTGAGTGGAGAGAGGATCACTGGCCACCAAATGGAGCGCACCCAAATAAATGAACACCTAATCGAATCACGGGCTCTTTGGACTTCACCTGCTTCGTTTTGTCGATTTCAGATACTTCACGTTCTATCAGCTTTCTTAAGCGGATAATTTTATAAATAGATTTTTTGCTTTGATGTCGGGACCGAATCAGCACCGCCAGGGAATTGTTATTTATGGAATAAGTGGTAAAGTTTATGCCATACAACGTTTTATCGTGTCTTGCTCCTTTGACCGCCGAGAAAAGTAAGACGAGTCTTATTACTTCTCTTCGCTTCTTCTTGTTCTACATTTTTGAATTTTTGCACAATTAATAAGTGAGTTAAAGGTAAAAATTTCACTATTATTACTTAAAAATTAACAAATTTATGAGCTTTACCAGAAAGTTTGTGAAAATTTTTAGTTCTTAATTAAAAATTTCCAAAATCACCCCTTCAGGTTCTAAAATTTTGGGATTTTCCACAGTAAATAAATGAGCCGAAGGTTGTACCGACTCTAAATTTAATTGCTCTAACTTTATAATTAATAGAGTTACAGGCGCTAAAAGACGATTTTGAAAAATTGTCATTTGTGCCCAAATTAAAAATTTTTAAAATTGCCTCTTCTTGTTATACATTTCTGAATTTTTGCGCAGTTACTAAGTGAGCTAATAGTAGTACTAATAGTGTCCAAATTTCAATATTATGACTCAAAAATTAACAAATTTACAAGCTGCAGTAGAAGATTTTGAAAATTTTTGCTTCATTTCCAAAATTTTTAAAATCGCTTCTTCTTGTTCTATCTTTTTGAATTTTTGCACTGTTAGTAAGAGAGCTAATAGTAGTACTGTCCCCAAATTTTAATATTATGACTTAAAAATTACGAAATTTATGACCTTTACTGAAAGAATTCGAAAATTTTTGCTTCATTCCTAAATAAAAATTTCTAAAATCGGTCCTTCAGGTCCTAAAATTTTGGATTTTTACAAAGTCATTGAGTGCCTTGAAGGTAGTACTGTCGTCAAAGTTTAATATGATAACTTTAAAATTACAAAATTTATGGGCTTTACTGGAAGATTTTAAAAATTTTTGCTTCATTCCCAAATTAAAAATTTTTAAAATCGCTCCTTGAAGTTAAAAAAATTTAGGATTTTGCACAGTAAATAAGTGAGCCGAAAGTAGTACCGACTCTAAATTAAATTGTTCTAACTTTATAATTAATAGAATTACGGGCGCTAAAACACGATTTTGAAAAATTGTCATTTGTGGCCAAATTAAAAATTTCTAAAATTGCGTCTTCTTGTTATACATTTTTGAATTTTTGCGCAGTTACTAACTGAGCTAATAGTAGTACTAATGGTGTCCAAATTTCAATATTTTGACTCAAAAATTAACAAATTTACAAGCTGCAGTAGAAGATTTTGAAAATTTTTGCTTCATTTCCAAAAATTGTAAAATCGCTTCTTCTTGTTCTATCTTTTTGAATTTTTGCACAGTTAGTAAGAGAGCTTATAGTAGTACTGTCCCCAAATTTTAATATTATGACTTAAAAATTACGAAATTTATGAGCTTTACTGAAAGAATTTGAAAATTTTTGCTTTATTCCCAAATTAGAAATGACTAAAATCGCTTCTTTAATCTTGAATTTTTGCACGGTCAATAAGTGACTTTAAGGTAGTAAGTACTGTCCCCAAATTTCAATATTATAACTCAAAAATTAACAAATTTACAAGCTGTAGTAGAAGATTTTGAGAATTTTTGCTTTATTTCCAAATTAAATTTTTTTAAAATCGCTCCTTCAGGTTAAAATTTTTTAGGATTTTTCACAGTAAATAAGTGAGCCGAAAGTAGTACCGACTCTAAATTAATTGTTCTAACTTTATAATTAATAGAATTACGGGCGCTAAAAGACGATTTTGAAAAATTCTTATTCGTCCCCAAATTAAAAATTTCTAAAATTGCGTCTTCTTGTTCTACATTTTTGAATTTTCGCACAGTTAGTAAGTGAGCTAATAATAGTACCGTCTCCAAATTTCAATATTATAACTCAAAAATTAACAAATTTACAAGCTGCAGTTGAAGATTTTGAAAAATTTAAAATTTTTAAAATCGCTTGTTCTTGTTCTACATTTTTGAGTATTTGTACGGTTAATAAGTGAGTTAAAGGCAGTACTTTCACTAAGTTTCAGTAATATAGCTTTGAAATCAAGAAATTTACGGGCTTGAGTAAAAGATTTTCAGTTCATCCACATACAAAAAATTTCTAAAATCGGTTCTTCAGGTTCTAAAATTTTGAATTTTTGCACGGTCATTAAGTGACTTGAAGATAGTAGCGTCCCCAAAGTTCAATATTATAACTTCAAAATTAACAAATTTATGGGCTTTACTAGAAGATTTTAAAAAAATTTCGTTCATCCTCAGATTAAAAATTTCTAAAATCGCTCCTCCAGGCTCTAAAATTTTGAGGTTTTGCACAGTAAATAAAAGATTCGAAGGCAGCACTGTCCCCAAACTTCAATAATATAACTTAAAAATTACGAAACTTATGGGCTTTACTGAAAGATTTTCAAAATTTTTGCTTCATTCCCAAATAATTTTTTTTTAAAATCGTTCCTTCAGGTTAAAAAATTTTAGGATTTTGCACAGTAAATAAGTGAGCCGAAGGTGTTACCGACTCTAAATTTAATTGTTCTAACTTTGCAATTAATAGAGTTACAGGCGCTAAAAGACGATTTTGAAAAATTGTCATTCGAGCCCAAATTAAAAATTTTTAAAATTCCGTATTCTTGTTCTACATTTTTGAATTTTTGCACAGTTTGTAAGTGAGTTAATAGTAGTACTAATGGTGTCCAAATTTCAATATTATGACTCAAGAATTAACAAATTTACAAGCTGTAGTAGAAGATTTTGAAAATTTTTGCTTCATTTCCAAAAATTGTAAAATCGCTTCTTCTTGTTCTATCTTTTTGAATTTTTGTACAGTTAGTAAGAGAGCTTATAGTAGTACTGTCCCCAAATTTTAATATTATGACTTAAAAATTACGAAATTTATGAGCTTTACTAAAAGAATATGAAAATTCTTGCTTTATTCCCAAATTAAAAATTACTAAAATCGCTTCTTTAATCTTGAATTTTTGCACGGTCAATAAGTGACTTTAAGGTAGTAAGTACGGTCCCCAAATTTCAATATTATAACTCAAAAATTAACAAATTTACAAGCTGCAGTAGAAAATATTGAAAATTAATTTTTGCTTCATTTCCAAATTAAAAATTTTTAAAATCGCTTCTTCTTTTTCTACATTTTTGAATATTTGTACAGTCAATAAGTAGTATTTTTACTAAGTTTTAGTACTATAGCTTTGAAATTAACAAATTTACGTGCTTCAGTAAAAGATTTTCAGTTCATCCACATATAAAAAATTAATAAAATAAAAAACATCCTTTCTAAAATCGCTCCTCCAAGTTCTAAAATTTTGAGATTTCGCACAGTAAATAAGAGACTTGAAGGCAGTACTGTTCCCAAATTTCAATATTATAATGCAAAAATTACAAAATTTATGGGCTTTATTAAAAGATTTTGAAAAATTTTGCTTCTTAAGTTTCTAAAATTTTGAATATCCGCAGGGTCATTAAGTGACTTGAAGGTAGTACCGTCCCCAAATCAATATTATAACTTAAAAATTAACAAATGTATGGACTTTACTAGAAGATTTTGAAAAATTTTCGTTCATCCTCAGATCAAAAATTTCTAAAATCGCTCCTCTACGTTCTAAAATGTTGAGGTTTTGCACAGTAAATAAGAGACCCAGAGGCAGTACTGTCCCTAAATTTCAATATTATAACTCAAAAATGAACAAATTTATAGGCGACTAATTTTGAAAATTTTCGGTTCTAAAATTTAACAAGTAAAACCTCATATTACTATTGAATATTGGATGAAGATTTTTTTTAAAAGCGCGCATGGAATATTTATACAGTGGGATAATTAGTCTCGCTTTCTTGTCTTTCATACTATTTTAAAAGTATTCGTAATCCGAGCTAGAGATAGTATCAGCGCCAGCAGTTCGCTTAATTTGGCAGCATCTCAGGCAAATGCGACATGACTGCCTCGTTTTTTTCTTTATTATCTTCAAGGTGGTCGGCCTGTCATATTTCCTTTCCTCGACCAAATTAACAGGTGGTTTTTATAAAGTATCTAGTTATCTATGCATCTGTATGCATGCCTTCGCACTGCAACAAACCGATATCAAATATCCCTAGATCGAATTTCACCGCTTTGCCGCGTCTTGTGGTCTGCAGAATTTTTATCTCGTCGAATAAAAACCCGCCCCGTGTCTCTATCAAAACGCCATCTCGTCTTAATTGATTCAATTAAACACGTTTGTGATTAACCCCCTCCTATTATGGTTAAATCGCCCTGTTAACCCTTCGGACAAAAAGTCCGATGTCCGTTTACACTATCAAAAAAGCATAATTCGTGCTAATTTATGAGAAAGTCGAGTGTGCCGTCGCCCTATTACCACCTAACAATGCGTTTCACCCTTGTTGGTATTTTGTCGTTTTGGCGAGCAGCTGCGGGGCCCCATTCTTAACCGTGTTACTTGTCATAGACGTGATTACCCATCACCATCCCTATAAAACAATCTCGTTTTTCGCCAAAATATAGGAGCATGTCGTGTTTCTTGTGATATATTGCCGAATCGATGAATGGCGGTCTTTTGGGTAAATAACCGGATCTATTGATGGAGTACCATGGAAAACATGTTCATTGATGAGTTTGTATGGAATTTTACCTGAGTGTGGACCCGCTATTAATCTTGAGGTGGACTGACGATTTGAAGAGCTCTTGTGCCCTTATAAATACAGTAATAACACTAATACCCTATTATAATGTGCATAAAGGAAACAAATTTCACAAATATCGACGTATTTTTTGCTGATTTCCCATGAAATCTCTTTTGTGAGAAGGATTAAGCGGAGAAACATGCTAGATGAATGAATATGCACGAGTAATGGTTTGATTGACACAAATTAACCTCGGAGGGTCAAGCAACAGGGCTACCAACACACGGCCAAATTTTACAGCCTCTATTAAGATAGTCGAACTAATAAAAATTCTTGATTTTAGCTCAAAAATAAAAATATTTCAAAATCTGTGTCTGTTGCTCTATAATTTTGAAATTTGCCACAAATAATAAACAATTGAAAAATAATAATGCCCCAAAATTTCAATGCTTACACGTTCAAACTACCAGAGTTCCAACTATTTCAAAATGTGTTAAAATTTCTTGAGTTTTAGATCAAAAATAAAAAAATTCCAAAATCCATGTTTGCGGCTTTACAACTTTGAAATTTGGTACAAATAATAAGCAACTGAAAAATAATAACGTCTCAAAATTTTAATGTTAAGATATTAAAACTACCAGAGTTGCAACTATTTGACAAAAATGAGTTAAAATTTCTTGATCTTAGCTCGAAAATAAATTTTTTCTAAAATCTGTGTCTGTGGTTCAATAGCGTTGAAATTTGGCTTAAATAATAAGAAGCTCAAACATAATGATGTCTTTAAGTTTCAATCGTTAGACATTAAAACTACCAGAGTTACAATCATTTCAAAAAAATGTGTTAAAATTTCTTGATTTTAGCCTGAAAATAACAATTTCTAAAATCTGTGTCTGTGACTATAATTTTGACGTTTGGCACAAATAATAAGCAACTGAAAAATAATAATGTCTCCAAATTTCAATATTTACACGTTCGAACTACCAGAGTTACAACTATTTAAAAAATGTGTTAAAATCTCCAGATTTTAAGCTCGAAATAAAAAATTTCCAAAATCTCTGTCTGCGACTCTATAACTTTGAAATTTGGTACAAATAATAAGAAACAAAAAAAAAATAATGTGTGCAAATTTCAATGTTAACACGTTAAAACTATTAAAGTTACAAAAAGTTAAAAAAAAGAGAAAATATTTCTTGAGTTTGAGCTTAAAATAAAAAAAAATCCAAAATCTGTGTCTGCGGCTGTATAACTTTGAAATTTGGTACAAATAATAAGCAGCTAACAAATAATAACGTCTACAAATTTCAGTGTTAAGACATTAAAACTACCAGAGTTATAACTAATTCAAAAAATGTGTTAAAGTTTCTTAATTTTTGCCCAAAAATATTTTTTTTCTAAAATCTGTGTCTGTGGCTCTATAAATTTAAAATTTGGTCCAAAGAATAAGCAACTAAAAAGTAATAAAGTGTCGAAATTTCAATGTTAACACGTTGAAACTATTAAAGTTACAAGAATTTTAAAAAATTAGTTAAAATTTCTTGAATTTAAGCTCAAAAACAAAAAATTTCCAAAATCTGTGTCTGTTGCTCTATTACTTTGACATTTGGCCTAAATATAAAGTAACTGAAATATAACGATGTCCCTAAAATTCAATCGTCAGGCATTAAAACTACCAGAGTTACAACCGTTTCAAAAAAATGAGTTAAATTTTTTTTATTTTAAATTAAAAATAAAAAAATTCTAAAATCTGTGTCTGTTGTCCTATAACTTCGAAATTTGGTCCAAATAATAAGCAACTGAAAAATAATAACGTCTACAACTTTCAGTGTTAAGACATTAAAACTACCAGAGTTACAATTATTTGAAAAAAAAAGGGTTAAAATTTCTTTATTTTGGATCGATAATAAAAAAAATCTAAAATCTGTGTATCCTGCTAGATAACTTTGAAATGTGTTCCAAATAATAAACAACTAAAAAATAATAATGTGTCCATATTTAATTGTTAACACGTTAAAACTATCAGAGTTACAACAATTTAAAAAAAATGGGTTAAAATTTCTTGAGTTTAAGCTCAAAAATATAAAATTTCCAAAATCTGTGTCTGTTGCTCTATAACATTGAAATTTGGCCTAAATACAAAGTAACTGAAATATAATGATGTCCCTAAAATTCAATTGTTAGGCATTAAAACTACTTGAGTTACAACCGTTTCAAAAAAATGAGTTAAAATTTTTTGATTTTAAGTCAAAAATTAAAAAATTCTAAAATCTGTGTCTGTTGTCCTATAACTTTGAAATTTGGTACAAATAATAAGCAACTGAAAAATAATAACGTCTCAAAATTTTAATGTTAAGATATTAAAACTACCAGAGTTACAACTATTTGACAAAAATGGGTTAAAATTTCTTGATCTTAGCTCGAAAATAATTTTTTTCTAAAATCTCTGTCTGTGGTTTAATAGCGTTGAAATTTGGCCTAAATAATAAGAAGTTCAAACGTAATGATGTCTCTAAGTTTCAACAGTTAGACATTAAAACTACCAGAGTTACAATCATTTCAAAAAAATGTGTTAAAATTTCTTGATTTTAGCCTGAAAATAAAAATTTCTAAAATCGGTGTCTGCGAGTATAATTTTGAAATTTGGCACAAATAATAAGCAACTGAAAAATAATAATGTCTCCAAATTTCAATATTTACACGTTCAAACTACCAGAGTTACAACTATTTAAAAAATGTGTTAAAATCTCTAGATTTTAAGCTCGAAATAAAAATTTTCCAAAATCTCTGTCTGCGACTCTATAACTTTGAAATTTGGTACAAATAATAAGAAACTAAAAAAAAAATAATGTGTGCAAATTTCAATGTTAACACGTTAAAACTATTAAAGTTACAAAAAGTTAAAAAAAAGAGAAAATATTTCTTGAGTTTGAGCTTAAAATAAAAAAAATCCAAAATCTGTGTCTGCGGCTGTATAACTTTGAAATTTGGTACAAATAATAAGCAGCTAACAAATAATAACGTCTACAAATTTCAGTGTTAAGACATTAAAACTACCAGAGTTATAACTAATTCAAAAAATGTGTTAAAGTTTCTTAATTTTTGCCCAAAAATAATTTTTTTCTAAAATCTGTGTCTGTGGCTCTATAAATTTAAAATTTGGTCCAAAGAATAAGCAACTAAAAAGTAATAAAGTGTCGAAATTTCAATGTTAACACGTTGAAACTATTAAAGTTACAAGAATTTTAAAAAATTAGTTAAAATTTCTTGAATTTAAGCTCAAAAACAAAAAATTTCCAAAATCTGTGTCTGTTGCTCTATTACTTTGACATTTGGCCTAAATATAAAGTAACTGAAATATAACGATGTCCCTAAAATTCAATCGTCAGGCATTAAAACTACCAGAGTTACAACCGTTTCAAAAAAATGAGTTAAATTTTTTTTATTTTAAATTAAAAATAAAAAAATTCTAAAATCTGTGTCTGTTGTCCTATAACTTCGAAATTTGGTCCAAATAATAAGCAACTGAAAAATAATAACGTCTACAACTTTCAGTGTTAAGACATTAAAACTACCAGAGTTACAATTATTTGAAAAAAAAAGGGTTAAAATTTCTTTATTTTGGATCGATAATAAAAAAAATCTAAAATCTGTGTATCCTGCTAGATAACTTTGAAATGTGTTCCAAATAATAAACAACTAAAAAATAATAATGTGTCCATATTTAATTGTTAACACGTTAAAACTATCAGAGTTACAACAATTTAAAAAAAATGGGTTAAAATTTCTTGAGTTTAAGCTCAAAAATATAAAATTTCCAAAATCTGTGTCTGTTGCTCTATAACATTGAAATTTGGCCTAAATACAAAGTAACTGAAATATAATGATGTCCCTAAAATTCAATTGTTAGGCATTAAAACTACTTGAGTTACAACCGTTTCAAAAAAATGAGTTAAAATTTTTTGATTTTAAGTCAAAAATTAAAAAATTCTAAAATCTGTGTCTGTTGTCCTATAACTTTGAAATTTGGTACAAATAATAAGCAACTGAAAAATAATAACGTCTCAAAATTTTAATGTTAAGATATTAAAACTACCAGAGTTACAACTATTTGACAAAAATGGGTTAAAATTTCTTGATCTTAGCTCGAAAATAATTTTTTTCTAAAATCTGTGTCTGTGGTTTAATAGCGTTGAAATTTGGCCTAAATAATAAGAAGTTCAAACGTAATGATGTCTCTAAGTTTCAACAGTTAGACATTAAAACTACCAGAGTTACAATCATTTCAAAAAAATGTGTTAAAATTTCTTGATTTTAGCCTGAAAATAAAAATTTCTAAAATCGGTGTCTGCGAGTATAATTTTGAAATTTGGCACAAATAATAAGCAACTGAAAAATAATAATGTCTCCAAATTTCAATATTTACACGTTCAAACTACCAGAGTTACAACTATTTAAAAAATGTGTTAAAATCTCTAGATTTTAAGCTCGAAATAAAAATTTTCCAAAATCTCTGTCTGCGACTCTATAACTTTGAAATTTGGTACAAATAATAAGAAACTAAAAAAAAAATAATGTGTGCAAATTTCAATGTTAACACGTTAAAACTATTAAAGTTACAAAAAGTTAAAAAAAAGAGAAAATATTTCTTGAGTTTGAGCTTAAAATAAAAAAAATCCAAAATCTGTGTCTGCGGCTGTATAACTTTGAAATTTGGTACAAATAATAAGCAGCTAACAAATAATAACGTCTACAAATTTCAGTGTTAAGACATTAAAACTACCAGAGTTATAACTAATTCAAAAAATGTGTTAAAGTTTCTTAATTTTTGCCCAAAAATAATTTTTTTCTAAAATCTGTGTCTGTGGCTCTATAAATTTAAAATTTGGTCCAAAGAATAAGCAACTAAAAAGTAATAAAGTGTCGAAATTTCAATGTTAACACGTTGAAACTATTAAAGTTACAAGAATTTTAAAAAATTAGTTAAAATTTCTTGAATTTAAGCTCAAAAACAAAAAATTTCCAAAATCTGTGTCTGTTGCTCTATTACTTTGACATTTGGCCTAAATATAAAGTAACTGAAATATAACGATGTCCCTAAAATTCAATCGTCAGGCATTAAAACTACTAGAGTTACAACCGTTTCAAAAAAATGAGTTAAAATTTTTTGATTTTAAATCAAAAATTAAAAAATTCTAAAATCTGTGTCTGTTGTCCTATAACTTTGAAATTTGGTCCAGATAATAAGCAACTGAAAAATAATAACGTCTACAAATTTCAGTGTTAAAACATTAAAACTACCAGAGTTACAATTATTTGAAAAAAATGGGTTAAAATTTCTTTATTTTGGATCGAAAATAAAAAAAATCTAAAATCTGTGTCTCCTGATCGATAACGTTAAAATTTGTTCCAAATAATAAACAAATAAAAAATAATAATGTGTCCATATTTAATTGTTAACACGTTAAAACTATCAAAGTTACAACAATTTAAAAAAATGGGTTAAAATTTCTTGAGTTTAAGCTCAAAAATAAAAAATTTCCAAAATCTGTGTCTGGTGCTCTATAACTTTGAAATTTGGCCTAAGTACAAAGTAACTGAAACATAATGATGTCCCTAAATTTCAATCGTTAAACACTAAAACTACTAGAGTTACAACAGTTTCAAAAAATTAAGTTAATTTTTTTATTTCTAATCAAAAATAAAAAAATTCTAAAATGTTTGTCTGTTGTCCTATAATTTTAAAAGTTGGCCCAGATAATAAGCAATTGAAAAGTAATAATGCCTACAAATTTCAGTGTTAAGACATTAAAACTGCTACAGTTACAACTACTAGAAGAAATGGGTTAAAATTTCTTAATTTTGACTCGAAAATAAAAAAATTCTTAAATTTGTGTCTGCGGCTCTGTAACTTTGAAATTTGGTTCAAGTAATTAACAACTAAAAAATAATGCCTGCAAATTTCCATTCTGACAATAAAACTACCAGAGTTACAATCATTTAAAAAAAAGTATAAAGATTTTTGGATTTTAGCTCAAAAATAAAAAAAAAATCTAAAATGTGTGTCTGTTGCTCTATAACTTTGAAATTTGGTACGAAAAATAAACAAATATGCAAATTTTAGTATTGAGACATTAAAACTACCAAAGTTACAAATAAAAATGTTTCGTTTTTATAAAAAATCGAGCGATTTAAGGAATAAACTTTTTTTTAAAAAAACCAAGCAAAGTAAATTGGAATAAAAACGATCAGAATCAATAAAGGTAATGGCAAAAAATGTAATGCAAACTCCACAATATGTAAAAAGGTCCAAGCATGTTTCGCGCCATTCATCATCGGTAATCAGACCCTCGGTTTCCATCCACGCCCAGTGCTGAACCAAGCTGATAATGCACCTCTTGATTTATACTCACGACCACCGATCTACCACCAACCCTTGATTTACGTTACCATGCATCATGTAATCTAGTAGACGATGTAAATAACGACTTGCAGCGGCGGCGGTGGCGGCGGCGGCGGCGATGTATTGCACACAACATGCAAGTTCATCGTTAATAAATCAAATTTTTATCGACGTCAATTTTAATACCCGGAGACCCAAAACAATAATCTTCATCTCCGTTCGAGTGTCTCTAATAAGTTTCGAGAAGAGCAGAAAGTTATATAAAGGGGAAAAACAAGCGGCGGCTGTAATTCGAGAAAACATACCTCCTATAGTGAAATATATACACGACATAAATACCTAGGAAACGAGCGGGTGATTAAACAAACTTATACAAACAGGCAAAGAAGAGCGAAATGAAGTGCTCGCTTCGCTTGCGGCTCAAACAAGTGGAAAATGAATTTCCTTCATCGAATCCATCCCAGTTAATTTACGAGAAGGCTGTTTATAGACAGATATAAGGCCACATATACAGGATCAATCAGTCTAGTGGAGCCAGTCTTGCAAGACGACGATAAGATTTATATGGAGACTAATGCGATCGGCTATGGAGCTCAGAAAGAGCACGGAAAGAGCTTATGAACGACCGCCTTCGCCTGTCATAAATTACTCGAGGATAAGAAGAAGGCGCCCACTGCTAGGTGTCAATCCACCACCTCCTCGCGCCACTTTTAAAAACCTCGAAGATGATAAGACTTTTTCCCGCAATTATCTATAAGCGTTCTGAGTCGGAAGCAAAAGGCGGAACAAATCGAATCTTAGTCCATGTTTAATTGAGTTAACGATGGATATTTGACGAATAAAATCCGACGAGGATCCAACATTGTGGAAAACTGCCTGAGTGTAGACACTCATCTGTTATCAATTACACCTTTCATTGCCTTCTTTATTTAACAGTGGTGCATTTTAAGCGCTTAATGATCCGAAACTACATCGATATTTGTTTGTTCACCATCATGAATTCCAACCTGTTACTACCAACCATTGATTTTAAAGCAATTACCCTTTTTATTACCACTACAATTCACAAGTGTGCTCTTCTACCAACATTGAGATGTTTGTAGAGAGGAATCAAGTCATAGATAATTTCATAAGTCACGCTCGTTGCTTTTCGAAAGGAAAGACAGCCATGGAAAATTATATAAATGAGGTGCTTGGGGTGTTGTGCTATATGTGGCGGGAATCACAATAGGAATTCTATTATTGCGTTCTAGCTCAAAAGTGACCATTATGTGTGAAATTTCTTTCATTAGGGAGGCTGCGAAATCTGGAAGTGAGTTGGAGGCTCCGTCGGTTTGACACTTTAAGTCTCAATAAAAAAAAAATTTGGGTTGATAGCTTTGACTGTTTTGAGCTATAAAGTGATAACAGGTTAAAACATTTTTTAAATAGTTGTTTATTGCTCTATAATTTTGTAATTTGGTACTGGTAATAAGAAATTTAAAATTAGTGTCGTCTCCAAATTTCAGAACGAAAACTTATAAACTATTAGAGTTACAGCTTTCTATGAAAATGTGCTCCATTTTTTACTGGCTCTATAATCAGAATTTTCTATATTCTTTAACAGTTGCTCTATAAATTTGTCTTTTCGCACAAAAAATAAACGACTCAAAATTTAACAGCATTTTTTTAGCAACATTTTTACATAAATATTTTTAAAAATTTTTGATAAGATTACAAAAACTATCTCTGTGGCGCTATAATTATGCAATTTGGGAACATATAATAAACTAACGCAAATTCAAAAATTCTTATGTTTTTGGATTCAGCGTGACATTCTGCGTAAAATGACACCCAAATTTGTTGAGTTTGCTTAATAAATAAACGAGGCATTGGCCAAAAACTGTTTTGAAAACGTCATTTTAGGGTGATTTTCAATCAATGTTTGCAAAATGAAAACGACGTTTAATAGCTTTGAATTACACATCAGTCGAAAGAGGAGCTCAAAATCTATCTACTGGTCAAATTTGAGATCGATCGGACAAATAGTTTACGAGTTTTATGGTCAAAAGTTAAAAAATTGAAAAATTTTCATCGTTTGAGTCGGATTTTTTTTTCGCGAAAAATCGACTATCGAATTTTGAATTTTTCAGAACTTTTTCTAACGTAAAATGAGCTGAAAAAAACAATGGCGCAAACCGCGTCTCAATATCTCTAATAGTTTTCGAGATATTTAACTTTGAAAACTAGAAAAAATGAGGAAAAATGAAAATCAACTATCCAAAACTTTGATCGGTCATAACTCAGTTATTTGCTGTCGGATTTGAATTTCAATCGCAGATTTGGAATCTGCGGAAAATTCTGCGTACACTAATGTATATTAACTCAAGTTTACTCCAAAAAATAAGCGAGATATTGATATCAGAAATTTGGCATAGTTTTAGTCATAAATTATCGGGAAAAACTGCATCTTTCGACTTTTGGAAAATCTAAAAACTATTTCTTAAGTAAAAAATCGCGAGAAAAGCGGTTTTAAAAAGGGTTTTTTTATATTCGCTTTAATTCCAGAGCTATCAAGCAAAATTGTTTTCGAACCTCCAAAATTTTAGCCCGCTGGCGACAACCCAAAATTCCAAACGCCTCTAACTCAGTTATTTGATGACGTACGAGAAAAATAAGGATATTTTTGGATTCAGCGCGAAATTCTGCGTTAAATGAGCCCATATAACTCAAATTAATATACAAATAAACGAGATATCGACCGAATTACATTTTCAAAGGGTGATTTAAGGGTTATTTTTAAGACGCTGTTTCGGAGCAAAAACTGCGTTTAACATATTGAATTATATATCGATCGAAAGAGGAGCTCGAGATCTATCAACTCGCCAAATTTCAAATTGATCGGGCAAATAGTTTACGAGTGGTGATCAAAAAACGAAAAATTTAAATTTTTTTATCGATTGAGTCGCAAAAATTTTTTGGCTAAAAATTGACCAACGATGGTCAAAATCTTTCGAAGTTTTGGAGATATTGAGCTTTGAAAATTTTGATCGCTCATAACTCAGTTTTTGGATTCTACGTAAAATTCTGGGTAAAATGAGCCCTAATAACACATATTTGCTCCAAAAATAAACGAGATATCGATCGACTCATGAGCTCATTTCTTTTGCTACTGAATGTACGACTAGGCAGATTTTCGCAAGACTGGAGTTAGTTAAATTATTAAAAAACACACTGTATTTAATTTCAGTTGTATGTAAAAGCGCAGTGGAGTTGAAATGAATATTTGAGAAAACTCATGCTGTTTCACCATGTTCAATCATCGAAATATAATTGCATTATTTATGAAAAGTGCAATACTGGGGCTAGAAACTCGTATAATAACTCAAGTTTACTCCTAAAAATAAGCGAAATATCGATATCAGAATTTTGGCATATTTTAGTCATAAAGTTTCGCAAAAAAACTAAAATTTTTGATTTTCGGAAAATCTAGGACCGAATTCTTAGCCAACAAAACTTTTACAATCTGTGTTGGCACAATTAGCAGGCAAATCACGAGTAAGAAGGTCACAGCGTCACTTTGACTTTCTAGAAAACCAACAAGTAAAAAACAAGCCGTAATTTTTTCAATGATACTTGACTTTTCCAGTTGTCTGACTGCATCAACACCGTTCAAACTCCCAACCCGATTGATTGCTATAATTACGACTCCGAACAAAGAGTACCAAACAAACCCTCCACGCGTATTCTAAAACAGTTTGGCACCTTTTCCTTTTTCATTGTCTGCATAAAGCAGCAGAAACAGGTGGTTTGAGCCAATGTAATGTAGTAATGTTCAGTTAGTTGAGTTCGACGATACGAGTGTAAAGTACGCCTGATTTGTCAACACCAAACAGTTTTCCGGTGAAATGACCGCGTGGCGAGCCGTGTTCAGCACCTATTAGTTCCAATACACCGCCACCAACAGAATCCCTCAAACGCACTTCGTCTCTCTATATGTAAATATTGGCACAGTATTGAAGACTTCGTCTTTGATCTCATTACCACAAACTACCTACGTCATACACGAAAACATTCGATTTTTAAAACGTTCAAGTGGCCCTTTGGAAACTCGTCCACGTGTAACATCGTCACTTCCGACCGTTGCAGTATCGTAAATATTGTAATATGGAGCAGGTAGGGGTCCAAGCGTAAATCCAGGGGGCGCATCGTTAAATTATTCCACGGGCTGAACTCGATACTCATTCGGCTGATCAATCGGTATTCTTATACAGGGACAGGGACACTGCTTTGTCGGAATAGAGCTTCTGTTTACGCTCATTCGCGTCCTCATGTTAATTAATACCGTTTGTGTTAATCACAATTAAGTGCCATTTTATTGAGAGTAAGCAAAAGAAAAGAATCCGCGCATTTTTGGTGGAGGCGCCGGTGCGAATTTCACCCGGAATTAACAGGAGTCTTCACCTAAGCCGAGTTTAGAAAGCAATAAAAATTCGGACAGCTGTCATATTTGCTTGGTCCCTATAAAGACATCATAAAACGTCATAAAGTGTCAATCACTACTTACCCGCAAAGTTGAGACCGAATATGATTTACAAGGGGTTTCTGCAGCCCACAAAAGTACAATAGGTCTGCTCTTTTATGTAAAAATCTCTAAAAACTGTTTTGGTTCAAACACAAGCAAAAATTCTAGTCCGAGAGCTTGAATCATAAGCTAAATAAACCAAACAATTTTTTTTTATGTTTTTCTAGGAGTTGATTAAAATCTTAATGCTAATTAGTAATTAGTCTTCTTTTTATACGAACACAAGTAACTATTCTTCTGCTTTGACCACAACTATCGCCTAAATTTACTTAACCTTATGAACTTTTGGTAACTAAGCATTCGAAGTAAAATTATTGAGAAAATACGATTTCGTCTATGAATTCCAAAAAAAAACTGTACTTTCTTACTTATTTTATTATTGAAAAGATAAAGATAATAGGTGACAATTTAAAAGCACATACAGAGAAATTTCTCCGATTTCTCCTGAACTAACCGTTGAATATTGCTAAAACTTCAGTATTTGATGCATTTTGATCTCTAGTTTATTAAAACAGCCTCCAAAAACCGATTTCTTTTATAAAAAAAATACAATTAGTTTCAAATTTAGTTGCTTTTCTCTGGAACTAACTGTTGAATCTTGGTAAAACTGCATGATTTTATGCATTTTTATCTCTATTTTGCAGATATAACCTCGAAAACCGATTTGTTTTTTAGAAAAAAATTGTCATCTAGTTCCAAATTTAATTGATTTTTCGACGATTTTTGCACATTTCAGCCAACTGCTTCATAATTAACCGTTAAATCTTACTAAATCTTTATTATTTTGTGCATTAATCTCTACTTTTCAAATACAGCGTCAAAAACAGTTTTTTTATATAAAAAATCATCATTTAGCCTCAATTTAGTTGATTTTTCGACGAACTTTGCAGATTTCAAGCACATTTCAGCCGATTTCTCTAAAACAAACCGTTGAATCTTCATAAAACTTAATTATTTTATGCATTTTGATCTCTACTTTGCAGATTCAGCTTCAAAAACATTTATTTACCGAAAAAACGTCATTTACTTTAAAATTTGGTTGATTTTTCGATGATTTTTGCTAATTTTAAGCACATTTCAGCCGATTTCTCGAAAATTAACCGTTGAATTTTGCTAAAACTTTATTATTTTATACATTTCGATCTTTACTTTGCAGATTTAGCTTCAAAAACCGTTTTTTTAATAGAGAAAATTTTCATTTAGCTTCAAGTTTAGACGATATTTTCAAAATTAATCGCTGAATCTCGATATACCTCAAAGTTTTCTAGCTGAAATATCAAGTAAAATTAATGAGAAAATACGATTTCGTCTATGAATTCTAAAAAGATTCTGTACTTACTTACTTATTTTATTATTGAAAAGATAAAGATAGTAGGTGAAAATTTAAAAGCACATACAGAGAAAATACAAATCTAAAAATGCCGCAAAAGACGATATAATTTAACTAAATAATAAAAAAATAATTGTACTATTCCTTTCTCAGGGGAAAGATTTAAATTGTAAGCCGCAAATGGACATTTTATTTCAACAATCGTGTTTTTATCTACGAGCCCGTCTGTTGAAGCACCCAAAAAACACATATTTTTGCCTATGAATAAACCACATAGTTGTATAGAAATTAAGTTTTCTTTTTTTGTAAATCTGCCTTCGCAATTTTTTCAAATATTTTATCATGGTTTATTGATTTGGCATATAAATTGAAAGACTTGTATAGAATAGAGTCAACAAGTTCTGATGTGTTTCCAGTTCTACGTTTACAAATTTTTGCCAATTTGATGTTGTCCGAAATCCGAAGCTTTTTTAAAAAACTAAAAAAACAGTCTTTTAGTAATGGAAGTAACAAACCTATACTCGAAAACTGAAGTCGAAATCTTTTTTAATAAAGAAGAGAAATGGGTGAAGACTCCTCTTAACATTCCTCTTGTTAAAATAATGGTTTAGTTACGCCTTAGTTTAGATATGTATTTGAATTTATACGACACTGTCAACCGGATTATCCTTTACGCCAATTACAGCGGCTGTTGACATGATCCAGCAAGGGAGACAATTTCTTCGGCGGTTCAACGACATTCCCGAAGAATTAAAAAATCCGCGCAGCACGTAGAAAGGTGATGATGACAATAAAACTAGCTTGAATGAACACATATAAGTGTATTAGTATTAGTCGAGTGGTGCTGCCAAAGGACTCAGTTTAGGATAAGTAATGGCCCCCTGTCAAGCTAGTCCGCTCGATAATAAGTGGAATCGGCCCCGTCGGTACGTTATTACTGTCGATGCATTTTGACATTGGGTGCATCCACTGATTTCCGTTATACGATTAACCACAATCACATTATGTCTGCACCCGGAATGGGTCTTGCCCATGGCTATCTGCCATTGTTGTTAAACAAGAATTAAAGAGAGTACATTGGTGCCCACTTGAGCTTGTGACTTGTTGGGTACAAAGGCGAGCGCGAGATTATTAAGCGCTTTCATTTGCTGGAAAAGTGAAAACAATTCGGGGGGGATTTTTTTTTTAATGACTGCTCGGGCGGAAATGGGGAGGCTTGACTGCAGGTACACACTTTGAGGACTTCAAGCGGTAGGAATCAGTTGCGGTTATCTGATTTTCAAGTGCGAAGAAAAGATTAAAAAAATAAAATTTTAGTACGAAAAATTCGAAAAAAAATACAAAAAATAATTTAGAGGCTACACCAGGATATTGAAATTTGAAGAGCTTACCAATCTTGAGTTGCTTATTATTTCTGCCAAATTCCAGAATTATAGAGCAAAAGAGACAGCTTTTAGAAATCATTGAATTATAAGGTATGTAGACAATAAAAAAATCTCATATTTTGTGAAGGCTGCAATTCTGGTAACTAAAACGTTTTAGCATCAAAATTTGGTGACGTTACTAATTTTAAGTTGTTTATTATTTATACACAAGTAGAAAATTGTAGAGCAACTGATAGAGATTTTAGAAAATTTCGATTTAGAACCAGTCAAGAAATTTGATCATATTTTTATAAAGAGCTGTAACTCTGGTAGTTTGTAGAGTTTTGTAATGAAATTTGGAGTCGTCACTAATTTTGAGCTACTTATTATGAGTGACAAATTACAAAATTATAGAGCAACTAACAGAGATTTTGTAAATTTTTGTTTTTTGAGCCAGTTAAAAATTTTTTATGAAAAACTGTAACTTTGGAAGTTTTTATTTTTGCGTATTGAAATTTGAAAAGCTCACTAATTTTGACTTGTTGTTAACAAATAACTGAGTTATGGCCGTTTAAATTTTTGGGTTGTCGCCAGAGGACCGAATTTTTTAAGGTTTGAAACAATTTGTGCCCAATATCTCGAAAATTATTACAGATATTGAGATGCGGTTTGCGCCATCGTTTTTCTCTCAATTTTTTTTCTCGCGATTTTTTACTTAAGAAATAGTTTTTAGATTTTACAAAAATCGAAAGTTGCAATTTTTCGCAAAAATTCGTGAGTAAAACTATGCCAAAATTCTGATATAGATATTTCGCTTATCTTTAGGAGTAAACTTGAGTTATTATACATCAGTGTACGCAGAATTTTCCGCAGATTCCAGATCTAAGATTTTAATTCTGATCCGACAAGTTTCAAAAAGTTGATTTTCATTTTTCCTAATTTTTCGTAATTTTTAAAGTTAAATATCTCGGAAACTATTTGAGATATTGAGATGCGATTTGCGCCATTCTTTTTCTCGGCTCATTTTACGTTGGAAACTGTTCTCAAAAGCTCAAAATTCAGTCAATTTTTCGCGAAAAAAAAAATTCGACTCAAACGATGAAAATTTTTCAATTTTTTGATTTTTGGCCATAACTCATAAATTATTTGTCCGATCAAACTTAAATTTTGCCAGTTGATAGATTTTGACCTCACAAAAATGAAATTTGTTGAGGTTACTAATTTGGACTTGGTTAATAACTGTTTACAATTTTAAATTTGTTGAGCAAAGGAAACAGATTTTAAAATTTTTTTGCGGATTAACCTAAAATACATTTTTTTCATCAAAAAACCCACTAACTTTGGTAATTTTAACGCCACAGAAATAAAATTTGGGGAGGTTACTAATATAGCCTTGGTTATTAACTGTGCCAAATTTCAAAAATATAGAGCAAAGAAGACAAATAGAATTTTTTATTTTGCCTATTAAATAGAACGCTCGGATAAAGTTATTAATTTTTAGTGGCTATTTTAATGTAAAATTGTAAAATCTTTCCTACTGTAGTTATAATTTTGCAATTTGAATTTGGATAAACAGTCCAAATTAAAGGAATTCTAAAAAATTTAAAAATATAACTCTCAAAATGACTAAATTACGAGAATTAGTAGAACGCTAGGATAAAGAATTTTTACTGACTCCTTTAATTAAAAATTATAAAATCTTTTCTACTGTAGGCGATAATTTTGAAATTTGGTGTCTTGAACAAACAGTCCAAATCAAGTAAAGTCTGAAAATTTCAAAAATTTCAAAATAACAAATTTACGAGAGATAATAGAACGCTCATTTTTTTGTTGCTCTTTATTAAAAAATTGTTAAATTTTTCCTACTGCAACTTTGTGCCTTGAATAAACAGTTCATATTTGATAAAGCCTGAAAATTTGATAAGTATAACTCTCATGAAAAAATTTTCCCAATCTAGTTTCAATATTGAAAACTATAAATAATAATTTTTCAAAACATTTTTTTATTTTTTTCCAATGTTAAATTTACTGTCGCTCCCTAATTCTTCAGAACCAATTTAGGTCAACCTTCAGATTCCCCCACCATCTTGTATCTTTAGCTAAGTTTTTATAAAGTCCACAGCTTTTCTAGTTTCTTTCAGAAATGATTGTCTCTTCTCCGCAATGTATCTCAATCCGAACGTAATTATTCCTAAAGAATCATTTATCAGCTGAACCAGTATCTGCTCGCAACGTAAAGCCATCGAGTTTGGAAGCACGTCAAGCAATAATGGCATAAATTAAGCTCATTAAATTCTTGCTTATTCCTCGGTTCCAAGAAATGTAGTTGGGGCCGTTGAAGATGTTAATTATTTGGGTCGCCCCCGCAACGTACCTATTTGGAATGTTATTTCAGTTCGTTTGTCTTTCCGCTCCTTGATTATTTAATTCAGGCCTTTATAATGAGAGAAACGAACTGAGAAAGATAATTACAACAGAAAATACGGTCTCGGCAACTAATAAGATACACCTTCGCTGTAGTCGAAAGTCGCCCTTGTTGTCGGAATTTCTCGGCCATTGGATGGACGTCCGGTCCAGACATCAAACTTGGGGAAATTTTAATTAGAATCTACCGCTTTTAATTCCGCGAAGAAGTTGGAAGAATCAACAAGAAAAACGTTGACATTTTAATAAAATCACGGCTCCGTTGGCGCGGATGTAATGAAGGAGTGTGCAGGGAGATTTGGGGGAGATGATGCAGTTACCAGTTAGCTCGAGAGCAAACTTTTCAAGATAGCGGGACCGGAGCATATAACATTGCCACTAAACTTTTGCCATTTTCAGTTCGCTTAGAATGAAGTGTGAAGCGATAAAGCTAACTAGTTATTCTGTTCGTCGTGTAAGAGTCCCTGATAAGAGTAATATGTTGTTTCGCATAAAGCCAACCAGGACGTGATACTTGTTTATGGTGGATGCTGATAGCGAATTTGCTTTTCGTTAAACTCCTAACTTCACCCCGTGTTAACTCATATCTTTACACCGAAACTCCATGCAAATCCTCCTTTTATTTTCAACGCGAATTTCACTGGTCGATGGGCTCGAAAAAATCCAATCTGTTTCTAATTGGAAAATAAATTTAAAAAGTAATTAAATGATTCTGTTATTTAGCCGCTTCATGAATGATTACCAACCAAAAGGGCAAATATCACAGTTTAACTTTTACACCGCCTGGTTTTATTAAAATTTTCACAACAAGTCGTTATGGCGTGAATAATCATATCAAAACCGACATTTTTAGAGTTGATAAAAGTAGACTTTGTAGTGGAGAAATACGGTGGACACACGTATAAAGCGGATTATGGATCTTCGAAAATAATCCCTACACATGTTTTTGGTTCAATGGGTCGATTTAAATCAGTGTAAATGAAGTTATACAAAGCGAAGGCTTACAAAACAAAACCCTTGCTTAAATCGACACGCTCGATAAGCAAAGCGGATTTTTAACATTTTTTTAAACGCTTTGCTGCACGTAAAGTGGATTTAATGCGACGGTGGAAAACGCACACGGACGTTTAGATGCCCACATGACTCCGAAGACTGCTAATACAACGTTTTTTTGGGTTTTCACCAAAACAAACGGAGTTGGTAGGCTAATAAACTGCCATAAGATGACAGTTGATTATTTTCGCACTCGGAATTTTATTTCGGAAAATCTAAGACCGATTTTTTAACTAGAAAATCGCGACAAAAACGATGGCGAAAACCGTTTCGTCCGATCTGTCGTAGTTTCTGAGATATTGGGCACAGATTAATTCGAACCTTCAAAAATTTGGCCTTCTGGCGACAACACAAAAGTTCTAACAGCCATAACTCAGTTATTTGTTGACGAAAATTAAAATTTTACCCGATTTTGGATTCAGCGTGTCATTTTGCGTAAAATGAGCTCTAATAAGGTGAGTTTGGTTCACAAATAAACGTAGCATTGACCAAAACTATTTTTCAATCGCTGTTTTCAAGGTAAAAACAACGTTTAAGGCTTTTGTGTTTACATCAGTCGAAAAAGGGAGTTAAAATTACCAAAGTTAACCGTGTTTTGACAAAAAAAATGTATTTTGAGTTAATCCGCAAAATAAAAAATTCTAAAATCTCTCTCTTTTGCCCAACAAATTTGAAATTTGGAACAGTTAATAACTAAGTTCAAATTAGTAACCTCCTTAAATTTGATTTCTGTGGCGTTAAAATTACGAGATTCACACGTTTTTTGATAAAAAAAAAGTATTTTAAATTATTCCGCAAATTAAAAAAAGTCTCCTTTGCTGCATAAGTTTGAAATTTGGCACAGTTAATACCCACATCTCAATTAGTAACTTCCCAAAATTTCATTTCTGTGACTGTCAAATTACTAAAATTACTCGTTTTTTAATAATAAAATAAATAACTTTAATTTATCAAGATTTGCTTCAGGCCTAAATTTGGTGGATTCTTCTTCGAATTTCCTTTTTAATTTAGAAACTTCGTTGAATTCCTTTTAGATTCTCTAAATTTTTTCTTGTATCTTCTTAATGAGTCTTTAGATTGTCTTTTTTAGATATCTTGTCTCTTGTTTGTCTCTGTTGTCTGGATAACGAGTTGCACCTTTGCAGAGTCAACAATGCTAATTCCAGCTAGTTAAGAATAGAGGAACTGCAGCCGAGAGTAAAAAGTCTTTTGGCCATAAATTCCGCAATAAAGTTTTTCATAACAGAAAGATATTTTATAGGTTCATATATCTCTTTAAATATTCGGTATCTCGCCCTTATTTTCCATTTAAATCCATCTCTTCGGTATATAAAGTTGGACCGGCTGGCCCTCCGCCAATTCCCAAGTAAAGTCACGTTTAATATCAGAGCTCCTAAGGTAATATTTTGTGGCTATTCCTATAAAGTTACGTCGTAAATTTCTCCGATTTTACATGAATCTTAAGCAGCCCCCAGAAACTTTCCTTTTATGCCGTTTTGATTTAGAAATCGAGGGTGCACGTGCAGAATTAAAATCGGTCAGATAGAGCAGTTAATCCAAGTGTGATGAGCACAAACACTGCATTAACACGGCTCGGCATGCATGGGCCCGCGGAAGCCCCATCTTGGTCGATACAAGGATAGATAAAAGATTCGCTGCAAGAGTTCGGAAGTCGAAGTCACATTCTGGAAGAGCGATCATGAAAATGTACAATAACACGGGGCGAACGTTGCCCGAATATAAATTCTTAACATACCTCAAACGGCTGTTATTATTTTCGCAAATAGAAATTAAAAATTATTTACGGTGAACGGTCACAGGGATAGTACAGTGGGGCCGCGACTCTTCGATAGTTCGATTGTGTAAACATTAACCAATTGGGTTTTCTGATTCGATGAATTCGCCGCAAAAACCTAAAGAGAATGTGGGGCTGCTGCCTTTGTAACCGTCGCGATAATTCACTCAATTTAAGGAGCGAGATGCGTTTACTAAATATTTGGGCGCAAACCACACAAAGACTTTTTTAGGGCACAGGTCTAATTATAGCAACGTCATAAATCAATAAAAACACGTAACATTTTATCCTCAAAATTCTAGAAAAAATTTAAGAAAAATCCAAAATTAATTTTAAGAAGCTACACAATTTAGAATTTTGCGGATTAAACCAAAATATATTTCATTTTATCAAAAATCATGTAAGTTTAGTAATTTTAACGCCACAATAATGAAATTTGAAGAGGTTACTAATTTATAGTTGGTTACTAACTGTGTCAAATTTCAATATTATAGAGCAAAGGAGACAAAGGAGGCTTTTAGAATTTTTTATTTTGCGAATTAACCCAAAATACATTTTGTTTTATCACAAATGAGTAACTTTAGTAATTTTGACGCCACAGTAATAAAATTTACGGAAGTTACTAATCTAGGCTTGGTTATTAACTGTGCCAAATTTCAAAATCATAGAGGAAAGGAAACAGATTTTAAATTTTTTTGTTTTGCGGATTGACCCAAAATATATTTTTTTCATTAAAAACGTAATTTTAACGCCATAAAAATGAAAATTCAGTAGTTTACTTATTTAGACATGGTCATTAACTGTTCTAAATTTCAAATTTGTAGAGCAAAACAGACAGATTTTAACATTTTTTATTTTACGGATTAACCCAAAATATATTTTTTTAACAAAAATCGGATAACTTTCGTAATTTTAACGCCGCAACAATGAAATTAAAAGAGGTTACTAACTGAAACTTGGTTATTAAATGTGTCAAATTTCAAACTTGTCGAGCAAAGGAGACAAATTAAAAAAAATATATTTTACGGATTAACCCAAAATCCATTTTTTTAATCAAAAAACCGCTAACTTTGGTAATTTTAGCGCCACCGACATGAAATATAGGTAGGTTACTAATTTAGACTTGATTATTAACTGTTCCAAATTTCAAATTTGTTTAGCCAAAGAAACAGATTTTAGAATTTTGCGGATTAACCCAAAATAAACATTTGGTTTTATCAAAAAACGTGTAACTTTAATAATTTTGAGGCCACAGTAATTAAATTAAGGAAAGTTACTAATCTAGACTTGGTTATTAACTGTGCTAAATGTCAAAATCATAGAGTATAGAAAACAAATTTTAAAATTTTTTGTTTTGCGGATTGCCCCAAAAATTTTTTTTTTCTAAAAACGTGTAACTTTAGTAATTTTAACGCCACAAAAATAAAAATTAGGAAAGTTACTAACTTAAACATGATCATTGACTGTTTTAAATTTCAAATTTGTAGAGCAAAGAAGACAGATTTTACAATTTTTTTATTTTACGGATTAACCTAAAATACATTTTTTTATCAAAAAACGGCTAACTTTGGTAATTTTGACGCCACAGAAATACAATTTAAGTAAGTTACTAATTTAGACTTAATTATTAACTGTTCTAAATTTCAAATTTGTGGGGCCAAAGAAACTGATTTTAGAATTTTTTATTTTGCGGATTAACCCAAAATACATTTTTTTTTGTCAAGACACTGTTGACTTTGGTAATTTTAACTCCACAAAAATGAAATTTGGAGAGGTTACTAAATTAGACTTGGTTATTAACTGTTCGAAATTTCAAATTTGTAGAGCCAAAGAAACAGATTTTAGAATTTTTTATTTTGCGGATTAACCCAAAGTACCGTTTTTTTATCAAAAAACGGCTAACTTTGGTAATTTTTACGCCACAGAAATAAAAATTGAGAAGATTACTAATTTAGACTTGGTTATTAATTGTTTCAAAATTCAAAAATGTAGAGCAAAGAAGACAGATTTTACAATTTTTCATTTTGCTGATTAAATAGAGCGCTCAGATAAAGTTACAAATTTTTAATGGCTCCTTTAAAAATTGTAAAATCTTTCCTACTGCTGCTATAATTTTGAAAGTTTATGTCTTAAATAAACAATTCAAATCAAGCAATTTCTGAAAATTTCAAATATATAATTCTGAAAATGATTAATTTTCGAAAGGTTATAAACCGCTCGGATAAAATTACTAATGTTTAGTTACTCTTTTAATAAAAATTTGTAAAATGTTTCCTACTGCAGCTATAATTTTGCAGCTTTGTATATAAAATAAACGGTCCAAATCTAGCAAATCCTAAAATAAATAAAATTCGTAAAAAATTTCCTAATACAGTTTCAATACTAAAAATTATAAATAATAAATAAACTTTGATCCCATCCACCGAAAGTTTTCTAAACAGTTTTTTATTTAAAAAGAATTTAAAAAATAAATTGTAAAATTCATAAAAAATTTAAGAATCTATTAATAAATAATAAAATTTTAGGAAAGTTAAAGAATCCAAAAGAATATACAGGTGTAACAGAAATAAGTACATTAAATTAAACTGGTAGATCTCGATAAAACAAACTATTTTTTTTCGATTTTCAGTATTTCAAATGTTATCCTTTTCAGTTTTTTTTTTACCTGGCTGCGGCTTGCCAACTACCTGGCAATGTTTAGATTTTTTGTACAATTTGCAGCTAATTTACTAACGGATTAGAATTCTAGTCTACTTGTTCAAATAATCACAGTTATACAGGGTCCGGCAACACTTGTGTCCACCCCCAAAATCGTCTTTAATTTTAAAGAGAAAATTTTGAAAATTTGCATACGCTCATAGTTGACACAGCTCTAGAAGCTGACGCAAAAATTTGTTTTTTATCACGATTTGGTTGGCGTCGCGACGCCTTAATTTTATCGATTTTTGAGTTTTTGCGGAAATTCAATTTTTTTTCAACATAACTGTGATACAAATATCTGAGTTTTTATTTTAAATCAAATGCAAATTGTGTTTAAAATTTGCGAAAAAAACGTTGTTTTATCAAGTTAGTTTTCAAAATTATGGCAGCGCATCGGCAAACTACGTTTTTTCAAAATTTTCTCTTTAAAATTAAAGACGATTTAGGGGGTGGACACAAGTGTTGCCGGACCCTGTATAAAAAAAAAATAACAGAAGAGCTTTTTCCATTTCTCGCCCAATTTCCCCATCACCCCTAATTTTTTTCTAATTTGACCCGTTGAAGTTCATAAGTTTTTCAGTCCGTTGGGTGTTTATTAACAATAGTGATTTAAAAACTCATCAAAGTCTGTCATATTAACGCGATAAGCAATTCGAGTCACATTAATACACATCAGAGTATGTAATGAACATGTCAGGCAGCCGCCTATTGTCACGGGGGCGGCTCTGGGGGATGTTATCTGGACCGTTGTATCTCGTCCTATTTATCTCCAGCCACTATCGCTGTTTACTATCGCATTATCGACGGCTAATGTCTCCAGAGAGCAACTGCTGTAATAAGGGAGTTTATCTCAGGAGGATTGCAATATGTTAGCATTTAATTCCTGCGAGTTCATTAAAGCGGCTGCAAAAAGTGCTGGAACCCGTTTTTGTGACGAAATGATGCAAAGTTGTCAATAGACCCCCTGACAATAGCCCCAGGAGCGTGTTGGTAATTCCCGTGTCCGTCCGCGTCTGGTGTATAAGCGTTTCCGCGCCCCTAAACTTCCCTCTAAAGACATGCAGAATGTGTTGGGTGTTCCGTGTGAACCAAGCATGCAATTACTGTAACGGAGGCTGCAATCAGGGACGACATGCGGCGTCTTCCTGCTGATGAGAACTCAGTCCTCCTTTCATTATAGACCTGTCGATTTTCTTTAATTTCTGTCCTCCCCATTTTTATTGAGGCCTTTGTCTGAGCCAAGAAACATTTAAATTTGGGGCGTTTTCTGAAAAGACTCAACTTTCGTGGGCTTTTGTGGGCCCCTTCCGATTATTTTGCACTTATTTTTAAAACGCATTGTGAGTCGGGATTTCGAGGCGATTTAAGACAAATCGGAAGTGAATGGACGTCAATCAAACGGACGGACGGCGCGGGAAAAACGGCGAGAATTTTAAATCTCCTTCGCTGTTAATTAGTTTTTGTGTGCGGAAATCCCGAGGGTGTGTACGTATGTGGTGATATTTCTGCGTCTCAGCGGGACGTCGACGTTGTGCTCAATGATTCGAGCGGACATATATTATTTTTGTAGCGGAGGGTGTAAATATGATGTCACAAAGCCATTTGTTAGCGCGCTTCCTGGCCGGTTTGCCGACAGGAAAACCACGACCCGATATGTCGCTTCGTATTTATGATCGTACAAGGATAATACATACATTCATACACATGTATGCGTCCTGATACAGCCAAGCTTACAAACATTTTCGCAAGGGTTGCGATAAAAATCTAATGATAATGAGATTCCAACCCCTACCGGCTACATTAACAAGATTTCCTGTGGTGTTTCGACGTGTCTTGGGGGTTGAGGTGGCTAATTGGATGGGAAAACCGCTCAGTTTTCCCAATCGAAGGTGTTCATCTGCAGGGGCGGATTTAGCGCAATTGGAGCCCTGAAAAATGCATACACGATTATTGATAAAAAGAAATGTATTTTTGATTAATTCGCAAAATAAAAAATTCTAAAACACGCATCCTTTGCTCTACATTTTTTAAATTTGGCACAGTTAATAACCACGTCAAAGCTAATAACTTTCAAAATTTCATTTCTGTGCCGTTAAAACTACCAAAGTTAGCCGTTTTTTGATAAAAAGAAATGTATTTTGGATTAATCAGGAAAATAAAGAACTCTAAAATTTGTGTCCTTTGCTCGACAAATCTAAAATTTGGAACAGTTAATAATCAAATCTAAATTAGTAACCTTCCCAGATTTTATTTCTGTGGTCCTTAAATTAACAAGTCAGCCGTTTTTTGGATAAAAAAATATTATTTTGGGTCAATCAGCAAAATAAAAAATTCTAAAATCTGTCTCTTTAGCTCTACAAATTTGAAATTTGGAGAAGTTAATAAACAAATCTAAATTAGTAATCTTTTCAAATTTTGTTACTGTGGCGTTAAAATTACTAAAATTACACGTTTTTGGATAAAAATAGTAGATTTTGTTATACGGCAGAAAAGTGGTACTTTTTGTCGAGCAATTAAATTGCAGTAGCGAGGCGAAGCCGAGCGTATGCAAAATTGCGAGACAGGAAGCCACTTTTCGGCCAAATAACAAATACAACTTTTTCTCCAAACGTTAAATTCAGTTCCACGACCTACAATGAGTGAACGGAAATTGAACTAAAAACATGGATGGCTATGCAAGTAGTTGTCATTAATGACATTTACTGTGAAAAATATTGGTTTTAAGGAGTTTCAAAGTTAAGATTGTGTAAGTGCCATACAAAATGTTAGTCTCAAATAGTAACCGTCACAAAAAGTACTTTTTCTGCCTAGGCAGCAAAGTGTTTCCATGTCAACGAGCGCTTTTCATTACTTATAACAAAATTGCCTACTTTACTGTCTAAAAACGACTAAAAAATAGTGACTTTTTGTGACGTTTGGAGAAAAAAATATTATTTTGGGTTAATCAGCAAAATAAAAAATTCTAAAATCTGTCTCTTTAGCTCTACAAATTTGAAATTTTTAGAAGTTAATAACCAAGTCTAAATTAGTAACCTCCCCAAATTGCATTGCTGTGGCGTTAAAATTACTAAAGTTACACGTTTTTGGATAAAGAAAATATTATTTTGGGTTAATCCGCAAAATAAAAAATTCTTAAATCTGTCCCTTTTGCTCTACAAATTTGAAATTTGAAGAAGTTAATAACCAAGTCTAAATTAGTAATCTCCTCAAATTTCATTACTGTAGCGTTAAAATTACTAAAGTTGCACGTTTTTTGATAAAGAAAATATATTTTGGGTTAATCCAAAAAATAAAAAATTCTAAAATCTGTTTCCTTTGCTTTAGAAATTTGAAATTTGGAACAGTTAATGACCAAGTCTAAATTAGTAATTTCCTAAAATTTCATTACTGTGGCATTAAAATTACTAAAGTTACACGTTTAATAATATTTTTATTGATGAGTTCTTTTTAGATTAATTTTAGGTTCTTCTCTAGTTTCTCTAAATGTTAACGTTCTTTTAAGATTATAACTATAGACTATAACTACGAAGCACAGTTTTTGTTATTTTTTATCTAGTCATCCATGAGTTTTGCTCGCCCGGCATGTCGTGTTTATTAAACCATACGATAATAAATGTCAAAGTGACAGTTCAAAAGCAAAAAGAAAGCATTGTGATCCTGACATTTATGAGTAATGTCAAACATACCAGTGACATTGACGAGCAGAATTTTTTGCTCGCGACTGTAGAACTGTCAGTTTTGTTCTCGAACTAATTAAAAATTACAATCTTGCCTTTTTTTCATTTTGACAGCCATCAGTATGAATCAATAACACGAAATGCCGAGCAATGTTTCGCAGATGACTAGATAACAAATTTTCTTGCAAATTTAATGTCAAAATCAAAAGATGATGTCATAAACAAAAACATTTCCATTCGCAGTTGGCTTTGAGAAAAAAAAAACATGTAGCTAAAACCACCGCAGCAATTTTGACGTTTCGAAACCAAAAATTTCACGAATTTGACAGTTTATCGTGCAAGAAGCCGACACATGGCGTACTTAGATTAGACTAGAAATTTAATGACACCGTAAAAATGACATAAAAAATCGTGTTTTTAAGAATCGATCTGTAGAAAGTTGACTTATTCATTGATTTGAAGCTACAATAAGATGAATCAACTTCGGTTAGTAAGGTTTAAGGGAAAAAAAAGAGCGCCCCCGGGTGGGCTCGAACCACCAACCTTTCGGTTAACAGCCGAACGCGCTAGCCGATTGCGCCACGGAGGCAGATGTTCGAACTTCCCATTGTTGCGTATAATAACTAATTTATTGAGAAAACTCGGAAAATCGTTTCCTATTAAACTAATTAATTAATTGTTTTATTAAACGCTTAATAGGAGAAAATAAACGAGTTTCATTCAATAAATAACTGATTTTTTATTACCAACACTTAATTACATCAGAAGTTATTTTCCGTTCTTCTTTCCTTCAAAAAACTGAAAATTAAGATAAATAAAACGATAAGAAACATTCGAAAGTTTACTTTTTTAATCCCACAAAACGTGTCTTCATAGTTGTACACTTTCAGCGCCTTCTTGATCCAATTAGGCAACGCTTCTTTGGTCGCCGCTCTGTTGTACCGCTCATCTAACAACAAAATGGTCGCATAATCATTTCCATGTCTCACAGCTCTCCCAATTGATTGGTTTACAGCCTTCATGCACATCCCTTCGTAGAATTTTCTTCCCGATCCAGAACCCTCCGTCTTATCCAGAAACGCCATTTTTTCTTTCAAATCCGGTGCCGTAATATTTGCATATGGCATCCCGACCACGATGACGCATCTCCCTAAATCGTCGCTGAAGTTCAACCCTTCGCTCAACTTACCACCGACGACACTGAACAACAACGCGCGTCCCGTCTTCCTTATAGCATCCCCATAAGCCTTCAAGACTGAATCAACAGACGAGGAGTCTTGCGGCTCTCGGAACACGGCGCGTCCGAAAGACACGTCTTTGAGTTGCTGCCAGATCCAGTCTTCGTATTTGTAAGACGGGAAGAAGATGACAATCCCGCCAGGAACGACTCTACAAGTGTCTTCAATTATCCGTTTCATGCATTTTCCCTGGAAATGACAATCAGAGGAAGAATTGAGTTAAGACGGGTCGAACCATCGACATTCTTTGCTCGTAATTAAAGAGCAACTTCTCTTTCCCCGGCGCTTCCGTCACAACAATAGGCAAGATATTTTCAGTGGGAATTATATGATCACAAGAAAACTCCACAATACGATCGGCAGAAGCACCAGAATTGGTGAAAAGACGGTGTTTGAACTCGTCGCTCGGTTTCATTGTTCCGCCGGCGACGATCACGGAGCGTGCGGATTTCACGACGTCCTCGAAGTTCCTAGAAGGATTTAACAGGAGAAACTGGAGTTTCGACTTTGATTTGTCTGCGTGGCGATGAATGAAGATGCGACCATCGCTGTAGGAGTATGTTAGAGACTCCAAGAACGAAATTGTCGCAAGGAGAGGATTATTGAGCGAGAACTCCAAAGGGGGCCCCTCCTCCGTTTTAGCTCCCCCAAGAGTTGAAAGAAAGTCGCGGACTCCCTTCTTCGCCGGTTTTTCGATGATTTTTTGATCACACGGGTACTTGAGGGCGTACGTCCGGACCTGGAAACCGCGAATCAAGTCGGGATGTAGGCAACCAGTAATACCTTTTGCGCAACTCGACTGCTTTTGCAGAATTTGAGGAGTTTGAACATGTTGAAGTTGTCAATTTTCGCGGTGACTACGAAGTTTTCCACGGTGAAGCTGTCGAGGGTGGTTTTCTCCCCCTCCAGGAGCTGTTGGAGTTTGTTGATCACGAAGATCAACTGGTTGATTTGTAAGAGATTGAAGGAGGAGAAGCGCGTGTGGAAACGCTGCTTGTAACATTTGACTTGCAGAAGACTTTCTTGTAATTGCGCGTGAGTTACTTCCGAGTTGTGCATTTGAGCCATGGCCTCCAGGAGGTTGTGCGCTTCATCCACTATGACAATGTTGTCTTTGAGATCAATGCCTGCAAGTTACCATTAGCGCAGTTTCTGCAGACTGTTGCAAATTACCATTAGCTTCTCTTGTAGCTTTGTGGAGGATGGTATTGTAAGGAACTAGAATAATTTCAGCGTCCTCTGCAGCTAATCTGCTGGAGTAGTAAGGACAGGCGTTTAACTCTTTCCCGGTTTTGACCAAATCCTCCACATCAAGCACTTCAGTGAGTGTTAAGTCCTTCAAGTCTTCAATCGCGGAGGGTTTGTAGTAAGGACACCTTGAGGAATCACCTTTCTGTCTTTTGGCAGATCTGACTCCTCCACTTTTCTTCTGTTTGTCTAAACACCTCTCATTGATAAGAGAGTTGTTCTTCAACTTCTTTACATTGGGGTTTATACAGTACGTTTGTCTAGAAGCCAGAGACGCAACTCTTAAGTTTTTACCAAAAGGTGACTTGAGGATTTCACCAATAAACTGGCTGAGTTGAGAATGGGTTCTGCTACAAATAAAAATCTGCACAAATAAAGAAGATGAGGGGAGTTGGTGTTACTTTAGTGGGTTTGTACGTATTCCCCGTCTCTTCTTCAGGGTCTTCTTCAGTGTCTTCATTGACCTCAAGCACAATATCATCATCTTCTTCTGTCTGCTCCCTCTCCACAATCTTCACAGTCTTCATTCTCTTCTTCAAGATGTCAGTTTTCTTCTTCTTTAAACTCTCGAGCTTGGCATCATACTCATTGATCTTATTCCTCTGGATCTTCAGCTCGTTGATCCTCCGCCCCATTTCAATCTCCTGGGACTGTGCAGACAACCAATCTCCAGAGTCTGAAGAAAACTTACTTTTCTCCTTTTCCAGAGTGGTAATTTGAGAGTTTATCGTCTCTCTTTCAAGCTTGTTGTGGTCTTTAAGCCACCGAACAGCCCCACAGATAATACTGAGCGACTTTCCCTAAAAGAACGATTTTTGGGGGTGTTAAAACTGGTAAAACGCACCGTTCCTGTGGGACTCTCAAAGATCCCCAATTTCCTGCTTTCGAGCACCTCGTAGAGACACTTCATGAAGTCGTGTTGGATCGGGTAGGGCTGGAACGGAAAATCGAAGTCTTCAGGGGGGTTCATGGTGGTTTGAGGTTAAATTTTTCCCTCCAAAACGTGACGCGGAAATGCGACGATAGATGGCGCTGAATTTTTTAAAACCGATTTTTCTCTCCATTTATTGCCCTAACTTCTTGGTTTGTAGTCTGTGGGTAAATTTTAAAGTCTCTTCTTCGTTATGGATAAAGAAATTTGGTTCAAAGAGGGCGAAATACTAATTTTTCGTTCGCAGAAGTGATAGCAAGTTGCACCAATAGATGGCGCAAATTTTTTTAAAACTAATTTTTTTTGTCCATTTATTGCCGCAACTTTTTGGTATGTGGTTTGTGGGTAATTTTCAAGTGTCTTCTTCATTATGGATAAAAAATTTGGTTCAAAAAAGGCAAAATACTAATTTTTTGTTCGCAGAAGTGATAGCAAGTTGCACTAATAGATGGCGCTAATTTTTTTATCCATTTATTGTAGGTTTGTGGTCTGTGGGTGATTTTCAAGTGTCTTCTTCATTATGGATAAAAAATTTGGTTCAAAAGAGACAAAATACTAATTTTTCGTTCAAAAAAGTGATAGCAAATTGCACCAATAGATGGCGCAAAATTTTTTAAAACCGATTTTTTTATCCATTTCTTATCCTAACTTTTTGGTTTGTGGTCTGTGGGTGATTTTCAAGTGTCTTCTTCATTATGGATAAAAAATTTGGTTCAAAAGAGGCGAAATACTAATTTTTCGTTCGCAGAAGTGATAGCAAGTTGCACTAATAGATGGCGCTAATTTTTTTATCCATTTATTGTAGTACCTTCTTGGTTTGTGGCCTGTGGGTGATTTTCAAGTGTCTTCTTCATTATGGATAAAAAATTTGGTTCAAAAAAGGCGAAATACTAATTTTTCGTTCAAAAAAGTGATAGCAAATTGCACCAATAGATGGCGCAAAATTTTTTAAAACCGATTTTTTTATCCATTTCTTATCCTAACTTCTTGGTTTGTGGTCTGTGGGTGATTTTCAAGTGTCTTCTTTATTATGGATAAAAAATTTGGTTCAAAAGAGACGAAATATTGATTTTTCGTTCGCAGAAGTGATACCGAGTTGCACCAATAGATAGCGCTGCGATTGTTGGTGTAAAAAAATTCAAACTTTTGAAATGATTGCGATATTCGTGTTCCCTCCTTCTTAGCGAGTGGTTGACGAGTGTATAATTGTGGGTTTACCGCCCGGGCGCCCACACACGTTCCACTTTCTCTTTCCCGTCTTAAAAAAACAGTTTCGCTTCTTAAACATGCGTGAATTGTCTTTGCCCCTTTTTTGTCTTATTCTCATTCCGATAATACAATGCCAACCGAAGGTGAGACCTTTGTAAGATTTTAGTGTTATCAGCGCATTTTTTTAGCTGCACGTGGAAATTCTCTACGAGTCTTTGTGCCCCGACAGCCTCAACTTCATTACGCAACAGCTCCACCCGGTTTTTAAGGAATTATCGCCGTACGTCGACTTGAAATTGACTCCGTTTGGTAAAAGTGCGGTGAGTATTCGTTCGATGAACCCAAAAAGAGTAAAAAACCAGTCCGGCCAGCTCCAAAAACACGTTTTAACTGTTCCAGAGCGTGCAGAATGGAGCTCAGTTCGCCTGCCAGCACGGCCCCCAGGAATGCAAAGGGAATAGAATACAGTCGTGCGTCCTCAATGTCCTTCCAGACCAAAACCTCCAAGTTGACTACGCGAACTGCTTCATGATCTCGTTCAAAAAGGGGCAGGAGGAGTCCGGCCAAACGGTACTTTTCCCAAGTTTCCCGACAATAAATCGACGATGATTTTCAGTGCGCTGAAGCCGTTGGAGTCAACTTCGCCCACGTCGCTCAGTGTTACAATTCCGAGAGTGGTAAACAACTGCAGTTGTTGGCAGAGGAAGCCACGGCGAGAATCTCACCGAAATTTGTGCCGACGGTTCTTTACAACGGGGTAAGAATTTGGGGTGGTTTGTACAAAACTGAGGGAGTTTTCCAGGTCTTCAACCAACAACTCCAAGACGCGAGTCTCGTCGACTTCAGGAGGGTTGTCTGCACTCTGATCTCCGAAACACATCCAGAAGCTTGCAGGAATCCTTCAATTACCAGACTGTAACCTCAACTTAATTATTATATTCTGAATAAAAAAATAATAGAAGTCTTTACAACAAAAACTTAAAATCAAGTTTAATTGTTCTTGAAGCCATGTTCTGGGAAGTTAATACCGTGGTGATCACGTTTGGCCGATTGCTTCATGGAAAACGAACGGAACGAATCTTCTAAAACAAAAGTGTAACGTTTCGGAGTTGCGCACACAATTTTACCTAGTCTGCTGGCGGCTTTGGTGGACTTGGACGTGCCTTGCAGCGACGAGAAGCTCACCATTGACGATGCCTGTAAGATCGATTAAGAAAAAGAGTGAGGAAAAAACAATCTTACTGTAGAATCCGAGCTTCTTAGCGGCGGAAAACTCTCTTCGTTGGTGAGGTAACCTCCCTCGTCCGTCCTGCTTCTAGTCGAGTACTATAAACGAGCAATTTAACACAAGAAGAACCAAACGGAGGACTTACACTCCGGAAACCATCACCACTGCACACAGACGTGGCTCGAGACGTCATTTTAGACACAGGAGCGACTTTGGCGTTTGAAGGCACGTGGAAACCAGGGACTAGTTCTATGCGAAGATCTTCACAGCAGTCGTCACAGATTGTATAGGCAGTTCTGGTAACAATTGATTGGCTGCAGCAAACCGACAAGTCCGACATTTCGTGGAACTAAAATCAATTCATAACGATTTAGTCCAGGCAAAATAAACATGAACCTCGGAATAATTCGCTTAAGGCTGTTTTTTGGTGTGGACTTTCATTTTATTGTTCTAAACAAATTGTCAAAAGTCTAGGTCTAGGTGTGAAATATTTGAGCACTTCTTTGTACACAAAATGACAGAAGTGTGTTTCACATCTACACTATTTTTTGCACAAGGGTGAACAAGTCTAAAGTAGTAAAACTTCCAAATTGCAGAGTTGCAGGATAAAAATTGACAAAGTTACGGAATTTAAGTGAAAGTCATGAAAATTTTTAGTTCGTCTTCGAATAAAAAAAAAATCTAATAACTCTATTTCTTGCTCTAAAATTTTGAAATTTAGAGCAGTAAATTAGCAAGTCTAAAGTAGTAAAACCTCCAAATTTCACAGACTTAAAATGAAATCTGACAAAGTTACGGAATTTAAGCGAAAGTCATGAACATTTTTTGTTCGTCTTCGAAATAAATTTTTTAAAAACTTTTGAAATTTTTGTGTCTATTTTTTGTCAAGATTCAACTGCTGAATTGCAAGAAAACAAAACAGCAGAAATCTGCACGAATTAGTTATAATGCAGTTATAGAATTTCTATAAAATATTACATAGGCCAATGCGCTAAATATGCGCCACAATTTTCATTTTTCGCGCTGCCTCCCCTAGAAAGTTACAATTATTTATTTTATCTGCGTCAGCCCCCCAGTTAACAAAATTAATTGATTTTTATGTCAATCAATTGCGCCAATTATGCGCTATTATGCGCCACAATTTTCGTTTTTTGCGCTACCTCTCCTAGAAAATTACAATCATTTTTTTTACCCAATTGCGCCAATTAAAGTTTTTTTTGCGCTTCACTTTGAAACTCACAAAAACAGAGGTCCGTTAAGTTAGTCCCCCCAGTTATAGAATTTCTATAAAATATTACATAGGCCAATGCGCTAATTATGCACTATTATGCGCCACAATTTTCATTTTTTGCGCTACCTCCCCTAGAAAGTTACAATCATTTATTTTATCTGCGTCAGCCCCCCCAGTTAACAAAATTAATTGATTTTTATGTCAATCAACTGCGCCAATTATGCGCCACAATTTTAATTTTTTGCGCTGCCTCCCCTAAAAAGTTACAATCATTTATTTTATCTGCGTCAGTCCCCCCCCCCCCCCGTTAACAAAATTAATTGATTTTTATGTCAATCAACTGCGCCAATTATGCTCTATTATGCGCCACAATTTTCATTTTTTGCACTGCCTCCCCTAGAAAGTCACAATCATTTTTTTTATCTGCGTCAGCCCCTCCCAGTTAACAAAATTAATTGATTTTCATGTCAATCAATTGCGCCAATTATGCGCTATTTTGCGCCTTTTAATGATTCTTTGCCCTTTACTGAAAACCTTCAAAAACAGATTACTCTAGTTACTCACAACTCACAGCTCATAGTTGACGCAATTTTTTTTTTATCACCGATAGTTTTGGCTTCGCGACGCCTGAATATGTAATTTTTAGCTAATTGTGAGGGTTTGTAAAATCAACCCCTAATTTAATTTTTTTTCAATATAAATGTTTTAAAAATATCTCTGTTGTCATTTTAGATTTAATGCAAATTGTATATAAAATTTGAGGAAATAATGCTGTTTTATCACGTTAGTTTCCAATTTTATTACGTCAAAGTTGGGAACTGCGTTTACACCCATCTGTCAGCATCTTGTGTCCCAAATGACATCTATTCTTTGGCTCGTTTTAGATTGTAACAAAAGTCTTACTTGGTGAAATTGTCGCTTTGTCAATGTAAATTAACGATTTCTGGTGTCTATAAAGTGCAACATGCCCAAGTTAATCAAAATTGACCTTCATACTAGTGAATGAAGTGACTTATGAAATTTTGGTGTAAACATAGTTTGCCACTGCGCCGTCATAATTTTGAAATCTAACTTGATAAAACAGCGTTTTTTTGAAAATTTTACACGCAATCTGATTTAGATTTAAAATAACAACTCAATTATTTGTATCACAGTTATGTTAAAAAAAATTGAATTCGCGAAATCGCTAAAAATTATACTTAACCGACGTCAAACCAACCGTGATAAAAAAAAACAAATTCTTTCGTCAGCTTCTAGAGCTTTGTCAACTATAAGCGTGAGCAAATTTTCAAAATTTTATCTTTAAAATTAAAGACGATTTTGGGGGTGGACTCAAGTATGCCGGACCCTGTATAATTGCCATAATTGATTGACCAAAAAAATGGATTTATTTAACTGGAAAAGAAAGCTTGCGATTAACTATAAGAGTCTGTTTTTGTGAGTTTCAAAGTGAAGCGCAAAATTGGGTAAAAAAAAATGATTGTAACTTTCTAGGGGAGACAGCGCAAAAAATGAAAATTGTGGCGCATAATTAGCGCATTGGCCTATGTAATATTTTATAGAAATTCAATAACGGCGGGGGGGGGGGGGATTGCTAACTTAACGAACCCGAGAAATTCGAACAACGATTCATCGCTGATTTTTGCAGTTTTCTGGCTTGAATTCGCAAAGAAGAGCTCGAAAGCTACAAAACCATCAAATTTTATCATTCAACGGCTAAATTGCAAGAAAACAAACAGCAGAAATCTGCACGAATTCAACAGATTTCTTAGAGAAATTTACTTTTTTCGATGCAAAACGACGATTTCTCGCTGATTTTTGGCTTGAATTCGCAAAGAAGAGCTCGAAATCTACAATACCATCAATTTTTATCAAGATTCAACGGCTGACTTGCAAGAAAACAAAACAGCAGAAATCTGCACGAATTCATCAGATTTCTCGCTAATTTTTGCGGTTTTCTGGCTTGAATTCGCAAAGAAGAGCTCGAAATCTAGAATACCATCAATTTTTATCAAGATTCAACGGCTGAATTGCAAAAAAACAAACAGCAGAAATCTGGACGAATTCAACAGATTTCTTGGTGAAATTGGCATATTTCGATGAAAAACGACGATTTCTCGCTGATTTTTGCAGTTTTCTGGCTTGAATTTGCAAAGAAGAGCTCGAAATCTACATTACCATCAATTTTTATCAAGATTCAACCGCTGATTTGCAAAAAAAACAAAACAGCAAAAATCTGCACGAATTCATCTTATTTCATAGAGAAATTCGAACAGCGATTTCTCGCTGATTTTCGCAGTTTTCTGGCTTGAATTCGCAAAGAAGAGCTCGAAATCTACAAAACTGTCAAATTTTATCAAGATTCAACGGCTAAATTGCAAGAAAACAAACAACAGAAATCTGCACGAATTCATCAGATTTCTTAAGAGAAATTTGCTTTTTTCGATGCAAAACGACGATTTCCCGCTGATTTTTGCAGTTTTCTGGCTTGAATTTGCAAAGAAGAGCTCGAAATCTACATTACCATCAATTTTTATCAAGATTCAACCGCTGATTTGCAAAAAAACAAAACAGCAAAAATCTGCACGAATTCATCTTATTTCATAGAGAAATTCGAACGATTTCTCGCTGATTTTCGCAGTTTTCTGGCTTGAATTCGCAAAGAAGAGCTCGAAATCTACAAAACCATCAATTTTTATCAAGATTCAACGGCTAATTTTTTTTTTTTTAATAGACACATTTTTTGACCTACCGAGCACGAAATGTTCGTAGTATAGCAATATAGATCCTTCTCGAGTTGTCTGTAAGCGAAAGTTTCCGTAGGCCAAACGTTTTTCCCCGCCACCACGTTCTTGAGCGTGTAGAACAAAAACTGTAACTTGTAGACTTTAATTTCGTCGGGGTAGTTAAAATCTAGACGAAAGTTTTCCATGACGTTCCGAGTCATGTCTAGGATTTTCTCATCGGCGTAGAGTATCGGAATGGTGTGTTTCGGAGTGTACCGTTTCTAGAAACAAACGAGATAAAGCAAAAGTTACTTTTTCGTTAACTTGCAGTTACCAGAAAGTCTATCATATCTTTGAAGACTTCGTAAGTGTTGTTATGGCCATCGTTAACGAGCTCGATCATCTGGTGGGTTTCTTTGGAGTGAGCCATGGCGCCTCCTAAGTATCCCATTGGTAAATTACCTAGAGAATCACAATTATGATGGGAAATTTGCGATTGTATCTGTTATCCATACCAGGGTGTACTTCTTTGTGGAACACTTCTTCTATTCCGTTTCTGAGACTCATTGCAGCTATGGCAATTTCACAAATAAAATATCTATCTGGATTGTTACAGTACGTCAAATGGTTGATATGAACAATAAAAAACACCTGCTCAGGTAAATCTACAACAAAAAAATCAACGAATGTTAAGATTCGTAACGCTTTTACTTGACGAAAAGTGAGCTAATTTCAGAGTTTTGGTAATCTCGTTTTTCATTTCCTGTTCCTTAGAGAGCACTTCCTTTTCCTGTCTCTCAATTTCGTCAATTTCGTAACCGTCAGTGGTGAGTTTACTCGTTGTGTTGGTAAACTGCTCCCTGGCGTAGAGCGCCATTTGGTTGTAGGGCTCGCGCGCTTCTTTCGACATCGCCTGCGGAACAAAACGGGTCATTTTAACGGGAAAAATACATTGTACACGAGTGTAATACAACATTTTATCCAAAACTTTTTCGCAGGTGGAGATTCGACAACAATGACCAACTTATTAGCATTTAGAAAGCCATGACTGCGTTGTTCGTGACCCCGGGCCCCAACCGACCCTAATTCGTCCCTGAGAAAGTCATGGAAATGTAACATGACATTACTCTATTCTTATAAAGTAACTAGTTCAAATAAGGGGAAAAATAATGAAAACAAATAAATAAAATAAAGATTGAATATGTACGTAGCGATAAGAATGAGACTTGATGCGATCTAGACATCTGGACAAAAAGCAAAACAATATGGCAAAACAATGTTAAAAAACGTTGATAAAAACTGCTGAAATGTGAAGAAATCAAAACAGATTTCATATCTTCGTTTTGTATGATAAAAAAGCGATAATTTCATCGCAAAACTGTTAATATCCTGGTCGATATTTTATCGAAATATTATCAGAGGATGGAAATTCTGTCTGCAAGGGGGCCCCATTTAGTCACAGTAACAGCAACAAACCTACCGCCCATTTCGCCCCAGCGTAACTCTGCAGTTCTCCAGTGTTCATCTGTTTCCCCGCTTTCTGGTTCTGCTTGTCTCTGCATTCTAGGAAAAATTGCCAATAGCCACTTTTGGCCGGCTTCTTCTTTGGGGGCATCTTGCTTCAAAAGAAAATGAAAATTTAGGTTATGAAAGGCGTTTTACATACCTTGGTTTAATTATTTCGTCTTTCTAGACAAATTCGTCATGTAAAATTCAGCTAAAAGTGGAAAACAATCTGACCACCAACCAAACTAAACAAGGCACAAAAAACAGAGGTTAACAAGTTAGATGGACATGAAGTGGTGTCATCTATGCAAATGTCACAGAAGCTTTGCACGATATTTCAGACCCAAACCAATAATAGAGTGAAGACACAAACCGTTATCTTGAATTTCCTGACTACATTCTTTGGCTAGCTGTAGATTAAGAAAAACTAGACAGTATAATAAGAAATTAAAAGTTTTAGTGTCAAGATCGTTCAAATCTTACCTTCAGAAAAATAGCATGTAATATAGGCAACCAACAATACAGTTGTTTATCCTACAAGTTACAGTCGAATTTCGGTTCGTCGTCTCATAGTCCTCCTACAAATTAGTTGTGCGCCCTTATGTTTGAATTTTGCGTAAATATAATGACAACAATGTGGCGGTCTTAATTAAGCGACAAATAAACGAGAAGGACAGTTTTTACCGAGGTTTTGTAATGACCTTAATCCCTCATTTAATCAATTGAGCGCGGCGACTTGGAAGAGATGGTTGTGTTTGTGCATGTGCAGTAAAATAGTGCTGTTTTAGAATTTAAATTAAAAAGTAGGTGTTAATGAGTTTATTTGGACACAGTGCACACTTGTTTAAAGTCAGGCGTGTAGTTGATATATAGTAAATAGTTGCGAGTACTAGCAGATAGTCTACTTAAAGCCGCTTTAATTTTACATTTCGCATTTTCGTTTATTAGTTTAAACAATTTATAGGAAACACCCCGTTTATTCCCTTTTAATTTTCATGGTTTTGGGAATGCAGTGTCTTTGTTAGCGCGAACTATGTTTTGCGCAATAAGAAAAACAGTTAGGTAATCACGTAATCTTATTTAATTAGTTGGTCGGGGTGCAAATCAATTAGCAATTATCGTCTGAGCCTTACAGACAGCTACAATTTTTTGGGCAACGACGAAAAAGAATTAAGTAATCATGTCGTAATCATTTTTATTAGTCGATCGGAAGGACAGTTGAGCGGTAATTTTGAAATTGAATTGTTGCTGAGTACTAGTGATAGTTTCTTTAGAAACGTGGAGGTTTAGATACTTTTTCATTCATTGTTTTTAACAATTTTGCTTCTGTTTAAAGTTAAATGTGTTTAATTATAGTAGAATTTAATACTTACCAACTAAATCAGGTAAACTAAGAAGATCGTCTTAAAACACGAAATAGAAAACTCACTTTAACTCTTGTGAAAATGGTGAATGCGCCGGATTAATTAAAATAGAAAATTTCGCGCCTCCACCATCAAAACATGCACAACTTATACGAAAAAAACACAGGAATCGCCACTATCGACCAATCCCAACAGAGAACAAAAATACTGCCAACCTCAGAACGCCAACGTCACCAAAAAAACCCCAGAATATTACATAAGTGTCAAAATACGACCATAACCTAAAATGGTTGCGAACACCATAATTTCGCGACAACTGTGCAATTTGCGCCACTTTTCCTCCTTCAAGCGCAGTTTTACTGCCGGCAAAATTATCTACAATAAACAGGCGACAAGCTCACATGTTGCGGACGTTCCTGGACTCAGCAATGCCGTTGTCAATGTTCCCAATGAACTTGTAGGACCTGGGGCTGCCAAAAACACGTCCTACAAGAATCCCGAGTACTTCTGTTACGATAAGACGAGTTACTATGAGGCTGAAATAGAAATGGCGAAGTACCGGTGCCCCCAACCGTCAGCGAAACAGTACTATAAGCCCACATCACAATAATTCTATTTATTTGTTGTAAATATTAGATAATAAAGTTAGATTATGGTACTGAGGCACTTTTCTATTGTCTTGACGGAGTTTCTGTAGTTTTCCGATAGTTTTAAGTTGTTTAAGCAAACGGTACCACCTCCTCGGAATTGTTGGTGGTTCTGTTAAAAAAAGCAGTTTAAAGAAGTTGAGGGTTGAGACTCACCATTCTGTTGATGTCACCGATGCAGATCCAGGATGACTGGAGACTTACAGCCCATTTGGAGTGGTCTTCAGAGTCCGAGAATGAAATATTTTCGCCTTTTATGGAGAGAGTTTCAATGTTGAAAACACTACAAAAAATATTAAATTTGTTCCAAAATTCCACTCACTCACTTAATTGAGTTGGTACAGTTTGATGGGAGCCTCCCATCACCATTCAACCACGTCTCCGTCAACAAATCTGAAGTTAAACTTGGGGCGACCCAATCATGGTACAAATCCTTCCCAAACTTCCTCGACTTTGCAAAAGAGTGGAAGCTAGCCCCATTTAAGGTCGTAATGCTAATTTGATTGTACCACGGAGGTGTTTTGACGACAGCCCCCGAAGCAGCCTCCACAATCTTCCCCAGTTTCGTCTGTAGAACCTCAGAAATGTAACTCGCGTAAATCTGAGGCTCATTAAACTGGAGCTGCACCCCCACTTTGTTCAGATTTTTTAAATCTAAGGAAATACAGAGGAAACTTTGGCCTTCTTTGAGCCCAGTTTTGGGGTAACTGTACTGAGAAGTTAGCTCAAGAAAATGAGGGACTGAGTGGATTAGCCAGAAACCACCTTCTACGTCTGATAGAATGACCCCTTTAGTGTGCCCTTTTTCACTTTTGATGGGTTCATTCGGGGGCTGATCGTTGTAAAAGACGTAGGAAGCGTTCCGGGAAAAGAAGGGGGTGAGAGTTTTGGCTATGATTGACTGATTGTCGGAAATAGCGAAGTTTGAGAGCGTCCAATTGAGGTAATTTTCTGAGGTAACGTAGAGGTAACCAACGCCGGATTTTATCAACTCGTTATCGTGTTCTATTTTTGGGATTTTGTAGACTGTGAACCTAAAAGGAGGTATCAGTTTGAGCGGTTTTGGGGTCTTTTTTACCAGTCCACAGGTTCGTTATTCTCGTTTTTGCATTGCAGGCCTTCTGTGGCCACAAAATGGGCAAAAAGGAGTGAGAAAATTGCACAGAATGCAGTCACCATTATTAACTTCTTTTTTGGTAGTTCTGACGACGTTCTATTAATAGTTCTGATGACGTCTCATTAGTAGTGCTGATGACGTCTCATTGGTAGTGCTAATGACGTCCGATTAGCACCTACTTCTGATAACTGATTCTCGTGTGTGACAAACTAACTCATTGATAGCTCTGATGACGTGTCTCATTGGTAATTCTCATGGCATCTCATTAGTAGTTCTAATACCATCTCATTGGTAGTTCTGTAATGTCCCATGAGTAGTTTAGATGACGTGCTCTTGGTAGTTCAGATGGCGCCTTATTGTGGAAGTTACTTTTGGCCGTCACTGTATTAATTCGTATGATAAATAAGAAAATTTATTATAACAAAAACACTTTACATGGAACATTCATACTTGACCAGAATACAATAAAAGTTAACTTCACAATTAAGTATTTGTGTGTGAAATAACAAGCCACGATATAATAAAGTAAAATAAAAAAATCGGATACACCGCTAATACTTTTCTGCCAGGTTTCTGACTGTCCCCCAAAAACACCATTGAAGCTGAAATCATATTTTAATAACCCAAATTAAAACACCGTAAAATTACCGTAAGTTGCCCATGCAAATCCCATCATGGAGACTGTAAATCTCAGGAAAAACAACAAATTGGTCTGCTCAGCGATGAGAATTACCCTACAAATAATCAGTGCGATTGTTGTGGGTAAAAGACAGTACCCCAAAACACAGATACTTTGGAAGAAAGATCTGAAAATTAAATTAAGAAAAACGAAGAATTTAAAAGGGGAAATTACATGTTGCCTCCTAGCAACTTTGAGTTTAAAGTGACCACCATGGAACCTATCCACACTATGACAAAAACCTCCGCAAATTCAGGGCCCCCATCATTGGAATTGTCTGCAGTATTAGAGCCTTGTAGCACCCTGAAACACTCTACTTTATTTCTTTTGTTAATTTAAGACAGACGTACATTGCCATAAATGTGCACAGCATCAGAGGCCCCCACAAATCCCCTAAAAACTCAATTTTAGTCTCACACAAGTCAAAACTGAAGCTTACATTCTTTCAGTAAAGTCTTCTTCTCTTTTGGAAACAGCACATGTGCAAATTTGATTCCCACAGCCTTCAAATCCCGGAGCTAAAAAAACGAAAATAACACGTGTTCATTTTTTATAATCAAATTGGCTATGATTATGAGTGAAGTCATGTCTGAGAGTTCATGGTATGATCGTGACGACAGTTGAGCCACCAGTGCGCTTTTCTGTGTAACTCTAAAACACATTGTTTCGCAATTAAACGGCTCTAGAAGTTTTAATAAGAGACTAGAAACTTTGAGTTCAGAGATTCACAAAGTTGGCAGCTCTTAACCTCATAATTATAGTAAAGAAAAGACATGCGTCTAGTCACAGGTGGCTTGATCACAAATTAAGATTGAAACTCACTATCGTCTCTTTGATCGGTTCATCCAACGTGTTAAAATCGGGTTTACCCAACCCTTGGGTTTTGGCCCCTGGGATGGACATTTCGCCCTCGACAGCCCCGCCGACATCGTCAAACATCTAAAGAATAAAACAATGAGTCTAATTAACAAAACTAGATAATTGTACCTCTAATTTCGCGTCAGTCATTTAATTTCTTCTGTTTACAATTTACAATCATGACAGCTGTCAACGTAGACAGGTTTACAGAGCGCGTTTTTATCGACCCGGATGTGACCTACATAGCGCCAACTAGGCTACACATCTGGAACTAGTCTTCGAAGGTGTTATTTCAATTTCTTGCAAAAAATACGGGGAAAAGCACCAACTTAATACTTTCAACAGCTTGCTTAAGACGTTCGGCACTGTTAACTCATTGAAATTATTCAATTTTGGTACAACTGGCCCGGAATTGGGGTTTTAGTGTAGGCTGAAAAATCCACGTCCGACTATCTTCAGTTTCGCAGTATCGTATTTTGAACTTGACTGTTTATTTTGGTCCGTCAGAGGCCGCCACCATTACTGCGCGAAAATTTGAAGATGGTAACTTTCTCCGCGGAAGAAAATGTTGCAAGTGCATCTAGAGCATGTAATAGTTGCAGAAATTGATGAACTTTCTTTTATGGAGACTAAACACAATGGACAATATCGAGCTTGTTCACACAGTTTATAAATAAGAGTAAAATTTATTTTATTTCAGTCTCATTGTGACAATGTGGTATTTCTTAATCTCATGTTTTTTACTGGCGTCTCAAGCGAGATGCCAGAATGTCTCAACAACGAACGAAACTGCGTTAGAGTTTACGACGCAACCGTCGGCTCAAAGTCAGAATATTGAAAGAACTTCGACTAACTCAACAGAAAAAGGAAAATCCGAGTTTCGACCGAGCCCACAAGTGGAAACATTCTTGGAATACAACAAATTTCCGGTGCCTCCGGCGCTGCCAGAAGCTAAGCATTTCTCCTATAATTTTCCAGACAGACAGTGGCTTACGAGTAGTTTTACGACGGAACAGCCGTGGACAGCAAGAATAAAATTTCCGACAACTGCGACAACACCGACTAGTAATGAACGACCTTACCAGTTTTATAATGAGAAAGACTCCAAGAGTTATAGCATTCCGTCCAAGGCTGACACAGGGAAAATTCCGGTAAATGACTGGAGCAAATTCGCGGAGTATGAGAAGAAGAAAACTGTGCAGAAGAACCAATTTGATTTTACCGCTCCTGTGTATGGTAATAATCACAAAAGTAACTTTGAGTTTGGGGTGGAAAAACCGACGGGTCATGCGATGCAAGGGAATCCCTGGAAGAAAATTGTCAAGTTTTTAACGGCTTTTATTCCGATTGGTTTGTTGATCAGCGCTTTGACTCCGACTGTTATCACCGTGCAAAACGTCAATGGAACGTGAGTGTTAATGAAGTGGAAATCGGTTATAACCAACTGTGGTTTGTTATAATTGATTTGTATTCAATTTTCTCCAATAATAACAAAAATTCAGACTTTTTTGTCTTAAAAAATTTGTAATTTTGGTAATTTTGACGCTATGGCAATGAAATTTGAGGATTATATTAAACTAAACATGTTTATCACCTCCTCTAGATTAGAAGGTTGTAGACCAAAAGAGACAGTTTTTAGAAATTTTTAATTTGGAACCAAACTAAAAATTCCCATTTTTTTTAAATAAAAATTTGTAATTCTGGTAATTTTTACGCTGTGGCAATGAAATTTAAGGATTATATTAAACTAAACATGTTTATAACGTCCTCCAAATTTGAAAAATGTAGACCAAAGGAAACAGTTTTTAGAAATTTTTAATTTGGAAACAAACTAAAAAATCCCATTTTTTTAAATAAAAATTTGGAAATCTGGTAATTTTTACGCTGTGGCAACGAAATTTGGGGATTTTACTAGTTTGGACATGTTTATCACCTCTTCCAAATTAGAACGTTGTAGACCAAATGAGACAGTTTTTAGAAATTTTTATTTTAGAACCGAACTAAAAATTCTCATTTCTTTTAAATAAAAATTTGTAAATCTGGTAATTTTTACGCTATGGCAATGAAATTTGAGGATTATATTAAACTAAACATGTTTATCACCTCCTCCAGATTAGAAAGTTGTAGACCAAAGAAGACAGTTTTTAGAAATTTTTAATTTGGAATCAAACTAAAAATTCCCATTTTTTTAAATAAAAATTTGTAATTCTGGTAATTTTTACGCTGTGGCAATGAAATTTGAAGATTATATTAAACTAAACATGTTTATAACCTCCTCCAAATTTGAAAGATGTAGACCAGAGGAAACAGTTTTTAGAAATTTTTAATTTGGAACCAAACTAAAAAATCCCATTTTTTTTAAATAAAAATTTGGAAATCTGGTAATTTTTACGCTGTGGCAACGAAATTTGGGGATTTTATTAGTTTGGACATGTTTATCACCTCTTCCAAATTAGAACGTTGTAGACCAAATGAGACAGTTTTTAGAAATTTTTATTTTAGAACCGATCTAAAAATTCTCATTTTTTCTTTTAAATAAAAATTTGTAAATCTGGTAATTTTTACGTTATGGGAATGAAATTTGAGGATTATATTAAACTAAACATGTTTATCACCTCCTCCAGATTAGAAAGTTGTAGACCAAAGGAGACAGTTTTTAGAAATTTTTATTTTAGAACCGAACTAAAAATTCTCATTTTTTTTAAATAAAAATTTGTAATTCTGGTAATTTTTATGCTATGGCAATGAAATTTGAGGATTATATTAAACTAAACATGTTTATCACCTCTTCCAAATTAGAACGTTGTAGATCAAAGAAGACAGTTTTTAAAATTTTTTATTTTAGAACCGAACTAAAAATTCTCATTTTTTTTAAATAAAAATTTGTAAATCTGGTAATTTTTATGCTATGGCAATGAAATTTGAGGATTATATTAAACTAAACATGTTTATCACCTCCTCCAGATTAGAAAGTTGTAGACCAAAGAAGACAGTTTTTAGAAATTTTTAATTTGGAACCAATCTAAAAATTCCCATTTTTTTTAAATAAAAATTTGTAATTCTGGTAATTTTTACGCTGTGGCAATGAAATTTAAGGATTATATTAAACTAAACATGTTTATAACCTCCTCCAAATTTGAAAAGTGTAAACCAAAGGAAACAGTTTTTAGAAATTTTTAATTTGGAACCAAACTAAAAAATCCCATTTTTTTTAAATAAAAATTTGGAAATCTGGTAATTTTTACGCTGTGGCAACGAAATTTGGGGATTTTATTAGTTTGGACATGTTTATCACCTCTTCCAAATTAGAACGTTGTAGACCAAATGAGACAGTTTTTAGAAATTTTTATTTTAGAACCGAACTAAAAATTCTCATTTCTTTTAAATAAAAATTTGTAAATCTGGTAATTTTTACGTTATGGGAATGAAATTTGAGGATTATATTAAACTAAACATGTTTATCACCTCCTCCAGATTAGAAAGTTGTAGACCAAAGGAGACAGTTTTTAGAAATTTTTAATTTGGAACCAAACTAAAAATTCCCATTTTTTTTTAAATAAAAATTTGTAATTCTGGTAATTTTTACGCTGTGGCAATAAATTTGAGGATTATATTAAACTAAACATGTTTATAACCTCCTCCAAATTTGAAAGATGTAGACCAGAGGAAACAGTTTTTAGAAATTTTTAATTTGGAACCAAACTAATAACTCCCATTTTTTTTAAATAAAAATTTGGAAATCTGGTAATTTTTACGCTGTGGCAACGAAATTTGGGGATTTTACTAGTTTGAATACGTTTACTATCTTCGCCAAATTTGAAAGATGTAGACCAAAGGAAACAGTTTTTAGAAATTTTTATTTTAGAACCGAACTAAAAATTCCCATTTTTTTTAAATAAAAATTTGTAAATCTGGTAATTTTTACGATGTGACAATGAAATTCGGGGATTTTACTAATTTAAACATGTTTATCACCTTCTCCAAATTACAAAGTAGTAGACCAGAGGAAACAGTTTTTACAAAATTTTATTTTGCAACCGAACAAAAAATTTCCATTTTTTCTAAATAAACATTTGTAATTCTTGTAATTTTTACGCTGTAGCAATGAAATTTTGGGGTTTTACTTATTTAACCTTGTTTATCTGCTCCTTCAAATTAGAAAGTTGTAGACCAGTGGAGACAGTTTTTAGAATTTTTTATTTTGTAACTGAACCAAAAATTCCCTTTTTTTGAATTAAAATTTTGTAAGCTGGTAATTTTTACGATGTGACAATGAAATTTGGGGATTTTATTAATTTGAACATGTTTATTACCTCCTCCAAATTAGAAAGGTGTGTACCAAAGGAGACAGTTTTTAGAAATTTTTATTTTGTAACCGAACTGAAAGTTCTCATTTTTTTGGAATAAAAATTTGTAATTCTGGTAATTTTCACGCTGTGGCATTGAAATTTGGGGATTTTACTAATTTGAATATGTTTGTTACCTCCTTCAAATTAGAAAGTTGTAGACCAAAAGAGACAGTTTTTAGAAATTTTTATTTTGAAAACAAACTAGAAATTTCTATTTTTGGAATCATAATTTTGTTAATTATAATGCTACGCCAATAAAATTTGGAGCATTGACTAGTTGAAACATGTTTATTACGTCACCCAAATTTGAAAATTGCAGTGTAGAAAGGACAGTTTTTAGAAAATTTTCTCTTTTTAGACAATCGAGATCCCGAGCGGTGGACGCCAACAAAAAATTTCTTTCTTCTCTAAACTACTTCAACTCCGTGGGCTGCGAAGATCGGATTCTTTGTGAGCTGGTGCTAAGTGCTAGCTCTAGTCAGAATGCCGAACATCACGTCGAGAATTTATTAAATACTTTTACCCAAGAGTAAGTCGAGTTATGCGTTGGTGCACGATCTAATTGGTGTTTTAGAGGGAAAGCCGTTGAAAAAGCCGAAGAAATGAGAAAAATATTCGAAGCTGTTAAGAACCAAGACTGTCGACCTATAATCTGCAAGAATATGAAAGAAAACACGTAAAAAAAAGCGGCAAAATCTCTGACTAATTAAAATCAGCACACTTTTTCAACTAGACGGCGCATATTATGTATTTGTTACACCACAGTCTGAGATTTCGCCCAAATTGTAATGTAAGTGTGATAATTTCCAAAACCTGTTAATAAAAGTTATGAGTGACGAATTCCCCATTAAACCGTTCTGATCTGATTCGGTGGTAAAGCGGTCTAATAGCAGCAATTTGGCAAAGTCCCCCATTAAATCCGCCAGCCGTGCATAACAAAGATGCAATAATTGTCTAGAAAGTGACCACATGTCCTCGAAAGTAAAAAAATTAAACGTGATAAAGTAGGTAGGTATTCATCATCACTACAACTTTCCTGACATTCCTATGCAGCGGCTCCACTGTCCACAGCATTTTTCTCAAAATGTGACGAATTTCTAAACGCATCTGTCTTGGCCAGGCGATGATGAATGGCGATGCCTTTCGGATAATTGACGAGCAATTTTGCGCGCCGTCATAAAACACATGTTCGCAACTTTTTTTTTTTTTTTTTGGAACGATGTTTGATGTGCCGACATGGTTGGTAACCGTGTTGTTCCATTTCGAACGAGGTGAATGAAGTTTTAATTAAAAAAGATGGTTTAATTGGATAATGTATGGATATTTCGCTTGTTGGGGAAATTTCGAATTTGGTGTGTAAACAAAGTGTAATTTATTAGACAAACCCGGGGAACTTTCCTTTTTACATCCTGGAATCCTGAGATTTTTAGGCAAAACAAATCTCAGTGGCCGTTTTAGTTTTAATTATACTGTTCCTGCACTTGACACTCCATTTTCTAATGGTGCGTAATTAAGTTTAATCGCCGCAAAATTGGTACTTTACACCTGTTTTCACCTTTCCCATGTCAGTCAATAAAAATGGGATCATAAAACGTCTGCAAACTAATTATTTAATTATCGCAAATATCTTGGGATTTTTGTTGTTACTTTTTCGCCTGTTGGCAGCACTGGCACTATATTAATCAAAGGTGGCTTTACATTTTCGCACGTAGGTTTTAGCGAATTTCACTGATTGAAGGGTTGACGCATGAGCGTAGAATCAACTGGAGTCAAGGGGGCATAATTTAATTATTTGTGTGTTGGTAACAAAAAACACTGAACGAGTGCGATTTCTGTTGCGTCATGAACGAACACGAGCAACATGAATTGAAGCCACATTTTACACCATAAAAACTAATTTGTTAAATGGGAAAATATTGCTACATAAAACGTCAATGCCTCTAAGATAACTGTCATCTGTCAAATTTATTTTTTTTGATTTGACGGTTTGCCACTATCAGAAGAAGTTTTAGCCGTTTTTACAAAAGTGATCCATTATTGTGGTCAAAACAAACATTTCCATAACGCATTTTTCTAATTTGTGCAAAATTGTGTGATGTAATTTTTGTAGGCGCCAAATTTAAAATGCGGTTTTGTGATTGGTCGTTCAGCACAGTGCTGATTTTTTTAAACTCCTGCAATGTCAAACTAGAACTGTCATATTTGTCCAATTGTAGGAGCATCTGGAATAAACTTGTTTTTGTTATTTTCAGTGCAGATTCGCAGGTTTATTCATTATAACTTCATGCTAAAAAGAAAAAACGTACTTCAGACGTATACCAACTGAATTTTTAAAGCTCATAAGAATACTAAAAACGAACGGTTTTTATAATCTTTTTGATATTGACTGTAGTATAGTTCGTATAGTGAGAGTTTGAATGACAGAAAAGTCACTAAATCTACGTAATAACAAATGTACCATACGCGCGAAATTTAAAATAACAAAATAACCTCAGTTACTGACAACCCTGTCAACCCATTTCGCCTAGGAATTTAGTGTTTTTAGTGTATTTTGAGGCATAATTTGCTGCCAACCTATATGTCAACTGTCGAAATCTCCCACTCTCTCACCGGATGTAAAGTCCGTTTTTTTATTAAAAAACCACCAACACTGCACTCTCCCACCACTTTACAACCGGCAACGTCGTCGATGGTGACTTTTTGGTGATAAAATCAAATAGGTTAGTTGCCTAATTGACAATTTGATTACACAAAACGCCCTTTCAGGCTGTGCCGAGTCTTTTCACTATTAAATCCTTTAATCCAACAGGCTGTAAAAGAAACGTGTTTAACGGAAACACTGCCTAATTTTCAGAAATGTCAAAAATTTGACAACTATTTTCTCACCAAAAATCTCCCTAGGCAACGTTGCCGGTTGTAATGCAGGAGAAAATGCAGGTGTTTTAAAAAAAACGGACTTTACTATAGTAAGTAGGCACAATAATTACATATTATTGTAGGCCTAGTAATGACATTATTGTAGGTAAAACATCCAAGGCCACTTTAAAATTTTCATTGTGTAATTTGTGACTGTTGCAAACGTTTCAAATGCGGTATTGTGTAAATTGGGTTTTGGGGTACAAAAGACGATCGTGTAGGTGACATGTTGAAATTTAATGTCTTGTCATTGATTAGTCGCATCTAGGGGAATTTCACGTCACAAAAACATTTGAAGTTTTAAAGCGCGTGCATTATTTATTACGTAACCTTAAAATACGCAGCAAATTTTATGTCAAAATGCACAACTGTCAACATTGACATCTTAAAGTTACTAAACTTAACATATCAAATTTAAATAAATTAATAAACAACAGCCAAAGCAAATACATGCAATTGTAATGTACTTAAAATAAATAAAAATAATTAAAAACGATATTAAGATACTCTGTTCATTAAATTTATGATGAGAGTAGGTCATGTACAAGCCCGGGTAGCTCAGTCGGTAGAGCATTGGACTTTTAATCCAAGGGTCCAGGGTTCAAGTCCCTGCTCGGGCGGCCAATTTTTTTTGTTTTAAATCCTAGTCCTTAGATTTGGCCTTCATTTTTCCGTGCTGTAATTAATTTTATCGCTGTGATTAGATACTGTAATAACGTAATAATTACAAGCAGTATTAGCATGTATTAATTGTGGGAAGGTCGTAAATAATAAATTACACGTTTTCCTCTTCATCTCAGAAGGTTTCTTATTTCTTTATTTATTATTATCCAACGAGTGGGCCAAGAACCTGATGAACCTCTATCCCACATTTAGTAAATTAAATACAGCACTTACCCAGTTCCATACGCCAATAAAAATGGAAATGCTGGCAGCATTAGAATTTCAAAGTGTTCTAAGAATAATTCATATCATTTATTCCCGATCGTCTTCATCTGAACGCAAATGCGCCTTGATTAAAATTTATTAATGTAAATGAAAATATTTATTGTAGAAAGTTAAGTCTTTAAACACAAGTTAAATCAAAAGATAAAGGAAACAACAGCGACTAACCTAGTTATTCTTTAAGTTTAATTGTCCACCAATTAAGAAAAAAAAATCTATTTCTGCATGTTCAACAGATGGTGACCACAAGTAGGACGAACGTCACTGGACTGCTTTTACTTTCAAAAAAAGAACAATACGTACAATAATAGAGTGCTTACCGGACTGTGTCATTTTCTAACGTAATTGGCCCCGTTTGGACCAAAAGTCGCCTTTAAACCAAACAATGGAAATTATAGCATTTGTCCTTCAATGATGGGATGTGAGCCGAACCCATCCACGCTAAGTTCACTATCATAAAGCGCGACACTCCTTCAGTCTAAAGGTTACTGTAATTTCTCATGAAACTTTTACGAAATACTTAAAATATTTGCGCTTCCGGCTCTTCTTGCAGGAATTTATAATATTGAAAGCGCGCGTCTGCTCGTTCCTATTAATTTCAGCGCGAGTAGGGGAAGTGTGCCTAAATCGCACACCTCTGGAGATAATAAGCGACTTCCACGACCAAAATCCATATTTTCATAACAATGTAGGTTAATAAGCAGATTCCCAGTTCAGATTCATTCAACTGGAATTCCGAGTTCCGGCGCGATTTACGTGACTAAAAGTTTTTAAATACGTGAAATGTCGTTCAAGGGGTTGGCAATCCTGCGGTTACCGACAGAGTCGAATTGAGAAGGCTGACAGAAATTTCACATTGAAATTATTTTCTAACCTCAATTATTGCTGCCAATTGATTGTCTTTTCCAATTGATTTGGCGCTATCAAGAGCGCCAGGGACTGTCTTTCACAATAAATTTGGCTTTTGTTTTGAGGTACAAAAGACGATCGTGACAGTTCTGTCATTGTCAAAATTTTGATACCCAGCAGTTTTCTTGTCAAAATTGCCAAATGCCGAATTCTGGGGAAAAATGATGCCAACCTTGTCATCTCAAAATTTCCAAAAGTAAGTAATCGGAATCCCAACCTCAAAATGACTGAATCGAAAACAGGCTTCTGTCAGATTGAAGCTCCGACACCCAAAATGACGCAACAATGAGTCAAATTTAAATGAACAGATGATAGAATCCGCGCTTATAAAGTACATGTTTATTAAATTTTACGACCGACAATAAAATCATTGTCAGCGCTCCATAAACTTGATTTTATTGCATGTCTTGTTATCAGACCAAAATTGACAAAAGTAAAATCGTTTGTTGCGGATAGGATATGAGTCAGTAAAAAATTAAGTGAAATTCTGTGTTCGCGTCGGTATTTACTTTCTACTGTCACTCCATCGCACATTAGCTGCGACAAAAATGAAGATTTTCGGACGGAGAGCAATCTCGAGCACTTATAAAGTAGTAAAAGTGGAATTTGACGCGAAAAAAAAAAACAGTTTTTAGAAATTTTTATTTTGGAACCAAACAAAATAATCTCATTTAAATAATTTAAATAAAAAATTGTAATTCTGGCAATTTTCCCGCTGTGGCAATGAAATTTGAGGATTATATTAAACTGAACATGTTTATCATCTCCTCCAAATTAGAAAATTGTAGACCAAAAAAGACAGAAATTTTTATTTTGGAACCAAACAAAAATTCTCATTTTTTTTAATAAAAAATTGTAATTCTGGTAATTTTTACGCTGTGACATTGAAATTTGGGAATTTTACTAGTTTGAATACCTTTATCACCTCCTCCAAATTAGAAAGTTGTAGACCAAAGGAGACAGTTTTTAGAAATTTTTATTTTGGAACTAAACAAAAATTCTCATTTTTTTTGATAAAAAATTGTAATTTTGGTAATTTTTACGCTATGGCAATGAAATTTAGGGATTATATTAAACTAAACATGTTTATCATCCCCTCCAAATTAGAAAATTGTAGACCAAAGGAGACAGTTTTTAGAAATTTTTATTTTGGAACCAAACAAAAATTCTCATTTTTTTTAATAAAAAATTGTAATTCTGGTAATTTTTACGCTGTGACATTGAAATTTGGGAATTTTACTAGTTTGAATACCTTTATCACCTCCTCCAAATTAGAAAGTTGTAGACCAAAGGAGACAGTTTTTAGAAATTTTTATTTTGGAACTAAACAAAAATTCTCATTTTTTTTGATAAAAAATTGTAATTTTGGTAATTTTTACGCTATGGCAATGAAATTTAGGGATTATATTAAACTAAACATGTTTATCATCCCCTCCAAATTAGAAAATTGTAGACCAAAGGAGACAGTTTTTAGAAATTTTTATTTTGGAACCAAACAAAAATTCTCATTTTTTTTTTAATAAAAAATTGTAATTTTGGTAATTTTTACGCTATGTCAATGAAATTTGGGGATTATATTAAACTAAACATGTTTATCATCTCCTCCAAATTATAAAATTGTAGACCAAAGGAGACAGTTTTTAGAAATTTTTATTTTGGAACCAAACAAAAATTCTCATTTTTTTTTTAATAAAAAATTGTAATTCTGGTAATTTTTACGCTGTGACATTGAAATTTGGGAATTTTACTAGTTTGAATACCTTTATCACCTCCTCCAAATTAGAAAGTTGTTGACCAAAGAAGACAGTTTTTAGAAATTTTTATTTTGGAACTAAACAAAAATTCTCATTTGTTTTAATAAAAAATTGTAATTTTGGTAATTTTTTCGCTGTGGCAATGAAATTTGGGGATTATATTAAACTAAACATGTTTATCATCTCCTCCAAATTATAAAATTGTAGACCAAAGGAGACAGTTTTTAGAAATTTTTATTTTGGAACCAAACAAAAATTCTCATTTTTTTTTTAATAAAAAATTGTAATTCTGGTAATTTTTACGCTGTGACATTGAAATTTGGGAATTTTACTAGTTTGAATACCTTTATCACCTCCTCCAAATTAGAAAGTTGTAGACCAAAGAAGACAGTTTTTAGAAATTTTTATTTTGGAACTAAACAAAAATTCTCATTTGTTTTAATAAAAAATTGTAATTTTGGTAATTTTTTCGCTGTGGCAATGAAATTTGGGGATTGTATAAAACTAAACATGTTTATCATCTCCTCCAAATTAGAAAATTGTAGACCAAAGGAGACAATTTTTAGAAATTTTTATTTTGGAACCAAACAAAAATTCTCATTTTTTTTTAATAAAAAATTGTAATTCTGGTAATTTTTACGCTGTGACATTGAAATTTGGGAATTTTACTAGTTTGAGTACCTTTATCACCTCCTCCAAATTAGAAAGTTGCAGACCAAAGGAGACAGTTTTTAGAAATTTTTATTTTGAAACTAAACAAAAATTCTCATTTTTTCTAATAAAAAAATTGTATTTTGGGAATTTTTACGCTGTGGCAATGAAATTTGGGGATTATATTAAACTAAACATGTTTATCATCTCCTCCAAATTAGAAAATTGTAGACCAAAGGAGACAGTTTTTAGAAATTTTTATTTTGGAACCAAACAAAAATTCTCATTTTTTTTAATAAAAAATTGTAATTTTGGTAATTTTTACGCTATGGCAATGAAATTTGGGGATTATATTAAACTAAACATGTTTATCATCTCCTCCAAATTAGAAAATTGTAGACCAAAGGAGACAGTTTTTAGAAATTTTTATTTTGGAACCAAACAAAAATTCTCATTTTTTTTAATAAAAAATTGTAATTTTGGTAATTTTTACGCTATGGCAATGAAATTTGGGGATTATATTAAACTAAACATGTTTATCATCTCCTCCAAATTGGTAAATTGTAGACCAAAGGAGACAGTTTTTAGAAATTTTTATTTTGGAACCAAACAAAAATTCTCATTTTTTTTAATAAAAAATTGTAATTCTGGTAATTTTTACGCTGTGACATTGAAATTTGGGAATTTTACTAGTTTGAATACCTTTATCACCTCCTCCAAATTAGAAAGTTGTAGACCAAAGGAGACAGTTTTTAGAAATTTTTATTTTAGAACCAAACAAAAATGCTCACTTTTTTTAAATAAAAATTTGTAATTTTGGTATTTTTACGTTGTGGTAATGAAATTTGAGTATTATATTAAACTGAATATGTTTATCACCTCCTCCAAATAAGAAAGTTGTGACCAAAAAAGGCAGTTTTTAGAAATTTTTATTCTAAAACCTAACAAAAAATTCACATTTTTTTTAAATAAAAAATTGTAATTCTGATAATTTTTACGCTGTGACAATGAAATGTGGAGATTTTACTACTTTGAATATCTATATCACCTTCTTCAAATTAGAACGTTGTAGACCAAAGCAGGCAGTTTTTAGAATTTTTTATTTTGGAACCGAGCTAAAAATTCCCATTTTTTTAAATAAAAATTTGTAATTCTGGTAATTTTTACGCTGTGGCAATGAAATTTGAGGATTATATTAAACTAAACATGTTTATAACTTCCTACAAATTTGAAAGATGTAGACCAAAGAAAACAGTTTTTAGAAATTTTTAATTTGAAACCAAACTAAAAATTCCCATTTTTTTTTAATAAAAATTTGGAAATCTGGTAATTTTTACGCTGTGGCAACGAAATTTGGGGATTTTGCTAGTTTAGACATGTTTATCACCTCTTCCAAATTAGAAAGTTGTAGACTAAAGAAGGCAGTTTTTAGAAATTTTTATTTTGGAACCGAACTAAAAATTCCCATTTTTTTTAAGTAAAAATTTGTAATTTTGGTAATTTTTACGCTGTGGCAATGAAATTTGGAAATTTTCCTTGTTTGAACATGTATATCACCTCCTCCAAATTTAAAAGTTGTAGACCAGAGAAGACAGTTTTTAGAAATTTTTATTTTAAAACCAAACAAAAAAATCTTAATTTTTTTGAATAAAAAAATTTGTAATTCTGGTAAATTTTACGCTGTCGCAATGAAATTTGGGGATTTTATTAAATTTAACATGTTCAATACTTCCTTCAAATTAGAAAATTGTAGACCAAAGGAAACAGTTTTTACAAATTTTTATTTCTGAACCAAACTACTAGTGTCACTCTATTACACATCAGCCGCGACAAAAATAAAAATTTTCGGACGGAAAGCAATCTCGAGCACTTATAAAGTAGTAAAAGTGGAATTTGACGCGAAAAAATCTTCCGGTTGACCACAAAAACCCATTGAAGTGGATCCGTGACTTGGCGACGTACGTCGCAGCTAATCTAATTAATAAAAGTGTCCCATAATTAACCCATAAACTCGCCGCAACATGGTAGATGTCATGGTCAATAAGCTCCTCGAAGTCGTGACTCCTTCAGCGTGTGCTATATGTCAATCCCTCTCTTTGCCTCGGAAAATGTCAATTAGCAGATTCCCACAGTATGAAAATTCGCCAATTATTGCCCTCCGATGTTCGAAAGCACGCGAGGAAGTAAAGGAAAGCAATGAGTTAGGAGATGGCAAATGTGGGTCGGCCATCGACAGCAGGTGGAAAGTGGCTGATATCAAAGTTTCATTGAGTAATTTGTACGACAACCGGTGCAGTCGAATGCTGGAAACCCTCGAGTTCGTGTGTCTTCAGTGCTTGTGCTTGTGATAGGATTATTGAACATGGGGCCTATCAAGGTAAAAATTTCAAATTTCGCACCGCAATAATACGAATTTTTTTGATCGCGGGTTGCTGTGGAAAACAAATTGTACCTATCTGTCAATTGATAAGTGTCATTGGTCGTTCAAACTAAGACGTACGTTGTGGTTTTCGCTGTATTTATGTTTCTAGAACAGATAAGATAAGAAAGCGAAAAGCGCATCTTTAGAGGATTTCTCACATTATTTTCTTATCTAAACGAGGACAATGTGGACTATTGAATTCTTTGTATTGTCGTACTTTCTTTACTTTCTTAGCAATAAAAACACGAATTATACAAAAAACGAAGAAAATTTTTAGTATCTCCCGCGTTTTACGTAATTTATGTAACTTTTATCTGCTACTAAGCCACATTTTATGGTCTTCCGTGGTGCTAATGGCTCTGTAATTGTTGGCTTCCTTTGTATTTTATTACAGTGAAACTTGAAAGCATCTGAAAGGATTTCTGTTTTTGCAAGGAGTCGATAAAGAAACCATTAAAATTTATCCTACTATAAATAGTTTATTGTATTGTTAAATTAATTGGAAATTATACGCCGCGCCGGTTAATTTCTAAAATATTAAATTCTTTTGTGAAATATTTAGCAACTTTCAACTACGATGTCATTATCACAGTGTTACCAATCGGATAATAAACACAAGGCTTCTTTGGCAGTTTGATGCATATAAAGACGTGAAATCGATAAAACAGTCGTACCAACCGGCAATAAAAGAAAATATGACTTTGACATTGTTAGAAATTAATTCAACTAACGGAAATGAGTGAATACTGTCAATTTCAGCGATCAACTTACCTTGACACATATTGACAAATTTGTTATAGGAAATAAAAAATTGACAGTCATTTTTACATTTTTTTATTGATTTTCTATGACTGACATTGTTACAAATGAAATCTACAAATGGAAGTAGTAAAACTGTCAATTTCTAATGTCAATTTGTCACATTTTTCATTAAAAAAACTAGTAAATTGACAGTCTTTTTTACAATTTTTTATTTGACTGTTTATAACTTTAATGTTATTAGAAATAAAATCTGCAAATGCAAATTCGTTAATACTGCCAACTCTCGCCGTAACTTTGCCATATTTTTGACTATAAAAAGTGGCAATCATTTTTACAATTTTTTTGACTTTTATGACTTTGACATTGTTAGAAATGAAATTAACAGACGAAAATTGCAAAATACTGTCATTTACAGCGAACAATTAACCATCAATCATATTAGAAAATAAATTAAAGAAAATAGTAAAATGATGTCCTATTTACAATTTAACTATTTTGATTTTTATGACTTTGACATTGTCAGAAATAAAATTTGAAAACAGAAATGAGTTGATAGGCTAATTCCAGCCGTCAATTTGCTCTATTTTTGATTAGAAAAATTAATTATAGAAAATTGTAAATTGACAGTCTCATTACAATTTTTTTATTTAATTTGATTTTTTATGACAGACATTTTCAGAAGTAAAATTAATAGACAAAAATGGTTTTACGGACAAAAATAGATAAATACTGTAAATTCCAGCGGTCAATTTGCTTATTTTCTGGTTAAAAAAAATTAAATGCAAAAAATTGTAAAATGACAATCTCATTTACAATTTTTTTATTTGACTTTCTATGACTTTGACATTGTCAGAAGTGAAATAAAAGACGACAATAGAAAAATATTGTTGATTTCAGCAGTCAATTTGCCCTATTTTTGATTAAAAAAATTAATTATTGTAAATGGTAAATTGGCAGTCCTATTTACAATATTTTAATGAGACTTTCTATGACTTTGACATTGTTGGAAGTAAAATTAATGAACGGAAATAGATACATGCTGTCTATTCTGAATTTGTCAAATTTGTGATTAAAAAAAATTAAATGCAAACAATTCTAGTAAAATGACCGTTCCATTTACAATTTTTTTTTTATTTTTTATGACTGACATTGTCCGAAATAAACTGTCGCCGTCAATGTGCTCTAATGTTGATCAGAAAAAAAATAATTATAGAAAATTGTAAATTGACAGTTCCATTTACAATATTTTAATGTGACTTTTTATGACTTTGACATTGTTAGAAGTATCATTGAGTATAAAAATAATAAATATATATTTTAATACTCAAGGGAAGTATGTACTGTCAATTCTAGCAGTCAATTTGCCAAATTTCTGATTAAAAAAAATAAATACAAAAAATTCTAGTAAAATAACAGTCCCATTTATAACATTTTTTAACTTTTTTTGACTTTGACAAATAAAATCTGCAGATGGAAGTGAGTTAATAGTGTCAATTTTCGCGGTCAATTTGCTCTAAATGTGATTAGAAAAATAATAATTATAGAAAATAGTAAATTATCAGTCCTACTTTAGATTTTTTTAACTTTTTTTTGACTTTGACATTGTCAGACATAAAAATTTGCTTATGAAAATAAGTTAATACTGTCAATTCCAGCTGTCAATTTGATCTATTTTTAATTAAAAAAGATACTTCTATAAAATAGTAAATTGACTGTTCCATTTACAATTTTTTTATTTGATTTTTTATGACTTTGATATTGGAAATAAAATCTGCAGGTGAAAATAGATAAGTTTTGTAAATTATAGCGTTCTATTTGCCATATTTCTGATTAGAAAAATTAATTACAGAAAATGGTAAATTGACAGTTTTATTTGCAACCTTATTATTTGATTTTCTATGAGTTTTTTTGACATTATCAGAAGTGAAATTCACAGACTAATATGGCTAAATACTGTCAATTCTAGTGGTCAATTTACCATATTTCTAAAAAAAAAATTAAATACAAAAAATGGTAAATTGGTAGTTCAATTTACAATTTGTTTATTTGACTTTCTATGACTCTGACATTATCGGAAATTAAATCTGCAGATGAAAATAGATAAATTCTGTCAATTATAGCCTTCTATTTGCCAAATTTCTGATTACAAAAATTAATTACAAGTGGTAAATTGACAGTTTTATTTACAACTTTATTATTTGATTTTCTGAGTTTTTTTGACATTGTCAGAAGTGAAATTCACAGACTAATATGGCTAAATACTGTCAATTCTAGTGGTCAATTTACCATATTTCTAAAAAAAAAATTAAATGCAAAAAATGGTAAATTGGTAGTTCAATTTACAATTTGTTTATTTCACTTTCTATGACTCTGACATTGTGGGAAATAAAATCTGTTGATAAAAATAGGTAAATTCTGTCAATTTTAGTGTTCTATTTGCCATATTTCTGATTAGAAAAATTAATTACAGAAAATGGTAAATTGACAGTTTTATTTGCAACCTTATTATTTGATTTTTAATGAGTTTTGTTGACATTGGTAGAAGTGAAATTCACAGACTAATATGGCTAAATACTGTCAATTCTAGTGGTCAATTTACCATATTTCTAAAAAAAAAATTAAATGCAAAAAATGGTAAATTGGTAGTTCAATTTACAATTTGTTTATTTGACTTTCTATGACTCTGACATTGTGGTAAATAAAATCTGTTGATAAAAATAGGTAAATTCTGTCAATTTTAGTGTTCTATTTGCCATATTTCTGATTAGAAAAATTAATTACAGAAAATGGTAAATTGACAGTTTTATTTGCAACCTTATTATTTGATTTTTAATGAGTTGTGTTGACATTGGTAAAAGTGAAATTCACAGACTAATATGGCTAAATACTGTCAATTCTAGTGGTCAATTTACCATATTTCTAAAAAAAAAATTAAATGCAAAAAATGGTAAATTGGTAGTTCAATTTACAATTTGTTTATTTGACTTTCTATGACTCTGACATTGTGGGAAATAAAATCTGTTGATAAAAATAGGTAAATTCTGTCAATTTTAGTGTTCTATTTGCCATATTTCTGATTAGAAAAATTAATTACAGAAAATGGTAAATTGACAGTTTTATTTGCAACCTTATTATTTGATTTTTAATGAGTTTTGTTGACATTGGTAGAAGTGAAATTCACAGACTAATATGGCTAAATACTGTCAATTCTAGTGGTCAATTTACCATATTTCTAAAAAAAAAATTAAATGCAAAAAATGGTAAATTGGTGGTTCAATTTACAATTTGTTTATTTCACTTTCTATGACTCTGACATTGTGGGAAATAAAATCTGTTGATAAAAATAGGTAAATTCTGTTAATTTTAGTGTTCTATTTGCCATATTTCTGATTAGAAAAATTAATTACAAAAAATGGTAAATTGACAGTTTTATTTACAACTTTATTATTTGATTTTCTATGAGTTTTTTTGACATTTTCAGAAGTAAAATTAACAGACTAATATGGCTAAATACTGTTAATTCCAGTGGTCAATTTATCATATTTCTAAAAAAAATTAAGTACAAAAAATGGTAAATTGGTAGTTCAATTTACAATTTCTTTATTTGATTTTCTATGACACTGACATTGTCGGAAATGAAATCTCCAGATAAAAATAGGTAAATTTTGTCAATTTTAGTGTTCTATTTGCCATATTTTTGATTAGAAAAAATAATTTCACAAAATGGTAAATTGACAGTCTCTTTTACAATGTTATTATTTGACTTTCTGTGACTGTGACATTGCCAGAAGTAAAATTAACAGACACAATAGGCTAAACTCTGTCAATTCCAGCGGTCAATTTGTCATATTCTTGATTAAAAAATTAAACGCAAAAAATGGTAAATTGACTACGTCATTTACATTTTTTTTTCTCGACTTCTGCAACTCGCCTCAGCCAATTCAAGTAACGTGAGCTGAAACCCGAGACCCGCCGAAATTCGCACCCAATTACGCCGATTTTCCAATCTAACATCTCCAAACAAAGTATCCGTTTTTTTAATTCGTTTTTTATAGAAACTGATGCGCTCGACGGACCTCGTTCCATCAAATCGTTACTGCACAATTAAGGTCAAACAGCTTAATCTTCTGGTCATATTTCAAGCGAATTAATAAATCCAGAAAGAAATTTTCTCCATTGTTCGTTTATTATGCGCATTGATTAGCACTTCACGTTGCTCAGTCACATTTCGAGCAATTTCAAGGTGGTGCTGTCATTAAAGTAAACATGTTCCTACATGTGATTGTGGAGTTCTTTGCTCTGAATGCAATGTAGGTTGGGTTAGCGCGATCCATCCATGGCAAAGATCTACGAAATTGTTTTATTACCACGTATGCTGGTGATAATTGCCTGTAAAAACTGGCCTAATTTTTTCTAGTTTTACTTTCATGGTAAAATTCGCGTTGCATCGGTTCGCTCTTGAGCTCAAAATTCCTAATTTAAGTAAACACCTCGAAGTTTCTCCTCAGGATTGTTTTAAAATAGTTACCGGCAGCGCAATTAAAAAACACAGGTGAAAGTAGGTGATGAGACGGAGTTATTGACTCCAAGACTTTCTTCCATTACGTTATGCTCAAATTTACAGGTGCTCCTCTTGGTGGTCTTCGCTACGGTTTACTGTGCGGAAAAACCTCCACCTACTGTTACCCGCACTGAGATTAAAGTGTCGCGGAGTTTGAATCCAGAGGATATGCAGACTGTTAATGTGATGACGAAGGATGGGAATGTCGCGCAGTTGATTGTTAAGAGGAGAGATAGGAGGACGGAGGCGCCGAAGGAAGAGGAGAAGAAGCCGTTTTCGAGGGCGATTTACACGAATTGGATTCCGGTGTCGTCGTTTTATTACCAGCCGAATATCATCAGGTTGGACACTATTGCGGTGGTGAGGAACGCGACGGAGAAGAAGCCTAATGTCATCGATAGCGACAGGTAATTTTTTTACAATAAAACTAAAAAAATATATAAAAAAAATAAAAATTAAAAAAAAAATTCTTAATTCAGATAATTGTACTGCCATAGTAATAAAATTTAGACAATTTATTGGTTTTAACACGTTTACCACATCTGCCAAATTACAAAAAAGAAGACATTGCAGACATTTTTATTTAGCAAATGAACAAAAAATTTGCATTTTTTAAATAAAAATTTGTAATTATAGTAATTTTCACGTTGTGGTAATGAAATTTGGGAATTTTACTAGTTTAAACACGTATGTCAACTCCTCTAAATTACAAAATTGTAGACCAAATGAGACAGTTTTTAGAATTTTTTATTTTGCAAACGATCTAAAAATTTCCATTTTTTTAAATAAAAATTTGCCATTCTGGTAATTTTCTAGCTGTAACAATAAAATTTAAGGATTTTAGTAGCTTAAACACGTTAATAATTTTCTCTAGATTAGAAAACTGTTGAACAGAAAAGACATTTTTTATTTCGAAAACGAACTAAGAATTCTCATTTTCTTTAAACAAAAAATTGTAATTCTGGTAATTTTCACGCTGCAGCAATGAAATTTGGGGATTTTACTAATTTTGACACGTTTATAATTTTCTCTAAATTTGAAAACTGTTAACAAAAAAGACAGTTTTTAGACATATTCACTTTGCAAATAAACTGAAAATTTCCACTATTTTTAGATAAAAATTCGTAATTCTGGTAATTTTTACTATGTAGTAAAAAAATTTGGGAATTTTACTAGTTTGAACACGTTTATCACGTTCTCCAAATTAGAAAGTTGTACACCAAAGAAGACAGTTTTTAGAATTTTTTATTTTGCAAACGATCTAAAAAATTCCACTTTTTTAAATAAAAATTTGCCATTCTCGTAATTTTTTAGCTGTGACAATAAAATTTAAGGATTTTACTAGTTTAAACACGTTAATAACTTCCTCTAAATTAGAAAACTGTTAAACAGAAAAGACAGTTTTTAGAAATTTTTATTTTGAAAACGAACTAAGAATTCTCATTTTCTTTAAACAAAAAATTGTAATTCTGGTAATTTTCACGCTGTAGCAATGAAATTTGGGGATTTTACTAATTTTGACACGTTTATAATTTTCTCCAAATTTGAAAACTGTTGAACAAAAAAGACAGTTTTTAGAAATATTCACTTTGCAAATAAACTAAAAATTTTCACTTTTTTAGATAAAAATTCGTAATTCTGGTAATTTTTACTATGCAGCAAAAAAATTTGGGAATTTTACTAGTTTGAACAAGTTTATCACGTTTTCCATATTAGAAAGTTGTACACGAAAGAAGACAGTTTTTAGAAATTTTTATTTTGCAAACGAACAAAAAATTCTCATTTTTTTTTAAATAAAAATTTCTAATTCTGGCAATTTTTACGCTGTTACCGTGAAATTTGGGGATTTTACTAGTTTGAACACGTTTATTATCTCCCCCAAATTAGAAAGTTGTAGACAAAATGAGAGATTTATTAGAAATTTTTATTTTGCTACTGAACTAAAAATGCAAATTTTTTTAAAATAAAAATTTATATTTCTGGTAATTTTCACGCCGTGGCAATAAAATTTGGAGATTTTTCTTATTTAATCACTTTTATTATCTCCTTTAAATTAGAAAATTGTAGATGAAAGGAGGCAGAATTTAGAAATTTTTATTGTGGAACCAAACAAAAAATTCCCTTTTTTTGAAATAAAATGTAATTCTGGTAATTTTTACGCTGGTGCAATAAAATTTGAGAATTTTACTAGTTTGAACACGTTTATTATCTCCCTCAAATTAGAAAGTTGCATATAAAAGGAGAGATTTATTAGAAATTTTTATTTTGCTACTGAACTAAAAATGCACATTTTTTTAAAATAAAAATTTGTAATTCTGGTAATTTTCACGCTGTGGCAATAAAATTTATAGATTTTACTTATTTAAACACGTTTATTATCTCCTTTAAATTAGAAAATTCTAGATCAAAGGAGGCAGAATTTAGAAATTTTCATTGTGGAACCAAACAAAAAATTCCTATTTTTTGAAATAAAAATTTGTAATTCTGGTAATTTTCACGCTGTGGCAATGAAATTTGGGGAATTTACTAGATTGAATACGTTTATTACCTCTTCCAAATTAGGAAGTTGTAGATCAAACGAGACAAATTTTAGAAATTTTATTTTGCAAATAAACTAAAAATTCTTATTTAAAAAAAAAAATTCGCAATTCTGGTAATTTTTACGCTGTGGCAATAAAATTAAAAAATTTTACTAGTTCATTCAAGTTTATTATCTCCTTTAAATTAGAAAGTTGTAGACCAAAAGAGACAATTTAAAAAAAAAATATTTAGCAAACATTGAAAAAATTCTCATTTTTTAAATAAAAATTTGTAATTCTGGTAAATTTCACGCTGGTGCAATAAAATTTGGGAATTTTACTAGTTTGAACACGTTTATTAACTCCCCCAAATTAGAAAGTTGTAGACAAAAGGAGAGATTTATAAGACATTTTCATTTTGCTACTGAGCTAAAAATGCACATTTTTTTAGAATAAAAATTTGTAATTCTGGTAATTTTTACGCTGTGGCAATAAAATTTGGGGAATTTACTAGATTAAATACGTTTATTATCTCTTCCAAATTAGGAAGTTGTAGATCAAACGAGGCAAATTTTAGAAATTTTATTTTGCAAATAAACTAAAAATTCTTATTTATTAAAATAAAAATTCGCAATTCTGGTTATTTTCACGCTGTGGCAACGAAACTCGGGGATTTTACTAGTTCAATCAAGTGTATTATCTCCTCCAAATTAGAAAATTGTAGGCCAAAAGAGACAATTTAAAAAAAATATATTTAGCAAACAGAGAAAAAAATTCTCATTTTTTAAATAAAAATTTGTAATTCTTCTTTGTAATTTTCACTGGTGCAATAAAATTAGGGAATTTTACTAGTTTGAACACGTTTGTTATCTCCCCCAAATTAGAAAGTTGTATACCAAAGAAGACAATTTTTAGAAATTTTTGTTTTGGAACCAAAAAAAAATCTAATTTTAAATAAAAAATTGTAATTCTGGTAATTTTTACGGTGTGGCAATGAAATTTGAAGACTTTACTAGTTTGATTACGTTCATCACCTCCTCCAAACGACCAAACGAGACAACTCAAAAATAAATAATTTCACAACCAAATTAAAAATTCCCATTTTTTGATTCTTCCAGAATCCCGAACGTCCCCAAATCGGTCACCATCCGCTCCGGCGACATCTACATAAAAAACAACAACGAGAAGAAGCGAGCGCGCTCCATGGTCCAAATGGGGGAGGATGGCATCCCCGTCGTCCAAGGAGTGCGCGTCCCTGACGACGAGTCCGACCGACAAACTTGGAGGAACGCGCGCGTCATCAACGGCGAATTAGTCCCATATGAAGAAGGTTACAAGCCACCTGCAGCCGTTCCCGTCGGCGAGTTAATCTACGCCAGTCAAGCAAAAGAGGATGTGAGAAGTTTAGGTCCTTTCACCAAACAGGACAATTTTAATTCCTACGGTCCTTTCACTGTTAAGGACAATCTTCCGGGAGAAAAACCCAAAGAGAATGAAGATTACGTGCACTTTAACACCCAGTCTGGAATCGGTCCGTTTACTAAAGCCGATAACGCGAAGATTACTAATTCCAAGTTGATCGATTACATCAAAGAAATCAACGCGAAGGAAAGTAGAAGAGATTATTTCGCTAGGCGGAAGTACCGCTCGTACGACGAAAGCTCGCAGATGCAAAGACGAATGTTGCAATATCCAGGGCAGCACTCGTACCCTAATTCGTTACTGTACACTCCAACGTCCAAATTAAGTCCGGTGACGTTCAGCGAAGGGGTGCGCACCCCTGTCTTACAATACGCACACCCGGAGTTGGGGGTTCAACCCGCCAAAGTCACTCCAGAAGACGAAATTCAGTACAAAGAGTACGAAGTGGACAGCGGCCGCCAGTCGCAGTACGATGGGAACAGTGTGGATTATTACCGGAAGGACGTCATGAACTACCCCTATAACACCTATTATATTAAGCCGAAGCCGGAGCAACCCTTCTGGATTAGAATCACCGAAAGTATTAAAGATAACGTGCAGAATGGGTTCGCGAGGATGCAGCAGTTGACGCGGCCGGTTTTTGAGCCGATAGTGGAGGCGACTCATAAGATTTCGCATAATTTGGGGTTCTCGAAAGAGCCGCAGGCGCAGGATAAAATGGGGTTGATAGCCCCCATGGGGAGTTCGGTGATTTTACCGGCGCTGGGGCTGGTGGCTGGGGGAGCGGCGTTGGGCCTGGGGGCGGCTGCTGTGGGCAGGTTTCTCAACCCGGAGGACATGAGGGGCTTTCAAGGTAAGAACAAGTAAATTTAAACCTAGAAAAAAAAATTCTAAAACTCTCAATTTTTGTTCTAAAATTCTATAATTTAGTACAGGTAATGAGAATCTCAAAACTAGAAAACATACCAAATTTAGTTGTTCTAACTTTAAAACTGTCGGAGTTACGAAATTTAAATCGAAAACTTTTTATTCTGAGTTAGTTCTGAAAGTAAAAAATTCTAAAATTCGCAATTTTTGCTTTAATATTTTAAAATTTAACACACTTAGTATTTATCACAAAAGTAGTAAATGTTCGAAATTTGGTTGATCTAACGTTAAAACTGTCGGAGCTACTGAATTTAAGCCAAAAATTTTGATTTTTAGCTAGTTCTACAAATCAAAAATCTAAAATTTTGATTTCTTTGTTTTAAACTTTTAAATATTAACACACTTAATAAGCATTTTATAAGTAGTAAACATACCAAATTTGGTTGTTCTAACTGTAAAATTGTCGGAATTACGGAGTTTAATGGAAAATTTTTAATTTTAAGTTGGTCTAACAAATAAAAAATTCTGAAAATTTCAATTTTTGTTTTAAAATTATATACTTTAAAACACTTAATAAACATCTCAAAAGTAGTAAATGTACGAAATTTGGTTGTTCTAACTTTAACACTGCCAGAGTTACGAAATTTAATGGAAAAATTTTGATTTTGGGTTAGTCCGACAAATAAAAAATTCTGAAATTCTCAATTCTTGTTCTAAACTTTTATGATTTATTACACCTAATAAGCATTTCAAAAGTAGGAAATGTACGAAATTTGATTGTTCTAACTTTAAAACTGTAAGAATTACGGAATTGATTAGAGAAATTTTGATTTTGAAGTAGTCCTATAAGTCAAAAATTCTCAATTTTTGCTTTAAAATTCTATAAATTAATACGCTTCATAAGCATCTCTTAAATAGCAAATGTACCAAATTTAGTTGATCTAACGTTAAAACTTTCGGAGTTACGAAATTTAATCAAAAATTTTGTATTTTGAGTTGACCTACAAATAAAAAACTCCAAAATCTTCAATTCTTGTTCTAAAATTCTGAAATTTAAAACACTTAATGTGCATTTCAAAGGTAGTAAACATGGCAAATTTGGTTCTCCTAACTTTAAAACTGTCGGAGTTACGAAATTTATTTTAAAATGTGATGAATTGGTTCAACAAATAAAAAATTCTGGAATTCTGAATTCTTATTTTAAAATTCTATAATTGAACACACTAAATAAGCATTACAAAAATAGCAAATGTACCAAATTTGGTTAATCTAACGATAAAACTTTTGGAGTTATGGAATTTAATCGAAATTTTTCGATTTTGAGTTGGTCTAACAACCAAAAAAATTCTGAAATTTTCAATTCTTATTTCAAAATTCTATAATTTAATGCACTTAATAAGCATTTTCAAAGTAGTAAATGCGCGAAATTTGAATGTTTTAACTGTAAAATTATCGGAGTTACAAAATATTATCGAAATTTTTTTATTTTGAGTTAGTCCTACAAATAACAAAAAACTGAAATTCTTATTTTTTTTCTAAAATTCGAAAATTTGATACCCTTAATGAGCATCGCAAAAGTAGTAAACATACCAAATTTGATTTTTCTGACTTTAAAACTGTCGAAGTTACAGCATTAAATCGAAAAATTTTAATTTTGAGTTAATCCTACAAATAAAAAATTATAAAATCCTCAATTCAAGTTTTAATATTCTATAATTTTATACACTTAATAAACATATTTAAAATAGTAAATGTACCAAATTTGATTATTATAATTTCAAAACCGTCGGAATTATGGAATTTATTCGAAAAATTTTGATTTTTAATAAATATAAAAAATTCTGAAATACTCAATTCATGTTTTAAAATTCTATGATTTAATACACTTAATAAGAATCTCAAAAGTAGTAAATGTACCAAATTTGGTTAATCTAACGTTAAAACAGTCAAAGTTACGGAATTTAAAGGAGAAATGTTGATTCTGAATAATTAGTCCTATAAATAAAAAATTCTAAAGTTTTCAATTTTTGTTCTAAAATTCTATAATTTATTATACTTAATAAGCATCTCAAAATTAGTAAATGTAGCAAGTTCTATAGTTCTAAGTTCAAAACTCTCGGAATACGAAATTTATTAGAAATATTTTTCGATTTTGAGCTTTTACAAATAGAAAAAATCTGAAATTCTCAATTCTTGTTCTAAAATTTTGAAATTTAATTTACTTAATGAGCATTGCAAAAGTAGTCAACATGCCAAATTTGGTTCTTCCAACTTCAGAACTGGTGAAGTTACGGAATTTAATCGAAAAATTTTGATTTTGAATTGATCCTACAAATAAAAAAATCTAAAATCTTCAATTCTGGCTTTTAAATTCTATACTTTAATAACACTTAATAAACATCTCAAAGGTAGTAAACACACCAAATTTGGTTCGGGGTTACGCAACTAAATAAAAAATATTTAACTTTGAGTTAGTCCTTCAAATAAAAAATTCTAAAATTCTATAATTTAGTTCACGTAACAATTTTTAAAGTAATTTAACCAAAAAAAACGATAGAAAAAAATCTTTTATTCGCAGGTGTCGTGATAATGGAAGACAACCCCCACGCCCCCCACAAGCGCTTCCGCCGCAGCGCCGAGGACGAATTCTACATGCAAAAATTAGTCTCTGAGGTGGAGAAAGACAAAGGCTTGCACCACCTCGCCGCCCCTCACTTCTGGTCGGACACCCCGTGCGCCAAACGCCTCTTCTGCGACGTCATGGTCCACCAGAACGACGACGAAGTCGTCCTCATGGAGAAGAAAATGGACAGTTTGATGGCATCGTAAGTCTTGTTGTTAGTTACGCAATGCTCAGTGTTCCAATGCACTTGAGATTTGAGTCCACTGGCAGTGAGTGTAGAAAGTAGTTTTTTTCTTTGGTTTCATTGACGAGTCATGGTTAAACACCCATAAGTAGGACGGAGAAAGCTACCGTCTTCATCTTTTCGTGGTTCTCACCACACCCAAGCAATCTTCGATAATCAGAACAAATCACTGTTATGGCCCTTAGGGCCCTGCAAACAATTGCTGGCCTGAAGGCCACACGTGAGGGCAGGAAATGTAACAGCCAACAATGATAATTATGTAACTGCGACAATCAGCTTATGTAACATAAAAATGTGGAAATCAAGGATTTATTATTCTATAGACTCGTTAAATTCTTGCCAAAGATGCGACTGGGTCGGAATGCTGATTAGCCTCGAGCTGAAAGTTGTTACTTTCACTCAAGAGCAGACAATAACGAGCGTTAAACCGCGATAATAACAATAATCGCTCTTCTTCCAGTGTCCATCCAGATGTGGCCAACCAGGTCTCCCACCATTTGCAAGAAGTAATGGACGCGGTGAAAATTAGAGATTGCTCCAAGTTTTACTGCAGTAGAAGATACGTTTTTCCTGCTCCAGCGGCGTAATTAACACAGAAAACTGTAGCTTCAACCATGACCCATGAATATTTATTGTCAGTGTTAGTAGTTTCTTTTGAAACATTATATTAATGTTACCTAATAGTATTGTTATAACTGTTTAAAACGATCAGTTCGTTTGACTTCTTTGCCATATTTATCGATGTATGGTCCAAAATTTGGGATTTGCAATTTCTTCAGCAAAAATCGGAATTGGAAAATGAGGCTGAATTTCCTTGCATTGTTATTGTGGATACTAAAACTATAGTGATATTAAACAATGTACATAGTCACCAAACTTGTAATAATTTATAAAACAATTTTTAATATTAAGGACTAAACGTATGAAATAAAATTAAAAACAATGTGTGTTTTTCTTCTAAAATACCAATAAAACGACTAATTTTATGTGTACTATGTCAAAGCAGTGACTCTAAAACAGGTGAAATTTGGTACAGTAAATCAGCGAGATAAAAATTTTAATCTCTCCAAATTTCGTTGCTGTAACCTTAAAACTGCTAGAATTACACGTGTAAATATAAAATTTGGAAATTTTCGGTTTATTACAAAAATTAAAATTTCTAAAATTGTTTTTTTTTTGGCTTAAAATTTTGAAGTTGGGTACAATAAATAAGCGAGATTAGAACAGTAATCTCTCTAAAGTTTGTTGCTGTAACGTTAAAACTGTTAGAATTACACGTGTAAATACAAAAATTTAAAATTTTTGGTTTATTGCAAAAACTAAAAATTCCTAAAATTAGTGCTTTTTGGCCTAAAATTCTGAAATTTGGTACAGTACATCAGCAAGACGAGAATAGTAATTTCTCCAAATTTCGTTGCTGTAACGTTAAAACTGTTGGAATTACACGTGTAAATATAAAATTTTGAATTTTTTGGTTTATTACAAAAATTAAAATTTTTAAATTTGGTGCCTTTTGGTCTAAACTTTTGAAATTTGGTACAGTAAATCAGTGAGATAAGAATAGTAATCACACCAAATTTCGTTGCTGTGACCTTAAAACTGCTTGAATTACACATGTAAATATAAAATTTTAAAATTTTCAGTTAATTATAAAAACAAAAATTTCTAAAATTAGTGTCTTTTTTGGTCTAAAATTTTGTAATTTGGTAGAGTAAATCAACAAAACAAAGATAGTAATCACTCCAAATTTCGTTGCTGTGACCTTAAAACTGCTTGAATTACACATGTAAATTGAAATTTTTGGTTTATTTCAAAAACTAAAATTTTAAAAATTTGTGTTTTTTGGCCTAAAATTTTAAAATTTGGTACAGTAAATTAGCAAGTTAAAAATAGTAATCTCTACAAATTTCGTTGCTGTAATATTAAAACTGCCAGAACTACACGTGTAAATATAAAAAAAAATATAGTTTGTTTTATTACAAAATCTAAAATTTCTAAAACTTAAGTTTTTTGGTCTAAAATTTTGAAATTTGGTACAGTAAATCAACGAGATAATAATAGTAATCTTTCCAAAATTCGTTGCTGTAACCTTAAAACTGCTAGAATTACACGTGTAAATATAAAATTTTAAAATTTTCAGTTAATTATAAAAACAAAAATTTCTAAAATTAGTGTCTTTTTTGGTCTAAAATTTTGTAATTTGGTACAGTTTATCGGCAAAATGGGAAGAGTATTATCTCGAAATTTTGTTGCTGTATTCTTAAAATTACTAAAATTACACGTGTAAATGCAAAATTCTAAAATTTTCAGTTTAATACAAAAACAAAAATTTCTAAAATTTGTGTATTTTGGTTTAAAATTTTGTAATTTGGTAGAGTAAATCAACAAAACAAAGATAGTAATCACTCCAAATTTCGTTGCTGTGACTTTAAAACTGCTTGAATTACACATGTAAATATAAAATTTTGAAATTTTTGGTTTATTACAAAAATTAAAATTTTTAAATTTGGTGTCTTTCGGTCTACACTTTTGAAATTTGGTACAGTAAATCAGCGAAATAAGAATAGTAATCTCTCCAAATTTAGTTGCTGTGACCTTAAAACTGCTTGAATTACACATGTAAATTGAAATTTTTGGTTTATTTCAAAAACTAAAATTTTAAAAATTTGTGTTTTTTGGCCTAAAATTTTAAAATTTGGTACAGTAAATTAGCAAGTTAAAAATAGTAATCTCTACAAATTTCGTTGCTGTAATATTAAAACTGCCAGAACTACACGTGTAAATATAAAAAAAAAAAATAGTTTGTTTTATTACAAAATCTAAAATTTTTAAAACTTAAGTTTTTTGGTCTAAAATTTTGAAATTTGGTACAGTAAATCAACGAGATAATAATAGTAATCTTTCCAAAATTCGTTGCTGTAACCTTAAAACTGCTAGAATTACACGTGTAAATATAAAATTTTAAAATTTTCAGTTAATTATAAAAACAAAAATTTCTAAAATTAGTGTCTTTTTTGGTCTAAAATTTTGTAATTTGGTACAGTTTATCGGCAAAATGGGAATAGTATTACCTCGAAATTTTGTTGCTGTATTCTTAAAATTACTAAAATTACACGTGTAAATGCAAAATTCTAAAATTTTCGGTTTAATACAAAAACAAAAATTTCTAAAATTTGTGTATTTTGGTTTAAAATTTTGTAATTTGGTAGAGTAAATCAGCAAAACAAAGATACTAATCTCTCCAGATTTCGTTGGAGTATCATTAAAACTTCCAGAATTACACATGTAAATATAAAATTTTAAAACTTTTAATTGATTACAAAAACCAAAATTTTTAAAATTGTTTTCTGGTCTAAAATTTTGAAATTTAGTACAGTAAATTAGCAAAACGGAAATAGAAATCTCTCCAAATTTTGTTGCTGTTTCGTTAAAACTGCTTGAATTACACGTGTAAACATAAAATTTTAAAATATTCGGGTTATTACAAAAACTAAAATTTCTAAACTTGATGTGTTTTGATCTAAAATTTTGAAATTTAGTACAGTAAATGACCAAAACGAAATAATAAGCTGTCCAAATTTCGTTGTTGTAACCTTGAAACTGCTAAAATTACACGTGAAAATATAAAATTTTGAAATTTTTGGTTTATTACAAAAACTAAAATTTCTAAATTGGTGCCTTTTGGCCTAAAAATTTGAAATTTGGTACAATAAGTCAACGAGATAAGAATAGTAATCTCTTCCAATTTCGTTGCCGTAACATTAAAACTGTAAAAACTACACGTGTAAATATAAAGAAAAATAATTTTTGGTTTATTACAAAAACTAAATTTTTTAAAATTGATGCCTTTTGGCCTAAAGTTTTAAAATTTGTTACAGTAAATCGGCAAGACAAGAATAGTAATCGCTCTAAGTTTCGTTGCTGTAGCGTTAAAATTGTTAGAATGACACGTCGTGTAAACATAAAATTTTAAAGTTTTTGGTTTATTTAAAAAAATAAAATTTCTAAAATTAGTACTTTTTGGTTTAAAATTTTGAAATTAGGTACAGAAAAACAGCAGAATAGAAAAGTATAGTAAGTTCTTCAAATTTCATTGCTGTATCGTTAAAAGTGTTTGAATTTCAAGTGCAAGTACAAAATTTTGAAAATTTTAGTTCACTACAAAAACAAAAATTTATAAAATTTTTGTCTTTTGGTCTAAAATCTTGTAATTTAGTACAGCTAATCAGCAAGACGGAAATAGTAATTCCTCCAAATTTCGTTGATGCAACGTTAAAACTCCTAGAATTACAGTCGTAAATATAAAATTTTGAAATTTAGATTATACCAAAAATTTCCAACATTTGCATTCGGCCCTGTAATTTTAGTAGTTTCAATGCCAGCGTAACAAAATTTTGGAAACTTGTTACTTTTAAGTGGCTAAATCAATGTTTTAAGTTTCAAAGTTTTTGAGCGACACGACGAATTTAAAAAATTCCCATTAATAATGATAATTTTTCCACAACTGACATCAAAGGCGCGAGTTTCGAATTGAATCCCTTAAGAACGAGAGAAGACGAAATAATTTGCGTTTCTCCAAAAACCAAAACATCGGCGAATTTCTTGCAAAGAATGTTTGCCTTAATCCGACTTTAATATAAACATTTAGGCCAATTTATCGCCATAAAATCTCTAATTTAAGCAAATTCCTGTTCATTGGCGCCGGCATTGTAGAGAGTGGAAATATTTGAACATCCGCGAAAACTTTTTTACCTCTTGTTTACATTCTACATATGTAAAATTTCGTGGTTGTTGACCAAGATTGATTAAAACTTAATGAGGTGCGCCTGCCAAAATCCGCCTAATTTGTGTATGTAAATGAAACACGTTAGAATCTATTAACAAATCTCTTGACCCAAAAAGTCATATAGACTAGCACTAATATAACACAATCATTGTTTTTCTTTAACTCCACACGCGAATCTAGAGCAGTCCCCTCCTGCCAAACCGACATCAGCAGCTTGCTCCACTTCCTTCAAAACGTACTCATAGCTAGTATCAGGGTGGATTGACATCATCTTCGTCGCTTTGAGCAGCATATCGCCCGCAGAAACGTACTTCTTCGCTTGCTGCGGCTGTTGACACGCCACGTGCTGAAGACAGCCATTATCTCCAGGAGCTCCTGCAAAACACGATAAACTAAAAGCACTTCACTGTTCCAACAAACCTGTTAAGTAGCTCAAGTAGAGCAACAACTCGTCTTCAGTTAACACTTGTTCTTCGCCATCGCTGCTTCGCCCAAAACCGCCTTTCCACTGTCCCGTTCCAATGGAACCCGCCGCGAAAATCAGAGCTTTCAACAGCACCAAAACGAGGAGGTTTGTGAGGTTCAAAGAGACGACTTGGGAGCCACCTGCGGCTGTAGGGCCGTAGCCTCTTGACATCAAATTTCCAGCGAGAGAGCTCAAGAACCCTTTAGGGTCCAGACCCCTGAAAATTCGTTCGAGTTGATCACACTTACGAGTTGTACGGTACCTGCTAATGTCGTTTTCGCTTTCCACAGCTGCTGGGGAAATGCTTTTCACTAGAACACCCGAGAAGAGGATCACCACTGCGAGTTTGTAATGCATGTTGGCTGGGGAAGATCTGGAGACACATTCAGAGCAAATATTTTTATTTATATGTTTATATAACCACTTTTGGATTGTAGAAATCGCTTGGAGTTATAGAGTGTCATTCTATTGTTGTTTGTAAAACGCTATTGTTTATGCTCCGCGTCTTGAACAAACTGCTTGGTTTAGACGTTTACTGTAGAAATTATTAGAAAATGGTTTTTATTTTCGGTATTGTTTTCATTCAATGTTGAACGAGACGAGACTTCAGAGTTATATAAAAGAGGATTGCTGCTTCCGCTTCAATTTGGAGAAACCGCGGAAATGAGTTTTCTTTGTTGTTTTTCAGGAGAGTAAAACTAAAATGCTCGGTAATTTATAAGAATCCATTGCGTCTAAAAACTATATAAAAATTCTAAAAAAAATGGAGATTAAAAATGAAGTATCGGCAACTTATAAAAATTTATTAAAGGATTGTTTAAATCTAATTTGGTCGATATCTCGCTTATTTATGACGCAATAATAAAGTATTAAATTTTTCTCAAATTCTATAACAATGTTTAACTGATTTACTGTACCAAATTTTAAAATTTTAAACCCAAAGACACCGATTTTAGAAATCTTAGTTTTTGTAATAAATCAAAAATTTCAACATTTTATATTTACACGTGTAATTCTAGCAGTTTTAAGGTTACAGCATCGAAATTTGGAGAAATTACTATTTTTGTCCTGCTGATTTACTGTACCAAATTTTAAAAATTTGAAGTAAAAGACACCAATTTTAGAAATTTTTGTTTTTGTAATAAACCAAATTTTTCCAAAATTTTATATTTACACTTGTCATTCTAGCAGTTTTAAGGTTACAGCAATGAAATTTGGAGAAATTATTACTTTTGTCTTGCTGATACACTATACCAAATTAAAAAATTTTAAACTAAAAAACATCAATTTTAGAAATTTTAGTTTTTGTAATAAATCAAAAATTTCAAAATTTTATATTTACACGTGAATTTCTAACAGTTTTAACGTTACAGCAACAAAATTTGGAAGGATTATTATTCACGTCTCGCTGATTTACTGCACCCAATTTCAAAATTGTAGACCAAAAGACACCAATTTCAAAAATTTTAGTTTTTGTTATGAACCGAAAATTTCAAAATTTTATATTTTCTCGTTTAATTCGAGCAACTTTAACGTTTTTACAACGAAATTTGGACAAATTACTACTTTCGTCTTGCTGATTAACATGATTAGTTTTTTTTTTAATTATTTCTCTAGACTTTTTCTTTTGATTTTCAGAATGCAAAGATATTGAATTATTCATATTGAACAAGATAAACTTTAATTAATTAATTTTTAAAACATTTTGACAATTTTGACGTTCATTGTACGCAGAATTTTACGTAGAATCCAAAAAAATAAAATCCGTTAAGATCGGCCCACAAATAATTGAGTTATGAGCGATCAAAATTTCAGATATTGAATTTTGAATTGGAAATTTTTCAAAGCTCAATATCTCCAAAACTACGAAAGATATTGAAAAACGGTTTTTAACATCGTTTTTCTCGAGTTATTTTATTGTAAAATCCGCCCTCAAAAGTTAAAAATTCGATGGTCAATTTTTTTAGCAAAAAAACTTTGCGACTCAATTGATGAAAAATTTTCAATTTCTCGTTTTTTGATCGCCATTCTTAAACTACTTGCCTTATCGATTTGAAATTTAGCCAGTTGATAGATCTTAAGCTGCTCTTTCGATCGATATATAATTCAATAGTACTAAATACAGTTTTCGCTTCGAAACAGCTTCTTGAAAATGACCCTAAAAACACCTTCTGAAAATCTATTTAGTTTGATATCTCGTTTATTTGTTAAGGAAATTTGAGCTGTTTTGACTTATTTAACGCAGAATTTTGCGCTGAATCCAAAACTACCATGATTTTTTTTTGACCGTCAACAAATAACTAAATTAAAAAGGTTTGAAATTTTCGATTGTCGCCAGAGGGCTAAGATTTTGAAAGTTTGAAAACGATTTTGCTCGATATCTCCGGAATTAAGGCGAATACGAAAAAACCCTTTGCGAAATTGTTTTTCTTGCATTTTTTTAGCTTAGAAATCGATTTTTGATAGTTCGAATTCAAAATTTTATTTTTTTCAGTATGGAAGTTAGCTGCTTTTCGGTCTCTAATTCAGACACGGTCAATATCTCGCTTATTTATAAAGCAACAATTAAGTATTTAGTCTCATTTTACGCAGAATTTTACAACGATTTTAAAACTAGGTTTAAAATTAACGTGCAACAAAAAATTATTGAGTTATGTCCGTTTAAAGTTTTGGACATTAGATTTTCAGTTTCAAATGTTTTAAGCCCGATATCTTCGAAACTACAAGACTGTGCAGCTAGAAATTTGAAATTTTGTGTGTTCAATGCAGATATTACAACTAGTAAATCTTGAAAATTTAGACTTTTTTACCCAAAAAACGTCGAATTTACCGGACTAAATAAAAAGTTTTAGGAAAAATTGGTATTTTCTCCCTATGCTGGATTTTTTTTTATTTCTTTATCTGTGCAGCTAGAAATTTGAAATTTGGGGTAATTAATGCAAGCATTGAAACAAGTAAATCCTAAAAATTTCGTCTTTTTTTACCCAAAAAATGCCCAATTTACAGGACTAAATCGAAAGTTTTGAGAAAAATTGCTATTTTCTTCCTAATGCTGAAATTTTTAATTTTTTTCCCTAAGTAGCTAGATATTTAAAATTTAGTGTGTCTAATGGAAAGATCGAAGCTAGTTAATCCTGAACATTTTAACTTTTTCACCCAAAAAATGTCTAATTTACAAGACTAAATGGACAGTTTTGAGAAAAATTCCTATTCTCTTCCTAATACTGGAATATTTTTTTTATTTTCTCCCTGTCCAACTAGAAATTTGAAATTTAGTGTGTCTAATACAGAGATTACAACTAGTATATCCTGAAAATTTCGACTTTTTTTACCTAAAAAATGTCCAAATTACAGGACTAAATAGAAAGTTTAGGAAAAAATTGCTATTCTCTCCCTGAAGCTGGAATATTTTTTTGTCCCTGTGCACCCAGATATTTGAAATTTAGTGTGTCTAATGCAGAGATCACAACTAGTAAATCTTAAAAATTAAGACTTTTTTTACCCACAAAACGTCGAATTTACCGGACTAAATAAAAAGTTTTTGGAAAAATTGGTATTTTTTCCCTGATGCTAAAATAATTTTTTATTTCTTTATCTGTGCAGCTAGAAATTTAAAATTTAGTGTGATTAATGGAAACATCAAAACGAGTAAATCCTGAAAATTTCGTCTTTTTTACCAAAAAAATTTCCAATTTACAGGACTAAATCGAAAGTTTTGAGAAAAATTGCTATTTTCTCTCTAATACTGTAATTTTTTCTTTTTTAACTTTCTCCCTGTGCAGCTAGAAATTTGAAATTTAGTGTGTCTAATGGAGAAATTACAATTAGTAAATCCCGAAAATTTAGACCTCTTTACCCAAAAAATGTCTAATTTACAGGACTAAATGGACAGTTTTGAGAAAAATTCCTATTCTCTCCCAAAATACTGGAATATTTCTTTTTATTTTTTCCCTGCCTGTGCAACTAGAAATTTGAAATTTAGTGTGTCTAATGCAGAGATCACAACTAGTCAATCCTGAAAATTTCGACTTTTTATCCAAAAAATGTCCAAATTACAGAACTAAATAAAAAGTTTTTGGAAAAATTTTCTCCCTGATGCTAAAATATATATTTTTTATTTCTTTACCTGTGCAGCAGATAAAAAGAAATGCTTTGCCCCATCATCTTTCTCTCGTTTCTTTAGCTAAAAATTTGTTCTTAGATTTTCAAAAAGTCAAAAATTTGAGTTGAATTAAAAAAAAATTAGGCTGAAATTTCAAAACACATTTCTACGTCCACACAAAACTTGTATATTTGTCACAATAAAGATCAAACAAACAATTTTTTTTCCTTTTACATTATTTTAACCGACGGCTGATTCTTCCCCTCGGCCAACAAAGCATTGCGACGCCCCGACGTAAACTCCGCATAAGTCAAATAACCGTCCTTATCCACATCGTCTTCTTTCAGAACTCGATCGATTAACTCTAAAACGTTGAAATTAGAACAAATTTTCAAATAACTCGACATACATACCGACGTAGTATTCAAAGTCGTCTTCTGCAGTTTGCAAATTTTGTTCCTCTTTTTTGTCTTCTTCATGAACTGTGTGCAAAATTGCGTTTAGAATTTCCAATCCATCTAATTTGGAATTCTTGTCAGTATCATGAACTTGGAAGTAATAAAATTCGAGTTCTTCGTCGGTCATTTTTGACAAGTCGACAACTTCTTCGAGGTGCTCCTGGAAAAAACGGGATAATTTAAGGGGGGAAAAATGGGGGAGTTTTACTTGTAAGTGCTCCTTGTCGTGCAAAAGTTCGGTGTCTTCAGTGAGCTTCTGCTTTTCGGGGTTGTTCTTCGTGGGTCTGTAATGAACATGTTTGGCGACTGGTTCTCCTCTCGGGTGATGGGGCCCTCTACTCTCACTCCCATGCAGGAACGCTATTAATAAAAAATATCCCAGAATCATCCTTTCATCCTCATCTCAGCAACTGTAAACAAAACATTTGGGGTGCACTATCGAGGGGACAACCACACAATCTGACAGACTTTTATTGAATTTCATTGAAATCGAAGTGTTGACGGAACTAGATATGTAATGACGGGCTAATGAAGGGGTTCCCTGAGCCCCAGGGAGGGTCATTACCGTCCGATAACATCTCTTGTTACAGATAGAGGGCGTGTGCGCATATGTGCTCAAAGTGTCGGCCTCAAGTGCTTTCGTTGGATCATGAATTGAAAAGCTCATATTAAGGGTCGAATTGCTAAACACCTGTTAGGTTAAGGGTGGATTAAGGGATTTGTCGCGCCTAAAAGGGATGCAAAAAACACACTTACGGGGCTTTGTGAGGTTACAACTTCACTGAGTTTCGGATCGATCTCAGCTTCTTCAGGTCATGCGCGTGGGTGGCGCGGAATTCCTGCAATCCTGCCAAGGGATGCTAGAGTGCTTAGTCTTCTTGACGGCGAGGGGCGCTGTCCTTTCATTTACTGAAGGGAAGCAAGTGAATTATCTCATTATCCCTTTGAATACTTTTCAACAATTGTATTCCGCGTTTAATAGAGGAGAAAATTACAAGATATTTAATATTGTCGTTTCCCGGCTGATTTTTCAGCCACTTTTCCGGCGGAAATTAAACACGTCAAAACATTTTTCAAAATTTTTTTTTTGATTGAGTTCCAAAAAGGGGTTTGCCTCACATCCACAAAAAAATAAGAGTTTTTTTAACTCTTTGCCTTAATTTTTTAATTCTATTGTTTTACTAAAGCCCATTATATCGCGCCTAAAATTCCTTTGTTTGGTTGAAAAATTCGATCATGGCCTGAAAGGAATTTAACATCGAACCCACTGAAATGTTGACAATTACAGATTAACGAATTTTTCGATGATTTACTGCCATAAAATTAAAAAAAAAATAGAAAAAAATTTAATAGAATTTCGGAAAAGGGGGTTGCCTCACTCCCACAAAAATCACACACAATGTTTTTTCTATTTCTCGCCTTAAAGTAGCAATTTCTCTTGATCCACCTCTTCACTTTATTATAGGAACCTCATCCTCCTACTCGAATCCATTTCCCATTAAAATTCACCAGAGACTTCCCTGATGCGTCTCCTTTCGGAATTCCCTGCAACAGCTGCACCTCCAAAACGACCATCAAAAGTAAAGATTTCCGCGATTTTCCATACCCCCACGCCAACAAAGAAAATTCCCAATAATCAAATAGCAAGCCCGGGAAAGCTTCTTCATGTTTGCTAGACTCCACTAATCCCCGCGTCCCAATTTGTCCAAGTTAAATATGTATAGTTGTGTTGTGGGGTGTTTAGCGCTTCATGGCCGCTTCAGCTGCAGAGTGCGATGTTCACGATGGCGGTGATCAATAAGCCGGGGCCCGGCGGCGATGTGCGGTTTCCATGGAGACACCCGGCACCACAGCTACCACGCCACCGCACGCACCCAAGAACCGCCGTCACCGATGGATTTTAAAAATATTGGAGCGATTGGACCCAACGAACGAAGATGGGTGGAAGGTGCGAGCGTGGAAAAATATTAGTTTGATGCAACGGCGGCGGCGGAGGGTGCATCGGAGCGGACGCGACAGGATCAGCACAAAAAATTTAGAAAATTATATTGCTCCTTCAGGGGTGGAATTTTTTTTATTTTTGTGCGGAACTCTTGAATTAGTACTGCGATTTTGTTAGAAACACGTAATTATGGAGGTTGAGATCTCGGCTTTCTAATGCGGTGCTCAACACGTTTGGGAATCTTACCCTTTCGAAGTTACATGACAAAGAATTTGGAGCGATTATTAGAAAGAAATTCACGTTTTTATAACTTTCGAAGATTCAAAAAAAAAGTTTTCGTATTAACTTGGAAAGAGTTCTTTGCCGCCAATGAATTTGTAAAATTCATGAAATTTTCATCGGTTTCAGCTACTAGATTTTCCGCAATTAAATATAATCTGTAATTAAAATGCTTAATGCCTAAATTTGATACTGTAAAATTGTTGACTATTTGAAGTAACTGGCAAACCGTTGCCATGTTTTTGTTTTGTAGATATCTTGCTTATTTATGAAGCAATGTTAAAGTATGTGTTCTCATTTTGCCCAGAATTTTACGTACAATTCAAAAAGGTAAAACTCGTTAATATCTCCGAAACTACGAAAGATTTCGAAAAACGGTTTTTACCAATGTTTTTCTGAGGTCATTTTACTTTAGAATCTGCCCTCAAAAGTTCGATGGTCAATTTTTTGGGCAAAAAAATTTTGCGACTCAATCGATAAATTTTTTAAAATTTTTGTTTTTCTGATCGCCCCGCGTAAACTATTTGCCCGATCGATCTGAGATTTGGACAATTGATAGATCTCGAGCTGCTCTTTCGATCGATATATAATTCAATAATATTAAAGACAATTTTTGCCTCGAAACAGCGCCTTGACAATGACCCTAAAATCACCCTCTGAAAATGTAATTCGGTCAATATCTTGTTTATTTGTCAATGAAATTTAAGCTACGTGGGCTCATTTAACGCAGAATTTTGCGCTGAATCTAAAAATATTTTAATTTTTTTTGTACGGTGGCAACTAACTGAGTTAGAGGCGTTTGAAATTTTGGGTTGTCGCCAGAGGGTCAAACTTTGGAAGCTCCGGAAAAGATTTTTCCTGATATCTCCGAAATTATTGCAAATATCAAACAACTCTTTTCAAAATTGTTTTTCTCGTTATTTTTTACCTTAGAAATCGATATTAGAGAGTACGAATTCAAAATTTTCCTTTTTTCAATGTAAATGTTAGCTGACTTTCAGTCTCTAATTCTGACTCGGTCGGAATTTCGCTTATTTATAAAGCAATATTAAAGTATTGGTGCTCATTTTACGCAGAATTATACGCAAAATCCAAAACCATAAAATTCGTTTAGATCGGCCTACAAATAACTGAGTTGTGGGCGATCAAAGTTTCGGATATTAAATTTTGAGTTGAAATATTTTCAAAGCTCAATATCTCCGAAACTACAAGAGATTTCGAAAAACGGTTTTTACCAATGTTTTTCTGAGGTCATTTTACATTAGAATCTGCCCTCAAAAGTAAAAAATTCGATGGTCAATTTTTTGGGCAAAAAAATTTTGCGACTCAATCGATAAATTTTTTTAAATTTTTGTTTTTTTGATCGCCCCGCGTAAACTATTTGCCCGATCGATCTGAGATTTGGACAGTTTATAGACCTCGAGCTGCTCTTTCGATCGATATATAATTCAATAATATTAAAGACAATTTTTGCCTCGAAACAGCGCCTTGACAATGACCCTAAAATCACCCTCTGAAAATGTAATTCGGTCAATATCTTGTTTATTTGTCAAGGAAATTTAAGCTACGTGGGCTCATTTAACGCAGAATTTTGCGCTGAATTTAAAAATATTTTAATTTTTTTCGTACGGTGGCAACTAACTGAGTTAGAGGCGTTTGAAATTTTGAGTTGTCGCCAGAGGGTCAAACTTTGGAAGCTCCGGAAAAGATTTTTCCTGATATCTCCGGAATTATTGCAAATATCAAACAACTCTTTTCAAAATTGTTTTTCTCGTTATTTTTTACCTTAGAAATCGATATTAGAGAGTACGAATTCAAAATTTTCATTTTTTAATGTAAAAGTTAGCTGACTTTCAGTCTCTAATTCTGACTCGGTCGGTATTTCGCTTTTTTATAAAGCAATATTAAAGTATTGGTGCTCATTTTACGCAGAATTATACGCAAAATCCAAAACCATAAAATTCGTTTAGATCGGCCCACAAATAACTGAGTTGTGGGCGATCAAAGTTTCGGATATTAAATTTTGAGTTGAAAAATTTTCAAAGCTCAATATCTCCGAAACTACAAGAGATTTCGAAAAACGGTTTCTACCAATGTTTTTCTGAGGTTATTTTACATTAGAATCTGCCCTCAAAAGTAAAAAAATCGATGGTCAATTTTTTGGGCAAAAAAATTTTGCGACTCAATCGATAAATTTTTTTAAATTTTTGTTTTTTTGATCGCCCCGCGTAAACTATTTGCCCGATCGATCTGGGATTTAAAAAGTTGATAGATCTCGAGCTGCTCTTTCGATCGATATACAATTCAATAATATTAAAGACAATTTTTGCCTCGAAACAGCGCCTTGACAATGACCCTAAAATCACCCTCTGAAAATGCAATTCGCTCGATTTTGCGTTTATTAGTTAAGAAAATTTGAGCTATATGGGCACATTTAACGCAGAATTTCGCACTGAATCCAAAAATATTCTTGTTTTGTTCGTACGTCAACAAATAATTAAGTTAGAGGCGTTTGAATTTTTGTGTGGTCTCCAAAGGGCCAAAAATTTGGAGGATCAAAAACGATTTTGCTCGATATTTCCGGAATTAAGGCGAATATAAGAAAACCCTTTTTGATATAGTTTTTCACGCGATTTTTTACCTTAGAAATCAATTTTAGACATTTTAGACAAACTCAAAATTTTAATTTTTGAAAATAGAAGTTAGCTGCCTTTTGGTTTCTAATTCAAACACGTCAATATCTCGCTTATTTATAGAGTAATCTTAAAGTATTATTTCTCATTGTACGCAGAATTTCACGTAGAATCCAAAAACGTGCGAATTTTTTACGTACCTACGTCAATAAATAACCAAATAAAAAGCGTCAAAAATTGCGAAAAGTAAATTTTTAATTCCAGAATCTCCGGAACTGTGGCAAATTGAAAGATACGGTTTTCACCATCGTTTTCCTTATCTAATTTTTCAAAATTTCACAACTCTTCAAATTTTCAGGAAAACTAAAAAATGGGCAAAACGGCCTGCGGAAAATGGTGGATGCGCCGGGCAACTAAAACCCGGTTAATTCCGCGCGATCCTAAGGTCGAAAATGGCAGAAATATCGCCCCCTATGAAATCAGCACGCGTTTATTTGAAATTGAAATGAATGGTAATAGATTCAAGTCGGTTTTTTGATGTCGATTGTGATCAGATGGACGCAGCGTGTCATCTCTGGCCCATCTGTCACATTTCGCCCTCTTTTAAAATTTCACACCTTGATGAGTCAATTTGCAATCTTCCATCCGATAATCCTCGATAGAGAAGAAACCTCGGCGATTAGTCGAGTCCATGGTTTTCCTGTCCTATTTCTGCTAGGGGTAGCGAAGGAAGCGTTGCGATTGGTGCTCTGAAATGACAGCTCGGAGCATAAGAATGATTACTTTTCTCTATCATCGCCGGAAGGGTCCGTTTCGAGGGTGTCCACACGAGGAGATAATTACACACAAAAAAGGGTCAGCCTTTGCTTTTCGAACGTAATGGAATTATCCAGAAGCCCGTTGAAAATCTTAAGAATCTTGGAAAATTCAATCTAAACAATCCACTCAAAAGTAGTTTCCGTGGAAAGTTGAAAGAGACACCAGCGTCGGCCGTCCATTAAAAAGTCATTAAACATCATCTCTTGCAATTACAAACTTACTGTATCTCGTCGCAACTTCCCCAACAACTCTCCAACTTCTTCGAAACCATTAATTACTTAACTATAGATCAATACTTGAAAAAAGAAACCGCCGCATTTTTCTCACGAGATAATTATACGGTGCGTTCGCCCCATTTCGCACACTTTTAGTTGGTTAATTATAACCTGCCTGCCGTATTTTGAAATGTTTTGATTGAGCGATTGTCGGTTATAAAATTGGCTGAATAGAGGAGGTGGAACACTTTAATTCTTTACATATAAATATTTGCAAGAGGGCGGAGTGTTCACGTGTCGTTAAAGTGACGACACGTGGAGGACGCGCGCCTCAAAAGCTGTCATTAATATAGTCACTGATTGCCGAGATGCCGGGAACAACTCGCAGCAGGAACCTAATAATAGACGGGATCGAAAATGAAATTTTAAGCAATTGATACAAACGAACTGATAACTCCAGGAAAAAAAAACTTAAAATGATAAAACGTGGATTAAAATGGATTATTCTTAGATTTTATTACAATCTCTAGTTCTTTACTATAAAATGTTTCTTAATCTTTCGGTTCTAATTGAGAATTTTTATAAATCAGTAACTTTTCGAGTTTACATTCATAAATTCTTTAATATCTGGCTTTAGCTTCTTCTTAGACTTTCTGAAGATTCTCTTCAGAGTGTCCAGACATTAGTTCCTCAAGTTTTTCTTTATATTAATCTAAATTTTTTTCAAATTCGATCCCAATTCTCATGATTTTAAAAACATTAAAAAAATAAATTTTAGAACACCAAAAACAAATAAAAACAAATTTGAATATAATAGTCTACATATAATTTGGTCAATTATTCGCTTATTTATATAACAATCTGAAAGTATTAGTACTCATTTTATGCAGAATTTTACGTTGAATCCAGAAAAATAAAACTCGTTAAGATCGGTTCACAGATAACTGAGCTATGAGCGCTCAAAGTTTCGGATATTGAATTTTGAGTTGACAAATTTGCAAAATCTCCAAAACTACGAAAAATTTTAAAAATCGGTTTTTACCATTGTTTTTCTCGGCTCATTTTACTTTAGAATCCGTCTTCAAAAGTAGAAAATTCGATGGTCTATTTTTTGGGAAAAAATTTTTGAACTCTATCGATGAAAAATTTTAAATTTTGCGTTTTTCGATCGGTCCTCGTAAACTATTTGCCCGATCGATCTGAGATTTGGCCAGTTTATAGATCTCGAGCTGCTCTATCGATCGACATATAATCCAATGGTAATAAACGCAGATTTCGTCTCAAAACAGCTTATTGAAAATGACCCTAAAAACACCCTCTAAAAATCTATTTTGTTGAATATCTCATTTATTTGTTAAGTAAATTTGAGCTGTATGGGCTCATTTTACGCAGAATTTCGCGTTCAAATCAAAACTACCATTATTTTTCTTGTTCGTTAATAAATAACTGAATTAGAAGCGTTTGAAATTTTAGATTGTTGTCAGAGAGCCAAAATTTTGGAGGTTCGAAGATGATTTTGCTCGATATCTCCGAAATTAAGGCGAATATAAAAAATCCTTTTTCAAAATCGTATTTCTCGCAATTTTTTACCTTAAAAATAGATCTTAAATAGTTTGAATTCAAAATTTTCATTTTTTCAATGTAGAAGTTAGCTGCCTTTTAGTTTCTAATTCAGACTCAGTCGATATCTCGTTGATTTATACAGCAATCTTAACACATTTGTGCTCATTTTACGCAAAATTTCACTCAGAATCCAAAAACAAAACATTCGTTGAGATCAGCTCACAAATAACTGAGTTATAAGCGATCAAACTTTCAAATATTGAATTTTGAGTTGGATTCAAAGCTCAATATCTCCAAAACTACGAAAGATGTTGAGAAACGGTTTTCGCCATCGTTTTTCTCGGCTTATTTTACTTTAGAATACGCCCTGAAAAGTCGAAAATTCGATAGAAATTTTTTTGGGCAAAAAAATTTTGCACTCAACCGATGAAAAATTTTAAATTTTTTGTTTTTTGATCGCCCCTTGTAAACTGTTTGCCCTATCGATCTGAGATTTGGCCAGTTTATAGATCTCGAGCTGCTCTATCGATCGACATATAATCCAATGGTAATAAACGCAGATTTCGTCTCGAAACAGCTTATTGAAAATGACCCTAAAAACACCCTCTAAAAATCTGTTTTGTTGAATATCTCATTTATTTGTTAAGTAAATTTGAGGTGTATGAGCTCGTTTTACGCAGAATTTCGCGTTAAAACCAAAACTACCATTATTTTTCTTGTCCGTTAATAAATAACTGAATTAGAAGCGTTTGAAATTTTGGATTGTTGTCGGAGAGCCAAAATTTTGGAGGTTCGAAAATGATTTTGCTCGATATCTCCGGAATTAAGGCGAATATAAAAAATCCTTTTTCAAAATCGTATTTCTCGCAATTTTTTACCTTAAAAATCGATCTTAAATAGTTTGAATTCAAAATTTTCATTTTTTCAATGTAGAAGTTAGCTGCCTTTTAGTGTCTAATTCAGACTCCGTCGATATGTCGTTGATTTATACAGTAATCTTAACACATTGGTGCTCATTTTACGCAAAATTTCACTCAGAATCCAAAAACGAAACATTCGTTGAGATCAGCCCACAAATAACTGAGTTATAAGCGATCAAACTTTCAAATATTGAATTTTGAGTTGGATTCAAAGCTCAATATCTCCAAAATTACGAAAGATGTTGAGAAACAGTTTTTGCCATCGTTTTTCTCGGCTAATTTTACTTTAGAATACGTTTTCAAAAGTCAAAAATTCGATAGAAAATTTTTTGGGCAAAAAAATTTCGCACTTAACCGATGAAAATTTTTTAATTTTTCGTTTTTTGATCACTCCTTGTAAACTATTTGCCCAATCGATCTAAAATTTGGCCAGCTGATAGATCTCGAGCTTCTCTTTTGATAGATATACAGGGTCCGGCAACACTTGTGTCCACCCCCAAAATCGTCTTTAATTTTAAAGATAAAATTTTGAAAATTTGCATACGCTCATAGTTGACAAAGCTCTAGAAGCTGACGTAAAAATTTGTTTTTTTTATCACGGTTTGGTTGGCGTCGCGACGCCTAAGAAGTATAATTTTTAGCGATTTTTGAGTTTTTGCGGAAATATACGCGAATTCAATTTTATTTCAACATAACTGTGGTACAAATATCTGAGTTTTTATTTTAAATCTAATGCAAATTGTGTTTAAAATTTGCGAAAAAAACGTTGCTTTATCAAGTTAGTTTTCAAAATTATGACAGTGCAGCGGCAATCTACGTTTACACCAAAATTTCACAAGTCACTTCACTCACTTTTATAAAGGTTAATTTTGATTACCACGGGCATGTTGCACTTTATGGACACCAGAAATCGTTAATTAACATCGACAAAGTGACAATTTCACCAAGTAACACTTTTGTTACAATCTAAAGCGAGCCAAAGAATAGATGTCATTTGTGACACAAGATGTTGACAGATGGGTGTAAACGTAGTTCCCAATTTTGACATAATAAAATTAGAAACTAACTTGATAAAACAGCATTTTTTCCTCAAATTTTGAAGACAATTTGCATTGAATCTAAAATAATAACTCAGATATTTTTAACATATTTATATTGAAAAAAAATTAAATTAGGGGTTGATATCACAAACCCTCACAATTACCTAACAATTACATTTTTAAGGCGTCGCGACGCCAAAACTATCAGTGATAAAAACAATTTTTTACGTCAGCTTCTAGAGCTTTGTCAACTGTGAGCGTATGCAAATTTTTAAAATTTTATCTTTAAAATTAAAGACGATTTTGGGGGTGGACACAAGTGTTGCCGGACCCTGTATAATACAATAATATTAAACGCAGTTTTCGTCCCGAAACAGCGACTTGATAATTACTCTAAATTCACCCTATGAAAATGTAATTCGATCGATAGCTCGTTTATCTTTTAAGGAAATTTGAGCTATGTGGGCTCATTTAACGCAGAACTTTGCGCTGAATCCAAAAATATTCTTATTTGTCTAGTACGAGAACAAATAACTCAGTTAGAAGCGGTTGAAATTTTGGGTTGTCGCCAGAGAGCCAAAATTTGGGAGGTTCGAAAACGATTTTGCTCGATATCACCGGAATCATGACAACTATCAAGCAACCCTTTTCAGAATAGTTTTTCTAGCACTTTTTACCTTAGAAATCAATCTTAGATGATTTAAATTCAAAATTTTCATTTATTTATTGCAGTAGTCTCTAATTCAGATTCTCTCAATGTCTCGCTTATTCATGGAGCAATCTTAAAGTATTGTGCTCATTTTACGCAGAATTTCACGCAGATTCTAAAACTGGGCAATTTTTTTTTCGTACGTTTAAAATTGCAGAAATTTGAATTTCAGTTCCGAAATGTTTCAAATTCTCTGAAACTAGTTTTGACCATCGTTTAGCATACGCAATTATTTTAAGAATTTTTTGAAAAATTTTTAGATCTTTTCTAAAAACTCCAAATTAATTCGAAGATTTAAAAAAGAAGATCTAGAGAAGACGTTAAAAACGAAAACTTAGAATCATTCTAAAGAAAATCAAAAACTATTTGAATACGAAAAATAGAAATCTGATAAGAAAAATTTTCCAAAATTATTAAAAGAAACGCCCTATGCACCCTCCTCTAAATCCGCCCCTGAAAAAAAAGATCTTAGTATTGCGTGACCGAAATTCCCACTTAGTTTAGACAAGCCGCTTTAATCCAGCATTGTTGCCGACAAAATAGTTACTTTTCGCGAATTACACAATTGCGTAGGGACGCAGTTCTAGCAGACATATGTTAAAAGACGGAGCGAAATTGTCGCATTTCGAGGTCCTCAGGCAATGCAGATACCATTTCAGATTTCATATGACAATAAAGCTCCACGTCCTACACTCGCACCCCTTTCATGTCAACCTAACATTTGGCTTTGTTATTATAATTTAAGAGACAAATCCTCGCGAGTGACGTTAGCGAGGAAAATTACACGAATATTAATATACGCAAGTTATGAATTTCATTAAAATCTTCATTTCGAAACTAGAAATTCGTAAACATTTGCGGACACGGAAGAGCACGCAATTTCATAAAACGGAAGCGGAAAAATATGAAAATTGCTTTTAATTTAACATAAATACTAAAAGTCGTAATTAAAAGACTTTGCCCAAAATTTTAATTATTTATCTGTCTCATGCATTATTTAGACGTCTTGAGTTAACGACTGAAAAGCTGAAACAGTGAAAAGCTGAAACTTTACTAACTTTCTTGCTCTGATACAGAGCTTAATTTGCTTTAACAAGAAACAGGATCAAGATTAAAAGTACGAGGTGGAGGCTCCGCAGCGGAACGACCTTTTATCTCCCACATTACGGGGAAAACGTCTTCGCTGCATCGAAATGAATGCGCACGTACAGCATTAGCTTTAAATAAATTTGTTTATTTATTAGGAAATGGAGGCTTTTTGCAGGAGCGTATTAGCGGCCATCATATATGCAAGGCTTTTTAGCACAGTAATTGGCCACCGAGCTTAAAGCTTTTAAGTCTGATAAAGCTTGCGCTTCAACCTTTATACATTTTTAAAAAGCCCCCGTAAAAAGGTGCGCCCTAATGCGATGTGGTGGGATGTGTTTGGTATACATCCAGCGCTATTTTTACCTTCATGTGCTTAAAAGCTCTAGCCCGCTAGGTAATGTCCTTGTCAATTTTTAATTTAAGTCGTTGGTCGGGGGGCGACACCGCCTCCATTAAGGGTGATCTGCTAAAATCATAACGGTAAATTTTATTTTTGAAGCAACTATGCATTACACTGCGCCAGAAAATTAACACAAAATTTTAAAATTTAATTTTTTATTGATTTTTTTCCCGATCTGGTCACAATTTGAAATCAAAACTTTTCCAAAAAATTCACTCTTGATCCAAAAGTGAGGATTGCTGTGAGTTTTACTTCCAGTTTTGACAGTTGGCCTTGACCCAGTGTTTCTTCCTTGCGATTTTTTCCACATTTGTGTTAAATCAGTAAAATAAAACTATTAGTTCTGAAAGGACTGCAGAATGCTACTGCATCAGTTAATTTTGCATTTTCGGATTTTCGGAAAGCTCTGTCAAATTAGTGTGAATCGTCAATAATTTTTTTAAAATGAGTAAGTCAATTTTGCATTAATTTTGGAGAGCAGTGTATAATGAAAAAAAAAATAATAAAAAATTTAGCTGCAAGTTTTTCAACTTTTTCTACCCGATGAAAAAGAGTTCTCTGAATTTTTTCAAATTTTTTTACCCAATCCAAAAAAAAATAAATTTTTCCAAAAAATAACTTATTGGAACGTTTTTTATTCAAAATTTTTGTATTAAAATGTACTCAGACAAAAATACAAAAAAAATAAGACGATAAACTCAATAAAATTTTCGCCTTTTTTTAGAAAAAACGTTATTTTCTCGAAGTTTCTATTGTTTTTATTTTATTTTCTCAAAAAAAACTTTCATTCAAAACAATTAATTCTGCGATTATTCCCGCTTATCCGAAAGTGAGCCGATTTTTTTTCTATTTTTTTTTTGTATTTAAAAACAAAATTTATTTAAAAATTTTTAATTTTTTTTTCTAAATGCTTTGTTTATACAGTAAAATAAATGCAAACAATTTTACAGAATTTTATACGCAATTTACAGTTTCATTTTACAAATATAATGATTAGGTTTTATGTTGGATATAATTAACATATGATAATGATTTTAAAAATAATGCACCAAATCATTTATTAGTGTCTTCTATGGCGTTTAAATATTTTACATATTTTGTGTTCACAATATAAAATAGCCGTAGTAAACTGGCTGTAGTTAAGTCTGTAATTGTCATGCCCTAGCTTATCGATCTAATTATTATATTAAATTTGAATCCTATTTATTATAGTTGTAGAAACTATAAATTAAGTATACAATTCTGTCAAATCGTTAAATTGCAATAATTTTATTGAATAATTGAAAAATAAATATTTTTTTTAATTGAATAAAAAATAGAAAAAAAATTCTTTTCTCTGTAATATTCGGGAATGATCGCAGCATTAATTGAAGATTTTTTTTGAAAAATTAAAATAAAAAAATTAAAAATGCAATAAACTTCATTAAATTTATCATCTTCATTTTATTTGTATTTGTTTCTGAATAGCATGGTACATTTCAAAACAAAAATTTTGATAAAAAAGAACAATAAGTTAATTTTTGAAAAAGTTATATCTATTTAAGTACAAAGTGTTTACAAATGTTTCTAGAATCAAGCGTGGCTTTGGAATTTCAGTCGTACACTATTTTGCCGCTTTGTTTTCATGGTGAATATAACTATCAGCAAAATTATTTATAATATTAGTTACTTCAATGACGTTTTAGTACGGTTTTGTCCCAAGTTTTCGATTTTGATTTTGATTTTTGGTTTTAAACTACAACTAGAACAGTTTATTTCTTAAAACTTACTTTGCTTCATATTTGAGGTTAACTGCAAATGTCAGTTGACAAATCTAAACCCACATTTGTAATAAGCGGCAAATTTCTTTGACATTTCATAGCCACCCTTGATGCTAGAAACATTTATAAACATAAAAAGTATATAAAAGCCATTTTTTTTTGGAAAAACTTTTTTTTTGGTTTAAAATAAAAAATTGAAAAAATCCTCAGAACCCTTATTTTTATAGAGTAGAAAAAATAAAAGATTTTCAGCCAAATCAAAAAGGGTCAGGGTCAAAAGTGGTCGGGAGAAATTTCTGAAAGTAAAAGACGGGTTTTTGCAAAAATTATCACAATCGTAGCTTGCAAAAAAAATTGGCAAAATTTGCAAAATGAGAGATTCAACCAATTGAACGACATTCAAACCATTTAGTAAACTACAGAAATTGTGTAATAATAAGAATAAAATAATAAAAAAATTCAAATAGATTTGAAAACAGAGGGTATGAAAATTGGCATAATTTTGACAAAAAAAAACAATAACACGTGAATTATAACTTTTATTCATTTTCATATTACGAGCCGGTTTACACAATAATTTAATTCAAATTATGTTAACTTGTTGGTTTGAAACCCATGAAGTAGAAATTGTATTTGGAAACTCGATTCTGTTATGACAGGATTAAAATTTAGGTTTCTTCACTGCAGTTATTCAGTATGTCTCCGGATTGAGTTCACAAGAGGAAAAAACGTTATTTTTTATTTTAAAAAAATTACAAAGAAATAATATTTTTTGCTTAATTTAAAATAAATAAATCGAGAAAAACAAAAAATAACGAGAAATTTTTTTTATTTTTAATTTTGCAAAAAATGTTAAAGGGATGAAATTTATTCCTTAACTCAAACTAATTTCCACTATTTAATTGACATATTACCTGTTTTAGCACATAGTTCAATTCTAACTCGTAATTCTTTAAGACTGTTTCGAATTTTCTCGATTATTGTTAAGGATGCAATTGCATTTCTTTTCCAATTTTTTAATACTTACACATTATTGGGTAAATTTTCCTTTAATCTTTAACGCACTATTTGATATTGTGAATCCCCAGCCTGCTATTATTTTAATACGATTACAAAATACAGGGTGCGGCAACACTTGTGTCCACCCCCAAAATTGTCTTTAATTTTAAAGATAAAATTTGAAAATTTGCATACGCTCACAGTTGACAAAGCTCTAGAAGTTGACGCGAAAATATGTTTTTTATTACGGTTTGGTTGGCGTCGCGACGCTTAAGAAGTATAATTTTTAGCAATTTTTGAGTTTTTGCGCAAATATTCGTGAATTCAATTTTTTTTCAACATAACTGTGATGCAAATATCAGAGTTTTTATTTTAAGTCTAATGCAAATTGTGTTTAAAATTTGCGAAAAAAACGCTGTTTTATCAAGTTAGTTTTCAAATTTATGACGGCGCAGTGGCAAACTACGTTTACACCAAAACTTCACAAGTCATTCTCTCTTATAAAGGTTAATTTTGATTAACACGGGCATGTTGCACTTTATGGACACCAGAAATCGTTAATTAACATCGACAAAGCGACAATTTCACCAAGCAAGACTTTTGTTACAATCTAAAACAAACCAAAGGATAGATGGTATTTGTGACACAAGATGTTGACAGATGGGTGTAAACGTAGTTCACAATTTTGACGTAATGAAATTGGAAACTAACTTGATAAAACAGCATTTTTTTCTCAAATTTTGAAGACAATTTGATTGAATCTAAAATGACAACTGAGATATTTTTAACACATTTATATTGAAAAAAAATAAATTAGGGGTTGATATCACAAACCCTCACAATTAACTAAAAATTACATTTTTAAGGCGTCGCGACGCCAAAACTATCATTGATAAAAAACAAAATTTTGTCAACATTGAGCGTATGCAAATTTTCAAAATTTTGTCTTTAAAATTAAAGACAATTTTGGAGGTGGACACAAGTGTTGCCGGACCCTGTATAATAAATAAAAATAATGAAAAAAATAATCTTAAGAGTACAAACTCCTAATTTTATTATTTTATTTTATTTATTATTATTTTGAAATAAGCAAAAAATGTTATTTCTTTGTAATTTTTTTGTAAAATGGAAAATAATCTTTTTTTTCCTCTTATGAACTCAAACCGGGGACATACTGTAGAGGGAGAAGAATGTTGAGTTGTCTATTCTCGCAAATATTGTTCTATTTTGTGATGGACTTTTGTCACAAAAAAACGGCTTCGTAGCTTGATTTTTGTTGCAGTTTTAATTGGCTTCGTTTCTCTGAAAATTTGAAAAGATGCCTGCGGATTTTGCAGAGCAATGTCGCCAATAATATAAGAATCGAACAGTCCGTCGAGAAGAAGCGATGAACAGAAAATTGAATTTATTTTTCAATCATTGCTGACTGATGGGCAGTGTCCGCCAAGAAGTGGGGAAAGAGGCAGCACAGGAAGGACGCCTGACATCCGACTAAATTCACTCTGGGGGAAAACGAACGACGGCATCAATTTCTTCAAGGATAATTGAACTATTTGGCGCAAGCGACGGCGGCCAAACATGTTTTTTCTTTCCGAGCATATTTTTAAAACTCTCTCTGTAACTGAAGCTCGCGATGTAAAACGAGAGCAGCACTTAAAAATCCTCCGAGCTCTTCGCTAAGTGGGAGATAAAATCGACACGGTGTATAATAATCATGTCCACTTTACATATGAAATGCGATATAATTGCATGCAGGTCCTCGACGGCCCTTTCGGAATACGCGCTACGTTGGGGCCCTCTATGATTTGGTTTCTTTTTGCGAGCGGCGCCCCTCCTACCAATCTGTTGTGCGGTGCAGCTATTGATGTATACAATCTATTGTTTATGTGTGTGTTGTATTCATATATTGTAGCTTTATCCATTGTCGACAAATTGAGTTATAAGATATGTGCCTTGCAATCGACTGTTAACACAAGCCCGCTATAGTTAACATTTTGCTGGAATTGCAGACAATTGTGGATCTAGCAATCATAAAAAGTGCTCGAGTTGAACGAATTTTTAGACTTCTTTTCACTATAATTCCTCTAATTTTGGTGGTGACTAAAGAGGACAATTTCATTAAAATATTTACATTACCAAAAAATGTTGCAATTCGAAAGAAAAATCTAAAAAACTTCTAAATCGATGATTAATCACACCTTTCTAAATATGATTCACTCGATACCTCGCTTATTTACGAGGCAATACTAACGTGTGATCCACAAAATTTTTATTTAGGGCTTTGACAAAATTTACGTAAGTCGAGAAATAATTTGACAGTAGTTTGACATTTGTCATTTGATTTAATTACAATTAGTTTTCAATTACATTATTGATTCTGGAGAGACACTATACATTTTCTCTTATTTCCATCTCATAATGTTACATATTGTCATCAAAAAATTGAGGTTATATCAAAAACAAAATTTCACTCCGACATGACTTCTATGTTTGTCTCTCTCTTTCATGGCCTACCCTAAACAAAAATCATGACTCACATGATAAAGTATTAGTACTCATTTTACGCAGAATTTCAGGTAGAATCCAAAAAGGTAAAACTTGTTAAGATCAATCAACAAATTACTAACTTATGGGCGATCCAAATTTTGGATATTAAATTTTGAGTTGGAAAATTTTCAAAGCTCAATATCTCCGAAACTACAAAAGATTTTGAGAAACGGTGTTTAACATCGTTTTTCTTGGATCACTCTACTTTAGAATCCGCCTTCAGAAGTAGAAAATTCTATAGTCGACTATTTGGGCACGAAAATTTTGCGACTAGATCGATAATTTTTTTTAAATTTTTGTTTTTTGATCGCCCCGCGTAAACCATTTGCCCGATAGATCTAAGATTTGGACAGTTGATAGATCTCGAGCTGCTCTTTCGATCGATATGTAATTCAATAATATTAAAGACAATTTTTGCCTCGAAACAGCGCCTTGACATTGACCCTAAAATCACCCTTTGAAAATGTAATTCGGTCAATATCTCGTTTATTTGTCAATGAAATTTAAGCTACATGGGCTCATTTAACGCAGAATTTTGCGCTGAATCTAAAAATATTTTAATTTTTTTCGTACGGTGGCAAATAACTGAGTTAGAGGCGTTTGAAATTTTGGGTTGTCGCCAGAGGGTCAAACTTTGAGGCTCCGGAATTATTGCAAATATCAAACAACTCTTTTCAAAATTGTTTTTCTCGTAATTTTTTACCTTAGAAATCAAAATTTGATAGTTTGAATTCAAAATTTTCATTTTTTCAATGTAAAAGTTAGCTGACTTTCAGTCTCTAATTCTGACTCGGTCGGTATTTCGCTTATTTATAAAGCAATATTAAAGTACTGTGCTCATTTTACGCAGAATTGTACGCAAAATCCAAAATCATAAAATTCGTTTAGATCGGCCCACAAATAATTGAGTTGTGGGCGATCAAAAAAATTTTGCGGCTAGATCGATTTTTTTTTTTAATTTTTGGTTTTTTGATCACCCCTCGTAAACTATTTGTCCGATCGATCTGAGATTTGACCAGTTGATAAATCTCGAGCTCCTTTTTCGATCGCTATATAATTCAAAAATAGTAAATGCAGTTTTCGCCCCGAAACAGCGTCTTGAAAATGGCCCTAAAATCACCCTCTAAAAATGTAATTCTGTCGATATCTCGGTTATTTGTTGAGGAAATTTGAGCTATATTTTACGCAGAATTTTGCGCTGGATTCAAAACCATTTTTGTTTTTCTTGTCAGTCAACAAATAACTGAGTTAGAAGCGTTTAAAATTTCGGCTTGTCGCCAAAGAACCAAAATTTTGAAGCTCCGGAAACGATTTTCTCCGATATCTCCGGAATTATGGCAAATATAAATAAACCGTTTTAGAAATCGTTTTTCTCTCAATTTTTTAGATTGGAAATCAATTTTCGATAGTTCGAATTCAAAATTTTATTTTTTTAGTATGAAAGTTAGCTGCCATTCAGTCTCTTATTCAGACTCGGTTGCTATCTCGCTTATTGATAATGCAATATTGAAGTGTTAGTGCTCATTTTACGCAGAATTTTACGTAAAATTTAAAAAGGTAAAACTCGTTAAGATCGGTGCACAGATGACTGAGATATGAGCGATCAAAATTTCGGATATTGAATTTTGAGTTGCAAAATGTTCAAAGCTCGATATCTCCGAAACTACAACAGATTTTAAGAAACGGTTTTTACCATCGTTTTTCTCGGGTCATTTTACTTTAGAATCCGCCCTTAAAAGTCAAAAATTCGATGGTTGCTTTTTCGGGCAAAAAAATTTTGCGACTCCATCGATAAAAAAATTTCAATTTTTCGTTTTTTGGTCGCCTTTTGTAAACTATTTGCCCGATCAATTTGAGGTTTGGCCAGTTAATAGATTCTGAGCTGTTCTTTCAATCGATGTATAATTCAATAATATTAAACACAGTTTTTACCCCGAAACAACGTCTTGAAAATGACTCGAAAATCACCATCTGAAAATGTAATTCGGTCGATTTCGCGTTTATTAGTTAAGGAAATTTGAGGTACATGGGCTCATTTTTCGCAAAACTTTGCCCTGAGTCCAAAAATATTTTTATTTTTTACGTACGTCAACAAATAACTAAATTAGAAGCGTTTTAACTTTTGGGTTGTCGCCGGAGGGCTAAAATTTTGGATGCTCGAAAATGATTTTGCTCGATATCTCTGGAATTATGGCAATATCAAACAACCCTTTTTGGAATCGACTTTTTGCAATTTTTTACCTTAGAAATCGATTTTAGATAGTTCGAATTCAGAATTTTTATTTTTTCAATTTAGAAGTTTTACGGTCTCTAATTCAGACATCTCTGCTTATTTATAAAGCAAACCTAAACTATTGAAGCTCATTTCACGCAGAATCCAAAACTGCTTTAATTTTTACGTCAATAAATAACCAAATTAAAAGATAATTTCTAACAAAATATGAAGTGATCTATAGGGATTTTGAACGTATGTCGGCTTCTCGTCCGGAAACTGTCAAATCCCTCAATTAATTAATTTTTATACGCCAAAACTGCTGCGGTGGTGTTAGTAACGACACGAAATTTTATATCAAACCCGACTGAGATTGAAAATTTTATGAAAAAAAACACGATATAAAAATGTATAATTTTGAAACTACTAAAACTTCAAAATCGATAGAATTTTAAGCATATTTACCGCAAACACAGCATACAGTTGCAAACGAGAAATTTATTGAACTGCCCTAGATTTGTGGCTCGATACTCTCCTAACTACGAAATTGAGCCATTTAAAAATGAAACTTTATTATTTCGTGTTTCTAGTAAATTCTGACAAAAACAGTGGCGTATCATCCTAAATTGCAATTTAATTTCCACGTAATAAAATTGAGGGAGCCAATTTTCACTTAAATATTTCTCATTGCTTTGATCTACCGCCCTTAAATTCCTCCAAAATACAAAAAATGTATTAACCGCAACTGTTTGTTTAAAAATTTAGCGACTGAATGTCATTATCGCGTTTAAGTTGTTGATTCCAACATAAAAAGCTCATTACCGCCCTAAACAAGTTAAAGTAATCCTAGTTGTGTAATAATACAAATAGCAATGCATTTATAATGAAATTGTAGGTTGCACTAGACGTGCTCTGGCATCCATAATCCCACAAAACTCCAGCTTCTGCTGCAATAGCCCACCATTTATTTACCATCTAAATTCGCAATAAAATTGAATCATCCCTTTATAAATAAGGCTTATTATCCATCGCCGGCAGCATTACGTACATTCCCGCTCCTAGACTCTCATCCCGTCAAGCATTCGCAGAGAACACAACACTTTTCTATATGAAAAACGACGAAAGCTCTGTGTCAAAATATAAAAATCGAACAACTGCCTCGGGACATATATTCCACCATTTTGCTGCATCTCCAACCCGATTGGTGTTGCCATGGTATCTCTACCCCAACTAGACCAATCACGACGGGAAATCTCGCACGCGACGTTTACTATTCGTCGGTTCTAAGTATCCACGGAGCTTTCGAGATTAAGCTCGCGTGGACAAACGGCGCGGGAGCTTTACTGCGTTTTAGTACGAATAAAAGAGAGATGGGGAGAGTCCGGGGTGTCGGAGATCGTTCGTAGAGCAAGTCTCTGATAACAGAACAAGGCTATCACAATTTAATGTTGTTATATTCACTTGGTGTTTGGCTTAGGCATAAGCTAGTCATATTTGGATCCCAGTTAACTCAGCTCCAAAATTTAATTAAATCAGTCACAGATATTAACAATATCAACGCGTAGTCAATTGTTTGTGATTGAGTGAGAGCTAGTGTTTTGTTTGAGTGGATGTGGGACAACGGGAGGATTTACAGGACCGGCTTATTTATAACTGGTAGGTACTTTAATAACCTAATTTAGTTGAAATACACCCCTTTGGGGGCCCCAAGACAGTAGTGCCGGGCCCACAAAATCTATTTTTTCAAATCACCTCTAATTTGTTTTTTAATTTCCTTAATTAAACCTCCCAGGCTCCTAATTCGTTTAGAAACAAACTAACTTCCTAAATTAAGTTGTAGTTTTAACCTTTTTACGCTAAAATGTTTTTTCCCCGGCGCATCCACCATTTTACAATTTTTTTTTCAATTTTCAGATCGCGGGTCTGGAGCGTCTCCCCAGTAAACCTCGCTCGGTTTTTACCCCCCAAATGCCCGCGAAATCCCCCCAAGTCTGAACAACCACCAAGTTGGATTTCAAAGGCGTTTCGTCTTGCCTGGGGGCACTAGGCAGTTCGCCGGCCCCCTCAGCACCAACTTCATCCTCCGACGACATCTCTCACCAACAATTCAACATCTTCCCTGCCATCTTCAGCAGGCAGTTGAACTTCAACGCGTGTCCGCAATCCAAGTCCATGATGGAGGAGCTCAGACCCAACTTGGTGGGTGTTGGGAACTTGTTGGGTGTCGGGGGACTACTGGAAGAACATCACGGGCATTTGATGAGTTCGAGTAGTAGTAATGGTGATAAAGGTACACCTAGGAAGTGCAATACTAGTGGATCGTCGGCGGAGGATTTCAGCGCAATTTATGGTGGTTTACCGCACTCTCATGAGCACCACCCGCATACGCCGGCACACACGCCGCCGGCGGCGCCGAGGTCCATCACGGATCATACAGGTAAGGACTGTGATTCATAATTCATAAAGCGGCGGTGAGAGGATAAACGCAAATGGGATTAAGGGTTCTAGCTGGATTCGTGATTTTAGGGGTGATTCTATCAACAATCAGGGCAAATGGGGTTATAATTTGCAAGAAGTTGGGACATATTATTTTGGATTTACATAACTAGGCAAAATTGTTGGAATGCATTACGAGGATTATTTTAAATTGGCGAGGTGCGGCGCAGCCACCATTTGTGAGCAAAACCAAATTTATTTTTAAATTGTTAAACTTGAAAGGATTTTTTCACAAAGTTTGGTGGAATTTTACATTTTTTGGTTCTTTCTGATTTTTAAATCACAACGATTTATAGAATTAGAAATTTGCTTTTTAGAAATCGTATTTAAAGCTCTGATCATTTTAACGCTACTGGAATAAAATATAAAGAAGTTAGTAATTTAGACTATGTCAAATTAAACAAATAAAAAAAATACATTCTAAAAATAAAAAATAAACCAAAAAATTGCAATAAATTGATGTTACGTGTTGTAAATCTAGTAATTTTAACGCCAGAGCTATCAAATTTGAGAAGGTTACTAACCTAAACCTAATTATTAACTGTTCAAAATTTCAAAATATGCATAATCTAAAAAAAATAAAATTTGATTTTTTTTATTTTGTAATAAATCAAAAAATAAAAAAAAAATGTTAAGGGAAGTAACTTTAGTAATTATAACGACACGGCAATAAAATTTAAAGAGGTAATTAATTTTTAGTTAGTACTGTACAAAATTTCAAAATTCTAAGGCAAAACCGACCAATTTTATAAATTTTTACTTTTTGAATGTATTTTAAACTGCAATACATTATTATTTATGGTTGTAACTCTAGTAATTTTAACGCCAGAGCTATCAAATTTGGAGAGGTTGTTACCTTATACTCGTTTATTAAATGTACCAAATTTCAAAATTTTAAAACAAATTAAACTAATTTTAAAAAAATAAATTTTTTGAACGAATGAAAAACTTCAATAAATTTTTATTAAAGGTTTTAAATTTAGTAATTTTAATATCAGAAGTATACAATTTGGGGAGGTTACTAATATAGACTTAATTATTAACTATACAAAATTTCAAAATTTTAAAACCAAACCGATTAATTTTAGAAATTTTTGCTTTTACTATGAATAGAAAATTGAAATACATTTTTGTTAAGGGCTGTAATTCTAGTAATTTTAACGACAAAGTTATCAAATTTGAGGAGGTTGTTACTCCATACTTGTCTATTAAGCGTACCAAATTTTAAAATTATACATCAATTAGAGCCACTAAAATTTAATTTTTTCATTTTGTGATAATTTAGAAACTAAAAAAATATATTTAAAAATGTAACTTTGACAATTTTAGCGCTTCGGCAATCAAATTTAGGGAGGTAACTAATTTTAATTTTGTTAGTAACTGTACAAAATTTTAAAATTTTAGGACAAAACCAACCAATTTTAAAAAAAATTAATTTTTCGTTGTTTAGAAAACTGCAATACATTGATATTTAGGGTTGTAATTTTTGTAATTTTACCCCCAAAGCTATCAAATTTGGGGAGGTTACTCATGTAAATTTTGTTAGTAACTGTTCAAAATTTCAAAATTTTAGAGCAGAAGCGGCTGATTTTACAAATTTTTATTTTTTGAATGAGAAAATTGCGTAATTTTAACACCAAAGAAATCGGGTAATTTATTCTAAAGTTGAATTAAATTTATATTTTAAGCAGGCTATGCACTTTGAACGTATGTCGTCTTCTTGTTCGGAAACTGTCAAATCTCTCAAATACTAACTTTTTATACGTCGAAACTGCTGGAATGGGGTTAGCTACGACTAGATTTTTTCTTACATTTCGCTCATTATGTAATAATTTTTAAACCTTCGAACCTTCATCGGGTGTTAAATTTGTTTTAAAAATCAGCATTGTGTAAATAGGACCGCTGAATAACCAATCACAGAGCTGCATTTTAAATTTAGCGCCTAGAAAAAATCGTCTGCAGGAAAAACAAAATAGTTGTTTTTCGACGCGGCAAAAGTGTCATTAAAACATTATTTTTTATAGTTTCCGGTTTGGTGAGTTGGTACTCCTGTCAAAACGTCGACATGATTCAATAATTACCTTCGTTTGTTGGCAGAATGACAATTGAATGATGTTTTTCTGACGTAATACCAACTTAACTTTTTTAGTAAAATGTTCCTAAATTGAAACTTCATTTTAAAATGAAAAAAGACAAAAAACTTTGACAATGACTACAGACGCGAACAAAAAATTACAGTTGTCGGTTGTACACAACAAAACCGATAAGTGTCAATTTGACACCCAAAATTTTTTGCCTTCGGCTGTAGATTATCTTCAAGGTTAGCACTTTTAACATACATCTATATTATAAATTAGGTTTTTGTATTTGTGAAAATAAGAAATTTTTGACATTTGTGCAATTAAGTCAAAAAGATTTGACTTTTGCAGCACAATTTACAGTGGCAAAATTTTCAGTGCTTTTTGGTCCTCAATTGTACGAATTTTGAACGAATTTGACGTAATAATAAATAAAACAAAAATTATTTTTATTTATTTGTTTACTTATTTTTGTATGATACAAAATGTTTTAGATCAAGCTTGTTTTGGAAAACTGACAAAACATTATTAATTACAGAAAACTGTAAAAGCGTCGAGGTTATTTTACGTAAAAAATAGATTTTTCTGTTTAAAAATGTTTAATTAAACAATAGGCAGTTATGCATAGTTGAAAATTGACATTTATGAGTTGACAGGTTGTTTACAGTGCGCCGCACGTCTTTTCCAAAGCAACCCGTGATCAAAAATGTAACCCACATAAATGGATTTAATGAAGTAAACTCGCAAAATCCTGGCAATTGAAAAAGTTAGGAAATTCTTTGAAACTTTTACCTCATCTTTATCTCAGTAAAACCTATTAATTAAAGTGTCAGTCTGAAGCAAATTTATTTCACAAAGTACGAAACTCCTTTCAACGTAAACAAGTGGCAACAATGAATTTTAAATTAATTGCCAGAGAAATTGTCTATTTGCAGTGAAAATCATCACAAAGCAGCTGAAGATAATTATTAGCAGCGTAGCACAATCGCACCTGTCACAAACCAAAATCTTTCTTCGTCTCTAATCTGCATTGTGTTAAATCAAACGAGACGGGGGTCGGTGTAAGTTGTGTGTACATATGGGCTTATAATGGGCGCTCAGGGTGTTCTAATGAAGTGTCAATTTACTCCTCTTAGGGCCATAACATATGCAGTTGGACAATGGCGATGGCTCGGTCGCCGGTTTACACTCAATTTGTCGCATTGTGACGGGGAAACCCCTCGCTCGATGAAGGCGTACCAACATGAAAAAAGTGCATCTGCTGCCGATTGTGGTCGAAGATGACACAGGTGTCTGTGGCGACAAACGGCGGCAAACGGCGTCGGCGGCAACTAAACCTTATTGAATTCATTACTGTTTATTAATGCAGTTAGTACCAACCTAATTACAATTACTGACACCGGCGCGCGCCACAAAGAATCTCACACAATCTTATTACTCCCAACTGAATGTAGTTACTCAACGCTCGAGACCCATACACTCGCTTAACGGCGCCTCTCGGCCCGACGCCGTTTTCAAATATTTACATAATTCGACGACCACTTTACCACTTTATACCGGCTGATTACGCGACGAGGATTAACGGCAAAGGAGCGGTGGTGAGCGCAGCTCTTAAGCTAGAAATAAGCACGTACTTTGTTCGTTAATCGAAGCTTCAACTGCATGCATAATTATCACAGTAATGGATTGCATAGTCCTGATATGAATCTGCTTTGATTCAAACGCGAACTTGGCTCTAACACACCCACAACTACCCACCTAAAGCCATTTAGCACTTAGCAGCAAAATTAAGTAAATGGCAACAACACGAGCTTTGTGAGCTTCACTTCTTTGCCTCAAAACTCGGGAATTATAACATCACTTTGAGTGCGATATGTTTGGCGGGGCATTGTGCATCCGGTTCCGGTCGTACCAATTTTATTTCAATTTGGATCTTCTAAAAGAAAATTTTTAGAAATTTTTTAAATACAAATTTGAAACTTTGGTAATTTTCGAGCTGTGGGAATGAAATTTGGGGATTTTACTAGTTTGAACATGCTTATCACCTCCTCCAAATTACAAAGTAGTAGACCATAGGAGACAGTTTTTAGAAATTTTTATTTTGCAAACCAACTAAAAATTCACATTTTTCTAAATAAAAATTTGTAATTCTGGTAATTTTTACGCTATAACAATGAAATTTAGAGATTTTATTAGTTTGAACTTGTTTATCACCTCTCCCAAATTAAAAATTTGTAGACTAAAAGCGACAGTTTTTAGAAATTTTTATTTTGGAAACGAACTAATATGTAATTCCTATTTTTTTTAAATAAAAATTTGAAACTTTGGTAATTTTCGAGCTGTGGGAATGAAATTTGAGGATTTTACTAGTTTGAACATGCTTATCACTTCCTCCAAATTACACAGTTGTAGACCACAGAAGACAGTTTTTGGAAATTTTTATTTTCCAAACGAACTAAAAATTTCCTCTTTTTTTTTAAATAAAAATTTGTAACTCTGGTAATTTTTACGCAGTGGCAATAAAATTTAGGAAATATACTATTTTGAACATGTTTATCACCTCCTCTAAATTAGAAAGTTGTAAACCGAAAAAAAAACAATTTTTGGGAATTTTTATTTTCCACACAAACTAAGAATTTCCTTTTTTTTAAATAAAAATTTGTAACTCTAGTAATTTTGACGCTGTAGCAACGAAATTTAGGGATTTTACTAGCTTAAACACGTTTATGATTTCCTCCAAAATACAAAGTTGTTAATCAAAGAAGACAAATTTTAGAAATTTTTATTTTCCGAACGAACTAAAAATTCTCATTTTTTTTAAATAAAGATTTGTAACTCTGGTAATTTTGACGCTCCGGCAACAAAATTTGGGGAATTTACTAGTTTGACCACGTTTATGACTTCCTTTAAATTACAAAGTTGTAGACCAAAGGAGAGAAATTTTAGAAATTTTTATTTTCCAAACGAACTAAAAATTTCCTCTTTTTTTTAAATAAAAATGTGTAACTCTGGTAATTTTTACGCAGTGGCAATAAAATTTAGGAAATTTACTATTTTGAACATGTTTATGACTTCCTCCAAATTACAAAGTTGTAGACCATAGGAAACAGATTTTAGAATTTTTTATTTTCCAAAGGAACTAAAAATTCTCATTTTTTTTTAAATAAAAATTTGTGATTTTGGTAATTTTTACGCTAGGGAAATAAAATTTAAGGATTTTACTAGTTTAAACACGTTTATAACATAGTCCAAATTACAAAGTTGTAGACTAAAGGAAACAGATTTTAGAAATTTTTATTTCCCAAACAAACTAAAAATTCGTATTTTTTTAAATAAAAATTTGTTACTCTGGTAATTTTGACGCTGTGGCAACGAAATTTAGGGATTTTACTAGTTTAAACACGTTTATGACTTTCTCCAAATTACAAAGTTGTAGACCAAAGGAGAGAAATTTTAGAAATTTGTATTTTCCAAACGAACTAAAAATATCCTCTTTTTTTTAAATAAAAATGTGTAACTCTGGTAATTTTTACGCCCGGGAAATAAAATTTAAGGATTTTAATAGTTTGAACACGTTTATAACATCGTCCAAATTACAAAGTTGTAGACTAAAGGAAACAGATTTTAGAAATTTTTATTTCCCAAACGAACTAAAAATTCGTATTTTTTTAAATAAAAATTTGTTACTCTGGTAATTTTGATGCTGTGGCAACGAAATTTAGGGATTTTACTAGTTTTAACACGTTTATGACTTTCTCCAAATTACAAAATTGTAGACCAAAGGAGAGAAATTTTAGAAATTTTTATTTTCCAAACGAACTAAAAATTTCCTCTTTTTTTTTAAATAAAAATGTGTAACTCTGGTAATTTTTACGCAGTCGCAATAAAATTTAGGAAATTTATTATTTTGAACATGTTTATAACTTCCTCCAAATTACAAAGTTGTAGACCATAGGAAACAGATTTTAGAGTTTTTTATTTTCCAAAGGAACTAAAAATTCCCATTTTCTTTTAAATAAAAATTTGTAATTTTGGTAATTTTTACGCTAGGGAAATAAAATTTAAGGATTTTACTAGTTTAAACACGTTTATAACATCGTCCAAATTACAAAGTTGTAGACTAAAGGAAACAGATTTTAGAAATTTTTATTTCCCAAACGAACCAAAAATTCGTATTTTTTTAAATAAAAATTTGTTACTCTGGTAATTTTGATGCTGTGGCAACGAAATTTAGGGATTTTACTAGTTTAAACACGTTTATGACTTTCTCCAAATTACAAAGTTGTAGACCAAAGGAGAGAAATTTTAGAAATTTTTATTTTCCAAACAAACTAAAAATTTCCTCTTTTTTTTTAAATAAAAATGTGTAACTCTGGTAATTTTTACGCAGTGGCAATAAAATTTAGGAAATTTATTATTTTGAACATGTTTATGACTTCCTCCAAATTACAAAGTTGTAGACCATAGGAAACAGATTTTAGAGTTTTTTATTTTCCAAAGGAACTAAAAATTCCCATTTTTTTTTAAATAAAAATTTGTAATTTTGGTAATTTTTACGCTAGGGAAATAAAATTTAAGGATTTTACTAGTTTAAACACGTTTATAACATCGTCCAAATTACAAAGTTGTAGACTAAAGGAAACAGATTTTAGAAATTTTTATTTCCCAAACAAACTAAAAATTCGTATTTTTTTTAAATAAAAATTTGTTATTCTGGTAATTTTGACGCTGTGGCAACGAAATTTAGGGATTTTACTAGTTTAAACACGTTTATGACTTTCTCCAAATTACAAAGTTGTAGACCAAAGGAGAGAAATTTTAGAAATTTGTATTTTCCAAACGAACTAAAAATGTCCTCTTTTTTTTAAATAAAAATGTGTAACTCTGGTAATTTTTACGCCCGGGAAATAAAATTTAAGGATTTTACTAGTTTAAACACGTTTATAACATCGTTCAAATTACAAAGTTGTAGACTAAAGGAAACAGACTTTAGAAATTTTTATTTCCCAAACGAACTAAAAATTCGTATTTTTTTTAAATAAAAATTTGTTACTCTGGTAATTTTGACGCTGTGGCAACGAAATTTAGGGATTTTACTAGTTTAAACACGTTTATGACTTTCTCCAAATTACAAAGTTGTAGACCAAAGGAGAGAAATTTTAGAAATTTTTATTTTCCAAACGAACTAAAAATTTCCTCTTTTTTTTAAATAAAAATGTGTAACTCTGGTAATTTTTACGCAGTGGCAATAAAATTTAGGAAATTTATTATTTTGAACATGTTTATAACTTCCTCCAAATTACAAAGTTGTAGACCATAGGAAACAGATTTTAGAATTTTTTATTTTCCAAAGGAACTAAAAATTCCCATTTTTTCCCATTTTTTTTAAATTAAAATTTGTAATTTTGGTAATTTTTACGCTAGGGAAATAAAATTTAAGGATTTTACTAGTTTGAACACGTTTATAACATCGTCCAAATTACAAAGTTGTAGACTAAAGGAAACAGATTTTAGAAATTTTTATTTGCCAAACGAACTAAAAATTTTCATTTTTTTTAAATAAAAATTTGTAATTCTGGTAGTTTTCCCACTGTGACAAGAAAATTTGGCGATTTTACTAGTTTGAACTTGTTTATCACCACCTCCTGAAAATTTACCTGTTTTAACATGTTTAGGAACTTTCCAAAAGAGCAAGATGATGCAAAAATTTCCCTATTTGCAAATAGAAACTTGTAGTTTTGGTGGTGTTAAAGCCACCGTAATAAAATTTAGGCACTTTACCACTTTCAACATGTTCCTCAATTTGTCCCCTTTTTACCCCCAAACTCAAAAATGACAACATCCACTTTGTGTAAAATTTATTCATCGGGATCACTGTGCATCAATTTCCGGGCACGTCTGAAAATCGAATCCTTCTCCGTGTCGTACGGATGGTCTCGTGAAGGAATCTCAAGAACTGCAGGAAGTGGAATATCATGAGCGTCCACCACCTTTCTGATCATTTCCGCCACATTCTGACTGATCAGAATTATGGCAATGTCCGACCTCTTCAAAAACTTCAAGAACTGCGTCTCTATCTCCTTAGGTGTGGTGTTCTTGGTCACGATGAAGTAATTCGCGCCGCGCTGAGCATGCACGTCTCCGATGCCCACGAAGAGAAACCCCACGCAGAGATCCTCGTCGGCGATGATGGCGAAGAGTTGTCCCTTCACGATAAAGCGCGGGGCGATGGAAGTTTGCGATGAGCGGCGTTTTCCCTTTTCCGGTTTTTCGGCCATCGCATCGCGGATTTTGACAGTTTAAACGTCAAACTAACGTCATGTTTTCCAGACGGAGCTTTCAAGACACTAAAACCGACGCTGAATCCGAAACTTTTAGTCCTTAATTTGGTTATATCGGGTGTTCATTTAAATTTCTCCTTTAGTTAGGCACGTCTCTTTTGTCATTTTAAGATACATATGTCGTAGTTTTGTTCAGATGTTGTCAAAAAATGTTAATTATCGAAATTGTTACATGTTAAAATCAACCAAAAATTACCAAAATTCCCTAAATCTCAATGTTTTTGCGTTAAAAGTAACAAAATAAATAAAAAACTCAATTTTTTTTAGAATTTTATTGCCGTCAAAAATTTGACTTTTGAAAAAAAATGCACGACTAAAACTATGTCAAATTTCTGAGGTCGATAACTCGTTTATTTTTTGCGTTATTTATCTTATTTTACCCAGAATTTTCGCAGATTCTAAATCTGAGATTAAAAATTTAGAAAGTTGATTTTTATTTTTCCTATTTTTTTCTAATTTTTAGAGTTAAATTTTTCGGAAACTATTAGAGATATTGAGATGCGGATTGCGCCATCGTTTTTCTCGTAATTTTTTACATAAGAAATAGTTTTAAGATTTTACAAAATTAGAAAGTTGCAATTTTTCGCAAAAATTGATGACTAAAACTATGCCAAAATTCTGATATCGATATCTCGCTTATATTTTGAGTAAACTTGAGTTATTATACATCAGTGAACGCAGAATTTTCCGCATATTTCAAATCTAAAATTTAAATTCAAATCCGACAACAAATAACTGAGTTATGACCGATCAAGTTTTCGGATAGTTGATTTTCATTTTTCTTAATTTTTCCTAATTTTTAAATCTAAATCTCGAAAACGGTTAGAGATATTAAGTTGCCGATTGCCCCATCAATTTTCTCGGCTCATTTTACGTCAGAAAAAGTTCCCAAAAGCCCAAAATTCGATAGTTAATTTTTCACAAAAAAATCCAACTCAAACGATAAAAAATTTTCAATTTTTGGATTTTTGTTCATAACTCGCAAACTTTTTGTCCGAGCGATTTCAAATTTGACCTCTTGATAGATTTTTAGCTACTCTTTCGATTGATGTAGAACACAAAAGTATTAAACGTCGTTTTCACCTTGAAAACATTGATTGAAAATCACTCCAAAAGACCTCTATAAAACAGTTTTTGGCCAATGCTTCGTTTATTTATTAGGCAAACTCAACAAGGGCATAGCCGGATTAATATGTAAAATCTGCCCCGTGGCTTTTTTGACTCACGCTTAGGGGATCGATTGGGTGTCGAATAAAAATAATTCACCTCAATTTTTAGCTCTTTAACCCAAACGGCTTGCGAGATTTTTATAAAAACCTGTTTTTTCGATTTTATTTTTATTTTCATAGTAAAATTTAAAATTAATCAATGATGATTTTTTTCCTAATTTTTAGACGTCCAAGACATGAAAAAACAATATGATCATAATTTTTAAATGAAAAGTTGATTTTTGGCGGATGAGAGAAAATTAAAATCTATTTGTTTTTAGCCTTCTTGGAAACTCAAAACTCGTCAGAAAATGTCTTCCATACTCCTTTACACTCAGGAATTTTTTCGAATTTTTTGAAGTGGGAGAACAATATGAAAAATATTAAAAACACATTATTTTTTAAATCTCGCGTTTTAACTTATATTCTAATATCGATATCTCGCTTATTTTAAAATTGACAGAATTAGGAATTCTACTGGAAAAGATTTTTGGCGCATCTGGAAAATAAAAATTTCGAAAATTTGTGTCTTTTGCTCTATAATTTCGCAATTTGGTACATTTAATAAATAGTTAAAATGTAGTAACCTCCTCAAATTTCATTGCTCTAGAACGAAAATTGACAGAATTAGGCATTTTATTGGAAAATGTTGTAAATTTTTAGCGCATCTGGAAAATAAAAATTTCTAAAAGTTTTGTCTATTGCTCTATAATTTTGCAATTTAGTACATTTAATAAATAGTTAAAATGTAGTAACCTCCTCAAATTTCATTGCTCTAGAACGAAAATTGACAGAATTAGGCATTTTATTGGAAAATGTTGTAAATTTTTAGCGCATCTGGAAAATAAAAATTTCTAAAAGTTTTGTATATTGCTCTATAATTTTGCAATTTAGTACATTTAATAAATGGTTAAAATGTATTAACCTCCTCAAATTTCATTGCTCTAGAACAAAAATTGACAGAATTAAGAATTTTATTGGAAAATGTGGAAGATTTTTGGCGCATCTGGAAAATAAAAATTTCGAAAATTTGTGTCTTTTGCTCTATAATTTTGCAATTTGGTACATTTAATAAATAGTTAAAATGTATTAACCTCCTCAAATTTTATTGCTCTAGAACAAAAATTGACAGAATTAGGAATTTTATTGGAAAATGTGGAAGATTTTTGGCGCATCTGGAAAATAAAAATTTCTAAAATTTGTGTCTTTTGCTCTATAATTTCGCAATTTGGTACATTTAATAAATAGTTAAAATGTATTAACCTCCTCAAATTTCATTGCTCTAGAACAAAAATTGACAGAATTAGGAATTTTATTGGAAAATGTGGAAGATTTTTGGCGCATCTGGAAAATAAAAATTTCGAAAATTTGTGTCTTTTGCTGTATAATTTTGCAATTTAGTACATTTAATAAATAATTAAAATGTAGTAACCTCCTCAAATTTCATTGCTCTAGAACGAAAATTGACAGAATTAGGCATTTTATTGGAAAATGTTATAAATTTTTAGCGCATCTGGAAAATAAAAATTTCTAAAAGTTTTGTCTATTGCTCTATAATTTTGCAATTTGGTACATTTAATAAATGGTTAAAATGTATTAACCTCCTCAAATTTCATTGCTCTAGAACAAAAATTGACAGAATTAAGAATTTTATTGGAAAATGTGGAAGATTTTTGGCGCATCTGGAAAATAAAAATTTCGAAAATTTGTGTCTTTTGCTCTATAATTTTGCAATTTGGTACGTTTAATAAATAGTTAAAATGTAGTAACCTCCTCAAATTTCATTGCTCTAGAACAAAAATTGACAGAATTAGGAATTTTATTGGAAAATGTGGAAGATTTTTGGCGCATCTGGAAAATAAAAATTTCGAAAATTTGTGTCTTTTGCTCTATAATTTTGCAATTTGGTACATTAAATAAATAGTTAAAAAGTAGTAACCTCCCCAAATTTTATTGCTCTAGAACGCAAATTGACAGAGTTAGGATTTTTTTAGAAAAATGTGAAAAATTTTTGTTTTTGATTCGAATCTCTAAAATGAAACTAACATTATTTTTTGTAGAATCTAAAAAATCTGTAAATAATATAAAGAAACTATTGTATTAAACAAGGGAATCGAAGATAAATTTATAAAAAAATCTATGAAATGCAAAGTGAATCTAAAGATAATAATTTGAGAAAATCAAACAGAATATAGAGATAGAGAATCTAAGAAAAACTCTGAAGAGAAACAAGGAGAACAACAAATTTAAAAAAACAATTTTGGGGGACAGAAAATTTTTCTAAAATTTGATAAAATGTGGAGTAACTTTTAACCAGGAAGTTGTGGTTTATTAGGTGATTTTGAGACGATGTAACAATGTGAAGACGAACCACCCACGTCTCAAGTTATTACATTATAAATAGCCCGATTTTACGCAGAATGTCACGCTGAATCCAAAGCCGCAAGAATTTTTAATTTTTGTCAACAAATAACTGAGTTATGGCCGTTCGAATTTCTGGATTTATCGCCAGAGGGCCAAATTTCTGAAGGTTCAAAACAATTCGTGGTCAATATATCGAAAACTATTAATCGTTTTTCTCGCAATTTCTCACATAAAAAAATAGTACCGGTTTTTACCGGAATTTAGACAGTTCAACCGTCAAACTAACGTCATTTTTTCCAGACGGAGCTTTCAAGAAGTTGAAACCTGAGCCTGCGAGCACCGGGAGTAACAGTCTGGGGACGGTTTCTCCAGGTGGCCCGCAACATTCCGGTCACACTCCGACCACAGCCTCGTGTCCGACTCCAGCTCGAAGAAGACATCGCACCACTTTCACTCAAGAACAACTGGCGGAGTTGGAGGCGGCGTTCGCGAAGAGCCATTACCCGGACATCTACTGCAGAGAGGAGTTAGCTAGGAGTACAAAATTAAACGAAGCTAGGATACAGGTCAGTACTTGATTTAAAATCGCTCCCCCTAATTGAATTAGAGTTGTTTCGGGCACCCTCTCCTTATGTGAAATCAAAGACTTGGCGAGATGACAGACTGCACAGAGAAACTCACTCGGCTGGATCTTTGATTGAATTAGGTATTCGTTAAGCTAGGGGGGCCCTCGAGACACAACTGTCACTATGAAGTGCCCCCTAGTGGAGTGCTGTGACTCATGCATTAGCCGCCCCTGGATTGGGTTTTTCCAGAGGACCAGAATGTTACCAGAAGTCCTCAGGAGCGGTGTTGACCTATTGATTGTCTGGAGTATTTGTCGTCCACACCCATAATTTCCAATTCGCGTCGTGTGGGCCGCCGTCCCCCACACGAGACAAAGGCGGCGGCGGCGGCGGTGCCACAGCTACTTACGCCAACACCGAGTGCAAACAAAAGAAGGCGATAAGGTCGCAAAATATGCATTAGGCTGTCTTAAAGAGAGCCGTGTTTGAGGGAAGGAGCGGCGAGGGGTCGGTTCATCCGCCGCCAGGGGGCGGGCTAACTTCATTACGGATCCATTTGATGGGATCGAGGGAGACCGGGACGTGCTTCGCGTCTTCCGCGGTACAGTCAGGGGTCTCCTTTCCAACACACGCTTTTGTTTTAACCATTCGAGACATGGCGACTGGCTTTTTCAGCGTTCACCAATGGAATTGACAAGGAATTATACGGGGTCTTATAGACTTTCAATTATTAAAGGGCAAGTGGCACGATGGCGAGGAAAACAAACAGAGGGAGGAGGAGGGAAGCAAATAAGATCCTCAAGGTTCAAGACGACACTAAAACTCGCTGAATCCGAAATTTCCAGTCATTTATTTGGTTATATCGGGTGTTCATTTAAATTTCTCTTTTAGTTAGACGTGCCTTTTTCCTTATTTTTTAGGTACATATGTCGTAGTTTCGTTCAGATGTTGGCAAAAAATGGCAATTATCGAAATTGTTTCGTGTTAAAATCAACCAAAAATGACCAAAATTTCTTAAATCTTAATGTCAAAAGTAACAAAGTGAATAAAAAACTTCTCAGAATTTTATATCCATGGCAATAACATTAATTGACGTCAAAAATTTGACTTTTGAAAAAAAATGCACGACTAACACTATGCCAAACTTCAGATATCGATATCTCGCTTATTTTTTGTAGTAAATTTAAGTTATTATACATCAGTGTACGCAGAATTTTCCGCAGATTCTAAATCTGAGATTTAAATTCAGATCCGACAACAGATAACCGAGTTATGGCCGATCAAAGTTTTGAAAAGTTGATTTTCATTTTTTCTCATTTTTCTCAATTTTTAAAGTTAAATATCTCGGAAACTATTTGAGATATTGAGATGCGGTTGCGTCATTATTTTTCTTGGCTCATTTTACGTTAGAAAATGTTCTGAAAAGCCCAAAATTCGACAGTCAATTTTTCGCGAAAAAAAATCCCGACTCAAACGATGAAAATTTTTCATTTTTTTTATTTTTGGACATGGCTTGTAAACTATTTGTCCGATGGATCTCAAATTTGGCCAGTAGATAGATTTCGAGCTCCTCTTTCGACTGATGTATAATTCAAAGCTATTAAACGACGTTTTCATTTTGAAAACATTGATTGAAAATCACTCTAAAATGACGTTTTCAAAACAGTTTTTGGCCAATGCCTCGTTTATTTATTATATTATTAAACAAACTCAACAAAATTGGGTCTCATTTAACGCAGAATGTCACGATGAATCCAAAAACATGTGAATTTTTAATTTTCGTCAACAAATAACTGAGTTATCGCCGTTTGAATGTTTGGGTTGTCGCCAGCGGGCCAAATTTTTGAAGGTTCGAAACAATTCGTGCTCGATATCTCGGAAACTATTTCAGATATTGAGATGCGGTTTACGCCATCGTTTTTCTCGCAATTTTTTACATAATAAATAGTTCTTTGATTTGTCAAAAGTCGCAATTTGCAAATTTTCGCAAAAATTCATAACTAAAACTATGGCCAAACTTCTGGTATCGATATCTCGCTTATTTTTCAGATTAAACTTAAGTTATTATACATCAGTGTAAGCAGAATTTCACGCAGATTTCAAATCTGGGATTTAAATTCAGATCCGACAACAGATAACTGAGTTATGGCCGATCAAAGTTTCGGAAAGTTGATTTTCAATTTTTCACATTTTTCGTAATTTTTAAAGTTAAATATCTCGGAAACTATTTGAGCTATTGATATGCGGTTTGCGCCATTCTTTTTCTCGGCTCATTTTTCGTTAGAAAATGTTCTCAAAAGTCCAAAATTCGATGGTCGATTTTTCGCGAAAAAAAATTACGACTCAAACGATGAAAATTTTTCATTTTTTTTATTTTTGGCCATAACTCGTAAACTATTTGTCCGATAGATCTCAAATTTGGCCAGTAGATAGATTTCGAGCTCCTCTTTCGACTAATGTTTAATTCAATGCCATTAATCATCGTTTTCATTTTGAACACATTGATTGAATATCACCCTAAAATGATGTTTTCTAAACTGTTTTGGCCAATACCTCGATTATTTATTATGCAAACTCAACAAATTTGGGTCTCATTTTACGCAGAATTTTACGCTGAATTCAAAAACATGATAATTTTTAAATTTTTGTCAACAAATAACTTAGTTATGGCCGTTTGAAATTTCGGGTTGTCGCCAGAGGGCCAAATTTTTGACGGTTCAAAACAATTCGTGCTCGATATCTCGGAAACTATTTCAGATATTGAGATGCGGTTTGCGCCATCGTTTTTCTCGCAATTTTTTACATAATAAATAGTTCTTTGATTTGTCTACAGTCGCAATTTGCAAATTTTCGCAAAAACTCATGACTAAAACTATGCCAAACTTCCAATACCGATATCTCGCTTGTTTTTAAGAGTTAACTTAAGTTATTTACATCAGTAAACGCAGAATTTTCCGCAGATTCCAAATCTGCTATTAAAAGTTAGTTTCGACAACAAATAACTGAGTTACGGTCCATCAAAATTTCGGATAGTTATTTTTTATTTTTCCTAATGTTTGAAGCTAAATATCTCGGAAACTACGACAGATCGAAAGTAACGGTTTTTGTCATTATTTTTCTCGCAATTTTTTAGTTAAGAATTTGTTTTTAAATTTTCCGGAAATCAAAAATTTAATTTATTAAAAAAAAATTTGCGTCTAAAACTGTCAACTTTCTTTAGTCGATTTCTCGCTTATTTTTGGAGCCTAGCGTTATTATAGCTCAGTTAACGCAGAATTTCACGCAGAATCCAAAACTGACCAAGAATTAAGCTGATTGAATGTTTGAGTAACCGCCAAATTTTTGGTTTTTTTTTTGCTTTTATATTTTGTACGTTAGCGCACTTTAAAAAACACATAAAGAGTAGTAACACCCTTAAATTTAATTGTTCTAGCGCTAAAAGTACTAAAATTACAAGTTTAAAATTTTAGAGATTGAAATATGAATCTAAAAGTTCCGAAATTTTGTAATAAAATTCGGAATTTTAGTAACAAGAAATAATTGCAGTTTTATACTCATAATAATGACATTTGTAAAAGATATTGTATAATTTCGATCTGATACACTTTAATTTCTAGGAGAAACTTGGCGAACACCCGTTAAACGCGTCTAAATAAAGTGGATTTAATTCGACAGAGCCTAACGACAATTTCTGTTATTAAATTACTAAAATATTAATGAACACTCAGTGAAAGGCGGTTTTCATTTTCAAAAGCTCAGAGAGAAAATAAACGACGCTGAATTAAAATTCATGCATTGCAGCGAGTTGTCGACGATTTCCGTGCATTTTAAAATAGCCCCACAAAAAGCCAGACATACGTGTATCACTAAAAGCGAGTAATAACATTAGAAAAGAAACTACAAAAGAATAATTTCCCCGGCGCCTCCACCAATTTCAGCCGTAAATTTTTGATTCCAGGTCTGGTTCCAGAACCGACGAGCCAAATACCGAAAACAGGAAAAGCAGTTACAGAAAGCGTTGGCCCCCAGCGTCCTCCCCGGCTGCAACGGCGCCATGATGCGGAACATCTACCCGGGGGCGGCGCGAGGTTATCAGCCCTACCCACATCCCACGGCCATCAACAGATACCCTCAGGTTAGCAACAAATCATTAATACACAAAAGAAATATCAACCCCCGAAAAGTGCATCCCTTAAACCGCCGTCTTAACCGACCTTGAATTATGAAAACGGTGCCAGGAGTGTGTGATTAGCCGATGCAGGTAAATTAATTAAGTGAGGTCAAACAGGTTAGATGATTAGTTTAGCAAAGACCGCATTTCCTCCGAGCGACGGTAGTCGTATACGCCACACAGACCGACGGCGGCGGCGCTCGCAAGCGACGGCCCACTCATCAAATAATATGCAAATAAATTTCCCCTGCAAATTAGATACGGCTCGGCCGGATTAAGACCGGAGAAATGCCGCTGTCTGCACGCAAAACCATTCGTGTTATGGGCCGGTTCACAAAAGACCGGATGGGGACCAAGAGATGACGAGGGAAGCCATTTCACGGACAAAACTGCGCCACTACCGGCTCTGGAAGCGGAAAGGCTCCAAACATTCAAAAGGGTTGCAATTCAAAGAAAATATTTTCAAAGGAGGCCTATCAATGACGTTGATAAAACAAATGAAAGCGCCTTCTTAGCATCAGTAGCTCTGATTACGTCCTATTAGTAGTTCAATTAACAAGTTTACAATGAATGGTCGTGATTGTAATCTAATCCTCATAGAAACAACTCTACGGTAATGACCGAACGAGTCAAAATTTTGATGCTATTTTCTCAAAAGTTTAGTTGTGTAAATCCGGATTTTACACTTGATTATTAAGTAGTCAACAAATGAAAAAATTGAGTATGCCTACTTACAATTAGTATTAGTAGTTCCGATTACATCTTATTAGTAGTTCAATTGATTCGTTTTTATCAGGTTCTACAATGACAAAAGAAATGCAATAATGTCTTTGATCGTGATTATAACCTAATTTTAATAGAAACTATTCTACAGTGATGGTCAAAAGTAACTGATTTTGAAAGCAATTTTCTCAAATGTTTAGTTGTAAAAATCCGCATTTTAAGCATGAGTAGGCATAATGATTATTAAGTAGTCAACAAATGAAAAAATTTGCAATGCCTACTTACAATTAGTATTAGTAGTTCCGATTACATCCTATTAATAGTTCAATAGATTCGCTTTTATCAGATTCTACAATGACAAAAGAAGTGTAGTAATGTCTTTAAGTCGTGATTGTAATCAAATTTCAATGGAAACAATTCTACAGTGATGGCCAAAGTTATTGGTTTTGAATGGCATTTTCTCAAAAGTTTAGTTGTTTAATTCCGGATTTTAGACATCAGTAGGCATAATGATTATTAAGTAAATAATAAATGAAAAAATTGACAATGTCTACTTACAATTAGTATTAGTAGTTCCGATTACATGCTATTAGTAGTTTAATAGATTCGTTTTTATCAGATTCTACAATGACAAAAGAAGTGTAGTAATGTCTTTTGGTCGTGATTATAATCAAATTTCAACGGAAACAATTCTACAGTGATGGCCAAAAGTAATTGGTTATAAATGGCATTTTCTCAAATGATTAGTTGTGAAAATCCGGATTTTAAACATGAGTAGGCATAATGATTATTAAGTAGTTAACAAATAAAAAAATTGGCAATGTCTTCTTACAATTTGTATTAGTAGTTCCGATTACATCCTATAAGTAGTTCAATAGATTCGTTTTTACCAGGTTCTACAATGACAAAAGAAGTGTTGTAATGTCTTTTAGTCGTGATTGTAATCAAAACCAATGGAAACAATTCTACAGAGATGGCCAAAAGTAATTGGTTTTGAATGACATTTTCTCAAAAGTTTAGTTGTGTAAATCCGGATTTTAGACAGCAGTATGCATAATGATTATTAAGTAGTTAATAAATGAAAAAATTGGCAATGTCTACTTACAATTAGTATTAGTAGGTCCGATTACATCCTATTAGTAGTTCAATAGATTCGTTTTTATCAGGTTCTACATTGACAATAGAAGTGTAGTAATGTCTTTTAGTCGTGATTGTAATCAAATCACAATGGAAACAAGTCTACAGTGATGGCCAAAGTTATTGGTTTTGAATGACATTTTCTCAAAAGTTTAGTTGTTTAATTCCGGATTTTAGACATCAGTAGGCATAATAATTATTAAGTAAATAATAAATAAAAAATTGGCAATGTCTACTTACAATTAGTATTAGTAGATCCGATCACATTCTATTAGTAGTTCAATAGATTCGTTTTTATCAGATTCTACAATGACAAAAGAAGTGTAGTAATGTCTTTTGGTCGTGATTGTATTCAAATCTCAATGGAAACAATTCTACAGTCATGGCCAAAAGTAATTTGTTTTGCATAGTATTTTCTCAAAAGTTTAGATGAGTAAATCCAGATTTTAGACATCAGTATGCATAATGATTATTAAGTAGTTAATAAATTAATAAGTATTAGTAGTTCCGATTACATCCTATTAGTACTTTAATAGATTCGTTTTTATCATGTTCTACATTGACAAAAGAAGTGTAGTAATGTCTTTTAGTCGTGATTGTAATCAAATCACAATGGAAACAACTCTACAGTGATAGTCAAAAAGAATTTGGTTTTGAATGCTATTTTCTTAAAAGTTTAGTTGTGTAAATCTGGATTTTAAATAAATATGAAAAAAGAAGACCTAATAATTACTAAGTTGGTCTATCAATCACGTTATTAAAACAAATGACAAAACTGACAATGCTTCCTTACCTAATATTAGTAGTTCTGTCGACGTTGTATTAGTAGTTTCAATAGAATAGTTTTTAACTTGGTCTACAGTAAACAATAATATGTAATCCAATGCATGTTGGATGTGACTGTAATCTAACTTTCAGATAAATAAAACTACATTGGCGCTCAAAATTAACTGAAACAAGTCTTGATCGCTATTTTCTCAAAAATTTAGTTGTGTAAATCAGGATTTTAAACATGAACAAAGTAGGCATAATAATTACGAAGGAGACTTCTCAAAGACGTAATAAAACAATTGAAAAAATAACAATTCCTATTCAGTATTAGTAGTTCTAATGACGTACTGTTAGTAGTTCAATTTGTATTCTTTAATTTATTTTAACATAACAAAAAAGCACCAAAATCTTCAGAAAAAAATCTTCAAAATAGCGACGCCATTTTCTCAAAAATTTAGTGGTATAAAACCGGGTTTCAAATAAATAAAAACAAAGTAAACAAAATGATTATTAAGTAGGTCTATTAATGACCTTAATTAAACAAATGAAAAAAATTGACAATTGTTACTAAATAGTAGTAGTTCTAATGATTAGTAGTTCAATAGATTAGTATTTAACCCACTCTACAATGTCCCATTGTATGTTGGTCGTGACTGTAATATAAATAAGACTACAGTGGCGCCCAAAAATTACTAGTTAAGTTAAGTCTTGGAAACAATTTTGAGAAAAACTTAATAGTGTAAATCGGGATTTTAAACCTGAACTAATTAGGCATCATGATTATTAAGTAGGCTTATCAATAACATTAGAAAACGTACAAATAAATTGACAATGGTTACTTAATATTAGTTGTTCTGATGATGCTCTACTAGTAGTTCAAAAGATTAATTTTTAACTTAATCTACAGTGGCAAAAAAGTGTAACAGTATATTTCTATTAGTAGTTCGGATGTTCTATTAGTACAATGGAGGCCGAAAGTAACTGGTACACTTTTAATCATTGTAAAACGGGCTAAACTTAATCTATTGAACTACTAATAGGACTCCATTGGAACTACAAGGTGTTTAAAAAAGTTTCTAGCATCAAGCGTGGCTATGGAATTCCTGTCGTACGCTTTGTTTTCATAGTGAATATAACTATCAGGAAAATTATTTATAATGTTACTTACTTCAATGACGTTTTAGTTACGGTTTTGTGTCCAAGTTTTTGATTTTTATGTTTTAAACCACAACTAGAACAGTTTATTTCTCAAAACTTACTTTGCTTCATGTTTGAGGTTAACTGCAAATGTTAGTTGACAAATCTAAACCCACATTTGTAATGATCGGCAAATTTCTTTGACATTTCATAGCCACCCTTGATTCTAGAAACATTTATAAACACGTACTAACACTAAGTAGACAATAATTCCATCGCCACCCTAGGATTGACGTATTTTCAACTCTCGGAAGAAAGCATTGTCAATTTGCTCATTTGTCTTATTAATGTCATTGTAAGCCTACTGTAATTATGATAATACCTACTTCGTTAATAATCAAAATCCCGATTTACACAACTATATTTTAGAGAAAATGGCTTCTTAGACTTGTTCAGTTACTTTTGGCCGTCACTGTACTATTATTGACGGATTTTTGTTACTTTAGTGTAACTCCGCCCACATAAACAAAAGTCGATTTGAATTTGTCGAATCAAGAAGTGGCACAGGTTCGATTTACACAATACATCAAAATTTTAAAAATTATTTTAGTGACGTTTCGTCTTCAAACGTGTGAACATTTTTCGGTCTATTTCTAACAAATCATGTTGGAAAGTGAATCAGACTTCCAAGTAGAATTCTATTGGCTTAAAAGGTGGGTGGAGTTAAACCGAAGTAACAAAAACCCGAAAATAGTAGTTCAAACGATATTCTAATAATAGTGAACATGAATTTTTCAATTCGACGGTCTAAAATGGCGCGAAATTTAAATTTTTTGTATTTTCCAGATGACAACGAGTTCGTATCCTGGGATGGCCCAATCGTTCTCGATGTCTCACGGTACAAACATGACAACAGTCGCTGGAATGAGACAAGATGCAATGAGTAAGTCCCCTCATAAAAAATCCGCTCGATCTCGTTCGCACTACCCCAAAAACCAGTAACATTAAAGTCTTTTTACTCTCTGACCAAAATTTCATCTCGCATCGGAAATGAAACATCTTGAAGACGCCGTCCGTAATCTTAGTGCATCTGAACGGAAACGACGCTATTTCCTGCGAATCCGAGCTTTTTAAACCTCTCCTTGGCAGCCCCACATTTCTAAGTTTGGCGTTCTTTTCAGGTATGAGCGCCGAAGACGAATGGTACAATAAAAGTCTATCCGCCCTAAGAATGAACACAACGCACCATCCGAATTTAGCAGCACCAATGTTACAATACCAAACGTAATAACGGAATCAGTGAACTAGACACTGCACTCGAATCGATCAAATGTATTAATCAAACACTGGCAAAATGAAATTATTGCGTTGATTTCATCACAAAAACACACGTAACTAAGTTTTATTCGTTATGAAATTTATTTGAGCGAACAACGAGCCGGTAATTCAGGCTTCTAATGTTAAGTTCCTTGGTCTGAGGATGGACGAGTACCGTAAATTTTGTGTGTTTGTGAGTACAACCGTGAAGATTGAGTTTATCGAACGATATTCAAACAAGTTTGTTAAGTTTCTTTGTACATATATTTTAAGCTTATTGTTACAGTCCTCTGCATCACAGGTTTCTAAATATCTTTAAATAAATTTGATCTGAATGGTTGATATTATTTTATACATGTATTCAGATATTTCGATACTCTTTACTAATTATATGTCATAGAGTCCGATGTTACAAGAGTTTTGATATTTATAGCAAGTTATAGCAAAACTTATGTGACAAGAGATATTGTAGTTACAGTGACGGCCTAAAGTAACTGGGACGAGTCTCGGGCGCCATTTTCTCAAAAACTTAGTTGAAATGACCTACTAGTAGTTCCATAGATTGGTTTTGACAAGTGTGCCAGTTACTTTTGCCCGTTAGTGTATATCATTACATGTGCCATATTTATTGTAATTGCATTTTGTGTGATTGTACCTACTTTAGACAAACTAACTGTATGTAAAATTGTAAATATTAACAATAAATATTGTAATTAAGTCAAACTTCTCTTTATTTACAACAAGATAACATTCAGATCTCTTTCGCCTTTCTATTCTTCAGGATACTAGCAATGAAGAACTCCCCCGCCTTGTAGGAGCTCCTCACCAACGGCCCGCTCGCCACATACAAGAACTTCATCTCATTTCCGACTTGCTCCCAGTGTTGGAACTTCTCTGGAGTCACATATTCCGTCACCAACATGTGTCTCTTCGTCGGCTGGATGTACTGGCCGAGAGTCACACAGTCGACTCCTGCGGTCCTCAAGTCCGACATTGTTTGGTGCACTTCTTCGTCGGTTTCACCGAGACCTAGCATGATGGACGACTTTGTTATCATGTCGGGGTTGAAGGTCTTCACTGCCTCCAGGGTGGCTAGCGACTGCCTGTTAAAAAGTTGAAATTAACTACTAGTAGTACGTCATTGGAACTATTATAGTAGGGCGTCATTGGAACTACTAATTAAAGCCGTCGATTACTATACCAATACAAGTATGTACCTGTATTTAGCCCTTCTATCCCTTACAAAAGGGGTCAAGGCCTCAACAGTCTCAATATTGTGGGCATAAACGTCTAACCCTGACTCCACGATCGTTTGAACCGACTCTAGCTTCCCCCCGAAGTCTGGGACTAAGCACTCCACCAGCATCTCGCCCTTCCTCTTTTTGATTTCTTTTACGGTTTGGGCGAAATGACCGGAGCCCCCATCCGGCAAATCTGTTGAACTCCACATTAAAACCACCGTCTTCTTTTGGGAACTTACCATCTCGATCCACTGAAGTCAAGACAATGTAATCCAGCCCCCATGACGCGATAGCCGCTGCGGTATTCACAGGTTCATTGGGATCGGGTGGGGGCGGCGCCTTCGACGTTTTGACGGAACAAAACCGGCAGCCCCTCGTACAGGTGTCACCTAACAACTAAACCGAACTCTACTCGTTCTTTTTGGGGTATTTTACCGTACCATGATGGTCGCAGTGGCGGTACCATGGGTGCCTCCGCCCCAACACTCCCCAATGTTGGGGCATCGCGCTTCTTCACACACCGTGTGCAAATTGAGCTCCCGCAGTTGTTCCTTTAATTCACTGAACTTTTTTCCTTTGGGAATTGAGGTTTTTAGCCATGGAGGTAACCTCAATCTTGAGGTGTCTTGTTCAGTTCGTCTTAAACGCCCGTTGTAGTCCTTCCAAGCCTCTGGCGTCTCTTCAGCGACTGGATTGGGGTTATTTATGAAGTCTTGGAGGCTCGGGCCGTTGATTATCCGTTCTTTTAGCGCATCTAAGTGGGATTTGTGACTTAACCTAAAAAACTTCAAGGGGGCTCCCAGGCTTCGTTCTGATGATTAAACTTACCGTTTTGGGTACGGTGGGGTTAATCAACACGTGTTTGAGCCCGTACATGTCTTGGAGGTTTTGTTTACACGAAGGGGGCGAAAGGTCATGTCAAAGTGATAACGATTTTGTCCTCGGTAGGGCGCAGGTTTGATCAAGACAACCCAATTAAACCCAAAAATTAAAGAAAACACAACCTTAGGTTTAATTTAACGTAAATAAAGATTTTTTGGTTATTTTATTACGCAATTTATGTACAAGTTATGCAACCAACAATACATTATCTCCCATGGGTGAATAAATCAGCCCCCGTCTGTTCAGCTCTAATCCTCGCGTCTTCCGGCGTGAGATTTTCTTCAGGTGAGGGCTCCTTGGGGCCCCCATCCTCATTTAACTTCCCTTCTTTGAAGTCTTTGACGATTTTTGGTGCGTAGACCACATTAAACAGATCCTGGGCTGTGAATTCAGTTTGAATGACATCGGGGGCCCTGTAGGACACGTACGGTTTCAACTAAAACAGTCTCTAAGTCTCCACATTGTTAAAAAAAGAGGTGTGCACCTACAGGAAAGTCTTTCAAGTCTGGGACAACCAATTCCGGGATTTTTTCCGGGATTAGAACAAACTTGCCGGCTTCGTCATAATAACCAGTGTCCCGTACACCACGTTCTGGAAGAAATCCATGATTTTTAAGAATAAAAACTGGGGTAACGTACTATCAATGGGGAGGTCATAATTGGGGTCCTTGCGCTGTTCCTTGAAGATCCTGGAACCCCTTTTGTTATAAATAGGGAATTTCCGGAAGTTCCGTTTCCCGTATCGAGCACACGTTGTCGAGATCCCCCTTTTAAAAAAACCCAGAAAAGACATCGCCGATTTGAGGTTATGATACCAAACAGTACAAATGAGTGAGAAGGGTGGGAAGAGCAACGAGAGAGACCGACGTTCCGGAAATCCCAAACCGCGCAAAATTTAAAATTTCACGTGGTTTTCCCCACAATACTGTCTTGGCGCGAGTCTAGAAACTATAAGAGGTGAATTTCGCCCCAAAAGCGTTCAAATTCCACCCTTTTACTACGAAAAAACCGGAATTAAACTCTCAAGGTCAGTTTTAAAAGCGTAGCGTTCGCAGCGCGGTAGCGACTTTTGGAACTAAACAAGCGAAACTACGGTTCTTCGAGTCCGATTTTTTAGTCACTTTGTAGTGGTCGGAGCTGTGGTGGTGCTGAATCATAGAGACAAATTTTCCCTTCAATTTAATTTTCTCTTGGTTATATGAAGTGGTGAAGAGAAGAATTGAAGATGGTTCTAGCGGAAAAAAACAACGAGAATGCTCGAAACGGGCGGCGAAGTCGGGGGCCGAGTCCCAATGGTCACGTCCAAGACTCCACAAGCGAAGATGAGAGTTCAGGTTAGCGTTCTCGCCCTTTGAGGGAATTTCAGGGTTCCTTTTGGTTTCTGTGCGAGTTTGATGGTTTTTCCAAGAACGAAATGCTTTGTTTGGAATTTAAAATGAATCATAGCGTTGCTTCATAGTTGCTTTTGTAGTTCCAGTAGATAAGATACGAGTCGGACGAGATTACCAAGCTATTTGTCCGGAGCTCCAGCCGGAAGCCCAACGAAAACCGGAATTGCTGGCCGACAGAGCCCTACTTGTGTGGTCACCTACTGAAAGTATCCCCGAATCTAAACGTATGTTTGATAGCCCCCCATTTCCAGACTCTATCATTTGTGATTATAGTGGAGGACTACATCATCTTGGCCAAAGACAAGTATGGTTACAACGGCGAACAAGCTCTTGGGATGCTGTTCTGGCACAAACACGACCTGGACCGGGCTGTGCTGGATCTCGCCAACTTCACACCTTTCCCAGATGAATGGTCTGTTGAAGACAAAGTTCTGTTTGAGCAAGCCTTCCAGTTCCACGGGAAGAGCTTTCATAGAATTAGACAAATGGTAATCATCCCCTTTATTCACGTCTCAAACTAATGAAAAATTCAGTTGCCAGATAAAAGTATTGCCAGTTTAGTCAAGTATTACTACAGTTGGAAGAAAACCAGATCAAGAACCAGCCTGATGGACAAACAGGCACGTAAGTTGAACACTCCTAAAGAAGAAGGGGCTGCATCAGAGGCCGGTTCAGAAGGAGGCTCAAACGAAGAATCAGATCATGATGAAAAGGTAGGGTTAGCGTTAATGGTTTTAGCGTGGTTGCATGGTCGTTGAGTGGTATGTCTTCAGCTGATCTGTAAAGTATGCCTTGATGGTTACAGCAAAGATGAATTAAAACCAAAGGGTCTCTCACTTTTTAAATATTGTTAAAGGCGATACAAGCAGTGTAATAGCAATCTGCAATGCTTGTTAGAAGTTCTGGCTGTACTAAAGCTTCTTGGGCTCAGATTTTGTGGTCTAGTAACACTTTCTCATGCTCAAGAGCTTGAAGACACTTTGTAACAGCGCCGCCATGTCCTCGTGTTGTTAATTTTTAAGCGAGGTCCTCCTAAATCCTGAAGGTGTAGGCGCATTTTATTTATCCCTTCAACTGTTGTAAACGTATATACAGGGCGATGAAAAAAAGGCGCCCATGCTATGTATCATGTTGTAGCTAATTCTTTCCTGAGCCCAAAATTGAAAACCTGGACGAAATTTGTGCTTTTTAAACTAAGCTTTTTTTTATAAACGATCAAACTGTTTGGATATTTTTTTTATAATAATTTCATAGTTTCTTTCACTTTTAAAAGTACAATTTCTTGGATTTATAGAAAATTTTTCATGTTGCAACATTGCAAAGCTCTCAGTATTAGTTACTTAGTTACTTAGACTGCCGAATGTAAAATTTTATTAGAAAAAAATTCATATTGTGAAAAGGAATGAATTTAAATTAATTTTGCTTTGATTTCTGAGATGGTTTAACTGAAAAGGACATATACTTCCACTTATAGGCACCTTTTTTTTATCACCCTGTATACGTTTTGTCATTTTTCTCAGAAATTGCTAATGATAAGAATTTGAAATTTTGGGGACAAAAGTAGGCTGATAAGACGAATCGATTAAATAGGTTCACATTTAGGTGACACTTCCGGTAATGCCAACTTGCTCATTTTAAAATGGAACACCCCATATATTATTATATTTTCAGATTTTGCATCCAAATTAAGGGTGACTTTATGTACAAGGTTAATGTTTCTGGCATCAAGAGCGGTTCTGGAATTCCTGCCATGCACGATTAAATAAGCAAGACTACTACTTCCGGCATAACCGGAAGTGTCACAAATATGGGAATCTTGTCATTCGATTTGTCTTATTCGCTTGTTTTTGTTCCCAAAATTTCAAATTCTCATACTTTGTAGTTTATGAGAAAAATGTCAAAACGTACAAGGTGTTTATAAATGTTTCTAGCATCAAGGGTGGCTATGAAATGTCAAAGAAATTTGCCGCTTATTACAAATGTGGGTTTTAGATTTTTCAACTGATGCTACAAACATTTGTAAACCCCTTGCATATATACGTTTACAACAGTTAAAGGGTTGAAGCTTTCGTGTTTTTGGAGGATCTTGGCCGTTTGGAGTGTGGGAAAGTGCCTACTACAGTGTGGTGGACCCGGGCGCTGGCGCTGTAGTAATAAAATGTCCAGAGATGAAAACTCGTAACTAATTGTAGACCGAAAGAAATCGGGGCTTGGTTTTGCAGTAATGGATTATCTTACAGAAATGGACAATACATCGTGGCATTCGTCGTAAAAGCGGTTCACCAAGTCGTACGGGTCAACCTCCCGACGAGAACGCTACTCAGGTAGTGAACCCTCAATAGATATTGCACGCCAAATCAGCCTAGCAAAATCGTAAAATAACGACAGGTCATCTCATGTGACGGCTTTCTGTATCATGCCTCCATTTCCGTTTCATCTCATTCTGAGAAGCGACATTGACTAACCTGTATGAGCATGTCTTTGCTGCAGTGTGCGTTGCCTAACGTTTTATTCCATCCATTACATGCATACATACACGCATCTAGTTTAAAAAACATGTATTTAGATATAGAGGATCCGTCGCGATCATCACTGGGTGTTTTTCTCTCTTCTTTTTTTATTTTTTCATATTGGGATATGGTCGGTATGATTGTTGTATGTGTGCAGGGTGAGGGTGGCGCGTGCTCTAACTGCGGAGTCGCCTGTACCGTCACGCAAGTGACGTCCAAGGGGTCCCTCTGTAATTCCTGCTACCAACACTGGAGGTACGTATCAACCCCCACACAATCCAGCTATTCTGCACGAGCCGTGGGTTTCTCGGGGGTGTTAACTGCAGCCCCCACGTAGTCCCCGATATTTTTTCTCGCGAACATTCACGAGCAAACCCCGGCTTCCCCCGTTTGGTGATGCCCCAAACAAATGTGCGTTTTCCACTTTTTTTTGCCGTCATCGCCAAACCCTAGACACAATGTGTTTAACAACGGTCCTCTTTTTCGCTTAATAGTTGGCTTTAGCTGAAAATGAGTGATCATGTTTGACCATAACGTGTAATATTGGCATGTACAGACGAACCGGATTGTTGCGGCCCACATCGGGGCCGACGGGTGGCAAGCGCGGGTCCCCCCTGGGTGGACGCCACAAGCGCAAGCCCCCTCGCGGCATGTACATCAACCACGACGATCTGGCTGCGATGGCGTCAGGCAACGCGGGTGTGCTCATGCTTAAGGCGATGGATCGAGAATTAGATTCCCTCCAGAGACAAGTGAGTACCAATCCACCACACATAAGAAACATGAACACGTCCCATTTTGCTTTGTATTGTATTCTTGCCTGCTTGCATTGCAATGCCAGAATTCGTCTGTGGTTGATGATTGGGTAGAAGCCGCGGTGTGGATCTTTGCATGGGAGAGAGGGCACTGCCAGCATGCTGAAATGTTACGAGGGTTCACTATGAAAGACAAGACGGAGATATTTTTTTTATTTAATTCGATGTGTTATCCGCAAAGGATGTATTGACCATCTGTGCTACCAACTGTAGTCATACTTTACATGCGTTTCCTTTATATAAAATTATGTGACGTCACTTTTTGATGCATGTTCCACCCTGTATGTATTCTCTTACAGCCGTGGATCCACAAACAAACGCGAAATTTGATGGATCACACCAAGTTTTGGCAAAAATGCGTTTCGGCAGCAATCCCACCATCAGCAGAGCGATAAAACTTGATTTTAATCATCGCTCTGATGATTAGTGCATTGCTGCCGAAACGCGGGTCCTTTGCTACCATCAGAGGGATGATTAAAATAAAAAACTTTTTTTTCAAAAGTCAAAATTTCTGCAATTTTGAGTTCGTAATTTTGAAATTTTGCTCACTTAAACAACAGCGCATGTTCATTAACTAAGCCAAATTTCAAAGAAAAACATTTGAAAATATAGGAGTTATTGGAACCAGAAGTAATTTTTTAAAAGTCAAAATTTCTAAAATCTGTTATTTAGGGTCTCAAATTTTGACTTTTTTGCACTTAATTATTTGATATTTGTACGCAATTTCGGTACTTTCGAATCATTTCGCAGTTAATAAACTTGAGCGGGTTTTTACGTGCGCAAAAATTAAAGATTATAAACCAAAAACTTGATTTTTTAAACGAAAAATTTTCATTATTCTTCGAGTGCCACAACTTAGGATTTTTCGGATTTTTCTCTCTGTGATTTGAAGCACTTAAGCTTCAGGAGTTCCATAGATGAGCAGAAATTAAAAATCTCGAACCCAAAATAGTAGATTTTGGTAAATTTATCTATTTCTAAATAGAATTTTCTTTATTAATTCTTTAAAATGTCATAACTTCGGTACTTTCGGACCTTTCTCTTTGAAATTTAAGGCATTTAATGAGCTCTAGTGGTTTTTTTAATGAGCAAAAATTCAAAATTATCAACCCAAATTTGAAAATTTTGATTAAAAAAAAAACAATTTTTTTTATTATTTTTCGAAATGCCATAACTCCGGTACTTTCGTATCTTCCTTTTTGATATTTGATGCATTTAATAGCCTTGAAGCTTTTTTTAAGTGAGGAAAAACTCAAAATCGTGAACCCAAAATTGCAGATTTTGGCAAATTTGAATGTTTTAAAATTCAAAATTTTCCATTTATTCTTTTGAGTGCTGTAATTCCTGTACTTTCTAACCTTTTTCTTTGAAATCTGGCGAAAATATTGAACTTCGGCGATTTTTGAAGTGAGCAAACATTAAAAATCTGAAACTGAAAATTTGAATTTTTAACTTTGTCAAAATTGCATTTCGACAGCTATCCGACCATCACAGAGCGATGATTAAAACAAAAAAACTTGATTTTAATCATCGCTCTGATTATTCCATTGCTGCCGAACCGCGGGTGTATTGCTACCATCATTGCGATGATGAAAATAAAAAACCTTTTTTTCAAAAGTCAAAATTTCTGTAATTTTGAAACTTAAACAACAGCACACTTTTTTTGAAAATACAGGAGTTATTACACTCAGAACTCATTTTTTTAAAGTAAAATTTTCTAAAATCTGCCTTTTTGGGTTCATCATTTTGATTTATTTTACAGATTTAACATTCTTTAAAACTAATTTTCTGAAATTCCAATTTAGGCTCCAAAATTTTGATTTTTTTGCACTTTAAAACAACTCGAGCTCAAGAAAATTGAAAAAAAAAATTTAAAAACGTTGGGATTTTTGACAATTTTGGTGTAAAATTTTATCCTTGATTAACAAATTTGCCAACAAACTGCTCGTTTTTGGTTATTAAAAGTCCAATTTGTTTCAGATCCAGCAGAACAAACAGAATATAAGTTCCTTGAAACGAAAGCATTCAGACTCCATAGAAGATCTCCGTCCAAACACCGATAACTCGTCACGTATTAACGCCCGTTGGACAAACGAAGAACTGTTATTAGCAGTCCAAGGCGTCCGCAAGTACGGGAAAGACTTTAAAAGCATCGCCGAAGTTTTGGGAAATAAAACTGAACACCATGTGCGCACGTTTTTCGTTAATTACCGTAAAAGATACAATTTGGACAATGTTCTAAAAGACTGGGAGAAAGATAACGGACCGTTACCGGATGATAACGGAGACGTTAAGATCGAATTGGAAGATTCCAATACTGATAATGATGTCATTTGTATATCACCGACTCCGAGTAATAAGAAAGAAATGAAAAACGGCAAAGTCGCGCAAGTTAGCAAATGATAAGTGTTTCGGTTGGATAAGTAGTTGTCGTTCTCTGATTTTATTTTTAATAAAATGTTGCATCCAACATAAACAATCATTGTAAATACTCTAGTTTTAGTGTAATGTTCTTATGAATGAATTTGCATTTTTAAACGAATCCTGGTATTGGATATTTACAAGTTTTGCGTTGGCCATTAGATACCGTAGTTTATAATCTTACAGTACAGTTATTTTGTTTGAAACACTGCAAAACGAATTTTTTTATTTTTTGACTGTACATATTTTTATACCAAATTATAATTGAAGCTAGTTTAGATGTAAATATTTATAATGGCCGGATCTGGATACTATAATTGAAAAATATTTAGTTATTCCTCGCATGCTTAATCTAAGAGTTGTTACAATTGAGACTCGTCTCTGTATATAAATTTTGTACTGTTGAGAAGAGACTTTTTACGTTTTTTTTATAAGTTTCGAGGCGTCGTTCTGATGTAAATAGGAAAGTAGAAAGAAACTAAGAAAATAATTTATAACTATTTATTTCAATTTTTATGTTTTTCATACATCTTATATAATATAATTGAAAAGTGTAAAGTAATTATAATTTTATTTTATTTCCCCATTGTCTTTATTGTTTTGCACGTAAATCATATTAAGTAATGTCATTAGGATAGACTTAATTGTATTAATAATAATAAAGATTTATTCGATACTTTGCAGTTCCATCAACCTTGAGAAAGATCTATAAAAATGAACCTATCATTTAAAAACAATTTGGTGCGAACTATCTACCACTATATCTAAAAAATAGCAGTCTTCTAAAAACCAACGGTAGAAGTCACTGACTATCACAAACCTACCTCGATCTTACCACGGTACCAAAGCAAAGACCTCCTAGACAATATCATTATGTACAGTTTTATTTACACATTAAAAGTACATTCATTTAACAATCTGCACATTACTTTCACAGGAGGAAATTTTCCTCTTCTTTATCTTCCGAAACATAAGTTCTACCACATTTCGCCGATAGCTGTGTGTAACTGTCACCTTGCAATAGTCCGATTATAACGACAGTCATGTTATCACAACCTAAACCTGCCATTTCGCAATCAGGCGCTAGGCAGGTCATCATTAGGCTTTCACAGATTTCTTCGGGTTCCATGCCGGACGCGATGCGCTCTCTGACGAAGGCTACCACTTCCTCGTTGGTCATGACGTCCCAAATTCCGTCGCAGGCGACCACGATGAACTCCCACTCGCCGGTTATTTCGTGCACTTGCACTTCCGGGTACGCTAAAAAACGGAGAAATTAAATTCGTGCAAATTTTAACATTAGATTTATGCAGAATTATTATAATTGTACGCGATTCCGGTACTTCCGACTCATTTCGCTGTTAATAAACTCGAGCGGGTTTTTGCGTGCGCAAAAATTAAAAATTTGATTTTTTTTAAACACAACTTCGGAACTTTCGGATTTTTCTCTTTGAAATTTGAGGCATTTAATGAGCTTCAGAAGTTCCTTAGATGAGCAAAAATTCAAAATTGTGAAGCCAACATTGTAGATTTTGGTAAATTTGTCTTTTTTTAAGTAGAAATTTTTTCATTAACTCTTCAAAATGCCATAACTTCCTTTAATAAACAAAAATTCAAAATAATCAACCCAAATTTGCAGATTTTTGAAAATTTTGACTAAAAAAATATAAATTTTTTAGTGCCATAACTCCGGTACTTTCGTATCTTCCTTTTTGATATTTGACGCATTTAATAAGCTTGGAGCTTTTTTTAAGTGAGGCAAATTTGAATCTTTAAAATTTTTCTATTCTTTTGAGTGCCGTAATTCTTGTACTTTTAAAACCTTTTTCCTTTCAAATTGAGCGAAAATATTGAAGTTCAGCTATTTTTGAAGTGAGCAAAAATTTTGAAAATTTGAATTTTTAAAACTGGAAAAGTTTTATTAGAGCAATAACTGTGGTACTTCCGGTTGTTTATCTTGGAAAATTGGTACACTTAATAAATTCCTTAAATGAGGAAAAATTCAAAATTGCTAATTTTGGTACATTTTAAACCAAAAAAAAAAATGAAAAAAATTACTATTTATTCTTTCAAGTGCCGTAATTCGGGTATTTTCGAGTCTTTTTCTTTGAAAATTGGCGTAAATTATGAACTTGAACTACTTTTAAAGTAAAGTGAGGAAAAATTCAAAATTATAAACCCAAAATTGCAGATTTTGGCAAATCTTAATTCAAAAAAAAAATTGAAAAATCTACCATTTATTCTTTTAAGTGTCGTATTTCCGGTATTTTCGAATCTTTTTCATTAAAATTTGGGGCAAATAATGAACTTGAACTAGTTTTGAAGTGAGCAAAAACTGAAAATTATCAACCCAAATTTGAAGATTTTTGAAAATTTTGACTAATAAAATATAAATTTTTTAGTGCCATAACTCCGGTACTTTCGTATCTTCCTTTTTGATATTTGACGGATTTAATAAGCTTGGAGCTTTTTTTAAGTGAGTAAAAACTCAAAATTGCAGATTTTGCCAAATTTGAATCTTTAAAATTTTTCTAATTATTCTTTTGAGTGCCGTAATTTTTGTACTTTTGAACCTTTTTCTTTGAAATTGGGCGAAAATATTGAACTTCAGTTATTTTTGACGTGAACAAAAATTTAAAATCTTGAACTAAAAATTTCGAAAAATTGGAAAAATTTTATTAGAGCAATAACTGGTGGTACTTCCGGTTGTCTTTTTCTTTGAAACTTGGCACAAATAATGAGCTCGAACAATTTTTGAAGCGAGGAAAAATTCAAAATTGTGAACTAAAAATTTTGCAAATTACCGAAAATTTGAATTTTTAAAAATGGAAATATTTTATTATTTTTCGGAGTGCAATAACTCCGGTACTTCCGCTTGTTTATCTTGGAAAATTGGTACACCTAATAAGCTTGGCCTGTTCCTTAAATGAGGAAAAATTGAAAATTGCAAATGTTGGCAAATTTTAAAGAAAAAAAAATTGAAAAATTTACTATTTATTCTTTTAAGTGCCGTAATTCCGGTGTTTCCCATTCTTTTTCTTTGAAATTTGGCGCAAATAATGAGCTTGAACTACTTTTAAAGTGAAGAAAAATTCAAAATTATAAACCCCAAATTGCAGATTTTGGCAAACTTTAATTCAAAAAAAAAATTAAAAATTTACCATTAATTCTTTTAAGTGCCGTAATTCCGGTATTTTCGAATCTTTTTCTTTAAAACCTGGCGCAAATAATGAGCTTGAACTACTTTTAAAGTGAGGAAAAATAGAAAATTATTAACCCAAAATTGCAGATTTTGGCAAATTTTTATCCAAAAAAAAAAAGAAAAATTTACTATTTATTCTTTTAAGTGCCGTAATTCCGGTGTTTCCCATTCTTTTTCTTTGAAATTTGGCGCAAATAATGAGCTTGAACTACTTTTAAAGTGAGGAAAAATTCAAAATTATAAACCCCAAATTGCAGATTTTGGCAAACTTTAATTCAAAAAAAAATTTAAAAATTTACCATTAATTCTTTTAAGTGCCGTAATTCCGGTATTTTCGAATCTTTTTCTTTAAAACCTGGCGCAAATAATGAGCTTGAACTACTTTTAAAGTGAGGAAAAATTCAAAATTATTAACCCAAAATTGCAGATTTTGGCAAATTTTTATCCAAAAAAAAGAAAAATTTACTATTTATTCTTTTAAGTGCCGTAATTCCGGTGTTTCCCATTCTTTTTCTTTGAAATTTGGCGCAAATAATGAGCTTGAACTACTTTTAAAGTGAGGAAAAATTCAAAATTATAAAAGCAAAATTGCAGATTTTGGCAATTTTTTATCCAAAAAAAAAAAATTACTATTTATTCTTTTAAGTGCCGTAATTCTGGTATTTTCGAGCCTTTTTCTTTAACATTTGGCGCAAATAATGAGCTTGAACTACTTTTAAAGTGAGGAAAAATTCAAAATTATAAACCCCAAATTGCAGATTTTGGCAAATTTTTGTCCAAAAAAAATTGAAAAATTTACCATTTATTCTTTTAAGTGGCGTAATTTGGCGCAAATAATGAGCTTGAACTACTTTTGAAGTGAGCAAAAATTCGGAGTACCATAATTCCGGTACTTTCGAATCGTTCGCTTTGAAACTAGAAAAAATCGTGTACTGCACTTTTGAGTTAAACCGAATTTTAATCACTCGTGGACTCGCATCCAACTCATGCGTAAACAATCCTCTCGTGCTAAAAATCCAAGTTCCCTCACTCATTGAGCAATGTACTATTATCGCATCCGACTCGCCTGATGCTAAAACGTACGACTTCTGCCTCTTGTTCCATAAATAACAATTTAATAACCGCAACCGCAACAATCTTAATTTCCATCTGGACTTGTTCTACCACTCCATGCGATCTACATCCGTTTATAATTACTGTATAATTAGCACGACTAATGCCGCCTTTTTAAAGCTTGATCGAAATTCACAGTGTCAACGGTCGGCACGCTATTTTCAGCGCCACTCGTTCCATGAACAAAAATACTGCATACGTTGGTGTTAAAAATACTACAAAACAGTCGATATTATAGCAACTAGACTAAATATAGCCGTTACATTTTTAAATACCACAATTAAAATTTACTCGAACTGAATAAATAAAACCGCTCGACTTTGTCGTGTTGACTTTGGATGATATTTTCGGTAAATATTGTGACAAGGAAATATTTTTTCATGGCCGATGTTCAAAGTTATTACCGTAAACATTTTAGGGTTTATTGCGAGCAATTAAGGCGAGTTATTTCTCGCATTGTGTTTTACATCCAGAGGATTTTCCGCCATCAGGAAGTTTTCCTTCTCTTTGCGTCACGTATCGACACGTTTATCACAGAGTCTATTGATTATCTTGTTTACAGAAGAAGTACACGTGGGCTCACCTGCAAACACTTCTTTTGGTGTTAACAAGTCATGAGGAAGTCGTCGAAAATCGACGAAATTTGAAGCTAAATGACGATTTTCTCTATTTTCAGGCAAAGTAGAGGTCGAAATACAACAAATAGTGAGTTTTTCTTATTTGTTTCTTTACCATTAAAAATACCAGATTTTTTTATATTGCCTTATTTATATTTTTATATTAAAAAAAAAATTCAAAATTAGTTGGAAAACAAATATGCGCCTTTTGTTCAAATGCTTACGGCTTATGGTTGATTAAGTTCCAGAATATAACGCTGTTTTTATCACTGTCAGCTTGACGTCGCGACGCCCAAGAAGTGAAATTTAGAGTTTTAGTGGAAACACTCGCTAATCCTTTTTTTCAACATAACTGATAAAAAAGTCTCCGTTTTTAAATTTGAGAAAAAACAAAAGCGAAATTGTTTAAACTAATAAACGAACAGTCCAAACGTCAAAATCGTGAACCCAAAATTGTAGATTTTGGTAAATTTTTTTTTAAAAGGAAAATTTTTCATTAATTCTTCAAATTGCCATAATTCAATACATTCGAACCGACCTTTTGAAATTTGAGGCATTTAATCAACTTTAGGAGTTCCTTAAATGAGCAAAAACTCAAAATTATCAACCCAAAATTGCAGATTTTTGAAAATTTTGACAAAAAAAATATCAAGTTTTTTTCAGTATTTTTCGAAGTGCCATAACTCCGGTACTTTCGTAACCTTCCTTTTTGATATTCGACGCCTTTAATGAGCTTGGAGCTTTTTCAAGTGAGGAAAAACTCAAAATCGTGGACCCAAAATTGCAGATTTTGGCAAATTTGAATTATTCCGTAATTCCTGTACTTTCAAACCTTCTTCTTTAAAATTTGGCGAAAATATTGAACTTCAGCTATTTTTGAAGTGAACAAAAATTCAAAATTTTGAACTAAAAATTTCGCAAATTTTTGAAAATTTGAATTTTTAAAATTGGAAAAGTTTTATTTGAGCAATAACTGGCGGTTGTTTGTCTCGGAAATTTGGTACACTTAATAAGCTTGAGGTCTTCTTTAATTGAGGAAAAATTCAAAACTATGAACCAAAAATTGCAGATTTTGGGAAATTTTAATCCAAAAAAAAATGAAAAATTTACCATTAAATCTTATCAGTAATTCGGGTATTTTCGAATCTTTTTATCTGAAACTTGGCGCAAATAATGAGCTCGAACTACTTTTAAAGTGAGCAAAAATTCAAAATTGTGAACTAAAAATTTCGCAAATTAGCGAAAATTTGAATTTTTAAATATGGAAATGTTTTATTATTTTTTTGGCAGTGCGATAATTTCGTTAGTTCCGTTTGTTTATGTCGGAAAATTAGCATATTTAATTAATTGGTTGAGTTGTTCCTCAAGTGAGGAAAAATTCAAACTTATAAACCACAAATTGCAGATTTTGGAAAATTTTAATCCGAAAAAAAAAATTAAAATTTTACCATTAATTCTTATCAGTGCCGTAATTCGGGTATTTTCGAATCTTTTTCTTTGAAACTTGGTGTTATGAGCTTGAACTACTTTTGAAGTGAGCAAAAATTCAAAATTGTGAACTAAAAATTTCGCAAATTACCGAAAATTTGAATTTTTAAAAATGGAAATGTTTTATTATTATTTTTGGAGTGCGATAACTTCGGTACTTCCGGTTGTTTATGTCGGAAAATTAGTACCTTTAATAAGGTTGAGTTGTTCCTTAAGTGAAGAAAAATTCAAAATTATGAACTCAAAATTGCAAATTTTGGTGGCAAATTTGAATCTAGAAAAAATGAAAAATTTACCATTAATTCTTATCAGTGCCGTAATTCGGGTATTTTCAAATCTTTTTCTTTGAAACTTGGCGCAAATAATGAGCTCGAACTATTTTTGAAGTGAGGAAAAATTCAAAATTGTGAACTAAAAATTTCCCAAATTACCGAAAATTTGAATTTTTAAAAATGGAAATGTTTAATTATTTTTTTGGAGTGCGATAACTCCGGTAATTCCGGTTGTTTATGTCGGAAAATTAGTACATTTAATAAGGTTGAGTTGTTCCTTAAGTGAAGAAAAATTCAAAATTATGAACCCAAAATTGCAAATTTTGGTGGCAAATTTGAATCTAGAAAAAATGAAAAATTTACCATTAATTCTTATCAGTGCCGTAATTCGGGTATTTTCAAATCTTTTTCTTTGAAACTTGGCGCAAATAATGAGCTCGAACTATTTTTGAAGTGAGGAAAAATTCAAAATTGTGAACTAAAAATTTCGCAAATTACCGAAAATATGAATTTTTAAAAATGGAAATGTTTTATTATTTTTTTGGAGTGCGATAACTTCGGTACTTCCGGTTGTTTATGTCGGAAATTTAGTACCTTTAATAAGGTTGAGTTGTTCCTTAAGTGATGAAAAATTCAAAATTATGAACCCAAAATTGCAAATTTTGGTGGCAAATTTGAATCTAGAAAAAATGAAAAATTTACCATTAATTCTTATCAGTGCCGTAATTCGGGTATTTTCAAATCTTTTTCTTTGAAACTTGGCGCAAAATATTGAGCTTGAACGACTTTTGAAGTGAGCAAAAATTCAAAATTGTGAACTAAAAATTTCGAAAATTACCGAAAATATGAATTTTTAAAAATGGAAACGTTTTTTAATTTTTTTGGAGTGCGATAACTTCGGTACTTCCGGTTGTTTATGTCGGAAAATTAGTACATTTAATAAGGTTGAGTTGTTCCTTAAGTGAGGAAAAACTCAAAATTACGAACTTTGGCGGCAAATTTGAATCTTGAAAAAACCGGGCAATTTGTAGATAACTACAGGGACAGTATATTTTCTAAATTTCAGTTTTCTAGACCAAACCATTTTAGAATGTGACCGCTCTTAATAGTGGAGAAATCGGCAGAACTCGATGGATCAAACCGGACTTTTTCCAAAATTTGTTGCCTGGTGTTATGTAAACAAGAGTGACAACCGAATGATAAATGTTAATACACCGCTATCACTGCCAAATAATTTCGAATTCGCGTAACATCTGTTGAGCACATTCGCGTGACTTTTTAAAAATAAAGTTAATATGTCCCCAAACCCGCACAATTAATTCCGGGCGGAAACTCTTTACAGCAACGCAATTATTTGCTCTCTTACTCATACATCACTTCTGATCTAAATATACTATTCATAAAACGCTGCATAAATATTGACAGTGCCTGATAAACACTCGAGCGATTTTATTAAAGTTTACCTGTAACGATCTGTTCTTCAGCGGATTTTTCTTCGTTCCTCTTGAAAATAAAGTCGCCCAAAGCCCTCGACAGCGCCAAATTTCCATTGACTCGGTTATCAAACACGCTGCCGCCTGCGGCAACTATTCTATCGTGTTCCTCCTTCTTGTAGGGCTTGTGGTCGATAGAAAGGGGCTCTGCTTTCCCTCCAACGCTTGCGACGGCTCTAGAATCCCCCACGTTCGCACAATACAAAAGATTGTTCTTAATGATTATAGCCACAGCTGTAGTGCCTGAATGTTCGTTTTTCAACGCCTCCTCGTCGAGCATGACTCTGTCGATCTCAAGGAAGGCCTGTTTCATCCCCTCTTCGATGTCGCCCCTTTTGTATTCGTCCCGGTTCGCGATGAACTTGTGAAGGTGCTTCCCCGCGTACTCGGAAATCTTGGAGCCCCCATGACCATCATAAACTGCGAAGAAAGCCGCGTCGCGGTCATCCGGCAGCGACAAGATGTGCGTATGGGAGTCTTCCATGTTGATGCGCCATCCTTGCATGGAACTCGAGCCCACTTGGAAATTGGCGTTTTGGCAGCATGCGGTGTTTTTGGCAGTCACGGGTTCGGACAAAGTTTGACCCATAATAGTACACCTGCAAGAAATTCGCACGTTTTTCTACCGCAAAAAAACTTAACCTACTTACTCAAAACTGGACTCTGAACTTTTCGTGTGTTTTCATTAGCATACTTGTGCTAAATCGGCATGTTCTTCGTGGATAATTAACACGATTTTTGATCACGAGATTTTGCACGCAATATTTAGGTTAATTCGACTGCAACTGAAAAAAATTGACGGTTGTCATTGAAGTGTCATTTGGGCAGACGGGCAACAACAACACGGACGAAAAATCCCTAAACCATCAAACACGCGCAAGCCTCTCCTACTACAACACGACCACCCCCAAACACCCCAAATCGAACTTCTTCGTGTTCGAAACCCCAAAACTACTCAACACGTTATCACTTACCTCCCCGTTCCAGAAACTTCACGCTACAACTGGGGAATTTCGCGTCTGACTGTTGGTACTAGCGTAAGATGGCGTCCGAGAAACCCGGGAGCGTTGAACAAGGTAAGGAATTTTTCCACAATTATCCAGAAATCCCCGATTTGTTTCGGGCGAGATGGTCACCAGGGGGTTGTTAACACAAAGGGTGGTTGTAATCGGTAAAAATCCCACCCCCGGGAGTGGGGTAAAACGGCAATTTCCAACTGTCAAACTGTCAAAATCGTAATTGATTTGTTGCATTCTTTTAGAGGAAGAGTCTCTGGCGGAGCTCGAGCAAACTTTGTTGAGCATGGAAAATCTGGATCGAGCCTCTCCAGAAATATGGCCCGAGAAATGTAAGTAAAACAATTTGAAACTTGCGGGCTAAAAGTCGTTTCTTCCAGATCCAGAAATGACGAGATTTATTAACAGTTTCACGCCCCCGAGTGCGGTAAAATCGCCGTATTCCAAAGAACTGAGTCAGGATGATCAGAATTATTTACACCGTGAGTGTTTTGGTGCGATAACAATGAAATTCTCACAGTTTTTTGATAGAATTGGCCGCTTTGCCCACAGCTGGTCTCATCTCAAAAGTGAAGGAACTGCATGATATTGCCTATCAGTTAGGGGTGGAAGAATCAAAGGAAGTTCTGCGAGGGAAATATTTAAATTTGTTTAAGTCAAGGAGGCAGAAATGATGGTTTTAGAGTCCTGTTAAGAAGGATGTGGTAACAGTTGTAAATATTCTATTTTTATGAACTGTATGGTTGCATTTACTTAATGTTTACGATTTAAGGAGACTTGTTCATGTTAATGAGTACAAATTTACTATTGTGAAAAAATAAACGAAATGTTCAGTACTTTGAATTTACACCTTTTAAGATCTTCGCGTTACTACGACTCTGAGGAAGTTTAAATGCAACCAGTAATACACAACTTGAAGAAGTGAAAAAATTGCAGATTTTGTGTAGTTTGAGCCTTCAAATTACCTCAATGAAGAACTTTATCGATTTTGGACAAAGAATTGGAACAAATATCAAATTACCCATGAAATAAATATTTTGGGTTGCATTTCAGATTCGCCAGGATTATAAACTTAAAAATTCAAGAAAAACTAAGAATAAAGACAATTCAAAACTTAAAGTAATAAAAATCATTTCTTCTAAATTCGTGGAAGAACTTTTAAAACTGAAACCGATGAAACTGGAGCGTCGATAACAAGTAATGAAAGGCTCGGATACGGATGAAGAATCGTCTGTGTTATATAAGAAGACAGGAACTTTGAAGTTCACTCAAAGAAACGCCAAAGGTTAATGAAGCGTTTATTTCTTGTAATAATTGTAATTTTTAGTGCTCACGGACTGTGCAAATTGTATGCAAAGAAGTTAAGATGGTAAAAAAAACTGTTAGATTCTTCCTTGGTTAAATTGCGGTTGTTATTGTGTCCTCAAGTACTCTAAAAAATCTCTAATTAGAAACTTTTTCTAAGGAATTTCTAAAGGATTACTGACATTTTTTACTACTCGTGTAACAACTAAATGGCCAAGAGTTAAAAACGTGTTTATTATCGCGCTATTAGAAAGCAGAGATCTCAACTTTTATAATGACGGTTTACATTAAGGGAAGGGCTGTAGTTTGGGGAGTTTTAACGCCACAGCAACCAAATTTGGGGAGGGTAATAATTTAGACTTGCTTATTAACTGTGCTAAATTTCAAAATTTTACATAGACCAGAAGAGAAAATTTTTAATTTTTGAGTTCGAGATTTTGAGGATGAACCGAAAATGTCTGAACAAATACGTTATGGTTTCTAACTTTCGTAATTTTAACGACACAACAACCAAATTTAGGGAAGTTACTAATTTAGACTTGGTTACTGACTGTGCCAAATTTCAAAAATATCGGGCAGAAGCGACTGATTCTAGAAATTTTAATTTTTTGGATCGAGCGGAAACTGCGAAAATTTTTCATCAAGGGTTGTAACTCTGGTAATTTTAACGGCACAGCAACCAAATTTGGGGAGGATACTAATTTAGACTTGGTCATTAACTGTGCCAAATTTCAAAATTATAGAACAGGTGTGACTGATTTTAGAAATTTTTACTTTTTTGAAAAACCGAAAACTGTGATTTTTTTATTAAGGGTTGTAACTCTAGTTATTTTAACGTCAAACAAACGAAATTTAAGAAAATTACTCACTTGGACTTGCTTATTAATTGTGATAAATTTCAAAAAATTTTATAGACCAGAAGAGACAAAAATTTAAATTTTTTAGTTCGACATTTTGGGGATAAACCGAAAATTTCTCAACAAATACGTTATGGTCTCTAACTTTAGTAATTTCGACGACAGAACAACCGTATTTAGGGAAGTTACTAATTTAGATTTGGTTACTAACTGTGCCAAATTTCAAAAAAATCGGGCAGAAGCGACTGATTCTAGAAATTTTTCTTTTTTGGATGGAGCGGTAACTGCGAAAATTTTTATCATGGGTAGTAAGTCTGGTAATTTTAACGCCAATGCAACTAAATTTGGGGAGGTTTCTAATTTAGACTTGCTTATTAACTGTGCTAAATTGCAAAATTTTACATAAACCAGAAAAGACATAATTAAAAAAAATTGATTTTGACGATCAACCAAAATCTTGCAACAAATAAGTTTATCTTTATCTTTAGTAATTTTAACGCCACGACAATGAAATTTGGAGAGGTTACTAATTTGTGTTTAGCCAGTAACTGTGCCAAATTTCAAAATTATAGAGCGAAAGCGACTGATTTTAGAAATTTTTATTTTTTGGATGAACCAGAAACTGCAAAAATTATTCATCTAGGGTTGTAACTTTGGTAATTTTAACGCCAATGCAACCAAATTTCAGGGGTTTACTAATTTAGACTTGCTCATTAAGGGTGCTAAATTGCAAAACTGTACATAGACCACAAATGAAAATATGAGTTTTTTTTTGTGTGTGAATTAAACACTCCTGAACAAAAGCGTTAAGGTCTCTGGTAATTTTAACGCCACAGTAATGAACTTTGGGGAGTTTAGTTACTTAGAGTTATCAACTGTGTCAAATTGCAAACTTGTATGTCAAACAATATAAATTTTAGGATTTTTTTATTTTAAAGATGGCGCAAAAATTAAAAAAAAAATATTTGAGCTTATAACTCTTGCAATTTTAACGCCACAGCAGTCAAACTAGTAGAGATTAGTACCTTGGAGTTGCTTATTAACTACACCAAATTGCAAAATTCTAGAACAAAACTACCAAATTTAGGAATTTTTTGTTACTTTTTCTCAAATATTTTGGCATAAATAATTACGTTTCACTGATGTATTACAAAATTTGGACTGATTTTGACCAAAAAACAATAAAACGTCACTGAATCTTGACCCGATGGAGCTAAACGACCTTCGAGTCAGAATCAGGAGACAATCCTAATTTTTTTTTAGCAGATTTAAACTCGACTAATCTCCGCAAAACGGAAGCCTAAGAAACAGGTAGACCCGCAGCCTCGAATTCAATAGCTCCGTTACATCAGCAGCAATGCATTTTTTACGTTCCGGTACAGTTTATTACCCAACATTTAATTCCTTCCAAATGAGGCAAATCCTCCTTTTTGCGTTCCAGAAAGAAAACGGACGGAAATCGACATCCTCCTCTTCCGCTTTGAATGCAGTATTTTCCTCAGAATTTCTACTCAAAGACCTATTTTCAGTCCTAGAATGTATCACCTTTGACACACCATTGCACGACGCAGGTAAACCGCTCATCTTTCCTAATTATAATTTGTGATGTTAGTTGAACGACCTTTTGACACCAAAATATGTGAATTAGACGAGTTTGTTTATTCTCATAGTTTCAAACAAACATTTCGTGGCGTTTATTAGTATTACCAACGCAATTTCGTAATGGTAATTACAATTATTTACTTAAAAATGTCGAGATAATTTCGACATTATTACGTGCAATCAATTTGTTAATTGCTACATTATTGTCGACTATTTTTAGCCACAAAAGAGCCTCGTTTTTGCCATTTTATCGAATTGCAAGTATGCGAATAGTTTACATTCTTCTCTCATTCATGTACGTCGGACAAGGAGCGACAACCAGGTAAGTCCAGTGGTGGGGGCCACATTCACCTGACTTAGCTCAGCCACTTCTGTGGGAACAAGTTTAGTTTGTGTTGTGAATCTTGTGAAGTTTATGTGGATTTTACCGGTTTTACTGTGTGGAGCTAGCAATCGATAGGATTTTCAGAAAACGAGGCCTTATTACTTGTGATTCTCTTATCAGCAGAGGTGCGTTGGGTGTTCATGATTGTTACTATTTTATACAGGTGTTTTAGGATTTGTACCCTTTTTTTATTGTTTTTTTTCGTGTGAAAATATCGTTTTTGAGTGACCGCCACGTGCGCTTTTTGCCCGAAATAACAGTGCTAATTGGTGGTACCATGAGAAAGTACTTTCAAGTTCCTTCTAATTGTAGTTATTAAGATTTTCTTTCCGTGGAAACTCGTCATATTTCACATTACACCCATTATAATAATATAATTAGTTTCTATTCAATTCTTAATAGCTCCTCTTAAAATGGACCTCTACCATTGTTTCGTTAATTCCGATAGCTATAATTGCGCACCCACACCGTGAAGTTAGCTTCCAAACGTTACATAACGTGCAGATTTTTTGGATCTCAGGAAGACGAAACTAATAATGTTTACCTCGCACGACTTGGTTCGCGGGTTGAAGAACTTCAAGAACTTGAAATTTGGGCACTTTTGATAACATTTTCGCTTTCTAGTTATTGTTTTGCATGCCTGCTCACAAATTGTACCGCTATTCATTTTTAATGCCTTGATAACTATTGGAGAGGTCCGGGATTAGCGGCGACTGAGCCAACAAAAAGTTATTGAAAGTATAAACACTAACAATGTGAGAGATAAGGAACGAGGGGGCCGTCAAGGTTGCTGATAAGATGATTTGCGCCGCGGCGAATTTATGTTGGTGCCGGCATGTCTGAGGCGTTTAATTTACAATTTTACAACGAAATTTTAGCTTGGATTAGCAGATTGTTACATATTTCGAATTTGAGGTTTCTCAACGGAATTCTGTCGATTTCTCGCTTATTTATGGAGCAATCGTGAACTATTGGTGCTCATTTTACGCAGAATTTCACGCGGATTCCAAAAACGTGCGAATTTTTAATGTTCGTCAACAAATAACCGAATTATAAGCCATTAAAGTTTTGGATTTTTTAGAGCCCAATATTTCCGAAACTACGACATATCGAAAGATGAGGATTTTACCATCGTTTTCATTGCTCTTTTTTGTTAAGAATCCGCTCTCAAAAATCCAAAATTTGCTAGTCGATTTTTGGGGACAAAAATTTTGCTACTCAATAAAAAAAAATTCGTTTTTTTATCGTATCTCGTAAACTATTTGACCCAACAATCTCAAATGTGCCCAGTTAATAGATCTCGAACTGCTTTTTCGATCGATCTATGACTCAAATCAATTTTGATCGTTATCTAGTTTGTTAAGAAAATTTGCTCATTTTAAGCAAAATTTTACGAGGAATCTAAAACTGTCTTCATTGTTTCTCTACGTCAACAAATAGTTGAATTAGAGACGTTTGATCATTTTCAAAATTGTAAAGCTTTAAAAATAACAGTTTTCTAAGTCTAATTTAATCGATATCTCGCTTATTTACGGAGTAATTTTAATTTATTGGCGCTCATTTTACGCAGAATTTTATGCACAATTCAAAACTGGGCGAGTTTTTCCCGTACGTTAATAATTAAGCGAATAAGAAGCGATTAAAGTTGCGGATAGCGAATTTTTAGTTTCCAACTATTTTTACCTTAATTTCACTAAATTATATAATTTAAAAAATGGAGAGAACATTTTAAGAATGTATTTTTGCTGGGACATCCTTGAAATAGTCAATATCTAATATGAAACTAGAAACGTATCAATGATTATTATCAGAGAAAGTTCAATCATTCATTGCTTTTAATTTAGCATTTTTCCAATGAATCTAACGTCCTTAATCTCATGAAATTGTTTTAACTACGAACAATAGAACGATAAAGCGATCAATCTCGATCAATTTCTATTTCCACGTCCCTCCTCATCCGTTATGCCAAACAATGCGACCTCCATACATGACGTCCGCGAAAAATTATTATCCAGATCATGGACACTGCCATTATCTTATGGTACCCAAATCATCATCATGGTCGGCGAAGAATGTGGTCAGTCGTGACTATTGTACCAATGGTTGCTTTTCAGTTGAATAATTGTCCTTCGGTTTGGTAAAGAGATAGTTAGAAAGGACAAGTGGTCAACGCTAACATTCTCTGGTTACCTTTCTTCGTTGTACATATGTTGAGGATGTTATGATGAAGCTGGGGGTTTTTACATCCGCAAGTTGGTATGCATACTGATCCACCTGTATTGACCGTGAAGCCAATGAACTGTGTGATTGCTGGGGTACCATCTGACAATCACACGTTGAGCACCGTTTTATGGAGTTGGACTTAGGTATATCCGGATAATTATTACAGGTATGCTATGAATAACTATTGAGGTTGTTGTTCGTGGAAATCAGGTGTGAAGGAGCAGATGGTGCAACAGGAAGAAGACAAAGAGTTGGAAGGGAACAGAAGCGGATTAAGAGCCGTTGAGGGCTTCTAAAGAATGGACTCTGATGTCTTCCTCGGCTCTTTTGATTTATCTTACATTATCTTCAAAGTCTCTTGTGGTTATTTTCTCCAGTTTTTCAAGATTTTTATTTTACTTTTAGATTTTTCGTATTTTGTTATCCTCGGAATTTTCTAGTTTTTTTGCGACTGCATGATTTTTCTTCGCATTCTTTAGATTCTGGTTTTCGAGATTATTTGAATTCTTTTTAGATTTACTTTAAATTCTGCCTATTTCTCCTTAGATTCGCCAGATTTCCTTTAATTTATTTGATTTTTTTTATAGTCTAGACACATTTTGAAAAATCTCTAAATTTGTTACTTCTGTCGAAAAACTTTGACATTTGGCGTAATTAGTAAGTAAATTCAGACCATTAACCTCTTTTAATTTCATTTCTATAGAGTTAAAACTCTCAGAGTTATTTTTTTTTACAAAAATTTTGAAAATCTTTGTGATGTCCGACTAACAAAAGTCTCTAAATTTTGTTACTTCTGTCGTAGAACTTTGACATTTGGCTTAATTAATAAGTAAATTCAGACAACTAACCTCCTAAAATTTTATTTCTATAGAGTTAAAAATCCTAGAGTTATCTTTTTTTTTTCTTTTGGAAATTCTTGTATTGTCCGACCAACCAAAATCTCTAAAATGTGTTTCTTCTATAGCAGAATTTTGACATTTGGGATAATGAAAAAGTAAATTTAGACCATAAACCTCTTCAAATTTCATTTTTATAGTCGAAATTCTCAGAATTTTTTTTTTTTCAAAGAAAATGAAAATGTTTGTGGGGTCCGACTAACAAAAATCTCTAAAATTTGTTACTTTTGTCGTAGAATTGTGACATTTGGCGTAATTAGTGAGTAAATTCAAACCATTAACCTCTTTAAATTTCATTTCTATAGAGTTAAAACTCTCAGAGTTATTTTTTTTTACAAAAATTTTGAAAATCTTTGTGATGTCCGACTAACAAAAGTCTCTAAATTTTGTTACTTCTGTCGTAGAACTTTGACATTTGGCTTAATTAATAAGTAAATTCAGACAACTAACCTCCTAAAATTTTATTTCTATAGAGTTAAAAATCCTAGAGTTATCTTTTTTTTTTCTTTTGGAAATTCTTGTATTGTCCGACCAACCAAAATCTCTAAAATGTGTTTCTTCTATAGCAGAATTTTGACATTTGGGATAATGAAAAAGTAAATTTAGACCATAAACCTCTTCAAATTTCATTTTTATAGTCGAAATTCTCAGAATTTTTTTTTTTCAAAGAAAATGAAAATGTTTGTGGGGTCCGACTAACAAAAATCTCTAAAATTTGTTACTTTTGTCGTAGAATTGTGACATTTGGCGTAATTAGTGAGTAAATTCAAACCATTAACCTCTTTAAATTTCATTTCTATAGAGTTAAAACTCTCAGAGTTATTTTTTTTTACAAAAATTTTGAAAATCTTTGTGATGTCCGACTAACAAAAGTCTCTAAATTTTGTTACTTCTGTCGTAGAACTTTGACATTTGGCTTAATTAATAAGTAAATTCAGACAACTAACCTCCTAAAATTTTATTTCTATAGAGTTAAAAATCCTAGAGTTATCTTTTTTTTTTCTTTTGGAAATTCTTGTATTGTCCGACCAACCAAAATCTCTAAAATGTGTTTCTTCTATAGCAGAATTTTGACATTTGGGATAATGAAAAAGTAAATTTAGACCATAAACCTCTTCAAATTTCATTTTTATAGTCGAAATTCTCAGAATTTTTTTTTTTCAAAGAAAATGAAAATGTTTGTGGGGTCCGACTAACAAAAATCTCTAAAATTTGTTACTTTTGTCGTAGAATTGTGACATTTGGCGTAATTAGTGAGTAAATTCAAACCATTAACCTCTTTAAATTTCATTTCTATAGAGTTAAAACTCTCAGAGTTATTTTTTTTTACAAAAATTTTGAAAATCTTTGTGATGTCCGACTAACAAAAGTCTCTAAATTTTGTTACTTCTGTCGTAGAACTTTGACATTTGGCTTAATTAATAAGTAAATTCAGACAACTAACCTCCTAAAATTTTATTTCTATAGAGTTAAAAATCCTAGAGTTATCTTTTTTTTTTCTTTTGGAAATTCTTGTATTGTCCGACCAACCAAAATCTCTAAAATGTGTTTCTTCTATAGCAGAATTTTGACATTTGGGATAATGAAAAAGTAAATTTAGACCATAAACCTCTTCAAATTTCATTTTTATAGTCGAAATTCTCAGAATTTTTTTTTTTTCAAAGAAAATGAAAATGTTTGTGGGGTCCGACTAACAAAAATCTCTAAAATTTGTTACTTTTGTCGTAGAATTGTGACATTTGGCGTAATTAGTGAGTAAATTCAAACCATTAACCTCTTTAAATTTCATTTCTATAGAGTTAAAACTCTCAGAGTTATTTTTTTTTACAAAAATTTTGAAAATCTTTGTGATGTCCGACTAACAAAAGTCTCTAAATTTTGTTACTTCTGTCGTAGAACTTTGACATTTGGCTTAATTAATAAGTAAATTCAGACAACTAACCTCCTAAAATTTTATTTCTATAGAGTTAAAAATCCTAGAGTTATCTTTTTTTTTTCTTTTGGAAATTCTTGTATTGTCCGACCAACCAAAATCTCTAAAATGTGTTTCTTCTATAGCAGAATTTTGACATTTGGGATAATGAAAAAGTAAATTTAGACCATAAACCTCTTCAAATTTCATTTTTATAGTCGAAATTCTCAGAATTTTTTTTTTTCAAAGAAAATGAAAATGTTTGTGGGGTCCGACTAACAAAAATCTCTAAAATTTGTTACTTTTGTCGTAGAATTGTGACATTTGGCGTAATTAGTGAGTAAATTCAAACCATTAACCTCTTTAAATTTCATTTCTATAGAGTTAAAACTCTCAGAGTTATTTTTTTTTACAAAAATTTTGAAAATCTTTGTGATGTCCGACTAACAAAAGTCTCTAAATTTTGTTACTTCTGTCGTAGAACTTTGACATTTGGCTTAATTAATAAGTAAATTCAGACAACTAACCTCCTAAAATTTTATTTCTATAGAGTTAAAAATCCTAGAGTTATCTTTTTTTTTTCTTTTGGAAATTCTTGTATTGTCCGACCAACCAAAATCTCTAAAATGTGTTTCTTCTATAGCAGAATTTTGACATTTGGGATAATGAAAAAGTAAATTTAGACCATAAACCTCTTCAAATTTCATTTTTATAGTCGAAATTCTCAGAATTTTTTTTTTTCAAAGAAAATGAAAATGTTTGTGGGGTCCGACTAACAAAAATCTCTAAAATTTGTTACTTTTGTCGTAGAATTGTGACATTTGGCGTAATTAGTGAGTAAATTCAAACCATTAACCTCTTTAAATTTCATTTCTATAGAGTTAAAACTCTCAGAGTTATTTTTTTTTACAAAAATTTTGAAAATCTTTGTGATGTCCGACTAACAAAAGTCTCTAAATTTTGTTACTTCTGTCGTAGAACTTTGACATTTGGCTTAATTAATAAGTAAATTCAGACAACTAACCTCCTAAAATTTTATTTCTATAGAGTTAAAAATCCTAGAGTTATCTTTTTTTTTTTCTTTTGGAAATTCTTGTATTGTCCGACCATCCAAAATCTCTAAAATGTGTTTCTTCTATAGCAGAATTTTGACATTTGGGATAATGAAAAAGTAAATTTAGACCATAAACCTCTTCAAATTTCATTTTTATAGTCGAAATTCTCAGAATTTTTTTTTTTTTTCAAAGAAAATGAAAATGTTTGTGGGGTCCGACTAACAAAAATCTCTAAAATTTGTTACTTTTGTCGTAGAATTGTGACATTTGGCGTAATTAGTGAGTAAATTCAAACCATTAACCTCTTTAAATTTCATTTCTATAGAGTTAAAACTCTCAGAGTTATTTTTTTTTACAAAAATTTTGAAAATCTTTGTGATGTCCGACTAACAAAAGTCTCTAAATTTTGTTACTTCTGTCGTAGAACTTTGACATTTGGCGTAATTAATAAATAAATTCAGACAACTAACCTCCTAAAATTTTATTTATATAAAGTTAAAATTCCAGAAGTTATTTTTTTTTACAAAAATGTTGAAAAGTCGTTTTGTTCGCCTAACCAAAATCTCTAAAATTTGTTTCTTCTATAGTACAATTTTGACATTTGGTATAATGAAAAAGTAAATTTAGACCATAAACCTCTTCAAATTTCATTTCTATAGAGTTAAAACTCTCAGAGTTATTTTTTCCAAAAAAAATGAAAATGTTTGTGGGGTCCGACTAACAAAAATCTCTAAAATTTGTTTCTTTTATAGTACAATTTTGACATTTGGGATAATGAAAAAGTAAATTTAGACCATAAACTTCTTCAAATTTGATTTTTATAGAGTCAAAATTCTCAGAATTATCTTTTTTACAAAAATATTTAAATTTTTGTTATGTCCGGCCAACAAAAATTTCTAAAATTTGTTACTTCGGTCGTAGAACTTTGAGTTTTGACATAATTAATAAGTAAATTTAGACCATGAACTTCCTAAAATTTCATTTCTATAGAGTTAAAATTCTCGGAGTTTTTTTTTTAATTTTGAAAATTTTTGTAGTGTTCGACTAACAAAAATCTCTAAAATTTGTTACTTCTGTCGTAGAACTTTGACATTTGGCGTAAATAATAAGTAAATTTAGACAATTAACCTCCTAAAATTTTATTTATATAGAGTTAAAATTCCAGGAGTAATTTTTTTTTTACAAAAATGTTGAAAAGTCGTTTTGTTCGGCTAACAAAAATCTCTAAAATTTGTTTCTTCTATAGTACAATTTTGATATTTGGGATAATGAATAAGAAGTAAATTCAGACCATAAACCTCTTTAAATTTTATTTCTATAGAGTCAAAACTCAGAATTATCTTTTTACAAAAAAAATTTAAAATTTTTGTGGTGTCCGACTAACAAAAATCTCTAAAATTTGTTACTTCTGTCGTACAACTTTGAGTTTTGGCACAATTAATAAGTAAATTTAGACCATTAAACTCCTAAAATTTCATTTCTATAGAGTTGAAATTTCTAGAGTTATCTTGTTTTTTCAAAAATTTTAAAAATTTGATAACAGCTCCTTGGATGTTCTAGATTTTACCTTGAGTTTCTCTGGATTGTTATAAATTCTCCCATTTTTTTGTTAAAATTACCATCTATTCATTGCACATTTTGCATATAATCGCCTCTAAAAACAAACAAATTTTCTTGCACACATGCAAGCAACACTTCATTCCAAAGAAACGGTCATCAATATTCATGAAAATGTAAAAGTACAAAAATCGCCACTCTCAGTAAACAAGTTAAACGCTCGGAACAAGATAGCAAAATTTGAAATGAGGAAACGAAGAACTATGTGTAAAAAATCGTGTATCTTGAAAGACAATTTGATCAAGCGGTCTTCAGTTATGCAAAAACCAGTGATTTATTAACAACTTCCGTGTTTCTCTGTTGAATTTCTTCATTTTTTCAGCACGTTCACCACTGTATTAATTATTCTCGGTGTAAATAAAGCGCAAAAAATCGATAATGGTTAGATGGCAATCAATTTCATCGGCGTAGGTGCGGTTATCTCTCAATTCCAATTTATTTACTTCTTCACTTCTCGGAGCCAACAATAGTAAAAACAGTAACGCTTGCCTGCTCTCATACTTGAAAACAAGAGTGAACACCAATTAAACCGTTGATTAGATCAAATTTCCTATAAATCGCTCGACAAACTCACCATGCGTTGGCAACACGTTGGCAAAGCCACCACCTGTCTTCCGGTGGTGGAAAAACCGTTGGAAGGGTGGCAGCGGCTGAATTTAGCTGTGCAAGGCGAATAAAATTATTCATATTTGGGTCAAGCATTTGTCCTTTCGCTGACTTAAAAGGTATTGCCGAGTTGGATGACTCATCCAGATCGGCAATAGCAGGCCATTGTCTTCTGGTTTCGCGAGCTGAGACCACATCTATTACTTCTGCTGGAGTTCCAAGGAAAAAGACGAATTGGCCGATCAAGCGTTGGTCTTTCTAGCGGATGTGACGTTCTTTTGTTTGCTTTATGGGAAGATGACCATAGAGGAAGTGGCCGTATCTGCCACTTTCCCATTATTTCGTAAAACAATGAAGACAGGTTTAGTAAGTCGTGAGATCGCACTGGAGAACAGGAAGTCAAGGTTACTTTTTTCAAAGCAAATTAAGCGTTTAAACATTTTTTTTTGCTAATAAATGATTACTAAACCGTTACGATGAGCAGCTTCAGGTGTTAACTACAGTGGTCCAGCGGTGATAACATATTTTCCTAGTTTTGTAGTAAAAGAACTGTTTTTATGGAGACGATTTAAACTTTCTACGCCGCGACAACAAAGTGGTGATTTTCTTTTAAAGAGCTAAATTATTGTCATTGACAATGATGGCTTTTGGTGGAACATAACTTTTACATTTAGCAATGCACGTTTCATTTCGGAAAATAGTTCGAGAGCGGTGGTATTTACCTTTTACTTTTTGTAATTTAGAATAGACAAAAAAGGAAACTTGGAGTTATCAAAGTTAATGAATTTGTGCAATTATCCCAGAAAATGATTAGCAAAGGTCAGAGTCGTAACAGTTAGCCACCTCCTCGTTGGATTTTTAGATCCGGATCTAATTAGAGAATTCTCTTGAAGATTGGATATCTAAAAAATCTCGATTTAGGAGAGACGCATTCCAAGTGCGATTTTTCTATTTGTGTCAAGTATTTGAGGTGCGAATCTGTATTATAAAAATCTAGAAACTCTGAAGATACTGTTGGGTCCTGCGGTCGATTTCTCGCTTATTTTTAATTATATTATTTGGGCTCATTTTGTGCAGAATTTCTCGTAGATTCTAAATCTGGGCTCGAAATTCACATCCGACAACAAAAAACTGAGTTATGGTTGATCAAAGTGTCATTTTTCAATGTCTCAGAAACTACGACAGATTTTTAAAAATGCTTTGCGCCATCGTTTTTCTCGCGATTTTTTACCTTTCTCGCGAAAATTCATGACTAAAACTATGCCAAACTTCTGATACCGATATCTCGCTTATTTTTGGAGTTAACTTGAGTTATTATACATCGGTGTACGCAGAATTTTCCGCAGATTCCAAATATGGGATTGAAATCAGATTCGACTACAAATAACCGAGTTATGGCCGATCAAAGTTTCGGAAAGTTGATTTTCATTTTTCGTAATTTTTAAATTTAAATATCTCGGAAACTATTTGAGATATTGAGATGCGGTTTGCGCCATTGTTTTTCTCGGCTCATTTTACGTTAGAAAATGTTCTCAAAAGCCCAAAATTCAATAGTCGATTTTTCGCGAAAAAAAATTTTGACTCAAACGATGGAAATTTTTATTTTTTTTTATTTTTGGCCATAGCTTGTAAACTATTTGTCCGATCGATCTCAAATTTGGCCACTAGATAGATTATGAGCTCACCTTTTCAAAACAGTTTTTGGCCAATGCCTCGTTTATTTATTAAGCAGATTCAACAAATTTTGGTCTCATTTTACGCAGAATGTCGCGCTGAATCCAAAAACAGGAGAATTTTTGAATTTTCGTCAACAAATAACTGAGTTATGGCCGTTTGAATTCTTGAGTTGTCGCCAGAGGACCAAATTTTTGAAGGTTCAAAACAATTCGTGCTCGATATCTCAAAAACTATTTCAGATATTGAGATGCGGTTTGCGCCATCGTTTTTCTCGCATTTTTTTACATAAGAAATAGTTCTTTGATTTTTCTACAGTCGAAATTTGCAGATTTTCGCAAAAATTCATGACTAAAATTATAGCAACGTTCTGAAATCGATATCTCGGTTATTTTTTGGAAAAAATACGTTATTATACGCCGAATTTTGCGCAGATTCCCAATCTAGGATTGAAATTCAGATCCAACAAATAGCGATCAAAGTTTCGGCTAGTGAGGCTTCGCTTTTGAAAATTTTGATTTGACTTTATAATCTAAATTTATAATAAAAATGCAATTACCGATACAAATTACGACGTTCAAGAAGCTGCCTATTTATGGATATTTAAGAAAATATATCATGAGATAAAGAATGCGATTAGAATTTTTTATCGGCGAGATACCATTGTACTTGATCTTGAATTTTCTCCAAAAATACTAGTAATTTTAATTCCTCTAATTCCCAAGCATTTCTTTTCCAGAAAATGCTCATTTCTTAAGCCACGCTGTCTTCGCACCCTCCAACGATGCATCTCAACGGCGACTCCATGGACTCTTCAGTGGAAAATAGTAAGTTTTACTTTCTTAACCATTAAAAGTCAACAACCTCTCCCACTATAAGACAATTAACCCAATTACTCACTTTATTACCCATAGATAGAAGAAATTCAATCAAGTGAAAAACCAATTAATTAGATAGCAACGTACTAGAAATTTATGCGCAGATTCCACGTAGGTATCCGCATCATTTTTGGCGAATCCATGCAAATTTATTCGCATCTACCTGTAAATTTTTTATAGAAGATGCTTCACCAAGGTTAGCATGTTGCATGAAAATCCTGTTTACGTGGGTCGCAGCTCGTTTTGTTTGGACGCTAATTGAGTTATGACATAACTGCATTTGGAAAGTTAGAAAAAAAACCGAAATTCGTTGACATTTCTTAGGAGAATGGGCTTTTTTTTATTGGAGTTATCGATTTGTGGGCACTTTTTTGCGACGCAGGTGTACATAATAGATTTCGACGTGCATTGTTGCTAATTCAAACAGTTGTCGAGTAAAGGTCACATTAAGAAATGTTTGCTCATTAATTTTCTAGACAAATACGGGTTTGACGAAGGTGATGTAAGAAATGCGAGTTTGAAGAATAAAAAGCGTCGACAATAGATGTTTACTGTAGAAGCGTCTAAAGAAATAAGTAATTTTTTGTTCATTGCCAGAATTTTTTTTATAATTTGTCCCTTTTGCTCTATAATTTTGTAATTTGGCATAGTTGGTAACGAAGCCTAAAGTGGTAACGTTCCCAAATTTCATTGCTGTGGCTTTAAAACTAGTGGAGTTAGAGCATTTAACATATTTTTTTGGAAGTTTTTGGTTCAGCATCAAAATAAAAATGTTAAAATTTTGACTCTTCTGGGCTAGAATGTTGCGATTTAGCACAGTTAATTAACAAATGTTGATTTGTAGTTTCCTCAAGTTTCGTTGGTTTGGCGTTAAAATTACCTGAATTAAAACCCTTTGTATAAAAAATGGGATTTTTGGTTTATCAAAATCAAGTCGCTTTTGCTCTAAAATTTTGAAATTTGGCACAAATAGTAAGCAAGTCTTAGTTAGTAACCTCCCCAAATTTGATTACTGTAGCGTTAAAATTACCAAAGTTACAAGCCTTAAGAAACATTTTTAGAAAATTTCGGCTTATTTTCAGAATAAAAATTACAAAATTTCTCTTGTTTGACCTAAAATTTTGTAATTTAACAGTTAATAATGAGCTCCAAATAATTATTTTCCTAAATTTTGATTGCAGTGGCGTTAAAATTACCAGATTTATAACCTTTAATACAAATTTTACGTAGTTTTTGACTCATCTAAAGAAAAAAATAATAATAAAATCTGTCGCTTTTGCTCTATAATTTTAAAATTTGGCACAATTAGTAAGCAAGTTTAGGTTATTAATCTTCCCAATTTTGATTACGGCAGCATTAAAATTCCCAAAGTTACAAGCCTTCATAAAAATCTTTCGGAAATTTCGGCTTATCTGCAGAATAAAAAATTCCAAAATTTATCTCGTTTGACCGAAAATTTTGCAATTTATCTCAGTTAATATGGAGCCCCAAATAATTAATTTTCCGAATGTTGATTCCTGTGGCGCTAAAATTACCAGAATTACAACCCTTGATAAAAAATTCACAGTTTTTGGCTCATTTAACGAATACAAATTCTAAAATCTGTTCTTTTTGCTCCATAATTTTGAGATTTGGCCCTACTAGTAAACAAGTCAGTCCAAGTTAGTAACCTGCTCAAATTTGATTAATGTAGCTCAAAAATTAACAGAGTTACAAGCCTTAAGAAAAATTTTTGGAAAATTTTGGCTGATCTTTCGAATAAAAATTTCAAAATAACAGCTACAAATAACTAATCTTCCCAATTTTGATTGCTGTGGGGTTAAAATTACCAGAATTACAACCCTTAATAAAAAAATTTGGGAAATTTTGGTTTATCTTCAGAATAAGAAATTCTCATTTGACCTAAAATTTTCTAAATTGAACACCGAGAATAAGAAGTTCCAAATAAGTAATCTTCCCAATTTTGATTGCAATTTCGTTAAAATTTCCAGAATTACAATCAAATTACAAGAAAAAATTTACAGTTTTTGGCTAATCTAAAGATGAAATTTTTTTAAAATCTGTCCCTTCAGCTCTATAATTTTGAAATTTGGCCCAACTAGTAAGCAAATCTAAGTTAGTAACCTGCCCAAATTTGATTAATGTAGCCTTAAAATTACTAGAGATACAAACCTTAAGAAAAATTTTTGGAAAATTTCGGCTGATCTTTAGAATAAAAATTCCAAAATTTGTCCTGTTTGACCGAAAATTTTGCAATTTAACTCAGGTTATAAGGAGCTCCAAATGACAAATCTTCCCAATTTTGATTGCTGTGGGGTTACAACTCTTAAGAAAAAAATTTGGGAAATTTGGGCTTATCTTTAGAATAAAAATTCCAAAATTTATTTCGTTTGATCTAAAATTTTGCAATTTAACCCAGTTAGTAAAGAGCCCCAAATAATTAACCCCTCAAATTTTGATTGCAGTGGCGTTAAAATTACCAGAATTACAACCCTTGATAAAAAATTTACGCAGTTTTTGGCTCATCTAAAGAATAACAATTTCTAAAATCTGTTCCTTCTGCATTATAATTTTGCAATTTGGCTCAACCAGGAAGCAAGTCTAAATTAGTAATCTGCCCAAATTTTATTAATGTAGCCTTAAAATTACCAGAGTTACAAGCCTTTAGAATAATTTTTGGAAAATTTCGGCTGATCTTTTGAATAAAAATTATAAAATTTGTCCTGTTTGTCCGAAAATTTTGCAATTTGACTCAGTTAAAGAGGAACTTAAAGTAACTTATTTTCCCAATTTTGATAACTGTGGGGTTAAAATTACCAGAATTACAACCCTTGATAAAAAATTTACGCAGTTTTTGGCTCATCTAACGAATAAAAATTTCTAAAATCTGTTCCTTCTGCACTATAATTTTGCAATTTGGCTCAACCAGGAAGCAAGTCTAAATTAGTAATCTGCCTAAATTTTATTAATATAGCCTTAAAATTACCAGAGTAAAGAGCCTTAAGAATAATTTTTGGAAAATTTCGGCTGATCTTTAGAATAAAAATTATAAAATTTGTCCTGTTTGACCAAAAATTTTGCAATTTAACTCAGGTAATAAGGAGCTCCAAATGACAAATCTTCCCAATTTTGATTGCTGTGGGGTTAAAATTACAAGAATTACAACCCTTAAGAAAAAAAATTGGGAAATTTGGGCTTATCTTCAGAATAAAAATTCCAAAACTTATCTCGTTTGATCTAAAATTTTGCAATTTAATCCAGTTAGTAAAGAGCCCCAAAAAATTAACCCCTCAAATTTTAATTACAGTGGCGTTAAAATTACCAGAATTACAACCCTTGATAAAAAATTTACGCAGTTTTTGGCTCATCTAAAGAATAAAAATTTCTAAAATTTGTCCCTTCTGCACTATAATTTTGCAATTTGGCTCAAGCAGGAAGCAAGTCTAAATTAGTAATGTGCCCAAATTTTATTAATGTAGCCTTAAAATTACCAGAGTTACAAGCCTTAAGAATAATTTTTGGAAAATTTCGGCTGATCTTTAGAATAAAAATTATAAAATTTGTTCTGTTTGTCCGAAAATTTTGCAATTTGACTCAGTTAATGAGGAACTTAAAGTAACTAATTTTTCCAATTTTGATAACTGTGGGGTTAAAGTTACCAGAATTACAACCCTCAATAAAAATTTTTGAGAAATTTTGGCTCTTCTACAACACCTATAGGTATAAAAAATCTAAAATTAGTTGCTTCTGGTTTATAATCTTGAAATTTGGCACAATTAGTAATCAGGTATAAATTACTAACCTCCCCAGAATTCATTTCTGTGGCGTTAAAATTACCAGAGTTATAACCCCTAACTAATTTTTTCAGAACAAAAAATTTAAATATTTATTCTGGCAGATGGCAGTATAATAACTAATAACATAACATGATCTTGCTAAAACACACTTTCTTGTCGTCTAATCTCTCCGACACAGCTCTAAATTGACCTTTCATGTTATCAAACCTCAAATCTAATTCCACACTTTACTTAACCCAATTTCGCCACAATCCTCGGATTTTTTCGACTGTGAAGCCAAAACGAAAGAAATTGTGAAAGGGCTTTCGCGATATACCCACCACTTTACGATTTCAATCGGTGAAATTTCGACGGATTTTGTCCTTTTATGGCTGAAATGGTCATGACCCAGTACTCAACTCGACCTTTTTAAAGTTGTCAGCATTGTTTGGCTAGAGTGAAAATGATTTAATTATTGAATTGTGGTTTATTGATACCATGTTGTTCTAAGAATAATAAAATTAATAGAATAACTATTTTTATGCTAATTTTACTACGACTAGCTGCAGCGTCATTCGTCATTCTACATAAAATTTGCGGCCTTCGCTGATTGAAATGTGTTGGTAGCCCTGGCACTAATGTCACAGATAACAGACGTACGAATCATGCGTGGCCTACTGGGCGCCGTTTTATCGATATTATCTGAGATAGTGTCGACAGATTTTGTACTTAATCAGTGGTAAAAAGAAAGATAAAGAAAACGGATAAGCAAATCTACATAATCCGACCTTGGCTCAAGTTCGTGCTGAGTACTGAGGCCCCTCATGGAGTAAACGATTACTGACAGATTTATTAATACATTTATCTATTGACAGAGATATGAGAATCTAAATCTGGCGGATTCACGTCGAGTGCGCGTTTCTTACAGAGCTTAAAAGTCGCAGATCAAAATTTATAATCTTTTCATTTTTTTTTTAATTGCTTTTCAAGTTTTTCTAATTTCTTCTGGATTCTCTTTAGATTCGATTTAACTATTCTTAGATCCTTAATTCTTGTTGCTTTTTAGACGTTTTCTTAGATTGTCTATATTTGCAAATTTTTCTCAAATTTTCTTTCGCGAGAATGAAGGCCGCAGCTAATCTAATCCAATTATTTTCTCCAAGCCTGCAAAAACGGAATAATGTAAAGCAGCGACTTTCAATTCCATCTAAGCACTTTTATTCCTGCACACCTACAATTTATCGATCCTATCAACCTTTTTACTTTCATCGATTTAATTTTCACATTGGCATCGCCACTTATTTCTCCCTGCGATATTAAAATTAATTACTCTCGCTCTTGCGGATGTCCTTCATTAGCACACCACACTGTATTTTCTTGAACCAGATCGGGTCAATCGACTTTTCCAGCGGCCTTGCACTGCACACTAGACTACATTTTTGATCGATGCAAGCGTTGAACAATTGGTTTTTTCAGTTACCGGATTCACGGCTGATAGCTCGGCCTTCCGCAGACCCAAAACGTGAACGCTGCATTGCAGGCTCCGCCAACACCGGAGGCTCTGATAAAGTTTATTTTTTATGTGATGGCGTGAAATTTAACAGAAATGCAATTTTTTTCCCAAACTAAGAAAAAAATTGTTCTCGCAACTTTCTATTTAGTCCTGTAAATTGGACAATTTTTGGGTAAAAACGTTGAAATTTTCGGGATTTACTAGTTGCGATCTCTGCATTAGACACACTAAATTTCAAATTTCTAGGTGCACAGGCAAAAATTAATAAAAACAATTTTTCAGAATCGGGAAGAGAAAAACATTTTTTTACAAAACTTTCTATTTAGTCCTGTAAATTGGACATTTTTCGGACAAGAAAGTCGAAATTTGGAGAATTTACTGCTTTAGGTCTTTGCATTAGCCACACCAAATTTCAAATTTCTAGCTGCATAGGGAGAAAATTAAAAAATAAAAAATTCTAGCATTAAGGAGAAAAGAAGAATTTTTCTCAAGAGTTTCGATTTAGTTCTGACATTTTTCGGGTGAAAAAGATGATATTTTCAGGATTTACTTGTTTCGATGTTAGCATTAATAACACGAAATTTCAAATTTTAGCTGCACAGGGAGAGAAATAAAAAAAAATTATTCCAGCATCAGGGAGAGAATGCCAATTTTTCCAAAAACTTTTTATTTAGTCCGGTAAATTCGACGTTTTTTGAGTAGCTAAACTTTCAAGATTTACTTGTGATCGTTGCATTAAACACACTAAATTTCAAATATCAAGCTGCACGAAAAAAAAAATAAAAAAATTAACAATTTCAGCATTATGGAGAAAATAGTAATTTTTCTCAAAACTTTCGATTTAATTCTGTAAAAAAGACAAAATTTTCAGGATTTACCAGTTTCGATGTTTGCATTAATCACACTAAATTTCAAATTTCTAGCTGCAAATTGAAAAAAATATATCCTAGCTTCAAGGAGAAAATACAATTTTTTTCAAAATTTTTTATTTAGGCCGGTAAATTCGACGTTTTTTGGGTAAAAAAGTCTAAATTTTCAAGATTTACTAGTTGTAATCTCTGCATTGAGCACACTAAATTTCAAATTTCTAGCTGCACAGTGAGAAAAATAAAAAAAATATTTCAGCATCAGGGAGAGAATCGCAATGTTTTCCAAAACTTTTTATTTAGTTCTGTAATTTGGACATTTTTTGGATAAAAAAGTCGAAATTTTCAGGATTGACTAGTTGTAATCTCTGCATTAAACACACCAAATTTCAAATTTCTAGCTGCACATATAAAGAAATAAAAAAAATATATTTTAGCATCAAGGAGAAAATACCAATTTCTCCAAAAACTTTTTATTTAGTCCGGTAAATTCGATATTTTTTGGGTAAAAAAGTCTAAATTTTCAAGATTTACTAGTTGTAATCTCTGCATTGAACACACTAAATTTCAAATTTCTAGCTGCACAGTGAGAAAAATAAAAAAAATATTTCAGCATCAGGGAGAAAATAGCAATTTTTTCCAAAACTTTTTATTTAGTTCTGTAATTTGGACATTTTTTGGATAAAAAAGTCGAAATTTTCAAGATTTACTAGTTGTGATCTCTGCATTAGACACACTAAATTTCAAATATCTAGCTACAAAGGAAAAAAATTAAAAATATAAAAAGTTTCAGCATTTGGGAGAAAATAGCAATTTTTCTCAAATCTTTCGATTTAGTCCTATAAATTGGACATTTTTTGGGTAAAAAAGGCGAAATTTTCAGGATTTACTATTTTCGATGTTTACATTAAACACACTAAATTTCAAATTTGTAGCTGCACAGGGAAAGAAATAAAAAAAATATATTCCAGCAACAGGGAGAAAATACCAATTTTTCCCATAACTTTTAATTTAGCCCTGTAATTTGGACATTTTTTGGGTAAAAACGTTGAAATTTTCGGGATTTACTAGTTGCGATCTCTGCATTAGACACACTAAATTTCAAATTTCTAGCTGCACAGGCAAAAAATTAAGAAAAACAATTTTTCAGAATCGGGGAGAGAATATCATTTTTTTCCAAAACTTTCTATTTAATCCTGTAAATTGGACATTTTTCGGACAAAAAAGTCGAAATTTGGAGAATTTACTGCTTTAGATCTTTGCATTAGCTACACCAAATTTCAAATTTCAAATTTCTAGCTGCACAGGGAGAAAAATAAAAAAAATATTTCAGCATCAGGGAGAAAATAGCAATTTTTTCCAAAACTTTTTATTTAGTTCTGTAATTTGGAAATTTTTTGGATAAAAAAGTCGAAATTTTCAAGATTTACTAGTTGTGATCTCTGCATTAGACACACTAAATTTCAAATATCGCTACAAAGGAAAAAAATTAAAAATATAAAAAGTTTCAGCATTTGGGAGAAAATAGCAATTTTTCTCAAAACTTTCGATTTAGTCCTATAAATTGGACATTTTTTGGGTAAAAAAGGCGAAATTTTCAGGATTTACTATTTTCGATGTTTACATTAAACACACTAAATTTCAAATTTGTAGCTGCACAGGGAAAGAAATAAAAAAAATATATTCCAGCAATAGGGAGAAAATACCAATTTTTCCCAAAACTTTTAATTTAGTCCTGTAATTTGGACATTTTTTGGGTAAAATTTTCAGGATTGACTAGTTGTGACATTAGACACACTAAATTTCAAATTTCTAGCTGCACAGGCAGGGAAAAAATAAAAAGAAATATTCCAGTATTTTGGGAGAGAATAGGAATTTTTCTCAAAACTGTCCATTTAGTCCTGTAAATTAGACATTTTTTGGGTAAAGAGGTCTAAATTTTCGGGATTTACTAATTGTGATCTCTCCATTAGACACACTAAATTTCAAATTTCTAGCTGCACAGGGAGAAAGTTAAAAAAGAAAAAATTCCAGCTTTAGAGAGAAAATAGCAATTTTTCTCAAAACTTTCGATTTAGTCCTGTAAATTGGACATTTTTTTGGTAAAAAAGACGAAATTTTCAGGATTTACTCGTTTTGATGTTTGCATTAATCACACTAAATTTCAAATTTCTAGCTGCACAGATAAAGAAATAAAAAATTATTTTAGCATCAGGGAATAAATACCAATTTTTCCAAAAACTTTTTATTTAGTCCGGTAAATTCGACGTTTTGTGAGTAAAAAAAGTCTTAATTTTTAAGATTTACTAGTTGTGATCTCTGCATTAGACACACTAAATTTCAAATATCTGGGTGCACAGGGACAAAAAGTAAAAAAAAATATTCCAGCTTCAGGGAGAGAATAGCAATTTTTTCCTAAACTTTCTATTTAGTCCTGTAATTTGGACATTTTTTAGGTAAAAAAGTCGAAATTTTCAGGATATACTGGTTGTAATCTCTGTATTAGACACACTAAATTTCAAATTTCTAGTTGGACAGGGAGAAAATAAAAAAAATATTCCAGTATTAGGAAGAGAATAGGAATTTTTCTCAAAACTATCCATTTAGTCTTGTAAATTAGACATTTTTTGGGTGAAAAAGTTAAAATGTTCAGGATTAACTAGTTTCGATCTCTCCATTAGACACACTAAATTTCAAATATCTAGCTGCTCAGGGAAAAAAATTAAAAATTTCAGCATTAGGGAGAAAATAGCAATTTTTCTCAAAACTTTCGATTTAGTCCTGTAAATTGGGCATTTTTTGGGTAAAAAAAGACGAAATTTTTAGGATTTACTAGTTTCAATGCTTGCATTAATTACCCCAAATTTCAAATTTCTAGATGCACAGATAAAGAAATAAAAAAAAATCCAGCATCAGGGAGAAAATACCAATTTTTCCAAAAAATTTTTATTTAGTCCGGTAAATCCAACGTTTTTTAAGAAAAAAGTCTAAATTTTTAGGAATTACTAGTTGCAATCTTTGCATTTGACACATCAAATTACAAAATTGTAGCTTTACAGGGAAGAATTTGAAAAAAAAAATTATTAAGGAGAAAATCGCAATTTTTCTCAAAACTGTCAATTTAGTCCGGTAAATTGGACATTTTTCGAGGAAAAAAGTCGAATTTTTCAGGATTTACTAGTTGCGATCTCTCCATTAGACACACTAAATTTCAAATATCTAGCTGCTCAGGGAAAAAAATTAAAAATTTCAGCATTAGGGAGAAAATAGCAATTTTTCTCAAAACTTTCGATTTAGTCCTGCAAATTGGGCATTTTTTGGGTAAAAAAAGACGAAATTTTTAGGATTTACTAGTTTCAATGCTTGCATTAATTACCCCAAATTTCAAATTTCTAGCTGCACAGATAAAGAAATAAAAAAAAATACAGCTTCAGGGAGAAAATACCAATTTTTCCAAAAATTTTTATTTAGTCCGGTAAATCCAACGTTTTTTAAGTAAAAAAGTCTTAATTTTTAGGAATTACTAGTTGCAATCTTTGCATTTGATACATCAAATTACAAAATTGTAGCTTTACAGGGAAGAATTTGAAAAAAAAAATTATTAAGGAGAAAATTGCAATTTTTCTCAAAACTGTCTATTTAGTCCGGTAAATTGGACATTTTTCGAGGAAAAAAGTCGAAATTTTCAGGATTTACTAGTTGCGATCTCTCCATTAGACACACTAAATTTCAAATATCTAGCTGCTCAGGGAAAAAAATTAAAAATTTCAGCATTAGGGAGAAAATAGCAATTTTTCTCAAAACTTTCGATTTAGTCCTGTAAATTGGGCATTTTTTGGGTAAAAAAAGACGAAATTTTTAGGATTTACTAGTTTCAATGCTTGCATTAATTACCCCAAATTTCAAATTTCTAGCTGCACATATAAAGAAATAAAAAAAATTACAGCATCAGGGAGAAAATACCAATTTTTCCAAAAAATTTTTATTTAGTCCGGTAAATCCAACGTTTTTTAAGTAAAAAAAGTCTTAATTTTTAGGAATTACTAGTTGCAATCTTTGCATTTGATACATCAAATTACAAAATTGTAGCTTTACAGGGAAGAATTTGAAAAAAAGAATTATTAAGGAGAAAATTGCAATTTTTCTCAAAACTGTCTATTTAGTCCGGTAAATTGGACATTTTTCGAGGAAAAAAGTCGAAATTTTCAGGATTTACTAGTTGCGATCTCTCCATTAGACACACTAAATTTCAAATATCTAGCTGCTCAGGGAAAAAAATTAAAAATTTCAGCATTAGGGAGAAAATAGCAATTTTTCTCAAAACTTTCGATTTAGTCCTGTAAATTGGGCATTTTTTGGGTAAAAAAAGACGAAATTTTTAGGATTTACTAGTTTCAATGCTTGCATTAATTACCCCAAATTTCAAATTTCTAGCTGCATAGATAAAGAAATAAAAAAAATACAGCTTCAGGGAGAAAATACCAATTTTTCCAAAAATTTTTATTTAGTCCGGTAAATCCAACGTTTTTTAAGAAAAAAGTCTAAATTTTTAGGAATTACTAGTTGCAATCTTTGCATTTGACACATCAAATTACAAAATTGTAGCTTTACAGGGAAGAATTTGAAAAAAAAAATTTATTAAGGAGAAAATCGCAATTTTTCTCGAAACTGTCAATTTAGTCCGGTAAATTGAACACTTTTCGAGAAAAAAAGTCGAAATTTTCAGGATTTACTAGTTGCGATCTCTCCATTAGACACACTAAATTTCAAATATCTAGCTGCTCAGGGAAAAAAATTAAAAATTTCAGCATTAGGGAGAAAATAGCAATTTTTCTCAAAACTTTCGATTTAGTCCTGTAAATTGGGCATTTTTTGGGTAAAAAAAGACGAAATTTTTAGGATTTACTAGTTTCAATGCTTGCATTAATTACCCCAAATTTCAAATTTCTAGCTGCACAGATAAAGAAATAAAAAAAATACAGCTTCAGGGAGAAAATACCAATTTTTCCAAAAATTTTTATTTAGTCCGGTAAATCCAACGTTTTTTAAGTAAAAAAGTCTAAATTTTTAGGAATTACTAGTTGCAATCTTTGCTTTTGACACATCAAATGACAAAATTGTAGCTTTACAGGGAAGAATTTGAAAAAAAAAATTTATTAAGGAGAAAATCGCAATTTTTCTCAAAACTGTCAATTTAGTCCGGTAAATTGAACACTTTTCGAGAAAAAAAGTCGAAATTTTCAGGATTTACTAGTTGCGATCTCTCCATTAGACACACTAAATTTCAAATATCTAGCTGCTCAGGGAAAAAAATTAAAAATTTCAGCATTAGGGAGAAAATAGCAATTTTTCTCAAAACTTTCGATTTAGTCCTGTAAATTGGGCATTTTTTGGGTAAAAAAAGACGAAATTTTTAGGATTTACTAGTTTCAATGCTTGCATTAATTACCCCAAATTTCAAATTTCTAGCTGCACAGATAAAGAAATAAAAAAAAATACAGCTTCAGGGAGAAAACACCAATTTTTCCAAAAAATTTTTATTTAGTCCGGTAAATCCAACGTTTTTTAAGAAAAAAGTCTAAATTTTTAGGAATTACTAGTTGCAATCTTTGCATTTGACACATCAAATTACAAAATTGTAGCTTTACAGGGAAGAATTTGAAAAAAAAAATTTATTAAGGAGAAAATCGCAATTTTTCTCAAAACTGTCAATTTAGTCCGGTAAATTGAACACTTTTCGAGAAAAAAAGTCGAAATTTTCAGGATTTACTAGTTGCGATCTCTCCATTAGACACACTAAATTTCAAATATCTAGCTGCTAAGGGAAAAAAATTAAAAATTTCAGCATTAGGGAGAAAATAGCAATTTTTCTCAAAACTTTCGATTTAGTCCTGTAAATTGGGCATTTTTTGGGTAAAAAAAGACGAAATTTTTAGGATTTACTAGTTTCAATGCTTGCATTAATTACCCCAAATTTCAAATTTCTAGCTGCACAGATAAAGAAATAAAAAAAAATACAGCTTCAGGGAGAAAACACCAATTTTTCCAAAAAATTTTTATTTAGTCCGGTAAATCCAACGTTTTTTAAGAAAAAAGTCTAAATTTTTAGGAATTACTAGTTGCAATCTTTGCATTTGACACATCAAATTACAAAATTGTAGCTTTACAGGGAAGAATTTGAAAAAAAAAATTTATTAAGGAGAAAATCGCAATTTTTCTCAAAACTGTCAATTTAGTCCGGTAAATTGAACACTTTTCGAGAAAAAAAGTCGAAATTTTCAGGATTTACTAGTTGCGATCTCTCCATTAGACACACTAAATTTCAAATATCTAGCTGCTCAGGGAAAAAAATTAAAAATTTCAGCATTAGGGAGAAAATAGCAATTTTTCTCAAAACTTTCGATTTAGTCCTGCAAATTGGGCATTTTTTGGGTAAAAAAAGACGAAATTTTTAGGATTTACTAGTTTCAATGCTTGCATTAATTACCCCAAATTTCAAATTTCTAGCTGCACAGATAAAGAAATAAAAAAAAATACAGCTTCAGGGAGAAAATACCAATTTTTCCAAAAAATTTTATTTAGTCCGGTAAATCCAACGTTTTTTAAGTAAAAAAGTCTTAATTTTTAGGAATTACTAGTTGCAATCTTTGCATTTGATACATCAAATTACAAAATTGTAGCTTTACAGGGAAGAATTTGAAAAAAAAAATTATTAAGGAGAAAATTGCAATTTTTCTCAAAACTGTCTATTTAGTCCGGTAAATTGGACATTTTTCGAGGAAAAAAGTCGAAATTTTCAGGATTTACTAGTTGCGATCTCTCCATTAGACACACTAAATTTCAAATATCTAGCTGCTCAGGGAAAAAAATTAAAAATTTCAGCATTAGGGAGAAAATAGCAATTTTTCTCAAAACTTTCGATTTAGTCCTGTAAATTGGGCATTTTTTGGGTAAAAAAAGACGAAATTTTTAGGATTTACTAGTTTCAATGCTTGCATTAATTACCCCAAATTTCAAATTTCTAGCTGCACAGATAAAGAAATAAAAAAAAATACAGCTTCAGGGAGAAAACACCAATTTTTCCAAAAAATTTTTATTTAGTCCGGTAAATCCAACGTTTTTTAAGAAAAAAGTCTAAATTTTTAGGAATTACTAGTTGCAATCTTTGCATTTGACACATCAAATTACAAAATTGTAGCTTTACAGGGAAGAATTTGAAAAAAAAAATTTATTAAGGAGAAAATCGCAATTTTTCTCAAAACTGTCAATTTAGTCCGGTAAATTGAACACTTTTCGAGAAAAAAAGTCGAAATTTTCAGGATTTACTAGTTGCGATCTCTCCATTAGACACACTAAATTTCAAATATCTAGCTGCTAAGGGAAAAAAATTAAAAATTTCAGCATTAGGGAGAAAATAGCAATTTTTCTCAAAACTTTCGATTTAGTCCTGTAAATTGGGCATTTTTTGGGTAAAAAAAGACGAAATTTTTAGGATTTACTAGTTTCAATGCTTGCATTAATTACCCCAAATTTCAAATTTCTAGCTGCACAGATAAAGAAATAAAAAAAATCAGCTTCAGGGAGAAAACACCAATTTTTCCAAAAAATTTTTATTTAGTCCGGTAAATCCAACGTTTTTTAAGAAAAAAGTCTAAATTTTTAGGAATTACTAGTTGCAATCTTTGCATTTGACACATCAAATTACAAAATTGTAGCTTTACAGGGAAGAATTTGAAAAAAAAAATTTATTAAGGAGAAAATCGCAATTTTTCTCAAAACTGTCAATTTAGTCCGGTAAATTGAACACTTTTCGAGAAAAAAAGTCGAAATTTTCAGGATTTACTAGTTGCGATCTCTCCATTAGACACACTAAATTTCAAATATCTAGCTGCTCAGGGAAAAAAATTAAAAATTTCAGCATTAGGGAGAAAATAGCAATTTTTCTCAAAACTTTCGATTTAGTCCTGTAAATTGGGCATTTTTTGGGTAAAAAAAGACGAAATTTTTAGGATTTACTAGTTTCAATGCTTGCATTAATTACCCCAAATTTCAAATTTCTAGCTGCACAGATAAAGAAATAAAAAAAATACAGCTTCAGGGAGAAAATACCAATTTTTCCAAAAATTTTTATTTAGTCCGGTAAATCCAACGTTTTTTAAGTAAAAAAGTCTAAATTTTTAGGAATTACTAGTTGCAATCTTTGCTTTTGACACATCAAATGACAAAATTGTAGCTTTACAGGGAAGAATTTGAAAAAAAAAATTATTAAGGAGAAAATCGCAATTTTTCTCAAAACTGTCTATTTAGTCCGGTAAATTGAACATTTTTCGAGAAAAAAAGTTGAAATTTTCAGGATTTACTAGTTGCGATCTCTGCACTTGACACACTAAATTACAAAATTGTAGCTGCACGGGGAAAAAATCTAAAAAAAAATATCTCTAGGATTAGGACGATGGCAATTTTTCCACAAAACTTTATATTTAGACTAGTAAATTGACTAGTTTTGGGGTTCCAACTGTATCTTTCAAATTATGAATTACATCGACGTGAAGGACGCTCCAAATCCAAAAAGAAAAGCGCTCGCTCATCAGAAAACCCAACTATATGCTCTTATTGATTTTCATCTCATTAAACCGGCGCCGAAACCGGCAGAGCTTCGGATCAATTCGTCGTGTTTACATGTGCGGACGCCGTTCCCAACGTCGTGTTTAATTGTTGTAGAATTGAACGTGAAAGGTGCAGAAACCGGTAAAACGTTTAATTAATTACACCAATTGTGCAAATCTGCAAGTACAAATCTCTCGGTGCAACAATTAATTAATAAAAAACCCGCGCGGTCGAGCGGTGCAACAAAATGAACACAAAAACCGGACAATGACTGATGGAGACTGGAGCATCGACGATTTGTCCAAATCTGAGGACATTTCCGGGCACCGGAGCATCCCGGATATCGTGGAAAGTCCCAATTTTAACGATGCTTACACTGCCTGGCGTAAGTGCAGAGTTTCTCTTCAAACGGCAATAAATGCCTCGATATGCAGATTAACATCTAACTGTTAACCGGCAATATCAAATCTTAACTGTCACGATTTTTTCTCTTATTACAGTACTAGTTTACATAAAATAGCATTTGCAGTCGCACGGTTTCCAGCTGAACTGGTATTTCCGTTGATTTCTCGCGAATTCAAGCCGCAGAAAAACTTCTATTGTGTGTTTATCGAAATCGGGGCATCACACAATTAAGATTTCATTCGAAATTTTGACGTTTGTAGGTTATGTTGTGGACAAACGACCAATCACACGCTCGCATTGGCGTCGGATTTTTTTGCGCGCGACTGTAATGTCGCACTTTTAATTACATAATGAAATTTTTATAGAGTGATGTCATTAGCATGATTGTCATTCACGCCCCGCTTCTACATTATATTAGCTGCTATTTACGGCCGTATGATTGCCCTAATAGGATAAACATTAAACAATAAAGAGAACTGCCTGGAAGTGATGATGAGCGTAAACTTTGTAACTAAATATTTTGCTTGCAGCTGTTAACTTGCTGTTTACTGCACTAACAACACGTTTGTTATGACTGAAAAAGATAAAATTGTTATTGGGAGGCTTTGAAGTTCGAAGTGGGTTGGTAGCACTGAAAAGTTGTAGACAACGTGTATTTACAACATGAAATTGTAAAGTTGTAATTACATACGAGGAAATACGCCGCATGTCATTCTATGCACTGTAATTTACTTTCAGTTTTCTATTGAGTTTAATTAGACGTTTGCCAGGTCTGCAAACTTGACGTGGTATTGATCTTTCTTTGAATAATTGAAAAAGGGGGCCCCCAGTGTGGCATGTCGGGACTCGGCCCTGTAAAGGGGTGAATACAGCGACGAGTGTCAGAAAGGATTAAGGTCGTTTGAGGCCCTAAAAGATGGTTGATTTTCCTTCAACAAATTTTTATAAAAATTTGTGAAATTCTAGTTTTATCCTAATAATAAAAATTTGTAAATTCGTATCTTTTGTCGTGGAATTGTGACATTTGGCGTAATTAAGAAGCACATCAAGACAATTAATGTCCCAAAGTTTTTTGAGATAACAATTTCTAAAATTTGTACCTTTTGTGGTAGAATTTTGACATTTGGCACAATTAACGACCACATTAAGACAATTAACTTCTGAAAGTTTTATTTCGATAGATTTGAAATTACCCAAGTTACGAATTTTTACAAAAACTTTAAAATTGAAGTTTCGTATTAGAGATAAAAAATTTCTAAAATTTGTGTCTTTTGTCGTAAAATTTCGAAATTTGGCGTAATTAACAAGCACAGTAAGACAATTTATATCCGAAAGTGTCATTTATAGAATTGAAATTACCAGAGTTACAAATTTTTACAAAAATTTTGAAAATTTAAGTTTTGTGTCAAATATAAAAATTTACTTAAATTTGTTTCTTTTGTCGAAGAATTTTGACATTTGGTATAATTAACGAGCACAGTAAGGCAAGGAATGTCCTAAAGTTGCATTTCCATAGAGTTGAAATTACTGAAGTTGCAAATTTTTATAAAAATTTTGAAAATTTTCGTTTCGTCTTAAAAATAAAAATTTCTAAAATTTTTATCTTTTATAGTAGAATTTTGGCATTTGGCTAGTCAGTAAGCAATTCAAGACCGTTGACCATCTCAAATTTCATTTCTATCGAGTTAAGATTACCAGAGTTACGAATTTTTCCAAAAATTTTGGAAATTTAAGTTTTTTCTCGAGGATAAAAATTTCTAAAATTGGTGTCTTTTGTCGTCGAGTTTTGACATTTGGCCCAAGTAACAAACACATTAAGAAAATTAAAGCCTTAAAGTTTCATTTCCAGAGTTACAAACTTTTACAAAGACGACAATTTTTTTTTAATGATAAAAATTTCTAAAATTTGTACCTTTTGTGGTAGAATTTCGACATTTGGCGTAGTTAATGAGCACATTAAGACAAATGTCCGAAAGTTTCATTTCGATAGAGTTGAAATGACCAGAGTTTCGAATTTTTACAAAAATTTTGAAAATTTTAGTTTCGTCTTAAAAAATAAAAATTTGTAAGTATTTCATTTTTTGTCGTAAAATTTTGACATTTGGCATATTTAACAAGCACATCTAGGCAATTCATGCCCTGAGGCTTCATTTATATAGAGTTAAAATTACCAGGGTTACGATTTTTTATAAAAAAATTGAAAATTCAAGTTGCGTCTTCAAGATAAAAATTTCTAAAATGTATATCTTTTGTCGTAAAATTTTGACATTTGGCATATTGAAGGAGCACATTAAGGCAATTAATGTCCGAGAGTTTCATTTCTATAGAGGTAAAATTACCAAAGTTACAAATTTTTACAAAAATTTTGAAAATTCTAGTTTTGTCTTCAAGATAAAAATTTGTATCTTTTGTCGTGAAATTTTGACATTTGTCATAATTAACGAGCACATCAAAACAATAAATATCCTAAAAATTCATTTCTGTAGAGTTAAAATTACTAGAGTTACAAAGTTTTACAAAAATTTGGAAAATTCTAGTTTCGTCTTCAAGATGAAAATTTCTAAAATGTGTATCTTTTGTCGTAAAATTTTGACATTTGGCATAATTAACAAGCACATTAAAACAATGAATATCCTAGAATTTCATTTCAGTAGAGTTAAAATTATTAGTCACAAATTTTTACAAAAATTTTTAAAATTCTAGTTTCGTCTTCAAGATAAAAATTTCTAAAATTTGGATCTTTTCTCGTAGAATTTTGACATTTGGCATATTAAACGCACATTAGGGCAGTTAATGTCCGAAAATTTCATTTCGATAGAGGTAAAATTACCCAAGTTACAAATTTTTACAAAAATTTTGAAAATTCTAGTTTCGTCTTCAAGATAAAAATTTCTAAAATGTGTATCTTTTGTCGTAAAATTTTGACATTTGGCATAATTAGCTAGCACATCTAGGCAATTAATATCCTGAAATTTCATTTATAGAGTTAAAATTATTAGAGTTACGAATTTTTATAAAAAAATTGAATATTCAAGTTTAGTCTTCAAGATAAAAATTTCTAATATTTGTATCTTTTGTCGTAAAATTTTGATATTTGGCATAATTAACAAGCACTTCAAAACAATAAATATCCTAAAAATTCATTTCTGTAGAGTTAAAATTACTAGAGTTACAAAGTTTTACAAAAATTTGGAAAATTCTAGTTTCGTCTTAAAGATAAAAATTTCTAAATTTTGTATCTTTAGTCGTAAAATTTTAAAATTTGGCATAATTAACAAGCCCATCTAGGCAATTAATGTCCTGCAATTTCATTTCTAAAGAGTTAAATTTATCAGAATTACGAATTTTTATAAAAAATTTGAATATTCAAGTTTCGTATTCAAGATAAAAATTTCTAATATTTGTATCGTTTGTCATAGAGCTTTGACATTTCACATAATTAACAAGCACATTAAGACAATGAATGTAGGAAAGTTTCATTTCTATAGAGTTAAAATTACCAGAGTTACAAATTTTTACAAAAATTTTGAAAATTCTAGTTTCGTCTTCAAGATGAAAATTTCTAAAATTTGTATCTTTTGTCGTAAAATTTTGACATTTGGCATAATTAACAAGCACATTAAAACAATGAATATCCTAGAATTTCATTTCAGTAGAGTAAAAATTACCAGAGTTACAAAGTTTTACAAAAATTTTAAAAATTGTAGTTTCGTCTTCAAGATGAAAATTTCTAATATTTGTAGCGTTTGTTGTAAAATTTTGACATTTGATAATTAACAAGCACATTAAAACAATGAAAATCCCAGAATTTCATTTCAGTAGAGTTAAAATTACCAGAGTTACAAAGTTTTACAAAAATTTTAAAAATTCTAGTTTCGTCTTCAAGATAAAAATTTCTAATATTTGTATCGTTTGTCATAGAGCTTTGACATTTCGCATAATTAACGAGCACATTAGGACAATTATTGTCCGGAAGTTTCATTTCTATAGAGGTAAAATTACCAGAGTTACAAATTTTTACAAAAATTTTGAAAATTCTAGTTTCGTCTTCAAGATAAAAATTTGTATCTTTTGTCGTAAAATTTTGACATTTGGCATAATTAGCTAGCACATCTAGGCAATTAATGTCCAGAAATTTCATTTCTATAGAGTTAAAATTATTAGAGTTACGAATTTTTATAAAAAAATTGAATATTCAAGTTTCGTCTTCAAGATAAAAATTTCTAATATTTGTATCTTTTGTCCTAAAATTTTGATATTTGGCATAATAAACGAGCACATTAAGACAATGAATGTCCGAAAGTTTCATTTCTATAGAGTTCAAATTATCAGAGTTACAAATTTTAACAAAAATTTTGATTGTTTGATTGTCATAAAGTGTAAAGCATCCTTTCGGAATTTCATTATTATTGTCACTTTTGACAGTATTCATAAACATTTGCAGGTAAAATTGACAGTAAAGCATGGACTACACTCAATTTTTCAAAATGTCAATAAAATGATGTTCAAAATTTACACCACTTTTTTAAAATCCACTTATTACTGTCAAAAGTTCACTTTGACAAGTATTTTTTTATTCAAGGTCACCATCTTAATAGATTTGGTAATTTGAAGTTGACAAGGTTGGCATCATTGTCCCCCAAAATATGACATTTGTCAATTTTGTCGCTTTGTCGTAGAATTTTGACATTTAGCATAGTCAATAAGCAAGAGCATTGGCTACCGCAAACTTCAGTTCTAGAGTTAAAATTACCAGAGTTGCGAATTTTTCCAAAAATTTTGAAAATTTAAGTTTTATTTTAATGATAAAAACTTATAAAATTTGTTGCTTTTGTCGTAGAATTTTGACATTTGGCATAATTAATGAGTACATTAAGACAATTAACGTCCTAATGTGTCATTTATAGAGTCAAAATTACGGCAGGTACAAATTTTTACAAAAATTTTGAAAATTTAAGTTTTATTTTAAGTTTTTATTTAAGTTTCATTTCTATAGAGTTGAAATTACCAAAGTTACAAATTTTTCCAAAAATTTTGAAAATTTAAGTTTTGTATCAAGGAAAAAAATTTCCAAAATTTCTGTCTTTTGTCGTGGAATTTTGACATTTGGCATAATTAACAAGCACATCCAGACCATTTCATTTTTATAGAGTTGAAATTACCAGTTACAATTTTTTTTTCGTCTTAATAACAAATTTCCCTTGAACTTTGGTTTTATAAATTCATTTTTATGCTGTTAGTTTTTTATTATTTATTTTATTGTTGATTTTCTGGGCATTTGGTTATTTTTCGCGGGCTCAGTCTGAACTGTATGCAGCCAACTATACACCCCGCGAGCGCATTGCGAAAACCATTTCCCCAGTAAACAATTTTTATTGTATTCATATTCGAACCAAATATCTGGTTCACGACCTTTATAATATCAAGCGTTTTGATGATTACTTCGTATCAGTCAAAATGCCTGTTTTCAAGCAGTTAACACGCTCCCACCTCATTTCTCATTTTCCCCAATGAGCCTCTATAAATCGGCCCTAGAAAACGTGCACCTTGTCAAAGTGTACAGTAAGTCCCTTTACCCCCACCGCACCAATCTAACCCCCTCGTTTCTTTCCAGATGAAATGCTGGAGGCAGAAAGCCGTGGGGTCGCTGGCCGCCTCGCGGACCTCGAACGCAAAGTCCTCGAGCAATCCGACGAACTCATGTGTCTGAAAGCCACCCTCGCCGAAGCCCTCCGCCGAGTCAGCCAACTTGAAGGTACAAAACTCAACCACCAGGTGGTGTCCTCCCCTATTCGCAACGGAATCAAAGACAACGTCCGTTTGCGGTCGCCACAGTACACCAAAGCTTCTTTGGACGTGAACCGGAGGAGTTACGGTGGCTCGAATTTACCACAAAGAAGAGCCGTCCATTATCAGTCAACGGGAAGTCTTCACAGCGACAGTCATAGTTCGAGTAGCGTGTCTCCGGTGCCGTCGCCGTCGCCGAGAGCGACGCCCTTGCCGAAGAAGAGCACGCCGAGTCCGGTGGCTAATGGGGGTGGTGGCAGTAGTTTACACAAGAGGTGGAGTTCCACGGGGGATTTCCACCAAAATGCGAGTTCTCCGAGTGGGATGCACTCTAAGTGAGTTGGGGGTGAGGGGTTGGTTTTTTTTATGTTTGTTTTGGTTTGTTTTTTAGGTTTTCGGCAAAGTCTTTTTTAAATTTGTATAACACAAGGAATAGTTTTCCTGCAGCAAATTATAAGCATGGGTACGTTTTTTTTTATTTTTTTTTTTTTGTTTTTTAACAGTTGCATGATGGGCAGTGGGTGGTTGAATGATCCATTGAGTTTATTTAAATGAGTGGAGTGCGAGGATGAGGTGTTTTATTATAATGTGGGAGGATTTTCAATGGTTTGCTAACAGGTCTCGCGTAACAAAAGCAAATATTATATCATCGTTCTTTTTCTGGTATTATCGCGTGAAACTGTTGCGTAAATCGTAATGAGTTTTATTTCAAAACAACAAAAAAAACGGCAAAGAAAATTAAAGACGATCAGAAGAATACAATAAAAATGTTTGTCATTTTAATTACAGATAGTCTAGGGACTAAACAATTAAAAGATTGAACACAAAAAGAGAATCAAAAGGTTCATAGAAACTTGCGAAACTCTAAATAAAATTTTCGGAAAATTCAGAGATCAAATAAAATCCAAGACGAATCTAGAAAGAAGTTTAAGGAAAAATCTAAAGGATCTGGGGAGAATTTAAGGAATCTAGGGCAAATTTAGAGATTCTAGACTCTTTTATTTAAAAATTTATTATTACAACGAAACAAACATTTTCAGGGGCAATTTTAGATTTTTTATAAAAATTCGTAACTTTGGAAATTTCAACTCTACAAAAACGAAATTTGAGGCAGTTAAAGGTCTTGATTTACTTATTAATTGATCCAAATTACACAATTCTACGACCACAGAGACGATTTTTGGAAATTTTTATTTTTTGGACAACCCTTGAATTTTCAAAATTTTTATAAAAATTTGTAACTTTGCTAATTTCAACTCTACAGAAGTGAAATTTTCCACCATTAATTGTCTTGATGTGCCTGTCAATTAATTCAAATGTCAAAATTCTACGACAAAAGATACAAATTTTAGAAATTTTTATCTTTAAGGCGAAACTAGAATTTTCAGTTTTTATAAAAATTTGTAACTTCACTAATTTATACTCTATAAAAATGAAACTTTTGGACATTAATTGTCGTGATTTGTTTATTAATTATGTCAAATGTCAAAATTTTACGACAAAAGAGACAAATTTTAGAAATGTTTATCTTTAAGACAAAACTGAAATTTTCAAAATTTTTGTAAAAATTTGTAACTTTGGTAATTTTAATTCGATCGAATTGAAACTTTCGGACATCAATTGTCTTAATGTGCTCCTTAATTATGCCAAATGTTACAAAGTTTCAAAGATTCGAAATTTTTATCCTTGAGACAAAACTTGAATTTTCAAAATTTTTGGGAGAATTCGTAACTCTGGTAATTTTAACTCTATAGAAATGAAATTAGAGGTGGCTAATACTCTTGAATTGTTTATTGACTATGCCAAATGTCCAAATTTTACGACAAAAGACACAAATTTTAGAAATTTTTATCTTGAAGACGAAACTTAAATTTTTAAAATATTTGGAAAATTTGTAACTCTGGTAGTTTTAACTCTATAGAAATGGCATTTGGGATGGTCAATGGTCTTAAATTGCTTATTGAGTATGCCAAGTGTCAAAATTCTTCGACAACAGATACCAATTTCAGAAATTTTTGTCTTTAAGACGAAACTGGAATTTTCAAAATTTTTATAAAAATTCGTAATTCAAGTATTTTTAACTCTATAAAAATGAAATTTTATTACATTAATTATCTTGTTGTGCTCGTTAATTATGCCAAGTGCCAAATTTTAGAAATTTTTATCTTGAAGGCGAAACTAGAATTTTCAAAGTTTTTATAAAAATTTGTAACTTTACTAATTTATACTCTATAGAAATGAAACTTTTGGACATTAATTGTCGTGATTTGTTTGTTAATTATGTCAAATGTCAAAATTTTACGACAAAAGAGACAAATTTTAGAAATGTTTATCTTTAAGACAAAATTGAAATTTTCAAAATTTTTGTAAAAATTTGTAACTTTGGTAATTTTAATTCGATCGAATTGAAACTTTCGGACATCAATTGTCTTAATGTGCTCCTTAATTATGCCAAATGTTACAAAGTTTCAAAGATTCGAAATTTTTATCCTTGAGACAAAACTTGAATTTTCAAAATTTTTGGGAGAATTCGTAACTCTGGTAATTTTAACTCTATAGAAATGAAATTAGAGGTGGCTAATACTCTTGAATTGTTTATTGACTATGCCAAATGTCCAAATTTTACGACAAAAGACACAAATTTTAGAAATTTTTATCTTGAAGACGAAACTTAAATTTTTAAAATATTTGGAAAATTTGTAACTCTGGTAGTTTTAACTCGATAGAAATGGCATTTGGGATGGTCAATGGTCTTAAATTGCTTATTGACTATGCCAAGTGTCAAAATTCTACGACAACAGATACCAATTTCAGAAATTTTTGACTTTAAGACGAAACTGGAATTTTCAAAATTTTTGTAAAAATTCGTAATTCAAGTATTTTTAACTCTATAAAAATGAAATTTTATTACATTAATTATCTTGTGCTCGTTAATTATGCCAAGTGCCAAATTTTAGAAATTTTTATCTTGAAGGCGAAACTAGAATTTTCAAAGTTTTTATAAAAATTTGTAACTTTACTAATTTATACTCTATAGAAATGAAACTTTTGGACATTAATTGTCGTGATTTGTTTGTTAATTATGTCAAATGTCAAAATTTTACGACAAAAGAGACAAATTTTAGAAATGTTTATCTTTAAGACAAAATTGAAATTTTCAAAATTTTTGTAAAAATTTGTAACTTTGGTAATTTTAATTCGATCGAATTGAAACTTTCGGACATCAATTGTCTTAATGTGCTCCTTAATTATGCCAAATGTTACAAAGTTTCAAAGATTCGAAATTTTTATCCTTGAGACAAAACTTGAATTTTCAAAATTTTTGGGAGAATTCGTAACTCTGGTAATTTTAACTCTATAGAAATGAAATTAGAGGTAGCTAATACTCTTGAATTGTTTATTGACTATGCCAAATGTCAAAATTTTACGACAAAAGACACAAATTTTAGAAATTTTTATCTTGAAGACGAAACTTAAATTTTTAAAATTTTTGGAAAATTTGTAACTCTGGTAGTTTTAACTCTATAGAAATGGCATTTGGGATGGTTAATGGTCTTAAATTGCTTATTGACTATGCCAAATGTCAAAATTCTACGACAACAGATATCAATTTCAGAAATTTTTGACTTTAAGACGAAACTGGAATTTTCAAAATTTTTGTAAAAATTCGTAATTCAAGTATTTTTAACTCTATAAAAATGAAATTTTATTACATTAATTATCTTGTTGTGCTCGTTAATTATGCCAAGTGCCAAATTTTAGAAATTTTTATCTTGAAGGCGAAACTAGAATTTTCAAAGTTTTTATAAAAATTTGTAACTTTACTAATTTATACTCTATAAAAATGAAACTTTTGGACATTAACTGTCGTGATTTGTTTATTAATTATGTCAAATGTCAAAATTTTACGACAAAAGAGACAAATTTTAGAAATGTTTATCTTTAAGACAAAACTGAAATTTTCAAAATTTTTGTAAAAATTTGTAACCTTGGTAATTTTAATTCGATCGAATTGAAATTTTCGGACATCAATTGTCTTAATGCGCTCCTTAATTATGCCAAATGTTACAAAGTTTCAAAGATTCGAAATTTTTATCCTTGAGACACAACTTGAATTTTCAAAATTTTTGGGAGAATTCGTAACTCTGGTAATTTTAACTCTATAGAAATGAAATTAGAGGTGGCTAATACTCTTGAATTGTTTATTGACTATGCCAAATGTCAAAATTTTACGACAAAAGACACAAATTTTAGAAATTTTTATCTTGAAGACTTAACTTAAATTTTTAAAATTTTTGGAAAATTTGTAACTCTGGTAGTTTTAACTCTATAGAAATGGCATTTGGGATGGTTAATGGTCTTAAATTGCTTATTGACTATGCCAAATGTCAAAATTCTACGACAACAGATACCAATTTCAGAAATTTTTGACTTTAAGACGAAACTGGAATTTTCAAAAATTTTGTAAAAATTCGTAATTCAAGTATTTTTAACTCTATAAAAATGAAATTTTATTACATGAATTATCTTGTTGTGCTCGTTAATTATGCCAAGTGCCAAATTTTAGAAATTTTTATCTTGAAGACGAAACTAGAATTTTCAAAGTTTTTATAAAAATTTGTAACTTTACTAATTTATACTCTATAGAAATGAAACTTTTGGACATTAATTGCCGTGATTTGTTTATTAATTATGTCAAATGTCAAAATTTTACGACAAAAGAGACAAATTTTAGAAATGTTTATCTTTAAGACAAAACTGAAATTTCCAAAATTTTTGTAAAAATTTGTAACCTTGGTAATTTTAATTCGATCGAATTGAAACTTTCGGACATCAATTGTCTTAATGTGCTCCTTAATTATGCCAAATGTTACAAAGTTTCAAAGATTCGAAATTTTTATCCTTGAGACACAACTTGAATTTTCAAAATTTTTGGGAGAATTCGTAACTCTGGTAATTTAAACTCTATAGAAATGAAATTAGAGGTGGCTAATACTCTTGAATTGTTTATTGACTATGCCAAATATCAAAATTTTACGACAAAAGACACAAATTTTAGAAATTTTTATCTTGAAGACGAAACTTAAATTTTTAAAATATTTGGAAAATTTGTAACTCTGGTAGTTTTAACGCTATAGAAATGGCATTTGGGATGGTCAATGATCTTAAATTGCTTATTGACTATGCCAAATGTCAAAATTCTACGACAACAGATACCAATTTCAGAAATTTTTGTCTTTAAGACGAAACTGGAATTTTCAAAATTTTTATAAAAATTCGTAATTCAAGTATTTTTAACTCTATAAAAATGAAATTTTAGGACATTAATTATCTTGTTGTGCTCGTTAATTATGCCAAGTGCCAAATTTTAGAAATTTTTATCTTGAAGGCGAAACTATAATTTTCAAAGTTTTTAAAAAAATTTGTAACTTTACTAATTTATACTCTATAGAAATGAAACTTTTGGACATTAATTGTCGTGATTTGTTTGTTAATTATGTCAAATGTCAAAATTTTACGACAAAAGAGACAAATTTTAGAAATGTTTATCTTTAAGACAAAACAGAAATTTTCAAAATTTTTGTAAAAATTTGTAACCTTGGTAATTTTAATTCGATCGAATTGAAATTTTCGGACATCAATTGTCTTAATGTGCTCCTTAATTATGCCAAATGTTACAAAGTTTCAAAGATTCGAAATTTTTATCCTTGAGACACAACTTGAATTTTCAAAATTTTTGGGAGAATTCGTAACTCTGGTAATTTTAACTCTATAGAAATGAAATTAGAGGTGGCTAATACTCTTGAATTGTTTATTGACTATGCCAAATGTCAAAATTTTACGACAAAAGACACAAATTTTAGAAATTTTTATCTTGAAGACGAAACTTAAATTTTTAAAATATTTGGAAAATTTGTAACTCTGGTAGTTTTAACGCTATAGAAATGGCATTTGGGATGGTCAATGGTCTTAAATTGCTTATTGACTATGCCAAGTGTCAAAATTCTACGACAACAGATACCAATTTCAGAAATTTTTGTCTTTAAGACGAAACTGGAATTTTCAAAATTTTTGTAAAAATTCGTAATTCAAGTATTTTTAACTCTATAAAAATGAAATTTTATTACATTAATTATCTTGTTGTGCTCGTTAATTATGCCAAGTGCCAAATTTTAGAAATTTTTATCTTGAAGGCGAAACTAGAATTTTCAGTTTTTATAAAAATTTGTAACTTTACTAATTTATTCTCTATAGAAATGAAACTTTTGGACATTAATTGTCGTGATTTGTTTGTTAATTATGTCAAATGTCAAAATTTTACGACAAAAGAGAAAATTTTTAGAAATGTTTATCTTTAAGACAAAACTGAAATTTCCAAAATTTTTGTAAAAATTTGTAACCTTGGTAATTTTAATTCGATCGAATTGAAACTTTCGGACATCAATTGTCTTAATGTGCTCCTTAATTATGCCAAATGTTACAAAGTTTCAAAGATTCGAAATTTTTATCCTTGAGACACAACTTGAATTTTCAAAATTTTTGGGAGAATTCGTAACTCTGGTAATTTTAACTCTATAGAAATGAAATTAGAGGTGGCTAATACTCTTGAATTGTTTATTGACTATGCCAAATGTCAAAATTTTACGACAAAAGACACAAATTTTAGAAATTTTTATCTCGAAGACGAAACTTAAATTTTTAAAATATTTGGAAAATTTGTAACTCTGGTAGTTTTAACGCTATAGAAATGGCATTTGGGATGGTCAATGGTCTTAAATTGCTTATTGACTATGCCAAGTGTCAAAATTCTACGACAACAGATACCAATTTCAGAAATTTTTGTCTTTAAGACGAAACTGGAATTTTCAAAATTTTTGTAAAAATTCGTAATTCAAGTATTTTTAACTCTATAAAAATGAAATTTTATTACATTAATTATCTTGTTGTGCTCGTTAATTATGCCAAGTGCCAAATTTTAGAAATTTTTATCTTGAAGGCGAAACTAGAATTTTCAGTTTTTATAAAAATTTGTAACTTTACTAATTTATACTCTATAGAAATGAAACTTTTGGACATTAATTGTCGTGACTTGTTTGTTAATTATGTCAAATGTCAAAATTTTACGACAAAAGAGACAAATTTTAGAAATGTTTATCTTTAAGACAAAATTGAAATTTTCAAAATTTTTGTAAAAATTTGTAACTTTGGTAATTTTAATTCGATCGAATTGAAACTTTCGGACATCAATTGTCTTAATGTGCTCCTTAATTATGCCAAATGTTACAAAGTTTCAAAGATTCGAAATTTTTATCCTTGAGACAAAACTTGAATTTTCAAAATTTTTGGGAGAATTCGTAACTCTGGTAATTTTAACTCTATAGAAATGAAATTAGAGGTGGCTAATACTCTTGAATTGTTTATTGACTATACCAAATTTCAAAATTTTACGACAACAGATACCAATTTCAGAAATTTTCGTCTTTAAGACGAAACTGGAATTTTCAAAATTTTTGTAAAAATTCGTAATTCAAGTATTTTTATTTCTATAGAAATGAAATTTTAGGACATTAATTATCTTGTTGTGCTGCTTAATTATGCCAAATGCCAAATTTTAGAAATTTTTGTCTGTAAGACGAAACTAGAATTTTCAGTTTTTATAAAAATTTGTAACTTTACTAATTTATACTCTATAAAAATGAAACTTTTGGACATTAATTGTCGTGATTTGTTTGTTAATTATGTCAAATGTCAAAATTTTTCGACAAAAGAGACAAATTTTAGAAATGTTTATCTTTAAGACAAAACTGAAATTTTCAAAATTTTTGTAAAAATTTGTAACTTTGGTAATTTTAATTCGATCGAATTGAAACTTTCGGACATCAATTGTCTTAATGTGCTCCTTAATTACGCCAAATGTTACAAAGTATCAAAGATGCAATTTTTTTTCCTTGAGACACAACTTGATTTTTCAAAATTCGTAACTCTGGTAATTTTAACTCTATAGAAATGATATTAGAGGTGGCTAATACTCTTGAATTGCTTATTGACTATGCCAAATGTCAAAAGTCTACGACAAAAAATGCAAATTTTAGAAATTTTTGTCTTTAAGACGCAACTTAAATTTTTAAACTTTTTGTAAAAATTTGTAAATTCAGTAATTGTCATTCTATAAAAATTAAATTTGAAGTGGTTAATGATTTAATGATCTTGAAGTGTCATCAACAATCTCAAATGTTAAAAGTCTGCGATATTTTACAAATTTAAGACGAAGCTGGAATTTTCACAATTTTTATAAAAATTGGTAAACTAGGTAATTTTATCTCTATAGAATTGAAACTTAGGACAGTAATTGCCTAAATGTGTTTGTTAATTTTCCTAAATTTCAAAATTCAGTGATAAAAGACACAAATTTTAGAAATTTTTATCTTTAAGACTTCAATTTTCAAAAGTAAAAAATCGTAACTCTGGAACTTTTAACTCTATAGAAATAAAACTTTAGGACACAAATTGTCTTAGTGTGTTCGTTAATTATCCCAAAAGTCAAAATTCTACGACAAAAGATACAATTTTTAGAAATTTTTATGTTTACGACGTAACTTAAATTTTTAAAATTTTGGTAAAAACTTGTAACTCTGGTAATTTCAACTCTATCTAAATGAAATTTTAAGGGGTTAGTGCCCTTGGTTTGCTTATTAACTATGTCAAATGACCAAAAAGAATCAAATTTTTAAGCGGCCTAATATGCGCCCAGGGCCACAACCGACCTGAATCCGCCTCTGTTTATTCTAACAAGTCATGCCATACCAGTTTTTAATAACAATTATCCACATCATCACATCAATGTCCACCACACATGGCAATTTCACTCGACCTTTCCGTCGTCAAAAAAGCGATCCGAATTTAGCCGTTTTTGCGATAATTCCTTATCTCAAAACCCGAGCCGCAATCAGTCTATAATAAACCAACCGACCGTTTGTTTATTTATGAATTCGCTGCTAAAAATAACATTGTAAAACTTATTGACACATTGCAACTCAGTGGTGGTGGTAATTCTCACTCCTCGCAATCCAATTAGAAAAATTGCTGTCGAATTGCTGCTTCATCATAGCGTTTTGCGGTATAATGCGGTAATACATGGTCGCCCATTCGTATCGACGACATTTCGTCAGTGAACGTGTGACGGTGGCGGCGACATGTCAGGGTACTTTTTCCACCAACTCCCAGTGGTTTCATCCCTTAAATTCTCGTTTTTTTCCAGAACTAAAGAAGCCACTTTCAACGAGGAAGAGAAGACGGTCAAGATTTTCCTCCGCGGCCGCCCCTTGATCCTCTACGCCCCCACTGAACTGGGGGATGGCTATGACCTCACCAAAGTCACAACAGCACCACCTCAGAAACTCAAGTTGGATTGGGTGTACGGCTACCGGGGGCGAGATTGCCGCTCCAACTTATTTTATCTCCCAACTGGAGAAATGGTGTACTTCGTGGCGGCCGTCGTCGTGTTGTACAACGTGGAGGAGCAGAGTCAAAGACATTATTTGGGGCACACGGACGATGTGAAGAGTTTGGCCGTGCATCCGAACAAGATGCTGGTGGCCACGGGGCAGTGCGCTGGACATGAGCGAAGGGTAATTCTTGAGCAATTGATTTCACAATTATCGGGAGTATTGATGTTTTATTACGCCACGGAAACAACAATTTTGTGGTTTTATCTAAGGAAATTCGTTGTTTCGAAACGGCGAACTTCTCAATTATTTACGCTTAGTCGCAAGGTCAGCGTGAAGACTTCACTTCACTTGTTTAATTCATTAGTGTGCAGGTGCATACTGAAATGGTGAAGTCCACATTCCTGGAGGATTCGAAGTTTCGAGTTATGTTGGCAGCCCTGCTCGTTTTTTACGTTTTTTGATTTTTTTTTCGAATTTCGAGATATTCTGACATTTTGAAATTTTGTGCCACTTCACCCGAGCGCGGATTGCGGAATTTTCCCAACAAGGACGCTCAGTAGGCCTCCATTGCTTTCAGAAATTTTTATCTTAAAGACGAAACTTGAAATTACAAAATTTTTGGAAAAATTCATAACTCTGGTAATTTTAACTCTATAAATGAAATTTTAGGACATTAATTGTCTTGATGTGCTTGTTAATTACGTCAAATGTCAAAATTCTACGACAAAAGAAACAAATTTTAGAAATTTTTATCTTGAAGACGAAACTTGGGTATTCAAAATTTTTGGAAAAATTCGTAATTCTGGTAATTTCAACTCTATAGAAATGAAATTTGAGGTGGCTAATGCTCTTGAATTGCTTGTTGACTATGCTAAATGTCAAAATTCTACGACAAAAGCGACAAAATTGACAAATGTCATATTCTGGGGGACAATGATGCCAACCTTGTCAACTTCAAGTTACCAAATCTATTAAGATTGTAACCTTGAAAAAAAAAAATCTCTCAAAGTAAACTTTTGACAGTAATAAGTGGATTTTAAAAAAGTGGTGAAAGAGCGAGCGTTTTACAGTCGCGACCAAAACATTTTGGACATCATTTTATTGACATTTTGAAAATTTGAGTGTAGTTCATGCTTTACTGTCAATTTTACGTGCAAATGTTTATGAATACTGTCAAAAGCGACAGTAATAATGAAATTCCTAAAATGAAATTACACTTTATGACAATCAAACAATCAAAATTTTTGTTAAAATTTGTAACTCTAATAATTTTAACTCTATAGAACTGAAACTTTCGGACATTCATTGTTTTAATGTGCTCGTTTATTATGGCAAATGTCAAAATTTTACGACAAAAGATACAAATATTAGACATTTTTATCTTGAAGACGAAACTTTAATATTCAAATTTTTATAAAAATTCGTAATTCTGGTAAATTTAACTGTTTAGAAATAAAATTTCAGGACATTAATTGCCTAGATGCGTTTGTTAATTATCCAAATGTGAAAATTTTACGACCAAAGATATAAAAATTAGAAATTTTTATCTTTAAGAGAAAACTAGGATTTTCCAAATTTTTGTAAAACTTTGTAACTCTAGTAATTTTAACTCTACAGAAATGAATTTTTAGGATATTTATTGTTTTGATGTGCTTGTTAATTATGACAAATGTCAAAATTTCACGACAAAAGATACAAATTTTTATCTTGAAGACAAAACTAGAATTTTCAAAATTTTTGTAAAATATTGTAACTCTGGTAATTTTACCTCTATCGAACTAAAATTTTCGGACATTAATCTCCTTAATGTGCTCGTTAATTATGCCAAATATCAAAATTTTACGACAAAAGATACAAATATTAAAAATTTTTATCTTGAAGACAAAACTTGAATATTCAATTTTTTTATAAAAATTCGTAACTCTAATAATTTTAACTCTATAGAAATGAAATTTCAGGACATTAATTGCCTAGATGTGCTAGTTAATTTTGCCAAATGTCAAAATTTTACGACAAAAGATACAAATTTTAGAAATTTTTATCTTGAAGACGAAACTAGAATTTTTAAAATTTTTGTAAAAATTTGTAACTCTGGTAATTTTACCTCTATAGGAATGAAACTTTCGGACAATAATTGTCTTAATGTGCTCGTTAATTTTGCGAAATGTCAAAGCTTTATGACAAACGCTACAAATATTAGAAATTTTTATCTTGAAGACGAAACTAGAATTTTTAAAATTTTTGTAAAAATTTGTAACTGGTAATTTTAACTCTACAGAAATGAAATTCTAGGATATTCATTGCTTTAATGTGCTTGTTAATTATGCCAAATGTCAAAATTTTACGACAAAAGATACAAATTTTAGAAATTTTCATCTTGAGGACGAAACTAGAATTTTTAAAATTTTTGTAAAAATTTGTAACTGGTAATTTTACCTCTACAGAAATAAAATTCTAGGATATTCATTGTTTTAATGTGCTTGTTAATTATGCCAAATGTCAAAATTTTACGACAAAAGATACAAATTTTAGAAATTTTCATCTTGAAGACGAAATTAGAATTTTTAAAATTTTTGTAAAAATTTGTAACTCTGGTAATTTTAACTCTATAGAAATGAAACTTTCCTACATTCATTGTCTTAATGTGCTCGTTTATTATGCCAAATGTCAAAGCTCTATGACAAACGATACAAATATTAGAAATTTTTATCTTGAAGACGAAACTTGAATATTCAATTTTTTTATAAAAATTCGTAATTCTGATAAATTTAACTCTTTAGAAATGAAATTGCAGGACGTTAATTGCCTAGATGTGCTTGTTAATTGTGCCAAATGTTAAAATTTTACGACTAAAGATACAAAATTTAGAAATTTTTATCTTTAAGACGAAACTAGAATTTTCCAAATGTTTGTAAAACTTTGTAACTCTAAATTTTAACTCTACAGAAATGAATTTTTAGGATATTTATTGTTTTGATGTGCTTGTTAATTATGCCAAATATCAAAAATTTACGACAAAAGATACAAATATTAGAAATTTTTATCTTGAAGACTAAACTAGAATTTTTAAAATGTTTGTAAAAATTTGTAACTGGTAATTTTAACTCTACAGAAATGAAATTCTAGGATATTCATTGTTTTAATGTGCTTGTTAATTATGCCAAATGTCAAAATTTTACGACAAAAGATACACATTGTAGAAATTTTCATCTTGAAGACGAAACTAGAATTTTCAAAATTTTTGTAAAAATTTGTAACTCTGGTAATTTTAACTCTATAGAAATGAAACTTTCCTACAATAATTGTCTTAATGTGCTTGTTAATTATGCGAAATGTCAAAGCTCTATGACAAACGATACAAATATTAGAAATTTTTATCTTGAAGACGAAACTTGAATATTCAAATTTTTTATAAAAATTCGTAATTCTGATAAATTTAACTCTTTAGAAATGAAATTGCAGGACATTAATTGCCTAGATGTGCTTGTTAATTATGCCAAATGTTAAAATTTTACGACTAAACATACAAAATTTAGAAATTTTTATCTTTAAGACGAAACTAGAATTTTCCAAATGTTTGTAAAACTTTGTAACTCTAGTAATTTTAACTCTACAGAAATGAATTTTTAGAATATTTATTGTTTTGATGTGCTCGTTAATTATGCCAAATATCAAAATTTTACGACAAAAGATACAAATATTAGAAATTTTTATCTTGAAGACTAAACTTGAATATTCAATTTTTTTATAAAAATTCGTAACTCTAATAATTTTAACTCTATAGAAATGAAATTTCAGGATATTAATTGCCTAGATGTGCTAGCTAATTATGAAAAATGTCAAAATTTTACGACAAAAGATACAAATATTAGAAATTTTTATCTTGAAGACGAAACTAGAATTTTTAAAATTTTTGTAAAAATTTGTAACTCTAGTAATTTTACCTCTATCGAAATGAAATTTTCGGACATTAATTGCCCTAATGTGCTCGTTCAATATGCCAAATGTCAAAATTCTACGAGAAAAGATCCAAATTTTAGAAATTTTTATCTTGAAGACGAAACTAGAATTTTAAAAATTTGTAAAAATTTGTGACTAATAATTTTAACTCTACAGAATTGAAATTTTAGGACATTAATAAAAGCTCCCAGTGCTGCCCTGAAAAAACCGCCATTTCACTCTATTAAAGAGATACAAATTTTTGTCGCTACGCTTTTCCGCAAGCCGCAGCTCCGTGAAGTTAACTTTCGTGTTCTTCCAGGCCCACATCCGCGTCTGGAACTCCGTGTCGCTCCACACGCAAGCCGTCATCGGCTTGAACGAGTTCGACGTCTCCGTCTGCTGCCTCTCCTTCAGCAAAGCCGACGGCGGTTCTCTCCTCCTGGCGGTTGACGAGGCCCCCGACCACAACATTTCCGTTTGGGACTGGCAAAAGGGCGACAGCGGCTACAAAATCACCGAAACAAAGGTGTAGCTTCCTCGCCACCACAAAGCAACAATTAACTCTGAAATTTCAGTGTTCAGTTGACACCATTGTGGCTGCAGAGTTCCACCCGTTGGACCGGAACATCATCGTCACGTGTGGGAAGAGTCACATTGCGTTTTGGTCGTTGGATGCCGGGGGGATGTTGTACAAGAGGATGGGGATCTTCGAATCGCGCGATAAACCGAAGTATGTGCTTTCGGTGGCGTTCCTGCAGACGGGGGAGACGATCACTGGCGACTCCAACGGGAACTTGGAGGTGTGGGGGAGGGGCACCAACACCATTTGGAGGTTCATGAAGGGCGCCCACGAAGGAGGAGTGTTCTCAATTTGCGTCTTGAAAGACGGGAGCGTGGTGACTGGAGGCGGCAAAGACGGGAGGATCGTCCTCTTCGACTCCGCTCTCCAAAAACCAAGAGAACAAACTCAAGTAATTGAAATTTAAATAAAATGTTTTTTAGCTTATTTGGACGTCTTTTGTTAGATTGAAGGCCACTTCGGCGGCATCCGCGTCATCTCCGAAGGCTGCGGCTCCCAACTCATCGTCGGCACCACGAGGAACTGCATCCTCACCGGCACCGTCGAACTCGGTTTCCAACCGATCATCCTCGGCCACACCGACGAACTCTGCGGATTAGCCGCGCATCCCAGCGTCCAACAGTTCGCTACTTCTGGGTACGATAAGGTCCTCCAGGTGTGGGACGCCATGTCCCACAGCATCCTGTGGAGTAAAGACATCGGCGAACAGGCGCAGAGCTTGGCGTTCACCAAAGACGGCACGACTGTTCTGGTAGGCTGTACGACCGGGCGTTGGATGGTCTTCGATGTCCAAACTCGAGCGCTCTTGGAGAGTCATTCCGATGGGGCCGAAGCCATCCAGGTGATCCAGTGTTCGCCTGATGGGTCCATGGTGGCGTTGGGCTCCCGCGACAACAACGTTTATATCTACCAGTTGTCTGAAGACGGGCAGAAGTACAACCGCGTGGGGCGATGCATGGTAAGTCGATGGGACAAAGAGTTCTTAACTGTTGCGGTTTTGCAGGGACACTCGAGCTTCATCACCCATATTGACTGGTCTAGTGACAGCCAGACCCTGAGGACGAACTCCGGCGACTACGAACTCCTCTACTGTAAGCAGCGGAAGAACTAAAAATAGAACTCCCAATGTAATTTCAGGGAACGCCTCCACGTGCCGCCAGATCCCCCAGAGCGGAGTGATGCGCGACGTGGAGTGGGCCACCAACAACTGCACCATCAGCTTCAACACCATCGGCATCTGGCCGGAGAACGCCGACGGCACCGATGTCAATTTCTGTGATCGTAGCCATGACGCGAGACTCATGGTCACTGGTGATGACTTCGGGAAGGTGAAACTGTACAGTTACCCCACGTCGCAGCCTAAGGTTAGTACAGCACCAGGAGACCTGGAGGAGCGTCTTCTAATAAATTTTTCTAGTCACTCTGCCACATTTACGGAGGACACAGCAGCCACGTGATGGCCGTCAACTTCTTGCACGACGACACCAGGCTGGTGTCGGTGGGAGGGAAAGACACCGCGGTCCTCCAGTGGACAGTTTCTTAAAGTATTAAAGATGCCTTAGCACTTGTAACGGGGGCTCATTTAACAGTCAAGTTGGCCGTATGTCTTGTATTAACGTAAATTAGCACACTTCAAAAATTGTCTATTAAATGTCAGTGTGGGTTAATCATAGACGTGCGATTATCATTACGTTTCCTTCTGTCACAAAGCAACGCCAACTTGATGACTGAGTTGAACACCCGATTTTATTGTGTAAAACTGAAGAGGCCTTATGTAACAATTCATTCCAAGCTTGAAGGTGCAAAACCAAATATGTTAAATTAAAGACTCACTAGTAGTAATGGTTGTACCGATTTTTTAAATTCGATAAGTGCCACAACTGTTTTAAGTGTTGCAAATTGTTCTTAAAATTATTATTTATAGTATACAGTTATACGTGTGATAAAAAAACTATAAAAGTAAATCTGTCTTTTTATTTCTGTACCGTTGAAATTACTGTCAGAATTTTCAGTTGGGCTAAACCCGGACCTGCAGAAATTAAAAGTATTCTTTTTAGAAAAAAAACAGTACGGCCCTGTCGATCGCGTTGCAAATGTTGCAATGTCAGTGTTGCGTGAGTTGAGTTTTGGGGTACAAAAGACGATCGTCCAAGTTCTGCCAATGTAAATTTGTTTCTTACTATTTTTAAACAGCAGTTTCATCTGAAGCAAATTTAACTTCACTCGGAATTAATTACGTAATCTTGATAAACGGCAATTTTTATGTCAAAATTCACAAATTTTAGGGGACAATGATGCCAACCTTGTCATCTTCAAATTACCAAATCTATTAAGATTGTAACCTTGGATAAAAAAATACCTGTCAAAGTCGACTTTTGACAGTAATACTCCTTGTTAAGAACCTATACCTCCATATACACTCAATTTTGTCAATTTGAAATTGACGAAATTCGCGCTTTTGTCACATTGTTTCAATCTAAAAAGTGTCGCAATTTGTCTATCGCGAGCCGCAGAATCAAATAATTGAAAAATTTTCCCAAACAGTCCATAAATTAACTCTAATTTATGTATTTTGTTTCAGTGTCTCAAAAACTTGTTTTTTGCTTTGAGAACTGGGACCTGGAGTGTGCCGCTCTGTAGAGGAGTTCGTCGTTCGCAGCAGTTGGTGTTCTTCTTCAAAACCGCGGCGAGAAACTATTGAAAATTGTTAAAATTTAATTTAATTTTTGTACCTGGTTAATTAATAAAGTCGATAATAGATGGCGCTAATTGTTACCTCTTCCGAACACTTGACTCCTCCAAAACTATAAAAGAGTGCTTGGAAAAACGAGGAAGGGAGGAGGGGACATGAAAGTGTCTATTATATTATTGGCGTTTTACAGTTTTCTTTTTGAGCTTTTGCTACCCTTTGATAGATGGCGCCACAATCGAAACTAGAATTTTCAAAATTTTGGTAAAAATTTGCAACTCTATCGAAATGAAACTTTCGGACAGTAATTGTCTTAATGTACTCGTTAATTAGGCCAGATGTCAAAATTCTACGACAAAAGATACAAATTTTAGAAATTTTGGTTTTTAAGACGAAATTTATATTTTCAAAATGTGCAAATTGACGTGCAAATTTTTACGAATACTGTCAAAAGTGACAGTAATAATGAAATTCCTAAAAAATCTTTTACATTTTATGACAATCAAACTTTGAAGTCCCAAATGATTTGGCCGCGGCTGTAGATATTCACATAACAAAGTGCCAAATTTCCCACGAGAGGAAAGTTACCTACACAATTTTTTCCACGACCCTCTATCCAAAACAAAGACAGAGTTTAAATAACTTTAAAGCAGTGGCGGTTGTTGTTGCGGTTTGTACCAACAAGCAATTTTTTGCTCGCGATTGTATTTCGCGCTCTGTTGAGACTGACGTGGGTAGAAAGTAGCGCTCGCGCCTCAGTGTACATGTGAACGTTCCGCGTTTAAAATTAGCCGAAATTCTTATAATGCTTTATATCGCGGCACTGAAACACTGAAAATTAAACAGCTGTGCGTGTTCAACAGAATTTTAATAACTCTGAAGTGCTGTGACTAGTCTAAATGATGCCTTCATTATCCTCCCCGACACAATGTAAGTTATATTTATCCCATTCCTAGTCCCTGCAATTATTCGGAATATTAATTATGACAGGAGAAGTAGGACAAAACAGAATCCATGTTGACCAATTTAAAAATAAATGGAATAAGAACATGTAAACATTTGTTTGAGAATTTCGGATGAGCAACTTGCTGCGTTCAATATGTCGTAGATTTTTCCTTTATTACTCGCGAATTGACATGTTTGCGCGCACCAATTTAATTAAATCGAAAGTAAACAAAGACGCCAAAAACTTGTTTTTGTCTCGACGCTTCCAATAAATCATTTTTGAACGCTTGATTGCAGTTCTTCGAATTAGCGCGTACGCAGCCAAAAAATATTTTCATTACAACTTCGCGGGAAACCTCTTTGTTTCAAACCCAATTTCCGTTTTAATTTTAGCCATGGACACGGTTTACCCCGAACCCATGTCGCGCCTCCACCGAAGAGTCGTGCCGAAGAAGAGAAGAGGTGGTTCCTCCAGGTACCGCACACAGCCAGTCACCTTCTCGGAGATACAGGTAAGGGTAGCACCCCCTCACCTCCCCTCACTGTCTTCGTTTCAGGAAGTCGATGAAGACAATATTGACGATGCGGCTCCCGATGGCGCGACTTCCAAGTCCGAACTGAATCTTCTTAATAAGAAGTTCGAGGAGTTTAAAAGATCCAGGGATGTTATTCTTAGTAAAAGTGATACGGATAATGTCGATATTAATAAGAACTCAGTACCTCTGTCAGTGTCTAGGTCTGTGGGGCGGCTGCCGTCGAGGCCGTCGTTTTGAGGGAGTGAAGGGGGCGTCGGGGTGGATGAGGAGTTCCTATTCGCGGGTTTCCGGGCTTTCACTAATTTCGCTGTTCTGGAATTGATTGCCATGACGTTGTCAACAATCGCCAGGCAAATAAAAAATTCATTTTGTTGTTCTAAACAAATTGTCAAAAGTCCCCAAAAAAGTTAAAAACACAAGAAATTGTCTCTTTTTACAACATCTTCAAAATAGAGTACTTTGGGCGCTTTTTTTATAACAGAATACATAGAAAAATTCTAATCTACCAGATTTTCTAACATGTATGAAATTAATCTTCTTCAGATTGAATTACTTTGTGTATATTTTCTTCAAGAACTTGATATAGTTTCTAAAGTTTCTAATCATGTCCAAAATGTTACATTTTAGTCTCCTTCACCCTCTTTAGAGGCAAGTTTGACACTTAACAATATTAAGATCTGCCGTCTATAGTGTAATAACATAGTGATTTATTTATCTAGAACGATAGTTCGAATTATTTGAGCAATTCTTTGTACACAAAATGACAGAAGTGTCTTTCACGTCTACACTATTTTTTGTTCTAAAATTTTGGAATTTAGTAGATGAACAAGTCTAAAGTAGTAAAACTTCCAAATGTCAGAGTTTTAGAATAAAATTTGACAAAGTTATGGAATTTAATTGAAAATCATGAAAATTTTTTGTTCGTCTTCGAAATAAAAATTTCTAAAAAGTTAATATTTTGCTCTAAAATTTTGGAATTTAGAGCAGTAAATTAGTAAGTCTAAAGTAGTAAAACTTCCAAATTTCACAGTTTTAAAATGAAATCTGACTAAGTTACGGAATTTAAGTGAAAATCTAGTTCGTCATCAAAATAAAAATTTCTAAAAACTCTATTTCTTGCTCTAAAATTTTGAAATTTGGAGCAGAAGATTAACAAGTTTATAGTAATAAAATATCCAAATTTCACAGTTTTTGAATGAAATCTGACAAAGTTACGGAATTTAAGTGAAAGTAATGAAAATTTTTAGTTCGTCTTCGAAATAAAAATTTCTAAAAACTCTATTTCTTGCTCTAAACTTTTTAAATGTAGAGCAGTTGATTAACAAGTTTAAAGTGATAAAACCTCCAAATTTCACAGTTTTAAAATAAAATCTGACAAAGTTACGGAATTTAAATGAGTCATGAAAATTTTTAGTTCGTCTTCGAAATAAAAATTTCTAAAAACTCTGTTTCTTGCTCTAAAATTTTGAAATTTGGAGCAGAAGATTAACAAGTTTATAGTAATAAAATATCCAAATTTCACAGTTTTTGAATAAAATCTGACAAAGTTACGGAATTTAAGTGAAAGTAATGAAAATTTTTAGTTCGTCTTCGAAATAAAAATTTCTAAAAACTCTATTTCTTGCTCTAAAATTTTGAAGTTTAGAGCAGTAGATTAACAAGTCTAAAGCGATAAAGCCTCCAAATTTCACAGTTTTAAAATGAAATCTGACAAACTTATGGAATTTAAATAAAAGCCATGGAAATTTTTAATTCGTCTTCAAAATAAAAATTTCTAAAAACTCTATTTCTTGCTCTAAACTTTTTAAATGTAGAGCAGTAGATTAACAAGTTTAAAGTGATAAAACTTCCAAATTGCACAGTTTTAAAATGAAATCTGACAAAGTTACGGAATTTAAATGAAAGTCATGAACATTTTTAGTTCGTCTTCGAAATAAAAATTTCTAAAAACTCTATTTCTTCCTCTAAAATTTTGAAGTTTAGAGCAGTAGATTAACAAGTCTAAAGTGATAAAACGTCCAAATTTCACAGTTGTAAAATGAAATCTGATAAAGTTACGGAATTTAAGTGGAAGTCATGAAAGTTTTTAGTTCGTCGTCGAAATAAAATTTTCTAAAAACTCTATTTCTTGCTCTAAAATTTTGAAATTTGGAGCAGAAGATTAACAAGTTTATAGTAATAAAATATCCAAATTTCACAGTTTTTGAATGAAATCTGACAAAGTTACGGAATTTAAGTGAAAGTAATGAAAATTTTTAGTTCGTCTTCGAAATAAAAATTTCTAAAAACTCTATTTCTTGCTCTAAAATTTTGAAGTTTAGAGCAGTAGATTAACAAGTCTAAAGCGATAAAGCCTCCAAATTTCACAGTTTTAAAATGAAATCTGACAAAGTTATGGAATTTAAATAAAAGCCATGGAAATTTTTAATTCGTCTTCAAAATAAAAATTTCTAAAAACTCTATTTCTTGCTCTAAACTTTTTAAATGTAGAGCAGTTGATTAACAAGTTTAAAGTGATAAAACCTCCAAATTGCACAGTTTTAAAATGAAATCTGACAAAGTTACGGAATTTAAATGAAAGTCATGAACATTTTTAGTTCGTCTTCGAAATAAAAATTTCTAAAAACTCTATTTCTTCCTCTAAAATTTTGAAGTTTAGAGCAGTAGATTAACAAGTCTAAAGTGATAAAACGTCCAAATTTCACAGTTGTAAAATGAAATCTGATAAAGTTACGGAATTTAAGTGGAAGTCATGAAAGTTTTTAGTTCGTCGTCGAAATAAAAATTTCTAAAAACTCTATTTCTTGCTCTAAAATTTTGAAATTTAGAGCAGTAGATTAACAAGTCTAAAGTGATAAAACCTCCAAATTTCACAGTTTTAAAATAAAATCTGACAAAGTTACGGAATTTAAGTAAAAGCCATGGAAATTTTTAGTTCGTCTTCAAAATAAAAATTTCTAAAAACTCTATTTCTTGCTCTAAACTTTTTAAATGTAGAGCAGTTGATTAACAAGTTTAAAGTGATAAAACCTCCAAATTGCACAGTTTTAAAATGAAATCTGACAAAGTTACGGAATTTAAATGAAAGTCATGAACATTTTTAGTTCGTCTTCGAAATAAAAATTTCTAAAAACTCTATTTCTTCCTCTAAAATTTTGAAGTTTAGAGCAGTAGATTAACAAGTCTAAAGTGATAAAACGTCCAAATTTCACAGTTGTAAAATGAAATCTGATAAAGTTACGGAATTTAAGTGGAAGTCATGAAAGTTTTTAGTTCGTCGTCGAAATAAAAATTTCTAAAAACTCTATTTCTTGCTCTAAAATTTTGAAATTTAGAGCAGTAGATTAACAAGTCTAAAGTGATAAAACCTCCAAATTTCACAGTTTTAAAATAAAATCTGACAAAGTTACGGAATTTAAGTAAAAGCCATGGAAATTTTTAGTTCGTCTTCAAAATAAAAATTTCTAAAAACTCTATTTCTTGCTCTAAACTTTTTAAATGTAGAGCAGTTGATTAACAAGTTTAAAGTGATAAAACCTCCAAATTTCACAGTTTTAAAATAAAATCTGACAAAGTTACGGAATTTAAATGAGTCATGAAAATTTTTAGTTCGTCTTCGAAATAAAAATTTCTAAAAACTCTGTTTCTTGCTCTAAAATTTTGAAATTTGGAGCAGAAGATTAACAAGTTTATAGTAATAAAATATCCAAATTTCACAGTTTTTGAATGAAATCTGACAAAGTTACGGAATTTAAGTGAAAGTAATGAAAATTTTTAGTTCGTCTTCGAAATAAAAATTTCTAAAAACTCTATTTCTTGCTCTAAAATTTTGAAGTTTAGAGCAGTAGATTAGCAAGTCTAAAGCGATAAAGCCTCCAAATTTCACAGTTTTAAAATGAAATCTGACAAACTTATGGAATTTAAATAAAAGCCATGGAAATTTTTAATTCGTCTTCAAAATAAAAATTTCTAAAAACTCTATTTCTTGCTCTAAACTTTTTAAATGTAGAGCAGTAGATTAACAAGTTTAAAGTGATAAAACCTCCAAATTGCACAGTTTTAAAATGAAATCTGACAAAGTTACGGAATTTAAATGAAAGTCATGAACATTTTTAGTTCGTCTTCGAAATAAAAATTTCTAAAAACTCTATTTCTTGCTCTAAAATTTTGAAGTTTAGAGCAGTAGATTAACAAGTCTAAAGTGATAAAACGTCCAAATTTCACAGTTGTAAAATGAAATCTGATAAAGTTACGGAATTTAAGTGGAAGTCATGAAAGTTTTTAGTTCGTCGTCGAAATAAAATTTTCTAAAAACTCTATTTCTTGCTCTAAAATTTTGAAATTTGGAGCAGAAGATTAACAAGTTTATAGTAATAAAATATCCAAATTTCACAGTTTTTGAATGAAATCTGACAAAGTTACGGAATTTAAGTGAAAGTAATGAAAATTTTTAGTTCGTCTTCGAAATAAAAATTTCTAAAAACTCTATTTCTTGCTCTAAAATTTTGAAGTTTAGAGCAGTAGATTAACAAGTCTAAAGCGATAAAGCCTCCAAATTTCACAGTTTTAAAATGAAATCTGACAAAGTTACGGAATTTAAATAAAAGCCATGGAAATTTTTAATTCGTCTTCAAAATAAAAATTTCTAAAAACTCTATTTCTTGCTCTAAACTTTTTAAATGTAGAGCAGTTGATTAACAGGTTTAAAGTGATAAAACTTCCAAATTGCACAGTTTTAAAATGAAATCTGACAAAGTTACGGAATTTAAATAAAAGCCATGGAAATTTTTAATTCGTCTTCAAAATAAAAATTTCTAAAAACTCTATTTCTTGCTCTAAACTTTTTAAATGTAGAGCAGTTGATTAACAAGTTTAAAGTGATAAAACCTCCAAATTGCACAGTTTTAAAATGAAATCTGACAAAGTTACGGAATTTAAATGAGTCATGAAAATTTTTAGTTCGTCTTCGAAATGAAAATTTCTAAAAACTCTGTTTCTTGTTCTAAAATTTTGAAATTTAGAGCAGTAGATTAACAAGTCTAAAGTGATAAAACCTCCAAATTTCACAGTTTTAAAATAAAATCTGACAAAGTTACGGAATTTAAATGAGTCATGAAAATTTTTAGTTCGTCTTCGAAATAAAAATTTCTAAAAACTCTATTTCTTGCTATAAAATTTTGAAATTTAGAGCAGTAGATTAACAAGTCTAAAGTGATAAAACTTCCAAATTGCACAATTTTAAAATGAAATCTGACAAAGTTACGGAATTTAAATGAAAGTCATGAAAATTTTTACGAAATTTCTAAAAACTCTATTTCTTGCTCTAAAATTTGGAAATTTAGGGCAGTAGATTAACAAGTCTAAAGTAATAAAACCACCAAATTTCACAGTTTTACAATAAAATTTGACAAAAGTACGGAATTTAATTGAGTGATGACAATTTTTAGTTCGTCCTCAAAATGAAAATTTCTAAAAATTTCTAAATTTTCACGTGTACGAAAACGTTGACCGATGATAAAATTCTAAAGGTATAACAGGGTATTTTAAAGACCTTAGAATTCACAGACCCATGAGAATTTAACATTTTATTCCGCAACGCAAAAGAATGATTTGAAAAGTGTGACTTCTAGGAGTCAAACGCGCCGCAGATTTCCACAAAGTAAAACCATTTTTGCTTTTAAGAACTCTAAAGGATTTTACAGTTACAAAATGGTCAAAAATGTTGTGCATTACCAATTTTAAATATTGGTAATGACCAACTTTATTATTGCTGATTGTTGCTGAAGACAGACATAAAGACTAAAATAAAGGGTAGAAAACTGTTAAAATTGTATCTTCATTTATTTCAAATAAACTAGTGAAAAGTAATTGTTTTAATGGTGGTAAAAGTTATAGTTTTAACTTTGCGTGAAAAAGTTAAGTTTTATTTTTCAACAGTATGTGGAAATTGTCGAGGCTCATCTTACCTGAATCTTAGATAAATGAGTCTAAATTGGCCGATTTTAACAAAGATATACATAAAATACATCCTGTTCTTTTGTGGACTCAAAAACTAGAAAAAGTTCTTCAAGAAAATAAGTACCATGAAAAAGAATTAGCAGAAGACTAATTTCATAAGTTGCTAGAAAAATCCGTGGGTTAAGTTAAAAAAGGCACTAAGTTCTGTTTCGACTGTGGTTTTCTTTGACATTTACCACCGCGTAACTTTTTTAGCAGCACACCTATAAATGGGGACTTTTGCCATTTTGTTTGAAACAATAAACGTCCACACAAAAAATCAGCCTGATGGGAATTTGAAATTTGTCTGTTTTGCCTGGACTATTTGGCAAGGACGCAAAGACATGAGTCAGATTTCTAAAAGCTCTAACCATTTATTAAATTGATTGTGGCAATGTGTTTGTAAATTGGAGTTAAAAATAGGCGCAATAAACATTTTCTCCGTTTGTTTTGCTTATTAGAAAAGTGCTTCTTCGCGTTGTTCCGGGACCACAAAACCTATAATTTGTCCAGGCGAGCTTCGATGTCCTAGATGGAAAACGCAGTTAGTAGATACTAGTTAAGTGTATATTTTATTAAGTCTTTGTATGAAACTAGGAGGTAGATTTGTATACAACAATGTAGTAATAATAATAACAGTATGGAATAGTTTAATTTCATACTTCCTATATTTAACATGGAACGTCTTTGTGTAAATAACATTTTATATTTATATATATTTGCGTTATAAATTATCACTTATTGTTATTAATTTCCGCCTTATCCTAAACATATCACGCATTCTGTCTTATTCAAGTAATAATAAATACAAAACATTTATAGCTAAAATAGGTAGTATTTTGGTAGCGACACGCCCTCAAAACTCAGAGCGCCCTCTTTTGGTAAACCTAGGTACTAAATGCAGTTATTATTATCTGGAAGGCCCTGCTTCACTGGGCTGACTAGAAGAAATGGTCTCTGGCGGATGCAGCGTGACGATCGACTGCCTCCTCGCCGGAGTGACCGGCTGCGAATGCAAAATGGCGTACAGCGGCCCTTCCCGCTCCTTCGAGGGGCTCACAAGAATCGCCGGCTGCTCGTCCTCCATCTGCATGCTCGTCTCCGCAGCCGACGGGATCGTCGTCAGGAACCTCACCGTCAACCTCCCGGGACTCCCCGGGAGATCGGCCTCGTCCTGAATGGCGCTCTGCCTGGTCAACCGGGGCTTCGCGCGGATCCTGTTCGGCTCGCTGGAGGCGCTCGAGCGCGAAATCCTCCACGTGCTCGTGCTGGCCGTCGTGGCGGAGCCGGAGGAGTCGTTCCGCGAGCTCGACAAGTTCGAGTCCTGGGAGGTCTTGCGGGTGACCAGCCAAGAGGACGCGCGGCGTTTGGGGTCTAAGAGGCGCAGAGGGATGCCGCAGTGGTGGTTGTGGCGCCACGAGTCCGAACGCGAGGAGCTGAAATTCTCCGAAGACGACACCGAGGAGGCTCGCTTGTGCTGCTTCTGTTGGATCTCGGCGATCTGGTAGGTGTACTGGTCGGAACGGGGCCTATGGCGGGGTTGTCGCCGCACGCAGAGCAGCCACCTCGCTTTGCTGAGGAGCCACTCGCGAGTGCCTTTCTTCCGGTCGGTGCGCTGCGGCGGCGCGCTTCTTTCTCCCAGAAGCTTAACATTGCACGTGCAGGTCGGGACGTGGTGGTTTTGGTTCTCGCGCGACGACCGGTCGGCTAAACTGTTAGTATTCGCCGGTGTCTGTCGGTTGCTAAAGTTCGAACTGTGTCTGCAGCGGCCAATTCCCCGCGTCACGCGACTCTCTTCGATGGCCTTGCAGATCATCACGCAGTCCTTCTTGAACTGCTTCGTCAAGATCGCGTATAAAAACGGGTTGCAGCACGAATTCAGAGGTAGAACGAACACAGTGAACACTTTGGCTTGCTCCAGCGAAATTAACTGAAGACCGAAAGCTGCGGTTAAGGAGAAGAACGCGATCGGCGACCAACACAAAAAGTCCGTGAAAACCAACAAAGCCATTCTCTTCGCGATGCGGGAGTCGTTGGAATTCCACGCTTGCGACCCGCGGATCGCGCAGTACATCTTCAAGTAGCAGCCCATGAGGATGAGGAACGCCACGCCGTTGATGAACATCAAGAAGACCACGTAGGTTAAACTCGCGGCATCTTTGGTTTCGAAAGGAAGGCAAACGGCGAACTTGCGGTAGTCCGACACGCTGAAGAGAGGAAGGAGACCCATGACGATGGCGAAGCTCCAGCCGCAGATCATGATGTAGCCGGCGTGCTTCAAAGACAGGCGCTTGTTCAAGTGCATGGCGTGGGTGATGGCGTAGTTGCGCTCCAGAGTGATCACCGCGAGGGTGTAGACGGACAGTTCGGAGCTCAACACGCCTAAGAAGCCGGAGAGTTGGCAACCGGCGGACATCTGCCAGGGGATGGCGTACATGCGGAACTCGCCGAGGGTGGAGGCGTCCACCACGGCCAAGAAACCTGGAGGTTGAACATGGAATTTTTTATTAAGATTTTACAAACAAACTTTGAAAGGTTGTAACTCTAATAATTTTAATGGTACAGTAACCAAATTTTGGGAGGGTACTGATTTAGCCTTGGTTACTAATCGTGCCAAATTTCAAAATTATAGGACACAAGCGACGGTTTAAAAATTTTTTTTTTTTGAATGAGCCTAAAAGTGCCAATATTTTTTTTATAAATTAATTATTAATTAATTTGTTGTAACTCGGGTAATTTTAATGCCACAGTAACCAAATTTGGGGAGGCTATTAACTTGGACCTGGTAACCAACTGTGCCAAATTCGAAAACAATAGAGAAACAGCGACCAATTTAACAAAATTTTATTTTTTAGGTAAAACAAAAACAGCAAAATTTTTTATTAAGGGTTGTAACTCGGGTAACTTTAATGCCACAGCTACCAAATCTTAAGAGGTTATTAACTTGGACTTGGTTACTATCTGTGCCAAATTTCAAAACAATAGAGCAACAGCGACAAATTTAACAAAATTTTATTTTTTGGGTGAAACAAAAACAGCAATTTTTTTTATTAAGGGTTGTAACTCGGGTAATTTTAACGCCACAATTACCAAATATTGGGAGGTTATAACCTTGGACTTAGTTACTAACTGCGACAAATGTCAAAACAATAGAGAAACACCAACCGATTTTACAAAAAGTTATTTTTGGGCGAAACAAAAAAATGCAAAATTTTTTATTAAAGGTTGTAACTCGGGTAATTTTAATGCCACAGTTACCAAATTTTGAGAGGTTATTAACTTGGACTTGGTTACTAACTGTGCCAAATTTCAAAACAATAGAGCAAAATCTCATTTTTTGGGTGAAACAAAAACAGCAAAAATTTTTTATAAGGGTTGTAACTCGAGTAATTTGAATGCCACAGTAACCAAATTTGGTGAGGTTATTAACTGTAATTTAGTTATTAACTGTGCCAAATTTCAAAACAATAGAGCAATAGTGACCAATTTTACAAAAATCAATTTTTTGGGAGAAACAAAAATTGCGAATTTTTTTACTAAGGGTTGCAACCCGTGTAATTTTAACGCCACAGGGAGGTTATTAACTTAGACTTGGTTATCAACTGTGCCAAATTTCAAAACAATAGAGCAACAGCGACCGTTTTTACAAAAACATATTTTGGATGAACAGAAAACTATCACAAATTTTGTTTATTAAGGGTTGTAACTCTGGGAATTTTAATGCCATTGTAACAAAATTTGAGGACATTATTACCTATAACTTGATTATTAACTGTGGTAAATTTCAAAACAATAGAACAAGAGCGACCGATTTTACAAAAATTTATTTTTTGAGTAAAACAAAAACTGCAATTTTTTTTTATTAAGGGTTGTAATTCAGATAATTTTAATGCCACAGTAACCAAATTTGGGGAGGTTATTAACTTGGACTTGGTTACTAACTGTGCTAAATTTCAAAACAATAGAAAAACAGTGACCGATTTCAGAAAAAAATTTTTTTTGGCTGAAACAAAAACAGCAAAGTTTTTTATTAAGGGTTGTAACTCGCGTAATTTAAATGCCATAGTAACCAAATTTAGGGAGGTTATAAACTTTGACTTAGATATTAATTGTGCCAAATTTCAAAACAATAGAACAACAGCGACCGATTTTACAAAAATTTATTTTTTGAGTAAAACAAAAACTGCGAATTTTTTTATTAAGGGTTGTAATTCGGGTAATTTTAATGCCACAGTAACCAAATTTGGGGAGGTTATTAACTTGGACTTGGTTACTAACTGTGCCGAATTTCAAAACAATAGAGCAACAGGGACCGATTTTACAAAATTTATTTTTTGGGTGAAACAAAAACTGCATTTTTTTTATTAAGGGTTGTAATTTGGGTAATTTTAATGCTACAGTAACCAAATTTGTAGAGGTTATTAACTCCAACTTGGTTATTAACTGTGCCAAGTGTTAAAACAATTGAGCAACAGTGACCAATTTGTCATTGTCTCATCAATTGGATCAATAATTTCCTTAGTAGGAGTTTTATTTAAAAAAAAAATATTATAGATAAACGGAAAAATGCGAAAAATTGGTGTTAATGTACCTAAATAGATGCCCATGAAGAAGTCGGCGGCGGCCAGGTTGCACACCAAGAACCTGGGCACGTCCATTTTCCCCCGGGAAAAGATCAACACGAAGACGACGGTGCCGTTCCCCAACATGGCGCATAAAAAGACGATCCAGACGCCGCACCGCAACGTCCACCAGTCAAACAAGTCCTGACAGGGTAAGAAGGGTCCTGGTAACGGTAAACACTGGATCTTCCCGGGATTCCCGTCACCTGCCGCCACCCTGAGGGCCTCTTCCTCCGCGTACTCTTCCATGTACGAAGGAAAGTTCCCGGGGTAGGTAAAATCCGAGCGTATGTTCTCCCAAATTGTCTCGAATTTCTTCCCGAATTTATGACTCATATTTTCTGGAACATGGGAATATAGCACACTGTAATCCTAATAAATCCAGAAATGCTTACGCTGCGATGGCCAGTAGTCGCTCAGACTCGAGTTCCACATGTTCATGTCGATATCTTCAATATCAGGAAACACAATGAAATCTTTGGCTTTCGGCGGAGGATTCGACGGGATCAGCGGTAAAAACGCGCAACAATGATAAGCGTACGCTAAAACCAGCGTCTGGATCCTCGGGAACTCCTCAGGCGGAGGGAATTCACGTAAGTTGGGATTATTGAAAGTTTTTAAGTGTAACAGCCGCTCCAGACCAGCTGACGGCAGATGGGGGAATACATTTTGCCCCAAATTCCTGTAAATTAAAAACTGGAGATGCTCTCCCCGACGCGACGCCCGATAAACTTACAAATCTTCGATCTTGGAAATCGGGAGAAAAGCGTCCGGATGGATGAAGGAAATCTGATTATCCTCGAGGTTTCTGCAACGACACGTATTAAGAGAATGTTAAATGAATTATTGGGCGCGTTACAAAACTTGGAGCCTGGACAGATTGTGGAAGGCGTCCTGAGGGATGTACTGGATTTCGTTGTGTGCCAGGAGCAAGTCGTGCATCTGGTACATGCCGCGGAACGGGCGGTTTTCCAAGGAGCGGATGTGGTTGCTCGCCAGGTCTCTGCAGGAGAAAATTTTTTAATAAAATGCCGAAGTGAGAGAAATCAAAAATTTTCGGAAAAATCTGCGAAAATTCTACCACAAACGAGACAAATTTAAGAAATTTTCATTGTTAGAACGAAGCAAGATTTTTAAAAATTTTATAAAAATTTATATCTTTGGTAGTTTTAACTCCATGGAAATGAAATTTTGGGAAGTTAATTGTCTACATTTATTTATTTATTGTGCAAAATTACACAGCTCTACGACAAAAGAAACAAATGTTAAAAGCATTTATTTTTAGAGCCATGCTAAAATTTTCAAAATTTGTGAAAAAATTTGTTAATCTTGTAATTTTACCTCTATGGATATCAAATTTGAGAAGGTTAAAGGTCTGTATTTGCTTATTAATTATTTTATATGTCAAAATTCTACCACAAAAGAGACAAATTTAAGAAATTTTCATTGTTAGATCGAAGTAAGAATTTTCAAAAAAAATTTAAAAAATTATATCTGACAGTTTTAACGCTACAGACATGAAATTATTGGAGACTTATGGCCTAAATTTGTTTATTAATTGTGTCAAATTACACAGTTCTTCGTCAAAAGAGACAAATGTTAAAAACGTTAATTATTAGAGCCAAGCTAAAATTAAAAAAAAATTGTAATTCTTGTAATTTTACCTCTATGGATATGAAAATTGAGAAAGTTAAAGGTCTGCATTTGCTTATTAATTATTCCAAATGTCAAAATTCTACTGTAAAAGAGACAAATTTAACAAAAATATATTTTTAGAACGAAGAGTAAGAATTTTCAAAATTTCCTAAAAATTTATATCTCTGGTAGTTTTAACTCTATAGAAACGAAACTTTAGGGCATTAATTGCCTTAATGTGCTCGTTCATTATGCCAAATGTCAATAATTTAAAGTGTCAAAATTCTACCACAAAAGAGACAAGTTTCACAAATTTTTATTTTTAATAGGTACGAAGCCAGAATTTTCAAAATTTTCTAAAAATGTATATCTCTGGTAGTTTTAACTTTATAAAAATGAAACTTTGGGACATTAATTGTCTTAAGACGCTCGTTTAATATGCCAAATGTCAAAAAATCTACGACAAAAGACACAAATTTTAGAGATTATTATATTATTATTTTGGAGACAAAACATAAATTTTCAAAATTTTTGTAAAAATTCGTAACTCTTGTAATTTTAGCTATATAGATATAAAATTTAAGAAGGTTAAAGGTCTGCATTTGCTTATTAATTATTCCAAATGTCAAAATTCTATCATAAAAAAAAACAAATTTAAAAAAATATATATTTTTAGAACGAAGCCAAGAATTTTCAAATTTTTTTAAAAATTTATATCTCTAGTAGTTTTAACTGTATAGAAATGAAACTTTAAGACAATAATTCCCTAAATGTGCTGGTTTAATATGCCAAATGTCCAAAATCTATGACACAAGACACAAATTTTAGAAATTTTTATCCTTGAGATAAAACTTGAATTTTCGAAATTTTTTTAAAAATTCGTAACTCTTGTAATTTTACCTCTATGGATATAAAATTTGAGAAAGTTAAAGGTCTGCATTTACCTATTAATTATTCTAAGTGTCAAAATTCTACCACAAAAGAGACAAGTTTCACAAATTTTTATTTTTAATAGGTACGAAGCCAGAATTTTCAAAATTTTCTAAAAATGTATATCTCTGGTAGTTTTAACTTTATAAAAATGAAACTTTGGGACATTAATTGTCTTAAGACGCTCGTTTAATATGCCAAATGTCAAAAAATCTACCACAAAAGACACAAATTTTAGAGATTATTATATTATTATTTTGGAGACAAAACATAAATTTTCAAAATTTTTGTAAAAATTCGTAACTCTTGTAATTTTAGCTATATAGATATAAAATTTAAGAAGGATAAAGGTCTGCATTTGGTTATTAATTATTCCAAATGTCAAAATTCTGCCATAAAAAAACAAATTTAAAAAAATATATATTTTTAGAATGAAGCCAGAATTTTCAAATTTTTAAAAAAATTTATATCTCTAGTAGTTTTAACTGTATAGAAATGAAACTTTAAGACAATAATTCTCTAAATGTGCTGGTTTATTATGCCAAATGTCCAAAATCTATGACACAAGACACCAATTTTAGAAATTTTTATCCTTGAGATAAAACTTGAATTTTCAAAATTTTGGTAAAAATTTGTAACTCTTGTAATTGTACCTCTATGACTGTTAAATTTGAGAAAGTTAAAAGTCTGTATTTGCTTATTAATTATTTGAAATGTCAAAATTCTACCACAAAAGAGTCAAATTTCAGAAATTTTTATTTTTAGTACAAAGCCAGAATTTTCAAAATTTTCTAAAAATGTATATCTCTGGTAGTGTTAACTCTATGGAAATAAAAGTGAGTTAATGGTCTACATTTGCTTATTAATTGCACAATTCTGCGACAAAAAAAAAATGTTAGAAGCGTTCATATTATTAGTGGCAAGCAAAAATTTTCAAAATTTTCAAAAAAATTGTACCTCTTGTCATTTTACTTCAATGGAAATTAAATTTGAGGCGATTTATTGGTCTTGATTTGCTTATTAATTGTAACCACATTTACACACCACAAATGTTTGGAACTTTGATTATTAGGACGAACCAAAAATTTAAATTTTTGAAAAAAATATATCTTTGGTGATTTTAACGCCATCAACATGAAATTTTAAAGACCAGTAGATTGCTTATTAATTTTTTAAAATTTTAAGTCTCCAATTTCAAGTCAAAAGAATGAGTGAAATCTTAAAATAAAATTAAAAATGATTGAAGCCTACTCACAACACTCTCATTTCCCTGCAGTTGTTGAGGTCGGGAATCGTCTTCATCTTGTTCGATTTGAGGTCCCTGCCAACAAACGATCATTAATAAATGGTCTGAAACGAGGCTGATAAACTGACAAGCTTTTAAGTCTGGGACAAGTCGTACACAAAGACGAAGGAACGGAGGAAATCCCTGCCCTATCCAACCTCAGGATTTCTAAGGCCGTTGTGCCGTTCAAGTTGGGGAACGTCGACAACTCCCGGGCTTCGGACAGAATCCTGCCAACAAAGGACGAAATAAATCAAATCGCTGCGTACAGCAAAGAAACATCTTCAAGTGAAAATAGTAAAAGCGTCGCCCGCCAATTACCACTTGCGATATGATATGATTTTACGACACTCTAATGCCTGAAGACTTTACAACTTCCTTAAAGTAGCAAAGTCCATAAAATCCGGAGGACACTTTTTGAAATTGAATTTCGAGTCGTAAAAGCAGACAAGCTTGTGGATTTTAATCCGAAGCGAAATGTATGCACATGAGGTAACATATAATACTTGCAGCTTTCGGAGTCGCGGCAGGAAAGAGAAAGCGTGGGCGTCCACTCCCGTCAGAGGATTTCCTTTTAGCTCCAGGAGAGCTAGAGCTGGCGTCTTCTGAAGTAATCCCCCATGGATATACTTGATACGATTACCAGATATCGATCTGCAACAATTACAAGTTCAACTAGAGGCGGCCCTTTGAATTCGGCGGATCTCGCACTCCCGTGGCCCTTGCAGCGAGTTAATTAATCTGATTGCTTTTCACTCGATTCCAATCAGATTCAACGCCACACGGCGACGAGATTAGAAAAAGAAACTTACAATTCTTGCAGTTTGGCGAGCTTCGTGACTGCTGTAGGTATCTGGGTTAGGAAATTGTCGTCGAGCTCCCTGGAAGCAAATTTTCTAATTAAGTTAACCTGCACGTGCCATATGGACAACTTCACCGTAATTAAAATGGCAACGTGGAAATATAAATCCTTATTACAAGTACAATAAAAAGGTGGTGTCTGTAAACGAGTTACACTTCCCTTTGAGTGGCCTTTATTAAATGGGATGATAAAGCGTTCTTGTGCCGGTGGGAAGCTTTATAACGAGATTACGCCGCTATTGATTTGCCTACACGCTGATACTTACAAGACTTTCAAAGATGTCAAGTTGGCAAAAGCCTCTTCTGCCACCTCACTGATCTGGTTGCGTTTCATCAGCCTGGAAAACGACTCAATTTTAATTACAACTCAAGTCAACAGATTTATCGCCGGAAAGTAAATATAGTAGATTTGAAAAAATCTCTTGCGATGGCCATTTTTTTAAATCCGATATTTATTTTCGCTATTCCGTTCCTTTGAACTCCAATTATAAATACGGAATTTATAGTGGCGGCTTCTATAAATTATGCTCTTTGCTAATTTATATTTAGCCAATCTGTCGGCTTGGTGTTAATAAAAACATTCCTCAATTTTATCTGTATTACGAATTGCGTTCCGAACGGAGGATAACAGATTTATAGGCAATACGGAGCTCGTCGGCAATTGTAATTTAGAAGGAAATTAAATTCGAGATTGGTTAAAATAAAAAAGCGAGTGTCGTGTTCGCTGCGAATTATACAGAGCGCTGACAAAGTTCCGCCCAAAATTACATTTTTCTTTCAGGACTGTGCCCTCATTGGACGATTTAATCACGTTCTACCAACATAATTTAGTTCTGGTCAAATATACCTAAACAGAAACCACAATGCTGTCAATTTCAAAAATTTTGTAAAAATCTCTTGTAATTTTACCTCTATGGATATTAAATTTGAGAAGGTTAAATGACTGCATTTGCTTATTAATTATTCCAAATGTCAAAATTCTATCACAAATTTAAGAAATTTTCATTGTTAGAACGAAGCAAGAATTTTCAATATTTTCTAAAAATCTATATTTTTGGTAGTTTTAACTTTATAGAAATGAAACTTTAGGACATTAATTGTCTGAAGGTGCTCGTTTATTATGCCAAATTTCAAAATTCTACGACAAAAGACACAAATTTTAGAAATGTTTATCCTTGAGACAAAACCTAAATTTTTAAAATTTTTATAAAAATTTGTAACTCTTGTAATTTTACCTCTATGGATATCAAACTTGAGAAGGTTATAAGTCAGAATTTGTTTATTAATTATACTAAATATCAAAATTCTCAAACAAGACAAATTTAAAAAAAATATATTTTTAGAACGAAGCCAAAATTTTCTAAATTTTCTAAAAATGTATATCTCTGGTAGTTTTAACTTTATAGAAATAAAACTTTTGGACATTAATTGTCTTTATGTGCTCGTTTATTATGCCAAATGTCAAAAATCTACGACTAAAGACACAAATTTTAGAAATTTTTATCCTTGAGACAAAACTTCAATTTTCAAAATTTTTGTAAAAATTTGTAACTCTTGTAATTTTACCTCTATGAATGTCAAATTTGAGAAAGTTAAAGGTCTGAACTTGCTTATTAATTATTCCAAATGGCAAAATTCTACCATAAAAAAGACAAATTTAAAAAAATATATATGTATTTTTAGAACGAAGCCAGAATTTTCAAATTTTTTTAAAAATTTATATCTCTAGTAGTTTTAACTGTATAGAAAAATTACATTTTTCTTTCAGGACTGTGCCCTCATTGGACGATTTAATCACGTTCTACCAACATAATTGGTCAAATATACCTAAATATAAACCACAATACTGTCAATTTCAAAAATTGGTTGGTGTAAATCCGGCTGCATAAAATCAACCTGCACAGAAAAAACAAATTTTTGTCAAGAAATGGCTATATTACTAAGGTTTGTTTGTTCAGTTTTAAATTTCCCGGGAGAAAGCACGCTCGTGATTGGTCAACCCCCGCGCGTTTAGTTTGCAGTCGGTTTAGGTTGCAAATATTTGCTCAAGGTCACAAATCTCATCGTGTAATTCGTTCCTGTTGCAATGGTGGTGTGTAAATTGGGTTTTGGGGTACAAAAGACGATCGTGAAAGTTTTGTCATTGTAATGTGTCAAAATTCGATTTCTTTTTGAGCAACAGTCGCACCTGAGGGAAATTTCACCCCATTTGGAGCTTTTTTTAAGGGGTGCCTAATTAATTTTCAAGTCAAAGTCGGCAAATGTCAAATTATCGGGGAACAATAGTGCCAACCTTTTACCTCTAAGGATATTAAACTTGAGAAGGCTAAAGGTCTGCATTTACTTGTTAATTATCCTAAAAGTCAAAATTCTACCACAAAAGAGATAAATTTGAAAATTTTTCATTGCTAGGACGAAGCTAGAATTTTCAAAATTTTGTAAAAATTTATATCTCAGGTAGTTTTAACTCTATGGAAATGAAATTTTGGGAAGTTAATAGTCTACATTTGCTTATTAATTGTGTCAAATTACACAGTTATACGACAAAAGAGACTAATGTTAGAGCCGTTCATTATTAGAACAAACTAAAATTTTCAAAATTTTTGAAAAAAAATTGTAACTTGTAATTTTACCTCTAGAAATTTCAAACTAAGAAGGTTAAAGGTCTGCATTTGCTTATTAATTATTATTTGTCAAAATTCTTCCACAAAAGAGAAATTTAAAAAAAAATTCATTGTTAGGACAAAGCTAGAATTTTCAAAATTTTGTAAAAAATTATATCTCAGGTAGTTTTTACTCTATGGAAATAAAATTTTGGGATGTTAATGGTCCACATTCGCTTATTAATTGTGCCAAATTACACAGTTTTACGACAAAAGAGACAAATGTTAGAACCGTTCATTATTAGAGCAAACTAAAATTTTCAAAATTTTTGAAAAAAAATGTAACTCTTGTAATTTTAGCTCGATGGATTTCAAACTAAGAAGGTTAAAGGTCTGCATTTGCTTATTAATTATTCTAAATGTCAAAAGTCTACCACAAAAGAGACAAATTTAAAAAAATATAATTTTAGGACGAAGTCAGAATTTTCAAAATTTTCTAAAAATTTATATCTCAGGTACTTTTAACTCTATAGAAATAAAACTTTAGGACATTAATTGTCTTAATGTGTTCGTTTATTTTGCCAAATGTTAAATTTCTACGAAAAAAGACACGTTTTAGAAATTTTTATCCTTGAAACAACTTGAATTTTCAAAATGTTTGGAAAAATGTGTATCTCTTGTAATTTTACCTCTATGGATATCAAAATTGAGAGTATTAAAGGTCTTGAATTGCTTATTAATTATTCTAAATGACAAAATTTTACCATAAAAGAGAAAAATTTTAAAAAATATATTTTTAAGACGAAGACAGAATTTTCAAAATTTTCTAAAAATGTATATCTCTGGTACTTTTAACTCTAAAGAAATGAAACTTTAGGACATCAATTGTCTTAATGTGCTTGTTTACTGTGCCAAATGTTAAAATTCTACGACAAAAGACACCCGTTTTAGAAATTGTTGTCCTTGAGACAACATGAATTTTCAAAATGTTTGGAAAAATGTGTACTCTTGTAATTTTACCTCTAGGATATCAAAAAGATATGAGAATGTTAAAAGTCTTGAATTGCTTATTAATTATTTCAAATGTCAAAATTTTACCACAAAAGAGACAAATTTAAGAAATTGTCATTGTTAGAACGAAGCGAGAATTTTCAAATTTTTTTTAGAAATTTATATTTTTGGAAGTTTTAACTCTATGAAAATGAAATTTTGGGAAGTTAATGGTCCACATTTGCTTATTAATTGTGTAAAATTACACAGTACTACGACACAAAAGACAAATATTAAAACCGTTTATTATTAGTGCCAAACTAAAATTTTCAAAATTTTTGAAAAAAAAAATGTAACTCTTGTAATTTTACCTGTATAGATATCAAATTTAAAAAGAATAAAACTCAGGATTTGCATATTAATTATTTCAAATGTCAAAATTCTACCAAAAAAGAGACAAAATTAAGAAACTTTAAATTGCACTAATTAATTTTCATGTCAGAGTTGGCAAATGTCAAATTATGGGGGACAATAGTGCCAACTTTGTCATCTCAAAATTTCAAAAGTTTGTCAAGATTCCAACATTAAATAGGAAATAACTGTCAAAGTAAACATTTGTAATCTAAGCCGACTGGATGTGGATGTCATTAGCGCTGCCTACTTGATTTTACAGAATTACGTGAATCTAATCGGTTTAGATTGTAGTTTCGGTCATTTTGGAACCGTCAAATAATAAATGACCTTTATATTCCCAAGAAAAGTCAACTTTGAAGTTGTTGAATATTCGCAAACGTCAAAAGTTTTTGGACATCAAATTTTTGTCAGTCTTTGTAGTTCAACCTTTATTGTCATTGTGAGTGACGTTTTGCGACCAAGGGTGGGTTTAGACTTCGTGACAACAGACGACAAAATTGGCATCATTGCCGCCTAAGAAATTGACATTTGCCCATTTTGACATAAAAGGTACCGAGTATTGAGGCCAGTAAGCCGATTTACACAGCACAAGCACAAATTTTCGTGCGCGACTGTATCGCGATCACCGCTGCGTAATTAAAAGTATATTTGGTTGCATAACTCTCCGAATAAAATTTGATTTTCACTGAAAATAATCGTCCAATTTTCATCGTTAAACCTCACGACCTCTTATCCTAATGTTGAAGTTTACAGCTCAATAAAAAATAAAGCGCGAATAACTGTGAAAGTCATAATACTTAAAGCTCTCTCCGCAATTCAGCCAAGTTCGATTTTGAATTCGGATGGAAATAAACCGAGCAAATAGAGGAAATACTCACAAAACAACGAGTTTATCCAGAGGCGGGAAGGCGGCGTTCGGGAGAGTGTTGATCAAATTATTTCCAATATTCCTGCAAAACAAAGCGTTTAAAACGTGTATCGATAAAACAGTTTTTCGCTAAAATGTAATTTTCGAATGCCAATTATCTCCAATTGTGTCAAATAATCGTTTTAATGGTAATCCGAACGTTTATTTATACTACAAAACAGTTAATGACGTGTTAATGAGAGTGTTTATTAGTTTTATTAGCGCATAAATAAGTGTAAAGTGTCGTAAAGTATATTGTAAATAGCGTTACAGGTGAGTGGTATTAGTGGTCGTCGATTCAGCTCTTTATGCTCCAGCAGCCACCGAATCAATTTCTTCTTCTTGACAACAAAAAATTCGCGTGGCTTCTGGAGCACCGGCGTGTCCTTTAGAGTGTTGGTCCTGGTACTCACAGGACCTCAAGGTGTGGGAGAGCGGTCAGTGCCTCCGAAGGAACACCGCGCAGACGGTTGCCGTCCAGACGCAAGCTGCGCAGTGAAGGAACCTGCTGGAAAGTGCTTCCATCCAGTTTCCAGATTTCGTTATTGCCCAGATGCCTAACCCAACAATATCCAACTACATCATCAATGATTTTCACAGGAAAACAAGCGGAATTTCCAATTTCCGAGCAATTTATCCATCAGTCATTTTCAGTGATATGTCATGGGTGATCAGGAACGAAATGAATGATGATAAATTGAAGATACAGCGCATTAAAAGCCGCACCAAGAAAACGGGACCGGCTTGTAATTGGCTGTAACTGTTTATTATGAAAATTATGCGGCAGTTTTATCACTTTGTACAGGCAATGATAGCAGGAGACTATTGTTCCTAATGTCGTATATTGCGAATTCCGACGCAGAGTTAAATAACGTTACAACGTAGGAGAGATGTTCGAGCGGTTTGTATTTCAGGCGCTTAATGAGGATGAGGTGATACGAGAGAGCGGACGCTTTTCACTCCTGAATGAAATATCTTCAATATATACAGTAATTAATTATTAAAATGACCAGGGAAAATGTTAGAGAGAATTTGCTTCGAAAAATATGAACTTTATAGGGCTCAAAACACGAAAATTTCGTTGAAATTGCGTAAAAAAAATTTTCACATAAGGTGCCCTCGGTTCGATCCGCACGGTTCTATCATGAAAAACCCCCGAAAACTGATTTTTAAGAAACGCAATTTGTGCGCCGGAACTTCCTTAAACTCCCCATAAACAAAATACCCGCGTGTGTCCCATAACAATTAAATCCGACGCTTCTTGCCGCCTTGATAGCGCCATTACTCCAAAACAATGCCGCCTCTGTACGGAAATTGAATAAATTTGATTTTGACGAGTCACGTCTGACTAAAGTTTCAATATCTCGAAGGTGATAAAGAAAGGGAGAATTTTCCAAAGAAACTTTTCTAATAACTTCCCTTTCATTGATACGGCATTGTAGTGTCGCGAGATCAATATCTCGAGTTTTTCTGCAAGTTTTGACCACATAACAAATGAGAGTATTCAGTTTTCCATCGAATTTATCTGCATCCTGGTGTTATCACCTCCATGCAAATTAAACGACTTGGTAGTATCCAGTTAATCTCAATTATCAGACATTAAACACAAATTGGAGATACATAAATGTTGCAGCGAACATAAAATCGCGCTCGTTTATAACTGAAAAAACTTGCTGATGATCGAATCATGGGTTAATTTTAATCAAGCATAAATTGAAGGCTGTTTTTTTATTGCTGTTCACTTACATGATTTAAATCGAAACTATCTTAATTATGTTTTTATTTAATGTTATCTTGATCTTCGTAAAGTATGTGGAAATGGTTGTGTGGTTAATAAGCCGAGAAAGGTATTTCATTACGGAGAAGCCGAGTTGACCATGTTTGGTAGTTGGGCGTTCTGTGAAATGAAATTCGTTTTTGAAAGAGCGAGAAAATTGGTAACAAGTTGAAATGTGGGTCTGTTAGTTGTTTCAGGGTAAAAATGAAAATCTAATTGTTAGAGAGTAAAAATTTAACAAAATTTAATTGTTGAAAATGAGAGATTTTGAGTTTTTCTCTCAAGTTAAAATTTCCAAAAATTGCTTCTTTTGTTTTAGGAGGTTAAAATTTGGTGAAATTAATAACCATAGTTCTAGTAATAAACTCCCGAAATTTCATTGCCATACAATTAAAACTGTCGGAATTACAAATTTTTATTTACGAAAATTAGAGATTTTTTTAGTTTCCATCAAGTTAAAATTTCTAAAAATTGTTTCCTTTGTTTTAGAATGTTCTAGTTTAGTGAAGTTGATAATCATAGTTCAAATAATTAACTCCCCAAATTTCATTGCCATACAACTAAAATTGTCGGAATTACAAATTTTTATTTGTCAAAATTTGAAACTTATAGTTTCTCTATAAGTTAAAAATTTCTAAAAATTGTTTCTTTTGTTTTAGATAGTTCTAACTTTGTGGAGTTGATAATCATAGTTCAAATTATAAACTCCCCAAATTTTATTGCGGTAGAGTTAAAATTGTCGGAATTACAAATTTTTGTTTATGACAATTAGAAATGTTTAGAAAACCTCTATCAAGTCAAAATTTCTAAAAATTGCTTTTTTTTGTTTTAGAACGTTCTAATTTGGTGGAATTGATAAACATAGTTCAAATAATAAACTTCCCAAATTTTATTGCCATACAATTGAAATTGTTGGAATTACAAATTTTTATTTACGAAAATTAGAGATTTTTAGTTTCTCTATCAAGTTAAAATTTCTAAAAATTGCTTCTTTTGTTTTAAAACGGTCTAATTTGATGGAGTTAATAATCACAATTGTAGTAATAAACTCCACAAATTTTATTGCTGTAAAGTTAAAATTGCCGGAATTACAAATTTTTATTTGTGAAAATTTGAAACTTTTAGTTTCTTTATAAGTAAAAAATTTCTAAAAATTGCTTTTTTTGTTTTAGAACGTTCTAATTTGGTGAAATTGATAAACATAGTTCAAATAATAAACTCCCCAAATTTTAATTGCCATACAATTAAAATTGTTGGAATTACAAATTTTTATTTACGAAAATTAGAGACTTTCAATTTCTCTATCAAGTCAAAATTTCTAAAAATTGCTTCTTTTGTTTTAGAATGTTAAAATTTGGTGTAGTTAATAAATATAGTTCTCGTAATAAACTCCCGAAATTTCATTGCCATACAATTAAAACTGTCGGAATTACTGATTTTTATTTACGAAAATGAGAGATTTTTAGTTTCTCTCTCAAGTCAAAATTTATAAAAATTCCTTCTTTTGTTTTAGAACGTTCACATTTGGTGGAGTTGATAATCATAGTTCTAATAATAAACTCCCCAAATTTTATTGCGGTAGAGTTAAAATTGTCGGAATTACAAATTTTTGTTTATGAAAATTAGAAATCTTTAGTTTCTTTTTCAAGTCAAAATTTTTACAAATTGCTTTTTTTGTTTTAGAACGTTCTAATTTGAAGGAATTAATAAACATAGTTTGTATAATAAACTCCCCAATTTTTATTGCCATACAATTAAAATTGTCGGAATTACAAATTTTTATTTGTCAAAATTTGAACCTTTTAGTTTCTCTATAAGTTAAAAATTTCTAAAAATTGTTTCTTTTGTTTTAGATAGTTCTAACTTTGTGGAGTTGATAATCATAGTTCAAATTATAAACTCCCTAAATTTTATTGCGGTAGAGTTAAAATTGTCGGAATTACAAATTTTTGTTTATGAAAATTAGAAATCTTTAGTTTCTTTTTCAAGTCAAAATTTTTACAAATTGCTTTTTTTGTTTTAGAACGTTCTAATTTGGTGGAATTGATAAAAATAGTTCAAATAATGAAGTCCCAAAATTTCACTGCCATGCAATTAAAATTATCGGAATTACAAATTTTTATTTACGAAAATTAGAGACTTTTAGTTTCTCTCTCAAGTCAAAATTTCTAAAAATTGCTTCTTTTGTTTTAGATCGTTCTAATATGGTGGAGTTGATAATCATAGTTTTAGTAAAAAACTCCCCAAATTTTATTGTTGTAAAGTTAAAATTGCCGGAATTACAAATTTTTATTTGCGAAAATGAGAGATTTTTAGTTTCTCTATCAAGTCAAAATTTTTAAAAATTGCATCTTTTGTTTTAGATCTTTCTTATTTGGTGGGGTTGATAATCATAGCTTTAGTAAAAAACTCCCCAAATTTTATTGTTGTAAAGTTAAAATTGCCGGAATTACAAATTTTTATTTGTCAAAATTTGAAACTTTTAGTTTCTCTATAAGTAAAAAATTTCTAAAAATTGCTTTTTTTGTTTTAGAACGTTCTAATTTGGTGGAATTGATAAACATAGTTCAAATAATAAAGTTCCTAAATTTTATTGCCATACAATTAAAATTGTTGGAATTACAAATTTTTATTTACGAAAATTAGAGATTTTTAGTTTCTCCATCAAGTTAAAATTTCTAAAAATTGCTTCTTTTGTTTTAAAATGGTCTCATTTGGTGGAGTTAATAATCATAGTTCTAGTAATAAACTCCCCAAATTTTATTGTCGTATAGCTGAAATTGCCGGAACTACAAATTTTTATTTAAGAAAATTTGAAATTTTTAGTTTCTCTATCAAGTCAAAATTTTCTAAAAATTGTTTCTTTTGTTTTAGATCTTTCCAATTTAGTGTAGTTGATAATCATAGTTCTAATAATAAACTCCCGAAATTTCACTGCCATGCAATTAAAATTGTCGGAATTACAAATTTTTATTTACAAAAATTAGAGACTTTTAGTTTCTCTATCAAGTCAAAATTTCTAAAAATTGCATCTTTTGTTTTAGATCGTTCTAATTTGGTGGAGTTAATAATCATAGTTTTAGTAAAAAACTCCCCAAATTTTATTGCTGTAAAGTTAAAATTGCCGGAATTACAAATTTCTATTTGTGAAAATTTGAAACTTTTAGTTTCTCTATAAGTAAAAAATGTCTAAAAATTGCTTTTTTGTTTTAGAACGTTCTAATTTGGTGGAATTGATAAACATAGTTCAAATAATAAACTTCCTAAATTTTATTGCCATACAATTAAAATTGTTGGAATTACAAATTTTTATTTGTGAAAATTAGAGATTTTTAGTTTCTCTATCAAGTTAAAATTTCTAAAAATTGCTTCTTTTGTTTTAAAACGGTCTCATTTTTTGGAGTTGATAATCATAGTTCTAGTAATAAACTCCCCAAATTTTATTGTCGTATAGCTGAAATTGCCGGAACTACAAATTTTTATTTAAGAAAATTTGAAATTTTTAGTTTCTCTATCAAGTCAAAATTTTCTAAAAATTGTTTCTTTTGTTTTAGATCTTTCCAATTTAGTGTAGTTGATAATCATAGTTCTAATAATAAACTCCCGAAATTTCACTGCAATGCAATTAAAATTGTCGGAATTACAAATTTTTATTTACGAAAATTAGAGACTTTTAGTTTCTCTATCAAGTCAAAATTTCTAAAAATTGTATCTTTTGTTTTAAATCTCTCTAATTTGGTGGGGTTGATAATCATAGTTTTAGTAAAAAACTCCCCAAATTTTATTGTTGTAAAGTTAAAATTGCCGGAATTACAAATTTTTATTTGCGAAAATGAGAGATTTTTAGTTTCTCTATGAAGTCAAAATTTTTAAAAATTGCATCTTTTGTTTTAGATCGTTCTAATTTGGTGGAGTTGATTATAATAGTTTTAGTGAAAAACTCCCCAAATTTTAATGTTGTAAAGTTAAAATTGCCGGAATTACAAATTTTTATTTGAGAAAATTTGGAACTTTTAGTTTCTCTATAAGTTAAAAATTTCTAAAAATTGCTTTTTTTGTTTTAGAACGTTCTAATTTGGTGGAATTGATTAACATAGTTCAAATAATAAACTCCCCAAATCTTATTGCCATACAATTAAAAATGTTGGAATTACAAATTTTTATTTGTGAAAATTTGAAACTTTTAGTTTCTCTGTTAGTAAACAATTTCTAAAAATTGCTTCTTTTGTTTTAAAACGGTCTCATTTGGTGGAGTTGATAATCATAGTTCTGGTAATAAACTCCCCAAATTTTATTATCGTATAGCTGAAATTGCCGGAACTACAAATTTTTATTTAAGAAAATTTGAAATTTTTAGTTTCTCTATCAAGTCAAAATTTTCTAAAAATTGCTTCTTTTGTTTTAAATCGTTCTAACTTAGTGAAGTTGTTAACTATAGTTCTAATAATAGATTTTATTGCCGTAGAGTTTAAATTGTGGGACTTACAAATTTTTATTTTTAGAAATAATTTTAATCTACAAAGTCAAAATTTGTAAAAAAAACTCTTCCCTCATTTAAGATCAGTTTTCGAACGTAAGTACTCCACTGCTTCGCCAGGAATTAATTTTGCCTAAATTCCAAGTAGCGATATCAATCTTTGATAAATGTCGCCATCAAGTCGGAAAAGCGATCAGAAAACGGTCTTTTTTTCCATAAAACTTAATCTGACTATGTTTTCAACTTCGAAATATTAAATCTGCGTATTCAGTAAGTTTTCGTACGAGTGTGAGGTAAATCCGTAATAAATCAGGATCGGGCCGATGGGCCAAAGGAATACGAAAGACAAACGGTACTAAAACCAACAAACACTTCCTACAGGAAAGAATATTTTATCTGTCCTCGGAAGAGGGGTGTCTGCTTATTGATTCAGATTAGGAATTACATTATTTATTCTTATTGTGTGGCTGACTCAACGGATTTCACCACAAATCGATTATAGAGGAAGTAAACATTTCACCTTTCATTTGACTTTTGACCCACTAAAAGTCAATTGACACCCTCTTTAAATCATTTTTATAACGATCCAACATTTAATTTCTTATCTGAACAACTTAGTTTAGCTTTGACATGGAAGATAAACTGTTTCCAATTTAGTTAAGAGCTTTTATACAGTCGCAGCTGCGGAAACATGCACTTGGTTTTAAACAAAAAAGTATAATTCTGCAGAATTATTACGAAATTTCCAGAAACGTCAAATTTATCAGGTTTTAGAGGCGAAATTAGCATAGAAAAAGCGATGCATATTCATACAGTAAATCGGCTCCGAGTGACAGAAAGAATTAATGTTATACTGTTATAGTGTGTACTAATAGCGGATTAGTTCTGAATTAGACCCACAGTTTGCTTTAAAATTAGCATTAATGGAGTTGTTTAAGTAAACGATCGTTCCGGCCCTGTAAGGGTTTTGGAATAACGCGTTTTACTTAAAACTCCTCAAATTCGTTCTTTGCGTACTTTTCTTGATTAACAATTCCACTTTGCTAGAGTCGATTTAAATTACAGGATGATTAACTTTGAAAATAACACCTCAATCTCATTACTTTCGTTTTTCAGAAGAATTAAAGAAATGAGACTCGGCGAGATGATGAAGCGTCTAGACGGGAGCTTAAAAACACCCTGTACAGGGTGCGACAACTCGCCGCTAAACCACTTTTAATTATGAGGCTATACAGAGTGTAATTTTGTAAGTTTGGCAGTTTTTACGTTAAATTAATGAAAATTTGGGGATTTTTTTGGGGACGTCAGAATTTTGAAATTTTTATTTTTAGGACAAATTTGAGTTCAAACTTTTTTATTCAATTCTGTAAGTTTGACAGTTTTGCGCTAAATTAATGAAATTTTGGAAATTTATTATTATAGAAGAAGTATTTATTGAGTGTACTAAATTACATAAGTTTAGGTAGAACAAGACGTAAGTATTTTGGAATTTTTTATTTTGAGGGCAAATTTGAGTTCAAACTTTTTTTAAGTTTGACAATTTTGACGTTAAATCAATGCAGTTTTACTGATTTATTACTTTGGAAGCGCTTATTGAGTTAATTAATTTTAGAAGTTTAGAACAAAAGTTAGGAATTTTGGAAATTTTTATTTTTCGAACTAATTTAAGATCAAATTTTGTTATTAAATTCTGTAAGTTAACAGTTTTGACGTTAAATTAATGAAATTTTGGGAATTTATTATTATAGCAGCATTTATTTGAGTGTACTAAATTACGTAAGTTTAGGTAGAACAAGACGTAAGTATTTTGGAAATTTTTATTTTAAGGGCAAATTTGAGTTCAAACTTTTTTTAAGTTTGACAATTTTGACGTTAAATCAATGCAGTTTTACTGATTTATTACTTTGAAAGCGCTTATTGAGTATAATTAATTTTAGAAGTTTAGAACAAAAGTTAGAAATTTTGTAAATTTTTATTTTTAGAACATATTTGAGTTCAAACTTTTTTATTAAATTCTGTTAGTTCCACAGTTTTGACGTTAAATCAATGAAATTTTGGGGGTTTATTAATTTGGAAGTGCATATTGAGTGTACTAAATTACAGAAGTTTAGATCAAAAAACACAAATTTTGAAAAAAATTATTTTTAGAACATATTTGAGTTCAATTTTTATTTAACTTCTATAAGTATGACAGTTTTGACGTTAAATTAATAAAATTTTGAGGATTTATTACTTTGGGAGCGCTTATTAAGTGTACCAAATTATAGAGGTTTAGAACAAAAGGTAGGAATTTGTGAAATTTTTATTTTTAGGACAAATTAGAGTTCAAACTTTTTTATTAAATTCTGTAAGTTAACAGTTTTGACGTTAAATTAATGAAATTTTGGGAATTTATTACTTTAGAAGCGTTTATTGAGTTTACTAAATTATAGAAGTTTAGAACACGACGTAAGAATTTTGGAAATTTTGATTTTTAGATCAAATTTGAGTTTAAACTTTATTACTAAATTCTGTAAGTTTGGAAGTTTTGACGTTAAATCAATTAAAATTTGGGGGTTTATTAATTTGGATGCGTTTCTTGAGTGCACTAAATTACAGAAATTTAGATCAAAAGATAAAGATTTTGAAAAATTTTATTTTTAGAATAAATTTGAGTTCAATTTTTTTTTAAATTCTCTAAGTATGACAGTTTTGAAGTTAAATTAATAAAATTTTGGGGATTTATTACTTTGGGAGCGCTTATTAAGTGTACCAAATTATAGAGGTTTAGAACAAAAGGTAGGAATTTGAGAAATTTTTATTTTTAGGACAAATTAGAGTTCAAACTTTTTTATTAAATTCTGTAAGTTAACAGTTTTGACGTTAAATTAATGAAATTTTGGGAATTTATTACTTTAGAAGCGTTTATTGAGTTTACTAAATTATAGAAGTTTAGAACACGACGTAAGAATTTTGGAAATTTTGATTTTAAGATCAAATTTGAGTTTAAACTTTATTACTAAATTCTGTAAGTTTGGAAGTTTTGACGTTAAATCAATTAAAATTTGGGGGTTTATTAATTTGGATGCGTTTCTTGAGTGTACTAAATTACAGAAGTTTAGATCAAAAGATAAAGATTTTGAAAAATTTTATTTTTAGAATAAATTTGAGTTCAATTTTTTTTTTTAATTCTCTAAGTATGACAGTTTTGACGTTAAATTAATAAAATTTTGGGGATTTATTACTTTGGGAGCGCTTATTAAGTGTACTAAATTATAGAGGTTTAGAACAAAAAATAGGAATTTGAGAAATTTTTATTTTTAGGACAAATTAGAGTTCAAACTTTTTTATTAAATTCTGTAAGTTAACAGTTTTGACGTTAAATTAATGAAATTTTGGGAATTTATTACTTTAGAAGCGTTTATTGAGTTTACTAAATTATAGAAGTTTAGAACACGACGTAAGAATTTTGGAAATTTTGATTTTTAGATCAAATTTGAGTTTAAACTTTATTACTAAATTCTGTAAGTTTGGAAGTTTTGACGTTAAATCAATTAAAATTTGGGGGTTTATTAATTTGGATGCGTTTCTTGAGTGTACTAAATTACAGAAGTTTAGATCAAAAGATAAAGATTTTGAAAAATTTTATTTTTAGAATAAATTTGAGTTCAATTTTTTTTTTTAAATTCTCTAAGTATGACAGTTTTGACGTTAAATTAATAAAATTTTGGGGATTTATTACTTTGGGAGCGCTTATTAAGTGTACTAAATTATAGAGGTTTAGAACAAAAGATAGGAATTTGAGAAATTTTTATTTTTAGGACAAATTAGAGTTCAAACTTTTTTATTAAATTCTGTAAGTTAACAGTTTTGACGTTAAATTAATGAAATTTTGGGAATTTATTACTTTAGAAGCGTTTATTGAGTTTACTAAATTATAGAAGTTTAGAACACGACGTAAAAATTTTGGAAATTTGATTTTAAGATGAAATTTGAGTTTAAACTTTATTACTAAATTCTGTAAGTTTGGAAGTTTTGACGTTAAATCAATTAAAATTTGGGGGTTTATTAATTTGGATGCGTTTCTTGAGTGTACTAAATTACAGAAGTTTAGATCAAAAGATAAAGATTTTGAAAAATTTTATTTTTAGAATAAATTTGAGTTCAATTTTTTTTTTTAATTCTCTAAGTATGACAGTTTTGACGTTAAATTAATAAAATTTTGGGGATTTATTACTTTGGGAGCGCTTATTAAGTGTACCAAATTATAGAGGTTTAGAACAAAAGGTAGGAATTTGAGAAATTTTTATTTTTAGAATAAATTTGAGTTCAATTTTTTTTTTAAATTCTCTAAGTATGACAGTTTTGACGTTAAATTAATGAAATTTTGGGAATTTATTACTTTAGAAGCGTTTATTGAGTTTACTAAATTATAGAAGTTTAGAACACGACGTAAGAATTTTGGAAATTTTGATTTTAAGATCAAATTTGAGTTTAAACTTTATTACTAAATTCTGTAAGTTTGGAAGTTTTGACGTTAAATCAATTAAAATTTGGGGGTTTATTAATTTGGATGCGTTTCTTGAGTGTACTAAATTACAGAAGTTTAGATCAAAAGATAAAGATTTTGAAAAATTTTATTTTTAGAATAAATTTGAGTTCAATTTTTTTTTTTAAATTCTCTAAGTATGACAGTTTTGACGTTAAATTAATAAAATTTTGGGGATTTATTACTTTGGGAGCGCTTATTAAGTGTACTAAATTATAGAGGTTTAGAACAAAAGATAGGAATTTGAGAAATTTTTATTTTTAGGACAAATTAGAGTTCAAACTTTTTTATTAAATTCTGTAAGTTAACAGTTTTGACGTTAAATTAATGAAATTTTGGGAATTTATTACTTTATAAGCGTTTATTGAGTTTACTAAATTATAGAAGTTTAGAACACGACGTAAAAATTTTGGAAATTATGATTTTAAGATCAAATTTGAGTTTAAACTTTATTACTAAATTCTGTAAGTTTGGAAGTTTTGACGTTAAATCAATTAAAATTTGGGGGTTTATTAATTTGGATGCGTTTCTTGAGTGTACTAAATTACAGAAGTTTAGATCAAAAGATAAAGATTTTGAAAAATTTTATTTTTAGAATAAATTTGAGTTCAATTTTTTTTTTTAATTCTCTAAGTATGACAGTTTTGACGTTAAATTAATAAAATTTTGGGGATTTATTACTTTGGGAGCGCTTATTAAGTGTACTAAATTATAGAGGTTTAGAACAAAAGATAGGAATTTGAGAAATTTTTATTTTTAGGACAAATTAGAGTTCAAACTTTTTTATTAAATTCTGTAAGTTAACAGTTTTGACGTTAAATTAATGAAATTTTGGGAATTTATTACTTTAGAAGCGTTTATTGAGTTTACTAAATTATAGAAGTTTAGAACACGACGTAAAAATTTTGGAAATTTTGATTTTAAGATGAAATTTGAGTTTAAACTTTATTACTAAATTCTGTAAGTTTGGAAGTTTTGACGTTAAATCAATTAAAATTTGGGGGTTTATTAATTTGGATGCGTTTCTTGAGTGTACTAAATTACAGAAGTTTAGATCAAAAGATAAAGATTTTGAAAAATTTTATTTTTAGAATAAATTTGAGTTCAATTTTTTTTTTTAATTCTCTAAGTATGACAGTTTTGACGTTAAATTAATAAAATTTTGGGGATTTATTACTTTGGGAGCGCTTATTAAGTGTACCAAATTATAGAGGTTTAGAACAAAAGGTAGGAATTTGAGAAATTTTTATTTTTAGAATAAATTTGAGTTCAATTTTTTTTTTAAATTCTCTAAGTATGACAGTTTTGACGTTAAATTAATGAAATTTTGGGAATTTATTACTTTAGAAGCGTTTATTGAGTTTACTAAATTATAGAAGTTTAGAACACGACGTAAGAATTTTGGAAATTTTGATTTTAAGATCAAATTTGAGTTTAAACTTTATTACTAAATTCTGTAAGTTTGGAAGTTTTGACGTTAAATCAATTAAAATTTGGGGGTTTATTAATTTGGATGCGTTTCTTGAGTGCACTAAATTACAGAAATTTAGATCAAAAGATAAAGATTTTGAAAAATTTTTTTTTGGAATAAATTTGAGTTCAATTTTTTTTTAAATTCTCTAAGTATGACAGTTTTGACGTTAAATTAATGAAATTTTGAGGATTTATTACTATAGAAGCGCTTATTGAGTGTACTAAATTACAGAAGTTTAGAACAAAACGTAAGAATTTTAAAAAATTTTATCTTTGAGGCAAATTTGAGTTTAAACTTTATTACTAAATTCTGTAAGTTTGACAGTTTTGACGTTGAATCTATGAAATTTTGGGATACAGTATATTACTTTGAAAGCGTTTATGGAGTGTCCTAAACTTCAGAAGTTTAGAACAAAAGTTGAGAATTTTTGAAATATTTTTAGGAAAAATTGGAGTTCAATTTGTTAAATTCTGTAAGTTTGACTGTGTTTGACGTCAAATTAATCAAATTTTGGGGATTTATCACTTTGGAAGCGTTTATTGAGTATACTAAATTTCAGAACTTTTAACCAAAGTGTAAGAATTTTGGAAATTTTTATTTGTAAGACAAATTTGAGTTCTAATTTTGTTTTCTTAATTCTGTAAGTTTGACAGTTTTAACGTTAAATCAATGAAATTTAGCTGATTTATTACTTTGGAAGCGTTTATTGAGTGTACTAAATTTCAAAAGTTTTGAACAAGACGTAAGAATTTTGGATTTTTTTTTATTGGGGGAGAAATCAAATTCAAAATTTTCGACAAAAAACTGTAAGATTGATAGTTTTAACAGTAGCGCAATGAAATTTGAGAGATTTATTACTTTCGCGGTGTTAATTCAGTGCACTACATGACACAGGTTAAAAGTTAAAAAATATCCCTAAATAGAACTTCGAAAAGTCAAAAAAATAAATAAATTAGAGCCTCAAAGAAAAAATATGAACTGAATTGATAGATTTTTGGGGGATTCGCCGGCGCGTCCGAAAAAATCCGACAAATATGTATTTTTACGACCCCCAGGGGTGTTTATGGGTTAGGTGACCTGTCAACTACGTCATAAAATGTTTTCTCAGCTAAAAAGATCCGTTGATATTCCCGCTTCTACTAACCGACATTCCCAGCTTTACGTCGGCGCCACTTTTTATACGTTCCGGCTGTTGTTCCAACTCATCTCTATTCACCCTTTGTTTATCCTCTTTATGTATTTTCACAAATTCAATATTTCGACAAGATACGAATTCGTGTACCGGACTTAAAAAGAAGACGAATAAAAATAGAAATTCCCACTTACAAAGTTTGGAGCTTGCTGAGGGGGCGCAGGGCTTCCACGGGGATCTCCACCAAGCCGCAGCCCTGCAGAAGCCTGGAAAGGAAAAATATGACTTATTTACTAATTTATTTATTTATTTATTTATTTAACAAGATAAAAGTTAGTGCTTTTGATGCCTCTCGTTGGTATTAGCAAAGATTTTGCCGTAACTCTTGATTACGTTGTAGATCACGTCCACAACGCGGAAATCGTAATAAACTGTAAATAAAGCAGCAAAATTCGAAATCATAAATTCATAGAGAGGTCGTGCAAGGACAATGCACGTCGTCATGTTCACGGCATGCCCGCCCGACATGTATTACAAGTTGAACACGTTGAGGACGCGCCACCAATAAATATCATCCTCCTGTAATATGTTGACAATAAAACCGCTCGGGAATAAACACTAAATCATGCCCAATGTGCCACAGAGTAAAAAGCGCGCACAACACTCATAAATATTAATCTGGAGTGGCGGAATCGGCTGCTTTCCACACAAGAAATCCATGTCAGATCCGAAAAACAAAATCTAACGAAGGAGATTGTTTTTTATTTCATTGGCCAAACGAGCACCGGGATTCTATGGAAGAATGTTAACATCGTGGTTGGCGTTGGACACTAAACTAGAGGCAGTTCTATCAGTTGGGTGTAAATCAGACTTACAATTCTACAGGGTGAATAAAATACAATTTACACTTTTTTTAACTTCAAGTTAAACCGCTGGCAAAGAATTAAAAAAGTTTAACTCGAAATAGGCAGACAAAAGATCGTTCTTAGATTTTGCAAAAGTCGAGTTTTTCGCGAAAATTCATGACTAAAACTATGCCAAACTTCTGATAACGATATCTCTCTTATTTTTTGAAGTAAACTTGAGCTATTTACATCAGTGTACGCAAAATTTTCCGCAGATTCCAAATCTGGGATTTAAATTCAGATCCGACAACAAATAACTGAGTTATGGCCGATCAAAGTTTCGGATAGTTGATTTTCATTTTTTCTCATTTTTCCCAATTTTCAAAGTTAAATATCTCGGAAACTATTAGAGATATTGAGATGCGGTTTGCGCCATCGTTTTTCTCGGCTCATTTTACGTTAGAAAATGTGCTTAAAAGCCTAAAATTCGATAGTCGATTTTTCGCGAAAAAAAATTGCGACTCAAACAATGAAAATTTTTCATTTTTTTTATTTTTGACCATAACTCGCAAACTATTTGTCCTATAGATCTCAAATTTGGCCAGTAGATAGATTTTAAGCTCTTCTTTCGACTGATATATAATTCAATGCTATTAAACGTCATTTTCATTTTGAAAACATTGGTTGAAAATCACCCTAAAATGACGTTTTCAAAACAGTTTTTGGCCAATGCCTCATTTATTTATTACGCAAACTCAACAAATTTGGGTCTCATTTTACGCAAAATTTCACGCTGAATCCAAAGCCGCAAGAATTTTTGAGTTTCGTCAACGAATAACTGAGATATGGCCGTTTGATTTTTAGGGTTGTCGCCAGAGGGCCAAATTTTTAAAGGTTCAAAACAATTCGTGCTCGATATCTCGGAAACTATTTCAGATATTGAGATGCGGTTTGCGCCATCGTTTTTCTCGCGATTTTTTACATGAGAAATAGTTTTTAAATTTTTCAAAAGTCAAAAGTTGCAGTTTTTCGCGAAAATTCATGACTTCATGGCAAAGTTCTGATCAAAGTTTAGTGAAAACACGTAACCCTAAAATTTAACACTAAAATATGTGAAAAATCAAGACTATCCACGCCAATATTTTGTTTTTCAGAACGCACTGGATAGTTTTTTATAGAAACCGAGAATTTAATGCGATCAAAGCGACGTATGTTTTGTCTTCGATTTTATACTAAACATTCGACTTGTTGCTTCTTATCGGAAGTTGTAAAATTGTCGCGTAATACGTCTCAATAAAGAAGTTGTCTCCTTTTCTAAAAGCTTTTTCGAAATAACACGGCGGGGGCGCGATGATGGAAGCTCTTATTGTCCCAATCCTATTAAATTAAAATGAAAATATTTGAATATTCTAGAGTTAAAGATATTTGAGAGCTCCTTCTCTATTTAGTCAGATTCCCAAATTTTCTCGATTTCCTCCACGATTTAGCCAACACCCGGTATGTATTGGAAACCCTCCCAATTTGCATGTTTTTCCCCACTTTTCGGCCGCCAATTCATTATCTCCCCCTTTAACTCGCATTCACTTGCAAATGAAACCAGACCCGGAATCAAGGAGTATGAAGGACGGCAATTAAATAAATCCACCAACAAGCTCCATCACCATTAACAGTTTCGAAATTGGCGAGTTTTAAATGCGCAACTCTGACTTTCGTTACACAGGTCAGTTCAAGATCAATAATCCGAAAAAAGCGGCGCTTAAATCCGGGAAATAAACTCCGGTCACCTGTGGGAAAACGAAGGTGATAAAAATGTAGTCCGGGAATCAACAGGTGGGATTTAGGGACTTTGGGGGAATCAAGATTGATCAGGTAATTATTGCTCGGACTTTCTTCAGGTTAGTTTTTGCAAATACGGGAATGGAGATTTGGATAATCCGATAGCAAAGTTGTTAGATGACACAAGTCAGTGCTACTATTTAATACTGACAAATTTCACTGTTTTATTTAATTTAAATATTTTAAATATTTAATTTTTTGAGTGGCACAAAAACGAAAAATTTTAAAATGAGGAAATTTTGTTCAAAAATTTTGGAATTTAGCACAGAGGATTCTTTAAAAGTAGTAAAGCAGCCAAATCTCATTGATTTATCTTTAAAATTGGCAAAGTTACTGAATTTTATACGAAAAAGTGCAATTTTTTGAATGGCCCAACAACTAAAAATTCTAAAATTAACACATTTTGTTCAAAAATTTTGGAATTTAGCAGAGTTCAAAAACTCTTTAATAATAGTAAAACTGCCAAATTTCACTGATTTATCTCTAAAAAACGAAAAATTCTAAAATGAGTAAATTTTCTATAAAAATTTTGGAATTTAGCACAGTTCAAGAACTCTTTAAACGTAGTAAAACTGTCAAATTTTACTGATTTATCTTTGAAATTACCAAAGTTACTGAATTTTATATGAAAAAGTGCAATTTTTTCTAGTCGGCCAAAAACGAAAAATTCTAAAATGAGCAAAATTTGTTAAAAAATTTTGGAATTCAGCACAGTTGAAGAGCTCTTTAAAAATAGTAAAACTGCCAAATTTTACTGATTTATCTTTAAAGTTACGAAAGCTACTAAATTTTATGTAAAAAAGTGCAATTTTTTGAGTCGGCTAAAAACGAAAAATTCTAAAATAAGTAAATTTTGTTCAAAAATTTTGGAATTTAGCGCAGATTAAGAACTTTCAAAAAGTAGTAAAACAGCCAAATTTGACTAATTTATCTTTAAAATTACCAAAGTTACTGAATTTTATATGAAAAAGTGCAATTTTTTCTAGTCGGCCAAAAACGAAAAATTCTAAAATGAGCAAATTTTGTTCAAAAATTTTGGAATTCAGCACAGTTTAAGGGCTCTTTAAAAGTAGTAAAACTGCCAAATTTTACTGATTTATCTTTAAAATTACGAAAGTTACTAAATTTTATATAAAAAAGTTAAATTTTTTGAGTCGGCCAAAAACGAAAAACTCTAAAATAAGTAAATTTTGTTCAAAAATTTTGGAATTTAGCACAGATAAAGAACTTTCAAAAAGTAGTAAAACAGCCAAATTTGACTAATTTATCTTTAAAATTACAAAAGTTACCCAATTTTATATAAAAAAGTGCAATTTTTTGAGTCGGCTAAAAACGAAAAATTCTAAAATAAGTAAATTTTGTTCAAAAATTTTGAAATTTAGCGCAGATTAAGAACTTTCAAAAAGTAGTAAAACAGCCAAATTTGACTAATTTATCTTTAAAATTACCAAAGTTACTGAATTTTATATGAAAAAGTGCAATTTTTTCTAGTCGGCCAAAAACGAAAAATTCTAAAATGAGCAAATTTTGTTCAAAAATTTTGGAATTCAGCACAGTTTAAGGGCTCTTTAAAAGTAGTAAAACTGCCAAATTTTACTGATTTATCTTTAAAATTACGAAAGTTACTAAATTTTATATAAAAAAGTGCAATTTTTTGAGTCGGCCAAAAACGAAAAACTCTAAAATAAGTAAATTTTGTTCAAAAATTTTGGAATTTAGCACAGATAAAGAACTTTCAAAAAGTAGTAAAACAGCCAAATTTGACTAATTTATCTTTAAAATTACAAAAGTTACCCAATTTTATATAAAAAAGTGCAATTTTTTTTTGTAAAAACGAAAAATTCTAAAATGAGTAAATTCTGTTCAAAAATTTTGAAATTTAGCACAGTTTAAGAACTTTAAAAAAATAGTAAAACTGCCAAATTTTACAAGTTTATCTTTAAAATTACCAAAGTTACTCAATTTTATATAAAAAAGTGCAATTTTTTTTTGTAAAAACGAAAAATTCTAAAATGAGAAAATTCTGTTCAAAAATTTTGAAATTTAGCACAGTTTAAGAACTTTAAAAAAATAGTAAAACTGCCAAATTTTACAAGTTTATCTTTAAAATTACCAAAGTTACTGAATTTTATTTGAAAAAGTGCAATTTTTGAGTCGGCCAAAAACGAAAAATTCTAAAATGAGTAAATATTGATCACAAATTTTGAAATTTAGCACAATTGAAGACCTTTTAAAAAAAGTAGCAAAACTGTCTAATTTTACTGATTTAACTTTAAAATTACCAAAGTTATTAAATTTTATATGAAAAATTGCAATTTTTTGAGTGGCCCAAAAACGAAAAATTCTAATATTAGTAAATTTTGTTCAAAAAATTTGGAATTTAGCACAGTTTATGAATTCTTAAAAGGAAAATCGCCAAATTGTACTGCTTTATCTTTAAAATTAGTAAAGATACTGAATTTTATATGAAAAAGTGCAATTTTTTGAGTGGCCAAAAACAAAAATTTCTAAAATGAGTAAATTTCATTCAAAAATTTTGGAATTTGATACACTTAAAAGGCTTCTAAAAATTAAGAATACTAATAAATTTCACTGTCTTATTATTAAAATTACCCAAATTACTGGGTGTTATAGTAAAATGTGCAATTTTGTCTCCTCTTCTGTTCGGATTACAGAAGTTTTTGGGATTATAAAAGGCCCGGATTAGCCATACATTAGCATATTTCTTTATCTTATAAACAGAGAATTGCAGAAATCGCCATGATCGGACAATGGCATTCGCCCCTGAAATTTAATTTTTACTAACTGCCCCCGGAAAGCCCCGTCCATTTTCCAGCAGCCACGAATGGATATCAAATCGCCATGAGCATAAAACGAAATGGGAAATGGGTACACGGCTGCAACGGCAGTAATCAGAATCTACTGCTATGGCCCTTCCACAAAAAGACTTGGTAAAACACGTGTCGGATGCACATAACGCCAAAGTTCCACCACGCCCTCAGATTCCCGCGGACAAACAGTTCTTGTGCAGATTGTGCATAAATCAAAGGTTCATACAGAAGCCACTTTGCGCGGCTTATCACAATAAATAAGGAGTTCATTGGATCATATAAACGAAATGGCTTCCAGCCAAGCGCATCTAGATGGTCTAGCTCACGTTGAAGGGGTTAAAAACGAACCCTTATCGTGTAGCGCACACGTAAATGGGACAGAGGACGTCCCAGATTTACGCCGGGACTTTGCCCTGGAAATCATGCATACTTACAGTCTTTTAAGCTGGAGGTTCTTCGAGAATGATTTGGGGTGGACGAAGTCCAGCTTGTTCTCCGAGAGGGTCCTGCAACAAACACCTTTAATTACCCACGTGTGATGTACACTGTTTTTTCCACGACCGAATCATCAAAATGAAGTGTGGTAATGGAACTTATTACACAACTAAAGTGAAATTACCTGTGGATTTAGGGAAACTCCTGGAGTGAACTTTGCGCTTTAATCACATAACAGCCGGTGCCGTAAAATGGGGGAATTATGAGGACGTTGTTACGCTTTATTAGTCGTCAATAACTTAATATCGCACCCCAAGACATTTCACTTAAAAATTCACAGGAATTTTTCCAACGGTGAAACTATAAAAGTCGACGCTTTTTCGTTATTTATGCGGCATTTGCGACGCTAATTAGCGGCGACCTTACACGCAAAGAGCACACGCGGCGGTTAAACTTCATGGAGTCGATCAGAGACGTGAGTTCAAAAACCTGGGGAAAAGAATTTTTTCCGATCCTTTGGATTTGTTCTTTAAATTTTGACATTCTAGTTTTTCTAACTTTTGACTTCAGAATAAAAATAATAATAAAAATGTGAGATTGTAGAGAATCTAAAGCGAAATCTAAAGAAAACAAAGAAAATCTAAATAGCAATTTATGTTATAAGTACATAATTTAGGTCCTTGTGTTTATATTATAAATAAGGCGAGTCTAAAAAACCTAATTATCTACGAGTTACATACAAGGCTTTATATACGATTGTAGTAAAAACGAATTTCTCTCAAAATTAGACAAAAAATAATTGTAAGCCAGTACGATGTTTGCCGTTCAATATCTGAAAGTAAACAGGACCTTAAAATTTCTTGTTTTTAATCAACGCGTTGTTTCGTTAATAGACCATTAAAAAATTGGACTTTTTCATCTAAAATTCAGTAATTTTGGTAATTTTAAACATAAATAAGTAGAATTTGGCAGTTTTATTACTTTTTAAGACTTTTTAAACTGTGCTAAATTCCAAACTTTTTGATCAATATTTACTCATTCTAGAATTTTTTGTTTTTGGACCACTTAAAAAATTGCACTTTTTTATATAAAATTTAGTATCTTTAGTAAATTAAAAAATAAATCAGTAAAATTTGGCAGTTTTACTACTTTTTAAGAGTTCTTGAACTGTGCTAAATTTAAAAATTTTTAAACTAAACTTACTCATTTTAGAATTTTTTGTTTATGAGTCCCTCAAAAAATTGCACTTTTTATACAAAATTTAGTAACTTTGATAATTTTTAAAATAAATCAGTAAAATTTGGCGGATTTTCTTCTTTTTAAGACTTCTTAAACTGTGCTAAATTCCAAACTTTTTGATCAATATTTACTCATTCTAGAATTTTTTGTTTTTGGACCACTTAAAAAATTGCACTTTTTTATATAAAATTTAGTATCTTTAGTAATTTAAAAAATAAATCAGTAAAATTTGGCAGTTTTACTACTTTTTAAGAGTTCTTGAACTGTGCTAAATTTAAAAATTTTTGAACTAAACTTACTCATTTTAGAATTTTTTGTTTATGAGTCCCTCAAAAAATTGCACTTTTTATACAAAATTTAGTAACTTTGGTAATTTTTAAAATAAATCAGTAAAATTTGGCGGATTTTCTTCTTTTTAAGACTTCTTAAACTGTGCTAAATTCCAAACTTTTTGATCAATATTTACTCATTCTAGAATTTTTTGTTTTTGGACCACTTAAAAAATTGCACTTTTTTATATAAAATTTAGTATCTTTAGTAATTTAAAAAATAAATCAGTAAAATTTGGCAGTTTTACTACTTTTTAAGAGTTCTTGAACTGTGCTAAATTTAAAAATTTTTAAACCAAACTTACTCATTTTAGAATTTTTTGTTTATGAGTCCCTCAAAAAATTGCACTTTTTATACAAAATTTAGTAACTTTGGTAATTTTTAAAATAAATCAGTAAAATTTGGCGGATTTTCTTCTTTTCAAGACTTCTTAAACTGTGCTAAATTCCAAACTTTTTGATCAATATTTACTCATTCTAGAATTTTTTGTTTTTGGACCACTTAAAAAATTGCACTTTTTTATATAAAATTTAGTATCTTTAGTAATTTAAAAAATAAATCAGTAAAATTTGGCAGTTTTACTACTTTTTAAGAGTTCTTGAACTGTCCTTAATTTAAAAATTTTTGAACTAAACTTACTCATTTTAGAATTTTTTGTTTATGAGTCCCTCAAAAAATTGCACTTTTTATACAAAATTTAGTAACTTTGGTAATTTTTAAAATAAATCAGTAAAATTTGGCGGATTTTCTTCTTTTTAAGACTTCTTAAACTGTGCTAAATTCCAAACTTTTTGATCAATATTTACTCATTCTAGAATTTTTTGTTTTTGGACCACTTAAAAAATTGCACTTTTTTATATAAAATTTAGTATCTTTAGTAATTTAAAAAATAAATCAGTAAAATTTGGCAGTTTTACTACTTTTTAAGAGTTCTTGAACTGTCCTTAATTTAAAAATTTTTGAACTAAACTTACTCATTTTAGAATTTTTTGTTTATGAGTCCCTCAAAAAATTGCACTTTTTATACAAAATTTAGTAACTTTGGTAATTTTTAAAATAAATCAGTAAAATTTGGCGGATTTTCTTCTTTTTAAGACTTCTTAAACTGTGCTAAATTCCAAACTTTTTGATCAATATTTACTCATTCTAGAATTTTTTGTTTTTGGACCACTTAAAAAATTGCACTTTTTTATATAAAATTTAGTATCTTTAGTAATTTAAAAAATAAATCAGTAAAATTTGGCAGTTTTACTACTTTTTAAGAGTTCTTGAACTGTGCTAAATTTAAAAATTTTTAAACTAAACTTACTCATTTTAGAACTTTTTGTTTATGAGTCCCTCAAAAAATTGCACTTTTTATACAAAATTTAGTAACTTTGGTAATTTTTAAAATAAATCAGTAAAATTTGGCGGATTTTCTTCTTTTCAAGACTTCTTAAACTGTGCTAAATTCCAAACTTTTTGATCAATATTTACTCATTCTAGAATTTTTTGTTTTTGGACCACTTAAAAAATTGCACTTTTTTATATAAAATTTAGTATCTTTAGTAATTTAAAAAATAAATCAGTAAAATTTGGCAGTTCTACTACTTTTTAAGAGTTCTTGAACTGTGCTAAATTTAAAAATTTTTAAACCAAACTTACTCATTTTAGAATTTTTTGTTTATGAGTCCCTCAAAAAATTGCACTTTTTATACAAAATTTAGTAACTTTGGTAATTTTTAAAATAAATCAGTAAAATTTGGCGGATTTTCTTCTTTTTAAGACTTCTTAAACTGTGCTAAATTCCAAACTTTTTGATCAATATTTACTCATTCTAGAATTTTTTGTTTTTGGACCACTTAAAAAATTGCACTTTTTTATATAAAATTTAGTATCTTTAGTAATTTAAAAAATAAATCAGTAAAATTTGGCAGTTTTACTACTTTTTAAGAGTTCTTGAACTGTGCTAAATTTAAAAATTTTTGAACTAAACTTACTCATTTTAGAATTTTTTGTTTATGGGTCCCGCAAAAAATTGCACTTTTTTATACAAAATTCAGTAACTTTGGTAATTTTTGGTAAATCAGTAAAGTTTTTCCTACTTTTTAAGAGTTTTTTATGGCTGTTATATACGATTGTAGAAAGACGATTTTCTCTCAAAACTGGACAAAAAAAATTGGTAAACTAGTGCGACGTTCGCCGTTCATTTATCTGGAAGTAAACATGGCTCTCAAATTTCATGTTTTTAATCAACGCGTTGATTTTCGATTAAAAATTGTTTACTTCTCTCGAGACAATTAGATTTTCCGAGTCAAAACAACGCCGCTTTTTCCTTATTTCTGTCAAGTTAATTAAGTCTGACACGAAGTCTTATAGTGAAATTTGAATAAATGCAGCAAATGAGTGTTTTTTAGCTCCCAACACAATGGCTCTCCATCAATCATCTTTTTCGCTGAAATAGTAATTACTTAAGTTCGAAGGAGCGAGTTTGTCTAGAATAAAAGAAAAACTGATGATTCCGTAAACGAGGTTTGATTTTTTGCTGGAAAAACTTGGAGATTATTTCATTAATTATTTGGGATAAAGACAAACTCACGCCAGTTATTAAATTCGAGAGCAAAGTTCGGGATGAGATAATATTTCCGCTTTGGCAAACGATTCTAACAGGAAAGCAACAAAGAAATAAATGTACTGGTAACATACAAGTTCCCGAAACTATTTATTTTAATGGTTATTCGTCCTGACAAACTGCCATCGACAACAATATTATATCGCCGGTGCTCCACTCCCGGCGCCTCCACCAAAAATTTCGCCATTTTACAGACGAAACTATAATAAAACAACTTTACAAAGTTCTGCAACCAGTCAGATTTAGATTAGCTGGAGCGTGACTAGCTAAATCAATGCTCGACGACCTTCTTACGGATTTTATTCGCCAAGTTTCTAATTGATTCTTCCGCTGGATGAGACGTCGCACGAAAAGGGAGGATTTTTTATTACGCAAATCGTCTTAATTTCAAAAAGGGTGAGTTATGTCCTTTGGCGGCCACATCTCCCCGCTTCTTTATTTACCGTCGACGAGACTCTGCATACAAACCACTCGATAAAGTACACTTTACAATACTGCATCCGCAAATAAAATTCGCTCGGAGGATGTTGGTACACTCAAGAAAGTTATCAACGGACTTTCCACATGTTTGTGCGGTCTCAACAACGTGATGGAGTATTATTGCTTCGTTCTGATTGAAGTAAATTCGGTTTGCAGGGGGTACGGGGGTGGACTGCGAACGAAAATATCGCATCGGGGTAGTTATACTAGAATTTCAAAATTTATGAGGAAAACTAGACATCTTTATATCTGTCATAGTTTCGGAGATATTTTCTATAAAATTCGGTAACTTTGGTAATTTTAAAGGTAAATCCGTAAAATTTAGCTGTATGACTGCTTTTTAAGAGTTGTTGAATTGTGCCGAATTCCACAATTTTTGAAGCAAATTTACTTAATCTAGAATTTTTCGTTTTTGGTCGACTTCAAAAATTTCACTTTTTCATATACAGTATGTCCCCGGATTGAGTCACAAGAGGGAAAAAAAGTTTATTTTTCATTTTACAAAAAAATGACAAAGGAATAACATTTTTTGCTTATTTCAAAACAGATAAATCTGCAATTAAAATTTCAAAATTATTAGTTTGTACTCTTAAAATTAATTTTTTCATTATTTTTATTTACTAAATTTTGTAATCGTATTCAAATAATAGCAGGCTTGATTCACAAAATCAAATAGTGCGTTAAAGATTAAAGAAAAATTTTCCTAATAATGTGTAAATATTTAAAAATTGGAAAAAAATGTAATTGCATCCTTAAAAATAATTGAGAAAATTCGAAACAGTCGAAAAAATTGCGAGTTAGAATTGAACTATGTGCTAAAACAGGTAATGGGTCAATCAAATAGTAGAAATTGGTTTGAGTTAAGGAACAAATTTCATTCCTTTGACATTTTTTGCTAAATTAAAACTAAAAAGTTCTTCGTTATTTTTTGTTTTTTTCGATTTCCAGAACACAGCTTGATAATAAAGTTTTAATTAAAGATTTATTTATTTTAAATTAAGCAAAAAATATTATTCCTTTGTCATTTTTCTGTAAAATAAAAAATAACGTTTTTTTTCCTCTTGTGAACTCAATCCGGGGACATACTGTATAATTCAGTAACTTTCTTAATTTTAAAGGTAAATCAGTAAAATCTGGTAGTTTGACTAATTTTTAAGAGTCATAAAACTGTGCTAAATTCTAAAATTTTTGGACAAAATTTACTCATTTTATAATTTTTCGTTTTAAGCCGACTCAAAAAATTGCACTTTTTCATATAAAATTCAGTAACTTTGGTAATATTGAAGAAAAACCAGTAAAATTTGGTAGTTTTATTGCTTTTTAAAAGTTCTTAAATTGTGCTAAATTACAAAATTTTTGAACACAATTTATTCATTTTAGAATTTTTCGGTTTTGGTCGACTCAAAAAATTGCACTTTTTCATATAAAATTCAGTAACTTTCTTAATTTTAAAGGTAAATCAGTAAAATTTGGTGGTTTGACTACTTTTTAAAAGTCATAATACTGTGCTAAATTTCAAAATTTTTTAACAAAATTTACTCATTTTATAATTTTTCGTTTTAAGCCGACTCAAAAAATTGCACTTTTTTATATAAAATTCAGTAACTTTGGGAATTGTGAAGATAAATCAGTAAAATGTGGGGGTTTTATTGCTTTTTAAAAGTTCTTAAACTGTGCTAAATTACAAAATTTTTGGACACAATTTATTCATTTTAGAATTTTTCGTTTTTGGTCGACTCAAAAAATTGCACTTTTTCATATAAAATTCAGGAACTTTAGTAATTTTAAAAGCAAATCAGTAAAATTTAGCTGTATGACTGCTTTTTAAGAGTTGTTGAATTGTGTTGAATTCCACAATTTTTGAAGCAAATTTACTTATTCTAGAATTTTTCGTTTTTGGTCGACTTCAAAAATTCCACTTTTTCATATATAATTCAGTAACTTTCTTAATTTTAAAGGTAAATCAGTAAAATTTGGTGGTTTGACTACTTTTTAAAAGTCATAAAACTGTGCTAAATTTCAAAATTTTTGGACAAAATTTACTCATTTTAGAATTTTTCGTTTTTGGCCGACTCAGAAATTGCATTTTTTCATATAAAATTCTGGAACTTTAGTAATTTTACAGGTAAATCAGTAAAATTTAGCTGTATGATTACTTTTTAAGAGTTGTTGAACTGTGCTCAATTCCAAAATTTTTGGACAAAATTTACTCATTTTAGAATTTTTCGTTTTTGGCCGACTCAGAAATTGCATTTTTTTCTTATAAAATTCTGGAACTTTAGTAATTTTAAAGATAAATCAGTAAAATTTTGCTGTATGACTACTTTTAAGAGTCGTTGAACTGTGCTAAATTCCAAAATTTTTGGACAAAATTTACTCATTTTAGAATTTTTCGTTTTTGGCCGACTCAAAAATTGCACTTTTTCATATAAAATTCTGTAACTTTGGTAATTTTAAAGAAAATTCAGTAAAATTTGGCAGTTTTATTGTTTTTTAAGAGTTCTTGAACTGTCCTAAATTCCAAAATTTTTAGATAAAATTTACTCATTTTAGAATTTTTCGTTTTTGGTCAACTCAAAAAATTGCACTTTTTCATATTAAATTCTGTAAAATTTGGCAGTTTTACTACATTTTAAGAGTTCTTAAACTGCAAAATTCCAAAAATTTTAAAGAAAATTTACTCATTTTAGAATTTTTCGTTTTTGGCCGACTAAATGAGCTAAAAATTTTTTCGAATTTGAGTTAGGAACTCATTTTTATGTAAAAAAGCACGAGAAAATTGATGGTTAAAAAATTTTCCGCTCTGTTTCTGAACTCATTGCAACTGCATGTGAGCGAGTTTTGCTGTAAGGTTTCGGCACGAGTGCTGTACATAATTTTACCGCTATATTCTTTTATAAAAACCCTGTAAAGCTCAGATCACAAATACATTTTCGCACTTGCAGTAGTTTTCCATTAATCACGTAATAAAAACTATCATCACTTCGTTTAATTTTCACTTTCTGGGTCAACGAACGTGTTTGCCGTCGACAATAAAATGAACTCCCATCGTCAGAGCAATAGAAAAGTGATGGACTAATCCGCAATTAATTTTTACAACGTCACGGAATATAAAAAACAGCCATTTCGCATCTGTTCTGATATAAATACTCGAGTTATTTACAGCCGCCTGGTGAATATTGTTAACTTTAAAAACGTATCGTAAATTGAGTTTTTGTTCTAGTTTTACCATTTTGAGCGCAGAAATCTCAAACTTTTGCCCCAAAAAGATCTGATAGACAGGCTACCCATCTTCCTGGCACAAAACCGCTGTAAACTAGTCCTAGTTATGCAAATCGCGGCCATTTAGATTCGTCCAACAAATGTCTCGCCTTATCAGGAGTGCATTCTTGCAACGTATCGAAAGCCCATAAATCAGAAAGAAGAATGTAAGTCAAAATTGGCGTGCAACAGGACTAAAACCGATGGCGGTCATTAATCGGAACTGTTTATCTCGGAACTGCAATAAGTGAATTGGTCTAGACAGCGGATGCGTTTTTTGCAGGAAGAGAGAAAAATCCGAAAGTGAAGTTAATTAAATCCAAGGTAGCAGAATGAAGTTATGTAAGGTGTGTGAGATTAGGAACAGCCGTAAGTTTTGCATAAAGGAAGGCTTTGTGCAGTTTTATCTACCTAGTGTACAAATCGGCTCATTTGCATCTTCTGGTCTCGCACGACATTATGACAAAAATCCGAGAAGAGAATAATTAGAAATATTTTCGGAGTTGAGAGCTTTCGCTTTTAATTAAAAACAGAGCAGTGGCTTTTTTCGGCCGGATTCAATGACTGGTTTTTTACGATTGTGTTTTTACGGATATTCGCGGGCCATTTAACGATTTCTTATCGGGACTAATGAAGTTGTACGAGAAGTATTCTGTTTTTACACCGTTTTGCTATTTTTGGACAAAACTACTGGAAAAAGTTGGCGAAATATTGGTCTTCCGTTGACCGTTTTAATTCAAAAAAAATAAATAAATAAAAATTTGTAACTCTGGTAATTTTCACGCTGTGAGTTTCAAATTTGGGGACTTTACTTGTTTAAACATGTTTATAATCTCTTTCAAATTTTAAAGTTGTAGATCAGAGGATACAGTTATTAAAATTTTTTATTTTCTAAAGGAACCAAAAATTCCCATTTTTTTGAATAAAAATCTGTAATTCTAGTAATGTTCGCGCTGTAACAATGAAATTCGGGGATTTCACTAGTTTTTGAACACGATTATAATTTCCACCAAATTAGAAAATTGTAGATCAAAAAAGACAGTTTTAGAATTTTTTTTTTGCAAACGCACTAAAAATTACAATTTTCTTTAAATAAAAATTTGTAATTCTGGTAATTTTTACCCTGCGGCAATAAAATTTGGAGAATTTACTAGTTTGGATACGTTTATCACCTCCTCAAAATTAGAAAGTTGTAGACCAAAGGAGACAAGTTTTAGAAATTTTTATTTTGCAAACGCACTAAAAATTCCCATTTTCTATAAATGAAAATTTGTAATTCTAGTAATTTTCACGCTGTGACAATGACATTTGGGGATTTTACTAGCTTAAACACGTTTATCGCTTCCCCCAAAATAGAAAGTTGTAGACCAAAGGAGACAGATTTTAGAAATTTTTGTTTTCTGGAGGAACCAAAAATTTCCATTTTTTTTAAGTAAAAATTTGTAATTCTGGTAATTTTAACGCTGTGGCAATGAAATTTGGGAAATTTACTAGTTTGGATACGTTTATCACCTCCTCAAAATTAGAAAGTTGTAGACCAAAGGAGACAAGTTTTAGAAATTTTTATTTTGCAAACGCACTAAAAATTCCAATTTTCTTTAAATAAAAATATGTAATTCTGGTAATTTTCACGCTGTGAGAATGAAATTTAGGGATTTTACTAGTTTTAACACGTTTACTATCTCCATTAAAATAAAAAGTCGTAGACCAAAGGAAACAGTTTTTAGGAATTTTTATTTTCTAAAAGAACCAAAAATTCCCAATTTTTTAAGTAAAAATTTGTAATTCTGGCAATTTTTACGCTGTGACAATGACATTTGGGGATTTTACTAGCTTAAACACGTTTATCGCTTCCCCCAAAATAGAAAGTTGTAGACCAAAGGAGACAGATTTTAGAAATTTTTGTTTTCTGGAGGAACCAAAAATTTCCATTTTTTTTAGTAAAAATTTGTAATTCTGGTAATTTTAACGCTGTGGCAATGAAATTTGGGAAATTTACTAGTTTGGATACGTTTATCACCTCCTCAAAATTAGAAAGTTGTAGACCAAAGGAGACAAGTTTTAGAAATTTTTATTTTGCAAACGCACTAAAAATTCCCATTTTCTTTAAATAAAAATTTGTAATTCTGGTAATTTTCACGCTGTGACTATGAAATTTGGGGATTTTGCTAGTTTGAACACGTTTATCGCCTCCCCCAAAATGAAAAGTTGTAGACCAAAGGAGACAGATTTTAGAAATTTTTGTTTTCAAAAAGAACCAAAAATTCCCATTTTTTCAAGTAAAAATTTGTAATTCTCGTAATTTTTACCCTGCGGCAATGAAATTTGGAGAATTTACTAGTTTATTTACGTTTATCATCTCCTCTAAATTAGAAAGTTGTAGAGCAAAGCAGACAAGTTTTAGAAATTTTTATTTTGCAAACGCACTAAAAATTCCAATTTTCTTTAAATAAAAATTTGTAATTCTGGTAATTTTCACGCTGTGAGAATGAAATTTGGGGATTTTACTAGTTTGAACACGTTTATCAGCTCCCCCAAAATAGAAAGTTGTAGACCAAAGAAGACAGTTTTTAGAAATTTTTATTTAGCAAGCGCATAAAAATTTCCAATTTTCTTTAAATAAAAATTTGTAATTCTGGTAATTTTTACGCTGTGACAATAAAATTTGAGGATTTTACTAGTTTAGACACGTTTATCGTCTCCCCCAAAATAAAAAGTTGTTGACCAAAGGAGACAGATTTTAGAAATTTTTGTTTTCTAGAAGAACCAAAAATTCCCATTTTTTTCAAGTAAAAATTTGTAATTCTGGTAATTTTAACCCTGCGGCAATAAAATTTAGAGAATTTACTAGTTTGGATACGTTTATCGCCTCCCCTAAAATAGAAAGTTGTAGACCAAAGGAGACAAATTTTAGAAATTTTTGTTTTCTGAAGGCACAAAAATTCCCATTTTTTTAAAGTAAAAATTTGTAATTCTGGTAATTTTAACGCTGTGGCAATAAATTTTGGAGAATTTGCTAGTTTAGATACGTTTATCATCTCCTCAAAATTAGAACGTTGTAGACCAAAGAAGACAGTTTTTAGAAATTTTTATTTTGCAAACGCATAAAAATTTCCAATTTTCTTTAAATAAAAATTTGTAATTCTGGTAATTTTTACGCTGTGACAATAAAATTTGGGGATTTTACTAGTTTGGACACGTTTATCGCCTCCCCCAAAATAAAAAGTTGTTGACCAAAGGAGACAGATTTTAGAAATTTTTGTTTTCTAAAAGAACCAAAAATTCCCATTTTTTTCAAGTAAAAATTTGTAATTTTGGTAATTTTTACCCTGCGGCAATGAAATTTGGAGAATTTACTAGTTTAGATACGTTTATCACCTCCTCGAAATTAAAAAGTTGTAGACCAAAGGAGACAAGTTTTAGAAATTTTTATTTTGCAAACGCACTAAAAATTCCCATTTTCTTTAAATAAAATTTGTAATTCTGGTAATTTTCACACTGTGAGAATGAAATTTGGGGATTTTACTAGTTTGAACACGTTTATTGCCTCCCCCAAAATAGAAAGTTGTAGACCAAAGGAGACAGACTTTACAAATTTTTATTTTTTAAAGGAAACAAAAATTCCCATTTTTTTTAATAAAAATTTGTAATTCTGGCAATGTTTACGCTGTGACTAAGAAATTTGAAGATTTCACTAGTTTGAAGACGATTATCGCCTCCGCCAAATTAGAAAATTGTAGACCAAAGAAGACAGTTTTTAGAGATTTTTATTTTAGAAATGAACTGAAAATTCCCATTTTTTTAAATAAAAATTTGTAATTCTGGTAATTTTCACGCTGTACCAATGAAATTTAGAGATTTTACTAGTATAATCAAGTTAATCACCTCCCTCAAATTAGAGAGTTGTAGATCAAACGAGACAGTTTTTAGAAAATTTTATTTGCCGGACGAACCAAAAAAACTAACTGTAAAAACGAGATATAGGACATGTTAAATAAAATAAATAAATAAATAAATAAATGAAATAATTTTCGTATTAAAATGCCTCCTGCTAGCAGCGTTATTTTCCTCCCCCAACAACAGAATCCTTGGGAATCTGTGTATCCTTCAAGGACGGGCAATAAAAATGTTTGCCGCTTCCGGGGGTGGATTCAAAACGATCGAACGATAAAGAGTGCTTGTTAGTAATGTGTCTGAGATATGACCATAACGGGGTAGTCTGTAGGGGTGAGTGCCCCCGAAATGGCACAAACACTAAGATAGCAAAAACTTACAGTTCCTCCAAGTGTGTGTAGTGCGACAGCGACGTTTCGTTGAGGGACGTAATATTGTTGCTCGTCAAGTCCCTGAAAAAAAAATTCAAAGTGAAAATATTGAATTAAATGCACCTCGTGTTTGCATCGCCGATAAAAATGCAAAACTCGCGTAGTGAACATGCAATATGAATTCCAAGGCAAATCCGCAATTCCAATCACGTGTTGCAGTTTCGGTTAATTGTCCTATGAGGAATCCAGTGAGATAATGCCGGGATTTATTGGAGTATTTACATAATAAATTGAGACGTTTGCTAATTCAGAGACGGCCTCTGGCTTACTCGAAGTTAATCCGTGGAAATTTTACTGCAATCGTCATATTCGAGGAAATTTGGTCCACTTGTGAGATCATTTTTCGGCGGAGAAATTGACGACGGTGCAGATTATTATTCAATGTCCTCAATGGACACTTTCTCTTCGCGGACAAAACTAATGGCCTAGTTGGGCTTTAAATCACATTACTCGGTTTCATTCATTGTTGACGGTTAATTCAATAACTGATAATTAATTACGTCTCTTTTGTGTTGTTTTACTGTGTGATTTTATTCTTTTATTTACAGCCCGCGGACGTCCACGTCCATCGCAATTAGGTTGCTCGCAAGAATCTAGAGAAGGAAGCGGTTATAAATTCCAAAGATTAGTCCCTCCCGTCCCTGCATTGTTGGTTTTGCGCTACACGCACGCACCATTTCCCTTTTATTTACATAAATGGAGAAAGATTTAATAAAGCTTCTGAATAAATTTCGAGGAGTTTCCTGCGTCTAATCATAAGTTATGAATTTTATTGTCGACGCTGTATGTTAGAATTAGTACAGCGTCTGCACAGAGGCGGATTAAAGTCGCATTCTAAAAAAGGAGACGAATTTCAAAACTCTTTTCTAGGCTGCAAAATAAAATTTTCTAAAATCGGTCAACTCTGCTTTATTACTTTGAAATTTAGCACAAATAGTAACTACTAAGGCTAAGTTAGTAACCTCCACAAATTTCATTGTTGTGGCCCTAAAATTTTGAAATTTGGCAAACTTAGTAAACAAGTCTAAGTTAATAATCTCCCCAAATTTGATTATCGTAGCGTTAAAATTACCAGAGTTACAAATTTTAAGAATAATTTTTGGAAAATTTCGACTTATCTTCATAATATTTATTTTTTTTAAATTTCTCTTGTTTGACCTAAAATTTTGCAATTTAACTCAGTAAATAAGGAGCGCCAAGTAACTAATTTCCCAAATTTTGATTGGAGTGGCGTTAAAATTACCAGAATTACAACCCTTAATAAAAAATTTACGTAGTTTTGGGCTCACCTAAAGAATAAAAATTTCTAAAATCAGTCGCTTTTCCTTTATAATTTTGAAATTTAGCATAACTATAAAGGAAGTCTAAGGGGTTGATTTCAAGTGTGACTTGCGTTATTGCAAATCCCATTTGCAACATAGCAACGCCAATCACATTGCTCATACCTTGGCAACGGTTGCAAATTTGCTTTAAAATTACCAAAGTTACAAGCCTTAATAAAAAAATTTGAAAAATTTTGGCTTATCTTTAGAATAAAAAAATCCAAAATTTATCTCGTTAGAATTTTACGATTTAACTCAATTAACAAGGAGCTCCAAATCAGTAAACTTCCTAATCTTGATTACAATGGCGTTAAAATTACCAGAATTCTAACACATAATAAAAAAATTACGTAGTTTTTGGCTTATCTAAGGATTAAAAATTTCTAAAATCACTCGCTTTTGATCTAAAATTTTGAAATTTGGGACAATTAGTAAGCAAGTTTAGATTAATAATCTACCCAAATTTGATTGCTGTAGTGTTAAAATTATTAGAGATACAACCCTTAAGGGCCTTAATAAAAAAATTTGGAAAATTTTAGCTTCTCTTCAGAATAAAAAATTCCAAAATTTATCTTGTTTGACCTAAAATTTTGCAATTTAACACAGTTAGTAAGGAGTCCCAAATAAGTAATCGCTTCAATTTTGATTGCAATGGCGTTAAAATTACTAGAATTACAACCCTTAATAAAAAAATTATGCAGTTTTTAACTCATATAAAATATAAAAATTTCTAAAATCAGTCGCTTTTTTTCTAAAATTTTGAAATTTGGGACAATTAGTAAGCAAGTGTAGATTAATAATCTCCCTAAATTTGATTACTGTAGTGTTAAGATTATTAGAGTTACAACCCTTAAGAGCCTTATTAAAAAAATTGGAAAATTTTAGCTTATCTTTAGAATAAAAAATTCCAAAATTTATCTCGTTTGTGCTAAAATTTTGCAATTTAACACAGTTACTAAAGAGTCCCAAATAAGTAATCTCCCCAATTTTGATTGCAATGGCGTTAAAATAACCCGAATTTTATTAAAAAATGTGTGAAGTTGGGGATTTGGGGCTCCTTCCCTTGTCCTTAAAACCCGCCTCTGGATAAAGATCAAAACTACTTTTCAGATGTACAATTACCGGATTTCTTTTGCTGAGGCCGAAGTTCTTGAGACCCGGATAACAAATAAAGATAAAATCAACTCGTTCGGTCCAACAGCGGTGTTAAATTTCGAAATCTTTGCGTAACAAGCATCGTCACACAAAATTGGCATTTTCGGCCTCCTCGTGTCGCTTTTTGATGTTAACGACACACCATTAACCAATTTTGTTTCCAATGAGATTTATCGTCTCCGCGGAGAACAACGAATGATATAAAACAAATCATTTCGAATAGTATCATTATCTTTTTTCTAGTCGATTTGACAAACGACTTTATTCTCTTTTGGTAAGAAACCGCAAATGTAAATTGTACGTTTAATCGAGCAAGTTGTACACCCTGTATATTAGGGGAAATTCATCACGCGGTGCCACTTCCCCGTCAATACCCTTATCCAGGTTGTGGATTAACGCAAGGGTGCATTAATAAGGCTATTATAGTGCCAGATGGAGCGCGTAATAATCGTCGATGGCCGCACGCATAATTCGCCGCGAATAAGATGGTCCCAGGGTTAACGAACTATCCGCTGTTTGCTTCCTTACACGATTCGTCCTTGGCCAGGACACAAAGCGTTCCTGGACCCGAAAGGGATGATAAATGACTCCCCGATATCCGCCCCGCGTTCCCTACAAACGCGCTGATGTTGCTCCTGCTGGTATACACAGTGTCATCTTATGGAAATGCGTTAATTGCGGACTTTCCAGCTGGAATTCACTGCTCACATTTTTAAACAACATTGAACGTTATTTGTTGACGGAGTGAGCGTGAAATTCTGCGTAAAAAGAGGAAGTTTGCCTTGCAACTAAACTAGATATTGACCGAAACGTCTTTTTGAGCTGATCTTCAAGGAACTTTTTCGGGGCAAAAACGACGTTTGATGGCTTTAATTTATATACCAATCGAAAGAGCAGCTCATCAACTATCGCCTGGTCAAATTTCGGATCGATTGGCCAAATAAATTACGAGGGACGATCAAAAAAACAAAAAAAAAATTAATTTTTTTTATTGTTTAGATCGAATTTTTTTTTTTTTTCGAAAACGTGAAAATTTGACTGTCCATAGCTCAGTTATTTGTTAACGTATCAAAATTTCAAACAGATTTTTGAATTCAGCGAGAAATTCTGCGTAAAATGGGCCACAATAATGTAAGTGTGCTTAACAAGTAACTAGATATTGACCGAAATCGGTTTTCTAGAGGTTTTTTTTTTTGGGTAATTTTTAAGGAAGTTTTATTTTAATTTAAAAAAATTATCTCGTTAAACCTAAAATTTAACAAATTAACTCAGTTAACAAGGGACTCCAAATAAATAAACTCCCCAATTTTGATTGACGTTAAAATTACTAGAATTACAACCCTTCATAAAAAATTTACGTAGTTTTTGGCAGCTCATCTAAAGAATAAAAATTTCTAAAATCTGCTACTTCTGTTCTATAATTTTGAAATTTGGCAAAACTAGTGAGCAAGTCTAAGATAGTAATTTCCCCAAATTTGATTATTGTGGCTTTAAAATTACCAAAGTTACAAGCCTTAGTAAAAATTTTTGGAAAATTTCGACTTATCTTCAGAATAAAAATTACAAAATTTTTCTTGTTTGACCTAAAATTCTGCAATTTAACTCAGTTAATAAGGAGCTTCGAATAACTAATCTCTCCAATTTTGATTGCAGTGGGTTTCAAATTACCAGAATTACAACTCTTAATAAAAAAAATGAAAATTTCGGCTTCTCTTCAGAATAAAAGTTGAAATTTATCTCGTTTGACCCAAAATTTTGTAATTTAACTCAGTTAAATAAGAAGCGTTAAATAATTAATTTCCCTAATTTTGGTTGGAGTGGCGTTAACATTACCAGAATTACAACCCTTAATAAAAAAAAGTACGAAATTTTTGACTCAACTAAAGAATAAAAATTTCTAAAATTAGTTGCTTCTGCGCTATAATTTTGAAATTCAGCACATCTAGTAAGCAAGTCTATGTTAAGAATTTCCCCAAATTTGGTTACAGTAACGTTAAATTACCAGGTTTTCAAGCCTGAAGTAATTTTTTTGGAAAATTTCGACTTATTTTCAGAATATTTTTTTTTTAATTTAACTCGTTTGACTTACAGTTTTGCAATTTAACTCAGTAAATAATGAGCCCTAAGCAACTAATTTCCCAAATTTTGATTGCAGTGGCGTTCAGATTTCCAGAATTACGACCCTGAATACAAAATGTACGTAGTTTTTGGCTCATCTAAAGAATAAAAATTTCTAAAATCTGTCGCTTCTATTCTATGATTTTGAAACTTGGCACAACTATTAAGCAAGTCTAACATAGTAATTTCCCTAAATTTGATTATTGTGGCTTTAAAATTACTAAAGTTACAAGCCTTAATACAAATTTTTGGAAAATTTCGACCTAACTTGAGAATAAAAATTACAAAATTTGTCTTGTTTGACCTAAAATTTTGCAATTTAACACAGTTAATAAGGAGTCCCAAATAATTAATTTCCCCAAGTTTGATTGCAGTGGCGTTCAGATTTCCAGAATTACGACCCTAAGTAAAAAATTTACGTAGTTTTTGGCTCATCTAAAGAATAAAAATTTCTAAAATCTGTCGCTTTTATTTTATGATTTTGAAACTTAGCACAACTATTAAGCAAGTCTAACATAGTAATTTCCCTAAATTTGATTATTGTGGCTTTAAAATTACTAAAGTTACAAGCCTTAATACAAATTTTTGGAAAATTTCGACCTAACTTGAGAATAAAAATTACAAAATTTGTCCTGTTTGACCTAAAATTTTGCAATTTAACACAGTTAATAAGGAGTCCCAAATAATTAATTTCCCCAATTTTGATTGCAGTGGCGTTCAGATTTCCAGAATTACGACCCTAAGTAAAAAATTTACGTAGTTTTTGGCTCATCTAAAGAATAAAAATTTCTAAAATCTGTCGCTTTTATTTTATGATTTTGAAACTTAGCACAACTATTAAGCAAGTCTAACATAGTAATTTCCCCAAATTTGATTATTGTGGCTTTAAAATTACTAAAGTTACAAGCCTTAATACAAATTTTTGGAAAATTTCGACCTAACTTGAGAATAAAAATTACAAAATTTGTCTTGTTTGACCTAAAATTTTGCAATTTAACACAGTTAATAAGGAGTCCCAAATAATTAATTTCCCCAATTTTGATTGCAGTGGCGTTCAGATTTCCAGAATTACGACCCTAAGTAAAAAATTTACGTAGTTTTTGGCTCATCTAAAGAATAAAAATTTCTAAAATCTGTCGCTTTTATTTTATGATTTTGAAACTTAGCACAACTATTAAGCAAGTCTAACATAGTAATTTCCCTAAATTTGATTATTGTGGCTTTAAAATTACTAAAGTTACAAGCCTTAATACAAATTTTTGGAAAATTTCGACCTAACTTGAGAATAAAAATTACAAAATTTGTCCTGTTTGACCTAAAATTTTGCAATTTAACACAGTTAATAAGGAGTCCCAAATAATTAATTTCCCCAATTTTGATTGCAGTGGCGTTCAGATTTCCAGAATTACGACCCTAAGTAAAAAATTTACGTAGTTTTTGGCTCATCTAAAGAATAAAAATTTCTAAAATCTGTCGCTTTTATTTTATGATTTTGAAACTTAGCACAACTATTAAGCAAGTCTAACATAGTAATTTCCCTAAATTTGATTATTGTGGCTTTAAAATTACTAAAGTTACAAGCCTTAATACAAATTTTTGGAAAATTTCGACCTAACTTGAGAATAAAAATTACAAAATTTGTCCTGTTTGACCTAAAATTTTGCAATTTAACACAGTTAATAAGGAGTCCCAAATAATTAATTTCCCAAATTTTGATTGCAGTGGCGTTCAGATTTCCAGAATTACGACCCTGAATACAAAATGTACGTAGTTTTTGGCTCATCTAAAGAATAAAAATTTCTAAAATCTGTCGCTTCTATTCTATGATTTTGAAACTTGGCACAACTATTAAGCAAGTCTAACATAGTAATTTCCCCAAATTTGATTATTGTGACTTTAAAATTACTAAAGTTACAAGCCTTAATAAAAATTTTTGGAAAATTTCGACCTAACTTGAGAATAAAAATTACAAAATTTGTCCTGTTTGACCTAAAATTTTGCAATTTAACACAGTTAATAAGGAGTCCCAAATAATTAATTTCCCAAATTTTGATTGCAGTGGCGTTCAGATTTCCAGAATTACGACCCTGAATACAAAATGTACGTAGTTTTTGGCTCATCTAAAAAATAAAAATTTCTAAAATCTGTCGCTTCTATTCTATGATTTTGAAACTTGGCACAACTATTAAGCAAGTCTAACATAGTAATTTCCCCAAATTTGATTATTGTGGCTTTAAAATTACTAAAGTTACAAGCCTTAATACAAATTTTTGGAAAATTTCGACCTAACTTGAGAATAAAAATTACAAAATTTGTCCTGTTTGACCTAAAATTTTGCAATTTAACACAGTTAATAAGGAGCCCCAAATAATTAATTTCCCAAATTTTAATTGCAGTGGCGTTAAAATTACAACACTTAATCAAAAATGTATGCAATTTGTACTCATCTAAAAAATTATAAAATCCGTCGCGTCTGCCCAAAAATTTTGAAATTTGGCATCTGGATAAAAATTTGAAAATTTGATTGTCCATAGCTAAGTTATTTATTTGTTGACCTATCAAAATTTTAAGCACATATTTGAATTCAGCGAGAAATTCTGCGTAAAATTAAAGGTTTTCTGGAGGATTTTTTGGGGTAATTTTTAAGGAACTTTTTCAATGTGAAAACGACGTTTAATGCCTTTGAGTTAAACACCAATCGAAAGAGCAGCTCATCAGCTATCGTCTGATAATAAATAGTTTACAGGAGGCGGTCAGAAAAACAAAATTTTGGCCCTCTGGCAAATCAGGTAAATAAAAGCGTTCCACGAAGGCTGTGACTTCTTCATAACTTTACATTACCACCGCCAATAACTCTCGTTTTGACTGGCTGATTGTACCAACAATACAACATGATAAAGAGATCTCCAACCGAAAGATTTACAAAGTGCATTTACGACCAAGCCCGCTCGTAAAGTTTTCCCATGTTCTGGTCGGCGTCCCTGCCTAAAAAATTTATTGAGTAACCCATCATTGCAAATTACCAAAGTTACGCCTCCCAAAGCTTTAAACAAAAGCAGATTATCGAAAATGTAGGCGGGATCGCATTGACCATCTGCACCAATAAAACCACGACAGATTTATGACGAATCTCAGTTTTCCGGATTCGCAGTTGCGCATTTTTAACTATAATGACAGCTGAGTAATCCGTGCTCATGAAAGCATGTTGCATAAACTCTGCAAGGATAATAATCTGGTCGTATAAAATGCGAAAGCGTCGCAAAAGATTTTTTGTTCCGTAATAAATGGGCAAAGCGACCTGGTTAAAAATTGGCCTCTAGATGATTTAAAATTTTATGGGCGACAATAAAAGAAGTGTCTCACGGGGAGAGTCTGAAAATAATCCGAAAGACGGATTTCGTGCACTCCGCCAAAATCCGGTGTTGATAATTTCTAATTTCGAGGGAATTAAATTTAGGGTGCCCTTGGTTCGATACGCACGCCTACCGGTTCAATGGGTGTAATTTGATTGGCGGAAAAGCAGTCACATGTCACTTAAATATTTGTATATATAGCTTCTTTAATTTGTCAAGCTCACGAATCCACCCAAAGCGTTTGTCAATAGAATCTCATTTTACTATTGTCGCGGCAACCTTGCAACAACAAGTTTTTTGGGTCCGCCAATGTTGTTTGATTTGTTTTGGCCTTTGTTAGCATAAAAGGATATTCTAAAATGCTTGGAGCTTTCCGCCTTCGCCGGCTAAGTGTGCAATTTCACCGGGAAACTGCATTACCCACTCGTTCTTTTTTTACAAGTAACGAGATTTCCTTGATGAGAAAATATGAGATACGAGGCTTATCTGGGCTGTCCGAACTTTCAACTAATAAATTCCGAGATTTTTAATTACAAATCGTGGACATGATGACCTCTGCTCCCATAAACCAAGTCACCGCAGATTGAAACATTTGAGGAATTCCCCGGCCGACGCGACGGCTCAATTTGGCATGCCTGCGATATGGTTCCTTGTAAAAAACGGTCGAAAATGTTCACGTACTGCGCCAGATGTCGTTTATTAAATTGCTGTCACATTCCGGTGACAAACAAATTCGAAACAAAAAATCTCCGGTTGATTTTTTTCGGGTTTCAGGAAGTTATTAGACCGGAAGGGTTTTCAAACATCCTGTATAAATGATGTGTGGAGAGAATTAATGAGGGCGCTTTTATAGTGATCTTTGCAAATTGGAGCGTTTAGATTACGCCCACGCAATCGATTTGAGTTACCACGACTTTGGGACGTTACTGGGTCAGAAAGCTTCATGAAAAATAATGTGCGATCCTTCCTGAGCTTTCCTCAACTTTAAACATTACAGTTTCCACCGTTTGCTACCTTTGAACCTCTCAAATAAAACACCGAGGAAATGCTGTTTACGGGACTTCAAAGCACCCAATTTAACGCAACAAATATTTCTGTCGGGCAAATATTTTCATGGGATAGTCGACAAACCGCTGCACTTTAATTAATTAATACGACAATAAGTCATCGATATAAAATCACTTTTTAAATAATTCAATATTTATTATCCACCCCATGGCAGAGAAACCGCTCGCTCACTTTAATTAATTAATAATAATTAATTTATTAAGCATTTGATCGAAGTTTTGAATTGTTTTTTAAAAATTTGTAAAATCGGTTATTTTTATCCTGCGATTTTGATATTTGGCATAGTTAGCAATAAGATCAAAGTAATTAACTTTCCCAAATTTGATTACAGTGGCGTTATAAATACCGGAGTTACAAGCCACAAATAAAATTTTCCTAGTTTTTAGTTAATCCGGAAAAATAAAAATTTGTAAAATCGGTCACTTTTGTGCTACAATTCTGTAATTTGACACAATTAATAACTGAGTCTAAAGAAATAATTTCACCAAATTTCGTTGCTTTGCCATTAAAATTGTTAGGATTAAAAGTTGCAATAACTATTTTTAGAAATTTTCTGTAGGTACGTACAAAAATTAAAATTTCTAAAATTGGTCTCTTTTGGTCAATAATTTTTATATTTGGCACAGTCAGTAATAAGATCACAGTTACTAATTTCCCCAAATTTGATTATTGTGAAGTTAAATTTACCTGAGTTGCACCCCATAGCTGAGAAACCGCTTGCTCACTTTAATTAATTTATAATTTAATAAGCCTTCGATCGAAAAGTTTAGAATTTTTTTTTAAATTTCTAAAATCGGTTGTTTTTGTCTTGCAATTTTGACTTTTGGTACACTTAGTAATAAGATCAAAGTTATTAATTTCCCCAAATTTGATTACAGTGGCGTTAAAATTACCGGAGTTACAACCCTTAAGCAAAAATTTTCTCTCTATTCAAAAAGTAAAAATTTCTAAAATCGGTCGTTTTTGTGCTACAGTTTTGTAATTTGGCACATTTAGTAACTAAGTCTAAATAAATAACTTCCCCAAATTTAATTGCTTTGGCGTTAAAATTATCAGAATTACAAATGTGAATAACAATTTTCAAAAATTTTCTGAATATGCAAAAATAAAAATTTTTAAATTCGGTCTTTTCTGCCCTAAAATTTTGACATTTGGCATAGTTAGTAGTAAGATTACAGTTATTAATTTTCCTAAATTTGATTACAGTGGCGTTAAAATTACCGGAGTTACAACCCAAAATCAAGATTTTTCTAGTTTTCAGTTAACCCAAAAAATTTGTAAAATCTGTCGCTTTTGTGCTACAGTTTTGAAATTTGGCACAATTAGTAATTGGATCTAAATAAATAACTTTCCCAAATTTCGTTGCTTTTCCGTTAGAATTGTTAGGATTACAAGTGGCAATAACAATTTTTCTAAATTTTCTGTACGTACAAAATTAAAAATTTCTAAAATTGGTCTCCTTTGCTCTATAATTTTGATATTAGTAATAAGTTCAAAGTTATTAATTTTTCCCAAATTAGATTACAGTGCCGTTAAAATTACCGGAGTTACAACCCTTAATCAAAATTTTTCTAGTTTTCTGTCCATCCAAAAAATAAAAATTTCTAAAATCGGTCGCTTTTGTGCTACAGTTTTGTAATTTGGCACATTTAGTATCTAAGTCTGAATGAATAACTTCCCCAAATTTTGTTGCTTTAGCTTAAAAATTATCAGAATTACAAGTCTGAATAACAGTTTTCCAAATTTTCTCTACATTCAAAAATTAAAATTTTTCTAATCGGTCTCTTTGGCTATATAAATTTGATATTTGGCACAATTAATAAGTAGGTCCAGATTATCAACCTCCCGAAATTTGATTATTGTGGGGTTAAAATTACCTGAGTTGCACCCCATAGCTTAGAAACCGCTTGCTCACTTTAATTAATTTATAATTTAATAAGCCTTCGATCGAAAAGTTTAGAATTTTTTTTTTAAATTTCTAAAATCGGTTGTTTTTGTCTTGCAATTTTAACTTTTGGCACAGTTAGTAATAAGATCAAAGTTATTAATTTCGCCAAACTAGATTACAGTGGCGTTAAAATTACCGGAGTTACAACCCTTAAGCAAAAATTTTCTCTCTATTCAAAAAGTAAAAATTTCTAAAATCGGTCGCTTTTGTGCTACAGTTTTGTAATTTGGCACATTTAGTAACTAAATCTAAATGAATAACTTCCCCAAATTTAATTGCTTTGGTGTTAAAATTATCAGAATTACAAATGTGAATAACAATTTTCAAAAATTTTCTGAATATGCAAAAATAAAAATTTTTAAATTCGGTCTTTTCTGCCCTAAAATTTTGACATTTGGCATAGTTAGTAGTAAGATTACAGTTATTAATTTTCCTAAATTTGATTACAGTGGCGTTAAAATTACCGGAGTTACAACCCAAAATCAAGATTTTTCTAGTTTTCAGTTAACCCAAAAAATTTGTAAAATCTGTCGCTTTTGTGCTACAGTTTTGAAATTTGGCACAATTAGTAATTGGATCTAAATAAATAACTTTCCCAAATTTCGTTGCTTTTCCGTTAGAATTGTTAGGATTACAAGTGGCAATAACAATTTTTCTAAATTTTCTGTACGTACAAAATTAAAAATTTCTAAAATTGGTCTCCTTTGCTCTATAATTTTGATATTAGTAATAAGTTCAAAGTTATTAATTTTTCCCAAATTAGATTACAGTGCCGTTAAAATTACCGGAGTTACAACCCTTAATCAAAATTTTTCTAGTTTTCTGTCCATCCAAAAAATAAAAATTTCTAAAATCGGTCGCTTTTGTGCTACAGTTTTGTAATTTGGCACATTTAGTATCTAAGTCTGAATGAATAACTTCCCCAAATTTTGTTGCTTTAGCTTAAAAATTATCAGAATTACAAGTCTGAATAACAGTTTTCCAAATTTTCTCTACATTCAAAAATTAAAATTTTTCTAATCGGTCTCTTTGGCTATATAAATTTGATATTTGGCACAATTAATAAGTAGGTCCAGATTATCAACCTCCCGAAATTTGATTATTGTGGGGTTAAAATTACCTGAGTTGCACCCCATAGCTTAGAAACCGCTTGCTCACTTTAATTAATTTATAATTTAATAAGCCTTCGATCGAAAAGTTTAGAATTTTTTTTTTAAATTTCTAAAATCGGTTGTTTTTGTCTTGCAATTTTAACTTTTGGCACAGTTAGTAATAAGATCAAAGTTATTAATTTCGCCAAACTAGATTACAGTGGCGTTAAAATTACCGGAGTTACAACCCTTAAGCAAAAATTTTCTCTCTATTCAAAAAGTAAAAATTTCTAAAATCGGTCGCTTTTGTGCTACAGTTTTGTAATTTGGCACATTTAGTAACTAAATCTAAATGAATAACTTCCCCAAATTTAATTGCTTTGGTGTTAAAATTATCAGAATTACAAATGTGAATAACAATTTTCAAAAATTTGCTGAACATGCAAAAATAAAATTTTTTAAATTCGGTCTTTTCTGCCCTAAAATTTTGACATTTGGCATAGTTAGTAGTAAGATTACAGTTATTAATTTTCCTAAATTTGACAGTGGCGTTAAAATTACCGGAGTTACAACCCAAAATCAAGATTTTTCTAGTTTTCAGTTAACCCAAAAAATTTGTAAAATCTGTCGCTTTTGTGCCACAGTTTTGAAATTTGGCACAATTAGTAATTGAATCTAAATAAATAACTTTCCCAAATTTTGTTGTTTTTCCGTTAGAATTGTTAGGATTACAAGTGGCAATAACAATTTTTCTAAATTTTCTGTACGTATAAAATTTAAAATTTCTAAAATTGGTCGCCTTTGCTCTATAATTTTGATATTAGTAATAAGTTCAAAGTTATTAATTTTTGCCAAATTTGATTACAGTGCCGTTAAAATTACCGGAGTTACAACCCTTAATCAAAATTTTTCTAGTTTTCTGTCCATCCAAAAAATAAAAATTTCTAAAATCGGTCGCTTTTGTGCTACAGTTTTGTAATTTGGCACATTTAGTATCTAAGTCTGAATGAATAACTTCCCCAAATTTTGTTGCTTTAGCTTAAAAATTATCAGAATTACAAGTCTGAATAACAGTTTTCCAAATTTTCTCTACATTCAAAAATTAAAATTTTTCTAATCGGTCTCTTTGGCTATATAAATTTGATATTTGGCACAATTAATAAGTAGGTCCAGATTATCAACCTCCCGAAATTTGATTATTGTGGGGTTAAAATTACCTGAGTTGCACCCCATAGCTTAGAAACCGCTTGCTCACTTTAATTAATTTATAATTTAATAAGCCTTCGATCGAAAAGTTTAGAATTTTTTTTTTAAATTTCTAAAATCGGTTGTTTTTGTCTTGCAATTTTAACTTTTGGCACAGTTAGTAATAAGATCAAAGTTATTAATTTCGCCAAACTAGATTACAGTGGCGTTAAAATTACCGGAGTTACAACCCTTAAGCAAAAATTTTCTAGTTTTCTGTCCATCCAAAAAATAAAAATTTCTAAAATCGGTCGCTTTTGTGCTACAATTTTGTAATTTGCCACATTTAGTATCTAAGTCTGAATGAATAACTTCCCCAAATTTTGTTGCTTTGGCGTTAAAATTATCAGAATAACAGTTTTCCAAATTTTCTCTACATCCAAAAATTAAAATTTTTATAATCGGTCTCTTTGGCTGTATAAATTTGATATTTGGCACAATTAATAAGCTCCAAATTATCAACCTCCCAAAATTTGATTATTGTGGGGTTAAAATTACCTGAGTTGCACCCCATAGCTGAGAAACCGCTTGCTCACTTTAATTAATTAATAATTTAATAAGCGTCCGATCGAAGATAATTTTTTAGTTCAATGTTTATTTGACGGGATTTCATTAGCCGGCGTTACAAAATATGCTAATTTTACAATCGGATATAAATTGAGCTGTCACAACATTTAAAATGTTGGATGCATCTGTTCGGGACAGGCCGCCATCCAAATAATAAAAATAATAAATTTCACTAAACGTTTCCTCGACGCCGTTGTAAACACAACATGATCCCATGGAATCTCCCGATCAGATAATCTAATTGAACGCCACAATTAAATCATGAAAAATAACGCCATTGCATGAGAGGTGGTCATTTTTCAACCCTCTAAAGCAGACCGAGGCTAATTAATTTCAGGACTCAACTTTTGCGACAATTTTTTCGAGATTTCTGTTTCACCCATGTCACAAAACTAATTCGCAGGAAATAGCCGTCCGAGTTTCCACCAGAATTGTCTTCTACACTAATTGTGAAAGGTTCAGAAGTTTTCTTAGCGTCGCCGATAAAGTCGAATGTTTATCGTGTTGTGTCCGGAAGCCTCTCAGACTTGATGTAGGTTTGGATCCGTTGAGATAACGCAATGTCTTTAATATAACATAAACGTCTTCTGGCATTGTTTGTAAACAATACCAACTTTTCGGTGAATTTCAGGCCTGAAATGAATCTGTGACGCAGATTGAAAGGACAAGAGTTGGCTGCGAGGAAAAAAGTCAGGTCGGAACTAACACCATCGCAGGAGTTTGACGGGCGAAAACTTAAGGAATGGGAGATTTCGATAAGAAACGACTTACGTTCAGAATGCTAGCACACACGATATATCAGTTTTTTAAGAACAATATTCTGACTCAAAGGGCTGTAACTTTGGTAATGCAATCAGCAATCAAATTTAGGGAGGTTACAAACTGTACAAAATTTCAAAATTATTGAGCAAAAGCGACTGATTTTAGAAATTTTTCTTTTTTGGATGAGCTGAAATGAGCAGAAAAATGTTAATTAAGGGTTGTAACTCCGGTAATTTTAATGCCACGGTAATCAAATTTGGGGAAATTAATAATTTTGATCGTATTACTAACTGTGCCAAATGTCAAAATATTACGGCCGAAGCGACCGATTTCAGAAATGTTTATTTTTGGATGTACAATTTCAAATTTTTTTAATGAGGCTTGTAACCTTTGTAAAATTTAGTACCAAATTTAGTAACTAATTAAATCAAAAACTTTAAAAAAATATTAAAGCCTTGAAGCTCTCTTTCAAGCCTGCCAACGTATCAATTCGAATTTTTAGTTCAGGGCTTTGGAATTTATTATTACCACTGGTAAAAAATGTAGTTTCTTGTTTTCTGTCGACACGTTCTCCATGTTTCCATGAAAATAAGTATCTTGAAATGTTGGTAAGCGACACACTGAGCATCGATAATTCCCTTTTATAACCGTTAATCTATTCTTGTCAGTTGAAGCAGGAACTCCCAAGAGAGATTATTTCTTATATCGGACTAGGATTTTTTTCCTGAACTGATAAAACGATATATCTTCTTAAGTACGGCATCGGCTTTTCCGCGGAAAAACAATACTTTGCTCGACTTTTTCTCCACATATCGATCGTCGTCTTGTATCGCTTATTACAAGTGCGTGAAAAGTATTTTTTTTCTCTTCTTTACACTTTAATTTCCGTGATCAAGTGCCCCGATTTCCTTTAAAATGAAAAGATCTTTTCACATCCCAGGTCTCCGGAGATTGCTCTAATGGGTTTTACTCCCGGATCAAATAAATTTAAACACTTGAGAAAAACTACTCTATTATTAGCTTCATTCATTGATCAAACAAAAACTCTGATCTGTTCATTTTCACTTGGAGTTTGTTCGAGTTTAATGGCCCCAAAATAAAATCACCCCTAAATCTGCCGGTGGAAAAATTCCGAGATTAAAATCTCATTTCGGTATCATGTTGTGGTGTCATTCGAGTGTGTACTAATCGATTAACCCGCCAGTTAGTGTTAAAATTGCATTTTCGATCTCAAGGAGGTAAGTTCCTCCAAGTTTCTCTGTCTTGCTCGTACAAAAATCTGTTAGAAATGTAGTGAAATTTATAGAGGGGAGAAGTATGCACTATACTGTTATCCTTAGGATTTCACTCTAATAAAACGAGCAGGATCGGCATTCGTATTAGGAAATGTACACGTTAAAAGTGATTTACTGCTAAATTGTGCGTGAAATGCCAGATCGGATCACGCAGCGGCTGTATTAAAGGCGTCACTTTAGTCACACGCTTAATTAAAATTCACGATAACATCACGATAGCGAAAAAACGGTTTAGAGGAAACTGAACCCACTGCGGGTTTATTTTCAAAAATGCGTATCATTTCTAGATAGAGATTTAGAGAAAATTCTGAGAAAATATTAAGAAAATGCAGAGATTCTAATAAGGAGAATTTGCCCAGAAATAAAGTAAAATTTTCCAAATTTTTATTTTCACGTTGAAGTAAGATTACTTTGCCCCTCATTTGTTTGTAGGAAAAAAACAGTAATAAAATCACGAAAACCTAATTGAACAAGAGTGCCGAATTTGTTTATAAAAATTGCTCAAAATTGTCAATGCATGCCTGAATTCTCTGGGCCATTGAAGTTTGTGTTCGCACAATTATCGCTGGGTTTTGGCGAATTGTTTCAGCCACAGCACTTACACGTTCACTTATTTTTTCCACTGAATTCACTGGGTTCGCGTACACCAACTCTTTCTATGGATTTAAGTCTGGCGAACGAGGGGGCCACAACACTGGTTTATTTCTACCTATCCACTTGTTTTCAAAGTGCACATTTAGCCATTGGGACGCGAGCATTGTACAGACGCTCTTTGCCCCGACCTTCTCCCTAGGGAAGCACCATATTCGTGCATTCCATGTTGGTATAAACCATTTTGTACCACCTTAAGAACGATCTGATCACTTTAACACTGTGAAAGTTCACGGCAAACTGAGCGTTTTTAATTAAATTACAGCTGAGCAGTCGTTTTTGTGACAAAAAGTTGTGAAAAGGTTAAAGTCAAAAAACCTCGTTGCGGTAACCAAAGCAAAATAGTTTTAGAATGATCATAATTCATAATAAAGTGTTTTACGAGCGGACTGATAACGCAGAGGTTTTTTTTTATGCTTTTTTGTTCTTTAATTTTATAACAATTCAATGGTAGGTGAGCGACTCGTCAAAATTTATGGGGGGAAAAAGTAAGTTTAATTTATTAAGAAAAGTTGTTGCAAATGGTGAGTTTTCTTACCAGTTTAATTTTACGCACTCATTTACAAAACACTCTGTATTAAAATTTGTTATTTCGGTAATATGTGCAATATAATAATGAAACTCAGAGGCGTTGCTATTCTTGACTTTTTTATTAACCTTGCCAAAGACTAAAATCATAGTACAAGAGGAATGAATTTTAGAAATTTTTATTTTCAGGGTAAAGTAAAAATTTCCCACACTTTGTATAAAAATTTGTAATTCCGGTAAAGCTTGTTTTGGCTTGTTTATTAACCCTACTAAAGGCCTAATTTATAGCACAATAAAGACAAATTTCAGAGATTTTCGTTTTCAAGAAGAAGTAAAAATTTTCGGCACTTTATATTAAAATTTGTAATTTCGGTAATTTTGGCACTATTGCAATGAAATTTGCAGAGGTTGTAATTTTTGACCTTCTTATTCACTCTACCAAAGGACAAAATTATAGCACAAAAGGGACGAATTTTAGAAATTTTTATTTTCAGGGTAAAGTAAAAATTTCCCACACTTTGTATAAAAATTTGTAATTCCGGTAAAGCTTGTTTTGACTTGTTTATTAACCCTACTAAAGGTTTAATTTATAGCACAATAAAGACAAATTTCAGAGATTTTCGTTTTCAAAAAGAAGTAAACATTTTCGACACTTTATATTAAAATTTGTAATTTCGGTAATTTTGGCACTATCGCAATGAAATTTGCAGAGGTTGTAATTTTTGACCTTCTTATTCACTCTACCAAAGGACAAAATTATAGCACAAAAGGGACGAATTTTAGAAATTTTTATTTTCAGGGTGAAGTAAACATTTCCGACACTTCATGTTAAAATTTGTAATTCCGGTAATTTTGGCACTATAATAATGAAACTTAGAGGCGTTGTTATTTTTGACTTTTTTATTAACCTTGCCAAAGACCAAAATCATGGTACAAAAGGGACAAATTTTAGAAATTTTTATTTGCAGGGTAAAGTATAAATTTCCCACATATTGTATTAAAAATTTGTAATTCCGCTAATTTTGGCACTATAATAACGAAATTTGAAAAAGTAGCTTGTTTTGAGTTGTTTATTAACCCCACTAAAGGCCTAATTTATAGCATAATAAAGACAAATTTTAGAGATTTTCGTTTTTAAGGAGAAGTAAAAATTGTCGACACTTTATAATAAAATTTGTAATTTCGGTAATTTTGGCACTATCGCAATTAAATTTGCAGAGGTTGTTATTTTTGTCCTTCTTATTCATTCTACCGAAGGACAAAATTATACCACAAAAGGGACAAATTTTAAAAAATTTTATTTTCAGGGTGAAGTAAAAATTTCCCACATATTGTATTAAAAATTTGTAATTCCGCTAATTTTGGCACTATAATAACGAAACTTGAAAAAGTAGCTTGTTTTGACTTGTTTATTAACCCCACTAAAGGCCTAATTTATAGCATAATAAAGACAAATTTTAGAGATTTTCGTTTTTAAGGAGAAGTAAAAATTGTCGACACTTTATAATAAAATTTGTAATTTCGGTAATTTTGGCACTATCGCAATTAAATTTGCAGAGGTTGTTATTTTTGCCCTTCTTATTCATTCTACCGAAGGACAAAATTATACCACAAAAGGGACAAATTTTAGAAATTTTTAATTTCAGGGTGAAGTAAAAATTTCCGACACTTCATGTTAAAATTTGTAATTTCGGTAATTTTGGCACTATAATAATAAAACTTAGAGGCGTTGCTATTTTTGACTTTTTTAATAACCTTGCCAAAGACCAAAATCATAGTACAAAAGGGACAAATTTTAGAAATTTTTGTTTTCAGGATAAAGTAAAAATTTCCCCGACACTTCATGTTAAAATTTGTAATTTCGGTAATTTTGGCACTATAATAATGAAACTTAAAGGCGTTGCTATTTTTGACTTTTTTAATAACCTTGCCAAAGACCAAAATCATAGTACCAAAGGGACAAATTTTAGAAATTTTTATTTTCAGGGTGAAGTAAAAATTTCCGGCACTTCATGTTAAAATTTGTAATTTCGGTAATTTTGGCACTATAATAATGAAACTTAGAGGCGTTGTTATTTTTGACTTTTTTATTAACTTTGCCAAAGACCAAAATCATAGTACAAAAGGGACAAATTTTAGAAATTTTTATTTTCAGGGTGAAGTAAAAATTTCCGACACTTCATGTTAAAATTTGTAATTTCGGTAATTTTGGCACTATAGTAACGAAATTTAAAAAGGTAGCTTGTTTCGACTTGTTTATTAACCCCACTAAAGGCCTAAGTTATAGCACAATAAAGACAAATTTTAGAGATTTTCGTTTTTAAGGAGAAGTAAAAATCGTCGACACTTTATATTAAAATTTGTAATTTCGGTAATTTTGGCACTATCGCAATTAAATTTGCAGAGGTTGTTATTTTTGCTCTTCTTATTCATTCTACCGAAGGACAAAATTATACCACAAAAGGGACAAATTTTAGAAATTTTTATTTTCAGGGTGAAGTAAAAATTTCCGACACTTCATGTTAAAATTAGTAATTTCGGTAATTTTGGCACTATCACAATGAAATTTGCAGAGGTTGTTATTTTTGCCCTTCTTATTCATTCTATCAAAGGACAAAATTATACCACAAAAGGGACAAATTTTAGAAATTTTTATTTTCAGGGTAAAGTAAAAATTTCCGACATTTCATGTTAAAATTTGTAATTTCGGTAATTTTGGCACTATAATAATGAAACTTAGAGGAGTTGCTATTTTTAATTTTTTTATTAACCTTGCCAAAGACCAACATCATAGTACAAAAGGGACAAATTTTAGAAATTTTTATTTTCAGGGTAAAGTAAAAATTTCCCACACATTGTATAAAAATTTGTAATTCCGGTAATTTTGGCACTATAATAACGAAATTTGAAAAGGTAGCTTGTTTTGACTTGTTTATTAACCCTACTAAAGGCCTAATGTATAACATAATAAAAACAAATTTCAGAGATTTTTGTTTTCAAGAAGAAGTAAGAATCTTCGACACTATATTAAAATTTGTAATTTCGGTAATTTTGGCACTATCGCAATGAAATTTGCAGAGGTTGTTATTTTTGCCCTTCTTATTCATTCTACCTAAGAACAAAATTATAGCACAAAAGAGACAAATTTTAGAAATTTTTTTTCAGAGTGAAGTAAAAATTTCCGACACTTCATGTTAAAATTTGTAATTTCGGTAATTTTGGCACTATCGCAATGAAATTTGCAGAGGTTGTTATTTTTGCTCTTCGTATTCACTCTACCAAAGGACAAAATTATAGCAGAGAGGGACGAATTTTAGAAATTTTTATTTTCAGGGTGAAGTAAAAATTTCCGACACTTCATGTTAAAATTTGTAATTTCGGTAATTTTGGCACTATCGCAATAAAATTTAGAGAAATTGTTATCTTTGACTTTCTTATTAACCCTGTCAAAGGCCAAATTTATAGCACAAGAGAAAAAGAATTTTCAGGGTTTTTCAGGACTTTTTAGACTCCTTTAAGATTCTCTGATGTTTCTAATGTCCAGGATAAACTTGGATATTTTCCATGCTCTTTGGATTTAATAAAATTTTGTTGTAAAAATTTCAAATTAAACACCCACAAAATCATAGTTTTTCACTAGTTAGACCGAAAATTAGATTTTAGAATTAGGTCCATTCGCACAGTTTAAGTCGCGAAATTTCACCTTTCTATCTTGAACGATGCCACAATTAGAAAATTTTATCAAAAAAAATATAATTTTTTGAATGGTCCAAAAACGAAAAATTCTAAAATGAGTAAATTTTGCCCAAAAATTTTGGAATTTAGGACAGTTCAAGAACTCTTAAAAAGTAGTAATCCTACCAAACTCGCGATGCTTTTGAATTTAATAAAATTTTCTTTTAAAAATTCAAGTTTGAAAACCCACAAAATCCTAGTTTTAATGGTTAGACAGAAAATTAACTTTTAGAATCAACATTCTCGAAGGTTATGCAAGTGCCCTGGTGCTCGCGATGTCACCACGTGTGAAATCCATCTGTATTTTCGCCCGTGGGTCGTTACTCTGTAAACAAACCGTCTCCGTCGTTTCGCCACCTCCGATGGCCACTTCCGAAGACTCTTCTTGTGCGTCACCTCTTTTTGAAGTATTTTTAAGCGACGCGCAAAGTACGCACACATTCCACGACTTGGTTGTCGTGTCACTGAACGAACCCATTTCAGATTATGTAGATTTCCAGTGTGCGTGGGCTGATTTATAATTACTCGGTCGTCCGGCGGTTTTATTCACGCACACGTAAACCTTTATTGACCTTAGTCGTTAAGTTTTATTGTTTTTGAAAAAGAGCTTTAATCGGTCGAGGAGTGCGATTTATCACTTGCTGCTCAGGTTGGACATGCCGCCGAACCTATTAAAGGTAATTTTAAACCGTTGCTTTAAGATCCGCGGACCAATTAACCTGCGACGGAGTGAATCGTTCGAATTTTATCCAGAATTCTATCATCGAAAATTCAAGGATAATTAGACTTCCTTGCTGTGAGATTTCGACGGGCGTGCTGTACATAAAAAAATTAGCTAGAATCGGATGCGGAAGCGACAAGTGTTGTATCGAGTCGGGATGAGGGCGAAGGGTGGGATCTGCGATAAGCCACTTTGTCGGGAATCGTGACCTATGCTTGTAAGGGTCGGGATTAGAACTAGCCTTCCTCAATGAGCAAACAGGTTCATTCCCCTCGAGCCGAAAATTTTATTCGCAATTTCGTCAAGGCTGATGCGGGAAAGAATCGAACTCGGTGAATGACCAGCATCTTCGCCTATGACGTTTTTCTTGTCCTTGACACGAATGAGGGCCGAAATCTCTTTGAGTTTCGCTGCATCACCAGCCATCGGTGGATTTCAAAGTGAAAAACGCTGCAATTTTCCCATTATGTGCTAATAGAATCAATTACTTTTGAATAAGTGAAATAACATAAATACGCGTCTGAGAAGAATTGCGGCTGTCAACGTAACTGGAATATTTCAGTCGGCAATGCTACATATATCAGCCAGCAGCTTTCATTTGCAAAGTAGTCTGACAAATCCGACGAGACCGAGACAATCGCCATTTGAATCAATATAATCAAAGATGCTCACTTTTGATCAGGTCAACGTTTCTAAATAAAATATTTGTTTCGTGTTGTTTAAAAGTTCTCAGATTCGAGAAGTTCGCCTATAATACTCAAACTAAAAGTTGAAATGAACTAATAAAGTAAAGAGATGACAGGCAATAATCATATCTTTGGAATGGCAGTTCACGTTACAGCCCAATAAAATTTGATTAACGCCGTTATCGAACGCTTTTCTCGACATATTTTAAATAAAGTTGAGAGTGGTCGGCGGGGTGTACTATATTTAACTTAAAGTACGCCAGTTAGCATAAATATGAAATAAAGGAAGCGCCCTGCCAAATGAAAAGTCGAACCGAATTACGGTAATGTTTGTGTAGTCCGACCACAAAGCTGGCAGCTCCCGGATAGATTAGCCAAAAATTCGGTTTGCAGATGTCGTCTATTTTTATCTGTTTCATTTTATTCCAAAAATTTTAAATTCATTCTCTTTCGTTAAAAAATATTGTAATTTGGCACATTTTTTTTATACTTCTAAAATGAAATATTCTAAAATGACATGAGTTTCGTTTTGTAACATTTTGTAATTTACTAGAATTACAGAGCTTGTAAAAAGGAGTAAATTTCACCTTTTTGTCTTTAACATTGCCAAAATTAGAGAATTTTTTCAAAAAAAAGTGCAATTTTTGAAATAGGCCTAAAACGAAATATTCTAAAATGCGTAAATTTCATTCAAAAATTTTGGAGTTTAGCACAGTTCAACAACTCTTAAAAAGTAGTAGTACTGCCAAATTTTGCTCATTTATCTTTAAAATTACCAAACTTATTAAATTTTATATGATAAAGTGCAATTTTTTGAGTCTGCCAAAATCAAAAAATTCTAAAATGATTAAATTTTGTTCAAAAATTTTGCAATTTAGCACAGTTCAACAACTCTTAAAAAGTAGTAATCCAACCAAATTTTACTGATTTACCTTTAAAATTACAAAAGTTACAAAATTTTATATGATAAAGTGCAATTTTTTGAGTCTGCCAAAATCGAAAAATTCTAAAATGAGTAATTTTGCAGTCTATCACAATTCAACAACTCTTAAAAAGTAGTAATCCAACCAAATTTTACTGATTTATCTTTAAAATTACCAAAATCACTAAATTTTATATAAAAATGCGCAATTTTTTAAATGGCCCAAAAATCAAAATTTCTAAAAAGGGTAAATATTGTTGAAAATTTTTGCAATTTAGCACATTTCAAGAACACTTAAAAAGTAGTAATGCTGCCAAATGTTACTGATTTATCGTTAAAATTACCAAAGTTACTAAATTTTATATGAGAATGTGCAATTTTTTAAGTGACCCAAAAATAAAAATTTCTAAAAGGGGTAAATATTGTTCAAAAATTTTGTAATTTAGCATAGTTCGAGAACGCTTAAAAAGTAGTAAATTTACCAAATTTTACTGATTTATCTTAAAAAATTACCAAAGTAACTAAAGTTTATATAAAAATGAGCAATTTTTTAAGTGGTCTAAAAACAAAAATTTCTAAAAGGGGTAAATATTGTTGAAAAATTTTGCAATTTAGCATAGTGCGAGAACTCTTAAAAAGCAGTAATTTTACCAAATTTTACTGATTTATCTTTACAATTACCAAACAACTAAAGTTTATATAAAAATAAGCAATTTTTTAAGTGGTCCAAAAACGAAAATTTCTCAAAAGGGTAAATATTGTTGAAAAATTTTGGAATTTAGCACATTTCAAGAACACTTAAAAAAGAAGTAATGCTGCCAAATTTTACTGATTTATCTTTAAAATTACCAAAGTAACTAAATTTTATAAAAAAAATGAGCAATTTTTTAAGTGGTCCAAAAACAAAAATTTCTAAAAGGGGTAAATAATGTTCAAAAATTTTGCAATTTAGCACAGTTCAAAAACATTCAGAAAGTAGTAATTCTACCAAATTTTACTGATTTATCTAAAAAATTATACTAAAGCTGCTGAATTTTGTATGAAAAAGTGAAATTTTTAGAGTGTCCCTAAAACGAAAAATTATAAAATGAGTAAATTTTCTTCAAAAATTTTGGAATTTAGCACAGTTCAAGAACTCTTAAGGTGCGATTCCACTTGTTTGGTCTAGCCCAGACCAGGCCAGACATCCAAGATTTTGAGAGACGTTTTTATAATTCTTCAGTCCCTTTTTGCGTAGTCAGAGGTGTAATTGCATCTTAATGTTTTATCTTATATTTTAAACACAGAAAGGAGCTGAAGAATTATAAAAACGTCTCTCAAATCTTGGATGTCTGGTCTGGTTTGGTGTAGAACAAGCAAGTGGAATCGCGGCTTTAAAGGTTACTGAATTTTATATGAAAAAATGCAATTTTATGAATGATCCAAAAACGAAACCTTCTAAAATGAGTAAATTTTGTTCAAATATTTTGTAATTTAGCACAGTTAAAGAGCTAGTTAAAAGTCAATGTTACTGAAAAATTTCACCATTTTATCTATAAAATTACCAAAATTACAGAATTTTATACAACAGAAAGTTACAGTTTTTTTATCGTCCTAAAATGACTGAAATTTATTACAGTTGAAAAGCCTGTAAAAACTAGTAATGTCGACATTTTTTCTTCTAATCTTTAACGTTTCAAAAATTATAAAATTTGATAAAAAAAAAGATAAAATAAAAAAAAGAAGCTCCCTGCCGAAGGAAAGTCAAACCAAACGAAAGGAATTAAATTTTGACTTTAATTTATTGCCCCGTCTAATGACAGCAAATTAGTTAAATGTGGGTGAAGGGGCCTTCCAGGCCTCTGGCGACTAATTCCAAATAACTCATTCCAATGACGCAGAGCCAAAATCCGGGTCGGACTTTTGCGTAACCTCTTCCACAATCTGATTACAATGACGTGTGTGGAAGTACAGTTTGTTCTATTATCTTAGCGGTTATCTATAATTACTCGACTTAACAAATGTCCCATTAACCGAATCTGTCTTGTATTAATTCACGATGATGATGAATGCAAATGTTGGATTGCATCTGAAGCGATAAAAAGTCGAACGTTTTGTAACAAAGCGAACAAGAGCGAGAGGTCGGCTTTTATTAAATTATTTTCAACAAAGTGTAAAGTTAGAGCCGGGGAAATTGACGATAAATGTGTTGAAAGAAAATTGAAGGCAATAAGCAGTGAAGTAATAAAAGTTTCAGGTCAGTAAAACAGGGTGGTAAAAAGTTAACAAACACTCGTTTTATCGACTATTAGACGGTTGAAACGGTGATGTATTTTTGGCGTGGCGCAAAATTAGCGGTTTTTACAAAATCATTTTATTTCGAACTTGTACACTCTTAAGGTTCTTTTCAATTTCTCTTTAAATACTCACAAATTTCTTCAATGCTCTATGGAAGATTTTTCAGGATTTTCAGGAGTTTTCTAGGTTATTATGTTATGATATTTGTTAGCCCATTGTAAACCTGAGCTTGTTTATTATGTCTTCGACTTTAGTGTCTTGCAAATTCGCCGTTTATTGATTCTGTATTTAATGAAAACACTGAAGAAAAACAGTAAACAGTGTTGTTGATGGTGCGCATCCAAATTTATGTTTAATTCCAAATAACAATAGTAAAACCCCAGCGAAGTTAAAACTGCTAGCTGGAAGTTTTAAATTTCATGCTAAATCCTGTATCTAACTAACTCACATTAACGCTTTAGAGATCTTAAAGAAAATTGCTTACAATTATTTGCTTAAGCCGTGCTGAGCAACATCAAATTTCCAACTTTGTAATTAGAGCAGCCAGCAGCCAAAATACCCCTCGTTGAAAATAATAGAGGTAATGGCAGTTATAAAAATAAAATTACAATGTGAATATGAACACGAACATTTCGTTTTTACTGCTCGTGTTTACGAGCCAATCTAATTGAAATACTAAAATAAGAGCAATTTCAGGTGTTTAACGTGGAAAACTAGATTTAGTTGAAACGACACAAGTGGCAAATAAAAGAAACAGAGGAGGCGGTGGAACAGTTTAATTAAATGCAAGAAGAAACAGTTAATGTGATTCTACACGACACGCGGAGGTGGACGCTTTGCTCCTGATTGCGCGATCTTGTCGGCTAATTTTGTTCATCTCATTTATCTCACTACACAAACATCCAAAGAAAGCAAGAAAAATCGCGCTAATATCTGTTAAAAATCTCTGTTTCGTGGGGATGTGTCACCGCCGCCACGATCTTGTATGCGTGGCACAGACACTTCCCAAATCGATGCTAGAATGCGTAACTAACAGTTTATTTCTGGATTAAGGGGCTGATATGCAAATTGGCTAAAAATACAGTAAAGCCGCGCTTCGAACGTGTTAAAGCGAGGTCCATGAAAAGCGCGAGATCCGCCGAAAACCGAGGGCCACGTCATTTTTCGCCATTTTGGTGCCAGGTTATGGGGTAGCATGTGAAACCAGTGCCACCCAAAATGTGTCTAAAAATACAGTATCGCGCGACAGTATTAAGTGCATGGAAACGGAAATGTTGAGCTGTGTGAATTACGACTACATAATTACCTGCAGGAAAACATTAATTCGGTTTATAACGCAGGTGGTCCCGAGATTAAAAACTTTGGCAAGGTTCATTTATTATGTGAGGATTTCAGCGGGATGGAATGGAAAAGATGAGCTTTTAGCGGTTGCGCTTGCACGGATTTATCATCTGAGAAATGAAGGAAACGCGAGTGGAAGTTCTCAGATAGCGAGGATAATTGTGTAAAATTTTGGCTAAATTCCGATGCGTTATGTAATCGCCAAGGTATGGAGTAAAAAGTGTCGTAAATAAATCCCTGGCCTAAGCGAAAACGTCCTGTGAATAAATGTAGCCGCTGGCACTGTCTTTATTGGAGCCGCTTTTCATCACGAATTTTCCTACAGTTATTGTAGTCTTCCTTATAGGGCAACAAAACCATTTATCTTGACGGCGGTATTTACCGGTTCGAATGAAAGTAAATCATTACCAACTGTTATTCATATTCGTTGAGAGAGTCATCTCTGAAAATCCCAGTTTCGAAATATAGAGCTAAGGAATGAGTTTCGTAATGAACTGCATGTCAGTCAACATTACCGAACGATTTGAGGCGAAAAATCGTACATTAATGACCGTTTTCTCGGCACGAATCGAATGTTTGAACAAAATTTACTCACTTTGGAGTCACACAAAAAATTGCATTTTTTTATATAAAATTTAGTAACTTTAATAATTTTAAAGATAAATTAATAAAATTTGACAGAATTACTCATTTTTTAGAGTTCTTGAAATGTGCAAAATTTCAAAATTTTTGAACAAAATTTACTCATTTTAGAATTTTTCGTTTTTGAGCTACTCAAAAAATTGCACTTTCACAAACAAAATTTAGTAACTACGGAAATTTTACAGATAAGTTAGTAAAATTTGACAGAATTACTACTTTTTAAGACTTCTTGAACTGTGCGAAATTTCAAAATTTTTGAACAAAATTTACTCATTTTAGACTTTTTTGTTTTTGAGTTACTTAAAAAATTGCACTTTTTCATACAAAATTCAGTAACTTTGGAAATTTTACAGATAAATTAGTGAAATTTGGCAATATTACTACTTTTTAAGAGTTCTTGAACTGCTCTAAATTCCAAAATTTTTGAACAAAATTTACTCATTTTAAAATGTTTCGTTTTTACTATGTATTATAAAAATTACACTCTTTCATATAAAATTCCGTAACTTTAGTAATTTCAAAGATAAATCTGTAAGATTTGGCAGAATTACTATTTCTTAAGACTCCTTGAACCGGGGGAAATTTCAAAAATTTTGAGCAAAATTTACTCATTTTAGAATTTTTCGTTTTTGAGCTACTCAAAAAATTGCACTTTCACAAACAAAATTCAGTAACTTTTACAATTTTACATTTTTTACAGATATTTTTTACAGAAATTTTACAGATAAATTAGAGAAATTTAGCAGTATTACTAACTTTTTAAGAGTTCTTGAACTGTGCTAATGTCTAAAATTGTTGAACAAAATTTACTCGAAATACAAAACACGAGGTTTATAAGCGTATTACGTACTATACTTTTGCTACGACCTGCATGTCAGCCAACATTGCTGAACAATTTGAGGCTAAAAAATCGTGCATTAATGACCGTTTTCTCGGCACGAATCAAATGTTTGAACAAAATTTACTCATTTTAGAATTTTTTGCTTTGGAGCCACACAAAAAATTGCACTTTTTTATATAAAATTCAGTAACTTTGGTAATTTTAAAGATAAATTAGTAAAATTTGTCAGAATTACTCATTTTTAAGAGTTCTTAAAATGTGCGAAATTTAAAAATCTTTGAACAAAGTTTACGCATTTTAGAATTTTTTGTTTTGAAGCCACTCAAAAAATTGCACTTTTTCATATAAAATTCAGTAACTTTGCTAATTTTAAAGATAAATCTGTAAAATTTGGCATTATTATTACTTTTTAAGAGATCTTAAACTATGCTTAATTCCAAAAATTTTTGAACAAAATTTACTCATTTTAGAATTTTCTGTTTTTGAGCTAACTCAAAAAATTGCACTTTTGCATACAAAATTCAGGAACTTTGGAAATTTTACAGATGAATTAGTGAAATTTGGCAATATTACTACTTTTTAAGAGTTCTTGAACTGCGCTAAATTCCAGAATTTTTGAAAAAAAATTTACTCATTTTAAAATGTTTCGTTTTTGAATTATTTAAAAAATTACACTTTTTCATATAAAATTCCATAACTTTAGTAATTTCAAAGATAAATCTGTAAAATTTGGCAAAATTACTATTTCTTAAAATTTTTTAAACCTAGAGAAATTTCAAAAATTTTGAGCAAAATTTACACATTTTAGAATTTTCCATTTTTGAGTTACTCAAAAAATTGCACTTTTACAAACAAAATTCAGTAACTTTGGAAATTTTACTGATAAGTTAGTAAAATTTGGCAGAATTACTACTTTTTAAAAGAGTTCTTGAACTCTGCTAATGTCTAAAATTGTTGAACAAAATTTACTCGAAATAAAAAAAACAGAGGTTTATAAGCGTGTTACGTACTATACTTTTGCTACGACCCTGTCAATTGCATGTCAGCCAACATTACCGAACGATTTGAGGCGAAAAATCGTGCATTAATGACCGTTTCCTCGTCACGAATCGCGCGATAAGACAATTATAGGCGTTGTGTAACAACAGTGGACATAAATCTGCCAATACAACTCCAGATAACGAACTGCTAGAAATAGAATTCAAATTCCTCGTCGTTTCCTCGGCGTAATCCATATTCATCAATCCACCCCGTAACCAATTTACCGTTTGACTTATCGTCGATCGCTCACTTTGCCGATTCTTTTACCACTCCGTGTTAATTCGTTGTTAACGGCGTGCCTTATGGCGCTCATAATCGCCCATTATTCCGTTTTAATTGGCAATAGCTGTTCGCCTGATATTCAATTTAATCTCATAAGTGGTCGTTAGTTATGTAAATCGGACGAAACGTATTTACTTTGATATTTAACCTACCATGGGTCCGTGGGTGTACTAAATTTGCATGGTAATATAACGACAGTGCCCAGGTGTTTTAGTGGATTTAACTTGGTTTAAGTTGTTAGTGGAACGTTTTTATGGGGATATCTATATGGTATTTTAGCTTTTGATATCCATATTTGGGAATAAAATCCTATCAGTCGAATTAATCGCTCGTTTTAGGCGTCTGATATTGTTTCCAACCATAATAAATTCAATTTATAGCCTACATAAACATGCTATAACCGAGTTTGTTATATCGCGCAATATAGCTCTATCCTAGAAGATTCAGCGGTTGCTTCTTATCCTTGAATCATAAAAAAGAAAGTAACATATCTTTTATTAATTGTTTGTCTGTCAATAAAAAAGGACTTTCGGCGACATTCTATTTTGTAAGATAGAAAAGTTCAATTCACAAAATATGACCTTCCGAGCGGCGAAACTTGAAGTCATATTTTAAAAATATCGCAAACTACCACTTCCAAATGTCATAAAGTAGAACTGGAAACTTTTCATGATTTGCATTTTGATTTAAATAAACAGGTTTTAACATACGAGTCGCTCATTTGTCGGAAACTTTGACTAGTAACAATATTCATTGCGATATTTTCTGAGGAGATAAAAAAGAACCGAAATTCCCACCGACCACATGACTTTATTACCGGTTTCTAATAAATTGATAAAAGGCGAATTATCTTTACTACAATCGTATTAATTAAAATTTGAACTTTGCATATGTTTGCTTTTACAACTAATAAAACGGAGTAGAGCCATTATATTACTTAGAAATGTCTCGATATCTTCAGGTTTACGAGTCTTAATGGCGATTTAAAACGTTACATGTGTATCCAGTGAGATAATCAGAGTTTTATTGGGAAAAATGTCCGGGAGCTCATTGATTTTAATCCCAAATTTTTCCTGTTTGTGCAGCTTTAATTGCTCACGAGTTGGATTATTACTTTGTACAGGTAAAACTGGTTATAACGAATCATCACGTGACTTAGCTCGTTATAAGCAACGGTTCAAAGGATGTATACAAAATTTCTTTTATAATAATAACATTAGTTTAACATTTTTTTTTGTTTCGAAGATAAGGTAAGTAGACGAGGCAGTTTAAAAAAATATATATTTTACAGACGAACGTAACATTCCAATTTTTGACATAAAAATTTGGAATTCTGGTAATTTTCGCGCTATGACAATAAAATTTATGTAGATTACTAGTTAGAACGTGTTTGTTAAATCTACCAAATTACAAAATTGTAGTGTAGAAAGGGCAGTTTTTTCAAATTTTTATTTTGCAGACGAATGTAACATTTTAATTTTTGACATAAAAATTTGCCATTCTGGTAATTTTCGCGCTATGGCAATAAAATTTTACTTAGTTTACTGGTTTAAACGTGATTGTTAAATCTACCAAATTACAAAATTGTAGTGTAGAAGGGGCAGTTTTTTCAAATTTTTATCTTGCAGACGAATGAAACATTATAATTTTTGACATAAAAATTTGCCATTCTGGTAATTTTCGCGCTATGGCAATAAAATTTAGGTAGTTTACTAGTTTGAACGTGTTTATTAAATCTACCAAATTACAAAATTGTAGTGTAAAAGGGGCAGTTTTTTCAAATTTCTATTTTGCAGACGAATGCGACATTTTAATTTTTAACATAAAAATTTGCCATTCTGGTTATTTTCGCGCTATGGCAATAAAATTTAGGTAGTTTACTAGCTTGAACGTGTTTGTTAAATCTACCAAATTACAAAATTATAGTGTAGAAGGGGCAGTTTTTTCAAATTTTTATCTTGCAGACGAATGAAACATTATAATTTTTGACATAAAAATTTGCCATTCTGGTAATTTTCGCGCTATGGCAATAAAATTTAGGTAGTTTACTAGTTTTAACGTGTTTGTTAAATCTACCAAATTACAAAATTGTAGTGTAAAAGGGGCAGTTTTTTCAAATATCTATTTTGCAGACGAATGAAACATTTTAATTTTTGACATAAAAATTCGTCATTCTGGTAATTTTAGTGCTACAGTTGTGAAATTTGGGGAAATTAATACTATTGAGTCATTTATTAAGTCTACTAAATTGAAAAATTCTAGAGCAAGAAACACAGTTTTTAGAATTTTGGATTTAAAACCAAGTATAAATTTTACTAAAATTACGAATTTTGGTAATTTTAGTGTTACAGTTATGAAATTTGGGGAAAGAACTATTTTTGAGTTGTGCATTTAGTCTGATAAATTTCAAAATTATAGAACAAAGGACAACAATTTTAGAAATTTTTATTTTGAAAACGAAGCAAAAATTTCCGGCATCCTTCATTAAAATAAAAATTTGTAATTCTAGTAATTTTAGTGCTACAGCTATAAAATTTGGGAAAGTTACTATTATTAAACCTTTTATTAAATCGACCAAATTACAAAATTCCAGGGCAAGAAACACAGATTTTAGAAATTTTCATTTTGAAAATAAGCATAAATTTTCGATATCTTTTACTTAAATTCATAATTCTGGTAATTTTAGTGCTACAGTTATGAAATTTGGGAAAATTACTCCTTTTAACTTGTATATTAAGTTTACCAAATTTCAAAATTATAGAGCAAAAGACACCAATTTTATAAAATTTCATGTTTAAGACGAAAAAAAAATTTGGGCATCCTTCATTAAAATTCGTAATTCTGGTAATTTTAATGCTACAGTTATGAAATTTGAGGAAATTACTATTTTTGAGTCGTGTATTAACTGTACAAAACATTACATGTGTATCCAGTGCGACAATCACAGTTTTTTTGTTAAAAACCCCGAAAGCTCATTGATTCAAATCCGAAATTTTCCCCGACTTTTCCTGTTTGTGCAGCTTTAATTGCCCATAAGTCGTACGACTACTCTGCACTAACAGTTTTTCGTCTGAAAAACCGTCGCATACATCTGCATACAGATGACGTCGTCTTCGGAATGGAAGTTGAGGACCGCCGTCGCTGTTAAGTTCCATGTTTTTACAGCTTCTAGCTTCACTGTCAATTTATGCAGGAGGAAATTTCGTCGCCGGTTTTTGTTTGACGTCCGACCGATATAAAATCGAGCTTTTTCCGGATCGAACATTTCTTTTTTGCCCCGTAAAAGATTCTAGAAATTCATTAAACACCGATTATATCACCCGTCGCTTTTCCATTAAGTTACTTTGCAGGAGATTGCACACCAGCGAGTAGTTGCTCTTTCGGGATTCTTTGTGTGGACTTTTTTTACTCAGTCAGCAAGTCTGAGGCGTGAATTATTTTATGCCGCGCTTATTAATTACGAGCTTCACTTGCTGCGTGACGGATTTGCGAGCTTAAAGCTCGCAATTAAAGGGGACGATCGACTGCACGCATTTACTTAAAAATTGATTCAGTTTCGACCAATTAGTGTGACTAAATTCGCGGCATTCTTGTTGGCAATTAGCGATTTTTGCTCGCGAGATAACTTCTCAACTAGGTCGCCAGGAAATATTCATATTTCAGCTAATGCATGCAACTGTTCCTGATATCGTCCTGCAACGAATTTACTCTCGAGGACAATCGTAGAAAATTGTGTTGAGAATATTAACTCTGGGAAATTATTATTTATTTTCTGTTCAAATCCGAAGGGATGTTTCTAATTACCCCGGAAATTGAGGGTTAATTAAGCGCGGATTCTCCGGACTGTCATGTGGGGGATTTAAACTTTTTGTGGCTCTGTGATTGGAGTTGAGTTATTGGCTATTAAAAATAGAAATCGCTCGATGAATATGTATGGAGGCTTTGTTAAAACGGCAATTTTCAGTGTGATTTTAATTCCTGTTTTGAAATTTAAATGTTTGTGTGTATAAAGCATAATGACATAAAAATAATAATGCGTTGTTTATTGGCTAGTATTTTATTTTTAGTATGAATATTTCATAAATACAGCTTCATTTTCATAATTGCCATCATTTTTCACGATAATTTATCTTTTTAGTTGCAGCAGCTAGTAAACACAAACAGGAATTTCTGGCTTCTTTTAATTCTGTGTAAATAACGACAATTTTAATAAAATTTAGCTCTAATTTGTTGCATTCAGTTCGAAATTTGTAGCAAACTTTAGTTTTAGAACAAACTAAAACTTCAACATTTTCAAAAAAATCTATAAATTCGTCATTTTTAACGCTGAAGTAATGAAGCTTGGCGAACTCGTTGCTCTAGAGGCGTTTATTAATCGTACAAAATTACATCATTGTAGAGTACGAATTACAAAATTTGGAGTCCAAAAAAATCGAAATTCAAATCAAAATAATATAAAACACCCTGTAGATTCGTCAATTTTAACGCTGCGCTTATCAAATTTGGTAGAATTGTTACTTTACAAGCGTTTATTAAGTGTATTAAATTACGGTACTGTAGGACAAGAACTAAAAATTTCACTATTTTTCATTTTTCGGACGAACCAAAAATCCAAAAATTTTTAAAATTTTTATAAATTCGTCATTTTTAACGCTGAAGTAATGAAGCTTGGCGGACTCGTTGCTCTAGAGGCGTTTATTAACCGTACAAAATTACAGCATTGTAAAGTACAAATTACAAAGTTTGGAGTCTAAAAAAATCAAAATTCAAAATAATATAAAACATCCTGTAGATTCGTCAATTTTAACGCTGCGTTTATCAAATTTGGTAGAATTGTTACTTTACAAGCGTTTATTAAGTGTATTAAATTACGGTACTGTAGGACAAGAACTAAAAATTTCACTATTTTTCATTTTTCGGACGAACCAAAAATCCAAAAAATTTTAAAAATTCTATAAATTCGTCATTTTTAACGCTAAAGTAATGAAGCTTGGCGGACTCGTTGCTCTAGAGGCGTTTATTAACCGTACAAAATTACAGGACTGTAGAGTACGAATTACAAAATTTGGAGTCTAAAAAAATCGAAATTCAAATCAAAATAATATAAAACACCCTGTAGATTCGTCAATTTTAACGCTGCTCTTATCAAATTTGGTAGAATTGTTACTTTACAAGCGTTTATTAAGTGTCTTAAATTACGGTACTGTAGGACAAGAACTAAAAATTTCACTATTTTTTATTTTTCGGACGAACCAAAAATCCAAAATTTTTTAAAAATTCTATAAATTTGTCATTTTTAACGCTGAAGTAATGAAGCTTGGCGGACTCGTTGCTCTAGAGGCGTTTATTAACCGTACAAAATTACAGCATTGTAGAGTACGAATTGCAAAATTTAGAGTTTAAAAAAATCGAAATTTAAAATAATATAAAACACCCTGTAGACTCGTCAATTTTAACGCTGCGTTTATCAAATTTGGTAGAATTGTTACTTTACAAACGTTTATTAAGTGTATTTAATTACGGTACTGTAGGACAAGAAGTAAAAATTTCACTATTTTTCATTTTTCGGACGAACCAAAAATCCAAAAATTTTTTAAAATTCTATAAATTCGACATTTTTAACAATAAATTAATAAAATTTGTTGGAAAAGTTACCTTAGAAAAGTTTGTTGAGTGTACTAAATTACAGCACTTAAGATAAAAAATTACCAAATTTGGAATTCAAAAAAATTACTTAACATTTAATATTTTCTAAAACATCTTATAAATTTAACAATTTTGACGCAAAGATCATGAAATTTTGTGAAATTGCTTCTTTAGAGATGTGTTAAATTACAGAATTTTACAACAAGTAAAAACTTAAAAAAAATATATTTATAGGACAAACAAAAAATTTAAAATTAAAAAAAAAATTGGGTAGTTTTGACATTACTTTTCTCATTTTTTAAATTTTTTTTAAGTCTTTAGTTTCACCTTAAATCCTTCTTCTATTTGTCATGTTTTTCAGTTTCATTTTAATTACACATTGCTTCCGATTATCTTTTGATTGTCTACAGATTCTTTCTACGTTTTCCTTAAATTGTCAAATTTGTAAAATGTAATTAAATTTCTAAAAGTGGTTCGTTGGAAAGCTTACTTACAATTGTTCTTAAATTAGTTGTTAATAAAAAAATAAGAAAGAGCGAGTCAAAAGTTTATATTCTCGGCCTTTACTATAATTTGAAAAACTAGTTTAAGATTCTCTAAGCGACACGGCTGACGACACTATAAAATTTGGAGTAGACTCAATATCCATATCAAGCAAGAAAACTCGCCCATTTTCATCGCAATCTTGTATCAAACCCTTGGCAGTTATCGGCCTACCTGTTTTATACAACCTTCTTACGCCGGATCAACTTGAATGAAACTGCTCTGTCATCCGTAACCGACTTCTTTTCCACTTTCCACCTAAAAATAGCAGTTATTTTCAGTTATTTTCCTCTGATTGCGTAGTAATCGGTTATCTGGTTGTTTGTCGCGTTTCCATCCCAAAAAGAAGATAATAATAGAGTAGCAATACGGCACGCCATCCAATTGCACAATGCACTGAAATGCTCGCAAAGCCGCAATCATACAGCGAAGGCATTATAACTTCTACATGCATTTTCGCCAAAATCCACTGCACAATCTCAATTCACCTCTTTGTTTTGCTGACTCGCTAAAACCGGGTCAAACACTCCTCGTTCTGGAATCATCTCGATTAATTCGATAATTCTCGACTGTGTATCATCGTCTGGTGTATTTTGACCAGGCCATAACGATGCTCAACTCGAACAAATATTGAGGTTTTAGGTTTCTAATTTAGAAGTTTGGATGCGAGCGAGAGATGGGGATTGTTTTCAAACGAAATTAATGGCGGAGAGTTGTGATAACAACCAGAAACGAACCCCGAATTTAAAACCTTCGCAATTCTGGGTCGCACGACGCGGCGCCTCCACCATTTCCAAAATGACTAAATAGTTATTTACATTTGAACAACTGTAAGTGCAATTTTGCCGCCCGAGCCGGCGTTTAAATTGTTAAATTTATAGATTTTTTCGAAAAATTTTTATTTTTTGTTCTACAAATAAAAGATGTTAAAATTTTTACTTCTTGTTGCAAAATTCTGTAATTTAACACACTAATAAAACGCTTTTGGAGGAACAATTTCACCAAATTTGATAATTTCAGTGCCAAAATTGTCGATTTTACGGAATGTTTTCGAAAATTTTGAATTTTAAGAGATTTTTTTTAAGTCCAATTTTCGTAATTCTCGATCTACAATGCTGCAATTTAGTAAATTCAACAAATTTCTTTAGAGTACCTAACTAGTTCACTAAACTTATTATTTTGGGGTTAAAAGTGTTAAATTTAGCAATTCTTTTTGAAAAATTTGGTGTTTTTTATGTTCAGTCTACAAATAAAAAATGCTAAAATTTATTCTCGTTGTGGTAAAATTCTGTAATTTAACACACTAAAAAACTTCAGAAGGAGCAACTGCACCAAATTTTATAATCTTAGTGTCAAAATTGTCGAATTTATGGTTTGTTTTAGAAAATTTTGAATTTTAAGAATTTTTTTTAAATCCAATTTTCGTAATTCTTGATCTACAATAATGTAATTTGATACATCTAACTCTCTAGAGTAATTAGACCCTTAAATTTCATTATTTTGGCGTTTAAAGTGTTAAAGTTATATTTTTTTTTTTTTTAAAATTAAGAATTTTCTTGTTAGTTTTACATATAAAAGATTATAAAATTCTTACTTCTTGTGATAAAATTCTGTAATTTAACACACTAAATAAACGTCTCTAAAGAAGCAATTTTACAAACATAATAATGTTCAAATTGTCGAAATTACGAGGTGTTTGATTTACAATGCTGTAATTTAGTACACTCAACAAACTTGTCTAAGGTAACTAGGTCTAGGCCTACTAAATTTCATAGTTTTGGCGTTACAAGTGTTAAATTTATAGACTTTTTTTGAAAAATTTGAATTTTTTTATTCATTCTACAAATTAAAGATGCTGAAATTTTTACTCCTTGTTGTAAAATTCTGTTATTTAACACAGTATATAAACGCTTCTGAAGGAGCAATTTCTGCAAATTTGATAATCTTAGCGCCAAAATTAACATGTTTAAAAAAATCGAATTTTCAGAGATTTTTTGGACTCCAACTTTGGTAATTTGTAATGTACAATGTTGTAATTTAGTACACTTAACAAACTTTCCTAAGGTAACTGGCCCATCAAATTTCATTATTGTAGCGCTGAAAATGTCAAAATTATTGAATTTAAAAAAAAATTGATTTTTTGTTCGTCCAAAAATGAAAAATTGTCGCACGACGCGGCGCCTCCACCATTTCCAAGATGACTAAAATAGTTATTTACATGCGAACAAGTGTAAGTGTGATTTCACCGCCCGAGCCGAAGGCTCGGGCGGCATGCGCTAAAGAACCGTAAAATCCAATTCAAGAGGCCTTAAAATTCTTCCATTCAATCTCTTGGAAACAACTTGATAACAAAACTATTACAATAACACTTTCCTTCAACGATCGGGTTTTATAGAAAACCGGAAGTGTGGGGTAAAATAATAATAATAAAGCAATCTCTCATACGTGAGGGCGTTTCTATAATATCCAGTTAAATGTAACATTTATGCGGGGATTAGATCTACATGCATATAATTGTCAACCACTAAATTATACCCACATGGATTAAATCTCGCAGCAAGAGAATTTTCGTCTTTCTCCGGGAACATAAATACTTAATCCCAGCTGTATTACACGTGTTTGGGATATATAGGCTGTCGACGCGTTTGCAACCTTTAAGCTGGAGGATTCATCACGAGACGGAACCAATTATTTTCATTTGCAAAGAGGAACAATCTAATTTGTCTAATGGGGTCTCTGGGGTACTTTAAAGATTTTTTTCGATCTAAAAAGAATCTAAAAAACAACTCTAGACCGGCTAGACAAAGTCTAAGGCACTGAGAAAGAATCAGAAAAATAAAGAAACCCCAAAAAAAAACAAGAAAGAATTTAGGAAGAATCTAAAGAAATTTTTGGAAAACTTTGATTATAAGAAAAATTAAAAAAATGAGAGTTTAAGAAAATTACACAGAGAATCTGGAGTAAACACGGAAAATTTGCCAAGTCGATAATATCTAATAACCCACGTATGCTATACAAGAGTTTATTCAAAAAGTCATTGACATGTAAAGCAACGAAGGTTGCTGCTGTCAAACAGTTGCAGGTCACTTTTCTCGAAAAAACTATGAAGTAAAACGTCACATTACTGCCATATTGAATAAAAGATGTCAAAAAATGTCAAATCGAAAGAATAGAATGTCGTTGATAATAAATTAACGTATTTCTTGGCGCTTGCATTAAAAATTCCCGTCAGCCTACCAACACCGTTGCCATTAAATTCAGCACTCGGCATTTTTTGTTACTAGTTTATCGGAATGAGCAACATTTCGAAACGTTATAACGAGAATTACAGAAGAATTAAATTGGCTTTTCTTGAATCGAAGTCGGTTACCCTAAAAGGCAACTTCGTTAATTAGGTAATACTTCAGTTTAAGTCATTATTACATGATGTAACATAACCAGATCGATTGGATTTTATTTGTTACGACTTCTTTGGATGCGTCGCGACGGAATACATTTTATCGTCCTACGTCTCCTCATAAGGCACTTATTCGGTGACGCTCTTTTAGATAGCGCCATTAAACCGGGTCCCGAAGCCTTGTGTTTTTTTTTATATGGTAAGGAAGGGAGTAGACGGGATCCATCGTAGATCTTTTTTTAATGTTGCGAATGGCCTACGAGTAGTTGTGTTGCGCCGCTTCTTCTTCGTTATTTACTTTCGGGTTTTTTGTTTCGTTTCTGGTTTTCGCTGTTGCGTTATTGGGACAGTTATGTCGAGGAAATGTCGTGATATGTTATTAATGTCGGTTATGCTTCTATTTGTTTGGAAACTTTATTTATGGATTTAACAAGCCAAGATTCGATTCTAATTCTTGATGGATGATGGGCGAAATTTTGTTAGTTTTTAAGTTATCACAACGAAACTTGGGAAGGTTACTACTTCTAAAGCGTTTATTGGTTGTGACAAATTGCAAAATTTTAGAACAAAAAATAGAAATTTTAGAAAATTTAATTTTAGGACGAATCCAAAATTTTTAACTTTTTTTATTAAAATTCGTATTATTGTTAGTTTTTAAATTATAACACTGAAATTCAGGAAGGTTACTACTTCTCAAGTGTTCATTAACTGTGCCAAAGTGCAAAATTTTAGAACAAAAAATAGAGATTTTAGAAAATTTAATTTTAGGACGAACCAAAGTTTTTTAACTTTTTTATATTAAAATTCGAATTTTCGTTTTTAAGGTAATGATAATGAAATTTGGGGAAGTTACTACTTCTAAAGTGTTCATTAACTTTGCCAAAATGCAACATTTTAGAACAAGAAATATAGATTTTAGAAAATTTAAGTTTAGGACGAACTAAAAATTTTTTTTAATAAAATTCGTATATTTGTTAGTTTTTAAGTTGCGACAATGAAATTTGGGAAGGTTACTATTTCTTAAGCATTTATTAATTGTGCCAAATTTCAAAAGTTTAGAACAAGAAACAGAAATTTTAGAAAATTTTATTATAATAGGACGAACCAAAAATTTTCAACTTTTTTTATAAAAAGTCGAATCTTTGTTTATTTTGAAGTTAAAACAACGAAATTTGAGGGAGTTACTTTTTATAAAGCGTTTATTAGTTGTGCCAAATTGCAAAATTTTAGAACAAGAAATAGAAATTTTATAAAATTCAACTTTAGAACAAATTAAATATTTTCAACTTTTTTTATTAAAATTCGTATATTAGTTGGTTTTTAAGTTATGACACTGAAATTCAGGATGGTTACTACTTCTAAAGTGTTCCTTAACTGTGCTAAAGTGCAAAATTTTAGAACAAAAGATAGAGATTTTAGAATATTTAATTCTAAAACGAACCAAAAATTTTCAACTTTTTTAATAAAATTCGTATATTTGTTAGTTTTTAAGTTACGACAATGAAATTTGAGAAAATTACTACTTCTAAAGTGTTCATTAACTGTGCCAAAATGTAACATTTTAGAACAAGAAATAAAGATTTTAGAAAATTTAATTTTAGAGCAAACCAAAAATTTTCAACTTTTTTATATTAAAAATCGAATCCTCGTTGATTTTAAAGTAATAATAATGAAATTTGGGGAAATTACTATCTCTAAAGCGTTTATCAGTTGTGCCAATTTGCAAAATTTTAAAACAAAAAATAAAGATTTTAGAAAATTTAATTTGAGGACAAACCAAAAATTTTCAACTTTTTTTATTAAAATTCGTATTTTAGTTAGTTTTCAAATTATGACACTGAAATTCAGGACGTTTACTACTTTTTAAGTGTTCATTAACTGTGCTAAAGTGCAAAATTTTAGAACAAAAAATAGAGATTTTAGAAATTTAATTTTAAGACGAACCAAAAATTCTCAACTTTCTTTAATAAAATTCGTATATTTGTTAGTTTTTAAGTTACGACAATGAAATTTGAGAAAATTACTGATTCTAAAGTGTTCATTAACTGTGCCAAAATCCAACATTTTAGAACAAGAAATAAAGAATTTAAAAATTTAATTTTAGGGCAAACCAAAAATTTTCAACTTTTTTATATTAAAAATCGAATCCTCGTTGATTTTAAAGTAATAATAATGAAATTTGGGGAAATTACTATCTCTAAAGCGTTTATTAGTTGTGCCAATTTGCAAAATTTTAAAACAAAAAATAAAGATTTTAGAAAATTTAATTTGAGGACAAACCAAAAATTTTCAACTTTTTTTATTAAAATTCGTATATTAGTTAGTTTTCAAATTATGACACTGAAATTCAGGACGTTTACTACTTTTTAAGTGTTCATTAACTGTGCTAAAGTGCAAAATTTTAGAACAAAAAATTGAGATTTTAGAAAATTTTATTTGAGGACAAACCAAAAATTTTCAACTTTTTTTATTAAAATTCGTATATTAGTTAGTTTTCAAATTATGACAGTGAAATTCAGGACGTTTACTAATTTTTAAGTGTTCATTAACTGTGCTAAAGTGCAAAATTTTAGAACAAAAAATAGAGATTTTAGAAAATTTAATTTTAAGACGAACCAAAAATTCTCAACTTTTTTTAATAAAATTCGTATATTTGTTAGTTTTTAAGTTACGACAATGAAATTTGAGAAAATTACTACTTTTAAAGTGTTCATTAACTGTGCCAAAACGCAACATTTTAGAACAAGAAATAAAGAATTTAAAAACTTAATTTTAGAGCAAACCAAAAATTTTCAACTTTTTTATATTAAAAATCGAATCCTCGTTGATTTTAAAGTAATAATAATGAAATTTGGAGAAATTACTATCTCTAAAGCGTTTATCAGTTGTGCCAATTTGCAAAATTTTAAAACAAAAAATAAAGATTTTGAAAATTTAATTTGAGGACAAACCAAAAATTTTCAACTTTTTTTATTAAAATTCGTAGATTAGTTAGTTTTCAAATTATGACACTGAAATTCAGGACGTTTACTACTTTTTAAGTGTTCATTAACTGTGCTAAAGTGCAAAATTTTAGAACAAAAAATAGAGATTTTAGAAAATTTAATTTTAAGACGAACCAAAAATTCTCAACTTTTTTTAATAAAATTCGTATATTTGTTAGTTTTTAAGTTACAACAATAAAATTTGAGAAAATTAATACTTCTAAAGTGTTCATTAACTGTGCCAAAATGCAACATTTTAGAACAAGAAATAAAGATTTTAGAAAATTTAATTTTAGAGCAAACCAAAAATTTTCAACTTTTTTATATTAAAAATCGAATCCTCGTTAATTTTAAAGTAATAATAATAAAATTTAGGGAAATTACTATCTCTAAAGCGTTTATTAGTTGTGCCAAATTGCAAAATTCTAGAACAAGAAATAGAGATTTTAGAAAATTTCATTTTAGAACAAACCAAAAATTTTCGACTTTTTTAATTAAAATTCGTATCTTTGTTAGTTTTTAAGTTGTGGCAACAAAATTTGGAGAGGTTACTACTTATAAAGTCTTTATTAACTGCGCTAAGGGGCAAAATTTCAGAAGAAGAAATAGAAATTTTAGAAATTTTTATTTCATGACGAACCAAAAATTTTCAACATTTTTTATAAAAATTCTTATCTTTGTTGTAGTAGAATGGAACTTTAATGGACACGATATAAGAGAACAAAGCAGCATTATCTACGAAATTGCCGGATTATAATAACAACATTATTAGCGTCGCGTGCCCACATTTTAATTCCATTCGAGATGCAATCTCCCGTGAATTTTTCTGCGGTTTTGTTGTTCATTATCGCAATTTCATTCCTTTCATTTCCCCCGATTTTATCTCGAGAATTTCATAAAAGCATTGTGCTTTTAACTGTCACGAAACCAAAGAAAAATTACAAAGAAAAAAAAACGAAGAAAATGGTCATAAGTAACCGCCTGTACCACCTGTCCGTCAATGGGTGGGTCCATCATTACCATGCAAAATCCACCCATAATTTAACGGGGAATTTTGGTGGGAGGTGTTTGCTAATTTAAAATTTCAGGTTAAGTGAGGTTTCACTGTAATTAACAATTAAGTTGATTAAATTTATGACTTTGAAAAATTTCACTCTGGAAAAAATTACTAGTCTTGGTCGCATGACAAAGTAAATTTTTATGGAAATGCGAATATAAGATTCAACGGGATTTATTTTTATTTTGCATTTTTGAAGTGTGTGAAAAATGAGGTCGACGTCACGTTGAATTAAAAGTGGAGTTTGTCATTTTGAAACCATTTGTTACATTTTAACACTCTAATTTTTCCGGGATGTTTTTCTTGTAGAAAAATTTGTAAAAATAAAAATAGTTAGGCCTGTCTAATGCGATTTCAGCGTGGATTTCTGCCAAGACGTCGCCGCAGAATTACTCGTAAATATCGGAGAATCAAATAAATTTGTCATGCGGTTATTACGCACGCCGCTTCGAAGCTACAGGGTGTCTAATAAAAATTTCCTCACAATTTTAAGTTTCCAAGAAAAAATGAGAAATTTCAATTTTTAAAATTACTAAATTACAAAATTTTTGTTTTGAGTGTAGATCAGAAATTTTGAGTTTAGCCTTTTCGCCTCCAGCTTCGCTAATTTTGGTTCTAAAGCTATAAAAATTCTGGAGGTTGTTCTTCTTGAGCAATCAATTTTGAAGAGAATTTTAAATGTTAATAATGAACACCCGGTATAAAAACTCACCGAGCTCCTGGCGACAATGAAAAAGGAACTTACCTGAAACAAAAAAAATCATAAAAATATATGTTTAAAATCACGCGATTATAGAAGCAATTTGTCAAAAAATTCCCCTAAATATTTTGATTTATTTTCGCCGACGCAAACCAAATGTTAGCCATCACTCACTGGCACGTGTTTAATTTCTGTGGTATCGAAAATACGCTCTACTTCTGACTGAAAACTAAGAATGTAACTGGTAATTTATCTAACCCACAAAAATCTCCCCAATCCCGTTAAACAGCAAATGAAATTAATGTACCCTCGGGCGGCTCGTGTACCTCGCAAATTTATTAGGGTTGATGAATACCAAAAATTGCTTTAATTATTTTCCACCCTTGCGATAATTTTCGATAATGAAACGTGTTTTTCTTTGTGCGGATTTTTTGTCGTTATTTATAGGGAGTTGTGATGTATGGTGGAGCAAGTGCAATTTTCATTCATTGCGGTATTAATTATATGTACTTTGTGTTGATTATGTGGCGTGTTGCATGGAAGAGGTTTAATTAGCACCCAGAATGTTCGGTCAAAACGTGTAGTTACTTATTATAGGAATTTACATGCTTGCCGCTGATGTACGATGCCTCCAAAGAAGCAAAGTTTTATTTCCAATTCATACAGGCGTGTGCGGATCGAACCTAGGGTACCCAAATATGTTTTTGCTTAATTTCAACAAAATTTTGGTGGCTTATCTAGAGACAATAATTTTATAAATTTTTATTTTCAAGATAAGTAAAAAATCTTCAACATTTTTCTATAAAATTCTTGCTTCTGTCAATTTTCGTTCTAGAGCTGTGAAATTTGGGGAGGTTACTAATTTTAAACTATCTATTAACTGCACAAAATTGCAAAATTATAGAGCAAAAGACCAAAATTTTAGAAATTTTTAATATCCAGATAAGTCAAAAATCTTCAACATTTTCCAATAAAACTCCTCATTCTGTCAATGTTCGTTCTAGAGTAGTCAAATTAGAGAAAGTTACTACTTTTTAAAAACTGTACTAAATTGCAAAATTATAGAGCGAAAGACACAAATTTTAATTATTCAAATGGGGGAAAATATTCAAAATTTTCCAATAAAATTCCTAATTTTGTCAATGTTCATTCTAGAGCAATAAAATTTGAGGAGGTTACTACTTTTTAACTATTTATTCATTGTACCAAATTGCAAAATTATAGAGCGGAAAACGCAAACTTTAGAAATTTTTATTTTCCAGATTCGCCAAAAATTTTCCACATTTTCCAATAAAATTCCTAATTTTGTCAATTTTTGTTCTAGAGCAATGAAATTTGAGGAGGTTACTACTTTTTAACTATTTATTAATTGTACTAAATTGCAAAATTATAGAGCAAAAGACACAAACTTTAGAAATTTTTATTTTTCAGATGCGCCAAAATTTTTCAACATTTTCCAATAAAATTCCTAATTCTGTCAATTTTCGTCCTAGAGCGATGCAATTTGGGGAGGTATCTACTTTTAAACTATTTATTAATTGTACTAAATTGCAAAATTATAGAGCGAAAAACGCAAATTTTAGAAATTTTTATTTTCCAGATTCGCCAAAAATCTTCCACATTTTCCAATAAAATTCCTAATTTTGTCAATGTTTACTCTAGAGCAATAAAATTTGAGGAGGTTACTACTTTTTAACTATTTATTAATTGTACTAAATTGCAAAATTATAGAGCAAAAGATACAAATTTTAGAAATTTTTATTTTCCAGATGTGACAAAAATCTTCCACATTTTCCAATAAAATTCCTAATTCTGTCAATTTTTGTTCTAGAGCAATGAAATTTGAGAAGGTTACTACTTTTTAACTATTTATTAATTGTACCAAATTGAAAAATTATAAAGCAAAAGACACAAATTTAAAAAATTTTATTTTCCAGATGTGACAAAAATCTTCAACATTTTTCTATAAAATTCCTAATTCTGTCAATTTTCGTCCTCGAGCGATGCAATTTGGGGAGGTATCTACTTTTAAACTATTTATAATCTGTACCAAATTACAAAGTTAAAGGGCAGAAGACACAAATTTTAGAAATTTTTATTTTACATATGCGACAAAAATCTTCAACATTTTTCTATAAAATTCCAGTTTTTATCAATTTTTAATTTAAAAAAAAAATTAAAAGATTTGTCGACAAGTGTTATTATTGAAGTAATTTCCCTAAATTTCCAAATTTTTCGCTATAGCGGCGCCTCATAAAAACTTTGTTATAAATAGCCGAAAATTGTAAAGAATCAATGACTGCTGCTTTGCATAAATGTCGGTATAATTTACAGCTTCCATTGCACCCGCGAAATTCTTTGTACGATTTTCGTCGGCGAGGCCGAATCTGTTTAATAATTGCTATAAATAAAGCTCAAATCGACTTTTAATAGCATTCCAGGAGCCTTTGTTGAGGACGAAACCATAGAAGTTTAATTACCTTGAAATTTCGGCCTGTTTTTGCAACTATCCCGCAATAAATCCAACACGTCACTTCTTCCTTTCCTTGCATTTAACTGAAAGCGAGCGGTAATTTGAAGAATTTCAGTCTTCTAATCTCCCGAGGAATAAAAGTGGTAACCTGGAAAGATTACGGCGACTTTTGAAACCGCTATTACCTTTTCGCACGCAATAATTTTTCTCGCACGTCAAATTTATCGTTTTCCACGTTTCCAGGTGCAACACATGTTAATGATGAGATACCGATCTGAACTGACTGAAATTATTAATTTAAATTCCATTTTCCGAACCTGCAAACTTTGCAGTTGATAAAATTGCAGCACGTCCTCGTCGACCTCATTTCAGTTTAAACTCGAGCTAATCTGAAAATAGTGGGTAGTTTCAACAAAAATAATGAATCTTCATGAAAGCATTTTTCAGTTTTCAAAGAGAGTCCTCGTGTCATGTTGAAACCTCCGTTTAATGTTCGGCTCGTCTTTTTACAAATGTAACCATTTTATTGGCAGAGGAAGTTGTACGTTAACGTCGAAACGTTTATTTGTTGAGTGTATGCGGCGAAACAGTGTCAAATCAGTGACATTTGTTGGCGATGAGGCATAAATTTACCCCGTTTGCCCAGTCATCTTCGCACTCGCACACCTCATCATTAAAATCATTACGAAGGATACACTGACATTTACAAACATCATAAATCACCGCCAAAGTCCGTTGGCGTTATTTATTGGTATTTAATGAGATGTATTAGTGGCGACGATGGGAATTTATAAGGTATTATACACGGTTTGAACGTGATAATTAAAGCTCTGCAGCGTAATGTTTGATACAAAGTAGGCGCAAAGGCGGAACGATGTTCAAATTTTCAAAAAACGGGGCAAGTTGATCCGATCACGGGGTAAGTTGGTTCTGCATGGGGTAAGTTTTTCCGTGCACGGGGCAAGTTGGTACTGCGCAAAAAATGGTTATTTTAATCCAAATCGTCTAAAAAAAATTCAGAAATGGAAAGAAATGAGAGAACTTGCATTTGTTTTAGATTACTTTTTGTAGATTTTCTGAACTCTCTTTAGATTCTTCTACCTGAACTTTTTTTCTTTCATTTTCATTAAATTTTCCTATATTGGCTCTTTTATTGTATGATACGAAGGGTTAACCTCCGTGGAAAATCGGTGTATCAATTTTAAGTAATCACTAGGAAATTAGGGAAAGTTAGACGAAATCAAAAGCAAATCAGGGAGAGTTGGACGAAATCAAAAGAAAATCAGGGGAAGTTTGACAAAATCAAAAGGAAGTCAGGAGAAGTAGACGAAATAAAAAGGAAATCTGGGGAAGTTGGACGAAATCACAATGAAATCGGGGGAAATTAGACGAAATCACAATGAAATCAGGGGGAGTTGGACGAAATCAATCAGGAAAAGTTAGACGAAATAAAAAAAATCAGGAGAAGTTAGACGAAATCACAATGAAATCGGGGGAAATTAGACGAAATCACAACAAAATCAGGGGGAGTTGAACAAAATCAAAAGAAATTCAGGAGAAGTTAGACGAAATTAAAAGGAAATCAGGGGAAGTTGGACGAAATCACAATGAAATCAGGGGGAGTTGGACGAAATCAAAAGAAAATCAGGAGAAGTTAGACGAAATCACAATGAAATCAGGGAAAATTAGACGAAATCACATTGAAATCAAGGGAAGTTGGAGGAAATCAAAAGAAAATCAGAAGAAGTTAGACGAAATAAAAAGGAAATTAGGGGAAGTTGGACGAAATCACAATGAAATCGGAGGAAATTAGACGAAATCACACTGAAATCAAGGGAAGTTGGACGAAATCAAAAGAAAATCAGGAGAAGTTAGACGAAATGAAAAAAAATCAAGTAAAATTAGACGAAATCACAATGAAATCGGGGGAAATTAAACGAAATCACAATGAAATCAGGGGGAATTGAACGAAATCGAAAGAAAATCAGGAGAAGTTAGACGAAATAAAAAAAAAATCAGGAAAAGTTAGACAAAATCACAATGAAATTGAGGGAAATTAGACGAAATCACAATGAAATCAGAGGGAGTTGAACGAAATAAAAAAAAATCAGGGTAAGTTAGACGAAATCACAATGAAATCGAGGGAAATTAGACGAAATCACAATGAAATCAGGGGGAGTTGGACGGAATCAAAAGAAAATCAGGAGAAGTTAGACGAAATCACAATGAAATCGGCGGAAATTAAACGAAATCACACTGAAATCAAGGAAAGTTGGACGAAATCAAAAGAAAATCAGGAGAAGTTAGACGAAATAAAAAAAAATCAAGGGAAGTTAGACGAAATCACAATGAAATCGGGAAAAATTAGACGAAATCACACTGAAATCAAGGGAAGTTGGACGAAATCAAAAGAAAATCAGGAGAAGTTAGACGAAATAAAAAAAATCAAGAGAAGTTAGACAAAATCATAATGAAATCGGGGGAAATTAGACGAAATCACAATGAAATCAAGGGAAGTTGGAGGAAATCAAAAGAAAATCAGAAAAAGTTAGACGAAATAAAAAGGAAATCAGGGGAAGTTGGACAAAATCACAATGAAATCGGGGGAAATTAGACGAAATCACAATGAAATCAGGGGGAGTTGGACAAAATCAAAAAAAAATCAGGAGAAGTTAGACGAAATCCAAAGGAAATCACGGGAAGTTGGACGAAATGAAAAGGAAAACAGGGGAAGTTACACGAAATCCAAAAAAAAATCAAGGAAAGTTAGACAAAATAAAAAAAAAATCAGGGAAAGTTAGACGAACTCACAAGTAAAATCAGCGAGGAAATCAGGACAAGTCAGGTGTATGTCATTTTTTAGAAGTAACCCTTGGTATGATATGACGTGACATGTAAAACAACACCAAACAAACTAACAATGTCGTCATAATTCCGAGTTCCTCTCCGTAATCTATCCGCCGGTGCTTAGAAATTGCAACGATGTGGTACGCTTGTCCCAGCACAGTTAAAAGACTTTCTTATAATTAGAGTAAGTGCTCCGAAAAATTAACCAGTTCCAGTGCCAATTCCGCGCCGGAAAGTGGAGCATGAAGAGCGTTGAGGAACGTTCAACTTGATTAGGACAGGCAACTTATTCCTTGCAGCAAACTTGAGATTAATTCCTCGCCATCTTATCGTGTGCTAGACGCAAAGTGGCGAGCTTGATTAATGCGCTTTGTTGTCTTGGATGCTTCTTAGAACAAATTGACCTCGATACTATCGACTACCAAAAACTATAACCGCTTTAAGAGTGGAAAGTTTTAAAACTTGGGTGGTGAAAATTACAACTCTCTGAGTTTTAATGGAAGTATGAAACGTAAAACGTTCTTAAAATAGGACACGAAACCTCATGAATTTTATTATTCGTAATATCATCTTTTTATTACCTGAAAGCATCACAATGAAATTTTGTAGTGGAAGATGAGGCGAGGGAACCGCATACTTTCGTGAAATTTTCTTGAACCGGAGGCTAATTGTGCTGCAAATTGCATTGTGTGATTTGATGCTAATGCTGTCGTACATCATGCAACGTGCTGCTAAACTGTTCCGTTAATTTTGGTGGACGTATGTAAATGCAAATAGGCGTCAGATATGCAAATCTCGCTTTTCAGAGTGCACTCCTATATCACTCCTTTATTAATTCAGTCACTAGACGACATTCTGGCCTATTTCCCTCAGGCTATTTATAATGTAACAACTTGAGACGTGGGTGGTTCGTCTTCACATTGTCACATCTTCGCAAAATCACCTAATAAACCATGGAATCATAAACAGTAGCGACAACTTCTTGGTTGAAAGTTACATTTTATCAAATTTTTGACAATTTTTATGTCCACCAAAATTATTTTTTTAAACTTGTCACTCTCTTTGTTTGTCTTTAGAGTTTTTCTGCTTGATTTCTTCAAATTATTGTCTTTGGATTCACTTTGCATTTCATAGATTTTTTCTAGATTTATCTTCGATTCCATTTTTTTAATACAATAAATTCTTAATTTAAATAAATTCTTAAATTTTTCAATAAAATACGTAATTTTGTCAATTTTCGTTCTAGAGCAATAAAAATTGAGGAGGCTACTACTTTTTAACTAATTTATTAATTGTACTAAATTGCAAAATTATAGAGCAAAAGACACAAATTTTAGAAATTTTTATTTTGCAGATGTGACAAAAATCTTCCACATTTTCCAATAAAATTCCTAATTCTGTCAATTTTTGTTCTAGAGCAATAAAATTTGAGGAGATTGCTACTTTTTAACTATTTATAAATTGTACTAAATTGCAAAATTATAGAGCAAAAGACACAAATTTTAGAAATTTTGATTTTCCTGATTCGCCAAAAATCTTCCACATTTTCCAATAAAATTCCTAATTCTGTCAATTTTTGTTCTAGAGCAATGAAATTTGAGGAAGTTGCTACTTTTTAACTATTAACTGTACCAAATTGCAAAATTATATAGCGGAAAACGCAAATTTTAGAAATTTTTATTTTCCAGATTCGCCAAAAATTTTTCACATTTTTCAATAAAATACCTAATTTTGTCAATTTTCGTTCTAGAGCAATGAAATTTGAGGAGATTACTACTTTTTAACTATTTATTAATTGTACTAAATTGCAAAATTATAGAGCAAAAGACACAAATTTTAGAAATTTTTATTTTCCAGATGTGACAAAAATCTTCCACATTTTCTAATAAAATTCCTAATTCTGTCAATTTTTGTTCTAGAGCAATTAAATTTGAGGAGGTTGCTACTTTTTAACTATTTAATAACTGTACCAAATTGCACAATTATACAGGGTCCGGCAACACTTGTGCCCACCCCCAAAATCGTCTTTAATTTTAAAAACAAAATTTTGAAAATTTGCATACGCTCATAGTTGACAAAGCTCTAGAAGCCGACCCAAAAATTTATTTTTTATCACTTATAGTTTTGGCGTCGCCACGCCTTAAAATGTATTTTTTAGCTAATTGTGAAGGTTTGTGAAATCAACCCCTAATTTAATTTTTTTTAATATAAGTGTGTTAAAAATATCTCAGTTGATATTTTAGATTTAATGTGAATTGTATTCAAAATGTGAGGAAAAAATACTGTTTTATCAAGTTAGTTTCCAATTTCATTACGTCAAAATTGGGAACTACGTTTACACCGGTCTGTCAACATCTTGTGTCATAAATGACATCTATCCTTTGGTTCGTTTTAGATGGTAACAAAAGTCTTACTTGGTGAAACTGTCGCTTTGTCGATGTTAATTAACGATTTCTGGTGTCCATAAAGTGCAACATGCCCGAGTTAATCAAAATTCATCTTCATATGAGTGAATGAAGTGACTTGTGAAATTTTGGTGTAAACGTAGTTTGTCACTGCACCGTCAAAATGTTGAAAACTAACTTGATAAAACAGCGGTTTTTTCGCAAATTTTAAACACAATTTGCATTAGATTTAAAATAAAAACTCAAATATTTGTATTACAGTTATGGTGAAAAAAAATTAAATTCGCTAATATTACCGCATAAACTCAAAAATTGCTAAAAATTATAGTTTTTGGGCGTCGCGACGTCAAACAAACTGTGATATCAAAACAAATTTTTGTGTCAGCTTCTAGAGCTTTGTCAACTATAAGCCTATGTAAATTTTCAAAATTTTATCTTTAAAATTAAAGACGATTTTAGGGGTGGACACAAGTGTTGCCGGACCCTGTATAGCGGAAACCGCAAATTTTAGAAATTTTTATTTTCCAGATGTGACAAAAATCTAATAAAATTCCTAATTCTGTCAATTTTTGTTCTAGAGCAATGAAATTTGAGGAGGTTACTACTTTTTAACTATTTAATAACTGTACTAAATTGCAAAATTATAGAGCAAAAAACACAAATATCAAAAATTTTTACTTTCCAGATGCGCCAAAAGTTTTCAACATTTTCCAATAAAATTCCTAATTCTGTCAATTTTTTTTCTAGAGCAATGAAATTTGAGGAGGTTACTACTTTTTAACTATTTATTAATTGTACCAAATTACAGAATTATAGAGCGAAAAACGCAAATTTTAGAAATTTTTATTTTCCAGATGCGCCAAAAATCTTCCACATTTTCCAATAAAATTCCTAATTCTGTCAATTTTTTTTCTAGAGCAATGAAATTTAAGGAGGTTACTACTTTTTAACTATTTATAAATTGTACTGAATTGCAAAATTATAGAGCAAAAGACACAAATTTTATAAATTTTTATTTTCCTGATTCGCCAAAAATCTACCACATTTTCCAATAAAATTCCTAATTTTGTCAATTTTCGTCCTAGAGCTATGAATTTTGAAGAGGTTACTACTTTTAAACTGCTTATAAACTGTACCAAATTACAAAATTATATAGCCGAAGACACAAATTTTAGAAATTTTTGATTTTCTAGATGCGCCAAAAATCTACAAAACAATTTTTTTAAAACTTGTCGTTTTTTGACATGTGGCACAATTAAAACCAAGTCAAGGGTACCAACCTCCCCTAAACCTAATTGTTCCACCGACAAAAATACTAAAATTAAAGGTTTTAACACAAAAAAAAAGAAAATTCCCCAAATTCCGATTTTTTTTATGCCCGAACTTGGCGCACCGCAACAAAAGACAAAGATTGATAGGAATCAATGCCGGGGGCGGCGCGGGGAAGTGTGTCAGCTTATGACGAAGTGGTCGACTGTGATCTCCATTCAGATGAGGCGTTGGAGTGTACGTTCGCCAACAGAATGAAAACATCGAAGATAACAAACAAAGAGCAAAGTAAAAGTTGTGAAGAGGGATTAGCGTCATTTATCAAAAGGGGTGACACGTTTTTTGTCTTTTATTTGCACAGGTTAAGTGGCGGAAAAAGTGGCTGTCGATCTTTAAAGACGATTTAATTGAAAAAATAAGCAGGCGGTTTTGTTAGAAAAATTCCGCATTTGCATGCTGGGAAAGACATGCCTATGGATAAAATCGGACAAAATGCAACAAGAGTGTTGTAATTTACACGCTATAACTGTCAGATGTGTTTTTTTCGGTACGAAATTTATGACGTTCCTTTGAGTTATATTTTATGTTAAGGTAAAATCGACCATAAAAAAGCAATCAAATGGGAATATTAGAAGGCTGATCAACAAACCATCAACATACCTAAAGTGCGAATTGATTCTTGATCTGATCATGTTTCGAAGGAAAAGTGCGATCGAATTAAAATGACGCTACAAGGAGAAAAATCAAAAAATTAAAAAAGGACTGAAGGCTAATTCTTCGCATTTTTTTTAATAATTACTGATTTTTCTTAAATTCTCTTCAAATTGTCGTCCAATTCTTCAGATTCTTCACTCTCCTGCAAATTCTGTTCTAAATTACTCGCGGATGGTCGATATTTTATCTTTATTTGCATTTGATAAAACTTAAAACCTTCACAACTTCTCAAAATATTAAAATTTTTAATTCTATTCATTTTAGGCCTAGAGCAATGAAATTTAGGGAAATTACTACTTTTAAACCATTTATTAACTGTACTAAATTTCAACATTTTAGAGCAAAAGGCACAAATTTTAGAAATTTTTATTTTTCAGATGAGCCAAAAATCTTCAACAATTTCCAATAAAATTCCTAATTCTGTCAATTTTCGTTCTAGAGCAAAGAAATTTGAAGAGATTACTACTTTTTAACTATTTAATAACTGTTCCAAATTGCAAAATTATAGAGCGGAAAACGCAAATTTTAGATATTTTTATTTTCCAGATGCGCCAAAAATCTTCAACATTATCCAATAAAATTCCTAATTTTGTCAATTTTCGTTCTAGAGCAATGAAATTTGGGAAGGTTACTACTTTTTAACTATTTAAAAATTGTACTTAATTGCAAAATTATAGAGCAAAAGACACAAATTTTAGAAATTTATATTCTTCAAATGAGCCAAAAATCTTCAACATTTTCCAATAAAATTCCTAATTCGGTTAATTCTCGATCTAGCGCAATGAAATTTGAAAAGATAACTACTTTTTAATTCTTTAATAACTGTACCAAATTGCAAAATTATCGAGCGAAAGACACAAATTTTAGAAATTTTTATTTTTCTGGTGCGCCAAAAATCTTCAAAATTTTCCAATTAAATTCCTCATTCTGTCAATTTTCGTTCTAAAGCAATGAAATTTGGGAAGGTTACTACTTTTTAACTATTTAAAAATTGTACTAAATTGCAAAATTATAGAGCAAAAAACACAAATTTTAGAAATTTATATTCTTCAAATGAGCCAAAAATCTTCAACATTTTCCAATAAAATTCCTAATTTGGTTAATTTTCGATCTAGCGCAATGAAATTTGAGAAGATAACTACTTTTTAATTATTTATTACCTGTACCAAATTGCAAAATTATCGAGCGAAAGACACAAATTTTAGAAATTTTTATTTTTCTGGTGCGCCAAAAATCTTCAAAATTTTCCAATTAAATTCCTCATTCTGTCAATTTTCGTTCTAAAGCAATGAAATTTGGGAAGGTTACTACTTTTTAACTATTTAAAAATTGTACTAAATTGCAAAATTATAGAGCAAAAAACACAAATTTTAGAAATTTATATTCTTCAAATGAGCCAAAAATCTTCAACATTTTCAAATAAAATTCCTAATTTGGTTAATTTTCGATCTAGCGCAATGAAATTTGAGAAGATAACTACTTTTTAATTATTTACTACCTGTACCAAATTGCAAAATTATCGAGCAAAAGACACAAATTTTAGAAATTTTGATTTTTCTGGTGCGCCAAAAATCTTTAACAATTTCTTATAAAATTCCTAATTCTGTCAATTTTTGTCCTAGGATAATGAAATTCGGGAAAGTTACTACTTTTAAACTATTTATTAGTTGTGCCAAATTGCAAAATTATAGAGCAAAAGACACACATTTCAAAAATTTTTATTTTCCAGATGCGCCAAAAATTTTCAACATTTTCCAATAAAATTCCTAATTCTGTCAATTTTCGTTCTAGAGCAATGAAATTTGAAGAGATTACTACTTTTTAACTATTTAATAACTGTTCCAAATTGCAAAATTATAGAGCGGAAAACGCAAATTTTAGATATTTTTATTTTCCAGATACGCCAAAAATCTTCAACATTATCCAATAAAATTCCTAATTTTGTCAATTTTCGTTCTAGAGCAATGAAATTTGGGAAGGTTACTACTTTTTAACTATTTAAAAATTGTACTTAATTGCAAAATTATAGAGCAAAAGACACAAATTTTAGAAATTTATATTCTTCAAATGAGCCAAAAATCTTCAACATTTTCCAATAAAATTCCTAATTCGGTTAATTCTCGATCTAGCGCAATGAAATTTGAAAAGATAACTACTTTTTAATTATTTAATAACTGTACCAAATTGCAAAATTATCGAGCGAAAGACACAAATTTTAGAAATTTTTATTTTTCTGGAGCGCCAAAAATCTTCAACAATTTCTTATAAAATTCCGAATTCTGTCAATTTTTGTCCTAGGGCAATGAAATTCGGGGAAGTTACTACTTTTAAACTATTTATTAATTGTACCAAATTGCAAAATTATAGAGCAGAAGACGCAATTTTTAGAAATTTTTATTTTTCAGGTGCGCCAAAAATCTTCAAAATTTTCCAATTAAATTCCTCATTCTGTCAATTTTCGTTCTAAAGCAATGAAATTTGGGAAGGTTACTACTTTTTAACTATTTAAAAATTGTACTAAATTGCAAAATTATAGAGCAAAAAACACAAATTTTAGAAATTTATATTCTTCAAATGAGCCAAAAATCTTCAACATTTTCCAATAAAATTCCTAATTTGGTTAATTTTCGATCTAGCGCAATGAAATTTGAGAAGATAACTACTTTTTAATTATTTATTAACTGTACCAAATTGCAAAATTATCGAGCGAAAGACACAAATTTTAGAAATTTTTATTTTTCTGGTGCGCCAAAAATCTTCAACAATTTCTTATAAATTTCCTAATTCTGTCAATTTTTGTCCTAGAGCAATGAAATTTGGGAAAGTTACTACTTTTAAACTATTTATTAGTTGTACCAAATTGCACAATTAGAGAGCAGAAGACACAAATTTTAGAAATTTTTATTTTTCAGATGCGCCAAAAATCTACAACATTTTCCAATAAAACTCCTCATTCTGTCTATTTTCGTTCTAGAGCAGTGAAATTTGGGAAGGTTACTACTTTTAAACTATTTATTAATTGTACCAAATTACAAAATTATAGAGCAAAAGACGCAAATTTTAGAAATTTTTATTTTTCAGATGCGTCAAAAATCCTAGAAAATATGAAACAAATTCAAATAAGCTCTATAAAATCCTGAAGTATCATTGAATTATCCTACAAGACCATATTAAATCTCATTGTCTCCTAAAATATCCTAAAAATTATTAAATCCTGTCTTCCAGACTCCAAAAAGTGTCCGAAATCCAAACCTGGAGATTGGAAACTAAAAAATCCGTTTAAATCCCAATCAAAATCCAGTCTAATCCCGGAGACTCTTGGAACGATTTTTTCAAAAACATGCATTCAAAAATGCTTTCCCATTTCTCCGGTAGAAACCGCAACCTGTCAAACTGACAGTCAGCCAGCGCTGCCAACAGCCGCCGCATTCCGCAGCCTCCGGACATCCATAAGTCCCTTTTTAATTTTAATTGCCCTTCACTCTCCAAAATATGCAAGCCTCTTTCACAACGGCGTCTGCACACAAAAAGAGGTACTTAGCAGTTAATAATCGTCTGAAGAACCGGCCAGACGTAATAACAATAATTACAAAATTGGGTTATTACAAACTCTCCTGTTTTAATCGCGTTTGGTAAACTCCAAAGTCATGCAACCTTACATCACGCGCTCCAGATTTATTAATTTAACCCGCGGAAAATCGGAAAAAACCTCCTAAATCGTGGCACTAAGCCACGCGATGTGCGGAATATAAGAAAAGAAGAGATCATGCGGATTTACGCCGGCAAACTCAGAAGGTGAACGACATAAAGAGGCATTTTTCAATGATCGGATTCTGAGTTTTTTTGGGTCAACATGCTCTATGGATATTGTTGTTTACGGATTTGAGCAATCGTCGCATAAAGTCGACATTACGTGATTTTAGTGGGGTTTTATGGTAGTTTTGAAAGTTGGGGTTGCGACAAGACTCAATGCTGCCAACAGTTTTTTTCCTTTTTCGCGACAATAAAATTCCGTGATTCCTAATTTCCGTTTTAATTGTCTCGAGGGAAATTTATAAACCACATTTATGTGTCTAACGAGTAACGATCTGTAGACACTCCACCTACAGCAGAGCAAACAAGCCACTTTGAAGTGACGGCGAGTTAGATTCATCTTTCGATGTGAACATCTCCATTTCTCTACACAAATCCAATAACGAAATTGAAGACCTTGGCACAGATCGATTCGAATATTGAAGACTAAATCCACCTGGCAATGAACCTTCGTGAACTTAGTTTTTCTTCATAAAGAGTAAAACTTGTTATATCTATTTTTTATTGAATCATAAATTATTTATAAGCGCGATTTTTTTACACACGTGGGCGGATTGTATCTCAGATTATCTAGATCAGAACGTTTAATTTGCGATGTTAATATTTAAATCAATTTATGGTGAACATTGGATTATTTATTAATCTTCGGATTTACATTGCAAATTTTTCGGTATGTTAATTTTATCCCTTGTTCCGCCAATTTCGATGTCTCGAATCTCGCCGAAATTGGAATTTGAAATCGTGGAAAGAAAATCTTTTGGTGTCTAATTCAGACTCGGCCGATATCTCGCTTATCTATAGAGCAATCGTAAAGTATTGGTGCTCATTTTACGCAGAACTTCACGTTGAATCCAAAAAAGTAAAACTCGTTGAGATCGGTCTACAAATAACTGAGTTATGAGCGATCAAAATTTCGGATATTGAATTTTAAGTGGGAAAATTTTCAAAACTCAATATTTCCGAAACTACGAAAGATTTTGAGAAACAGTTTTCGTCGTCGTTTTTCTCGGGTCATTTTACTTTAGAATCCGTTCTTAAAAGTCGAAAATTCGATGGTCGATTTTTTGGGCAAAAAAATTTTGCGACTCAATCGATGAAAAATTTTCAAATTTTCGTTTTTTGATTGTAAAATATTTGCCCTATCAATCTGAGATTTGGCCAGTTGATAGGTGTCGAGCTGTTCTTTCAATCGATGTATAACTCAAATGCTCTAAACGTCGTTTTCACCCCGAAACAGCTTCTTGAAAATGACCCTAAAATCACCCTCTGAAAATGTAATTTAGTCGATATCAAGTTTATTTGTTAAAGAAATTTGAGCTATATGGGCTCATTTTACGCTGAATTTTGCGCTGAATACAAAACTACCATAATTTTTCACGTCCGATAACAAATAACTAAATTAGAGGCGTTTAAAATTTCTGGTTGTCATGAGAGAGTCCAAAATTAAAAATTAAAATTCGAAAACGATTTTTCTCGATATCTCCGGAATTAAGGCGAATATAAAATACCCATTTCGAAATCGCGATTTTTTAGCTTAAGAATCAGACTTAGATAGTTCAAATTCGAAATTTTCATTTTTAAATGTAGCTGCCTTTCGGTCTCTAAATCAAACTCGATCGCTATCTCGCTTATCTATGAAGTAATTTGAAGTATTTATGCTCATTTTACGCAGAATTTCATGTAGAATCTAGAATCGTAAGAGTTGTGAGCGATCAAAGTTGCCGATACTTATTGAATTTTGAGTTGCGTTTGAGTCGAGGGCCACAAAAATGCGAAGTCCACTTAATCCTCTCTGGACGATTTTTCGCCACGTTAATTTGATCCCTAGTTTCAATCAAAGCTCGGATTTACGTCGTTCTTCGGAATTCAAATCGTTTATAGATAATGATATCTATTAATACGAACACACCTGACCATTGTTATTAGTGTCGTACTTGGAGCGTTGATTTACTGCACACCGAGAGCTTATCGGTGCTACTCAGTAATTATCGTTATTTATACTGCTGATATTAATTTATCATTCGGTTGCACTGTTATTAACGTAAACACCCACTTTCTTATAAATGCGATATTAATTATATTTCTATTTGCTTTAAGTACCTAGAGTTTCTGGGGGATTTTAACTAAAAAAAAATTGCAGCTGGCAGCCGTGGATCACTTATGGATCTCCGCTGGCCTAAATAGAATCAAAATAGACGAAATATTAATATAATCGACAGATGTTTAGTTCTGCGGCCCGAAACAATTGCTAGCGATAATTAAAAAGTAAAAGAAACCAGTCGATGACGTAATCTTTTTAATTTGGTCTACTTTTAATTATCAAAAGATCTACAGTTTTGGTAGTTCGTGACTGTTAAATTATTTTTTTTTTGTTGGTAATAATTAGTTTCACCTAGATCAAGTGGTGTTATTGTTTTCTGCATTTCGAAGCTCCGAAGAGAAAGTGTAAATTGCGCAACTTCTAATACCTGAATTTTAGCAATATTTTAATTTCGTGATTTACATCCGCTCTAATGCGACCATAAAAATCGAATCGCTCGTTATTTTAAGCTAAACAATTTTAATTAAAAACGTAAGAAACTGCTTTGACCCGATTTAAAAACGTCATTAATCTTCGAGTTTATGTGTTGATAAGAACCATCTTTTTTACACTTAATTTGTTCTAGAAAAGTCTTCAGACTCGCTTATGTTGATGGTAATTTCCGGATAGACATCGTGCAGATATGTCAGCGTGAAGTTAAAAATTAATGGCACTTCGTGCTTAACAGTGGCAACTTACTAAATAACATGCGAGTCTCTAGAAAATCAAATTTTCCTTCGGTCCGGCTAAATTTAAGTGAATGTTTTATTGGGGTTATAAAACCTACCTGTTTAACAAGTCCTCCACACATAAAAAAACTTTTTTGTTGGCAAAGATTCGCGATTTATTCGCCGGTAAAGCCCAATTTGAGACCTGAAAACGTCTCCAATAAAAACTTTTACCAAATAAATAAATCACGCGAATTACCGGCGAGGGTGTCCGAGGGGCCAACGAACTTTTGTGTGGGATTTCAATCAATTCTAATCAAAGATTAACTCTTTTTTAACCCGCTCGTAAACTCCACCGCAAGTGCATTTTTTGGCACAGCTCATTACAGCTGCGGTGGGAGTTTTGGCATGTCAATTACTTAAACCGAAATCTTTCGTCGGGATTTTTTCGGGGCCGTTTAATCCATCATGTTGATGTGGCCATTGTGGAGTCAGACTGACCGTTTGTTATTTTAATGACTATCGTTTTACCGTATCGTTCTTCGTGTATGCATAATCCGACTCTATGACGACTCCGCTTGTATGTTTATATTTCCCGATAGAGAATATTGAGAGATTTTATCTGTTGAGATATACTTGGATTCTCGGAATTTATTACCTTGGTGCACCGGTTCGCTTTTCCGTGGAGTTGTTGAGTCTAAAATGTTGGCACGATGCACTGGTCAACGGATTTTTGACTAGTTTTCTCATCACTACAAATTTGGGTTTAAAATGGGCTAAAAAGTACGTACAGGGTGGTCCACGATGCGCTTTTTTGACCCACGATATCTTGCTTATTTAATGAGAGATCTTAAAGTATTAGTGCTCATTTTACGCAGAATTTCACGCGGAATCCAGAAACGTAAGATTCGTTGAGATCGGCCCACAAATAAGCGAGTTATAAGCGATCAAAGTTTCGGATTTTGAATTTTTAGTTGAACATTTTTCGAAGATGAATACCTCCGAAACTACGAAAAATTTTGAGAAACGGTTTTCACCATCGTTTTTCTCGGCTCATTTTACTTTGGAATCCACCCTCAAAAGTCGAAAATTCGATGGTCGATTTTTTGGGCAAAAAAATTTTGCGACTCAATTAATAAAAAATTTTCAATTTGTCGTTTTTTGCTCGCCCCTCGTAAACTATTTACCCGATCGATCTGAGATTTGGATAGTTGACAGACCTCGAGTTGCTCTTTCGATCGATAAATAATTTAATAATGTTAAAGGCAGCTTTCGCCCCAAAACAGCTCCTTGAAAATGACCCTAAAAGCACCTTCTGAAAATCTACTTCGTTCGATATCTCGTTTATTTGTAGCTACATGGGCTCATTTTACGCAGAATTTCGCGCTGAATCCAAAACTACCCTTATTTTTCACGTCCGTCAACAAATAACTAAATTAGAGGCGTTTGAAATTTCGGGTTGTCGTTAGAGGGCCAAAATTTTGGAGGTTCGAATACGATTTTTCTCGATATCTCCGGAATTAAAGGCGACTATAAAAAAACCCTTTTCGGAATCGTTTTTCTCGAAATTTTTCCTTGAAAATCGATCTTATAATCGTTCGAATTCAAAATTTCAAAATTTTCATTTTTTCAATGAAGAAGTTAGGTGCCCTTCAGTCTCTAATTCAAACTCGGTCGATATCTCGCTTATCTATAAAGCAATCTTAAAACATTGGTGCTTATTTTACTCAGAATTTCACGTGGAATCCAAAAACGTAAGATTCGTTAGGATCAGCCCACAAATAACTGAGTTATGAGCGATCAAAGTTTCGGATTTTGCTGCCTTTCAGTCTCTAATTCAGACTCGGTCGCTGTATCACTTATTTATGAAGCAATCTTAACGTATTGGTGCTCATTTTACTCAGAATTTCACGTAGAATCCAAAAACGTAAAATTCGTTGAGATCAGCCCACAAATAACTGAGTTATGAGCAATCAAAGTTTCGAATATTGAATTTTGGGTCGAAAAATTTTCGAAGCTGAATATCTCCGAAACTACGAAAGATTTTGGGAAACAGTTTTCACCATCGTTTTTCTCGGCTCATTTCGAATTCGATGCTCATTTTTTTGGGCAAAAAAATTTTGCGACTGAATCGATCAAAAATTTTCAGTTTTTCGTTTTTTGATCGCCCCTCGTAAACTATTTGTCCGATCGATCTGAGATTTGAACAGTTTATAGACCTCGAGCTGCTCTTTCGATCGATATATAATTCGGTAATATTAAAGGCAGGTTTCGCCCCCAAAACAGCTTCTTGAAAATGACCCTAAAAGCACCTTCTGAAAATCTACTTCGGTCGATATCTCGTTTATTTGTTGCGGAAATTTGAGCTACATGAGCTCATTTTACGCAGAATTTCGCGCTGAATCCAAAACTACCCTCATTTTTCACGTCCGTCGACAAATAACTAAGTTAGAAGCGTTTGAAATTTCGAGTTGTCTCCAGAGGGCCAAAAATTTGAAGGTTGAAAACGATTTTTCTCGATATCTCCGGAATTAAGATGAATATAAAAAAAAACAATTTTCTAAATCGTATTTCTCGCGATTTTTTAGCTTAGAAATCAATTTTCGATAGTTCAAATTCGAAATTTTAATTTTTTTCAGTATGAAAACTGCTTTTCGGTCTCTAATTCAGACGATATCTCGCTTATGGAGCAATCTTAAAGTATTTGTGCTCATTTTACGCAGAATTTCACGTAGAATCCAAAAATGTAAGAGTTGTTAAGATGAGTTCAGAAATAACTGAATTTTTCAAAGTAGAATCGAAAGAAATTTTCTAACTCGAATCTAAAAAATCGAAAGATGCTGAAAACCTAAGAAAAAACAAAAAGAATCTGAAATGCTTGGAAGAATCTGTTCCTCTGCATTTCCAAGATTTGTTAACAATATTAAATTTTCCGACGTGTTTAACTGCCATCACATGTTCGTGTAAAACTGCCAGCGACATTTGATACCTAAAGAATCCAAAGTCTTTATAACTTGGCTACAAAGTCGCCGTAACCGATCCTAAAATAAAGCTAAGAAAATGTGACCACTTTTTCAGTGATATTCGTCCACGCAGCTGTTCCTGTCCTCTCATGCCCACAAAACCAGAAGTGCAATGAATCGAATAAATCATAATTAAACATCTCTCATTATATTAATTAACCTGACTGATATGGCATGAAAATAACTGTCAACACAAACCCCAGATAATTGTAAATTATAAAGTCATTTAGCAAACGATGCTGTCATCAGTGTCAAGCAACTCTCCTAATCAAAGCTTACATATTAATTATCAAAACTGTTAAACAAGTTTGTAAAAATGAGCCAAATCTTGTAATGAATTTAAATCTGTGCTAAATCAAACAATTAAAATGCTAATTTAACAGTTCGAACTGAGCTTCCAGGACGAATTCAATTTACAAACGTGTGTTGGTGGGATTTACAATTTTAAACAATTAATTAAAAATTTAACAAGTTTAATTCCCTTCATAAATATTCAGGCGATACATTAATACAAATTAAAATTTTACCCTCGGCCAGTGCGGTTTGAAAGAACTTATTCATTCCAGCGGAATTTCCAGAAAGGACAATAGATCTTGATTATAATGCGACATTGTTCTAATTTACGCGAACACCTCTTCTGTGGTGAGATGTGAGAGAAGGCCAGCGGCCTTCGACGGTCTCCATCTAGGTCATCGTGAAATTGGTGGGCCGCCGACTTTTTACACACACCGGCCACTATTACCCAAATATTTACAATAATTCGACCATTATACCCATGTTGGTCACCGACGTTCGATTTGGCCACTGCAAAATTAGGTCTCTTTGACTCCATAAGGAAATCTGCCGAATTTGGCGCAAGACAATGAAAAATTCGGTTTATTATTCAACGTTTTGCTTAATTAACTGGCACATCTGCGAGGATTAAAATTAATTGACAGTTAACATTAAGTGTTTGTTTCGCAATTAACGGCTCTAAGCCGGAGATCAGGAGCGCTCGTCAAAGTTGACTTATTGTCACTTTAACAGGCCATTTCACCAGGAGATTATTTCCATAATAACGTGAGAGGATCGCGGCTGATTTATGTTTCCACCAAGAAAATAACTATTTGCACTACAAGCGCCGAAAGGACGGATAGCGAGCGCTCATCGGAGCGGTTGCGCTGTGAGGTTTCGGCGGAAGTGATGTACAATCAAACTCAAACAAAATTATGAAGAAAAAAGAAATTTTGGATTTAACACGTATTTTCTTCAAAGCCGCCTTTGTTTTCCGTGGCAGTATAAAAAACCGATTGCGACCGCAACTACAAAAGCGCGCGAGTATAACTGGTTGCTTCCTTGAAAAAAAGAAAATTTTGAAATTGAAGCCCCCAGGAATGTTCGTTGATAACCTTCAACTTAATAAAACTAAAGTGTCCCACATAATTCCCGATAACCAGCGTTTCCTTACAATTAGTTCAATAATGCAGATAAACTATCGCAACCTGTCGCCCCATAATATGAGTTTATTTTATTTCAAAATGTTTTATTAGCGGCGTTAAATACTTGCTTAAGTGACCGTATAATTCGCGTTTTATTGCTTAGGCCGAGGTAAAAAACGTACTAAAATGGTGGTCATAAAACAACACTGTTGTACATAATAATTGAAAAACAAATACATTATCTGTCTCTGAGAAAATTTAACACTTTATAAAATATTTAGTGCCTTGTTGAACTTTCTGATGGGTCGTGAAAACTCTGAATAATTCATCTCTATTTGTTAAGTTGGAATTGGAATGTTTTGTTTGCCACTACTCTGGTAAGAAATGGGTCTACTTAAGACGCTCCCCTAGTTTAACAACTTTGTTAGGAGCAAAACAACATCGACCCGAATTAAGTCGGAGAAACAACAAATGCATGTGGATTTCGGCGGGTTGTGAAAATGCACGATTTGTTTTTTTTCCATTTTTTATACCGACATGTTAATTAAGTCAGAACTCCTAGAGCTAGCGAAGCAAAAAGTGAGGTCGAGACAAGAACGCTCAGATAAGTTAAACTTAATACGCAAGAAGTTTACTGGATCTTAATTACACCTAATAGCAAAGTTTCCCTCTCATTAAACAAATCTTGTTCGATATATCAAGAGTTGGGGTATTGCTAATAAAACCCTGTTAAATAGTTGTTGAAATTAGTTATTGTTCGCACTTCCAACCCCTGAAAAATCAAAATTTTTGCAATTACTCGTTTAATTCGGCTAATTTTGGCTCTAAAGCGCTCAAAATAGTGGATTAAAAAAAAATATTTTTGGAGCGCATCAGAAGTTTGAAAGCTTTGAATTTTCTTTAATTTTGATCCTAAAGCAATCAAATTTGCAGAAATTGTTTTTCTTAAATAACTCATAGTTTGTGCCAAATTTTAAAATCATAGAGTAAAAAATACCAGTCTTGGAAATTTTTACTTTTGGAGGAAGTCAGAAGTCTAAAAATTTTAGATTTTCTTTAATTTTGATTCTAAAGCAATCAAATTTCTAGAGATTGTTTGTTTTAAATGACTTATAATCTGTGCCAAATTTCAAAATTATAGAGCAGAAAAAACCAATTTTGGAAATTTTTATTTTTGGAACAAGTTCGAAATTCGAAATTTCTCTAATTTTGATTCTACAGCAATCAAATTTGCAGAGCTTGTTCTTCTTGAATTACTTATAGTCTGTGCCAAAGTACAAAATTATAGAGCAAAAAACACCAATTCTCACCAATTTTGAAAATTTTGATTTTTATAAGGAGTCAGAAGTCTGAAAATTCTGAGTTTTTTTCAATTTTCATCTTAAAGCTATCAAATTTGCTGAGACTGTTCTTCTTAAGTGACTTAAAGTCTGTGCCAAATTACAAAATTATATAGCAAAAAACACCAATTTTGTAAATTTTCATTTTTAGAGGGAGTCAAAAACCCGAAAATTCTTAATTTTCTTCAATTTTGATCCTAAAGCTATCAAATTTGAAGAGGTTATTTATCTTATTGAATGAATTACAGTCTGTGCCAAATTGCAAAATTATAGAGCAAAAAAACAATTTTGGAAATTTTTATTTCTGGAACGAATCAGAAGTCTACAAAATTCGAAATTTCTCTAATTTTGATTCTACAGCAATCAAATTTGCAGAGCTTGTTCTTCTTGAATTACTTATAATCTGTGCCAAAATACAAAATTATAGAGCAAAAAACACCAATTTTAAAAATTTTCATTTTTAGAGGGAGTCAAAAACCCGAAAATCCTTAATTTTCTTCAATTTTGATCCTAAAGCTATCAAATTTGAAGAGATTATTCCTATTGAATGACCTACAGTCTGTGCGAAATTACCAAATTATAGAGCAGAAAAGACCAATTTTGTAAATTTTCATTTCAATTTTGGAATTTATTTATTTTCTTTTTGGGAGAAAAAATTCTAAATATTTTGAATTTTCTCCTCTAATTCCAGTAATTTTTCTCCAAGTACTCTGGAGATTGTTCTCCTTAAAACTAAATAACAAAATTATAGCGTAGAAAAAACAAAATTTAAAAATTTTGAAAAATTTAGTTTTTAGGGCGTTTCATAAAATCCATTTTCCAGTTTCGCACTTTTTCGTCTAATTCTCCAAGTTTTGCCCCGGCAGCAACGAAATTTATAGAGGTTGTTCCTCTTAAATGACCTATTATTTGGGCCAAATTACAAAATTATAGACCAAAGAAGAAAAAATTTAAAAAATTTTAATTAAAGACGAACCATGAAACCCGAAAATTTTGCATTTTCTCGTCTAACTCTGCTAATTTTGGTCCCACAGTAACAATATTTGTGAAGCTTGTTCTTCTTAAGACCCTTATTAAATGTGCCAAAGTACAAAATTATCCAACAATAATCACAAATTTTGTATGTGCAAACCCCCCAAAAAATATACCTAATATTAGGTAAATGAGTGTCTGAATTAAACTAAGATTGCAGAAAACTCACCGAGTTCCTTGCAACAATCAAAGGTGAACTTACCTGAAACAAAAAAAAAAACATTTTTTTAGCTCTTCATAGACCACCCTGTATCAAGTCCGGACTAAGGGGGGGGCTAAGGGTGCTGTAGCACCGGGCCCCACTTTCCCAGGGGCCCCTTGCCAAGTTAAAATTTGCTATAAAAATTGAAAAAATACAAATCAAGTACGTAAGGCTTTCTTTGCATAATTTTATCAATGGGCCCCCTTTTACGATTTAGCCCCGGGCCTCAAATTTTCTTAATCCGGGCTTGCCCTGTATAATAGTTATTTATTAAGTTAAATTATGAATGTTTAGAAGCCCATCAAAATGGTGGGTCATAAGTTGGTAACACTGGAAAGTACTGACAAGTCGACTAATTCTTACTGATTTGGTAAACCAGAAATGGTGGTACCAACATAAACAAAAAATCGAAAATCAGATATGCTTAAAAAACAAATTTGGTTTATTGAGAAATGCGTTTTGAACACTTTGCTTCGATGTCAGTGCTTTGAATTCCATCTTTTCACCGAAATTCTACCAATAATCGCCTACCTTGAGCACCCCCAAAGTTGCCACCAAAGTGCTCCCAACCCCCGAATTTAGTCTCATTTTACACAATGAACACCAAAGAACACTTTGGCAACACAATTTCACAATTTTCACCAAGTTTTCACTGAGTTTTCACCGGTTTTAAAACACGCAAATCCGCCATTTTCGAAAACTCACGCCAACTACTTGATCCAAAAACATTCAACTCGCGAGCGCTCAAAGTGGCGTGGAATTTGTAGTGGTGGTTAGAGAGACGCACTCGGGTGACAACGGCCGGCGTTGTAAGTACCGTCACTTTAGTATGCAGTTAATTAAAAACGTGCCGAAAATTCGAAATTAAATTAGATAAAGTATGTCTAGTTTACCTATTGACACTGAGCTGTTTCTAGGGCTATTTCAGTTTTGTTTTACCGGTTTTAAACCACATTTATTTATTCATTGTGAGTTGCGCTTTTACATTGTTTTTCAACATAAACTAAGTAAATTAATAAAACCATATGTATTTCATTTCGTATTTCGTACATTAAGCGTCCGTGTTTTCCAAAATCCAGGGCAGGACGCTAGTAATCCGCGTAAATCCCGCCGGTGCAGCATCCGGGCAGTACGAACTAATAAAAGCAGTCGTACCAATAAGAACACCATCGGTAACAAGTGGTGCCCCTGTATCTCCATGACACATATTGTTTCCTCCGGTAACGCATAACATTTCCGGAGTGATATTACCATAAACGATTAAACATTCAAGATTTGAAATGACTATGACTTGAATAGAATTCAGAACGTCACTGACATGATCCGTTCCATTATCATACGTCAAGTACCAGTTACTGGCGGTGGATAAAGCTCCTTCAAAAGTGTTAGAAACATCATCGAGACTTGGTAAAGGAATTGGTCGGATTGCAGGAGTCAAACGGACGGTTTTTGGGAGTCTTATGAGTGCCACATTGTAGTGGAAGCCGCTACGTCTTGGGTGGATTAAAATGTCGCTGCTGGTCATGTTGACTTGGGTGGATTCGGGGTTGGATCTGTTGTGGGCGCCCAGAATGATATCCACTGAGTCGACTCTAAATTGAAAGTTCAAAACTACTTAAGAATTGAAAAATTTAAAAGTTACCCTTCGAGGAAAGTGGCGGCTGTGATGACATAGTTTTGGGAAATGAGTGCCCCACTGAAATAAAACGTTGTATACAATAACACTTGATATGGGAGGGAGTGGGGAGTCACTTCGTGTCCCCCGGCCAATCGGGGGGCAGGTTTGGCTTCTCTAGAATCATTCGAAATAGATGACTAAAACAGAAAACCTCATTTCTAGTCGCTTTAGAAACTAGAAGTCATGTCGTAGATTGAAGAACAACATTTCAAAATTGCAAGGTGATTATTGAATTGTTCGAAACTTACCTTTGGGGCGGCCAAAGCCAGAGTTATTAGTGCCAGCACTATAAGAAGTTTCATTTTGAGAATGTCGATGTAGCATAGAACTTGAAGATTTTATATCTTTAGGCACACGTTTTTGATACGTTATCTTTTCTTGGAGATGACACTATTTCATAATAAAGAACAATCTTTCGTAATTTTGGGATGATAAGTATATTGATCATCGCGTGAGATAAGTTGATTTTTTATCACGAGTGGATTGGTGCTTCTGAGCCGAAGGCGAATTGCAATTTGCGATTTGTACTAATTTTGCTGAAAATTTTAAAATTATTTACAGATAAATTTAGACAGAATTTAGAAAAAAGTCTATGAAATATCTGACGAAAACTTGACTCAATAACAACAATAATAAGATTTAGAGTGAATTAAAATCATCTAATTCTGCCAATTTTGCCTTAAATTTAAAAAAATAGTTTCAGAGTTAACAAAAAATTCTGAAATTTTACATTTTCTCCTCTAATTCTGCCGTTTTGCCCCTAAAGCAGTCATATTTTGGGACGTTGTTCTTCTCGCACTTAATAAGTGTGCTAAATTACAATATTATAGAGCAAAAAAACTAAATTTAACCAATTTTATTTTAAGGGCGAATCAGCAATTCTAAAAATTTCAATTTAGCTGTTTAAACAATTAAATTTTGGGAGATTATTCTCCTCGAGGCATTTATTAAGTGTGCCAAATTACAAAATTATAGAGCAGAAAAAAAAAAAGAAAAACTTTTGCAAATTTCTATTATCGGAGCAAATCAGAAATTCTGTGAATTTTCCATTTTCTGTTCTAATACTTCTAATTTTGCACTTAAAACAATGATATTTATGGAGATTATTCTTCTTAAAACACTTAATAATTGTGCCAAATTACAATTTTATTGAGTAGAAAAAACAAAATTTAGAAATTTTTATTTTCGGGGCGAATCAGAGATACTAAAAATTTTACATTTTCTCCTCTAATTTTGCCAATTTTGTTCCTAAAGCAATCAAATTTGTAAAGTTTGTTTTTTTAAAAGCACTAATTAACTGTGCCAATGTACAAAATTAAGATGCAAAAAATATAATTTTTGGAAATATTCTTTCTCGGAGCGAATCGGAAATTCTATTGATTTTGCATTTTCCCTTCTGATTCTTCTAATTTTGCCCCCGAATCTATAAAATTTGTGGAAACTATTCTTTTTAAGGCACTTATTAAGTGTGCTAAATGTCAATTTTATTCACCTAAAAAAAAACAAAATTTAGAAATTTTTATTTTCATTGCAAATCAGAAATTCTAAAAATTTTCAATTTTTTTCTCTAATTCCATTTATTTTGCTCTTTACACAATCAAATTTGGAGAAATTATTCTCCTAGAGGCATTTATTAAGTGTGCCAAAATACAAAATTATGGAGCAAAAAAGAGAATTTTTGTAAATTTTTATTATCGGAGCGAATCAGAAATTCTGTGAATTTTCCATTTTCTTCTCTAATTCTTCTAATTTTGGACCCAAAACAATGATATTCATAAAGATTATTCTTCTTAAGACGCTAATTTATTGTGCCAAATTACAATTTTATTGAGTAGAAAAAACAAAATTTAGATATTTTCGGGTCGAATCAGAGATACTAAAAATTTTACATTTTCTCCTCTAATTCTGCCAATTTTGTTCCTAAAGCAATCAATTTTGTGAGTTTATTCTTCTAAAGACATTTATTAAGTGAACCAAATTTTAAATTTATAGTGCAAAAAAAAACAAATATTGGAAATTTTAAATTTTCTTCTCTAATTCCATTATTTTTGCTCTTTAAGAAATCAAAATCGTAGAAATTGTTTTCTTAAGACACTAATTAACTGTACCAATGTACAAAATCATTGGGAATATTCATTATCGAAGTGAATCAGAAATTCCATTAAATTTAAATTTTTACTCTTCTGCCTTCAAAGCAATAAAACTTTTTGTTGGGCCCGGAGCCTCAACCGACTTTAAACCGCCACTGAGAAAAAAATCTTTAAGACTCCTTAAAGCACTAAAGACACAACTCCAATAGCAAAATTTCCATCTCATTACCCAAATCTTGCCCAATATATCAAGCATTAGAATATTGCTAATAAAGGAACAACCCGTTTGTCGAAATTCCTTTTTCCCAACCCTCCCATTAGATAGTCCGCACTTTCCATCCCAACAAAAGCAAAATCAAAATGTAAACAAAGACAGCGCAAAGAATAATGCAAAAAGCGGTCTGGCTCGATCTGTAATAGACCGTAGTAGGTTTCTATTTACTGCAAGAGAATTCTTAAGTTGCGAGAGATTATTGACCACAATAGGGAGTCTTGGGGATTGTAAACATTTCAATAGCGGTAATAGCAGTCGTCCCTATTCGCTCTAGTGGTTTCTTCCGATTTTTGCAATTTTATTTATATCATTCAATCTCGGCGGAGCTTTTACCAGTTTACCCTCCTTACAATATCAATTTTACATTGAACGCGTCTGAATGTTTTGTCAACGCCTAATTTCATCCCGCTATTCGCCCAAAGCACGTATTACATCCGACGATAAGATTCTTCCACAGTATCATCACCAGCAGCTTCATAAAGAACGCATTTTTGGCCTCTTGAACCAAAAATTTTTCTTAAAAAAAATTTTGTTGGTGGCGCCATCTATTAGAAGGTTCGAGAAATGCAAGTGGCGTTGTCAAAAAACTGTCAAAATTTAGTTACTTTAATTTTTTCAAGTTTTCTGAATACAATTCGGTTATCCTGTGATTCCCCTTCAAGTGAAGCCCATTTTCTCGTAATTTCAGCAACCACAGCAGTTTTCCGCGGCTAATTGAAAGCTCTGGACGCATCTCAACCAACTGTTGCATAAAATGCCTTTTTAAGTTTTTCCGCGGCACTGCCATTATGAATGCAAACATCGTTTTCGATAAACAGCTGTCAGGATGATAAATTAATCGGCGAAATTCTGTTATTTGTATTGATTAAACGTCCAAGCATGGACAGTTCGGGGTAATTAATGGTATTTCTGGTTCCATCTTTCTATACTTGGCTGAATTTTTATAGACGCTTTAATGGTCTTGGTAATTTGCAGAGAGATGTTTTTCGCCCACGCGACTGGGTCAATTATCTTGCTGTACACAGGGAAATTAAAATATTACGTTTTAAACATAAATTAAAATTAATGCCGGGAGCGTGATGAAGCGTTTAACTATCCGTGTAACGATTCGTTCGGACGGAAAAACATTGCGGACGTGAATTATAGCGTTACAACAAATAAACTATTAAACTCTGTACACAAATTAAAAATTATGGACTGACGGCCGGATTTATTGGATGGTTTAGTTGTCTGCTTTCATTTGGAATTAAATTTTAGGAGCCGATTTTACGCGCAAATATCAAAAACTAAGGAACGGTTTACACTATAATTTCATTTAATTAGTGCCTTAAGAAGAATAATCTCCATCAATATGATTGTTTTGAGTGCAAAATTAGAAGAATCAGAGAACAAAATGAAAAATAAAAATTTCCAAAAATTGTCTTTCTGGTCCATAATTGTGTGCTTTAGTACAGTTAATAAATACTTCGTAAATTTGATTGCTTAAGAAGCAAAATTACTGGAATTGGAGAAGAAAATTGAAAACTTTCAGATATTTTGATTCGCTTAGACATTTTGAGAAAAAATAGTTTAAAAATTTCAATTTTTGACTCTAAATCCGGTTTTCAGAAAAATTTGAAAAATATTGGAAAAAAGTCTGACACTGTTGGCTCTAAAATGGCACTAAAAAATTCAAAATTGAATCATTAATGTGAAAAATATAAGACACGAAGTGGAGCTATACGTTTTTAGAGAAATACATACATTTTGAAAAATTGTATCTCAAAATCTGGGGCTTAAAAAAATTTGAAAAAAATCTCAGAAAGGTCCTCCACTATTAGCTTTCAAACGGCACTAATTACGTTAAAATTAAATTGTTAATATTAAAAGTATAGGAAACAAAATGGAGCTCCGCTTTTTAGATGCATTTCCAGAAAAAAATCTAAAATTCGAAAGCCGGTGTTCTAAAAATTCTTAAAAAAATCGTAGTAAGACGTTTAATTTTTAGCTTATAAATAGCAGTATTTCCTCAAAAATTAAACTAAAAATCGGATTAGCAGAATCAATAATAAAAGAATGCTTTTTAAACAACTAATTTTGAAAACAACTTCAAGAATGAATTTGTGGCTTCACCCCATCAATTCGAAACTAAATGCGGTTTTACCTCTCCATCCCCAGGGAGCCACCCCTTTCTACCATCGCGTAATCACTACGTTTACGATTACCACTCTCCAGAGACCAAGCAGACCTTTTGTCTGTTAAACAATTTGCACGGCTGTCAATAAACAATCCTACTAACACGTAAACAATATTTTTTCCTACTTTCTCTCTTGTCCAAACTACTTAGTGTCCCGATAATTGAAACAATCCAACCGAATTTACGGATCCTCTAATATTTCTGTTTTGAAAAGTCCCAGAAACTTCAATCGAGAACGAGAAAGTAAAACTGTTATTACTTTCACTAAATTTAGTGGTTCAACGGTTGCGTCTGAACAATATCCGAATATGGCGAAAACAACTCGCTAATTTGTATAAAGGAAAAATCGATCCCGTTGGGAAAATACAAAGATCAAAAATCCCTCGAATTTCCATGATTTCCCGGTTCCAGCATCTGGAGTCCTCTTGATATGCGGGCGAATTGAATAATCGGGCTTCGTTCAGCAGTTGTGGCACATCTTGCACTTGGTGTGCGGGTCAGTTTTGACATTAAACGACCCTTATTAAAACCTTCGATAGATTGACACGGCATGAATTATGCATTTACAACGATTCAAGGCCCTACCTTCTAGCGTTTGATTGTACCCTAGGCATTGCTAAATAACTACACGTAAACAAAACCACGGACAGGTCGCAGAACCGCAAAATTTTAACAAGGAGAGTGGAAAAAACACGCTAATTTCAATGGGCGCGAGTTGTGCTATGACGTTTCGGCGAGAGTGCTGTTCATGTTACAAATTTTGAAAAAACGGGTTGTTTCTGAAGTGGAAAGACCTCCTGATTACGGATCTAAAGGCCATTTTGCTTCAACAGATCCGGCTTCATAGATATGCGAAGGAGTTTAGGAGTTCTATGCAAAAAACTTTCAAATAGTTTTGCTTGCAACTCTGGTACTTTTACAGCAACCAAATTTCGGAAGATTAGTAACTTTGAGTTACTTATCGGCTGGGTGAAATTACAAAATTGTAATTCAAAAAAAATACAAATTTTGTTTTTTTTTATTCTGATGAACCAAAATTTCCCATATTAAAATATTAAAGCGCGTAACTCTTGTAATTTTAACGCCACAACAACCAAATTTGAAGAGGTTAGCAACTTTGAGTTGCTTCCTGGCTATGTGAAATTGCAAAATTGTAATTCAAACAATACAAATATTAGAATTTTTTTACTTTGAGAAAATCAAAAACTTCTCAAAAAAAATATTAAAGCGTGTAACTCTTGTAACTTTAACGCCACTGCAACCATATTTGGAGAGGTTAGCAACTTTGAATTGCTTCTTGGCTGTGTGAAATTGCAAAATTGTAATTCAAACAATACAAATTTTAGAATTTTTTTACTTTGAAAAAAATCAAAAAATTCCCAAAAAAAAATATTAAAGCGTGTTACTCTTGTAATTTGAACGCCACAGCAACCAAATTTGGGGACGTTAGCGACTTGGAGTTGCTTATTGACTGTGTAAAATTACAAAAGTGTAATTAAAAAAATACAAATTTTAGAATTTTTTATTCTGAGGATAAGCTAAAAATTCCCAAAAAATTAATGACGCGTCTAACTCTTGTAATTTTAGCGCCACCGCAACCATATTTGGAGAAGTTATTAACTTGGAGTCGCTTCTTCGATGTGGAAATTGCAAAATTGTAATTCAAAAAGTACAAATTTTGGAATTTTTTATTCTGAGGAAGATCCAAAATTTCCCAACAAAAAAATTTTATAGCACGTAACTCTTGTAATTTTAACGGCACAACAACCAAATTTGGAGAGGTTAGCAATTTTGAGTTGCTTATTGAGTGTGTAAAATTAAAAAATTGTAATTCAAACAATACAAATTTTGAAATTTTTATTCTGAGGATGATCCAAAAATTTCAAAACAAAATTATTAAAGCGTGTAACTCGTGTAATTTTAACGCCAAAACACCCAAATTTGGAGAGGTTAGTAACTTGAAGTTGCTTATTTGATGTATGAAATTGCAAAATTGTAATTCCAAAAGTACAAATTTTGGAATTTTTATTCTGAGAAAGAACCAAAATTTTCCAAAAAAAAAAATAAAAACGTGTAATTCTTTGTAATTTTAACGCCACATCTATGAAATTTGGGGACGTTATTAATTGAGGCCTGGTCATTAACTGTGGAAAATTACAAAATTATAGAGCATGCAACACAAATTTTGGCATTTTTATTCTAAAGATGATCCAAAAATTTCAAAACAAAATTATTAAAGCGTGTAACTCTTGTAATTTTAACGCCAAAACACCCAAATTTGGAGAGGTTAGTAACTTGAAGTTGCTTATTTGATGTATGAAATTGCAAAATTGTAATTCAAAAAGTACAAATTTTGGAATTTTTATTCTGAGAAAAAACCAAAATTTTCCAAAAAAAAAAATAAAAACGTGTAACTCTTTGTAATTTTAACGCCACATCTATGAAATTTGGGGACGTTATTAATTGAGGCCTGGTCATTAACTGTGGAAAATTGCAAAATTATAGAGCATACAACACAAATTTTGGCATTTTTATTCTAAAGATGATCCAAAAATTACAAAACAAAATTATTAAAGCGTGTAACTCTTGTAATTTTAACGCCAAAACACCCAAATTTGGAGAGGTTAGTAACTTGAAGTTGCTTATTTGATGTATGAAATTGCAAAATTGTAATTCAAAAAGTACAAATTTTGGAATTTTTATTCTGAGAAAAAACCAAAATTTTCCAAAAAAAAAAAATAAAAACGTGTAACTCTTTGTAATTTTAACGCCACATCTATGAAATTTGGGGACGTTATTAATTGAGGCCTGGTCATTAACTGTGGAAAATTGCAAAATTATAGAGCATACAACACAAATATTGGCATTTTTATTCTAAAGATGATCCAAAAATTACAAAACATAATTATTACAGCGTGTAACTCTTGTAATTTTAACGCCACAACACCCAAATTTGGAGAGGTTAGTAACTTGAAGTTGCTTATTTGATGTATGAAATTGCAAAATTGTAATTCCAAAAGTACAAATTTTGGAATTTTTATTCTGTGAAAGAACCAAAATTTTCCAAAAAAAAAAATAAAAACGTGTAACTCTTGTAATTTTAACGCCACATCTATGAAATTTGGGGACGTTATTAATTGAGGCCTGGTCATTAACTGTGGAAAATTGCAAAATTATAGAGCATACAACACAAATATTGGCATTTTTATTCTAAAGATGATCCAAAAATTACAAAACATAATTATTACAGCGTGTAACTCTTGTAATTTTAACGCCAAAACACCCAAATTTGGAGAGGTTAGTAACTTGCAGTTGCTTATTTGATGTATGAAATTGCAAAATTGTAATTCCAAAAGTACAAATTTTGGAATTTTTATTCTGTGAAAGAACCAAAATTTTCCAAAAAAAAAAATAAAAACGTGTAACTCTTGTAATTTTAACGCCACATCTATGAAATTTGGGGACGTTATTAATTGAGGCCTGGTCATTAACTGTGGAAAATTGCAAAATTATAGAGCATACAACACAAATATTGGCATTTTTATTCTAAAGATGATCCAAAAATTTCAAAACAAAATTATTAAAGCGTGTAACTCTTGTAATTTTAACGCCAAAACACCCAAATTTGGAGAGGTTAGTAACTTGAAGTTGCTTATTTGATGTATGAAATTGCAAAATTGTAATTCCAAAAGTACAAATTTTGGAATTTTTATTCTGAGAAAGAACCAAAATTTTCCAAAAAAAAAATAAAAACGTGTAACTCTTGTAATTTTAACGCCACATCTATGAAATTTGGGGACGTTATTAATTGAGGCCTGGTCATTAACTGTGGAAAATTACAAAATTATAGAGCATGCAACACAAATTTTGGCATTTTTATTCTAAAGATGATCCAAAAATTTCAAAACAAAATTATTAAAGCGTGTAACTCTTGTAATTTTAACGCCAAAGCACCCAAATTTGGAAAGGTTAGTAACTTGAAGTTGCTTATTTGATGTATGAAATTGCAAAATTGTAATTCCAAAAGTACAAATTTTGGAATTTTTATTCTGTGAAAGAACCAAAATTTTCCAAAAAAAAAAATAAAAACGTGTAACTCTTGTAATTTTAACGCCACATCTATGAAATTTGGGGACGTTATTAATTGAGGCCTGGTCATTAACTGTGGAAAATTGCAAAATTATAGAGCATACAACACAAATATTGGCATTTTTATTCTAAAGATGATCCAAAAATTTCAAAACAAAATTATTAAAGCGTGTAACTCTTGTAATTTTAACGCCAAAGCACCCAAATTTGGAAAGGTTAGTAACTTGAAGTTGCTTATTTGATGTATGAAATTGCAAAATTGTAATTCCGAAAGTACAAATTTTGGAATTTTTATTCTGAGAAAGAACCAAAATTTTCCAAAAAAAAATAAAAACGTGTAACTCTTGTAATTTTAACGCCACATCTATGAAATTTGGGGACGTTATTAATTGAGGCCTGGTCATTAACTGTGGAAAATTGCAAAATTATAGAGCATACACCACAAATTTTGGCATTTTTATTCTAAAGATGATCCAAAAATTACAAAACAAAATTATTAAAGCGTGTAACTCTTGTAATTTTAACGCCAAAACACCCAAATTTGGAGAGGTTAGTAACTTGAAGTTGCTTATTTGATGTATGAAATTGCAAAATTGTAATTCCAAAAGTACAAATTTTGGAATTTTTATTCTGAGAAAGAACCAAAATTTTCCAAAAAAAAAAATAAAAACGTGTAACTCTTTGTAATTTTAACGCCACATCTATGAAATTTGGGGACGTTATTAATTGAGGCCTGGTCATTAACTGTGGAAAATTGCAAAATTATAGAGCATACACCACAAATTTTGGCATTTTTATTCTAAAGATGATCCAAAAATTACAAAACAAAATTATTAAAGCGTGTAACTCTTGTAATTTTAACGCCAAAACACCCAAATTTGGAGAGGTTAGTAACTTGAAGTTGCTTATTTGATGTATGAAATTGCAAAATTGTAATTCCAAAAGTACAAATTTTGGAATTTTTATTCTGAGAAAGAACCAAAATTTTCCAAAAAAAAATAAAAACGTGTAACTCTTGTAATTTTAACGCCACATCTATGAAATTTGGGGACGTTATTAATTGAGGCCTGGTCATTAACTGTGGAAAATTACAAAATTATAGAGCATGCAACACAAATTTTGGCATTTTTATTCTAAAGATGATGCAAAAATTTCAAAACAAAATTATTAAAGCGTGTAACTCTTGTAATTTTAACGCCAAAGCACCCAAATTTGGAAAGGTTAGTAACTTGAAGTTGCTTATTTGATGTATGAAATTGCAAAATTGTAATTCCAAAAGTACAAATTTTGGAATTTTTATTCTGTGAAAGAACCAAAATTTTCCAAAAAAAAAAATAAAAACGTGTAACTCTTGTAATTTTAACGCCACATCTATGAAATTTGGGGACGTTATTAATTGAGGCCTGGTCATTAACTGTGGAAAATTGCAAAATTATAGAGCATACAACACAAATATTGGCATTTTTATTCTAAAGATGATCCAAAAATTACAAAACATAATTATTACAGCGTGTAACTCTTGTAATTTTAACGCCACAACACCCAAATTTGGAGAGGTTAGTAACTTGAAGTTGCTTATTTGATGTATGAAATTGCAAAATTGTAATTCCAAAAGTACAAATTTTGGAATTTTTATTCTGAGAAAGAACCAAAATTTTCCAAAAAAAAATAAAAACGTGTAACTCTTGTAATTTTAACGCCACATCTATGAAATTTGGGGACGTTATTAATTGAGGCCTGGTCATTAACTGTGGAAAATTGCAAAATTATAGAGCATACAACACAAATATTGGCATTTTTATTCTAAAGATGATCCAAAAATTTCAAAACAAAATTATTAAAGCGTGTAACTCTTGTAATTTTAACGCCAAAACACCCAAATTTGGAGAGGTTAGTAACTTGAAGTTGCTTATTTGATGTATGAAATTGCAAAATTGTAATTCCAAAAGTACAAATTTTGGAATTTTTATTCTGAAGATGAACCAAAATTCCCCATAAAAAATATGAAAGCGTGTAACTCTTGTAATTTTAACGCCACATCTATGAAATTTGGGGACGTGATTAACTGAGGCCTGGTCATTGACTGTGCAAAATTGCAAACTTATAGAGCATACAACACAAGTTTAGTAATTTTTTATTTTCAACTACAGCAATATAAAAAACGATCTGATACTCCATATCCTCCACTGCACTCCCAATGCCTCCCCCCAGCTTTATGGAAAGTTCTGTCGCAGAAATCACATGCACTGCAATAAAATGAGATTGTCTGTTTTATAGCAGGACGGTTTATTTACTGCATTACATTTATTATACCCCCCAAGTACTAATACGCTGCTTTGAGAGGCCAATCTTGGAGCCATGGGAAAACACGCCAACAATACCTTCGATTTGATGCAATGACAATAATCATAATCATAATCACCGTTGCACAACTAATCTGTCTCCGAATGAAAATAGAAAACTTGCCGTCGTGGGCGTTTGTTTACAAAGGTTGCGACGATAATTAAAAAGTGACCAATTTCACAACAAATTCAATTCTAATGTCTGCGAAGATGAATGGCGTCGCTACATCTTCGTGTTGACACTTGTTTAATTCGCAATTTAAAATCCCACGTAAATCGCAAGACTAATTAATTTTGATGAATAAATATTGGAGTAACGGGCGCTGCCAGAGGCGGATTAACAGCGCGTGGGAAAATATTGGGCCCTTTACGCTTTGGAAGACAAAGTAAAATGGCTGGAAGTCCGTTAATAGTTGACGGACGCGGAATTTTTGCCCGGATTCCGAATCTGCGTGAAATTCTGCATAAAATAAATATCCTGTGGTTTAAGTTTGTAAAAAAATAAGCGAGATATTGACCGAAAAAGAGTTGTTTATTCTGCAAACAAGCTAAATATTTCATTTTTTTTAAATAAAAATTTGTAATTGTGGTTGTTTTCACGCTGTGACAATGAAATTTGAGGATTTTGCTAGTTTGAACATGTTTATAACCTCCGCCAAATTAGAAAGTTATAGACCAAAAGAAACAGTTTTTAGAAATTTTTATTTTCTAAAAGAACCAAAAATTCCCATTTTCTTCAAAAAAAATTTGCAATTCTGGTAATTTTTACCCTGCGGCAATGAAATTTGGAGAATTTACTAGTTTGGATACGTTTATCACCTCCTCGAAATTAGAAAGTTGTAGACCAAAGGAGACAATTTTTAAAAAAATTTATTTTCTAAAACAACCAAAAATTCCCATTTTCTTCAAGTAAAAATTTGTAATTCTGGTAATTTTTACCCTGCGGCAATGAAATTTGGAGAATTGACTAGTTTGGATACGTTTATCACCTCCTCGAAATTAGAAAGTTGTAGACCAAAGGAAACAATTTTTTAAAAATTTTTATTTTGCAAACAAGCTAAAAATTACCATTTTTTAAATAAAAATTTGTAATTCTAGTAATTTTTACGCTGTGACAATGAAATTTGGGGATTTTACTAGTTTGAACTTGTTTATCACCTGCACCAAATTAGAAAATTGTAGACCAAACGAGACAGTTTTTAGAAATTTTTATTTTGCAAACGAACTAAAAATTCCCATTTTTTTTAAATAAAAAATTGTAATTCTGGTAATTTTCACGCTACGGCAATAAAATTTGGGGATTTTACTAGTTTGAACAAGTTTATTATCTCCGCCAAATTTGAAAGATGTAGACCAAAGGTGACAGTTTTTAGAAATTTTTATTTTGCAAACGAGCTAAAAATTCTTATTTTTATTAATAAAAATTTGTAATTCTCGTAGTTTTCACGCTGTGGCAATGAAATTTTGGGAATATACTAGTCTAAACACGTTGATCACCTCCACCAAATTAGAAAATTGTAGACCAAACGAAACAGTATTAAAATAATTTATTTTCGAAACGAACAAACTTTTTGCTCTCTGACGCCAAGCCGAAATATTAATCCGCCATAACATGGTTATTTGTGGATCTACAATAAAAATTAGCCCAGTTTGGGATTCTGCGTGAAATTTTGCGTTAAATGAGCCCAATAACACAAATTTCCTACACAAATAAACTAGATATTCACTAAAATAAGTCTTCAGGAGCTCTTTTTGAGGTGATTTTCAAAGAACTTTTTTCAGACCCAAAAAAAAACAAATTTTCCAAGAACTTTTGAGGCCTGACCTGGCAAAACGGCCTCCAGGTTCGGAGTCAGGAGGCAACGCCCGAAATAATTACCGCTCGGATTAATTGATTTACTAAAACAGCAATTACGCGCACGGGAATTTTTGACTTGTCACAATTTCTGTGTTAAACGTTCATTCATTCACCGAACCTGTAATTAGTTGAGTTGGCTTGACATTAATTAAAAAGATCAATACGAAGCGTGTTATTATTGTTAACATTCAACGCAGATAAATTATTTGGAATTTTAGTTTCTTCCTTATTTACATATCTGCTTTGATCAAGATTTATTCATAGAATCTGAAAATGCGAGGAGATTAACAGCAGGAAATTGCATCTTCGCTGGACAAAATAGAGATTTTTGAAGAAGCGTGACATTAACAACTCGAGGATCGTTTTAATTAACTGTCAATTAAATGGATATCTTAATTAAGTCATATTTTGGAAGGCAGTTTTTTAAATTACGCGCCGACTGTGGCACAAAAAACCGTCTTACGCACAAGTGGTTTCATCATAGTAGCATTAAAGGCTTATTAAAACTGGTATGTCACATCGGTGCATTATTATTAACCTCATTACTCGTGCGATTCTGCGTTAAGAGAAACTTAACGATAATTTTATTGATGATATCCAATCATTCTCGCTTTAATGTTGAATTAAATATCAAATAAAGTTGCTGCGTAATTGCCCTATTAGAGGTGTCAAGTTCATACCGATCTAAACTCCATTTTCCCTGACGGCGCCAAATTTGAAATACTGCAGGAAAAAATAAGTATACATTTCGTAGGGATTGTTTTTATAAATTTCCGTGGAAATTGCGGTCGCAGCGGCGGGAAATTTTCACAATTAAAACGAGCTAAGCGTTTTAGAGCTCATTTTCTAGCTCCGAGGTGTTGGGTGAAACAGGTGGTGCACCTGAAATGGGGGAATTACCGTTTGTTGTGTGGAAATTATTTTTATTTCGTTCTTTTTTTCGGAAATTAAATTTCGGCGGCGCGGTCTAATTGTTTATTTACTCAACTTTGTCTTTCACGAACGGTATTTTCATGTTTATTTTTTCACCATGTCATTGTGGTTGGTTTCTTCACTGTGTATAAACTTCGAAGCGGTTAAATGTTTTTCTAAACAAACAAGCGGTTTTTCGTAAAACGAAACACCTGAAAATTGAAGAATCTTGAGGAAATTTGGAGCATCGAAAGAAAATTTTATTATTACGTCTTAATATGAGAAAAGTTCGAAACAAATATAAAAATTTTCATTTTGCAAACGAACTAAAAATTTCCACTTTTTTAAATAAAAAATTGTAATTCAGGTAATTTTCACGCTACGGCAATAAAATTTGGGGATTTTTCTAGTTTGAATACGTTTATTACCTCCGCCAAATTAGACAATTGTATACCAAAGAAGTCAGTTTTTAGAAATTTTTATTTTGCAAGCGAGCTAAAAATTTCCACTTTTTTAAATAAAACATCGTAATTCTGGTAATTTTTATGCTGTGGCAATGAAATTTAGGGATTTCACTAGTTTAAACACATTTATTACCTCCCCCAAATTAGAAAATTGTAGACCAAAGAAGTCAGTTTTTAGAAATTTTTATTTTGCAAGCGAGCTAAAAATTCCCATTTTTTTTAAATTAAAATTTGTAATTCTGGTAATTTTCACGCTGAGGCAATGAAATTTGGGGATTTTACTAGTTTGAACTTGTTTATCACCTCCGCCAAATTAGAAAAGTGTGGACTAAACGAGACAGTTTTCAGAAATTTTTATTTTGCAAACGAACTTAAAATTCCCATTTTTTTTAAATAAAAAATTGTATTTCTGGTAATTTTCACGCTACGGCAATAAAATTTGGAGATTTTTCTAGTTTGAATACGTTTATTACCTCCGCCAAATTATAAAATTGTATACCAAAAAAGTCAGTTTTTAGAAATTTTTATTTTGCAAGCGCGCTACAAATTTCCACTTTTTTAAATAAAAAATCGTAATTCTGGTAATTTTTATGCTGTGGCAATGACACTTAGGGATTTCACTAGTTTAAACACATTTATTACCTCCTCCAAATTAGAAAATTGTAGACCAAAGGAGACAGTTTTTAGAAATTTTTATTTTGCAAGCGAGCTAAAAAAATTTCCACTTTTATAAATAAAAAATCGTAATTCTGGTACTTTTCACGCTGTGGCAATGAAATTTGGGGATTTTATTAGTTTAAACACATTTAGCACCTCCGCCAAATTAGAAAATTGTAGAGCAAAAAGGCCAGTTTTTAAAAAAATTTATTTTGCAAACGAACTAAAAATTTTCATCTTTTACAATTTTTTTCCTGAAAACTACAGTAGATTTTTTCCCAAAAAAATGGTACCTAGTTCTCCGATAATTACCAGCAGGAAAGTCCGATGTTTTGTAAGCCTGATCCATTTATGGCCGCAGCGAAGATCTCACCAATTAATGTCAATCCGTCGATTTATTTAATTCTAATAAACCGGTGCCGCTAATTACAAATTCATCGGATTTATTCTCCCTGAAACGATAAATTTTTGCGTTGATTTTAAACGACGCTGCGGTTTCACATAATTACAAGTCTGAATTTCAATTTGAAAAAATCGTGATAAATTCGCCATAAATCCATCAAAAATTAATAAATAAATCAGAGATTTGAGTTCTATTCGCGGACATAAATTAGCGGCGGTCCCTTCTGAAGCGAGGAATAATAAATAATTTTCGATTTAATGCGTGGTCAAGTTTTAGAAAGATAAATCTTCGTTTTGGTTGAGTTTTTTTCAAATATGGCCACGACCTTGTGGAAGTGGATCAATGAACTAAAATAGAATTTTATACCTAGCGAATGGTTTAATTCGCATTTCGGAGAAATTCGGCATTTTCAACTTAACTGAGTTTTCCTGCGTGGAAAAATAACAGTAAAGTGTGATATTAACCTCAAAAATTCTAATAAAAGTAGTGTCGGCAATAAAAAAAATTATGTCAGTATTGTTTGAAAAAGAGATGATTATTGGGCGTCTGTTTGTTTAATCTAAATGAGTACAAACAAAAATACGGAAGTTCTCCAACTCAAATCGAGTTTAATAATGTCAATAAAATTGGTGCGAATTTTTGATGTCGGCGCAAAAATAAATGTTTTGAAGAGGCGCGTTTAACGACCGGCACTGATCAAATTCAACTCCAAAAGTAAACAATCCAAGTGTCTCAAATAACCCATCAAAAACCCCCCGAACGTCACCCATGTCGCAACAAATATTGCAGCATGCTTCAGTTTTATATAACCGCTTTTACTTTCAAACCTCCACGAAGACGTCCCCCAGGTACTCACAGTTTGGTAATCGAAAACGGCAAATGCGGCACCTCGGTGAACCCCGCGGTCCTGCAGACAAACTCCTGCAGATCCGGCGAGCACTGGCAGTGCGTTTCGAGGATGGCGCACGGCGACGTTGCAGGATCCGTCGGCGGCACGACGGCCCCCAGGGCGGCGGAAGCGGCGGCGATCACCAGCACGAGACTCGGAGGCATGGTGCGGTGGCGCGCGATTTGACGGCGGCGCAAAGGCACCGGGCTCGCTCACACGACACTGCTTTCTCCGCACGGCTCGCAGGACTACTGAACTGACGACGATGGAGCGGTTCAACCGGTTTACCAGCCTCTACCACGCGCCGCGCATTCACGCCGTCTCCAGGTGCTGAGAGCCGAGGTCTCTTCCTCCGGAAAAAGACGTCCAGGTGGACGAAGGGATGGTGATAAGGGACATGGGGTGCGTGGGCGGCGGCTTCAAAGTGGGGCACCACGTCGATTAAAGTAAAAATATTAATTGGTTTTGTTATCATTTTTTATGCGGCCTTTCACCGAGGTACGGAAAAATCGGGTGTGACATTTGTGGAACACTAAATGGTATCTTATTGACATGAAGTAAAATGCTGGAGTTAATTCAATTGGGAGATAAGATCTCATGTTGAAAACTAACTTATTAGAGCTCAAACAGAAGTTTTGTGTTTCGACAATCCGATCGTGATTAGAAACTTTGGCTGATTACTTCTTTTGATATCAAGAATAGGGTCAATGACCAGAGGCGCATTTTACGTACGCCGCACTATAAAAAACTGCGAAATTTTAGTCATCAAAATATTCTTCAACGATTTGGAGTATCCAAAAGAAAATCTCAATGAAATGAAAGATCTAGAAAAATCCTAGAAACTAAAGAGTATCGTAAAATCAACTCAAATCCCGACGAATCTTAAATAATCCTATAAAAGATCAAAGAATCTGAAGGAATCCTGAAAAATCAAAGAATTTTTTATTGAATCTTCCAGAACTCAAAGAGCGTCGGAAAAATTTAATCTAATCATAGAAATTATAAATTATGTTGAAAGTTATCTGATAATCCCAAAAAAATCTAAAAATCCTGGAAAATCATACAGAATTCGACTCTGAATGGAATGAAATCCTGGAAATCCTTAGAATCTAGAAAATTTTTAAAAATTTAAGTTAAATAAATCGAAGGCATAAGATACAAAAAATGCAGAAAAATAAAGAAGTGGTAAAAACTAAAAATGCGTAAAGCTAAAAGAGTGTCGATTCTCTGAAGTTTTTGGGTTCTTGTTCGCTTTTGGTACCACTGAAGAGTCGAGATTTTTTCATTCTTTTACATTCTCCAGGTTTTCACATGGCTCGACATTTTCCTAATTTTCTACTTTGTATTTTCTTCAGATTTTTGAGGACTTTTTCAATGCTCTTTAGAGAATTTCTCGAGATTTTTTAGGATACATTGTTAATCAGAATTTAAAATTTTAATATTTCTTTAGAAGTCTCTGAATAAATCTGAAGATTTAATCCAAATCTCTAAAGGTTTTCAGAATCCTGTTAGATTTTTTAGGGTTCTTTGAAATCTCTTATTATTTTTTTAGGATTTTCTAAGATTAGCTGGGATTAGACTAGATTTTACAACGCTTTTTGAAAAAGGGGAATTTAAACGGATTTAGTAGGATTAAAAGAGATTATAGAAACTCAATAAAACACTCTGAGATTGAATATAATCTTCCAGGATTAGTTTCTAGAGATTTTCTGGGATATGTCAGGATTTTCCAAAATTTTTAAAGCCTTTGAGATTATCTAAGATGTTGTACAGATCTTAAAGATTAGACTGTATTTTTACGATGTTTTTTAAATCCTGAAAGAGTCGGTAAAATTTAGTCAAAACTAATCCGATTTTGTACGATTTTCTAGGATTCTTCAGAATTTTTTACATCCCTTTAGTATTCACTGATATAAATTCTGAAAGATTTAATCAAATTTTTTTAGACTTCAAGATTCTACGGGATTTTTAAGGATACTTTAAAATCTCCTGTTAATTATTTTAGAATTATCAAAGATTTTACAACGCTTTTTGGCTTATCAAAACGGAGTTAAACGGATTTATAGTAGGATTAAATGAGATTTTAGAAACTTAATAAAACACTCTGAGATTTAATAGGATTCAATATAATTTTCGAATTAGATTATAGAGATTTTCTGGGATATTTCAGGACCTCAAAGATTAGTGCGGATTTTTACGATGATTTTTGAATCTTGAAAGAATCAGTAAAATTTGATGAAAACTAATCCAGTTCTAAAAGATCGTCCAGAATTTTTTACATTCCTTTAGTATTCTCTAATATTTCTAGCAGAATTCTGGAAGATTTAATTAAATTCTCCTAAACTTTTCTGGATCCTGCGGGACTATTTTGGGTTCTGTGAAATTTCCTGTTAATTTGTTAAAGATTACTTACGATATTACAACGCTTTTTGGCTTATAAAAAAAATAAAATAAACGGATTTAGTGGAATTAAAGGAGATTTTAGAACTTTAAGAAAGTCAATAAAACGCTGAGATTTAATAGGATTCAATGTAATCTTCCAGGATTACGTTTTAGGGAGTCTCTGGAATATTTCAGCATCTTGAAATGTGTGCAATGTGTATGAAATGTTCAATAAAAAATTAATCAAAACTTGAATTTAGATTTGAGAGAAAATTGATGGTTAATTTGCAGAGAATTTAGGGAAAATCTAGAGAAAAATTCAAGAATTTAGGGAATCAAAAGAAAGCTTAAGAAACTAGAGAAAACGTGGAAAGAATTTTAGAAGTAAATAATAAAGTTTAAAAAAATGTAAAAAATCCAAAGATATTGTAAAGAAAATGCAGACTCAACAGAATGTTGGCAAAATTAGGAAACAAAAGCAGAAAAACAAGTAAGAATCAACAGAAAAATAAAATTTAAAAAAACCTAAAATCGAATACAACTTTCTAGAGCCAAATATCAATTTTTTGAGACTTTGCTTTCAATTTTTTTCTCGCTTTCTTTTTACAGCCATCGAGTTTTCCTTCTTGGAAATCGAAAGAGCCCATCAAAATCTACCTACATAAAAATTTTCATTACGATTTTTCCACCATTCTCAAAAATACAAAACATTTGATAAATCGATCAACTTTGGTCTTTAATATCTTGGAAAATAATAGTCGTAAAAGAAATATAAAAACATCTCTGAACTCGTTGGACAATTTTCTATAAAATGGTATCGTTTAATCAAAAAAAAGTGTATTTTTTACAGCGATCCAGGGCTAAATATCAAATATCAATCCTCTGAATAAATAAATATTTCAAGCGCTCGTTGAGCTATTAATATTCCGACATTTATCGTCTTATCTTATTGTGCTTCACCATCTTCAGAACATTTTTCTTCGCAAATCACTTTCAGCCGATTAACCGTGGAAGTTCTATCTTCTACCCACGCGATTTTCCATGTCGCAATCGACACAACATAAATTTTCCAACAAATATTTCTCTTGTCACTTTCATTTTCAAATAAAGTGTTCAATCTGCAGTTATAATAATAAACAGACATTAAAAACTAGATAATATAGCCAACAGATCGCGCGCTGAAATGAAACGTGATAGTCTGCCAAATCCATAAACCCACAGATTTATGGCAGAATTGCTGATCGCGTGTTACCGCGGCGTCGGAGGGCACTGGACGTCGCGACGTCGCTCCTAAATGACTTCATAATGAGTATAGAAAACAGACGGATTGAAGATGTTGAAGGTTGTTTTACGTGGGATAGAAACGAGCAGACGCCGCAAACCACTTTCACTAAAAATATTCATTAAACTGTGATGACTAGCTGGCGCAGAAAAAGAAGGTTTTTGATTGAATGCCATCGGAGCACGTAGACTTTGGTAGTTTTAAACGTAATTTAATCGGCTTTTCCGGATCTCCACAAAAGCGATGAAAAGCAGACATTTCTGTCCACTCTGAAGTAAAAATAGTTTTCCATTCCATGAAACAGATTCGTCTCGAAGTTTTTATGATTTATAGTTTCCCGATGGCGAGCATTAAAATAGAAGCGACTTTTTGTTGAGGCGGCCTTGATTTAGTTCGTCATGTTGGTAGCGCGTTGACATTGCCGGACTATCAATAATGTCATCGGTGTGTCATCATTTAACCTCAAACTGTCGAAAAACGCTCGCGGAATTTCTAATCATTCTGTTTTTTATTGATTCTTTATTATCATTTTTTTTCTCTAGAAAAACTTCCTAAGATCAAACAACTTTATTAAAAGAAATTGTACAAAATAAATAATTTTCCACTAAAAACTAAATCAAACAAATAGGTCAATTCGTGGCCGAATTAGCCCCGAGGGTCTTCATCAACTTGTAGCACTCCTGCAACTTCTTCCTGTCGCCTATCCTCTCCATCGTCTTCGCCGCCTCCACCAACATCCCCGCGCGTTCTCCAGGCGACGACATCAACTGCCCCGGAAGATGCTTGCACGCCATGTAAAGTGCCGTCGCATGTTGTCGCTCGCCGCCCACATCTTGCTGGCTCTTGTCGCCTTTCCCGCAAATCATTGAAGATCTGGCGTGACGTTGGCGCAAGCTGCGATCTAAGAGTTGTTGAGTGCGGCCGGGGGCGGCGCCCGCCATAAGGCGGGCGGTGGCTTCGTACAGGAAAACTCTCGGTAAAGCGGTCTAAACAAAAAAAATAAATTAATAATAGTGGCGAAGGTGGAGTTGGAACTTACGGGGATGTGTTGGGCGAGGGTTCTTAACGAGGAGAGATCCTTCTGGAATGTCGTTAAGAAGTGGTTGGAGACGGGGATGGGGGTGGAGGGGTCCTCGGCGGTGTCTTCCCAGAGGGAGGTGCGGGTTTCCAGGATCCAGTCGCAAACCAGCAGTTGCGCCAACTGGAAACAAAAAAACGTTGCAATGTAATCATACTCGGCGAGCGAAGCGAGCTGTGGTTCCAAAACAACTCGATTTTTTTATATTTCAGATCCTTTGAATATTTTTCTTGGATTTTTAATTGACTTATTTCTTCTTGCTGAGCTTCCAAAAGCCTCTTTTACAGTTTTTGGCGAGCGAAGCGAGCTATATCACTACAATATTTGTACTATTTTGATATCCTAGATCTTTTAGCTGCTATTATTTGATTTTTTCGAGCACGTTCTAAGACTTCTTTCTCTTCTTGAGCTTGCAAAAGCTTATTTGACAGTCACTGGCGAGCGAAGTGAGCTATATTCACTACAAGTTGTAGTTTAACAACTAGACACTGTAAACTAAGACTAGAAACTAGAAACAAAATAAAACATTGCAATACAATCATACTCAAATTCTTTTCGGCGAGCGAAGCGAGATGTGCTTCCAAAACAACTCGATTATTTTATATTTGAGATCCTTTAGAATATTTTTCTTAGACCTTTAATTGACTTATTTCTTCTTGCTGAGCTTCCAAAAGCCTCTTTGACAGTTTTTGGCGAGCGAAGCGAGCTATATCACTACAAAATTTGTAATTTTTTGATATCCTAGATCTTTTAGCTGCTATTATTTAATTTTTTTGAGCTTTCTAAAAATTATTTCTTCTTCTTGAGCTTGCAAAAGCTTATTTGAAGCTTTCCGGCGAGCGAAACGAGCTATATTCCCACTATAAGTTGTAGTTTAACAACTAGACACTGTAAAATCTATCAAAATCTAAACAAAATCCTTGAACTGTTGCGCCGACTGAAAACAAAATAAAACGTAATACTCAAATTCTCTTCGGCGAGCGAAGCGAGCTGTGCTTCCAAAAGAACTTGAATCTTTTTATATTTCAGATTCTTTGAATATTTTTCTTGAACTTTTAATTGACTTATTTCTTCTTGCTGAGCTTCCAAAAGCCCATTTGACAGTCTTTGGCAAGCGAAGCGAGCTATATCACTACAAAATTTGTAGTCTTTTGATATCCTAGATCTTTTAGCTGCTATTATTTGATTTTTTCAGGCTCGTTCTAAGAATTCTTTCTTCTCCTTGAGCTTGCAAAAGCTTATTTAAAAGTCTTGGGCGAGCAAAGCGAGCTTTATTTCAACTATAAGTTGTAGTTTAACAACTAGACACTGTAAAATCTATCAAAATCTAAACACAACGTCCTTCAACTGTTGCGCCAACTGAAAACAAAATAAAACGTTGCAATACAATCACTCAGATTCTCTTCGGCGAGCGAAGCGAGCTGTGCTTCCAAAACAACTCGATTTTTTTTATATTTCAGATCCTTTGAATATTTTTCTTGGACTATTATTTGACTTATTTCTGCTTGCTGAGCTTCCAAAAGCCCCTTTTACAGTCTTTGGCGAGCGAAGCGAGCTATATCACACTAAAATTTGTAGTCTTTTGATATCCTAGATCTTTTAGCTGCTATTATTTGATTTTTTCGGACTCGTTCTAAGAATTCTTTCTTCTCCTTGAGCTTGCAAAAGCTTATTTAAAAGTCTTAGGCGAGCGAAGCGAGCTATATTTCAACTATAAGTTGTACTTTAACAACTCGACCCTGTAAAATCTATCAAAATCTAAACACAAAGTCCTTGAACTGTTGCGCCAACTAGAAACAAAATAAAACATTGCAATACAATCATACTCAGATTCTCTTCGGCGAGCGAAGCGAGCTGTGCTTCCAAAAACAACTCGATTTTTTATACTTCAGATCTTTTAGAACATTTTTCTTGGACTTTTAATTGACTAATTTCTTCTTGCTGAGCTTCCAAAAGCTCCTTCGACAGCTTTTGGCGAGCGAAGCGGGCTATATCACTACAAAATTTGTAATCTTTTGATATCCTAGATCTTTTAGCTGCTATTATTTGATTTTTTTGTGCTCATTCCAAGAATTATTTTTTCTTCTTGAGCTTGCAAAAGCTTATTTGAAGCTCTCCGGCGAGCGAAGCGAGCTATATTCCCACTATAAGTTGTAGTTTAACAACTCGACACTGTAAAATCTATCAAAATCTAAACACAAAGTCATTGGTGGCTCAAATGAGAAAAGTTTCCAAAATGGCGACTCTAAGATGGCAAACACAACAAAATCGCCGCAAAATTACGCTTTGAGTTGCACTGAAGAAACACTGCACTGCTAGAACAACATGCAATGCAACTACAATGCACCCCAACCCGCAACATCCCCTTCAAACTCTTTATACCCAATTAAAATTAAACTCACCAAAATCAAATTATCCTGCGGCTTGCAACTAGAATACGTCAAACTATCCGTCAACAACTGACTGGCATAATCGCATTGCTTCAACAGTTTCTTCTGCGACACGCCCCCAACTGTTAGATAATTCTTCCGCGCCATATAAGCCGCAAGAAGGGCCTTCGGGAGCGGATCTTCCAAAGAAATCAACGGTTCTGGAATAACCTCCACTTTGTTGTACAAATCTTCAAGTTTATCTTCACCCAACAACCAATGCGAGGCGACATCGACGACGGAAGTCCACCAATAAGCGACCTCATCGTAATTATCTGCGGTTTTGATTGGTTGAAAAAAAAAACAAAGTGACACGTGGTACTCACTGTTTATCTGTTTCTGATTGAAGACAGTGTGCACGTCAGTTGTCACGTTGTCAAACAATAAGTTGACGTAAGTTGACACGTCGGTAATGTCGGTCTTTTTGTCTTCATACACGTCGTTTTTATTCCCTGGGGTTGTTAGAGTTTGGAGAGCAGTTTCAAGGAGATGTTCTCGGTACGACTAAAATATTGTGAGCGTGTTACGCACACTATTTTATCTAACGAATGGTACAAACCTTCATGGCAAACGACAAAGGATCGGAAACGTTCCCAATACAACTAAACGGTAAATTCGTGGACTTTGCGTCATACAAAAACTTCTGGGAAGCGAAGAATTTGAATCCGTGAGGTGTCAACAACCACTGGAGTCTTGGTGGTATCGGATCGCAAGAGTTAGTCGATGCTAATTTCGCCAAACCCAGATAATATCTTTGTAGTCCTTGTAAAATATTCCAACACGATGCTTTAATTCTCAGAGTTAGAGCCACGTAAATGTCGATCAACTGAACAGATTTCATTTTCGCTTTAGCTGCTTCGGACAGATTTAAGGCACTCAGCGCCGTTGTTAAACCAAGAAGATGGCAGGTTTCTTCGGGTCCATCGACCAGTTGCAGCTGGTGGAGGTCGTGGAACACCAAAGACAATTCTCGGCAGGAGGTGAGGGCTTCGTATCTCACTTCGCTGCAACAGAAATTTATTTAAATTGTTGTTTAGTTGTCATATTAGATTACCTATCGACGAAGAATCCTCCGACGTGTCTAGACAACCACCTCCCAATCCACAAGCGATGCATGATCTGCCGGAAAACCTGCCAACACAGCGACAGCACCAACTCGAACCTGCTGGTCGCCAAAGCGATGCCAAAAGTCTGCAAACACCTCCGGAGCTCCTGCTTTGCTTCGATTTTATCCCCACTTTTGATATACGCATCGGCTTGTCTTCTATGCCTCCAAAACTTCTGCGCTTCCTTCGAACTACTCGATATCACGGGGTCGCCATAAACGAACATCTTCACCAAGCAAAATCCGAGAATCAGCAAGTTCATGCACCACAACATCAACGAGGAGCCGATGGATGCGCCTTGGCCCCATTGCACTGAAAATTAACACTTTAACTTTGAAATTTTTGGTTCGGATTAGCGAGGTCTTACATTGCAGAATCGTTCTTCTATACCCCGCCCCATTGTCGTCTTGTCCTGAAGACACTTGATTGATCAAAACACCGAAAGGATTGAACGCGATGACGGCGAACATAAACATGCAAATAGTGAGACGAGTGTGGTCCAGAAGTCCTTTGGTGATTCCCACGGACTCTTCGTCGCTGTCGTCTTTGATCTGGGTGCTGTACTCCGGGCTGGAGGGTAAAGAATGGTCGGGGGAGAAAGACACGTCTGAGTGTGGGGGTGTGTCTTGTGGGGCGTACTCGATGTTGTTGCCTGTTGTAAGAAGGTCTTTGAGTGTGTTCTGGCGGGCCGCCATCTTCAACGCCATGTTTTCTTGCTTCAGGCGTGTGTTGGAGTTTTGCAGAAATTTTATGTACTCGATGGTTTTCTTTAAGATGCCGGATTTGTTCAGCTGGAAAGGAAACGGAAGGTGCAAAGAGGAAGGAAATCGAGTTAACATTTTTGAGATAAGTATTTTTCAAAATTTCAAGAACTTTATTCTTTTGTGCACCACAGGCGACACATAGAACTTAGTGCCCAGGATGGATTTTATGTATATCTTTGTTGAAATCGTACAATTTAGACTCATTTACCTAAGATTCAGGTAAATTTATTACTTTAGATTTGTTAATTGACTGCTCTAAATTTCAAAATTTTAGAGCAAGAAATAAAGTTTTTAAAAATTTTTATTTCGAAGACGAACTAAAAATTTTAATGACATTCGCTTAAATTCCGTAACTTTGTTAAATTTTATCCTAAAACTGTGAAATTTGGAGGTTTTACTACTTTAGACTTGCCTATTTACTGCTCTAAATTCCAAAATTTTAAAGTGAAAAATAGTTTTTAAAAAATTTTATTTTGAAAACGAACAAAAAATTTTCATGACTTTCACTTAAATTCCGTAACTTTGTCAGATTTCATTTTAAAACTGTGAAATTTTGAGGTTTTACTTCTTTAAACTTGCTAATTTACTGCTATACTTTTCAAAATTTTAGAGCAAGAAATAGAGTTTTTAGAAATTTTTATTTTGAAGACAAACTAAAAATTTTCATGACTTTCGCTTAAATTCCGTAACTTTGTCAGATTTCATCCTAAAACTGTGAACTTTGGAGGTTTTATTACTTTAGACTTGCTAATGTACTGCTTTAAATTTCAAAATTTTAGAGCAAGAAATAGAGTTTTTAAAAAATTTTATTTCGAAGACGAACTAAAAATTTTCATGACTTTCGCTTAAATTCCGTAATTTTGTCAGATTTCATCCTAAAACTGTGAACTTTGGAGGTTTTATTACTTTAGACTTGCTAATAATGTACTGCTTGAATTTCAAAATTTTAGAGCAAGAAATACAATTTTTAGAAATTTTTATTTTGAAGACAAACTAAAAATTTTAATGACATTCGCTTGAATTCCGTAACTTTGTTAAATTTTATCCTAAAACTGTGAAATTTGGAGGTTTTACTACTTTAGACTTGCCTATTTACTGCTCTAAATTCCAAAATTTTAAAGTGAAAAATAGTTTTTAAAAAATTTTATTTTGAAAACGAACAAAAAATTTTCATGACTTTCACTTAAATTCCGTAACTTTGTCAGATTTCATTTTAAAACTGTGAAATTTAGAGGTTTTACTTCTTTAAACTTGCTAATTTACTGCTATACATTTCAAAATTTTAGAGCAAGAAATAGAGTTTTTAGAAATTTTTATTATGAAGATAAACGAAAAAATTTTCATGACTTTCGCTTAAATTCCGTAACTTTGTCAGATTTCATCCTAAAACTGTGAACTTTGGAGGTTTTATTACTTTAGACTTGCTAATGTACTGCTTTAAATTTCAAAATTTTAGAGCAAGAAATAGAGTTTTTAAAAAATTTTATTTCGAAGACGAACTAAAAATTTTCATGACTTTCGCTTAAATTCCGTAATTTTGTCAGATTTCATCCTAAAACTGTGAACTTTGGAGGTTTTATTACTTTAGACTTGCTAATAATGTACTGCTTGAATTTCAAAATTTTAGAGCAAGAAATACAATTTTTAGAAATTTTTATTTTGAAGACAAACTAAAAATTTTAATGACATTCGCTTGAATTCCGTAACTTTGTTAAATTTTGTCCTAAAACTGTGAAATTTGGAGGTTTTACTACTTTAGACTTGCCTATTTACTGCTCTAAATTCCAAAATTTTAAAGTGAGAAATAGTTTTTAAAAAATTTTAGGTTGAAAACGAACAAAAAATTTTCATGACTTTCACTTAAATTCCGTAACTTTGTCAGATTTCATTTTAAAACTGTGAAATTTTGAGGTTTTACTTCTTTAAACTTGCTAATTTACTGCAGTACTTTTCAAAATTTTAGAGCAAGAAATAGAGTTTTTAGAAATTTTTATTTTGAAGACGAACTAAAAATTTTCATGACTTTCACTTAAATTCCGTAAATTTGTCAAATTTCATTTTAAAACTGTGAAATTTGGAAGTTTTACTACTTTTAACTTGCTAATGTACTGCTCGAATTTTAAAATTTTAGAGCAAGAAATACAATTTTTACAAATTTTTATTTTGAAGACAAACTAAAAATTTTCATGTCTTTCGCTTAAATTCCGTAACTTTGTCAGATTTCATCCTAAAACTATGAACTTTGGAGGTTTTATTACTTTAGACTTGCTAATGTACTGCTTTAAATTTCAAAATTTTAAAGCAAGTAATAGATTTTTTAGAAATTTTTATTTCAAAGACGAACTAAAAATTTTCATGGCTTTTACTTAAATTCCGTAACTGTATCAGATTTCATTTTAAAACTGTGAAATTTGAAGGTTTTGCTAGTTAAGACTTGCTAATTTACTGCTCTAAATTTCAAAATTTTAGAGCAAGAAATAGAGTTTTTAGAAATTTTTATTTCGAAGACGAACTAAAAATTTCCATGACTTTGGCTTAAATACCGTAACTTTGTCAAATTTCATCCTAAAATTGTGAAATTTGGAGGCTTTATTACTTTAGACTTACTAATGTACTGCTCTAAATTTCAAAATTTTAGAGCAAGAAATAGAATTTTTAGAAATTTTTATTTCAAAGACGAACTAAAAATTTTCATAACTTTGGGTTAAATTCCGTAACTTTGTCAGATTTCATTTTAAAATTATGAAATTTGGAGGCTTTATTACTTTAGACTTGCTAATGTACTGCTCATAATTCCAATATTTTAGAGCAAGAAATAGAGTTTTTGGAAATTTTTATTTCGAAGACGAACTAAAAATTTCCATGACTTTGGCTTAAATACCGTAACTTTGTCAAATTTCATCCTAAAATTGTGAAATTTGGAGGCTTTATTACTTTAGACTTGCTAATGTACTACTCTAAATTTCAAAATTTTAGAGCAAGAAATAGAGTTTTTAGAAATTTTTATTTCGAAAACGAACTAAAAATTTTCTTGACTTTGGCTTAAATTCTGTAACTTTGTTAGATTTCTTTTTAAAACTGTGAAATTCGGAGATTTGACTACTTTAGACTTGCTAATTTACTGCAAATAATCAGCCTTATGCAAATTATTCCGAGGTTCATGTTTATTTTGCCTGGGCTATCAGTTTGAGTTAATTTTCAAGACTACCAACTGTGTATATTTGGTTGCCTATATCCACAAAGATCTTTGATCCAAGATTGCGCCATACCTCCCCCACATTTCTTACAATTTTTCCTCGACTTGACAACAAATAAAACATTTCCACGTAATCTTAGATATCAAAGTGCACATACCTTAGCGTCTGTCCCCACAATCATATTCTTCAACTCCACAATCTTATCATTGATGCTAGTCCTGTACTTCCTCTCAATAGCATTATGAGCACTCCTCTTCACCTCCTTCACCTTCACCTCTTTGCCTGTCCCCTGAGGAATCCTATTAATAGCCACCTTATTCTCAGCATCCAAAACCAATGGAATTCCAGTGGTGAGAATCTGAGCCCCACTATTAACAAGAGTGTGTAAAGAAGGCTGTGCTGAATTACTAGTAACAGCAGTGGTGTACATCACTGTAGGTTGGCTACTCTGATTAGACTTAACAATCTTCAAGTTCAACAACTGCTGCATTTTATCTGAAGGAATCTGATTCAAATTCTGTAGAATCACCGGTTGATTCTTCTGTATGTTCTCACTCTTAGGGGTACTTGACTGTAAAATAATGTGCTGGTTGTTCTGCTGAAGAGGCAAACTTGAATAAACCAGAGGCTGTGATTGGGAGATGATGACAGCAGTGGGGTTCTGGACATGTTGCACCTCTGGAGTTGTCTTCACCGTGTACGGCTGGGTCGGATACTGGGGTGCTTGATACCCAAGAGTGAAGCCCCCAGGACTCTCCTGTTTTGCAGGAGACAACGTCTGGGGGTCCAACAACGTTGTCTCATTGATGTTGCTCAAATCAAAACTGACATCGTCCATGGGGAGGTCCAAGTGAGAGAGCAGAGCGTCGTCAGGGAAAAGCTCATTTTTCAAAAGCTCGCTCTCGCAGTTTGTCAGGATATCTGCAAAGTTCGTGGAGGTTGGGAAAAGGGCAAATTGTCTTCACTCACCTTCTAGGCCTGGCAATTCGTTTAAGTTAAAGTCGCCGCTAAATGGCGGAATATTTTCGTCCATTTTCGCGATTTATTTAAACTTCGTCACTGGAAAAGTATCATAACACGACATAAACATCAGCATAGGCAAACCAGCGAATCAAGTGTCATTTTGAAATCGGGTGATGTGTGACGTCAGAAACGACGATTGGGGTGACATCTACGTGCATCTCTTAAAACCTTTAAAAGGAATCTGTAATTACAGAAACTTGTAATGTAAAAAAGATTTTTTAATTTAAATGAATGTTGAATATAATCAATTTATATGCATTTTATTCATTTTTTAAATTCGATTAAAAGTACAAGATAAAGTCTTTATTTGTTGTTAAATTTTGCCTAAAAGCGTTAGAATTTTAAGTCGCTCTGCTGATCAGCCAATCACAGAGCCGCATTTTAAATTTCGCGCCTAGAAAAAAAATCCGCAGGAAAAATAAGGCTGAGTTCGCTTCGATTTTCGTTCGATTGAATTCTCGTAAGAGTCTGGAAAGTCTAAAGAGTTTATAGAGTCTAAAAGATCTAAGATCTAAAGGGTTTAATGGGTCTAATGGGTATAAGGGGTCTAAAGAGTCTAAAAACTCTAAAAAATTTAAAAAATCTAAAAGCCCTAAAAGGGTCTAAAGAGTTTGGAAAAAAAGAAAAGGAAAAATTCTTTGATTTTTGTTCGATTGAATCCTCATAAGAGTCTGAAGGGTCTAAAGAGTCTATTTTATAGAGTCTAAAGGATCTAGTGAATCTTAAAGATCTAAAGGGACTAATGAATCTAATGGGTTTAAAGGGTCTAAAAGATCTAAAGAGCCTAATCTGTCTAATAGATCAAAAAAGGTTTAAAAGGTCTAAAAAATCTAAAAGATCTAAAATTTGATTGAGTCCTCGTAAGAGTCTGAAGGGTCTAAAGAGTCTATAGGGTCTAAAGGGTCTAGAAGATCTTAAAGATCTAAAGGGCCTAATGTGTCATTAAAAGATCTAAACAAATCTAAAAAATCTAAAAAACCTAAAAAGAATAATAGGTCTAAAAAGTTTAAAGGTTAAAAAAAAAACAAAAAATTCTTTGATTTTCATTCGATTGAATCCTTGTAAGAGTCTGAAGGGTTTAAAGAGTCTATAGCGTCTAAAGAGTCTAAAAGGTCCTAAAGGTCTAAAGGATCTAAAAGATCTAAAAGGCCTAATGGGTCCAATAGGTCTAAAGAGTCTAAAAAGTCTAAAGAATTTAAAAGGTCTAAAAGACCTAAAAGGAATAATAAGTCTAAAGAGTTTAAAAAACAAAAAAAACAATAATGAATGAATGAATATAGGTCAAAAACTACTAAAAACGAATCCTAAAAACTGAAATACTTAAAAGCCCTGAAACAGAAGAAGAAATAAAAAATAAAATAAAAAAAACAATTCAAATAAACTATTTTTTATTCAACTTTTTTGTGGGTGTAAGATCAGTTACAGGCAGAGTCTTCTAACTCTTCATTTTCTTCGGAGTCACTTGTGGAAAATGTAATTGCAAACAACGGATCATTCCTCCAATCGTGCACGGGAATTTCTCTCTGCAATTAATTTTTACTGAAATTACAGTCAAAACCAACAAATTTTAGTCGTCATATTTTGGCAAAAAGTAACATGTCAAAACTAATTTTTTGCTCGCAACTGTAAGAAACATACATAACAAGCATTTAAAAAAATCGAGCAGCCTAAAATTAGTGACATTTAAAAATTTGAGGTACAAAAACATAGTATGCCGTGTTCAAAATGTCATTAGAAGTGTCAAGTTTTTTCAGTGTTTCCAAATTACGAAAAACCGTTTTTTTTGGCTTACATTTTGGTGCTCGGATGGCGACGTTTCTTCGCATCTTTTTAACATCTCAGAAGGAATTCCGATGACGTTAACATAACATGGTGAATTAAGTTTAACATCGTCCTTGGATAACATTTTTGCAGCCTCTTTATTATCATCGTCAGAAGACGCGGTCTCACTACTGTCGTCCATGCTAGAAGTTAGAACTCTTGAAGATCTTCGGCACGGTCGAATCTCTTCACTATTGGAACTATTGGTAGAAATCGTAAGAACGCGTTTCTTCCCTCGCTTTTTCATGTTTTTTTTTGCTTTCTTTTTGTGACAATAATAAATTAGCATTTTTCTAATGATTTTTGTTTGTTCCCATAAAGTGTTGACTTGATTTTGAATTTGTTCTAAGAAATCCTGCGAATTTGCTTTGGTGAATTCTTTTCGCAATTTACGGTCGACTTCAGACGATTCTTTCACGATTGAGTTGAGATAAGTGAATTCACGGAGAATCTTTAGTAATGAACGTTTCGATGATTTCATCTTCAGTCTAAAAATTTGACGTTTTTTGATGGTACTAATGAGTGGTACTCACGTGACAAAATTTAAAAGCGATCAAACCAACAATTCAGTGGATGGAAAGTTTTTCTCTACTAAAAGAAGTTGAATGGTAAAATAGAAACTGATAAAAGCACGTGCGTAATGTTGGTTGCCTATATTCCACCCAAAGCAGCATTCCTTCGATTATAAAACTAATAAATTAAAAGACAAATATTTTGCTTGTCATTTACTTGCACCGCCACGCCCACATTAGAGTCAAAAAGAAAGTCATTTAACACATTCTTGCACCACCAAAAGAATGTTAATTTCAACGTAATTCGCATGTCTTTTTCCGCGTCTTAAGCAGCTTTGAGCCCTCAACACTGCAAGAATTGTTCCCAGTGCCGCGCCTGCTTTTTTCTCCTCCATTTTTTATGAGAGCGTCCATTGTATGCAGACGCATTTCCTGCTAATCCTGCAGCGCGTTGTGGCTGGTTGTCGTCCATCGGGGCTCTTCGGCACGCATTTGCCGAGTCTGGTGGATGGTGTCTGGTGCGTGAGTAAACAAGCGACGCAACGAAGTATTATGCGTGGAGGCCAATGCTCTGCCGAATGCAACGCGGTCGCGACTGTTGAAGGACAAGGGTCTAAATTCAATGACCTAACTTTAGAGGACCTTTAGAGGACATGCAATGCGTATGCAAGCCGCGACGGTGTCGGAGAGACGAGGGGATTATGCCAGTGGCGTGCCCAGAGGGACAAGAAGAAAAAAACTTTTTTTTCTTAAGTTGGTAGTCCGGCAACACGTCGTCTTAACGTCTTAACGTCACACTGGCAGGGCTGCCAATATCTTTGGATTTTTTTTAATCTGGAGAATCAGTAGAAAAAACCTGACATTGCGAAATTCCCTGCATTTTTAAGGTGGCGAATTCAAACGATGACCATGACCTACCTTACTGCGAGACACATTAAAATCAGCAATTTCAGTTTTTTTTCAATTTGTAATTTTGGAGATTTTCAGATTTCTAAATAAACATTTGCATTTAGGGTCAATTTAAACTCAATGACCATAAATTAAATTAAAAAATTGTAGGAGCAATAAAAATTCTAGTATTTTTCTAAATAAAAATTTGTAACTCAAGTAATTTTCACGCTATGATAATGAAATTTAGGGATTTTAGTACTTTGAGCACTTTTATCGCTTCCACCAAATTAGAAAATTTTCGACCAAAAAAGACAGCTTTTAGAAATTTTATATTTTTATATTTTGCAAAAGAACTAAAGACTTTCATTTTTTTAAATAAAAATTTGTAATTTTGGTAATTTTTACGCTGTGGCAATGAAATTTGGGAATTTTACCAAGTTTAACACGTCTATCATCTCCACTAAATTAGAAAATTGTAGACCAAAGGTGACAGTTTTTAGAAATTTTCATTTTGCAGAAGAACTAAAAATTCTCATTTTCTTTAAATAAAAATTTGTAATTCTGGTAATTTTCATGCTATGACAATGAAATTTTGGGATTTTCTTAGTTTGAACACGTTTATCACCTCCGCTAAATTAGAAAATTGTAGATCAAAAGAGACAGTTTTTAGAAACTTTTATTTTGCAAACGAACTAAAATTTTCAATTTTTTTAAATAAAAATTTGTAATTCTGGTAATTTTTACGCTGTGACAATGAAATTTTGGAATTGTACTAGTTTAAACCCGTTTATCACCTCCGCTAATTTAGAAAATTGTAGACCATAGGCGACAGTTTTTAGAAATTTTTATTTTGCTAATGAATTAAAAATCTCCATTTTTTTCACAGAAAAATTTGTAATTCTGGTAATTTTCATGCTATGACAATGAAATTTTGGAATTTTCCTAGTTTGAACACATTTATAACCTCAGCTTAATTAGAAAATTGTAGACCAAAAGTGACAGTTTTCAGAAATTTTTATTTTGCAAACGAACTAAAATTTCCAATTTTTTTAAATAAAAATTTGTAATTCCGGTCATTTTTACCCTGTGACAATGAAATTTGGGGAGTTTACTATTTTGAACACGTTTCTCACCTCCGCTAAATTGGAAACTTGTAGACCTAAAGTGATAGTTTTTAGAAATTTTTATTTTGAAGAACTAAAAATTCTCATTTTCTTTAAATAAAAATTTGTAATTCTGGTAATTTTCATGCTATGACAATGAAATTTTGGGATTTTCTTAGTTTGAACACGTTTATTACCTCCGCTAAATTAGAAAATTGTAGACCTAAGGTGACAATTTTTAGAAATTTTTATTTTGCAGACAAACTAAAAATTCTCATTTTCTTTAAATAAAAATTTGTAATTCTGGTAATTTTCATGCTATGACAATGAAATTTTGGGATTTTCTTAGTTTGAACACGTTTATCACCTCCGCTAAATTAGAAAATTGTAGACCATAAGAGACAGTTTTTAGAAATTTTTATTTTGCAAACGAACTAAAATTTTCAATTTTTTTAAATAAAAATTTGTAATTCTGGTAATTTTCATGCTGTGACAATGAAATTTGGGGATTTTACTATTTTGAACACGTTTCTCACCTCCGTTAAATTAGAAAATTGTAGACCAAAGGTGACAGTTTTTAGAAATTTTTATTTTACAGAAGAACTAAAAATTCCCAGTTTTTTTTAATAAAAATTTGTAATTCTGGTAATTTTCATGCTATGACAATGAAATTTTGGGATTTTCCTAGTTTGAACACGTTTATAACCTCAGCTTAATTAGAAAATTGTAGACCAAAAGTGACAGTTTTTAGAAATTTTTATTTTGCAAACGAACTAAAATTTTCAATTTTTTTAAATAAAAATTTGTAATTCCGGTAATTTTTACCCTGTGACAATGAAATTTGGGCAGTTTACTATTTTGAACACGTTTCTCACCTCCGCTAAATTAGAAAATTGTAGACCAAAGGTGACAGTTTTTAGAAATTTTTATTTTGCAGAAGAACTAAAAATTCTCATTTTCTTTAAATAAAAATTTGTAATTCTGGTAATTTTCATGCTATGACAATGAAATTTTGGGATTTTCTTAGTTTGAACACGTTTATCACCTCCGCTAAATTAGAAAATTGTAGACCAAAAGAGACAGTTTTTAGAAATTTTTATTTTGCAAACGAACTAAAATTTTCAATTTTTTTAAATAAAAATTTGTAATTCTGGTAATTTTTACGCTGTGACAATGAAATTTTGGAATTTTACTAGTTTAAACCTGTTTATCACTTCCACTAAATTAGAAAATTGTAGACCATAGGCGACAGTTTTTAGAAATTTTTATTTTGCTAATGAACTAAAAATCTCCATTTTTTCAAAGAAAAATTTGTAATTCTGGTAATTTTCATGCTATGACAATGAAATTTTGGGATTTTCCTAGTTTGAACACATTTATAACCTCAGCTTAATTAGAAAATTGTAGACCAAAAGTGACAATTTTTAGAAATTTTTATTTTGCAAATGAACTAAAAATTTCAATTTAAAAAAAAATCTAATTCTAGTAATTTTCATGCTGTGACAATGAAATTTTGGAATGTTACTAATTTAAACCCGTTTATCACCTTCGCCAAATTAGAAAACTGTAGATCAAAAGAGACAGTTGAAAAATTTTTATTTTGCAAACGAACTACAAATTCCCAATTTTTTTAATAAAAATTTGTAATATTGGTAATTTTTACGCTACAGCAACAAAATTTGGAGATTTTCCTACTTTGAACGTCGACTGCGTTTGTAAATCTATTTGCAGATCGCACGAGCCGCCACTGGCAAGCCAGATGCCGGTACATCGAATCTAGAAATTATCTAGGAATAAAAAAAGCTCACAGCGACGAGACCTTGAGAGCTAGTTTTTACAGTTCGAAACCTCGTATTCTTGAATTCTAGGGCAAGCAAAGACTTATTGGAGAAAATCAGATCTAAATGGACAACTGTCCTCATGAAAAACGCCAATTTATAACCCATTTAACGCTATACGGGCAGATAATGGGGCTCATGAGCAGTTTACTGAATGACGCATCCGTTTTTTAGTCCATATGTTGCACACGATTGAGCAAATCTAATGCAATTTGATATCCAATTATATTTCGATGGGACGCCGACGCCACTTTCGATGATTAGATTACAATGCGCCCTTATAAAGTCTAAAAACGCGATTATTAGAGTTTTATTTGGGAAAACGTCTCATATTTGTACTGTTCTAGTTTGTTTCATTTTACTTCAATTTGTTTTACTTTTTTACTTTCTTCAATTCTGTGTGGACTATTCGCCACATTCCACCCATGTCTGTTTTGGTGGCGTCCACCCATGCATGACCACACTAGGCTAGGCCAAGCCAGCGTCTCTTGCATAGTCCCTTAGCCCCTTCTCCCTTTGCATCCTCTTTATTCATAACCCTCGATGATCTTCCGGTTCCAACCCGCAAGAACCGTCATGAAAGTCAAATGAAGTGTCGCGCCGCGGCCTCTTTGACACCCTACGTGCCATCACCGTCACCACCAGAATGGTTAACAGGAAAAAAATTGAGTAATATTTACAATCTCCGGACGATGGCAGTCAGCCAATCAGCCCCCCGACGAATTAAAATAATTTGCTTTATCTCAGACGGTCGCCCCGCGCCCCTCACCCGCAGGAAAGACCTTTTTCTGCGTCTGGGGGAGTTTCGTCTCCGTGGGTTGGTAATTGAGAGAGGTGCGCCCCATGATTCGCTAAATTGTTTGTCTAAACTGTTTTAGAAATCGGTCACGTGCGCTGGTGAAAGTCGAAAGCATTGCCAACATTCGGCCGAAATTCGAGGCCAACAACAATTAATTACTAAGTAAATTTTAGCTCGGAAAAAAGGTTAACGTAAGTTGGGTTTAGTGAGGCCAATAACCTTGTCCTGACTATCTAATCCATGTGCATAGCGATCTTGGCAGCGTGTATCTTCCAGTTTAAACAACCCGAAAAACGGGGATAAATATTTAAAAACGAACCGGCGTTATACAAACTATAAATCCACCGATTTAACGGCGAATAGAAGGAAAACAATTAAATCCGATACGTTTATGACGCTAATCCACCACGCGGAAGTTTTACTATAATTTCGTGCGGTGCACCCATTGGGCTAAAAATAGTCCATTCAGATTCAGCCAAATGAGTCCAATGAACTTTTCGCAAAGTTATTTCTACGCACGTATAAACAACTTTCCATTCTTTCTATTTCCGATCAATTTCGTCAAACAGGAGGCTGGGGAATTTTAAGTGGGTTGGTAGCCTTGCTGAGATGGTTTCAAACTGTCGACAATGACATTACGTGGCATTTGGTATTTTTAGCAATAAAAGTGATTAGAGAGTTGAGAAAGTTAACCTGACAAATACCGAAAAAATTACTAAAAATGGTCAAAATCTCACTGCTTTAAAGGAATTTTAGTGAAGAAGGAGAAAAATAAAGAATGAACCTAAAAACAATAGAACTTCATTGTTGAATTTTAAAAAATTAGGCGAATGAATAAGAAAAAAGTGATAAACATAGAAACACGAAAGAAGTAAAAGAAGAAAACGAAAACACCAATATTTTATTTCATATTGTAACAAACAGCTGAACGAGAAATAAAGGAATTCTAGAGAAAATACATTAGAAAAATAGGGGAAAATGTATACAAAGAAGAAACAGTAGAAAATTTAAACAGAAAAATAAATCGAAATTAGAGAAAAATCGGGAAGAATGACAAGCAAAATTCGTAATTTTGGAAATTTTAACGCTACAAATATGAAATTTGGAGAAGTTACTACTTTAAAGTCGTGTATTAATTCTACCAAGTTGCAAAATTGTGGAGCCAAAGACTCAAATTTTAGCAATTTTTAGTTTTAAAACAGAGCAAAAATTTGTGATGTTCTTCACTAAAATTTGTAATTTTGATAATTTTAGTGCTGCAACTATGAAATTTGGTAAAGTGATCATCTTTGAGTCATATATTAACTCTACCAATTAGAAAAAATGTGGAGCAAAAGGCACAAAATTTAGAAATTTTTATTTTAAAGACGATTTCAGATGTTCTTCATTAAAATTTGTAATTTTGGTAGTTTTAGTGCTACAACTATGAAAATTGGTAGAAGGACTATTTTTGAGTCAAATATTAAGTGTACAAGATTGCAAAAATGTGGAAATAAAGACGCAAATTTTAGAAATTTTTATTTTTAAGACGAAGTAAAAATTTCTGATGTTTTTTACTAAAATTCATAAGTTTGGTAGTCTTAGTGCTACATTTATGAAATTTGGTGAAGTGACTATTTTTGAGTCATTTATTGACTCTACCAAATTGCAAAAGTGTGAAGCTAAAGACACTTACTTTAGAAATTTTTACTTTTGAGACAAAGCAAAAATTTTTGATGTTCTTGACTAAAATTCGTAATTTTGGTAGTTTTAGTGCTACAACTATGAAATTTGGTAGAGTGACTATTTTTGAGCCATATATTGACTTTACCAAATTGCAAAAGTGTGGAGCTAAAGACACTTACTTTAGAAATTTTTATTTTTAAGACAAAGCAAAAATTTTTGATGTTCTTGACTAAAATTCGTAATTTTGGTAGTTTTAGTGCTACAACTATGAAATTTGGTAGAGTGGCTATTAATAAGTCATATATTGACTCTACCAATTTGCAAAAATGTGGAGCAAAATACACAAAAATTAAAATTTTTTATTTTTAAGGCGAAGCAAAAATTTCTGATGTTCTTCATTAAAATTTGTAATTTTGGTAGTTTTAGTGTTACAACTATGAAATTTGGTAGAGTGACTATTTTTGAGCCATATATTGACTTTACCAAATTGCAAAAGTGTGGAGCTAAAGACACTTACTTTAGAAATTTTTATTTTTAAGACAAAGCAATTTTTGATGTTCTTGACTAAAATTCGTAATTTTGGTAGTTTTAGTGCTACAACTATGAAATTTGGTAGAGTGATTATTAATAAGTCATATATTGACTCTACCAATTTGCAAAAATGTGGAGCAAAATACACAAAAATTAAAATTTTTTATTTTTAAGGCGAAGCAAAAATTTCTGATGTTCTTCATTAAAATTTGTAATTTTGGTAGTTTTAGTGTTACAACTATGAAATTTGGTGGAGTGACTGTTTTTGAGCCATATATTGACTTTACCAAATTGCAAAAGTGTGGAGCTAAAGACACTTACTTTAGAAATTTTTATTTTTAAGACAAAGCAAAAATTTTTGATGTTTTTGACTAAAATTCGTAATTTTTGGTAGTTTTATTGCTACAACTATAAAATTTGGTAGAGTGGCTATTAATAAGTCATATATTGACTGTACCAATTTGCAAAAATGTGGAGCAAAATACACAAAAATTAAAAAATTTTATTTTTAAGGCGAAGCAAAAATTTCTGATGTTCTTCGTTAAAATTTGTAATTTTGGTAGTTTTAGTGCTACAACTATGAAATTTGGTAGAGTGACTATTTTTGAGCCATATATTGACTTTACCAAATTGCAAAAGTGTGGAGCTAAAGACACTTACTTTAGAAATTTTTATTTTTAAGACAAAGCAAAAATTTTTGATGTTCTTGACTAAAATTCGTAATTTTTGGTAGTTTTATTGCTACAACTATAAAATTTGGTAGAGTGGCTATTAATAAGTCATATATTGACTGTACCAATTTTCAAAAATGTGGAGCAAAATACACAAAAATTAAAATTTTTTATTTTTAAGGCGAAGCAAAAATTTCTGATGTTCTTCGTTAAAATTTGTAATTTTGGTAGTTTTAGAGATACAACTATAAAATTTGGTAGGGTGACTATTTTTGAGTCAAATAATAAGTCTACAGAATTGCAAAAGTGTGGAAATAAAGACACAAATTTTAGAAATTTTTATTTTTAAGACGAAGCAAATATTTCTGATGTTTTTACTAAAATTCATAATTTTTGTAGTTTTAGTGCTACATCTATGAAATTTGGTAAAGTGACTATTTTTGAGTCATATATTGACTCTACCAAGTTGTAAAAGTGTGGAGCTGAAGACACTTATTTTAGAAATTTTTATTTTTAAGACAAAGCAAACGTTTTTGATGTTCTGGACTAAAATTCGTAATTTTGGTAGTTTTAGTGGTACAATTATGAAATTTGGTAGTGTGGCTATTGATGAGTCATATATTGACTCTACCAAATTGCAAAAGTATAGAGCTGAAGACTCAAAATTTAGAAATTTTTATTTTTATTACCCCCGGCGCATCCACCATTTTGGCGACATTTTTAAAAAATTAACCTTGATGAGTTCATCAATTTTTTTATATTTGTTTGTATTATTATATCATATTCAGTTAATAATACGTAATTTTGTATTTATCTTTTTACACTTAGCGCCAACTATTGTACAATTTTACACAAATTTTAGAAATCGTAATTTTAGTCGTTTATTAAATCGTCACCTTTGATTTGTTTAAACTGAGGCAAATTAAAGAAATTCGTACATTTATTTTATTTGTCAAAATAATGACTTGTTAAAATTAGTTGCTGCTAAATTAAAACGTCGCCAATCAACCAAAATTTCCTTGGAGAAAACATGAGAACTTCAATAATGCACCATGAAGTGGCTTCCTCTTTTTTAATCTGTCAGTCATTTCGATGATTTATGGCCTGAATTATTCACACCATGCACAAGCAATTACTCTCCTCTTGTCCTCTCCCAAGAAACAAAACTCTTCTTCATATTATGAAAATTTCAGAACTGCAGCGTCCGAACAATTGTGAGCAATTATTAAAACCCAATTTAAATTCAAATCGCACCATAACAATCTATTTGGGTTATTAAACCTTCAAAGCGTGGAGTAATCAAAAGTACAGCGTTTTATTTTTAGACGAGTCATTCTCTGTAACGGCACCATCGAAATTTTGGCTTCAAGCTGTGATCGTGTGGCGAAATATCGACATTACATCTTGCACCTGTACCAATAAGTTCAATCTTTCACTCGGAGAATTACAATCACTTTTTATCTACATCGTTTTACTGTTATTTATTATTCATATTGCAACTCTGAATTGTGTTTTATTGAAGGATGAGATTCCTATCGCTCGATAAGCTTAATAATTTTTATAATTTGCTGAGCACACGTCCATCTGCTCGTCTGTCGTAAATTAAACGATTCTAACATCATCATTAATTAATTGAAAATTTCGTAAAATAGTCGTGTATAATTGGCCGTTGCAAAAGGTGAATTAAATTGTTGTTTTTTAGGAATTCGTTGAATTGATGCCATTTTCAATTCGCCCTGGTCAGTCGGCAATTCCCATCGTCCCAAAACCCTTTTTTATGGCCCTATGAGAGCGCAATTTATTTCAGATCCCGTTACAGCGGAGTGCAATTTGTAGATAGCCCCCATCAAACCACAACCCTTGCCTCTTTTACGACCCAAAAAAGCAAGAAAAGTTGAAAGAAATTTGCCCGCTGCAATAAAAAAATTGCATGGTTTATGGCGTCATTCTACCCTTTCGCACCCTTTTGCTTTATTGTAGTTTTTTTGTGGATTTATTGCGAGTCGACCTTGAAGGAAAGGGTGCAGTTTCGAAGAAGGGTAAACGAACAGTAAATTATCTGATGGGACTGTGTTATTATCGGTAGCGGAATGACTGAGAAAACTTGCTTTTTAATTATTGCTTTTCATTGTTCTTTGATTGAGTCATTATTTGAAACGGTTGGAAAAGTAACAGGGTGAGGTTCTTATTAAAATTGGGTTGTCAGCGGAACGGCCCTTGGCGTAAAAATGTAATTTCATGGCGTAACTGAGGTGGTGAATATTATAATAATAAAAAATTCTTCAATTAGTTAAAAATCTCAATAATAAAAATTTCTAAATTTTGTGTCTTTTGCTCCACGCATTAGCAATTTGGTAGAGTCAATATATGACTCAAAAATAGTCACTTTACTAAATTTCATAGTTGTAGCACTAAAATTACCAAAATTACGAATTTTAGTGAAAAACATCACAAATTTTTGCTTCTCTCTTAAAAATAAAAATTTCTAAATCTTTAGTTTTTTGCGCCACAGTTTTGCAATTTTGTAAAGTCAATATATGACTCAAAAATAGTCACTCTACTAAATTTCATAGTTGTAGCACAAAGATTACCAAAATTACGAATTTTAGTGAAAATCGTCTAAAATGTTTGCTTCGTCTTAAAACTAAAAAATTCTAAAATTAGTGTCTTTAGCTCTACATTTTTGCAATTTAATAGAGTTAATACATAACTCAAAAATAGCCACTCTACTAAATTTCATAGTTGTAGCACAAAGATTACCAAAATTACAAATTTTTGTGAAAATCGTCTAAAATGTTTGCTTCGTCTTAAAACTAAATAATTCTAAAATAAGTGTCTTTAGTTCTACACTTTTGCAATTTGATAGAGTCAATATATGACTCAAAAATAGCCACTCTACCAAATTTCATAGTTGTAGCACTAAAACTACCAAAATTACGAATTTTAGTCAGAAACATCAGAAATTATTGCTCCGTCTTAAAAATAAAAATGTCTAAATTTTGTGTCTTTTGCTCTACATTTTTGCAATTTTGTAGAATCAATATATGAGTCAAAGATAGTTATTCCTCCAATTTTCATAGTTGTAGCACTAAATTTACCAAAATTGCGAATTTTTGTAAAGGATATCAAAAATGTTTGTTTTGTCTTAAAAATCAAAATTTCGAAAATTGGTGTCTTTTTGCTCAACACATTTTCTGAAGTTATTTGTGCTCATTATACGCAGAATTTCACGCGAAATCCAAAACTGTGCGAATTGTCAATGTACGTCCACAAATAAAAGAATTAGAAGCGATTCAATTTTCGAACGGTGAATTTTTAGTACCTTTGTGTATAAAGCTTGAAATCTCTCTTATTTTTGCAGCAATCCTATACTGTTGCTACTCATTTTACGCAGAATTTTTCGCTGAATCCAAAAGTGGGTGAATTTTTCTCGTACGTCACTAACCAACCGAAATAGAAGCGATTAAAGTTTCGGAATGTTTTCAAAAATTTCAATGACTTTGATATCACGTTAGTAAATAACGTCGCTATCTGTCACTTTTGGAACTACATAAATGACTACTCAACCTCAAACTGTCAACCAACAGACAGAACTACCAACCCAATCAATACAAAAATGAAATTAAATTTAACCCTCCCAGACACACTAAAACATGCAAAAACATCGAATTCCGCGCCGAATCAACAATTTATTGACCCTGATCCAAACAAATAACTTTTATTTGATTTAACCTACTTTCTATCAGCCGTCAATAACCGAGTCTATAATAATCCACGAATTTTAATCATTTATCCTAAACTCTTCGATTTTGACAGTGGGACTATTGACCGTAGACGTCACGGGCACTGCTCCAATTTTTCATGGTTTTCCTTTAAAAAAGCGTAGAGTGAATGGTTGCAAAAGTGTGGAACAATACAAAAACCACTTCGTCATTGCCAGGAAGTAAATGCACGTGAAAGATTTCCTGAGAAAAGCGTTTATGGTTGGCTTGCGAACGAAAGTTAAAAAGTGTTGAATTTAACTAACGGTTTTGGCAGATGGCTTGCTAAAACCCGTGGAAGCGATTCTATGAATATTTCAATGGGATGGACTAATTGTTGGTTTAACTGTCTCTGGACAAATATTTGGTGAAGTCTAATGAGGCGGACGTATTGAGAAGAGTGTTGGTAGCACTGGCAGTTCGAAAATGACTAGCTAAATTTAGTTTAAATTTTATTTTTTGTTGATGAATTTGAGAGTTTGTTGGTAGCACTGCCTAATGCCCAGTTCTAAAATGTCATTTTTGACAGATATGAAACGTCACAGATTTGATAATCCGGCCTACTAGACTGATCAATCTAGATAAGTTATTGAAGATTACGACACAAATGAAACAAGAAATTGTTGAAATGTCAAACAAGTGAAAACAGCGTAAAGTGAAGATAGTAAAATAAAGATAACAAAAATATTGAATTAAAACTGTCAAGGAAGAAAGAACAATTGGAAGAAACAAAATTTTTTCATCTTTTTTTTATTTATCTTTCCATTTTCTTTTATTTTTCTTTTTTTCCTAAGCTCCATTATAAGTTTCATCGTTTGTGATTATAGACAATGTCACTTTTGACGTATGACAGTTCAGAAACGCCAAAGATTAGACATAAAAATAATCAGAGCCTACTAGATTGATCAATCTACATAAGTTATTGAAGATTTCGACACCAATAAACGAAGAAACTGTTGAAATGTCAAACAAGTAAACAAAGCAAAAAGTGAAGATAGGGAAAACAAAATATTTTAACTTTAGAGGCGAAGAAACGCGAATTGCAGACTTCCAATAAAGAATTACTTTTTCTTTTTATTAACATTTCCATTTGTCTTCATTCTTCTTCATTTTATTTTCATTTTCTTCTTTTTTCTTCAACGTTCCTTGCAAGTTTGACAGTTTGAGGTTATAGACATACAATATACATACGTCACATGGGAAAGTTGGATTACCAACATTAAAAAAATCAGTCTACTAGACTGAGGACAATGTAAAAAAATAAAAAAATGTTCAACTGTCAAATAAGCTAAATAGAAAGTAAACAGAAGAAAAATAAAAATATCGAAGAAGAAAAGCAAAATGGAGACTTCTATTAAATTTTTTTTATCTTTTTCTTCAATCTTCTTTTGTGACATGACAGCTATTAAGCGTCGCAGGCGAAAATTGGGCTACCAACATAAAAAATACAGAGCCAACTAGACTACTTGCTTTAGATAAGTTTTAGAAGTCTTTTGGTAAATTGAACAGACCCGGACTGATTAATTTTTTGATTATTTTAGAATTTCGGTTCAAATATTTAACAAAACCGAGATCAAAAAGTATGTTGGTAGGCACTGTCTGATACATAAATCTAAAATGTCATTTTTGACAGATATGAAACGTCACAGATTTGACATGAACATAATCAGGCCTACTAGACTGATGAATCTAGATAAGTTATTGAAGATTACGACACCAATAAAACAAGAAACTATTGAAATGTCAAACAAGTGATAAAAGCGAAAAGTGAAGATGGGAATAACAATATATTTGAACTTTAGAGGCGAAGAAACGCGAATTGCAGACTTCTAGTAAAAAATTACTTCTTTTTTATAACATTTCCAATTTTATTCATTCTTTTTCATCTTTTTTTCATTTCCTTCTTTTATCTTCAACGTTCCTTGCAAGTCTGACAGTTTGAGGTTATAGGCATACAATATAAGTCACATAGGAAAGTCGGATTACCAACATTTAAAAAATTAGAGCCTACTAGACTAATGACAATGTAAAAAATATTGAAGACTATGACACTAATGAAAGAAAAAATGTTCAACTGTCAATTAAGCTAAACAGAAAGTAAACAAAAGAAAACTACCAACATTAAAAAATCAGAGCCAACTAAACTCCCTGTTTTACATAAGTTTTAGAACTTTTTTGGTAAATTGAACAGACCCGGACTAATTTATTTTTCGATCATTTTGGAATTTCAATATTTGATCCAACCGAGATCAAGAAGTGTGGTGGTAACACTGGCTGAAATGTCAAACGTGCGAGAGGTCGCTAGGATTAGTTTCTCTGCTTTTTTGGTAAAATGCGTGCATCTTGCGGTCCCACGCACAGACCCGGATTAATTTTTTTTCGGATTACTAGTATACTAATTCCGGTTCGTCGCGCCGCCCGGTTTACACCCCTCAAAAAAGGATGTTTACAGTATTTTGCAAACAAAGGCGAGTGTATTGAACTACAGATGTTAAAAATAACGCAACAGACACAAAAATAAGAAGCCGCCATGATGTCGGTCGTCTTTTTTTGACCTTTACCTCTTTTTGTTTGTGATTTAGCGATTCGTTGATAATTCTGCATTTCCGTCGTTCGCGGGGTTAAACGTTTTCCTGTTTGTCTCGGCCGATAAAACAAAACTATGTTTTATACAAATAAAAGTAAAAGTGTCAGGTGGAGCGGACGTCTACCTGAGCCCACAAAGACGAGGGCGAAGGGCGGGAACCGCCCTTACGTGTTTTTTGCTACGCTATTCATAAATTACCCCATCAACGTCATAAGTGGAGATATTTTATCGTAAATCATAAATTCATGTAAAATCCCCTTTTTATGGTATTCTAGGGCTGCTTTCTCAAGGAACTAACAAAACAGATTCCACCGATTTCGAGGTCGGCCGTATCGTCTGGCAGTTTTTTGTGCTGCTGGATGCTGGATTTCAGCGTTCTTTTAGATTTACCCCGTTCTTGCCCTTGGCCAACCAGACGGAGCGAGGGTAGGCGGATGGAAGGGGGTGCACCAGAACCAAAGAACCGCCACGCATAATATTACGAAATTTATCTTGGGAACGAGGCGGAACATAAAACGGCTCAGTCGTTTCATAAATTTTCATTTGGGAAGAAAAGACGACGATTTCATTAGAACCACGCCAAGCGGGTTGGGTTGGCAACACTACCTGTCACTGGGCGTTCATTAATTCGCTCTTTATCTTTGACTTTGCAACAAAAAAAATATTTTCTTTGTCCAAAAATTGCACTGGAGGATCAAATTGAAAAATAAATTTCGTTGTTTTTTTTATTTTATTTTTTTATTCTTCTTCATTTTTTTTATCGTCTTATGTCCATTTTCTTCTTTTATTTATAACTTTCTAGCGTTTTAGAGATGTGATAACAATGTAGAAAAATATTGAAGATTACGGCAGTAATAAATGAAGAAATGTAGAAAATAAACGAAAGAAGATAGTAAAATAAAGATAACAAAAAAAAACAAAAAGATCGAATTAAAACTTAATTTATCTTTCCATTTTTTTTTATTCTTCTTTTTTTTCCAAGGTCCGTTGTAAGTTTCATCGTTTATGATTACACACAATGTCACTTTTGATGTTTGACAGATCAGAAACGTCAAAGATTAGACATAAAAATTATCAGAGTCTACTAGACTAGATTGGTCAATCTACATAAGTTATTAAAGATTACGACACCAATGAACGAAGAAACTGTTGAAATGTCAAACAAGTTAACAAAACAAAAGAGAAAAATAAAGAAAACAAAATATTTGAACTTTAGAGACGAAGAAACGCAAATTGCAAACTTCCAGTAAAGAATTACTTTTTCTTTTTTCTTCATTCTTCTTCCCCTTTTTTTTATTTCCTTCTTTTTTTGTTCAACGTTCTTTGCAATTTTGACAGTTTGAGGTTATAAACATACAATATACGTCACATAGAAAAGTCGAATTACCAACATTTAAAAAATCAGAGCACTAGACTGATGTAAAAAATATTGAAGACTACGACATTAATAAATAAAGAAATTTTTTAACTGTCAAATAAGCTAAACAGACAGTAAGCAAAAGGAAAATAAAAATATCGAAAAAGACAAGCGAATTTAACGCTTCTATTCTTCATTCTTCTTTTTGACAGGAAAGATATGAAACGTCAAAGTCAAAAATTGAGCTACCAACATTAAAAAAACTAGATTCGACTAAACCGCTCGTTTTAGAACTTTTTTGGTAAATTGAACAGACCCGGACTGATTATTTTTGGAATCATTTTGAAATTTCTGATCAAATATTTGATAAAATCGAGAGCAAGAAGTGTAGTAGCAGCACTGCTTGACAGTTCTGAAATGTCAAACGTGAGACAGGTTACCAGGATTGATTTGGCAACTTTTTTGGTAAAATATACAGATCCGGACTGATAATTTTTTCGAATTTTTGTTCAAATATTTGATGAAATTCTTGTCCCTTTGACAGTTTAAAGTTATAAACATGCAATATTATTTCTGACATATGGCAGATATGAAACGTCACTCAGAACTACCAACTATTTTCAGGGCAAAGTTACAAAATAGTTTCAACTAACTTGTATTTTTGGTTGTGTTGGCGCCACTGCGAGGAAATTTGAGAAGGTTGTTACACTCAGCTTATTTAGTAACTGTACCAAATTTCAAAATTTTGGATCAACAGACTTTAATTTTAGAAATTTTTATTTATAGGGCTAACCTAAAAGTTTTAACATTGTGCCTACAAAAAACTTGTATTTTTGGTTGTATTGGTGCCACTGCAATGAAATTTGGGGAGATTGCTACTCTTAAATCATTTATTAACTGTACCAAATTTCAAAATTCTGGAGCTATAAACACAGATTTTTAAAAATTTTATTTTAGAACGAACCTAAAAGTTTCAAAATTTTATAAAAAAAAGTTGTATTTTTGGTTGTGTGGGTGTCACTGCGATAAAATTAAGGAATGTTGTTGCTCATAGCTCCTTTAGTATTTGTATTAAATTTCGAAATTCTGGAGCGATAGACTCAGACTCTAAAAGTTTTATTTGTAAAGCGAATCAAAAAAATTTCAAAATTGAATTAAAAAAATTGTATTTTTGCTTGAGTGTTTGCCACTGCGTTGAAATTTGGGGAGGTTGCTAATCTTAGATGATTTAGCAACTGTACACAATTTCAAAGTTTTTGATCAATAAACTCAGATTTAATAAATTTTTATTTTCAGGGCAAATTTTATAGTTACAAAACTGTTTCAAAATTGTATATTTTTTTGTGTTGGCGCTACTGCGATAAAATTTGAAGGAGGGGGAGGTTGTTACTCTTAACTTATTTAGTAAGTGTACTAAATTTTAAAATTCTGGAGCAATAAAGTCAGATTTTGAAATTTTTTTATTTGGAAAACCTAAAAGTTTCAATATTGCTTTAGAAAAAATTGAATTTTTGTTTATGTCGGCGCCACTGTTTTGAAATTTAGTGAGGTTGCTACTCGTAGTTGATTTAACAACAATACCAAATTTCAAAATTTTTGATTAATGGACTCAGATTTTAGAAATTTTTATTTTCAGGGCAAATTTAAATGTTACAAAACTGTTTAAAAAAAAATGTATTTTTATTTGTGTTGGCGCTACTGCGATGAAATTTAGGGAGGTTCTTACTCTTAACTCATTTAGTAAGTGTACTAAAATTCAAAATTCTGGAGCAATAGACTCCCATTTTGAAATTTTTTTTTAGACGGAGAACCTAAAAGTTCCAAAATATTATAAAAAAAGTTGTATTTTTGCTTTTATGATTGCCACAGCGATGAACCTTGAGAAGGTTGTTCCTTTTAACCCTTTTAGTAAGTAAATTTCAAAATTCTGGAGCAATAGATTCAAATTCTAGAAAATTTTATTTTTTGGGCGAACCAAAATGTTTCAAAATTGTATAAAAAAGTGTATTTTTGGTTGTGTTGGCCTCACTGCAATGAAATTTGGGGAGGTTGCTACTCTTAGATGATTTAGCAACTGTACCAAATTTCAAAATTTTTTATCAATAGACTCAGATTTTAGAAATTTTTATTTTCAGGACAAATTTTAAAGTTACAAAACTGTTTAAAAATAAATTGTATTTTTATTTGTGTTGGCGCTACCTAATTTCAAAATTCTCAGGGCCTACTAGACTAGTAACAATGTGTAAAATATTGAAGATTATGAGACTAATAAAAGAAGAAATTGTTCAATAAGCTAAGAACAAAGTAAACAGAAAAAAAAAATGATCCAAGAAGAAAAGCGACGAATTTTCCCCTTTTTCTTCATTCTCCCGTTTTTGGCAAGACAGATATGAAACGTCACAGGCTACCAACGTTAAAAAACGAAATTCCACCTGTATTTGGAGTCAATTGGCCATTTTCCGTCGATTACCCCCGAAAACCGCCCCAAAAACGTAAATATTGTCCGAAATGGTCCGTGAAGCAGGCAGCATAATAGGTGTGTTATGTCACAAGCTTGAGATTTCCGCTGTTGGGGTCTAGCCAGACTAGAATGCGGAATGCAAGTGTAGAGGGGCGGCTCGCGGTCCGGGGGGAGTGTCTGCCAGATTCTGACCTGACCCTGACTGCGAGACAAGTGTCTGAAAGGGTAAAATCTGTGTCGGGTTCGTAAAAAACCCAAAAAGAAAGAGGGTGGCTGCACTGCGTTGAGATTCGCCGTGTTCCCAGGCTAGACGTTTCAAGGCCGCATCCACCCCTAACCTGCATCAGCATCAACCCTTTCTTTACCTCCCGGCTCGATCGCGATAAAAAACCGAATTTATCGCGAGTCATTGGTGGAGCGGAACGATTTATAAGAATTACACGCGAAGGGAAAAAAGCTGACACCTGTTGTGGGGGTATTTTATATGAAAGCCGCGAATAAAGCTCGAAATCTCGTTCCCAGGGTGGCTTAAGCGTCGTGCAAAAGTCAGGCATGCCACCTAACGGTATCTGAAAGATAGCGGTCCGCATTAATGATCCCTTTTTTAGCAGACAGGTTGACTTTGGATGGACCCCTGTGGGAAGTGCATTAATCACAGCCCCCAACGAGACAGCGATTTTCTGGCCGAAATTCCAGCGACTTTTATCAGCGACTTAAGAGGGTTAAGTTTGCTGGTGCTGGGAAAACGTTTCCCTGCATCGGCGCCGAATTATTTTATCGGTTAGTGAACTCGCTAATCATAATGTTGCACTATCTTATTTACCGAAACGAATTAGCCAATGAAATTCACCAAGATATAATTTTGTTGTAAACAAGTCGGTTGGCTAACGTGACCTGAAACAGATCGCGAGCGAGTGTTTGACAATTGCATTATACTGCACTCATGACGCCGCGTTGCACAATGGAAGCACAATAAATAAAAAAGATAAGAGAAATGGGGAGCTAAATATCGTGCCAGAAATATGCGACAGGGCCGGAGTCAGGAGACATGGCGGTGGAAAATACGATGTGAGGTGCTTTCAGCGGGTGCAGCGAGACAAGTGTGTTGTAAAATCTTTTATAAAATGAACATAAACAGAAAGAAAAGTTAAAAAAAAGAAATAAAAATAAAGATTTACAAAATAATAAAAACTACTGATTTTGATGGCTAATTTTTAAAAAATTTCTCAAAATTATCTCATCTTTGCTAATATGTAAACCAAAAATAGTCACATCCTAAAATTTTGGTCTTATGCCACCAACATTTTAACAATTACAGGGCGAAGTACATATTATAGGCCGGTTTACACAAAATCATTTAAAAAAATCGTATTTCTAAATCTAATTAGGTCGATATCTCGCTTATTTTCGGAGCAATGTTAACCTGTTTGCACTCATTTTACGCAGAATTTCACGCAAAATCCAAAACTGTGCGAATTTTTTACGTACGACAATAAATAATTGGGTTAGAATGTTAAAAGTTGCGCATAGTGATTTTAAGTACCTAATTAGGTGTCTAAATCTAATTTAGTCGATATCTCGCTTATTTTTTGGAGGAAACTTGAGTGATTATACATTAGTGGACGCAGAATTTTCCACAGATTCCAAATGTAAAATTTAAATTCAGATCGGACAACAAATAATTGAGTTATGGCTAATCAAAGTTTCGGATAGTTTTTTTCATTTTTTCTAATTTTTTCTAATTTTTAAAGTTAAATATCGCGGAAACTATTAGAGATATTAAGATCCGGTTTGCGCCATTGTTTTTCTCGGCTCATTTTACGTTAGAAAAAGTTATCAAAAGCTTAAAATTCGATAGTCGATTTTTTGCGAAAAAAAATTTCGACTCAAACGATGAAAATTTTTCATTTTTTTTTTATAACTTGTAAATTACTTGTCTAATCGATCTCAAATTTGGCCAGTTCATAGATTTTGAGCTCCTCTTTCAACTGCTGTAAAGACACAAGTGTTTAACAACGTTTTCAAAAAATTGAAAAATTTTCATCGTTCGAGAAAATTTTTCAATTTTTTTATTTTTAGCCATAACTCGTAAACTATTTGCCCAATCGATCTCAAATTTGACTAGTTAATTGATTTTGAGCTCCTCTTTCAACTGTTGTAAACACAAAAGTATTAAACAACGTTTTCACCTTAAAAATTGAGATTAAAAAAGAACTCAAAATGACTTCTTCAAAACAGATTTTGGTCAATCCCTCGTTTATTTATTAACCAAACTCAACAAATTTCGACTTATTTTACGCAGAATGTCACGCTGAATCCGAAGACGCAAGAATTTTTAAGTTTCGTCAACAAATAATTGAGTTATGCTCCTTTAAATTTTTGGATTGTCGCCAGAGCCAAATTTTTGAAGGTTCCGAACAATCCATGTTCAATATCTCGAAAACTATTACAGATATTGAAATGCGGTTTACGCCATAGTTTTTCTCTCAATTTTTTACATAAAAAATATTTCTTAGATTTTCCAAAAGTCGAAAGTTGCATTTTTTCGCGAAAATTCATGACTAAAACTATGCCAAACTTGTGATATCGATATCTCGCTTAATTTTTAGAGTAAACTTAAGTTATTATACATTGGTGTACGCAGAATTTTCCGCAGATTCCAAATCTGAGATTTAAATTCAGATCAGACAACAAATAACTGAGGTATGGCCGATCAAAGTTTTGGAAAGTTGTTTTTTATTTTTTCTCATTTTTCCTAATTTTTAAAATTAAATATCTCGGAAACTATTTGAGATATTGAAATGCGGTTTGCGCCATTCTTTTTCTCGGCTCATTTTACATTAGAAAATGTTCTCAAAAGCCCAAAATTCGATAGTCGAGTTTTCGCGAAAAAAAATTCCGAATTCATTTTTTTTATTTTTAGCCATAACTCGTAAACTATTTTTCCGATCGATCTCAAATTTGGCCAGTAGATAGATTTTGAGCTCTTCTTTCGACTGATGTGTAATTCAATGCTATTAAACGTCGTTTTCATTTTGGAAACATTGATTGAAAATCACCTTAAAATGACGTTTTCAAAACAGTTTATGGCCAATGCCTCATTTATTTATTAAGCAAACTCAACAAATCTGGATCACATTTTACGCAGAATGTCACGCTGAATCCAAAGCCGCAAGAATTTTTAATTTTCGTCAAGAAATAATTGAGTTATGACCGTTTGAATTTTTGGGTTGTCGCCAGAGGGCCAAATTTTTGAAGGTTCAAAACAATTCGTGCTGGATATCTCGGAAACTGTTTCAGATATTGAGATGCGGTTTGCGTCATCGTTTTTCTCGCAATTTTTTACATAAGAAATAGTTTTTTCATTTTTCTACAGTCAAAATTTGCAAATTTTCGCAAAAATTCATGACTAAAACTATGGCAAATTTCTGATATCGATATCTCGCTTATTTTTTAGAGTAAACTTAAGTTATTTACATCAGTGTACGCAGAATTTTACGCAGATTCCAAATCTGGGATTTAAATTCAGATCCGACAACAGATAACTGAGTTATGGCCTATCAAAGTTTTGCAAAGTTGATTTTCAATTTTTTTTCATTTTTCGTAATTTTTAATGTTAAATATCTCGGAAACTATTTGAGATATTGAGATGCGGTTTGCGCCATTCTTTTTTTCGGTTTATTTTACGTTAGAAAAAGTCCTCAAAAGTCCAAAATTCGATAGTCGATTTTTCGCGAAAAAAAATTACGACTCAAACGATGAAAATTTTTAATTTTTTTTATTTTTGGCCATAACTAGTAAACGATTTGTCCGATAGATCTCAAATTTGGCCACTAGATAGATTTTGAGCTCCTCTTTCGACTGATGTATAATTTAAAGCTATTAAACGTCGTTTTCAAAAGTCAAAAGTTGCAATTTTTCGCAAAAATTCATGACTAAAACTTCATGACGTTTCAAGGGGATATTTTATTGAAAAATCAATTACTAGGAATATTGCCAACAGAATACTTAATAAATAGCAAACACGTGAAGTATACGAGCAATGTAACGAGTTTTGGTATCGATTGGAAATAACAGTAATTTGCCGCAAAAGCCAATGCGCATTAGCAATTAAATATTTATGTCGACGGGTACAAACAAAGTGTTTTCGTACGAAAATAAAGCCAAGTAAAAATAACATCCAAGTGAAGGTACGCCCACGTCCATCAATGTTGCAACTAACAATTTTAACGATCATAATTCCAGATTGTCTCCAATGACTTTGCAACTTTGCCCACAGGAAGCAAAAACTTGTGACGAAATCTTCGTTTTTGTGACGCAAAGGCAATTAATTTCGAGTGCACTGGACTTTCCAATTTGGATTTTTTTAGCACTGATAGAACTGTCAGAGTTGATTAGCTTGGATTACAACTTTCTTTTTCTTTCATAACCGTGGCTAAAAATTTAATATTGTTGTTCCTTTCATTTTTTAACTTTCATTCAATTAAACAGTAATGAAGGTGGAATGGGAAGTTTTTGTGCGCGGTCAATCTGTGTGGGTTGTTAATTGTTAAATAATTATGGATCGACTACTGAATTTAGCGGTCGCTTGGTTTATTTATTTGATTGATTCATGAAAAGGTAGCGGGAATGAAAGGTTTCACGAGAAACGCCATCAATGAGACGATAATAAATAGAATACTTTTTTGCGCTGGATAAAAAATACTCATTTTCATTATCTTCTTCAATTTTTCCATTCTATTGGTTTTTTTCTTCAGTCACGACTTTCTTCCTTAAAAAAATCGAGTAATTTTCGCATTTTGTAGGTTCTATTTTCAAGTGTCTTCTAATTTTTTTAGTTTCTGTTCTTCTCATCAGTACCACTTTGCATCCTTTAGATTCTTCTTATTCTACAAGTTTTTTTCGTCGTTTTTGCCTCGAAAAAATTTATTGAAAATCACCCCAAAAAGACCCCTTAAAATAGATTTTAGTCAATATCTCGTTTATTTGTCCAGCAAACTCAATGTATTCGCGCTCATTTAATACAAAACTTCACGTTCATTCCAAAACCAAAAGAATTTTTATCAACAAATAACTAAATTATAGCCATTTGAATTTTTGGGTTTTTGGTTTTGGGTTCGAAACAATTCGTGCTAAATATCTCGAAAACTATTATAGATATTATATAATTATAGATAATATATTATATATTATAGAGATGCGGTTTGCACCATCGTTTTTCTCACGATTTTTTACATGAGAAATAGTTTTCAGGTTTTCGAAAATTCTAAAGTTGCATTTTTTCGCAAAAATTCATGACTGAAACTGTGCCAAATATCTGATCAATGTACGCAGAATTTTCCGCAGATTCCAAATTCCTCAAAATTATCTATTTGCTAATATGTAAACCAAAAATAGTCACATCCTAAAATTTTGGTTTTATTCCACCAACATTTTAACAATTACAGGTCTAAATACATATTATAGGCCAGTTTACACAAGCTCATTTAAAAAAATCGTATTTCTAAATCTAATTCGGTCGATATCTCGCTTATTTTCGGAGCAATGTTAACCTGCTTGCACTCATTTTACGCAGAATTTCACGCAAAATCCAAAACTGTGCAAATTTTTTACGTACGACAATAAATAATTGGGTTAGAAGCGTTAAAAGTTGCGCATAGTGATTTTTAGTTCCTAATCAAGTGTCTAAATCTAATTAAGTCCATATCTCGCTTATTTTTTAGAGTTGAGTTGAGTTATTTACATTAGTGAACGCAGAATTTTCCACAAATTCCAAATGTAAGATTTAAATTCAGGTCCGACAACAAATAACTGAGTTATGGCCGATCAAAGTTTCGGATAGTTAATTTTCATTTTTCGAAATTTTTAAAGTTAAATATCTCGGAAACTATTAGAGATATTGAGATGCGGTTTGCGCCATTGTTTTCCTCGGCTCATTTTGCGTAAGGAAAAGTTTTCAAACGTCAAAAATTAAGTAGTCGATTTTTCGCGAAAAAAAAATTTCGAGAATTTTTCATTTTTTTTAATTTTGGCCATAACTTGTAAATTACTTGTCTAATCAATCTCAAATTTGGCCAGTTCATAGATTTTGAGCTCCTCTTTCAACTGCTGTAAAGACAAAAGTATTAAACAACGTTTTCACCTTAAAAATTGTGATTAAAATCAATCCCAAAATTACCTCTTCAAAACAGATTTTGGCCAATGCCTCGTTTATTCGGCTCATTTTACGCAGAATGTCACGCTAAAGCCAAAACTAAAAATGTTTTTAATTTGTATCAACAAATAACTGAGTTATAGCCAAATTTTTTAAAGTTCGAAACCATCTGTGCTCAATATCTCAAAAACTAGGACTTATAGAAAGATTCGGTTTTTCCATCGTTTTTTTCGCTATTTGTTAGCTAATAATTCCTTTTTACATTTTCCGAAAACTAAAAATTTAATTTTTTTGAAAAAAAAATACGATTAAAACTATGTTAAACTTCTGATATCGACATCTCGTTTATATTTAGAGCAAACTTGCGTTATTTTGGCTCATTTTATACAGAATTTCGCGCAGATTCCAAATCCCCAGAAAAAAAATACAAATTTTAAAAATTGTTCGCAAGTGGTAAAATTGCGACCGTGTAAAATTCGTTCGTTTCTGAAACATAAAATGACATAATTTTTCCTGTTTAACACCTAAGTTGATTAAAGAGTGTATTTATTTTACCTTCCAACGTGTGTGAAAAAATAATTAAGTCAAAGTAGGTCGCGTCGAGTCAACTTTCTAAAAACTCGCGCGCGCTGACTATTAAAAATAATTCACATTTTGTTAAATCTACAATAACGAAAGATTTCCTAACGTCAAAACGCGTTAATTCCATGCGATAACTGTGTCAAAAACGTTTCTTTTGGTAATGTTGTCCTAACGCTTTCATCTAAAGCAAATAATTTCAAGACATTCTTGCCACGCCAACTCTCTGCAGTAAAACACCATTCCTGAACCTACAATATATTTTTAACATCAAAGAAAAAGACAAAAGTGATTCTGGTTAAATTTAACACGTGTCGCCGCAGGTACGAAATAATGAAGAAAATAGATTGTCATATTTAACAATAGAAAGATTGTGTAAGATTTGCTCAGCGTGAAACACTTTGAGTGCTTGGGAATGTCTTTATTAGGTCATAAACGGCGTTCGAGAAAGTTCTCGGTAAAACAGAATTCGCGAAGGAGTTGAATTCCTACTAAAAATATCCAAGATTTCTCCTTTTCTGGACGAGCACAACGGGTTCAGTTTCACCGTCACACATAGCTAGCTGTTTCCTCCGTCTCTCTGCCCCCTTGGCCGCCCCTGTCAAATCTTGCTAAGCTAAGTCGCGGAGGCGCGAAGCACAATGTGTTCTTACTTGCGCCGAGGTCACTGCACTTTCGGGGCCACCAAATTCAAATTACTAATCTTCTAGAAAACATCTGCCTGCAGCGAGGGCCTAATTCGACGTTATCAAGAATTTCCTTCGCGAATGTTCGCTGGGGAGTGATAGCAGTGCAGACGGGTTGCTGATTACTGGGTTAATGGGTGAGGGGGGAAGTTGCAGGAATGTGCTGAAGAGGAAATCATTGCCGAAAAGGTGGTTTTTGGGCACTCTTATGTCTTCATTCTCTTCAGTTTCTACTTTACATATCTTGGTTCTCAGATTTCCTATCAAATTATTTATTTGACTTCTTTCCACTTCGTTTTTCCTGAGAAGTCGACTAATTTGCTCTTTTGTGCTTTGTCCCCAAGTGTCTTCTTCCATTTTTTTTAATTTTTCTTCTTCTCATGGGTACCACTAATCAGATCCTTCGAATCGTTAAATTCTTTTGGTCCTTTTCCTAAAGGATTCGCTGAAGACTCTTAGGAAACCCTTTAGGAATGTCTGTTGGCAGTTATGACAGATAGAAATATGCGGACTGTTCTATCGTTTTCCTCGCCTTTTTGCCGATAATTATGTTACTTATCCCGATATTTTAGTTTTGGAAAAATCAAGTTTCTAAGTCCTAATTCGGTCGATATCTCGCTTATTTATGAAACAATATTAAAGTATTTGTGCTCATTTTACTCAGAATTTCACGTAGAATCCAAAAGTATAAGAGTTGTTAAGATCGGTCTAAAAATAACTAAGTTATGAGCGATAAAATTTTCGAATATTGAATTTTAAGTTGTAAAATTTTCAAGGCTCAATATCTCCAAAACTACGAAAGATTTTGAAAAACGGTTTTCACCATCGTTTTTCTCGTATCATTTTACTTTAGAATCCGCCCTCAAAAGTCGAAAATTCAATGTTCGATTTTTTGAGCAAAAAATGGCAATCCATAAAAAAAAATTCAATTTTTGTTTTCTGACCGCCTCTCGTAAACTACTTGCCCTATCAATCTGAGATTTGGTCAGTTGATAGATCTCGAGCTGCTTTTTCGATTGATATATAATTCACTGGTACGAAATACAGTTTTCGCCCAAAAACAGTTGCTTGAAAATGACCCTAAAACACCCTTGGAAAATCTAATTCGGTCGATACCTCGTTTATTCGCTAAATTTTTGTTTTATGTGGGCTCATTCTACGCAGAATTTCGCTCTGAATCCAAAACTACCATCATTTTTCTCATCAGTCAACAAATAACTAAATTAGAGGCGTTTGAAACTTTGGGTTGTCGCCAGAGGGCCAAAATTTTGGAAGGTCTAAAACGATTTTTCTCGATATCTCCGGAATTAAAGCGAATATAAAAAATAAAATCTTGGATAATTCAAATTCAAACTTTTCATTTTTTAAATGTAGAAGTTAGATGCCTTTCGGTCTCTAATTCAGACTCTATTGTTATTTCGCTTATTCATAGAGCAATCTTAAAGTATTATTACTCATTTACGCAGAATTTCACGTAGAATCCACTACTGCTTGAATATTTTACGTACGTCAATAAATAACTGAAGTAGAAGCGTTTAAATTGCGAAGAGTGAGTTTTTAGTTCCGAAATGTATAAAGCTCGATATCTCCGAAACTAAGTAAGTTTTTACCATCGCTTTTCTTGCGCTTTTTACCTAAAAAATTTAAAATAAATGTTAAAAAAAAATCTTCCTCTTCAACCTCATCAAAAAATCTGTTGACGTCTTAACTTGGTACCCAAATACCAACTCTTTCAGTTCTTCAATTTTCGAACAAATTGCACAAACGTATTCAACATTATTTAAACAAAAATTCTTCCTTCTTCATCTCCACTCAAATTTTGCATATTTAAGTTACAGATCTAAATTAGTAACTCCCCTAAATTTCGTTGTTTTAAAATAAAAACTGTCTGAGTTACAGAGTTTTATATGACCAGATTGGAAATTTTTGGTTGGAATGATAATAAAAATTTCTAAAAAATTTTACTTGCTTCTAAATTTTGAAATTTTATACAGTTAAGAAGCAGATCTTAAGTAGTAACTTCTTCAAATTTCATTGATTTAGAGTGAAAACTGTCTGAGTTACCGATTTTTATAAAAAAATTTGGGTCGCTCGGAAATGAAATTTTTTAAAAATTTTCCTACTTACTCTAAAACTTTGAAATTTTGCATATTTAAGTAACAGATCTAAAGTAGCAACTTTTCCAGATTTTATTGTTTTAGAGTAAAAACTGTTTCAGTTATAAAGTTTTGTACAAAAGTGACAAATTTTTTTGGGTCGTCTGAAAATAAAAAATTCCTAAAAATTTTCTTACTTGCTTTAAAATTTTGAAATTTTGCACAATTAAGAAACAGATCTAAAGTAGTAACTTCTTCAAATTTCATTGGTTTAGAGTGAAAACTGTCTGAGTTACAGATTTTTATAAAAATTTTTGGGTCGCTCGGAAATGAAATTTTTCAAAAATTTTCCTACTTACTCTAAAACTTTGAAATTTTGCACATTTAAGTAACAGATCTAAATTAGTAACTCGCCTAAATTTCGTTGTTTTAAAATGAAAACTGTCTGAGTTACAGAGTTTTATATGACCAGATTGGAAATTTTTGGTTGGAATGATAATCAAAATTTCTAAAAAAATTTTTTACTTGCTCTAAAATTTTGAAATTTTATACAGTTAAGAAGCAGATCTTAAGTAGTAACCTCTTCAAATTTCATTGATTTAGAGTGAAAACTGTCTGAGTTACAGATTTTTATAAAAATTTTTGGGTCGCTCGGAAATGAAATTTTTCAAAAATTTTCCTACTTACTCTAAAACTTTGAAATTTTGCACATTTAAGTAACAGATCTAAATTAGTAACTCGCCTAAATTTCGTTGTTTTCAAATGAAAACTGTCTGAGTTACAGAGTTTTATATGACCAGATTGGAAATTTTTGGTTGGAATGATAATCAAAATTTCTAAAAAAAATTTTTACTTGCTCTAAAATTTTGAAATTTTATACAGTTAAGAAGCAGATCTTAAGTAGTAACCTCTTCAAATTTCATTGATTTAGAGTGAAAACTGTCTGAGTTACAGATTTTTATAAAAATTTTTGGGTCGCTCGAAAATGAAATTTTTCAAAAATTTTCCTACTTACTCTAAAACTTTGAAATTTTGCACATTTAAGTAACAGATCTAAATTAGTAACTCGCCTAAATTTCGTTGTTTTAAAATGAAAACTGTCTGAGTTACAGAGTTTTATATGACCAGATTGGAAATTTTTGGTTGGAATGATAATCAAAATTTCTAAAAAAATTTTTTACTTGCTCTAAAATTTTGAAATTTTATACAGTTAAGAAGCAGATCTTAAGTAGTAACCTCTTCAAATTTCATTTATTTAGAGTGAAAACTGTCTGAGTTACCGATTTTTATAAAAAATTTTGGGTCGCTCGGAAATTAAATTTTTTAAAAATTTTCCTACTTACTCTAAAACTTTGAAATTTTGCAGATTTAAGTAACAGATCTAAATTAGTAACTCGCCTAAATTTCGTTGTTTTAAAATGAAAACTCTCTGAGTTACAGAGTTTATATGACCAGTTTGAAAATTTTTGGTTGAAATAAAAATATTTTTTTTTTAAATTGTCTTACTTGCTCTAAAATTTTAAAATTTGGCACATTAAAGTAACTGATTTGAATAAGTAACTTCCCTAAATTTCATTGTTTTAGAATAAAAACTGTTTGAGTTACAGAGCTTTAAATGGCCCGATTGTAAATTTTTGGCTGGAATAAACATCAAAATTTCTAAAAAATTTTCTACTTGCTTTAAAATTTTGAAATTTTGTATAATTAAGAAGCAGATCTAAAGCAGTAACTTCTCAAAATTTTATCGTTTTGGAATGAAATCTGTTTTCGAACAAATTGCCCAAAAGTATTCAACAATATTTAAACAAAAAATTCTTCCTTCTTCTCTCCACTAAAATTTCCTAATCCAACGCCCAACGCAAGTTTTGTTTTATTTTTTTTCTAAATACAGGTGAACGCGAACCGGACCTGAGCAGGTTTTCAGACACTAGTAGGGTGCAAAGTCCCCACGATGCACCTGCAACAAATAATTACCCTTCCAGAGCTTTAGTAGCCATCCAACAAACTTCTTATTCCGTCTACCAAAAGCCGAGTTCTTCAACATTCTCCACCAAATTCGGTGGTTTTCCAGATTCGTCGGTAATAATTATAACACCCCTCCTTAAAAAAACCGCCAAAAGAACGAGACGAGGAGATAATAAGTGCGGAAAAGAAAGAAACAGAGATATTGCAGACGTTAATAAGGCACAACGGAAGTGCAGTCGTTTATAGTTCGTACTTCCGTTAGTGTTTTTGGCAATGGTTCAGTGAGTAATGATTTGGGGGGCGAAACGCGCTTTTTTCGTGAATTGAACTAGGATCGTCTAGTCTAATGGATAGCAAATAGTCGTTAATAGATTTAATTGAGGATGTCTGGGGTTCCAATATGATGGGGGTACTTATGCGCGGAAAGAATTTTTATTATAGGTATTATTAAAAGACTCATTCTTCGAAAAGAACGAAGAATTTGAATAAAATCTCCGCAAGGCCGTTTCAGGTTTCACTGCAGCGTCTAATTAAAAACCGAAGAATCCAAAGAACGAACGAACGAAAATTTTTTCGTCCTGCGAAATCTGTACCCTCCCAGCTTGTTTATCCAGCCTGTAATTAAAATAAAGTGTCTAGATTTATACCACAGCCGCCGTTTGCTGTGTCTTAAAATAGGGTTGCACTCCCAACTGGTTCTCGTATCTGCAGCATTCCCACAATCGGCCCCCATCTGTTATAGAGACAGTGATATCCGCCCCCTTAGAAACAATAGTTCGCCAATTAAGTTTTTAATCAAAAACACTTTACAACCTAACTGTAAACGTTGCGCCCCAATTAACATGGTCGCAGATACCTGGACTGAGCACAAAAGCGACCCTTTGATTGAAGATTAGGCAATCTGTGCAAACCCTTTTCTTCCTGCCTCATTAAAGAAGTAGGCCACGAAAGGGTTGAGATGCATGGGAAAAAGGGGCACCTGCAAACCGCCCCACATCTTAAATTTACCATATGGCTTCGATTAGTTTTTGTGGGTCGGGTTCTACTCAGATTGACAAGTCCTATTCTTTTTTTTCAAGAAGATAACTGCGGATTGGCGGCAGCTTTCGAGTAATTTAACCAATTTTGAAAAAAAAAATATTTTTTTTGTAAAAATTGAATTTTTATTTCAAGATTGTAACAACTTTGACTTAAAAATTGTAATTTGAAAGAGTTACAAACTTAGGTCTGTTTATAAAACAACTAATTTTTTTGGAAAATTTTGAATAATTATGTTATAGAATTTTGTCACTTGAACAGATTTTATTCCAAAAGTGAAAATTTGAGGAGTTACTGCTTTAGATCTGCTTCTTAATTGTGGCAAAATTTCAAAACTTTAAAGCAAGTAGAATTTTTTTTAGAAATTTTGATGGTTATTCCAGCTAAAAATTTACAATCTGACCATTTAAAGCTCTGTAACTCAAACAGTTTTCCTTCTAAAACAATGAAATTTGAGGGAGTTGCAACTTTAGATATTTTTTTCAACTAAGCAAAATTTCAAAATTTTAGAGCAAGTGAGAGTATTTTTAGAATTTTTTTATTTTCGGACTACCTACAAGTTTCAGTAATTTTTGTATTAAAACTCTATTACTCAGATAGTTTTTACTCTAAAACAATGAAATTTATAATAGTTACTACTTTAGATCTGTTTCTTAATTGTGCAAAATTTCAAAATTTTAGAGCAAGCAAGAAAATTTTTAGGAATTTTTTATTTTCAGACGACCCAAAAAAATTTGTCACTTTTGTACAAAACTTTATAACAGTGAAATTTGGAAAAGTTACTACTTTAGATCTGTTTGTTAAATATGCAAAATTTCAAAGTTTTAGAGCAAGTAGGAAAATTTGTAAAGAATTTTCATTTTCGAGCGATAAAAAATTTCTGTTATTTTTATTAAAACTCTGTAACTCAGACAGTTTTCACTCTAAATCAATGAAATTTGAAGAAGTTCCTACTTAGGATCTGCTTCTTAACTGTACAAAATTCCAAAACTTTAGAGCAATTAATTTTTTTTTTACAAATTTTGATTATCATCCAAGCAAAAATTTCCAATCTGGTCATATAAAACTCTCTAACTCAGACAGTTTTCATTTTAAAACAACGAAATTTAGGGGAGTTACTTATTTAGATCTGTTACTTAAATATGCAAAATTTCAAAGTTTTAGACAAGTAGGAAAAATTAAAAAAAAAAATTATTTCCGAGCGATCCAAAAATTTCTGTTATTTTTATTAAAACTCTGTAACTCAGACAGTTTTTACTCTAAACCAATGAAATTTAAAAGAAGTTACTACTTAAGATCTGTTTCTTAACTGTACAAAATTTCAAAATTTTAGAGGTAGATTTTTTTAGAAATTTTGATCATTCCAACCAAAAATTTCCAATCTGGTCATATAAAACTCTGTAGCTCAAACAGTTTTTATTTTAAAACAGCGAAATTTAGAGGGATTTATTTATTTAAATCTGTGATTTCAATATGCAAAATTTCAAAAATTTACAGCAAGGAAGAAAATCTTTAAACATTTTTGTTTTTATTCCAACTAAAAATTTTCAATCTGGTCATAATAAACTTTGTAACTCAGACAGTTTTAATTTTAAGACAACGAAATTAGAAGAAGTTACTCATTTAAATCTGTTAGTTAAATGTGCAAAAATTTGAAAATTTTAGAGCAAGTGAGAGAATTTTTTAAATTTTTGATCATCATTCTAACCAAAATTTTCCAAAGACGTCATATAAAACGCTGTAACTCAGACAATTTTCATTCTAAAACAATGAAATTTTGAAGAGTTTCTACTTAGGACCTGTTTCTTAACTGTGCAAAATTTCAAAATTTTAGGGCAAATGAGAAAATTTTCAGAAATTCTGATTATCACTCCAATCAAAAATTTCCAAACTGGTAAAACAGTGAAATTTTGGGAAATTACTATTTTAGATCTGTTTCTTAATTAAACACTATTTCAAAAAATTAGAACAAAACTTTTAAAACTTTTATTTCCATTCAAACAAATAACATTTTTTAAATTAGTTATTCTGCAGTTCTATTTACAGCTATTCCGACTATTTTTCCGAGGCGAAAATCAACTTTTACTCAACAGTTTACTCAAAATTTGACTTTTATTCGAAAAAATCTTACTAGTTTTTGAAAAATGAAGCACTAGTTGAGATTTAAAGTTTTTTAACTTTGCTCCTCAAGCAAATTTTCTCTTCTTCAACTTGAAGACCGGCCTTTATAAGCGAAAACCGCCAATGGCTTCAACTGTCCAAAAGATGGTCTTGTGAACAAGTTCCTTAATAGTTCTTCTTTTTTCTACTTTTCTTTATTGCGCTGTTTTTCCCTCAGCTACACTTTAATCAACCTCCAGAGAGGTGAAACAAAGTCAATAAGTTTTCCTTTTGATCCCTCGATATTTTCCACCGTTTGATGTCTCGTTCCTTTTGTCACAATTTATCGATCCATTGCAATATAAACTGACAGACTGTTGTTATTGAGGGTAAAAAACCAACAAGAAGTGTAATTTTGACAGCGTCCAGTTGATAAATCAATATTTCGTCCTTTAAAACCGTTCTAATTGTCAATCGTGCGCTGGCAATTTCGTAATATAAAATTTACGTGTTCGTTTAACAGAGATAACGGCATTTTCGTGGAAACCCGAGCAATTCCTTGTCAATATTTAATGAAACTAGGGCCCGAAAATTGTTTCCATTGCCTGATTTCCTTCGCGGAATCTTCGATGAATAATTAACCGCCACTCTATAATTGATCGTTTTTTTATTAAATTGCATGTCGCTCGGGTTGAATCCGCAGTTACACTCCTTGAAAGAATAATGGGGGCTGTCAATCTGGGCACACAAAAACGAGGAGGCAAAAAGGGAAGAAATTCCGCCTTCAGAAAAAGAGCCAGAAGAAGAAGAGTGGTAAATAATTCTTTTTGTGAAAGTGTTATTAGTGATGCCGAAACCTTGTCAATTTTCGCTGATAAGGTCGGTTTAACGAACGGTTTTTGGCTTAGGGCAAAATCGGTCTTGTACAAAACTTTATAACTCAAACAGTTTTTACTCTAAAACAATAAAAATTGGAAAAGTTACTACTTTAAATCTGTTACTTAAATATGCAAAATTTCAAAGTTTTAGAACAAGTAGGAACATTTTTAAAGAATTTTCATTTTCGAGCGATCCAAAAATTTCTGTTATTTTCATAAAACTCTGTAACTCAGACAGTTTTTACTCTAAACCAATGAAATTTAAAGAAGTTACTACTTAAGATCTGCTTCTTAACTGTATAAAATTTTAAAATTTTAGAGCAAGTAAAATTTTTTTTAGAAATTTTGATTATCATTCCAACCAAAAATTTCCAATCTGGTCATATAAAACTCCGTAACTCAGACAGTTTTCATTTTAAAACAACGAAATTTAGGTGAGTTACTAATTTAAATCTGTTACTTAAATATGCAAAATTTCAAAGTTTTAGAGTAAGTAGGAAAATTTTTAAAAAAATTTCATTTCCGAGCGACCCAAAATTTTTTATAAATATCGGTAACTCAGACAGTTTTCACTCTAAATCAATGAAATTTGAAGAGGATACTACTTAAGATCTGCTTCTTAACTGTATAAAATTTCAAAATTTTAGAGCAAGTAAAAATTTTTTTAGAAATTTTTATTATCATTCCAACCAAAAATTTCCAATCTGGTCATATAAAACTCTGTAACTCAGACAGTTTTCATTTTAAAACAACGAAATTTAGGCGAGTTACTAATTTAGATCTGTTACTTAAATATGCAAAATTTCAAAGTTTTAGAGTAAGTAGGAAAATTTTTGAAAAATTTTCATTTCCGAGCGACCCAAAATTTTTTATAAAAATCTGTAACTCAGACAGTTTTCACTCTAAATCAATGAAATTTGAAGAGGTTACTACTTAAGATCTGCTTCTTAACTGTATAAAATTTCAAAATTTTAGAGCAAGTAAAAATTTTTTTAGAAATTTTGATTATCATTCCAACCAAAAATTTCCAATCTGGTCATATAAAACTCCGTAACTCAGACAGTTTTCATTTTAAAACAACGAAATTTAGGTGAGTTACTAATTTAAATCTGTTACTTAAATATGCAAAATTTCAAAATTTTAGAGTAAGTAGGAAAATTTTTAAAAAAATTTCATTTCCGAGCGACCCAAAATTTTTTATAAATATCGGTAACTCAGACAGTTTTCACTCTAAATCAATGAAATTTGAAGAAGTTACTACTTAAGATCTGCTTCTTAAATGTATGAAATTTCAAAAATTTAGAGCAAGTAAAAAATTTTTTAGAAATTTTGATTATCATTCCAACCAAAAATTTCCAATCTGGTCATATAAAACTCTGTCACTCAGACAGTTTTCATTTTAAAACAACGAAATTTAGGCGAGTTACTAATTTAGATCTGTTACTTAAATATGCAAAATTTCAAAGTTTTAGAGTAAGTCGGAAAATTTTTGAAAAATTTTCATTTCCGAGCGACCCAAAATTTTTTATAAAAATCTGTAACTCAGACAGTTTTCACTCTAAATCAATGAAATTTGAAGAAGTTACTACTTAAGATCTGCTTCTTAAATGTATGAAATTTCAAAATTTTAGAGCAAGTAAAAAATTTTTTAGAAATTTTGATTATCATTCCAACCAAAAATTTCCAATCTGGTCATATAAAACTCCGTAACTCAGACAGTTTTCATTTTAAAACAACGAAATTTAAGTGAGTTACTAATTTAAATCTGTTACTTAAATATGCAAAATTTCAAAGTTTTAGAGTAAGTAGGAAAATTTTTAAAAAATTTTCATTTCCGAGCGACCCAAAATTTTTTATAAAAATCTGTAACTCAGACAGTTTTCACTCTAAATCAATGAAATTTGAAGAAGTTACTACTTAAGATCTGCTTCTTAAATGTATAAAATTTCAAAATTTTAGAGCAAGTAAAAAACTTTTTAGAAATTTTGATTATCATTCCAACCAAAAATTTCCAATCTGGTCATACAAAACTCTGTAACTCAGACAGTTTTCATTTTAAAACAACGAAATTTAGGCGAGTTACTAATTTAGATCTGTTACTTAAATATGCAAAATTTCAAAGTTTTAGAGTAAGTAGGAAAATTTTTGAAAAATTTTCAATTCCGAGCGACCCAAAATTTTTTATAAAAATCTGTAACTCAGACAGTTTTCACTCTAAATCAATGAAATTTGAAGAAGTTACTACTTAAGATCTGCTTCTTAAATGTATGAAATTTCAAAATTTTAGAGCAAGTAAAAATTTTTTTAGAAATTTTGATTATCATTCCAACCAAAAATTTCCAATCTGGTCATATAAAACTCCGTAACTCAGACAGTTTTCATTTTAAAACAACGAAATTTAGGTGAGTTACTAATTTAAATCTGTTACTTAAATATGCAAAATTTCAAAGTTTTAGAGTAAGTAGGAAAATTTTTAAAAAAATTTTATTTCCGAGCGACCCAAAATTTTTTATAAATATCGGTAACTCAGACAGTTTTCACTCTAAATCAATGAAATTTGAAGAGGTTACTACTTAAGATCTCCTTCTTAACTGTATAAAATTTCAAAATTTTAGAGCAAGTAAAAATTTTTTTAGAAATTTTGATTATCATTCCAACCAAAAATTTCCAATCTGGTCATATAAAACTCCGTAACTCAGACAGTTTTCATTTTAAAACAACGAAATTTAGGTGAGTTACTAATTTAAATCTGTTACTTAAATATGCAAAATTTCAAAGTTTTAGAGTAAGTAGGAAAATTTTAAAAAAAATTTCATTTCCGAGCGACCCAAAATTTTTTATAAAAATCTGTAAGTCAGACAGTTTTCACTCTAAATCAATGAAATTTGAAGAGGTTACTACTTAAGATCTGCTTCTTAACTGTATAAAATTTCAAAATTTTAGAGCAAGTAAAAATTTTTTTAGAAATTTTTATTATCATTCCAACGAAAAATTTCCAATCTGGTCATATAAAACCCTGTAACTCAGACAGTTTTCATTTTAAAACAATGAAATTTAGGCGAGTTACTAATTTAGATCTGTTACTTAAATATGCAAAATTTCAAAGTTTTAGAGTAAGTAGGAAAATTTTTAAAAAAATTTCATTTCCGAGCGACCCAAAATTTTTTATAAAAATCTGTAACTCAGACAGTTTTCACTCTAAATCAATGAAATTTGAAGAAGTTACTACTTAAAATCTGCTTCTTAAATGTATAAAATTTCAAAATTTTAGAGCAAGTAAAAAATTTTTTAGAAATTTTGATTATCATTCCAACCAAAAATTTCCAATCTGGTCATATAAAACTCCGTAACTCAGACAGTTTTCATTTTAAAACAACGAAATTTAGGTGAGTTACTAATTTAAATCTGTTACTTAAATATGCAAAATTTCAAAGTTTTAGAGTAAGTAGGAAAATTTTAAAAAAAATTTCATTTCCGAGCGACCCAAAATTTTTTATAAAAATCTGTAACTCAGACAGTTTTCACTCTAAATCAATGAAATTTGAAGAAGTTACTACTTAAGATCTGCTTCTTAAATGTATGAAATTTCAAAATTTTAGAGCAAGTAAAAAATTTTTTAGAAATTTTGATTATCATTCCAACCAAAAATTTCCAATCTGGTCATATAAAACTCCGTAACTCAGACAGTTTTCATTTTAAAACAACGAAATTTAGGTGAGTTACTAATTTAAATCTGTTACTTAAATATGCAAAATTTCAAAGTTTTAGAGTAAGTAGGAAAATTTTAAAAAAAATTTCATTTCCGAGCGACCCAAAATTTTTTATAAAAATCTGTAACTCAGACAGTTTTCACTCTAAATCAATGAAATTTGAAGAGGTTACTACTTAAGATCTGCTTCTTAACTGTATAAAATTTCAAAATTTTAGAGCAAGTAAAAATTTTTTTAGAAATTTTTATTATCATTCCAACGAAAAATTTCCAATCTGGTCATATAAAACCCTGTAACTCAGACAGTTTTCATTTTAAAACAATGAAATTTAGGCGAGTTACTAATTTAGATCTGTTACTTAAATATGCAAAATTTCAAAGTTTTAGAGTAAGTAGGAAAATTTTTAAAAAAATTTTATTTCCGAGCGACCCAAATTTTTTTATAAATATCGGTAACTCAGACAGTTTTCACTCTAAATCAATGAAATTTGAAGAGGATACTACTTAAGATCTGCTTCTTAACTGTATAAAATTTCAAAATTTTAGAGCAAGTAAAAATTTTTTTAGAAATTTTTATTATCATTCCAACCAAAAATTTCCAATCTGGTCATATAAAACTCTGTAACTCAGACAGTTTTCATTTTAAAACAACGAAATTTAGGGGAGTTACTTATTTAAATCTGTTACTTAAATATGCAAAATTTCAAAGTTTTAGACAAGTAGGAAAATTTTTTAAAATTTTTATTTCCGAGCGATCCAAAAATTTCTGTTATTTTTGTAAAACTCTTGTAACTCAAACAGTTTTCATTCTAAAACAACGAAATTTAGGTGAGTTACTCATTTAGATCTGTTACTTAAATATGCAAATTTCAAAGTTTTAGAGTAAGTAGGAAAATTTAAAAAAAATTCAAGTTCGGTTTAACGAACGGCAAAATCGGTCTTCGACATTCATAATAACTGTTTATCATGTAACTGTCAAGCTGCGTGAAGATTCCCACTCCAAATAATAAAGCCAGTGAATTACGAGTACGACATGCAGTTTTCCTCGCGTCCAAATGGCAACATGATGATAAAAAACGGCCTTTATACCGGTAAGACGAGTTGGAAGAAACGCACACAATAGCTTCTAACGTCCCGTTCCAGAATCGTATTATTCGCAGTGGAATTTACATACTCGTCTTTCAATCTAACGTTTTTCGGCGGCTACAATGCGATTTTTTCCTACCGTCCGGTCCACGTCTGCCATTTTGCGTACTTAGAGCGGCCATCTTAGCGCGTCGCACCTGCACTGTCCATAATTATAATTAAATTCTGATTTAGATGGGAGATTCTGGTCGGTATTTAATCGAGCGCGTGCAGCTGCCCTTGTTGGATGGTACGTGGCGCAATTCCTCAAAGTTAATGCAAATTGTGATCGTGATTAATGACGATTATTGTAATCGAGCGGGAATCCAGGTCACGGGATGATAAAAGGCGAAATTGCCACGTGTTGCAACTGTGAATTTCGAAACGTTTAGAGGCCGAGGACCTCGCCGTTGCAAAGATTCGACATGCTCGTATGGCACCGAAAAATCGGATCAATAGCTTCATTACCATAATTCCGAGAGGGGACGGCTATCAAAACAACAAACACGGACACAATATGGCAACTATGCGAAGCAATTTGCTGGCGATTAATTGGGGAAAAATTCCCAGACGAATGTGACGAAGAGGAAGAATTTGCTTCTTTTTTCACGTTTTTGACTTCAATTTTCAACATTTTTCGTTCAACTTCGAAAGTACATTTCAGTACTCCTTAAATGAGCAAGCAACCTCCAATTAATTTTCGTCTCAAAACTTATTTTCTCAAACTTTAGTTGCTAAAAGTGATCAACATCTTGGACACTGAAACTGGCAGAGTTACGAGGTTTAATAGACCATAAAACTGCAAAATTTGAACGTGGTGAAATCAAAATTTTCAGAGTTAAAAGATTGTATAAAAAAATTGAACATTTTTGGTTTGCACTTGAAATAAAATATTCTAAAATATTTCTTTTTTGCTCTAAAAAATTGAAAGTTTTTACAGTCAGCAAGAGAGTCAGAAGCAGTAGAACCTCCAAATTTGAATGTTGTAAGATTGAAATTGGCAAAGTTACAAAACTTTATAGAAAATTTTGGATATTTATGGTTCATTCTTGAATTAAAAATTTCTAAAATCACTCTTTCTTGTTCTAGAATTTTAAAATTTGGTGCACCTAATAAGAGTGTACAAAACAGCAAAATCTCAAAATTTAAATGTTGTAACGTTAAAGTTACCAAAGTTATGAGACGTTATAAATGAAGCTTATAAAAGACTGGACATTTCTGGTGCTTCCTTGAAGCAAAAATTTCAAAATTGTCTCTTTCTTGTTCAAAAATTCTGTAATTTGTCACAGTTATTATGAGTATTTCTAATAATAAAACCTCCAAATTTGAATGTTGTATGATTCAAACTACCAAAGTTAAGAGATTCAATAGAATTTTTCGAAAAATTTTGCCTCGTCTCGAAATATATTTTTTTTAAATTGTCCTTTTTTGTTCTAAAATTCTATAATTTAGCAACGTTAATAAAGAGTGTTAGATACACTAATGGTGCTAAATTTGAGTGTTGTAACAATAAAACTACCTGAATTACAAAATGTACTAGAAAATTTTGAATATTTCTGGTACTTCTTCAAAATAAAAATTTCTAAAATTTCTTTTTTTTTGTTCTAAAATTCTGTAATTAGTCACGATTACTAAGGGTATCAGAGATAATAAAGCCTCCAAATTTGAAAGTTGTAAGAATAAAACTGTCAAAGTTACAAGAATTTTTGGAAAAATCATGGTTCGTTATTAAATTAAAAATTTCTACAATCCGTCATTCATTTTGCAATTTGGTACAGTTAATTAGAGTGTCAAGGACAGTTAAACCTCAAAATTTAAATATTGTGACGTTAAAGTTACCAAAGTTATGAGGCGTTATAAAAGAACTTTATAGAAAATTGGTCATTTCTAGTGCTTCCTTGAAATAAAAATTTCAAAATTGTCTTTTTCTTGTTTAAAAATTTTGTAATTTGCCCCAGTTATTAAGAGTAGCCCAAACAATAAAACCTCCAAATTTGAATGTTGTAAGATTAAAACTACCAAAGTTACAAGATTTAATAAAATTTTTCGAAAAATTTTGATTCGACTTGCTACATTTTTTTTTTAAATTGTTCTTTCTTGTTCTAAAATTCTACAATTTAGCAACGTTAATAAGAGTATTAAAAACAGTAAAAGTGCTAAATTTGAATGTTGTACCATTAAAACTACCTGAATTGTAAGATGTACTAGAAAATTTTGAATATTTCTGGTCCCTCTTCAAAATAAAATTTTCCAAAATTTCTTGTTTTTGTCCTAAAATTCTGTAGTTAGTCACGGTTACTAAGAGCATCACAGTTAATAAAACCTCCAAATTTGAATGTTGTAAGATTTAAAACTCTAAAAATTATAGGACTAAATAAAAAAAATTGATATTAATGGTTCGCTCTTAAAGTAAAAATTTCTAGAATCCGTCTTTCTTGTTCTGAAATTTTGTGATTTGTCACAGTTATTAAGAGTAGCCCAGATAATAAAACCTCTAAACTTGAATGTTGTAATATTGAAATTACCAAAGATACGAAAATCAATAGAATTTTTTGGAAAATTTTGGTTCGTTTTAATATATTTTTTTAATTGTTCTTATTGTTTTACAATTCCATAATTCAATACTGTTAATAAGAGTGGCAGGTACAGAAAAACTGTCAAATATAATGTTGTAACAGTAAAACTATAGCAATTACAAGATTCAACAGAAAATGATTATTTCTGGTTTGTCTCTCAAATAAAAATTTCTGAAGCTTTTCTTTATTATACTAAAATACTGTATTTGGCATGGTTAATTGGAATGTTAGAAGAAGTAAACCTGCCTAATTTGAATACAATTGTAGGATGAAAATCGCAAAAGTTATGAATTTTTTCTGAAGTCTCAAAAGTCATTAAAAATCTGAGTCTAAAATTGTATCCCAAAAGGCAAAATTTGTCAAAATTTGGGCAATAAAAACCGTTCAATTGCACTAACTGCGTGTAGTAGTAGAGCACATTATTGTACCTCGGTTAAACACTTTTCGTTTATCTCTTAATTTGTTTACGCGAGTCCGCTTTTGTAAGAATGAAACGATTGTAAATGCAAATATTACAAAAATGTTTGTGTTATTGACTTTCCAGGTCAAGGCGTTTCCAAGTCGGGATGCTAATTAATTGTTGCCATTTTCACCAAAACCTGACATTTTAATTGGCTTTTGCGTGTTCCCCCAAAAATGGAAAGGTGCGACCAAAGATTAGTTACAAGGTCGCAATAAACGCGCACGTTTATCGATAGGAAAAGTCTTCAACAACCTACAATTATTTCGTATCGATTTTTGAAACGATGCGATTATTAAACAATTAAAAACGCGACGGAAAGGAGGCAAATACATTGAATGATTAATGCATTTTCATTATCTGCGTCACCGTTCTACGCTCAACAGAAACACAAATAGAATAAGTAATTTCACATAATGTAAAATCGAACTTGCATTAACCTGAATTATTCATTCGTGCAATAATACAGGAAAACGTTAAATATTTACTCGGCGGGCAAATGCAACTCATTGGGTATAGGGAGACAATGTCCTGCCATGAATAAACCAATTCGGGAATAATGTAGATGCGAAGATAGAAGCAGATAATGCAAACGCCAGAGATGCTAATGGCCGATACCAATACGTATTTATACTAACTTGCCCATGAAGGTCATCGAGGTGCCATAATTAAGCCCTCCATTATTCATTCTACAGTTACTTTCCTTGAACTTGCCACCAATTCTTTTGAAACAAAAAAACGTAAAGTCACCCTCGGAATGCATTATTTGCATTTAGTGATTTTACGTTTGGACTGTTGAACTATGAGCTCTAGTTGTGGTGTAATGAAAAAAAGCGTTGTACAACATACTCATTATACAACAAGTGATATAAAGTGGCCACATTACAGTTTAACAAACGCTCTAGTGCGGTTATGGCTTTGACTTTTTAAATCGTTTACAGCCACCTTACCGCAAACCCCCATAAACATAATAACGCTCAAATGGTTGGGTCTCATCTAATAAATATTTTTTACTGACCCAAACTTACTCAAATTGATGATAAACGCAATTATATTAATTGGGGATACTAAAAGAAAAAAATACATGGATTGGAACATTTGGAAATTTGTGGAGTTTATAAGTCTTGACTGTCTTATTAATAGTACCAATTTAGAAAAATTTAAACCCAAAAGGAGAATATTTAGAAATTTATTTGGACAACAGTGAAAATGTCAATTTTTTTAACACTGTAATTTCGTTATTTCTAGTGCGACAGGAACGAAATTTATGCATGTTGCTTCTTTTGTTTGTTTTATTAATCACTAATTTGCAAAAATTTAGATCAAAAAGTGAAATTTTTACAAATTTTCGTTTTAAAACCAAAAAAATGCCACCAATTTTTTTTAATCCTGTAATTTTTTTATTTTTGATGCGATTTTAACGAAATTTGTGGAGATTGTCACTCTCGACTGCCTTATTAAGAGCGTCAATTTAGAAAAATTTAGACCGGAAAAAAGAATTTTTAGAAATTCTGATTTCAAAAAGCAAAGAAAAATTTTTTGTGTTTTAACCAAAAAAAAATGTGACCAAAAATTTTAAACGACCTGTAAATTCTTCATTTTAATGCCACTATAACCAAATTTGTGAAGTTTATAAGTCTTAACTGTCTTATTAAGAGTTTTAGAAAAATTTAGACCAAAAAAGGAGAATATTTAGAAATTTTTATTTGGACAACAGTGAAAATGTCAATTTTTTCAACACTGTAATTTCGTTATTTCTAGTCCGACAGGAACGAAATTTATGCATGTTGTTTCTTTTGTTTGTTTTATTAATCACTAATTTGCAAAAATTTAGATCAAAAAGTCGAATTTTTAAAATTTTCGTTTTAAAACCAAAAAAATGCCACCAATTTTTTTTAATCCCGTAATTTTTTTATTTTTGATGCGATTTTAACGAAATTTGTGGAGATTGTCACTCTCGACCGCCTTATTAAGAGCGTCAATTTAGAAAAATTTAGACCGAAAAAGAGAATTTTTAGAAATTTTTATTTAGACAACAGTGAAAATGTCAATTTTTTCAACACTGTAATTTCGTTATTTCTAGTGCGACAGGAACGAAATTTATGCATGTTGTTTCTTTTGTTTGTTTTAGTAATATCACTAATTTGTAAAAATTTTGATTAAAAAGTCGAATTTTTAAAAATTTTCGTTTTAAGACCATAAAAATGCCACCAATTTTTTTAAGATCCTGCAATTTCTTTATTTGTTAAGTGATTTTAACTAAATTTGTGGAGATTATCACTCTTAATTGTCTTATTTACAGTGCCGATTTACAAAAATTTAGAGCGAAAAGGAGAATTTGTAGAAATTTTTATATCGAGTAGCTAAAAAAAATTACAAAAAAACTTGAACGCGGTTTAATTTCCACATTTTTGGCGTCACAAGAACGAAATTTGTGGGCTTTATTTTTAAGGTTAAATAGTCCATAAAAGTTGTTGAATTTGGGTTAATTTTAATATATCTTTGTTAGCCGTTATTTCTAATAACGTATTATCTTTATTTTTGTAAAAACATTGTTAATTTTTTTTGAAAGTTTCTGTTACTAAGTGGAATTTAGGTCCAAATAATCTAATTTTTCTTAGAAGCATAAGGAACCTAGTGTAAAAATATGTGAAAAAAAAAATTTTTGGATCAAAAATTTCGACTATTGCGCACTATTTGAAATAAATAGTCACAAATAATCCGCAATGCGCTTTTAAATTGCATATTTGAAAAGAGATTGAAAATATTTATTACGATTCATTTCAAGCCAGATTGCGGTTTGCGCAGGTTTGCGGTAAGGTGGCTATAAACGGTTTAAAAAGTCAAAGCCATAACCGCACTAGAGCGTTCAATAAACTGTACATCACTCATTTTGGTGATATTTGACTTGTGCACCTGTCAAAACCGTCGTCTATAAAAATGAAAGAAACAAATTTGAAGAGCGAACGAAAGATATCCAAATTAAAAAATCAAAAAAAAAAAAGAAAAAAAAATTGGAGCTACAAATTCGTAAATATCAAAACACTTTACTTTTTATAGCAAGCAAGTTGAGCATGAAGGCCATCGAGGTACCACAATTAGGCCCTCAATTATTTATTCTACAGTTACTTTCCTTGAACTTGCCACCGATTCCACTGCGACAAAAAAAATTTATTCCTAATAAACTATTGCTACAATGTTACCCTAAGGAAACCCTAATTGGTTCATTTAAATACGCCTAATTAAAATTCACTTTTTTTTTGTTTAGACCTTAACTGTCATCGTAAAATAGGTAGAACTCGACCATAATCTCGGTGATAATCAAATTGGTTATCGGAGCAGGTGAAATTGTTGAAACGATGCTCCAAGGAGTCATTAAAACGAACAATTCATTTCTAGAGATGCGGTGATGCATTCATAATTTACAGTTAGATTTTAGTCACAGCAATTTTGGCGATGGAAGAATAGTTTAATTTACTTTTTCACAGCTATTGTGTTGGGCGCTTCGGAGTTTTTGTAATTGTACGTGCATTCCAATTACATGATTCGGTGAGCATGCGAATGTGAAAAAGTTTTGGGGAATTTGTTGTTGGAGGCGTTTCATGCGGAAAATAAACCGACGTAAAAGCTTGACGGTGACTTTACTGTTTGTGCAATTAGAGAGAGGTTTGTTTGGGTCAGAAAAATGGGGCTTTAGCGGATTTTTTATCTTACAAAAGTATTTTCATGAGTAAAACTATGGCCAAACTTCTGATATCGATATCTCGCTTAGTTTTTGGAGTAAACTTGAGTTATTATACATCAGTGTACGCAGAATTTTACGCAGATTTTAAATCTGGGATTTAAATTCAGATCCGACAACAGATGACTAAGTTATGGCCGATGTTGATTTTCATTTTTCCTCATTTTTCGTAATTTTTATAGTTAAATATCTCGGAAACTATTTGAGATATTGAGATGCGGCTTGCGCCATCGTTTTTCTCGGCTCATTTTACGTTAGAAAAAGTGCTTAAAAGTCCAAAATTCGATAGTCGATTTTTCGCGAAAAAAAATTACGACTCAAACGATGAAAATTTTTATTTTTTTTTATTTTTGGTCATAACTCGCAAACTATTTGTCCTATAGATCTCAAATTTGGCCAGTAGATAGATTTTAATCTCCTCTTTCGACTGATATATAATTCAATGCTATTAAACGTCATTTTCATTTTGAAAACATTGATTGAAAATCACCCTAAATTGATGTTTTCAAAACAGTTTTTGGCCAATACCTCGTTTATTTATTAAGCAAACTCAACAAATTTGGGTCTCATTTTACGCAGAATTTCACGCTGAATCCAAAAATATGATAATTTTTTAAAATTTGTCAATAAATAACCGAGTTATGGCCGTTTGAAATTTGGGGTTGTCGCCAGAGGGTCAAATTTTCGAAGGTTCGGAACAATTCATGCTCGATATCTCGGAAACTATTCCAGATATTGGAATGCGGTTTGCGGCATCGTTTTTCTCGCGATTTTTTACATAAGAAATCGTTTTTAGATTTTCCAAAAGTCGAAATTTGCAAATTTTCGCGAAAATTCATGATTAAAACTATACCAAATTTCTCATATCGATATTTCGCTTATTTTTTAGAGTAAACTCGAGTTATTGTACATCAGTGAACGCAGAATTTTACGCAGATTCCAAATCTGGAATTTAAATTCAGATCTGACAACAAATAACTGAGTTATGGCCGATCAAAGTTTCGGATAGTTGATTTTCATTTTTTCTCATTTTTCCCAATATTAAAAGTTAAATATCTCGGAAACTATTAGAGATATTGAGATGCGGTTTGCGCCATCGTTTTTCTCGGCTCATTTTACGTTAGAAAAAGTGTTAAAAGCCCAAAATTCGATAGTCGATTTTTCGCGAAAAAAAATTACGACTCAAACGATGAAAATTTTTATTTTTTTTTATTTTTGGTCATAACTCGTAAACTATTTGTCCTATAGATCTCAAATTTGGCCAGTAGATAGATTACGAGCTCCTTTTTCGACCGATATATAATTCAATGCTATTAAACGTCGTTTTCACTTTAAAAACTTTGATTGAAAATCACCCGAAAATAACGTTTTCAAAACAGTTTTTAGCCAATGCCTCGTTTATTTATTAAGCAAATTCAACAAATTTGGATCTCATTTTACGCAGAATTTCACGCTGAATCCAAAAATTTGATAATTTTTTAAAATTTGTCAATAAATAACCGAGTTATGGCCGTTTGAAATTTGGGGTTGTCGCCAGAGGGTCAAATTTTCGAAGGTTCGGAACAATTCATGCTCGATATCTCGGAAACTATTCCAGATATTGGAATGCGGTTTGCGGCATCGTTTTTCTCGCGATTTTCTACATAAGAAATCGTTTTTAAATTTTTCAAAAATTGAAATTTGCAAATTTTTGCGAAAATTCATGATTAAAACTATACCAAATTTCTCATATCGATATCTCGCTTATTTTTTAGAGTAAACTCGAGTTATTATACATCAGTGAACGCAGAATTTTACGCAGATTCCAAATCTGGAATTTAAATTCAGATCCGACAACAAATAACTGAGTTATGGCCGATCAAAGTTTCGGATAGTTGATTTTCATTTTTTCTCATTTTTCCCAATTTTCAAAGTTAAATATCTCGGAAACTATTAGAGATATTGAGATGCGGTTTGCGCCATCGTTTTTCTCGGCTCATTTTACGTTAGAAAAAGTGCTTAAAAGCCCAAAATTCGATAGTCGATTTTTCGCGAAAAAAAATTGCGACTCAAACGATGAAAATTTTTATTTTTTTTTATTTTTGGTCATAACTCGTAAACTATTTGTCCTACAGATCTCAAATTTGGCCAGTAGATAGATTTCGAGCTCCTCTTTCGACTGATATACAATTCAATGCTATTAAACGTCATTTTCATTTTGAAAACATTGATTGAAAATCACCCTAAAATGACGTATTCAAACCAGTTTTTGGCCAATACCTCGTTTATTTATTAAGCAAACTCAACGAATTTGGGTCTCATTTTACGCAGAATTTTACGCTGAATTCAAAAACATGATAATTTTTTAATTTTTGTCAACAAATAACCGAGTTATGGCCATCTAAAATTTTGGGTTTTCGCCAGAGGGCCAAATTTTCGAAGGTTCGAAACAATTCATGCTCGATATCTTAAAAACTATTTCAGATATTGAGATGCGGTTTGCGCCATCGTTTTTCTCGCGATTTTTTACATAAGAAATAATTTTTACATTTTCCAAAAATCGAAAGTTGCAGTTTTTCGCAAAAATTCATGATATCTCGCCAATTTTTGGAGTAAATTTGCGTTGTTTACCTCATTTTACGCAGAATTACACGCAGATTTAAAATCCGGGCTCAAAATCAACGTACAACCACAAACGACAGAACTATGATCGTTTAAAGTTCAGATAACTGATTTAAATTTTTCAAATTTTGATTGCCGTTTTTAAACTTGAAAACGTACTCAAACACTTGTATTTTAGTTTCCAAAGAAGTGAAGAAACCCGGCTCTACCATTTGGCAGTTCGCACAGTCAATTACGTGATTAGTGAAGGGACCTTTTAAGTTTTCTCTGTGACTCATTGAAATGTGCAACCGGAGCAGCGCACACCCAAAAATTCTACACCCTAACCGTAGGTGTGTAATTTACATGTGCTGGTGAATAAAGACGCCTTTATGTCGTCCGAAACAGCCCCAACAAAGACGACAGATAACGAATTCCAAATTGCTATTGGCGTAAGGTTAACGACCCATCCTAATCTTAGAAGTGTTGAATCCACCTCGGTTTATTCCAGCCAAGTTAAAAACTCCACTTCTTTCGATTTTTGGCTGGATCCAACATGTTGCGGATGAGGCGAATTAAACCTTCAATGACAGATTTTTGACGTCGTGACCTAGATTTGCCCTTAGAAGGGTTAGACGGCAGGTGTTTCTGATTTGTGCAGACGTCGGCCGTACCATTAAAAAGCGAGTTTCGAAGAACGCAACCGCTCCTAATTCGGATGAACCGTCAAATTTAGGTCGATTTATCAAATTTGATTGAGGACTGGAAAGTTGGAAGAGAAAGATCGGGTTTACTTACATAACTTCACTGCAGTACTCGCAGGAGATTTCAAATCAAGGATCAAAATTTGATAATACGAAAAGTGACCTCATTTGAGTATTTCTTAATTGATTTGCATTAATTAACGACACACGTGAGTTTTAACAGCGAATTTCCAGCTGAACTTGTTTTAAATGGCGATTTTGAGTCAGAAATTAAGTAAACAAACTGGTAAATTGAGCACGCGGTTATTGGGGTCAAACTATTAAAATTCTGTGTCTGACACCGAGCAAAAAATCAAGGTGTGTCGCATAATAATTAAATTACCTGTAGCGGACTGAATTTTTTTAAATGGTTGAGTTAGACCTCAAAGCAGAGCAAAAATCCGAGCCGATTCTACTAATTTTTCTCATTTTTTACGAGAATGCTAAATTAGTGGATTTTTTCTAAAATCTGCATCTTCAAAATTGCTGAAGCAATTTCAGTCAAGTTTACACCGTTCTAGAGAGAAGATTTTGGACTATTCTTCTAATTTTTCTTAAATTTTTTAAATCATTCGTTTTCGAATTACAAGAATTCTAAAAAACGCCTAAAAATTATATCTATAGTTGAAAGTGGATCGAAATCGAAATTTCGTATCTTCAAAACTGCTGAAGCGATTTGAATGAAGTTTACACCACTCTAAAGAGAATATTCTGAGCTATTCTTCTATTTTTTCTCAAATTTTAAGAGTCATTCGTTTTCCAATTACAAATATTTTAAAAAGAGTCTAAGAATGATACCAAAAGTTAAAAGTGGGTTTCTTTAAAATTCCGTATCTTCAAAACTGCTGAAGCGATTTTAATGAAGTTTACACCACTCTAAAGAGAATTTTCTGAGCTATTTTTTAAATTTTTCTCAAATTTTTAGAATTATTCGTTTTCAAATTACAGGAATTTTAAAAATAGCCTGAAAATGATACCAAGAGTTCAAAGTGGATTTCTTTGAAATTCCATATCTTGCTGAAGCGATTTCAATGAAATTTACAGCATTCTAAAGAGAAGATTTTGAGCTGTTTTTCTGATTTTTCTAGAATTTTTAGAATCATTCGTTTTCAAATTATAACTATTATAAAAAAAACGTGAGAAAGGTACCAACAGTTGACAGTAGATTTCTTCTAAATTCCGTATCTTCAAAACTGCTAAAGCGATTTCAGTCAAGTTTACACCGTTCTAGAGAGAAGATTTTGGACTATTCTTCTAATTTTTCTAGAATTTTTAGAATCGTTCGTTTTCAAAATACAAATCTTACAAAAAAAAGCCTAAGATTGATACCAACAGTTGAAAGTGTATTTTTTCGAAATTCAGTATCTTCAAAACTGCTGAATCGGTTTTAATGGAATTTACACCATTCTAGAGAAAACAGTCCGAGCTATTCTTCTAATTTTTCTCAAATTTTTAAAATCATCTGTTTTCAAAATACAAATATTCTAAAAAGAGTCTGAGTATGATACCAAAAATTGAAAAAGATTTCTTCTAAAATCTGTATCTTCAAAACTGCTAAAGTAATTTTAATAAAGTTTACACCGTTCTAGAAAGGAAATTCCGAGCTGTTCTTGTGGCTTTTCTAAAAATTTTCGAATCATTCGTTATCAAATTACAGAAATTATAAAAAGAGCCTGAGAATGATACCAAAAGTTAAAAGTGAGTTTCTTCAAAATTCCGTATTTTCAAAACTGCTGAAGCGATTTCAATGAAGATTACACCATTCTAAAGAAAATATTCTGAGCTATTCTTCTAATTTTTTTCAAATTTTTAGAATCATTCGTTATCAATTACAGCAATTATAAAAATAGCCTGCAAATGATACCAAAAGTTCAAAATGGATTTCTTTGAAAGTCCGTATCTTAAAAACTGCTGAAGCGATTTCAATGAAATTTACACCATTCTACAAAGAAGATTATAAGCTACTTTTCTGATTTTTCTAGAATTTTTAGAATCATTCGTTTTCAAATTGCAACTACATATTATAAAAAAAAACGTGAGAAAGGTACCAATAGTTGACAGTAGATTTCTTCTAAATTCCGTATTTCCAAAACTGCTGAAGCAATTTCAATCAAATTTGCACTCTCAAAAAGATATAATTTTGGCTTATTCTTCTGATTTTTCTAGTATTTTTAGAATCGTTCGTTTTCAAAATACAAGTCTTATAAAAAGAGCCCTAATTTAATACCAATAATTAAAAGTAGATTGTTTCGAATTTCTGTATCTTCAAAACTGCTGAAGCAATTTCAGTCAAGTTTTCACCTTTTTAGAGACGAACTTCTGAGCTTTTCTTCTGATTTTTCTCAGATTTTTAAAATAACTGGTTTTAATTCCAAGTCATCGGAAAAAAACCTGAAAATGATAGCAATAGTTAAAAGAGATTTTTTTCTAAATTCAGTATCTTCAAAACTGCTGAAGCAATTTTAATCAAATTTACACTCTCAAAGAGATAAGATTTTGGGTTATTCTTCTGATTTCTCTAGAATTTTTAGAATCGTTCGTTTTCAAAATACAAGTCTTATAAAAAGAGCCCTAATTTAATACCAATAATTAAAAGTAGATTGTTTCGAAATTCTGTATCTTCAAAACTGCTGAAGCGATTTCAGTCAAGTTTTCACCTTTTTAGAGACGAGCTTCTGAGCTTTTCTTCTGATTTTTCTCAGATTTTTAAAATAACTGGTTTTAATTCCAAGTCATCGGAAAAAAACCTGAAAATGATAGCAATAGTTAAAAGAGATTTTTTCCAAATTCAGTATCTTCAAAACTGCTGAAGCGATTTCAATCAAAGTCACACCGTTCTAGAAAGAAGGGTCTGAGCTATTCGTCTATTTTTTTTCAAATTTTTAGAATCATTTGTTTAAAAATTACAACTATTTTAGAAGAAGCCTGGAAATGATACCAATCGTTAAAAGTGGGTTACTTCAAAATTCCGAATCTTCAAGACTACTGAAGCTATTTCCATGAAATTTACATTGTTCTAGATAGAAGATTCTAAGCTATTCTTGTAATTTTTCTCAAATTTTTAGAAACATTCATTTTCAAATTACAATTATTATAAAAAGAGCCAGAGAATGATACCAAAAGTTGAAAGTGAGTTTCTTCAAAATTACATATCTTCAAAATTGCTGAAGCTGTTTTCATCAAGTTGACATCGTTCTAGAGAGAAGATTTTGGGCTATTCTTTTGATTTTTATGAAATTTTTAGAATCGTTCGTTTTTAATTTACAAGAGCTAGAAGAATTCTCACAAGAAGTTGGGTAAGATGTCCGACAACTATAGAAACAAAAATACCTTCAAAGTGTCATATCTTCAATACCACTAAAGATTTTTGAATCAAATTTGCTTCATTTAAAAGAAGAGATTCGAAGCTCCCTCTGTGAATTTTCCAAGATTTTTGTCATCCGTCGTTTTTGGCTGAAAGAAGATCAAATAATTTGCAGAAATTGATCCATCGGCGTCGTCCACTTATACCACTTATACCAAATACCAAAACAAACAAATCGTTTGATAGCCCCAAAACGATGTTAACAAGCAAGAAAATAATCAAACTCCTTTATTTTCGAGCACCTCTAACTACGACATTATCTCCCCCCAGCGGGACATTTACCATCCCTGGACCCAAACCATAAACTGCGGAACTTTCAAAAGCCGGCGGTGTCGTAAATTCGGCAATACGAATTTTTTAACTCTTTTTATAACTCAGGTAGAACGAACCCCGTTCATTCATCTTCAAACTCTTGAAATATTCACCAAATATCGAACCGAAATTAAAACAAGTTTCCTAAACGAAATCGTGAATATTGCATCACTCCTCGACATGAACGATGCAAATTGAGGAAAAGTCTCCCATGATTTGAGTGACAGCTCGTCATTTTTCATCGAAACATCGCCTATTGTACGTCGAAACAGCTTTCTTATTGCATCACCCGTTGGATAACTGTCGACACGGTTTTCGTTAATTTTAGCTTGATTGCGAAAAGGTGCTAATGCTCTTCTCCATTTTGGCCACTCTGTCAACAGTTCGAAGCAATTAAGACGAGTTTACATATCGGTTGTGTGACACTTTGACCTTCTGGGAACTTATCTAAGAACTGTTTTCGCAGTCTCGCCCACAGTCATTTGTCATTCTATCTTGAGCGGACGAAAACAACATTTGTCAGTGGCGTGGAAAGATGCGAAACTGGGAAAGTCGTTATGTCAAATTTTCGGTTTTATTGGCCCACAAATCTGAACTTTGTGAAGTAGAAAGTGTGTTGCAACCACTTGAAATTTGTTTGAGGTTCGTGAATAATTTTACATGGGATTAGCATGTGTTTATTTTACGCTGAATATTAGAATTGGAAATAATTCATAAATATGAAAATTTTTAATTAGCATTTGCTAGGTTTGGGTTTTTATTGCTTTTTATAGACGAGGACCGTTTGTGGGCTCGAAATTTACCGTTTCAGAGATATTTTTTGAACATACATATTCTAAGATAATGAAATTTGCACACTTTTCTCTTACCTCTTTTAATATTTCAAACAATACATATTTTTGAAGTTTGGAGATTTGTACGACCAAATTTCAACTCAAAATCTACCTTTCGCATAATTTAGAGCGCCAAATAAAATTTTAAAGAATTTTTATTTTCACTCAAATAAAAATTTTCTTAAAAGTTCTATAAAAATAACATGGTAAGTTTTAATCCTAAATCAATGAAATTTGGAGGAGTTTTTGCTTTAGATCTATTTTTCACGTGTGCTAAATCTCAAAATTTTAGAGAGCAAAATACAATTTAAAAAGATTTTGATTTTTACTCAAGTAAAATTTTTCTAACATGGCCCTCGTAAGTTGGTGAGGTTTAATTCAAAAACAATGAAATTTAGAGAAAATATTGCTAAAGACCTGTTTTATGTGTGCTAAATTTTAAAATTTTAGGGCCGAAATTCAACTTTAAAATAATTTAATTTAATTCAACTCAAATAAAAATTTTCTTCAAAGTTCTATAAAAATAACATGGTAAGTTTTAATCCAAAATCAATGAAATTTGGAGGAGTTTTTGCTTTAGATTTATTTTTTACGTGTGCTAAATCTCAAAATTTTAGAGAGCAAAATACAATTTTTAAGAATTTTTATTTACGCAATATTTTTTTTTAAGTTGCTAGAAATGTTGTAACTTGGTAAGTTTTAATTCAAAAATTATGAAATATGGGGAAGTTATTGCTTTAGATCTGTTTCTAAAGTGTGGTAAATTTCAAAATTTTAGAGCGCGAAATTCAATTTTTAAAAATTATTATTTTCACTCAAAAAAAAATTGTTTGGAAATTGTGTAACTTGGGTAAGTTTAAATTCAAATACTATAAAATTTTTAGGAGTTATTGCTTTAGATGTGATTCTTAAGTGTGCGAAATTCCAAAATTTTAGGGCGCGAAATACAATTTTAAAGAATTTTCATTTTCACTCAAATACAATTTTGCTTAGAGATCCTATAAAATTTTGTAACTTGGTAGGTTTTAATTCAAAAACAATGAAATTTGGAGAAGTTATTGCTTTAGATCTGTTTTTAAGTGTGCTAAATTTCAAAATTTTAGAGCGCAAAATTCAATTTTAATTTTTTTTTTTTCACTTTTTTTGGAGGTCCTAGAAATTTTGTAACTTGGCAAGTTTAAATTCAAAAATTGTGAAATTTGAAAGAGTTACAGTTTAAAACCTGCTAGATTCCAAAATTTTTGAGCAAAGAAAAAAAAATTTTTAAAAATTTTATTTTGAAGACAGGCCAAACTTTTTTCCCGTTTTTTGTCCAATTACGGAAATGAAGCAGTTTTCATCTTACAACAGTGAGATTTGAAGCTTTTACTACTTTAGACCTGTATATCAACTCTGCCAAATTTCAAAATTTTCGAGCGCAAAATACAATTTTAAAGAAATTTGATTTTTACTCAAATAAAATTTTTCCAATATGGCCCTTTAAAATTTTGTAACTTAGTAAGTTTTGATTTAAAAACAATGAAAGTTGGAGGAGTTATTGCTTTAAATCTGTTTCTTTAGTGTGCTAAATTTCAAACAGAATTCTTAGAAATTTCTATCTTAAAGACAGACCAAATTTTTTTATCGTTTTATGTTTATTTCCGTAAATTTCGCAGTTTTCATCTTACAACAGTGAGATTTGGAGTTTTTACTACTTAAGACCTATTAATCAGCTCTGCCAAATTTCAAAACTTTCGAACGCAAAATATAGTTTTTAAGAATTTTTATTTTCCCTCAAATAAAATTTTTCTAAGAGGTCCTATAAAATTTCGTAACTTGGTAAGTTTTGATTCAACAATAATGAAATTTCGGAAAGTTATTGCCTTAGATCTGTTTCTTAAGTGTGTTAAATTTCAAAATTTTAGAGCGAAAAACAAAATTTTGGAAATTTTTATTTTGAGGACGGACCAGCATTTTTTACAATTTTTTGTTCAACTCCGTAACTTTAGCAGTTTTCATCTTAAAACGGTGAGATTTAGAGGTTGTACCACTTTAGACATGTTTACCAACTGTGCCAAATTTCAAAATTGTCGAGCAAAAAAACAGTATTTTTTAGAAATTTGATTTTGAAGACGGATCTAAAATTTCCACCATTTCTTAGTAGTTTTCGTTCTAAAACAATACAATTAGGTGCTTTTGCTACTCTCAACTTGTTCATCAACTGTGAACGATTTTTAAAATTTAGAGCAAAACAAATTTGTAAATTTGTAAACCAAGTTTTTTTTATATTCAGCCAAAATTTGTATAAAAATTGTGTAATGTTTTTTAGCTGACAATGGAGGAAAAATATTTCAGAAACCAACTTTGAATATTGGCATTATTAAAAAAATGTTTAAAATTCTGGAGTAACTGATTATTAAAAAAATTATTGAAAAGTTAAAAAAAAAATAAAGATATCATAAATGAAAAAAAATAATCTGTAAATTCTTAAACTTTGCGTAAAGCATTTAAATTTTTAATTTCCAATATTTATCAAAGTTTTTGTCGATGTTTTTGTAAATTTTGTAAAAAAAAGGTTAAAATTGTGTCAAAAAAAAATGTAAAAGTTAAAAAATTTGTGTCTAAAAGCTTTTTCTGTTGAAAATGAAGACAAAGTCGTTCAGAAATAGGAAACGAAGTCATTTAAAGACTTCAAAGTTCCGCTATAAAATTCGCTTTTTTCAGTATCCAAAATAGCGAATTTCGATATCTCTGAAACGAAAAATTCTCGAGCACTGTAAAAGCACACACACAAATCGCGAATTCCTTTCATTTCTTTCAGTTCCGCGCGCAACAGGTTTCTCCATTCTAAAATTCCCCGGAATCGTGCACGAAATCACCGCATTAATCCTCCCTTAAAAAAGCACTTGCACCCCCGTCATCTCCGCCACTGTCACATCACCACCGATATCAATCCTCGTTTACCCAGCCGCCTAACCAAACAGATAAAAATCCCTCGTAAGGTCACGGTTGGCCACGCTCACTGATCCTGCGGCCGCAGCCTCCCAGGACCTCCTCGCAGGCCGCTTCGCGAATGAATAGCAGGAAACATACGCGAATCGTGCAAGCCACCGCAACTTCGCCAACGTTCGGTTTTTGCACACGTCTCTGCTCGGATATTCGCCTGACACACGTTTTGCAATGTTGCGCTGGTCAGGACTCGATTCCTGATCACGGCCAATGTCCTTACGGTAGGTCGGTTGTCCTAGCGGTATTTTGCGTAGCGTGCTGTGACCGGTTTTGCAAGGACAAGTGCGAATCGCGGGGTGCCAACTTTGCGCTTTCGAATTATGACATCGATCGAGGAGGATCGTCAATTATGCATGGAGTCGATAAGTCGTCCTGCGTCCTTTCAATGTGAGTTGGTTTTTTTTCGTACGAGACGCGGTTTTATTATCGATGACTTTTGTCAACTTTGACCGGCGATAACCCTGTGATTTATTGTCACAGGCTCGATCAATTACCACGCATGAGATGAGAGACTTTTTCGTTTTTATCTGCGACAAACAGTAAGTGGAATAGCCGTTTTTCCGTTCTATTGGCTGACCGATAACACCGGGGATTTGGGAAGGTACCGTTGCTGCCTAATGGAATGTCATGTGCGATAAACTATATCAAAATTTAGTAAGGGGGACGTTGAACTTGGGCATTTTTTTCTTATTCGCCGGGAACGAAAATGTTTGTCGAAGACGTTATCGGAAGAGCAAATAAGAAAATGTCATTATTTGTTTGTTGCAACATTGGAAACTTCGAAAATCGACGCTTTTCTTAAACTGGTCCAAGGCACTTTGATATCGGTGTCAACAAGGTCCTTTGAATTTCCATTTGTTTGTAAATTTTTCTGATAGGATAAGACAAACACTGCAATTCTAACACAGTTTTTTTCTGAAGCGATAATTTCTACTATAAATAGAGTGATAATGTTGCAACTAGCTAACCAAACTGACACTAAATAAACAAGAACACAAACACGTTAGGGAACGATTATTAGCTTTGCAATGTTAGATCTTATTTGATTCTTTATAAGGTAAAACTGACAAAACTACAAAAATTGAGAAGCGAGCGAGCGAGCGACTGCGCCAATCTAGCGAACAAGATTACTGCTAGTTATATTTTACAAAAGTTTAGTGTTTTTGTGATCAATAGAGTTTGTTGGTAACCCTGATAATGTGTCAAAGTGGCAGTGCCACCAACCAAAGTCAGCTATTGTTCATCTTCTCTCGGGTTTAAAATTGTGTCTTAAGTTTAAACCGTTTAAATCTGGCAGAAAATTTTTTAAAAAATCAGTTTTTGGATGTAATATTTTAGAATTTAGCACAGTCGATTAATAAGACTAAAGTCGTAAAACCTCTAAATTTTACTGTTTTTTAATAAAAACTGTCAAAGTTACGGACTTTAATAGAAAGTGGTGAACATTTTTTATTCGTCTTTAAAATACAAATTTCTAATAATTCTGTTTTTGTTTAAAAATTTAGAAATTTAGCACTCTTGATTAAAAAGTCCAAAGTCGTAAAACCTCCAAATTTTACTGAATTTAATAGAAAGTGGTGGACATTTTTGACTAATCGTTAAAACAAAATTTTCTAAAAATTCTATTGTGTGATTCATTAAATTTCCATTCGCAGTTGGCTTTGAGAAAAAAATTCATGTCGTAACTAACATCATTACAGTAGTTTCGACTTAATATTTGCGAGACTTGCTAGTTATCGAACAAGAAGTCAACGCACGTCCAAAATACACGGCCTTCCTAGAATGGAAATTTAATGAATCACACGATATTTTTTGTCCTAACATTTTGAAATTTAGCACAGTTGATTAGCAAGCCCAAAGTAGTAATAGCTTTAAATTTCAATAATTTCGGGTAAAAACTAACAAAGTTACAAAATTCAAAAGAACGGGGTAATAATTTATTTGTTTGATCTAAAAATAATATTTTCTAAAAATTTGATTTTTTGTTCTAAAATTTTGAAATTTGGCACAGTTAATAAGTGAGATTAAAGTCGTACAACTTCCAAATTTTACTAATTTATGATAACAACTGTTAAAGTTACGGAATTTAATAGAAAGTGGTGGACATTTATGACTAATCGTTAAAACAAAATTTTCTAAAAATTCTATTTCTTGTCCTAACGTTCTTGTCCCAAAGTTACAAAATTCAAAAGAACGGGGTAATAATTTATTTGTTTGATCTAAAAATAATATTTTCTAAAAATTTGATTTTTTGTTCTAAAATTTTGAAATTTGGCACAGTTAATAAGTGAGATTAAAGTCGTACAACTTCCAAATTTTACTAATTTATGATAACAACTGTTAAAGTTACGGAATTTAATAGAAAGTGGTGGACATTTATGACTAATCGTTAAAACAAAATTTTCTAAAAATTCTATTTCTTGTCCTAACATTTTGAAATTTAGTACAGTTGATTAGCAAGCCTAAAGTAGTAAAAGCTTCAAATTTCAATAACTTAGGGTAAAAACTAACAAAGTTACAAAATTTTAAAAAAAGAGGTAATAATTTATTTGTTGGTCTAAAAGTAATATTTTCTAAAAATTCTATTTTTTGTTCTAAAATTTTGAAATTTGGCATAGTTAATAAGTGAGATTAAAGTCGTACAACTTCCAAATTTTACTAATTTATGATGACAACTGTCAAAGTTACGGAATTTAATAGAAAGTGGTGAACATTTTTGACTAATCGTTAAAACAAAATTTTCTAAAAATTCTATTTCTTGTCCTAACATTTTGAAATTTAGTACAGTTGATTAGCAAGCCTCAAGTAGTAAAAGCTTCAAATTTCAATAACTTAGGGTAAAAACTAACAAAGTTACAAAATTTAAAAAAAAGAGGTAATAATTTATTTGTTTGGTCTAAAAGTAATATTTTCTAAAAATTCTATTTTTTGTTTAAAAATTTTGAAATTTGGCACAGTTAATAAGTGAGATTAAAGTCGTACAACTTCCAAATTTTACTAATTTATGATGACAACTGTCAAAGTTACGGAATTTAATAGAAAGTGGTGAACATTTTTGACTAATCGTTAAAACAAAATTTTCTAAAAATTCTATTTCTTGTCCTAACATTTTGAAATTTAGTACAGTTGATTAGCAAGCCTCAAGTAGTAAAAGCTTCAAATTTCAATAACTTAGGGTAAAAACTAACAAAGTTACAAAATTTAAAAAAAAGAGGTAATAATTTATTTGTTTGGTCTAAAAGTAATATTTTCTAAAAATTCTATTTTTTGTTTAAAAATTTTGAAATTTGGCACAGTTAATAAGTGAGATTAAAGTCGTACAACTTCCAAATTTTACTAATTTATGATGACAACTGTCAAAGTTACGGAATTTAATAGAAAGTGGTGAACATTTTTGACTAATCGTTAAAACAAAATTTTCTAAAAATTCTATTTCTTGTCCTAACATTTTGAAATTTAGCACAGTTGATTAGCAAGCACAAAGTAGTAAAGGCTTTAAATTTCAATAACTTAGGGTAAAAACTAACAAAGTTACAAAATTTAAAAAAAAGAGGTAATAATTTATTTGTTGGTCTAAAAGTAATATTTTCTAAAAATTCTATTTTTTGTTCTAAAATTTTGAAATTTGGCATAGTTAATAAGTGAGATTAAAGTCGTACAACTTCCAAATTGTACTAATTTAGGATGACAACTGTTAAAGTTACGGAATTTAATAGAAAGTGGTGGACATTTTTGACTAATCGTTAAAACAAAATTTTCTAAAAATTCTATTTCTTGTCCTAACATTTTAAAATTTAACACAGTTGATAAGCAAGCCTAAAGTAGTAAAAGCTTCAAATTTCAATAATTTAGGGTAAAAACTAACAAAGTTACAAAATTTAAAAGAAAGGGGTTATAATTTATTTGTTAGTCTAAAAGTAATATTTTCTAAAAATTCTATTTTTTGTTCCAAAATTTTGAAATTTGGCATAGTTAATAAGTGAGATTAAAGTCGTACAACTTCCAAATTTTACTAATTTATGATGACAACTGTCAAAGTTACGGAATTTAATAGAAAGTGGTGGACATTTTTGACTAATCGTTAAAACAAAATTTTCTAAAAATTCTTTTTCTTGTCCAAACATTTTAAAATTTAGTACAGTTGATTAGCAAGCCTAAAGTAGTAAAAGCTTCAAATTTCAATAATAAGGGGTAAAAACTAACAAAGTTACAAAATTCAAATGAACGGGGTAATAATTTATTGGTTTGATCTAAAAATAATATTTTTTAAAAATTCTATTTTTTGTTCTAAAATTTTGAAAATTGGCACAGTTAATAAGTGAGATTAATGTCGTACAACCTCCAAATTTTACTAATTTGTGATGACAACTGTCAAAGTTACGGAATTTAATAGAAAGTGGTGAAAATTTTTGGTTCGTCTTCAAAACAAAATTTTTCAAAAATTCGATTTCGGGCTAAAAATTTTGAAACTTAGGCAGTTGATTATTAAGTCTAAAGTAATAAAACATCAAAATTTTACTATTTTGGAGAAAAAACTGTGAAAGTTTCGGAATTTAATAAAAAGTGGTACAAATATTTAATTCGTCTTAAAAATCAAAATTTCCAAAAATTCTATTTTTTACTCAAAAATTTTGAAATTTGGCACACTTGATTAATAAGTCTTAGATCGCAAAATCTCAATATTTTACTGTTTTATGATAAAAACTATCAAAGTTACGGAATTTAATAGAGAGTGGCAAACATTTTTGGTTAGTCTTTAAAAGAAAATTTTTCAAAAATTCTATTTTTTGTTTAAAAATTTTGCAATTCAGCATTAGTTTGTCTTCAAAATTAAATTTGTCCAAAATATTGTTTTGTTTCGCTTAGCTTTTAACCTAGAACTGTAAATTCCTCTGATTTGCAACGGAAGTAGTTCAAGGAACGAAATCCCCGATAAGAAAAATTCGTAAACAATAAAATGTCCCAATCAAATTCTTGCAGAAGGCCAGCAGACGAGTGTTTTTGTCTCATTGTTCTGCAACAAAACCGCTTGAAATTCAATGTCATGATCAAACCCAAAAAATGTAATTTTCCTTGGAACCTTTGTCACGAATGGACGCTGCTTTTCCCTTTAATAAATATTGAAAGAGATCGTTGATTATCCTACTCGTGTCCAAGCATCTAAAATTCATCGGTAATCTATTACAACAGTGTTTCCACCTTTACTCTATAAAATATTTTTAAAAGAGATAATTAGTTCATTTTCACAAAACTCGTCCATTTAATTAGAGACAAAGTGCAAATTGTAGTACGATTTAGTGAAGAATTGTGTTTAGTGATAAAAATGTTTTATTCATAGGCAAAAATTGGCGGATTATTACGGAAATAGCACCCACAGTCTGCTTCGTAATTGAAATCGTTCGTTGGCATCTTGACGAAGTTTAAACCGGAAATGACAATCTGCGCGGTTTCAGTTTTGCAATACACTGAACAAATATTAGAAATACAAAGTTTAGGGTCGTATATCAGGAATTTTCTGTTATTGTGGAGATTAAAGTGAACCGGATATTTACTTTATATCTAATAGATAAGGTGTCAAAGAAGCTTTAGCATATTTGACTTCGTTATGGAAAATTACGTGATTAGTTAACGCCACGATTTTGTTTACTTTTCTATAAATTTTCACCATATTCTAATTTTTTTTATTTTTTTTTTATTTTTTTTTTAAATTTTATCTCAGTAACAATTTTGAACAACCAATAATAAATTGACCTTGGTTTCAAAATATGTTGATAGCACTGCCACTTGGCGTAAGAGCAAGGCTGCCAACAGACTTGAAATTCCCAAGGCCTCAGCGCACAAAAGGACAACTACAAGTAATTTTTCTATTTTTTCTTTCGATAATGAGATTGAGATTCTAAAAGTTTGAAATTTAGTGTAGTTAATAAACGTTTCTAAAGTAATAATTCCACCAAATTTAATAGCTTTTGTGTAAAAACTGGCAAACTTACAGTTTTATACAAGATTTTAAGTTTAGAACTCGTCCTGGAAATAAAAAATATTCTAAAAATTTGTTCTAAAATTTTGTGATTTGGTGAAAGTAATAAACGCTTTCAAAGTAATAAGTACACAAAATTTGATTGCATTTGTGTTGAAAATGACTAATTTACAACGTTTTAATGCAAAATTTTGGGGTTTGAGCTCATTTTGCAAATAAAAAATATTCTAAAAATTTCAATTTTTGTTCTAAAATTTTGTGATTTGGTGAAGTTAATAAACGCTTTCAAAGTAATAAGTACACAAAATTTGATTGCATTTGTGTTGAAAATGACTAATTTACAAAGTTTCATGCAAAATTTTGGTTTTTCAGCTTGTTTTACAAATGAAAAATATTCTGAAATTTCCAATTTTAGTTCGAAAATTTTGTGATTTGGTGAAGTTAATGAACGCTTCTAAAGTAATAATTTCACTAAATTTGATTGCTTTTGTGTCAAAAATGGGAAACTTACAGAGTTCTATACAATATTTTGAGTTTTGTACTCGCCCTGCAAATGAAAAATATTCTAAAAATTCCAATTTTTGTTCTAAAATTTTGTGATGTGGTAAAGTTAATAAACGCTTTTAAAGTAATAAGTCTACCAAATTTGATTGCATTCATGTTAAAAATGGCAGATCTACAGAGTTTTATAGAAAATTTTGAGTTTTGAACTCGTCCTACAAATAAAAATAAAATCGAAAATTTTCAATTTTTATTCTGAAATTTTGTAATTTAGTGTGGTTAATAAACGCTTCTAAAGTAATAATTCTTCTAAATTTGATAGCTTTGGTGTAAAAAATGGCAAACTTACACAGTTTTATACAAAATTTTGAGTTTTGTACTTGTCCTGCAAATAAAAAATATTCTAAAATTTTCAATATTTGTTCTAAAATTTTGTGATTTGGTGGAGTAGATAAACGTCTTCAAAGTAATAAGTCTACAAAATTTAATTGCATTTGTGATGAAAATGACTAATTTACAACGATTTATGCAAAATTTTGGGTTTGAGCTCATTTTGCAAATGGAAAACATTCTGAAATTTTCAATTTTAGTTCTTAAATTTTGTAATTTCATGTAGGTAATAAACGCCTGTAAAGTAATAATTCCACCAAATTTGATAGCTTTTGTGTAAAAAAAAAACACAGTTTTATACAAGATTTTGAGTTTAGTACTCGTCCACCAAATAAAAAATATTCTAAAAATTCCAATTTTTGTTCTAAAAATTTGTGATTTGGTGAAGTTATTAAACGCTTTCAAAGTAATAAGTACACAAAATTTAATTGCATTTGTGTTGAAAATGAGTAATTTATAAAGTTTTATGCAAAATTTTGGTTTTTGAGCTTGTTTTACAAATGAAAAATATTCTGAAATTTCCAATTTTAGTTCTAAAATTTTGTGATTTGGTGAAGTTAATGAACGCTTCTGAAGTAATAATTTCACCAAATTTGATTGCTTTTGTGTCAAAAATGAGAAACTTACAGAGTTCTATACAAAACTTTGAGTTTTGTACTCGCCCTGCAAATGAAAAATATTCTAAAAATTCCAATTTTTGTTCTAAAATTTTGTGATGTGGTAAAGTTAATAAACGCTTTTAAAGTAATAAGTCTACCAAATTTGATTGCATTCATGTTAAAAATGGCAGATCTACAGAGTTTTATAGAAAATTTTGAGTTTTGAACTCGTCCTACAAATAAAAATAAAATCAAAAATTTTCAATTTTTATTCTGAAATTTTGTAATTTAGTGTGGTTAATAAACGCTTCTAAAGTAATAATTCTACTAAATTTGATAGCTTTGGTGTAAAAAATGGCAAACTTACACAGTTTTATACAAAATTTTGAGTTTTGTACTTGTCCTGCAAATAAAAAATATTCTAAAATTTTCAATATTTGTTCTAAAATTTTGTGATTTGGTGGAGTAGATAAACGTCTTCAAAGTAATAAGTCTACAAAATTTAATTGCATTTGTGATGAAAATGACTAATTTACAACGTTTTATGCAAAATTTTGGGTTTGAGCTCATTTTGCAAATGGAAAACATTCTGAAATTTTCAATTTTAGTTCTTAAATTTTGTAATTTCATGTAGGTAATAAACGCCTGTAAAGTAATAATTCCACCAAATTTGATAGCTTTTGTGTAAAAAAAAAACACAGTTTTATACAAGATTTTGAGTTTAGTACTCGTCCACCAAATAAAAAATATTCTAAAAATTCCAATTTTTGTTCTAAAAATTTGTGATTTGGTGAAGTTAATAAACGCTTTCAAAGTAATAAGTACACAAAATTTGATTGCATTTGTGTTGAAAATGGCTAATTTACAAAGTTTCATGCAAAATTTTGGTTTTTCAGCTTGTTTTACAAATGAAAAATATTCTGAAATTTCCAATTTTAGTTCGAAAATTTTGTGATTTGGTGAAGTTAATGAACGCTTCTAAAGTAATAATTTCACTAAATTTGATTGCTTTTGTGTCAAAAATGGGAAACTTACAGAGTTCTATACAATATTTTGAGTTTTGTGCTCGCTCTGCAAATAAAAAATATTCTAAAAATTCCAATTTTTGTTCTATAATTTTGTGATTTGGTAAAGTTAATAAACGCTTCTAAAGTAAGAAGTCTATTAAATTTGATTGCTTTCGTGTTAAAACGGCAGATCTACAGAGTTTTATAGAAAATTTTAAGTTTTGAGTTCGTCCTACAAATAAAAAAAAATCGAAAATTTTCAATTTTTATTCTAAAATTTTGTAATTTAGTGTGGTTAATAAACGCGTCTAAAGTAATAATTTCACCAAATTTGATAGCTTTGGTGTAAAAAATGGCAAACTTACACAGTTTTATACAACATTTTGGATTTTGAACTTGTCCTGCAAATAAAAAATATTCTAAAATTTTCAATATTTGTTCTAAAATTTTATGATTTGGTGGAGTAAATAAACGTCTTCAAAATAATAACTCCACAAAATTTTATTGCATTTGTGTTGAAAATGACTAATTTACAATGTTTTATGCAAAATTTTGGGGTTTGAGCTCATTTTGCAAATGAAAAATATTCTGAAATTTTCAATTTTAGTTCTAAAATTTTGTAATTTTATGTAGGTAATAAACGCCTGTAAAGTAATAATTTCACCAAATTTGATAGCTTTTGTGTAAAAAAATACACAGTTTTATACAAGATTTTGAGTTTAGTACTCGTCCACCAAATAAAAAATATTCTAAAAATTCCAATTTTTGTTCTAAAAATTTGTGATTTGGTGAAGTTATTAAACGCTTTCAAAGTAATAAGTACACAAAATTTGATTGCATTTGTGTTGAAAATGACTAATTTACAAAGTTTTATGCAAAATTTTGGTTTTTGAGCTTCTTGTACAAATGAAAAATATTCTGAAGTTTCCAATTTTAGTTCAAAAATTTTGTGATTTGGTGAAGTTAATGAACGTTTTTAAAGTAATAATTTTAACAAATTTGATTGCTTTTGTGTCAAAAATGGGAAACTTACAGAGTTCTATACAAAATTTTGAGTTTAGTACTTGCTCTGCAAATAAAAAAATATTCTAAAAATTCCAATTTTTGTCCTAAAATTTTGTCATTTGGTAAAGTTAATAAACGCCTCTAAAGTAATAAGTCTACTAAATTTAATTGCTTTCGTGTTAAAAACGGCAGATCTACAGAGTTTTATAGAAAATTTTGAGCTTTAAGCTCGTCCTACAAATGAAAAAAAATGTAAAATTTTCAATTTTTGTTCTAAAATTTTGTAACTTAGTGTTGTTAATAAACGCCTTTAAAGTAATAATTCTACCAAATTTGATTAATTTTGTGTTAAAAATGGCAAACTTACAAAGTTTTATACAAAATTTTGAGTTTTGTATTAGGCCTGCAAATAAAAAAATATTCCAAAAATTTCCATTTTTGTTCTAAAATTTTGTGATTTGGTAGAGTTAATAAACGCTTCTAAAGTAATAAGTCTACCAAATTTGATTGCTTTTGTGTTAAAAACGGCGGACCTACAGAGTTTTATAGAGAATTTTAAGTTTTGAGCTCGTGCTGCAAATGAAAAATATTCTAAAATTTCCAATTTTTGTTCTAAAATTTTGAAATTTGGTGTAGTTAATAAACGCTTCTAAAGAAATAATGCTACCAAATTTGATAATTTTTGTGTTTAAAATGGCGAACCTAAAGAGTTTTATAAAAAAAATTTGGGTTTGAGCTCGTCCTTCAAACGAAAAAAATTCGAAAATTTTTAATTTTTATTTTGAAATTTTGTATCTTAGGTTGAGTTAATAAACGTTTCTTAAGTAATAAGTCCACCAATTTTAATTGCTTTTGTGTCAAAAATGGCGGCCTTACAGAGCTTTTTCACCATTTTTTTAATTTTTTTTACTATTTTTTTTAATCTTATCGTAGACACAATTTTGAACCTGAGGCAAAATGAACAACATCCAACAATAAATTGACTTTGGCTTCAAAATATGTTGATAGCACTGCCACTTGTAAAAGCAGGGCTGCCAACAGACCTGAAATTCCCAAAGCCTCAGCGCATCAAGGGAAAACTGCGACTAATTGTTAAATCTTTTTCTCGATAATAATGAATTGATAGATCAATAAATTTTAAAGCAAGCGAACCTGAAAACCCCGTGCTCGTGTCGGGCGCCCACGCAAATCGCGCGACCTCCAGCGGCCTGAAAATTTTTTCAGCCCGAAAATAGGCCATTCGTAATTCCTCTTCGTGAATAATTGAAGTGAAAAACCTCACTCGGTAATAATAATTAAGGAAACTTCCTTGCGACCACGCAAAATCATTAATAAATTGTGTGTATGGTATTGGAACGCTATTATTACGCATTGAAATAATGAAAGCCACGGCAGCCAGCACATTTTCGGCATGCTGATATATATTTATATCTGGTGTCTGAGGGGTTTTATAAATAATAGATAGGGGCAGTTTGCATGCGGCGCGGAGTTTTGGGACACGCATCCTACGCACCGAACGATTTTCGTGAGCGATAAGGCCGCTTGCAGAATGCATAACGACCTAAATGCCGTCTTAAACCGGAGAAATTGCATTTTCCCGATTTCACGAGATCGATTTTCGGATTTTCCGGGCGGGAAACGTTTGTGTGCGGTGTGCGTATTCCCTTGGTATTTATATCGATCTTCCGCTAAGCAAAAATGACGCACACGTTGCGTGTCCAGATCTAAACGTGAAATATAGCATAAACCGCATAAACATTAGGAAATAAGCCACGTGTAATGGCTTTGGGGCCATTTATGGCGACAGCTTTATGCAGTTTGCAGCGAAATTCGACATCGACAAACAGGAAAGGATTGATTTTAATTTGATGGGGCAGCGGAGGAAGTCGAACGGTGTTTTCAAACTTCTGATTGTATCTTTAATTTAAACTCTTCCGGTTCTAGGAAAGCGGAGGTTAAAGTTCATTTGGAGCCGCAAAATTTAGGGGTTGCCGGCTAATTTCGGACGGAAAATTCATTTCCGGTATCATTCTCGAACATGAGCATGAAATTTCAGAGGAAAGGCCAAAATTTGATTGTGAAAATTTTATTGCAAAATGCTCTATAATTGACCCTAAAGTCAAATCTGAACTAAATTCAATTTCGAATATTTTTTCGTTTTTTAGTCCATATTGAAGAATATTCAGAATTGATGAGGAATTCATTGTTGTACAAATTTCTTGCACGTCTACGAGAAACAAATTTTTTTTAGCTAAACTTGCATAAGGAAACTAGTCTAGAGTTTTTTCGAAAATTTTGGTTTCTAGCCATGAAAAAAATTCTAAAATTTCCAATTCGTGTTCTAACACACTGCAATTTAATACAGTCAATAAACACTTTTAGAGTAATAAATTCACGAAATTGGAGTGTTTTTGTGTCAAAAATGGCAAACCTACAGAATTTTCTAGAGAATTTTGAGTTTTGAGCTCGTCCTGCTAATGAAAAATACTCTAAAATTTCTAATTTTTGTTCTAAAATTTTATGATTTGGTAGAGTTAATAAACGTTTGTAAAGTAATAAGTTTACCAAATTTGATTGCTTTTATGTTAAAAATGGCAGACCTACAGAATTTTATTGAAAATTTTAAGTTTAGAGCTCGTCCTGCAAATAAAAAATATTTCTTGAAAAATATTATTTGAAAAAAATTCCCAATTTTTGTTCTAAAATTTTGTGATTTGGTGGAGTTAATGAACGCTTCTAAAGTGATAAGTCTACCAATTTTGATTGCTTTTGTTTTAAAAACGACAGAGCTACAAAATTTTATAAATAATTTTTAAGTTTTAAGCTCGTCCTACAAATAAAAAAAATTCTAAAATTTTCAATTTTTATTCTAAAATTTTGTAACTTAGTGTACTTAATAAACGCCTCTAAAGTAATAATTCCACCAAATTTGATTGCTTTTGTGTTAAAAATGACAAACTTGCAGAATTTTGAGTTTTAAACTCGTCTTGCAAATGAGAAAAATTCTAAAAATTTCAATTTTTGTTCTACAATTTTGAAATTTGGTGTCGTTAATAAACGCTTCTTAATTAATACATAATCTAAATTTGATTGTTTTTGGGTTAAAAATGACAAACTTACAGAGTTTTATACAATATTTTGAGTTTTCTAGCCGTCCTGCAAATCAAAAATATTCTAAAATTTCCAATTTTTGTTTTAAAATTTTGTAATTGAGTCTAGTTAATAAACGCTTCTAAAGACATAAGTCCACTAAATTTGATTGCATTTGTGTTAAAAATGGCGGACCTACAAAGTTTTATAGAAAATTTTGAGTTTTAAACTCGTCCTGCAAATAAAAAAATTTCTAAAATTTTCAATTTTTATTTTAAAATTTTGTAATTATGTGTAGTTCTTCAACGCTTTTAAAGTAATAATTTCACGAAATTTGATTGCTTTTATGTTAAAAATGACGGACCTACAATTTTTTTTACAAAATTTTGAGTCTAGAGCTCGTCCTGCATAAGGAAAAAAATCTAAAATCTTCAATTTTTATTCATTTTTTTAATTCAGTGTAGTTAATAAACGCTTTTAAAGTAAGAATTTCACTAAATTTGATTGCTTTTGTATTGAGAATGGCAATCTTACAGAATTTTATACAAAATTTTGTGTTTTTGTATTTGTCCTGCAAATAAAAAATATTCCAAAAATTTTAATTTTTGTTTTAAAATTTAGAATTTTAGTACAGTTTACAAACACTTTTAATCTAATAAATTCACCAAATTTGATTGCGTTTGTATTAAAAATAACAACTTTACAGAATTTTATACAAAATTTTGAATTTTGAGCTCGTCTTGCAAGTGAAAAAAGAATCTAAAATTGGCAATCTTAATTCTAAAATTTTGTAATTTAGTTCATTACTTCTAATGTAATAAATTCACGAAATTTTATTGCTGGTGTGTTAAAAATGATGAATCTACAGAGTTTTATTGAAAATTTAAAGGTTAGAGTTCTGTAAATACGAAAAATTATAAGATTCTCAATTTTTGTTCTAAAATTTTGTAATTTAGTACAGTTAACAAACACTTCTAATGTAATAAATCTACAAAATTTTGTTGCGTTTGTATTAAAAATGGCGGATCTACAAAGTTTTGTAGAAAATTTGGAGTTTTGAGCTCACCCTGCAAATAAAAAAAATTCTAAGTTTCTCAATTTTTGTTCTAAAATTTTGCAATTTAGTGTAGTTAATAATCGCTTCTAAAATAATAAGTCCACCAAATTTGATTGCTTTTATGTTAAAAATGACAAACCTACAAATTTTTTTACAAAATTTTGAGTTTAGAGCTCGTCCTGCATAAGAAAAAAAATTCAGAATTTTCAATTTGTATTCTAAAATTTTGTAATTCAGTGTAGTTAATAAACGCTTTTAAAGTAAGAATTTCACCAAATTTGATTGCGTTTGTATTGAAAATGGCGAATTTACAGAATTTTATACAAAATTTTGAGATTTGAACTAGTCCTGCAAATAAAAATAAATCTAAAATTTTTTAATTTCTGTTCTAAAATTTTATAATTTGGTGTAGTCAATAAACTCTTTCAAAGTAATGAGTCCACCAAATTTGATTGTATTTGGGTTCAAAATGACAGACGTACAAAGTTTATGCAAAATTTTGAGTTTTTAGCTCGTCCTGCAAATGAAAAAAAATTCTAAAATTGTCAATTTTGATTCTAAAATTTTGTAATTTAGTACATTAAAGAAACGCTTCTAATGTAATAAATCCACGAAATTTTATTGCTGTTGTGTTGAAAATGATGAATCTACAGAGTTTTATAGAAAATTTAATGGTTTGAGTTAGTTCTGTAAATACGAAAAATTCCAAGATTCTCAATTTTTGTTCTAATATTTTGTAATTTAGTACAGTTAACAAACAATTCTAATGTAATAAATCCACAAAATTTGGTTGCGTTTGTATTAAAAATGGCGGATCTACAAAGTTTTGTAGAAAATTTTGAGTTTTGAGCTCACCTTGCAAATGAGAAAAATTCTAAGTTTCTCAATTTTTGTTTTAAAGTTTTGCCATTTGGTGTAGTTAATAAACGCTTCTAAAATAATAAGTCCACCAAATTTGATTGTTTTTGTGGTAAAAATAGCGGACTTACAAAGCTTTATACAAAATTTTGAGTTTTGAGCTCGTGCTGCAAATAAAATCTTCTAAAATTTTCAATTTTTGTTCTAAAATTTTGTTTTATTACTAAAACTGCCAAATCTACATTTGACCGAAAATTTTGTGCAACCAAAATTATAAAATTGTTAGAAATTTCCGCCAATCTTTTAAAATATTGTACTAATGTATAAATATATTAAACACTTATAGATTCGACGTACTTTGATCAAAATTTATTTTCCAAAATTCCAAAAATTTTCAAAAATATCTTGTTAATTCCAGCATAAATTCCGCCAACTGTGTGAATATCGGTCATCTTCACCACGCACTCGCCCTCGGCGGTGTAAATTTCGTAAACTTCCATAACGACCCATCCAGGTGGTCTCACTTTCGGCGTAAAAATTGACCATTCCTGACCTCCAAAGTGACATCAAAATCGTGTTTACGTCGTGAATGTTGTGATGTCCACGACGTTGCTAAACCGAACTGATCAATAATATGTGCGAGGGCAATTACGTCCGGTTTTTACCTTTTAAATCGTCTTTTAATAGACTTTATCGTGACGTAGTTAAAAACATTCATTTTGGCAAGATGGCCTCTTGCGGATGTAAATATGTCGACAGCTCGAAGGAAGCGCTATAAAATGCAGCGACCGGTACATAGTGGTTGTCCTTGGCCACGAAACCACACTTAACTTTTTCGTGGGGTCCTTACACTTCGGTGATGCAGCCCCCCTCGCCCTCCTACATCAAATATGCACTTTTGGCCCGTGCGGATGTCCTGCAGGTGCTGGGAAAATGCGCGAAATCGACCTCCGGATGCAGACTTTACAAATATTTGGAGGCGGTGGAGGAAGAGGTGGAGGAAACATGACGGGCTGTGCTAATTTCAAGGGGAAATGGACGAAACTCTCCATTTGCTAACAATTACTGTCATTACAAAAATTGATTTTTCCACGGAAAGAAATGTATAATTTACTCGCGCGACAAGGAGAAAGACTCCAAGATTACAACAATAGCTCATTGTTTGGATTTTATCTGTTTACGTAGAGTCATCTTGAACAATTTTTATATTTAAATATTCAAAATCTTGGAGTAAACATTGCAGTTTTGCTTTGTAAATTTTATTAATGATGTTTGTGCTTTAATTCTTGGAAGACCTTTAAGGTCAGTCCGAAGCCTTGGGAAAGATTTTTCGAGTCAAATTTCCATTACTCAAAATTAATGTTTGACGTTGCAAGGTTTAGTTTTGACATCAGAGCTGCCAACGTACGAAAAAATTACTTTTGCATTACAAATTGCAACAGTCTTATTTTACAACCTGCTGAAGAATAAATATTGTCTTGGACTCTTTTCTTGTGGATCTTGCAATGTTTATGCAGTGTGAACGAACTTTTTACGTTTTCTTCCCATTTCTTGTTTTTTTAATGCAAACATTTTAAAATTCGACATCAGACACATTTTTTATTAAAGAAATTTTACAATAAAGTCGACACTACTCCATTGATTTTAAAAAACAAAAGAAAATTCCTACTTTTTAAAATTTCGACTGTTTGAGGGAAGCTGATGAAAATTTAAATAAATTTTCCTGAAATTATGTAATAGTTTAAGTCTAAATTTGTGACAATTATTGGGATGAAGTTGGACCAGTTTTAGTGACCCTCATTTTGAAGGTATTTTTTTACGACTAAAATTTCGTGGAATCGAATAGATCCAGTTTTAATCGACAATACAAATAAAAATTTACAATAATAATATCAAAGTTTACCTTAAAATTCAGTATTCTGAAATAAAAACTTTTTTTTGGAAATTTTTGTATATGAATAATGAATTTTTTTGTGACAATATGCATTTCCATGAATATCTTTCAGTTGCCAAGCATTTTTCTTAAATATAAGACTAAAATTTACAAAAAAAATAGTTTTAAAATTGAATCTCAAAATTTCGGTCGTAATATTTTGACATTGCGTTGAACGTATTTTAAAAATTTTGAAATCAAAGTTAAACTGAATTTTTGGTAAATGTGACTTTTTTTTAATATTTTAGTCTGGTTTTTATTGAATTTTTAGGCACATATTTTGGAGGAAATAAGAAAATGTCAAAATTATTTTGACCTTAAATTAAGAAATTTGAGAACCAAAATGGAATTAAATTTTTACTTAGTTTTTTGGCCGTCAAATTTAAAAATTTTTAAAAGTTTTAATCAAAAATTGGTTCAAATTCGCTTATTTTTTATTTACTATTCCAAAATTTCGCGTAATTTTCAAAATTTCAATAGTGAATTTTTTAGTAGAACTAAAGAACAATTGCAAAATACAAGTTTTTAGTTTTTACCATTAAAAAATAATATTTTGTAAATTTAAAAAATTTTGAAGCTGTAATTTGACCAAATTTGTGTTCATTATTTATTTGTTTTTCACTTATTTAAGGAAATGAAATTAATTATTTAAATTTGCGCTTTTTGACAGTTGAATAAGAAATACTTTGAAAATTTTGAAATAAAAGTTGGACTGATTTTTTGCCCAACGACACTTTATAACGATTGTTTTAAAATAAAAATTTTTAATGTTTAAGTCTTTGGTTTTTATTGAATTTTTTGTAATATAATTTGGAAGAAACATGAAAATGCTCAAAATTTTAATTATTTTGACTTTAAAATGCAAAGTTTGAAAACCAAAATTGAATCAATTCGCATATTTTTTATTTACTATTGTAGAATTTTCGTAAATTTCAAAATTTCAACCTTTAAAAAATACTTGCAAAATACAAAAAATTTTAAAATTTGTTTAATTTTTAATGTTAAAAAATATATTTTGGAAATTTTGAAAATTTTGAGGCTGAAATCTGACAAAATTTTGATTTGTTATTTCTTTGTTTGTTATAATTTGTAATAATTAATATGCGATTTTTGACCGCTAAATAAGAAATATTTGACAGTTTTGAATTAAAATTTAACCAAATGTTTACTTACTTTATAGTTCATGTAAGGAAATTTCCAAAATTTTAATTACTTTCAAAATTTTTGTCGTAAATTTGTCAGTAAGTATGTGACTTGGAAGATACAATGGTAAGTATTTAAAGGCTCCGTTTTTTTGTGTTTAGGGAAAAATATTTTAAATTTTGAAAATTTGGTAATCAAAATTTTAACCATAAACGTGTTGAACGAAAATTACTTTAAACATTTTGAAAGTTACAAAATCATAATTAAACCAAATTTTCCAAAATTATACTTTTTTGACAGTTGAGCGATAAACATTTGAAAATACCTAAATCAAAATTTGAGCGATTTTTTGCCAAAACATAATACGACACAAAAACATCCTGTTTATAACCAATCATAGATTTTTTATAGACCAAAATTTCCATTTTCACTAGAACTTGTTTTCCATTTTTCGATCATTACATCACAACCTTCAGATTTCGCATGTGCGTCATTGTTTTGTTTTGATGTTGATCTCCCAATGATTCGTCATTTCTGTCGTAACGTAGAAGTGAGAACCAATAAGATTGCTCTTCCCCGATGCTCTACTTTCCCCTATTAACTCCGGAAGTCGCGTACAATTGTCGAATTTTTGACGAATTTTTGTTTATAAACACGATCAAGTTGCCTGAAAGTATCGTTCTGACGTCACCTTAGTCCGAAAATGTGAAGATTTTCTGTGATTATCGTTCACATTATCGTCTTGTACGATAATTATTGCCCCCATTGCTCTACTTTCCTCTGTGAACTCCAAAAGTTGCAAACAATTTTGTGATTTTCGACAAATTCTTACTGATAAACGCGATCAAGTCACCTGGTAGTTTCGTTCTGACGTCAGAGTCCGAAAATCCGAAGATTTTTTCTGATTATCGTCCACATTATCGCCTTATACGATAATTATCGCCCCCATTGCTCTACTTTCCCCTATTAATTCCGAAAGTCGCGTACAATTTTCGAATTTTTGACAATTTTTTTTTATCAACACGATCAAGTTGTCTGGAAGTTTCATTCTGACGTCACCGTAGTCCAATAATGTGAAGATTTTTTATGATTATCGTACACATTATCGTCTAGTACGATAATTATCGCCTCCATTGCTCTACTTTCCTCTGTGAACTCCAAAAGTTGCATACAATTCTGTGATCAAGTCACCTGGAAGTTTCGTTCTGACGTCACATAGTCCGAAAATCCGAAGTTTTTCTATGATTACCGTCCACTTTATCGTCTTATACGATAATTATCGCCTCCATTGCTCTACTTTCCCCTGTTAACTCCGGAAGTGGCATAAAATTCCGGGTTTTTTGACAAATTTAGTTTATAACTGCGATCAAGCAATCTGGAAGTGTAGTAATGACGTCATAGCGGTCCAATTTTCGGTGCTAATCGTCGACATTATCGTCGACGAGTCCGAATGCAGATTGTTGTAAAACGCATCTAGCTGCGTGAAATTCGGTGTCCGCGTCCAAAATCGTGGCGTGGGGCGGCGCGCCCGCCCCACCTCGTTGCCCTAGTCTCTAGCCTAGCAGAAAAGGACAGAAAGACTGCATCTATCGTATCTATTTGGCCCTAGTGCGATCCCATAATAGACACCTTACCCCGCGAGTCTGCTACTTACCCCCACCCAGGCAGCCGCGATGGTCTCCCGCACCCCCGCTTGTTGCGTGTGTCTGATATCCAACCCCCACTAACCGTGGGGTTTCGATAAACATTTTTCAGAATTCGTGCGGGCGTTTTGATGAAAAGTCGTGCTGGTGCGTGAAAAAAGTGCGCGCAGTGCGTGTGCATTCGAACGTCATCATCGCATTTCGGTATCATTTCAGTTTGGCCCGCTGCAACGTCATTGCAACTGCTCAGAGTTTTTTTCAATTGACTTGATATGTTGTGCCTTTAGGACTTTTCCGGTGAATTGTCTTTGCGTAAGTCGCTTTTCTCTATTTTTCACACGCACCCGCGGAATTAAACAAGGGTTGGGCGGGGTGCGGAAACGCACGGCCAATGGAAACGCCGTCCGCTTACGGGACGGGGTGAATTCGTGCAAAAGCAAAACTCGCTTTTAGTCCGACGTCACCAGTGTTGATGTGAGGGTTGTGTTTCGCCAGGTTGGATTTTGTGTTGCGTAATTATTGCTTTTATTTTTTCCACCCCTGCAGCGAATTTTTTACAAGGGGCGCACCTGGAACTTGATTAGTTCGAATGCGTGCGCTCCCAAATCCTTGCATGCCTTATTTGGAAGTATCGGAAAAATCTACGCTCATTATTTTCATTATTTGCATGCGAGACACGCCGAAATTTTCACTCATTTTGCAAACGAAAACTTCATTTTTGAACCCTCCGACTCGACTTTCAACCCTTCGTCTATAAAATCGATATAAGTAGTCTTACAATTACGTGTTTCAACTAAAATTTTCATTTGCAAGACACGCTACTGTTTTATCCATGACAAATTTTCTGTGGCAAAGTTCATTAATCAAAGTAAATAATTTGCTAATCAGGAGAGTTCCGATTTTACTGTGTATTGTTATTAAAATAGATTTGTTTGATTAATTAGTCTAAATGTTCTACGAATTTTTATAAACAGAATGACGCCACGTTTGACGTTAATATCACATCAATTTCGGAACGTTCTCTTATTTTGAGCAACCTAGTTAATCAAGGTTAACATTCTTAGAACGTGTTATGAACCCAAGCATCGGTTTTCTACTGTATTTTACGTTTTAGTTTCAAAAATCTTTACTTTTCAGTTTTATTTTTTTTTATTTTTTTTTTACTGTTTTGTGCTTTCATAAATTTTATTTATTTTTTATGTTTTATACTTCTTTCTTTTTCTCTCTACCTGCCCAAAAAGAATATTTTTTCACCACATTTGAATTTTTGAATTTTTAAAGTACAAATTACATTTTTTTTCTACCTGTTGCTACCTGTCAAATCTCATTTGATTTTTTTTAAACTAAAACATTTAAACTCGTTAAAAACCGTCAAAAAATAAAAAAAAAGTAGAGTTTTGAGGGGTTGGGGCCAAAAATTTGGGACTTTTAGAGAACTTCTTCGCACGAGCAAAAAATAGTTCAGAAAAATCGGGGAATTAGCTAAAAGTTGGTCCACCTGTTGGGGAAATTGTTCAGTCCAATTGTGAAAGTAGGGGAATTTGTAAAAAAAATGCGAAACTGTCAAAAAATGTGTTAAAGACAGGAAATTGGCGGAAAGTTGATCGACCTATTGGGGAATTTGTAAAAAATTGGTAAAACCGTTGAATTTGCACGTTTCGATCGCTAAAAACAAATCGCGAAAGTCTGTGAAACTCTCGGAAAATTTTACCTGAAGATACTGAAAAACTTCTGAAAAAATATCGGGCAATTGGCGAAAAGTTACTCCACTATTTTGCTCCAACCAATCGCTAAAGACAGGCGGGGAATTTGCGAGCAAAAACGCGAAAACTGTTGTAAAAAAGCGGGGAATTTACCCATTTTGGTCAAAAAACAGTTGGTGCATCTAGCCGGGAAATTGTTTGCCCCACTCGCTGAAGTTAGTCGGGGAATTTGTGAAAACTTGGTGAAATGTTTGGGGAATTTGCACATTTCCGTCGCTAAAGACAGTCGGGGAATTGGCGAAAGTTGGTACACCTGTTGGGGAATTTGTTAGCTCCAATCTATCGTTAAAGATAGTCGGGGAATTTGTGAACAAAAACATTAAAAGCGGGGAAGTTGTAAAAAACTGGTGAAACTGTTGGAGAATTTGTAAAAAATTGGTTATTCAGGGAAATTTCTCGAACAATTGGAACGTTTGTTTAAAAATGGGAAATTTGTTCGTTTTAATCGCTGAAAACAGTCGGGGAATTGGCCAAAAGTTGGTCTTCCTGCTGGGGAAACTGTTCTCGATAGGAATTTTTGAAAAAATATTTAAAATTTACGAAATTTTTGCGTTTTTATTGGGGAATTGGCCAAAAGTTGGACTTTGCTAAACACAGTAGGGGAATATGTAAAAAATTATTGATATTTTTAGAATTTGTAAAAAAAAACAGGTAAAATTGTAGTAAAATTTGTACGTTTCGGTAATTAAAGACAGTCGGGTAATTGGCGAAAAAATTACTGGGGAAATTGTTCGCCCCACTCATGAAAGGCAGTTGGGGAATTGCTATAAAAGAGGTGAAATTGTAGGAAAAGTTGTGCATTTCGATCACTAAAAATTGTCGGGGAATTGGGCAAAAGTTGGTCCACCTGCTGGGGAAACTGTCCTCGATAAGACAGTCAGAGAATTTTTGAAAAAATATTTAAAATTTACGAAATTTTTGCGTTTTTATTGGGGAATTGGCAAAAAGTTGGACTTTGCTAAACACAGTAGGGGAATATGTAAAAAATCATTGATATTTTTAAAATTTGTAAAAAAAACAAGTAAAATTGTAAGGAAATTTGTACGTTTCGATCACGGAGAATTGGGCAAAAGTTGGTCCACCTGTTGGGGAAACTGTCCTCGATGAAGACAATCAGAGAATTTTTGAAAAAATATTTAAAATTTAAGAAATTTATAACAAAGTTGTTAAAAATTTGTGGAATTTTTGCGTTTTTACTACTAAAAATGGTTGTGGAATTGGCAAAAAGTTTTACCTTCCGCTGGAGAAATTGTTTGCTCCGATCGCTAAACACAGTAGGGGAACATGTAAAAAATTATTGAAATTTTGAGAATTTGTAAAAAAGCAGGTGAAATTGTAAGGGAATTTGTGCGTTTCGAAAGGAGGGGAATTGTCGAAAAATTGGTCCACCTGCTGGGGAAATTGTTTGCCTCACTCATAAAAGACACTCGGCGAATTTGAAAAAAACGGTGAAACTGCTGGAAGCTTTGTTTGTTTCGGGCAATTGGATAATTGGCGAAAATTTGGTCCATCTACTGGGGAAATTGTTTGCCCCTCTCGTGAAACGGAAAATTTGTAAAACAATCATTGAGTCTATGGGGAATTTGCTCTTTTCGCTCATTAAAGACAGGAAAATTGGTAAAAAGTCGGTCCAATTTGTTTATTTTGTTGCTAAAGACTGTCGGGAAAGTTGGTTAAACTGAAAAATCTTGTAAAAAATGATTGAAACTGTCGGTAAATTGATGTTGCATTTTTAAGAAGTTTTTCTCTTGCAGTCGCCTGAGAGACCCCCGTCTCCCCCAAAATGTGTGCAGCTCAGCAATACTGCCTCCGGTGGAACAACCACCGCTCGAATTTACTAACAGTTTTTGACGAACTCCTCCAAAACGAAGCCTTCACCGATGTAACCCTCGCTTGCGAAGGCGGCAATCCTATAAAATGCCACCGAATGGTCTTGGCCGCCTGCTCCCCGTATTTCCAAAACCTCTTCACGGACCTCCCATGCAAGCACCCCGTGGTGGTCCTCAAAGACGTCAAATACACCGAAATCAAAGCCATATTAGAATACATGTATCGTGGTGAAGTAAACGTTGCTCAAGACCAACTCGCAGCTCTGCTCAAAGTGGCCGAAGCGCTCAAAGTTAAAGGTTTAGTCGAAGAAAACAGATCCAGCGGTGCTAGTTTCTCCTGCAGAGATGAGGAGCCGATGGAGCACTCTCCCACGGGAACTAGCAACTCGAATTCAAGCATCCAGAACGTCCACAGCAGCAGCAACCACTCGCCGCCGCATTCGACGAATAGCCATTACAAGAATCCTTACAGTGGGATGTATTCAGGGAAGTCCGGGAGCATGGATAGGAACTCTCGAATGAATTTACCGATGTGGGCGATTCCGGGACTACCAATCCCGCCACATTCTAACCCTGTTCCTAATCAAAACCATCCTCATGCCGCTACGGCCGCCGCCGCCATGTTGAGCAGTTGTTACGAAGCCGCGACGGACATGTCGCCGCTGAGGAGGAAGAAATTGTCAAGTCTTCTCATGAATAGAGACACTCCTATTTTGAGGACTGTTCTAGGACAAGGTCAAGCCGATTCATCGCAACCTGTGAGTTTAGTGTGTCATCCGGATAGCCATGATCAACAGTCAAACGGACCCGACCAAGAACGCATGGACAAGGTAAGAAAACCATCCAGTTGGTAAACCTGTTGTTAAAACAGAGCTGCCAACCTATTTTCGAAATTTTACTACACCAGACAGCGACATCTTACGGCAGATTTTGTTATTATTCTAAATCTAACCGTTTGATTTATTTTCAATTCTTTTTTTTTTTAAATCTGATGGTTATTAGAGTTGGCTCACTTTGCTCGCTCAAATATCAATCAATAATGTAACGGTAAATAAACAGAGAAAATAAGAAAAATCGCCGCGCTATCTATCTTCAGTAAATGACATTAATTACGCGCCACCTATGTTCGATCATCGCAGCTGGTTAAAGACAGTTTCCTGTAATTAAAAAAACGCCATCTTACGGCAAGTGCTCAAATAATTTGCATTTTTGCTCGCTTCGCTCGCCAAAAGGGCGGTTTTTGTGAAATCTTTATCAATTTATCGGCAGTTTTTACTCTGATGAAAAATTTTGGTTTTAGAGGTACCAAGTGTCAATGAACAAAGTCCCTGACTTCGGAGGAATTAAAAATAAGACACTACTTCTTTTATTAATTTAAACCTTAAGAAAAATAATCAGAGCTCTCTGATTTAAGATTCAAGGCTTGGGTATATTTATTGTTTTTATTTCGTTTTAAAAATTAGAACGACAATTTGTGACATTTTATTACAATTTTCAATTTAAATTTTCTCAGAAAGTACGGTGCTATAGGTCAATTTATTTTCGAAATTTTACGACACGAGGCGGCGACATCTTACGGCAGATTTTGTTATTATTCTAAATCTGACAGTTTTATTTATTTTCGATTTTTTTTTTTTTAATCCGATGGTTATTACAGTTGGCTCACTTTGCTCGCTCAAATATCAATAATGTAACGGGCAAATAAACAGACAAAACAAAAAAAATCGCCGCGCTATCTATCTTCAGTGAGTGACACTAATTACGCGCCACCTATGTTCGATCATTGCAGTTGGTTAAAAACAGTTTCCTGTAATTTAAAAAGCGCCATCTTACTGCGGGTGCTCAAATAATTTGCATTTTTGCTCGCTTCGCTCGCCAAAAGGGCGTTTTTTTTTAAATCTTTATCAAATATCGACAGCTTTTACTCTTTGCTGAAAAATTTTGGTTTTAGGGGTCCCAACTGTCAATGAACAAAGTTCCTGACTTTGGAGGAAATAAAAATAAGACACTATAGTTCGTACAGTGAGAAATTGAAGGACAGAAAAGTCACTAAAAATACGCGCAAAATTTAAAATAACAAAATAAGCCTACTTACTGTCAGTCTGTCCACCCAGTTCGCGTAGGAATTTAGTGTTTTAGTGTATTTTGTTACAAAAGTTGCTGCCAACCTATATGTCAACTGTCAAAATATCCCAATCTCTCACCGGATATACTATACCTCTTTTATTAATTTAAACCTTATGAAAAAAAAATCAGAGCTCTCTGATGTAAGATTCAAGGCTTGGGTATATTTATTGTTTTTATTTCGTTTTAAAAATTGGGTTTACTGGTATGCAACTAACAATACACAAATGTGGTTGCATGCCGCATGTCTTAGATCGACACTCAATGACATTATATTACAATTTTTAAATTAAATTTTTTCCGAAAACACGATGGCATAGGTTAATTTATTTTCAAATTTTACGACACGAGGCGGCGACATCTTGCGGCAGATTTTGTTATTATTCTAAATCTGACAGTTTTATTTATTTTTGATTCTTTCTTTTTTAAATCCGATGGTTATTAGAGTTGGCTCACTTAAACAGAGAAAATCTATCTTCAGTAAATGACACTAATTACGCGCCACCTATGTTCGATCATTGCAGTTGGTTAAAAACAGTTTCCTGTAATTTAAAAGCGCCATCTTACTGCAGGTGCTCAAATAATTTGCATTTTTGCTCGCTTCGCTCGCCAAAAGTGCGTTTTTTTTGAAATCTTTATCGGCAGCTTTTACTCTTTGCTGAAAAATTTTGTATGTTTTTTGCAGCACTTGAAGAGCGAGCCGTCCGAGGACGCCCAGTCGCCCTACACCGACTTCACCATGATGAACGACGACGAAGAAAAATCAAAACTCGCAATTCCGTCCTCTTCTCCCCAGTCGCACTCGAACGAAATGCGCGCCGTGTCCTCCGGAATCGCCACGTACGTCCCGACCCAGAGGCCCGAATGGAAGCGCTACAAGCAATACACCCGCCAAGACATCCTCTCCGCCATCGACTCGGTCCGAAACGGCATGTCCGCCCTCCAAGCCGCGAAGAAGTACGGCGTTCCTTCCAGGACTCTCTACGACAAAGTGAAGAAGTTGGGGATCACGACCAGTCGCCCCTTCAAGCGCGGCTCCAACGGGAGTCCCGCGTGTTTCCCCTATGGTTTGAGTGGCACTGGGTCGCCGTACATGTCGGAGAACGACGACACTCCCACCAACAACAACACGTCGCTGCTGGAAGCGACGTTCCTGCAGCACGCGTTTGATAGTCGTGGGGGCGACGATCGGGAGGCTTTGGCGGCGATGGCGGTGGCGGCGGCGGCGCACGCTATGACGAGTCCTCCGAACCACGGCCAAGCCACCAGTCCCAGTCCGAGTCCGACTTTGATGAAGTACATGAGGCAGAGCAGTTTGACTCCTTCGCCGGCGCCCCACAGCGAGACGAACGGGAGTTCGGAGAGGGAACACGATGATGACGACCAAGTGGAGGATTTGTCCGTGGGGAGGAAGCAGGAATCGCGGGTGATTATGCCCCCCATGAACCAGGTCTCCACGATAATGAAGAAGGAGGAGCTGCTGAAAGACATCATCAAGGAGGAGGCGCGTCGGGAGATCAGCGTGGAGGAGGCGGAGTAGTCAAAGACTGCTGACATAGTTTTAAACCAGTGTTAAGTTTTATTATATATATTTTATGTATTTTAAGGTTGCATTTGCAAAATGACTGAGTTCAGTGCAATATGTATTATCTGTGGTCACCCCACCGTACTCACTTCTAGAAATAAGTCTTTTAGGGTAAGATTTTTATCTCAGAGTGCCTGTTTGTTTGCCAAGTGCGAGACCAGCTCACATTTCCTACAAGTTCCTTCACGGAATGTAACTCGTAAGACTGATAGGTTTATGTCACTTCACAATGAGACTGATAGTAGCAAATTGGCGGTCTTTGTGCTTGCACCGGTGTTTGTTGATCTTTGAAAAAAGATGTAAATAGTTGTGCTGGGGGGCATTAAGCCTGCTGCAGAGGAGCCGACAATTGTCCTCTTTAATTAACAATAGATGTGATTATATATTGGTTTTGGGTTTTCGGATAGGATAAGTCTAATGTAAGATAATGAGGAATTGTATTTAGCGTGTCTTGTGTAGCACTGAAGCACCTCAAAGGTACATAATTGTCAGTGGTAGTTGCACGATGCCATAGGTCCTCGAGATGGCCTTGTATAGCCATAGCTGTGATTTCCTAGACTGAACACATCACAACAATACACACGTGGATTTAGACTGACAAGGTCTAGTCACCAGATTCATTGCAGCAGCTCATTTATTAACCAAAAGTGCAATTCTTGTTGCAACACTGTACGCAGGCTCGCCGAGGCATCTGCCTCGGATTGCCTCGGGCGTATTTATTATTAACGATTTACAAGACTGAATTAACGTTATTATTTTTCCTAAGCGACTATAACACAACAAGATGGACCAATTTTTCAACACACATGTGCCTTTTACTCAGTCTGAATTACATTCCATTAGATTTTACTTTCTGGTTTTCGTCAAAACACACGAGTTCCGACACGTTTTCATTCACACAGAGTTTTGCACCGATCGATTGTTGTGTTTTATTAGTTTTGCCATTTTTATTTAAGACTGATTAATTATTATTATTATTATTTTTGTTAACTGTTTTCCAAAGTATTGATAGTTGTTATCAGTTAGTACTTGTAATGCAGATCTCAAATACCTAGAAGCTGATGCTTTATTCAACTACCTCAACATAAACAATTTATTTACATAAGATTGCGGCAAGTTGTATATATCAGATTTTATATATTTACATAATATTATATTCTTATTACATCAATACAAGTTGTGTGCTCATATTTTACTTTTTTATATTTGTAGAAGAAATGTACTGTTAATGATAATTTAATGATACAATATTATTTTATGTAACGTTATTGTTAGAAATAGTTCTATATTGCACTGCACCTATATGTAATGCATTATTATTATTATAAGTAAAATTAAAACATGTATATGATATTCACATTTTTTTTATTACAACCCTTCCCAAAATCATACATTAATAATATCATTATCCAACACTCAACCAAGCTCATTACTATTGGTCCACTCATTAAAATGTTAAGTTGGCAGCAACCCTTGGTGATTTTTATCGGTAACAATTGGCAGCAAAAGTGTTTGACCTTGACGCAACTGTGGCTGCGTAGAATCTAATTATTTTTCACATTGCCAAAACTTGTTAAATCTATATTAGAATCATACTTTTACAACAAATTTTTAATTAGTTATCAATTATTACTCTCAACTTTGACAATCTGTTAACCTCAAAAATCGCTACATTCACTTTTCCCCTAATTTTCTCCCTAAGGAATTAAAAGCCTGTTTTACACCCAAAAATTTTCAAAAATGTACACAGGAGAGTGGACTGATAGTAATGAGCTGCCCTTTATAAATTTTCGAAATTTTTTGGGTGTAAATCCGACTTCCAACTTAACACGTTGTCAAAGTTGAGTGTTAATTAATAACTAATTAAAGAGTTGGTTGCAAACGAGAAATTCAATGAGAATTTAATTTTAATTAAGTTTTGCCAATCTTGCGCAGGACGGTTACCATAGTTGCGTCAAGGTCAAACACCTTAGCTGCCAACTGTTGCCGATTAAAATCACCAAGGGTTGCTGCCAACTTAACTTTTTAATAAGTGAACCGTTAGTAATGAGCTCTATTGTATATCCGGTGAGAGATTGGGAGATCTTGACAGTCGACATATTGGTTGGCAGCAAATTCTGCTGCAAAATGCACTAAAATCACTAAATTCCTACGCAAACTGACCTGAAAGTAAGTGGGCCCATTTAAATTTCGCGCGTATGAAATACTTTTTATCGCGTAGATTCAGTTACTTTTCTGTCTTTCAATCTCTCACTGTACGAACTATGTAAGATTTTACAAACGAGCAACTTTAGAAATCAGCAGGATTCCAAAGAGATAAGTTAGATACCTGTAATGGGTAGATGTCAATTTTCATTTATAGATGGCGCCACCTTCACAAATCGCTGAAATCAAGCGCGCGGATGTCACGTCGACTTTAAAAAATGTGGACGTGAGAATAGTATCAATTTCATGGCGGAAATTATGGAATTTCTTTTAAATTTATTGTTAATTCGAGGTAAATTTCTTACAACTAAAGCGGCCGACGCTGTGCACGAAGCCATCAAGAAATGTTTGGAATACAAACAGAAGCTGACGGTGGATTACAGTCAAGGAACACAAACCATCAACATGTTGGAGTTCTTCAACGAGAAATCAAGCGAATATAAATGTGAAGACAGTTTTGTGGTCGTCAACGAACTTCCAGAAGAACACCAAAAGAAACGTCAAGCGGCGCCACAAGAAGGTAAAATTCAAAGTGCCAGAACGGCCTCCAAACATGTTGAACTACCGAGACACCCTCAGACGCAAGAAGTGCGACATCGGCAGAGTAAAGACGGTCTGGTTGACAACTTCCACGCCATCCTGAAGTCGCAAGAGTTTCTTTTCAAGAACATGTCAAAACTCATCGAAATGTTGGAGAAGAACGAGCAGGTGAACATCAAGAAGATGAAGACAATCAAAGAGCAACTTCAAGCGTGCACCAACATCCTCTCCAACAAAGAAGAGGCGCGCCGACTCAGCTCAGGAGACTGCAAACCCTCCAGACCTGCAGGCATTGAAATCGCCCTTGAAACCAACAAGTCTGCGGAGGACCCCAGTGTGGTTTACCACCACATCCGAAGAGGCAAAGCGCGAAGACACGACATGGAAGTCGAACTCAAAACAAACCTTTATAACTATCTCAGGCGTTCGGAATCCGATCCTACCATCAGCATCACCACCACGAAGACGAAGAAAATGACCACACGAAGAGATCTTGATGAGTTCTTGAAACAGACGCGGACTGACATTGAGAACTCGATGAAGCTTATTGAAGTCAGCGAGCAGCATTTTAAGAAGTTTGAGAATGATTTGTGGCACTCACTTACCACGACCAAGTTCTTGGCGCTGAAGGAGGAATACTTGAACTTGTGCAAATGCGCGTTTTATAATAAAAGACAGTTTATGGCGACGGAGTCCGCCATTGCCAAAAGAAATGAAGAGATGGAGGCGGAGAATTTCCGGAACTTCCTGAAGATGAGCGAGGCCATCTTCAGAGAGGTTGAAGGCAGGATTCTGCTAGAGTCGCTCAAGCGGCGGCAAAGAGAAGAGAAGCTGGAGGAACAATTCGCTGTGCAAAAGCTGTACGAGTTTCCTCCTCAAGACATTGAGGAACGAGCTATCGAAAAAATTGAAATAGGGAGTTTTGAAGAAGACTTGAAGAAGCTAAAATCAATTCCGAAGGAAATTTGGCCGGTGCCGAAGGAGGCTCAAGCACCAAGGTCGCTCCAGAAGATCCAGCCTATTCCTGAAGGAACGCTGAGTTCAGTTCTGGAGCAACTAAGGAAGGAAATCAATCGAAGAGAGCGAAGAACGGGGAGAATTTATCCCATTCCTGGAGATGTGGACTCTGAGGGCCGATCAAGCGAGAAAGTTAAGGTGGAGGAGGAACCACCGAAGAAAGACATGATAGGGACGATAATTCTGAGACCCACGAGTCTGGTGATGCCTGAACTACCTCCTCCAGAGGCTTCAAAGATACCTAAAATAGAAAGAAAAATATATCCGATTCCAATCAAGACAAAATCAGAAATTCTTCAGATCACGAAGCTCCGAACAGATTCCAGTGGTCAATCAGAGGAAAACCAGCCTCCGCGTGGTGTTCTTTCCGACCCCACTTTGGCGAAGCTGAAGATCGTCGAAACTTCTCTGCAGAGCGTGCCAGAACCGTTGGCAAAAGACACGAAACTGTTGGTCACCGCCACTACCGCCGGCAAGCTGGTGGCCGCGCCACCCCCAACCACCAAAACCGTCTCCAGTGAAGACCTGAAGACCTCAGCGGACCTCATCGACGTGAACCAAAAGGCGTTCCAAGAACTAGAGAGTGCAGTTCGCACCGTCCAAATCTTCATCGAGAAACCGGCGTCGTCGTCGAAATCCATCCGCACAACCACCGAAGGCAAGAAGCGCAAAATTGACGAACCAGTGAAGAAGAGCATGTCGACGAATCATCTGAAGATTGACCGGTACCGGTTGTACAAAGAACTGAAAGAAGCCACGAAGAATTCGGTTAAAGAAGACCGCAAAGAGACACATTCGATGGCCGGGTCTTTGGAAATTGTCGAAAGTAGCAAATCGAACTCTCACATGCGACGGACGACGAAGAACGCCATGAAGAGACAACAGGTTGTTACGATTTTTCCGAAAGTTTCGAAGAAGGGCGATGAGAAGAAACGACCACAAGTGACGTTGGTGGAGACTGAAGAGATGAAGAGGTCGAGGCAGATTGCGGGGACGAAGGTGTGGAAGTCTACGAATGAGGTGAATTTGGGGGCGGTGATGAGGAGCAGCACCTCTAAGAGGGCCCTGTCGAACACTTCGAAGCCAAATGGGCAGTTTAAAGGGAAAGAAAAGGTTCATTGTGTTAAGTGGGAGGAGAATGATAATCCCGAAATTGTCAAGATGTTAAAAAGTTGAAGTGTAAAGATGTCTAATAAAATGGTGGTTTTGGAACTTTTTGATGGCGGCAAATTTAAAATTCGGCTCTGTGATTGGTCGAGGGAGTAACGCAATGCCGATTTTTAAAATTGTGTAGAATGTTAAACAAGAACTGTCACATTTGTCGGATTAATTGTCAAGAAATTTGACGTTTGATTGTGGCGCTATCTAGTAGTCAAAATTGACATGAATCTATTACAGGAATCTAACTTATCTCTTTAAAATTTTCTTGGGTGTTTATTGAACACATAGTTTTTTAGCGATTTGGAAATGGAAAAACGGAATTAGAAGACACAGAAAGAAAGAAAAAGCAAAATTCGAAGAAATCAGAAGCAGAAGAGAAAGAAAAAAGCACAAAAAGGTGACAAACAGAGTAAAACCACGAATAGATAATATCTATTTAATTTTTAACTCACTCAAATAAAATTTAATCCCTATATAACATAAAACCAACCTATAATAACACAAATATACCAAACTTTACAACCTACAGATCTAATCAAGTCACCCGTTCACAATAGTCTGCACAAGCGGTCGCCGAAACAACAAAATATGCGGCTCTGGCTCATGCAACATATAATGAACCCAATTGGGGCTCTGCTGGACCCCCAAATTCCTCCATTCCGATTCACTCATTAAGTGGGGTCTCGGCACCAATTTCGCCAAGTCCGGGGGCAAAATAACATGACGATATTCGTAGTACTCATCTGCGTACTTTTCAGAGTAGAGAATGTTCTCTACCGGCATTTTAATCTAACCTAAAAAAAAAAGTTGGAATTGAAAGTAGTGTGGGATGCTGTACTCACTTTTTCTGCTAATTGAACATTGGGTGCTAAAATCTGGGGGTAAAATCGGGTAAATAAAGAGATATTTATGAAAAATGGGGAAAGAGTTTGTTTATGATAAATGTCAAATCTCATTTTGGTGGTTTTAGAGGTACCAACTGTTAATGAACAAAGTCTCTGTCTTCGGAGGAAATAAAAATAAGACACTACCTTTTTCATTAATTTGAATCTTAAGAAAAAAACTCTAAGCTCTCTGATTTATGACTTAAAACTTGGGTCTATTTATTGTTTTTATTTAATTCTAAAAATTGCGTTTAATGGTATGCAACCAACAATACACAAACGCAATTGCATGCCGCATGTCTTGGATTGACACTCAGTGAAATTTTATTACAATTTTCAATTTAAATTTTCTCAAAAAGTATTACAGATTGGGCGAAACGAATTGCAGAAATAAATTTGGCAGTGCCTAATTGTGTTGTGCGTAAAGTTTTGCATTGATCCGGCAACTTTTTTTTTTTTGGCCAAAAAAGACCAAAGACTATAGTCCATGGATTTTGAAATTTCGCCAAAAATTAAAACTTCTTAAAAACTATTTTTTTTCATTAATTCGGACCCCAGGAGCAAGAATCTGAAAAAATTTTTGCGATCCGACGCTCCGTTAATTTTTTATCGATTTTTTAAAATTTTGTTTTCACTTGTAAGTTTTCGGCAAAAATAAAAACAAAAGACTACTTCCCTTATTAATTCGTACCTCAGGAGTAAGAATGTCAACTCAAATTTAGGATTTAAAAATTGGTTATTTTTTTATTTGATTTTGAAAAGACGCCGAAATCTGGGCCCCGTGGCGTATGTCTATGATTGGCAGTGAGAACATTTTCAAAATTCCGCGCGTCAAATATAAAAATAAAACTTGGGATTTATTTAAAACTTCGTTTAATTTGTTTGTACATTTTTATACAGCAACATTCTTATGACACAAGTATTTAGTACTAAATCTAAACATTCGTCGTCGTCATCACGCGCACAATCAACAACACAAACATTTTGCATAAATTTGGTTAACAACATTCAAAACGAAATAATTTAGATTCGTCGCTATGTATAATTACAAAATCTGATAGTTACATATCTACAATAATTTAAGAAATTTATACAAAACATTGTAAAAGCTTATTACAGAAAGTTAGTCTTTATGGCTAAACATGGCAGGCAGAGAAAACACTACCTAGTGAGCATTTCTAATAAATTATATACACGAAATTATGGTACAATCGATTAAAAAACAAGTCCATGAACACGACATTAAATTCTCATTTCGGTATCAACCACAGTCTTTGTTCTACTCTGCGGCGGTTGGCGCCCCATCACATGATGACTCGTGGGCAATCCTGGCGTGACCAGCGGCGAAATCGACGGCGATTTGGTGGCCAACGGCGACAAGCTCGGCGAAAAACTCGGCGACATCGCCGTGGAGGTGCTGAACGTCGCCCCGGAAGCGTCATGGTTGATGGGCGACCTCGGCAACAGCATCATCTGATTGTGACTCCCGCCGTGATGACTAGAACCCCCTCTCGAATTCAAAACGGGCATCGCTATAGACCTGGGGGCCACACTCGTGATAAGCGGCGGCGGCAAGTTCTTCACCGGCGCGGAACTTTTGCTCTTCACGCTCGACGTCCCACTGGCGCCGCTCTTCACCGACGCGGTATCGTCTTTCAGTCTTGCAATCTCGGAGAACACGTGAGCGAGCGGTTGGTACTGCGGCCCCCAATCGAGCAGATAATCCCAGTTGTAACTCCCGGCGAGCTCTTCTTCGCTGTGCACTATGGAACTTAGAGAACCGTTCATGGAGGGTTGGTGCGTCACCGCCGGCACCTCTCCGTACCCGCCAATGGCCATCACGTGTTCTAGAGTTGATGCGGCGACGCCGCCTTCGTCGGTTGAACTCGCGCGGTCGCTTCCAGCGACGTCGTTTAACTTGGCGTAGATTAACGTCATGTCGTTCTCGGTGGTGCCTTCCTCGTCGAAGATGTGGAGGCTGTCCAACGGCACTCCTTGGTGGTGGTGGAGGGACTCCTTACTACTCCCAGCGCGAGGGTCTGAACACAAACGCGAGGCGGTTTGCGGGACTCCTCCACTGTTAATCCCCAAGCGGGCGAGGTACTCTTGCGTGTTCCTCACTGAAACATCCGATAAGTTGTCGTCGTCGTCGTTCTGTCGGTGGATGCCGGAATCCCGCTGAAGTGGACCTTCGTTGATCATTCGGATCTCTTCATCCTCGCCGTCTTCGCCGTCTTCTGCAGAACCTCGACCACTGGAGCCGGACTGCTCGGAACCTGACAACTCAGAGGTGGTTGCAGCACCGGAGTTCGAACTCGCGGCGTGTCCAGGACCGTACGGCGGAATTTCATCGTATTTCGGCGGCGCGAATTGGTTGGCGCTACTTGTAACACCTCCTCCACGTATCGGAATTGTATCAAAAGCACTCGGATCCACGTAATTGTTCGAAGTACTAACACTCTCACTACTCAAATTGGGTTTGTTGATTTTCTTATTCCTCTTATTCCGCATGTGCAGGAAGACAAACACCGCCCCGAAGGTGATCAACAGAAGGATCAACGCAATTAAGAGACCCAGCGCCCAATCGGCGATTCCGCCATTGGCCGCCGCCACCGTCGTGTTGTTCTCACGGTTTATGGCCAAATTAGTGCCAGGATCAGCCAGAGGATCGAGGTTGATCTCCACCACCGTCATGTTGGTCAAAGAGCCTTGGCGCCCAGAACTCGCGGTGACCACCAGACTGATTTCACGTCCCGACTCTAAACTCTCCGAGTGCTCGAGCTTCTTCTTCACCATCACAGCTCCGGTGGTTCTGTTGATTTTAAAGTCGGAGTGTTGCGTGGTCAACTGATACACCACGCGTCCATCTGGGCCTTTATCTCTGTCCGTGGCGGTGACGTGCCCCACCACGTACCCCACCGGAAGCGTCACCGACGTGGCTAAAACAAACTTGTACGTCCGTTCGGTGAACTGCGGATGGAACTCGTCTTTGCTTTCGATTTCGATGCGGACTTTCACCATTGAGGATTTTCCTCCGACGTCCGTAGCGCGCACCATGAAGATGTAGCGGTTGTGCTCTTCGTAGTCGAACTTGGAGTTGGTGGTCACCAGCCCAGTGGAGGCGTCGATGTGGAAGAGACGCCACGAGTCGTCGATTCCTGGGTAGTTGGCGGAGCTCGCGCTCACAATGGAGTACTTCAAGGCCCCGAAAGGACCTTTGTCGAGGTCGGTGGCGTGGGCGGTGAAGATTGCCGTGCCGACAGGTTCGTTCTCGCCCACGAACTCCAGGTATTCGCTGACGGGGAACTTGGGCTCGTTGTCGTTCTCGTCTTGGAGACTAACCAAGAAAGTGTTGAGGGTGCATAGAGAAACAACGCCGCGATCGCACGCGCGGAGGACCAAATTATACTCAGTTCTACCACTGTCAAAGTCCAGAGACTTATTCACTGAAAGAATCCCAGAGGTTGTGTCCAGACGAAACAACCCTTCATCGTTTCCAGAAGTAATATCGTATGTAACTTCAGAATTTACCCCAGCAGAGTCCGCATCCGTGGCGAGAATCTTCTTGATGGAAGAACCAATGGGGGTGTTTTCACTAATTGCAATTTCGTAATCAGCTTGTTTGAACACGGGGGCGTTGTCGTTGGTGTCGTCCACTCTGACGAAGACCGCCACCATGGAGTAGTTGGAGGTGAAAGTCGGATCCCCCATTGTGATTTTGAGATTGTAAACCTCCTGCAGCTCCCGGTCTAAACTCTTCACGACAATAAGAGCTCCTGAGGGATTGGACACTTCAAAAGTACCATCGTCGTTGCCGTCGGTTATGAAGAAACTCGTGGGTTGTTTCTGGGACGTCGGCTTTACAAGGTGGAGGATGGTGGTGCCTTTGCGACAATCCTCCGGGATTTGAATCCTGGAAGAAACAAAATCAGCATCTGGAGGTACCTGGGGGGTGTTAAAACCTACTTGTAGTCCCGTTTATTGCCGGAGGAGAGGTGCCCAGACCTGGTGTTCATTTTCACCCGCACCGACGCCACGGCCTTTAACGGCGGCGTCCCCAAATCCACTGCCTGGACGGTGAGTTGAACGTCCTGCGCCGCTGAAGAGATGTTGGATAAATTTGCCCGTAGAATTCCGTCCGTGCGTCCGATGGAGAAGCTCGCCACCGGGTTAAGGAGGAGGTATTCAATTCTCGCGTTCTCCCCCGAGTCTCCATCGGTGGTGTTGACAGTTAAGACGTCCGTGAGCTCCGTCGAGTGCCCATCTGCAAAAAGGAATTAATAAGGTTATAAATTCTTAGAAAAATCCGCTTATTTCAATGTTAAATGACGATTTTTCGCAGACTTTCGCCGTTTTCTGGCATAGATTGGCAAAAAAGAGCTCAAAATCTACAAAACCACCATTTTTTATTAAAATTCAACGGCTGAATCGCGAGAAAACACCAGAAATCTGCACGAAATCATCAAATTTCTTAGAAAATTCCGCTCATTTCGAAGCTAAATGAAGATTTCTAGCAAATTCTCGCAGTTTTCTGGCTTGAATTCGCAAAGAAGAACTCTAAATCTACAAAACCACCAGTTTTTGTCAAGATTCAACGGCTGAATCGTGAGAAAACAGCAGAAATCTGCACAAATTCTTAGAGAAATCCGCTTATTTTGATGCTAAATGACGATTTCTAGCAAATTCTCGCAGTTTTCTGGCTTGAATTCGCAAAGAAGAACTCTAAATCTACAAAACCACCAGTTTTTGTTAAGATTCAACAGCTGAATTGTCAGAAAACAGCTGAAATCTGCACAAATCGTTAGAGAAATCCGCTTATTTCGATGCTAAATGACGATTTCTAGCAGATTCTCGCCGTTTTCTGTCTTGGATTCGCAAAGAAGAGCTCGAAATCCACAAAACCCCCAGTTTTCATCAAGATTCAACTTCCAACACCCAAAGAATCTCACCTGGTAAGTTAACTTGGTAGACCAGCTGCGAGAACACCGGCGCGTTGTCGTTGACATCCTTCACTTTGATGGTGAGCGTCGTCTTGGCCGTGTGCGCGGTGTCCGACGCCTCGATCTTCAGCTTGTACTCTTGCCAGGTCTCGAAATCTAACTTCTTCTTCAAGATGACCTTCCCACTGAACCTGTCGATGCTGAAAAACTCAAGATCTTCCCGGCTGTTGTCATGCGAGAAGCTGTAAGTTAGCGTGGGGTTCGTGTCGACATCGTTGGCGGTCATGGTGGTCAACACCGTCCCCACGTCCGTGGACTCGCTGACGTTGATAACACTCCGTGGCGGAAACGTCGGTTGGTTATCATTGACGTCGACAATATTGATGACGATTCTTGCTGTGCCGGTCATTTGAGGCACACCTTCATCGGTCGCTATAACGGTCAGTTTGTAATTATCTCTTATTTCGCGATCTAAGACGATGTTGGTTTTTAGAATCCCGCTGAAAGCAGGCTCGATTTTGAACGCGTTATCGTGGTTTCCATCGACGATGTGGTAGAGGATCCGCGAGTTGGGGCCTTGATCGTCATCGAACGCGACCACCTGAAGCACGAACGCTCCTTTCTTGTTGCCTTCCCAAACAGAGGCCGAGTACTGTTGTTGCGTGAATTTAGGAGCGTTGTCATTGATGTCCGACAACTGGACGACAACCTCGCAGTAGCCGTGCAAGACAGGCCCTCCTTCAGTTTTCGCCTCGACCACCATTCTTATCTCTTTGTGAAGCTCGTAGTCTAGATATCTAGGATCTCGAACTTGGATCATCCCACCTTCTGCATCTATACTGAAAATGTTATCTTCATTCCCCGTGCCGAAAGAGTACAAGATGCGTTGGCGGCGCCCATCAGATCGAAGAGCTGATACTCGAAGAATATCTCTGTATTTCTCGGTGTGCTCGGGGATGTTAACAATGTAGGTGGAGTTCTGGAAACGGAGCTGCGGAGTGCCGTCGGAGACGTCACCCACCACCACCTCCACAAGTCCTGAAGAACTAATCGGAGGATTTCCTTTATCAGTGGCGAGAATGTTGATATAAACGACTTTGCCGTTTTCACCGGCTAAACTCTGCGTGGCTGTTAAAACCCCACTGTTTGGATTAATCCGGAATTTGGAGTACGAGCCTTCATTGACCAAACTGTAGACAATGTCGGAGTTTGTTCCTTGATCCGCGTCTTTGGCGGAGATCTTCAAGATGGCTTGTCCGGGTTGTTGGTACGCCGCCACTTTCGCCCGAAAGGGGTACTCAGCAAAAATCGGTTTATTGTCGTTAATATCGTCGATTCGTACCATCACTGGTACTCTCTGAGACCGCGCGTTGTACTTTCCACCATCCGTCGCCACGACTAAGAACTCGTACGATGGCTGCAGCTCCCGGTCAAACAACCTAAAACAAGAACTTGATGGTTACAGTCATTGGAATGGTACGACTTACCCTGCGGTGGTAATGACGCCGGTTTTGTTGTCAATCCGAAACAACCACTGACTCTCATTAGCTAAAGAGTAGATGATCCTCGAGTTGATTCCCATGTCGGCGTCCGACGCGTGCACTTTGAGTATTGAAGTGTCCACGGAAACATCTTCAGGGATCGCCGTCGAGTACTTGGACATATCGAACTTGGGATCGTTGTCGTTTTGGTCTTCAACAACCACTGTGATGTTGCAAGTTCCTACTAATGAGGGTTTTCCGCGATCTTGAGCTGTGATGGTCAAGTGGTACCGGGCATGACTCTCGCGGTCCAAAGACCTCGCTGTCAACTCTCCCGTTCGCAAATTTATGCTGAATTTGTTCCCGACGTTTCCCCCGGTGAGGCTGTAGGCGATGTCGCCGTTATTGCCTTCGTCCAGGTCGTTGGCCACCACGGTGTGGATGACTCCAACGTCGTTGTTCTCCGGGACGAACAGGCGGTAGCAGGAGCCAGGTTTGAACTGAGGGGGGTGGTCGTTGACGTCTGTTATCTTAATGATGAGGGTGGAGACGTCGAAGAGGGTTTTCCCGGGGGTGGAGTTGTCGGTGACGTACACGGGGATGGTGTAGGAGTCTTTGGTTTCGCGGTCCAAAGGTTGGGTCGTCGTGATTCTTGCGGATGTTGGATCGATCTGGAAGGCTTCGGCGAACTCTTGCGGGATGTAAAAAGTGGTGTTGCTCCCTAAAATTAAGAAAATTCGGTTTTCTCATGGGAATTTAAATTTTATATTTTTGCAACTCTCCCAAACCTCCAAATAAAGTTCGGTCATTTGTGGATTGTGCTTTGAGAGGTTCTTAATTCGACAGCCATTTTTCGAATGCAAAGTTATTGCGGCACTATTCAACAAATCGAATCAAAAACGCAAATTTTCAAATTTCCCACTCAAAATTTCGAAGTTGGTGCTACTGAAAATTTGAAAACTGGCAAAAAATTGTCGAAACTAACCTCACTTTTTAAGTTTATTTGTGCGTAGAAAGTGCCAAAGGTGAACAGGGACCACAAGATTGCTTTAGAAAGGCATTTCTGGAGTAAAAAGGTTAGTTTAGGTATAAAGCGGGGATACACAGTCCCACAAATTTAATTCGCAGCTTCGACAGGGCGGGAAAAAATAAAATTCAAATTCCGCGGAAAATCGCCGCTTTTATCCGATCAAGAAGGGTATTAATCTCTCTTTGCGCGCATGAATATTCATTTCTTTGGCGTCGATACAAGATTAATATAAATGTAAATATGGAATCAGGTTATTCAATGATGGCACCCTCTAGCGCTTCTCTGTACAATGGGACCCGCGAGCGCCTCGCATTTCCTTATTCCCATTTTTTGCATATTTTGCATTTCCGTTAACACTCGCAGTGGTAACAGGACCGGGAATTAGCGATAATGACTAAAAGAAAACTCACCATCCTCCACCGCTCCGGATTTGGTGGTGACTCTGGTGACGAACGTCCCCACCGGCGCGTCCTCTGGGACACTCGCTCTGTACAAGGAGTTGAAGAACCTGGGAGGGTTGAGCTCGGAACCTTGGACGACCAATTTTAACTCCATATCAGCATGCCGCGTGGGAGTTCCATGATCGGTGGCTGTTACATTTAGAATGTAATTTCTTTGTGCGTCAGGAAGAGGTTTGGCTAAGGTCAAAACGCCCGTGTCATAACCCAACGCGAACACACTGCCTTCGTTTCCGCCTGAGATCACGTAAGTCACTCGACCGTTGTCACCACTATCACTGTCCACAGCCACCAAATGCGCGATCTTCATTCCGACGGTGCTAACTTCACTTATGAAGGCTGTTGGGGGCGTTGGAAGCACGAATCTGGGGGAGTTGTCGTTGTAGTCGGTGATGATCACTCTGGCGGTGACTGAGGTGGTTTTGCGTTCGGAGATGTTGGCGCTTTGGTCGGTGGCGGCGATGATCACCGTGTATTCTTCGATGGACTCGTAGTCAAGACTGTTGGAGAGGATCAGAGTCCCCGTGAGGGAGTCAATGGAGAAGGTGTCGTTCGTGGGGTATTGGTGAGCGACGTGGTAGCGAACATCTCCGTTGTTTCCACTGTCCACGTCCGACGCGGTGAAGTTATGGACGGAAGTACCGATTTCTGTGTTTTCCGGCAGGGAAATCGTCACCAGGTCCTGGGGCCAACGTGGAGCGTTGTCGTTGATGTCGGCGATGTCGATCCGAACAGTTATAGCACTGCTTTGGGGGTTGTTCATGGCACTCGTGTCCAAAGCGCGGACTTCCAATCGATACTCCGACTCTTTTTCTCGGTCGAGTTCTCTGGCCACCACCAAAGACCCGGTGCTGCGGTCAATATCAAACGCGTCGATGATGTTCTCCGGCATGAGAGACGTAAGAGTGTAGGTGATGTGCCCTCCGGTACTCCCACTGATTACGTTTTCTTGGTCGGCGGATTCGGAGGTGGCAACCGATCCGACTACAAACCCAATCTTTACGTCTTCACGCACTCTGAAGACGAGACTCGAGCTCGTGAATGTTGGTCTGTTATCGTTGAGATCCAAGACTTCGACTCGCAGCATCCTCACGGTTTGCTTGGGTGGTTTTCCGTCGTCTTTAGCAGCCACGGCTAGACGGTAGATGGCTTTTTCTTCGTGGTCTAACATCATTCTCGTGCGGATGACTCCCGATAAAGGGTCAATGTTGAAGACACCGTGGCCGTCAGAGTCGCGTCCTTTGAGGATGGAGTACGTGATGGTGGCATTCTCACCACTGTCGGTGTCGACGGCGCGTACTTTGACCACTTCGGTGCCTGGAGGTTGTTCTTCGCGGACGCTGACAACGTCTTCTTGCGGGTCGATGATTTCCGGCGCGTTGTCGTTGACGTCCAACACGTGGATCTTCAGAGGGACTCTGTTGCTTCTTGAAGGCGTTCCTTGGTCTCTGGCTTCGGCTACCAAGTCATAGACTTCTTTTTGCTCGCGGTCGAGGGGTTGCTTGGCCGTAATCTCGCCTGCAAGGAAAAAAGTAATCAGAGAGGATCGATCGTGCGAAATTACAGAGAATAAGATTGGATCGAGTTCACATAAATATCACTTTCGGTTTCAAGGTCCGCGTAAGATGAGCCGGTCCATGGCTCTAACACATGATTAATCTCGACACCTCGGCTCTAAGAGGCTTAGCGTTGATTACTGGCGGAGTAATCGAACCGCGAAGAGCAGGTGAAAAGCGATGCCGGCGTCGAAATACCCTTCTTTATTGGTTGTATTTTGGGTCAGGAGCGAAATTCGTGCGTTTGATCCAATTGCAGCTGCAGAGAAGCGGAGGCCGCGCGTGAAGTATGTCCGTGGAATTCAGCGAGCGCGACGTCGAGGGGCCGGGGCTGAAGAAGCGGTCCGGTCACATTCCCGGCCACTGAACGAAACGCACCGAAACGGAGTTCGCAGGGCCCGCGCCATCACGGAAAACGCCCTGGGAAAGCCGCAGCGACTTTCCCTAGCAAAAACGCCAGCGAGTAGTTATGGAAAGTGTCAGCGGTTTATTATTTGTTCTTAAAGCGGAATGCTAAAAGCATTCCATAGCTTCTGTAGCCGCTCGAGATTCTGGCAACGTGACTGGCATGTGGACCCTCATACATTTCAATCATGTGTGGATGTGTTCTTCGTCTGGCGGCCCGCGGTGCTGCATTCTAGACGTGTTTGGAGGTTCGTGGCGGATCCGCGTAAAATCAAACTTCCGAAACGTAATAGACGGGCCTCTTCGCCGGAGATGATTTAATTGGAGCGACACGTTGCGCCTAAGGCTCCTTTTCATACTCGTCTAGTGCCACCGGTCATTTTTCTCGGTTTATCGCCAATAAGTGTCACCCGACCGGCGTTTTTGAAGTTAACTTAATTAGGTGGCTGCACCTCCTCGACTTTTCGGCTAAAACCCGCCAGTTAATCGAACTTTAATATGATAATAGTGCCGTAAAACTTTTCGAAGCCGACTTTGCCGTTCATAAAATCCACGATTTAGGGCCGATTTCACCACCCACTTAAACTTAAATTAGTTTCCCTCAAACGTAGATCAACGTAAAATATGATTTTACCAACATTTTTAAACTTAGTTTATTACTGATCTACGTTCAGGAAGTAACAGACCAATTTCAACCAGTTAACGATCTAAAACTGGGATTAATGAATTGTCAATTTCTGACATTTGTTTTTTTATCAAAATTGAGAGAAAAAGTCGGATTTGGGGTCAGTAGCGAGCGAAGCGAGCGATACTGCTAGTTTTATTTTACAAAAGTTTAGTGTTTTTGTGATAGAGTCATCGATGTTGGCGACCCTGATAATGTGTCAAATTGTTCATTTTCTATCTAGTTTAATTTTGTTTAAATTTTTTTGTAGTTATAAAATAAAAAAAAAATTGAAAAAAAAGAAACAATCAATAAAAATAAAAAAATTGGATCTGCCAGAAAATTTTGAGTCGACTTCAAAATAAAAATTTCTGAAAAGTCTGTTTTTTGATGTAAAATTTTGGAATTTGGCACAGTTGTTTAATAAGACCAAAGTCGCAAAACTTTCAAATTTCATTATTTTATGACTAAAACTTTCAAAGTTATGGAATTTAATAAAAAGTGGTGAAAATTTTTGGTAGGTTTTTAAAACAAAATTCGTCAAAAATTTTATTTTTTGTTTCAAAATTTTAAAATTTACCACAGTTGGTTAGCAAGACTACAGTAATGAAACCTCAAAATTTCACTATTTTGGAGTAAAAACTGTCAAAGTTACGAAAATTTTATTTTTACACTAAAATTTTGAAATTTGACACACTTGATTAGTTAGTCGAAAGTCGTAAAATCTCCAAATTTAACTGTTTTATAATGAAAGCTATTAAAGTTACGGAATTTTATAGAAATCTTAATTTTTTGGTGCTTCTTCTTTAATCACTTTTATTCCAAGATCTACCAATATTGACTGTTAAAAAGATTTAGGGGAACTTCGATTTTCTTGGTGAAATCAGAACAAACATTCACCACTTAACTCAAACTCAGTTTATTAAAACTACAGTTAAACGCTAGTCGGAGTCGGTGAAATCGGCCCTTAATCGTTTCACCAAAAGCCGAGATAATTAAATCGAATGTCCGTGCATCCCCCAGATGGCGCGCGATTCCCTATAAACTGTTCATTATAATAATTGCAAGAGAAATTGGTATCATAATTGTATAATATCAAGAATGTCACGCTCGTTCAATTTCCCGCGACGTGTTCCTCGGACGCGTATGCCATAAACAATGAGACTTTTGAGCAGTAAACGTCCTTTTCGGTGGGCCACTCGGGGGAAAAACGAAAAAACGAACAAATCACGGAGGCATCTACCGGCGGTTGTTGTACTTAATTACAGGCACCTGTTAGCCCGTCTCTTATTCCGGTTTTAATTGAAAATGGGTTCTCACGAATCATAAAGCGACCATGATGGATGACGGCGACGCGGTGTTCCACTGGTCGGATGTCAACGGAGTTTCGCTCTGGGAGGATCCGCGATTTTCTCCTTTTTTCTTTTCGAGAAACCAATTACGACCCGCTGTCTATTCGGTCTCGTTAAATCGACGAAATTCCCAAATGAATTCTGCCGGTAGCACCGCCGCAAAAACTCGCAGAAAAAACTGTCATGAAGACCGGCGTCCCGTTAACGAGACGCGCAATATTCTAGTCTTAAGAATCAAATTCACTCATAGTCTTCTAGGGACTTTCTCCGAATCTAGGGACTTCTTCACATTTTCGAACGAATCTAGGGGATTCTAGAAAGCTTAGTGTTCAAATATAACTTGAATTGACATCTGTCATTTACATAAAGTAGCAGCCAACTAGATAAGCTCTGATTGGTAGTTAATACACTTGCGACTCTAGAATTTTGGGCAATGTCAAGTGCCGTTGTCATTTTAATGTCATAATGACAAGATGTTAAATTATCTTTATTACTTAACAATCAGTTTTAACCCAGGAGAGTAATTTTCCCCGAATCTAAGATTTTTTTTACAATTTTCGAACAAATCTAGGGAAATCTAGAAAGTTTAGTGTTTAACTATAACTAGAATTTTGAATTAAATTGACACCTGTCATTTACATAAATCACCAGCTAACTCTGATTACTTTGTAGTTAATACACATGCAATCTTAGAATTGTGGGCACTGTCAACTGCCGTTTGTCATTTTAATGTCATAATGATAAGTGAAATTACTTTTATCTGCTACTTAAATATCAATTTTGAAGTTTTAAATGATTTTGTTCTGTACAAATTTACAAAGGAGCAATTTTAGACATCAGCAGGAATCTAAAGGGATAAGTTAGATACCTGTAATGGATATATGCTAATTTTGATTAATAGATGGCTTCATAAGCAACTGATTTTTTTTTAAATTTGAAATATCATGTGGAAAAACAAAATTATGATGCTTCCACTATTTGGTGTCAATTTGACAAATATGACAGTTCTTCTTTGACGTTCCGCAGGATTTGCAGACAGCACTCGCTCTGCTGAACGACCAATCACAAAGTCGCATTTCAAACAATGAGATTATGTTGCAAAAGTCTACTTTGACAGTTATTTGTTTGTTTAATATTGGAATTTTGATGAATTAGCTTTGGAAATTTTAATGTCACACGGTTGGCATCATTGTTCTTCAGAACTTTGACACATTACGTTGATAGAACTTACACGATCATCTTTTTTACCCAAAAAACCAATTCTATTACAGATTTGCAACAGGACCGAATCACACGATGAAAATTTCAAAATGTGTGACCTTGGGTGGCCATTTGCAAACCAAACAAACTAACTGCAATTAGTTATCGACTAAAAAAAGACGTTTTCTGAACGACCAATCGCGAAGTCGCATTTTAAACAATCGCTTTAGTTTGCAAAAGTTATTTGTTTGTTTAAAGTTGAAATCTTGACGAATTAGCTTTAGGAATTTTGAGATCATACGGTTGGCATCATTGTCTTCCAAACATTTGACACTTTACATTGGCAGAACTTACACAATCGTCTTTTGTACCCTAAAACCAAATTCTACTCCAACATTAGCAACAAGACCAAATCACACGATAAAACTTTTAGAATTTGTTACTTTGGCTAGGCATTTGCAACCCAAACAAACTAATTGCAGTACATAATCGACTAAAAAAGGACGTTTATTGAACGACCAATCACAAAGTCGCATTTTAAACAATCGGTTTAGGTTGCAAAAGTCTACTTAGACAGTTATTTGTTTGTTTAAAGTTGAAATCTTGACGAATTAGCTTTGGGAATTTTGAGATCACAAAGTTGGCATCGTTGTCCCTAGAATTTTGACACATTACATTGACAGAACTTACACGATCGTCTTGTGTATCCTAAAACCCAATTTCATTGCATATTTGCAACAAGACCGAATCACACGATAAAACTTTCAAAATTTGTGACCTTGAGTGGGAATTTGCAACTCAAACAAACTATTTGCAGTTACACGATTCAATTCCATTGCACATTTGCGACAGGGCCGAATTATAGGATAAAAATTTTAAAATTCGTGATCTTGGGTGGGCTATTTACAGTACATTATCGATGAAAAAGCGACGTTTTCTGGGGATTTTTGAGTTAGAATCTGGGGAGCGTTGAAACTGGGTTTGATGGTACCGTTGGCCGTCCGAAATTGGCGTTTTCCCGTGGTGGCAAGCCCATAAATCGCGCGTCGGCCGGTGCGCGCTTAATCCGGGGATTTCATTGAATAATGCTCTCGTCGCAAAAAGACGAATCGAAAATTTATCGGAGGTAAACTTTCACGATATTAAATTGGAGATCAGACTCAGGTCATAAATCATATTTAGTATATCACAGGTCGGATTACTCGTATTGAAAACATGATAAATGCAGTACTTAATCGCATTTAAGTCCATGAATCAATCTGGGTCCAGGTTCAACGTTCCACTTTTTTTCTCGCAGGATGCGTTTGTCTTATGGCTCAATTGTCGCTTTTGATAACCTCGGACGATTTTACGACATGAAAGGATCAGCGAGATGCAAAAAAGCAGTCGTCTCGACGTGCCGGTAATTTAACGCTATTTCGGTATTAATGACCTAAGCACGGACGTTTACAGCTTGCTTTTAATAATAGACCCTTTCTCGAAGTAGTGGTCGGCTAATTTTATAGTTTCTAGTATGGGTTTATTGCCGTTATTGCGGGAAATCTCGCGATTTAACGAACGTCTGCACAGATAATGGTTACGATTGGATAAGGACTAGCTGCCGAATGGGAGAAAACTCGACGAGTTATAGGAAAAAGTTTCGCGACTCTGCTTCAATGCGAGCTTTATTTACGACATCATTAGTGCTTACACTGGGAACATCTGTCGGGCGGGAAGGGGCGCATCCCACACTTGTGTGTTATCTCCACATCTCTGCGTGGAAAAAAAGGGCTCGAGCCTACGTAAGAAAGCCACTTTCTTTCCTCTAATGCACTCCCCAGATTTAATCACTCCCAATTATTGCCTAAATTGGAGCTCACTCGGTAAAATGGCCACTCTCAAGACCAGCCTCCGGTTTTTTGTTCCGGTTCGAAGGCCACAGACTACTACTAGGTGTTAATTGGAACTAATAAGGCTGCATTACAGACGGGAAACTCATCCGTTTGACGCCTCAACACCGGCATAAAATTCATCGAAAGAGAATTTTGGTGTCAATTTTACAAAATTCTTGGGTGTAAATCAGGCTTTCTACTCAAAAATTAAATATAGCGAGTTTTGAGGTTAACCCACCAACTGTAGATTATTTTCCAACTCCAACTTCACCAAATTTTTAAAATTCCCGCCCTAGAGCTTGACTTGACTGAGACGGCTGTGGAACTGTCGGTAAATTCGCAAGTGTTTTTAATGAAATTCATCTAAACCCTATTTTTTGCTCTTGGATTGGTCGTTCGCTGAGCGAGTTACACATTGTCAATTTCGTATAATTCTTGAGTGTAGATCAGGCTTTCAACTCAAAAATTGAAGATAGCGAGTTTTGAGGTTAACCCACCAACTGTAAATTATTTTCCAACTCCAACTTCACCAAATTTTTAAAATTCCCGCCCTAGAGCTTGACTTGACTGAGACGGCTGTAACTGTCAGTAAATTCGCAAGTGTTTTTAATGAAATTCATCTAAACCCTATTTTTGGCTCTTGGATTGGTTGTTCGCTGAGCGAGTTACACATTGTTGGTGTCAATTTCCTAAAATTCTTGAGTGTAAATCAGGCTTTCAACTCAAAAATTGAATATAGCGAGTTTTGAGGTTAACACACCAACTGTAGATTATTTTCCAACTCCACCAAATTTCAAAATTCCCGCGCTCGAGCTCGACTGAGACGGCTGTGGAACTGTCGGTAAGTTCGCAAGTGTTTTGATTCGAAGTGCGGCTTTTCAATTCCGCGAAAAACCCAGTATTTAGTGTTCCCACGTGGATTTTCGTGTTCTGAAACTTTCATGGAAGTGTTCCGAGTGTTCTGCGCGTGTTCTCCGGCCAAAACAGTGGAAATTAAGGTAAATTTTGCTAATTTTCCGTCAAAATCGGGTTAGTCCATTATCACCAACAAAGGGAAGTTGGGTTGTAAAACCAAATGTCATTATTTTAAATCACATCAGAGAAAATCTTGCAGATGTTCTAAAACTTTAATGGAAGTGTTCTGAGTGTTCCATGCGTGTTCTCCGACCAAAACAGTGAAAATTAAGGTAAATTTCGCGACTTTTCCGTCAAAATCGGGTTGGTCCATTATCACCAAGGGGAGTTGGGTTGTATCGCCAAATGTCATTATTTTGAAACCACACCAGAGAAAATCCCGCTGATTTCTGGAATTGCTCTATTGTAAAAAGTAATTTCCACAAAACCCGCGTTAACATTCCGAAACCTACGATGAGCTTAAGCTATTGTGAGAGCAAACACATTTTTATTGAGAGGAAGTCTTCGGCCACACAGAGCATATTTGTTTTTCATTTACTTTATTTGACATCAGCCGCATTAAAACGTTTTCGTTTACAAACATTTGCTCAATACTACACGATTTCGCTATTAGGCCGCGCGCTGCAACCTTGAACTTACCATTCGTTGGGTTTATCTGGAAACTCGTGTTTCCGGGGATGAGGCTGTATCGAATCACCGCGTTGTCTCCGATGTCTTCGTCTAGAGCAGCCACTCTCCCGACGGAGGTGCCGCGTCGTTGGTTCTCCTCCACGTTGAACTCGTAGGCGTCTTTGAGGAATTTGGGGTCGTTGTCGTTGGCGTCGCTGACGTGGACGATGACGCGGGCGGTGGCGCTTTGCGAAGGTGTTCCGTTGTCGGTGGCGCTCACTGTTAGTTCGTAGCGGTCGCGGCTCTCCCTGTCCAGGCTTCCTTTGAGGTACAACCACCCGCTGTTGGGGAAGATGCCGAAGACGTCACCCGAGTTGTTTCCAGAGAGGAGTCTGTAGGTCAATCGCGCGTTGTTTCCAGTGTCTAGATCCACCGCAGTGACTTGCAGGACTTGCGAGTTCACAGCCCTCGACTCCTCCACGGTTTTACTGTATTCGTTCCTTTCGAAAACCGGCGGATTGTCGTTAACATCTTGCACTTCCACCAACACCGTCAAGTTGGCAGATAATGGTGGAATTCCAGTGTCGGTCGCTGTTATAATCAAGCTGTGCCGCTGGGTCGTTTCGTAATCTAAATGTCTTGTCAGAGTCAAGTGACCCAGCTTAGGGTCAACGTTGAACAGACCCCCGGTAGCGCCGTTGTTGACGATCTTGTAGCGGACGACGCCGTTGGCCCCGGAGTCCTTGTCGCGGGCGTGGGCGGCGTACAGCGCGATGCCCGTCTCGACGTTCTCCGGGACGGAAATCCGGACGACGTTCGACTCGAATTCCGGAGCGTTGTCGTTGACGTCCCGGATCTCGATGTTGACTTGCGTGTGACCGTAAACCGGGGGATCTCCGTTCGTGGCTTGGATGTTCAGAAGGACGTTGCTCCGGGTCTCGTGGTCCAAACGAGCGGCGGTCTTGATCACTCCGGTTGAAGGATCGATGCGGAAAAAGCCTTCCGGATCGCCGGAGTAGATCGAGTACCGAATGTTCTTGTGCTCACCTGCAACAACAAAAAGCGCTGATGATGATGCTAATAAATACAAAACGAGGAAGTTAATTACTTGGTCTAGGCAACGGTGGTTTTTGTATTTGCACTGGGTTTTGGTACGGTCTAACTATTCCTTTGATCAAATCAGGAAACGCGGCTAATTAAGGACAATTAATCGCGGCCACTTATTCGCCTTTTGTGCGGTTATGAAAAGCCGGAATATTTCACGTGGCAATTAAATAATTAAAGTGCATAAATCTGTTTTTATTCAACCGGCAAACGAAGAATCCCCGGCACGCCGCTCGTACAGAAAATCAAATCGAAAGCAAGCAATGACTCCCAGCGGAGCCCAGAAAACAAAAGGACCGTAATTAATAAAAGTCACAACCGAATCAAACAAATGAATCTCACGCTGGTGCACGTGAGGTGTTGAATGGCCGCTTCAAGAATGTCATTTTGTTTTTATTCGGCGGCTGAGCCGATAACACCCGGATTCCGGAATTGTGAGGTAATTGGGTCATCGCGAGCGAAAAATACAAATTACGGAACGGATACCTCCCATGATGATAACAACGATCACTATTAGTGCTTTGCTCCTTGAAATACTATTACATTCAAAGGAAGACAGATTAGCTCACTGTAAACCGGCTTTATGTCCGCGCTGCGCCGTGAATGCCGGTGCTGGTTAGGTGTTTAGTAGTCCAGGCAAAATAGACGCTAACATTTCAAAAGCTCGGAATTTTCCCATAAGGCTGATTTTTTGGAAATTGGAAGATAATGTTAAATTCTCATGGGTCTGTGAATTCTAAGAGGAATTCTAAAGTCTTGAAAATACTCTGTTGTACAGTAAGAATTTTTCCAGGAGTCAACGTTTTCGTACACGTGAAAATTTAGAAATTTTTAGAAATTTTAAACTTTAAACTCGACATCTCGCTTATTTTTTCGAGTAAACTTAAGTTATTATACATCAGTGTACGCAGAATTTTACGCAGATTCCAAATCTGGGATTCAAATTCAGATCCGACAACAAATAACTAAGTTATGGCCGATCAAAGTATCAGAGAGTTGATTTTCATTTTTCTTCATTTTTCCTAATTTTTAAAGTTAAATATCTCGGAAACTATTTGAGATATTGAGATGCGGTTTGCGCCATTCTTTTTCTCGGCTCATTTTACGTTGGAAAATGTTATCAAAAGCTCAAAATTTGATAGTCGATTTTTCGCGAAAAAAAATTGCGACTCAAACGATGAAAATTTTTCATTTTTTTTTATTTTAGGCCATAACTCGTAAACTATTTGTCCGATAGATCTCAAATTTGGCCAGTAGCTAGATTTTGAGCTCCTCTTTCGACTGATGTATAATTCAAAGTTATTAAACGTCGTTTTTATTTTAAAAACTTTGATTGAAAATCACCCTAAAATGACGTTTTCAAAACAGTTTTTGGCCAATACAATTTGGGTCTCATTTTACGCAGAATTTTACGCTGAATCCAAAAACATAAGAATTTTTGATTTTTTGTCATCAAATAACCGAGTTATGGTCGTTTGAATTTTTGGGTTGTCGCCAGAGAGCTAAATTTTTGAAGGTTCAAAACAATTCGTGCTCGATATCTCGAAAACTATTTCAGATATTGAGATGCGGTTTGCGCCATCGTTTTTCTCGCAATTTTTTACATAAGAAACAGTTCTTTGATTTTTCTACAGTCGAAATTTGCAAATTTCCGCAAAAATTCATGACTAAAACTATGGCAAATTTCTGATATCGATATCTCGCTTATTTTTTAGAGTAAACGTAAGTTATTATACATCAGTGTAACGCAGAATTTTCCGCAGATTCCAAATCTGGAATTTAAATTCAGATTCGACAACAAATAACTGAGGTATGGCCGATCAAAGTCTCGAAAAGTTGATTTTCATTTTTCCTCATTTTTCCTAATTTTTCCTAAATTTGGCCAGTAGACAGATCTCGAGATTTTTTTTCGATTTAGGAATTTGACCAAAATCATTGGTGCGGGAGAAGCTGGTTGATATTATAAAATGTACATTTTTTTAATAAACAATGCATCGATGGTAACTTTTGCCAAGTTGTTTAGAACGAATTATGAACTATAGTTTCTCCGGAAAAATCGCGAATATAAATCGACGACGATATCGCGAGGAAGTTTTCTTTCGGTCCGTGACATTGCATCGCCTTCTGTCGCGACCGCGGTTGAACCCGTCCGGCGAGCTTTTGGGGGTTTCAAACAGCAAACCAACTTTTCAGCAATGTAATAAATCGACGTTTGCTGTCGCGACGACCCGAGCACACCAAACGGTGTACGTTCCATCCGAAATGCGCTCTCTTTTATATTTATCGACCTTGTCGTTGTGGATTCTCGGCGCGATGCCGGTTTCACGGCCATCATTTATTTGTGGCACGGTATTTAAATCAATCAGCGCGTTTGAATAAATTTGTACCGGGATTATGAATGGCGCGCGCGCCAATGTTGGGACATTTTGGGCGCCGCTGGACGAAGAGGATACAATGGCGTCCCTCCGGATAATTGCCCCCTTGTGATGCTGTCAAGCAGTGCTTGTTTGCCTAAATGCTAATAAGGGTCCTTTACAAATCCGCACAAACAAAAAGCGACGGGGTATTTATTATACGCGCGTATATACGTTTAATTAATGCCGGAGAGTCTTTTTGGGGACTTTTTTCGTCTTGTTCGTTTTTACAGAGTTTCAATAGGTCCGCGTGGGTACGATGGTGATTCATGCGAGGACGTTCTGCATGCCGATGGAGACGACGGATTTTTTTCTCTTTCTTTAAATGAGAAACTTTCGAGGCGTGGAGCTTTTTTAGACATGTTTTATGCCGACGCCAAACTATAACCTAATTGAATTAATAAAACCTGTTAATGTCGCTACTAATTGGCCATTTTATTGCCTGACAGCCACTCATAAAGAAAAGATATTAATTATTAATACGTCATTAAGAAACACTGCCGGGAAAACCAAATCAACTGCCAAATTATAGACACCGCACAGAGGGGCCAAAATTTTTAAAATTTGTCTCCGTGGCTTTCAAATGTTGAGACTGAAGGTAGTCAATAACCAATTCAATTACAAAAAGTTGCCCAAATTTCATTGTTCTGGTATCAAAACTACCAAAATTACAGGGCCGAATGCAGAATATCGGAATTTTCGGGTTCATTCTATAACTGGAAATTTCTAAAATTCGTTCCTGTAGTTCTAAAATTTTAAGATTTACAATAGTCATTTTGGCACTCACAAGTAACATGTTTCCCAAATTTCATAATGTTGGCATTAAAACTACCAGAATTACAGGGCCGAATGCAAAATATTGTAAATTTTTGGCCCATTCTATAATGAATTTTTTTTAAAATTCGTCCCTGTCGCTCTAAAATTTTGAAATTACAAAAGTTAATGAACCACTTCAAGGTAGCAAGTTCCCCAAATTTCATTATGCTGGCATTAAAACTACCAAAATTACAGGGCCGAATGCAAAATATCGAAATTTTTTGGACGATTCTATAACTGAAAATTTCTAAAATTCGTCCCTCTAGTTCTAAAATTTTGAGATCTACAACAGTCAATTAGGCACTCAAGAGTAACAAGCTCCCCAAATTTCATTACCCTGGCATTAAAACTACCAAAATTACAGGGCCTAGTGCAGAATATTGGAAATTTTTCGCCCATTCTCAAAATAAAAATTTCTAAAATTTGTTCCTGTCAGTCTAAAATTTGAAAGTTACAAAACTCAATTAGCCGTTCAAAAGTAATAAGTTTTCCAAATTTCATAATGTTAGCATCAAAACTACTAGAATTACAGAGCCGAATGCACAATATTGGAAAATTTTGGCCCTCTTTAAAAATACAAATTTCTAAAATTCATCCCTGTTGCTTTAAAATTTTGAAAGTTACAGCAGTCAATTAGCCACTCATAAGTAACAAGTTCCTAAAAATTCATAATGTTAGCATCAAAACTACCAGAATTACAGGGCCTAATGCAAAATATTAGAAAATGTTGGTCCATTCTCAAAATAAAAATTTCTAAAATTCGTCTTTGTCGCTCTTAAATTTTGAGATTTAGAAAAGTAAATTAGCCACTCAAAAGTATCAAGTTTGTCAAATTTGATTGTGTTGGCATTAAAACTAATAAAATGGCAGGGCCGAATGCAAAATATTAGAAACTTTTGGCCCATTCTCTAAATAGAAATTTATAAAATTCCACCCTGTCGTTCTAAAACTTTGAAATTTTGAAGAGTCCATTAGCCACTCAAAAGTTACAAATTTTCTCATATTTTCTAATTCTTAAATTCATTCTTGTTTGACCTTTAAACCATCAATAGGAAAGATACGCCCTCTTGGTTTAGTTTGTGCATTTTTGTTCATTATCAACATCCAATAAAATGACTCGTTTTTTTGTGCATCACTTATTTGCCTAGAAATATATCCAATAAACAACAGATTTTTTTCCAGCCAATGAAAGAAAAGTTGTGGGATGTTTGCGCGCATTTTTTGCTACAAAAACTACAGTGATAAAGATAATTTGAGCCAATGAATAAATTCTGGGTGGGTTTTAATCTCAATCCCATCACATTCTCCATTTTATAGAGAAGAATGAAAAATTGAAAAACTGCCAAAGATGTCAGCTTGAACTCGCTGTGCACCGGAGGAATCCGGTGACTTAAGTAAAGTCCGGGTTTATTTTAGCGTTAGTTGTAATGACCGTCCCTCTGCAAATCGTCCGGTATTCGCATTCTGCCACATTTGCACGGTAATAATCGAGCGTGTCGGTCTTCAATACCGACTATTGTCCTGTCTCTCGCCGTTGTCCGCCCATGTGGTCATTGTTTCAGTAGTATTCATTTATTTCACGGCGTTTCCCGGCTACTGCTCTACCTTAATGGGACATGCACGGCCGTTGTTTATTTTAATTGAAAACCGAATCGGTTCTCACGTCGTCGAAGCTGGAAGTTTTCTCCGGGCGCGAAAAAAAATTATCATATAGACAGGATTCTGAAATGGTCCCATTACAATGCTAAATTGGTCATTGTTGTACAAACTCGTATTTATACGATGAAATATATTCATTAGTGACACCTGACGTGTTACTTTGCATATTAGGCTAATGGAGGTGTTACTTTTTATCTTGACGAAAACGGTTAATTTTAATTTGATATCTTTATTTAAACAAGTTTGCATGTTAGACCGAGATAAAACTCCGGTCAGCGATTACATAATTCCGCAAAGATCGATGATGGCGAAGGTGAGGATTGACGTCCCATCTGAAATTACAACCCATCATTTTTATTTTCGGCTAATTAACCCGTCTTTCGAGGGATGACGGTCGTAAAACGGGCGCATTTAACGCTTACCGGGAACGAAAAAAAGCGACATTACATGTTTCATTTGATTTTAAATTGCAATCCAACAAGAAATAAGTAATAAAACCGTCGTAAAATCGGCCTAACGACACACAAGAACCACGGCCTTCATTAACTTAACGATCGCCGTCTTTTTGCGAAAATATCAAACTCGGACGGATTTTCATCGGCGATTTATGGGTTTTGACGCTGCGACAGAACCCGATAAGCCAGCGTCGATAATTTTTTAAAGCAAAAAAATAGTAGGATGAAAATATAACAAAAATGAAAGGAAAAATAAATACGGGCGATCTGAGTTCGGGAAGCGGAAGGGGGTGAGTTTTAAGGGTAAAAAACGGTTTATCGCGATTTCCGGCAAAACTGTAAGTTCTATGGAAGAAAGTTAAATGGCAAAGTTGTAATAACAAGATTTACAACATTTGTTTTTACACTTTTGTTTTGGTTTTATATTTTTATCTTCTACTTTTTTTAACTTACTTCTTTATGTTGTTAACACAGTGTAAATTTTTTGATTTAACATATTTATTTCTTCCCCTTATTTTGACTTAATATCGAAAAAACACCCTAATTTTCAATCAAAAATTCTCCCGTCAAAATATTAAATTACTAACATTACATAACATTAATTTTTGGCCCATTCTCAAAATAAAAATTTCTAAAATTCGTCCCTGTCGCTCTAAAATTTTGAAAGTTACAACAGCCAATAAGCCACTCAAAATTAACAAGTTCCCCAAATTTCATAATATTGGCATCAAAACTACCAGAATTACAGGGCTAAATGCAGAATATTGGAAATTTTTTATTTTTTCTCAGAAGAAAAATTTCTAAAATTCGTCCCTGTCGTTCTAAAATTTTGAAATTTACAACAGTTAATTAGCTACTCAAAAATAACAAGTTCCTCAAATTGCATTACGTTGGCATAAAAACTACCAAAATAACAGGGTCGATGCAGAAAAATTGGAAATTTTTGACCCATTCTAAACATGGAAATTTCTAAAATTCGTCCCTGTTGCTTTAAAATAGTGAGATTTAAAATAGTAAATTAGCCACTCAAAAGTAGTAAGCTTATAAAATTTTATTACGTTGGCATTAAAATTACCAAAATTACAGGACCGAATGCCAAGTATTGGAATTTTTTGACCTATTCTCAAAATAAAAATTTCTAAAATTCGTCCCTGTTGCTCTAAAATTTTGAAAGTTACAACAGCCAATAAGCCAGTCAAAATTAACAAGTTCCCCAAATTTCATAATATTGGCATCAAAACTACCAGAATTACAGGGCTGAATGCAGAATATTGGAATTTTTTTATTTTTTCTCAGAAGAAAAATTTCTAAAATTCGTCCCTGTCGTTCTAAAATTTTGAAATTTACAACAGTTAATTAGCTACTCAAAAATAACAAGTTCCCCAAATTGCATTACGTTGGCATAAAAACTACCAAAATAACAGGGTCGATGTAGAAAAATTGGAAATTTTTGACCCATTCTAAACATGGAAATTTCTAAAATTCGTCCCTGTTGCTTTAAAATAGTGAGATTTAAAATAGTAAATTAGCCACTCAAAAGTAGTAAGCTTATAAAATTTTATTACGTTGGCATTAAAATTACCAAAATTACAGGACCGAATGCCAAGTATTGGAATTTTTTGACCTATTCTCAAAATAAAAATTTCTAAAATTCGTCCCTGTTGCTCTAAAATTTTGAAAGTTACAACAGCCAATAAGCCAGTCAAAATTAACAAGTTCCCCAAATTTCATAATATTGGCATCAAAACTACCAGAATTACAGGGCTAAATGCAGAATATTGGAAATTTTTGATTTATTCTCAGAAGAAAAATTTCTAAAATTCGTCCCTGTCGTTCTAAAATTTTGAAATTTACAACAGTTAATTAGCTACTCAAAAATAACAAGTTCCCCAAATTGCATTACGTTGGCATAAAAACTACCAAAATAACAGGGTCGATGTAGAAAAATTGGAAATTTTTGACCCATTCTAAACATGGAAATTTCTAAAATTCGTCCCTGTTGCTTTAAAATAGTGAGATTTAAAATAGTAAATTAGCCACTCAAAAGTAGTAAGCTTATAAAATTTTATTACGTTGGCATTAAAATTACCAAAATTACAGGACCGAATGCCAAGTATTGGAATTTTTTGACCCATTCTCAAAATAAAAATTTCTAAAATTCGTCCCTGTTGCTCTAAAATTTTGAAAGTTACAACAGCCAATAAGCCAGTCAAAATTAACAAGTTCCCCAAATTTCATAATATTGGCATCAAAACTACCAGAATTACAGGGCTGAATGCAGAATATTGGAATTTTTTTATTTTTTCTCAGAAGAAAAATTTCTAAAATTCGTCCCTGTCGTTCTAAAATTTTGAAATTTACAACAGTTAATTAGCTACTCAAAAATAACAAGTTCCCCAAATTGCATTACGTTGGCATAAAAACTACCAAAATAACAGGGTCGATGTAGAAAAATTGGAAATTTTTGACCCATTCTAAACATGGAAATTTCTAAAATTCGTCCCTGTTGCTTTAAAATAGTGAGATTTAAAATAGTAAATTAGCCACTCAAAAGTAGTAAGCTTATAAAATTTTATTACGTTGGCATTAAAATTACCAAAATTACAGGACCGAATGCCAAGTATTGGAATTTTTTGACCTATTCTCAAAATAAAAATTTCTAAAATTCGTCCCTGTTGCTCTAAAATTTTGAAAGTTACAACAGCCAATAAGCCAGTCAAAATTAACAAGTTCCCCAAATTTCATAATATTGGCATCAAAACTACCAGAATTACAGGGCTGAATGCAGAATATTGGAATTTTTTTATTTTTTCTCAGAAGAAAAATTTCTAAAATTCGTCCCTGTCGTTCTAAAATTTTGAAATTTACAACAGTTAATTAGCTACTCAAAAATAACAAGTTCCCCAAATTGCATTACGTTGGCATAAAAACTACCAAAATAACAGGGTCGATGTAGAAAAATTGGAAATTTTTGACCCATTCTAAACATGGAAATTTCTAAAATTCGTCCCTGTTGCTTTAAAATAGTGAGATTTAAAATAGTAAATTAGCCACTCAAAAGTAGTAAGCTTATAAAATTTTATTACGTTGGCATTAAAATTACCAAAATTACAGGACCGAATGCCAAGTATTGGAATTTTTTGACCTATTCTCAAAATAAAAATTTCTAAAATTCGTCCCTGTTGCTCTAAAATTTTGAAAGTTACAACAGCCAATAAGCCAGTCAAAATTAACAAGTTCCCCAAATTTCATAATATTGGCATCAAAACTACCAGAATTACAGGGCTAAATGCAGAATATTGGAAATTTTTGATTTATTCTCAGAAGAAAAATTTCTAAAATTCGTCCCTGTCGTTCTAAAATTTTGAAATTTACAACAGTTAATTAGCTACTCAAAAATAACAAGTTCCCCAAATTGCATTACGTTGGCATAAAAACTACCAAAATAACAGGGTCGATGTAGAAAAATTGGAAATTTTTGACCCATTCTAAACATGGAAATTTCTAAAATTCGTCCCTGTTGCTTTAAAATAGTGAGATTTAAAATAGTAAATTAGCCACTCAAAAGTAGTAAGCTTATAAAATTTTATTACGTTGGCATTAAAATTACCAAAATTACAGGACCGAATGCCAAGTATTGGAATTTTTTGACCCATTCTCAAAATAAAAATTTCTAAAATTCGTCCCTGTTGCTCTAAAATTTTGAAAGTTACAACAGCCAATAAGCCAGTCAAAATTAACAAGTTCCCCAAATTTCATAATATTGGCATCAAAACTACCAGAATTACAGGGCTGAATGCAGAATATTGGAATTTTTTTATTTTTTCTCAGAAGAAAAATTTCTAAAATTCGTCCCTGTCGTTCTAAAATTTTGAAATTTACAACAGTTAATTAGCTACTCAAAAATAACAAGTTCCCCAAATTGCATTACGTTGGCATAAAAACTACCAAAATAACAGGGTCGATGTAGAAAAATTGGAAATTTTTGACCCATTCTAAACATGGAAATTTCTAAAATTCGTCCCTGTTGCTTTAAAATAGTGAGATTTAAAATAGTAAATTAGCCACTCAAAAGTAGTAAGCTTATAAAATTTTATTACGTTGGCATTAAAATTACCAAAATTACAGGACCGAATGCCAAGTATTGGAATTTTTTGACCCATTCTCAAAATAAAAATTTCTAAAATTCGTCCTTGTTGCTCTAAAATTTTGAAAGTTACAACAGCTAATAAGCCACTCAAAATTAACAAGTTTCCCAAATTTCATAATATTGGCATCAAAACTACCAGAATTACAGGGCTGAATGCAGAATATTGGAAATTTTTGATTTATTCTCAGAAGAAAAATTTCTAAAATTCGTTCCTGTCGTTCTAAAATTTTAAAATTTACAACAGTTAATTAGCTACTCAAAAATAACAAGTTCCTCAAATTGTATAACATTGGCATAAAAACTACCAAAATAACAGGGTCGATGTAGAAAAATTGGAAATTTTTGACCCATTCTAAACATGGAAATTTCTAAAATTCGTCCCTGTTGCTTTAAAATTGTGAGATTAAAAAAGTAAATTAGCCACTCAAAAGTAGTAAGTTTATAAAATTTTATTACGTTGACATTAAAATTACCAAAATTACAGGACCGAATGCCAAATATTGGAATTTTTTGACTCATTCTAAAAATGAAAATTTCTAAAATTAGTCCCTGTCATAAAAAAAATTTGAGATTTAGATCAGTCAATAAGTCGCTCAAAAGTAACAATTTCCCAAAATTTGATTACGTTGGCAATAAAACTACCAAAATTACAGGGCCGAATGCAAAATCACTTCCCGAACCCAGATCGCCCATAATTTATTTTTCCTTTCATTTTTGTTATATTTTCTTCCACTTCCAATAGGTTTCATCCTCCCACTATTTTTTTTCACTTTTTAGCTTCGACCCTCGTCTACGATAAATTACTCCGGCTTTCGTGGATTTTACCTGCACATACATTCCACGATCATTCTCTATTCCAAGCACCATATCCACATGCAACGGTACACGTTTTTATCACTGCGGTTGTTACTGTAAACACGAACGCGTGATTGTCATTTTTCCGCCGTTTTACAATATAATATACGGCTCTCTATCTAGATGTAATGGTTGAAAGAGAATTGCTCCGACCTCTACGTATCTAATTTTTTCTTTTGCATCCATCACCGGCACCGAGGGAGCTTAACCCATCGAGGTTCAAGGCCGCACTATAAAAACCAACTTACCAGAATCCCGGACTGTTGCTCGAACGTTTCCAATCACAGCGTCCTTCTTCACGTCCTCCTTCACCGAATAAGTGTACCTCGGATGCTCGAAAATCGGCGGTCGTTGCGCGGAATCAATCACACTGATGAAGACCTCGGCGTCGGCTAGCGACTTCAAATTACCCCCGTCGCTCGCACTGATGTTGAGGCGATGATAGGGTTGGCTCCGCGTCGACAGCAAATTGGGGCGGCTAACGAAAATCTCCCCACTGTTCTTATCGATGCGGAAGAGTCCTGCGTCGTTTCCTGCGACGATTTTGTAGGTGACGGAGCCGAAACGCCCGGAATCGGGGTCGGTGGTGGCGACGACGACGACCGGCGTCGTCGCAGATGATGAAGCGCCGCCCTCGCGGAGGGAGACGTTGTAGACGCGGGGGTAGAAAATCGGGCGGTTGTCGTTCACGTCGGAGACTTGGATTTTTACCATGGCGGTCGTGCTGAGGCCCCCTGCAAAGAAGGATTTTGTTGTTAAAACGTACGGGGAAACCATTAAATTTTACTTGGCTGTTGTATTATGTTTTACGAGCCGAGTGCGGATTTTTATAAACGGGGGTTTGATAAAAACTTGAGTTGGAGGTATTAAAGGCATTAGGCTTCACGACCGTAATTAGCGCATTTTTCAGCGCCGTAAAAGGCCACAAGTGTACTCAAATCCTAATCTTTGGTTTTAGTTCATTAGACTGGGTATTTATGATGCAAAAAGTCCTTTGGCGATTTCGAGATTTTTTTTTGATTTTCAGTCTATGAGGTTACTCAAAAAGAGCAAGTTGCCCAAATTTCATTACGTTGGCATTAAAATTACTCAAGTTAGAGGGCCGAAACCAATTTATTCGAAATTTTTGGCCCATTCTATAAATAAAAATTTCTAAAATTCGTCCCTCTCGTTCCTAAATTGTGAGATTTAAAACAGTAATTTAACCACTCAAAAGTAGCAAGTTCCACAAATTTCATTACGTTGCCATTAAATCTATTCAAATTACAGGCCCGAACGCAAAATATTCGAAATTTTTGGCCTATTCTATAAATTAAAATTTCTAAAATTCGTCCGAATCATTAAAAAATTTTAAGATTTAAAACAGTCGATTAGCTACTTAAAAGTAACAAAATCCCCAAATTTCATTACGCTGGCATTAAAATTACTAAAATTACAGGGCCGAGTGTAAAATATTCGAAAATTTTGGCCTATTTTATAAATGAAAATTACTAAAATTTGTCCCTGTCGTTCTAAAATTTTGAGATTCACAACAGTCAATTAGTCCCTCAAAAGTAACAAGTTCCCTAAATTTCATTACGTTGGAATTAAAACTGCTAAAATAACAGGGCCGAATGCAAAATACTGGAAATTTTAGGCCCATTCTGTAAATAAAAATTTCTAAATTTTGTCCCTGTCATTAAAAAATTTTGAGATTTAAAACAGTCAATTAGCTACTCAAAAGTAACAAGTTCCCTAAATTTCATTACATTGGCATTAAAATTACTCAAACTACAGGATCGAATGCAAAATATTGGAAATTTTTGGTCCATTCAATAAATGAAAATTTCTAAAATATGTCCCTGCCGTTCTAAAATTTTGAAATTCATAACAGTAAATTAGCCACTTGAAAGTACCAAGTTCATCAAATCTCATTACGTTGGGATTACAATTACCAAAATTACAGGGTCGAATGCAAAATATTGAAAATTTTTGCCCCATTTTGTAAATAACAATTTCTAAAATTAGTCCCTGTTGTTCTAAAATTTTGAGATTTACTACAGTAAATTAGCCACTTAAAAGTAACAAGTTCTCCAAATTTCATTACCCTGGCATTAAATCTACTAAAATTACAGGACCAAATGCAAAATATCCGAAATTTTTGGCCCATTCTATAAATGAAAATTTCCTAAATTCGTCCCTGTCATGCAAACATTTTAGATTTAAACCAGTTGATTAACCACTCAAAAATAGCACGTTCCCAAAATTTTATTACGTGGGCTTTAAAACTACTATAATTACAGGGCCGAATGCACAATATTGGAAATTTTTGGCCCATTCGAAAAATTAATTTTTCTAAAATTCGTCTGTCGTTCTTAAAAATTATGAAATTTACAACAATTAATTACCTACTCAATAGTAACAAATTCCCCAAATTTCATTAAGCTGGCATTAAAATTACTAAAATTACAGGCCCGAATGTAAAATATTTGAAATTTTTGGCCTCTTCTGTAAATGAAAATTTCTAAAATTTGTCCCTGACGTTCTAAAATTTTGAGATTTACAACAGTTAATAAGCTACTCAAAAGTATCAAGATCTCTAAATTGTATTACGTTGGAATTAAAAGTACTAAAATTACAAGGCCGAATGCAAAATATTGGAAAATTTTCACCCATTCTAAAAACGAAAATTTCTTAAATTCGTCCCTGTCGCTCTAAACGATTGAAATTTATTACAGTAAATTAACGACTCAAAAGTAACAAGTTCCCCAAATTTCATTACGCTGGCATTAAAACTACTCAAATTACAGGGCCGAACGTAAAATATTGGAAATTTCATTCTCTAAATGGAAATTTCTAAAATTCGTCCCTGTCGCTCTAAAATATTGAAATTTAAAACTGTAAATTAGCAACTCAAAAGTAACAAGTTCGTCAAATTTCATTACGTTGGTGTTAAAACTACCAGAATTACAGGGCCGAATGCAAAATATTGATAATATTCTTATGAGGCCACAAGTGTACTTACTAAAATCCTAATCTTTGGTTTTAGTACATTAGCCTGGATAATCTCGGTATTTATGAAGCAAAAAGTCCCTTGGCGCTCTGAAGAATAAATTTTTGGTTTTCAGACTGTGAAGTTGTTATCCGCCGCGGGTTTTCCAAAGTTTCGAGGGTAAGTGTGATGGGCATTTTCGCCGGTCCATTAGTTTGTGGGCGCCCGTTATATGGAAATGATTATAATAATCCTCTTGCACGACCTGGTATGTTGAGTGGAAAGCAACGAATCGTTAATCTTGCGCATTTTATGGAAAATATTACGGTAAACGGCTTGCCGGCCATTCTTCATGCACTGGACTTTTCAATTTCGAAAATCTGCGCGGTTCATGATTTATGTGTGTCGGATCAGCGTGTATTTATCGATGTTATTTTTGTGCGGACTTCCGGAACACGATCAGAACACGAAAAAAGCGAGAATGTTCTCCTATGCAAACCCGTCCGAGTAATTAATCCTTCCAATTACAGCAAGCTTAAAGCGATTAGTTTAGATCACTTCAACACACCAGTGCTGCTGAAAAGGCCAAGCACGTTTTCGTGAGCGAAGAGGAATGACATCGTGATTTTCGCTTTGTTCTCTTCGTTTTGCACTTCATAAATAGTTAATGCGTTATGGGGAACATTCACGGTCGGTTTCCGCGATGTCGCGGATTCCAACACCACAGCGCCGATGGAGATGTCCTCGTGACTCTTTCATTAATCCCGAGATGTTTGAATATAGAAGAATCTAATTTTTTCTTGTCAAAAATGATTTACCTCTATCGGTGGCGATGACCGGAAACTCGTACACATTCCTTGTCTCGTAGTCCAAACTCGAGGTGATGCAGACTTCTCCGGTTGCCGATCGCACTTCGAACTCCTTCAGTTTGGCGAAGCCATCGCCGAGGGTGTAGTTGACCATGGCGTTGACACCGCAGTCGGGATCAGTGGCTGAGACCTGCGAAAAAAATTAATCGGTCATTAGTGTCGTTATAATAGGAGGTGTGAAGCGGACAAGAGAAGGAACATGACAAGTTTAAAGAACAAATCTTGCCTGTTTTTAATCTTGTGTTGTTCACACAAATAATATATCAAAGTCTTGGTCAAGTGAGTTTATAGGTGTTTGCCAGGACATGACTGATTATACCGCATGTCTGAAGTGGGAGGTTCATCATTACCGGCGGTTACTGATGGCAGAAGAAGAAGTTCGCCACGAAGAGCGAACACGGGACGAAGACGGAGAACAGAGTCGTTAGCAAATGAGCAAGATGGATGCTGATGCAATTATTACTAGAATAGAGACAGAGCCGGCCGAGCCATGGATCTTGTTTAATTATAAAACCGCTGCTTCCACGGCCTCCAAGAGCTGAATTTTCTGTAATACCCAAGGAGACGCTTTTCAGTTTACAGTGGCACAGCTTTTAGTCCTAATTATTCTTGTTGGCCCAAACTATTAGCTCGGTGGCGCCGCTCTCTTCTCAAATAAATCTTCACACCGAACGGTTGCGTAAATCCGAACATGCACTTGAGAATTCCGTACAATATCGATGCGTCGTCCGATTCCGTTATGTTAATGGACAACGGGACGGTGACGTTGGACATATATTAGCGGGACGCGACATCGCGTGGCCCACGCTGTCGACGACGCGTATCAGCGCCATCTCTCGGCGGGTCAACGTCCCCGGAGGATTCGGGACCGGAGGTCCGGAATCGTCAATTGATTTATCACCATACGGTATTTACGCATGAAACGATGGAATCGCGGATTCTAATTGGAAAACGGAATTGGAGCATTGTTGGCATTAAAACTACCCAAATTACGAAATTTTTGGCCCGTTCAAAAATGAAAATTTCTAAAATCCGTCTCTGCCGCTCTATAAGTTTCAAATTTACAACAGTCAATTAGTTCCGTAAATTTTATTACATCGGCATTAAAACTACCAAAATTACAGGGCCGAATGCAAAATATGGAAAATTCTTGGTTCATTCTATAAATGAAAATTTCTAAAATTCGTCCCTGTCGCTCTAAAATTTTTAGATGTACACCAGTGAATAAGCCACTCACATGTAACAAGTTCCCTAATTTTCATTACAACTACCAAAATTCCAGGGCCGAATGCAAAATATTCGAAATTGTTGGCACTTTCTATAAATGGAAATTTCTAAAATCCGTACCTCTCGCTCCAGATGTTTGAAATTTACAACAGTAAATAAGCCTCTCAAATGTAACTAGTTTACCAAACTTCATTACGTTGGCATTAAAACTACCAAAATGACAGAGTGAAATGCAAAATTTCGGAATTTTTTGGTCCATTCTGTAAATGAAAATTTCTAAAATTCGTCCCTGTCGCTCTAAATTTTATAGATTTGCACCAGTGAATAAGCCACTCAAAAATAACAAGTTCCCAAAATTTCATTAAGTTGACATTAAAACTACCAAAATTACAGGGCCAAATGCAAAATATTCGAAATTTTTTGCCCATTCTAAAAATGAAAATTTCTAAAATTTGTCTCTGTCGTTCTAAAATTTAGAGATTTAGAACACTAAATCAGTCACTCCAAAGTAACAAGCTCCTCACATTTTATTACCCTGGCATTAAAACTACCAAAATTACAGGGCCGAATGCAAAATATTGGAATTTTTTGGTTTATTCTGTAAACGAAAATTTTTAAAATTTGTCCCTGTCGTTCTAAAATTTTGAGATTTACAAAAGACAATTAACTACTCAAAAGTAACAAGTTCCCCAAATTTCATTACGTTGGCATTGAACCTACCAAAATTACAGGGCCGAATGCAAAATATTGGAAATTTTTGGTCTATTCTGTAAATGAAAATTTTTAAAGTTCGCTCCTGTTGTTACAAAATTATGAAATATAAAACAGTAAATTATCCACTCAAAAGTAACAAGTTCCCCAAATTTTATTACGTTGGCATTAAAACTACTCAAATTACAGGGCCGAACGCAAAATATTGGAAATTTTTGGCCCATTCTAAAATTTGTCCCTGTCGCTCTAAAATTTTAAAATTTACAACACTTAATTAGCTACTCAAAAGTAACAAAATTTCGAAATTTCATTACGCTGGCATCAAAATTACTAAAATTACAGGGCCAAATGTAAAATAATCGAAATCTTTGGCCCATTATTTGAATGAAAATTTCTAAAATTTGTCCGTGTCGTTCTAAAATTTTGAGATTTATAACAGTCAATTAGCTACTCAAAAGTAACAAGTTTCCCAAATTTCATTACGTTGGTATCGAAACTACCAAAATTACAGGGCCAAATTCAAAATATTGGAAATGTTTGGTCTATTCTATAAATAAAAATGTCTAAAATCCGTCCCTGTAGTTAAAAAAAAATTGATATTTAGAACAGGAAATTATCCACTCAAAAGTAACTAGTTTCCCAAATTTAATTACGCTGGCATTAAAACTACTCAAATTACAGACCCGAACGCAAAATATTGGAAATTTTTGGCCCATTCTAAAATTTAAATTTTCTAAAATTTGTCCCTGTTGCTCTAAAATTTTAAAATTTACAACGCTTAATTAGCTACTCAAACGTAACAAAATCTCCAAATTTCATTACGCTGGCATCAAAATTACTAAAATTACAGGGCCAAATGTAAAATAATCGAAATCTTTGGCCCATTATCTAAATAAAAATTTCTAAAATTTGTCCGTGTTCTAAAATTTTGAGATTTACAACAGTCAATTAGCCACTCAAAAGTAACAAGTTTCCTAAATTTCATTATGTTGGCATTAAAACTACCAAAATTATAGGGCCGAATGCAAAATTTTGGAAATATTTGGTGCATTTTATAAATGAAAATTTCTAAGCCCTGTCCCTGTCGCCCTAAAATTTTGAGATTTACACCAGTGAATAAGCCACTCAAAAGTAACAAGTTTCCCAAATTTAATTACGCTGGCATTAAAACTACTCAAATTAGAGGGCCGAACGCAATATATTGGAAATTTTTGGCCCATTCTGTAAATGAAAATTTCTAAAATTCGTCCCTGTCATTCAAAAATTTTGAGATTTGGAACAGTTGTTAGGCCACTTAAAAATAGCAAGTTTGTCAAATTTCATTACGTTAGCATTAGAATTACCAAAATTACAGGGCCGAATTCAAAATTCCCCCGGAGGATTCGGGTCCGGAGGATTCGGGTCCGGAGGTCCGGAACCGCCAATTGATTTATCACCATGTGGTAATTACGCAGGCTTTAATGAAACGATAGAATCGCGGGTTCTAATTGGAAAACGCAACGACTTCCTGGAGCATTGTAAGTTGGTAATTGAGTGCGCTTTTTATTCAAGCTTCACTGTTTGCAAATTCGAGCTCCTATCTATCCATTTGAATACAATTTTGGCACATGTAAATCGAAAGCGCTCTCTCACGGTTTTGTATGCAGATCGGTCGCGCAGACGAACCGGCGAGATTTAATATAATGCTTATGATATTGTTCGCGGTTGTGGGCCGTTTTGACTCGAAACAATGGAAGGTGTTACTTTACCTACCATATTCTTTAACACGCGTTTCCACAAGTCCAAGGCAGCGAAGCTCGTTCTGTTTCAATAGGCACCCAACACCGTGGCTAAGCAAACAATGCAAGCCATTGTGCTTTATCTTTAACGCCATTTAAGAACTTTGACTCGCCTGGAAAGTCAAAAATGTAGAGCTTCGCATTTCCTAAATTAGAAGATAACCAGCTTGGCCGAAGGGTTGTCGGCATATTTTGCATAAAAGTGCAACCGCGTGTTGCGCCCCGGGCCCGCTACTGTGCAGACACACCCTCATCGATAAGACAGTGGCGTCGAGTGTCGATGGTTCACGTCAGACGATCCGAGGTGAATTGATCGGATCGCAAACCCTGTAATCGCCGACTTATTAGCATCATTACAATGGTAGCCAAAGGGTGAATTGGTCGCTCCGGAGGAGGAAAGAATCCTCGTCACCCTTTTCCGCTATATCATATTCGGGCAATCGTAAATCGTCGCGAGATGGCGCCATATTTTATCGTAAACGACTGTTGAATGTGCGCCGATCTATTATAAACGTCAATAAAAATGTACGATGTTATTCATAGCCGCGTCGTGGAAACGTACGCGCGCTGCTCTTTTTGGTTTTGCGTCTTTTTCTTGGGTTTTTTAATTGCCGAATGTTGGCCAGATCTCGAACGAAATTTATTGCCGCCGGTCGCGAAATAATGGCGACATTTTTCACGGCGTCCTTAATAGGTTGGTATCGACCATCAACAGCACCACTTAAGACTTAATATAGTTATATCAATATCAGTCCGATCGCGTCGACTTTTTTCCCAAATTATAAAAATGGCGAGCACCCTCTGCTGGTTCCGCCCGTGGGCGTTATGAATTGAGATGGTACCGATAGCGAAATCGATTCGACGACTCGAGTGCGTTCTTGGTAGGCCTAATCAAAACGTGACGTGGACGATAATTTATCGCGTATAATTTCTAATATGCGGAAATTTTGTAAAACAATGACGCAAAGTATTAAAAAAATACGTTTTGTTTCTATCTATTACCAAAACTTGTGTATTGCACTAATTTACCGGCCTTTATTAAATTTATATGCGAAGAACGAAATTTAAATAAATAATTTTGTCATCTTAAACTTGGGATTGATGGAGGAGAAGGATTTTTAATAGTACCTGTATGTAAATATACAGGGTGTTTTTGAAATGTCTGTACAAAAAAGTTCTGCGCTATTCCAGAAGGAGTATGAAGTAGTTTTTTTTATATGTAGCTGTTTTTGTATTTGTATTTGTGAAAAACGATGGACAATTTTTTTCGACATTGGATTTAACCGTGTTAAGGTTCGTATCTGTATTGCTTTCGGTACTTGGGCGATAGAGCCGCTTCAGAGCGAGATAATGTCCTTCTGCATCCTAATGAGAGTCTGTCCGTATTCAGCGCCTAATTAGGGCCTTCATGTGTCATGTCTGCGGGATCGACTTGTTTGTTTTACTTGGAAAAAGTCGATTAGATATTCAGAAAAAAAACCAAATAGTGAGAGTACGTTATTAATTTCAACAAGAAAAAAACCGACGAAGGAAGCTAATTATGGTATAATTGCGCATAACATACGCGATAAATCAATCCGAAGACCACCTCGACAAATGCCGTTTGCTCGAACCAGTAAACTTCGCAATTACAGTTTAAAAACTCAACTTGTAAGGCAGCGGACAAGAGAAAAAGACTCGTCTTTAAGTCTAACACTTGTAATGGTAATGTTCCACAAAGTGCACACTTGTCGGACAAGGATGGAGCTTCCCAACGCTACCATTATTGTTTTAATAACTAATCTACAGCGTTGCGCAATCGATACATTTATGGATGAGTTCCTCCCAGTGGTACGCCTGTCACGTCACGTCAAAACAAATCGCCATTTTCCGAAAAAACCACACCGGAAACGCCGATTTCGATCTCCACTCCACCAGTACTGGTACTAGTGTTTCGGAGAAAACTGCAGATTAAGTCATTTGAAGCGAATTCGCACAGCTGGTTTACACAATTACGAATGGAGCTTGATGGAAGACAACATGTCCGTGCAGGTTTTTATGGCACATAACAATTACAGAAGAGAATACTTTGAAATGCGATCGTGAACGAGAGTTATAGAACTACCAAGACGAAGCCGTCTAAAGTCCAAAGCCACACGACTTCAGAATTTCTTAAAACCCGACAAAAAACAAGTTATTTATGAACCGTCCTAAAAGACGTGACGCAGGACGATTTTTTAAGTCGCTTTCAATGGTATTGGATTGCGGTAATTTGCCGGGAGGCGCATTGTTCCACCTCAAAATTCATCTAATTATAGAACGGCAAATATTTGAACGAGATTACGAAAGAAAATTTTCCATTTTCGCTCAAATCCCTTTGTTTTGGTACCGGCGTCTCCAGTGACCTAGAGACCGGCAAACATGGCAAGCACCGTAGCGACCATAATAACCCCTTTGGAGGAAGTAGCGTTGTAACGACACGACTCTTTGACCCCGAAGGCCTCAAATCCACCCATTAACAATATTTTTCGTTTTGGTGTTTGCACAGGCTTTGTTTATTTGCCGATTTAATCCTGTTGACTTGGGGGTTAATTTCGCAAACACACGTCAATTTGTGGAAGGATTACTATATTTGACCACTTAATCTCTGTTTGCTTTGCGTTCCTTTTTAACACCTCCAGGAAACCGAGCCGGCAAAACGCACCTCGCCATGCAGACCGTTCACACCCGCCGCCTCTTTCAGTACTTGGCCGCCTTCTCCGGTACGTCTTTTACCCCCAGCTCCAAACCCAACTAATGCTCCAATCTAGGCACTTTTTCCATCATCACCTCTGGCATCAACCTAGGATGGACCTCACCGTACTTGCCGAAGCTGGAGAGCGCCAACTCCTCAATCCCCACCAGCAGCGATGAAGGCTCCTGGTGCGCTGTGATGCCCTTATTGGGCGCCCCTATGGGCGCTCTGCTAGCAGCCCTCTTGTGCGATGTGATCGGCCGCAAGAGCACAACCCTCCTCATGACTCCCATCATCTTCTCGTCTTTTATCTGCATCGGATTCGCCGATTCGATTTGGGTCATTTCGGCCATCCGGTTCGTGATTGGAGCCACGGAAGGAGCGCTCTACACCGCGTTGCCGATGTACATTGGTGAGATTTCCGACCCGGAGATTCGGGGGTTTTTGACGTCGATGCCGACAATCGCTGGGATTGTCGGGACGCTCTTCATCAACGTGGTGGGGCAGAAGTACTCGATTTTCACGTCGTCGATGATCTGTGCGGTGATTCCTTTGATACATTTCGTTACTTTCGTTGCGATGCCCGAGTCTCCTTACTTTTACATCAAGAAGCACAGAGTGGAGGACGCTAAGAAGAGTTTGATTGTTCTGCGAGGGACTGGAGATGTTCAAGACGAACTCGACACTTTGTGTAAGGCGGTAACGCGACAAGAACAAAGCAAGAAAGCCAAAGTAACGGATTTGTTTACTGTACGAAGTAACAGACGAGCCTGCATGATCTACGTTATTATTTGCATGACCAACAAGTTCAGTGGGAAAAATCCGTGTCTTTTCTACACCACCACCATCTTCGAAGAGGCTGGTACTCGTATTAGTTCTGATCTTTCGGTGATAATCTACTGCTCCGTGGAGTTGGTGGCGACTCTAGTGGCCGTCTTCGTGGTGGACAGGTTTGGAAAGCGACTTCTCCTCATTCTCTCCACGATTGGTTGTAGCATCTCCGTCTTCTTCTTGGCGACGTACTTCTTCATCAAAGACTGGTTCCCTGATCTTGCGGAGACCTTCGACTGGTTACCTATAACCTCTTTGGTGGCGTACAACGTCTTGTTTAGTGTGGGACTCGCTTTCGCGGCGGTTTCAGTTTTGAGCGAGCTTTTCCCGACGAGTGTTAAAGCGGTGGCTTTGGGGACGGCGGACAGTTTTTCAGTGAGCATGGGGGCGATAGCGTCGAAGGTATTCCAGATTACAAAAGACGAGTTCGGGATGTACGTGCCGTTTTGGTTCTTCGCCGCTTGTACAGCGTTTGGATTGGTTTTTATTGTCAAGTTCGTGCCTGAGACGAAAGGCAAGACGCTGGAAGAGATTCAACAGTTGTTGATAGGTGATGGCGATTGCAAAAAGAAGAGCGAGGTTAATGTTTGATTGATTCGATTAACAGCCACCACAGAAGAGACGCTTGAGATGTTTGCGGTTTGCAGATAACGTTGCAGAAGCCTTATGAAAATGAGTTTCCGCATTGTGATATTTTTATTTATTTTACTTGTCAATTAAATTTGTTTATATTGTGGCGCTTTGCCTAATTTCCTTCTGTCAACGACCTGCTCCACTAATAAAGTCGTGAAGGCCACAAAGGGGATCGTTTCCTCCGATTTTTTGGGTCGCGAGGTGTCGTTTTGATCGATCGTGAACCCAAAGGGAGCGGTCACATCTCAATTCCTTTCAGCTTGTTTACCTATCGCCGTCCGACACACGATGCCGCAGTCTAAGTGCCCTAACTTGTTTAGATAAGGGGCAACGTCGAGGAATTTCGGTCTTCTCTTCATCCCGGATCGCGCCACACCCGCCAACAGAACAATCAATTATGCGCCGAAGAAAAATCAACGGTTCTGTACAGTCATCCTCTTCAATCTGTGAACAATGTTAGAGCTTGCTAATAGAAAGCGCTTATCGCGATATTGCCATCGCCTCCATGGAGGCGAAGCTGGAGGGCCACCTGGAGCGAGGTTACGTGTCGAAGGGAGTGAGCCTCTTCTTTCCTTCCGGCTAGACAGCAGCCACGCTTTTTCCCTTTAACCGCGCCAATTATGAATGAACACTTTGGATGGCCGTTACGAACAGCAAGAAGCCATTACTGCGATGGGATTTTAATACCGTAATTTATTGTTAATGTGGATTCGCATGCGACGGGATAATATCCGTCCGCGACGCCGAAATAACCGATAAATCTCATCGACGTCGCGGCATTACAACAATGATGTGTGATTGTTGCCTTCATCAGCGATGATAATGAAGTGATGCCACGTTAAAAATGACAAAGAGCGGCCTATACATTTTCATAATAGGTTTATTACAAGTTCTATTAAGAGTATTGACATGAAAAGCATTTCCACTCTTGTAAATACGCAATAAAAAGAACTAAACCTGATCAGTCAATTAATCCGTTAATGAGCCCATGATGTGGAGTTTCTCGATCGAGATTTTTTCCGGATTTTATTTGTCCGTCTCGATGATTTTCCGGGAGTTGATCGGGAGATTTCAACGACAAGCCAAGCGAGCGGCTGATAAAGTCGGAATTCCTGTGAAGAAGTTGAGTCGTGTCTCGGAATCGAACACTTCGTGACAACGGCGTGAAGAGATAGTCGTCGGAGATACGAGCGAAACACTTTCGTCTGACGACACCCGAAAGGAACCCTCCGGACGAATATGACTTACCAGAGCGATCCGGTGTTAAGTCGTCGCTACTTACGATAATTGGATGGGGCTTTCGGGCGGATTTACGAGAGGCCAGGTGGTGGCGCGACACAATGGTTTTAATTAATTTCGCTAATTGCGGTTAGCTTGATGAACGGATTTATGAAATTTGGTTCTGTAGAGACGTCACAACAAGGCGGCGACATAAAGAGGAGCACAAACCAAAATAAAAATCATTTACGAAAATTGATCGGGTCCGGACGCGACAGTCGGGCTCAGCAGACATGTTGGCCTGTCTTCGGGTAATGGATGACGTCCAAAACTGTCATCCTCATTATCAGGGAATTATTTTCGATCGATCATCCTTTACCGAGACCGAAGCCCTTTTCATGATGCACGTGTGGATAATTTGAAATTTGAAAAATTCGCCACTGTTGCGGGATTATGGTAATTCGAGCATTCCGAGACACCAGATAAAGAAACTCGGAGATTATTAAAATAGTTTCATTCCGATAATCTCCTTATGTAGATTAAAATATCCAGTTCTATTAATACGATGGGGGGAAAATTTACATAATACAATTTGCTCTAAAATTAAACTGAAATAAATTTTTGAAGTTTAGCGCCTTTAAGAAACAGATCTAAAGCAATAACTCCTCCAAATTTTGAATTAAATCTTGTCGAGTTATCAAATTTTATAGAAACTTTAAAAATTTTAATGAAAATCAAAATTCTAGTGATCTAAAATTTTGAAATTTAGCACACTTAAGAAACAGATCTGAAGCAATAAGTCCTCGAAATTTCATTAATTTTGAATTTAAACTTACCGAGGAACTAAATTTTATACGACCTTTAAGGAAAATTTGATTTGAGTGAAAATCAAAATTTCAAAAAATTCTAGTGATCCAAAATTTGAAAATTTAACACATTTAAGAAACAGAACTAAAGCAATAATCCCTCCAAACTTTATTGTTTTTTACTTAAAACTTTCCAAGTTACGAAATTTTATTGGACCCTAGGATTTTTTTTTATTTATTATGTGAAAATCAAAACTTGTCAAAAAATTTTTGCTCTAAAATTTTGAAATTCAGCCCACTTAAGAAACAGATCTGAAGCAATAAGTCCTCGAAATTTCATTAATTTTGAATTTAAACTTACCGAGGAACTAAATTTTATAGGACCTTTAAGGAAAATTTGATTTGAGTGAAAATCAAAATTTCAAAAAATTCTAGTGATCCAAAATTTGAAAATTTAACACATTTAAGAAACAGAACTAAAGCAATAATCCCTCCAAACTTTATTGTTTTTTACTTAAAACTTTCCAAGTTACGAAATTTTATTGGACCCCAGGATTTTTTTTTATTTATTATGTGAAAATCAAAATTTCTCAAAAAATTTTTGCTCTAAAATTTTGAAATTTAGCACACTTAAGAAACAGATCTGAAGCAATAAGTCCTCGAAATTTCATTAATTTTGAATTTAAACTTACCGAGGAACTAAATTTTATACGACCTTTAAGGAAAATTTGATTTGAGTGAAAATCAAAATTTCAAAAAATTCTAGTGATCCAAAATTTGAAAATTTAACACATTTAAGAAACAGAACTAAAGCAATAATCCCTCCAAACTTTATTGTTTTTTACTTAAAACTTTCCAAGTTACGAAATTTTATTGGACCCTAGGATTTTTTTTTATTTATTATGTGAAAATCAAAACTTGTCAAAAAATTTTTGCTCTAAAATTTTGAAATTCAGCCCACTTAAGAAACAGATCTGAAGCAATAAGTCCTCGAAATTTCATTAATTTTGAATTTAAACTTACCGAGGAACTAAATTTTATAGGACCTTTAAGGAAAATTTGATTTGAGTGAAAATCAAAATTTCAAAAAATTCTAGTGATCCAAAATTTGAAAATTTAACACATTTAAGAAACAGAACTAAAGCAATAATCCCTCCAAACTTTATTGTTTTTTACTTAAAACTTTCCAAGTTACGAAATTTTATTGGACCCCAGGATTTTTTTTTATTTATTATGTGAAAATCAAAATTTCTCAAAAAATTTTTGCTCTAAAATTTTGAAATTTAGCACACTTAAGAAACAGATCTGAAGCAATAAGTCCTCGAAATTTCATTAATTTTGAATTTAAACTTACCGAGGAACTAAATTTTATACGACCTTTAAGGAAAATTTGATTTGAGTGAAAATCTAAATTTCAAAAAATTCTAGTGATTCAAAATTTGAAAATTTAACACATTTAAGAAACAGAACTAAAGCAATAATCCCTCCAAACTTTATTGTTTTTTACTTAAAACTTTCCAAGTTACGAAATTTTATTGGACCCTAGGATTTTTTTTTATTTATTATGTGAAAATCAAAATTTTTCAAAGAATTTTTTCTTTAAAATTTTGAAATTTAGCATACTTAAGAAACAGATCTTAAGCAATAAGTCTTCCAAATTTCATTAATTTTGAATTAAAACTTACTGAGTTAATAAATTTTATAGGACCTTTAAGAAAAATTTGATTTGAGAGAAAATCAAAATTTCTAAAAAAAATTTGTGTTCTACATTTTTAAAATTTGACACACTTAAGAAACTGGTCTAATGCAATCATCTCATTATTTTTGACTTAAAATTTCCCAAGTAACGGAATTTTATAGGACCCCAGTATTGTTTTATTTCAGAGAAAATCAAAATTTCTAAAAAAATTTTATTTCAAAATTTTGAAATTTAACACACTTAAGAAATAGGACTAAAGCAATAATCCCTTCAAGTTTCATTGTTTTTTACTTAAAACCTTCCAAGTAACAAAATTTTATTGGACCCCAAGATTTTTTTTTATTTTTTAAACGAAAATCAAAATTTTTCAAAAAATTTTTGCTCTAAAATTTTTAAATTTAATACACTGAAGAACCAGGTCTAAAACAACAATCCTTCCAAGTCTCATTGTTGTTCAGTTAAAACTTCCCAAGGTACGGAATTTTACAAGACCCCAAATTTTTTTTTAAGTAAAAATCAAAATTAAAAAAATGCTCAAAAATTTTGAAATTTAACTCATTAGACAAACAGGTCTAAAGTAATAATTTCTCCAAATTTTATTGTTTTTGACTGATAACTTCCTAGGTTACGGAATTTTATAGGACGCCAGGATTTTTTTTAGTTTCAATGAAAACCAAAATTTCTCAAAAAGAGGCACTCCAGAACCGATGTTGTTCAGAGCCATGGGGGAAATTTCCATAATACAATCGACGCCGACCGAAAAATCCCACGAATTGTCGGAGAGTCACGTTTTCGCGGCGTTTCCTGCTTCTTCGGATTCCTGCTGCTCCTCCCGCTCCACTTTTTTAATTGGATTTGAAGAAATCGCCGAAATTAAATCGGTAATACCGTAATAGAGTCTATTTTCAGCGAGCTATTATTAAGGAGCCGTAATCGCCACGAAATTTTAACGAGTGTCCCGCTGATACTATCTTTTGATTAAGGTTTAAATTAACAAAACAAAAACCGTATTTGATTAATTGATGTATAAATATTACGAAACGGTGCCCCCATCACGTTCGCACTAAATCACGCGAGAAAAAAAAATCCGTAATAACAATAATCATAACGAAATGGGGCTTTTAATTAATGCAGCGGCTCTCATTGACAGCTCGAATTTCTGGTTGATCCGACGATTCCACAATGCCTGTCAAAATACGCCACTTGCCGCTAATTGATCTGGAAATGTGTTATGACAAGCCCCGGCGATGCGCCGCATTTTTCTTATTTTTTTTCACCAGTCAGATGTGACATGTTAATTCCGACCGGAGCGCGACTAGGTGTGAATTCTTCGTCGCATCGGATTTTTTCCCAACTTGATATCGCTATCGACGGTTTTGAAATAAACAAGTTTGCCGCTGGTGCGTAGGTGGCCGGACAATGCCTTGGTATTCCATCGATGGCGCAGAGCGAATCCACCCTTAGAGCTCCTGTGGGAACCGTAGATCTTCATTTGAAGCCGAGAGTCGACGTGTAGGTTCAAAAGCACCACGACACGTCCAATACATATCTTTATGTTAAATATCCGAGTTCGATCTGGCACGAAGTCGGCGTAAAAACAAGCCGATTTGAAATGCAAAGTGGAAACGGTGCAACGGTCTTTGCGCAAAATCGTAAACATGCACCGCAATCTCGCTCGTTGTTGCTACTGTTCGCTTCTTATCTTAACAATCGCGCATTCTTACACTCTATCAGTTCCAACTGATGAAACGGAAAAATTCTGTGTAGGAATGGACCGAAAATCGACGAGGTTACGAGTACCTCCTCCTCTAACAGTACTTTTTCTTAGGCGAAGAGCCCCGTATATAATTGATAAAAATCGGTTCCGTTGATAAAAATTCAAATCACAGCTCTGGGACGGAATGATGATTTCGTTTCGATATGTGATTCTGAGCTCGAGATGGCCGGGAACGCAAATAACCGTAATTAGAAATGCACATTCCGCTGGAGCTCACATCAGATCACAAAGTAATTATTTCCTTTGCTGCGTATTATTGGGAACTGGATTCGCCTTAATTGCAAATTAAATGGACAAGAAATTTTTTTGGGCACTTTCAGGACCGTGTGGCACTAGACATAAATTCAAGGTGAAACGCATCACAAGTTATTAAAATTTCTTGCTCTAAAAGTTTGAAATTTTACACACTTAAGAAACAGATCTAAAGCAATAAGCCCTCGAAATTTTATTGATTTTGACTTACAACTTCTCAAGTTACGGAATTTTATAGGACACCATGGCTTTTTTTAAAAAAATTTTTGCTCTAAAATTTTCAAATTTACCTGACTTAAGAAACTGATCTGCAGTAGTAACTCCTCCAAATTTCATTGTTTTTGACTTACAACTTCCCAAGAATTTTAAAGGACTTCAGGATTTTTTTTTATTTATTAAGTGAAAATCAAAATTTCTCAAAAAATTTTTGCTCTAAAATTTTGAAATTTAGCGCCCTTAAGAAATAGATGTAAAGCAATAACTTCCAAATTTCAATAATTTTGAAATAAAACGTACCGAATTACCAAATTTTATAGCACCTTTAAGGAAAATTTGATTTGAGTGATAACCAAAATTTCTAAAATTTCTATTCTGAAATTTTGAAATTTAACACTTTAAGACTTCCAAATTTCATTGTTTTTGACTTAAACCTTCTCAAGTTACGGAATTTTATAGAACACCATGGATGTATTTTTACGTGAAAATCAATATTTTTATAAAAATTTTTGCTCTAAAATTTTGAAATTCAGCAGACTTAAGAAACTGATCTGCAGTAGTAACTCCTCCAAATTTCATTGTTTTTGACTTACAACTTCCCAAGTTAGGGAATTTTAAAGGACTTCAGGATTTTTTTTTTATTAATTAAGTGAAAATCAAAATTTCTCAAAAAATGTTTGCTCTAAAATTTTGAAATTTAGCGCCCTTAAGAAATGGATCTAAAGCAATAACTTCCAAATTTCAATAATTTTGAAATAAAACGTACCGAATTACCAAATTTTATAGCACCATTAAGGAAAATTTGATTTGAGTGATAACCAAAATTTCTAAAATTTCTATTCTGAAATTTTGAAATTTAACACTTTAAGACTTCCAAATTTCATTGTTTTTGACTTAAACCTTCTCAAGTTACGGAATTTTATAGAACACCATGGATGTATTTTTAAGTGAAAATCAATATTTTTATAAAAATTTTTGCTCTAAAATTTTGAAATTTAGCAGACTTAAGAAACGGGTCTGAAGTAGTAACTCCTCCAAATTTCATTCTTTTTGAGTTAAGACTTCCCAAGTTAGGGAGTTTTAAAGGATTTTTTTGTATTAAGTGAAAATCAAAATTTCGCAAAAAAATTTTGCTCTAAAATTTTGAAATTTAGCGCCGTTAAGAAACAGATCTAAAGCAATATCATTTCCAAATTTCAATAATTTTGAATTAAAACTTACCGAATTACCTTTAAGGAAAATTTAATTTGAGTAAATACCAAAATTTCTAAAAATTCTATTCTAAAATTTTGAAATTTATTACATTTAGAAAACAGGTCTAAAGCAATAAGCCCTCCAAATTTTATTATTTCGAACTTCAAATTTCCCAAAATACGGAATTTTATAAGACCCCAATTTTTTTTTAAGTGAAAAAATTCCTAAAAAAATGTTTGCTCAAAAATTTTGAAATTTAGCAGACTTAAAAAATTGATCTAAAAGTACAACTCCTCCAAATTTCATTCTTTTGTGAAATAAAACTGCCCAAGTTGCAAACTGTGGAAATTTTTGGTTTGAATGAAAATATTTATTTTTAATTTTTTTTCGTGCTTTAAAATTTTGAAATTTAGCACAGTTAAGGCACAGGAGTAAAGCAGCAATCCCCCCAAATTTCATTAATTTTGAATTAAAACTTACCGAGTTACGTAATTTTATAGAACCCTTAAGAAAAATCTGATTTGAGTGAAAATTTCTAAAAAAATTTTTGTTCTAAATTTTTGGAATATAACACATTTAAGAAACAGGTCTAAAACAACAATCTCTCAAAATTTCATTGTTTTTAACTTAAAACTTTCCAAGTTACAAAATTTTATTTGACCCCAGGATTTTTTATTGTTTTTTAAGTAAAAATCAAATTTTCTTGAAAAATGGTTGCTCTAAAATTTTAAAATTTAGCACACTTAAGAGACGGATCTAAAGCAATGACTCCTTAAAATTTCATTAATTTTGAATTAAAACTTACTGAGTTACGCAATTTTATAGGACCTTTAAGAAAAATTTCATTTGAGTGAAAATCAAAATTTTTAAAAAAAATTCTGTTCTAAATTTTTAAAATTTAACAGACTTAAGAAACTGATCTAATGCAATATGCTGTCCAAATTTCATTATTTTTGTCTTCAAATTTGCCAAGTTATGGAATTTTGCATGTTTTTTTTAAGAAAAAATCAAAATTTTAAAAATAGAATTTTGAAATTTAATTTACTAAACAAACAGGTTTAACGTAAAATTCCTCCAAATTTCATTCTTTTTGACTGAAAACTTCCCAAGGTACTGAATTTTATAGGACCCCAAGAATTTTTTTATTTCAGTAAAAAGCGAAATTAAAAAAAATTCGCCTTAATTGCAAATTAAATGCCAAAAAAATGATTTTGGGTGCGCCACAAGAGGCACTTCCAGGACCGATGTTGTTCACAGCCATAAATTCGAAATCAAGGTGAAACTCATCGAAAGTGATTAAACAAACACGGCAATAGCCAATAAAAGTAAACAATTTCATATTGTTGGCGCAATAACTTTTCCTCTTGCAAATTAAATTAGCTCATTTGAGGCCACGGATACCATTAAAATCTAGTTAAAGTCGGTTAAAACTATTAAAATTCTCATCAATTTAAAATGACTTAGCAGAAGCACGGATTTGCCAAGTTTTTGCGTCATTGATAAAGACGATCTTTACAGCCTAATCAGACAAACGGGTGTTATTATGTGGCACGAGTTTGTCTGGGCGCAAGTTTTCCGAAAAAACGTCCAATTTTCGTTGCATGTTGGCTTCTATTCTGCATAATTATCCGAAAATGGGTCCATTTGCATTATTGAATATTCTCGTAGGACAACGAACTTACAAAATGGAGTAACGCCCTTGATATTTTTGACAATTCCGCCATAAAAAAAAAAGTTTACGCGGCGAGTCGAAATTTATGGCCACGAATATTTCTGTTGTGACTAATATTGGAAAAGCTCCGATATGATACGTCTTAATTAATCAATTTAAATTCATTAGTGTATTAGATATCGTTTGAATACGATTTAAAATTTAATTTCCATTTATAATTATGGCGTAATTAAATTACGGTTTGGAAATTCGAACGCACCCTCCTCTGTGGGACTTTTCCGTTTCCGTCGTAGAGATAAATACGACGGCATAAATCCGGGCATTGTGGAATGCGCCAAAGTGACAGAAAGAAATGTCCGCTATTAACGCATGCGCATTAATGCCGGCAGCGTTTATTTAATTTGCGGAGATTACTGACGCTTTAAACCGGTGATAAATGTTAGATATTTGTTGGTTTTTGTTAAACGCTTCCGAGCTTTATTGCGGACGATTTGTTATGAAATTAAATAGTTGTGAACACCGGTAGTTGCGGTATTAACATAATGCCAGATTGTATGGTAATGAAGCCATTACAATACGGGCTCTCCCGGCGGGTTTTTGGGAACGCCACTCCAGATCGAAACCCATTAAATTTTTTCATAACAACGAGCAAAACGAGCAGAGGATAACGGACGCGAAATGGGCTGAAATAAACTGGAATTACGGCTGAAAAACACTGCCGTTAATCACGCTGGGATCTACAATCAACATACTTACCTTATTTCTTGATTAATTAATTTCTGATATGTATAATTACGTGTGGGAAAAACGTCCAACTCGGAAGCGGATTTTTGCCACTCGTGTGACAATATTTCGTTGCAGAAGATGACCTTGCACTCGGAACCGGTTGCCAGTAAAAACATTATAGAGAGTATTATTATTATTGTTATTACTTTACCATTATAATTCAAAACTTGCTTTGAGAAACATAAGTGTCCACTTTGGTTAACATGAGATGTTTCTGCAGTAACGTTGCACACGATTGCTGATAATAAATAGCGGAACGGTTCTAATGGCTCTTCAGGTGCGAAAGCTGCATATATTACGTTTTGTGGCTTATGACTTTGATTTCTCATCATTTCGAGCCGGTTCGACGCTAATTTCATTGGAATTTTACTCGCCAACAGTACCGTGATGAATTTTGGAGAATTGCGCAAAAAGCGTGCCGGATCTGTTCGGAGAACTTTACATTGTTTTTCTTAAATAATACGGAGGTGTGAAAAGTCGTTTCTCAAGTAGATTTGCCCCCTGATTCTAATGCTCCATCTGAGCAGATCTCAGACTCTTAAAACGAAATATTGTAATTTTGGTCTCGTTCCATAATTTTCAAATTTGGTACTTCCAATTAGCAAGTCAAAAGTAGTAACCTCGCTAAATTTCGATGCTCTACGGTTAAAATTACCAAAACTACAGATTTTTAACAAAATAACTAAGAAATTTTTGGTTCGCTCGTAAAACGAAAAATTCTAATTTTAACCCCGTTTGTTTTATTGGCACTTTTAATTAGCAAGTCAAAAGTAGTAACCTACCAAAATTTCGTTGCTCTACTGTTAAAATTAGCAGAATTGCAGATTTTAATAAAAAAAGTAACAAATTTTTGGCCAACTCTTAAAACGAAAAATTGTAATTTCGGTCTCGTTTGTTCTATAATTTTGAAATTTGGCACTCTTAATTAGCAAGCCTAAAATAGTAACTTCCCTAAATTTTGTTGCTGTACGATTCAAATTACCAAAATTACAGATTTTAACAAAAAAAATTAAGTCATTTTTGGGTCGCTCTTAAAACGAAAAAGTCTAATTTTAACTCTGTTTGTTTTATAATTTTGAAATTTGGCACTTTTAATTAGCAAGTCAAAAGTAGTAACCTACCAAAATTTCGTTGCTCTACTGTTAAAATTAGCAGAATTGAAGATTTTAATAAAAAAGTAACAAATCTTTGGTCAACTCTTAAAACGAAAAATTGTAATTTTGGTCTCGTTTGTTCTATAATTTTGAAATTTGGCACTCTTAATTAAAAAGTCAAAACATGTAATTTCGCCAAATTTCGTTGCTTGACTGTTAAAATTGTCAGAATTAGGGATTTTAACAAAAAAAGTAAGACATTTTTGGTTTGCTCTAAAATGACAAATTCTAATTTTAGCCAAGTTTGTACCATAATTTTGAAATTTGGCACTCTTAATTAGCAAGCCTAAAATAGTAATCCCCCTTAATTTTGTTGCTATACGATTCAAATTACCAAAATTACAGATTTCAACAAAAAAAAATTAAGTAATTTTTGGGTCGCTATTAAAACGAAAAAGTCTAATTTTAACCCCGTTTGTTTTATAATTTTGAAATTTGGCACTTTTAATTAGCAAGTCAAAAGTAGTAACCTACCAAAATTTGGTTGCTCTACTGTTAAAATTAGCAGAATTGCAGATTTTAATAAAAAAACTAACAAATTTTTGGTCAACACGTAAAACGAAAAACTCTAATTTTGGTCTCGTTTGTTCTACAATTTTGAAATTTGGCACACTTAATAACTAAGTTAAAAGAAAAAACCTTCTCAAATTTCGTTACTCTACGGTTAAAATTGCCAGAATTACGAATTTTAACAAGAAAAGTAAGAAATTTTTTGTTCTCTCTTAAGACGAAAAAATGTCATTTTGGTCTAGTTTGTCCTATAATTTTGAAATTTGGCACTCTTAATTAGCAGGTCGAAAATAGTAACCTGCCGGTTACAATTATCAGAATTACAGATTTAAAAAAAATATATATAGGAATGCCATCGCTAGGTCTTGCTTCCATTTCGGCGAGCGAAGCGAGCTGCGACTTCTCGCTTTTCCGTCCGAAAATTCCGCGTCGTGCTCCATTTTATTATCTCTCCTGACAGTCTAATAACTATAATCTCCACAGTTCTTTTCACACGTCGTCTGTCATGCCGTAACAGTACACACACTCGTACACAGAGATTAATGGACATCCCCGCTTATTATTCCGTACTTACAGTCTGAGGTCAAATAAATACGCTGGCCATATAATTATTAATTGCTCTATTAAATTCAATTACCGGCGGACCGCCCGCTGTTACCACCGGACGAAAAACCCAAAAACTGTCAACCGTAATTCTTCCAGAACCAGATATATAAATTTAAGAAATTCCGGTTGTATTTTCGTGGGTTCCGGAGTTTGTCGCTCTTGTGCTGGAAGTAATAATTTCCGCAGCTTCGTTACAATTATCAAGATTATGAAAAGCGCGCACACATTTAGCATTCTCGCTTGTGTGTACACAAGCAAAAACGAACCAGCAGAAGCCTGCTCAAACACATAAATACTGTCGCGAGAATAATAAAATAAATAAACGCGAGCAAGCACCAGTACATGCGACGATTCGATAAATTAAAAACAAAGAAAATTAATAACGCATTACATTACAACCAGAGGCGTGCTCGCATTTTCGAGGCCCAGGGACGCTCCTAATTGATTTCGCCAAAATCAAGCTAATTAGCGGAGAATCTTAAATGTCAGTTGCGTCATTTGTTTATTAATTACGCCTTAATCGTTGTAAATTAAACGTTACACGGAGGTGCAAGGAAAAATTATATTTTAATTGGCGACTATGTGACGATTATATAATTGAAGTCGTAGATCAAAACTCTAATTAATAGGTTGTGTTATTAAATTGTTTTATGTTAAGGCCGAGGTGATTTATTGGGGACATTTGCCGTTTTTCGAACGCCCCGGGACTTGGCTCATGTCGTTTTGATGGAAACAGCAACGCAACGGTAGTTTCATAGCGGACAAATTCATGACGCGAAATAATCACCAAGAATGTAACACGAGGAGAACGATTAATCGCTCGGTTTTCTTATAACACATCTTTCTAATGGGCTTGTATTTGTATGTAAACAGTAGTGGACTCGGAGGAGAGGCTTGCGTGACGCTCACAGCTGCTAGAAAAGAAACGGGTTCTTTAAATTGTTTTCTAAAACGACCTGCAAATAAACGAAATTCGGTAAACGTTCGCTTCCCTTCTAATTCCTAATTTTGCTCCGTCAGGTTCTTTTTTTAGGTTCTACTGCACATTTATTTATCTTAGCAAGATTTAATCTAGGGAAACGGGCCGAAATCTGCTTGAAATCCGCTAAATTCGTCGAAAAATCAACTAAAATTGAAGCTAATACTACTCTAATTTTTTAATTAAGAAATTTTTGGTTCGCTCTCAAAACGAAAAATTCTATTTTTTGTCTCGCTTGTTCTAGAATTTTGAAATTTGGTACTTTTAATTATTACGTTGAAAATAAGTGTTAAAATTTCCAGAGTTGCAGCTTTTGAAAAACATGAAGAAATTTTTGGTTTGCTGTAAAAACGAAAATTTTTAATTTTGGTCTCCTTTGTTCTATGATTTTGAGATTTGACATTCTCAATTAGCAAGTCAAAAGTAGTAACTTCTCCAAATTTCGTTGCTCTACGGTTAAAATTACCAGAATTGCAGATTTTTACAAAAATAATTAAAAATTTTTAGTTCTCTCTTGAAACGAAGAATTCTAATATTTGTCCCGTTTGTGCAATAATTTGAAAATTTGGCACTTTTAATGAGCAAGTTAAAAATAGTAACTTCCCCAAATTTCGTTGCTCTACTGTTAAAATTACCAAAATTACAGATTTTAACAAAAAAATGAAGAAAGTTTTGGTTCGCTGTAAAAACGAAAATTTTTAATTTTGGTCTCCTTTGTTCTACAATTTTGAAATTTGGCACTTTTAATTAGTAAGTCTAAAGTAGTTACCTCCCCAAATCTCGTTGCTTTACGGTTAGAATTGCCTGAATTACAGATTTTAACAACAAAATTAAAAAAAAATTATTTAATTTTAATTTTAAAATTTGTCGAAAAATCAACTAGAATTAAAGATTATTGACGTTTTCTCTCTAAAAAAAAACGGGTTTTGAAGCTTTTTTCGAAAAATATAGATCAATATGCATAAAAGAATGAAGTTTTATCAAGATTCAACGGTCAATTTTGGAGAAATCGGGTAAAATGTGCTTAAAATTCGTCGAAAAATCAATAAAATTGAAGGTTGTTGACGTTTTCTCTATAAAAAAAAGGTTTTTGAAGCTTTTTCCGCAAAATAATGAAGTTGTATCAAAATTCAACTGTTAAGTTTGGAGAAATCGCCCAAAGTGTGCTTGGAATTCGCAAAATTTGGTGAAAAACCAATTGAACTTCGTGGAAAAAGTGTCGGCGCCGTTTGATTTTCGTCGATGAAAAGTGCTAAAAGGAAAAGTCGGTTCTCCAGCTGCGTTAATTTTCACTAGTTTCGCTTTGTGCCGGCCGTGATAAATCCAGCATTGCCGTATACGAAAAGGCAATTAAATCTCGTTTCCTGCAGCTCCAGAAAGCTCGTTAGAGCCAGCGCAAATAGCTAATCTAATTAAACCGGTAATCAAAGAAATAATTCTCGGCGTGATTTTTCGGTGAGGTCCGACGTGCGTTATTTCCTCGGCCATGTGTATCTCAAGTGGCGTGCGTGCAACGCCCAGAATTATGTTCCTACACTGAAATAAATAAAGGTGATACACAAATATTTGCAAAATAAAAAGAGTTAATTCATGTGAAATGTACCCCCAGTGTAATTTATTAGCGAGTCGGACAAAGCGAACCGCAATGTCGAATGTAAAATAGCAGTGTAGAACGATTATGTGCGGAGACTATCATAATTCCTCATTGATATTCATATAGCAGTGGCGTAGAGAGATGTTAGTGAACCCGACCCCTCATAAATAAGACCGCATGCATACGGCGCGCTACAATTAATACGAAGCGGACCGTATTTTCTGGATTACGCGTCTCGAGAACGTTTAATCTACCTCTATAAACACAGAGATTAGTTTTTCGACGGCAAAAATTCCAAAACAAGGCGACTCGTAACGCCTGTCATAATAAAATCTACATGGGCATTTGCACGCGTGTAAAATAACATGCGAAATTTATTTGCGGTCGTGTTTCTCGCGAGCTGGACAGATAAATTGACCGGAATAACAATCGGGGAATTAATAAGGGAGGATTGCAAGGGACGCGCAGTTCCACAATGATACGCCACTGGAATATCTAAAAACAGTTTTACCTCGAAATAAAATCAACAGCTCCAAACAGATAAAATTCCGCTTTGAAGGCCAAAAACTCACAGCTTGGACGATAAAATCAAATCCTCGATGACTTGGAAAAATGTCTAAACGAGAACATGAATTTTAAAGGTAAATAGTTTGATAATTTTCAGGAATTTCACCTTGAGACGATTACACTGGCCAACAAATTTCGGACGAAATTGAACTGATGAGTTTTTGTCTCATTTGTTCTATACTTTTGTAACTTGATGCTCTTAGTTAGCAAGTCAAAAGTAGTAATCTCTCCAAATTTCGTTGCTTTACTGTTAAAATTGCCAAAATTACGGATTTTAATAAAATAGTAAGAAATTTTTGGTTCGCTCCAAAATGAAAAATTCTATTTTTGGCCCCGTTTGCTCAATACGTTTGAAATTAGGCACTCTCAATTAGGAAGTTAAAACAAGTATTTCTCCAAATTTCATTGATCTACTGTCAAAATTACCAGAATTACGGATTTTGACAAAAAAAGTACGAAATTTTTGGTTCGCTCTAAAACGAAAAATTCTAATTTTAGTCCAGTTTGTTCAATCAATTTGAAATTTGGCACTCTTAATTAGAAAATCAAAACAATTAATTTCTCCAAATTTCGTTGCTCTATTGTTGAAATTACCAGAATTACGGATTTTAACAAAAAAAGTAAGAAATTTTTGGTTCGCTCTAAAATGAAAAATTCTAATTTTAGTCCCGTTTCTACCATAATTTTGAAATTTGGCACTCTTAATTAAGAAGTCAAAACATGTAATTTCGCCAAATTTCGTTGTTCTACTGTTAAAATGGTCAGAATTACGGATTTTTAACAAAAAAAAGTAAGAAATTTTTGGCTCGCTCTAAAAAAAATTCTATTTTTAGCCCCGTTTGTTTAATTATTTTGAAATTTGGCAATCTTAATTAGGAAGTCAAAGAAAGTAATTTCTTCAAATTTGGTTGCTCTACTGTTAAAATGGCCAGAATTACGGAATTTAACAATAAAAAGTAAGAAATTTTTGGTTCGCTCTAAAATGAAAAATTCTAATTTTGGCCCCGTTTGTACCATAACTTTGAAATTTGGCGCTCTTAATTAAGAAGTCAAAACTTGTAATTTCTCCTAATTTCGTTGCTCTACTGTTAAAATTGCCAGAATAACGGAGTTTAACAATAAAAAGTAAGAAATTGTTGGCTCCCTCTAAAATAAAAAATTCTATTTTTAGCCCCGTTTGTTTAATTATTTTGAAATGTGGCACTCTTAATTAGGAAGTCAAAACAAGTATTTTGTCCAAATTTCGTTGATCTACTGTTGAAATTACCAGAATTACGGATTTTAACAAAAAAAGTAAGAAATTTTTGGTTCGCTATTAAAATGAAAAATTCTAATTTTGGCCCCGTGTATACCATAATTTTGAAATTTGGTACTCTTAATTAGAAAGTCAAAACATGTAATTTTTCCAAATTTTGTTGCTCTATGGTTAAAATTGCCAGAAATTACGGAATTTAACAATAAAAAGTAAGACATTTTTGGTTCGCTCTAAAATAAAAAATTCTATTTTTGGCTCCGTTTGTTTAATTATTTTGAAATTTGGTACTCTCAATTAGGAAGTCAAAGCAAGTAATTTCTCCAAATTTGGTTGCTCTACTGTTAAAATTGCCAGAATTACGAAGTTTAACAAAAAAAGTAAGACATTTTTTGTTCCCTCTTAAAACGAAAAATTCTAATTTTTGTATCGGTTGTTTGATCATTTTGAAATTTGGCAATCTTAATTAGCAAGCCTAAAATAAAAACCTCCCCAAATTTCGTTACTGTACGATTCAAATTACCAAAATTATTGATTTTAATAAAAAAAATTAAGACATTTTTGGGTCACTCTTAAAACGAAAAAGTCTAATTTTTGCCCTGTTTGCTCTATAATTTTGAAATTTGGTAATCTCATTCAGCATGTCAAGAATAGTAACCTCTCAAAATTTCGTTGCTCTACTGTTAAAATTACGATAGATATAGATTTTAATAAAAAAATCAAGAATGTCTCTGAATCCAGCCCTGATGGAGCAAAACGGACTTCATATTCGAAATCATGAGGCACTTTAGAAATGACTTTCCACCTCATCAGTACAATTTTTAATTGAATCTTAAAGTTTGAGAATTTGAGAATAAAAATCTGAAGCCTGAGAAGCTGCAAGAACAATTTCTTATTGCTTATAGAAATGAGTGCTTGGCGGTTGTTTTACTAACTTTGATAAGCTTTTATAGTCGTTCAGAAGCCTTTGTAATTCCGCTAGACGTGAAGTTGGTTAATTGGTGAGACGGTGAGCGTTACTTGCGCGTCATGTAGTTGCAAACGGTCAATAAAATTCTTAGTATAACAATTTTACGGGCGCCATATTTACTTTAATCGACACGTCGCAATAAATATGCTCGCATCGGATGCATAGCTAGAACTAGTTGCTGAAGCAAATCCTGATTTAATTCTCGTGTTATGTTACGACCGCCATTATCCTGTAAAAAGCGAGTGGAAGGATTAGCGACCTAAACAAATCCAACGAATTAATTCATTTACGGCTGTCATAAACATGTAAGTTATAGAGTCGATCCTGATTAACAATTTTATCGTCCGGAAACCCACATGCGCGTTTATTTACCGAAAAAAACCACGAGAAAAACACGCCGTGAACATTTTCAATTAAGTGTTTATGGTTTCCGTGAATTATTGCAAAAAATCGACCTTCTCACTGTCTTTTGTCGACAGACACAACTGCAATTAAATTGATATCTTTTGCTGGGTCACGTCCGTCGATATGACACCGGAGGTCCCGGACTTGTTTCCCGGAATTTACAGATCCATCTCTGCACATATACCACGCCACAGTCCGAGCTCATCCATTCATTACCATACAAACTGCGGTCGTGGTTGTGATGGGATTTACAACCGACGAGAAAGACGCGGAAAGCTTTAATTAACATGTAATTAAACGGAGGGTTGCTAGGCTAAAAACTCCTAGTTTTGATGCCTAATCTCGGATTTATTGGCTCGAAATGTCGTATCTTTCGACCAGACGTCAGATTTTCTCTGAGATTGTCTTAAATACCATTATCTAATTTGCAGGCTCTAAAGCCCCCCATTTGCATTCTATGCAATCTGATCAGATTTCATTTTAGACAATTGCTCTGTTTACCGGACGATTTATCTAATCATTGTTCGGAATCATCAATTAATTCTAAATCGATGCGAATGCAGGATCATAACCGTTCAATAAAATGGCATTTTCAGCAAAACCAATTTCGGTCCACTCTTAAAACGAAAATTTTTAATTTTGGTCTCGTTTGCTCTATAATTTTGAAATTTGGTACTTTTAATTAGCAGGTCTAAAGTACTAACCTCCATAAATTTTGTTGCTCTACGGTTAAAATTAACAGAATTGCTAAAAAAGTACAAATTTTTGGTCCAATCTTAAAACGAAAAATTCTAATTTTCGTTTCATTTGTTCTATAATTTTAAAATTTAGCACTGTAAATTAGCAAATCGAAAGTAGTAACTTCCCAAAATTTCGTTACTCTATGGTCAAAATTAACAAAATTGCAGATTTTAACAAAAATAATTCAAAATTTTTGGTTCGCTTTTGAAACGAAGAATTCTAATTTTTGCCCCGTTTGTTCAATAATTTGGAAATTTGGCACTCTTAATTAGCAAGTTAAAAATAGTAACCTCACTAAATTTAGTTGCTTTATTATTAAAATTACCAGAATTACTGAATTTACCAAAAAAAACTAAAACATTTTTGATTTACTCTTAAAAGAAAAAATTCTAATTTTTGTCTCGTTTGTTTTATAATTTTGAAATTTGGCACTTTTAATTAGCAGGTCTAAAGTTGTAACCCCCCCAAATTTCGTTGCTCTACGATTAACATTAGCAAAATTACAAATTTTCACAAAAAAATTAAAAATTTTTGGTTCACTTTTAAAACGAAAAATTCAAATTTTGGTCTAGTTTGTTCAATAATTTTGAAATTTGGTACTCTAAATTAGCAAGTCAAAAGTAGTAACCTCCCCAAATTTTGTTGCCCTGCTGTTAAAAGTACCAGAATTACAGATTTTAACAAAAAAATGAAGAAATTATGGGTTCGCTGTAAAACCGAAAATTTTTAATTTTAGTCTCCTTTGGTTTACGATTTTGAAATTTGACACTCAATTAGCAAGTCAAAAGTAGTAACTTCCTCAAATTTCGTTACTCTATTATTTCAATTACCAGAATTACAAAAATTACTAAAAAAACATGAAATTTTTGGTTCGCTCTTAAAACGAAAAATTCTAATTTTTGTCTAGTTTGTTCAATAATTTTGAAATTTGGTACTCTAAAGTAGCAAGTCAAAGGTAGTAACCTCCCCAAATTTTGTTGCCCTGCTGTTAAAAGTATCAGAATTACAGATTTTAACAAAAAAATGAAGAAATTATGGGTTCGCTGTAAAACCGAAAATTTTTAATTTTAGTCTCCTTTGGTCTACGATTTTGAAATTTGACTCTCTTAATTAGCAAGTCAAAAGTAGTAACCTCCCCAAATTTCGTTGCTCTATTATTTCAATTACCAGAATTACAAAAATTACTAAAAAACATGAAATTTTTGGTTCGCTCTTAAAACGAAAAATTCTAATTTTTGTCTAGTTTGATCTAAAATTTTGAAATTTGGCACTCTTAATTAGTAAATCTAAAGTAAAATTTTCCCCAAATTTCGTTGCTCTACAGTGAAAATTTCCAGAATTGCAGATTTTAACAAAAACATGAAGAAATTTTTGGTTTGCTGTAAAAACGAAAATTTTTAATTTTGGTTTCGTTTGTTCTATAATTTTAAAATTTAGCACTGTAAATTAGCAAGTCCAAAGAAGTAACTGCCTAAAATTTCGTTGCTCTACGGTTCAAATTACCAGAATTGCAGATTTTTACAAAAATAATTAAAAATTTTTTGTTCGCTCTTGAAACGAAAAATTCTAATATTTGTCCCGTTTGTTCAATAATTTGGAAATTTGGCACTCTTAATTAGCAAGTTAAAAATAGTAACCTCCCCAAATTTTGTTGCTCTACGATTAAAATTAGCAAAATTACAAATTTTCACAAAAAAATTAAACATTTTTGGTTCACTCTTAAAAAGAAAAATTCTAATTTTGGTCTAGTTTGTTCAATAATTTTGAAATTTTGTACTCTAAATTAGCAAGTCAAAAGTAGTAACCTCGCTAAATTTCGTTGCCCTGCTGTTAAAAGTACCAGAATTACAAATTTTAACAAAAAAAATGAAGAAATTATGGGTTCGCTGTAAAACCGAAAATTTTTAATTTTAGTCTCCATTGTTCTACGATTTTGAAATTTGACACTCTTAATTAGCAAGTCAAAAGTAGTAACCTCCCCGAATTTTGTTGCTCTATTATTTCAATTACCAGAATTACAAAAATTACTAAAAAAATATGAAATTTTTGGTTCGCTCTTAAAACGAAAAATTCAAATTTTTGTCTCGTTTGATCCAAAATTTTGAAATTTGGCAATCCCAATTAGTAAGTCGAAAATAGTAACCTCCCCAAATTTCGTTGCTCTACTGTTAAAATTGGCAGAATGACAGATTTTAACAAAAAAAGTTAAAGAATTTTTGGATCGCCCTTAAAAATTTTATTTTTTTTTTCGTTTAGATCAGATATCATTTTAGACCATTGCTCTGTTAACTGAACGATTTATCCAATCCTTGTCCACAATCATCAATTAATTCCAAATCGATGCGAAAGTAGGATCATAACCGTTCAATAAAATGGCAATTTCAGCAAAACAGCTTTGCGCGTTCTTCAGTTAATCCGTTGGATAATTGAATCTGATCCGGCTATAAATTATGTCACTTTTGAGGATCGTGTCTTGAAAGGGGGCAATTTGCCCCGCGTAATTACTTAATTGCTCGAATAGAAATCGCGTCGAATACCCGGTGAGCAAAAAAAACCACACCACACTGGCCGTCATCATCGCGCATTTATTTCGGTGTTGTTAGCGCGCTCCGGCTCGTTGATGTATGGCTCCGGCAAATTGAACGTCAAACCTTGTGCACTTTTATCTCCGATAATTAGTTTACTATTGAAGATGTTCGTGGGCGTGAGTTAAAGACGGTGTCAACTCGATGACCAGATGTTCGGGGGGAAAATGCTGGCGCTCACCTGCAACAAAAAGAAAATGCATGAGAATTGGATGTTTTGTTTCGTGCCCTTTCTCTTTTTGCGGTTAATGAGGCGGAATTGGTGGGAACGCAATTAAATTTTTTCATTTTGAAAAAACCGCTTCCCGTTGGAATCTAGAATAAAATCTAATGCGACTTGTTTTATTAGTCCGAGCTAACCACAATGAAACGTGTATTATATTTACAATTTAAGACAAAGCGATGGAAGCTTCGTTGTTGCGGACCTTTTTTTTTCTTTTCGTTTGGTGATGGCCGTAATGTTCAGAGAAGCGATTCTTGTTCCACTTGAGTACATGATCGACGATTAGAAAATATACAGTGTGAAATAACTTTCCACTTTAATAGTAACGAGTCATTGTTCTTGCTTTGTTATTATCTCGTCCGCGGTTTCGTCTCTCATTAACGAATTGATTTCGTCGTTTATCAACCACGCGGTCTCAAGGGATTTACGACGAACGTTTTTGGTTCAATAAGTCTTGTCATAATACTAATCTCCTCAAATTTCAGTGCTCTATTGTTAAAGTTATCACAATTACAAATTTTAATAAAAAAATATGAAATTTTTTGTCCAATCTTGAAACGAAAAATTCTAATTTTTGTCTCGTTTGTTCTATAATCTTGAAATTTAGCACTCTCAATTAGCAAGTCTAAAGTAGTAATCTCCCCAAATTTCGGTGCTCTACGGTTAAAATTACTAAAATCAGATTTTAACAAAAAAATTCAGAAAATTTTGGTTAGTACGCCCGTAAAACGAAAAATTCTAATTTTGGTACCGTTTGTTCTACAATTTTGAAATTTGGCACTTTTAATTAGAAAGTTTAAAATAGTAAAGTCACAAAATTTCGTTGCTCTACGGTTAAAATTAGTGGAATTATAAATTTTTACAAAAAAAAAGAAATTTTTGGTTCACTCTTAAAACGAAAAATTCTAATTTTAGCCCCGTTTGTTCTATAATTTTGAAATTTAGTACTCTCAATAAGAAAGTCAAAAATAGAAACCTCCCCAAATTTCGTTGTTTTAGGGTTAAAATTACTAGAATTACAAATTTTAACAAAAAAATTAGAAATTTTTGGATCGCTCTTAAAACGAAAAATTCTAATTTTTGTCTCGTTTATTCTACAATTTTGACATTTGGCACTCTTAATAAGTAAGTCGAAAGTAGTAATTTTCATTAATTTCGATGCTCTACAGTCACAATTACCCAAATTACGAATTTTAACAAAAAAAGTTAGAAATTTTTGGTTCACTCTTAAAAAGAAAAAATGTCATTTTGGTCTAGTTTGTTCTACAATTTTGAAATTTAGCACTCTTAATTAGTAAGTCTAAAGTAGTAATTTTCATTAATTTCGATGCTCTACAGTAACAATTACCCGAATTACGAATTTTAACAAAAAAAGTAAGAAATTTTTGGTTCACTCGTAAAACGAAAAACTCTAATTTTGGTCTAGTTTGTTCTACAATTTTGAAATTTGGCACACTGAATAAGTAACTCAAAAGCAGAAACCTTCTCAAATTTCGTTACTCTACGGTTAAAATTGCCCGAATTGTGAATTTTAACTAAAAAAGTAAGAAATTTTTGGTTCACTCTTAAAACGAAAAAAATGTCATTTTAGTCTAGTTTGTTCTACAATTTTGAAATTTGGCACAGTGAATAAGTAAGTCAAAAGCAGAAACCTTCTCAAATTTCGTTACTCTACGGTTAAAATTGCCAGAATTACGAATTTTAACAAAAAAAGTAAGCAATTTTTAGTTCACTCTTAAAACGAAAAAATCTAATTTTAGCCCCGTTTGTTCTATAATTTTGAAATTTAGTACTCTCAATAAGAAAGTCAAAAATAGAAACCTCTCCTAATTTCGTTGTTTTAGGGTTAAAATTACTAGAATTTACAGATTTTAACAAAAAAATTAGAAATTTTTGGATCGCTTTTAAAACGAAAAATTCTAATTTTTGTCTCGTTTATTCTACAATTTTGAAATTTGGCACTCTTAATTAGAAAGTTTAAGGTGGTAAAGTCCCAAAATTTCGTTGCTCTACGGTTAAAACTGCCAAAATTACGAATTTTAACATAAAAAATAAGAAATTTTTGGTTCACTCGTAAAACGAAAAACTCTAATTTTGGTCTCGTTTGTTCTACAATTTTGAAATTTGGCACACTTAATAAGTAAGTCAAAAGAAATAACCTTCTCAAATTTCGGTACTCTACGGTTAAAATTGCCAGAATTATGAATTTTAACAAAAAAAGTAAGAAATTTTTGGTTCACTCTTAAAACGAAAAAAATGTCATTTTGGTTTAGTTTGTTCTACAATTTTTAAATTTGGCACTCTTAATACGTAAGTCTAAAGTAGCAAGCTCGCCAAATTTCGTTGCTCTACGGTTAAAATTGCCAAAATTACGAATTTTAACGAAAAAAAGTAAGAAATTTTTAGTTCAGTCTTAAAACAAAAAAATCTAATTTTGGTCTAGTATGTTATACAATTTTGAAATTTGGCACACTGAAGAAGTAAGTCAAAAGTAGAAACCTTCCCAAATTTCGTTACTCTACGGTTAAAATTGCCAGAATTATGAATTTTAACAAAAAAATTAAGAAATTTTTGGTTCACTCTTAAAACGAAAAAAATGTCATTTTGTTCTAGTTTGTTCTACAATTTTGAAATTTGACACTCTTAATAAGCGAGTCGAAAATAGTAACCTCCTTAAAGTTTATTCCTCTACGGTTAAAATTACCAGAATTAGAAATTTTAACAAAAAAATTAAGAAATTTTTGGTTCGCTCTCAAAACGAAAAATTCTATTTTTTGTCTCGCTTGTTCTAGAATTTTGAAATTTGGCGCTTTTAATTATTACGTTGAAAATAGTAACCTCCCCAAATTTCGTTGCTTTACGGTTAAAATTACCAGAATTACAGATTTTCAACAAAAAAATTAAGAAATCTTTGATTCAATTTTAAAACGAAAAATTCTAATTTTTGTCTCGTTTGTTCAATAAATTCTAAACTTGACCCTCTCAATCTGCGATTAGTAAACATACAGTGTGAAATAACTTCCCAGTTTAATAGAAACGAGCGTTTTTATTATCTCGTCCGCGGTTTCGTCTCTCATTAACGAATTGATTTCGTCGTTTATCGGTTCCGCTGTTCCTCAGAATTTACGACGACCGTTCCGTACAATAAGTCTTGTCATAATATGGGCATGGAAATTTCATACAGTCGCTAATTGGCATAATACGGTAAATAAGTGATAAATTATTCGCCGGAGAAATCAGTTTAGTAGCGTTTAATTAATGTACCAGTAGCAACAATTACAATATTTTACTAGAAAACGATAAATAGCAAGTAATTGCTGAATGGCGACACAAGTCAGTAAATCAACACCTCGTCGCAAATTTCATTGATTTTGACTTTGTCTCAATCGATTTTGGAAAGGAATTTCTCGTGTCAACGCAATCGAAATCTCCGCCGCTCGAGCGCCCAATGGAAAGTAAGCGCATATTTAACATAATAGGGTCATAAATTATCCGACAAAGTATATTGAATAGGATCATACAATCGTAGATGTGACAGCCTACCGAACCTACAATCGTATTGTGCAATAAACTTCTAATCAAAACGAGAATAAATCAGCGTTGACAAATAAGCCGATTCGGCATCGCCAAATTAGGAAATCGGAGCCTCAACTGAACCATCTAAATGTGAGATCTCTTCACCGAGCAGTTTCAGTTTCAGCTGTTGTGCAATGTTCCAGTTCTAGTTTGCGTAAACGCGACGACATCCTGGAGTTTCTCTCCGCATTCTGTAAGAATTCCAATTATGATAATCCTGAAGTAGACACGCTGACTGGAGAGCAAGTGCAAGAGTTTGACGCAACTCTGGATGGCCTTCATGGAATGGGTGCGCTACACGCTTAGGCGTTGTTGTTTTCCCATTTAATTGTCCCTGAAATGTTAGCGACAAGAAGTCTGTTGCTATTATGACGATTGAACTGTGGAATAGCGTGGTATGCATAAACTGAATTAATTACTGCATTCTCACTGTTTCCCTTTACTTACCGTCGCGCTTTAAAGAAGTAATCAACGGGGAGCTATTTATTAATGAAGCAAATAACATAGTGATGCTGGAAGTATCACAAAGTACCGCTAGATTACCGCATTCAATCACAAGGAGGCAGTTTATTATATTGGACGTGATAATCGATTTAGAAATGGACGCTCCATAAAGCCGGCACCGACTTTCTGGATCATGGGGCCACTGAATTCCCTTTCTCCCAAAAAATCGTTATTGTCGATAGCCAATAAATCTAAATTTAACTTTGACTGCTGATTCATTTATTTCGTTCCATAAAGGAGCGATGAAAATTTTTAAAATTTTCGATATCTCGCTTATTTATTAAGCAATCTGTGCTCAATATCTCGGAAAATATTAGAAATATTGAAAAACCGTTTGCGCCATCGTTTTTCTCGCGATTTTTTAAATAAAAAACCGTTCTTACATTTTTTAAAAGTCAAAAGTTGCAATTTTTCGCGAAAATTCATGACTAAAAGTATGCTAAACTTCAAATACCGATATCTCGCTTGTTTTTTGGAGTAAATTTGAGTTATCATCATCAGTGCACGCAGAATTTTTCGTAGATTCCAAATCTGGGATTCAAATTCAGATCCGACAACAAATAACTGAGTTATGGCCGATTAATGTTTTGGAAAGTTGATTTTCATTTTTCCTCGTTTTTCCTAATTTTTAAAGTTAAATATCTCGGAAACTATTAGAGATATTGAGATGCGGTTTGCGCCATTGTTTTTCTCGGCTCATTTTACGTTAGAAAATGTTCTCAAAAGCCCAAAATTTGATAGTCGATTTTTCGCGAAAAAAAATTACGACTCAAACGATGAAAATTTTTCATTTTTTTAATTTTTGGCCATAACTCGTAAACTATTTGTTCTATAGATCTCAAATTTGGCCACTAGATAGATTTCGAGCTCCTCTTTCGACTGATGTATAATTCAATGCTATTAAACGTCGTTTTCATTTTGAAAACATTGATTGAAAGTCACCCTAAAATGACGTTTTCAAAACAGTTTTTGGCCAATGCCTCGTTTATTTATTAAGCAAACTCAACAAATTTGGGTCTCATTTTACGCAGAATTTTACGCTGAATTCAAAAACATGATAATTTTTTAATTTTTGTCAATAAATAACCGAGTTATAGCCGTTTGAAATTTTGGGTTGTAGCCAGAGGGCCAAATTTTTGACGGTTCAAAACAATTCGTGCTCGATATCTCGGCAACTATTTTAGATATTGAGATGCGGTGTGCGCCATCGTTTTTCTCGCGATTTTTTACATAAGAAATAGTTTTTAGAATTTCCAAAAGTGCAAAGTCGGAAAAATACATGCCTAAAACTACGTCAAAATTCTAAGGTCGTTATCTCGCTTATAACTGTAGCAAACTTGCGTTTTTATGCCTCACTTTCCGCAAAATTTCGCGCAGATTCCAAATCCGATCCCAAAACCCCCGTCCGCCAACAAAAACCTCCAAAATTCGCCCAATACCAGAGTCTGATCGAGGCAGCTCGGTGATCCGTCAGCGCCTCTGACGTCTGTTTTGACTAGCCATCCACTTATCTCCGATCCCTCGAAATCTAGCCCATCAACAATATCAACCGCACGACAATCGTACAGTTCGGTAGTCACCGGATTAAGATGGTAGCGTCTTCGCAGCGGGACGCGCACGATCCGTTTTCCAAAGATTTTATGAAACGTTTTCATTCATTAAGACGAGGTCGTAACGGATTTGGTTTGTTTGCTTTCGAAAAATCCGGAGGAATGCTGGGATGAACACGATCGGCAGCGACGTGGTCAACGACGACTGCACGACACCCGGTGGCGGACGCAAGTCACGAACTTCCCTCGTCTGACTTACGACGGCTTCATGTCGTAACTAGCGGATTTCAAAGCGTTGGGGCTCCCGTTTCGACGACAATGGAGTTATGGATCTTTTAACATCAAGTTGATTTCTAATTTGTTATCATATCAGAGGTATGCATAAATCTCGCATTTGTTTAACGGTGGTAATAAAATAGTTATTAATGCCACCTGCAATAAAATTAACAGTAATGTGAAAAAAGCGATGTCGAAACAGCTCAATCGCAACTTATAAATAATAATCGTTTTAAAGGTGAGGTGAGATCCGTAGTAAATGCTATCTCAATTATTTTATCAATGCGTCTTGACCTTATCTCGGTTCTTGAAACCGGCGAGCTGAATATGTAAGCCCACATAAATCAATCATTGATAAAACCCACGCTCGTGGTTAACCGGAACTTGGCGCTTTCTTAGGAAACGTTTTTCGCGAAGAATCTGCAATCTCCAACACCTGCGACGTTGCGCAAGCACCCTCTTAGCGGGCGTATAATTAATGCAATTACACCGCACCCAGAAACCAGTGGCTTATCAACCACATCGAGATGGCCGTCGTATGACAAACATACACGTCTCGATAAAAAAATATGAAAAAGTGCATCGTGCAGGTGTCCAATCACGGCCGGCTAGATTGGTTTTATATTCAAATTGAGTGGTAATTAAAAGTGCGAAGGCAAGCGCGCTTTTTACCTTCCTCAACCCACTCGTTGTTTTTTCCAATGTTCCTCGATATACATAATTATCATTGCGCATTTATTGAATTAAGAAGCGATAATTGTCCAATAAACTTACTTATTTAATTGACGATTTGTCACGCCGCGGCCAACCTTGATTTTCTCGACCGACGCCTTGGAAATCCGGGTCGGAGGTCACGGAGGAGCTCAAGATCTGGTTTAGTATTACCTCGCTTAAAGGTAATTTGTTTTACGTCTCATGCACAATTGCTAGTTTCATGCCTCATTGATTATAAGAATTAATGTATTATGTTTTGCGGATTTTTACCACACCAGAAAATTAGGCTTTGATACCTGCAAGGTTTTCTCCTCGGAAATGTGGAACGAAAGAGCATAAGCGCGACGAAAAAAATTCTGTGGGCTTGCACGGCCCCTTTGTTCTCTCAGGTAATTTCACCCGGCGAAGGGATGCTGCAGGTAAATATTTTGATGGCGACAAACTTCGACTAGGGCCGATTTCACCACCCACTTAAAATTAGTTTCCCTTAAGAGGCATTTTTTTGCATATTTCGATAGTCTATACCCTTTAAAATAACATACAAAAATTTCAAATAAATATTTTAAATAGTTTTGAGTTATATACCTAATAGTATAATAAACTATTACAGCTATTAACTATAATAAAGTTAACTTTAGACGCGTTTTTCTCGGAACTGCATTTTTCAAATTTGCTGCAATTCTAACTCAAAGACAAATCATCCGATCATCTTGAATTTTTTTTGCGTTTCTCAAGATACAAGACGTACTGTAATGTCACAGTGACAAAATTTGCAGAATTGCCATTAAAATCGGCCGTAAGAGTGGATATAAATCGAGAAATTCGAAGAGACCCAATGCTCGATCAGGCGACGAACCCATCGCAAAATTTCCTGGCTTGGGAATTTCGGCCCAATGGTTAAATGATTCATTGATGGTTTCGATGAATTAATGGATGCGGCCCTTAGCCCTCCTCCAAGCATTTGAGTAATTCGCTTTTTTTCTGGTTCTCATTCCGAGGCGTTTACACTTGACCGAGTCAAATTTTGTCGAAATTTATGTAGCTCGGCGTTTTTTCACGAAAGCAATCTCACTCCGCCAATGACTTTGCACAAAATTCGAGATGGGCAAACAAAAGATGCTGGCGATGCCGGATTTAATTACTTCGCGTTACAATGTTAGCAGCGCGCTGCTGAAGAAGTCGGAAGTGGTCAATAGTCCAACGTACGTGAAATTGTCAAAGTAATGTGACAATACCCAGTTGGTACACGCCTCTTCTACGTGCTCCAAGGCAACGGAATGAAAAACAAACAAAATGTCCGCTGATACGAAACCACAAGCATGTTATTATGATAGGCAGCAACTATTAAACACTGTGTAATTGTAGCGTTGGATTTTTACACAACTCCTTGACGACTATTTAGATTTGTTTGCATCTTGCAAGTTGTGCAACGAATCGACTTCTTCAATTAGTGTCAATTCCGGAGTCGCAGAGACGAAGGAAAGTCGTGGCGTTTCCCTGTGAAATGAGCGAATTTGTATTCAACGCGAGCAACTACGTCTTATTGTCGACGAGATAGGCGGCCCACGTCCGACTCCGGCTCCGAAATATTGATATAATCTGACAGATAAGGAACCCTTCGACGTGCGCACGTAAGAGGTCACGGTTCAGACGGGGCTCGGCGGAAACAGATTCGGGCTTTTGTCTGTGAAACGACGATGACGGCCAGATTGAGGTCTATGCCACTTTATAGAGATTACGTTTATGCCAGATGCGGTTTTTTCTCACGGGGGAAGAGCAGAAACGGCGGTTTCGGCTATAAACTGACGAGTTTGAAGGCTGAATTCATAGAGAAGTCGGAATTCATCAAAAAGTCAAGTTATGTTAAAATTGGACAAAATGTCCATAAAAATCGTCGAAAAATCGCCAATTTTTTAATCAAAACGACGTACTAGTCTGTCATAGTGACAATAATTGGCAGCATTGTCAGTGTTCCTTTTGTCAGTTTATTAAAACTACAGTTGAAATCGGCCCAAAGAGTCGATATAAATCGAGAAATTCGAAGAGACCCAATGCTCGATCAGGCGACGAACCCATCGCAAAATTTCCTGGCTTGGCTTGTTTCGGCTATAAACTGACGAGTTTGAAGGCTGAATTCATAGAGAAGTCGGAATTCATCAAAAAGTCAGTTTTTGGCAAGGTTGAATTATGTTAAAATTGGATAAAATGTCCATAAAAATCGTCGAAAAATCACCAATTTTTTAATCAAAACGACGATTTCTGCTATAGACAGGCGGTTTTGAAGGTTGAATTCATAAAGTAGAGCTCGAAATTTACCAAAAAGCGCTTTTTTATCAAGATCCAACGGTTAATTATGGAGAAATCGATCAAAATGTGCAACAAATTTACAATAATGGTCGAAAAAAACACCTATTTTTGAAGAAAATGACGATTTTTGCTATAGACAGACGATTTTGAAGACAGTATTCGTAAAATAGAGGTCCAACTTCATAAAGAAGTGAGTTTTTATAAAGATCCAACGGTTAATAATAGAGAAATTAATCCAAATATGCAAAAAATCCACAAAAATTGCAATGGACAGGCGTTTTAAAGCCTGTATTTGTCAAGTAGAGGTCGAAATTAATCAAAAAGTGAGTTCTTATCAAGATCCAAAGGTTAATAATGGAGAAATCGATCGAAATATGCAAAAATTTCACAAAAATCATCAAATAATCGCCTATTTTTGAAGCAAAATGACGATTTCTGGCCTTGAAGGCTGAATTCGTAAAGTAGAGTTTAAAATTTACCATAAAGCGCTCTTTTATCAAGATCCAACGGTTAATTATGAAGAAATTGATCAAAATATGCAAAAAATCTACAAAAATCGTAGAAAATTATCGTTTTTTATAGCAAAATGATGATATTTGCAACAGATTGACAATTTTAAAGACAGGTTTCCAAAAATAGAGAAAAGCAGAAATTTCCAATTTTTTGAACTAGGACTTGTCGTTCTGGCCCTTTTAGCAGGATGACAAATGAAATTTAGACAGACTACTACTTTTAATTTAATTATCAACTGTGCCAAATTACAAATTGATTTTTTTTTAAATAAAGCAGAAATCTGCAACTTTTTGAACTAGGACTTCTTCATTTTTTTTTTGATATTTAATTCTTGTCACGAAACAAGTTGGTCCATTTCCGGAAACGCGCCATTAGAGAGATCCTCGATTTTTTCTCGGTCTGTTGAAAAATGAGCGCTTCTGAAATTATAGACTTTGAAGAAGCAACGACAAAGAAAATTGCTCATTATGTGCCATAAACACGCGGCATTCGTCAGAAAAAGCCTCGAAAGCGGTAATTTCACCTAAGCTGGGTCGTTATTAAGTCCGTTTTTCAATTGTCAATGGCCGGCGGTGGCGTCATTAGGGTTGGGGTGGCGGCAAAAAGTGAAAAATCGCTGACAAAAGCGCGACTCTCCCAATCGACATTCCGAGCGGCGTTCGCGAACGGTCTCAGCATTTCTCATTTGCGTAACTAGGAGTAATTACTGTTTACGTAAGGCATCCAGAAGTGTGGTGCAGTCGGAGCAGCGACACACAAATACCCACGATAGCCTCGTTTATAAACCACATTCACTTCGCTAATTGCCTTTTGCACAATATAACGTTAATCCGATGATGGGCCGAAGCGAAATCGTTGTTTTTCTTCACTCGAAGAATTAGCGCTCCGGTGTTAATATTCCGAGGCAGCTGGGAGTGCATTTAAAAGCTGTTAAACTTCTTTACACGTTCATAAACCGAACCAAAAAACAGACACTCAGCGCAAAGACACCAAAACTAACATCGGACGAGGTGATTTATCGGTGGCGTCTTCTCTTGCGAGTTTTGCCACCTGTTTCTAATCAGTTGTTAAAAACGAATAAATGTCAACACTGTTTTATAGTCAGAAACCTGCTCTTGGAAATTATGGAGCCACTTTTTTCATTCGCGATATTTTTGCGCGGGCTCGAATTTGCAACAATCTAAGAATTTTTAGGTGTTTTGCGGATTTCGGTCCATTTCTCCATAATTATTCGTTGGATCTTGATAAAAACGGACTTTTTGATGAACTTGGCCCTCAAAACCGCTTGTCTGTACTAGAAATCTTCATTTTGCTTCAAAAATTGGTGATTTTTCGATTATTTTTGTGGAATTTTTGCATACTTTGATCAATTTTTACAATTTGGTTAAATATGGTTCTTCTTAAAAACAAAATTCCCTAGAATTGGTCTCATTTCCTTTACAAGTTTGTAATGTAGCACTGTTAATAATGAAGTTAGAAGCAATCAACGGGTCATTTTAGTTTAGTTTAAAAAGTTGCCGATTTTTGGTTCATTCCAAAAATTAAAATTTCCAAAATTCGTGTTTATCGATTTTGCAGTAAATTTCCGTACTTATAAATGTGTTGAATATTTCTTGAATTACTAAATCGCTCTAGTTTAAAAAATTCTCAAAAATTCTGTGCAATCTCCATTCTGACTATTTCAAAATTTTCTTTATTTCTGGCGCCGTTCAATTCACTAGAACAATCAGAATGTATCACTGGTTTTATAATAAAAGTATAAAAACATGCAAATTCTTTATCGCGATCTAATCTAGAACACTAGAGTTTAATATTAATAAATCGTCCGTTTTAAATTAATTATCGTCGACAATAACCTTCACCTGTCAGATTTCATCAAATCAAATGCACGTTTGAGATTATAACATTCATACTGTCGTGTTCAATTCCGATTTGACGTCTGAAATGGCGATAGCGCCTCCTTTGAAACTCCGAGAATTTGGTGGTATTTCGCGCACTTATCTAAGCACCTCTTGATGTAGAGCAGGGTGCAGCCTGCACCTTCGAGCATTCCTCATTCTCTTTCAACCCATCGAGCAGGTGCATGGGAAAGTGGCACTGGGAGTAGTTGCATCGGTTTTCATATTATGCAATCTAATCTCTATCTGCGAACCGAACCAGGACCGTATCCACCACACTTCGGTCACCCGAAAGCAGATGGAACCGATAAGACAACGTATTTACATTACACGTCCGATCGTGTCGAAACCATTAAAAGCGGGATGATTCAGCAGCATTAGAGACGACGCTAATTGGGCCCCAAGTGGGCCCTCTTAGGGGTAATTATCCGTCATTTTCTCAATTTACGATTTCACCACTTTTTCTGATAAATCCGTGGGTAATTGCGTAATGGCGCGCACTTTTTCTGGAATATTTTGGTACTATAATTTATCAATTACAGTGGAGCGTCATTTAGAAGGAAAAAACTCGCGATCCGCCATCTTTATCATTGATTGAAACTTCGCCGTGATTGAGACATTCAGTTTTGCATAATTTCCTAATCTATAGTCGCCTCCGAGATAATGGGCTTTTTTCACACAGTGGTCATAATTTCACAGGCGAAAAAACCGTTAGAATTAATAAAATTAATCGGTAATATAGTTATATGTGTTCGTTGGACAAGACAATTACAACAGACGCAGCATTAAATCAATCATCCGCCGAGTTAACACCATAAATAATACGTTGCATTTCCTATTATTTATAAGCGTGGCTTAATCACGGATTATGAGACTCTATATATCATACCCAGTCCCTTTCTCTTTATAAATAAATTTATTAGAAGCGATTTAGACTATCTAGAGCAGAGCGCGGTAAACAATAGCTTCGATGGCCTTTAACCGACATTTTTACAAAATGGCGGCCGATACATGCCACAAAACAGTTCAATGCCCACACCTCTACAACCTCCTAAATGCTAGGAAGGATGCCAGCAGGAATAGAAGAATGTCGATACATTTCCTTCACTCATTTCAACAAGTCGTTTTGTAATTTGAAAAAGCGAAATTACACGTTTGTCTCAAAACAGTTGTTTAATGTTGCAAGGAAGTTTTTCCTGCAACAGTTATTTCCTGCGAACAGCAGGAATCGGCCGCTATAAATCTTTAATCGGCGTGTTTACTACGCCGAAATGGCATTATTTCCTGCAGAGAATTTTCCCAAAACCGAAAGTTTCCTGCAGCGGCAGGAATTGTCTCGGTGAAACGGGGCATTTTTTACTTTTTTCGAACATTTTTGATGTTACCTTCCCTGTTTGTACACATAAGCAGGAATTTATTTCTTTGATTATTTGATCTAATCCAGAAAACAGGCTCTAAAGTTTAGGAATTTTCCCAAACTTGCAGGAGATTGAAAAACCGGAAATTTTGGGGAAAAGTTTCCTGCAAGCAGCGGCTGGATTTTCTCATTGAAACGGCGCAATTTTCGACTTTTTTCGAACATTTTTGATGTTACCTTTCATGTTTGTACACATAAAGCGACAGACAAGAAGTCAAACAGCAGGAATCAGCCGCTATAAATCTTTAATCTGCTTGTTTACTACGCCGAAATGGGATTATCTGCTGCTTGATTGCTCAAAAAATTTCCCCAAACTCCAAAAGTTTTTTGCAGCGGCAGGATTTTCCTCATTAAAACGGCGCATCTTTCAACGTTTTTCGAATTCAAAACCGCCGTTTTGTCAATTTTACATAGCAGGAATTTATTTCTTTGATTATTTGATCTAATCCTGCAAAACAGGCTCTAAAGTTTAAGAATTTTCCCAATCTTGCAGGAATTCGCAATAAACAACAATGATATGATATGATGAAATATTTGAAGAGTTTTAAAATCCGGAAATTTTGGCGAAAAGTTTCCTGCAAGCAGCGGCAGGATTTTCTCATTAAAACGGCGCATCTTTTCACTTTTTTCAAATTCAAAAACGCCGTTTTGAGATTTTTGATGCTACCTTTCATGTTTGTACAAATAAAGCAGCGAACAAGAAGTCAAACAGCAGGAATCGGCTGCTATAAGACTCCAATAGCAAGAAGGAACCTCTCTGATACGAAAAAGCAGGAATTTATTTCTTTGATGATTTGATTTAATGATCAGAATTTCTCCAAACTTGCAGGAATTCGCATTAAACAACAAAAAAAACCGAAATTTTTGGCGAAAAATTTCCTGCAAGCAGCAACAGGATTTTCTCATTAAAATGGCGCATCTTTGGACCTTTTTAACGCCGTTTTGATATTTTTAATGTTACCTTCTATGTTCGTACATATAAAGCAGCGAACAAGAAGTCAAACAGCAGGAATCGGCCGCGATAAATCCTTAATCTGCGTGTTTACTACGCCGAAATGGCATTATTTCCGGCAGAGAATTTTCCCAAAACCGAAAGTTTTCTGCAGCGGCAGGAATTGTCTCGGTGAAACGGCGCATTTTTTGACTTCTTTCGAACATTTTTGATGTTACCTTCCCTGTTTGTACACATAAGCAGGAATTTATTTCTTTGATTATTTGATCTAATCCAGAAAACAGGCTCTAAAGTTTAGGAATTTTCCCAAACTTGCAGGAATTCGCATTAAAAAGAATGAAAAATTTGAAGAGATTGAAAAACCGGAAATTTTGGGGAAAAGTTTCCTGCAAGCAGCGGCGGGATTTTCTCATTGAAACGGCGCACATTTCGATTTTTTTCGAACATTTTTTTTGATGTTACCTTTCATGTTTGTACACCTAAAACAGCAAACAAGAAGTCAAACAGCAGGAATCAGCCGCTATAAATTTTTAATCTGCTTGTTTACTACGCCGAAATGGGATTATCTGCTGCTTGATTGCTCAAAAAATTTCCCCAAACTCCAAAAGTTTTTTGCAGCGGCAGGATTTTCCTCATTAAAACGGCGCATCTTTCAACGTTTTTCGAATTCAAAACCGCCGTTTTGTCAATTTTACATAGCAGGAATTTATTTCTTTGATTATTTGATCTAATCCTGCAAAACAGGCTCTAAAGTTTAAGAATTTTCCCAATCTTGCAGGAATTCGTAATAAACAACAATGAAATATTTGAAGAGGTTTAAAATCCGGAAATTTTGACGAAAAATTTCCTGCAAGCAGCGACAGGATTTTCTCATTAAAACGGCGCATCTTTGGACCTTTTTAACGCCGTTTTGACATTTTTAATGTTACCTTCTATGTTCGTACATAAAAAGCAGCGAACAAGAAGTCAAACAGCAGGAATCGGCCGCTATAAATCCTTAATCTGCGTGTTTACTACGGCGAAATGGGATTATCTGCTGCTTGATCGCTCAAAAATCTCCCCAAACTCCGAAATTTTCCTGCAGCGGCAGGACTTGCCTCGGTGAAACGGCGCATCTTTCCGACTTTTTTCGAATTCAAAAGCGCCGTTTTGATGTTACCTTTCGTGTTTGTACACATAAAGAAGCGAACAAGAAGTCAAACAGCAGGAATCGGCCGCTATAAGCTCTATATCTGCTTGTTTACTACGCCGAAATGGGATTATCCGCGGCTTGATTGCTAGTTTGAAAGCGAAAGAGAACAGGAAATTTCAGTAGCTTTGATGCAAAATGCAGGATTTTTTTTATTATTAGGCTTAGCCCCAAACTTGGAGGAATTTGCAGTAAAATAAAAACGACATTTCGGCTTGAAATCCTGCAACCGCGTCAGGAGTTGCCTCATTGGAACAAGGCAGCTTTCGCCTTTTTTCGGATCCAAGAACGGCGTTTTGTTCCAACATATCACAATTTTGACGTTACCTTTCACGTTCGCACACATAAAGCAGCGAACAAGAAGTCAAACTGTTGCTTGCAACTCTTGTTTGAAGGTGAAACAATGCAAGACAAAAATCAAAACCAGTTGTCTAAGAAGATCTGCCTTCACGTCAAGCCATGAAAGAGTCGAGAAAATAACAATCAACAACAAAGCCAAGCAACAATTATCATCGTTTCCAGAAGTACGAAGACGCGGCGGTGTGGACAATTTGGGAGTATTTCGGCATCGTTATGGAACCATTTGATCGGTCGAGCGGTGTGTAATTGTGCGGTTCCCAGGAAAACGTTCTTGGATTTTTTGGTGGCCTCTCATCAAGAGGCGGTGGACGACCGGTCTTAGCTCTGTTGGGATTGGTGGACGCCGGAGTCTGCCCGGCTACCGGTTGGCTAACGCGGCCGCATCGTCACATAATAATGATAATAATAACAGTAGTCGTAATGATGAGCTCTGCGACGATCGCCGGTAATTGCCCAAGACAGCATGGCTTCTTCTCCGCTCCGGGGACTTTAAGGGCGCCCCCGTCAATTCGTCCCCAATGCAATTTGCTCCTAGAGTTTATACTAAGAAAATTCGTTTTATTTCAATTAAAATTGTCACTGAGAATTGCAATCATCTGCAAATTAATTTTTAACTTTTAGGAATGTTAAAAAAAAACTGCATATTTTATAGTTATGAGATTTTTTGTTTTTAGGGACAAATTTGTTCCTTGAATCCCGACTATTGTATTGAAATGAGCCGCGATTTGCATTGCTTTCCAGGAGTGGGTGCAGTTTTCCGCTCTGATTTATCTCGTTTGAAATTTCGATCCGTTCGCTTTATAAGTCACAATTTCTTGCGGTCGGGGTTGATTGCCGATATCCTGCCAGTGGTCTGCCGATTATTGTTTCGAGTGTCTGGCGGCGACCGCAATCAATAATCGAAATTGTTCAAGGGAATCCAATAACCGAGCCCGGAAGGAAAAATAGCCCATTTTTTACCAGCGAGTAAAAGAATTTGTCAGGAAGTTTAGATTCGATTGTTCGAACGCAAATTAAACGAATTTCGTACTTAATGCATGCATCATTATCCAATCGTCGGGTATTTAGTTTAATTTACGACCTATTGTTTATGGGCGACTTTCCACACGCCGGACGGCACGGGTTATTGAAAATGGTTCCATTTTAACGACATCATTACAAGCAATCAACGAAGAAATAAAACTAATCGGCTGTGCCCAGATTTCGCGAAAAATCCCAATGGAGCTAACGAGAAATCTAGTTAGAAAAGCAGCTGTCTCCTTCAAGTTGTCGACGTGGTTTTGCACCGGAAGGTAGAGATAAACGCACGGGATTATTACAATAATTACGTCTCTATATGAAATAAGTATGAAAAGTAACTTTGATAAGTACAGATATAATCAACTTGAGGTCTTTAATCTGTATGATCCTGATTAACTGTTCACCACTTCCTTGATTTATTTCCACGCGACTTTTGTCCGAAATTCCATTGAACGCAAACACTCCGACGCCCACTCATTCTCGATTCAGATAAATCGGTCCAGGGCTCCGTTTTGATTAAACCCAATCATAATAACAGTCCGGGCCGAGTGTGCGGTCTGTGCTTTATGAAGCTGTTTTGCAGATTGATCACGTTACCTGCTCCTGCTACGTTATACGGTAATTAGTCACAAAAGTCCCTTTCAGACACTCAATTAAAACACGGCATGATATCGTTCGTCATCGTTCCAAAAAAGAGAGTTGGCCTGGCTCTCGCAGGCAATGACATCGGTGCAGCTTTGTTCCTCCAAAGGCCCAAATTGAAATGATTTTTGTCGCGGTCAGATGTCCCTCGACCTGGCGCAATTAGCACACGCTGCGCTTATCTTTCCAGTTGCGTTTATCGAAGATTATGAGGCCACCCGTCGTTGCGCAAACGGTAAAGTTGCACATATCAGATCGGATGCTGCGTTAACTATTGTAAACGATCAATTTTACACTGTTGGAATAAAAATAACCGCACACGGCGCTCCATAAAGTGTCTGCGACGCGGAACCCCCCGAATCGAGTGCGAAAATAGATCCGCCTTCGGGAAAACGAAGTAATTAAGCTGTCATCGCTCAGAGATTGAGTCGTTAAACTCCCAACTGACTTGTAAATTTTCGTATAATTGTATAAATAATTCCCGAGAATCCGGTCGTGTTCTAGTGTGGTGTGGATCCACGACCGCCTCCGCACTCATGAATAGTGAGCGAGCTCATTAGCGCAGCGAGACAGTAATGACCGGAGTCGGCGCGGCTCCGGTGACAATCCGGGATGGAGGAAACGAACGCTCCACGAGATGCATGTAAGAGCAGATGTATTTAAGATGCTGCGAGATAGATAAGAATTCAAATCTGTTCGGTCGATAAGTCGTTCCGGACTTTCAACATTCGAGCAAGTAAGACACGACGACCATAATGAACACAACAATTTATTCGCAGGTCAGCCACTAACTTACGCGCTTAACTACGGACGCGGACACGTGTCCGCAGCCTTGGTGCATCGCCAACAAGCTGCCTCATTAACTTATGCAAGTATGCAAAACGAGCCCACGGCGCACTAGCCTAGGAGATGCGCTGCGTGGGATACGACCAATTCGTCCCCAATGCACAATTTGTCCCGGTGTAATCTTTGATAATACAGTCGAACTTCCACAACTCGGATTTTTCTACACCTCGAAATTTATTTTTCCCAATTTTGTATTTTAAAGATTCCCATGTTGCTATGGAAACAAAGCTATTATAGCATCGCGTATCGATACTATAGCTCTGTTATAAAAACAAATTAGAAAAAATAGTATAAAAACTTCGTTCATAAGGCCATTAAGGCACTCAGCCTTTATAAAACTTGGATTCGTGCCTTAAAATTTGCCTAATGAAACTTGGTGTTTCCTTTAAATTTTTCATGTTATTTCATCTCTATAACTCGAAATTCTATAACTCAAAAATTTCTATAAATCGAATTAAATTTTGCCAACATACGATCTGTAAAGTTCCATAACTCGAAAATTTTTAGAATTAGTTTGAAAATGATGATATTGTAGTACTTTCCTGAATCTTCTGAAGTTGATTAATAGCTTTAAATGTCAAAAAAATCTAGAATTTTATTAAAAGTGCTAGATAGCTAGGAAACTTGCAACAAGATGCCCAAAATTGATCTTCTGGGTGGTGTAAAAATCTTATCCGCCATATGGAGCTCCAATGTAACCGAAAAAACTATTCAAAATTTCAAACCAGAAAACGAATTTCTAAGTGCAAGAAGAAGAATATCCTAAAAAATCAGATCAAAATCAGATCTTTAACAAAAATTTCAGAAAATTATAAAAATTGCAACTTGAAACGATGTAGATTTTGAAGATTTACATTTACAACTGAAAAATGCGGTTGAAATATTGAAATCCTTTTTTTACTATGACAATGCTATACTGACTTTTATAATTCTTTAAAAAACAATTTTACGAAAAAAGTTGTAAGAACAAACATTTGTGCTAAAATTTAAAACGGATTATGTGCTTCTATAAAATTTTCATTTTTTCTTTAGTTTTTCTGTAACTCGAAATTTCTTTAACGCGAACCATTTGTGGTTTTCCTTCAGGTCTCGAGTTATGGAAATTCGACTGTACCAAGAAAATTCGTTTTATTTCAATTAAAAAAATCAAATATAATAAAATTGTCACTGGGAAATAAAAATATTTATCGAGAAGACATACAAAAAGTTGCAATATAAGCATGCGATAAAGACGCATTACAAATTAAAAGGAGTCTAACGAAGAATTAAATAATAATTATTTTTGTTTGAAAAAATTCTAAAGCATTTTTAATGATATTTATTTTGTTGCTTTTTTACCTAAAAATCCGGATATTTTGCTTATTTTCGGAGCATTTTTAATCTATTAGTGCTCATTTAACGCAGAATTTCAGGCGGATTCAAAACCGTTTAAATTTTTTACGTACGTCAATAAATAACCGAATTAGAAGCGTGTAAACTTGCGGATTGTTAATTTTTAGGTCTGAAAAGTAGGAAGCTCAATATCTTCGAAACTATGACAGATAGAAAGATGCGTTTTTTACCATCGTTTTTCATGCGGTTTTCTATCTAAGAATCCGATCTTAACTAATTGACCCAATTAACCGATACAAGTTGAAAATGTTTGCATGTGCTGCGTTCTCTGAAAAAATTAAATTAGTTTGTCCGCAAAATAAAAAATTCTAAAAACTATCGCTTTTGCACCATAACTTTACAATTTAGTGGAAATGATGTTCATTCTCAGAATGATAAATTCCCCAAATTTCATTGCCATTGCCTGAAAATTACCAGAATAACAAATTTTTATTAAAAAAAATTGAAATTTGATGTTCATCCGCCAAATAAAAATTTCCAAAAATTGGCCGTTTTGCACCACAACTTTCAAATTTGGTGGAGTTATTATTCGCTATTAAAATAATAAACTCCCCAAATTTCGTTGCCATAGCATAAAAATTACTAGGAATTTTTATTTTAAACATTTTATATTTGTAGTTTTAAAATAAAAATTTCCAAAAACTGTCTCTTTTGAAGAATTAAATAATAATTATTATTGTTTGAAAAAAAATCTAAATCATTTACAATTATCGGAAAAAACATCTTTCTAAGAACAAACATCTGCAAATTAATTTTTAACTTTTAGGAAAATACAAAAAAATCTGCATATTTTATAGTTTTTATGAGATTTTTTTCAAATTTTTAAATATGGAATGAGTATTACATATAAAAATTGCGAGTTTGTAAGAAAAAAGGGTAAAAATAATTAATAATTAGTTTCGTTGGTGGAATTATTTGCTAAGAAAACCTAATGCATTCAGGGACAAATTTTCAGGGGACGAATTGCCTGGGGACAAAAAAGTCGGGGACGAACGGGCGCTGCTTGGGCCTGCAATTCCAACTCCAGGAGTTTGGCAGCAACTCCTGTCCGATCACGTTCCAGTAAACTAGACACAACAGAATCGATGTCGAGCGCAGCTGCGTCATTACTCGGAAAGGAGGCATCAATTCCCGGGGTAAAATCACGTAATCGTCAAGCTGATGTCTTGATATTCGTGTTCGATTGTGTGTAGTCAGTGCCATGTCGTTGTTTTATGGCTTGTATGCGAGCTCGTAATAACCCGAGTAAACAAATTCGTGTGTGTACACACAAAGAACAATATTGTAGTATAATTTTATTACGGTGGCTATAACAGTGACCCAGAACAATACACTTTGGTCGACCATAATAGACTTATTACGATCGCACGGAGAGCCATTAAAGTGGTCTATGGAGACGCGCGCACTAAGGCCAATAATGAAATTCATGCATATAAAGTTAGCTCTTTATCGTAGTCTGGTATCGGGAAGGCGTGCCGTCCGCTCATTGTCACCGGGCATACCTGAATAATACAACACTATCTCTGCCTGCACGCAAAAAATACAACCTGTATGCACCAGGCGCAACTAGCAGAAAAACGCGACGCCAAGTTGACAGAGTTCACTCACAGTTTGGCGGAAGCAAGTTTTATTCGAAAAAAATTGACAAATTTTAAATCATTTTTAAACTTTTGATGGCTTACCCGTTTAAAATTCTTGTTGTCTTGGTTTTAGAGTTGTATGACATAAATAAATGCTTTTTTCTGTAAATATTCTGTTGTTGATTATAGAATTTTAACCAGAAAAACAACCTAGGATGACATAAAATTTGACTTCTTTTGAAAGAGGGGTGTTGTAGAACACCTTGTTGGTCTTCGTCTTCATGAGCAATTTTTCTCGAACTGTGCACTCCTAGCGAGAGAATTTCGTGGAAAGCGGGCTGAGCGTTCATTGAACACATTCTTGTAGTAATTAAGAACGGAGCTTTCCGAAAGCTGACGTTGATGCATAAGGTTTGGATGTCAAAGGTCGCAGCTGTGGTATTTCGTATTACGTGGCGCGGCCGATAATGCCTTAAACTAGTTTCTTTGAGGTATTTAAACGTTTCCAAGTGCACCGTTTACTACACGGAGGTTATTATCGCAATTAGATAATAATTATAACGTCGTCGTACACGAGACATTATTTCGATGGTGAGACAAGTCGACGAGATAATAAATTCTCTGATTAATAGATAAAAACGGTCTGATTAACACCTCCGCGAAACACCAGCAGACACGGAATTATGAAAGTTGTTTATGCAAATATCCAACAGGAAGTGGAGGCCTGATGGACTGTCTTTTTTCTCGATTATCTAATAAATTTCTTCATTCTTGCTGGGCTCGCATTTAACCTAATAATTATTAACAGTAAATCATCAGACTGTCATTTTTGTTTAATTAACAGCAGTAGACTAGCTAGTATCAGATGCAGACAGCCCCCCAAAGGGGAGCACCTCCAGTTCACGTACTGTAATAATGGGCGTCCCGAGCTCTCGCAATTTGCGATGTGGTCGTTGGGTGGAGTCGCTTCTTTGACAAACATCCTTGCTCATCAGCCAAAGATTGGATGTGTGCTGCACATACTGTTATTATCGAATACTCGGCGGTTATTAACCCAAGTCTAGGCGTCCCAGGACGGCGGAAGTGATGCTGGAAACGACGAAAACTCTCAAGGGTTCAAAGGAATGTTAATTAAAAATATTTCTTCTCATTACAGTTAATCTTAATTTGTTTTAAATGTAAAATATCCAGTGTTTTGACGCCTCCTCATTCTCCGCCAGCTTTCACTCCGATAAAGCACACTTTACAATACTAAGCAATTAAAAGCTCGCCGAATTTACGATCGCCCAATATCATTTTCGGTACAGTAATTTAGATCCGGCAGATTAATCATTCGCGCGATGTAATTATAAGACGGCGTGTGTATTTATTATGAAACAAATAATTTATACGGCATGTTTGTGAGAGTGTGCGTTACGACCGCACCTTCCCCCCCGCGTGTCCTTGGTAATCTTCCCCCACCAAGCACGCGGCCACTTGGAAGCTCAAAAGCGATACCCCGTGAACCCGATATTATTTATTGTATCGTGTTAACGTCCCGGTCCATATGGAAAACACTAATTCAACGGTTTCGGACGATTCGCCCGTCCGCACGACCAGATTTACATCCCTCATTTTTTCGCAATCGTATTTCATAATTATGGCCACAAAAGAAACCCGAGAGAGGCGAGAGCTTTTTGGTTTACGACGCGCCATTTGCATTCGGGGCGAACGAGGCGAGTTTTAATTAATGCGCCGCTGAGGAACGCTTAACCCACCACCCTTAATTATACTCACTTTGGGCGCTGTCAAAACATAGAGCTATTCGCTGCCCCGAGGCCGCACTAGAATTCTTATTTGTGTACCAAGGACAAAAAGTGATTGTTTTTTGGCCGAGCCGTTTTTTAATGGCACTTTTTGCCTATAATACACACAAGATTTTTAGGCGACATTATTTCATTTACAAGTTAATTCATTTTTATTTACGATTTATTGATCTAATCATTTTTAACAACTGAATGATTGTAAATATTAATGAATCTTTGAATAATAATTATAAAATTGGGGATAATGTCGGTGATTTGTCCCCAGTTATTTCGTCCTCTTGAAAATTTGTCCCCTGCAAATTGTTTCAAAGTCTACTTCTGTATGGATTTGGTTTTCTTAGTAAATAATTCTACAAATGACACTAATTATTAATTATGTTTACCCTTTTTTCTTATTAACTAGTAATTTTTATATTTAATATCCATTCCATATTTAAAAATTTGAAAAAAAATTTCATAAACTATAAAATTGACCGGGGGACGAATTGTCGGTAGTTTAAAAAATTAATGACAGATGGCGTAACCCTAGTACGGTCAAAAATGAAAGCGGCCTGAAAACGGTCATTTTACGTCCGCATTTGAGAACTGAAAATTCAGTTTTTAGTTACGGTCGCCTAGAATAGTTATTTGTGTACCAAGGCCAAAAAATGTTTCTTTTTTGGCCGAGCCTTTTTTTAATGGCCGAGGCGAAAGAAGGCGAGGGCAAAATGGCACTTTTTGGTCGTGATACACACAAGATTTTTTAGGCTACATCATTAAATTTACTAGTTAATTAATTTTTACTTATGATTTATTGATTTAATCATTTATAACAACTGAATAATTGTAAATACTTATTAATCCTTCAGAAAAGTTCATATTTTTTTTATTTACATTTGCAGTTTCGGCATGTGTAGCTTCACAATTTGTATGAATTCGGTTTGATTTTACCCAAATAATTATAAAATAATTATAAAACTATGGATAGATGGCGCCACCATAGATAGGCCGAAAATGTCTGCGGCCCGAAAAGACTCACTTTTAGGCCGGTTTTAAGGCCTAAAAATTTCAATTTCAGTTTAAGTCGCCTAAAAATGAATTTTTTGCGCGTTCGAATGGTCGAAATAATGAGAATAATGCGAATGTGCTTGCCGAGTCCGGGAGAGGCGCGCGGACTTATGATAGTGTTTAAAATACAGGACCCAGTATGTTATTATCGTGTAATTTTCTTCGACCCGATCTGAACCTACGTGATATTATGAAAATGCTCCGAAAGATTGAACAGCGCTATGTATTATATTTTTAATTTAGTAATAAAATAACAGCGACTCTGCATGCAATTAATTTTAAAAGGTTTTCGCGATATTATTAAAGATAAGTGGCCGTGCTCCGGACAGTAGTTTATTTGCAACGGCGGCCGATGTTACGTCATTTTTTTGGTCGATGAATAACATTAAGGGCCACAATTAATCCGGGAAAGTTCGATTCCATGCGCCGATAATGCAGCGCGCCGCAATTAACGAATTTATTATTAAATACGCGCCGATAAATAACTAGATATCGTACGTTTTGCGCCCGAAAATTCCATTAAAACGGAAACTAATTGGAATTTTTTTATCCCTCCGCCGATCTTGATTGTCCAAATTTTAATTAAAAACGTTTGGGCGAAAATCTTCCGGACGAAAATCCAATCTATTTGTGAGCTTTAATTACACGTTTTTACGAACATAACTCATGCGCGAGGAATCGAAATAAGGCGCGTTAGCTCAAGGAATCGACAATAAAACAGGAATGATAGAAACGTGATCTTGTAATTAGGAGAGAGGCGTTCCGGGTCCACCTGCCTCGCTGCACCTATCATATCGAATCCTCCGGTTTGACATCTCGTTGCCCGGAACGGATATTAACCCTTTACATTGGCCAAATTACGAAACACTCAAACTTGATTGATAGTTCGCACTTGTATTCACAATTGTTAATTAATACCTGTGGATGGTCCACTTGGACCCAACCGCCACGTAGAATATGTAGAAAAGCATTGTCTCGGAACTCGCCGGATGTTCAATTACACGACCAAACGGCACGACTTGACCATTATCGACGAAATTAAACCGCATTTCTGCAGGGCACTTGTTCCAATCCTCTTTAATCCGGACGATAAAACACCCATTGTCTGCCGGGTGAAAAATACGCGCTTTTTCCTTCAATTTCATCCATTCGTGGTGCCAAAAGCTCCTCTTATCGATGTGGCTCATTTTCACTGAGGGCCGATTTCACCACCCACTTAGATCAACATAAAATATGATTTTACCAACATTTTTAAACTGGGTTTAGTACTAATCTACGTTCAGCAAGTAACTGGCCAAGTTCAACTAGTTAACGATCTAAAACTAAATTTAGCACATTTGATTAGCAAGTCTAAAGTAATAAAACCTCTTAATTTTACTATTTTAGAGTAAAAACTGTCAAAGTTACGAAATTTAAGAGAAAATGGGGAAAATATTTGATTTGCCTTAAAAAATAAAAATTCCCAAAAATTCTATTTTCACACCAAAATTTTGAAATTTGGCACACTTGATTAGTAAGTCTAAAGTCGTAAAACCTCCAAATTTTACTGTTTTATAATGAAAGCTATCAAAGTTACGGAATTTAATAGAAAATTCAAAATCAAAAATTTTCTTTTTTGTTTCAAAATTTTAAAATTTAGCACAATTAGTTATCAAGTTTAAAGTAATAAAACCAAATTTCACTATTTTGGAGTAAAAACTGTCAAAGGTAATTTGTTTTGAAGCCAGTTGCAACGTTACTTGAATTTTCAACACAATTTTAATTTATCATTCTTCTTGCAGCAACTGATCTTCTGCACATAATTCGTAGAGCAGAGGAAGACGTTCTTCTAGAGGATTCCGGAAATTTAGGTAACTCCCTCTTGTGTCTTAAAATTATCTCATAGCCAAAGAAACAATTCAAAAATGTTGTTAAGATCCTATTAGACATGCTAAAGAGATAATTCAAGTCATCGAGAACATCGAACGCCAGTAGCTGGTAGACAATTACTTTGAGATACATTGAACATTTGAGAACAAGAAAACTGCAATTAATTGGGAGAAATCACGGGGAATTAGTTTTTAATTTAATTGAAGTTCGATTTAACATTTTTATTGTGTTTCAAGCAATCAACAGTTTTTAGTGAGTGTTTCACTTTTTCTTTAGATTTTTTTAAAGGTTCTTAAGCAATGGTAAAGGCGGAAATAGATTCGCGAGAAATCTCGCGTGAATTTTTGTCGGACAGTGCAGTTCCTAGTCAAGTTGACTCTCTGGAACTCGTGAAAATTCTCGCGCGAGCGATTTTCTCTCCAGTGTATACAAGCATTTTTGATCTTGCTCAAGTTCTCGCGACTCTTTCAAATAAGGAGTCAGAACTCTTCAAATTCTCGCGAGAGAAACTTGCAGAATTTATTGTAAACAGTGTAAACACATAAGCAAGAACTCGCGCGAGAAGTGTCGCGAGTTTCTCTCAAGTCTATTACAGACTTAATGATCGTTCTACAAAAAAAGAAGCTCTACAGAACGCCGAAGAAATCTTAACCCTTGGTGCTTTTTTTTTAATCAATACTCACTGTTAAAAAGATGAATTTTCCTCGCAGTTTTCTAAATCTCGGTTTAGGGAAACTTCGATTTCCCTGGTGAAATCAGAACAAACAAAACTAAGTTTAAAATCACCAGTTAAACTAAACCCAGTTGAAATCGGCCCTAGGAGTCGATATAAATCGAGAAATTCGCAGAGACCCAATGCTCGATCAGGCGACGAACCCGTCCGTTTCCGTCGCAAAATTTCCTGCGATGGTATCTGGGCTTGGGAATTTCGGCACAATGGTTAAATTATTCATTTACGGTTTTAATGAATTAATGGATGCGTATCGTAGCATGGACGGTTCGGAGGCGGATCTTGAAAGGGCGTTACAAAATGGCGTCGTAATTTACATTTTAATTGAGAAAAAGTACGGCAACGCTTATTATGTGGGTACTGATGATTGCGTTCCTTCGCATAATGTTGATGGAACGATGTTTGGGAAAGTGATTCTTGACGTTTCCAGGGGTGGTAGGTGGCGCGGAGTTGTTGACCTGGTAATAACCAAAACAGAACCTTGAGAAAGCTCGTTAAAAATAAAAGTATGACGGGCATAAATCACCTGTTAAAGGTATCATAAGTTGGGAGATAATATATGGAATGCCGAATGCGGCGTCCTCACACACTGTTTAATTATTTTTAATTTACGGCGCTCGCTAAATGTATTATTAAGGGATAATCGATATCATCCCAGATAAAAGAGCGGATTTATGTACGGCCGCTCTTCCAGCAACCAGAAATCGGCCGCTCGTGGGCGGGAGTCCTCGTAATTTGGTGGTAGCATCGCAAACTAACAACCATGAATCAAATGCCAGGAAGCCTCGACGACTATTACTGTCAGTACCAAGTAATAACCGGTGATTTCCAATCAATAACGATCTCCTTCGGGGTGGGAGGACATCATCATTGACGAAACGTCGCGATGTTTATTTTATAACACCCGGTAGACTGAACAAACACGCCACTCCTTCCGGGGATGTTAAAACAGTGTCTTTCAATTTTATGTTTTGTTTGACTTTCCGTCCAAACACCGCTCCAACTACCTAATTACCGATCTCTCCTTCTTATTTGATAATTAATTTCGGAAATGACCAAGCGAATTTCCAAGCGAGGCACTAATCGTCTTAATTTTATTTTGTCTAGACGATGCGAGATATAAATCATCAAACACATTCATAATTATTGTTAATGACGGCAGAGTCACACTGGGTCATTTTGCGCTATAAAACAAGACCGTTTAACGGGCTCGTTAGATTTAAAGCCCGAATAAAATCCTTTTCTCCGCGCAGGAACAATTTATTGCCGCACAGAATTTTTTTTCGCGTTTTTCTACATTCTATTTTGCTAAGAAATCTGACCGCAATATTCATAAATTCATAAGTCAAATTTGGTTCACTCTAGATCGGACTGTGGAAAGGAGGCTTAAAATGGTCGTCGCTTTGAAGGCTCCCCCTCGAAAAAATCTCTATTGGTATTTGTACAAAGCCCTCACGGTGACTAAACATCGACGATCGAAGCACAACGCAACACAAAGACATACCATCGGTATTTAAGAGCGGCTGATGATCACGTTTGAAGAAAAATTTAATCTCCGTGAAATTTTCGTGAAGCGAGTATTTCGTCGGCAACCATCAAACTACACACGGCCTTTCCGAGTCACGTGACGTTCCAGAAAGCAAATTACATTTCCATATCGTCGTTTTTAACACGATTAAATTATTATTCCGAGAAAACAAACGCATTAGTGGTGCAATTACTTTTTCAAACACCATGAAGGAATCCGGAATGTCTTCAGAGGAGAGAATTTAATTTTTTCGTTGTTAGAAGACGACTTCTCAATTAACGGGGCGCGAATCATTTTCGATTTTCCTCGAGAGGTCGTTAGATGTTATAAATTACGTACGACGTAGAGGTACTCGGGTATTTGAATGTGTGGGCGGTAGAACCGGAGGTCGCTTCGGTCGAAATAAAAAGTATTACGACGCTGTTTTGGTCGCGCCAGAGGAGATAAAACGCGAAAATGGCGGAGACATCGATGCGAGATCGAACAACGAACCCACAGCGAGGGCGACAGCCTGCCACCAACAGATGCTACCCCGAGTTCGTCGTGTTTTTTCATCGAAAGAATCTCACAGCTCGAGGGATTTAACGTGTGATCAGAAAAAGTCAAGGCGCCGTTGGACTAATTACAAGAATTTCTTGATAATCGAGCCAAAAGTATGTAAAATCGCCTAATCTGTTATTAAAATATACGACGAAATGACATAAAACGGGTTTTGGCTGTCCGTTAAAAGCTTGGAATTGTTGTAATTTACGGTGAGTTGGTTGTTTTGGAGGCAATTAATAGTTTGGTATTGAATTCGGGGGTTGGTCCTAAGTAGTTTTCCAAAGAAACCTTGGAGTCAAATTAAAAAAGCACTTAAAGTTTTATTTATTTGCTTACACAGCTCTATTTTCAGAGAGTCGTTCTTTTAACAGCTTTTCGAACGTTCATATGAAACTAAACAGAGATATAAAAGCCATAAAATATTTAATGGCTATCCTACCGATGTCGCTAGAATTCTGAAGAATGCTCTCAGCGAAAAAACTCGCTTTACTACAACGGGCGCGCGTTAAAACACGGAAAAATTGATTCGAATTAGGCTTTATCGATATAATTGCTCTATTAGCCCGTTACGTCAAAACTAGATAAATCGTCGCAGCATTTTCCCGCGAATGGGTGAAACACCCTCGAAGAAGCATTCCGTCATTGTCTATAACGAGGAGAGACTGAACAACCTCCAATCCTATAATTTGGTCTCGAACCGCACAACGCCAGGGCCAACTCGGAGCCTGCTTGATAGACGGCCCATTAGACGGACTCATTTCCAACAGGTAGAAGAACTCGACACAAAAAGAACAACCACGAATTTATCCCGACCGGGACGAGAACGCGCGCCATTTCTCAATTATTTAAATTCAAATAGCTTAACGGTAAACTCCGGGCGATCGACGTGAATGTCCCGTTCAACGTGATCTGTGGATACAGGCGCACATGTCACCGACTTTTCCAACTTCAATGCGAGATTAAGATATAAACACCAGGCGCGGAATGCCAAACGTGACATTCGAATCAACGATGGAAACAGCGCCGAAAATGCGCGAAAACGGAAAGATAAATCTTGGACTAAACTTGTTTTACAAGAAAATTCGACTTGCGGACAGTTTTTGTTCCCGACTTTTTTGGCCCCGGTCAATTCGTCCCTTTGAAAATTCGTCCCCTGCAAATTTGTACCGGAAAGTCACATGCAATAAAAATGTAATCCGTTTTTTTGAATTTATTATCTGCATTACCTATTTGTATTATTTTTTTTAATAAAATTATATTTCATTTTTTATTTTGCCGTATGTTCCAAAGTGTGTATGGATTAGGTTTTCTTAGTAAATAATTCCCCCAAATGAAACCAATTATTAATTATTTAAACCCTCTTTTTTCATTAACTAGTAATTTTTATATGTAATACTCATTCCATATTTAAAAATTTGAAAAAACATTTCATAAACTATAAAATATGCTGTTTTTTTTGTATATTTCTAAAAGTTAAAAATTAATTTGCAGATGTTTGTTCTTAAAAAGACTTTTTTTCCGATCATCGAAAATGTTTTAAAAAAAATTTCAAACAATAATAATCATTATTTAGTTCTTCTTCTTCTTCTTCTTCTTCTTCTTCTTGTAATGCGTCTTTAGCGCATGCTAATATTGCAACTTTTTGTATGTCGCATTTTTCAATTACTATCAAAGATCACACCGGTACGAATTAAACTGGGGCAAATTGCATTGGGGACAAAAGATCCGGGAACGAATTGACCGCGATACGAAAAAACCGAGGACAAATTTACCAGGGGACGAATTTTCACGATATGAAAATAAATCCCCAAGAGCGAGTATCAACTCCACCAAATTTGAAAGTTTCGGTGCAAAAAGGGACTGTTTAAAAAAAAAATAGTTTGAGGATGAACTATAGGTACAATTTTCAAACTTTCCAAATGAAAATTTGCAATTCAGTTAATTTTCACTCTATAGCAATAAAATTTGAAGAGTTTTGAGCATAAACATCAACTCCACCAAATTGGAAAATTGTGATGCCAAAGGGACAGTTTTTGGAAATTTTTATTTTGGGAATAAGCTAGAAATTTCAAATTTTGATAATAAAAAGTTGTAAGTCTGGTAATTTTCATGCTATGACCACGAACTTTGGGGATTTTATTGTTTCGAGCACAAGTCTGAATTCCACTAAATTGAAGAGTTGTGGTGCAAAAGGGACAGTTTTTGGAAATTTTTATTTTGGATATAAACTACAAATTTCAAATTTTTAAAATAAAAATTTGTAGTTCTAGTAATTTTTATGCTATGGCAATAAAATTTTGGGTGTTTATTATTTTAAGAGCGAATATTAACTCCACCAAATTTGAAAGTTGTGGTGCAAAAGGAAAAAATTGCAGAAATTTTTATTTTGCAGACGAACAAAAAATATCATTTTTTTAAAATAAAAGTTTGTAATTCTGGTAATTTTTAGGCTATAGATATGAAATTTTGGGAATTTATTAACTTGAGCATAAGTATGAACTCCACCAAATTAGAAAGTTGTGGTGCTAAAGGGATAGTTTTTGGAAATTGTATTTTGCAAATGAACTAAAAATTTTAAATTTTTTAAATTAAAATATCGTAATTCTCGTGATTTTCACGCTACAAAATTAAGAAGTTTGTTATTTTGAGAGCAAGTATCAACTCCACCAGATTTGAAAGTTGTGGTGCAAAAGGGACAGTTTTTAGAAATTTTTATTTTGGGGATAAACTGCAAATTTAAATTTTTTCAAATAAAAAGTTGTAAGTTTAGTCATTTTCGTGCTATGGCAATGAAATTTAGGGAATTTGTTGTTTTGAGGACAGGTACGTACATTAAATTGGAAAATTGTGGCGGGAAAAGAACAGTTTTTAGAATTTTTTTATTTTGTGGATAAACTAGAAATTTCAAATTTTTAAAATACAAATTTGTATTTCTGGTAATTTTCATGCTACGACAATGAAATTTGGGAAATTTATTATTTTGGGCACAAGTATGAACTCCACCAAATTAGAACATTGTAGTGAAAAAAGGGATAAATTGTAGAAATTTTGATTTTGCGGACGAACAAAAAATATCAATTTTTTTAAAATAAAAATATGTAATTCTGGTAAATTTTATGCTATGGCAATGAAATTTGGGGAATTTATCATTCTGAAAACGAACATCATTTCCACTAAATTGTAAAGTTATGGTGCAAAAGGGATAGTTTCTAGAATTTTTTATTTTGGGGACAAACTAATTTAATTTTTTCAGAGAAGCAACACATGCAAACATTTTCAACTTGTATCAACCTAATTGGGCCAATCGGTTAATCGGTTAAGATTGGATTCTTAGATGGAAAACCCCAAGAAAAACGATGGTAAAAACCGCATCTTTCTATCTGTCATAGTTTCGAAGATATTGAGCTTTATACTTTTTAGACATAAAAACACTTCTAGTTCGGTTATTTATTGACGTACGTAAAAAATTAAAACGGTTTTGAGCACTAAAAGATTAAAAATGCTACGTAAATAAGCGAGATATCCGGATTTTTATGTAAAAAAGCGACAAAATGCCCAATTTTGTTATATTTGATTTTTTAATTGAAATAAAACGAATTTTCTTAGTATATTTAGTAATTTTAAGCAAAATTATAAAAAAAATTTTAATTATTATCTCAGATCACACCAGGACGAATTAAACTAGGGCCAAATTGCATTGGGGACGAATTGACCGGGGGACGAATTGTCGGGGACGAACTAGTCGTATCTCGAAAATTCTTGTGGAATAATGCGTCGTAAATCTATTAGAGAGCACACGCGGGCGCGTCCGCTTTCTAAAAACCTTAATGATGAATGTGCCGTCGTCACGTTTTCCCGGAGTAAATCATCCGGAAAAGTCCGGATTCGCGACGGTGAATTATACGACGGCGTTAAAGGGAATCTAGCCTTTAATTACCTGCGATGAAAGCTCTACAAATACGCTGGCTACTTGCAGAAAGTTACGGTCGAAGGAGTGATTTAAGACGGTGAGCGATGAAAACGGAAATTCTTCCAAGAAAAGCCAGTGGACATGGGACTTCTTCGCATAACTCGCGATAGAAGCGTGTAAAAGGTGCTCGGCCACATACCTGAAACGGAAAGAAAACACAATTAGTTGGCGGGAAGTTTTTAATTGTCGGACAACATATTTATAACCAGTAATTGACGCGGACTATTCCTGCGAGCACGAGAAAACGCCTCTGGAGAATGTCAATGACGCGGATGTTGCGTTGCTAATATCACGCCTCTGTCTGTTTGGATAGGTCCCAGAGGGTTGTTGGTTTAAGAGGGTGTTAAAACCGACTTGTTTGAACAAGTGGGTTGTGGCTTCCGTCCGAAGACGAAGAAATGACGAGGAGTCATGTTATGTAGATCGCGTTTACTTTGCATACTTATTGTGTTTATAGATAAGCATTACAATTGTTCATCAACAGCTCCGTTTGTTGACGATAATTTATTGCGCCAAGAAAATAGTTCTATTATCTGACAAAGCTGGCTGTAAAACCACCCACATCGCCATGGGACGACGCTTTTATTTGTTACATCTGTGTGTACAAATGGACGGTAATCGCGCACTTTACAAAGACGCCATCAATTGATTAACGTCACGACTATTCTTCTTCAACATGATTAATTAACACTCGGTGCAGTTCCAACGTGTCATCACCTACACGCGCGAAAAAAACGAAATTCCTCAAAACGGAAATTTCTGCCCTTTTTGATGACGCGAAATTGCCACCTTCAACCAAATTAATGCCATTCGGGACAGACGGCATTGTAATTATATTAGGAGGATTGTGTATTGGTGTTATTAGGGTACACCGGGTCGCTTAATTAGTCTAGATGACGAGGTAAGATTTTTTCACAGTCGACTCTTTTGACCGCGGTCACACCGACGGATTTTTGCAATTATTACCAACAACAGAACATATCCGTTGGATTATTAAAAGCCGATAAATAGCTAGGCGAACGAAAGAACGGACGGAATATGCATATAAATATGCGAAATATGGAAATGACGCTTTTTATGGCTTTCGAAGATTTTTTAATTATGTAATTTATTATCCGAGTGCAATAAAAGCATCGTAAAATGACGAAGGAACATGAAAAGTGTAAGAATTATTGGAAAGTGTTATGCCGAACACACCACAAAATCAGAAAATGACGCAGAAACGTTCTGGCATTTTGGAGTTTTGTCAATAGTGGCACTTGTCCAACGTCAAAATCGACATAAAGGAAACTATTTAAACAACAAACAGAAAAACTAAGCGGAGGTTGAGGCAGTTTTATCCCTTCAGCGATCCAGGTGGCCTAGATCAGTGTCTAGTTTATAATTTTGTAAAAGTAGTTTACCAACGTTTTAGTCAGATGCCATAACATACGAGTGTCATACTGTGCCTTATCTACGACCATTTTCTAAGATAAATATAACAAATTTTTATCAATGAAAAATGTATTAAAAAAATTGTCACATGCAAAAATAAAAATCACCAAATTCTTTCACAATGGCAGTATTGGAATGAAATTAGGGGATTTTATTATCTTGAGCACAAGTATAAACTCCACCAAATTGGAAAGCTGTGGTGCAAAAAGGACAGTTTTTAAAACATTTTATCTTGGGGATAAACTAAAAATTTCAAATTTTTGAAATAAAAATTTGTATTTCTGGTAATTTTTATGCTACGAGATTCAACTTTGGGGAGTTTAATATCTTAAGCACAAGTATAAACTCCACTAAATTGGAAGCTTGTGGTGCAAAAGAGACAGAGTTTAGAAATTTTTATTGTGAGGATAAACTAGAAAATTCAAATTTTTCAAATAAAATGTTGTAAGTCTGGTAATTTTCGTGCTATGACAATGAAATTTGGGAAATTTACTGTTCTAAGCATAAGTAAAGACTCCACTAAATTGGAAAGTTGTGGTGCAAAAGGGACAGTTTTTGGAAATTTTTATTTTGGAGATGAACTAAAAATTTCAAATGTTTAAAATAAAAATTTGTAATTCTGATAATTTTGATGCTATGGCAATGAAATTTTGGGAATTTATTATTTTGGGCACAAGTATGAACTCCACCAAATTAAAAAGTTGTAGTGCAAAAGGGATAAATTTTAGAAATTTTTATTTTCCGGACGAACTAAAAATATGAATTTTTAAAATAAAAGTTTGTAATTCTGGTAATTTTCATGATATAGAAATGAAATTTGGAGAATTTATTATTTTGAGCACAAGTATAAACTCCATCCAATTAAAAAGTTGTAGTGCAAAAAGGATAAATTTTAGAAATTTTTATTTTTCGGACGAACCAAAAATATGAATTTTTAAAATAAAAGTTTGTAATTCTGGTAATGTTCATGCTATAGAAATAAAATTTGGGAAATTTATTATTTTGGGCACAAGTCCACCAAATTGGAAAGTTGTGGTGCTAAAAAGACAGTTTTTGAAAATTTTTATTTTGCAGGTGAACTCAAAATTTGATATTTTTTTAAATAAAAAATTATAATTCTTGTCATCTTTACGCTATGAGAATGAAATTTGGAGAATTTATTGTTTTGAGCACAAGTATAAACTCTACCAAATTGGAAAGTTGTGGTGCAAAAGGGACAGTTTTTGTAAATTTTTATTTTGCGGATGAACTAGAAATTCTAAACAGTTCAAGTTAAAAATTTGTAATTTAGGTAATTTTCATGCTACGGCAATGAAATTTGGGGAATTTATTATTTTGAGCACAAGTAGGAACTCCACTAAATTGAAGAGCTGTGGTCCAAAAAGGACAGATTTTAGAAATTTTTATTTTGGGATGAACTAGAAATTTCAAATGTTTGAAATTAAAAGTTGTAATTCTGGTAATTGTCATGCTACGGCAATGAAATTTGGGAAATTTATTATTTTCAGCACAATTATGAACTCCACTAAATTGGAAAAGTTGTGGTGCAAATGGGCCAATTTTTAAGAATCTTTGTTTTGCGTTAGAACTGAAAATTTCAAATACTTTAAAGTAAAAAATTGTAATTCTCGGGATTTTTACCCTATGGCAATAAAATTTGGCGAATTTATTATTTTGGGAACGAGTATCACCTCCACCAAATCTGAAAGTTGTAGTGCAAAAGGGCCAATTTTTGAAAATTTTTATTATGGGGATAAACTAGAAATATAAAATTTTTAAAATAAAAATTTTTAATTCTGAAAGTTTTCATGCTATGGCAATAAAATTTGGGGAATTTATTATTTAGAGCACAAATATAAACTCCACTAAAATAGAATGTTGTGGTGCAAAAGGAACAGTTTTTGGAAATTTTTATTTTGGGAATAAACTAGAAATTTCAAATTTTTGAAATAAAAAGTTGTAAGTCTGGTAATTTTTATGCTATGATCTCGAACTTTGGGGGAATTTATTGTTTCGAGCACAAGTCTGAATCCCACTAAATTTAAAAGTTGTGGTGCAAAAGGGACAGTTTTTGGAAATTTTTATTTTGGGCATAAACTACAAATTTCAAATTTTTAACATTTTTAAAATAAAAATCTGTAGTTCTAGTAATTTTTATGCTATAGCAATGAAATTTGGGGTGTTTATTATTTTAAGGGCGAATATTAACTTCACTAAATTAAAAATGAACAATCCGCAAATTTAAATGCTTCTAATTTTGTTATTTATTGACGTATGTAAAAAATTCAAACAGTTTTGAATCCCGCGTGAAATTCTGCGTAAAATGAGCACTAATAGATGAAGATTGCTCCGTAAATAAGTGTGATATCCAGATTTTTTCGGAAAAATGCGACAAAATGCCCTTTTTTCTGTGTGCCGACTTCAAAGTCCGTTACCGGAAATTGTCTCCCGTTGCAAATTTTTGTGCTTTCTGCATTAAATCCACCTACTGAAAATGAGTACTGTATGCCTCATATAATGAGAGCCTGGTATGCGTTTCCAACGCACAATCATCCACGAATATGATCTGTTTACAATATAATTAGTAACAAGCAAAGCTACAGGCTGTAGGAAGTGAGAACTGAGTAAATTGCCCCCTTTTAAGCCACAGCGCTTTCTCATGACTTTCTCATAAAAACCAAGAAAACGAGAAATCCCTCGTACCGCCGCTGAATCAATTAATTAATTGTTGTCTTCATATTTTTCCTCCGTTTCGATAAGTCGTATCGATTAAAGTGGCTACAATGGGGCTCGTGGGCAATTGCTAATTAGGCGCTGTTCTCGAGTGCTGACTTGGAGAGCGCTCTCGAGAGCCCCACCACTCCAGGAAACGCACACACAACAGATTATCTCGACGTCCATCATAAACAAAGAGATTTGAAACGGAGGCGGAAGACGGAGAAGCTCCAAGTATGCGGCCATCTGGAGGTGACAAATTCCCAACTCCAACAACAAATGAATCGAATTTATCAGAAGCTGCATTTAAAAATCACGAAACGGGTTCTACACGTGTTCGCAATGCTATTTGAAGAGTCGCAATGCGGTAGGGTTCGTGGCGATGAGAAAAAATACCCTCTGAATCGATTCCGGGAAGTTCGAAAAAGCGGGCAAAAAACTCCGCTTTGGGGATGCGCGCCGGACCGCTGGACGTCCGATCGGAATGCAACAAATTGAAACTGAAAAGAGTGAGGTTTTTGTCCGGGGAACAATAGATTCGTTCCTTTCGAATGGTTTCCCTTTAAATTCGCGCTTCCAGCCCTCGATGTGTGAAATGACGCTTCATGAAGTCGAGATTTACAACGTGCGCTTGTCATCGCGTGGAGGTCATCAACGTCACGGACGTTGATTAATTACACTGGTCAACACGATTTTTGTCGCCGGTGTTATGAGTTGATATGCTTGTGTAATTTCATCCCCTGAACGCGATGGTGACCTTGAAAATTTGCTAGTTTTTGGGGTATATGTATAAATACTCAAAATAATCACTTGTTTTTATCCAAAAGATTTTTGAGATAAAGATAAATATCAAAAAAGAAAAAAAAAACAAAAAAAGTGAATGTTTTTGTTACTCTAATACCCATAATTAAGTGAAATTTCTTAAAAATTTATTAGGTAATATTCAAAATATGACTTTGTGTCAAATTGGAAACTTGTGGTGCAAAAAAGGCAGTTTTTATTTCGCGGACGAACTAAAAATTTCATTTATTTTTAAATAAAAATTTGGAATTCTGGTAATTTTAATGCTATGGCGATTAAACTTGGGGAATTTATTGTTATAAGCACAAGTATGAAGTCCACCAAAGTAAACAGTTGTGGTGCTAATGGGGCAGTTTTTGGAAATTTTTATTTTACTTATGAACTAGAAACTTAAAATTTTTTGAAATAAAAGTTGTAATTCTGGCAATTTTCATGTTATGGCACTGAAATTTAGGGAATTTGTTACTTTAAGCGCAAGTATAAACTCCACTAAATTGGAAAGTTGTGGTGCCAAAGGGACAGTTTATGGAAATTTTTATTTTGGGAATTAAGTAGCAATTTCAAATTTTTTAAAATAAAAAATCGATATTCTCGTGATTTTCACATTATGGTAATGAAATTTGGAGAGTTTATTATTTTGAGATCGATTATCAAGCTCACCAGATTTAAAAGTTGTGGTGCAAAAGAGGCAGTTTTTAGAAATTTTTATTTTGCGGACGAACTAAAAATTTCATTTATTTTTTAAATAAAAATTTGGAATTCTGGTAATTTTAATGCTATGGCGATGAAACTTGGTGAATTTATTGCTATAAGCACAAGTATGAAGTCCACCAAAGTATACAGTTGTGATGCTAATGGGGCAGTTTTTAGAAATTTTTATTTTACTTATGAATTAGAAATTTAAATCTTTTTAAAATAATAGTTGTAATTCTGGTAATTTTCATGTTATGGCACTGAAATTTGGGGAATTTGTTATTTTAAGCGCAAGTATAAACTCCACTAAATTGGAAAGTTGTGGTGCCAAAGGGACAGTTTTTGGAAATTTTTATTTTGGGAATAAAGTAAAAATTTCAAATTTTTTCAAATAAAAAATCGTAATTCTCGTGATTTTCACACTATGGCAATGAAATTTGGGGAGATTATTATTTTGAGATCGATTATCAACCTCACCAGATTTAAAAGTTGTGGTGCAAAAGAGGCAGTTTTTAGAAATTTTTATTTTGCGGACGAACTAAAAATTTCAATTATTTTTTAAATAAAAATTTGGAATTCTGGTAATTTTAATGCTATGGCGATGAAATTTGGGGAATTTATTATTAATAAGCACAAGTATGAATTCCACCAAAGTAAACAGTTGTAATGCTAATGGGGCAGTTTTTGGAAATTTTTATTTTACTTATGAATTAGAAACTTAACATTTTTAAAAATAAAAGTTGTAATTCTGGTAATTTTCATGTTATGGCACTGAAATTTAGGGAATTTGTTATTCTAAGCGCAAGTATAAACTCCACTAAATTGGAAAGTTGTGGTGCTAAAGGGACAGTTTTTGGAAATTTTTATTTTGGGAATAAAGTAAAAATTTCAAATTTTTTCAAATAAAAAATCGTAATTCTCGTGATTTTCACACTATGGCAATGCAATTTGGGGAGTTTATTATTTTGAGATCGATTATCAACCTCACCAGATTTAAAAGTTGTGGTGCAAAAGAAACAGTTTTTAGAAATTTTTATTTTGAGGATAAACTACAAATTTCAATTTTTTCAAATAAAAAATTGTATTTCTAGTAATTTTCATGCTATGACAATGAAATTTGGGAAATTTATTATCTTGAGCACAAGTATAAACTCCACCAAATTGGAAAGTTGTGGTGCAAAAGGGGCAGTTTTTAGAAATTTTTATTTTGGGAATGAACTAACAATCTCAAATTTTTAAAATAAAAATTTGTAATTCTGGTAATTTGGATGCTATGACAGTGAAATTTCAGGAATTTATTATTTTGGGCGTACGTATAAACTCCACCAAATTAGAAAGTTGTAGTGCAAAAGGGACAGATTTTAGAAATTTTTATTGTGCGGGCGAACTAAAAATATCAATTTTTTTTTAAATAAAAGTTTGTAATTCTGCTAATTTTTATGCTATGGCAATGAAATTTAGAGCATTTACTGTTTTGAGCACAAATATAAAGTTCACCAAATTGTTGTGGTGCCAAAGGGACAGGTTTTGGAAGTTTTTATTTTGGGAATAAAGTAGAAATTTCAAATTTTTTAAAATAAAAAATCGTAATTCTCGTGATTTTCACACTATGGCAATGATATTTGGGGAGTTTATTATTTTGAAATCGATTATCAACTCCACCAGATTTAAAAATTGTAGTGCAAAAGGGACAGTTTTTAGAAATTTTTATTTCGGGGATAAACTACAAATTTCAATGTTTTCAAATAAAAATCTGTAAGTCTAGTAATTTTCGTGCTGTGGCAATGAAATTTAGGGAATTTGTTGTTTTGTGTACATGTCTAATCTCCACCAAATTGGAAAGTTGTGGCTGGAAAAGGACAGTTTTTAAAAAAAAATATTTTGGGGATAAACTAGAAGTTTTAAATTTTTGAAATAAAAATTTGTATTTCTAGTAATTTTCATGCTTTGACAATGAAATTTGGGGAATTTATTATCTTGAGCACAAGTATAAACTCTACCAAATTGGAAAGTTGTGGCGCAAAAAGGACAGTTTTTAGAAATTTTTATTTTGAGGATAAAAAATTTGTAATTCTGGTAATTTTGCCATGGCAATGAAATTTCGGGAATTTATTATTTTGGGCACAAGTATGAACTCCACCAAATTGTAAAATTACATAATTTTCTTTTTTTTTATTAAAACAATATTTTAATTTAAAACTAAGACTTCCAGATAGACGAATGAAAACGACAGAAATTTATATCTAATTTCAGAAATTTTACTATAAAATCTTAATTTTTCAAGAACGGATTCATCAATTTTCGTAATATTTTACACTATCTTGAGATGATTTTAGATGCTTTTGCACTCAAATTATCAAAAACTAGACATCCTGTAAAAATTACATAGAGTATACTAATTTATTTTTATCAAGACGCCATGTTTTAACTTTTTTTTGTCGGCCAGTGTTATCAACGGATTCTTCGGCTTTTAGCCGTTCGGAAAAGAGAAAAAGGAGTTTTCTCTTTGAAATCCGTGAATTTGACGAAACGGGTTCGAGTTAATGGCTCAATCGCCTTATCTTTGGCGAGGAGGTGTGAAAGAACTAGTTTTTTTCAGTGTCATTAAAACCGAAATCGCATCGATTTTTCTATGGCGAAATTGTCGTTGTGTGGATCGGCGTTCGTCGACCTAATCGCTTTTAGGCGCTTTTGTCGAAATTCAATCAAGATCGGAATTCCTCCCGATTCGGTTCGACCGGCAAAAACAGCAGCACGGATATCAAAAGCAAGTCGTGCAGCAAATGAATTAGAAGTATAGCGCGCTACTGCTGCACTTTTTTAATTCCCACAGTTCAGATCCCGAGCAAGCAAATAATACGCCAACAGCGTTACCAACACAAAACATTCAACCTCGTGCGTTTAATTGAGCCACTACCGGTATGTATGTGTGTGTTGTAGGCACGTTTGTCTTTGAGAGGATTACGACCATAAAGCCGACCACTTATCAATGATAAAAGCCAATGAATCTGATTTATGCTCCGCGAGGGCCCACCCAAAGAAATAATGAGTGTTAGAAACGGAATAATGACGCAATTACAAGATGGCGGCCGTCAAGCGGCAGATTCAGCTTTGATTTATCATTCTTTGCTCTTAATTAGCATAACGCGCTTGGAACGGGGGTGTCACCGTCGCGAACCGTGCGAATGTACCATCATAGGTTTTATGGACCGAGTTCAATTCCACGGTTGCAATACGGCGAATCGTTATTTGCAATGAGACCAAAGACCATTTCTACATGGATATTGGTAATTAATAACTTCTCGCTCTTTATCGACAAAGTTGAGCTTCGTTAACGAATGCGATACGCCGATCTAACAAAGACATTATAATTGAGAGACCATTCTTTGAAGCTCCAGCTTTATTGTCCTTTCGCAGACATGTCGTAAAACATTTACAGCCAAACCAAACAGAAAAATGCCGGAATCCGTAAAAATATTAATCAACCACGATATCCAGGCAATTTCTTTAAGAAAGCCCATCGTAAATTGTTGCGCGCCATCGCCATTCACTACCAATGACGATTTCAATCAACCGGATTCAATTGAAAATCCAATCGCCGAAGAAAGGATATCTGGGCTGAATTCGGTTTTGTGTCCACGCTATCGCGTAATTAAATTCGTAAAAATCGACGCCAGCATGCAGTTAATGATTTCTCATTGTGGAATGCATTCCTCAAAACGCGGGATTTTTCACTAACGACGACGGCGACGGTGATTAATCAACGACGGTGACGCTGATGACCTCTGGATGATGACAAGCGTGCCGTAAATCTTCACGGCTTTGATGATGGGGTTATCAGACGGGCATTTACGATCCCACTGCGGGATGATCATCGGCAACCGGGCACTAAAAACGTCCAAACGTCGATTTATTCGATCGGGATATTTACCAACACTTTCTATTTTTAACTCTTCACTTGTGAACACCCCCAAAAAAAATTGTTTTTTATCACACATATTTTTGCCGTCGCGACGCTTTAAAATAGAGTTTTTAGCGATTTTCGAGAGTTCTAGATTTTATGCAATTTTTTCTTGAAATTCAAGGAAGACATGCTGAATTTAAAGAAGATCTTTGAGAATTCAGAACATTAAAAATTGTTCGAGTTGTTTTTCAAATTCTTCAGATTTTTCTTGTTTCTTGGAACTTCGCATGTCTTTATTTGGATTCTTCTAGGATTCTTTAAGGGTCTTTCAGAACTATTTTAAGATGCTTCAAAGACTGTTATTTTGAAATTTTAGAAATGTTCAGTTTTAAGCCGGACTAAAAAATTTTCAATATTTTATGTTAAAAATTGTAATTCCGGTAATTTTTAAGATATGACAATGAAATTTGAGATACTTAGTACTTGCAATTTGGTTATTAACTGTGCTAAGTTACAAAACGATCGATCCAAGGACACGCAGTTTAGAATTTTTTTGTCTTCGGTGGCACTAAGAATTTTTCAATATTTTGTGTTAAAAATTGTAAATTTGGTAATTTTGAAGATATCACAATGAAATTTTGGGTACTTAGTATCTTTAACTTGATTATTAACTATGCTAAGTTACAAAACGATCGAACCAAAGACACGCAATTTAGAATTTTTTTTGTCTTCGATCGCACTAAAATTTTTCAATATTTTGTGTTAAAAATTGTAACTTTGGCAATTTTAAAGATATGACAATGAAGTGTAGTGTACTTAATATTTTTAAATTAGTTATTAAGTGTGCTAAGTTACAAATTGATCGAACAAAGGACACGCAATTTAGATTTTTTTTGTCTTTGGTCGAACTCAAAATATTTCAAGATTTCGTGCTAAAAATTGTAATTCTAGTAATTTTAAAGATATGGCAATGAAATTTGGGGTACTTTTTACTTTCAACCTGATTATCAACTGTGCTAAGTTTCAAATCGATCCAACCAAAGACACGCAATTTAGAATTTTTTTGTCTCTAGTCAAACTTGAAAGTTTCAATATTTTGTCTTAAAAATTGTAATTCCGGTAGTTTTTAAGATATGGCAATGAAATTAGGTGTACTTAGTATTTGCAACTTGATTATTAACTGTGCTAAGTAACAGAACGATCGAACCAAAGACACGCAATTTATATATTTTTTGTCTTCGGTTGCATTAAAATTTTTTCGATATTTTGTTTAAAAATTGTAATTCCGGTAATTTTAAAGATACGACAATGAAATTTGGGGTACTTGGTACCTTCAACCTGATTATTAACTGTGCTAAGTTTCAAATCGATCCAACCAAAGACACGCAATTTATATTTTTTTTTGTCTTCGGTTGCATTAAATTTTTTTCGATATTTTGTTTAAAAATTGTAATTCCGGTAATTTTAAAGATACGACAATGAAATTTGGGGTACTTGGTACTTTCCACCTGATTATTAACTGTGCTAAGTTTCAAATCGATCCAACCAAAGACACGCAATTTAGAATTTTTTTGTCTCTAGTCAAACTTGAAAGTTTCAATATTTTGTCTTAAAAATTGTAATTCCGGTAGTTTTTAAGATATGGCAATGAAATTAGGTGTACTTAGTATTTGCAACTTGATTATTAACTGTGCTAAGTAACAGAACGATCGAACCAAAGACACGCAATTTATATATTTTTTGTCTTCGGTTGCATTAAAATTTTTTCGATATTTTGTTTAAAAATTGTAATTCCGGTAATTTTAAAGATACGACAATGAAATTTGGGGTACTTGGTACCTTCAACCTGATTATTAACTGTGCTAAGTTTCAAATCGATCCAACCAAAGACACGCAATTTATATTTTTTTTTGTCTTCGGTTGCATTAAATTTTTTTCGATATTTTGTTTAAAAATTGTAATTCCGGTAATTTTAAAGATACGACAATGAAATTTGGGGTACTTGGTACTTTCCACCTGATTATTAACTGTGCTAAGTTTCAAATCGATCCAACCAAAGACACGCAATTTAGAATTTTTTTGTCTCTAGTCAAACTTGAAAGTTTCAATATTTTGTCTTAAAAATTGTAATTCCGGTAGTTTTTAAGATATGGCAATGAAATTAGGTGTACTTAGTATTTGCAACTTGATTATTAACTGTGCTAAGTAACAGAACGATCGAACCAAAGACACGCAATTTATATATTTTTTGTCTTCGGTTGCATTAAAATTTTTTCGATATTTTGTTTAAAAATTGTAATTCCGGTAATTTTAAAGATACGACAATGAAATTTGGGGTACTTGGTACTTTCAACCTGATTATTAACTGTGCTAAGTTTCAAATCGATCCAACCAACGACACGCAATTTAGAATTTTTTTGTCTTCAGTCGAACTAAACATTTCTCTATATTTTGTGTTAAAAATTGTAATTCTGGTTATTTTAAAGATATGACAATGAAATTTGGCGATCTTAGTATTTTTGACTTGATTTTTAACAGTGCTAAGTTACAAAACGATCGAACCAAAGACACGCAATTTTTAACTAAAATTTTTTTGATATTTTGTATTAAAAATTGTAATTCCGGTAGTTTTAAAGGCATGACAATGAAATTTGGGGTACTTAGTAGTTGCAACTTGATTATTAACTGCGCAAAGTTACAAAACGATCGAACCAAGGACACGCAATTTAGAATTTTTTTGTTTTCGGTGGCACTAACAATTTTCGATATTTTGTGTTAAAAACTGTAATTCCGGTAATTTTAAGGATATGACAACGAAATTCGGAGTACTTAGTATTTTCAACCTGATTAATAACTGTGCGAAGTTACAAAACGATCGATCCAAAGACACGCAATTTAGAATTTTTTTTGTCTTCGATCGCACTAAAATTTTTCAATATTTTGTGTTAAAAATTGTAACTTTGGCAATTTTAAAGATATGACAATGAAGTGTAGTGTACTTAATATTTTTAAATTAGTTATTAAGTGTGCTAAGTTACAAATTGATCGAACAAAGGACACGCAATTTAGATTTTTTTTTGTCTTTGGTCGAACTCAAAATATTTCAAGATTTCGTGCTAAAAATTGTAATTCTAGTAATTTTAAAGATATGGCAATGAAATTTGGGGTACTTGGTACTTTCAACCTGATTATCAACTGTGCTAAGTTTCAAATCGATCCAACCAAAGACACGCAATTTAGAATTTTTTTGTCTCTAGTCAAACTTGAAAGTTTCAATATTTTGTCCTAAAAATTGTAATTCCGGTAGTTTTTAAGATATGGCAATGAAATTAGGTGTACTTAGTATTTGCAACTTGATTATTAACTGTGCTAAGTAACAGAACGATCGAACCAAAGACACGCAATTTATATAATTTTTGTCTTCGGTTGCATTAAAATTTTTTCGATATTTTGTTTAAAAATTGTAATTCCGGTAATTTTAAAGATACGACAATGAAATTTGGGGTACTTGGTACTTTCAACCTGATTATTAACTGTGCTAAGTTTCAAATCGATCCAACCAACGACACGCAATTTAGAATTTTTTTGTCTTCAGTCGAACTAAACATTTCTCTATATTTTGTGTTAAAAATTGTAATTCTGGTTATTTTAAAGATATGACAATGAAATTTGGCGATCTTAGTATTTTTGACTTGATTTTTAACAGTGCTAAGTTACAAAACGATCGAACCAAAGACACGCAATTTAGATTTTTTTTGTCTTCGGTCGAACTAAAATTTTTTTGATATTTTGTATTAAAAATTGTAATTCCGGTAGTTTTAAAGGCATGACAATGAAATTTGGGGTACTTAGTAGTTGCAACTTGATTATTAACTGCGCAAAGTTACAAAACGATCGAACCAAGGACACGCAATTTAGAATTTTTTTTGTCTTCGATCGCACTAAAATTTTTCAATATTTTGTGTTAAAAATTGTAACTTTGGCAATTTTAAAGATATGACAATGAAGTGTAGTGTACTTAATATTTTTAAATTGGTTATTAAGTGTGCTAAGTTACAAATTGATCGAACAAAGGACACGCAATTTAGATTTTTTTTTGTCTTTGGTCGAACTCAAAATATTTCAAGATTTCGTGCTAAAAATTGTAATTCTAGTAATTTTAAAGATATGGCAATGAAATTTGGGGTACTTGGTACTTTCAACCTGATTATCAACTGTGCTAAGTTTCAAATCGATCCAACCAAAGACACGCAATTTAGAATTTTTTTGTCTCTAGTCAAACTTGAAAGTTTCAATATTTTGTCTTAAAAATTGTAATTCCGGTAGTTTTTAAGATATGGCAATGAAATTAGGTGTACTTAGTATCTGCAACTTGATTATTAACTGTGCTAAGTAACAGAACGATCGAACCAAAGACACGCAATTTATATATTTTTTGTCTTCGGTTGCATTAAAATTTTTTCGATATTTTGTTTAAAAATTGTAATTCCGGTAATTTTAAAGATATGACAATGAAATTTGGGGTACTTGGTACTTTCAACCTGATTATTAACTGTGCTAAGTTTCAAATCGATCCAACCAACGACACGCAATTTAGATTTTTTTTGTCTTCGGTCGAACTAAAATTTTTTTGATATTTTGTATTAAAAATTGTAATTCCGGTAGTTTTAAAGGCATGACAATGAAATTTGGGGTACTTAGTAGTTGCAACTTGATTATTAACTGCGCAAAGTTACAAAACGATCGAACCAAGGACACGCAATTTAGAATTTTTTTGTTTTCGGTGGCACTAACAATTTTCGATATTTTGTGTTAAAAACTGTAATTCCGGTAATTTTAAGGATATGACAACGAAATTCGGAGTACTTAGTATTTTCAACCTGATTAATAACTGTGCGAAGTTACAAAACGATCGAACCAAAGACACGCAATTTAGATTTTTTTTGTCTTCGAACGCACTAAAATTTTTCAATATTTTGTGTTAAAAATTGTAATACCGGCAATTTTAAAGATATGACCATGAAATTTGGGATACCTAATACTTTTAACTTGGTTATTAACTGTGCCAAGCTACAAAATCATCGATTAAAAGAAACGCGTTTGACAATTTTTTTGTTTTCGGTCGAACAAAAAAATCGGCATTGAAGTCTCCGAGGAATCAAAACGATTGTAAATTTTTGGACGTAACAAACGATCTGAAAATTCAGTTTCAGCAAAAGAAGGAAAGCAAACAAAAAAGGCAAAGGAAATAGTTTATCATTGGTCGAACAAAAAATTTTTGTGAATTGTGTGTGGAAAATTCCAAAATTCCAAAATTCCAAAATTTGGGCTCTCAGAAATAATTAGAAAAATGTGTGATAACTGATAAAACATCAAAAATGTCTCTTTCACCAATTTAAACATTCTGTAAAGTTATCGTTCAAAAATTAACAGTTTTCCTAAAATCGATGCTAAGAAAAAATCGAAAAATCGACTTAAAATCGGAGGAAATCGATGTAACAAAACAGAAAAAAACAACTTTCCACTTCCCCAGTACAATTTTTTTCCAAAATTCGTCGACAAGTGTAATTGAAAACGGTCCGCGCTGCTGAAATTTTTTTGCCTATTTTTAATGGTAGGCGTGTATAAGATGACGTGCCTTAGCCTTAAGAAAAATTCTTGATGGTAGCGAGCTCGGATAATTCCATCGGGAGCAATTCCATCGATCTGTAGACATAGAATTTGGATAATAACAGCTTTTAGTTTGGTATGTAGGTACTTAGTTTCTAATAGCTGAAACCATTCCGGCTCTTCGTATTAAAGCGAGCGCAGGAAAAACAGTGTCGAAACGTATTAATTATTCGATAAAAATAAATTATCCTAACTGTATTATAGACGGAGCTATAAATTTCTATTCGATTATAAACGGGCCGATCTGATTGTTTTAAATTCGTTATTTATTCTCTCGCGATGAAAACACAAATCTTGCTACTTTTAAAAATTAATCGCAGGTTTCAGACAAAAAACGCAAACGAAGAAATCTGTTATTATGGCTGATGGCAAAAAATGCCACAAAGACACCAATTTCGCTTCGAAATAATTGTAAAAACCTCAAATTAGCGCGTTGTTTACGAAAATTTCACGTCTAGGCATCCGATCCTCCGGGCTAATCATAGAAACCCAAACACGCGATTAGACGAAGGCGAATTTGCCCTCGAAGGTCGCCGCAATTACCCAGTTTTATGGGTGCGCGACGATTTGACTCCTCAAAAAAAAATAAAACGATGCAAGTTAATTTATCACATTCCCAAGCCACATAGATGTAAATTGAAAACTCGTTTAAAATTTTATGTGTCTTCATGGAGATAATTAAATTTACGGTAAACCGAGCGTACAAGTCTATCTTTATAACCTGAAATAGTGCTCGATTTCATTAAAGCAACAGAACATTGTTGAAAAAATATATAGGCTTGATAAGACGGCGGTATTAAGATAAGATTCGGTCATAAAAATTATTGGGGTTTTTTCACCACGACCGCTAAAGAGGCGCTCGTGGATTATGCAACCACACACCCCCGGGCCATAAATTATGCGCGGATTTTACGTGCCGTGACAAATTGATAGGTAGGGTCGTAACAAACGCACTATAAATATTTTCGACTAAAATTGAATGATGCCCGATAAAAAAGAGGCGCTTTACGGCTATGACCCGTCGTTAAAGTCTCCGGGGAATCAAGACGATTGTAAATTTTCGGACGTAAAAAACGGGCTGACCCAAATGGAATGGGCGAGGTCGACACGTGCCGAAAATTTCAGTTTCTGCAAAAGGGGGAAAGCCAAGAAACTGCTCAAAGGAAATACTTTGTTGTAAATCATTGATGCAATTGTCATTTCGGTAATTTTTAAGATATGACAATGAACGTTGGGGTACTTAGTACTTTTAACTTGATTAATAACTGTGCTAAGTTTCAAATCGATCCAACCAAAGACACGCAATTTAGAATTTTTTTGTCTTCAGTCGAACTTGAAAGTTTCAATATTTTGTCTTAAAAATTGTAATTCCGGTAGTTTTTAAGATATGGCAATGAAATTTGGTGTACTTAGAATTTGCAACTTGATTATTAACTGTGTTAAGTAACAGAACGATCGAACCAAAGACAGGCAATTTATATTTTTTTTTGTCTTCGGTTGCATTAAATTTTTTTTCGATATTTTGTTTAAAAATTGTAATTTCGGTAATTTTAAAGATACGACAATGAAATTTGGGGTACTTGGTACCTTCAACCTGATTATTAACTGTGCTAAGTTTCAAATCGATCCAACCAAAGACACGCAATTTATATTTTTTTTTGTCTTCGGTTGCATTAAAATTTTTTCGATATTTTGTTTAAAAATTGTAATTCCGGTAATTTTAAAGATGCGACAATGAAATTTGGGGTACTTGGTACTTTCCACCTGATTATTAACTGTGCTAAGTTTCAAATCGATCCAACCAAAGACACGCAATTTAGAATTTTTTTGTCTCTAGTCAAACTTGAAAGTTTCAATATTTTGTCTTAAAAATTGTAATTCCGGTAGTTTTTAAGATATGGCAATGAAATTAGGTGTACTTAGTATTTGCAACTTGATTATTAACTGTGCTAAGTTACAAAACGATCGGACCGAAGATACGCAATTTATATTTTTTTTGTCTTCGGTTGCACTAAATTTTTTTCGATATTTTGTTTAAAAATTGTAATTCCAGTAGTTTTAAAGACATGACAATGAAATTTGGGGAACTTAGGATTTTCAACTTGATTATTAACTGTGCTAAGTTACAAAACGATCGAACCAAAGACATGCAATTTAGAATTTTTTTGTCTTCAGTCGAACTGAAAGTTTTAATATTTTGTGTTAAAAATTGTAATTCCGGCAGTTTTTAAGATATGGCAATGAAATTAGGTGTACTTAGTATTTGCAACTTGATTATTAACTGTGCTAAGTAACAGAACGATCGAACCAAAGACACGCAATTTATTTTTTTTTTGTCTTCGGTTGCATTAAAATTTTTTCGATATTTTGTTTAAAAATTGTAATTCTGGTAATTTTAAAGATACGACAATGAAATTTGGGGTACTTGGTACTTTCAACCTGATTATTAACTGTGCTAAGTTTCAAATCGATCCAATCAAAGCCACGCAATTTAGAATTTTTTTGTCTTCAGTCGAACTGAACGTTTCAATATTTTGTCTTAAAAATTGTAATTTCGGTAGTTTTTAAGATATGACAATGAAATTTGGTGTACTTAGTATTTGCAACTTGATTATTAACTGTGCTAAGTAACAGAACGATCGAACCAAAGACACGCAATTTATTTTTTTTTGTCTTCGGTTGCATTAAAATTTTTTCGATATTTTGTTTAAAAATTGTAATTCTGGTAATTTTAAAGATACGACAATGAAATTTGGGGTATTTGGTACTTTCAACCTGATTGTTAACTGTGCTAAGTGTCAAATCGATCGAACCAAAGACACGCAATTTAGAATTGTTTTGTCTCTAGTCGAACTTGAAAGTTTCATAATTTTGTCTTAAAAATTATAATTCGGGTAGTTTTTAAGATATGGCAATGAAAGTTGGTGTACTTAGTATTTGCAACTTGATTATTAACTGTGTTAAGTAACAGAACGATCGAACCAAAGACACGCAATTTATATTTTTTTTTGTCTTCGGTTGCACTAAAATTTTTTCGATATTTTGTTTAAAAAAATGTAATTCCGGTAATTTTAAAGATACGACAATGAAATTTGGGGTACTTGGTACTTTTAACCTGATTATTAACTGTGCTAAGTTTCAAATCGATCGAACCAAAGACACGCAATTTATATTTTTTTTTGTCTTCGGTTGTACTAAATTTTTTTCGATATTTTGTTTAAAAATTGTAATTCCGGTAGTTTTTAAGATATGACAATGAAATTTGGTGTACTTAGTATTTGCAACCTGATTATTAACTGTGCTAAGTTTCAAATCGATCCAACCAAAGACACGCAATTTAGAATTTTTTTGTCTCTAGTCAAACTTGAAAGTTTCAATATTTTGTCTTAAAAATTGTAATTCCGGTAGTTTTTAAGATACGACAATGAAATTTAGGGTACTTGGTACTTTCAACCTGATTATTAACTGTGCTAAGTTTCAAATCGATCTAACCAATGACACGCAATTTATTTTTTTTTTGTCTTCGCTTGCACTAAAATTTTTTCGCTATTTTGTTTAAAAATTGTAATTCCGGTGATTTTTAATGACACGACAATGAAATTTGGGGTGCTTGGTACTTTTAACCTGATTATTAACTGTGCTAAGTTTCAAATCGATCCAATCAAAGCCACGCAATTTAGAATTTTTTTGTCTTCAGTCGAACTGAAAGTTTCAATATTTTGTCTTAAAAATTGTAATTCGGGTAGTTTTTAAGATATGGCAGTGAAATTTGATGTACTTAGTATTTGCAACTTGATTATTAACTGTGCTAAGTTACAGAACGATCGAACCAAAGAGACACGCAATTTATTTTTTTTTGTCTTCGGTTGCACTAAATTTTTTTCGATATTTTGTTTAAAAATTGTAATTCCGGTAATTTTAAAGATACGACAATGAAATTTAGGGAACTTACTTATTCAAGCCTGCTTATTTACTGTGCCAAGTTACAAAATTATCGCGCAAAAGAATCGCGTTTGACAATTTTTTTGTTATCGAGTGAACAAAAACAATCGGCATTGAAGTCTCCGGGGAATCAAAACGATTGTGAATTTTCGGATGTAAAAACCGATCTAAAAATTAAGTTTTAGCAAAAGAAGGAAAGGAAAGAACGAGCTCAAAGGAAATACTTTGTTGTAAATCACTGCTATAACAGCTCTCATTATTTCACGCATTGTGAGCATTTTCCCAATAACAATATCTCGTGCATAAAATAAGTATTTGTTTTAATGGAACAACAAGAGTAACCTTTGGATACGCTATATCTCGGTGAATTTTTCAGGTCTGCTGGCGCCTTTCCTTCCTACCCTCATAATAAGTAAGTCGTTGGTATAATTACACATGTTGGTAATTTCGATTTCAGAAGCCGCCATAATTTTGAAAGTTATAGCTCGTCCTGTTTTCTAACTTGGACCAGTGATTTAATTACCACCATAATCCATAAAAGTGCCGTAAAAATTTCAGAGGTGCAGCGGCGGTAATTGCTTCATCCTCCCTTGTCGAAAATCCCGATGGAAAGCGTGTATTAATAGAGTTTGAAAAGCGCCTCTAGAAATGTGAATTTATTCGAGTTTTGAGCACGTTTGGAGTCGTCCGCAGCGCGAAACCCGTTTGGTGGTATCAAGTTGCGTTTTATTGATGTAATGACAATGTGGTGTAGCGGTGCAAGGCATCGTCACCTGATGGACGTTAAAGCAATTTAAAAGAGCACCCAATCAGATCCTACGCCGTGATATATCATATTAATTAACGACGATTCCAGCGATAATTTCCCGAAATTATGCACAAGACGCGATGTTATCTCTCGAGGACGCATGCGCCCATCCGCACCGGCCAAAATGAGTTAAAATATTAATAACGAAGCATAAAAAATAAAATGAAAAAGGGAAAGGCTTCGATCTGTTCATTAGTTTTTGTGCGGTCGCCTTCTTCTGGTTGGATCGTCTTCGTCCTTCTTCCGCAGACGAGGATGGCAACATCGACCTCTTAAGAAACCAATCAAAACCCGATCAGCAATTTTCTAGCTCCACTTGTGGGATAATCATAACAAAGGCAACCATTAATTACAAAGTTGAGGTCTCGGGTATGCGTTGCAGCTAAATGACCTTACCAAGTAATTAAGAAACTCATTAACAATCCCACATTTGTACGGGATTTTCGTGGATGGCCGCTTCGTGTTGTGAGAGCCGTCGCCGACGTCCTCTGACATGAATATGCAACATTTTAACGTCATTTACATATTAATTCGAAACCAATCCATCATGAGTGGAATTCGCCGAATCACAAAAAACCGACCCCATTCGGACGGCTTTCACGGCGACGACGCCTTTTACAGACCAAACATCAGCGGCTAGGCCGCACACCGGGACGACTTCTTTCCCTCCTTCACCGGAGGATCTGCATCGTGGCACACATTTCATCGAGGACGAGAAATGCGCCACAGTTCGCCGGAAGAAGAAAATTGCTCATGAAAACGAAAACGAACCTTCTGGTCGTGAACACCCCTCCTTTCAAAAGAAGTCAAATTTTAAATCATCGTAGGTTAACTTATATAACTTAGTTCTTTCAACTTGATTATTAAGTGTGCTAAGTTACAAAACGATCAAACCAAGAACACGCAATTTAAAAAAAAATTCTTAGATCGAACATAAAATTTTGTGTCAAAAATTGTCATTCCGGCAATTTTAAAGATATGACAATAAAATTTGGCGAACTTAGTATTTTTGACTTCATTTTTAACTGTGCTAAGTTACAAAACGATCGAACCAAGGACATGCAATTTAGAATTGTTTTGTCTTCGGTCGAACTAAAAATTTTTCGATCTTTTGTGTTAAAAATTGTAATTCCGGTAGTTTTCAAGTCATGACAATGAAATTTGGAGAACTTAGGATTTTCAACTTGATTTTTAACTGTGCTAAGTTACAAAACGATCGAACCAAAGACACGCAATTTAGAATTTTTTGTCTTCGGTCGAACTAAAAATTTTTCGATCTTTTGTGTTAAAAATTGTAATTCCGGTAGTTTTAAAGACATGACAATGAAATTTGGCGAACTTAGTATTTTTGACTTGATTTTTAACTGTGCTAAGTTACAAAACGATCGAACCAAGGACATACAATTTAGAATTTTTTGTCTTCAGTCGAACTAAACATTTTTCCATATTTTGTGTTAAAAATTGTAATTCTGGTCATTTTAAAAAGATGACAATGAAATTTGGTGAACTTAGTATTTTTGACTTGATTTTTAACTGTGCTAAGTGACAAAACGATCGAACCAAGGACACGCAATTTAGAATTTTTTTGTCTTCGGTCGAACTAAAATTTTTTCGATCTTTTGTGTTAAAAATTGTAATTCCGGTAATTTTAAAGGCATGACAATGAAATTTAGGGAACTTAGAATTTTCAACTTGATTTTTAACTGTGCTAAGTTACAAAACGATCGAACCAAGGACATGCAATTTACAATTTTTTGTCTTCAGTCGAACTAAACATTTTTCCATATTTTGTGTTAAAAATTGTAATTCTGGTCATTTTAAAAAGATTACAATGAAATTTGGTGAACTTAGTATTTTTGACTTGATTTTTAACTGTGCTAAGTGACAAAACGATCGAACCAAGGACACGCAATTTAGAATTTTTTTGTCTTCGGTCGAACTAAGAATTTTTCGATATTTTGTGTTAAAAATTGTAATTCCGGTAATTTGAAAGGCATGACAATGAGATTTAGGGAACTTAGGATTTTCAACTTGATTTTTAACTGTGCTAAGTTACAAAACGATCGAACCAAGGACATGCAATTTACAATTTTTTGTCTTCAGTCGAACTAAACATTTTTCCATATTTTGTGTTAAAAATTGTAATTCTGGTCATTTCAAAAATATGACAATGAAATTTGGTGAACTTAGTATTTTTGACTTGATTTTTAACTGTGCTAAGTGACAAAACGATCGAACCAAGGACACGCAATTTAGAATTTTTTTGTCTTCGGTCGAACTTAAAATTTTTCGATCTTTTGTGTTAAAAATTGTAATTCCGGTAGTTTTAAAGACATGACAATGAAATTTGGAGAACTTAGGATTTTCAACTTGATTATTAACTGCGCAAAGTTACAAAACGATCAAACCAAGGACATGCAATTTAGATTTTTTTTGTCTTCGGTCGAACTAAAATTTTTTCGATATTTTGTGTTAAAAATTGTAAGTCTGGTAATTTAAAGATATGACTACAAAATTTGGTATACTTAGTATTTGCAACTTGATTATTACGTGTGCTAAATTACAAAACGATCGAACCAAAGACACGCAATCTATAATTTTTTTGTTTTAGGTCGAACATAAAATTTTTCCAACATTTTGTGTTAAAAACTGTCATTCCGGCAATTTTAAAGATATGACAATGAATTTTGGGGTACTGAGTATTTGTAACTTGATTATTAACTGTGATAAGTTACAAAACGATCGAACCAAGGACACGCAATTTAAAAAAAATTTCTTAGGTCGAACATAAAATTTTTCCAACATAACAACATAAATAAGGAAAATTCAAATATTGATACATAAATTTTCATAATTTTTCAAAATAAAAATACAGTTGAAACCTGAAGGGAAACCACAATTGGTTCGAGTTAAAGAAAAATTAAAACTAAAATAAAAAATTTATATATCTTAATGTCATAGTAAAAAAAGAGTTTCAATATTTCAAACGCATTTTTCACTTGTAAATGTAAATCTTCAAAATCTGCATCGTTTCGAGTTGCAGTTTTAATAATTTTCTGAAATTTTTGTTAAAGATCTGATTTTCATCTGATTTTTTAGAATATTCTTCTTCTTGCACTTAGAAATTACCAAAACTTACCAAAACCAGATTTTCGAAATAAAATTTGGAATAGTTTTTTTGTTTACATTAGAGCTCCATATGGCGGATTTATTCTACACAACCCAGAAGATCAATTTTAGGCATCTTGTTGCGAGTTTCATGACTATCTAGCACTTTTGATAAAATTCTAGATTTTTGATGGCATTTAATGCTATTAATCAACTTCAGAAGATTCAGGAAAGTACTACAATATCATCTTTTACAAACTAATTTTGAAAAATTTCGAGTAATAGAAGTTCGACTGTGATGATTTAAAATTTGCCTCTTTTTGAAAAACGGCGGTGCTGTAGAACACATTTTTTTCGACTAAAATTCTCTGTGGCGCAGGAAGTGGTGAAAATAGTGTTCGGGGTCTGATTGCCCCTCGAATTGGAGGGTTCGTCGCCAGAGGCTGTCGGCAGCAACCTTGGCTCGCAATGACATGGCTCTACTCTGTCATTACGTGGGGCACCAGCCATCGGAAATTATACGGCGTGGCACATTTTTGTCATAATTATTATTTGGATTGTATAGTTCGGTATAAAGAATTGGAAATATAAAAAATAACGAGGTGTCGTTAAGTCCCATTGGAACAAGCATTCCTATACATTCTTCGTTCTGTTGCACTATAATAAGGCTTTATCGAGATCTCGGATGCACGACGGCTCGATCGCCTGCAAAAACAGACGCCCAAAAGAATGCACTCGGAAGACCCTATCGCAGGATCGGAACTATTGTCCTTGCATAACAGCAACGAGCGACCGGAACATGAGCAGACGTGGGAAATGAAACGAGCGAACAAAAGTCGTTTCCTGCCAAAGATGCAGGAGGAGAAAGACCACTAATCGTCGAATCTTCGAGACGAAACCCGTTTTAACCGAATTGGACACTCGCGATATTAAGAACCTGATGCATTGGTCAGTTTCTGTCTTTTTTGATTCAGTTCGATGCCAACTTTCGTTATTATTCGAGGGATTCGCCGCGTTTTTCTCGGATGGACCAAATATGGAGCCATCGAGAGTTGTAACAGTAGGTCAAGTGGACGGAAACTGAATCGAAAGGACCAACTTCACCACTTTTACGCAACTCTGGCTAAATCCCCGTTATAACGATCGCTATTTATTATGTTCAACCGGCACAAAAGGCCAGAGTTTATCCCTCGATTCCGATGTAAATCGTATACAGTAAATAGCACTATTTATTCTACAATCTGTCCTGGAGTCGGCCGACAGGTATTCAACTGAAACGTTTTATTTCCTGAACGCACACTATTTCGGAATTTAAAAGCGACCAAGACGACGTGTTATATGTAGAAAATAGTCGCGACACGAAGAATCTGCTGGCTCATAGCATGTAATTGGGAATCGCAAATCTTCCACCTAATGGAGATTGTGCCTGCCGTTTTTTCGCGCCGCTCTTCCACTGCAATTAAACTAATACGCCAGCGCATCGCTAATAACGAGACAGATTCTCCTAAACCCTCCGCAAAAACAACTGTTTCACCCCAACTCTTCGACATTCAAATAAATCAATGTTTAATTAATCGTGTAAAAACTCGCAGCTGTTTGCATCAGTTTTTCTCGCGATGTTTTCAATGTTTTGCAAATTTCAAATCTGACAGCAAACTTTATTACCAACGGGATTGATATTGAAGATGACGTGGAGGTTTGGCGTACAAAGTAACTAAATGTGATACAGTAGAACCTCGATTATCCGGGTGCACAAATCGAATTTTTAATATGCAAACCTGCTTCGGTCGATTTCTCGCTTATCTTTTAGAGATGTTAGGGCTCATTTTACGCTAATTCCAAATCTGGAAGTGAAATTCAGATGCGACAACAAATAACTGAGTTATGGTCGATCAAAGTTGCGAAAAAGTTTCTAATTTTTAAAGCTAAATATCTCGAAAACTATTAGAAATATTGAGAAACGGTTTGCGCCATCTTTTTTCTCGCAATTTTTTACATAAAAAATTGTTCTTGGATTTCCCAAAAGTCGAAAGTTCCAGTTGTTCGCGAAAATTCGTGACTAAAACTATGCCACACTTCTGACATCGATATCTTGCTTATTTTTTAGAGTAAACTTAAACTTATTTACATCAGTGTACGCAGAATTTTCCGCAGATTCCAAATCTGGGATTCAAATTCAGATCCGACAACAAATAACTAAGTTATAGCTGATCAAAGTTTCGGAAAGTTGATTTTCATTTTTCCTCATTTTTCGTAATTTTTAAAGTTAAATATCTCGGAAAGTAATTGAGATATTGAGATGCGGTTTGCGCCATTGTTTTTCTCGGCTCATTTTACGTTAGAAAAAGTTCTCGAAAGCCAAAAATTCGATGTGTAATTCAATGCTATTGAACGTCGTTTTCATTTTGGAAACATTGATTGAAAATCACCCTAAAATGATGTTTCCAAAACAGTTTTTGGCCAATAACTCGTTTATTTATTAAGCAAACTCAACAAATTTGTGTTTCATTTTACGCAGAATTTTACGCTGAATTCAAAGACATGATAATTTTTTAATTTTTGTCAACAAATAACGGACCAAATTTTCCAAGGTTCAAAACAATTCATGCTCGATATCTCGGAAACTATTTCAGATATTGAGATGCGGTTTACGCCATCGTTTTTCTCGCGATTTTTTACATAAGAAATAGTTTTTTGATTTTTCTACAGTCGAAATTTCCAAATTTTCGCAAAAATTCATGACTAAAACTATGGCCAAATTTCCGATATCGATATCTCACTTATTTTTTGAGAAAACTTGAGTTATTATACATCAATGTACGCAGAATTTTCCGCAGATTCTAAATCTGTAATTTAATTTTAGATCCGACAACAAATAACTGAGTTATGGCCGATCAAAGTTTAGAATTGTTGATTTTCATTTTTCCTCATTTTTCCTAATTTTCAAAGTTAAATATCTCGAAAACTATTTGAGATATCGAGATGCGGTTTGCGCCATTGTTTTTCTCGGCTCATTTTACGTTAAAAAATGTTCTCAAAAGCCCAAAATTCGATAGTCGATTTTTCTCGAAAAAAAATTGCGACTCAAACAATGAAAATTTTTCATTTATTTTATTTTTGGCCATAGCTGGTGAACTATTTGTCCGATCGATTTCAAATTTGGCCAGTAGATAGATTTCGAGCTCCTCTTTCGACTGATGTATAATTCAAAGCTATTAAACGTTGTTTTCATTTTGAAAACATTGATTGAAAATCACCCCAAAATAACCTCTTCAAAATAGTTTTTTGTCAATGCCGCGTTTATTTGTTAAGCAAACTCAACAAATTTGGGTCTCATTTTACGCAGAATCTCACGCTGAATTCAAAAACATGAGAATTTTCAATTTTCGTCAACAAATAACTGAGTTATGGCCGTTTGAATTTTTGGGTTGTCGCCAGAGGGCCGAATTTTTGAAGGTTCCAAACATTCCGTGCTCAATATCTCGAAAACTATTACAGATATTGAGATGCGGTTTGCGCCATCGTTTTCATCGCGATCTTCTAGTTAAGAAATCGTTTTTAAATTTTTCAAAAGTCGAAAGTTTGAGTTTTTAGAAAAAAATCGCCATGTCAAAGTTCTGAGATCGATTTCACGCTTATCTTTGGAGGAAACTGACGTTACAAAAGCTCATTTTAGGCAGAATTTCACGCTAAATCCAAATCCGTGCTCAAAATTCATGAACGTTAACAAATAACCGAGTTATAGCCAAATTGACCAAAAGTCGATGCTCGAAAAGACTAACAAAAATGCTTGAAAACATAATCAAGGTTGCACTGTATTTAATAATGCGTCGAAAGTGTATGTTTTTGGCGGAGGTCAGGTGTCAGGCTGGCTCGTTAGAGTGTGCGTTTTTTAATGGGGTTCTTGGTCGTGGCCTGGACTCCACCGCGGCTTCGTTAGGGCATTTCAACAGGTTCCCGCCATAATTGACATATCAATGGCGCGAGCAGCGCACTAAATGGTCCGGATCTCGCAATAAACTCTCTAACGTTTTCGTTTGCGTCCAACACGCTGTATAATAAAGAGGTCGTCGTCGACTTCCCTGAGAACGGCCGCGTTCGTAATTAGCATCGTGCTTTTTCATTTTGAGAGAGTCGCTGATAAGATCAGCCTTCGACGAAATTGAATACGCGATTTATAAATTCGGGAAAAAATTCCAGACATGAAGATCGCATCGGTTGACGGATGACGGCACGAGTTGCCCGCGAACGAAAACGCAAAAATTTCCAACTTATTAACGACACGAGAATGAGAATTCGCGGGGTGGTCTCAAGGTTTTCGTGGATTTTATTACGGCGGTCGCTGGTTGTACGTCTCAACGTTATAATCCAGTTCATTGCGATTTATTGATCTGTAAAATTGCGAAGCGACTTGAGCAATTATTTTAATTATCGCTCGCAACACGAATGCTGGATTCTCTCTTTCGGTATTTGTCTTCAATATTTGCCTTGCTAATTAACGGGGCGCACACATTTTTACCGTTCTGATTGTCCAGAACGACGACCTTTTTGCTTTTCCGAAAAAATACAATGCGTCGAATTAGCATCGCTGCTGCTGTTCTATCAGCGGAATGCTACTATTAGCTTCGCCGAATAAAGAATTTAACACAAGACGATTCGCAGAAATGCTACCAGCTATTGTTTTAGATTTACATATTTTATTAGTTTTGCATTTTAGGAATTTCAATTTCCAATCTAACAAGCTTAATTGCCCATAAAGTTAAATGTCTGTCGCGGCCATTATTCCAGACTGCTACAAGAGCGTTTATATAAAACGTTTTACAACCGGCGTGATTTATTCCAAACATCTTCCAGAGAAAAGCCCCAAAAGGTTTTCCAGCTGCGAATTGACCCCTTAGTACAGGCAAAATAGACACACAAATTTCTCATAAGGGTGATTTTTTGTATGGACGTTCATTTTATTGTTTCAAACAAAACGTCAAAAGGCCCCATCTATAACTGCTAAAAAAGTTACGCGGTGGTAAATGTCAAAGCAGAAGGTTTTATTACTTTAAACTTGTTAGAGTAGTGCTTTAAAATTCAAAATTTTAGAGCAAGAAATTGAGTTTTTAGAAATTTTTATTTTGAAGACGAACTAAAAATTTTCATGGCTTTTACTTAAATTACGTAACTTTGTGAAATTTTATCCTAAAACTGTGAAATTTAGAGGTTTTATTACTTTAAACTTGCTAATTTACTGCTCTAAATTTCAAAATTTTGGAGCGTGTATTAGAATTTTTAGAAATTTTTATTTTGAAGGCGAACTAAAAATTTGCATGACTCATTTAAATTCCGTAACTTTGTCAGATTTTATTTTAAAACTGTGAAATTTGGAGGTTTTATCACTTTAGACTTGTTAATCTACTGCTCTAAATTTCAAAATTTTAGAGCAAGAAATAGAGTTTTTAGAAATTTTTATTTCGAAGACGAACTAAAAATGTTCATGACTTTCATTTAAATTCCGTAACTTTGTCAGATTTCATTTTAAAACTGTGCAATTTGGAGGTTTTATCACTTTAAACTTGTTAATCAACTGCTCTACATTTAAAAAGTTTAGAGCAAGAAATAGAGTTTTTAGAAATTTTTATTTTGAAGACGAATTAAAAATTTCCATGGCTTTTATTTAAATTCCGTAACTTTGTCAGATTTCATTTTAAAACTGTGAAATTTGGAGGCTTTATCGCTTTAGACTTGTTAATCTACTGCTCTAAACTTCAAAATTTTAGAGCAAGAAATAGAGTTTTTAGAAATTTTTATTTCGAAGACGAACTAAAAATTTTCATTACTTTCACTTAAATTCCGTAACTTTGTCAGATTTCATTCAAAAACTGTGAAATTTGGATATTTTATTACTATAAACTTGTTAATCTTCTGCTCCAAATTTCAAAATTTTAGAGCAAGAAATAGAGTTTTTAGAAATTTTTATTTTGAAGACGAACTAAAAATTTCCATGGCTTTTACTTAAATTCCGTAACTTTGTCAGATTTTATTTTAAAACTGTGAAATTTGGAGGTTTTATTACTTTAGACTTGCTAATCTACTGCTTTAAATTTCAAAATTTTAGAGCAAGAAACAGAGTTTTTAGAAATTTTTATTTCGAAGACGAACTTAAAATTTTCATGACTCATTTAAATTCCGTAACTTTGTCAGATTTTATTTTAAAACTGTGAAATTTGGAGGTTTTATCACTTTAGACTTGTTAATCTACTGCTCTAAATTTCAAAATTTTAGAGCAAGAAATAGAGTTTTTAGAAATGTTTATTTCGAAGACGAACTAAAAATGTTCATGACTTTCATTTAAATTCCGTAACTTTGTCAGATTTCATTTTAAAACTGTGTAATTTGGAGGTTTTATCACTTTAAACTTGTTAATCTACTGCTCTACATTTAAAAAGTTTAGAGCAAGAAATAGAGTTTTTAGAAATTTTTATTTTGAAGACGAATTAAAAATTTCCATGGCTTTTATTTAAATTCCATAACTTTGTCAGATTTCATTTTAAAACTGTGAAATTTGGAGGCTTTATCGCTTTAGACTTGTTAATCTACTGCTCTAAACTTCAAAATTTTAGAGCAAGAAATTGAGTTTTTAGAAATTTTTATTTTGAAGACGAACTAAAAATTTTCATGGCTTTTACTTAAATTACGTAACTTTGTGAAATTTTATCCTAAAACTGTGAAATTTAGAGGTTTTATTACTTTAAACTTGCTAATTTACTGCTCTAAATTTCAAAATTTTGGAGCTTGTATTAGAATTTTTAGAAATTTTTATTTTGAAGGCGAACTAAAAATTTGCATGGATTTTTTTTTAAATTCCGTAACTTTGTCAGATTTTATTCTAAAACTGTGAATTTTGGAGGTTTTATTACCTTAAACTTGTTAATTTACTGCTCTAAATTCAAAAATTTTAGGGCAAGAAATAGAATTTTTAGAAATTTTTATTTTCAAGACGAACTAAAAATGATCATGGCTTTTAGTTAAATTCCGTAACTTTGTGAAATTTTATCAAAAAACTGTGAAATTTGGAGGTTTTATTACTTTAGACGTGCATTAGCAGTATATTAATACTGCTCTAAATTTCAAAATTTTAGAGCACAAAATAGAATTTTTAGAAATTTTTATTTTGAATACGAACTAAAAATGATCATGGCTTTTACTTAAATTCCGTAACTTTGTGAAATTTTGTTCTAAAACTGTGAAATTTGGAGGTATTATTACTTTAAACTTGCTAAAGTGCTGCTCTAAATTTCAAAATTTTAGAGGAAGAAATAGAATTTTTAGAAATTTTTATTTTAAAAACGAAATAAAAATTTTTGACTTTTACTTAAATTCCGTAACTTTGTCAAGATTTATCCTAAAAGTGTGAATTTTGGAGGTTTTATTACCTTACACTTGTTAATTTACTGCTCTAAATTCCAAAAGTTTAGGGCAAGAAATAGAATTTTTAGAAATTTTTATTTTGAAAACGAACTAAAAATGTTCATGGCTTTTACTTAAATTCTGTAACTTTGTGAAATTTTATCCTAAAACTGTGAAATTTAAAGGTTTTATTACTTTAGACTTGCTAATATGCTGCTCTAAATTTCAAAATTTTAGAGAAAGAAATAGAATTTTTAGAAATTTTTATTTTGAAGACGAACTAAAAATGTTCATGGCTTTTACTTAAATTCTGTAACTTTGTGAAATTTTATCCTAAAACTGTGAAATTTAAAGGTTTTATTACTTTAGACTTGCTAATATGCTGCTCTAAATTTCAAAATTTTAGAGAAAGAAATAGAATTTTTAGAAATTTTTATTTTGAAGACGAACTAAAAATGTTCATGGCTTTTACTTAAATTCTGTAACTTTGTGAAATTTTATCCTAAAACTGTGAAATTTAAAGGTTTTATTACTTTAGACTTGCTAATATGCTGCTCTAAATTTCAAAATTTTAGAGAAAGAAATAGAATTTTTAGAAATTTTTATTTTGAAGACGAACTAAAAATGTTCATGGCTTTTACTTAAATTCTGTAACTTTGTGAAATTTTATCCTAAAACTGTGAAATTTAAAGGTTTTATTACTTTAGACTTGCTAATATGCTGCTCTAAATTTCAAAATTTTAGAGAAAGAAATAGAATTTTTAGAAATTTTTATTTTGAAGACGAACTAAAAATGTTCATGGCTTTTACTTAAATTCCGTAACTTTGTGAAATTTTGTTCTAAAACTGTGAAATTTGGAGGTATTATTACTTTAAACTTGCTAAAGTGCTGCTCTAAATTTCAAAATTTTAGAGGAAGAAATAGAATTTTTAGAAATTTTTATTTTGAAGACGAACTAAAAATGTTCATGGCTTTTACTTAAATTCTGTAACTTTGTGAAATTTTGTTCTAAAACTGTGAAATTTGGAGGTATTATTACTTTAAACTTGATAAAGTGCTGCTCTAAATTTCAAAATTTTAGAGAAAGAAATAGAATTTTTAGAAATTTTTATTTTGAAGACGAACTAAAAATGTTCATGGCTTTTACTTAAATTCTGTAACTTTGTGAAATTTTATCCTAAAACTGTGAAATTTAAAGGTTTTATTACTTTAGACTTGCTTATATGCTGCTCTAAATTTCAAAATTTTAGAGAAAGAAATAGAATTTTTAGAAATTTTTATTTTGAAGACGAACTAAAAATGATCATGGCTTTTACTTAAATTCCGTAACTTTGTGAAATTTTATCAAAAAACTGTGAAATTTGGAGGTTTTCTTACTTTAGACTTGCTAATCTACTGCTCTAAATTTCAAAATTTTAGAGCACAAAATAGAATATTTAGAAATTTTTATTTCAAAGACGAACTAAAGATGTTCATGGCTTTTATTTAAATTCGGTAACTTTGTCAGATTTTATCCTAAAACTGTGAATTTTGGAGGTTTTATTAGCTTAAACTTGTTAATTTACTGCTCTAAATTCCAAAATTTTAGGGCAAGAAATAAAAAATAAATTAAAAGTGTGAAATTTGAAGGTTATACTACTTGAAGTTCAAGATATAAAATTATCTATTTTATTTCTTTTAGGATCTTTAGCAACTATATCAAGTTCTGGGAGAAAATATACGCAAAGACATTTAATCTGAAGAAAATTAATTTCATGCGATGTTAGAAATCCTGGTGAATTAGACTCTATCTTGAAAAAAATGCTCTGAAAAAAGGCAATTTCTTGTAAATTCTAAAAAAATCACTTTTTTTTGTTGCAAATTTGATAAGGAACAATTTTTATAACAGGTGTTTTTGAAAAAAATTGTTTTCTTTGACTTTTACCACCGCGTAACTTTTTTAGCAACACACCTATCGATGGGGACTTTTGCCAATTTCTTTAGAACAACAAAATGAAGCCTTAGATATGCGAATTATTCCGAGGTTCAAGTTTATTTAGCCTGGACTACTTTTCCCTTTCGCAGATCTTAATCAGCGATCGGTTTCGCAAGAATATCAATCGCCGCCCTCGTAGACCATTTACGATTTTAACGCCCGTAGAATTGGGTTAATAATGCTGGCGGAAACCGTCTAGTTACCAACGATTTAGTATTTGAGCTGTCGGAGCCGATTGTGGGTGGTTAGTTGCGATTTAACGGTCGGCTCGGCCTAATGAGGATCAAGGTGTGACGACGTCATTAACTCCCCAAGCAAGAGATTTTCCATCCCGACCACAAAATAAAAGACTTCCATGTCTTATAATGCAACAAGAGTCGAGCGGTCAACGTAATAGCACCGTCATTATTCGTAAATAGGCGTAATTTGGCCCGGATTGATTTGCGAAATTCAGAATAATATAATTTTCGCGAGATTGTGATGTTCCCCGAAATTTCGATTAATTTTCGTCATTTGTTCGGCGGGTAACATTGGTTTTTTGATTGCTTACGGACCTTAATAAACGGGTACGCCGCCATTTTATCGTTTTAGTCAGCGACGAGGAAAAATTCAAAACGCATAAAACGTAAACGACGCGAAACCCCACACTTGCACGCCGTTATTAACTCGTTCCGGTTAAATGAAGATTGCCAATTAATAATTCACCAAATTCTCCGACTCCCGGAATGCCAAAATCCACAAAACCAAGACGACCGATAGAAATCTGCGGACTCTTATGATGGCTTCATCGTGACGTTTTTAATGGCAGTCCTAACGCTATTCTATTTTCATAATAGCTTGATTACGCCGTGAGGGAAATTACGCGTAATCTTCCATGCGAGGTAGTTAATAACAGTGCACATGGTTCATGTGACCCATCTGGGATTGATAGGTCATTACCAGGAGCGGAGGAACATTCTCGATGTCAGAAAACGCCTCTTAGCCCTAATATCTTGTGTCATCGCGAGCCATAAAACGACCACATAAAACAAGCAATAAAATTCCTAGTCATAAAAAGTCGAGATTTTTCCGGTCAAAAAACACCAGGATCTGTTCATAACTACGTGGTATTAACTCCACGGACGCAAATTATACCGAGCCCGTTTTTTAATTAAGGTAAATTTAAGTTTAGCTCTGGAGACTTGAATAGGCGACGAACCCACTCGTTTATAAAATTGTGTTGCAGGAAAGATACGTGACATTTTTGCTTTGAAAAAAGGACGAGACTCTGTTGGAATAAATAAATGTGCATATGCAAATTCGTTCCTGAATAAATTCTTGTATTATTAGCGTCTCGGCGATGAATAGGAAAATCTCGGTCGAGAAAAAAAGGATGAGTAATTAAAGGACTGCTTTGAAGGAGTAAAATATGGTGTGGCATTCCGATCGGTCCTGCGGATGCTCTAAAACATGGCGGTCGTATTCATAGAGATAATTAAAGAAATAAATAGCTGGATTTATGCGGCAATAAACGTTTCAATCTATTTCCTGCACCGGAGCTCGCGTCTCAAAACGAAATAATCCCCGCTTTTACGGTTACAAAGCTCACATTTAATTCCCTGGGATTTCGATGAAATTAATTAAACGTCCGAGGAAAACTCGGTCGCTAAATATGGAAATCCAGTGCCGCCGTTAAGCGGCAGAAATGAGATATGAAAGTATTTTTCAAAATTTTAAGAATTTTATTCTTTTTCACCACAGTCCAAACATACAACTTAGTGGCTTTTGTTACATTGAGTGAACTTAACCCACGAAAATTTTTAGCAACTTGTGAAATTAATCTTCTGCAAATTCTTTTTCTTGGTTCTTATTTTCGTTAAGAACTTCTAGTTGTTGAGAGTTCTCTAAATAAAATAAAATGTTAAATTCTCATGGGTCTAAGTGAATTCTAAGAACAGTTCTAAGGTCTTTAAAACACTCTGTTTTACATTAAGAATTTTACCATCAGTCAACGTTTTCGTAGACGTGAAAATTTAGAAAGTTTAGGAATTTTCATATTGAAGACGAATTAAAAATTGTCATCGCTTTCAATTAAATTCATGCTAAAACTGTAGAACTTGGAGGTTTTATTACATTAGACTTGGTAGTGTACTGCTCTAAATTTCAAAATTTTAGAGCAAGAAATAGAGTTTTTAGAAATTTTTATTTCGAAGACAAACTAAAAATTTTTATGACTTTTTATTTGTCAGATTTCATTTTAAAACTGTGAAATTTAAAGGTTTTACTACTTTAGACTTGCCAATTTACTGCTCTTAATTCCAAAATTTTAGAGCAGAAAATAGAATTTTTCGAATTTTTATTTTGAAGACGAACTAAAAATTTTCATGGCTTTCACCTAAATTCCGTAACTTTGTCAAATTTTATCCTAAAACTGTAAAATTTGGAGGTTTTATTACTTTAATCTTGTTAATTTACTGCTCTAAATTTCAAAATTTTAGAGCAAGAAATTGGGTTTTTAGAAATGTTTATTTCGAAAACGAACTAAAAATTTTTAGACTTTCACTTACATTTCGTAACTTTGTCAAATTTTATCCTAAAACTCTGAAATTAGGAGATTTTACTACTTTAAACTTGCTTCTCTACTGCTCCAAATTCCAAAATTTTCGAGCAAAAAATAGAGTTTTTAGGAATTTTTATTTCGAAGACAAACTAAAAATTTTTATGACTTTCATTTAAATTCCGTAACTTTGGCAGATTTCATTTTAAAACTGTGAAATTTAAAGGTTTTACTACTTTAAACTTGCTAATTTACTGCTCTTTATTCCAAAATTTTAGAGCAAAAAATAATTTTTTTAGAAATTTTTTTTTCGAAGACGAACAAAAAATTTTCATGGCTTTTATTTAAATTCTGTATCTTTGTCAGATTTTATCCTAAACCCTTGAAATTGGGAGGTTTTATTACATTAGTGTTGTTAATTGACTGCTCTAAATTTTAAAATTTTAGAGCAAGAAATATAGTTTTTAGAAATTTTTATTTCGAAGGCGAACTAAAAATTTTCATGGCTTTTATTTAACTCCGTAACTTTGTCTGATTTTATCCTAAAATTGTGAAATTTGAAGGTTTTATTACTTTAGACTTGCTAATGTGTTGCTCTAAATTTCAAAGTTTTAGAACAAGAAATAGATTTTTTTTTTTCGAAGACGAATTAAAAATTTTTTAAAAGATTTTTAAAGATTTTATTTTAAAACTGAAATTTTGAGGTTTTACTATTTAAAACTTGCTTATTTACTGTTCTAAATTTCAAAATTTTAGAGCACGAAATAGAGCTTTTAGAAATTTGAATACGAACTAAAAATGGTCATGGCTTTTACTTAAATTCCGAAACTTTGTCAGATTTTATTTTAAAACTGCGAAATTTTGAGGTTTTACTATTTAAAACTTGTTAATTTACTGCTCTAAATTTCAAAATTTTAGAGCAAGAAATAGAGCTTTTAGAAATTTTTATTTTGAAGACGAACTAAAAATTTTTATGACTTTTACTTAAATTACGTAACTTTGTCAAATTTTATCCTAAAACTGTGAATTTTAGAAGGTTTATTACTTTAGACTTGCTAATAACTTGCTAATTACTGCTCTAAATTTTAAAATTTTAGAACAAGAAATAGAGTTTTTAGACATTTTTAGACCATCTAAAAATTTTCATGACTTTTACTTAAATTCCTTTGTCACATTTCACTTTAAAACTGTAAAATTTGGAGGTTTTACTTCTTTCGACTTGCTATTTAACTACTCTAAATTCCAAAATTCTAGATGAACAAATAGAGTTTTTGGGAATTTTTATTTCGGAGACGAACTAACAAATTTCGTGTCTCTCACTTAAAATCCCTAATTTTGTTAGATTTTATTTTAAAATTATAAAATTTAAAGGTTTCACTACTTTAGACTTGCTTATTTACTCCTCTAAATTCCAAAATTTTAGAGCAAAAAATAGAGTTTTTAGAAAATTTTTATTTTGAAGACGAACAAAAATTTTCATGGCGTCTGCTTAAATTCCGTAATTTTGTCAGATTTCATTTTAAAACTATCAAATTTGGGGATTTTACTACCTTAGACTTGCTAATTGACTGCTCTAAATTTCAAAATTTTAGAGCAAGAAATAGAGTTTTTAGAAATTTTTATTTCGAAGACGAGCTAAAAATGTTCATGGCTTTTATTTAAATTATTTATCTTTGTCAGGTTTTATCCTAAAACTGTGAAATTTGGAGGTTTTATTACCTTAGACTTGCTAATGTGTTGCTCTAAATTTCAAAATTTTGGAGCAAGAAATAGAATTTATAGAATTTTTTTATTTTGAAGACGAACTTAAGGTCTTAAGTTTTGTCAGATTTTATCTTAAAACCTTGAAGTTTGCAGGTTTTATTAATTTAGACTGCTATAAACTTCAAAATTTTAGAGCAAAAAATAAAGTTTTTAGAAATCCCCGCGTTTAATTCCCTGGGATTTCGTTGAAATGAATGAAACTTCCGAGGAAAATTCGGTCGCTAAATACGGAAATCCAGTGCCGCCGTCAAGCCGCAACGATAAATGACACTTGTGCGAGATCTGCATGCAAGAAAGAGCCTACATGGCCGTAACCGATCCGGGCAGTAAACTTCTTCGGAGCAGGCAGCTCTGTCGTCGTCGTCTTCTCGACATTTGCATGCGCACAAATGCGAGCTTATTATGCTGAAGACCGAGAGAAGGAACGAGCAGTTCATCGACTCGCGAATTTAAGGGTTGCACTTTATCTGATCGTCTTGAGAGATGCATGCGCGCCCGAAACGAAAATACGAGGATGTCAACGGCGGCACAACGGGGCCCGAAAGACAATGCCGTAACTTAACGATATACTTAGTTAAAATACCTGTTGAGGATTTCGGCAACGACGGACAGGACGCCGGCATTTTTTCGATCGCAAGGCCAATTTACGCGCCTTTTGTTCGCCGGTTTCGGGATAACGACACTGACAGAATCTGCATGGAGACCGCCTCGTTATGCAAAATCAAAGCTCTCTTTTTTTGGGGGTGCACGTCGGTGTTTATCTGATCTCCAGTCAGACTTTAAGTGACAATTTTCAGTTTTTACTTCAACTTTCCCAACGCTCCTCTAGCCGGCCGCTCGTCAGATTAAGATCGGCGAAGACAGTGCGACAAAGCCACCGCGCTCTCACACTCCTCAAATAAATAAAAGTATTTTGACACTTATGGGCGGCCCGGTGCACAACGATAGGAAATCGACTCATTTCCACCGGCCACCACTCTATATATCAAACGCTCGTTTGAATTTATACATATGTAATAATAATTCAGATCATAAATTAAAATCCAGTGACGCTTAATCAGATAGAAGTTGGCAGTTTTTCTAATCGAATGTATTGCCTTAAGAGCTGCGTTAAACGTGTTCTTCCACCACGAGGTAACATCTCTCGACGCGTCTCACACAATATCTTATTACAGGAGTTCACCTGTTAATTTTCCTCGGCAAAGAAAAGCGACAACGGCGACGATTTTCATCTTCATTTACGACGCGCACGTCCGATTCCTCTCCTCTCTGTAAATCCGGTACTACCAGCACTAACCATCAATAGCGAAACTTTAATGGGTGCCCTGCTGACCTCCGTTTTGTATTAGAAACGTCGCGGCACTACCAGCAACGAGCGAATCTTTCATGACCCATCATTGCAGTCTCCGGAAAAGTATTTTTTTCCCGCTTTCGTCCGGTTTGTCTCTCTGATTGCGCTTTATAGGCGCAACTTTTAATGCAGTCCTTTGTTTAGCACGCCACTAAATAGCTTCACAGTACGTATTTATGCGCGGGTTCGAATAACGTACGAGCGGTACTTGCAGAGTACTGGTAATGAGGTGCGCGGGTGCGGTGTGGGTGGTTCCGTGCACGGGTCTACATTGGAATGCCGCGATATTCCTGCAGGACCCCGTTGCCAATTAAGAGCCGTGCGCAGCGGCGTGCGTTTATTATCCTGCAAGCTTGACCTTTGCAGTAATGAGGAGTATCTGCTCGTTTACGACTGAATTTGAGAAGGCAACGGCTGCGGGATCAAAATGTGTCTTTCGATCGCGTTTTAGTGAGTTTTAATTGCCTGCCCTGTAAATGTCACACTCGCCATTGTTCGTACTTTGCTCGTAAAAAGTCCCCGAGGTGTGGTGTAATTGACTCGGGGAAGTTCAAAGGTTAACTCGTGGGAGAAACGTTGCATTTCGAATATTGGTGGAGTGTGAAATTGTTGTTTCGAAAAAAAAATCAGCGCCCGATAGACGGGCCTCCCCTATAGGCCAGGGAAAATTAACACGAACCTCGGAATAATTCGCATAAGGCTCATTTTTTGAGTGGACCCTCATTTTATTGTTCTAAACAAATTGTCAAAACTTTGGTAGCTAAAAAGATACACGGTGGTAAATGTCAAAGACAACAATTCTCTACAAATATCTAACAAATAAATAAATAAAATAAAATAAATAGATGCAAACTGACAAAGTTACGGAATTTAAATAAACATTTAAACAAAATGAAATTTTTTTGTTCGTCTTTGAAGTAAAAATTTCTAAAAACTCTATTTTTTGCTATAAAATTTTTAAATTTAGAGCAGTACATTAGCAACTCTAAAATAATAAAACTTCCAAATTTCACCGTTTTAGGATAAAACTTGACAAAGTTATGGAATTTAAGTGAAAGCCATGAAAATTTTTAGTTCGTTTTCAAAATAAAAATTCTAAAAATTCTATTTTTTGCTCTAAAATTTTGGAATTAAAGAGCAGTGAATTACTAAGTCTAAAGTAGTAAAACCTTCGAATTTCACAGTTTTAAAATGAAATCTGACAAAGTTACAGAATTTAAATGAAAGTCAAAAAAATTTCGAAAAACTTTATCCTTTGCTCTAAAATTTTGGCATTTGGAGCAGTTGATAAGCAAGTCTAAAGTAATAAAACCTCCTAATTTCAGAGTTTTGGGATAAAATTTGACAAAGTTACGAAATGTAAGTGAAAGTCATAAAACTTTTTAGTTCGTTTTCGAAATAAACATTTGTAAAAACCTAATTTCTTGCTCTAAAATTTTGAAATTTAGAGCAGTACATTAGCAACTCTAAAGTAGGAAAACCTCCAAATTTCAGAGTTTTACGATAAAATTTGACAATGTTATGAGATTTAAGTGAAAGCCATGAACATTTTTAGTTCGTCTTCAAAATAAAAATTCTAAAAATTTTATTTTTTGCTCTAAAATTTTGGAATTAAGAGCAGTAAATTAGCAAGTCTAAAGTAGTAAAACCTTTAAATTTCACAGTTTTAAAATGAAATCTGACAAAGTTACGGAATTTAAATGAAAGTCATAAAAATTTTTAGTTCGTCTTCGAAATAAAAATTTCTAAAAACTCTATTCTTTGCTCTAAAATTTTGGAATTTGGAGCAGTTGATAAGCAAGTCTAAAGTAGTAAAACCTCCTAATTTCAGAGTTTTAGGATATTTGACAAAGTTACGAAATGTAAGTGAAAGTCATAAAAATTTGTAGTTCGTTGTCGAAATAAACATTTCTAAAAACCCAATTTCTTTCTCTAAAATTTTGAAATTTAGAGCAGTACATTAGCAACTCTAAAGAAATAAAACCTCCAAATAAGTTTTAGAATAATATTTGACAAAGTTACGGAATTTAAGTAAAAGCCGTGAAAATGTTTAGTTCGTCTTCCAAATAAAAATTAACACTTACTGAATCTTGTTTCTAAAAATTCTACTACTTGCTCTAAAATTTTGGAATTTAGAACAGTAAATTAACAAGATTAAAGTAATAAAACCTGCAAATTTCGCAGTTTTAAGATAAAATCTGACAAAGGTAGAGAATTTAATTGAAAGTGATGACAATTTTTAGTTCGTCTTCAAAAAGAAAATTTCTAAAATTTTCTAAATTTTCACGTGTACCTACCTACGAAAACGTTGACTAATGGTAAAGTTTTAATGTATAACAAAGTATTTTAAAGACCTTAGAACCATTTTTGCTGTTAAGAACTCTAAAGGATTTTACATTGACAAAATGGTTAAAAATGTTGAGCATAACCAATTTTAAATATTGGTAATGACCAACTTTATTATTGCTGATTGTTGCTGAAGACAGACATGAAGACTAAAATGAAGTTTAGAAGGCAATTAAAACTGTCTTCATTTATTTCAAATAAACTAGTGAAAAATAATTGTTTTAATGGTGGTAAAAGTTTTCGTATAGTTTTAATTTTGCGTGAAAAAGTTAAATTTTATTTTAACAGTATGTGGTAACTACCTGAAACTTAGGTAAATGAGTCAAAATTGTACGATTTCAACAAAAATATACATAAAATCCATCCTGTTCTTTTGAGCGCTCTCAAAAACTAGAAGAAGTTCATGAAGAAAATAAGTACCATGAAAAAGAATTTGCAGAAGTTGGTGTAAAATTGCTTTTTCAATTTAAAAAAAGGCACAAAATTCCATGTTTCGCCTGTGGCGCACAAAAGAATAAAATTCTTGAAATTTTGAAAAATAGTAGTTTAGTGCGACACAGTTAGAACCTCGTCGCGGCTCGTCCAAAAAAACGATAAAGACCTAATGATGCGTTTAACAATGGCGACAATGTTGCGTACGGGGTGTTCGTGTGCCCCCCGGAGTTACCCCTTCTCAAGGTGACATGTCTCGCAGCAGGACGCCCCCCACTCCCCGGCAAATTGATAGCGATGTTCGATCATCGCTGTCATCGCGGTCATAATAGCGCTAGGTTCTCGTACACCTGTTCCTGATGGTCTCCTATTGTTAAATCAAGAGGGCATCGTCTTAATCGTTTTCTTCGATTTTCGCTGTTTTCGTGCTGACGAGGAATGTTATCGGCGCGCTATTAAAATGATGCAACTCGAGATAAATCCTAGGAAATATTAGCCGGTCGTAGCGAATTTGAAATACACGTTGTACACCGTTCGTACTTTATGGATGTGTAATTTATGGTGCTGTGGATGCCTTTTAAAATTATCCCGTATTTCACTGTAATTTTTACGTGTTTTCATTGTTACAGTGTTGCATTTACCGGGAAAAACGTCGAGGTGGGCCTTGTAATAAGCGATCATTGCGGCAACGCCGCCTCAGATCATTAAATGCAAACTAACACGACGTAATTCCAGTAATAAAGGCAGGAATCCGCCGTTTTAGCCAACTCCTATATTGTGTTTCGGCCGACAGCATAGGGCCGACGAGCAGCGAGTCGTTAACGGGCAGGAAATTCTATCAATTTTATTGCTTGTTTACTTAATTCGAAAATCTCGTCTTCGTACAGCGTTTTTATTAATCGTTGGTATCTGGTCCAGAATTTCGTCCGTCAATCGTCCACATAATAAAATAAGAGAAAACGTGAGAAGGTCCGCCGTTCGGACGTCCCGTGAACCTTCTTCGTCCGCCGTCAAACGCCATCCTTATCACTTATTCATCAGCCATCGACTGGCAGTCACATCGCGGATGGCTGTGTGCCAAAAGTCGGGTCGGTGACCTTGCGACTTGCTCGAAAATCGCCGATTTTCGACCAAGTTTCACCACAAAAATCTCCGCGTTGCTCTTCGCCACCTCCATAGGTGTCTCGATTCAATCAAACTAATTTATCGTGCCGCAGGGGGGCTACGTCCGCCGCCACCCCTCGCACAATGCCGCATTTTTCGTGCCACCCACTTGGGCCGATTCCTCGAGTGGCGATTGTCCATTGACCGGGAAACGGCCCTTTGTCTTTGCATTATCCCGAGGATAATTGAGCCATTGTGGCGAGCATCTCAAAAATCATCGGCGTATGCACCAACTTACATGTGTTGTGTTATATCCTTCGACACTCTTGCACGTGTAACGTAATTGGCTTTCTGTGTCGACCACGCAAGAGGTCCGAATCATAACACAACACACAAGGCGGAGATGCAAAGGAGCCGGTTTTTGAACCTAATTTCCTCCGGTCAGTCCTTCAGCGGCGGGCTAATGAGAAAAACCGGCGGGGGGAGGACAAAACGGTGATTAATTTTCGGGTAGTACGGCTCGTATATTAACGCAATATGTTGGGACTAATCTAACACAATCTTAAGTGCCCTCTTCGTACAAATTGATGCCAAACAATGGAATGGATGCCGGCATTTGCATCAAACTTTCCCAAAATCATAACGGGAAATTTCAGTTTCGAAGCCACTACAGTAGAACCTCGATTATCCGGATCACCAATTTAAAAAAAAAATACGTGGCGAAAGGTTTTTTCTCGACCCCATAAGAAAGTGGCATTTTTCACATGGTTAAATGACTCCGAAAATTGACAGTTATAACTCTTGAATTTTAGGCTCAAATTTCTAGACGATTCACTGCAAAACAACATGCATAATGGTAAAAATAAATTGGTTAGGTCGTGTCTAACAAGACAATTTTGACAGGTCTGTGCGGATATATTCATATCATACTAGTGACTGTTACTTTCGCAAATGGATGTATGAAAACATCAACCATAAGTGGAATACGTCACTTTTATATGAGGCCATAGAAAAATGACATTTTGAACAGATAAGAAATGAACTGTCAAGACCTATAGTTTCATCCTGATGATGGAAGGTCGTAGGAAAAATAGTGTACGTAACTCGTCGGTAAGTTTCTTTCTTGCACTCGTGCATCTACATTCACACTCGTGCGAAATTGGTCACTTTCCGTACTTGTTATGTAAGTATCTATTGTTATCTCACGCCAGTAAAAATGCGTGCTCAAGAGTTTTTTTTAAAAACGTTTCGTTTCTATGGCTAAAAGTGGTTCGAAAAGCAACCGGAGTTCGACACTGTCGCTTTACTGAACCTCAAGCGAATTCAAAACTTGGCCGCCATCAAGAGGCAAAACTGTACCTTATCAGTTTCAAAATATTTGAAAAAAAAACTTAATATACACACTTGTGTCCACCCCTAAAATCGTCTTTAATTTTAAAGATAAAATTTTAGAAATTTGCATGGTTGACAAAGCTCTAGAAGCTGACGCAAAAATTTATTTTTATGACGGTTTGTTTGGCGTCGCGACGCCTAAGAAGTATAATTTTTAGCGATTTTTGAGTTTTTGCGGAAATATTCGTGAACTAAATTTTTTTCAACATAACAGTGATACAAATATCTGAGTTTTTATTTTAAATCTAATGCAAATTGTGTTTAAAATTTGCGAAAAAACGCTGTTTTATCAAGTTAGTTTTCAAAATTATGACAGCGCAGTGGGAAACTACGTTTACACCAAAATTTCTCAAGTCACTTAACTTAATAAAACAGCTTTTTTTTTCCCAATTTTGAAGACAATTTGCATTGAATCTAAAATGACAACGGAGATATTTTTAACACATTTATATTGAAAAAAAATTGAATTAGGGGTTGATATCACAAACTCTCACAATTAACTAAAAATTACATTTTTAAGGCGTCGTGACGCCAAAACAATCAGTGTTAAAAACAATTTTTGCGTCAGCTTCTAGAGCTTTGTCAACTGTGACTGTTAAAATTAAAGACGATTTTGGGGGTGGACACAAGTGTTGCCGGACCCTGTATAATATTTGTATTTGTTTAACTTTTTTAATAATCCAAGTTTTGCATCATGTTTTGTGTTTTTTTTCCATATATTCTGTTATCTGGAGTGTTGATTATCCGGGCGACCTCTGCAACAATTAGTCCGAATAATGCAGGTTCTACTGTAATACACTGCGCCCAAAAATCAACAAAAAATTTTAAAATTTAATTTTCTATGAAATTTTTTTTTCTCAATCTGGTCTCTAATACAAGGTGTTTATAAATGTTTCTAGCATCAAGGGTGGCAATGAAATGTCAAAGAAATTTGCCGCTCATTACAAATGTGGGTTTCGATTTTTCAACTGGCATTTGCAAACATGAAGTAAAGTAAGTTTTGAAAAAAAAACTGTTCTAATTGTGGTTTGAAACCTGAAAATCAAAAACTTGGACACAAAACTGTAACTGAAACGTCACTGACGTAAATAACATTATAAATAATTTTCAAGATAGTTATATTCACTATGAAAACAAAGCGGCAAAATAGTGAACGACAGGAATTCCAGAGCCACCCTTGATACTAGAAACATTTATAAACACCTTGTACATGATTGTTTATTCAAGCAGTTTTCACAATTTAAAATCAAAACTTTTCCAAAAAACTCGCCCCTGTTCCAAAAAATTGCGTAAAACAAAAGTGGGGATTGTGGTGAGTTTTGACGCTTGGCCTTGACACAGTGTTTTATCTCCTCGAATATTGATAACAATCAGTATTCTTTGTGGCTAACAGCCAATTAAATTTTTAACTTCTTGCGATTTTTTCACATTTGTGTTAAATCAGTAGATTATTAGTTCTGAAAGGATTGCAGAATGCTGCCGCATCAGTCAATTTTGCATTTTCGGATTGTCCTATTAAATGCTCTTTCAAATTAAAGCTCTGTCAAATTGGTGTGAATCGTCAATATTTTTTTAAAGCCATTTTAAAAATTAGTCAATCAATTTTGCATACGGTGTATAACAAAAAAAATGTAAGAAATAAATAAAGATATAGAAAACAAAAAAAAACATGAAAAGTTTACTAAAACAGAAATAAAAAAATCCCACTAAAGCAATTTTGTTACCATTTCTTTCAGTTTTTATTATTATCGCATCACAAAATTTTTCATCTTTGAAAAAACCATTCCAAAATTGCTAAAATTTCAAAAGTTTAAACAAAAGTAGAGCCGCCCTAATTATTAAATTGACTTTTTTCTTGCGCCAATCGGTTTATTGTTTTCATAACGAAAAATATTTTTTTTTAAATCGAAAAAGAATATTTTTAAAACCAAGTTAGGGTAGCGTCACTACAAATTTTTGTGCTCTTTCAAGCACAAAAACCGCATGTAAATAGCTCTGTTCGTTTTCGTGCTATTTTGAACGAACTTTTCTCCAAATATGGATAGTTCAACCTTAATTGAAAAAAATGATTGAAATAATCCTCCGAGGAATGTCGTTTTTATGTACACTTAAAACCCCTCGCTTCCAGCCCCTTCCCGGACCGAAATTTGTGAAATTAGCCCCGAGGGCAGCGGTCCATGAACCCGTGAAACAGCCTCAAATCCAGCAGTCGTTAACAATCATTACATCGACAATGTAGGCTCGTCGGCAATAAACAACAAACTAAAAGAGAACAAGAAAAAGGCTAAAACAAGCGAGAGAGGTAAAGGTGACTGGTTATGAAATTAGGCGCAATTTCCGTCGTTTATGATTCTTTTAAGCCGAACAATGGCTACCGAGCGCAATAAATATTTTGACTTACCATTTGCGTCCGCTCGTAAGTAATTTGAGTTGGTTTACGACTCGGGCTTACCTGCAACAGAAAAAGGAGCAAGTGAAGATCTGAAATTACAAGTGGTGACAATTTTCCCATCCGGGACAGGTGATAGATAACGCAGCGAGCAGGTAAAGCCGAGGCCATTATCCGCCGTAATGCTGCCTAGAAACCATAATTAAAGTCAATTCTAGTCCGGTCCGGTCCTTTGACCAAATCGCATTTTAATAACAGACAATTTTCGGAATGATTTCACTAAATAACAGAGGGTCGTCGCTGTTCATTACCAGCCGGAGGAATTCGCTTGTTGTTGTTATTAAAATCGAAAGAGAAGAACAAAATCGATTGGGTTGGGACGGAAAAAGAATTTATCGCGTTGTTCGGCTAAAGGGCGGTCCACGTTCATAAATACCGAACATTAATAAATAGTCTGAACAAATTAAACATTTGACAGAGCATATAGATTCTTATCAGGCAGCCTACCGGTCTCTGGTAATACCCGGTTCGATCGCTGAGCTACCGTAAATGCCGCACAAAACCCATTGACCTCGATTATTCCCGGGGCGAGCCGGCCCTGGCGGAGGAGCTGAAAATTCATCCGGAGAAAAACAAGAAATGGGTTAATGCGAAGCGGTCAATCTTCGGTAATGTTCGGACCGGCGAAATTAAAAATATAATACCGTCGAAAATGGACAGGAGAATTTTGTTTCGGTTCTTTAGCCAGCAAGTACGAGGTATTTAAATTAAATAACCGGCTGTAAAGTTTTATGTCACGAAGGAAATTCTTCTCTTAATGTGATCAAAAAATTTACATTTTATACCATTGATGAGGTCGCTAATGTCAATTTTGATAAAATACGTCGAGGAACGCGACGACGGATATTTTGGATTGGACTTGGAGGATCATTATTAAATTTGTCCCATAAAACACGGATTTTTGAAGTACAACGAAATGAGAATGACTTGAGGAGGATTCTTAATTTTTTACATTCTGAGTTTCTTACGTTGTTAATATTCTTGAGATTGTTCAGGTTTTTTGAGACTTTAACTGCTAAATCTCGTAGATTCTTGAATAGTTTGGATTAATTGGAGTTTCTGGTTTCTCAGAATCAATGAGATTTTATTAGAGTCTAGAGATCTGATTCCTGTCATTCTTATTATTAGATTATTTTGATTTTAGAATGCTTAAATGTGTTCATTCCTGGATTATCTACATTCCTTGCATTTTTTGACTCGTTCGATTCTAGAAAATCTTCAAAATCCTTATAGATTATACAAGAAACTCGTGTAGGAGCTGTGGAAAGTCATTTCTGAAGGAGAATTGTCTCCTGATTCTAAATAGCAAGTCTAAAATAGTAGCTTTTCCAAATTTCGTCGCTCTGCGGTTAAAATTGCCAAAATTACAAATCTTATGAAAAAAGTTAGTTAGTTAGTGGTTCGCTCTTAAAACGAAAAATTCTAACTTTGGTCCCGTTTGTTCAATAATTTTGAAAATTGGCACTCTTAATTAGCAAGTCAAAAATAGTAACCTCTGCAAATTTCGTTGCTCTGCGGTTGAAATTACCAGATTTACAAATTTTAACAGAAAAAATAGGCAATTTTTGGTTCGCTTTTAAAAAGAAAAAATCTAATTTTGGTCCCATTTGTTCAATAATTTTGAAAATTGTCACTTTTAATTAGCAAGTCGAAAATAGTAAGTTCCCCAAATTTCGTAGGTCTATCGATAAAATTACCGGAATTACAGATTTTAACAAAAAAAATTAAAAAATTTTGGCTTCCTCTTAAAACCAAAAATTCTAATTTTTAGCTCGTTTGTTCTATAATTTTTAAATTTGACACACTCAATAAGCAAGTCTAAAATAGTAACTTCCCCAAATTTCGTTTCCCTACGGTTAAATTTACCAAAAATACAGATTTTAACAAAAAAGTTAAGAAATTTTTGGTTCGCTCTTGAAACGAAAAATTCTAATTTTTGTCTGGTTTGTTTTATAGTTTTGAAATTTCGCACTCGTAATAAGTAAGTCAAAAATAGTAAACTGATCAAATTTCGTTGCTCTGCGGTTAAAATTACTAAAATTACAGATTTTAACAAAAAAGTTATAAAAATTTTGGTTTCCTCTTAAAACGAAAAATTCTAACTTTGGTCCTGTTTGTTCAAAAATTTTGAAAATTGGCACTCTTAATTAGCAAGTCAAAAATAGTAACCTCTGCAAATTTCGTTGCTCTGCGGTTGAAATTACCAGATTTACAAATTTTAACAGAAAAAATAGGCAATTTTTGGTTCGCTTTTAAAAAGAAAAAATCTAATTTTGGTCCCATTTGTTCAATAATTTTGAAAATTGTCACTTTTAATTAGCAAGTCGAAAATAGTAAGTTCCCCAAATTTCGTAGGTCTATCGATAAAATTACCGGAATTACAGATTTTAACAAAAAAAATTAAAAAATTTTGGCTTCCTCTTAAAACCAAAAATTCTAATTTTTAGCTCGTTTGTTCTATAATTTTTAAATTTGACACACTCAATAAGCAAGTCTAAAATAGTAACTTCCCCAAATTTCGTTTCCCTACGGTTAAATTTACCAAAAATACAGATTTTAACAAAAAAGTTAAGAAATTTTTGGTTCGCTCTTGAAACGAAAAATTCTAATTTTTGTCTGGTTTGTTTTATAGTTTTGAAATTTCGCACTCGTAATAAGTAAGTCAAAAATAGTAAACTGATCAAATTTCGTTGCTCTGCGGTTAAAATTACTAAAATTACAGATTTTAACAAAAAAGTTATAAAAATTTTGGTTTCCTCTTAAAACGAAAAATTCTAACTTTGGTCCTGTTTGTTCAAAAATTTTGAAAATTGGCACTCTTAATTAGCAAGTCAAAAATAGTAACCTTTGCAAATTTCGTTGCTCTGCAGTTGAAATTACCAGATTTACAAATTTTAACAGCAAAAATAGACAATTTTTGGTTCGCTCTTAAAACGAAAAAATCTAATTTTGGTTCCATTTGTTCAATAATTTTGAAAATTGGCACTTTTAATTAGCAAGTCGAAAATAGTAACCTCCCCAAATTTCGTAGCTCTGACGATAAAATTGCCGGAATTACAAATTTTAACAAAAAATATAAAAAAATTTTCGTTTCCTAAAACCAAAAATTTTAATTTTTGGCTCGTTCTATAATTTTTAAATTTGACACACTTAATAAGCAAGTCGAAAATAGTAACCTCCCCAAATTTCGTTCCTTTACGGTTAAATTTACCAAAAATATAGATTTTAACAAAACAGTTAAGAAATTTTTGGTTTGCCCTTAAAACGAAAAATTCAAATTTTGGTCTCGTTTGTTCAATAATTATGAAATTTGGCACTCTTAATTAGCAAGTAAAAAATAGTAACCTCTGCAAAATTCGTTGCTCTGCGGTTGAAATTACCAGATTTACAAATTTTAACAGAAAAAATAGGCAATTTTTGGTTCGCTCTTAAAACGAAAAAATCTAATTTTGGTCTCATTTGTTCAATAATTTTGAAAATTGGCACTTTTAATTAGCAAGTCGAAAATAGTAACTTCCCCAAATTTCGTTCCCCTACGGTTAAATTTACGAAAAATACAGATTTTAACAAAAAAGTTAAGAAATTTTTGGTTTGCCCTTAAAACGAAAAATTCTAATTTTGGTCTCGTTTGTTCGATAATTATGAAATTTGGCACACTCAGTTAGTAACTTAAAAATAGTAACCTCTCAAAATTTCGTTGCTCTGCGGTTAAAAGTACCAGAATTACAAATTTTAAGAAAAAAGTTATAAAAATTTTGGTTTCCTCTTAAAACGAAAAATTCTAACTTTGGTCCTGTTTGTTCAAAAATTTTGAAAATTGGCACTCTTAATTAGCAGGTCAAAAATAGTAACCTCCCAAAATGTCGTTGCTCTACGGTTAAAAGTACCAGAATTACAAATTTTAAGAAAAAAATCAGGAAATTTTTAGTTCGTTTTTAAAATGAAAAATCCTAATTTTGGTCCCGTTTGTTCAATAATTTTGAAAATTGACACTCTTACTTAGCCAGTCTATAGTAATAACCGCCCCAAATTTCATTGTTCTACGATTAAAATTACCAGAATTACAAGTTTTTACAAAAAAATAGGAAATTTTTGGTCGCTATTAAAATAAAAAATTCTAATTTTGGTCCCGTTTGTTCTATAATTTTGGCATTTGGCACACTTAATAAGCAAGTCAAAAATAGTAACCTCCCCAAATTTCGTTGCGCTACGGTTAAAATTACCAGAATTACAGATTTTAACAAAAAATGAAGAAATTTTTGGTTTGAAATAAAAAATTCGAGTTCACAGATGTTTATATTTTCAGGTTTCAGGTTGCAAAATTTGAAAGTTTTCAGGTTTAAAGGTTTTCTGTTGCACGTTGCTCCATTACAGTGAGCTAAGAACAAATAAAACGGAGCAAAAATGGACGAAGAAGAAGACCAGACAAAAAAATGGAAGTCAAACAATTAAATTTGGAGAATAACAACAATAGAAAAAGACTAAAAATACAAAACTGAATTCAGAATAAAAATCGATGTAATAATTTTTGAGTTACATGAAAATCGAGCGTTTTTATTGACATACGATCAGTTTTTCAAAAATATCATGGAAAGTAGTTACCCTAGCAACGAGTTTTCCTGGTCATTGGAAAACTCGTTAAATTAGCTTACTAAAACACTGTCAGACAACTTTACAAGTTTTCTTAGATTCTTAAATTTTAGATCCGTGGCTTTGTAACGGCGCTTGAATTCTTTGTATTCCCAAGACTCTTTAGAGATGTTCATTTAACATCTTCGGCTGTTTTAAAGACCTGGGAAATTATGAAGATAATTCCTTTGAGCGTCCGTAGATTTGCAATAGATCTCTGTACGTAATTTTTTCCTCCTAGATCGTTAAATCGAAGTTCATTATAAGCACTTAATATTTTTACAGTTTTTTCCCATCTCCAGGTTCCTCTATAATCATTTTCTGTTTCCTTATGTACATACGACCGGTAGTAAAAAGAACATAAAATGCAATTAGTGGTAATTCGGACCCACTAGGTTCTCATAACTTTACTTAAGAATAGAAGCAAATTTCTGCATTAATTGAGCGAAACTTCGGAATCTTCAATCAATACCACATTCCATGCTTTAAGAGAAGAGAATTTAACGGCTGTGAAAATCACTTAGAGAACGTTACGAATAACTATCTTAAACAATTCATGGATATCGATACAAATAAGACGTGGGCGTTGTTAGAGTTAAGTTGATAATATCCATGATTAGATTTGTCAAGTTAAAAGTTAAATAAGTCATAAATCGGACGACCCAATTTAGAACAAGTTCAATCACCTGTACAACAAAGCTCACGGCTCATCTTACGTATGTAAAACATGTCGATAAACAATCTGTATCGTAATTTTCGCCGACACCATGTATACTGAGCTTCCCCGTCGTAAAACATCTTCACGTTATGTATTCCTTACGTTCTAGTGGTATTCTCCTTTTACGAACGCATGCAATTATAGATATGACTGCGGATGGACGTATCGACGTTGTCACGATCAAATCTCGCTGATTTGTCATATTTGCGCGGAAACTTCCGGTCGAAAGCGAAACGCGAAAACTTGCAGTGGGTCACAGGTGGTGAAAGGATAATTTCATTAAAAATCGCTTCGAAGTAGGCAACGGCTCAATTCTGTGCTAATGAGAGATTGTAATTACTCAAAGATTTCTACTACAGGGAAAATAAACATGAACCTCGGAATAATTTGCGTAAGGCTGATTTTTTGTTCTAAAAAAATTATCTACTGTCCCTAAAAAATGTGCCGCTAAAAATATTTTTTCCGTAGGTCTAATCGTTTTCAAGATAGTGATTTTTTTGGGATTTACAAGAAATAGTCTCTTTTTCACAGCATTTTCAAAATTGAAAATTTTAAGCCTGTTTTTTATAACGGAATAATCAAAAAAAAGTCTAATTCACCAGATTTTCTAACATCGTATGAAATTATGATTCTTCTATTTTCTCAAAGAACTTGCTATAGTTTCAAAAGATACTGAAACAAATAAAATGGATAATCGTATATCTTCAAGTTCAAGTAGTAAAACCTCCAAATTTCATCGTTTTAAAACGAAATCTGACAAAGTTACGGAATTTAAGTAAAAGCCATGAAAATTTTTAGTTTGTCTTTAAAATAAAAATTTCTAAAAACTCTATTTCTTGTTCTAAAATTTTGAAATTTAAAGCAGTACATTAGCAACTCCAAAGTAATAAACTCTCCAAATTTCACAGTTTTAAGATAAAATTTAACAAAGTTAGGGAATTTAAGTAAAAGTCATGAAAATTTTTAGTTCGTCTTCAAAATAAAAATTTCTTAAAACTCTATTTTTTGCTCTAAAATTTTGGCATTTAGAAGAGTACATAAGCAAGTCTAAAATAGTAAATCTTCTAAATTTCACAATTTTAAAATGAAATCTAACAAAATTAAGGAATTTATGTGAGAGACATGAAAATTTTTAGTTCGTCTTTAAAATAAAAATTTCTAAAAACTCTATTTCTTGTTCTAAAATTTTGAAACTTAAAGCAGTACATTAGCAAGTCTAAAGTAATACACCCTCCAAATTTCACAGTTTTAAGATAAAATTTAACAAAGTTAGGGAATTTAAGTAAAAGTCATAAAAATTTTTAGTTCGTCTTCAAAATAAAAATTTCTAAAAGTTCTATTTCTTGCTCTAAAATTTTGAAATCTATAGCAGTGAATTAGCAAATTCTAAATAGTAAAATCTCCAAATGTCACAGTTTTAGGATAAAATTTGACAAAGTTACGGAATTTAAATAAAAGTCATGAATATTTTTAGTTCGTCTTCAAAATAAAAATTTCTAAAAGTTCTATTTCTTGCTCTAAAATTTTGGCATTTAGAAGAGTACATAAGCAAGTCTAAAATAGTAAATCTTCTAAATTTCACGATTTTAAAATGAAATCTAACAAAATTAAGGAATTTATGTGAGAGACATGAAAATTTTTAGTTCGTCTTTAAAATAAAAATTTCTAAAAACTCTATTTCTTGTTCTAAAATTTTGAAATTTAAAGCAGTACATTAGCAAGTCTAAAGTAATACACCCTCCAAATTTCACAGTTTTAAGATAAAATTTAACAAAGTTAGGGAATTTAAGTAAAAGTCATAAAAATTTTTAGTTCGTCTTCAAAATAAAAATTTCTAAAAGTTCTATTTCTTGCTCTAAAATTTTGAAATCTATAGCAGTAAATTAGCAAATTCTAAATAGTAAAATCTCCAAATGTCACAGTTTTAGGATAAAATTTGACAAAGTTACGGAATTTAAATAAAAGTCATGAAAATTTTTAGTTCGTCTTCAAAATAAAAATTTCTAAAAACTCTATTTTTTGCTCTAAAATTTTGGCATTTAGAAGAGTACATAAGCAAGTCTAAAATAGTAAATCTTCTAAATTTCACAATTTTAAAATGAAATCTAACAAAATTAAGGAATTTATGTGAGAGACATGAAAATTTTTAGTTCGTCTTTAAAATAAAAATTTCTAAAAACTCTATTTCTTGTTCTAAAATTTTGAAATTTAAAGCAGTACATTAGCAAGTCTAAAGTAATACACCCTCCAAATTTCACAGTTTTAAGATAAAATTTAACAAAGTTAGGGAATTTAAGTAAAAGTCATAAAAATTTTTAGTTCGTCTTCAAAATAAAAATTTCTAAAAGTTCTATTTCTTGCTCTAAAATTTTGAAATCTATAGCAGTGAATTAGCAAATTCTAAATAGTAAAATCTCCAAATGTCACAGTTTTAGGATAAAATTTGACAAAGTTACGGAATTTAAATAAAAGTCATGAATATTTTTAGTTCGTCTTCAAAATAAAAATTTCTAAAAGTTCTATTTCTTGCTCTAAAATTTTGAAATCTATAGCAGTAAATTAGCAAATTCTAAATAGTAAAATCTCCAAATGTCACAGTTTTAGGATAAAATTTGACAAAGTTACGGAATTTAAATAAAAGTCATGAAAATTTTTAGTTCGTCTTCAAAATAAAAATTTCTAAAAATTCTATTTCTTGCTCTAAAATTTTGGAATTTAGAGCAGTAAATTAGCAAGTCTAAAGTATTAAAATCTCCAAATTTCACAGTTTTAAAATGAAATCTGACAAAATTACGGAATTTAAATAAAAGCCATGAAAATTTTTAGTTCGTCTTCAAAATAAAAATTTCTAAAAACTCTATTTTTTGCTCTAAAATTTTGGAATTTAGAGTAGTAAATTAGCAAGTTTAAAGTAGTAAAACCTCTAAATTTCACAGTTTTAAAAAGAAATCTTACAAAATTAGGGAATTTAAGTGAGAGACATGAAAATTGTTAGTTCGTCTCCGAAATAAAAATTCTTAAAAACTCTATTTCTTGCTCTAAAATTTTGAAATTTAGAGCAGTAAATTAACAAGTTTAAAATAGTAAAATCTCAAAATTTCACAGTTTTAAAATAAAATCTGACAAAGTTTTGAAATTTAAGTAAAAACCATGAGCATTTGAGCATTTTTAGTCCGTCTTTGAAATAAAAATTTTTAAAAGCTCTATTACTGGCTCTAAAATTTTGAAAATTAGAGCAGTACATAAGCAAGTCTAAAGTAATAAAACCTCTAAATTTCACAGTTTTAGGATAAAATCTGACAAAGTTACGGAATTTAAATAAAAGCTTTTGATATTTTTGTGTCTATTTTGCCTGACTATTCTCTCAAAACGCGTTTAATCACTCGCGAATAAAATTAGTGGAGGCGGTGTTTGGTATGCTCGTCTTCGTCTCGGCACTTCACCACTTGTCTGGATGGTACAAATTACCAGTACTTGCAAACAAACGTTAAGAAGTAGATGGAACATCAATTCCCATCCGGTGACTGCATGTACCCATCTTATCTTTCCGATTGTTGGGAAAAATTCGCAACCACTAAACAGTGAGTTTAACAGTGACATTCTTGGTGGTCTTGGCGCTTTACAAATGACCACAGAAAAGGTCATTTCGCACATCATTTGGAATGTCTTAAGGGAAAGTGTATCTAACCTCTTTAGCAAGAAAAATTGATAAGGTGCAGTTTAGAATTTCTCTTCTTTATGACCTTTACCTTCTCGAATACAATCGAGAGGGGAACATCCTAAGCCGCCGCCTAGTAATTGTGTATGCAGAGGTAAGAAACACTAACATAGATATCTCGGACCGCCGTGCATTTACTGAACGTTACTTCCTGTTCTGATAAGTAAAAAGTCTCTTGTAACGTGACAGCATCATGGCTGCAGACGTGGAGCAACGGGAGCTCCAACTACACATTTTTACTTTGATCTGCTTTGATCCTGCGGGTAATTAAACCCGGAAATCGAAATTACATCTAAATCTCGAAATTCCGGTCTCAATTATCACGAAACACTTCAAAAAATGCTGACGCGCGTTTCGGCAGCAGGGCTACCATCATCAGAGGGATGATTAATCATTTGTTAATTAATCGGTTTAATAATCGCTCCGATGATGGTAGTCTTGCTGCCGAAACGCGCGTCAGCATTTTTGGAACGAGTTTAATACAGAAAAATTCGCCCTTTAAACCCTCCCTAAAACTAAGAATTTAGCAGTGCGAACTGCCCTTTATCTAGAGGGTACATAGCCCATATCACCCTTTTTGGTGCGCTTCTTCGCACTTCGAGCGGCATCGAAGAAACTCGAATTTCTTAATCAATTAAGTTGTGTTAATATAGAAATATGACTTTGCTGGAACGAGAATTTGCATTAATAAATTTTTTCGGCGTGGAGCGTTTGAGGCTGTCAGTTTTAATTGCGGCGATTTTGGATAAAAAAATGGGATGGGTACAGTCGGCAGCAAAAGAAATGATCCAAACTGTGTAAACTTTCGGTCGATTTCAAGCTTATTTTTAGAGAAAACTGGCGATATTAGGGCTCATTTTACGCAGAATTTTGTGCAGATTCCAAATCTAGGCTTGAAATTCACGTACGGCAACAAATAACTGATTTATGGCCGTTTCGAAACTACAACAAATAAAAAGAAATTGTTTTCGCCATCGTTTTTAATTTGTTCTTAGATTTTCCGTTAGAAACAGAACCAAATTCCCCCCATTTAGGAAAATGAGCTTGAAATCTCTGAATTTAGGTCCGTTCTATAATCTGTGGGATTAATTTTTGTGGATACCTGTAATTTAGATTCAACAGTTCATAAGCTGAGAGTAGAAAATTATAAGCTGATGCAACTACCTGCAAGAAGTTCGGCGTCTATCCAGTTACCCAACAGTTTAGAAATGGGCTGTGGAAAACTAGCCCCAACCGTTAAAAATGCGCAATTAGAAATCAGCGCGCGCTTTCCCTTCGTTCCTTTCTTTGGCACCTCTCCCGTCTTGTCAAGGCCCGTCGTTTTTCCACCCATCAAAAAACAGGTGAAAGTCCCAATCAATAAGATTTTATTATTTACATAATGGAATGGTAATCGATCCGCACCGCCTCGAGTCTTCTTTATTGTATCGTTTGTGATTTTAACTTTCTCAAAGTGTCAAAGGTTGAAATTGTATTATACACGAGATGACAAGTGCCACAAAAAACCAACAACCGATTCGTTCCATTCATTCTTTTGTTTGTCAATGTAATTGGTGAGGAGAGGATTTCACCTGAAGAATCGCGCACTTTTTGACCTCGGTGAAAATTGGAAATCCAACAGGTCTATAAAACGGTTAATTGGACTGGATTTACGATTCATCGATGAATAAAATGACATAATTTATGTGATTGATAAAATTCAAGTTCGGACGCATCTGTCACGACAGTAAAAACTCAAAATGGTAAATATGCCAATAAAGAAGGCATAAAACCGAAATGTTGGACCTCGAGCTTAATGGCGAAGCTTTTATTGTTTTGGTAAAGTGGGATGCGACCAGTCAATTTCTCCTCGGCTCTAAGAAAATTCGTTTTATTCAATTAAAAAAAATCAAAAATAATAAAATTCTCCCTGGGAAATAAAAATTATTATAGAGAAGGCATACAAAAAGTTGCAATATTAGCATGCGATAAAGACGCATTACAAATTAAAAAGAGTCCGACGAAGAATTAGATTATTATTATTGTTTAAAAAAAAAATTAAATTATTTTTAATGATCGAAAAAATGGGGCATTTTGTCGCTTTTCTACCTAAAAATCTGAATATCTCGCTTATTTACAAATCATTTTTAATCTATTAGTGCTCATTTGACGCAGAATTCAAAACCGTTTGAATTTTTAACGTACGTCAATAAATAACCGAATTAGAAGCGTTTAAACTTGCAGATTGTTAATTTTTAGGTCTGAAAAGTATAAACTCAATATCTTCGCAACTATGACAGATAGGAAGATGCGGTTTTTATCACCGATTTTCTTGCGATTTTCCATCTAAGAATCCGATCTTAACCGATTAACCGATTGACCCAATTAACGGATACAAGTTGAAAATGTTTGCATGTGTTGCGTTCTCTAAAAAATTAAATTAGTTTGTTCGCAAAATAAAAAATGCTAGAAACTATTCCTTTTGCACCATAACTTTACAATTTAGTGCAACTGATGTTCGTTCTCAGAATGATAAATTCCCTAAATTTCATTGCCGTAGTATAAAAATTACCACAGTTACAAATTTTTATTTAAAAAAATTGAAATTTGAAGTTCATCTGCAAAATAAAAATTTCCAAAAACTGTCCGTTTTGCACCACAACTTTCAAATTTGGTGGAGTTAATATTTGTTCTTAAAATAAAAAACTCCTTAAATTTCATTGCCATAGCATAAAATTACTAAAACTACGAATCTTTATTTTAAAAATTTGAAATTAGTAGTTCATTAGCAAAATAAAAATTTCCAAAAACTGTCCGTTTTGCAGCACAACTTTCAAATTTGATGGAGTTAATATTTACTCTTAAAATAATAAACTCCCCAAATTTCATTACCATAACATAAAAATTACTAGAACTACGAATTTTTATTTTAAAAATTTGAAATTTGTAGTTTATGCCCAAAACAAAAATTTCCAAAAGTGTCCCTTTTGCACCCCATTTTTTCAATTTAGTGAAATTCAGAATTGTGCTTAAAACAATAAATTCCCCAAAGTTCGTGGTCACAGCATAATAGTTACCAGACTTACAACTTTTTATTTCAAAAATTTGAAATTTCTAGTTTATTCCCAAAATAAAAATTTTCAAAAACTGTCCCTTTGGCACCACAACTTTCCAATTTTGTGGAGTTGGTAATTGTGCTCAAAACAATAAACTCCTCAAATTTTATTGCTGTAGAGTGAAAATTACCTGAATTACGAATTTTTATTTTAAAAAATTTGAAATTTGTAGTTTATTAGCAAAATAAAAATTTCCAAAAACTGTCCGTTTTGCACCACAACTTTCAAATTTGATGGAGTTAATATTTGCTCTTAAAATAATAAACTCCCTAAATTTCATTGCCATAGCATAAAAATTACTTCAACTACGAATTTTTATTTTAAAAACTTTTGTAGTTTATACCCAAAATAAAAATTTCCAAAAGTGTCCCTTTTGCACCGCAACTTTTTAATTTAGTGGAATTCAGAATTGTGCTCAAAACAATAAATTCCCCAAAGTTCGTGGTCATAGCATTAAAATTACCGGACTTTCAACTTTTTATTTCAAAAATTTGAAATTTCTAGTTTATTCCCAAAATAAAAATTTACAAAAACTGCCCCTTTGGCACCAGAATTTTCCAATTTAGTGGAGTTGATATTTGTGCTCAAAACAATAAACTCCTCAAATTTCATTGCTATAGAGTGAAAATTACCTAAATTACGAATTTTTATTTGAAAAATTTGAAATTTGTAGTTCATTCTTAAACTAATATTTATTAAAAACCGTTCCTTTTGCAACGCAACTTTCAAATCTGGTGGGGTTGATCATCTCTCTCAAAATTAGAAACTCCCCAAATTTTATTGCCATAGCGTAAAAATTCGTCCCTCACCAATTGGTCCCCCGGTAAATTTGTTTTTCAATGATCGGAAAAAACATCCTTTTAAGAACAAACATCTAGAAGTTAATTTTTGACTTCTAGTCTTCTAGACAAAAAAAATCCCCATATTTTATAGTTTATAAGATTTTTTCAAATTTTTAAATATGGAATTAGTATTAATATAAAAATTACTAGTTAATAAGAAAAGAGGGTAAAAATAATTAATAATTTGTTTCATTTGTGGAATTATTTACTTAGAAAACCTAATCCATACAGACGTAGACTTTGAAACGACAAAATAAAAAATAAAATATCCTTTTAAACAAATGATGCAAGTAATGTAAAATTTGGTACCAGAACATATGCAGATAATAAATAAAAGCTTTCAGAGACAAATTTGCAGGGGACGAATTTTCAAGGGGACGAATTGACCGGGGACGAAAAGGTTTGGGGACAAATTGCCGGAGACGAACTGTCAGGGGCAAACTGTCGGGGCCAAATCTAGTAAAGTTGAGGTAAATAATGAAACGAAAACGGTTGAAATTTCGAGTTGGTATGGAGGCACTACCAGTTTTGCGAGAACTGCTATCAACTTAATTCGCAATTACTTGCAAGTATAATTTTCCCGGCAGAAAAATGAGCATTACGGACCGTATAAACTCGCTCGGTAATTACCTCCATGCCTTACGTAGGCGCTAATTGGTAACGACGTTTAATTGTGTTTTTTCCTGAAAGCACGTGACGCCATCCTGAAAATTTCAATCCGACGCTCACCTCCTGAAATCTCGGCAGTCATAAACTCATTAACCGACGGCCAACTACTTCTTAGCGGGGTTGCAAACGAACGACGAAGCCGCTTGGCATTAAACATGATGTGACAGCTTTACTGCCGAGCCAACCCGTCAAAGTGTCCGCGCTTTAATTATAACATTAGCAGGACAAAGCTCAGGATCGCGTCCTCGTCCTGGGATGTCCTTTTAGGTATGCGCTCGCTGACAAGCCGCCATTTTTTCGTAAGAGATTGACTTACGTACAGGTTTGTATGTAGATAAGTCGTCATCGGGTGGTTGGCGTCCTGTGCTCGAAAAGTACGCTCGAATTCGCTCTGGTAGCGAGATGTGGCAACCGAGCCACAGACGACATGAAATATGGCGATGGCCGCGAGGTAGCCCGATGCTCTCGTGTTTTTCTTTCCTTCTTGTGCGTCTATGGACGTTTCTTTTCATGGAGTGAGACTAACAGTCATTGCGACTTGTCTCTGTTTGCTGCACGCGACGTCGAGGTCGCGGAAGGGCGCCCAGACCATCTCTAGCTTCACTACCAAAACTCGAATTTTTTTGGTTCCGGTGGATGGCCTATAATTATCTAATCTTGCATGCAATACTTGAGGTTTTGCTAAATTACAGGTATTAAAAACCAGACCTCCGAGTCATAATAAGATTGCAACATCACCCTCAAAAATATTTCCGAGATGTCATTTTTTCCACGAAAAAAAAGAAGATTCGTACCGAATCTTGATTGGATCAGCCACAAGAGTTCGAGGCGCATCTTTTTATTTCCCTCACATTTTTAATTGACTTGACTGAATTTAATTAACAAAAACTCAAACGAAACATCGAAAAAGCGAACTTTAATTATTTTGACTAAACACTTGTCAGAAGCAAATTAAACCAATCATCGCCACCAGAATAAGCCAATAATTCAGCGGTCTAAACTGCTCTGTCATCTAGACAATACATTAGTCATTATGCCCCATTTCACCGTATTTCACCTGTGATCTGATAATCGCCAGAATCGGAGCTTTTTATGAAGGGTCGTCGAGTGCTTTTTTTAATTCGCACCTGAGGCCGAACGAAGAACTGGAATTTATTCATTCATTCACTCGGGCAAATGCAGAAATATGACTTGACGATCTGTTTTTTAAGGAGTTTTGAGCATTCAAATCTCCAGAAGTCTAGAGGTACACCGATTTGCAGAGCTAAAAGGGCTCGACAATTTGAAGAATTTCCGGGAGTTCAAGATTTTCAAGAACGACCATCGAAACCAGAATATAAAAAACATTTTTTTGCAATTCCCGTTTTTGAGTATTCAAATCTCCAGGTTAAGTAGAGAATTCCACCGATTTACAAGATTTGCAGGATCTCCGGGATTTGAAGATTTTCAAGATCGACCAGAGAAAGCGAAGAATATAAAGAAATATCTAAGGAAAAACATTTTTTTAGTTTCAGTTTTTGAGCATTCAAATCTCCAGCTAAATATACAGTTTCAACCCTATTTAGGTCCTGCAAACCCTGCAAATCGTGGAAAATTTAAATTATTTCCGGGATTTGAAAAATTTTCAATAAGAATGACTAGAAAAACCAAAGAATATTAACAAATATCCAATCAAGAACTATTTCTTATTTCCAATTTTTGGCACTCAAATCTCCAGATAGGCAGGTATAGATTTCCACCGATTGCAGGATTTGCAGGAGCTAAAACATCCGGAAAATTGAAAGGATTTCAAGGATTTGAATATATTTAAGAATGACCAAAGCATATAAAGAAATCCAATGGAGAACATTTCATTTCATATTAATGTTTGTAAAACTTAAAAGCCAGATGAGTTTACAAGCGGCACTGAAAAACATGTTTTGGTTTCCACGAGAAAAGCCGCGATTTTGCTGGAGACTTCAACGTTCATAAACGACGAACCCTACCGGAAAAACTAGCTAACACAGATTAATACGATCAACAATAACACACGGATTGTCGACACCTTTTAACAGATACACAAGCGGAATTTGAAGATTTTCAAGATTGACTAAAGAAACCGAGAAATATAAAGAAATATCAAATGAAGAACTTTATTATTTTCAGTTTCTGAGCATTAAATTCGTTTTGTAGGACCTAAAAGTGGTAAAATATGTGAAGAACTTTCGAGATTTTAAGATTGTCAACAAGAAACCGAAGAATATAAAGATATATCTAATAAATAACGGTTTTTTTTTAATTTTTAGTTTCTGAGCATTGAAATCTCCAGGTAATTATAGGATTCCACTGATTTGCATGATTTGCAGGACCTAAAAGTGGTAAAAATCTAAAGGATTTCCGGCATTTAAAGATTTTTCAACAAGAAACCGAAGAATATAAATGAATATCTATTAAAGAACGTGTTTTTTAATTTTCAGTTTTGAGCATTGAAATCTCCAGGCACAAATCCAAACACAAAATTAAAATGACGGACTAAATCTCTTTGGTAAATTTGGCAGCCGGAAATGATTTTCGAAGCGTTGATTGAATCCCCTTTTTTAAATCCCGCACAAAATTTTTTCTCGCGCAGACTTTTAATTAAATTTATCCGAAATCCATTCGTCTGATTTAATTGTTTTGAGTAAAAACACAGAAGAGACTTGTCAGAATCAAATTAAACCGCCAGCAATAATTCAGCGGTGTAAACTGCTCTGTCATCTAGACAAAACAAGAGATATTAATGTTATTAATGTGATTATGCTCCATTTCCCCTTATTTCAACTGTGATTACCAGCAGGTGAAGAAAATCGAATTAATTAATGAATATATGGTAAATGCGAAAATATGTGAATCTGTCAGAAGTTAATTTCCGTTGAAGACGCTTTCCTCGAATCGAAAAAGATGTTTGATCACGTTGCATAATAACAATTGGATTTCCGCGGATAATGGCGGAGATAACGAGACGTAATGATAATTCACTTATGTTTGCTCAGCTAGCGAAAGAAGTAATAAGCCTTACGCGTCGTATTCTTGTGAATTAGTTGTGTCAATTATAATGCGAAGGCCACCAATTAATTTTCAAATGTTCCTTTTATGCCGAGCGTATAAAAGGTGGCTGAATAACAATCGAGAATGCGGTCAATAAACTTGGATTTCTGTTTTGTTGATGGAATTTTCGACCGATATAATGTTTATTTAAAGACGGCCACTATTCACCTCGTGCCTAATTACGGACCCGATGTTCCATGCGTAATGATGATTAGGTTTCTTCTATCTCCTGGTACCATTCCCATGCCACACACGCCATAAGCTCGATTCGATTTTAAACAACCGTATAAATCCCATAAAACCCAACTCTGCATCCCGGCCAATTTGCGGATGTATTTTTAGCGCGGTAATTCGAAAGTCACTCTCGATATAAACCCTCACAGTAAAATCTACGCTTTATGGCCGTTTTATGCCCACCGTATGACCACATTCTTAATCTCTTCCTTTTTGTCATAACGTCATGTTCATAAACACTCCAATTTGTTACACTTTTAGTGGACCACTGAACATTTAAATTAACCTCAGCCCAAATTAAACCACCTGGGAGATCACGCAGCCATTTAACAACCATAAAACCCTCGGCGGATATTTATTTTGTCTAGCGTGCGATGACGAAGATCCTTTCTTTTGTTTGTGCCATAAAATGTGGCAGAATATAAAGAAATATCTAATGAAAACTATTTTTTATTTTCAGTTTTTGAGCATTCAAATCTCCAGATAAGTATGGAATTCCACCTATTTACAGGATTTGCAAGACCTAAAATTGATAGAAAATTTAAAGGATTTCCAGGATATCAACAATGACCTGAAAAACAAAAGAATATAAAGAAATATTTAATGAAAAACAATTTTTTATTTTCAGTTTATGAGCATTCAAATCTCCAGATACCTAAGTATAGAATTCGACCGATTTGCAGAACCTAAAAATGGTAGAATATTTAAAGGATATCCGGGATTTGAAGATTTTCAAGAATGACCAGAGAAACGGAAAAATATCTAAAGAAGAACATTTTTTTATTTTCAGTTTTGAGCATTTAATTCTCCAGGTATGGGAGATCACACTTTCATTTAGCAGCCGTAAAAACCCCTGCAAATATTTATTTAGTCTAGCGTCCGATGACGAAAAACCTTTCTTTTGTCTGTGCCATAAAAATGTGGCAGAAAATAAAGAAATATCTAATGAAAAATATTTTTTTTTTAGTTTTTGAGCATTCAAATCTCCAGATAAGTATGGAATTCCACCGATTTGCAGAACTTGCAGGACTTAAAATCGGTAGAAGATTTAAAGGATTTCAGGGATTTAAAGATGTTCGAGAATAACCAGAGAAACAAATGAATATGAAGAAATATTTAAAGAAAACAATTTTTTATTTTCAATTTTTGAGCATTCAAATCTCCAGGTAAGTATAGAATTCGACCGATTTGCAAGACCTAAAAATGGTAGAAAATTTAAAGGATTCCCAAGATTTGAAGATTTTCAAGAATAACCAGAGAAACGGAAGAATATCTAAAGAAGAACAATTTTTTATTTTCAGTTTTGAGCATTTAATTCTCCAGGTATGGGAGATCACACATTGATTTAGCAGCCGTAAAAACCCTCTGCAAATATTTATTTAGTCTAGCGTCCGATGACGAAGAACCTTTCTTTCGTCTGTGCCATAAAAATGTGGCAGAATATAAAGAAATATCCAATGAAAAACAATTTTTTATTTTCAATTTTTGAGCATTCAAATCTCCAGATAAGTATAAAATTCGACCGATTTGCAGAACCTAAAAATGGTAGAAAATTTAAAGGATATCCGGGATTTGAAGGTTTTCAAGAATGACCAAAGAAACGCAAGAATATAAAGAAATATCTAATGAAGAACAATTTTTATTTTCAGTTTTGAGCATTTAATTCTCCAGGTATGGGAGATCACACATTCATTTAGCAGCCGTAAAAACCCCTGCAAATATTTATTTAGTCTAGCGTCCGATGACGAAAAACCTTTCTTTTGTCTGTGCCATAAAAATGTGGCTGAAAATAAAGAAATATCTAATGAAAAATATTTTTTTTTAGTTTTTGAGCATTCAAATCTCCAGATAAGTATGGAATTCCACCGATTTGCGAGAACTTGCAGGACTTAAAATCGGTAGAAGATTTAAAGGATTTCAGGGATTTAAAGATGTTCGAGAATAACCAGAGAAACAAATGAATATAAAGAAATATTTAAAGAAAAACAATTTTTTATTTTCAATTTTTGAGCATTCAAATCTCCAGGTAAGTATAGAATTCGACCGATTTGCAAGACCTAAAAATGGTAGAAAATTTAAAGGATTCCCAAGATTTGAAGATTTGCAAGAATAACCAGAGAAACGGAAGAATATCTAAAGAAGAACAATTTTTTATTTTCAGTTTTGAGCATTTAATTCTCCAGGTATGGGAGATCACACATTGATTTAGCAGCCGTAAAAACCCTCTGCAAATATTTATTTAGTCTAGCGTCCGATGACGAAGAACCTTTCTTTCGTCTGTGTCATAAAAATGTGGCAGAATATAAAGAAATATCCAATAAAAAACAATTTTTTGTTTTCGGTTTTCGAGCATTCAAATCTCCAGGTAAATCTAGATTTCCACCGATTTGCAGGACCTAAAAATGGTAGAAAATTTAAAAGTTATCCTGGATTTGAGGATTTTCAAAAATGACCAGAAAAACAGAAGAATATAAAGACAAATCTAATGAAGAACATTTTTTTATTTTCAGTCTTTTAGCATTCAAATCTCCAAGTAGGAGAGATCATGCATTCATTTAGCACCCGTAAAACCCTCTGCAGATATTTATTTAGTCTAGCGTCTGATGACGAAAATCCTTTCTTTTGTTTGTGCCATAAACATGTGGCAGAATATAAAGAAATATCCAATGAAAAACAATTTTTTATTTTCAATTTTTGAGCATTCAAATCTCCAGATAAGTATAAAATTCGACCGATTTGCAGAACCTAAAAATGGTAGAAAATTTAAAGGATATCCGGGATTTGAAGGTTTTCAAGAATGACCAAAGAAACGCAAGAATATAAAGAAATATCTAATGAAGAACAATTTTTATTTTCAGTTTATGAGCATTCAAATCTCCAGGTAGGTGAGATCACGCATTCATTTAGCAGCCGTAAAAACCTCTGCAGATATTTATTTAGTCTATCGCTCCGATGCCGAAGAACCTTTCTTTTCTTTGTGCCATAAAAATCTGGCAAAAGTTGAGTGTTCGTAGAAGTTCCTCCCCATTATCCCTAATCAGCAGCAAGTGTTCCCATTAAATCTCAAACGGCAATTTCGTCATTTTCTCCCGGAGCCAATCACCCTCATTAAAACCTCCCATCTTGAATTTTACAGCTAAAACAAGACATCGTAATAACAAGAATGCCGCCCATAACTCCCGCAAAGAAACGAGGAAGATTCTCTTGGAACAAAGAGCAGTAAAAGCCAGTAGTTCATGTATGTTAACTAAGTTCTTACATTTCAGGTCCCGTTTTCAGGCACAGGATTAATCACCGCCGCTGACATATTTGTTTCGCACAAAGAAGCTGCCTACGATTTGACCGCTTTTCTTCTTTGGTACGACTGGGCTAGGCGCGATTTTTGAAAATCCGCTGAAGAGTCGGAGCTCCGGAGGCGTTTTTATCGAATGACCCACAATTTCTGAAGTTATTATCGTGCTTGGAGCGATGGATGTTTGTACACCGCAGGGAGCAAATACCTCGGCGTCCTATGGAGATCGGATGAATAGAACACAGATTGATACAATTAACAATAACATACGGATTGTCGACACCTTTGAGCGGATACACAAGCGCTTTTTCAAAATGGTTATACGGAACGATTCATATTGATTTTTTGTAAAACTTCAATGCCAGATGAGGCTACAAGCACCACCGGAAAAGAGAGATTTCGCGGGAGACTTCAACGCGCGCAAGCGACGAACCCTGCCGGGAAAACGCCAAAAACTAGATCAGATAAGTAGATCTTTGTTTAATATTACAATTTGCAAGAACATACGGATTGTCGACACTTTTTAACACATACACGAGCGTTTTTTCAAAATGGTTGTACCTACGAAACGATTTATAGGTATTCATTTTTTTGTAAAACTTGAATGCCAGACGACGCTACAAGCACCACCGGAAAAGCGAGATTTTGCTGGAGACTTCAACACGCGTAAGCGACGAACCGCAGATTTCTGTCGTTTTCTTCAGATTTAGCTGTTGAATCTTGACAAAAACTGCGGAGGCAGTCCCAAAAACCGTCTCAATGTACGAAAAATCGTCATTTAACATCAAATTTAGCGAAGCTCTCTATAAATTTTGGAGATTTTATGCAGATTTCTGCCTTTTTTGTCTAGATTTAGCCGTTGGATATTGATAAAAAGAGTTTCAAGAAAACTTGAATGCCAGATGAGGTCACAAGCACCACAGGAAAAACGTGTGCAGGTTTTAGTAAGAAAAAACGCGATTTTGTTGGAAACTTCAACGCTCGTAAGCGACGAACTCTATCGAAAAAGCGCCAAATTGACAAATTCTGGACGATCCGAGCAATAATTTTAAACGTCGATCAAAATGATCTTTAAAATTCGACTTCGAAAGAAGTGAAAAATCTGAATCTCCAGTTTATTCAACGGTTTAAAAGAACAGAAAACGCAATTTTCCTGGAGATTTTAACTTTTAATAAAACAACCTGCAGATTTCTCTGGATTTAGCCGTTGAATCTTGATAAAAACTGGTGGGTTTTGAGGTGAATTCTGGGAATACAGCCCAAAAATCGTCTAAATGTGCGAACAATGGTCATTTAAGATCAAATTTAGCGGATTTTTCTACTAATTTTGGAGATTTCATGCAGATTTTTGCCGTTTTCTCCAGATTTAGCCGTTGATTCTTGATACACGGTCATACAGAACGATTCGTATTGATTTTTTGTAAAACTTGAATGCCAGATGAGGTAACAAGCGCCACAGAATAAACGTGTGCTGGTTTTAGTAAAAAAACGCGTTTTTGTTGGAGATTTCAACGCTCGTAAGTGACGAACTCTATCGAAAAAACGCTAAATTGACAGATTCTGGACAATCCGAAGAATAATTTTAAACGTCAATCAAAAGGATCTTCAAAATTTGACTGCGAAAGAACTGAAAAATCTAAATCTAGAGTTTGTTTAACGGTTTAAATAAAGGAAAAACGCGATTTTGCTGGAGACTTCAACTTTCGTAAGCGACGAACCCTACCGAAAAAAACGCCAAAAACTAGATTGGATGAATAGAACTCAGATTTCTGTACAGTTAACAATAACATACCTACGGTTTGTCGACACCTTTAAAGCGCTTTTGAGAAACTTGAATGCCAGATGAGCCAACAAGCACCCCCGGAAAAGCGATTTCACTGGAGAGTTGAATGTTTGTAAGCGACGAACCCTACGGAAAAACGCCAAAAACCTGTAGATGTGGTCACGACAGATGACTAATTGACTGTAATTATTAGAAACAGACTCCCCGCCGGGAAGGCGTTCCTAACCTTTATTACAAATTCCGTTAAAAATAGCAGGCTCTGTAATGCATTGAAAGGAGGATTTATTACCCGATTTATTATAGCGTGCAACGAGTGCCAAAAATGTGAGCATCAAGAAATAAGCAAAGTCTGCACCTAAATTGTCAGGACTATAATCACCCCGAGAGCTATTAAAGATCGAGCGGACAAAAAGTCTTAGTTTTAATAGAAATCGAAATTGTTTATTAAAATTGCGTTTTTGTTTATAATAAAGGCTCGCACGTTAATTATCCGAGTCATTAATCTTCGTGAAAAATTATAATAAATTTTCAATTATATTCCATCTGACAGTTGGGTTTGATGTATGATTCGAACGCGTCGATCCAAGTCCGGCTTTCCGAAATGCTTTTTCCGGAGTGAAAAACGACGAAAAATCGCAATAATTAAGTCTCGGAATGATGCGTGCGTTTCCAAGCAAGTAATTAATGTCGCTGTACGCAATTAATCAGAAATGCATCAAAGCATAGCATTTCCGTGTGTTCGCCGTGTTGGATAGCTGGAATAAGATGCAATTTGTTGACAGTAGCAGACTGCGAGGAATTTTAATAATCGGCCCGATCGCCGGTTATAGATGAGCCAACCTTCCACTTTATTATTTGCGCTTTCGAGGAAAAATACCCGCAATATATCCACGCGGGCCTCCGATCTTGAATTGTTTTCTCGGTGCATGGCCGACCGAGATCGCCTGGGATAATCACGATAAACCCGCTTAATGGTTTCATTATTATACTCGTTCTGATTGCGGAATAAATCATGGCCTGCGTACAATTATTGCGGATATTAAAATTAACACAGCGCTGGATAATTAAAATGCGTTCGAAATTTCGTCGCTCAAGAAACGAAATTCCTTATCCTGGCCATCTCTCGGCAGCAAATCCGCCGAGATCGCTGGTATGCGGTCAAAGAAAAACGTCCAAATCGAGTGTTACGGCCCGTCGACAATCCCGAAAATTATCCAGACAAACAGCATTTCGCAGACAAATTTGAAATTTTAATGCAACTAAGCTTGAAATATTTCTAAAATCACTTCGGTAGTTGTCCTTGCATATTTTTTTGTCCTGGCCGACTGCGACCGTGTAGGTGCCGTGCACCAAGGTTACAATAGCAAATATTATTAATAAACATCGTTTGTTCATTCATCGCAGGAATTTTTTTTGGAACGCACTCCTGCAACGTTGAATATAATTTACATAAATTTGTTAATACAAGTTTTATTATTAATATAAATCCATTAGAACAAGTGCACGAAGCGTCGATCTCCATTAATGAATGCAGGACATATGGCAGGATTTATAACGCGCTAATCGCGGCTCATAACTAATTAGGTGACAATTACATTTAATTTTATTACTGAACAAACCTGTTCGCCCAAGAACAAAAATCGCAAGTATTCACCAAAAAGCGCCGACGTCACAGCTGAGACCCCACACGAGGGTGGAGACTTCAACGCAATAATAAGCGACGAAAATTTTCTAGCTTCTAATTTTAATAATAGGCTCGAAACATGACTTGGCGTTACAGTGAGAGTTTCTTAGAATTTCACATCTTGATCTAGTCGGCTTATCAAGCCTACTTGACCTTATCCCAATTACTGTATATGCAAAATATGGTAAAAAATCCTGCATTACCTTGATTCGAAAACCTCTTTCTCTACGACCACCTATGGAGCCCCCTTCTTTTTTCCATGTCAGCGTTTTGTCAGTTAATTGATCAAAATGACAATTATCTTTAAAATAATTCCTACACGTACAAATTACGAGGAAATCAAACCGGCTGGGAGTGGTCAAGTGTCAACGGCGTTATCGTTTTCATTTTTGGTTTAATTCCATGGTCACCAAGATTGCCAGATTTAATACCTTGAACCAGTTGCATGACCAAACAAATGTATTGTCTTTGGGAAATCCATAAATCGCGTTGATTTATGCGAAGTTGGCTAATTATATGCTCGGTGTCCTATGTTGACGATGTTGTGACCTTTCGTCGTAAATCACCGGAGGATTTTTCCGACACATTTGTTTTCCCGGCCTCGTTTTACCCTTCCGCGTTGTTTCCAACGCGAAAACATGACGGAAAACGGTGGAATCGGGCTTTTGCGTGGAGACTTCGACGCGCGGTGAAGCAACAAACCGACGTTTGCAACAGAAAAACATGAAAAACGGAGGAATCGGGCTTTTGTGTGGAGACTTCGATGCCCGGTAAAGCAACAAACCGATGTTTGCAACCGAAAAACGGAGGAATCGGGTCTTTGCGTGGAGACTTCGACGCGCGGTGAAGCAACGAACCGACGTTTGCAACACAAAAACATGACGAAAATCGGGGGAATCGGACTTTTGCGTGGAGACTTCGACGCGAGGTGAAGCAACGAACCGACGTTTGCAACACAAAAACATGACGAAAATCGGGGGAATCGGGCTTTTGTGTGGAGACTTCGACGCGCGGTGAAGCAACGAACCGATGTTTGCAACCGAAAAACATGACGAAAAAGGAAAGAATCGGGACTTTGCGTGGAGACTTCGACGCGCGGTGAAGCAACGAACCTACGTTTGCAACACAAAAACATGACGAAAAACGGAGGAATTGGGCTTTTGCGTGGAGACTTCGACGCGAGGTGAAGCAACGAACCGACCCTGACCGCACAGATGGACCCTATTGAAAAGGAAATAACAGTCCGCGATCATAAGCAGGCTTTAATTTATGGAAGTAATGTGTCCTAATTCATTTTTTTCCAACTTTAATAACTAGTTAGATGTAAAAGTATCATTTATCTATTCTTTGACAGCGGCTATTTGAATGTTTAACAAATTCATAGCGCGGATTTGCACACAATGGAGGTTAAAAATGGCCACTGAAGAAAACACGCAGGGGAGAAGCGCGCGAATTGGAGGGAAGTTGGAGCCTTTGGCGTTCGTGGGCTTTTATGGAAAAGCCGTCTCAGATTATCCGATCAGGTTTGATTTCTCTGTTAATTTCTTAATTCCTGTTGGTATGACGGCCGGTTCTGAAGCATCCCACGCGGCGATAAACAAATCAATGTCCACGAGAAAGTTTGACCTCCGAAAAGTGATTTTCGTCTCGTTTAATTTGCAGCGGAGACGTCTTCCTTGTGTACAAGTTTAATTGACATGGAATAAGACAGATAACCGGCAGTGTCTGGAAACACGCGATGCTAGAAGCAAGACATAATGGTGGCATTTTGCCGACCGACCATGATAAGTAGCGACATCTGTTGATTAATAGTGCAAGCAAATTAGATCAGCCACATCGATTGCGATCTGGATGTGTTATGGATCGGCGGGCTAACGACCGACGGGTGTCATGTGTGGAATGTGTCCAACGACATGACAAAATGGTCAACAATCTGACGCGGAGTTCTAAGACGAAAACGAGATGCTCCCATCTAATCGGATAAATCAAACGGAATTTACACGTTTCTGTCGCCATTGTGGTGCGAGGACCTTCTCTGCCAATTTCCAGATTTATTATTCTGTTATTCAAATTTGATCGGCAATTAATGTGGGTGACTTAAATTAGGTGTTTTAACAGTCATTTCCATTTTTATTATGAATATAACATTTTACTTATGTCAAGGGCGCTGCTGCAACGAGCGGATATGACAGTTCTCACACTTAATCAATGAGAAAGATCAAAAATGCGTGAGTTTTATTGTTTCGCAATCGAAATTGCAGAAAAACGTGTTCGAACAAAGATTTTATTCCCAACACGACAATAAATTATTCCGGCTAAAATGAAATTTGGTCCATTTTCTAAGTGACTGTTCGACCTTGTTTCTATACAGCCATGCATAAAGATGTCTAGATTAAAAATATTGCCTAGAAATTGATATTACTGATTAATTAATAGCGGATTAATCCAATAAATTTTAATTGTATTTTAAGCGCGCTTAATTCCGCATTCCCAATCTGGTTTACTCTTTCTTCATACCGCTTAATATGACACAGTGAATATTCACGTTTACGCTTTGACATGCTTGGGAAATTACAGTTTTCACAGCTTCTAAGGACAAAGGCTCGAAATTATAGCTTAGAAAAGGTCACATAAAAAATTTCAGTCTTTCAGTCTTTTAACAAATTTGTAACATCCTTAGAAAGTCCATTTTTGGATAAAATTTAAGTAGTTTTAAACGTGTTACAAACTATACTTTTTCTACGACCTCAAATTCAAAATTAAACCACAAATTAATCACAATTTCATCAGTGTCTAACTTCAGCTCGTGAGTAAAGCACCACTTTAGTGTTACAATGTCAATTAGCATCACTAAAATGGCCACTTAATAGTATATTATGTAACAACACTTATAAATGTCGTCTTAGGCACGAGTTTATTTAAGCACGAGCGGAGCGAGTGTTTAAAGTACGACTATCTCGAGTAGGTTATAACCGTGTTACATACTGTACTTTTTCTACAACGTCAAATTTAAAACAAATCTATTTCCAACCAACTGTCAATTTCAGTTAGGCTAGCTAATTTCAACTTGTGACTAAAATGACGGCGCCATTTTCAGCGTGTGACTAAAGCGCTATGGGATGTGTTTAAAATAATGATATTTCCTTATTGGTTAATATTTTTTTTTATGCAAAACCACTCAAGTCAAAAAATAATGTACCTATCGCCCACCGCCTAGAAAGCGACACATTACCATAGTGATTTGCGGAAGTAAACATTCACTTTATTGTACTTGTACAATCGTAGTTATTTACCTGACGCATATTCCATATTTGCATGTTTCACGTTTTGAAAAAAAAAACACAACGAGGCCTATGTATTTAACATCTTAAATGAAAGTTTTGCTTTTTTAGTGTTATATTCTAATGGTTTAACTGTTGGCGATCAAAGTTTGTATGCACCACGTCAGTAATGTGTTTTTATCGAACTCGGCTTGTAATCTCAGACTCGGTCGATAAAGAATCACTTTACTGACTTGGTACATAAATAACTATTTTCTAAAAGAGAATTTGAATTTTAACAAAATATCCCTATTTATTTGTAAGCAGTTTATTTCGAAAAATTTTAATTGAAATTTGAAGTTTAAGAATTGACAGATATTCTGGAGGATCCGAACAATAATTTTAAACGTCAATCTTCTAAAGGATATTCAAAATCTTTATTCAACGATTTAAAACAACAGAAAGACGTGATTTTGTTGAAAACTTCAACGAACCCTACCAGAAAAACGCCAAAAACTAGATCGATATATTGATTGTTGGTAAAATTTGAATGCCCGATGAGGTTACCGCACCACCGGAAAAATCTATGCTGATTTCCGTGAGAAAAGCCGCAAAATTTTTTGGAGACTACAACGCTCGTAAAGCGACGAACTCTAGCAAAAAAACGCCCTAAACAAAAATAAAGCCAAAATATTCCTATTTATTTTAGAGAAAATTAATTGGAATTGAAATTTGAAGTTTGAATTGACAGATTCTGGAGGATCCGAACAATAATTTTAAACGTCAGTCTAAAAGTTCTTCAAAATCTGAAATCTAAAGTTTACTCAACGATTTAAAAGAACAGAAAGTCGTGATTTTGCTGGAGACAAACCCTTTCAAAAAAACGCCAAAAAACGATTTATACAGATTTTTTTTTGTAAAACTTGAATGCCAGATGAGGTAACAAGCACCACCGGAAAAACCTGTGCTGGTTTCCGCAAGAAAAATCGCAATTTTGCTGGAGACTTCAACATTCGTAAGCGACGAACCCAACCGAAAAAATGCCAAAAACTATTTTAGAGCAGTTTAATTAGAATTGAGAGTATTTTCAAAATCTGAATCTAAAGTTTATTCAGCGATTTAAAAGCCCAGAAAAGCGTGCAAACGTTCAAGTTCAATGGAAGCATAAAAACCTAGCACAAGTCATTCGTTGTTATTTAACGTTATTGTAAACAATGCTCGGATATTTAATACTCGAGATGACAACAGCAATGTCAAGAGGTCGTGACTTTTCCAAACAATAATTTGGTGCCAATAAAACGCCACATTATTATTAATTTATAGACTGCTCCTGGGTACCAACAGCTGTCTCTAATTTTCGCAAGAGTGTACAAATCTGAGAAGCTCGTTCTACTTTTTCTTGTCAATTAAAAATTTAAAATTTGGAACATATCGTCCGTCGGTCATTCCACAGCTTTATGCTTTTCCTACACATTAATTAAATTTTAACAGTCGAGACTTATCAGGCCACGACATTCCTTCGGTACGAATACTTAAAATAGTAAAAGCGAGCTTGTAAAGTCCAATAAAACTAAACGGTACCATCGAAAATTTATCTATAAGGTCGACAATATAAATACACGCCATTAATTTTCCGCTTATTCTTGTTGATCCTGGTTCCATTTAAGTCGAAATTCCACCGCGCTACCAAACGATTCCACCTAATTAAGTGTATAATTGCTTCATTAATATCGATCATGTTCCATTTCACCTTATGGCTCAATCGGCAAAAAACCATTCTGCTCTCGATTTTCCGGCAATCGTCCTTATCGACCGGCAGGATCTCGTTTCCCCAAACACGGGACGCCCCTATTTGCATATCGTTTCATCTTAATATCATAATATGTGTCAATTAAACGCGGCCGCAGTCGATCTGACACTGTTAGAATGCAGAAATTGATTTGACAACGAACCGCACGACTTTCTATGCGAAGGACGAAGGACCTCTCCAGAGGCGCGCCGTTATCAAGATCTTTTTTATTATCCGAAGAATAGCCGCTGAGTGCCCAATAAAAAATCGACAATATGGCCACTGCAATAAAACGAATTCATCGGAAACGTAGTGGGCGAGTTCTTCTTTCCGGTTTATTACCCGGAAACATTAATGATCGAAGCCGCCGCTTCCTAATAACTCAATTTTAGCTAAAACGCGGATAAATATTTACGACTATGTTAATGTTATCTAAGAACGAGTTAATTGCGATTTGTAACTATTTTCTGGTCGGTAAGTACCATTTGAAATTCATGTGGCGTAGAAGATACGGACGACTGTCTACGCCACAGAACTACAAACATTTTTCTTCGATTTGAAGCGAATCTGCTCCCACGTAACAAAGCCACTGACTGCGCCACTTTCTGGAGCTCGCTGAAACTCCGAAACGAGAACAAGAGGTCACATCTCTTCCTCGACTTTTCGATCTGCAAGACCGAATTTTATCCGCTCGTCCGCCTCTCCGTGCCGATTATTTATGGCGAAGCAGTGAAAGTCGACAAATTATCATCGGTGTTATTAATAAATTAACCGGTGGCATCTTGGGCGCTCCGCGACTTTCACGAAAAATTCGCAGATTTACGACGTGATTTTGCGGCGAATTGAGTTGATAACGCACCGGTGGGTTGGTCAACTCGAAAAAAAAGAGAAGAAAGTTGGGCTCGCGGGCGTCGATAATCAATATAGGAGCCGTAAAGATCGTTTTATTGCGAGGGATTCGTGTAATAATAAAAATTATTAGCCGCATTAAAATAGACGATTTTCCGGGGCGTTATGGCGATTTTTTGTAAAACTTAAATGCCAGATGAGGTTACAAACACCAGCGGAAAAATGTGTGCTGGTTGACGCGAGGAAAACCGCGATTTTGGTGGAGACTTCAACGCTTTTAGGCGACGAACTCTATCGAAAAAACTCATCTTTTGAACAGTTTAGTTCAAAGAATTGGGGTTGAGGAGAACATAGGAGCCGCAAAGATCGTTTTTATTGCGAGGGATTCGTATAACAAAAATTTTAAGCCGCATTAAAAAAGACAATTTTCCTGAGCGTTATAGATATGAATTTTTTTGTTAAACTCCGATGCCAGATGAGGTTACAAACACCATCGGAAAAATGTGTGCTGGTTAACGCGAGGAAAACAGCGATTTTGCTGGAAACTTCAACGCCTGTAAGCGACGAACTCTATCGAGAAAGCTCATTTTAGAGCAGTTTAGTTCAAAGAATTGAAATTAAAATGTAAGGAAAATTGAGTTTGAGGGCGTCGACAATCAATATAGGAACCATATAGACAATTTTCCGGTGCATTATATCGATTTTTTGTAAAACTTAAATGCCAGATGAGATTACAAGCACTGTACGGGAAAAATCGCGATTTTGTTAGAGACTTCAACGCACGTAAGCGACGAACTCTACCGGAAAAACTCATTTTAGAGCAGTTTAATGAATTGGGATTAAAGTTTAAAGAAAGTTGGGCTCGAGGGCGACTATAATCAATATAGGAGCCGTAAAGATCGTTTTTATTGCGAGGGATTCTTGTAATAATAAAAATTATGAGCCGCATTAAAAATAGACAATTTTCCGGGGCATTAAAATGCGGAGGTCGGCCCATACGAAATAATAAAGTCTAAGTATTTCTTTATATATTTTTTTAATTATAATCCCTGTGTACAATTTAAAACATCCTTTTTATTGCCGCTATAAAACGAGCCATAGATACTATCGAGGCCCGGTTGTACGAATACAGACGATTTTATGTAACGTTTATAAAAAAAGACCTGTTTGTCAAACCGGCGTGTTGGCTTTAATGGATTTTTAAATATTGCTTAATAGAGAAAAATTAGAGGAGCGGAGGCGGCGGACGCCATTCTCCCATAAATCACCGGGAAAACCTGTGCTGGTTTCCATAAGAAAACTCGCGATTTCGCTGGAGACTTCCACTCTCTTAAGCGACGAACCCTACCAAATAATACGCTAAAAATACGATTTATATTGATTTTTTGTAAAACTTGAATGCCAGATTAGGTTACAAGACCCACCTGGTTTCCACAAAAAAAATCCGCGGTTTTGCTGGAGACTTTAACGCTCTTAAGCAAGTAACTTTGCCGGCAAAACGCCAAAAACAAAAATTAAACTAAAGTAGGTGCTGACAGATTCTGGAGGATCCGAACAATAATTTTAAACGTCAATCTAAAGGATCTTCAAAATCTTAATTCTAAAGTTTATTCAACGATTTAAATGAACAGAAAGACGAAAGCTGGAGACTTCAACTCTCGTTAAGCGACGAACCCTACCAAACAAACGCTAAAAATACGATTTATATTAATTTTTTATTAAACTTCAATGCCAGATGAGGTTACAAGCATCACCGGAAAAACCATTGCTTAATAGAGAAAAATGACCGGATTTGCAGCCAAGGACCTAAATAATCCAGTTTACGTCCGCCATCAAAATATCGCATGTAAAAGAGGTATTAATCGCGATGGCCATAAATCCTCCGCCGACCATAGAGCACGAGCGAACGACTCAATAACCGAAAAGGAAACTCGCGGGAAATTGCCGGTTTTCCAAACAGAATTTATTAAGTGTCTCCCGCTGTTTTAAACGCTTGTTTTATAAGCAGCGGCGGTGTGATGTCCTGTAAAAAATGTTATGATTTTGGACGGGTCATCGACGTGTTTTTCTGTGCATACGATGCAACCTGTTACTTTCAGATTTTTTTTCCCAACCTCCCACGATCCGACAGGTTTCGACAATTTCAATGGTATGATTGAGTAACGCAATTAACATGAAAGTGAGCGTTAAGAGCTCGTAATACGAGATATACAGGACGAGACATTTACAGTTAGGTTTTTACAACCGTGCCAGCACGAATTAAGAAAAGTTTCACCATTGAAAAAAAGAAGCGAGATTTTTAGTTTCGGCGTTTCAACAGGTTTTTAACACTAGGAACGTTGGCGATTTTAACGGTAGATTGGGACAGAAAATAAAGAACTTAAAAGAAAAGCGTTTTTTTGATAATTGGAGGCTCGGACAGCCGTTAGTGTCAACGCCGGCCTTGCCTCATTATTTATTCGATATGGTTCTGATGGCTGCGAGCGAAAACCAGTTACACGGAAAACTATTCCCAAAAATTTCGCGTTCCTGCTGACAATCATTACGAAACGAATTTTTGATACCGATCCTGCACTTTCCCCGGAAATGACATCAGCTCGAATAAAAATCCAATCGACCGTAAATTCACAATACAAATATTACACAATCGCATAATCATCGTATTCATATTTCATATGTCAAGCAGGTGTCCCTGAAAGAAATCAGGAAATTTGTATTTCGACCCCGTTCACATCATCTGCGAATTGTGAAAAGCGGGCGCAGCGCTCATTAGAATGCAAGAGAGAAAGGATTTATGATTAATTAGACTCGAATGAAATAATCGGAAACGACCTGCTAAGGCACCTGTGTGCTGCCTCAACTTTCAACTTTACCAGTTTTATTTACTTTGTTGTCAATGCAAATTGCGCCTGTGACCCACTTCGTTCGGTATCTCGAGAGTGAAATTTTATAGTCGTCTAACACCGATTCGCACTTAAACTCCAAGATGTTTTATCGGGACGTGGGCGCCCGGGCCCAAATCCACCAATCCGTCGAAAAAATGCAGCGGTTTTACGCGCCGATGACCGGAAAATCTCTACGTCGACCAAAACCGCGCATTTCGCGGAGACAAATCACTCGAAAACTGCAAATTTGTAGGATTTAGAGAGAGACTTAAACGCCCAGTAAGAACGGTAGGTGCAGCGAGTTTGGCTCTGAAAGCCAAGAAATCGGCTGAAAATGTGCGTGCCGCATGTATAATAGTGATTTCAATGCTCAATAAGAACTGCAAATATCTCCAATTTTTTGGGAAACTTCAGGAAATAAGAAAACAGTTATCGCCGGGCAATGATTGCGATTCTGCATATGAAATAGGCTCCTCTTGTAATAAATTTGGTGGTTATTGTTTGGTTACAAAACGTGTACTGGTTTCCACAAGAAAAAACGCGGTTTTCCTGGAGACTTCAACGCTTTTAAGCGACTAACTTTCCCGGAAAAACGTCGAAAACAAAAATAAAACTAAAATATTCCTATCCATTTTGGAGAAGATTAATTGGAATTGAAATTTGAAGTTTGAATTGACTCTAGAGAATCCGAACAATAATTTTAAACACCAACCTGAAGGATCTTCAAAATCCGAGTTCTAAAGTTTATTCAAAAGAACAGAAAGAGGTGATTTCACTGGAGACTTCAACTCTCGTAAGTGACGAACCCTATCGAAATACGTTAAAAAAAACGATTTATATTGAATTTTTGTAAAACTTGAACGCCAGATGAGGTTACAAGCACCACCGGAAAAACTGTTATCGCCGGTCACTGATTGCGGTCCTGCATATGAAATAGGCTGGTCTTGTAGTAAATTTGGTGGTTTGGTTCGTTTTTAATGGTATCGATGGGTGGCCGCCGCCGCCCCGATCCGAGCGAAAATAGTCGATTAACGTCGTCATTGGCCGCGTGTTGTCAGCAATGCAAACGGTTGAAATATGTCGCATATCTCGTCCGTTCGCGGTAACCCACCGTGTCATACCTCCTGTCCAATTAACAGTGTCGTTCGCGGTTGAACTTTTACTTTTGTTTGTTCGTTTTCGCGTTCCGACGATGATTCCCACCACCTATCCCAGCGCCTTTTTTCCCTACCTTAAGAATGCAACGTCCTTCGGCCTCGTTCTCCGCGACGGAGACGTTGTAGAAGCTCTGGTCAAAAATGGGTTCGTTGTCGTTGACGTCGTGGATGGTCACTAGCACTGTCGCCGAAGACGATAGCGGCGGAAACCCGTTATCTGTTGCAACAACGGTCAAACGCGGCACCGGATCGGTTTCACAATCGACATGAGCGCGAGTTGTCACTAAACCACTGCGTGGATCTATCTGGAACCAGGAGGAATGCGTCGCGGCGCTATCCTTCAACGAGTATATTATCGCACTGTTGTTGCCTTCGTCTTTGTCGGTGGCGAGGACTTGGATCACGGACGTTCCAGGGTCGGAAACCTCCATGACATTCGCTTCGTAAATCTCCTGCTCGAACTCGGGAGCATTGTCGTTGATGTCTGTCACCATCAAGTTGATGGTCCTCGACGCGTGAAGCGGAGGGTTTCCACGGTCCGTGGCCACAACATTCAACGTGTAGTTGGGCTGCAACTCTCTGTCTAGAGGCAAGGAGACGATCACCAGGTATATAATGTTATCCCGCGTCGTCAACCCAAAGTGTCCATCACCTCCACGTAACGTAACATTGATGTTAGAATACTCCGTCTTGGAGTCAGGGTCGTTGACGGAGATCCTCGCCACGAACTCACCCGGTTGCGCGGATTCGCTAATTTTAGGAGTCGCATCGTCGCTCAAGAAGATGACGTTAATTGTGGGTTGGTTGTCGTTCACGTCCGTCACTTTGATGGAGACGAAAGCGGTGGTTTCTAAAGGCTGTAATCCGTGGTCTTTGGCGACGATGACGAGTTCATGCAACTCTTTGGTTTCGAAGTCCAGAGGTTTGTTCACGACGATGAAACCCGTCGCCGCATCAATTCTAAACATGTTATCACGATCACTTTGTCTCCTGTTGATGGAATACTCGATCTGGCCGTTCTCGCCGGCGTCTTTATCAGCGGCGAACACCTGGAGGACCGTCGTCCCCACGGTGGCGTTCTCTGGCACCGTCGCAATATACCTGCTCTGGTTAAAAATCGGCTGGTTATCATTAACGTCTTGTATGGTGATGTTGACGGTCATCTCTCCTCGCAGAGGAGGACTTCCTCCATCTAAAGCTTCAATAACGAGACTGTAAGCTGGAGTGGTTTCCCTGTCCAAAAACCCGTTGATCTGCAGGTCGAGGTACAGCACCCCGTCTCGTTCTCGATGCGAAGACAATCTGAACGTATTGTTGACGTTCCCAGAGACGATGTTGTATTTCTGCGTGTTGAACACATCCAAATCCAGGTCTTTCGCTGGATGCAAAGTCCGTTTTACGTCCCTCGGCGTGTTCTCCGGGAACTCGATGGACATCACCGCCATAGGGAACGTCGGCGCGTTGTCGTTCTCGTCGAGCACTTTAACAACCACTTTCACATTGTCTCCGCTGATTGGGATGGCCACAAGCGAATAACTCGAACGAGTTTCGCGATCTAAAGACACCTTGGTGCGGATTTCACCGGTGGTTTGGTCGATGGCGAGGTCCGTGTCGACTGCACTACCCACGGGGACGATGAGGTAAGGAGGGCCACTGTCGGAAGCGCCATCGCCGATGAAGCCGATTCTGGTGCCGACGGGGGCGCCTTCGGACACCTCCAGGTCGCGCACGTGCTCCGCCCGAGACGCCGCCAGCAGGAGGAGGAGCAGCAACATGGTCGCTGACGTCGTCATCGTGGGGGGCGGCACATCCTGCAACGGGGAGAGTTAGCAAGGGACAAAAAGACAAGGAATGGGAGTCGTAAAAGAGGTAAATTGGTGAAATGCGTGGTTCGACGGCAAGGCGGAAGGCCGGAGCATCCCTTGATACGGAGCTGCTAATAACCAGAACAAAAGCGCTACTATCGTCGCTGAAAACGTCGGTCGCGCGCCCGCTCTCTAAATATGTTTGTAATGGTTCCTCAATTTACCGGATTCTTTTGAAGGTGCCGTTCCGGGGATTAAAAACGGGTGCACGGTAATCCGGAGGCGTGAGCGTTGCGATTTCGCGAGGTTAACCGTTCGTGTAGGAGAGGAAAATGTGCGTCGAAAAAAGGCGAATTTTAAAAGGCTCCGACTCCTGCGCTGCCGCCGTGTCTTTGGCTCACCTGCGGGAAACCATCAAACCATCAAACCATCGAAGAACTCGTAATCCAGCGTATTCGAGACACCGGCGCGCACTCTCGCACACAGATCACTGGCACCGCGACGCCGCGACCGACGTCTCCGCACGCACCCCGGTTATGACTCGGTGACGGCGGCGCCGTCGCTCACTTGTTGAATGACGAAACAGCGAAAAGAAACGCGGACCGCCTCGTCGTCTACGGTCTTGAGATGGACTGAGCGAGAGCGTAGAAGCGGCGACTGCGAATGCCCTCCCCGCATTCCAAACAGCCTCCTGCCGCGCCCCGCAACCTGTCTTACCTGGCCGAGGCCGAGGCGCACAGGTATACACTTACCTACGGCGGCAAGTTTGAAAAGGGGACCATTGTCTCAAACCCACAGAAACAAACTATTGTCTTGTCTATTCGCGGGCCGCCGGTGCTCACGTTCGCCAATGACTACGACGACCGACAATAAATCCGTCCACGAGAGATTTCGACGCTACCTCAAAACGCGAACCTCATGCACATATGATTATAATAAATCCCGGACTTATGCGGACGCGGCCCGGACGATAAATATGGCAGGCTAAAATGTAACGTGACTTCTTTAAGACGGTATTTGCGAATATTTTAAAATACTACCTTGCACATGCCAAACGGGACCTTTTCCAACTAACTCGCTCGCATTCATCTCACCACAGAAACTCTACCCACTTCTCCCTTGATGAATTTTATTTCTGGGAATCTCCTCTATTCACTAAAAGGTTGATTAAGTTATATAATTTCTTCAGCATGTCCACTTCAATCATATCACATTCTTGAGATATGCTTCTGGTTTCCATAAGTTCTTTTAATCTGTTACATTTTCTGATCGTTTTTTTCCGTTTTTCTCGTCGTTATGTTGCAAGAGCGCCATACTGAGCGGTCATTATCGATGCTGCGATTTCCTCCGCGTCTCATAATCAACGAAATCACCTGTCATACATTTTCGTACAAAAAAACGAATAATAAACAGCGTTGTCTCCTTAATCCATCGATTATTTATGCGCCGCAAGATAGCGACTAATTAAATTTTATAAGTATTTTTATGTTATAATTAATTATATCCATGTTTTCTATATAAATAATTATTATGACATATCAATAACGATAAATCAGTCGATGGCGGATCGCCGATATATTTTTATGCGAAATATTCAAATTAATTGCTGACATGAAGTCTGAAAGTTTGAAGAATTCGCTAATCGCTCAATTACGACCCTGCAAAAAATATATCACGGTCCAACAACGAGATTGTTTAAACAAGTTATTATTGAAAATGTTCAACCTACACACATAACTCTTCGTGAAATATCCTGCAATATTCCATCTTTGGCGAGCATTACAAATTACAACTTGTATTAGATAGCGAGATGATTAATCGCGCAGAGAACGACTCTCGGTGAAAAAATACAAAGATATAAATCCATAGATTTTCTAGGACACCGGCACGAAAACGCGGGGTCTGCATTTTTCATTATGGAAACTCTTTTCAATTTCCTGTCGCAAACAAATTAGGTGTTTTCAGTGCTACTTGAGAAAACTGGCACGATTTCAAATTATATCGGCGTTAATAAATTACGCGTTTCATTACCGAGGATCGAAAAGAGGAAGACCTAAGGATTTTTCATAAATCAAGTGGACTGCTAAAGCTAGAACTAACTCAAATCATTTTTTTTTTAATTCTGTAACTTTGGCAATTTTCAAGTTAAACCAATCAAATTTGGTTTATTTGCTACCTTGACGATGCTTATTAAGTGTCTTAAATTATAGAATTTTAGAACAAGAAAAAAAAAATCCGTAACTTCGACAATTTTAAAGCTGAAACAATCAAATTTGGTACATTTACTACTTTGGTGATGCTTAATTAGTGTATTAAATTACAGAATTTTAGAACAAGAAATGAGAATTTTAGATTTTTTTCTTGTAGAACTAACTCAAAATCTTACAATTGCCATTAAATTCTGTAAGTTCGACAGTTTTAAAGCTGGAACAATCGAATTTGGTATTTTTACTACTTTAGAATTGTTTATTATGTGTAATAAATTACAGAAGTTTAAAACAAAAAGAATAAATTTTTGAATTTTTTATATGCAGGACTAACTCAAAATCAAAAAATTTCTATTAAATTTTGTAACTCCAGCAGTTTTAAAGCTGCAGCAATTAAATTTAGTATACTTACTACTTTAGAGATGCTTATTAAGTGTATTAAATTAGAAAATTTTAAAGCAAGAAATGAGAATTTTAGAATTTTTTGTATGTAGGACCAACTCGAAAGTAAAAATTTTGTAATAAAACTCCGTAACTTCAACAAATTTTCTAGTTGAAACAATCAAATTTGGTATATTTCCTACTTTGGAGATGTTTATTAAGTGTATTAAATTATAGAATTTTAGAACAAGAAGAGAAAGTTTTAGAATTTTTTATTTGTCGGACTAACTCAAAATCTAACATTTTCCATTTAAATTCCGTAACTTAGACAGTTCTAAAGTTACAACAATCTAATTTAGAACACTGACTACTTTGAAGATGGTTATTAAGTGTATTAAATAACAGAATTTTATAATTAGAAGAAAAAAAAATAGAATTTTTTCCTTGAAGGGCTAATTGAAAATCTAACATTTTTCATTAAATTCCGTAACTTCGACAGTTTTAAAGTTAGAACAATGAAATTTGGTAAATTTACTACTTAGGAGATTCTAATTAAGTGTATTAAATTATAGAATTTTAGAACAATAAGAAACATTTTTAGAATTTTTTCCTTGTAGGACTAACTCAAAATCTAACAATTGCCATTAAATTCCGTAACTTTGACAGCTTTAAAGATAAAACAATCAAATTAGCTACATTTACTACATTGGAGATGCTTATTAAATGTATTAAATTGTAGATTTTTAGAGCAAAAATTAAAATTTTTAGAATTTTTTACTAGTAGGACTAACTCAAAGTTTAACATTTTCCATTAAATTCCGTAACTTCGACAGTTTTAAAGTTAGAACAATGAAATTTGGTACATTTACTACTTAGGAGATGCTAATTAAGTGTATTAAATTATAGAATTTTAGAACAATAAGAAACATTTTTAGAATTTTTTCCTTGTAGGACTAACTCAAAATCTAACAATTGCCATTAAATTCCGTAACTTTGACAGCTTTAAAGATAAAACAATCAAATTAGCTACATTTACTACTTTGGAGATGCTTATTAAATGTATTAAATTGTAGATTTTTAGAGCAAAAATTAAAATTTTTAGAATTTTTTACTAGTAGGACTAACTCAAAGTTTAACATTTTCCATTAAATTCCGTAACTTCGACAGTTTTAAAGTTAGAACAATGAAATTTGGTAAATTTACTACTTAGGAGATGCTAATTAAGTGTGTTAAATTATAGAATTTTAGAACAATAAGAAACATTTTTAGATTTTTTCCTTGTAGGACTAACTCAAAATCTAACAATTGCCATTAAATTCCGTAACTTTGACAGCTTTAAAGATAAAACAATCAAATTAGCTACATTTACTACTTTGGAGATGCTTATTAAATGTATTAAATTGTAGATTTTTAGAGCAAAAATTAAAATTTTTAGAATTTTTTACTAGTAGGACTAACTCAAAGTTTAACATTTTCCATTAAATTCCGTAACTTCGACAGTTTTAAAGTTAGAACAATGAAATTTGGTAAATTTACTACTTAGGAGATGCTAATTAAGTGTATTAAATTATAGAATTTTAGAACAATAAGAAACATTTTTAGAATTTTTTCCTTGTAGGACTAACTCAAAATCTAACAATTGCCATTAAATTCCGTAACTTTGACAGCTTTAAAGATAAAACAATCAAATTAGCTACATTTACTACTTTGGAGATGCTTATTAAATGTATTAAATTGTAGATTTTTAGAGCAAAAATTAAAATTTTTAGAATTTTTTACTAGTAGGACTAACTCAAAGTTTAACATTTTCCATTAAATTCCGTAACTTCGACAGTTTTAAAGTTAGAACAATGAAATTTGGTACATTTACTACTTAGGAGATGCTAATTAAGTGTATTAAATTATAGAATTTTAGAACAATAAGAAACATTTTTAGAATTTTTTCCTTGTAGGACTAACTCAAAATCTAACAATTGCCATTAAATTCCGTAACTTTGACAGCTTTAAAGATAAAACAATCAAATTAGCTACATTTACTACTTTGGAGATGCTTATTAAATGTATTAAATTGTAGATTTTTAAAGCAAAAATTAAAATTTTTAGAATTTTTTACTAGTAGGACTAACTCAAAGTTTAACATTTTCCATTAAATTCCGTAACTTCGACAGTTTTAAAGTTAGAACAATGAAATTTGGTACATTTACTACTTAGGAGATGCTAATTAAGTGTATTCAATTATAGAATTTAAAAAAAAAAGAAACATTTTTAGAAGTTTTTTTGCAGGACTAACTCAAAATCTAACATTTTGCCATTAAATTCCGTAACTTTGACAGCTTTAAAGATAAAACAATCAAATTATGTACATTTACTACCTTGGAGATGCTTATTAAATGTATTAAATTGTAGATTTTTAGAACAAAAATTAAAATTTTTAGAATTTTTTACTTGTAGGGCTAACTCAAAATCTATCACTTTTTATTACATTCCGTAACTTCGACAATTTTAAAGTTAGAACAATAAAATTTAGTACATTTACTACTTTGAAGATGCTTATTAAGTGTATTAAATTATAGAATTTTAGAATAAAAAGAGAAATTTTTAGAATTTTATACTAGTAGGACTAACTCAAAGTTTAACATTTTCCATTAAATTCCATAACTTCGACAGTTTTAAAGTTAGAACAATAAAATTTGGTACATTTACTACTTAGGAGATGCTTATTAAGTGTATTAAATTATAGAATTGTAGAACAAAAAGAAATTTCTTTAGAATTTTTTCCTTGTATGATTAACTCAAAATCTAACATTTTGCTATTAAATTCTGTAACTTCGACAGCTTTAAAGCTAAAACAATGAAATTAGGTACATTTACTACTTTGGACATGCTTATTAAGTGTATTAAATTGTAGATTTTTAGAGCAAGAATTAAAATTTTTATAATTTTTTACTTGTAGAGGACTAACTCAAAATCTAACATTTTTTATTAAATTCCGTAACTTCGACAGTTTTAAAGTTAGAACAATAAAATTTGGTACATTTACTACTTAGGAGATGCTTATTAAGTGTATTAAATTATAGAATTGTAGAACAAAAAGAAATTTCTTTAGAATTTTTTTCTTGTATGACTAACTCAAAATCTAACATTTTGCTATTAAATTCTGTAACTTCGACAGCTTTAAAGCTAAAACAATGAAATTAGGTACATTTACTACTTTGGAGATGCTTATTAAGTGTATTAAATTGTAGATTTTTAGAGCAAGAATTAAAATTTTTAGAATTTTTTACTTGTAGAGGACTAACTCAAAATCTAACATTTTTTATTAAATTCCGTAACTTCGACAGTTTTAAAGTTAGAACAATAAAATTTGGTACATTTACTACTTAGGAGATGCTTATTAAGTGTATTAAATTATAGAATTGTAGAACAAAAAGAAATTTCTTTAGAATTTTTTCCTTGTATGACTAACTCAAAATCTAACATTTTGCTATTAAATTCTGTAACTTCGACAGCTTTAAAGCTAAAACAATGAAATTAGGTACATTTACTACTTTGGCCATGCTTATTAAGTGTATTAAATTGTAGATTTTTAGAGCAAGAATTAAAATTTTTAGAATTTTTTACTTGTAGAGGACTAACTCAAAATCTAACATTTTTTATTAAATTCCGTAACTTCGACAGTTTTAAAGTTAGAACAATAAAATTTGGTACATTTAGTACTTAGGAGATGCTTATTAAGTGTATTAAATTATAGAATTGTAGAACAAAAAGAAATTTCTTTAGAATTTTTTCCTTGTATGACTAACTCAAAATCTAACATTTTGCTATTAAATTCTGTAACTTCGACAGCTTTAAAGCTAAAACAATGAAATTAGGTACATTTACTACTTTGGACATGCTTATTAAGTGTATTAAATTATAGATTTTTAGAGCAAGAATTAAAATTTTTAGAATTTTTTACTTGTAGAGGACTAACTCAAAATCTAACATTTTTTATTAAATTCCGTAACTTCGACAGTTTTAAAGTTAGAACAATGAAATTTTGTAAATTTACTACTTAGGAGATGCTAATTAAGTGTATTAAATTATAGAATTGTAGAACAAAAAGAAATTTCTTTAGAATTTTTTCCTTGTATGACTAACTCAAAATCTAACATTTTGCTATTAAATTCTGTAACTTCGACAGCTTTAAAGCTAAAACAATGAAATTAGGTACATTTACTACTTTGGACATGCTTATTAAGTGTATTAAATTGTAGATTTTTAGAGCAAGAATTAAAATTTTTAGAATTTTTTACTTGTAGAGGACTAACTCAAAATCTAACATTTTTTATTAAATTCCGAACTTTGACAGTGTTAAAGTTAGAACAATGAAATTTGGTAAATTCATTACTTTATGAAGACTCTTCATTTTGCGTCAGTTTCCTGTTGCAAACAAATTATAAATTTGCGGTGCTACTTGAGAAAACTATCACGATCTCAAATTATATCAGCGTTAATAAATTACTCGTTTCATTACCGAGTATCGAAAAGAGGAAGACCTGTGTATTTTTTCTAAATCAAGGTGGACTGCTGCTTCGTCAAAACTTCTTTGACGTGAAGCAGCAACTGCGGATCTAAAAAACCTAATAATTCATTACTGATGATTATCGAGCACTCGTTATCTCGCAAAGGAATGATGTGCGATTTTTGCAAAAATCCTCGCTTAGAAGAAAAATAAACGAATGCTAGAATTTTTGTGACCTTCCCAGCGCGTTGGTCGAGGAATCAAAATCCGCGTGAGAATCGCGTTACTTGCCGTTTTTTAGTCCGCTCCTTTCATTAAGCTCATCAGTGCTTAAAACACTAAATCCGCTTTTTTCGAAACGTTCCGTTTCCACGAACTCTCGTTCTTTCATCTTTCGTGGTCTATCGGTCCGACATTAAGTAAGTTTTTTGTTTTGAGCCGCTTTTGTCGACTCATCCTATGGTCATTCCTTCTGAAAAAACGAAGAGAAATTTTACTCGGTCGAGAGAAAGGATCAGATACGTGCACCGAGGGAAATTCCTCTAATTGCAAATAAATTTGTGTCGGGCATGGATCAGATAAGGCCTATCATATCCACTAATTAGCGGAAACGATTCCAGAGGACGTGACGACCTCGACGGCTCCGATTTCCCGAAAGAAGCGACGCCGTAAACTGGCCAGGTAATCATTTCGGCAGGTATGAAGTGATACGCTTCATTCGATCCATTGTGTGAAACCATTGGATTTTTCTGTGTGCTTTTGTAGCGCCGTTGGTTTCCTGTGTACATACAACGTTTTCGTCGGGGCCACTTTCATGCCTTGATAAAAACCCATGGGATTGGAGTTCTCTGAAATAATTAGTGTAATAACATGGACGCGGCACGCACGGACTCTGTGCTAAGAATGTGATAGTTAATATCGTCGTAGAAAAATAGGAGGATCCGACAGACACGACAAAAGATTACTACGGTTTTTCTCACAATTTCATATTTCAATAGCATAAACTCTACTTTCGGGAACTCCTCTTGCAGATCTTTCAACCAAATCATTCAGATGGACTGGTTTTAGCTAATGACCTCAACTCTCACGTTTGAGCAACAACAAACTTTGTTACATTTCGAAAAACGTTCCACGATTTACCGTAATCCAAAGAGTTGATACTGAAGCAATTATACTGATATTTTATAATAACAATAATTACGTTTTTTAGCTATTTTCTTCGTCGTCTTCGCAGATCCAGAAAAGTCTGCTTTATGCTCCTCCACCATTTAACATACTTCACAGATCAATCAAATTTAGTAGATATACAACTTGTGAAATTGAATTACAAAATTTTAAAACAAAAAGTCAAAATTTTAGAATTTTTTACTCGCAGGACTAACTCAAAATCAAAAATTTTCTATTAAATCTTGCAACTTTGCCACTTTTAAAGTGAGAACAATGAAATTTGGTATATTTACTACTTTGAAGATGCTTATTAAGTGTATTAAATTATAGTATTTTAGAACAAAAAGAGAAAATTTCAGATTTTTTTGTAAAACCAACTCAAAACCAAAAACAGTTTTAAAGTTAGAACAATGAAATTTGGTGTATTAACTAGCTTGAAGATGCTTATTAAGTGTCTTAAATTATAGAATTTTAGAACACAAGGTGAAAATTTTAGAATTTTTTACTTGTAGGACTAACTCCTAATCTAGGATTTTACAATAAATTCCGTAAGTTTGACAGTTTTAGAATTAGAACAACAAAATTTGGTATATTTACTGGTTTAAAAATTCTTATTAAGTGTATTAAATTACAGAATTTTAGAACAAGAAGTGACAATTTTAGAATTTTTTACTTGTGGGACTAACTCAAAGTCACAAATTTTCTATTAAATTTCGTAACTCGAACACTTTTAGAGTTAGAACAATAAAATTTGATTCATTTACTATTTTAAAGATGCTTATTAAGTGTATTAAATTTTAAATTTTTTAAACAAAAAGTGACAATTTTAGAATTTTTTATATGCAGGATTAACTCAAAATCAAAAATTTTCTTTTAAATTTTGTAACTCTAACAGTTTTAAGAATAGAACAATCTAATTTCGCATATTTACTACTTTAGAGATGTTTATTAAGTGTATTAAATTATAGTATTTTAGAACAAAAAGAGAAAATTTCAGAATTTTTTGTAAAACCAACTCAAAACCAAAAACAGTTTTAAAGTTAGAACAATGAAATTTGTTGTATTTACTACCTTAAAGATTCTTATTAAGTGTATTAAATTTTAAAATTTTAAAACAAGAAGAACAAATTTTAGATTTTTTTACTCGTAGGACTAACTCAAAATAAAAAAAAATCTATTAAATTTTGTAACTTTGACACTGCTAAAGTTAGAACAATGAAATTTGATGTATTTACTAGCTTAAAGATGCTTATTAAGTGTCTTAAATTATAGAATTTTAGAACAGGAGGTGAAAATTTTAGAATTTTTAACTTGTAGGACTAACTCCAAATCTAAGATTTTACATTAAATTCCTTAACTTCGACAGTTTTAGAATTAGAACAACAAAATTTGGTATATTTACTGCTTTCAAGATGCTTATAAAGTGTATTAAATTACAGAATTTTAGAACAAAAAGAGAAAATTTTAGAATTTTTTATATGCAGGATTAACTCAAAATCAAAAATTTTCTTGTAAATTTTGTAACTCTAACAGTTTTAAGAATAGAACAATCTAATTTCGCATATTTACTACTTTAGAGATGTTTATTAAGTGTATTAAATTATAGTATTTTAGAACAAAAAGAGAAAATTTCAGAATTTTTTGTAAAACCAACTCAAAACCAAAAACAGTTTTAAAGTTAAAACAATGAAATTTGTTGTATTTACTACCTTAAAGATTCTTATTAAGTGTATTAAATTTTAAAATTTTAAAACAAGAAGAACAAATTTTAGATCTTTTTACTCGTAGGACTAACTCAAAATAAAAAAATTCTATTAAATTTTGTAACTTTGACACTGCTAAAGTTAGAACAATGAAATTTGGTGTATTTACTAGCTTAAAGATGCTTATTAAGTGTCTTAAATTATAGAATTTTAGAACACAAGGTGAAAATTTTAGAATTTTTTACTTGTAGGACTAACTCCAAATCTAGGATTTTACAATAAATTCCGTAAGTTTGACAGTTTTAGAATTAGAACAACAAAATTTGGTATATTTACTGGTTTAAAAATTCTTATTAAGTGTATTAAATTACAGAATTTTAGAACAAGAAGTGACAATTTTAGAATTTTTTACTTGTGGGACTAACTCAAAGTCACAAATTTTCTATTAAATTTCGTAACTCGAACACTTTTAGAGTTAGAACAATAAAATTTGATTCATTTACTACTTTATAGATGCTTATTAAGTGTATTAAATTTTAAATTTTTTAAACAAAAAGTGACAATTTTAGAATTTTTTATATGCAGGATTAACTCAAAATCAAAAATTTTCTTTTAAATTTTGTAACTCTAACAGTTTTAAGAATAGAACAATCTAATTTCGCATATTTACGACTTTAGAGATGTTTATTAAGTGTATTAAATTATAGTATTTTAGAACAAAAAAAAAATGTCAGAATTTTTTGTAAAACCAACTCAAAACCAAAAACAGTTTTAAAGTTAGAACAATGAAATTTGTTGTATTTACTACCTTAAAAATTCTTATTAAGTGTATTAAATTTTAAAATTTTAAAACAAGAAGAACAAATTTTAGATTTTTTTACTCGTAGGACTAACTCAAAATAAAAAAAATTCTATTAAATTTTGTAACTTTGACACTGCTAAAGTTAGAACAATGAAATTTGGTGTATTTACTAGCTTGAAGATGCTTATTAAGTGTCTTAAATTATAGAATTTTAGAACATGAGGTGAAAATTTTAGAATTTTTAACTTGTAAGACTAACTCCAAATCTAAGATTTTACATTAAATTCCTTAACTTCGACAGTTTTAGAATTAGAACAACAAAATTTGGTATATTTACTGCTTTAAAGATGCTTATAAAGTGTATTAAATTACAGAATTTTAGAACAAAAAGAGAAAATTTTAGAATTTTTTATATGCAGGATTAACTCAAAATCAAAAATTTTCTTGTAAATTTTGTAACTCTAACAGTTTTAAGAATAGAACAATCTAATTTCGCATATTTACTACTTTAGAGATGTTTATTAAGTGTATTAAATTATAGTATTTTAGAACAAAAAGAGAAAATTTCAGAATTTTTTGTAAAACCAACTCAAAATCAAAAACAGTTTTAAAGTTAGAACAATGAAATTTGTTGTATTTACTACCTTAAAGATTCTTATTAAGTGTATTAAATTTTAAAATTTTAAAACAAGAAGAACAAATTTTAGATCTTTTTACTCGTAGGACTAACTCAAAATAAAAAAAATTCTATTAAATTTTGTAACTTTGACACTGCTAAAGTTAGAACAATGAAATTTGGTGTATTTACTAGCTTAAAGATGCTTATTAAGTGTCTTAAATTATAGAATTTTAGAACAGGAGGTGAAAATTTTAGAATTTTTTACTTGTACGATTAACTCCAAATCTAAGATTTTACATTAAATTCCTTAACTTCGACAGTTTTAGAATTAGAACAACAAAATTTGGTATATTTACTGCTTTAAAGATGCTTATAAAGTGTATTAAATTACAGAATTTTAGAACAAAAAGAGAAAATTTTAGAATTTTTTATATGCAGGATTAACTCAAAATCAAAAATTTTCTTTTAAATTTTGTAACTCTAACAGTTTTAAGATTAGAACAATCAAATTTCGCATATTTACTACTTTATAGATGTTTATTAAGTGTATTGAATTATAGAATTTTAGAACAAAAAGAGAAAATTTCAGAAATTTTTTTCTTGTAAAACCAACTCAAAATCAAAAATTCGTTCTCATCGTTTAATTCATTAATTCTCTTCCTTCCTTCTTTCCAAGTTAACGGTTTTAACAACTCACAAATTGTAAAATTCTCGAGATTTAGCTCTTTACATGACACTGATACAAGAGGAAATAAAATTCAGACCACTTGGACATAAATCAAAGTTATCAAATTTTTATATAAAGTAGTAGCTCAGCCAGTCAATAAATTTTTTCGTTTGAAACCTTGACACTTGAGTTACAAACAAGTACAAGCTAAGCTCAAGTTTTATAGTCATCCTTGGTTCCTATTAGAAGCTGTAGGTGGTTAAACATAGAACCATCAATATTTAATTTATTCTCTTCGTTTCAACAGTAAATAACTAAAAACAAGTAAAATAAAGTCAAATTAAAAAGATAAACAATTTTTAAACTAATGGATTTCTATGAATATTTACGAGAATGTGTTATCTGCGGTGTTCCTATATGATAATAATTTTCGGATTTTAACGAATCGAGACTAATTACAAGTTCTTATCGAAAGGGCTGAAAAAACGTGAAAATTATAGATTACGGCCTCAAGTTGTGCAATTTGCATCTGATACAATCGTAGCGGCGAGTAGAACTAGTTTTTGTTAAAATCCATACACAGAGTGTATAAATGAAACTAAAATTAAAAGTTAATTAAGAACGTGTCTACATCCGTTTTTCCTCCTGAAAACTGGTTTCCGAGTATTTTCCTAGTTGTAACCAGTTTTTATCACTCGCTAATTCTGGAGCAGGAGAAATAAATACAATCACCAGTATTAAAAAGTGCTAAGATGGAACGTCTCTAAAATTAGAAAACCTCCAAAGCGTTTATTTTTCGAGCAAACTAATTAGCGCCAGTGTTGAAACCTAGTCTCGCCGAAACGCTTCCACCGTAAAAAACCAACAAAGGCATCCGTTAATTATAATTCCCGACGCTCTGAACGAAGAAAATGTCTCACGAACGATCTCAGCGATTTCGTTTTTCCAACACAATTTAAAAGAGACGAACGAAAGAACAACGCGCGGAAAAAAAGAGGAAAAGAAAACCGCTGAAACTCAGCGGTGGCGGTGCGATCCGGCGGCGCATTAATAATCGCCGGATCAAATTTAATATCGAATGTTAATTGTAGCGAGCCCATTAATAAGATACTTTAGCAAACTTGTATTTCATGCGCTAAGTCGTCCACCATGAATCTGAAGTCAATACTAGTGGTTGGTTTGGTTTATTTGTCATATCCGTATTTATAGATACTGGTGGTAATGAAGCACGGAGAGAGCCGGACCGCGCGATAAAGCCGAGATATTCTCAAACGTATATCTTTATCTAATTTATAACAATCTCCGGTTGGAAATATGTACAACACGACGCTGTTTAGCTGTTGTTTCTGCTTCGGTCGGTGATTAATCCTCTAACTAACTAACTAATTTGCCTACCAGCTAGACGGATTCTCATGATCATATCTGTACCGAGCTGCAGACGCTCGTAAATCGCGGGGAAAAACTGCATCGACTACGAAGACTAGAAAAATTCACACAAACGACACTAGTGCCACCGCTTGTTTGCTCAAACTTCGGGAAATTTAATCCCCGAAATGGGGCCGCTCAAGGACCTCCGCGTCGCGACTGCTGAAATTGAGACGTCTAGACTAGTAAATTAACTATTTTTGGCTAAATTGTCATTGACACGTTTTACGACTTTCCTCGGGAGCTTTTTTTAAAGACGCACTGTCAGAAAACTTTATTGATTTCAGGTAAAATATGGAGACAGATAGACCATTATCTAACTTCGACACTTTTGAAGTTAGAGCCACTTTGGAGATGCTTATTCTATGTATTAACTTATAGAATTTTAGAAAAAGAACTGAGAATTTTAGAATTTTTTTACTGTAGGACTAACTCAAAATCCAAAATTTTCTATTAAATTTCGTAACTTCGACAGTTGTAAAGTTAGAACAATCAAATTTGGAATATTGGCTACTTTGGAGATGTTTATTAAGTGTATTAAATTACAGAATTTTAGAGTAAGAAATGAAATGTTTACAATTTTTTACTTGTAGGACCAACTCAAAATCTAACATTTTCCTTTAAATTCCATAACTTTGTCAGTGGTAAAGTTAGAACAATGAAACTTGGTATATTTGCTACTTTGGAGATGCCCATTAAGTGTATTAAATTATAGAATTTTAGAACAAGAAATAAAAAATTTAGAATTTTTTATATGTAGGAATAACTCAAAATATTTTTTTTAATAAAATTCCGTAACTTCGGCAATTTTCAAGTTGGAACAATCAAATTTGGTGTATTTCCTACTTTGGAGATATTTATTAAGTGTATGAAATTATAGAATTTTAGAACACGAGGTGAAAATTTTAGAACTTTTTACTTGGACTAACTCCAAATCTAAGATTTTACATTAAATTTCGTAACTTTGACAGTTTTAGAATTAGAACAACAAAATTTGGTATATTTACTGCTTTAAAGATGCTTATTAAGTATATTAAATTACAGAATTTTAGAACAAAAAGAGAAAATTGTAGAATTTTTTATATGCAGGACTAACTCAAAATCAAAAATTTTCTATTAAGTCTCGTAACTTTGCCACTTTTAAAGTTAGAACAATTATATTTTGGTATATTTACTACTTTGTAGATGCTTATTAAGTGTATTAAATTTTAAAATTTTAAAACAAGAAGTGATAATTTTAGAATTTTTTACTTGTGGGACTAACTCAAAGTCACAAATTTTCTATTAAATTTTGTAACTCGAACACTTTTAGATTTAGAACCATGAAATTTGGTTCATTTACTACCTTAAAGATGCTTATTAAGTGCCTTAAATTATAGAATTTTAGAACAGGAAGTGAAAATTTTAGAATTTTTAACTTGTAGGACTAACTCAAAATCTAACATTTTACATTTAATTCCGTAACTTCGACACTTGAAACAGGCAAATTTGGTATCTTTACTACTTTAGAAATGAGTGTTAATAAGTGTATTAAATTACAGAATTTTAAAACAAAAAGGAAAAATTTTAGAATTTTTTTTATATGTAGGACTAACTCAAAGTCAAAAATTTTGTATTAAATTTCGTAACTTCGGAAGTTGTAAAGTTAGAACAATCAAATTTAAAATATTGGTTACTTTGGAGATGTTCATTAAGTGTATTAAATTACAGAAGTTTAGAGTAAAAAGTGAAATTTTTTAAATTTTTTACTTCTAGGACTAACCCAAAATCTAACATTTTCCATTATATTTCATAACTTTATCAGTGTTAAAGTTAGAACAATGAAATTTGGGATATTTGCTACTTTGGAGATGCCCATTAAGTGTATTAAATTATAGAATTTTAGAACAAGAAATGAAAAATTTAGAATTTTTTATATGTAGGACTAACTCAAAATCAATTTTTTTTAAATAAAATTCTGTAACTCCGGCAATTTTCAAGTTGGAACAATCAAATTTGGTATATTTCTTACTTTGGAGATGTTTATTAAGTGTATAAAATTATAGAATTTTAGAGTAAGAAGTGAAAATTTTAGAATTTTTTTCTTGAAGGACTAACTCAAAATCTAACATTTTTCATTAAATTCCGTAACTTCGACAGTTTTAAAGTTGGAACAAACAAATTTGGTATATTTACTACTTTAGAAATGATTATTAAGTGTATTAAATTACAGAATTTTAGAGCAAAAAAGATACATTTTAGAATTTTTTGTATGCAGGACTAACTCAAAATCAAAAATTTTCGATTAAATTTTGTAACTCCGGCAGTTTTAAAGCTACAACAACCAAATTTAGCGTACTTACTACTTTAGAAATGCCTATTAAGTGTATTAAATTATAGAATTTTATAACCAGCAGAGAACATTTTAGAATTTTTTTTATTGTAGATCTAACTCAATATCAAAAATTTTCTATTAAATTTCGGAACTCTGACAGTTTTAAAGTTAAAACAATCAAATTTAATATATTGACTACTTTGAAAATGCTTATTAAGTGTTATTAAATTATAGAATTTTAGAACAAGAAATGAGAATTTAAGAATTTTTTACTCGTTGGACTAACTCAAAATGAAAAAGTTTCTATTAAATTTTATAACTCCGACAATTTTTAGTGACTTTTCATTCCAGCACGATTTTTGATCTCAAAATAAAAGTCACCAAAAATCGTTTAAGAATGAACCTTATTCTAGCATGATCTTTGACCGTAGAATAAAATCCTTGTAATCCTTGCGACTGTAAAAAAATATATGTGCCCCTTTACGCTTCCGTAACTTTCACAGATTTGTATTTAAATAAGAAATTTGCGAAACTCATTGAAATATAAATTATGCTAATTCCAACAGGTCAAAGAAAGTGACGAACAATTCCGAAGCTAGAAATTGTGATAAATAATACAAATAAATAAACAAATAAAGTTGTTTTGAAATTGAAATGAGCCGCCGCTTCATAAAAAAGAATTATCTACATTTCATTAAATTATTATGAATATTTTAATAATTTGTTCGATTCCGGTCTATAACTCTCGCCGTTTCCTCGCGCCAAATTTCATCGAATTTTCCAAGAATGCTGCCTCCAGTTCCCACCGTCCCAACGACAGCCCAATTTAGTTATGATCGCCAGGTACATGGATGGGGCAGTTTCATATACGGAGGCTCGCATCATAAGCTGTTTCTAATGGCCGAGATGGCATTGGGATTAATTAGATTCTATCGGTTCGATTAATTTAAGAGCCTCCTATCACCTTCTTATCTTATTCCTCTATATTATGAGACGTTCACACGTTGGACGGACCAAAAACTGATACACTTTTCCATTGTAGCTTGAGGTTTTTTTCGTTTTATCGCGACAAGCGACAACTCTATTTCGTTATTGATGGCTGCACTAACGTTGATCGGAAAAGTAACATTCTGGGGAGAGTGGAGCCGAAGATATTTGTCATTTCCTCGAAGAAATCTGAAGATATTTACTTAAATATTACAAAAAATTGTTCAAACGACTCAGCCTGGGAAATTTGAAAATCGAAAAATCCTAAGAACAGCTCTTGTAGGCCCTCCGCCCCCCTTTTCGCGTGCTAGAAACCGGAAATTTCCTTAGAATTGTGTTTATGTAACAATGCAAATCCTAAATCCGCTCAATTATTCAACAGGAATGTAAAAAAGTTTATTTCTTTTTAATTACCGCCGTCTCAACATCGTCTGAGAAAAAGCGAGTAATCTGAAAACCTCGCCACTAATGTGAAATAAATTATAATAAAAATGCACACGAATGTGTCATTATCCGAATAATTACATCGAGTCACATCATGAAGGATTAAGCTCAGGATCATCCCTAATTACCAGTCAGCGCTCACTCAATAAAACGAAATGCGAAATACAAAACTTTATTAACTAATCATGAAATCTTAAATTTAACGGAGTGTGAGGCCAATGGGGCAATTTGCCCGCATCTTCCAAATGCAGATCGTAATTTAACTGGACAGCGGTTTCCATTCCCATAATCTTCGAGGCTTTCTTCCCGTACAATCTCTCCATTTCTTCTCTTCGTTGTTTCCCTACTGGTTCCCTAACTTCCGGTTGTTCTTCAATTTCCGGTTGTTCTTCAACCGGAGCTTCAATTTCCTGTTGTTCCTTGCAGTTAGCATAGTCCTCCGTTTGTTTAGCGTAAACATTTCGGATGTGCTGGAGCAACATCTTGTTTTCATATTCAAGACTCAGAGCCCGCGACTTCCAATAAGCAACTTGCTCGTGTTTGTGCCACTCAGCGACCTCTGTGGAGCGCGTGGAGACATACGGGGCCCACTCCATGTCGGTTATATCAACTACTGTAATCGACGAACACAAATCGTCGGTGTTGCGGTTGAAACGCAATTCTTTCAAACGGGAATAATACCGTAATTTGCTCCTCTTCCTTCGGGAGCGCCGGTGGGAATTTCTTCGGGAAGATCGGCCCTTTCGGCTACCACCTTTGAGATTCACACTGGTGACAGAAGCACGACTGATCTTCATCTTCCATCTTGGTTTCACTTCTGGCGGCGAGGACAGAGGGCGCCACAAAATAAATTAATACGAATTTTTTTTATTAGAAAAAGATTATCGACATGAGGCCATGATGGCCCCCACGTTATCAAACTCGATTTTTTCGTTGATGTTTTTGGTCTTGATGTTCTCGTCTTGGTTAGCGATAAAAATCAAATTTCCCTGCTCCTTCCATCCATACTTGTTCACCCAAACTTTCAACGTGAGGTCGTCGACGTCCCCTAATAACTCAGCCAAACGCGCTCTTTCGATAGTTTGATACGTAATTCCCACCACGTGACACACAAACTTTCGGACAGAGTCCAGAAAACCTGTGATATTTTGAATTAGCTCAGGACGTGAATGAATCCGCGTCCAGAACAACTGGAAGTCACACTGCTCCAGAATGTCTGCTATGTAAATAATTTCGTTGATTGGATCCAAAGCCAGCTGGCGCTCGTTCAACAAGCATTTACACAAAATAAAGTTGGTATTGGGCAGATTTGTCAGAGCTTTTAGTAAAATAAGACTTGTGGTGTCCACTTTAAAAGTTGTAGGATCAAACTGGTACAACTTCAGAACGGCCAGATTGGCCTCCAAATCGTACGCGTTCTCTCTGGCTTGAATTTCCACGTAGCGCTCCAAAGTTGGGAGATTCTCTGGGTTGTACCTACAATTGAGGTTATGTCACATATGTTCGGTTTTTACGCCAAAATGGGGCAAAAAAGTGGGGACTTACCTCTCGATGCCTTTCAGCATTTGCGCAACGGTTTGCTTCATTGCCTCCACCATGATTTCCACTCTAATTAAGTCGGGAAAACGAAATTTTCTATTCACACGTTTTGATTACAGGCGAGGTTACGATTTTCGCCGTGGCGCTGCGAGCGGTCGGTAATGCAGGTTTCTTGCCAATTTTTGAATTTTAGGCTTATTTTTCATGATTTTTTTGCGCCACAAGATTTTAGCTTCGAGAATTTAAAGAAAACGAGCAGGGAAAATTGTGGATGAGCCAGATTTCCACTTTAAATCAATCAGAAAAACGAAATTTTCTATAAACGTCTTGATTTGAAGCGAGGTTACGATTTTCCGCACAGCGCTGCGAGCGGTCGGTCATGCAGGTTTCTAGCCATTTTTCGAATTTTGGGCTCATTTATTTTTTGCGCCGCAATTCAAATTTAAAGGAAATGAGCAGGAAAATTGATTGTTGGTTAAATGGTGGAAAGCGGAGCAGTCAGGCGATAAATAAAGTTGCGTTCGCTGTTAATTTATATACTTATAAATAAATATAAATTCTATACTGTGTGTTTGCTATAAAATTTACGGTATACTGTATAATAAAGATATAACAATAAGCAACTTAACGCCACAAAAAGACGAAGTGGATCTATTTCCTCAGTTGAACCACCAAAATAATAATAATTATTGCGACAATAATCAAACCTAGGAGCACTAAAAACAATAACTTACGTCTAAACTTGTTCTGATAACGTGAGGCAGTGATTAACTGCTCGGTTGCTTCTTCCACGTTGCCAGCAGCATGATCTATACTGTTTTCAATGGTGTCTAAAAAGACAATTAAAAAATGATATTAAAAATGGGGTGAATTTACCTATGGTGTCTGCTTGCGCGTGAACAAGAGACCCCAACTCCCTCATAATCTCATTAACATCAAGTACATCAGCCTCTATTTGCTTAATTCTAGCTTCTCTCTCCAGTAACATGTCCTGTTCGAACGCCATTTCCCGCGCCATTTGCGCTTGGCGCTGTTGCTCTGACTCTTCTTCAGGCGTGTAATCATTTTCTATGCTAACAGAGACTAACAAGTTGGATTTTTGCTTGTTGGCTAAATCCTTCTGAAGAGAATAATACCGCGTGATGGCCTCCTTGAAATTCTCCTCCAACTTCTCCACTTGCAACTGTTGCGGCTTGTCGCTTTTCGAAACTAATTGTTTCAACTTGTGGATGTCTTTGCTTGTGACTGAGGCGATCTGATTTGTGCTGAGCTGAGTAACGTGTCTGAAATTAAAGGATGAAGACTAAATAACACGAAGAAGACGCTTACATTGTGTTTCTCAGGCCTTGATTGTCCTTCCGCGTGCCGATGGTTTTCAATGCGTTATCCAAAGTCTTTAAACTAGAGTTGACGGTGTAGATGTTGGTCACGACGTTATCGCATAAATTGTTGAATTCCGGCGAACGTTTCCCGATAAAGCCCACTTCTGTGGAGGCGGTGGCTCCGTAGTTGTACGGCTGCTTACTCATTTCGGTGGTTCAGACGCCCCTTTTACTGACGTTACAAATTAAAGTGAGGTTATGTCGTACGCGAATGGAAATACTCACCATTGCACAACGAAGAGTTTGATGGAGTTGAGACGCGGAACTTCGCTGTCTTGGACACTTTGCGGATCAACGAATAATCACTGAATCGTATCTAGGTTTTTGCCAATGCGTTGAATCACTCGGCCACGATTGTCAACAATTAACAAATGCCAGCTCGCGCTGCGATTGGCTGGAGATTGATCGGACGGAGATCGTTTGACTTTTGACAGATTTTTGACAGATCAGAACATCTTTTTTAGGTTAGTTAGCATTAAAAAAACTACGAAAATAATAAATTTAAACACAAAATCGTGACCTAAAAGTTGCAAATGACATTATAAATAATTTTCTAGATAGTTATATTTACTATGAAAACAAAGCGGCAAAATAGTGTATGACATGAAATCCAGAGCCACCGTTGATGCAATTGAATAAAAAAATACAGTTAATTTTTAAATTTTTATTTCCGTATTATTACAAAATTCACTGACATTACTGATAATTTATTCAAGGAGTCACATATCCTTAATAATTAGATAAAAGTGCTATTAATTAGTTAAATAATTGGAGGCAATACTAAGTAAAATCCGCAGAATTTTAAAGCCCTTGACCGTCATTGGGAGATCTGACATCGTCAATCTTCAAAATCATTTTAACCAACTGAGTCGCCAGCAACAACTGTTGCCTTTTTGACTTAAGAGATTCAATAACATGTTGGTCCCTCATGTTCATATTCCCGGTCGCCATACAATCAATTCCCAGAGCTGAATCTCCAGTTGCCGCTTGTTTGGCCTTAACCTCCCCCAAAACATGAATAGCAGACAATCCACTATTCTCAGCCAACGCCAACGGGATACTTTCCAAAGCCTCAGCGAAGCCCCTAAACGCGTACTGCTCCAAAGTCGCCAATTGATCGGCTTGAGCCGCCACGGCTAAACTGCAGGCGATCTCAGCAGCGCCCCCTCCGTAGACCACGCGGGGCTCTTGAACCAAACTTCTGATGACGCAAAGGGCGTCGTGGAGACTCCGTTTTGCTTCAGCGACCAGCATTTGGTTGCCCCCACGAACCAGAATAGTGACAGCTCGAGAATTGGAACAATCTTCGATTACCATCATGCGGTCTTTGGTGGTGCCGAAAGACAACTCGCGGACCAAACCGGCAGAGCCTAGTTTATCAGGGCTGAGTTCTTCGAAACGGGGGACGATGCGGCCCCCGGTGGCTATGGCGATGAGCTCGATTTCTGGGCCCCCCACCCATCGGACTGCCGGGAGGCTCTGCTGGAGAAGGAGATGGTTGGCTTCGTCGTCAAAGCCCCATTGGCAGATGGCCAGGGTAGCACCGGCGTTCTTCACCAAAGACACCATCTCTTTGAATTTCTCTTGCTCGTATTGTCTCAGCTCCTTGAACTCTTCGACGTTGGTGACATCCAACTTATGCTTGGTCTTGGGCTTGGGCGGTTCAAATGGGCAAGTCAGGATTGCCAACTTGACGTTTTTCAACTCTTTGGGCATCTGAGGGTGAGACATGGTCTTGTCGATCACAACGCCTTTGACCAGAACTGTGTCTTCCAATCGTCCACCAACCTGAAAAAAATTACTAAAATTTGGTTGATAATGATTGAAATTCTTACTTTTCCTTCCACTTTGATCAGTTCGAAATTCACGTCTTTTTGGGCCAAATCCGCCACTGCCAACACCGCCTTGACCGCAATCTCCGCCATTTGCCGATGACACTTGTTGATGATTTTCGACCCCAAAGTAGTCTTGGCGACTTTGATCAAAGGCTCGGTATTTTCAGCCGAAACTGGAAACAACTCTGCGATTTTATCCAAATGTTTGACCGCGGTGTGGCACGCCAACTCGAAACCATCCGCGATTCTAATCGGATGAATGCCTCTGTCTAGAAGAGCCCCAGCTTGCTCCAAAAGAGCCCCAGCGAGGACGACCACACCCGTCGTCCCGTCGCCGATTTCGTCGTCTTGTGACTGTGACAGCTGCACCAGCAGTTTGCCGATTTCGTGGTCAACTTCCATGTTCTTCAGAATCGTGGCCCCATCGTTCGTTACAGTGACTTCGCCGTCTGGGGAGACCAACATCTTGTCGAGGCCTTTGGGGCCCAACGACGTGCGGATGGTCGAGGCGATTTGCTGCGCGGCCAAAATGTGCGACTACAACAAGGAAGTGTTATTTTCAACGAGAAGAATGAGGAAATGGGGGTTTGTGTGGGTGTGCGCGCGTTTTTGGGGTGAAATCCCCTGAAAATGTGCACACTTGTCAGAAGTGAAAGTGAATAAAGGGAGTTTCTGAGGATTGTAAGTGACTGTGGGGTTTACGGGGGTGTGGGGTGAAGCCTTGTAGGTGATTTTCCCCATAAACGAAACACCTGACATTTCAAAATACGAACATAACCTACCTTTAAGGCATCGATCCCTGTTAACCTCTTCTGGTTTTCCTGGTCGCGCAGAATGATGAAAGGTCTTCCGAATTCATCGAAAGCGATGCTTCCCGGGAAGGCTGCCATCCTCGATGGTTAATTTTCTTCGAAATTGAAGCGGATGATGAAGGATTTTCTTTTGTGATTTCTGAAAAACCGGCACAAATGACAGAACGTTTGACTTTTGACAGGTTTTGACAGATATTTGACAGAACAACCCCGATTTTTAGGTTATGTTAGCGTAAGTTTGAAACGTGAGGTCTTAAAAAAAACACGCAACTCTCAGCAACAGTTCAATTTTTTTCGTTGTTGCCATCGTCTAGTTACAAGATTTCATGTCAAGAGCGAGCAAAATCCCGAATTAACTTGTCACTGTCAACCCTGCAATGTTTGTACTTTTATAAAATTCTCCACAATTCGTCTACTGAAATGTTCCGAATCAACCACTTGCTGAAACTCAAGAACGTAACTGTTAAAATTCTGCAGAGATCTCCAGTGGACACGGCCAAGTTTCTAGGTAAAGAGCCTTTGGAAGTTTTGCGGTCTTAATGTGGTCTCTGCAGGTTTCCAGCGCCTCCAGGTCTCTTACCCCGTTAGATTTTATTCCAAAGACAAGGACGATTTGGACAAAAAGGTACTAGATCTCACTAATAAAGACAAGAAGCCCTCTAAAATCGTCCTCCGAGAATGCAAACCTGTCGATATCCACCCTTGCGAGCAACCCGCTCCTATCCCTCCACCGGTAGTTCGTTACCCCCTCGTAACACTCTTTAATTAAATTTCGCAGCGCTTACCCCATATCAACCTAGAAGACTGCCCCCCTAAACCAAAACTTGAAGATGAGTGCCCCCAGGCCAAACCACAACTCCCCCCAGAATGCGTCTACGAAGAAGCCAGTTGGTGGGAACTCTACAAAAACGCGGTGTACATGGGGCTCCTGCTAGCCGCCGCCACGCTGGGAACGGTAAGTCCCAAACGTGTCTTCCCAGTTAACTTTTTTTGGTAGTTGTACTTCTTCAGGTCTGCGGATCGCAAGAAGGAAGCCGTTGCATTAAAAAAGAAAGTTAAAAGAGTTGCGGTGAAAGACCCCCCCAGCTCTAGGTACTTCCCAGAGAAAGTCCCGTATCTGTTGATTGGGGGCGGCACGGCTTCCTTCGCCGCCTTCCGGGCGATCAAATCCGCCGATCCCACAGCTAAGGTTTTGGTGGTGACTAATGAGTCGTTCCACCCGTACATGCGGCCCCCTTTGTCCAAAGAAATGTGGTACAATGAAGACGAGGAGTCGGTTAAGAAGTTGATTTTCAAGCAGTGGAACGGCTCGGAGCGGAAGTATGTTAAATTATTGTCGTGTCTTTTGTGTAATTTTGTTCAAGTCTTTATTATGAGCCCGAAGACTTTTACCTCAAGACCAAGGCGCTGGAGGAGAGTGAGAATGGGGGCGTCGCAGTGGCGCGCGGATGGACCGTGGCGCGTCTTGATCCTCTAAACAAAATCGCTTATCTGGAAGACGATTTTGCTATCGAATACGACAAGTGCCTCATCGCCACCGGTGCCAGTCCTAAGCTCTCCAACGTGTTTGAAGCCGCCTGCAAGGACCCCCAAATCTCCGAGAAAGTTAAAGTCTTCAGAAACATCTTCGACTTCGAGGACGTTTACGACGCGTTCGAGGAAGCCACGTCCGTGGCGGTCATCGGCGGCGGGTTCTTAGGCAGCGAGCTCTCCTGTTCTCTAGCCCGCAAAGGTAAATCAAAGAGAGGCGCTTCAATTGTCACGTCGTTTTCACAGGCAAACGGCAGCGGAAGGACGTCACTCAGATCTTCCGCGAGAACGGCAACATGGGCAAAGTCCTCCCCGAGTACCTCAGCAACTGGACCACGAAGAAGGTCCAGAATGAAGGCGTGCACGTGCTGAGCCAGTCGGAGATCGTCGGCGTCAAATGCCAAGATGAGAAAATCATCCTCGTGCTCAACAACGGGAGGAACGTCAGGGCGGACTTTGTCGTCCTCGCCGTGGGGGTGGAGCCCAACACCCAACTCGCCGAGAGTTCCGGTCTTGAAGTGGACCCGGAGTTGGGGGGCTTCCTTGTTAACACGGAGCTGATGGCGCGCTCGCATTTGTACATCGCCGGAGACTGCGCGTGCTTCTACGACGTGAAGTTGGGGCGTCGGCGCGTGGAGCACCACGACCACGCTGTGGTCACGGGGAGATTAGCAGGAGAGAATATGACTGGGGCGGCGAATCCGTACTTGCATCAGAGCATGTTTTGGTCGGATTTGGGGCCGGACGTGGGATATGAAGCTATAGGGATTGTGGATGCCTCGTTGCCCACTGTTGGAGTCTTTGCGAAGGCCTCCAGCAAGGATTCGCCGCAAGCGGTGGTTACCGAGACCGGGGATGGGATAAGATCCAACACCGAAAGTACCAAACCAGTTGAAGGAGAAGAAAAAACGAAGGGCCAGACAAAAAGCGAGGATTATGGGAAAGGAGTCATTTTTTATTTGAGGGATGATGTGGTCGTTGGAATTGTATTATGGAACGTGTTCAATCGGATGTCAATTGCTAGACAGGTGCTGAAGGATGAGAGGAAATACGACGACTTGAACGAAGTCGCGAAGCTTTTTAACATTCATGAAGACTAACATTCCAGCACAAAGTCATTTATTTCGTAAGAACTTAGACTTTCGATTTGATTGTTCATTGTAAATAGAATGGAAGTTTTAAAATAAAGGAAACTTTCTCAAAAACGTCTTTATTGTTCGAAAACATTTCGTTTTGTTTTTTTATCATTCTTCCTTATTCCTGCAAATGGTTTTCATTCAAAAATTGTAAGTTTTAAAAACAAAAGTTTAGCCCTCTGGTGAGAGGAGGCGTGAACTATCAACTTCGGCGTTATTCCGCTAGGTGGCTTTTATGGAAAAACTTCTCTCATTTTTCGGTGTAAATAAATACAATAAACTACTTAACTTGTTAATTTTAACCTCAGAAAAACGAATCTGAACTTTGATTTAAGATTTACGACTTTGTTAATATTTTATTTAATATTATTTATGGACTAAAGATAGGACAGATCTGTTGATGCATGTCCTAGCTTCTATGCTTCGTTGACATATTGCTTGACGCGGGAAATTGAATTTTGAAATTTTTAATTTGCATTTTCTCAAAAAATCTCACAGATAGCGAGGAACGGAGACCAAAAATGGATGTGGAAATGTCAAATTATGCCATGTGCAAAGTTTCGTGTCGATCTGCGAACTTTCGCGTTTTTCGCCAAAAAAAGTTCAAAGACTAAACATCATGGATTTTTGGCAATTTTGACAAAAAATAAAATCTCTTTGAAACCGACTTTTTCTATCAATTTGGACCTCAGGAACAAGAATCCGTCAAAGATTTTTCAATCCGACGCTCCGTTAATTTTTTATTAATTTTTGAAACTTTTATTTGACTTGCATATTTTCGATGAAAATTAAAGCAAAAAAATACTTTTTTTATTAATTTGGTCCTCAGGAGTAAGAATCTGAAATCTTATTTAACATTTACGACTTGGTTACGATTCTATTAATTATTTAAAATTATTGTGTCTAAACATAGGACAGGTATCTTAACGTATGTCTTAACTTGTCTATTTTGACAGCACACATAGAGGTTATGTTCTAGATTTAAGAAATTTAATCGAAACCCATAAAAGCTCTTAAAACTTATTTTCAGAGTACAACAAATGATTAACAACGATCCTGCTTGCACAAGAAACTACCAAAATTCTTTACTGTTTACTTTCTCGTTCTTCTGGGCATGGTAGCAAAGAAATTACACATTCTTTACTGAAATTTTTAAACGCAGGTAAGCTGAAAACTGTTTGAATTCCAGCCTTGAAATGTTTCGTGGTATTTCAGGTTCCAACTTCATTACCAGAGTTTATTATTAAAGAGACTAAATCGATGGATGATACCCATAGCCTAAGATGTCGAAAAGGCGGTTGTCGTCGCTCAACGCTGAAGGACTCTGCAAGTTATTGCACAGAATTGAAGAAACCACCCATTCAGTGCTCCCAGAGAACAGTGAATTGATCAAGGAGCATAACATCATGAAAAAGGTGCTGCTTTACTGCAATGTGGATGAAAAAGGTTAAATTTAAACATGTTTTAAGTCAAAGTCAAATGTTCTTTTTCCAGTGGTTGAAGATGTCGTTCAGTGACTGGGAAATGTTCAGAGTGTTGCTGATTTCATTGCGGGAGCACGAAGTTTGCAACGTTTTCAATCCTGATGAGTCTATGAGCAAAAAACGAGTGTTTCTCCAGAGAAGGCCCAAAGGAACTCAACCAACGGAAACAAAGTATCATCGAGATGCAGTTGTCAAGAAAGAAAATACTACAAAGGCTCTGAAGGTCATCTGGTGTCTTGTGAGCTATTTTGTGAAGTCAAAGAAACATCAAGGAATGGAAGTTTATAGAGAATTTTTATTGGTTTTTTGAAAACGCGAGATCTGGAATTCTGGATGCATCGCTGCTTGTTTGAGGAAGGATGGAAGGTTTGTTTTCTTTTCTCTCCATTTATGGTTTTTGGCAAACTTGCGCTAGACGTTAACTGTTACCAATAAACATCCCTAGGGGCTGCTACCAACTTTAGACGAGTGCATTTGATGGTCACGTGCAGTAAAATTCGTAATTTTGGAATGCGGTTTGCGGCATCGTTTTTCTCGCGATTTTTTACATAAGAAATCGTTTTTAGATTTTCCAAAAGTCGAAATTTGCAAATTTTCGCAAAAATTCATGACTAAAACTATGTCCAAACTTCTCATATCGATATCTCGCTTATTTTTTAGAGTAAACTCGAGTTATTATACATCAGTGAACGCAGAATTTTACGCAGATTCCAAATCTGGGATTTAAATTCAGATCCGACAACAAATAACTGAGTTATGGCCGATCAAAGTTTCGGATAGTTGATTTTCATTTTTTCTCATTTTTCCCAATTTTCAAAGTTAAATATCTCGGAAACTATTAGAGATATTGAGATGCGGTTTGCGCCATCGTTTTTCTCGGCTCATTTTACGTTAGAAAAAGTGCTTAAAAGCCCAAAATTCGATAGTCGATTTTTCGCGAAAAAAAATTGCGACTCAAACGATGAAAATTTTTCATTTTTTTTAATTTTTGGCCATAACTCGCAAATTATTCGTAATATAGATCTCAAATTTGGCCAATAGATAGATTTTAAGCTCCTCTTTCGACTGATATATAATTCAATGCTATTAAACGTCATTTTCATTTTGAAAACATTGATTGAAAATCACCCCAAAATGACCACTTCCAAACAGTTTTTGGTCAATGCTTTCTTTATTTCTTAGGTAAACTCAATAAATTTCGACTCATTTTACGCAGAATCTCACGCTGAATCCAAATCTGGAATTTAAATTCAGATCCGACAACAAATAACTGAGTTATGGCCGTTTGAATTTTTGGGTTGTCGCCAGATGGCCAAATTTTTGAAGGTTCCAAACAATTCATGCTCGATATCTCGAAAACTATTTCAGATATTGGAATGCGGTTTGCGGCATCGTTTTTCTCGCGATTTTTTACATAAGAAATCGTTTTTAGATTTTCCAAAAGTCGAAATTTGCAAATTTTCGCAAAAATTCATGACTAAAACTATGGCCAAACTTCTCATATCGATATCTCGCTTATTTTTTAGAGTAAACTTGAGTTATTATACATCAGTGAACGCAGAATTTTACGCAGATTGCAAATTTGGGATTTAAATTTAGTGTCTTTATGATGTCATGGCTTTTGTAGTATCAGAGGAAGATTAACACCTAAAACTATTTGGTTTGTTTTAGTCGGAAAAAGAAATGAGCACTGAAATGTCCGACAAGCTGGCTGCGGTTACATCAGCATATAAAAACAACAATGATCTACAAGAATTGAAGAAGTCGTTAAATGAGATATTTTTGAGGAAGCGCCACTTGCGAAGGACTAACCTTGGCTCTTGGCTTTTGGATCAGTTGGAATTAGAGCAATAATCAATTACCATTAATTAAGAATGGATAGTTTCGTCCATTTCAGATTGTTTCCCTCGTCTTTTTTAGGTAAGCCAACAAACATGTTCCTAATGAAACTTTTTCACACTTTTTGCAAGAAGGAGGGAGAGTGTCGAGTTTGTGTTTTTTTATTTTATTAATACTCCTTTAGTTTAATTTGAGGGTATTGTTTTTTATCATTCTTCCTTATTCCTGCAAATGGTTTTGATTCAAAAATTGTAAGTTTTAAAAACAAAAGTTTAGCCCTCTGGTGAGAGGAGGCGTGAACTATCAACTTCGGCGTTATTCCGCTAGGTGGCTTTTATGGAAAAACTTCTCACACTTTTCGGTGTAAATAAATACAATAAACTACTTAACTTGTTAATTTTAACCTCAGAAAAACGAATCTGAACTTTGATTTAAGATTTACGACTTTATTAATATTTTATTTAATATTATTTATGGACTAAAGACTGTTGACGCATGTCCTAGCTTCTATGCTTCGTTGACAGATTGCTTGACGCGGGAAATTGAATTTTAAAATTTTTAATTTGCATTTTCTCAAAAAATCTTGCAGATAGCGAGGAACGGAGACCAAAAATGGATGTGGAAATGTCAAATTATGCCATGTGCATAGTTTCGTGTCGATCTGCGAACTTTCGCGTTTTTCGCCAAAAAAAGTTCAAAGACTAAACATCATGGATTTTTGGCGATTTCGACAAAAAATAAAATCTCTTTGAAACCGACTTTTTCCATCAATTTGGACCTCAGGAACAAGAATCCGTCAAAGATTTTTCGATCAGACGCTCCGTTAATGTTTTATTAATTTTTCAAACTTTTATTTGGTTTGCAGTTTTTCGATGAAAATTAAAGCAAGAAAATACTCTTTTTATTAATTTTGTCCTCAGGAGTAAGAATCTAAAGTCTGATTTAACATTCACGACTTGGTTACGATTCTATTAATTATTAAAAATTATTGTGTCTCTATCTTAACGTATGTCTTAACTTGACTATTTTGACAGCACACATTGAGGTTATGTTCATGATTTAACAAGAAACTACCAGAATTCTTTACTGTTTACTTTCTCGTTCTTCTGGGCATGGTAGCAAAGAAATTACACAAGTTAAGAAGTTCATTTGAAGCTATTTAGAGTTGGAGTTGATTTGCAACAAATTGATGGGTCTTTATTGAAATTTTTAAACGCAGGTAAGCTGAAAACTGTTTGAATTCCAGCCTTGAAATGTTTCGTGGTATTTCAGGTTCCAACTTCATTACCAGAGTTTATTATTAAAGAGACTGAATCGATGGATGATACCCATAGCCTAAGATGTCGAAAAGGCGGTTGTCGTCGCTCAACGCTGAAGGACTCTGCAAGTTATTGCACAGAATCGAAGAAACCACCCATTTAGTGCTCCCAGAGTACAGTGAATTGATCCAGGAGCATAACATCACGAAAAAGGTGATGAAAAAGGTTAAATTCAAAGTCAAATGTTCTTTTTCCAGTGGTTGAAGATGTCGTTCAGTGACTGGGAGATGTTTAAAGTGTTGCTGATTGCATTGCGGGAGCACGAAGTTTGCAATGTTGAGTCTACGAGCAGAAAACGAGTATTCTCCTCTGGAGAAGAGCCAAAGGAACTCAACCAACGGAAACAGAGCATCATCGAGATGCAGTTGTCAAGAAAGAAAATACTACAAAGGCTCTGAAGGTCATCTGTTGTCTTGTGAGCTATTTTGTGAAGATCTGCTTGTTCAGGAAGGATGGAAGGTTTGTTTGTTTTCTTTTCTCTCCATTCATGGTCTCACCTTAATCTCTTAGTTGCAGCTTAACACAACTTTGTTGTCTTTCCTGTTGGTCAAGAAGCAGGCGCAATTAAAAGCTTTGCCGTGAAGAAACAGCAATTGACTGCACAGAGTAAGAAGAGTTTTTCAGGTGAGATAAACAAACATGTTCTTGATGAAACTTTTTTACACTTCTTGCAGGAAGGAAGATGGTGGAAGGCGTGATATTACATCAACACTCAACTCAGGCATAGGAATGATGCCGAAGAGAGGATGCGAAATCTCGAGGTTTTAGAGGCTAAACAACTCCGGACTGACCGGACTATCCAGATACTTTGGGTGACAGTGCGGCGCGCGCGCGCTGTCGACTGAAGAGTCTGTTGATTTCGCTCAAGGATGGAATCGAAAGCGATCATTTCTGTGTCGAAGCTCTTCGAAATCGGGGAAGACTCAAAACCAAACACAAGTTTAGGTTTGTGGTTTTTCTTAAACTAATTTTGTTGATTTAGGAGAAAACGTTGCCAGAATTCGCCGACGAAATAAGAAAGTTGAAGGCGATGATCGTCAAACACGAAAACAGAATTCGAGCGTTGTTGTCTTATCATTTCTAAACAAGTGCTCAAATCGTTTGCAATTTTCGCTTCTACTTAATTATTATGTCATTTTTTATCACCCCAAAGTGGCTCTTTAATATATATTATCTACGATTGTTAAATGTCTAGTTATAGAAGATTATAATATTTTTATGAAACAAATTTTCGCGAAAATTCATGATTAAAAAAACAATGCCAAACTTCTCATATCGATATCTCGCTTGTTTTTTGGTGTAAACTTGCGTTATTATACATCATTTTACCCATCGGCCACGGTGGATTATTCCCACGGACATTTACCCATTGTTAATCCCATCCTGATCTGAAGGCTTTGGATCACATCCCTTTGGTCCGTCCAGAGGTCGATTCTCCACCCACATCTAGCCCTTAAGATCTTGTACTTGAAGTTGGTATGGTTCCTAGCCTGCGAATTTACGTTCTTTTTCTTTTTGGCGAAGTCAGAAACGCAGCTGCTGGTGGTGCTGATGCTAGTGACAAGTTGTCACGTTCCAAATGTTGCAGGTGAAGCGAGAGTTCCACGACTTCCGATGCACGTGACGTTGACTCCGCGGAAGCTTAGCCCTTCTTCGTTTTCACCGGCCTCATCTTCAGTCTCTCTGCCTCTTCGTGGTCCTCACCGCCCAAACACGGTACAAGAAATTCACGGCTTTCATCCAAGTCGTCTTCTCGGTTCTAATCCTCCTGAAATCAACCCAGAAAACTGAAAAACGATATTAAAATCCGCTCGGTTTCGAACAGTTTTCGCACCATCTTCGATCACGCAAGCAGTCCGCGAAGAGTGCAGCTCGTTTTACAGCGCGATCAAATCGACAAGAGGTACAACTTGTACACGTTCGAAATCACCACGAAAGTGCAAGCGGGGATTTTAAGGGGGGACACTTTTCAACAACGAGGTGGGGGGTTCAAGGTACAAGTCGGGTTAGACGAAATCGGCTGTCTCGCTTGTAGTAACAACAATTTAACGACGGTCAAAAGACCGAAAGAAGCGAGATTTAATGTAAGGAGTGTAGTCGAGGCGGTTTTCAACGTCTTTCTAAGTCCTGTTGTAGTTTTTAAGTAGAAACTTTGTACTCATTAATTTATTCATGTTAATGTTCGTGTTATTAATAAATTCCTTTAAATTTGCCGGTTCTTATTTGGGCTGTGTGTGATTGGTTGAAAACTAAACAGGTTTCTTCGCGACTGATATTTGAAATTTAATTGAAACCCTCTTAAAACTTTTTTTTTCATTAATTTAGACTTCAGACAAGATTCTGTACTCTAAAGTCGGATTCAAAACGTAATTATAAGTTTACTTTAAATTAAAATTTGCAATGTAGGTAGGCAACCAATTATACACACATTATGCATTCATTTTTCAGTGTAAATAAATACAATAAACTACTTAACTTGTTAATTTTAACCTCAGAAAAACGAATCAAAACTTTGATTTAAGATTTACGACTTTGTTAATATTTTATTTAATATTATTTATGGACTAAAGATAGGACAGATCTGTTGACGCATGTCCTAGCTTCTATGCTTCGTTGACATATTGCTTGACGCGGGAAATTGAATTTTGAAATTTTTAATTTGCATTTTCTCAAAAAATCTCACAGATAGCGAGGAACGGAGACCAGAAATGGATGTAGAAATGTCAAATTATGCCATGTGCAAAGTTTCGTGTCGATCTGAAAACTTTCGTGTTTTTCGCCAAAAAAAGTTCAAAGGGGTTAATCCATGGATTTTGGCGATTTTGACAAAAAATAAAATCTCTTTGAAACTGACTTTTTCCATCAATTTGGACCTCAGGAACAAGAATCCGTCAAAGATTTTTCGATCCGACGCTCCGTTAATTTTTTATTAATTTTTGAAACTTTTATTTGACTTGCATATTTTCGATGAAAATTAAAGCAAAAAAATACTCTTTTTATTAATTTGGTCCTCAGGAGTAAGAATCTGAAGTCTGATTTAACATTCACGACTTGATTACGATTCTATTAATTATTTAAAATTATAGTGTCTAAACATAGGACAGGTATCTTAACGTATGTCCGAACTTGATTATTTTGACAGCACACAAACAGGTTATGTTCATGAATTTTAAAGTTAAATATCTCGGAAACTATTAGAGATATTGAGATGCGGTTTGCGCTATCGTTTTTCTCGGCTCATTTTACGTTAGAAAAAGTGCTTAAAAGCCCAAAATTCGATGGTCGATTTTTTGCGAAAAAAAAATCCGACTCAAACGATAAAAAATTTACAATTTTTTTATTTTTGCGGCATTGTTTTTCTCGCGATTTTTTACATAAGAAATAGTTTTTAGATTTTCCAAAAGTCGAAAGTTGCAGTTTTTCGCAAAAATTCATGACTAAAACTATGCCAAACTTTTGGTATCCAAATCTCGCTTTTGTTTATGGAGCAATCTTAAACAATTGCTCATTTTACGCAGAATTTAAAGCAGATTCTAAAACTGGACGATATATTCACGTACGTCAATAAATAAATGAATTAGAAGCGTTTAAAGTTGCCGGATAGAAACTTTTAGTACCCACATGACTAAACTTCGATAACTCCAAAACTAAAACAGATAGAAAGATGTCGTAATTTACTTATCCCGAATTTAAAATTTGAAATTCAATTGTTCATTAAAAATAAAGGAATCTTTCTCAAAACGTCTTTATTTGTTACAACTTGTGCGAGTTCTTATAACGCTTCATCAGCGACTCTATCAAACTCATATAGTTCTTTAACTCAAACTCCCGGAGCTCCGCCATCTGAAAAGTCACTTTTAAAGACTTAAAATCTTCAATTCTACTTACTTTTAGTATGTTTTCCACGGTCAAAGAGTGCGTCAGCGTGCAAATCGCGGCGTTCAAATGCTCAAAAACCGCCACCAAATAATAAATGAGCCCCTCAACTGGATACAACAGAGAAAAACTCAAAAAATTGCAGATTTCCCCAAATGAGAGACAATTAAAGAAGCACTGCCGGAGCCACGACTGCGCCAGAACTTCCGGTGAAATCCCAAGCATCTACAACCGGAAATTCGTACTTACTAAAGAGTTGAAAAAACGCACCTTTAAAGCGTGGTAACACTGGCAGTTCTCCTCCAGAACCACCACAAAGTGTTGATAAAAACTCTCTTGCAACCCCTCATCCAACTCTTTCCCAAACGTGCTCCAAATCAGAGCCGTCACTTGAGTGTTGGTGAAGTTGATCAAAACAGATTTAGACTCCTCGAAGTCTCCGCAAGAAATCAAGTAAACCACACCCACAAACCAGTCAAAGCCGAAGAAGTGCTCGGGTTGGTAGCGCAAATAAGTACGCGACTGTTTTATCAAAAGAGTTAAATTCTCTTGGTGGTGGGAAGCGTCCTCTGCGGGTTTCAAAAGTCCGGTTTTTTCCCCAAAACTAACGACGAGAGAGACTCCGCTGCAGTCTTCAGGGTGCAACTGGTAATAAACACAGTCTGAAGGGGGCCAGTTTAGTTCGATCTTCCTATACACGTAGGTCTTCGGGACTCGTTGGATTAACACCACGAGACGTGGGGGCTGAAATCGAGACATGTTTCTCTTAGTGAGAGGAGTAAATTCAACTCACGTCGAAGTCATCAAGAGAGTTCTTGAAGGCTCGTCTAGCTTGCGCTACCCAGTTGGCATCGCCGGTGGAGCCGCTTTCAACGGAGGCTCGCAATTCGTTCTCTTCACTTCTTTGGAAAGTCTGCGGGGCTTTTTCCCCAAATCCCACACTCTCCAGTGACGCCAAAATGCCACTTCTTAAGCAACTCTGCGCGTCAATAATTCCATTATCCAAATCCGCCAGTTTTTCCTAGAAAATCCCAAAAAGTGAAAGCGCCGCTCATGTTAACTCCACTCACTTGCATTCGGTAATTAACTTGCAAGTAGAGCAACAGATCTAAATTCGTAATTAAAACTTTCATAGTTAACAGACCTAAGAACTCCTCCGAGTCTCCACCACCACTCAAACTCTTTTCTGTTAAATCCACCAGGTTTGTACTTTTGTCGTTGCTCTCGACCACAGTTCCTTCTTCGTCGTCGCACAACAAGGCTACAACACTGCGAGTTTCCAACTTGATGACCGAAATGAAGAAGACGAACTTGCTCAACTCGGAGTCGTCGTCTTCAGAGGCTCGCTCTAGGTGAGGCCGAACGATTTGATTGCTGTGTTTCTTTATAAATTCGAAACCGTTTTTATCTCCGCTGATGCGCATCATAACATTAAGAAAGGGGGTAAAACTGAAGAGATCAATGAGAATCTCGTTGTCGCACCCCAAAATCCGCACCGTGGGTCCGTAGAACGTGAAAAAGAACTCGAAGAGAGTTAACAGTGCGCGCCGGATCCCCGGCTCGTTTTTCCAACTCAAACGATAGAACTCTTGGAGGCTCTGCAGGAGTTTTACGGGATTCACGTGGAGGAGCGCCGCGGGGTGGCTGCTGTAGATGCTGGTGCAACAATCAAGCAACAGAGGGAGGGTGGTGTCGTCTTCATTGCGCAACGACAACACCGTCAAATCCACGATCTTCTGGTGGAGGTTTCGGCGCGGTCGGACTTTCCTCAAATTGCCTCCGAACAAAACGCGGAAATTCGGGGATTTCGCAACCGTGGAGATGATCGTGAAGATGTAGGAATGCGCCTCGATGGCACTCCGGCTGTTATTCCGGGTCGTGGTAAAGAGGGGCTCTGTTAGAACGTCCAGAAGTTTGGGGGTGAGGAGGTGCGGATTACTCGCAAAGATCTGGAGGAGGAACTCGACCGTTTCCTGCTTCTTCTGGTGGTGGATAACAATCTCAAGAGTGGTTTCCGGGCTCTGTTCGTTTGACAAGAACTTGAGGTTGGTTTTGTACCCCCAAAAGTACAAGAGGAAGGAGCCGTAGTGGCGCAGCCCCCCTTCGTTCTCAACAAACTTAGCGGTCACAGACTTGGGAAAATCTTCTTTTAAACAACCGAAAAAAGAATCTCTGATGTACGCGCCGTAGCAAAAACTCTTCAGCCAAGTGCTCTCCGGGTCCACAACCGCCAGTAAATCAAAAACGGACTTGAAAGTGAGCACGTCGACAAACGCAGCGACGATTGCATCGATCGCCGCGCGACTTGCATGCAAAAGGAGCTTGAAAACGTGACTTTGAGTCCCGACAATCAGTTGCAAAGTCTCCAGTACTCGACTCTTCTTCACTTCGTTGTAGTAGCGACTGTTGAGAAGCAACACGGCGCTTTTGAGGAGGTTCAAATACCCCTCAGTGGAGGAATTCGGGAAAGCGATTATTCTATGATGAACCTGCAGAGCCTTCGTGAAAACCTCACCGTTGGCGCTGACGAAACATTTGCGCAGACTTTGAGCCATTTCATCCCAGCGTTGTTGTTGCGTGTCCACAATCTGCGAACTTAATAATTTATCAAGAATCTTAATTCTGGTGGTGGTGGAATTGCTGTTTAAACCGGTGATTACTGCCGCGTAGTCGTGATGGATCCATGAGCCCCCTTCGTTGTTCCTCTCGATTTCATTAATATTCTTACTTTCATTTAATTTAAACGTTTCTTCAATGGCATTGTTAACTTTCTCCGCAATTAAAATTCGCAGAAATTCTTTGTCCATGGTGAGTTTGTTGTCGTCTCGTCGTCAAGGTAACGGCGCGTTGCCATATTAGGAAACTTGAAATCCCTAGCCGTTGTCATTGTTCATTGTTGGTAAACACGGAACAGCTGTGTTTTTGACGGTTTTTGAAAAAATTTCGAAATTTTCGTGTTCTTTTCATTAAAAATTCGTGAGTGTTGTTCAGGTACGTGGAGCCCCGGTTGCCGATTGCCCAACTATTCTTTAATTAGTCCGACCCCATTTTTATAATTTTAGTTTGTGATGAGCGGCGAGGACGGGAAATACGGGGGGACTTCGGACCCCAAAGACACGGGAACGGGCCCCCGCGTCCGCACTCAGAGCGAGTGCTCCATTACTAGCGACGATGGGGCCCAGAGCAGTGCAGGGAAACGGTAAACTCGTGCGTTCTTGTAATTTCTCTTTTACGAGTTTTTAACAGACAGAGGACGACTTCCGCGCAGTTCATGGTGTCGTCGGGGATGACGGCGGCGTCGCCCCCCAAGTTCGTCAGTTTGGAGGAGATCATGCAGGCTGCTAATGGCATGAGAGACATGGCTTTGGTCCATCAAATTGTGGTGGACGAGGACTTTAAATTGCAGAAGGTGGAGCCCGAGCCCAACAGTCTTCAGCAGATGGTGAATGATACAATGAGGAAGGTCTTCTGGGATATTCTTAGGAATGAGCTGGCGGAGAGTCCCCCGAATTACGCACAGGTAAGGTGATTCATCGTCCCACGGAGAACCTTGAAAGGTGATTCACCTGTCTTAGGCGCTGGTGCTGTTGGAAGACATCAAGAAGGGGCTGTTTGCGGTGCTGTTGCCCCAACACACCAAGATCAAGCAGCAGATTTCTGAGATTTTAGACAGCGAGCTGATTAAGCAGCAGGCGGAGAACGGGGTCCTGGATTTTGGGGTAAAGGCCCCCCGATTTATCCCCCTAATTACGTGTATGAATTCCAGCATTACGCCCAATATGTGATTTCTGTGATGGCCAAGCTGTGCGCCCCCGTCAGAGACGAGAAGATCAAAGAATTGACGCAAACAGTCGATGTTGTTGACACCTTCAAGGGCATTCTGGAGGTAGTTTAGTCTAGACACTCTCATTTAGTAAAGTGCGCTTTTCCAGACTCTGGACTTGATGAAACTGGATATGGCGAACTTCACTCTTCAGATGGCGCGTCCGGACATCATCGCCCACAGCGTTGAGCTCGAGCGCAAAAAATTCGCCGATTATTTAGCAGTTCAAACAGATGGTTTAGAGCACACGAAAAAGTGGCTGCTGAAGCACGTCGACACCTCGGAGGAGCCCCCTTCTAATCCAGCCGCCTATGATTCTTACGTCCGCAACTTAGTGAAAAAGGCCTCCTGGGAGGCCTTCATCGATCTCTTAGATTGGGAGGCCGACGCTCCTTATCCAGAGGTACTCGCCGCCACCACTCATCCAGTTTTGTACTTTTTTTTTTGTCTTCAGACGTTCTTGATCGATGAGGCGCGATTGAGAGACTTGCAAATGAAAACAAATCGATTGACAGCAGTCGGGACCATTTTACTAGTGACTTTGAGCACTGCAGGTCCGGACTTGCAATCAATCGCCGAGTTCAAAGGCGCCCTCAAAGACCACATTGCCATACTTCTACAAACTGTTAAATCTAACAAGTAAAGAAATGATCGGAGAAATGACGTTTTGTAAAATCGTTTTTTAGGGACATGTTGGAGGTGCTACCAAACGTGGCCGAACAGGTCATTAGCGACGTGAAAGACGCACAACGGAAATACCAACTTAACGTAATTGATGAAGTGACTGAGACGGTTTTGAGGCAACAAATATTAAGCGTGAGCGAGTCCGATCATAAAATTAAACTCCTAGTTCGTGAGTTGGGTTCAAATGCGATGATTATTACATATTTACGGACGTTTTTTAGGCCAACGGATTAAAGAATTCTTCCTGGATATCATCGAGTCTTCGACAGCAGCGCCGCAGAAAGTCCCCACAGGATTGACTTCTTTGCAAAAGGAACTGGCAGCTATCGCAGGACAGTTCTTGAGGATCGTCTCTCATAATAACACCGTTTTTTGCATTTATTACTACGACATTGTGTCAGCTGCCTTACCCAAACCAGCCTAAGTACAGTTTCGCTTTTACTTTCTAGTTGTATGTAATCAGATGGAAACTGTTGTGATAACTTTTTAGTCAAATTAGGCGGGCGAAGAGGATCTGGAAATACGCGCAAATTACTAACGGGAAAAACTCATTTTTTTGTATGTGATACTGACCTTTGTATACTTAAAGCTAAACAGTTTAGAGTAGGTTTTTTAACATGTCAACCTAAACACTTGTCAACTACGTTAAACTCTCCACTCCTGTCGGTCGGGAAATTTAAAACTTAATTTAAATACGTTAGGTAACAAACCGTACTGTACAAGAAAAAAGTGTATTAAATTTTTCTTGCCAAAAAAGGTGTTTTTCTTCTTTCACTTTCACTTAAATGCGATTCACAATAATAATAAATAGCTAAACTGAGAAAATTAAGCAAAAAACGGCAGAAATGCGGATTTTCAAATTCAAGTTTTGTCGGACAGACGTCATTACTTCATTTGTTACCAACGTAACTTGTTAAAAATCCCTAATCGCTTTTTTAAATGTTTTTTATAAATTTATTTACAATGCTAAATAGAAAAATTAGTGTATTGTACTCTTTTCTAAGATGACTGGTGGCTCTCATTGTATTTTGACCACTCCTTACTGTAAACAATTATTTTCCATTGAAACCAAAATCGCTGATAAAAAAAACGTAGTCGCTTGTGAGTGTCACTTTGTTTTCAAAATTGTGCGTCAGAAATTTTTAATTTTTTGTCAAGAGACCCCTCAAAACAACACGAAACTGTGCCCCCAATAGAATTTGGTGTTTCTGAAACCATTTCTTTGATCCGTTCCTCGCTACCTGTAAAATTTCCCGAGAAAATTCAAATTGAAAATTTTGGTAAAATGTTACTAAGTCTTAAACAAAGACATACGTCATGTGGAGGTGCCGCGCCTATCTTCACACGTATCAGTGTTTGTTGATACCACGTGACCTTGAATCAGCTGTTGACCGAACATTATGAAATCATTAAAAATATCCATTACTCATTAATTCTACTTCAGTTTACTGGTAAATTAAACTTATGGATCGTGTCGGTGGTCTGGAAATGAGAATAAAGCGGTTTGCTTATTGGTTCGTCGGGTTAGGAATTCTGCTTATAATCTGGAAGCTGTGTATAATTGAATCAAGTGAGTGCCCCCGTTACATGTCTTTGAAATAACCCCGTCTTTGTAGATGTAAGAACTTTGAATTCCATTGAGAAAGCCATTGAAATCCACAAGGATCAGCTCCAATTGACCCACCAACAGCTAGCTCTACTGCAGCAGATAGTCAATAAGAAAAATGCAAATCTTCCTGTTATTTACGCGGTGACCCCCACATACTGGAGACACGTACAAAAAGCGGAGCTCACTCGAATCTCGCAGACGTTACAATTAGTGCCAAATGTCCACTGGATTGTGGTGGAAGACGCAGAAACCAAAACTGATATTGTAAGGAATATCATAGCCGAATCTAATTTGCTGGTCACGCATCTGAATGCCAAAACGCCCCCGTTCGAGAAACTCAAAGACAAGGTAAAGTTTCCCTCCTGTGAAAACTAATCTGAGATGAGTTTTAAGGACCCGCGATGGAAACGCCACCGTGGAGTGGAGCAAAGAAACGCCGCTTTGAAGTGGCTCCGTGAGAATCTCACCCTCAAGAAAGACAAAGGGATTGTTTACTTCATGGACGACGACAACACGTACAACGTGAAGGTTTTCCACGAAATGACGAAAATTAACAAAGTTGGAGTCTGGCCGGTGGGGTTGGTCGGGGGGCTCAACGCAGAAGTCCCGATTTTGGACGAAAAAACCGGTAATTTGCCCCTGGGGCCACCTAATTATCAGTCTACGTTTTCGTTTTGTAGGTAAAGTAAAAGGGTACAGAAGTGGATGGAAGGCCGACAGACCGTTCGCGATCGACATGGCTGGTTTCGCTATAAATTTAGACCTCATCCTGGCCAGCGACGCCGCTTTCTCCTACAAAATGGAGAAAGGATACCAAGAGAGCGAGTTCTTGAGTTATTTTACCACGAAAGAAGAGTTGGAGCCGCTGGCAGACAATTGCACGCGGGTCTATGTGTGGCACACGCGGACAGAGAAACCGGTGGTTAATGGAATCGTGCCCGGGTTAGAAGTTTAAGTCAAACGTAGCGGTGGTAGGAATTCTCCCCTTTACATATCTGTGATAAATTTATATCATATTTTATGAGAGAAAACGGTAATTTTAGTGACGGGAGAGCGGACGAATGTAGGTTTTACGCCTCCTGTGGTTTTATTTATATTTCGAGGCCTTGGAATTCAAACGCTGTTGGCAGCTCTGGCAGTTGTAAGTAGTGCCGGTTTCACTCAGTGCCGGTTTTACTCCGCGGCCTAGAGGAGTGCCTGTTTTACTCCGGGGCCTTGAGAAGTGCCTGTTTCACTTCGCGACATTGAGTAGTGACTCTTTTAGTGATCAATGATTCTCAAGGCCGTGGAGTGAAACACGCACTCCTCAAGGCCGTGAAGTGAATCAGGCAGTCCTCAAGGCCGTTGAGTGAAACAGAGACTCCTCAAGGTGGAGTAAAACAGGCGGTCCTCAAGGCCGTGGAGTGAAACATGCTTTACTCAAGGCCGTGAAGTTAAACAGGCTCTACTCAAGGCCGTGAAGTGAAACACTCTTCTCAAGGGCGTGAAGTGAAACAGAGACTCAAGGCCGTGGAGTGAAACACGCACTTCTCAAGGCCGTGAAGTGATACAGAGACTCCTCAAGGTGGAGTTAAACAGGCACTCCTCAAGACCGTCGAGTAAAACAGGCACTCCACGGCCTCGAGGAGTGCCTGTTTTACTCCACAGCCTTGACTGTCTGTTTCAATTTGCGACATTGACTAGTGACTCTTCTAGTGAGCAATAAATCAATAACTCCTTAAGGCCGTGGAGTAAAACAGAGACTCCTCAAGGCCGTAGAGTAAAACAGAGGCTCCTCAAGGTGGAGTAAAACAGGCACTCCTCAAGGTGGAGTAAAACAGGCACTCCTCAAGGCCGTGGAGTGAACCAGGCACTCCTCAAGGCCGTGGAGTGAAACAGCCACTCCTCAAACCCGTGGAGTGAAACATTCTCTACTCAAGGCCGTGAAGTTAAACAGACTCTACTCAAGGCCGTGGAGTGAAACAGACTCTTCTCAAGGAAGTGAAGTGAAACAGAGACTCAAGGTGGAGTAAAACAGGCAGTCCTCAAGGCCGTGGAGTAAAACAGGCAGTCCTCAAGGCCGTGGAGTGAAACACGCACTCCTCAAGACCGTGAAGTGAAACAGAGACTCCTCAATGTGGAGTTAAACAGGCACTCCTCAAGGCCGTGGAGTGAAACAGGAACTCCTCAAGGCCGTCGAGTAAAAAGGCACTCCACGGCCTTGAGGAGTTCCTGTTTTACTCCACGGCCTTGACTGTCTGTTTCAATTTGCGACATTGACTAGTGACTCTTCTAGTGAGCAATAAATCAATAACTCCTTAAGGCCTTGGAGTGAAACAGCTTCTACTCAAGGCCGTGAAGTGAAACAGGCACTCCTTAAGGCCGTGGAGTGAAACAGAGACTCCTCAAGGTCGTGGAGTTAAGCAGGGACTCAAGATGGAGTAAAACAGGTAATCCTCAAGGCCGTGGAGTGAAACAGGCACTCCTTAAGGCCGTGGAGTGAAGCCGGTCTACTTTACCACTTGTTTCTTGTGACCACTACAGCTGCCAACACGTAATAAAATTCAAAGTCGTCCAGACTAGTTTAGTGTAATTAGTACTGCCTAATTAGGTCATTCTAAAGTAAGTAAAATCGAATACACTCCAAAAACTAAGCAATATCTTAGGTGTAACTTACTCAATAAAACCCGCCATATTATCCGCTCTTTATTAAATTCCACTCCATATATACACATTGTTAAGTTGAGTAAACAAAACTATGTACAATAAAAAAACTTAAGCCATATCTAAGAGTCTGTTTAGAGAGGTAGGAACCCAATTTGAGTTGTTTTGTGAGGAAAACACGACATTCCGGTCAATGTAGCATTGAAGCCCGTTGGAACCTATCCTGTAGACTTGTTTCGCCTCATAATACTTGTTTGGAATCGGGACGAATAAAATACCCCTTTCTTCACACCTCTTTGCCACCAGGTCTTTATACAGAGGAGGGATTTTGGATGCTGCTCGCACAGTCTCTGCGAAATTCTAAAAACGAGAGTAAGACCGTTGTACGGAAAGTCGTAACTTCAAACTTACGTCTATCCTCGGGGGCGGTGGCGGCGGCAAGTCGTTCTCCATGCTGCTCAAGTAGGAAATCGATTCTTTCGCTCCTGGTTGTTGGCCCATGTTCACGGCTCTATTCATAATTTCCAGAGCGTTGTGGAAATTTTCCTTGATTGTAGGTTGTGCGAGGAGTTCTTCAGATAACATGCTTTTCCACCCCGTGTACCATTCGGTGACTTCGTTATAATTGGGGTTGTGGTTCAGCCACATCGCCAGAGTCTGTCGCCATCGAGGGAAGAAGAACTTGTCGAGAATCAGAGTCATGTTACCCACCGACACCATGTCGCTCCAGTCCATCACCCAATACCACGCATCCAAGTGCTGTTGGTGCGGATTTATCACCAAATTCTGCATGCAGAGTTGGAGTTTCGGAACAATGTGCTTGATGAGAAAAGCGACAAAGACACCATCTGGTAGGACTCTTTGCCACGGCTTTAACATCGGCTTTGCAGATTTGTCTGACGGGTGCCAGTTTGTTAATGCCGCCCCCAGTTTCTCTTGGATTATGGGATAAATGATCGCTTGGAGTCTCGCGTTGAGTAATGGTATCCATGGGTGTATCCAGACGTGTATCGGGATGGTATCCGTCAAAGGATTCCAAATGTTAACTTCTGCTTGTATTCTCGGCATGATCAGTTGGTCGTAAATGTTGTCCAAGATCCACTGTGGTAACAACGCCATCCACGTCTCAATTAGAGTAATGAGAGGATCGCAATCTTTCGGATTCCACGCACTGCAAAGAAGTCGTTCATTCTTACAAAGAGTCCTTGCACTTGGTGGAAATATAGCACACACGTCCTCAACACAAAATTCGTGTTATTAATTATGAACACTCCAAAGCGAGTGCTGATATCCAGTTATAGACAAACAATAAAGTAACTTACCTAACACAAATTCGCATTACAGGCATCCAAGTGTGCCATAAGAGACTATCATATGGCTGAATTCCCATATTATTACCTTCTAGTGTCCCACGTTGTCTGGGCTTGTCCAGAATGTCCTTCCAACGACTAAATACGTCGATATATTGTTTCGGGTTAGCCAAAGGAGACCAACTGGCCAGAGCCGATGTCAATAAGGGCCCCACTAAACCCGGCGCCAGCTCTCCCAGCTCGTAACGAACGAACTCTTCGTAGTGGTTGTCCTAAATTAAAATATTACAAGTCACATGGTACGAAAAACAGACAACTAAACGATAGTTACAGTAACGGACAAATTAAAGTCACGTATTACAAAGGGAAAAACTCCTCACTTTTTTTGTCCGGCACTGTAATAACCTTGAACCAAGCCCAAAGCACACACCTTGCATAATTAAACCTAAGTGACCGTTAAAAGTGAAAATGGAAAAGTTTCCAACCACGCATAGCTACAAAATAAGGCGCGTATGTTACCTGCAAATTGTCAAAAATTTGGGCAACTTGAAGCAATGACAACCCCAAAGATGGATCTAACAACTTATCAACAATCTCAATCACACTCCTCAAATTATTAACAAGATCGTCCTCTTTCTTGACTAAACTTTTCAAGTTTTCATGTTCGTTCTTCAGCGCCACTATTCTATCCTGATTATGTCTCGTATTTCTGTCAATTCGAATAATATCTTGTTCGCACATGTCCACCAAAACGTCGAGATTGTGTTGGATTTCAGGCAAAGCGAAATTCGAGCACTTTTTGTGGACCACGTCCTCAAAGTGTTCGACTCCTGGCGGAGCTTTCAGCCCGCTTAAAGCGTGGTAACCGCTCAAGACTCGTTGTTGGGGCCCCGTCATGTCTATGACTTTGACTTTGCTTAGTTCGCTGGCGGAGCCCAAGTTTCGGAAGGCTCCGGGTCGTTTGCCCTTTTCAATGACGTCGTCGACACTACGGTAGTAGTAGCGAGTTTTTTTCTTGTCGCCTTTTTTCCATTTGTGGTCGGATTTCTCGTCTTCTTCAAACTCTTCTTTGATTTCCTGCGAATTTTAATTTAGTTGGGGATTTTAGAAGACGAAACTTACTTTTTTCTGAGGGACTTTCGCCGATTTCTCAGGGCCGTACGCGCCGATAGCCCCTCTCCCCTTACGCAAGTGTGCTTCAACAGGGGCTGTGATCCCCTGCAAGTCTTTCCCTAGGCCCTTCCCTGGTTGGAACCCCATTTGAAGTAGGAGTTTGGCCCCAATTCCTTTTGTGTTTTTCTCCCAGTTGCCCAAACCCCCCAGATTTGAGTTGGATTTGTTGTTCTTATTGCGCATACCAGCGATGTCTCCTTCAGCGACTCCTCCGAAACCTACGAGAGAGTCAAGTGAGGCTCCAAGGGGGCTACTATTACCTGTCCTGGGGCGTTCTTCTTCGGATTCACTAGAACTATCCCTCACTTTAAACGACGTAGTCGGTTGCTCGTCATCACTCTCCTCTTTCTTCTCCTGTTTCTTCCCCGCTTGCTGTACCCCCCCAGCCACAAACCCAATGGGGGCGCTGTAGTTTTTCGGTTTTCGAGAATTAAAGGACGGTCTTTCATCTTCATTATCACTGTCGTCTGCCCATACACCTGAATGCAATTCGTTAATTTGCGTTTATTTCTACTAAACGAAAACAAAGTAGATGTGGAGTGAAGTTGTTACCATAAATCTGTTGTTGTTTTGTTAACTTTTTTCTACTGCGATAAAACTCATTGTTTAGATCGTAATCCGTAATCTCGAACTTTTCCATTTCATCGTCCGACATTTTTGAGTTTTAACACACTTTGGATGGGGAAAATCGATCGAAATCGCTTCGTTCACAACATTGAGGTTAGGTTTACGCAAGCTGACGCCAGGGCAGTGCTGCCAACTGCTGGAAAACTGAAACGGAAACAGGAAACTGTAAATTTCGAATTTTCGATGAATTCTCGACTTCCGGTTAGTTGTTCATACTTACTGATGAAATAATACGAGGAGTCGTGAGGATTATTCTTCGTGTTGATCAAAATTCGCATTTTTTTTGAAATGTTGCAAAAATGGTGGATGCGCCGGTTTTGTAATTTTCTGAAAAGTGAAACGTCCGCACTGTATTCACGTAAAAACGACTCCTATTACACTCAATTTCGGTGTTTTCAGAAAGGTTTTTTTTTGGACCAAAAATTAATGTGTGAACTACTAATAAGACGTTATCAGAACTACTAATATTAGACTCTTAATGATTATTAACCTACCAGGGGCAATCTGTGTCTAGGTGTTTTATTGATTGCGGATGCATTTAAAAGCAAAAGAAAACAAGCAAATGACTGTAAAGTAGTCTACAACGGTAAATATGCATCAATGTCATTTTTGTCTTGTGTTTTGTTTAAAATCATGTTAAACCTACAATAATTATCATTATGCCTACTCGAAAGCCTGGTTTACACAGCTCAATTTTTGAAAAAAAGTGGTACTTCATTTTAGTCGCCTCTGAATGTTTAATTGGTTGCATAACGCCAGGCGCAAATTTTTAAAAAACCAACAGTAAAATACTACAGCAAAAGAAAAGAAAAGCTGTAGCACTAAAACTACCAGAACTACAAGCTTCGAATTAAACAACTGACAAATTTCGGCGCGTCCTAAAAATGAGAAATTCTAAAATTGGTCTCGTCTGTTCGATAATTTTGTAATTTAGCAGTTAATAGTCGACCTTGACAAAGTGTCCTCCCCAAATTTGCTTGCTGTAGCACCAAAACTACGAGAACTACAAGCTTCAAATTGAACTACTGAAAAAATTCGATTCGTAAAATGAAAAATTTTAAAATTGGTCTCGTTTGTTTGATAATTTTGTAATTTAGCACAGTTAATTGATAAGATTGAAAAAGTGTCCTCCCCAAATTTGATAGATGTGGGACTAAAACTACCAGAACTACAAGCATCAAATTGAACCACTGAAAAATTTCGATTCATCCTTAAAATGAAAAATTGTAAAATTGAGCTCGTCGGCTCGATAATTTTGTAATTTAGCACAATTAATAGTCAAGCCTTAGAAAAGTGTCCTCCCCAAATTGGATTGCTGTAGCACAAAAACTACCAGAACTACAAGCTTCAAATTGAACTACTGAAAAATTTCGATTCGTTTTTAAAATGAAAAATTCTAAAATTGGTCTGGTTTGTTCGATAATTTTGTAATTTAACATAGTTAATAGTCATGCTTGGAAAAGTCTTCTCTCCAAAGTTGATTGCTGCAGCACTAAAACTACTAGAGCTACAAGCTTCAAATTGAACTACTGAAAATTTTCGATTCATCCTTAAAATGAAAAATTCTAAAATTGGTCTGGTTTATTCGATAATTGTGTAATTTAGCACAATTAATAGCCAAACTTGGAAAAGTGTCCTACCCAAATTTCATTAGTGTAGCACAAAAACTGCTCGAACTATAAGCCTCAAAATGAATTACTGAAAATTTTCGATTCGTCCTAAAAATGAAAAATTTTAAAATTAGTCTCCTCGGCTCAATAATTTTGTAACGCAGCAGTATTATTAGTCAAGCTTTCACCTAAAAAGGACTCGTATTACACTCAATTTCGGCGTTTTTAGAAAGTTTTTTTTTGGGGCAAAAATTAAAGTGTGAACTACTAATAGGACGTCATCAGACCTACCAATAATAGACTTTTAATAATTATTAACCTACGAGGGACAGTCTGTGACTACAAAGTGTGTTTACAATTGCGGATGGATTTAAAAGCAAAAGAGATCAAACAAATGACTGAAGTAGTCTATAACGTTAAAACATGCATCAATGTAATTTTTTTTTTGCTTTATCAAAATCATTGTTAAACCTACAATAATTATCATTATGCCTACTCGAAATCTTGGTTTACACAGCTCAATTTAAAAAAAAAGTGGTCCTACTTAATCTTGACTGTCTCTGAATGTTTAAATGGTTGCATAACTTCAGGCGCAAAACTTTAAAAACCTAACAGTAAAATACTACAAGAAAAGAAATCGATTTTCATTTATCGTTAAAGTACCACAAATAAGGACGAAAGAAGAGAATGGAAAGGAACACTGAAGAAGCAACAAGCAACCTGCAAAAAGAAGAACATGTCACGTAAATTAAATTAGAAGTCGCCGCAAGCTCATCGGCTCTTCAGCGACCACGAGCTGACCACAGGGCTCAAGAGGACGAGCCCTTGAGCTTATCTCATGATTTGTTGTTGCAAAATGTCCAATGTGTTGAAGAGGAACGCTTCATTTCAGATTGATTGCGTTTATTTTTCATCTCCTAAGTAAAAGACTTCACTCAGAGCCCCGAAAGCAAAATAAATGCAAAACATCCAAATCTCCTCCAGACACATCTCATAAATAAGAGCTTTCTCTGAATAAGTAGTAAAGAACCGTAATTATTTAGCTTTGTCTGACCAGACAAAAGAGCCCGAGGCCTCGTCGGCGAATAATTAAGAGAAACGATACGATTTGTAAACAAGGCGTTCCAATTAAGAAAAATTCCAACTTTGATAAGTCGCGAAAGCTCTTCAAAGTTCCCGGTAATGCAGGTTGGCAGTGACTAAACGCTTCCAGAATCTGCGATGGCACTTAGACGGACATAACACACGGTGTAATCGACGCGGTGCGTCTGGACTCTTAAAACACGGCGCTGGGCGTCTAGAGGATTATCAGCGACGCTCGGCGTCAGTAACCGGCATCCGATGCTAGTGGATGCACGTTACGCTCGCGGGTAAAGTGCGCGTGATTAAAACCGAGTAAGTAAAAAAGAAATAAACAGGAAATTGTTGCCGCAAGGCGCCGATTTGTTTATTGAAAACGAGAGAAATAAGTCATTGAAGGCTAAAATTATTGGGCTCGAAATAACAATGGTTTTGGTGTCGGTGGAATTGTGATGGTTGGAAATTTCACGTTTACTTTGTGTGTTTACATTGTTTTGGGTTTGGTGAGCCAAATACTCGCAAAATTGACGTTATTGGATTTGAAATGGAATGAAAGGAATTTTGGTCTTTGGCTGCAGGAGACGTTTTATTAGTTGGCGAAGAAATTCGAGAAGTTTGACTGAGTACTTTAGTTGTTTGCTGTGGGATTTTTTGTAAATTAGGGAAAGCCGACAGTGTCTACAAAGGCGAGGAGGATCAAGTTTCACTTCTCGCAATAATTAACAAATTATGCACATGCAACGCACTGCAAACATTTAAAACGAATTTATTATTCAAAACAAACTCCTGGAACATAACGAACTATTGATTTTTCCAGTACTGTTCCCGTTTTTTTGACTATTTCCGCTTCCTCCCTATTTTTCTGCCGCAGAAATCTCGCAGTTCCTGCAGCACCACTGAGAATTCCAGTAATTTTGTAACGACCCGCAGGTGCTCTCACACCACGTAAACCAGTTGAAAATCGCCACAATGACAATTTTCCCTGAATAATTAACTTTGCTTTCGAAATGGTAGATGAGGGTCTAATTCGAATTATCCCAATCATATTTTTTCTAAAACTCTTGTCACTAGCAGGATCAAAACCGCTCTTCATCACGCTGGGAAAATAAGCCGATAAAGAATAGACTGGAAAACAGAGCTCGCGAATAAATCAATCGGCGCCTCATATTTAAAAATACGTGAGAAGTGGACTTGTGGTGGTGCTTTTGTCGGGGTTTTCTCCAAGAGGCACCTCTGGATAGAATACGGAGAAAGTCACGAGCTATCGCCGCCAAACGTGGCGGCAAAAAAGTCAAGGTAAGTTTAAGCACAAATTTTCTATCGTCTTCCACCTTCTGTGTAAATTTTCAAACATATTTGGGTGTAAATCAGACTTTCAATTCGGGAGAATTTTAGGGGTAAATTGCAATTTTTGGGATTAAAAAAAAAATCTCGATAATTTTGTAATATAGCATAGTTAATAGTCAAGCTTGGAAAAGTGTCCTCCCTAAATTTTACTGCAGTATCACTAAAATTAGCAGAACTACAAACTTCAAATTGAACTACTGAAAAAATAAATTCGATTCATCCTTATAATAAAAATTTCTAAAATTGGTCTACTCAGTTGGATCATTTTCTAATTTAGCACTGTTAATAGTCAAGCTCGGAAAAGTGTCCTCCCCAAATTTGATTACTGTAGCACTAAAACTCCTAGAACTACAAGCTTCAAATTGAACTGATGAAAAATTTCGATACGTCCTAAAAATGAAAAATTTTAAAATTGGTTTCGTCTGTTGAATAATTTTGTAATTTACCAAAGTTAATAATCAAGCCTGGAAAAGAGTCCTCCCCAAATTTGATTGCTGTAGCACCAAAACTATCAGAACTACAAGCTCCAAATTGAACTAATGAAAATTTTCGATTCATCCTAAAAATAACAAATTCTAAAATTGGTCTCGTCGACTAGATAATTTTGTAATTTAGCACAGTTAATAATCCAACTTGGAAAAGAGTTCTCCCCAAATTTAATTGCTGTAGCATTAAAACTACCAGAACTACAAGCTTCGAATAGAACTACTAAAAAATTTCTAGTCGTCCTAAAAATGAAAATTCTAAAATTGGTCTCGTTTGTTTGATAATTTTGTAATTTAGCACAATTAATAGTCAAGCTTGTAGAAGTGTCATTCCAAAATTTGATTGCTGTAGCACTAAAACTCCTAGAACTACAAGCTCCAAATTGAACTACTGAAAAATTTCGATTCATCTTCAAAATGAAAAATTATAAAATTTGTCTCGTGAGCTCGATAATTTTGTAACTTAGCACAGTTAATAATCAAGCTTGCAAAAGTTTTCTCCCCAAATTTGATTCATGTAGCACTAAAACTACCAGAACTACAAGCTTCGAATAGAACTACTAAAAAATTTCTAATCGTCCTAAAAATGAAAATTCTAAAATTGGTCTCGTTTGTTTGATAATTTTGTAATTTGGCACATTCAATAGTCAAGCTTGGAAAAAAGTCTCCAAAATTTGATTACTGTAGAACTAAAACTAGCAGAACTACAAGCTCCAAATTGAACTATTGAAAAATTTCTAATCGTCCTAAAAATAACAAATTCTAAAATTGGTCTCCTCGACTAGATAATTTTGTAATTTAGCACAATTAATAATCAAGCTTGTGAAAGTGTCATTCCCAAATTTGATTGCTGTAGCACTAAAATTACTAAAACTACAAGCTTCAATTTGAACTATTAAAAAATTTCAATTCGTCCTAAAACTGAAAAATTCTAAAATTGGTTTCGTTTGTTTGATAATTTTGTAATATAGCATAGTTAATAGTCAAGCTTGGAAACGTGTCCTCCGTAAATTTTACTGTTGTTTCACTAAAATTAGTAGAACTACAAACTTCAAATTGAACTACTAAAAAAATTCGATCATCCTTATAATGAAAATTTCTAAAATTGGTCTACTCTGTTAGATCATTTTCTAATTTAGCACTGTTAGTAGTCAAGCTCGGAAAAGTTTCCTCCCCAAATTTGATTACTGTAGCACTAAAACTCCTAGAACTACAAGCTCCAAATTGAACTACTGAAAAATTTCGATTCATCTTCAAAATGAAAAATTATAAAATTTGTCTCGTGGGCCCGATAATTTTGTAACTCAGCACAGTTAATAATCAAGCTTGTAAAAGTTTTCTCCCCAAATTTGATTGATGTAGCACTAAAACTACCAGAACTACAAGCTTCGAATAGAACTACTAAAAAATTTCTAATCGTCCTAAAAATGAAAATTCTAAAATTGGTCTCGTTTGTTTGATAGTTTTGTAATTTGGCACATTCAATAGTCAAGCTTGGAAAAAAGTCTTTCCAAAATTTGATTGCTGTAGAACTAAAACTACCAGAACTACAAGCTCCAAATTGAACTATTGAAAAATTTCTAATCGTCCTAAAAATAACAAATTCTAAAATTGGTCTCGTCGACTAGATAATTTTGTAATTTAGCACAATTAATAATCAAGCTTGTGAAAGTCTCATTCCCAAATTTGATTGCTGTAGCACTAAAATTACTAAAACTACAAGCTTCAATTTGAACTATTAAAAAATTTCAATTCGTCCTAAAACTGAAAAATTCTAAAATTGGTTTCGTTTATTTGATAATTTTGTAATATAGCATAGTTAATAGTCAAGCTTGGAAAAGTGTCCTCCGTAAACTTTACTGTTGTTTCACTAAAATTAGTAGAACTACAAACTTCAAATTGAACTACTAAAAAAAATCGATCATCCTTATAATGAAAATTTCTAAAATTGGTCTACTCTGTTAGATCATTTTCTAATTTAGCACTGTTAGTAGTCAAGCTCGGAAAAGTTTCCTCCCCAAATTTGATTACTGTAGCACTAAAACTCCTAGAACTACAAGCTCCAAATTGAACTACTGAAAAATTTCGATTCATCTTCAAAATGAAAAATTATAAAATTTGTCTCGTGGGCCCGATAATTTTGTAACTTAGCACAGTTAATAATCAAGCTTGTAAAAGTTTTCTCCCCAAATTTGATTGCTGTAGCACTAAAACTATCAGAACTACAAGCTCCAAATTGAACTAATGAAAATTTTCGATTCGTCCTAAAAATGAAAAATTCTAAAATTGGTCTCGTCTGTTTGATATTTTGTAATTTAGCACAATTAATAGTCAAGATTGTAAAAGTGTCATTCCCAAATTTGATTGCTGTAGCCCTAAAACTATTAGAACTACTAGCTTTGAATTGAACTACTGTCGCACCAATAAATTAGATAACTCTATCACATAGTAAATTTGATGACAAACTGGCTAATGTCAAATTCTGGGGGACAATGATACCAACCTAAATTTGCAACCATAAACCGACTGTAACACCGCCATTGCAACATTTGCAACAGGAACGAATTACACGATTAAAAATGTAGAAATTTGCAACCTAAATCTGTACGTCTTATAAACATCAGAGTGATGAGAAGTTGGTCACACGGCCACGTCTGCAATTAAAAACTGTGAAAACTTAATAAAATATGTAAATTTGTCATGTAAACTAACTTCGATAAGCGCTTAGCCCTGTAGAACACCTTTCGAAGTCAATTTGAAACTTTGTAACAATCAGAGATGAAGTTAACACCCGTCGGTTGTTAAAGACACCCACAACACCGGAAGATGCCGGAAAATGCAAATCCCAAACTACTCATAAAACTCGAAACTGAAAAATAAACCGTCTAGTTTAAACAAAGTTTCCTCGATATTTTACTACTGATCGTCAATATACTCCCATTTTTATAGACAGTTTCAATTATAATCTTTACGGTGTCGTAAAAATTTCAAGCGTTGTCTAATTTGATAACATCCCCTATCAAATTTATTATCGCTTTTTATCGCTTTTCCATCTGTTGTAAAGCACCAGACAGATGCCACTTATTTCACCAAAAATCGGTCATTTGAAATTTTTAAACCGGGAAAAACAGATTGTCGCTTTTAAGGAGCTTTCATGATGGCGAGACGAGTTTTTCCTTGGCCGACGGAGGTTTCGGGCAATTGGGTTTTATGTATCGTTCTATTGACCTTTGAGGAGATTTATGGAAACTGTAGTCTCGGGACAGTGAAAATAAATTATGGATGCGGGTTTCTTTCAGTTGAAATTGCAGCTTGATCGACTTTGACTCTCCCCCGAAATTAATTCGAAACGCTCGCAAAAAATCATCCAATTAACCCAACAAATCCACCATTTCATAAATCACCGGCGTCTTTCAATAGAAATAATTCATCACTCTCTTGACACTTGAACTAAATGCCTCCGTTAGAAAATAACTAGAACGGAATTTTCTCCACCCCCGAAGTCGACGACCTACCTGCAATCATAAAGGTCTTTGACACCGCGACCTAATGATTGCACTGCACCGTCACGGTTACCTATAAACCGCTGTGGATTGCGATTTAGGGGTGGCATGGCATGTTTGCGTGTTGCAATGCACAGTATAACCCCATTAACCCCATTTTAATCCGATTGGAAATTATACTTCGATTACGTTCGGAGGATTTTCATTTCGCTTTTTTATACCGCCGCGCCGCTAAAAAGACGCCCGATTGGGATTTAATTTAGATGGAAGAGAGGGAAACTACTTTTGCTACTGATTGCAATAAACGCTCAAAGGGCTCGGGTCCGAAAAGGGTTGGATTGCGAGGAAATAAATTGGGGCGAAATTACGATAAATTTCAATTTAAACAAACAGGCGTAGTGCCGCAGAATTGCCGTTTTATTTTCAAATTCAAAAAATTACACGACTATGAAGGGTACTAAACTAGTCAATCGAAAAGTTTGAAAATTCTTTAAAAAAATTTGGATTTTTGGTTGTGTTGGCGCTAAAAAGATAAAAATTACGGAAGTTACTACTTTTAACTCGTTTAGTAACTGTACCAAATTGGAAGATTCTGAAGCAATAGACGCAGATTTTAGAAATTTTTATTTTTAAGACAAACCAAAAAGTTTCATAATTTTGGAAAAAAAAATGTATCTTTAGTTGTGTTGGTGCTATAGCGATGAAATTCAGAGAGGGTACTACTTTTAACTCATTTATGAACTGTACTAAATTACAAGAGTCTGGCGCAAAAGACGCAGATTTAAAAAAAAAATATTTTTAGGACGAACCAAGAAGTTTCAAAATTCAATAAAAAAAATTATATCTTTGGTTGTGTTGGCGCTAAAGAGATGAAATTTAGTGAGGTTACTAAATTTAACTCGTTTAGTAACTGTACCTAATTAGAAGAGTCTAAAGCAAAAGACGCAGATATTAGAAATTTTTATTTTTAAGATGAAAAAAAAGTTTCAAAATTCTGTAAAAAAAATTGTATTTTTGGTTGTGTTGGCACTACTGCAATAAAATCTACACAAGTTACTACTTTTACCTCATTTATTAACTGTGCCAAATTTTAAGATTCTGAAGCAAAAGACGCAGATTTTAGAAATTTTTATTTTTAGGACGAAGCAAAAAGTTTTAAAATTCAATAAAAAAAATTGTATCTTTGGTTGTGTTGGCGCTAAAAAGTTTAAATTTATAAAGATTACTAATTTTAACTCATTTAGCAACTGTACCAAATTACAAAAGTCTGAAACAAAAGAGGCAAATTTTAGAAATTTTTATTTTAAGGACGAACCAAAAAGTTTCAAAATTCTGTAAAAAAAATTGTATTTTTGGTTGTGTTTTCGCTAAAAAGCTGAAATTTATAGCAATTGCTACTTTTAACTCATTTAGTAACTGTACCAAATTACAAGACACGGAGCCAAAAGACGCTGAATTTAAAAAAATATATTTTTACGACAAACCAAAAAGTTTTAAAATTCTGAAAAAAAAATTGTATCTTTAGTTGTGTTAGCGCTAAAAATATAAAATTTACGGAGGTTAACATTCCTAACTCATTTAGTAACTGTACCAAATTACAAGATTCTGAAGCAAACGACGCTGATTTTAGAATTTTTTATTTTTAGGAAGAGAAATTTTTTTAAAATTCAGTAAAAAAATTGTATTTTCGGTTGTGCTGGCGCTAAAAACATAAAATTTACGAAGGTTACTACTTTAAACTCATTTAGTAACTGTACCAAATTACAAGATTCTGGAGCGAAAGTCGCAGAATTTAGAAACTTTTATTTTAAAGACGGACCAAACAGTTTCAAAATTCCACTTTAGAAAAGACTTCCGACTGCTCCGGTACAGTGTCGCCCAAAATTTGTTGACTAGTGTAATTCAGTGAAAATTAGCCCGCCCACAAGTAGAAAAAATTCATTAAAACTGATCATTTCGTGCTTTTGCAACATATAAAACGCGGATTAATGTCTCAGAAACTGCTTTATGGGAGATTGTAAAAGCTAGCTTCACATTAATATAAATGTCGCTCTCTTTCTAAAAAACGAAATGGATTTTTTACAGAAACTAAATTAATGGTAAAAATATCCTCGGATCTGCGAACAGAAACTAATCCTGGTATTTACGTTTTATAAATTGAGACAAGGCACTTTCAAAGTGCTAATGTGGGCTGTATTGATAGAATTTTCTGTGCGGAGCTTCTGGAGATTTATTTCTAGGCAATTCAATTTTTTGTCGGCACAATTAAGAAGAATACGAATTTTTAAAAGTCCGCTCAAAATGGTGGAGGCGCCAGGTCTTTTATTTTCTTTGACTGAATTTTATTGTTCCTTTATAGTTAGAACTTCAGCATAACAAAAATATAAAGTAGAAATTCCTCGTGGTTTTTCCACTATTTTTTAAAATCCGCCTGTTTTTGCGTGTAACTGCCATTAAAATCCGAAAAACCTCGTAAAAAATTAACGTTCATATCTAAAATTTCCGGTATGAAAATAACCGGCTAGCTGATTGTGACAATATCAAACATGAAACTTATCTGCATAACGTAAAAACCAGATTTTGGCCGCTCGCTAATACATCGAGCTCATGAATTAATTTCCGAAAATATGCAAACCGAAACCCCTCGAAACCTTTATAGCCAAGCTCGGAATTTCCCACGTCCTGGCGGTTGTATTAAAAGTTGTTTATTGCGAAAATGTCAAGCACAAAAAGCGACAACTGAAAATTTGATTAGGCGTTTTATGTTCGCTGAATGGAGAAGCAATATTCCGGGTAAATTGTCAGTTTTTTAGAATTGATAATGTTTTCAGTTTTATCTTGGGCATTATCTACAGGATGAGCAAAACCATTTACGTCGGAACTCACTTTGTACTTCAGTAAAATAGATTGATCCAGACAGGATACTCCAGCGAAGGCCGATACATTCAATACTAAATTATTTATTCGAGAAAATTGCATGAGCTGTGGAGCTCCTTTCGCCGCAATATCGCGGAATTATCACCGGCAATAAAAACATTAATCTTTGATAACACGAACAGAGATATTAACGCTAGAGCAATATTTACAGAGCAGAGCAAAATTCGTTGTACATGCAAGTTCTATTTATTAAAAGTAAATAAGATTTATTATTACTCCGATAAATTGATAAAGATAACTGAGACTAAATCTCGCATTTCCTATTTATATCACCGATGATTTGTTTGCATTACCCAGTTTTTAATTCGCCGCGATTTTTATTTATAACTTTCGTCTAAAATTTTTGACGGCAAAGAGAGGTTCTTGCCCTTTGAGGTCGATATAATATGGATTCCACCCCGGCAAACAAAACGGATGTTTTCAGGGCTGGAGGGCTGCAATGGGTCATTAAAGAAAGCACTCGGACCCTTTCTTCTGTCATGACGCAGCTCATCCTATGTTACCATAATGAAATTTATTGTCTTGGATGTGTCCGCAAACAATAAATTAATTAATTATCCCTAATTGCGTAAGTGGGAGATCAGATGACAGGGAAAAAATGTTTTCTTCAGCCGAGCACGCCACTGGAGGAGGGTTAGCATGGCACGATTTACAAGATTCTCTCTTGGCCGAGCGCCAACTCGCAGGACAATCAGTAGTTAATGATACAAAGCTAGTTAAAAATGCAGAGAATTTTTTAGCTTCTTGAGACACTTTCATTAATCAAAACAACCCGAAGTTAGTTTATAAGCAGAAGGGCGGTCTTAATTTTGTATGGGGGTGGTTTACCTGCTTTCTGCACCTAAGTTCGCGTTATTTATGTCTTTTACGAAACATTAAATTTAGGGGCGGCAGCTGCGACGAGCAGGACCGGAACGGCGACACCATTTACGGGTTTATTTGCTTTGGCCCAATTTTAAAGTTGCGAATTACGAAGAACATTGCATTTCCATTACGAGTTCATTTTAGAAATGGATTGCCAGAAGTGCATATTTATTAGGAAAAACGGAGCTAATTGGGGGAAAAATAGTTAAAAAAAATTCTAAAAGCTGCGTATTTCGCTCCATAATTTTGAAACTTGGTAGAGTTAATATATGACTTGAAAATAGTACTTTCCTCAAATTTTATAGTTGTAGCACTAAAATTACCAGAATTAAGAATTTTAGTGAATGAAATCCGAAATGTTTGCTTCGTCTTACAAATAAAAATTTCTAAAATTTGTGTTTTTTGCTTCGCATTTTTGAAATTTGGTAGAGTCAATACACGACTCAATAGTAGTAATTTCCCCAAATTTCAAAGGTGTAGCACTAAAATTACCAGAATTACGAATTTTAGTGAAAGAAATCGAAAATTTTTGGTTTGTCTTAAAAATGAAAATTTCTAAAAATTGTGTCTTTCGCTCTATAAATTTAAAATTTGACAGAGTTAATACACGACTCAAAAATAGTAATTTCCACAAATTTCATAGTTATAGCACTAAAATTACCAGAATTACGCATTTTAGTGAATGAAATCGAAAATTTTTGATTCATATAAAAAATACAAATTTCTAAAATTTGTGTGTTTTGCTCTACAGATTTGAAATTTGGTGGAGTTAATACACGACTCAAAAATAATAACTTCCCTAAATTTCATAGTTGTAGCACTAAAATTACGAGAATTACGAATTTTCGTGAAAGAAATCGGAAATTTTTTATTCGTCTTAAAAATAAAAATTCTAAAATTTGTGTCTTTTGTACTACAGATTTGAAATTTGGTGGAGTTAATACACGATTCAAAAATTTTAATTTTCCCAAATTTTATAGTCGTAGCACTAAAGTTACCAGAATTACGAAGTTTAGTGAAAGAAATCGAATTTTTTTTTTCTCTTCAAAATAAAAATTTCTAAAATTTGTGTCTTTCGCTCGATAAATTTAAAAATTGATGGAGTTAATACATGACTCAAAAGTAATAATTTCCCCAAATTTCGTAGTTGTAGCAAAAAAATTACCAGAATTACGAATTTTAGTGAAAGAAATCGTAAATTTTTGATTCGTCTTAAAAATATTTTTTTTTTAATTTTTTAAAATTAGTGTATTTTGCTCTAAAAATTTGAAATTTGGTGGAATTAATACAGGACTCAAAAATAGTAATTTTCAACAATTTCATAGTCGTAGCACTAAAATTACCAGAATTACGAATATTAGTGAAAGAAATCGGAAATTTTTGATTCGTCTTGAAAATAATAAAAATTTCTAAAATTTGTATCTTTCGCTGTATAAATTTGAAATTTGAGGGGTTTGAGTTTTGGGATTCAAAGATTGTAACTTCCCCAAATTTCATAGCTGTAGCACTAAAATTACAAGAATTACAAATTTTTGTGAAAAAAATCGTAAATTTTTGGTTTGTTTTAAAAAGAAAAATTTCTAAAATTTGTGTCTTTTGCTCTATAAATTTGAATTTTTTTACGGTTAATACACGACTCAAAAATAATAACTTCCCTAAATTTCATAGTTGTAGCACTAAAATTACCAGAATTACGAATTTTAATGAAAGAAATCGGAAATTTTTGATTCGTATAAAAAATTACAAATTTCTAAAACTTGTGTCTTTCGTTCTACATATTTGAAATTTGGTGGAGTTAATACACGACTCAAAAATTATAATTTTCCCAAATTCCATAGTCGTAGCACGAAAATTACCAAAATTACGAATTTTAGTGAAAGAAATAGGAAATTTTTGATTCGTCTTGAAAATAAAAATTTCTAAAATTTGTGTCTTTTGCTTTGAAAATTTGAAATTTGGTGGAGTTAATACACGACTCAAAAATAGTAATTTCCCCAAATTTCATAGTTATAGCACTAAAATTACCAGAATTACGAATTTTAGTGAAAGAAATCGGAAATATTTGGTTTGTCTGAAAAGTAAAAATTTCTAAAATTTGTGTCTTTTGCTCTACAAATTTGAAATTTGGTGGAATGAATACACGACTTTAAAATAGTAAATGCCCCAAACTTCATAGTTGTAGCACTAAAATTACCAGACATACGAATTCTAGTGAAAAAAATAGAAAATTTTTGGTTTGTTTTCAAAATAAAAATTTCTAAAATTTTGTGTCTTTCGCTCTATAAATTTAAAAATTGATGGAGTTAATACACGACTCTCAAATATTAATTTAAACAAATTTTATAGCTGTAACACTAAAATTATCAGAATTACGAATTTTAGTGAAAGAAATCGTAAATTTTTGATTCGTCTTAAAAATATTTTTTTTTTTAAATTTGTGTCTTTTGCTCTACAAATTTTAAATTTGCTGGAGTTAATACACAACTCAAAAATAGGAATTTCCCTACGTTTCATAGTTGTATCACTAAAATTACTAGAATTACGAATTTTAGTGAAAAAAATAGAAAATTTTTGATTCGTCTTAAAAATAAAAATTTCTAAAATTTGTGTATTTTGCTTTACAAATTTACAATTTCGTGGAGTTAATACACGACTCAAAAATAGTAATTTCCCTAAATTTTATAGTTGTAGCACTAAAATTACAAGAATTACGAATTTCAGTGAAAAAAAATTGCAATTTTTGATTCGTCTTAAAAATAAAAATTTCTAAAATTTGTGTCTTTTGCTCTACAAATTTGAAATTTGGTGGAATGAATACACGACTTTAAAATAGTAAATGCCCCAAACTTCATAGTTGTAGCACTAAAATTACCAGAAACACGAATTTTAGTGAAAAAAATATGAAATTTTTGATTGGTCTTAAAAATAAAAATTTCTAAAATTTGTGTTTTTTACTTTATAAATTTGAAATTGGGTGGAGTTAATACACGACTCAAAAATAGTAACTTTCTAAATTTGATAGTTGTAGCACTAAAATTACCAGAATTACGAATTTTAGTGAAAGAAATCGGAAATTTTTTATTCGTCTTAAAAATAAAAATTCTAAAATTTGTGTCTTTTGCTCTACAGATTTGAAATTTGGTGGAGTTAATACACGACTCAAAAATAGTAATTTCCCTAAATTTTATAGTTGTAGCACTAAAATTACTAGAATTACGAATTTCAGTGAAAAAAAATTTGCAATTTTTGATTCGTCTTAAAAATAAAAATTTCTAAAATTTGTGTTTTTTACTTTCTAAATTTGAAATTGGGTGGAGTTAATACACGACTCAAAAATAATACCCTCCCTAAATTTCACAGTTGTAGCGCTAAAATTACCAGAATTACGAATTTTAGTGAAAGAAATCGGAAATTTTTCCTTCCTTTTAACACCCCAAAAAAAAATTTTAAAATTGTATTTGAAAGCTGCTCTTTGTTATTTTTCACCCTAAAAGTGGCAATAAACTCCGCGCCTTGAAGTTAATTTAATAAACTACAAGTGCCGACATGACACTAAACAATTTCATACGATTTTCTCTTATTCTTCTGTAATTACGCGTACCGCTTTTACGTCATTTTCAACCAACAACGAACCGGAAAGTTACGAAAAGATCAAACATGTTCTTTTGTTCGTTAAAAATATCTTTGTGCGGATTCAGTCGACCGAAATGTTGGACTTTTATTTAAAATAGAAAGCTTTTGAGTTTGAGCCGCGCTGAAAGTATCGATAGAGTTGGGATCCAAGTCTCAAATTTAATAAGTAACTGCGTTTGGCTTGCACTTTTGCGAAAAGAGGAATTTTCTTCGCACCGCCGCGACGCATTTTCCCCGACAAATACTGATTGCGGTTTGACGCCATCTCGTTCACCTGAAAACTCCGCTGAAACCCGATCTATTTGTCCTGCTGCTGAGTGTTGACGTGGATGGAGTCAATGACGTATTCCCGATATTAAAAACAGGACATCAACAGGAATTGTTATAGAGTGGCGGCAATAAACCGATGGAAATATTCATTTTACGACTGAACGAAACAGAGACATGAAGAAAAAGTCGTTCCAGGGAGAGAGATTGTTTTATCTTTATTAATTTTATTATTTTTAGAGGATATCGTGAGCAGTTACAGGCAATGGTATGTTGAATTTTAAATGTCGGTATCTTAAGCGCTTGGGAGTGCGCTGGTTAATATATCTGGTCGTTATGCAGGCTCGGAAATTTTTATGATGAGTGCTAACTCGGTTAAATTAAATAGAGGACGAGAGGTGAATTTCAAAAAATCCTCATACTAAAATAATAATTCAAGGCTGTATTGGTACGATTCAGATCACGCAACGACTTTATCTCGTTCTAATTATCAGCATCTTTCCATTAATACGAGCCAGACCTGATTCGCTTACGTAACATAAATTTCCTGCTGATCCGGCAGGAATTTGCGGCCTTCCTACTAATGGTAACAAATCACAGTTCCTCAAGATTTAGAGAACGATCGGATTTTGCCGCAAATACCACCAGAAATCCGCATTCTCTCGGTCCAACTCAATTAAGGACATTTTTCCAACAATTTTTAACGAAATTTGGAAAGGAGCAGTGAAAAGTCATTTTTAAAGTAGAATTTTGAAGCTTTTTGGTCCCTTCTAAAATCTCCATCGTTTGCTTCGAAATTTTGTAATTTGCCACAGTTAATAAATGAGTTAAAAGTGGTAAGTGGCCCAAATTTCATCTCTTTAGCGCCAACACAACCAAAGATACGATTTTTTTACAAAATTTTGAAACTTTTTGCTTCGTTCTAAAAATAAAAATTTCTAAAATTTGCGTCTTTTACTCCAGAATCTTGTAATTTAGTACAATTAATAAATTAGTTGAAAGTAGTAACTTGTTTACATTTCATCGCTACAGCGCCAACACAACCAAAAACACATTTTTTTTTACTGAATTTTGAGACTTTTTAGTTTGTCCTAAAAATAAAAATTTCTAAAATCTGCTTCTTTTATTTCAGAATCTTAAAATTTGGTACAGTTACTAAATAAGTTAAAAGTAGTAATTTCTATAAATTTCAGCTCTTTAGCGCCAACACAATCAAAAATATAATTTTTTTACTGGATTTTGAAACTTTTTGGTTCGTCCTAAAAATAAAAATTTCTAAAATCAGTTTCTTTTGCTTCAGAATCGTAAAATTTGGTACAGTTACTAAATGAGTTAAAAGTAGTAATACCTATACATTTTAGCTCATTAGCGCCAACACAACCAAAAATACATTTTTTTTATAAATTTTGAAACTTTTTGGTTCGTCCTAAAAATAAAAATTTCTAAAATCTGCATCTTTTGCTGCAGAATCTTGAAATTTGAAACAGTTACTCAAAGAGTTAAAAGTAGTAATCTCTATAAATTGCAGCTCTTTAGCGCCAACACCACTAAAGTTGCAATTTTTTCTATAAAATTTTGAAATTTTTTCGATCGTCCTAAAAATAAAAATTTCTAAAATCCGCGTCTTTTACTTCAGAATCGTAAAATTTGGTACAGTTACTAAATGAGTTATAAATAGTAATCCCTATAAATTTCAGCTTTTTAGAGCCAACACAACCAAAAATACATTTTTTTTACTGAATTTTGAGACTTTTTGGTTCGTCCTAAAAATAAAAATTTCTAAAATCTGCTTCTTTAACTTCAGAATCTTAAAATTTGGCACAGTTACTAAATAAGTTAAAAGTAGTAATCTCTATAAATTTTAGCTCATTAGTGCCAACACAACCAAAAATACTTTCTTTTTTTTATAAATTTTGAAACTTTTTGGTTCGTCCTAAAAATAAAAATTTCTGAAATCTGCATCTTTTGCTGCAGAATCTTGAAATTTGAAACAATTACTCAAAGAGTTAAAAGTAGTAATCTCTATGAATTGCAGCTCTTTAGCGCCAACACAACCAAAGTTACAATTTTTTCTATAAAATTTTGAAATTTTTTCGATCGTCCTAAAAATAAAAATTTCTAAAATCCGCGTCTTTTGCTTCAGAATCTTGTTATTTGATACAGTTACTAAATGGGTTAGAAGTAGTAACATCCTTAAATTTCATGATTTTAGCGCCAACACAACAAAAGATACAATTTTTTTACTAAATTTTGAAACTTTTTGGTTCGTCCTAAAAATAAAAATTTCTAAAATCTGCTTCTTTAACTTCAGAATCGTAAAATTTGGTACAGTTACTAAATGAGTTAAAAGTAGTAATACCTATACATTTTAGCTCATTAGCGCCAACACAACCAAAAATACATTTTTTTTTACTGAATTTTGAGACTTTTTGGTTCGTCCTAAAAATAAAAATTTCAAAAATCTGCTTCTTTAACTTCAGAATCTTAAAATTTGGCACAGTTACTAAATAAGTTAAAAGTAGTAATCTCTATAAATTTTAGCTCATTAGCGCCAACACAACCAAAAATACTTTCTTTTTTTTTATAAATTTTGAAACTTTTTGGTTCGTCCTAAAAATAAAAATTTCTGAAATCTGCATCTTTTGCTGCAGAATCTTGAAATTTGAAACAATTACTCAAAGAGTTAAAAGTAGTAATCTCTATAAATTGCAGCTCTTTAGCGCCAACACAACCAAAGTTACAATTTTTTCTATAAAATTTAGAAATTTTTTCGATCGTCCTAAAAATAAAAATTTCTAAAATCCGCGTCTTTTGCTTCAGAATCTTGTTATTTGATACAGTTACTAAATGGGTTAGAAGTAGTAACATCCTTAAAGTTCATGATTTTAGCGCCAACACAACAAAAGATACAATTTTTTACAGAATTGTGAATCTTTTTGGTCCATCTGGAAATTAAAAATTTCTAAAATTTGCGTCTTTTACTTCAGAATAGTAAAATTTGGTACAGTTACTAAAAGAGTTAAAAGTAGTAATCCCTATAAATTTCAGCTCTTTAGCGCCAACACAATCAAAATACAATTTTTTTTACTGGATTTTGAAACTTTTTGGTTCGTCCTAAAAATAAAAATTTCAAAAATCAGCGTCTTTTGCTTCAGAATCTTGTAATTTGGTGCAGTTAATAAGTGAGATAAGACTATTAACCTCCGTAAATTTCATCTTTTTAGCGCCAACACAAGCAAAAATATAATTTTTTCTATTAAATTTTGAAACTTTTCGGTTCCTCCAAAAAATGAAATTTTCTAAAACCTGCGTCTTTTGCGTCAGAATCTTGTAATTTAGTACAGTTACTAAATAACTTAAAAGTAATAATCTCTATAAATTTCAGGTCTTTAGCGTCAACACAACCAAAAATACATTTTTTTTTTATAAATTTTGAAACTTTTTGGTTCGTCCTAAAAATAAAAATTTCTAAAATCTATGTCTTTTGCTCCAGAATCTTGTAATTTGGTACAGTTACTAAATGAGTTAAAGGTACTAACCTCCCTAAATTTCATTTCTTTAGTGCCATCACAACCAAAAATACATTTTGTTTCCAGAATTTTAAACCTTTTAATTTTTTAAGAATATCTCTGAATCCGGACCTGAAATTTGTTGACTAATGTAATCATTAGCTAACTTCATTACCACCAATGGAATATTTTAAAATTCAACGTCTCCCGAAGGCTGGTCACCTGAATTATAAAAAAACTCAGAGGGAAAGTTAAACGAAACTTACAAGTTCATTTGGGAGCTTTTACACCGAAAATCTTCTAGTTAACATAAATAAAACAGGAATTCGAAAACGAGTTTTTCCTACCTCATTTCGCACATGATCCGGTAATCCAGTTTTTCCGGGACTTTTCAATTTCGGAACGGACAATTTCCGGAACATTCAGATGCGGTCTGGGAAATATTCCTTGACGTTTTAACCGCGAACTTGAATAATTTGCAACTTTCCCATTTCTGGGGGCGGAAATGCACCACGCCACGCGGGCGGTTTTGCTTTCCACCCCCGTCTTGTTAAGAAAGCGGCTCGAATTTCCCAATCAACTTCTTTTTTTTTTAATCAGCTTTGTTTCGTTTTAAGAGCTTGTTACATTTTAATCAATGGCGCCGAGGGCGGCACCCTTCATTTTTAATTTATCTTGTTAATGTTATCCCCAAAACAGGCGGGTTTTGGGAGTAAAACACAATAGAAACTTCGAGGATTTACGGTGAAGTTTTTGATTTATTTGAAGTGAGAATGTCTGAGTGAAGCGTTTGTTTTGGTCGCGGGAATAAAAGTATCGAAAGACGACAAAGAAGGGGAGAAACTGGGGCAAATTGCACTCGCGCTAGTGCAGTTTTGTCAATGAACACACTGTCAAAAAGTCTGTTTACACTGAGAAAATTTCCCTAATGTATTTTAAGCTCGTAGCGTAAACACACATCAATTAATCAACATTGCAAATATAAACATCGAGGCAAGGAGAATTGACATTTACATCTATTTCGTACTTCCATGAAATATACATTTTCGGTTTTATGGAATTTACATTGGCGGCAAGTGCATGAAGTTAACGGCGGCATTTGCATACTTTCATTCTCTTTAACAGGCGGATTATGAAACATCGCCCGTAAAAATTTTACGGCGAAGAATTTTTCAAGTGCAAGAAACCTCTCAATTCCTTTGGCAGACGGACGTGCAATCTCCATAAAAAGCGAGTTTATTTTACTTCTAGTCCAGACAAAAATTTCAAAAGCTGGGAATTAGAAATATAGAACTTAATGAGTTTTTTAGATTAAGAAAGCATTGAGTGAAAATTTCCAGCAACTTATGAAATTAATCTTCTGCAAACTCTATTTCCTGGTACTTATTTTTTTCAAGAACTTCTAATTTTTGAGAGTCCTCAAAAGAACAGGAGGGATTTTATGAATATCTTTGTTGAAATCGTACAATTAGACTCATTTAGGTAAGATGAACCTCGGCAATTACCACATACTGTTAAAAAATAAAACTTTTTCATGCAAAATTAAAACTATAACTATTAACCACAGTTAAAACAATTACTTTTCACTAGTTTATTTGAAATAAATGCAGACACAGTTTTCAACTTCATTTTAGTCTTCATATCTGTCTTTAGCAACAATCAGTAATAATAAAGTTGGTCATTACCAATATTTAAAATTTTCATTTTGAAGACGAACTAAAAATTGTTATCACTTTCAATTAAATTCCGTACCTTCGTCAGATTTCATCCTAAAACTGTAAAATTTGAAGGTTTTATTACTTTAGACTTGTTAATTTACTGCTCTAAATTTCAAAATTTTAGAGCAAGAAATAAAGTTTTTAGAAATTTTTATTTTGAAGACGAACTCAAAATTTTCATCGCTTTTATTTAAATTCCGTAACTTTGCCAGATTTTATTTTAAAACTGTTAAATTTGGAGGTTTTACTACTTAAAACTTGCTAATTTACTGCTCTAAATTCCAAAATTTTAGAGCAAGAAATAGAGTTTTTAGAAATTTTTATTTCAAAGACAAACTAAAAATTTTCATGACTTTTACTTAAATTTCGAAAGTTTGTCAGATTTTATTTTAAAACTGTGAAATTTAGAAGTTTTACTACTTTAGACTTGCTAATTCACTGCTCTGAATTTCAAAATTTTAGAGCTAGAAATAAAGATTTTAGAAATTTTTATTTTGAAGACAAACTAAAAATTTTCATGACTCACTTAAATTCCGTAACTTTGTCAGATTTTGTTTAAAAACTGTGAAATTCAGAGGTCTTACTACTTAAAAACTTGCTAATTTACTGCTCTAAATTTCAAAATTCTAGAGCTAGAAATAGAGTTTTTAGAAATTTTTATTTCAAAGACAAACTAAAAATTTTCATGACTTTTACTTAAATTTTGAAAGTTTGTCAGATTTTATTTTAAAACTGTGAAATTTAGAGGTTTTACTACTTTAGACTTGCTAATTTACTGCTCTAAATTTTAAAATTTTAGAGCTAGAAATAAAGTTTTTAGAAATTTTTATTTTGAAGACAAACTAAAAATTTTCATGACTTTCACTTAAATTCCGTAACTTTGTCAGATTTTGTTTAAAAACTGTGAAATTCAGAGGTTTTACTACTTAAGACTTGCTAATATACTGCTCTAAATTTCAAAATTTTAGAGCTAAAAATAAAGTTTTTAGAAAGTTTTGTTTTGAACACGAACTAAAAATTTTCATGACTTTCACTTAAATTCCGTAACTTTGTCAGATTTCGTTTTAAACCTGTGAAATTCGGAGGTTTTACTACTTTAGACTTGCTAATTTACTGCTCTAAATTCCAAAATTTTAGAGCAAGAAATAGAGTTTTTAGAAATTTTTATTTCGAAGACGAACTAAAAATTTTCATGGCTTTTAATTCCGTAACATTGACAGATTTTACTTTAAAACTGTGAAATTTGGAGGTTTTACTACTTGAAACTTGCTAATTTATTGCTCTAAATTCCAAAATTTTGGAGCTAAAAATAAAGTTTTTAGAAATTGTTATTTTAAAGACGAACCAAAAATTTTTATGACTCACTTAAATTCCGTAACTTTGTCAGATTTCGTTTTAAACCTGTGAAATTCAGAGGTTTTACTTCTTTATTAGACTTGCTAATTTACTGCTCTAAATTCCAAAATTTTAGAGCAAAAAATTGAGTTTTTAGAAATTGTTATTTCGAAGACGAACTAAAAATTTTCATGACTTTCATTTAAATTCCGCAACTTTGTCAAATTTTATCCTAAAACTCTGAAATTTGGAAGTTTTACTACTTTAGACTTGTTCATCTACTGCTCCGAATTCCAAAATTTCAGAGCAAAAAATAGTGTAGACGTGAAACACACTTTTGTCATTTTGCGAATTATTCCTTCATGTTTTTTTTTGCCTAGACTAGAATGGCGAAATTTTCAGCTGGATGAAGGCCTCAACTCTTTCCAGGAAAAACCAGAAAACTAGTTTTGTGTACGAGCGCGGAAATGTCGGAAGCAGTAAATATCTCTCGAGCAGCTTTTGGCTGGAAAGCTCCACTCTTTGGAATTTCCTAACCTAATTACGTTGCTGTTTTAAAATTCCGTAACAAAACTGGAACCGGGGCGCTACCAACTTTGATTAATCTAAGCTGTTTTGAATAGTGGCGTCAGCAATGTTAATTATTTATCGATTCTATTGCAGTTTTCGGAATGGACGGATCATGACAAAGACAACCCGGATATCGGTAAGTTATAATTAATAAAAACGGGTGAATTTATTCCAGAGCTTGAAAATTTCAATACTCGGCGATTTGCATTTCTCCACTTTTCTTCGTCATTTAACCCCCAAACTCTTCTTCATTTACATGGCGTAAATTGAGTTATTTCACTTGCAGGACTCTTTCGTTTCGCCGCCTCTGGAAACTTGAGTCAATAAGGGAATTTATCGGCGGGTTTCGAAGAAAAGCTTAAAGTTTTTCCCGGTAATTAAATATTGGGAGTTTGGGTACAGAGTCTTGGGAAGTACATTAAATTCCTCTCTTGTAACTACATAATGGCGTTAGTTTGGGGCACAATCATCGTTAGGGTGCGTTTCGGTATTAGTTTTGAAATCCCGGCTAGTGATTCTCTAATTAGCCACCGAAAGCGAGCTTTCGCTGGAGGCGCGCCGTGAGGATAAATTGAGGAATTGGAGTATTAGCGACAATTATGGAACGCCAAATTCGAACGAAATAACTTTGATTGGAGTTTGGACGGCGATGGGAGTAATGACAGGAAGTAAATCCGAGGCTGAGGAGGCATTTTGTGTATTTTCCTAGACCGGATACAATTTTTCCCCAATCGAAGTTCTGTCAACGAAATGTGTCGAAATTCAATTCGTTTCTTACCTTTTTGAAACAGCAGGCGCAACTCTGGAAGTTTCACTTCACTTTGAACAGTTTAAGGGCACTAATTTCGTAGTTTCGATGAACAGCAACTTTTCTGTCAAAATTGGCAAATGTCAAATTCTGGGGGATTTTGACGACAACCTTGACATCTTAAAATCACCAAAGCTAATTCATCAAGATTCAAATAAAAAATTAACTAGCAATGTGGACATGGCAACCTAACCGAATGTACTGTCAAATCACCACACAGCACAATGTTGCCAACATTTGTTTTGTAAATTTCTCTACGCCGCCGCCGGACATCATTGTCCCCTAGATTTTCTTATTTTTTACCTATTTAAAAGTCAAATTTTTGTTTTGCAAAAAAAGGTTTTACTAAAATAAACAATTTTTCATTTATTTTTTTATTTTAACTCTCAAATCAAAATAAAGCATCTCTGTTGGGTTTTTTGGTTGGTCAATGTTGGAAACACTGTTATGTAGCTTGACTGGCTTAAAGTTGCGCCAAATTTAAACTGTTTTTTTAATGTTGAATAGTAATTTGATTCACTAGGCTGGAAAAAGTTCCTTTGGAAATGCGAGAAAAGTGTTTTCTAAAGCATTTTCCAGAGACAATTTTGACTTTTGTTATAAATCTGAAACGTCATTCACTCATTTAGAGAAGTTTCATCTGAAGAGAAACAGGTTGGTAGCACCGCTTTGAAATCAAACAATTGAAGATCAAAATCAAATGTCAAAATACCGTGTTTCTGTAAATTTTCCGAGTTGTTTTTACTTAGTCCGATTGCTTTGATTTTTGAAAGTCTCAATGACACAACTGTCATTCATGCAGTGATACCAACTAGCTAAATGAAATCAACTATTTTAAATGTCACGTTTAGCTGCCGAGACTTTGAAATGACAATTTTCTTGCCGCAATAATTTCCCTAGAATAGAACAAAAATCCCTACGCACCTTGATGTCTCAAAAATTCCCTAGAGTTGACAACTATGACACAGGACCTCTGTTGAGAGTTTTTGGTTGTTTATTGTTGGATACACTGCTATTTAATTTGACTGCCTTGATGTGGCGCCAAATTTAAACTACTTTTTTTAATATTAAATAGTTATTTGTTTTTCTACACTGAAAAATGCTCTCTTGGAAATGAGAGAAAAGTGTTTTCCTATAGTTCGTACAGTGAGAGTTTGAATGACAGAAAAGTCACTAAATCTACGCAATAAAAAGTGTACCATACGCGCGAAATTTAAATTAACAAAATAACCCCAGTTACTGACAACACTGTCAACCAATTTTGCGTAGGAATTTAGTGTTTTTAGAGATTTTGTAGCATAATTTGGTGCCAACCTATATGTCAACTGTCGAAATCTCCCAATCTCTCACCGGATATACTATAGGCATAAAAATTTGTGTGCCGACAATTTTGACTTTTGGTATTAATTTGAAACGTCATTCACTAATTTAGGAAAGTTTCATCAGTAGAGAAATAGGTTGGTAGCACAGCATTGAAATCGAACAATTGAAGATTAATTCAAATGTCAAAATTTCGTCTTTCTGTAAGTTTCGCGGGTTGTCTTTACTTAATTAATTAGTTAATTAATTAATTAATCCGTTTGCTTTGATTTTCGAAAGTCATTGGTTTCCACAACGACCCCCGAAAATTGACACAATTGTCATTCCTGCAGTGATGCCAACTAGCAAAATGAAACCAACTATTCGAAATGTCATGTTTGACTGGCGAAACTTTCAAAAGATGATTTTTTATGCAGTAATATCCCTAGAATAAAAAAAATCCATTATATTTCTAAATCCTCCAAAAATTCGTAAAGTTGGCAACTATAGCGCATCTCTGTTGACAGTTTTTGGTTGTTCACTGTTGGCTATACTGCTATATAGTTAACTGCCTTGAAGTTGTGTCAGATTTAAACTACTTTTTTATGTTTAATAGTTATTTGTTTCACTAGGCTGAAAAATGTTCTTTTGGAAATGCGAGGAAAGTGTTTTCCAAGGCAATTTCCAGAAAACAATTTGTGTCCCTACAATTTTGACTTTTGGGATGAATTTGAAACGTCATTCACTCATTTAGGGAAGTTTCATCAGTAGAGAAATAGGTTGGTAGCACCGCATTGGAATCGAACAATTAAAGATCAAAATCAAATGTCAAAATTTCGTGTTTCTGTAAATTTTGCGGATTGTCTTTACTTAATTCGTTTGCTTTTATTTTTGAAGGTCATTGATTTCCACTACGGCACTGGAGAATTGACAAAATTGTCATTCCTGCAGTAATGCCAACTAGCAAAATGAAACCAATTGTTCGAAATGTCACGTTTGACTGAAAAAATGATTTTTTTGACGCAGTAATTTCCCTAGAATAGAAAAAATTCCCTACGTTTCCAGATCTCTCCAAAATTCCGTAGAGTTGGCAACCTCTGAGGCATCTCTGTTGACAGTTTTTGGTTGTTCACAGTTGGCTAGACTGCAATTTAGTTGACTGCTTTGATGTTGCACAAAATTTAAACTACTTTTTTAACATTTTAAGTATCCGTCTCTAAATGCCTTCAAAATTCCCTAGACTAGGGAAAATTTCATTGAGTTGGCAACAGTGACCAAGCCCTCATGTCATTCAAACGATGAGTGGCAAAAGTGAAAAGACTCAACAAGCAAAACGTTAAAAAAACGAAGCGAAAGACTAGAGAAATGGGATAAATTGTTGACAGTTTTCACACGCTGGCGGGAAATTTAAATTTCACTGCTCCAAGGAATTTGCTTGGAGGCACGTTACAATGTCTGAAGCACTGAAAAATCTCTTATTTTTTCCTCCTATTTTTCCCACGACACTAAAAAAAATAAAAAACCGTTAACTCAAACATTTGTTCGCCATTTCCACTTAACCCCCGTTATTCGTTCCAATTTTCCGATAATTTCAAATATTATACTCCTGGCTTTCTTCGCGTCTCAACAAATCGAATAACAGCTTTCAAACGCAGAAAAAGCGATTCTTTTATGAAATCCCGGAACAAAGACTCCACGTGACTTCGACACGTCGCATAAAACATCCGCCAAGAAAACTTAAACCTCTTTCAGCGATGAATTTTTCATTTTGTAAGAGAAACACCATCTGATCCTAATTCCCGATTTTATTTACCTCCACCAGTGTTAATTTGCATGCTTATAAGTTCCAAGCGCTTTCGATAAACTTTGTAAGAATGCTGTTAGCATCTCTGAGGAACTCTTCGCCTTTTGTTGGTTCCCTTTTTGCGGGGACTGCTATGACTGCGACGCAGAAATCCGTCGCTGGCTCTGGAATGGAGCGTTTCCATTTCCAGAAAGTGTCGGAGGTAGTTGGAGGTGTGGTGGTACCACTGAGATCTGTCATGAGAGGATTGTTGAGGTACGTCATTCCACTTTGAGTGGTACCACATGTTACAGTACTCGTTTGATTGGTACTAGTACAATTGGTACTCCAGGTGGTTTTGTTGGCACACGCTGGAGATGTGATGTTGGCACATGGAATCGTCGCAATTAAGTGGGTACTATTGGCATGAGAGCACGTTGCGTTCAATACGATGGTACTTCTGTTGGCACACTGTGGAGATGAGATATTGGCACATGGTACCGTGGCAAGACAAGGGGTACTGCTCATTTCCAAAGGACAAGTCACGTCAACGATGGTACTAGTTTTGTTAACACACTCAATAGACGTGTTGTTCAAACACGGCATGATGGCGACGCAATGAGTACCATTTACCACGGTGGTACTGCCAATGACACAACTTGCATTCACGTGGATGCGATCTTTGAAGACGCACTCCGGAGACGTGTTGTTAACACAAGAGACAATTCTCGTGCAATTGGTAACTAGTTCTTCAGGACTGGTCTTCACGACGGTGTTGTTGACGTACTTAACAGCTCCTTCAACCTTCGCAGTGGAGACGCAGGGAATGTCCACTGAAACGGACCCAGTGGTGGCTCCTTTACACTCCGCCGCTTGGTTGTTTTCGCACGAAATGGTACTTTTCGTACACTTCGTTTGTCGGTTGTTCGCATCAGTACAATCGACGATTTTCGCGGCGGAGACAACACACATGAGGGTACCATCGCTGGTACATAAAGAAACCGTACCGGTGGGGCACACGCTGGTACTGTCGCCCACACAACCAACAATAGCGTTGGATACAACTCTTTGTTGTTTCGGTACTGAGTCCGCGTTGTGGTAATAATGATGGACGGTGTAATGGTCGTACCGTGGACGGTACCCATCATAAAACGAGTAATGGGAGTACGTCGGCGTTGTCAATTTCGCAAGTTTATAACCGATGTAAAAACCAAGAAGACCATCGCCGGTGTCCGTGTGACTGTAATGGTACGACGAGTACGTACGGTAGTACCCAGGGTGCTCATGGTGAGCCACTGGGATGGTATAAAAACCGGGATAATGGTAGTTGTAAGTGTTTTTGATGACGATTTTTTGCTTCGGGGGTTTTCCGCCTGGAAGATAACGGTACTATTGCGATGAATTGAGTTTTTACTTACCTTTTCCGGGAAGAGGTGGGAGTTGTTGGTACACCGGGTACTCTTTCTTCTGCGGTCTCGGCGTTGTCCAGCGGCGCGTTGTAGTGGTACGCCTAGGCGTCGTTGGCGGTCGTCTTGTCGTACCTCTGGTTCTGTCTGCTACCCAAAACGGCGTTGTTGTACGTCTCGTTGATGTCGTGTATCTTGGCGTCGTGTATCGCGTTGTAGGCCTAAGCGTCGTGGTGTGTCGCGTTGTGGGCCTAGGCGTCGTTGTCGTGCGCCTCGTTGTCATTGTCGTGCGTCTGGTCGTGGGCCTAGGCGTCGTCGTGCGCCTAGTTGTGGGCCTTGGCGTCGTCGTGCGCCTGGTTGTGGGCCTAGGCGTCGTGGCGCGCCTCGTTGTTTGCCTCACCGCCTCATGCCGCCTCGCCGTCGTTCTAGGTCTGGCGGTGGTCCTCCGAGTGGTTCGATACGCCAGAGCTGGTGGAGGCGGCGGTTTCGGTTCATCCACACTCAAAACCGGTTCGACTTCGCTCTTTTCATCTTCATCTAAAAAATAATTGCTTAAAATCCAGGCTGTCTCTACATAAAGATAATTGCAATAAAAATTCATTTTACGAGTCACTGGCTCTTAATTCTTGCATGAGCTGCTTCGATCATTTTTATGATAAATTTTAATCTGCGCTCATTAAACAAGCGAAAACTAATGGAAGACGACGCCAGAAATTCGGTTATTAAAATTTCAAAGTTTCAGTGTGGCTTACGCTCTTACGCAATACTTAATTATCAGGGGCAAATTAGACAGTAGCGTTGAAACGGTGCTTATTATATGCAGGAAATTGCTTCTAATTGCGACCCTTGTTATGCGGACAATGCAGAAGTTGAAAGCTGAATTTGCATATGAAGTTTCATGTTCAAAGGGCCGGACTGAGGGAACACGAACTGACAAGTACAATCACTAAGGAACTGTGCATTTATTTAATAACAAGAGATAACACTGTACATCTTTCCGTGCTACTTAAAGACCTAAAGCTGACTCTATAAAATTCTCGACTATAAACTTGGCATCCTTCAGAAACACCTCTCCTTTGGTCTCCTCCTTCTTCGCCGGCAACGCCACAATAGTAACACAGAAGTTCTGCGCTGCATCTCGTTTCCTCCTCGCCGGCATCGTAGTTATCGGATACTGCGTAGACGTCGTAGTTACCGGATACTGAGTCGAAGTAGTCACAGGAGCTTGGGTACTGGTAGTACCATTTTCCGCCACAATCGTATTGTTAACGTACTTCACCTCCCCGTGGACCTCCGCGTTCGAAATACAAGGAATACTAATACTGGTACTATTCTGATTTCCGTTCTTGCATTCCGGCGCCGTGTTGTTCACACACGCGATGGTACTAGTCACGCAATTCACCTGTCGGTTCTCCGTGCATGGTACCGTGGACGTGGCGCTCACCACGCACATCAGCGCTCCGTTGGTTGTACAAAGCGACGTCGTATTCGCCGGACAGATGGTGGTACTGTCACCGACGCAACCAACTATTGCGTTCGATTGTATTTCCTGTTTTTGCGGTACTGCGTCTTTGTTATGGTAATAATGATGGACCTCGTAGTGGTCGTACCGGGGGCGGTACCCATCATAGAAAGTGTAGTGAGAGTACGTCGGCGTTGTCATCTTCGCTAGGGAATATCCCAGGAAGAATCCCAGAGCGGTACTACCAGTGTCGTGGGTACCATAACTGTACGTCGAGGGGGTGTAGAAGTACCCAGGATGGGCTTGGTTTTGTACGGGCAGAGAGTAGTACCCGGGATAGTGGTAGTTGTACTTGTTCACAATCTTTATCTTCTGGGGACCTTGATCTAAAATTTGTTACAAATTCGCCACAATTTCATTAGTTTAGTTACCTGAAGTGTAAGTGGCGCCCGGTTTGGGGGGCGGCTGGAAGTTATTGGGGGTTTTAGTCGATTGGTAATAGTTGTTACGTGGGGTGGTTCCTGATTGGTACTGATTACGAGGGGTGGTACCCGATTGGTACTGATTACGACGAGTTGTGGACCCTTGTGATCTATAAGTACTCGTGTACGTCCTTTGGGTACTACTGTAGGGCCGGGAGGTGGCATGCGGGCGACGGGTGGTGTGGGGGCGCGATCCACCGCCCCCTCGTCTCGCTAAAAACAATCATCATTGTTTACTAACATGGTACCAACAGCTTTGAAGAGTGTGCGTGTGGTACTTACCTCTTTCAGTGGTGCAAGAGTGTGGGGTGAGATACACAAACACAGTTATTAGATGGTGCGAATTTTAGGTTATTTACAAAAACAGACGATTAGAAATGAGGTACTTACTGCCACCGTAACGCCCACATTGGTGGTACTCCAGAAGAGTCAGTACAATGCACACAATTAGAAGAATTTTAACAGCAGTCATGTGGATGGAAAGTTAAACCAAAAACCAACTAAAAGTATGTCGATGTTGTTGTGGTACCGCAAGAACTCTTTGTGAGATTGAGAGAGGTCAGCACCTGCAGAAGTGCGCACTGATTTGGAACCGGTTCGCTGGACAGGTACATATTTCCGATATGATTCAAGTTTGAACGAATTTTAATCGCATAAATTATGGTAATTGGCGGTGGAATCAAATGGTACTCATCCCAGCACTTATATGGTAACAAGGACAAAAACATCTTTTTTTTTGACGATTCGTGGACTTTCGATGACGCAAGAGCGTGTTTTTTGGAGCGTGGAGTGGTACTGCGCATTATTCCAATTTAACACGATTGTTGGTAAAACTATATTGAGTATATACAAACGGTACTTGTGCGTACCGAAGTTACAAAATGTAATTTCTAATCATTATCTTAGTTTATCAGAGGTCACGATGCAAGGTCGTTCTTTTTATAGATTCCACGCACTTTCCACGAACTTCTCTGCAATGAACGTTGCATCCCCTAAAAATTCCTCTCCAGCTGTTGGTTTTCTCTTCGATGGTAAAGCCACGATCGTCACACAGTAATTTTGAGCGACATCTCGTCTTCTTCGCAGAGTGGGAACTGTTGTCGTTGTCACAGTACTATTTGTGCTAGGCGGTACTCCAGCAAGAGTCGCATTCTTTGGAATGATCGTGTTATTAACAGTCTTCAGATCTCCGTAAATTTCCGCTTTTGAAATACACGGGATGTTAATAGTGGTGGTACCCTGACTGTTCTTACACTCCGGCGCCGTGTTGTTGACACAAGTAATGGTACTAGTGACACAATTGACTTGACGGTTGTCAGTGCACGGTACTGTCGAAGTTGCGCTAGTGACGCACATGAGAGCCCCGTTGGAAGTACACAGAGATGTGGTGTTAACCGGGCAAACGGTGGTACTGTCACCCACGCAACCAATAATAGTGTTGGCTTGAATTTCTTGTCTCTGTGGTACCGAATCTCTGTTGTGGTAGTAGTGGTGAACTTCGTAATGGTCGTACCGTGGTCGGTACCCATCATAGAACGAATAATGGGAGTAAGTTGGGGTGGTCATTCGACCCAGACCGTACCCTAGGAAGAAGCCCAAGGCGGTACTACCAGTGTCGTGGGTGCCGTAATGGTAATACGAAGGGGTGTAGAAGTACCCTGGGTAACTATAATGGGCCATGGGTACGGAGTAGTACCCTGGATAATGGTAGTTGTATTTATTGACGATTTTTACTTTTTGGGGACCTAAATGGGAGAGTTTAGTCTCGATATTGTTTAGTACTGTTAGTACCTGAATAGGAGCCGCTTCCGTGAGGGGGTCCAACAGGCCCACTCCCTGGTCTTGGGGGTAAGTTATTGAACCCTGTCCGAGCAGTGGTGAAGTGTCTTCGTGGGGTGGTACCACCAAAAGTGGAGCGTCTTGTAGTACCACCAAACGTGGAGCGTCTTGTAGTACCACCAAAAGTGGAGCGTCTTGTAGTACCTACATAATTTGGTCTTCCAGTGGGACCCACAGGACGCGACTGGTACTGAGGGCGAGCAGTACTAATTCCAGGACGATATGATTGGACAGGACGCGACGTTACAACACGCGATGGAGGCTCATAGGCTGGAGGGTTTGGCCGCGATGTGTAAGTGCGTGGAGGAGAACTCGGACGCGGCCTGTAACTGTTGTAGGAAGGACTAGGGTGGTACGCTGGGGGGTGGTACGCCGGTGCTCGGTAGCCGCCTCCACGACTGCCTCCTCGTGCTAACACAAAACTTGAGTTAAAGTTGTCTTCAAATGAAGAGTTAGAAGTAAAAATGCAAGCGCACTTACCTTGAGTTAGCAAATTTAGAAAAGCACATACATAACCACATGGATGCACATATTTCGAACTGATTAAGCGACGCAAAATGTGCCATACATGTGGGACACACTGTATGTTTAGTACTAAGAAAGGCTCAAGGCAGAAAAATAATTCTTGCGGTTACGTAACAAAAAATTAGCAGATAAATAGAGAAAATGGTACTTACAACCCCCATAGCGTCCGCACTGAACCCCCACAACTGTTAAAACCACCAAAAGAAGAACGCACGCCCTTATACAGCCCATGTTCGAGTGCATTTAATCGTCCTACGTGAACGACGATTTTATAATTGCGAGATCTGGCGCAGTACTACGAATTAACTTAAAGAATCGTCGGAAGAGGTCAGATAATAGCCTGATGATAATATTCCCAAAGTTGTTACAAATAGAAACAGTGGCGTGCGCAGCGGGGTGGTTAATTGCCTAAACAGAACGATTAGAGGTGATTCACTGGCGTAAACAAATAAAATTGAGACCGCCGTGGTTTTCCGATTACTGGAGAATCCACGCCACTGGCATGAATCAGAAGACGTGGAATTAGCCTTACGCACAAACCTTGGAAATGAATGAAAGTTTGCTACGGTACTACTTTGAAAATGTTTGTTGGGCGTGCGAAATTCTAAAATTTTAGACCAAGATATGTAAATGTCAGAGAATTTTATTTTCAAATGTGATAAAAACCAATCTAACTTTTGTAGTTTTAGCGATACACCAATGAAATTTTAGGACGGTACTACCTTTGTAGCGTTGATTGACTGTGCCAAATTCCAAAAAATTAGAACAATAACGAAAGATTTTAGATATTTTTATTTTCAGGAACTAAAAATATTGTCACCGTTTATGTAAAGTTATGTAACTTCGACTGTTTTAACGTTACAACAACAAAATTTTGCGAAGGTACTACTTTTAAAATATTTACTAATTGTGCGAAATTCCAAAACTTTAGACCAAGAGATGTAAATTTCGGAGTTTTTTATTTTTAGACCAAAGCAAATATTTTCAAATGTGATAAAACTGATATAATTTTTATAATTTTAGCGGTGTACAACAATGAAATTTTACGATGATACCACTTTTAAATCGTTCATTGGCTGTACTAAATTTCAAAAAATTAGAGCAAGACAGAAAGATTTTAGACAATTTTATTTTCAGGAACTAAAAATTTTGTAACCGTTTATATTATTGCCTGTAACTCTGACAGTTTTAAAGTCACAACGGTGAAATTTTGGGACGGTACTGTTTTACAAATGTTTATTAGCTGTGCAAAATTTCAAAATTTTAGAACAAGAAATGTAGCTTTCAGAAATTTTTATTTTCAGGAACTAAAAATTTTGTAACCGCTTATATAAAGTCGTGTAACTCTGACAGTTTTAACGTTACAGTAACAAAATTTTGCGACGGTACTACTTTTAAATCGTTTATTGACTGTAGTGAATTTCAAAAAATTCGAACAAGAAAGATAGATTTTAGACTATTTTATTTTAAGGAACTAAAAATTTTGTAACCCTTTTTATTAACACTTGTAACTCTAACAATTTTAACGTCACAACGATGAAATTTGGAACGGTACTACTTCATAAATGTTTATTAGCTGTGCAAAATTTTAAAATTTTAGAACAAGAAATGTAGCTTTTAGAACTTTTTATTTTTAGGAAGTATAGATTTTGTAACCGTTTATATAAATAAAGACGTGTAACTTTGACAGTTTTAACGTTACAACAACAAAATTTTGCGGCAGTACTATATTTAAAATTTTTATTGGCTGTGCGAAATTCCAAAATTTTAGAACAAGAAATGTAGATTTTAGAGATTTTTATTTTCAGAAACCAAAAATTTTGTAACTGTTTTATAAAACCCTGTAACTCTGGCAGTTTTAATGCTACAAGAACAAAATTTTGTGGCGGTACTACTTTTAAAATGTTTATTAACTGTGCAATATTTAAAAATTTTACAACAAGAAATGTAGATTTTAAAGATTTTTGTTTTCAGGAATTAAAAATTTTGTAACCGTTATATAAAAACATGTAACTCTGGCAGTTTTAACGTTACAACAACGAAATTTTGCGACAGTACTACTTCTAAAATGTTTATTAACTGTACAAAATGTCAAAATTTTAGATCAAGAAATGTAGATTTTAGAAATTTTAATTTTTAGGAACTACAAATTTAGTAACCGTTTTCATAACATTGTGTAACTCTGACAGTTTTAACGTTACAACAACAAAATTTTGCGGCAGTACTATATTTAAAATTTTTATTGGCTGTGCGAAATTCCAAAATTTTAGAACAAGAAATGTATTTTTTAGAGATTTTTATTTTCAGAAACCAAAAATTTTGTAACTGTTTTTATAAAACCCTGTAACTCTGGCAGTTTTAATGTTACAAGAACAAAATTTTGTGGCGGTACTACTTTTAAAATGTTTATTAACTGTGCAATATTCAAAAATTTTACAACAAGAAATGTAGATTTTAAAGATTTTTTTTTCAGAAACTAAACATTTTGTAACCGTTATATAAAAACATGTAACTCTGGCAGTTTTAACGTTACAACAACGAAATTTTGCGACAGTACTACTTCTAAAATGTTTATTAACTGTACAAAATGTCAAAATTTTAGATCAAGAAATGTAGATTTTAGAAATTTTAATTTTTAGGAACTACAAATTTAGTAACCGTTTTCATAACATCGTGTAACTCTGACAGTTTTAACGTTACAACAACAAAATTTTGCGACGGTCCTAATTTTAAAATGTTTATTAATTGTGCGAAATACCAAAATTTTTAAACACAAAATGTAGATTTTAGAGATTTTTAATTTCTGGAACTAAAAATTTTGCGACGGTACTACTTTTAAATCGTTTATTGACTGTAGTGAATTTCAAAAAATTCGAACAAGAAAGATAGATTTTAGACTATTTTATTTTAAGGAACTAAAAATTTTGTAACCCTTTTTATTAACACTTGTAACTCTAACAATTTTAACGTCACAACGATGAAATTTGGAACGGTACTACTTCATAAATGTTTATTAGCTGTGCAAAATTTTAAAATTTTAGAACAAGAAATGTAGCTTTTAGAACTTTTTATTTTTAGGAAGTATAGATTTTGTAACCGTTTATATAAATAAAGACGTGTAACTTTGACAGTTTTAACGTTACAACAACAAAATTTTGCGGCAGTACTATATTTAAAATTTTTATTGGCTGTGCGAAATTCCAAAATTTTAGAACAAGAAATGTAGATTTTAGAGATTTTTATTTTCAGAAACCAAAAATTTTGTAACTGTTTTATAAAACCCTGTAACTCTGGCAGTTTTAATGCTACAAGAACAAAATTTTGTGGCGGTACTACTTTTAAAATGTTTATTAACTGTGCAATATTTAAAAATTTTACAACAAGAAATGTAGATTTTAAAGATTTTTGTTTTCAGGAATTAAAAATTTTGTAACCGTTATATAAAAACATGTAACTCTGGCAGTTTTAACGTTACAACAACGAAATTTTGCGACAGTACTACTTCTAAAATGTTTATTAACTGTACAAAATGTCAAAATTTTAGATCAAGAAATGTAGATTTTAGAAATTTTAATTTTTAGGAACTACAAATTTAGTAACCGTTTTCATAACATTGTGTAACTCTGACAGTTTTAACGTTACAACAACAAAATTTTGCGGCAGTACTATATTTAAAATTTTTATTGGCTGTGCGAAATTCCAAAATTTTAGAACAAGAAATGTATTTTTTAGAGATTTTTATTTTCAGAAACCAAAAATTTTGTAACTGTTTTTATAAAACCCTGTAACTCTGGCAGTTTTAATGTTACAAGAACAAAATTTTGTGGCGGTACTACTTTTAAAATGTTTATTAACTGTGCAATATTCAAAAATTTTACAACAAGAAATGTAGATTTTAAAGATTTTTTTTTCAGAAACTAAACATTTTGTAACCGTTATATAAAAACATGTAACTCTGGCAGTTTTAACGTTACAACAACGAAATTTTGCGACAGTACTACTTCTAAAATGTTTATTAACTGTACAAAATGTCAAAATTTTAGATCAAGAAATGTAGATTTTAGAAATTTTAATTTTTAGGAACTACAAATTTAGTAACCGTTTTCATAACATCGTGTAACTCTGACAGTTTTAACGTTACAACAACAAAATTTTGCGACGGTCCTAATTTTAAAATGTTTATTAATTGTGCGAAATACCAAAATTTTTAAACACAAAATGTAGATTTTAGAGATTTTTAATTTCTGGAACTAAAAATTTTGCAACGGTTGCTGGCGGAGCATTGAGACGCCACTGGCGTGAATCAGAAGCAGCGGAATCGGCGTTACGCACAATCCTTGAAAAAGAACAAAACGTCACTGCGTCTTGAAGTTGTTATTTTTGACCATCAAATGACACACATTTAGAATTTTATCAATTTATTAAGTAACAAATTAGTCTTCATCTTCTGGCTTCGGCAGAGGGTCAATGACAACAGTGACACAGAAGATCTTCTCTTCCCTTTCCCATGCCTTCACCACCACGAAAGTACCTCCAACATGACTCAAAGTCTCCCCTCTTTCATTTTCATAAACATCCTCTATGAGGATGGTGGCCAAACACGGCAAAGAAATCGGTTCGAAGTTCCCAGCAAATCGAATACAGTCTTGGACGCACGGTACCACCGTTTTCACACAGTTGATGGTTTCGTTCGTTTCACATGGTACCACCACACTTATTTTCGACATGCAGTAGATGGTACCATTCCTCAAACAAATGGTCTCCGTATTCTCCGGACACAACGTGGCGTTGGGGTGACAACGAATTATAAAATCCAATGGAAGGAGTTCGTTGTCTTCAATGGTTCTGTTAAGCTCGTGGTAGAAATGATGGAAGTCGTCGTACTGGTAATCCCGGTCAGTCATCCTGCTAATTCCAAACCCCAAGTAGTAATCGAAGGTGGTATCAGTACCTTCATCCCTGAAGAAGTTGTTTCTGGAGTAGTACCCCCATTGGGGTCTTTGAAACGAACCGTGGACGTAGTGGACGTTGTAAGGGTTGGCGGCGTTGGGGTTGTAGTACGACCCGCCGAACAACCCTGGAGTACCAAAACCCGGCTTGGGTTCTTCCGTCGTGGTTGGTACTTCGGTGGTGGTGGGTACTTCGGTGGTACTGGTGACGTTTTCCTCCCCTTGAATTGACCCCGCGAGCGCCAGAATCACTACAACTAAATACGTGACTTCCATCCCGACTGTGTGTTAACGTGTGTCCATTGTCCAGGTTTGTATTAAAATTATTCTACCGGCGCCAACAATAGCGTTTTCATCGTTTGATTTTATGGGTTCGGTTTGCATTGATTTGTGTCCGCGCCAACGAAATTGTTTTGTTCCGTTAGTGTCGCCTGCAATGATGGGAGTTAAGTGGAATGTGGGTTTCTGTGAAATTGTTTAATTACACTCATGAGTCCCTCAAAGATGAAATGTCGAAAGTTCATGTGATAACACTTCTTGTCAATTCGACAAATCGGAGTTTTATGACGATGGGAATGTTTTATTTACCAGTTTTACGAGATTAAAGACGTGCGGAAAGAAGTTAGACTCAAGGATAAAGTCGTTGGTTTTTGGGAAAAAAAACAGATAATTCTAAAGTGTAAATGGAGTTAGGGGCGAGAAGTGACGCACGTGAACATAATAGCGCTAATTTGGAAGAGGGGTAATTAAGCTCTTTGAAAACTGGGCTGAGACAATTATTTCAATTGTTATTAGAGCGCGTAAAGTTTTACATTGTAAAGATGTGACTCAGCTAGAAGTGTAATTAGCAAGTTTGATTTTTATGAAAAAGAGGCTTTTTTGAATACAATAGTTATTGTACGGCTGTGGGGACATTTTTGAATTAATTTATTGGTTTCATATTGATTTTTGCGCGCGAATTCAATGAACATAAATTAAACAATAATGACGATTAGTTATGGGCTTTATGGAGCCTATTCGACTCTTGTGAAACTTGAACTACACAAATAACAAATATTGGGATGATTCACTGGAGCAAGTGGGAGAATTTTAAAACAATAAATAAAGATTTTATAGATTTTTATTTTGGAGATTTGACTAAATTGGCCAACAATTTTTATTACGGCCTGCAATTTTGCCTGCATTTTTTTTTCGATGGGGTAAAAACGTATACAACTCTTGTAGTTTTACCGATCCGACAATGACATTTTAGGATGCCATGAAAAAATTCTAATCCCCCTTAATTTTATTAATGTAACTTTAAAACTGCCAAAATTACAAATTTTTGTTAGAAAAACTGTACTTTTTTGGATTGACTTCAAATTAAAAGTTTCTAAATCAGAAACCGCCGCAAAACTAAAATTTGGGAAGCATTCAGTGTCCTGTTTATAAGTTAACATTCATACTAAAATAATACACAGAATAAAATATCTAACGAGGTAAATTTAACATTCAAGATTAATTGATGCGAAAATTCAAAAATCGTTCGCGGCGAAAAGCGCCACGGAATTCCCAGAGGAGTCTCTCGGTTTGCTTTTTACATATTCCAGCAGACCTAATAGCCGCATTTCGAAATCGAATAATCCGGTTCCCGGAGGATTCCGTAATGTCTTCACTATGCTAATTTTTGTTTACAGGGTTTTACCTGAATCTGATTCGTGTTGAAAGTCCGTTTATTTTTTTATCAGCGCAATTTTCTTTTGATCAAAGTTTATTCAAAGTGGTCATTTATCTATTTACACGGAGATTCTTATAAAACGATATTATGTAAATAATCTCAGGGTTATGAAAGTACAGAGATCGATAAATCCCACGGGACATCTATATAAACGATATTTTATTGAAGCTTCGTCATCTTTTACGACTTTTTGCCGCTTTTTTAATATTATCTTGACGTAAGGTTTTATGTAAACTTAGGAATTTCGTGGATTCGGGGAAATAAATTAGACCCGAACTAATGATATGTAAATGGAATTGAATCGATTTAAATCGGAAATAAGGCAAATTGGACAAAGCGTACGTTTATTGTTTTTTCTTTATGAAAACAAAGTATGTAAATATGACAAAACGGTTGCCAAAATTTGGTGCTCCAGGTTCCAAACATCAACAAATGGAGGAAATTTATCAGAGAAATTTACATTTTTTATGGTGTTTAATGAATTGAGGTATTTTCGGAAATCTGCAATGCAGCAGGAGAAAGTTTTGTGCGGCTTGTTTGTAGAAGGCAGAATACTATGCATTCGTAAATCGATTTTGGTTTACATTTTACATTTCCGGGGACACAATTTAGAGCCAAAATGTATCAAATTGGGAAGTTTTATCGGGGAATTCATTTTACTAAATGTAAAACCCACAATTTACAATTAGTTTTACTAGTTTCATTAGTACGAAACAAAAATGAACATTAATAATTTGATTAAATTTTTTTTACGTTTTTTAAAAATGGTGGATGCGCCGGTTTAATTTTTGTGTAAACATATCAATCAGCCGAGTTAGGTCTTTTTTTTCTAATGCTGTTTCAATTAAATTTATCTGTTTTATTTTAAATAAATATTTATAGGAAGTGTTTATTTCGCATTCACAATAAAAAATTCTAAAATTTACAATTCTTGTTATAAAAATTTAGAATTCCGCAAAGAAAATAAACATTTCACAAGTAATACCGTCGCAAAATTTCGTTGTTGAAACTTTAAAACTGTCAAATTTACACGTTCTTATAAAAACGGCCACAAAATTTTTCGTTCCTGAAAATAAAAATCTCTAAAATCTACATTTCTTGGTCTAATATTTTGAAATTTGGCACAACTAATAAACATTTTAGAGGCAATTCGGGCTCAAAATTTCGTTACTGTAACGTTAAAACTGTTAAAGTCACAGATCTTAATAAAAAAATGTTACAAATTTTGAAATCTTGAAAATAAAAACGTGCGAAATCTTTTTTCTTAGTCTATTTTTTTAGAATTTGCCACAATTAATGAACGTGTTAAAATTAAAATCATTAACTGGTCTAAATTGTGAAGTTATCGAACAAGGGAAACCTATTTTAGAAATTTTTATTTTGAAGTCAATCCAAAAAAAATTAATTATTCAAAGTAAAATTTCTAATTCTGGCATTTTTAACGTTACATCAATGAAATTAAGGAAAGTTACAATTTTTTCAACGTGTATTAACTGTTCTAAATTGTAATGTTCTGGAGCAAAAAAAACCCAATTTAGAAATTTTTATTTTAAAGTCAATCCAAAAAAGTTCAATTTTTCAAAGTAAAATTTGTAATTTTGGCAGTTTTCACATTACATCAATGAAATTAAGAGAGATTACTATTTTTTCATCGCTTAATAACTGTTCAGAATTGTAAAGTTGTAGAGCAAAGAAAACTCCAATTTCGAAATTTTTATTTTGAAGTCAATCCAAAAAAGTTCAGTTTTTCCAGCAAAAATTTGTCATTTTTGCAATTTTAACATTACATTGCTAAAATTAAGGAGATTAACAATATTTTTATCGTACATTAACTTGTATAAATTGTAAAGTTATTGAACAAAGGAAACTTATTTTAGAAATTTTCTTTTGAAAAAATAAAATTTCTAATTTTGGCATTTTTAACGTTACATCAATGAAATTAAAGAAGATTACAATTTTTTGATCGTTTAATATCTGTTCAAAATTGTAAAGTTGTAGAGCAAAGGAAACCAATTTTACAAATTTTTATTTTCTAATCAATTCAAAAAAGTTAATTTTTCTTAACAAAAATTTGTAATTGTGGCTGTTTTAACGTTACATTAATAAAATTAAGGGAGGTAACAATTTTTGCATCGTTTATTAACTGGTCTAAATTCGAAAGGTATCGAACAAAGTAAACTTATTTTAGAAATTTTTATTTTGAAGTAAATCCAAAAAAGCTCAGTTTTTCAAAGCAAAATTTGTAATTTTGGCATTTTCAACGTTACATTAATGAAATTAAAGGATATTAGAATTTTTTTATCGTTTATCAACTGGTCTAAATTGTAAATTTGTAGAGCAAAGGAAACCAATTTTAGAAATTTTTATTTTGAAGTCAATCCAAAAAAGTTGTTCAATTTAAAAAAAATTTGTAATTTTGGTAGTTTTAACGTTACATCAATAAAATTAAGGGAGATTACAATTCTTTCATTATTTATTAACTGTTCCCAATTGTAAAGTTCTAGAGCAAAGGAAGCCCGTTTTAGAAATTTTTATTTTGAACTCCGGGATTTCCGTGCGCTTTTCGCCGCGAACGATTTTTGAATTTTCGCATCAATTAATCTTCAGTGTTAAATTTAGCTCGTTATATATTTTATTCTGTATATTATTTTAGTATGAATGTTAACATATAAACAGGACACTGAATGCTCCCCAAATTTTAGTTACGCCGCGGTTTCCGTGCGATGCTATTCTTGCGGTTTTTTTCTTCAGATGAGGTGTTTTAAGAGTAAGTAAGTTAAAGAAGAATTCCCGCGTGTACGATCTTAATTACACGGAAGAACTAGTCCGAGACGAAAGCTAATGAATAAAAAATGCGCCGATTCGCGAACGTTTCCTCCGGGAATAAACAAGAAGTGACGTGTAAATTCTTTCGTGTCTGTCAATAATCGCGAAAATGGACTCCGAATTTGAGCAATAAATTTATTTTTGGCCGGTTTTCATTACATTCGTTATAATTTTTGAAAACGCCAGTAAATCAGACGATGAAATTGAAATACTGTTTATTTGCGCACTGCTTAAAATAAATCAGCTATTTCGTTGTTAACGTCTGCGATTAGATTCAGATCGTAAAGAATGATTCTTGTTGTAGAAAGTCCCGCGGAAGATGAAGAAGAAGCGGGGTCCGGACTGGAGAAATCCGGGCCCACGGAGACCTGCATAGAGATGGTCCGGACTGACGGCGTCGCGACGAGCCTCCTGGAGAAGCCCATGATTGACAAGAAGGTCAAGGTAAGGAGATTTTTCCCTAAAAAAATTAATTCACTGCGACACGGTGCATTATAAATCGATAACCGTTTTATTGTGGAAACATAATTGGAAATTGCTGTAACCATAAATCGGTGATTTTCCACAGTTTCCCGGAAGTCTAGGAAACAATGTTTTCGGTTCTGCAAAAGTAAAATTAAAGGAAAATCGAAATAATCCAAATCCAATTGAAAAAAAAAATTCATATCTGCAGGAATTGCATTGAACGACTCCTGCTAGCTTCTGACTATGATTTATCGCTTCGTTCTTCTGTAAGTGGAGATAAATCCTCACTTAATAAAATCCCATTTTACGGTACATTGTTCCCGCAGTTAATTGCTGTCACGTTCACTGGAAACGTTTATCTTTCTTTGCTTAAGTCGTGTGAAAAATTTCGAATAATTTTAGAGATTTATTTAGCGATTTGTTTAGCGATGTATCCAGCAGGAGCGCCGGGATTTGTTGTCGGAATCTGGAACTGACAGGACTTGATGTATAAATTAGCAGGAGACACCAGAATTCGTGTCGGATGGACAGGAGACATTCCAGAAAAAAATCGTACAAAACTGGTGAAATAGATGTGTCTATTTTAATCATGAAAAAGCGTCTTTGTCGGTCATAAAAAGTCGAAGTGAAAAATCCTCTCCACGCCGATATTTACGAGATGAAATAAATCGGGAGAATTATCCAGAGATCCGCTGACGTTAACTGATTGGTTTACGATACTGGAATAGGACAAAGGATACTGGGGAATTAGCAAGGGAAAAGTCGGGGAAAAAACAATAATAATAACTACAAATAACTTTAATTTCTAACTTTGGCACTTTCAACGTCACAGCTATGAAATTGACGGAGATTATTACTTTATTACGTTTATTGACTGTGTTAAATTGCCAAGTTTAACTACGAGAGGAACTTATTTTAGAACTTTTACTTTTGAAGCCAAACTAAAAATTTCCAGTAAAATTTGTATCTTTAGCAGTTTTAACGTGATTCCAATGAAATTAATTGAGATTACGGTTTTTTTATCGATTAATAACTGTTCTAAATTGTAAAGTTTTAGAGCAAAAGAAACGCATTTTAGAAATTTTATTTTGAAGTCCTTCCAAAAATCGAACTAAAATTTATAACTTTGGCACTTTTAATGTCGCAGCAATGAAATAGATGGAGATTACTAGTTTTTTAATGTTTATTATCTGTGCTAAATTGTACAAATCTGGAACAAAAGAGATCCTTTGTAGAAATGTTTACTTTGAAGTCAGTCCAAAAAAGTGCAATTTTTCAAACTAAAATTTGTAATTTTGGCAGTTTTAAAGTTACATCAATAAAATTGAAGAAAGTTACAATTTTTTCGTCGTTTATTTACTGGTCTAAATTGTCGTAGAGCAGAGAAAACCCAATTTGGAAATTTTTATTTTGAATTTCAAAAAAGTTTAAACAATAAAATTTAAGGAAATTACAGTTCTTTAAGTGTTCATTATATGTGCTAAATTTAAAAATCTAGAACAAAGAGAACCCTTTTTAGAAATTTTTATTTTAAAGTCAATCCAAAAAAGTTCAATTTTTCAAACAAAAATTTGTAATTTTAGCAGTTTTAAAGTTACATTAATGAAATTAAGGGAGAGTACAGTTTTTTTTATAGTTTATTAACTGTTCTAGATTGTAAAGTGCTAGAGCAAAAAAACCCGTTTAAGAAATTTTTGTTTTGAAGTCAATCCAAAAAAGTTTCATTTTTTCAAGAAAAAATTGTAATTTTGTCAGTTTTAACGTTACTATAATAAAATTAAGGGAGATTACAATTTTTTCATCGTTTATTAACTGGTCTAAATTGTAAAGTTATCAAACAAAGGAAACCTATTTTAGAAATTTTTATTTTGAAGTTAATCCAAAAAAGTTTAATTTTTTCAACAAAAAATTGTAATTTTGGCAATTTTGACGTTACTATAATAAAATTAAGGGAGATTACAATTTTTTCATCGTTTATTAACTGGTCTAAATTGTAAAGTTATCAAACAAAGGAAACCAATTTTAGAAATTTTTATTTTGAAGTCAATCCAAAAAAGTTTCATTTTTTCAACAAAAAATTGTAATTTTGGCAATTTTGACGTTACTATAATAAAATTAAGGGAGATTACAATTTTTTCATCGTTTATTAACTGGTCTAAATTGTAAAGTTATCAAACAAAGGAAACCAATTTTAGAAATTTTTATTTTGAAGTCAATCCAAAAAAGTTCAATTTTTCAAAGTAAAATTTGTAAATTTGGCTTTTTTCACATTACATCAATGAAATTAAGGGAAATTACAGTTTTTTTTCTTGTTCATTATCTGTGCTAAATTGTAAAGCTCTAGAACAAAGGAAAGCAATTTTAGAAATTTTTATTTTGAAGTCAGTCCAAAAAAATTCAGATTTTTCAACAAATACTTGTAATTTTGACAGTTTTAACGTTACATTAATAAAATTAAGAGAAATTTCAATTTATTCCTCGTTTATTAACTGGTCTGAATTGTAAAGTGCTAGAGCAAAAAAACCCGTTTTAGAAATTTTTGTTTTGAAGTCAATCCAAAAAGTTTCATTTTTTCAAGAAAAAAATTGTAATTTTGGCAGTTTTAACGTTACCATAATAAAATTAAGGGAGATTACAATTTTTTTATCGTTTATTAACTGGTCTAAATTGTAAAGTTATCAAACAAAGGAAGCCAATTTTAGAAATTTTTACTTTGAAGTCAATGCAAAAAAGTTCGAGTTTTTTAACAAAAATTTCTAATTTTGGCAGTTTTTACGTTACACCAATGAAATTAAGGGAAATTACTATTTTTTCATCGTCTATTAACTGTTCAAAATTGTTGAGTTGTAGAGCAAAGAAAACCCAATTTAGAAATTTTTATTTTGAAGTCAATCCAAAATAGTTCAGTTTTTTCGAAAGAAAATTGTAATTTCGGCAGTTTTAAAGTTACATTAATAAAATTAAGGGAGACTACAATTTTTTTATCGTTTATTAACTGGTCTAAATTGTAAAGTTATCAAACAAAGGAAACCAATTTTAGAAATTTTTATTTTGAAGTCAATCCAAAAAAAGTTCAATTTTTTAAAGTAAAATTTCTACTTTTGGCATTTTTAATGTTACATCAATAAAATTAAGGGAGATTAAAATTTTTTCATCGTTTATTAACTGTTCAAAATTGTTGAGTTGTAGAGCAAAGAAAACCCAATTTAGAAATTTTTATTTTGAACTCAATCCAAAAAAGTTCAATTTTTTAAAGTAAAATTTCTAATCTTGGCATTTTTAACGTTACATCAATGAAATTAAGGGAGACTACAATTTTTTCACCGTTTAATAACTGTTCAAAATTGTTGAGTTGTAGAGCAAAGAAATCCCAATTTAGAAATTTTTGGTCTAAATTGTAAAGTTATCGAACAAAGGAAACCTATTTTAGAAATTTTTATTTTGAAGTCAATCCAAAAAAGTTCAATTTTTCAAAGTAAAATTTGTAAATTTGGCTTTTTTCACATTACATCAATGAAATTAAGGGAAATTACAGTTTTTTTCTTGTTCATTATCTGTACTAAATTGTAAAGTTCTAGAGCAAAGGAAAGCCATTTGAGAAATTTTTATTTTGAAGTCAGTCCAAAAAAATTCAGATTTTTCTACAAATACTTGTAATTTTGACAGTTTTAACGTTACATTAATAAAATTAAGAGAAATTACAATTTATTCCTCGTTTATTAACTGGTCTAAAATGTAAAGAGCTAGAACAAAAAAAAACGTTTTAGAAATTTTTATTTCGAAGTCAATGCAAAAAAGCTCGATTTAAAAAAAAAAAAATTGTAATTTAGGTAGTTTTATTAACTGTTCTAAATTGCAAAGTTATAGAGCAAAGTGAACCCATTTTAGAAATTTTCATTTTAAAGTTAATCCAAAGGAGTTCAGTTTTTCTAAAATTTGATGAAAATAACTTACTCTAGCGATGGGTCGTTTTAAAGCTGATTAAATTAGCTTTTCAAAACACTGCTAAGCAATCTCTTGATTTTCAAGAAAAAGTGAAGTACAGGACAGTAGAACCTCAAAAAATATTTTTCATAGCTTTCTTCAGTACAATTTTTTTCTAACATTTGTTGACCAGTGTAATTATTTATATGAAAAATCGTTTCCACACAATTTTGTATATTTTCGCCACTTAAGAATCCGCCGTAATCCTCAGCACCCGCTGACACCTCCCGTAAACATCCGAAAATCCATCAAACCCTCATCTCGAATAAAAATAAATCAAATCATCACTAAACAAATCCATCGAAATTCCACAACATCGTTATGTTTTTCCCCGGAAATCCCAAAGCCGTTCATTTCAATTTGATACGCAATTAAAAAAAAATTTCGCTTCTCTTCCATTTCGATAACGGCGCACGTTTAAGCAACTTTTCACGAAACACGTCACATTCTGCACACCCGTTCTGATTTATATCACTCACAAATTTACCATTTCCATGTGAAAACGCACATGTGTAAAATTCGCAGAGTGACTCATTCGTTTAGAACATAAATCTGGGATAAAAGTCCATGCAGCGTTCTCTCGTTATCCTTTGTCTTGTGTTCGCCACGCATATTTTTCATGGAGATGTCACTGTTAAACGTTTGGAAGCAAAACCGGCTTCAATCTTTGAACCTGAAGAATTTCCAAAAACCAGAATTACCGCAGTAAATCTCTAGGAGCAGGGCAGTAAAAAGTTTCCTATTTAATTCCGACAATAAACGAGCCACATCTTTGACAAATGTTGTCCGTTCGTATAAACGTCATATTCAGGGAGAAATTCCATCTGCGTCGCTTGTTAATCGACTTCTTCACGAATCATTTAAAAATCTCATTTTCCCGGTTTATCCCTGGAAATTGCAGCTGACATCGAGAAGTTCATACAAAGGTGGATTTTCAAGTGTCGGATTAAGTGGATAACCCACATTACAGATTTACATCACGGCGGGCAGCAGGAAAATTATAATTTGCGAGAGTGTTTGTTCTCGGCCACCAAAGAAATAATTAAAAATTCGAACTTTCAGGTATTTTTAACTAAATTCAAAGCCCTTTTGTCGGTTTTAACAAATCCTGAAATTTAATTAACGCAAGCAAAGAAAAATCTAAACACTTCTTTGTTTTGTAAATAAGTTAACTCGGCAATTAATCGCGTCTCTTCCGATCGAAGTTATGCACTCCACCCACGCACCAAACCCATTTTTTCAATTTTCCCGTCCATTGCACTGAATAAATCTGTAATTGTGTTATCTCTCCCTGAAAGCGGCAGAGATAAAAGCTTGTTCTTCCGTTGCAAACATATGTTAATCCGGCTCTGTCAAGACCAACATTGATCATGGCATTAAGAAGTGCGGGTATCCATCGTGCCATCCATCTCCAAGATGGATCGCCTCTTAGCACATCGAGTCAATAATCTATCAAACTCCAAGCCGATATGAGTGTTCTTAAAATTTAACAAAAAAATCTCAGAGTGAATTCTGTTTCCAGCAGCAAAGTTAAACGTTAACGTTAAAGTTAACGTTAACGTTAACGTTAACGTTAACGTTAAGTTAAACGAGTTGCAGTTTCCATTAGGTTGGAAATTCGGTTTTAATTAATAGGTGCTCTGGTGGTGTACGGGGAAAGTCGTGTTTCTCGGTGATTTATTTTTCGTTTCGACATTTATTACTGTAATTGACATGTGAATGAGCGATTCTTGAGTTGGAAATAAATAATGTTGAGGTGCTCGTTAAATGCACTAGTCTATAAATTTGCACTGGAACATTTCTAAAGAAGAATTGCCTCCTGATTTTAAAACCCCAGTCCGTTTTACTCTGTCAGGTCAGGACTTAGAGATATTTGTCAAATCTTATATGTATGTCCTGAATATAAAAATTTCTAAAGTCCGTATCTTTTGATTTAGAATCTTGTAATTTGGTACAGTTAATAAATGAGTTAAGAGTAGAAACCTCTTCAAATTTCCTCTCTTTAGCGCCACAACCAAAAAAATATTTTTTTGTTAACATTTGTTAACTTTTTGGTTGGTCTTAAAAACAAAAATTTCTAAAAACTGCGTCTTTTGCTTCAGAATCTTGTAATTTGGTACAGTTACTGAATGAGTTAAGAGTAGTAACCTCCCTACATTTCATCTCTTTAGCGTCAACACAACCAAAAGTACATTTTTTTATAGAATTTTGAAACTATTTGGATTATTCTAAAAATAAAAATTTCTAAAATTTGTGTCTTATGTTGCAGAATTTTGTAATTTGGTACAGTTACTAAATGAGTTAATAGTAGTGTCCTCCTTAAATTTCATCTTTTTAGCGTCAACACAAACCAAGATACAATTTTTTCTCTAAAATTTCGAATTTTTTTGGTTGGTCCTAAAAACAAAAATTTGTAAAAACTGCGTCTTTTGCTTCAGAATCTTGTAATTTGGTACGGTTACTAAATGAGTTAATAGTAGTGTCCTTCTTAAATTTCATCTCTTTAGCGCCAACACAAACAAAAATACAATTTTTTCTTGAAAATTTTGAAACTTTTGGGTTCAAACTCAAAATAAAAATTTTTAAAACCTGCGTTTTTTGCTTCAGAATTTTGTAATTTAGTACAGTTACTATATGAGTTAAGAGTAGGAACCTCTCCAAATTTCATCTCTTTAGCGCCACAACCAAAAGTACATTTTTTTTCTTACATTTGGAAACTTTTTCGTTGGTCTTAAAAATAAAAATTTCTAAAAACTGCGCCTTTTGCTTCAGAATCTTGTAATTTGGTACAGTTGCTGAGTGAGTTAAGAGTAGTAACCTCTCCAAATTTCATCTCTTTAGCGCCACATCCAAAAAAAATTTTTTTTTCTAACATTTGTTAACTTTTTGGTTGGTCTTAAAAACAAAAATTTCTAAAAACTACGTCTTTTGCTTCAGAATCTTGTAATTTGGTACAGTTACTGAATGAGTTAAGAGTAGTAACCTCCTTACATTTCATCTCTTTAGCGTCAACACAACCGAAGGTACAATTTTTTTATAGAATTTTGAAACTATTTGAATTATTCTAAAAATTAAAATTTCTAAAATTTGTGTTTTATGTTTCAGAATTTTGTAATTTAGTACAGTTACTAAATGAGTTAATAGTAGTGTCGTCCCGAAATTTCATCTTTTTAGCGACAACACAAACCAAGATATAATTTTTTCTCTAAAATTTCGAAACTTTTTGGTTGGTCCTAAAAACAAAAATTTGTAAAAACTGCGACTTTTGCTTTAGAATCTTGCAATTTGTTACAGTTAATAAATGAGTTAAAAGTAGTAACTTTTCCAAATTTCTTCTCTTTACCGCCAACACAACCAAAGATACAATTTTTTATATAACATTTTGAAATTTTTTGATTTGTTCTAAAAATAAAAATTTCTAAAATCTGCGTCTTTTGCTTCAGAATTTTGTAATTTAGTACAATTAATAAATGAGTTAAAAGTAGAAACCTCACTAAATTTTATCTTTTTTGCCCCAACACAACCAAAGATAAATTTTTTTTTATAAAATTTTGAAACTTTTTGGTTCGTCCTAAAAATAAAAATTTCTTAAATCTGCGTCCTTTGCTCCAGAATCCTAAAATTTTGTACAGTTAATAAATAAGTTAAAAATAGTAACCTCTCTAAATTTCATCTCTTTAGCGTCAACACAATCAAAGATACAATTTTTTTATAAAATTTTAAATTTTTTTTGGTTTGTCCCAAAAATAAAAAATTCCAAAATCTGCTTTTTTTGTCCATGAATCTTGTAATTTGGTACAGTTAATAAATGAGTTAAAAGTAGAAACCTCACTAAATTTTATCATTTCTGCCCCAGCACAACCAAAGATACATTTTTTTTTATAAAATTTGTAAACTTTTAGGTTCGTCCCAAAAATAAAAATTTCTAAAATCTACGTCTTTTGTCTCTTCTAATTTCGTACAGTTCAGTAACTATTTTAGTAATAATTTTTCAAGAATTTCTCTGAATCCGAACCTGATGGAGATTCCGAATCAAGATCAACCATTTCGCTTTAGAAAGACTTTCGACTTTCCCAGTACATTTTCCTAGCAAAATTGAAATTTATGCGAATTTGTGTGTCGTTTGTAAGGGTGATTAATTCCCGTTTTTATGCACAGGAATTTCGGGGAGAACACCGTTCTTTTGTTGAGACTTCCAGAAAATAAACTGCGGCGTTCTCAACGTTAACATATTTTTAATTAACTGCGAAATATTCCCGACATTGTTAATTAAACGGTACAACGGTGTAAACACGTCAAAAAAAACCTCTCAGTGCTCGTTATAACCCGATACCTTTGAGCTTTCTTAGCACCGATTGGTGTCAGTTGTGCTCCATCGATTTTGTGGACGAAAACCGATGTGGAAATTATTTGGTTTGTATGACTGCCAGATCTGAGATTATTTTAATAAGCGATTCATTTCTCGGTTTTAATTACTCTGTTTATTAATAGGGACTTGATTCAGGTTTGGAAAGTCTCAATTGAAGAATTTTGAAGTGAGGAGAAGCAGACATGGAAAATAAACAGACGGACAAACTTCCTTGTTTTTTGTTAATTCTAAATGAAGTGTTTTGATTGAAATGTGTATTTGGAAATTGCAAAGTTTCTCTGACGTCTTGTTAAGTGTTTGAAACGAGCGAATTTGTAAATGTCTCTTTCGTTGCGCGAACAATTTGTTCAATGTCCAAATTGTCGCCCCCAGAAAAAGATAATTTTAAAATATTGTGTTCTTTTTATAGCCCAATATCAGAACCGCCTGTATTTTATTCAAACTGTTGTAACCCTGAAAGTTCCTCGAATAACATTTTTATCGCCAGTTTCTATTTTACTTCCAATTTGTTTCCAGCGCCGTTTTATATGTATTTTAGACAGTATTAAATCGGCTTACTCCAAATCCTTTCTGTTTCTTCAAGCTCTAATTAAACAAATCCTTTAAGACGAAATCAAAAATTCAACTCCCCTAGAAACTCGATTATGTTACGAAAACCAATAAGCAACTGCTGTAAATCACATTGTCGCCTTTTTAGCCGATGCTATTTCCATTTTAAGTGACACTTTCCGGACTTTTCTAGTGTTAAGAGATCTCGGCTGCGCTAAGAGATGGAAATAAGGATAATTACATTAAACAAGTGCGCGTGCTAGTTTTGGGAGTTCCTCGAAATTCAAATTATTCCGGATTCGCCGGATTACTCCGGGATATGGTCCTGAGAGAATCGTAAATGGCACTAAGTCATAGCGTTTCCGTTGCCGCACTTGAGGAATTATTTTCAGGGGGGGCGCAGCACTGCACGCTCGATTTAACAGTTTCCGCGAAGGAAAATTATTTTGGCTGGCCAAATTCTCTTTTCATTGCTGCCAGTCCACTCTCTGTAAAATCTCGAAAATTGTCATTTTTGCTGCCAACTGTTATCGATAAAAAATACTAGAAGGTGTTGCCAACTTTACCTTTTTGATGAGTGGATTTGAAAGGGATAACTTAGATATCTGTAATAAAAATTATGTTTCAAAATATAATTTGGTAAATATTTCGCTTATTACAAGATCCCGAACAAAATACACCGATTTTAGAATTTTTTAACGCATTTACTAACTGTACTAAGTTACAAGATTCTGAAGCAAAAGATGCAGATTTTAGAAATTTTTATTTATTGGACAAACCAAAAAGTTTCAAAATTATATAAAAAAAAATGTATCTTTAGTTGTGTTGGCATTAAACAGATAAAATTTACAGAGGTTACTACTTTAAACTCACTTATTAACTGTACCAAATTACAAGTTTCTGAAGCGAAAAACGCAGATTTAAGAAATTTTTATTTTTAGGATAAACCTAAAATTTTCAAAATTTTAGAGAAAAAATAGTTTCTTAGTTTGTGTTGGTGGTAAAAATATGAAATTGAGAGAAGTTACTACTTTTAACTCATTTATTAACTGTACCAAATAACAAGATTCTGAACTAAAAGACACAGTTTTTAAAAATTTTTATTTAGGACGAAGCAAAAAATTTCAAAATTCTTTAAAAAAAATTGTATCTTTGGTTGTGTTGACGCTAAAGAGATAAAATTTATAGAGATTACTACTTTTAACTCATTTATTAACTGTACAAAAGTACAAGATTCTGAAGCAAAAGATGCGGATTTTAGATATTTTTATTTTTTGGACGAATCAAAAATTTTCAAAATTTTATAGAAAAAATTGTATCTATGGTTGTGTTGACGTTAAAAAGACGAAATTTAGGGAGGTTACTACTTTCAACTCATTTATTCATTGTGCTAAATTACAAGATTCTGAACTAAAAGACGCAATTTTTAGAAATTTTTATTTTCAGGACGAACCAAAAAGTTTTAAAATTAAAAAAATGTATCTTTGGTTGTGTTGGCGCTAAATAGTTGAAATTTATAGAGATTACTACTTTTAACTCGATTATTAACTGTACCAAATTAGAAAATTTTGAAACAAAAGATGCAGATTTTAGAACTTTTTATTTATTGGACAAACCAAAAAGTTTCAAAATTATATAAAAAAATTGTATCTTTAGTTGTGTTGGCATTAAACAGATAAAATTTACAGAGGTTACTACTTTAAACTCACTTATTAACTATACCAAATTACAAGTTTCTGAAGCAAAAAACGCAAATTTAAGAAATTTTTATTTTTAGGATATACCCAAAATTTTCAAAATTTTAGAGAAAAAATAGTTTATTTGTTTGTGTTGGTGGTAAAAATATGAAATTGAGAGAAGTCACTACTTTTAACTCATTTATTAACTGTATCAAATTACAAGATTCTAAACTAGGAGACGCAGTTTTTAAATTTTTTTATTTTTGGGACAAAGCAAAAAATTTCAAAATTCTATAAAAAAAATTGTATTTTTGATTGTGTTGACGCTAAAGAGATGAAATTTATAGATATTACTACTTTTAACCCATTTATTAACTGTACAAAATTACAAGATTCTGAAGCAAAAGATGCGGATTTTAGATATTTTTATTTTTTGGACGAACCAAAAATTTTCCAAATTCTATAAAAAAATTGTATCTATGGTTGTGTTGACGAAATTTAGGGAGGTTACTAATTTTAACTCATTTATTAATTGTGCCAAATTACAAAATTCTGAACTAAAAGACGCAATTTTTAGAAATTTTTATTTTAAATACGAACCAAAAAGTTTTAAAATTAAAAAAAATTATCCTTGGTTGTGTTGGCGCTAAATAGCTGAAATTTATAGAGATTACTACTTTTAACTCGTTTATTAACTGTACCAAATTAGAAGATTCTGAAGCAAAAGATGCAGATTTTAGAACTTTTTACTTATTGGACAAACCAAAAAGTTTCAAAATTATATAAAAAAAATGTATCTTTAGTTGTGTTGGCATTAAACAGATAAAATTTACAGAGGTTACTACTTTAAACTCACTTATTAACTGTACCAAATTACAAGTTTCTGAAGCAAAAAACGCAGATTTAAGAATTTTTTTTTTAGAATAAACCCAAAATTTTCAAAATTTTAGAGAAAAAAATAGTATCTTTGTTTGTGTTGGCGGTAAAAATATGAAATTGAGAGAAGTTACTACTTTTAACTCATTTATTAACTGTACCAAATAACAAGATTCTGAACTAAAAGACACAGTTTTTAAAATTTTTTATTTAGGACGAAGCAAAAAATTTCAAAATTCTTTAAAAAAAATTGTATCTTTGGTTGTGTTGACGCTAAAGAGATAAAATTTATAGAGATTACTACTTTTAACTCATTTATTAACTGTACAAAAGTACAAGATTCTGAAGCAAAAGATGCGGATTTTAGATATTTTTATTTTTTGGACGAATCAAAAATTTTCAAAATTTTATAGAAAAAATTGTATCTATGGTTGTGTTGACGTTAAAAAGACGAAATTTAGGGAGGTTACTACTTTCAACTCATTTATTCATTGTGCTAAATTACAAGATTCTGAACTAAAAGACGCAATTTTTAGAAATTTTTATTTTCAGGACGAACCAAAAAGTTTTAAAATTAAAAAAATGTATCTTTGGTTGTGTTGGCGCTAAATAGTTGAAATTTATAGAGATTACTACTTTTAACTCGATTATTAACTGTACCAAATTAGAAAATTTTGAAACAAAAGATGCAGATTTTAGAACTTTTTATTTATTGGACAAACCAAAAAGTTTCAAAATTATATAAAAAAATTGTATCTTTAGTTGTGTTGGCATTAAACAGATAAAATTTACAGAGGTTACTACTTTAAACTCACTTATTAACTATACCAAATTACAAGTTTCTGAAGCAAAAAACGCAAATTTAAGAAATTTTTATTTTTAGGATATACCCAAAATTTTCAAAATTTTAGAGAAAAAATAGTTTATTTGTTTGTGTTGGTGGTAAAAATATGAAATTGAGAGAAGTCACTACTTTTAACTCATTTATTAACTGTATCAAATTACAAGATTCTAAACTAGGAGACGCAGTTTTTAAATTTTTTTATTTTTGGGACAAAGCAAAAAATTTCAAAATTCTATAAAAAAAATTGTATTTTTGATTGTGTTGACGCTAAAGAGATGAAATTTATAGATATTACTACTTTTAACCCATTTATTAACTGTACAAAATTACAAGATTCTGAAGCAAAAGATGCGGATTTTAGATATTTTTATTTTTTGGACGAACCAAAAATTTTCCAAATTCTATAAAAAAATTGTATCTATGGTTGTGTTGACGAAATTTAGGGAGGTTACTAATTTTAACTCATTTATTAATTGTGCCAAATTACAAAATTCTGAACTAAAAGACGCAATTTTTAGAAATTTTTATTTTAAATACGAACCAAAAAGTTTTAAAATTAAAAAAAATTATCCTTGGTTGTGTTGGCGCTAAATAGCTGAAATTTATAGAGATTACTACTTTTAACTCGTTTATTAACTGTACCAAATTAGAAGATTCTGAAGCAAAAGATGCAGATTTTAGAACTTTTTACTTATTGGACAAACCAAAAAGTTTCAAAATTATATAAAAAAAATGTATCTTTAGTTGTGTTGGCATTAAACAGATAAAATTTACAGAGGTTACTACTTTAAACTCACTTATTAACTGTACCAAATTACAAGTTTCTGAAGCAAAAAACGCAGATTTAAGAATTTTTTTTTTAGAATAAACCCAAAATTTTCAAAATTTTAGAGAAAAAAATAGTATCTTTGTTTGTGTTGGCGGTAAAAATATGAAATTGAGAGAAGTTACTACTTTTAACTCATTTATTAACTGTACCAAATAACAAGATTCTGAACTAAAAGACACAGTTTTTAAAATTTTTTATTTAGGACGAAGCAAAAAATTTCAAAATTCTTTAAAAAAAATTGTATCTTTGGTTGTGTTGACGCTAAAGTGATAAAATTTATAGAGATTACTACTTTTAACTCATTTATTAACTGTACAAAAGTACAAGATTCTGAAGCAAAAGATGCGGATTTTAGATATTTTTATTTTTTGGACGAACCAAAAATTTTCCAAATTCTATAAAAAAATTGTATCTATGGTTGTGTTGACGAAATTTAGGGAGGTTACTAATTTTAACTCATTTATTAATTGTGCCAAATTACAAAATTCTGAACTAAAAGACGCAATTTTTAGAAATTTTTATTTTAAAGACGAACCAAAAAGTTTTAAAATTAAAAAAAATTATCCTTGGTTGTGTTGGCGCTAAATAGCTGAAATTTATAGAGATTACTACTTTTAACTCGCTTATTAACTGTACCAAATTAGAAGATTCTGAAGCAAAAGATGCAGATTTTAGAACTTTTTACTTATTGGACAAACCAAAAAGTTTCAAAATTATATAAAAAAAATGTATCTTTAGTTGTGTTGGCATTAAACAGATAAAATTTACAGAGGTTACTACTTTAAACTCACTTATTAACTGTACCAAATTACAAGTTTCTGAAGCAAAAAACGCAGATTTAAGAATTTTTTTTTTAGAATAAACCCAAAATTTTCAAAATTTTAGAGAAAAAAATAGTATCTTTGTTTGTGTTGGCGGTAAAAATATGAAATTGAGAGAAGTTACTACTTTTAACTCATTTATTAACTGTACCAAATAACAAGATTCTGAACTAAAATACACAGTTTTTAAAATTTTTTATTTAGGACGAAGCAAAAAAATTTCAAAATTCTTTAAAAAAAATTGTATCTTTGGTTGTGTTGACGCTAAAGAGATAAAATTTATAGAGATTACTACTTTTAACTCATTTATTAACTGTACAAAAGTACAAGATTCTGAAGCAAAAGATGCGGATTTTAGATATTTTTATTTTTTGGACGAATCAAAAATTTTCAAAATTTTATAGAAAAAATTGTATCTATGGTTGTGTTGACGTTAAAAAGACGAAATTTAGGGAGGTTACTACTTTTAACTCATTTATTCATTGTGCTAAATTACAAGATTCTGAACTAAAAGACGCAATTTTTAGAAATTTTTATTTTCAGGACGAACCAAAAAGTTTTAAAATTAAAAAAATGTATCTTTGGTTGTGTTGGCGCTAAATAGTTGAAATTTATAGAGATTACTACTTTTAACTCGATTATTAACTGTACCAAATTAGAAAATTTTGAAACAAAAGATGCAGATTTTAGAAATTTTTATTTATTGGACAAACCAAAAAGTTTCAAAATTATATAAAAAAATTGTATCTTTAGTTGTGTTGGCATTAAACAGATAAAATTTACAGAGGTTACTACTTTAAACTCACTTATTAACTATACCAAATTACAAGTTTCTGAAGCAAAAAACGCAAATTTAAGAAATTTTTATTTTTAGGATATACCCAAAATTTTCAAAATTTTAGAGAAAAAATAGTTTCTTTGTTTGTGTTGGTGGTAAAAATATGAAATTGAGAGAAGTCACTACTTTTAACTCATTTATTAACTGTATCAAATTACAAGATTCTAAACTAGGAGACGCAGTTTTTAAATTTTTTCATTTTTGGGACAAAGCAAAAAATTTCAAAATTCTATAAAAAAAATTGTATTTTTGATTGTGTTGACGCTAAAGAGATGAAATTTATAGATATTACTACTTTTAACCCATTTATTAACTGTACAAAATTACAAGATTCTGAAGCAAAAGATGCGGATTTTAGATATTTTTATTTTTTGGACGAACCAAAAATTTTCCAAATTCTATAAAAAAATTGTATCTATGGTTGTGTTGACGAAATTTAGGGAGGTTACTAATTTTAACTCATTTATTAATTGTGCCAAATTACAAAATTCTGAACTAAAAGACGCAATTTTTAGAAATTTTTATTTTAAAGACGAACCAAAAAGTTTTAAAATTAAAAAAAATTATCCTTGGTTGTGTTGGCGCTAAATAGCTGAAATTTATAGAGATTACTACTTTTAACTCGTTTATTAACTGTACCAAATTAGAAGATTCTGAAGCAAAAGATGCAGATTTTAGAACTTTTTACTTATTGGACAAACCAAAAAGTTTCAAAATTATATAAAAAAAATGTATCTTTAGTTGTGTTGGCATTAAACAGATAAAATTTACAGAGGTTACTACTTTAAACTCACTTATTAACTGTACCAAATTACAAGTTTCTGAAGCAAAAAACGCAGATTTAAGAATTTTTTTTTTAGAATAAACCCAAAATTTTCAAAATTTTAGAGAAAAAAATAGTATCTTTGTTTGTGTTGGCGGTAAAAATATGAAATTGAGAGAAGTTACTACTTTTAACTCATTTATTAACTGTACCAAATAACAAGATTCTGAACTAAAATACACAGTTTTTAAAATTTTTTATTTAGGACGAAGCAAAAAAATTTCAAAATTCTTTAAAAAAAATTGTATCTTTGGTTGTGTTGACGCTAAAGAGATAAAATTTATAGAGATTACTACTTTTAACTCATTTATTAACTGTACAAAAGTACAAGATTCTGAAGCAAAAGATGCGGATTTTAGATATTTTTATTTTTTGGACGAATCAAAAATTTTCAAAATTTTATAGAAAAAATTGTATCTATGGTTGTGTTGACGTTAAAAAGACGAAATTTAGGGAGGTTACTACTTTTAACTCATTTATTAATTGTGCCAAATTACAGGATCCTAAACTAAAAGACGCAATTTTTAGAAATTTTTATTTTTAGAACGAACCAAAAAGTTTCAAAATTAAAAAAATGTAACCTTGGTTTCGTTGGCGCTAAATAGCTGAAATTTATAGAGATTACTACTTTTAACTCATTTAGTAACTGTATCAAATTTCAAAATTCTGATGCAAAAGACGTAGATTTTAGAAAATTTTATTTTTAGGACGAACCAAAAAGATTGAAAACTTTATAAAAAATAAAAGTGTTTATGGTTGTGATGGCGCTAAAAAGATTAAATTTAGGGAGATTACTACTTTTAACTCGTTTATTAACTGTACCAAATTAGAAGATTCTGAAGCAAAAGATCCAGATTTTAGAAATTTTTAGTTCAAAGACAGTTTTGTAGTAGAGGCTCATTTTACGCAGAATTTCACGCTGAAACCAAAACTGCCATTATTTTTTCTGTCCGTCAACAATTAACTGAATTAGAGGCGATTTCGGTATTTGCCAGAAGGCCTAAATTTTGAAACTTCGAAATCTGACAAATGTAAGTTTTTGTTTGACAGTTAATTAGTTATTTAAGTTTGGTGTCGAAATTAACTTTGGAAATTTTAATATGACAAGGTTGGCAATATTACCTCCCAGAATTTGACACTTGCCAATTGTCAATCATTGCAAGATTTGCAACAGAACCGAATTACACGATAAAAATTTGCACCACGAACCTCGCTCATCTTTTCCCGATCGCCGCACGATAAATCGCTTCCCGAAGCCTTGTTTAATCCCCCGTTATTTTTTTATGACCCTTAATTAGATCGTTGGGCGTCCTTCGGGAATACTTCCCTGATGACGGCGGAAAAATGTTTTGTTTACATCACAAATTGCCCGCGACCCATTCAATTTAATTGGAGTTGACATATCGCTTTACGGAAAAGAGCGGCGAATTAATGTGCTCATTGAGAGAATGGGATGTTAAATGTGGGATTTTTTTGTCGGACAGAGACACAGCATCCATGGGATGATGGAGGAGGAGAACGTCATCAGGCCTCACCAGGAGATAGCGCAGTTGTCGCTCGATGAGAAAAAGTTCCTGCTGGCCGTGGAAAGGGGAGATGTAGCGTCCACCAGACGGTGAGTAAAAAAGGGACTTTTTCCGCCCGTTTTCGGAAAGAGGAGCCGATAATTAAAGCGCCCTGTATCTTTTTTGAATAAATTCTCGCCCTTGCATTTGTTCGAACATTTTCCCGACAGGCGATAAATTATTCCAGGCTTCCGTGTAACAATACGCTTGAAGGAATTCAGGCTGGTGAGTGTCGCGTTGCTTATTTACGTCACTTTTCTTGATGTGTGTTGCGAGATTAGTGGATGTTTTCCTCGGCTTTTCTCTATTCCGATTTTAATCAAACAGTGTAAACACTGTTCGCAGTCGATAACGATATTCAAACATATAAAGGGGCATTTTCACCGGATATTTATTTAAAAATGTTAGACGATGGTGACAAGAAGTGGCTGGTTTTAACCAACGGAATGGTTGTAAGTAATTCGGTTTTATTGCTTGAGATAATGGCTGGAAATGGCGTTTTGCACATCAGCGTGATGTAAAGGTGTTTTAATGGGGTCGTCATGTCGCTGGGTTTGTTAGTGGAAATGCGAATTTTTTCACGATTTTCATAGGGGGCGACGTGTGGAAGACACGCGCAATATTTTCTTTAAAATGGGAATTTGTTTAACAAATTGGTTGCGACGTTCAGCCGCCTCTCGAATGATTTATTCACCTCTTAAGAATTCTCACTTACCGTTAAACACGGGGCGCTAAGCCCTTTATATCGCCTTATCAATCTTCGCGATATTTACAGCTTTTCGTGTTTATATCGAACGAGTTTTCTATGGGGCTCGGAAAATTGTCATAACTTAGAAGTTATTGATTGAAAAGGGGGGAAAATTCGAATTCTTGATTCTTTCATGTTCAGAGTGTGCTTTTCCTTTTTTCTTCGTATTTCTTGAGCTTTAGGGGAATTCTAAGTGTTTTAAGTCATGTTTAAACAATTTCGAAAAATTATGTTTTTAAACCTAATTTGGTCGATACTCGCTTATTTGCGGAGTGATCTTGGACTAAATAACTGAGTTATGGCCGATCAACGTTTTGAATGGTTGATTTTCATTTTTCAGAATTTTAAAGTTAAATATTTTGGAAACTATTAGAAATATTGAGAAATCGTTTGCGCTATCGTTTTTCTCGTGATTTTTGACATAAGAAATGGTACTTAGAATTTTCAAAAGTCGAAAGTAGCAAAATTTTGCAAAAATTTATGACTAAAAGTATACCAGACTTTTGATATTGATATCTTGCTTATTTTTGAGAGCAAACTTGGGTTATTATTCATCAGTGTATGCAGAATTTTCCGCAGATTTCAAATCTGGGATTTAAATTTAGATCCGACAACAAATAACTGAGTTATGGCCGATCAAAGTTTCGGATAGTTGATTTTAATTTTTTCTCATTTTTCCCAATTTTCAAAGTAAAATATCTCGGAAACTATTAGAGATTTTGAGATGCGGTTTGCGCCATCGTTTTCCTCGGCTCATTTTACGTTAGAAAAAGTGCTTAAAAGCCCAAAATTCGATAAATTCGATAGTTTGTTTAAATTAGACCGTTTGTTTGATCGATCTTAAATTGGGCCAGTAGATAGATTTCGAGCTCCTCTTTCGACTGATGTATAATTCAATGCTATTAAACGGCATTTTCATTTTGAAAACATTGATTGAAAATTACCCTAAAATGATGTTTTCAAAACAGTTTTTTTCCAATATCTCATTTATTTATTAAGCAAACTCAACAAATTTGGATCTCATTTTATGCAGAATTTCACGCTGAATCCAAAAATATGATAATTTTTTAAAATTTGTCAATAAATAACCGAGTTATGGCCGTTTGAAATTTTGGGTTGTCGCCAGAGGGTCAAATTTTCGAAGGTTCGAAACAATTCATGCTCAATATCTCGGAAACTATTACAGATATTGGAATGCGATTTGCGGCATCGTTTTTCTCGCGATTTTTTACATAAGAAATCGTTTTTAGATTTTCCAATAGTCGAAATTTGCAAATTTTCGCGAAAATTCATGATTAAAACTATATCAAATTTCTCATATCGATATCTCGCTTATTTTTTAGAGTAAACTTGAGTTATTATACATCAGTGAACGCAGAATTTTACGCAGATTCCAAATCTGGGATTTAAATTCAGTTCTGACAACAAATAACTGAGTTATGGCCGATCAAAGTTTCGGATAGTTGATTTTAATTTTTTCTCATTTTTCGTAATTTTTAAAGTTAAATATCTCCGAAACTATTAGAGATATTGACATGCAGTTCGCGCCATCGTTTTTCTCAGCTCATTTTACGTCAGAAAAAATGCTTAAAAGCCCAAAATTCAATAGTCGATTTTTCGCAAAAAAAAATTACGACTCAAACGATGAAAAATTTTCAATTTTTTTATTTTTGACCATAACTCGTAAACTGTTTGTCTGATCGACTTCAAATTTTGCCAGTAGATAGACCTCGAGTTCCTCTTTCGAATGATATATAACACAAAAGTATTAAACGTCGTTTTTACATTGAAAACAGTGATTGAAAATCACCCCAAAACGACCACTTCCAAACAGTTTTTTGTCAATGCCTTGTTTATTTCTTCGGCAAACTCAACAAATTTTGACTCATTTTACGCAGAATGTCACGCTGAATCCAAATCTGGAATTTAAATTCAAATCCGACAACAAATAACTGAGTTATGTCTGTTTGAATTTTTGGGTTGTCGCCAGAGGGCCAAATTTTCGAAGGCTCGAAACAATTCATGCTCGTTATCTCAGAAACTATTTCAGATATTGAGATGCGGTTTCCGCCATCGTTTTTCTCGCAATTTTCTACATAAAAAACAGTTCTTTGATTTTTCCACAAACGAAATTTGCAAATTTTCGCAAAAATTTATGACTAAAACTATGGCCAAACTTCTGATATCGATATATCGCTTATTTTTTTGAGTAAACTTAAGTTATTATACATCAATGTACGCAGAATTTTCCGCAGATTCCAAATCTGTGATTTAAATTCAGATCCGACTACAAATAACCGAGTTATGACGGATTAAAGTTTTGAGAAGTTGATTTTCATTTTTCTCATTTTTCCCAATTTTTAAAGTTAAATATCTCGGAAACTATTAGAGATATTGAGATGCGGTTTGCGCCATCGTTTTTCTCGGCTCATTTTACGTTAGAAAAAGTGCTTAAAAGCCCAAAATTCGATAGTCGATTTTTCGCGAAAAAAAATTACGACTCAAACGATGAAAAATTTTCAATTTTTTTATTTTTGACCATAACTCGTAAACCGTTTGTTTGATCGATCTTAAATTGGACCAGTAGATAGATTTCGAGCTCCTCTTTCGAATGATATATAATACAAAGGTATTAAACGTCGTTTTTACATTAAAAATAGTGATTGAAAATCACCCCAAAATGACCACTTCCAAACAGTTTTTGGTCAATGCCTTGTTTATTTCTAAGGCAAACTCAACAAATTTCGACTCATTTTACGCAGAATGTCACGCTGAATCCAAATCTGGAATTTAAATTCAAATCCGACAACAAATAACTGAGTTATGGCTGTTTGAATTTTCGGGTTGTCGCCAGAGGGCCAAATTTTTGAAGGTTCAAAACAATTCGTGCTCGATATCTCGAAAACTATTTCAGATATTGGAATGCGGTTTGCGGCATCGTTTTTCTCGCGATTTTTTACATAAGAAATAGTTTTTAGATTTTCTAATAGTCGAAAGTTGCAGTTTTTTGCGAAAATTCATGACTAAAAGCATGTTAAACTTGCGATGTCTCGCTTATTTTTGGAACAAACTTGTGTTATTTAGGCTCATTTATGCAGAATTTTACGCAAATTCCAAATCTGTGCACGAAATTTACATCCGACAACAAACAACTGAGTTATGACCAATAATGTTTCGCACCGAAAAAGTTGGTTAAAAATAACTCTAAAAAGACCTGAAAACCTAATTCGGTCAATACCTCATTTATTTGTGAAGCAAACTCAAATGATTGGGACTCATTTAACGCAGAATTTCACGCTGAATCCAAAACTGTGCGAATTTCCAACGTACGCCATCAAATAACCAAATAAGAAGTGTTTGAAGTTTTGGGTTGTCGCCAGAGGACAAAAATTTTGAAGCCCCGGAAAATTTAGCGCTCGATATCTCCGGAACTACGACAGATATAAAAATGCGGTTTTTACCATCGTTTTCCTTGCGCTTTTCCTCATAAGTCTCCCATTTTAAAAATTCAATTTTGATCAGAAATAAAAAATTATCGACATTTTATTTCGTCTAGCATTTAAGTATTCAACTGTGGAACTGCCGGACGTTTCACACCAGCACTGGAGCAAACTAACGCACCAAGCCATAATGTTTTATGGGTCGTAAGAAAAAAACGTGCCATTATTAACGTCAAATACCCCCATTAAATGAAAAATAGCAATACCAGTGCCGTTATTCCCATTGTTTCAACACGTATTTGCTCTTATTTTGCAAGAAACGATTCCGCCTTTATACTGCTTTAAATCAGTCTCAATTTAGTGTCCGGACAATAGAAAATTCCGGCTAAGGAAGAGACCAAGCATATCATAAAAGTTTGTCATTTTTATGGGGGGATTGATAAAAATTATGCCAGAACTGCAAAATATTCCTCTTCTGCTCATATTTCTTTTATCTGCAGTTATCCGTCTTTTTATTATCTTCGGGTTCTCCTTTGAATGTTCATTCCCGGAACTCTCTTCAGTGCATTCGAAATCCCAAGTCATTAGTATCAATTTTTTACGAAAACATCCCAACAAACCTCTGATGAGGCGTGCAATAAAATATTTACGATTTTTTTTCAGGAGCTATTCTAATAAAAAAAAGTGAGTTTCAGGGATTCTGTTTGAATTCAAGTTTAGAGTAAATAATACAGAAAGTTGGGGACTCGGCGAAGTAGATTCTCAACTTTAAAAACATAATATTACAACATGATATCTCGTAAAAGTCGTGTTTCTGTCTGAGCGCCTCCACCTTAAATTCCCGCAAACGCTCTTTTGATTAAGCGAAATTTTTGTCGGTGTTAATTAAACTTAATTCGCTTTGGACCAAACACTAACTTTAATTAATATTTGCGAGCGCGTTGACAAGTTAGCAGTAAAAGGGCTTGCGGTATAACTCGATATTACATCATTTAACTTCGAGAGATATTACCCTTCTAAAGGGCTGAGGCCCTGCATTTATGTACTGTTTTCATTTTAATTAAGTTAACATGTCATCTCCGATTCGAACCGAAGTGTGTTGTTCCAGGACGCTCCAAAGGGCGGAAGAGACTGGATTTATTAACATCAACTGCGTGGATCCCTTGGGGCGCAGCGCCCTTCTTATGGCCATCGACAACGAAAATCTCGAGATGGTGGAGCTATTGATTGAGCACAAAGTCGAGACGAAAGATGCGCTTCTTCATGCGATTTCCGAGGAGTTCGTCGAAGCGGTTGAGGTGCTGCTGGACCACGAAGAAACGATACACAAGCAAGGGGAGCCGCACGTAAGTGAAACTTTCGCCATTTCCTGTTTACCGATTGAAACTTCGGTGTCTTTTGTGCTCAAGTTTCATCGCTGATTTATAGCATGAGTGAATATAATGAATTTTTCAAGAGTTGGGAAGCTTTGCCGCCCGATACCGCCACTTTCACCCCTGACATCACCCCTTTGATCTTGTCGGCCCATCGTGACAACTATGAAATTATCAAGATCCTGTTGGATAGAGGGGCGACGCTGCCGATGCCACACGACGTCAGGTTGGAGCAATTTTCTTTTTCCGGCGCTGGCAAAATCCGATAATAATCCCCGGAATCGCATTATCTCCTGTTGCTGTGTTCTTATTATTTCCGACAGTATGAATAGCAAACGAAGAAGTTTGATTGTTATATTATGAGCCTCGAGCGATTGCAGCCTTTGAGGAATTTTATACAGTTCTTTGATAAAACGAACGGGGCCCAATTTCCGTCGGTTTCAAATACACGAACTTTTAAAAGGTTGGCACTCCTTCAATTTTATATTCCATTTTTGACAAAACTAGAAAAAATTATTTTAGGAGGAACCAACAATTTTTAACTTCTTTATTTTAAAATTCGTATCTTTGTTAGTTTTTGAGTTATGGCTGTGAAATTTGGGGAGGTTACTATGCCTGAAGTGTTTATCAACTGTATCAAAGTACAAAAATTTAGAACAAGAAATACAAATTTTAGAAAATTTAATTTTAGGACGAACCAAAAATTTTCAACTTTTTTTTACTAAAATTCGTATCTTTGGCAGTTTTGGAGTTATAACAATGCAATTTGGGAAGGTTACTATGTCTAAAGTGTTTATTAACTGTACCAAAGCACAACAATTTAGAACTAGAAATACAGATTTTAGAAAATTTTATTTTAGACCGAACCAAATATTTTTAATTTTTTGTTATTAAAATTGATATTTTTGTTAATTTTTAAGTTACGGCAATGAAATTTAGGGATGTTACTACTTCTCAGATGTCCAGTAACTGTGCCAAAGTGCAAAATTTTAGATCAAAAAATAGAAATGTTAGAAAATTTTATTTTAGGAGGAACCAAAAATTTTAAACTTTTTTATATTAAAATTCGTATCTTTGTTACTTTTTGAGTTATGGCCATGAAATTTGGGAAGATTACTATGTTTGAAGTGTTTATTAACTGTATCAAAGTACATAGATTTAGAACAAAAATACAAATTTTAGAAAATTTAATTTTAGGACGAACCAAAAATTTTCAACTTTTTTACTAAAATTCGTAACTTTGTTACTTTTTGAGTTATGGCTATGAAATTTGGGAAAGTTACTATGTTAGAAGTGTTTATTAACCGTACCAAAGTACAAAAATTTAGAACAAGAAATACAGATTTTAGAAAATTTTATTTTTGGCCAAACCAAATATTTTTAATTTTTTGTTATTAAAATTGATATTTTTGTTAATTTTCAAGTTATGACGATGAAATTTAGAGAGATTCCTACTTCTAAAGTATCCATTATCTGTGCCAAAGTGCAAAATTTTAAAACAAAAAATAGAAATTTAAGAAAATTTTATTTTAGAACGAAGCAAAAATTTTTAACTTTTTTTATTAAAATTCGTATTTTGGTTAGTTTTTAAGTTATGACGATGAAATTTGCGGAAGTTAATACTTCTAAACTGTGAAATTTTAAAAATTAAAATAGAAATTTTAGAAAATTTTATTTTAGATCGAACTAACTATTTTCTATTTTTTGTATTAAAATTCGTATTTTTGTTAATTTTTAAGTTGAAACAATGAAATTTGGGGAGGTTACTATCTCTAAAAAATTAATTGACTGTACCAAATTGCAAAATTTTAGAATTAAAAATAGAGATTTTAGAAAACTTTATTTTAAAACGAAATAAATATTTTCAACTTTTTTATTAAAATTTGTATCTTGGTTAGTTTTTAAGTTATGACGATGAGCTTTGGGGAGGTTACTATTTATAAAGAGTCTATTAACTGTGCCAAAATGCAAAATTTTTAAATAAAAAATAAAGATTTTAGAAAATTTTATTTTAGAACTACCCAAATATTTTTAACTTTTTGTTATTAAAATTCGTGTTTTTGTTAGTTTTAAAATTAAGACAATGAAATTTGGGCAGGTTACTGTCGTCTTTAAAGGGTTAATTGACTGTGCCAAATTGCTAAATTTTAGATCAAAAAATAGAGATTTTAGAAAATTTAATTTTGGGACGAACCAACAATTTTCAACATTTTTTTACTAAAATTCGTATCTTTGGCAGTTTTGGAGTTATAACAATGCAATTTGGGAAGGTTACTATGTCTAAAGTGTTTATTAACTGTACCAAAGCACAACAATTTAGAACTAGAAATACAGATTTTAGAAAATTTTATTTTAGACCGAACCAAATATTTTCAATTTTTTGTTATTAAAATTTATATTTTTGTCAATTTTTAAATTATGGCAATGAAATTTGGGGATGTTAGTACTTCTCAGATGTCCAGTAACTGTGCCAAAGTGCAAAATTTTAGATCAAAAAATAGAAATGTTAGAAAATTTTATTTTAGGAGGAACCAAAAATTTTAAACTTTTTTATATTAAAATTCGTATCTTTGTTACTTTTTGAGTTATGGCTATGAAATTTGGGAAGGTTACTATGTTTGAAGTGTTTATTAACTGTATCAAAGTACATAGATTTAGAACGAAAATACAAATTTCAGTAAATTTAATTTTAGGACGAACCAAAAATTTCCAACTTTTTTACTAAAATTCGTATCTTTGGTAGTTTTTGAGTTATAACAATGAAATTTAAGAAGGTTACCATATCTAAAATGTTTATTAACTGTACCAAAGTACAAAAATTTAGAACAAGAAATACAGATTTTAGAAAATTTTATTTTAGACCGAACCAAATATTTTTAATTTTTTGTTATTGAAACTGATATTTTTGTTAATTTTTAAGTTATGGCAATGAAATTTGGGGATGTTACTACTTCTCAGATGTGCAGTAACTGTGCCAAAGTGCAAAATTTTAGATCAAAAAATAGAAATGTTAGAAAATTTTATTTTAGGAGGAACCAAAAATTTTAAACTTTTTTATATTAAAATTCGTATCTTTGTTACTTTTTGAGTTATGGCTATGAAATTTGGGAAGGTTACTATGTTTGAAGTGTTTATTAACTGTATCAAAGTACATAGATTTAGAACGAAAATACAAATTTCAGTAAATTTAATTTTAGGACGAACCAAAAATTTCCAACTTTTTTACTAAAATTCGTATCTTTGGTAGTTTTTGAGTTATAACAATGAAATTTAAGAAGGTTACCATATCTAAAATGTTTATTAACTGTACCAAAGTACAAAAATTTAGAACAAGAAATACAGATTTTAGAAAATTTTATTTTAGACCGAACCAAATATTTTTAATTTTTTGTTATTGAAACTGATATTTTTGTTAATTTTTAAGTTATGGCAATGAAATTTGGGGATGTTACTACTTCTCAGATGTGCAGTAACTGTGCCAAAGTGCAAAATTTTAGATCAAAAAATAGAAATGTTAGAAAATTTTATTTTAGGAGGAACCAAAAATTTTAAACTTTTTTATATTAAAATTCGTATCTTTGTTACTTTTTGAGTTATGGCTATGAAATTTGGGAAGGTTACTATGTTTGAAGTGTTTATTAACTGTATCAAAGTACATAGATTTAGAACGAAAATACAAATTTCAGTAAATTTAATTTTAGGACGAACCAAAAATTTTCAACTTTTTTACTAAAATTCGTATCTTTGGTAGTTTTTGAGTTATAACAATGAAATTTAAGAAGGTTACCATATCTAAAATGTTTATTAACTGTACCAAAGTACAAAAATTTAGAACAAGAAATACAGATTTTAGAAAATTTTATTTTAGACCGAACCAAATATTTTTAATTTTTTGTTATTGAAACTGATATTTTTGTTAATTTTTAAGTTATGGCAATGAAATTTGGGGATGTTACTACTTCTCAGATGTGCAGTAACTGTGCCAAAGTGCAAAATTTTAGATCAAAAAATAGAAATGTTAGAAAATTTTATTTTAGGAGGAACCAAAAATTTTAAACTTTTTTTATATTAAAATTAGTATCTTTGTTACTTTTTGAGTTATGGCTATGAAATTTGGGAAGGTTACTATGTTTGAAGTGTTTATTAACTGTATCAAAGTACATAGATTTTTGAAGAAAAATACAAATTTCAGAAAATTTTATTTTAGGACGAACCAAAAATTTTCAACTTTTTTACTAAAATTCGTATCTTTGGTAGTTTTTGAGTTATAACATTGCAATTTGAGAAGGTTACTGTCTAAAGTGTTTATTAACTGTACCAAAATACAAAAATTTAGAACAAGAAATACAGATTTAGAAAATTTTATTTTAGACCGAACCAAATATTTTTAATTTTTTGTTATTAAAATTGATATTTTTGATAATTTTTAAGTTATAGCACTGAAATTTGGGGATGTTACTACTTCTAAGATGTCCAGTAACTGTGCTAAAGTCCAACATTTTAGATCAAAAAATAGAAAATTTTATTTTGAGAGAAACCAAAAATTTTAAACTTTTTTTAAACTTTTTTAAGTTTTTTTTATTAAAATTCGTATTTTTGTTAGTTTTTAAGTTATGACGATAAAATTTAGGGAGGTTAATACTTAAGTGTCCATTAATTGTACCAAAATGCAAAATTTTAGAACAAAAAATAGAGATTGTAGAAAATTTTATTTTTGGACGAACCGAATATATTTCAAATTTTTTTTATTAAAAATTGTATCTTGGTTAGTTTTTAAGTTATTACGATAAAATTTGGAGAGGTTACTGTTTTTTTCTAAAGAGCTAATTAACTGTGCTGAATTTTTAGAACAAAAAATAGAGATTTTAGAAAATTGTATTTTAGAATGAACCAAATATTTTTAAAATTTCTGTTATAAAAATTTGTATTTTTGTTAGTTTAAAGTGTCTATTAACTGAGCCAAAATGCAAAATATTAGAACAGAAAATGGAGATTTTAGAAAATTTTATTTTTGACCGAACCAAATATTTTTTACTTTTTGTTATTAAAATTCGTATTTTTGTTAGTTTTCAAGTTATGGCGATGAAATTTAGAGAGATTACTACTTCTAAAGTGACCATTATCTGTGCCAAAGTGCAAAATTTAAAACAAAAAATAGAAATTTAAGAAAATTTTATTATAGAACGAACCAAAAATTTTCGACTTTTCGAATTTTTTTTATTAAAATTCGTATTTTGGTTAGTTACGACGATGAAATTTGAGGAAGTTAATACTTTTAAAGTGTCCAATAACTGTGAAATTTTAAAAATTAAGATAGAAATTTTAGAAAATTTTATTTTAGATCGAACTAAATATTTTTTATTTTTTGTATTAAAATTCGTATTTTTGTTAATTTTTAAGTTGAAACAATGAAATTTGGGGCGGTTACTATCTAGAATTAATTGACTGTACCAAATTGCAAAATTTTAGAACAAAAAATAGAGATTTTAGAAAACTTTATTTTAGAACTACCCAAATATTTTTAACTTTTTGTTATTAAAATTAAAATTTAATTATTAATTAAATATTAATTAAAATTCGTGTTTTTGTTAGATTTACAATTAAGACAATGAAATTTGGGCAAGTTACTGTTGTCTTTAAAGGGTTAATTGACTGTGCCAAATTGCTAAATTTTAGATCAAAAAATAGAGATTTTAGAAAATTTAATTTTGGGACGAACTACATTTTTGTAATAAAATTCGTATTTTTGTTAGTTTTTAAGTTATGACAAGGACATTTGGGGAGGTTACTACTTCTAAAATCTTCAATAACTGTGCCTAAGTGCAAAAGTTTAGAGCTAAAAATACAGATTTTAGAAAATTTAATTTAAGAACGAATCGAATCTTTTCAACTTTTTTTTATTAAAATTTGTATCTTGGTTAGTTTTTAAGTTATGACGATGAGCTTTGGGGAAGTTACTATTTATAAAGAGTCTATTAACTGTGCCAAAGTGCAAAATTTCTCAATAAAAATTAAAGATTTTAGAAAATTTTATTTTAGAACTACCCAAATATTTTTAACTTTTTGTTAATAAAATTCGTGTTTTTGTTAGTTTTAAAATTAAGACAATGAAATTTGGGCAAGTTACTGTCGTATTTAAAGGGTTAATTGACTGTGCCAAATTGCTAAATTTTAGATCAAAAAATAGAGATTTTAGAAAATTTAATTTTGGGACGAACCAACTATTTTCATCATTTTTGTAATAAAATTCGTAATTTTGTTAGTTTTTAAGTTATGACAAGGACATTTGGGGAAGTTACTGCTTCTAAAGTGTTCAATAACTGTGCCAAAGAACAAAATTTTAGAACAAAAAATAGAGATTTTGAAAAATGTAATTTTAGGACAAACCAAATATATTCAATTTTTTATATTAAAATTCACATCCCTGTTAGTTTTAGAGTTATAACAATGAAATTTGGGAAAGTTACTACTTCTGGAGCGTTCATTAATTGTGCCAAAGTGGAAAATTTTAGAACAAGAAATGGAGATTTTGGAAATTTTTATTTTAGGTCGAACCAAATATTTTTAATTTGTTTTAATTAAAATTCACATCTTTGTTAGTTGTAAAGTTATGACAATGAAATTTGGGTATGTTACTAGTTTTAAAGTGTTTATTAACTGTGCCAAAGTGCAGAATTTTAGAACAAAAAACGTAGATTTTAGAACAAACCAAATATTTTTATTTTTTTTTATTAAAATTCGTATTTTTGCTAGTTTTAGAATTATGACAATGAAATTTGGGGAGGTTACTATCTCTAAAGAGTTAATTAACTGTGCCAAATTGTAAAATTTGAGAACAAAAAATAGAGATTTTGGAAAATTTAATTTTAGAACAAACCAAATATCTTTTTTATATTAAAATTTATATCTCTGTTAGCTTTAGAGTTATAACAATGAAATTTGGGGACGTTACTGCAAAGGGTATAAGAAATAAATCTCCTATAAAAGCAGTATTTGAAAGCTCCTGCACCCTTGCATGGCGGAATAAATTGGAAATAAGATGCACCATTCTCGCGGGCTCCAATCAAATAAGTTTGATCGCGAAATCCAACACCGGATCAACTTTGTTATTATGCAAAACAGGCGCGAACAATGCCATCTAACTTCGCGAGTACAATTGTGATTTAAATTCTCCTCAAATCGATTTCCGTCTTTATTGTTTTCGAGTGTAAACTCGCGAAAAACGCGCATTGTCGGTCGCACGCCCAAAAAAAACTCCCGAGCTTAGCATATCAAATCCGCGCCACTTTGTTCTCTTTGAACTTTCCACTTTCCCGATGCAAATTTCCCTAAAATCTCTTTCTTTCAGATGCGGCTGCGACGAATGCGTCACCTCCCGCATGGAGGACTCCCTGCGGCACTCCCGAAGCCGCATCAACGCCTACAGAGCGCTCGCCTCTCCATCGCTTATTGCGCTCTCATCCAAAGACCCCATTCTCACCGCGTTCGAATTGTCCTGGGAGTTGCGCCGGTGAGCCGAAGACAACTTACCATCCTTTGTATTGACCCCGGTTTCTAGGTTAAGTCTCATGGAGCACGAGTTCAAGAGCGAGTATCAAGAGTTGAGGAAACAGTGTCAGGATTTTGCGACGGCGTTGCTCGATCACACGAGAAGCTCTTATGAACTGGAGGTGCTCCTCAACCACGACCCCACAGGGCCGGCGTTCGAGCATGGAGACAGGATGCATCTGAATAGGCTGAAACTCGCCATCAAGCTCAGGCAAAAAAAGGTAAGCGATAATTGGGGAAGGGGCGATGAAGGGGCGCTAAAGGGCTCATATCGACCCTCCAACAGAACGGACGTTTCTTATGTAGCGTAACAGCGATTTGTTATTTCCGGGTTTAATGCAAACGAGGGCTTGGAATTACAAATGGGCGAGAATTTGGGTCGCTTTATGGCCCAGTTTTTGACGATTCCTCCTGTCGCACATCACATCCGTGTTACAAAATTGCTAACTGCACATGAATTTTTCTAAAAAGAAAGTTGTAAATTTTACCTGGAAACCCAATTTGAAACTGCATAAATTCAATGACTCGATAATATTCTAAGATATTTTTAGACGATTAAAATTATATGAAAATATTTTTTTGAATATGCATCATAAAACATTTCAAATAGTTTGTATTATACAGGGTGATTTTTTTAAAACGGCAGGCGTTGTAGAATTTTTATTTATAAACCGATTTTATTAGTTTTTATTTCATTAGTATGTCGATTTCTTAGTATCTTTTGGGCGATACTCAACTTTCTTATTTTAAATTAGAACCCATTTTTTTTTATAATTTGGAATATATTAATTTTCTTGATTCAGAAATGTATAATATGTTCTACTTTTACCAAAAATATTTTTAAGAAATTTATAAAAATTGAAAAAAAATAAGCAATAAAAGTTAATAAAATCTAGGTGCATGGTGTCAGATAAAAGAATGCCGTTATTGTAATGTCAAAAAGCAGCAAATAACAGAAAGAATTGACAATTTTTTTTTAAATTATACCTTCTAAATTATGAAAAAAAATATGGGTGTCAATTTAAAATAAGAAAGTTGAGTATCGCCCAAAATATACTAAGACATTTAAAATTTTTTTAAAATCATCAGTTTATAGGAAATTAAAAACCATTTAATTTGTTTTTTAAATTTTTGCAATCGGTTCATAAATAAATTTTCTACAACGCCTGCCGTTTTAAAAAAATCACCCTGTATGATATGAATTATAATGGGTATATGTTGTGAATCTTATGTATGATTCAGGGTTTAGAGTTACAGTCATTACTTGTGGTGACCTCCAAAATCGTCTTTAATTTTAAAGAAAAAATTTTGAAATTAAAAGTTATAGAAAAATGCTATTTTATGAAGTTAATTTTTAAAGTCATAACGTCAAAATTTTAATTTAAGCATGCAATATTGCAAATTTTTATCTTTCAAATTAAAGACAATTTTGGGGTGACGAATTTGTTACTTTTTCTAAGGTGTTTATTAACTGTGCCAAAGTGCAAAATTCTAGAACAAAAAAATTGAGATTTTAGAAAATTGTATTTTAAAACCAACCAAATATTTTCAACTTTTTTTTGTTAAAATTTGTATTTTTGGTAGTTTTAAGTTATGACCATGAAATTTGGTTAGGTTACTACTTTTAAAGTGTTCACTAACTGCGCCAAAGTGCAAAAATTTAGAACAAAAATATAGAGATTTTAGAAAATTTTATTTTAGACTGAACCAAATATTTTTAACTATTTGTTACTTGTATTTTTGTTAATTTTGAATGTTATGGCAATGAAAAGAGGTTATTTTTTTAAGTTTTCATAAACTGTACCAAAATGCAAAATTTTAGTACAAAAAATAGAGATTTTAGAAAATTTTGTTTTATAAATAACTCTTCTTTTATTAAAATTCGTATTTTTGTTAGTTTTTAAGTTATGACGATGAAATTTGGGGAAGTCACTACCTCTAAAGTGTCCATTAACTGCGCCAAAATGCAAAAATTTAGAACAAAAAATAAAGATTTTAGAAAAATTTATTTTAGGAGGAACCAAAATATTTTCAATTTTTTTTAATTAAAATTCGTATTTGTGTTAGTTTTTAAGTTGTGTTAATGGAATTTGGGGAGGTTACTATTTTTTTAGTCTTCATTATTTGTGGGAAAGTGCAAAATTTTAGAGCAATAAATAAAGATTTTAGAAAATTTTATTTTAGAACGAACCAAATATTTTTAATATTTGTTTGTATTTTTGTTAATTTGTAAGTTATGGCAATTAAATTTGATGAGGTTATTTTTTTAAAAGTTTTCATGAACTGTACCTAAATGCAAAATTTTAGAACAAAAATTAGAGATTTTAGGAAATTTTATTTTTTAAATAACCAAATAATTTCAACTCTTTTTTTATAAAATTCGTATTTTTGTTAGTTTTTAAGTTATGACGATGAAATTTGGGGAAGTCACTACCTCTAAAGTGTCCATTAACGGCGCCAAAGCGCAAAAATTTAGAACAAAAAATAGAGATTTTTAGAAAATTTTATTTTAGAACCAACCAAATATTTTCAACTTTTTTTTATTAAAATTTGTATTTTTGTTAGTTTTAAGTTATGACCATGAAATTTGGGGAGGTTACTACTTTTAAAGTGTTCACTAACTGTGCCAAATGTCAAAAATTTAGAACAAAAAATGGAGATTATAGAAAATTTTATTTTAGACCGAACCAAATATTTTTAATTATTTTTGCTATTTGCATTTTTGTTAATTTTTATATTATGGCAATGAAATTTGAAGAGGTTATTTTTTATGAAGTTTTTATGAACTGTACTAAAATGCAAAATTTTAGAACAAAAAAATGGAGATTTTAGAACATTTTATTTTAGAAGGAACCAATATGTTTTCAACTTTTTTTTATTAAAATTCGTATTTTTGTTAGTTTTTAAGTTATGTTGATGGAATTTATGGAGGTTACTATTTTTTTAGTCTTCATTATTTGTGCAAAAGTGCAAAATTTTAGAGCAATAAATAAAGATTTTAGAAAATTTTATTTTAGAACGAACCAAATATTTTTAACAACATATTTGCTATTTGTATTTTTGTTAATTTTTAAGTTACGGCAACGAAATTTGAAGAGGTTATTTTTTATAAAGTTTTCATGAACTATACCAAAATGCAAAATTTTAGAATAATTTTTTTTTGTTTTTAAGTTATAACAATGAAATTTAGGGAAGTAACTTGATAAACTAGCGTTTTTTTCTGCGATTTCAAACACAATTTGCATTTTATTTTAAATAAAACACATTTCGCGACCTGAGAACTACATATGCCACAGTGTAATTTTAAAAATAAAATTGTGATAATACACATTTTTAACGAAACATTTTTTTTAGGCGACTTAAACTGGAATTTTTATTCCTCAAAAGCGGCCTAAAAGTAAGTCTTTTCTGGTCGCAAACATTTTTGGCCGATCTATGGTGGCGCCATCTATCCATAGTTTGGCATATTACATCAAGATACCGACATTACCCTCAATTTTATAATAATTTGGATAAAATCAAATCGACAAACTGCTGTAAAGTGCAACAAAGACGTTGAATTATTGAAAATGAACATAAAATATGAACTCTTCTGAAGGATTAATGTATATTTCCAATTATTCAGTTGTTATAAATGATTAAATCAATGAATCATAAATAAAAATTAATTAACTTGTAAATTTAATGCTGTCGCCTCGGTTATTAAGAAAAGGCTCGGCCAAAAAAGAAACACTTTTTGGCATTGGTACACAAATAACTATTACTTGGAATATAAAGTTTATTAGATCATGAATCATTTATTATTTCTCTCTATTAAATCCTTTTTGAGGGACATAATATTTCGAAACAAGGCAAATTATCTGCCTGGTTTATTGCTGAACTGTGGTAGAAAATATGCTAATTTTACCGACGATTTTTGCCCTTTTAGATGATTGGCATGTGCCAAATGGTTAGTATGCTGGGTTGCATATTTTTCAAAAGACGAATTTTAGTTGAGGGGTCGAACAGCCTTGTGCTTGGAATTACAAATAGGCGACAATTTGGATCGCTTTATGGCCCAGTTTTTCACGATTCTTTCTGTCGCACATCCGCCTAATCTTTAATCTTGAATCTTGAGCGCACTCGACCACCTAAAGTGTCTATTATTGTCTTCCACGAAGGTCAATCTCGCCGATAATAAAATCTACTTAAGTGCCCACCTGGCGCAAATCCGTACAATCGCCACGATGGCATCCGCGAGTGTTCTCCTGGTGCTCCTCCTAATTTCCACCTCTTCATGGTCTCTCAACACCGCCGACTACGACCCCCAAGTGGTAACAGCGTTGGAACCTGTAAAAAAACACTTCGAGGAGTTCTTCCGCACTGGTAACCCCACCGATGACTTCCACCACCTCTTGAAATCGTACCAATTCCCCGGTGTCTTCAGAGAAAACAATGACCACCTGTACGACGTGCCGACTCTTTGCTACTTGTGCAACCTCGTCGTGGACCTGGTGGTGGTGGAGCGCCGCGCGGGGTTGTCCCGCGAGAGCCTCTTCGACGAAGCTGTTTTGGTCTGCAAAGACATGAATATTGAATCAGACCGAGTTTGTAGAGGTGCCATTGATCGCTTCATCGACGTCTTCCTCTACATCATTGATAATTACGAGAATTTCACGTCGAATCGGGTCTGTGGGGTTGTTCTTCAGACCTCTGGGTGTCCCACCGGAGATGCTTACGAGTGGAGTATTGACATCCCCAGCGGAAACTCTCCGGAGAGGCCTCAACCGAACACAACCACAGCGGAAACGTTCAATATTTTACAAATCAGCGACATTCACTACGACCCGGAGTACCTCCCTGGAGGAAACTCAGCATGTGGAGAGCCTCTGTGTTGTCAAAACGACCAAGGAGAACCATCATCACCTGAAGAAGCGTGTGGTTATTGGACGGACTACCGCTCGGCTGATTCCCCCTGGCACCTGGTGGAGGAAACCGTCAGACAGGCCAAGACACAGGTTGGTGTTACCTTCATTTTCGCTCCTTTTCACGGGTTTACTAGGAGTTCGCGTACGTGTATTACACCGGCGACATCATCAGCCACCGCATCTGGGAGACCAGCATCGAGAAGAACACCGACTCCATCACCAAACTCCACGAGTATTTCAAAGAGGAGTTCGACGTGCCGGTTTTCCCGGTGTTCGGAAACCACGAGCCTTCACCGTTGAATTTGTAAGCCTCCATAAGGTCGCACCAGCAGGTAAAACGTCTTTGTAGGTGGCCGAGCGAGAACGTCGACGGCTCTAGTGTTAAGTGGCTCTTTGAGCTCGCCGCAAAGCAATGGTCGGACCTCATCGGAGAAGACATCACCGAGACGGTGCTCAAAGGTGGCTACTACTCCGTCAGTCCACGTCCTGGGTTTAGAATCATCGGAATTAACAGCAATCTTGGTTATATCGACAACTGGTGGTTGATCTATGAGGATGTTGATCCGTTCAACCAACTCCAGTGGTTGGCGGATGAGTTGAAAAGCGCCGAGGATAACAATGAGAGTGTTCATATTTTGTCGCACGTTCCTTCAGGAACTGGGCCGACTTTGGGAGTCTGGAGTCGCGAGTACTGCAGAATTGTTGAAAGGTGGGATGCCACCAGTTCGTCCCCGGCAATTCGTCTCCGATGAATTCGTCCTCCGGGCTCTTTCGTGCCCAAGGCAATTTGTCCCCTGTTTAATTCGTCCCGGTGCGATCTTTAAGAATAATTGAAAAAGTAAGAATTTTAGAATTTTTCATATGTAGGGCTAACTCAAAATCAAAACTTGTCTATTAAATTTCGTAACTTTGACACTTTTAAAGTTAGAACATTCAAATTTGGAAGATTCACTGTTTTGAAGATGCTAATTAAGTGTATTAAATTATAGAATTTTAGAATAAGAAGTAAGAATTTTAGAATTTTTCATATGTAGGACTAACTCAAAATCAAACTGTGTCTATTAAATTTCGTAACTTCGACAGTTTTAAGGTTAGAACATTCAAATTTATAAGATTCACTATTTTGAAAATGCTTATTAAGTGATTTAAATTATAGAATTTTAGAACAAGAAGTAAGAATTTTAGAATTTTTCATATGTAGGACTAACTCAAAATCAAACTGTGTCTATTAAATTTCGTAACTTCGACAGTTTTAAGGTTAGAACATTCAAATTTGGAAGATTTACTATTTTGAAGATGCTTATTAAGTGTAATAAATCATGGAATTTTAAAAGAAGAAATAAAAATTTTAGAATTTTTCACATGTAGCACTAACTCAAAATCAAACTGTGTCTATTAAATTTCGTAACTTTGACAGTTTTAAAGTTGGAACATTCAAATTTGGAAGATTCACTATTTTGAAAATGCTTATTAAGTGTATTAAATTATAGAATTTTAGAACAAGAAGTAAAAATTTTAGAATTTTTCATATGTAGGACTAACTCAAAATCAAACTGTGTCTATTAAATTTCGTAACTTCGACAGTTTTAAGGTTAGAACATTTAAATTTGGAAGATTTACTATTTTGAAGATGCTTATTAAGTGTAATAAATCATGGAATTTTAAAAGAAGAAATTAAAATTTTAAAATTTTTTGTATGCAGGACTAACTCAAAATCAAAATTTGTCTATAAAATTTTAAAACTTTGACAGTTTTAAAGTTCGAACAACCAAATTTGGTACATTTACTACCTTCAGGATGCTTATTTAGTGTATTAAATTATAAAATTTTAGAACAAGAAGTAAGAATTTTAGAAATTTTTTATATGTTGGAAGGACAAACTCAAAATTCCTTAAATTCCGAAAGTTTGACAATTTTAAAGTTAGAACAATTAAATTCGGTTTATTTACTAGTTTGGAGATGCTTATTAAGTGTATTAAATTTTAGAATTACAAAAAAAAATGTTTTACATTTTTTTAAATTTTTTATATGCAGGACTAACTCAAAATCAAAATTTGTCTTTCAAATTTTGTAACTTTGACAGCTTTAAAATTCGATTAACCAAATTTGGTATATTTACTACATCCAGGATGCTTAGTAAGTGTATTGAATTATAAAATTTTAGAACAAGAAATAAGAATTTTATAATTTTTTATATGTAGGACTAACTCAAAATTAAAATTTGTCTATAATATTTCGTAACTTCGACAGTTTTAAAGTCCGAACAACCAAATTGGGTACATTTACTACTTTCAGGATGCTTATTTAGTATATTAAATTCTAGAATTTTAGAGCGAAAAGTAAGAATTTAAAAAAAAATTATATGTAGGAAGGACAAACTCAAAATGTGTCTATTAAATTTCGTAACTTTGGCAGTTTTAAAGTTTGAACATTCAAATTTGGTTCATTTACTACCTTCAGGATGCTTATTTAGTGTATTAAGTTATAGAATTTTAGAACAAGAAATAAAAATTTTAGAATTTTTCATATGCAGGACTAACTTAAAATCAAAATTTGTCTATAAAAGTTCGTAACTTCGACAGTTTTAAAGTTCGAACAACCAAATTTGGTAAATTTACTACTTCCAGGATGCTTATTTAGTGTATTAAATTATATAATTTTAGAACAAAAAGTATGAGTTTTAGAATTTTTCATATGTAGAACTAACTCAAAATCAAAATGTGTCTATTAAATTTCGTAACTTTGACAGTTTTAAAGTTAGAATATTCAAATTTGGAAGATTTACTATTTTAAAGATGCTTATTAAGTGTAATAAATCATGAAATTTTAGAAAAAAAAAATAAAAATTTTAAAAAATTTTATAAGCAGGACTAACTCAAAATCAAAACGTGTCTATTAAATTTCGTAACTTCGACAGTTTTAAAGTTAAAACATTAAAATTTGGAACATTCACTATTTTGAAGATGCTGATTAAGTGTATTAAATTATAGGTAGAATTTTAGAACAAGAAGTAAGAATTTTAGAATTTTTTATATGTAGGACTAACTCAAAATCAAACTGTGTCTATTAAATTTCGTAACTTCTACAGTTTTAAAGTTCGAACAACCAACTTGGGTACATTTACTACTTTCAGGATGCTTATTTAGTGTATTAAATTGTAGAATTTTAGAGCGAAAAGTAAGAATTTAAAAAAAAAAATTATTGTATGTAGGAAGGACAAACTCAAAATGTGTCTATTAAATTTCGTAATTTTGGCAGTTTTAAAGTTTGAACGTTCAAATTTGGACGATTCACTATTTTGAAGATGCTTATTAAATGTATTAAATTATAGAATTTTAGAAGAAGAAATAAAATTTTTAAAATTTTTCATATGCAGAACTAACTTTAAATCAAAATTTGTCTATAAAAGTTTGTAACTTCGACAGTTTTAAAGTTAGAATAATTAAATTTGGTATATTTACTAGTTTGGAGATGCTTATTAAGTGTATTAAATTATAGAATTATAGAACAATTTTTTTTTTTCTTTTTTTTTAATTTTTTATATACAGGACTAACTCAAAATCAAAATTTCTCTTCAAATTTCGTAACTTTAAAAGTTTTACAGTTCGAGTAACCAAATTTGGTATATTTACTACTTCCAGGATGCTTATTAAGTGTATTGAATTATAGAATTTTAAAACTATAAGTAAGAATTTTAGAATTTTTCATATGTAGGGCTAACTCAAAATCAAAACTTGTATATTAAATTGCGTAACTTTGGCAGTTTTAAAGTTAAAACATTCAAATTTGGAAGATTGACTATTTTGAAGATGCCTATTAAGTGTATTAAATTATAGAATTTTAGAACAAGAAGTAAGAATTTTAGAATTTTTCACATGTAGGACTAACTCAAAAACAAAATGTGTCTATTAAATTTCGTAACTTCGACAGTTTTAAAGTTAGAACATTCAAATTTGGAAGATTCACTATTTTGAAGAAGTTTATTAAGTGTATTAAATTATAAAATTTTAGAACAAGAAGTAAGAATTTTATAATTTAGGACTAACTCAAAATCAAACTGTGTCTATTAAATTTCGTAACTTCTACAGTTTTAAAGTTCGAACAACCAAATTGGGTACATTTACTACTTTCAGGATGCTTATTTAGTGTATTAAATTCTAGAATTTTAGAGCAAAAAGTAAGAATTTAAAAAAAAATTATATGTAGGAAGGACAAACTCAAAATGTGTTTATTAAATTTCGTAACTTTGGCAGTTTTAAAGTTTGAACATTCAAATTTGGGCGATTCACTATTTTGAAGAAGCTTATTAAGTGTATTAAATTATAGAACTTTAGAACAAGAAGTAAGAATTTTAGAATTTTTCACATGTAGGACTAACTCAAAATCAAACTGTGTCTATTAAATTTTGTAACTTCGACTGTTTTAAAGTTAGAACATTCAAATTTGGAACATTGACTATTTTGAAGATGTTTATTAAGTGTATTAAATTATAGAATTTTAAAACAAGAAGTAAGAATTTTAGAAATTTTCTATATATAGAACTAACTCAAAATCAAAATGTGTCTATTAAAATTTGTAACTCCTACAGTTTTAAAGTTAAAATAGTCAAATTTATTATATCTACTCCTTTGAAGATGTTTATAAAGTGTATTAAATCATGGAATTTTAGAACAAGAAATAAGAATTTTAGAATTTTTTATATGGAGGACTAACTCAAAATCAAAATGTGTCTATAAAATTTCGTAACGTCGAAAGTTTTAAAGTTGGAACAAACAAATTTTGTACATTTACTACTTTCATAAAGCTTATTTACTGTATCAAATTATAGAATTTTAAAACAAGAAGTAAGAATTTTAAAATTATTTTATATGTAGGAAGAACAAACCCAAAACAAAGCTTTCAGAAACAAATTTGTGGGGGACGAATTAACCGGGGACAAAAAAGTCGGGCCCAAACTGTCGGGGCAAATTGCCGGGGACGAACCGTCCGCAAATCAAAACGAACAATGTTAGGAACTCTCCATACGGTTTTCTCCAGGTTCGCTAATACCATCACCGGTCAGTTCAATGGACACACGCACAAGGATGAGTTCCACGTGTTTTACAACACTTCAAATCCGGAAGAACCAGTAGGGGTGGCTTTCAACGGGGCGTCCGTTACCCCATTTAGCAACTCAAATCCTAGTTTCAAGTACTACGAGGTTGACGATACGACTTTTGTGAGTAAACCAGAGGATCGAGCGGTGTAAAAGAGAGAGTTTTAGCACCTCCTTGACTATGAAGAGTGGTACTTTAACTTGACTCTGGCGAACGCCGCAGGAGAGGGCGCCCCAGTGGAGTGGAAGAAACTGTACAGTTTTGTCGAAGCTTTTGGAGCGGAAACTTTGTTACCATCTGAAGTTGACCAAGTGGTGTACAGGATGACCGAAGACCACAGTCTTCTAGATGATTATTTCCTGTACGTTACCAACTGAAGTAACTAAAATAAACGGAAAATTTCAGATTCAAGTTCAGAAACGGCGACGCCGGCATCAAAGGCGGGTGTTCGGACGGCTGCAAAAAAGATCTTTTGTGCAGCATTGTAACGACGCTCTATGGAAATTATGACGCGTGTAACCGATTCTTGGCACTGTACGACGCATAACGTTCTAATAAAATTGCAAAATAAATCGTTTTTTATTTGGGAAATCTGACGACTAAATTTAAATTTAAATTTAAAATCAATCTTCTTATAAATGAGCTAGGCGATGCTCCAGTCAATATTCTAATTTGCGTCGGGGCGGATGGTAACAAGAAGGAAACTAAAAAGGTCGTTCAAGAAATAAAGCATGTCGGAGAGGAATTTTGCACGGTCCATCGTTAAGACAAATTGCCTTTAAAAGTGTTTATTGCGATTTTATGGTAATGACTTGGAAATATCGCTGTTTATCGAAAATCAAAGAACAATGAGTGATTAGCGGCAGTTATAGTTCTCGCGTCAAATGTAAAATATGAAGGTGCTGTGCTTAACTTTAGTTTTCCTGGCGATTTTCCCTTTGGCAACTCCGAGTTTCGTTGATTTCTTATTCAACCATTTCAACTTCTCGAGAAGAGTTCTCAAGCCAAATGAAGCCCAAGTTGGGAATTCGACAGCGAGTGAAGAGAACCAGCGCATGTTCAACTCAATGGCGGAAAATTTCAAAGATAGGATCAAAAAGAAGATCAATGAAATGGTGAAGGACAAAGTCGGCGAAATTGAGATTTATCTGACAACTCTGGCAAGGATCATGGATGGGAAATTGAATCAAAAGGAAGTTGGGACATTGCCAAAGGAAGTAAAGGTGGAAAAGGCGTTGGTAAAATCAGCAGCAAATTACGTTGGTGCTAACAAAGAAACAATCAAGGAGGACATTAAAGAAAATGTTAAAGACACAATCAAAGAATTTGATGATTCTCTTGTCGTGTCTTTGAAGGATTTGGAGAAACTTGAAGGAAAAACTGAACGTTAAATAAGTCGATTTGTGAAAGTTAAACAAAAATATAACTCTGGATAAAATTTTCTGTGTTTCTATTTTTGACCATGTAAACTCTTTTTATCTCTTATCACGAGATGATCAAAGGTTAAACGCCTTATCAGTATCAGTAATCAGATTCTTATTTCCTTAATATGTTATTGCATTTTTTATTTGTTTCGAGCGTTTTTTTATGTAGTTACAGGAATTAATTAGCTCAGGAATTTATCAGTTTTCACCTTCCAACAGAATTTATCGCCTTGGCCAACCAAATGTTGCGCTCGCGTTGGTAGTTTGGGTGCGTTTTTTGTAAGAAAAAATGCAGGCCAATGAATTAATTCGATTCACATCCATTCTCCATTTTGCTACGAAGAAAAGGTGGATTTTCTAATAATAATACGAGGAATAATTTATTTTTGGGGTAAACTTGCGATATTTAGGCTCATTTTACGCAGAATTTTGCGCAGATTCCAAATCTGGGATTGAAGTTCTGATCCGACAACAAATAATTGAGTTATGGTTGATCAAAGTTTCGGATAGTTGATTTTCATTTTTCCTAATTTTTAAAGTACAATAAGTATAATTATAATAAGTAAAATAAGTAATATCTTGGACACTATTAGAGATATTGAGATGCGGTTTGCGCCATTATTTTTCTCACATCATTTTACGTCAGAAAAAGTTCTCAAAAGCTTGAAATTTGATAGTCGATTTTTCGCGAATTTTGACTCAAACGATGAAAATTTTTCAATTTTTGGATTTTTATTTAGCCTCGTTTATTTATTTAGCAAACTCAACAAATTTCAGCGCACTTTACGCAAAATGTCACGGTGAATTCAAAGCCGCTAGAATTTTTAATTATCGTCAACAAATAACTGAGTTATGGCCATTTGAACTTTTTGGTTGTCGCTAAGAGCCGAATTTTTTAAGGTTCGAAACAATTCGTGCTCAAAATCTCGGACTCTGCGGTTTGCTCCATCATTTTTCTCGCAATTTTTTACATAAGAAACAGTTTTTAAATTTTCCACAAGTCGAAAGTTGCAGTTTTTCGCGAAAATTCATGACTAAAACTATGCCAAACTTCTGACGTCGATATCTCGCTTATTTTTTGAGTAAACTTGCGTTATTCTACATCAGGGTACGCAGAATTTTCCACAGATTCCAAATCTGGGCTTGAAATTTAGATCCGACAACAAATAACTGAGTTATGGCCGATCAAAATTTGGGATAGTTGATTTTCATTTTTCCTAACTTTTCGTAATTTTTAAAGTTAAATATCTCGCAAACTATCAGCGATATTGAGATGCGGTTTGCGCCATTGTTTTTCTTGGCTCATTTTACGTTAGAAAAAGTTGTCAAAAGCCCAAAATTCGATAGTCGATTTTTCGCGAAAAAAAAATCCGACTCAAATGATGAAAAATTTTCAATTTTTTTTATTTTTAGCCATAACTTGTAATCTGTTTGTCCGATCGATCTCAAATTTGACAAATAGATAGATCTCGAGCTCCTCTTTCGACTCATGTTTAACACAAAGGCATTAAACGTCGTTTTCACTTTTAACACAGTGATTGAAAATCACCCCAAAACGACCTCTTCAAAACAGTTTTTGGCCAATGCCTCGTTTATTTATTTAGCAAATTCAACAAATTTACTCACTTTACGCAAAATGTCACGCCGAATCCAAAGCCGCAAGAATTTTTAAATTTAGTCAACAAATAACTGAGTTATGGCCGTTTAAATTTTTGGGTTGTCGCCAGAGGGCCAAATTTTTGAAGGTTCGAAACAATTCGTGCTCAATATTTCGGAAACTATCACAGATATTGAGATGCGGTTTGCGCCATCGTTTTTCTCGCGATTTTTTACATAAGAAATAGTTTTTACATTTTCCAAAAGTCAAAAGTTGCATTTTTTCGCAAAAATTTATGACTAAAACTATACCAAACTCATACATCGATATCTCGCTTATCTAATGTTGGGGCAAACTTGCGTTATTTGAGCTCATTTTACGCAGAATTGTGCGCAGATTCTAAATCAATTCAAAATCCACGCCAGCCAACAAATAACTGAGTTATGGCCGTTTAAATATTTGGATATGTGATTTTTCTTTTTAAAATTCTTCAAGCTCGATATTTTCGAAACTACAACAGACAAAAAGAAACGGTTTGCACCATCGTTTTTCACGCGCTTTTCTCCTTAAAAAATCGTCCTCAAACACCCAAAATTCGATGGCCGCCACTCGTAAATTAATTATTTGACCCACCGACCCGCTAGACTTAGATTAATGTTATTCGTATCACGACAGATTTGGATCAAATTTTGTTCTCTTCGTGTTCACTAATTTTAACAAGTGCTCAGATTCTTATCTAAAATTGGTATAAATATTATCCTGGCAACAATCTAAAGCAGAGTTTAGCCAGCTATCAACTAATTTGTTTGTTGATTAATATTAATTTATTACAATTAGAACCAAAATCAAAAATTATCTTTTTAAAAACTTCCTTAACCTACATACTTAATTATCACACCTGTGGCCACCACTCGTTTGTTGAACCTCAAACATGCAACTCTTGTGGCCTCTTCTTTTATTAACACTACCAGGAGTAGTACCCCTCAACACCCAAGGTGAGAATCCCAATTTTTCCAAAGATTTCCAAACTCAAACTTCAGAAAACTTCGATCTTTTGGTGCGCGGAATCAAAGAACAAAAACCTGACTACCTCTTTGACGCCCTGAAAACTTACCAGTTGAAGCGCTTGTTCCGCGAAGGAATGGAAAAGTCGTACAACAACCCCCAAGTGTGTCTCCTCTGCAACGTAGTAGTTGACACTATGATTGCCAAACGAAAATTAGGAATGTCCAGAGGCTTTCTAGCCGGTGAAATCCAACTGTTGTGTTCACTTCTTGGAATTGAGACTCGCAGAGTGTGTGAGGGCGTCGTCGAACTCAACATTGTGAGTGCTAGTCTTGGTCTTCCTCCTCTAACTCGTTAGTTCTTAGGACACGCTGTTGTACATTGTCGATAATTATCCCGGTTTGAAACCGAAGAGGATTTGTGGGGCGGTTTTTCAGTTCTTAGGGTGCTCAGCAGGGGATGAATATGAGTGGTCCGTCAAACTACCCAGTGGTAACTCCAAAGAAAGAACTCAAGGAAAATCGACGAGTTTTAAAGTTTTGCAACTAAGCGACATTCATTACGATCCGAATTACACTCCTGGAGGAAACGCGGATTGTGGAGAGCCTCTCTGTTGTCAGGAGGATCAAGGAGCACCTAACTCCGAAGACACTGCTTGTGGCTACTGGAGTGACTATAGACACGCCGATGCTCCGTGGCACCTAGTGGAAGAAACGCTCCGACAAGTCAAAACTCAAGAATTTGATTATGTGTACTTCACTGGTGATGTCGTCAACCATCGAGTTTGGGAGACCAGCATCTCCAGCAACACGAAGACAATCTCCCAGTTGTACTCTTTCTTCAAAGACAGTTTTAAAGTTCCTGTGTTTCCCGTTTTCGGGAACCACGAGCCTCATCCTCTAAATCTGTAAGCCCGAAGATTGTCTTTTAATCTTCGATTTTGATAAACGAGTTTCATAGTTGGCCCACTGAGAAGTTCCCACTCCAGTGGCTCTTTACTTTAGCCGCCGAGCATTGGCCCCAGCTCATCGGAGAAGACGTCAGCGACACCGTCCTCAAAGGGGGCTACTACACAGTGAGCCCCCGGCCCGGTTTTAGAATCATCGCCATCAACAGCAACCTAGGTTACACGTTCAACTGGTGGCTCATCTTCAACGACGTTGATCCGTTCGGCCAACTCCAGTGGCTCAGCGACACTCTTAAAACAGCCGAGGACAACAAGGAGAGTGTCCACATTTTGTCTCACATTCCCACAGGAAGCCAGGAGTGTCTCAAAGTGTGGGGGCGGGAATACTCCAGGATTGTTGACAGGTTTGCCCACACCATCACCGGGCAGTTTAATGGGCACACGCATAAAGACCAGTTCCACGTGTATTACAACAGATCCAACCCCATTCAACCAGTGGGGGTGGCTATCAACGGAGCCTCAATCACCCCCTTTAGCTCGGCGAATCCCAGTTATAAGATCTATGAAGTTGAAGGGGCGAGTTTTGTAAGTTGAGACGAGGGTTGGCTTTAACACTTTGTTAAGACTTTGAGGGACTACGAGGAGTGGACTTTTAACTTAACTCTTGCAAACTCCCAACCCTTAGAAAGGGTGCAATGGTACAAATTGTACAGTTTTGTGGAGGTGTACGGAGTTGAGAGTTTACACCCTCTGGAAGTTGATAAACTCTTGTACAAAATGGCGGAAAACCATTCTCTTCTCAACGACTACTTCAAGTAGGTTTTCGGGGAGTTGTGCGATGATTATTGTGGTTTTTAGGTTCAAGTACCGAAATGGAGACGCTGGGATTAAAAGGGGGTGTGATCAACAGTGCCAAAGAGATAATCTGTGTGAGATTACCACCACGGTTTTCCAAGAGGATGGTCATTGCAACCGGTTTTTGAAATTGTACGATCAAGGGCGCTGAATTTCTTAGTTTCAATAAAATTTCTGGGAAGACAGAGTTTTGCATTCAAGGTTGCCAGCGTTTACTTAGAGATCCTCCAAGTTACACAATTGAATTGTTTGTTAATGATAACACAGACTGATTTTTTTTGATAATGTTTAGGAAGATAAAGTCCAAGATCACGGAAAAGATTAACAGATAATTCCTCCGTATTTACATAAAAAAATGCCATTGTCAAATGAATATAATAAGGTCTTGCCACATTTAACTTGTGAGTTAAAATGAGGCCAACACTTCTTGTGCTAGCAACTCTTATCTGTCTCTCCCAAACCCATGGTAAGTGGAATCTTCACGTTCGCCACTATTCTCTTCTTCCAGACGACGTGGACCTCCTCAAAAATGACCTCCAACAACTCTTCACCACCAGCAAAGTCCCTCCAAACTTACCACGGCGGTTACAGTCCCACCAACTCCCCAATATCTTCCGTGTTAACCCGAAGAAACTCGCAGAACGTTTAATAGTGTGCCCTTTATGTACCTTCATTTTCGACCAAGCGATCGAAGCAACAAGAAACGGCACTTCCCCAGCTGCCATCGTCTCCATAATAAAATTCCTTTGCGTCTCTTTGAACGTAGAATCCTCGAGAGTTTGTTCAGGCACCATCGACATGAACGCGGAGATTCTCTTTTACATAATCGCCAATTCTGAAGTGAGTGGAGAGAGGATCTGCGGGTCGATTTTACAAGGCGCTGGGTGTACCATGGGCGCTCAACCATCGTGGTCAGTGGCGCTACCACCTCCCACCAACAGAACCGCCTCCAATTACAGTTCCGAAGAAACCTTCAAAGTCGTACAATTGTCTGATATTCATTACGATCCGAACTACCGAGCGTTTGGTAACCCGAATTGTGGCGAACCTCTTTGTTGTCAGGAAGACCAAGAGTACACTGGGGAGTCCTCGAGTTCTTGCGGGTTCTGGACTGACTATCGCCACGCCGATTCTTCGTGGGCGCTCATCGAGGAAGCCGTCAAACAAATCAGGAGTCATGACGCGGATTTTGTGTACTTCACCGGTGATGTTATCAGTCACAGAGTCTGGGATACTTCGATTTCAAAGAACAACGCGTCGATTTCCCAACTCTATTCCTTCCTAAACCGGAGTTTTAATATTCCGGTTTTCCCGATTTTCGGGAACCACGAGCCGCACCCCCTCAATCTGTAATTATGGAAGTTGGAGTTGCGAGCTCCTTTAATTAAGCAGAGTTTTAGTTGGAGTCCAGGAAAATCTCGCGGGTTCTCCACGTCGTGGCTCTTCGAACTCGCTGCGACCTTCTGGTCGGATCTCACAGGAGAAGACATCACAGAGACGGTCCGGAAAGGGGGATTTTATACAGTCACTCCACGCCCCGGATTCCGAATTATAGCCATCAACAGCAACCTCTGCTATGTCTTCAACTTCTGGCTGCTGTTCGACGACTCTGATTTGTACGAGCAGTTACAATGGTTGGCCGACACTCTTAAAGTCGCGGAGGATAATAACGAACGCGTCCACATCCTCTCTCATGTTCCCCCAGGAACCTACGAGTGTCTCCTGAAATGGGAACAGGAGTACTCCAGGATTATCAACCGGTTTTCCCACATCATCGCCGGGCAGTTCAATGGGCATTCGCACTGGGACGAATTCCGCGTCTTCTACAATGGTACTCAACCCATCAACGCGGCTTTCAACGGCGCTTCTTTAACTCCTTACAGTTGGTCGAACCCCAGTTACAAACTCTACGAAGTTGACGCCGAGACTTTCGTAAGTAGGGACGTGGTAGGCGCACTAAACTCCTTTTAGTCTCTTCGGGATTACGAGCAGTGGACTTTTGATTTGGGTACTGCAACAAACGAGTCGCTTCAATGGTACAAAGAGTACAGTTTCGTGGAGGCGTACGATGTTGAGAGTCTGAATCCCGCCCAACTGGACCGAGTTTTGTACAAAATGGCGGAGAATAAGTCGCTTTTGCAGGACTATTTCAGGTGGATGGTGGTGGAGTTTGGAGTTTTTTTTACAAGAAGTTTCAGGTTTAAGTACCGGGATGGAGAGCACATGCTGGAAGTTGGGTGCGATTCTAGTTGCGAGAGGGAGAATTTGTGTCAGATCGCCACGACAGTGTACGGGGATGATGTCCATTGCGAGCGGTTTCTGGGGGTCTATGGAGGAAGTCAAAGGGTTTATCTTCAGTGGTGGCTAGTTGTGATTTCGGTTCTTTTATCTGTTACTTAAAGAAGCACTGCCAGAAAAAAAACAAACTTTAATGCAACTAGTAATACAATTTCTATATTAGGGCATTAGAATGACTTTATTCTATGTTAAAAAATCATGCTAAAACAATTTTGGGTTCAAAAGTCTCTAAAAGAATGACACGATTTTTGGTGTCACAATGAAAAATCACCCAAAATTACTAAAGAATGAAGTTTATATGCCATTTTGGATGCTGTAGGTTGACTTTTGAAGCTAAATTCGAAAGAAAAGCCGTAATATAGAAATTACTATTAAAAACTCGTTACAGAGGTCAATTCCAACATTCGTTCTTTCTGCTCAAGCGCAAATCTAGGGAATTCTGCAACTTGTTTTAGAATACCCTATTTAGTGTAGTGGACATTCCTAGTCAAAGTCGAATATTCCCTATAAAGAACTTTGTCGATTTCGACTCAGGTTTGCAACATAACAAAGTCACTTGATAGTTTAAAATTGAATAGTTTAAAATTTTAAATTTTGCAACAAAACGAATTTTCATTGAATGCACGTTAATGATAAATTACCAAAAGAATTGCCATTTTCTGAATAAATAATTCTTTGGAGAACAATTCAATATACAATTTTCAAGAGCAAATTAAAACTTTTAATTGTGTTTTATTTATTATCGAATCTGGACGTTTTTGTCATTAAGTGTACGTCATCGGCAAGTTTCTAAATACACTTAAAGTACTCCTAAAAATAAAAGTATTTATGGAATTAGAGACACAAGGGATTCCTTTTTTGACTAGACGAGCTATTGATGATCGAGTCGAAGAGGAAATGAATCCACACGTCGTGTGATAGTGGCATTTTTGCCTCGTGATTTGTAAGATTATTTCTTATTCAGTAAATAAAAAGCTATAAAATCAGTATTTTCTTACATATGTCAGATTTTGATAAATTTTTGTATTTGTATTTTATCGACAACTTATTTATATGACTTGTCCTAAACAAACGGCATTTTGTAAATGAAATGTTGTTTAAAATAGACTCATTTCGTAACTGAATTAGTAAAATTAAAATTAATTATATAAATTAGGTTTTGTCTTGTTATTAAATGAAGTATTTTTGCGATTAAATGCAAATAGCTATTTTGTGTTAAATTGTAGTCTTTGGATAAAAATATTAATTTGGTACTTATTTAATTTAATTTCGTTATTTTTAGTACGACAGGAACAAAACTTATTCCTATTGTTTCTTTTGTTTGTTTTAGTAATATCACCAATTTGCAGAAATTTAAATCAAAAAGTCGAATTTTTAGAAATTTTCGTTTTAAGACCAAAAAAATGCCACCAAAGTTTTTTAAGATCCTGTAATTTCTTTATTTTATATGTCATTTTAACGAAATTTGTGGAGATTATTACTCTTGACTGTCTTATTTACAGTGCCGATTCACAAAAATTTAGAGCGAAAAGGAGAATTTGTACATATTTTTATTTCGAGCAGCTAAAAAAAATTACAAAAAAACTTGAACGCGCTTTAATTTCGACATTTTTGGGGTCTCAAGAACGAAATTTGTGTTCTTAGAAGTTGCTAAATTTGGGTTAATTTTAATATATCTTTGTTAGCCATTATTTCTAATAACGTATTACCTTTTTTTGATAAAAACATTGTTATTTTTATTAATAATTAATAAATAATAATTTTTATTAATTAACTCATTTATTAAAATGAGTTGTGTAATGAATTGATTACACCACTAGTGATATTATCAAACTCGAAGGTACAATACAAATACTAATAATTGTATTGTTTTTCTTGTTTACCCTTTAAGACACTTCAACTTATCAGTGCTCTATCCATCATTTTTATCAATTTAGTGATGAGGTGTTTCAAGTACTTTTGCAATGAGCGACTGTATTTAAACGCGTACAGTTTCCACTTGTTGTTACTCCCCCAAAATGAAACTCCTCTACGTCTTCGTGTTACTCTTCTTCGGCGTCTCAGCTAACAGTAAGTCTCCACTCTTTAGAACGAGATTAAACTATTCCTAGAAAATTTTGAGCGGATCGGAAATGGGATCACCGAATATATAAAAACTGGTACCATTTCTTCGGGGTTTGAAGAAGCCGCAAAGAGTTACCAGTTAACTCATGTCTTCCGTGACCACATGGAAAACGTCTACGACAATGCAGAAGTTTGTTACATGTGCAGCCTCGTGTTTGATTTAGTTGTCCACGAACTGGAAGAAGGAATGACCAAAGAGGATCTCATGGAGAGAATTCTCTACCTTTGTACTTCTTTAGGTGTTGAAACCGAACGCGTTTGTCAAGGGAGTGTGACTCAGAACATTGATATTTGGCTCTACATTGTTAATAACTATCCTGGCATCAAATCGGAGCGGGTTTGTGGCTCGCTCTTTCAAAATTATGGTTGTGCGACTGGTGATAGCTTCGAGTGGTCAATTACAATACCGGAAGGGAAACCAGTTCAACGAGCGTTGGACGAGGGGGCTGGAGACAGTTATAACATTTTACATCTTTCGGATTTTCACTACGATCCCAATTATAAAGTTGGTGCGAACGCGGATTGCGGAGAACCAGTTTGTTGTCAGTTTGACCAAACAGAACTAGCTTCTGAAGACGCTGCTTGCGGCTACTGGAGTGATTACCGGTTGGCGGATATTCCATGGTACACCGTGGAGGAGACGGTTCGTCAGACCAAAACGCAGAAGTACGACTACGTTTATTACACTGGTGATATTATCGCCCATCGAGTTTGGCAAACTTCTGTTGATAACAATACGAAGACGATCTCGAAGATTTACTCGTTTTTGAACGAATCGTATGATATCCCAATTTTTCCGGTGTTTGGGAATCATGAACCTCATCCTTTCAACGTGTAAGTTTGAGCGAATCTCTTCGAAGGCTAATGGGGGTTTTAGGTGGCCGGACGATAAACTCGAAGACGAGAGTTTGTCGGTGAAGTGGCTGTTCAAACTAGCCGCCGAAGAGTGGTCACAACTCATCGGACAAGACGTCACCGAAACGGCGTTAAAAGGGGGGTACTATAGTGTGTCCCCTCGAGAGGGGCTCAGAGTGATTGGTCTTAACAGTAATGTCTGTTACACGGACAACTACTGGTTGTTCTTCAGCGATGTTGATCCGTTCGAGCAGCTGCAGTGGCTCGTTGGAGTCTTACAGAAAGCCGAAGAAAATAATGAGAGTGTCCACATTTTAACGCATGTTCCCACAGGAGACGCCTCCTGTTTGAAAGTCTGGAGTCGCGAGTACCGGAGAGTTATAGAAAGGTAACACCAGCGAGTGTTGTCTTGGTTGTACAAGAAGTTTCTAGATTCAATTCGACGATAACGGGGCAGTTTAATGGTCACACGCACCGCGACGAATTCCACGTTTATTTCAATGGAAATTCGACGGACCCCATTGGGGTTGCTTTCAACGGGGCTTCAGTCACCCCCTACGATAACTCCAACCCTAGTTACAAAATCTACTCGGTCGATTCCTCCACTTATGTTAGTACACCTCTCTTGTATTACCACTCACCCGAATTTCCAGACACTTTTAGATTATGAAGAATGGACGTTTAATCTTACTTTAGCAAATTCGAAACCTTCTGAAACTCCAGAATGGTATAAACTCTACAGCTTTGTCGAAGCCTACGGGGTGGATAATTTACAACCATTTGAGGTCGGAAAAGTCCTTTATAAGATGGCGGAAGATCATTCTTTGCTCGATGACTACTTTAGGTGCGATTAAGTGGTAGTTATTCCTCGTAATAATTGATTGTAGATTTTATTATCGGGACGGCGATGCTGGGATTGAAGGGGGTTGTGATGAGACGTGCAAAATGAACAACTTGTGCGATGTGGCAAGGGCGCAGATTGGGGACAACACTCAGTGCGATTATTTCAAGGATTTGTACAATCAACATTAATATGATGGATTAATAAAGAAGTTTAAATTTTCTTTGGATATTTGTTTTGTTGAAATTCCTTTAGATGGTTTAAATCTAAATGGTACAAGTTTTGAAACACATTTTTTCAAAAATTGAGCTGTGTAAAATAGACTTTCAAAGTCGGTATAATGATTTAGTGACTTTTCTGTCATTCAATCTCTCACTGTACGAACTATAGTTTTCTAGATTTCGAGCTCTACTCTGTGAAACCAACCTAGAAAACGATCAGAATGTGATTCTTGAGATTCTATTGGACTCTGTAGGTCTTCATCTACAGTGGCGGCCAAAATAAAGTGGTGGACCACATTTTTTCAAAACTTGAGTTGTGTAAAATAGGCTTTCAAAGTAGGCATAATAATTATACAGTAGGCTAAACAATGATATTAATAAAATAAAATAAAAAAGGCACTACTAATAGTTGTAGCCTACTTATGCAGGGTGTTGCTTATTCTTTTTGACTTTTAAATGCATCTACAAAACCCATTTACATTGTAGACACAGGTTACCCCTTGGTGAGGGCCAAAATAAAGTGGTACAGCACTTGAACGACGTTGAGCCTAAAAATTAAATCGTTAAACTACTAATAGGATGTTATCATAACTACCAATACAAGACACTTAACCTACAGAAGGTAAGCTGTGCCTACAATTCGAAGGTGTTTTGTCGATTGGAAATGCAATTAAATATTTAAGAGTAAAAAAAATATGCAATAAGGAGTTTGCAAATGTAAGCATGCATCAAAATCATTTCTTTTCTTTTGTTTAAAGAAAATGTGATTGTTGGGCCTACAATAATTGTCATTATGCCTACTTTGAAAGCTTGTCTTTTTAAAGTCCGTTTTTTTATTAAAAAATCACTAGCACCGCACTCTCCCAGCAATTTACAACCGGCAACACCGTCGATGGTGACTTTTTGGTGATAAAATCAAATAGGTTAGCTGCCTAATTGACAATTTGATTACACAAAACGGCCTTTCAGGCTGGGCCGAGTCTTTTCACTATTAAATCATTTGATTTGCAATCCAACAGGCTGTAAATGAAACGTTTTTAACGAAAACACTGCCTAATTTTCAGAAATGTCAAAAATTTGACAACTATTTTCTCACCAAAAATCTCCCTAGGCAACGTTGCCGGTTGTAATGCAGGGGAAAATTGCAGTGTTGGTGGTTTTTTAAAAAAGACTTGTAGGTATCAGTTTATTTTGGCCGTCACTGTATAATAGAGCTCAATAAAAAGTAAATCACCCCCTAGTATTTTTATCGATAACAGTTGGCAACAAAAGCGTTTGACCTTGACGCAACTGATATACTATAGTTCGTACAGTGAGAGTTTGAATGACAGAAAAGTCACTAAATCTACGCAATAAAATGTGTTCCATACGCGCGAAATTTAAAATAACAAAGTAACCCCAGTTACTGACAACCCTGTCAACCCATTTCGCGTAGGAATTTGTATTTTGTAGCATAATTTGCTGCCAACCTATATGTCAACTGTCGAAATATCCCAATCTCTCACCGGATATGCTATAGAAGCTAATCTTGCTGCACAAGTTTGCTAAAACGTATTCCTTTTGGAACAAATCTTGGATTAATTATTACTCAATTTACCCAACTTTGACGTATTAACCTCAAAAATCACAACTTTCAATTTTCCCCAAAAAAATTAAAGCCTGATTTACACCCAAAAATTTTCGAAAACAAGCTTTTGTTTAGAATTCCTTTCCGTTGAACGTCTTTAGGTTTGGACATAGGAAAGATCGTTATATTAAAAGATTTATTACACCACTAGTAATATAATAAATCTTAAAACACAGTTTTTTAACTTTATTTTTATTGTTCGACCTTGAAAGATCCTTTCTTTATCAGTGCTCACAGTCCGATCAATTATTTTTTATCAATTATTTATAAGGTTTCAAGTACTGCATTGATTGCGACACTATTTAAACCCGTATCTTCCACTTTCGATTATTTCTTCGAAATGAAGTTCTTCTTCGTGGTACTACTCCTCGGCGTCTCAGCGAACCGTAAGTCTTCACTCTCTAAAACGGTAAAACGAGATTAAACTCTTCCTAGAAAATTTCGAGCGGATTGGAGTCAGTCTAAGCGAATATATCAAAACTGGTAAGATTTCTTCGGAGTATGAAGAAGCGGCGAAGAACTACCAACTCGTCCATCTCTTCCGTGAAGGCATGGAGAAACTCTACGACAATACCGAAATGTGTTATTTGTGTAACTTAGTCTTTGACTTGGTGGTCGATGAGAGACTCCACGGAATGACCAAAGAAGCTCTAGTGGAGATCGCCGTTCAAATTTGTGTTACTCTGGGGGTTGAAAAAGAGCGCGTTTGTCACGGAAGTGTGAGTCAAAACATTGATATTCTTCTTTATATTGTTGACAACTACCCTGGGATCAAAGCGGAGAGAGTCTGCGGCTCGCTCATGCAGAATTTCGGGTGTCCGACGGGTGACAGCTTCGAGTGGTCAATAGAAATACCCGAAGGAAAACCGGTGAAACGAGAGCTGGACGTGGGGGTTGGAGACAGTTTTAACATTCTTCATCTTTCGGATTTTCACTACGATGCTAATTATAAAGTTGGTGCGAACGCGGATTGCGGAGAGCCGGTTTGTTGTCAGTTTGACCAAACCGAACTGGGTTCCGAAGACGCTGCTTGTGGCTACTGGAGTGATTATCGGATGGCGGATATTCCTTGGTACACCGTGGAGGAGGCGGTTCGGCAGACCAAAACTCAGAAGTACGACTACGTTTATTACACTGGTGATATTATCAGTCATCGGGTTTGGCAAACCACTGTTGATAATAATACGAAGACAATCTCGAAGCTTTACTCGTTTCTGAAGGAGTCGTACGATGTCCCGGTTTTTCCGGTGTTTGGGAATCACGAGCCCCATCCTCTCAACGTGTAAGTTCGGGTGAAACTGGGGAAGTTCCGGGCTAATTAGGGGTTGTAGGTGGCCGGACGATAAACTCGAAGACGACAGTTTGTCGGTGCAGTGGTTGTTCAAACTAGCTGCCGAAGAGTGGTCACAACTCATCGGAGAAGACGTCACCGAAACGGCGTTAAAAGGGGGGTACTATAGTGTGACCCCCCGAGAGGGTTTCAGAGTTGTTGGTCTCAACGGCAATGTTTGCTACACGGACAACTGGTGGTTGTTCTTCAGCGATGTTGATCCGTTCGACCAACTGCAGTGGCTCGTTGGAGTTTTACAGGAAGCCGAGGAAAATAATGAGAGTGTCCACATTTTGACGCATGTTCCCACAGGAGACATTTCCTGTTTGAAAGTCTGGAGTCGCGAGTACCGGAGAGTTATAGAAAGGTAACACCAGCGAGTGTAGTCTTGGTTGTATAAGAAGTTCCTAGATTCAATTCGACGATAACTGGGCAGTTTAATGGTCACACGCATCGCGACGAATTCCACGTTTATTTCAATGGGAATTCGACGGACCCCATCGGGGTGGCTTTCAACGGGGCTTCAGTCACCCCCTACGATAACGCCAACCCCAGTTACAAAATCTTCTCGGTCGATTCCTCCACTTATGTTAGTACACCTCTCTTGTATTACCACTCACCCGAATTTCCAGACACTTTTAGATTATGAAGAATGGACGTTTAATCTCACCTTGGCAAATTCGAACCCTTCGCAACCCCCGGAATGGTATAAGCTCTATAGCTTTGTCGAAGCTTACGGAGTGAATAATTTACAACCTTCAGAGGTCGAAAAAGTCCTTTATAAGATGGCAGATGATCATTCTTTGCTCGATGACTACTTTAGGTGCGATTAAGTGGTAGTTATCCCTCGTAATAATTGATTGTAGGTTTTATTATCGCAATGGAGACGCTGGAATTGCAGGGGGTTGTGATGAGACGTGCAAAATGAACAACTTGTGCGATGTAGCCAAGGCGCAATTCGGCGATAACACTCAGTGCGATTATTTCAAGGAATTGTATAATCGAAAGGCCGGAGGGGGTTGATTAATAAAAAATATATTGTGGTTGTTATTGGTTTTCTTTATCGGCACAGACCCGACTTTAATTAGTTTTCTATCGATGCTTTTTGTTGCCATGTCCACCTGAATGACGGGAAGAAGAGATCCAAGTTGGAAGAGACAGTAAAGTTAATTGGAGAGTTGGAAGCGAAATCCCTTCCGTTTCCGCACTATCAATTAACTATTCAAATGAGGTGTTCTCTATGGAGTTGTTGCAAACACTATTGTTATGATAAAATAGAGATTTTAGAAAACGTTATTTTAGGACGAACTAAATATTTTTTATTTTTTGATATTAAAATTCGTATTTTTGTTAGTTTTTTAGTTATGACGATGAAATTAGAGGAGGTTACTACTTGTAAAGTGTTTATTATCTGCGTCAAATTGCAAAATTTTAGAACAAAAATAGAGATTTTTAAAATTTTTATTTTGGGATAAATCAAATATTTACAACTTTTGTTATTAAAATTTGTATTTTTGTTAGTTTTTGAGTTGTGACGATGAAATATGGGGAGATTACTACTTCTAAAGTGTTCATTAACTGTACCAAAGTACAAAATTTTAAAACAAAAAATGGAGATTTTAGAAAATTTCATTTTGAGATAGATCAAATATTTTCAACTTTTGAAATTAAAATTCGTATTTTTGTTAATTTGTAAGTAATGTCTATGAAATTTAGGGAAATTATTTTTTCTAAAGTTTTCATTAACTGTGGCAAAATGCAATATTTTAAAACAAAAAATAGAGATTTTAGAAATTTTCACCTTAGGTTGGATCAAATATTTTCAACTTTTTGTTATTAAAATTTGTATTTTTGTTAGTTTTTGAGTTATGACGATGAAATTTGGAGAGATTTTTACTTCTAAAGTGTTTATTAACTGTGCCAAAGTACAAAATTTTAGAACAAAAAAATAGAGATTTTACAAATTTTATTTTAGAAACACTTTTCGACTTTTTTTTATTAAAATTTGTATCTTTGTTAATTTTTAAGTTATGACAATGAAATTTAGGGAAGTTTCTAGTTTTAAAGTGTCAATTAACTGTGCCAAAGTGCTAAATTTTAGAAGAAAAAATGGAGATTTAAAAAATTTCATTTTGGGATGGTTCAAATATTTTCAACTTTTTGATATAAAAATTCGTGTTATTGTTAATTTGTAAGTAATGTCGATAAAAATTCTGTAAGTTATTTTTTTAAATGTTTTCATTAACTGTTGGTAAAGTGCAAAATTTTAAAACAAAAAATAGAGATTTTAGAAATTTTCATTTTGGAATGGATTAAATATTTTCATTATTTTGTTATTAAAATTTGTATTTTTGTTAGTTTTTGAGTTATGACGATGAAATTTGGGGAGATTTTTACTTCTAAAGTGTTTATTAACTGTGGCAAAATTCAAAATTTTAGAACAAAAAATAGAGATTTTAGATATTTTCATTTTGGGATGGATCAAATGTTTACAACTTTTTGTTATTAAAATTTGTATTCTTGTTAGTTTTTGAGATATGACGATGAAATTTGGAGAGATTTTTACTTCTTAAATGCTGACTAACTGTTGCAAAGTACAAAATTTTTGAACGAAAAATGGAGATTTTAGAAATTTTTTATTTTAGAACGAGCTAAACATTTTTAACTTTTTGTTATTAAAATTCGTGTTTTTGCTAGTTTTCAAGTTATGACAATGAAATTTAGGGAAGTTACTATTTTTAAAGTGTCAATTAATTGTGCCAAAGTGCAAAATTTTAAAACAAAAAATAGAGATTTTAGAAATTTTCATTTTAGAATGGATCAAATTAATATTTTTCAACTTGTTTTTATAAAAATTTGTATTTTTGTTAGTTTTTGAGTTATGACCAAGGAATTTAAGGAAGTTTCTAGTTTTAAAGTGTCAATTAATTGTACAAAAGTGCAAAATTTTAGAACAAAAAAATGGAGATTTTAGAAAATTTCATTTTGGTATGGTTCAAATATTTTCAACTTTTTGATATTAAAATTCGTATTTTTGTTAATTTGTAAGTAATGTCGATAAAATTTGAGGAACTTATTTTTTCAAATGTTTTCATTAACTGTGGTAAAATGCAAAACTTTAAAACAAAAAATAGAGATTTTAAAAATTTTCATTTTGGGATGGATCAAATATTTTCAACTTTTTTTTATAAAAATTTGTATTTCTGTTAACTTTTGAGGTATAATAATGAAATTTGGGAAGGTTACTATGTCTGACGTGTTTATTAACTGTGTCAATGTATACATTTTTAGAACAACAAATAGAGATTTTAAAAATTTTATTTTAGAATGAACTAACACTTTTCGACTTTTTTTTCCTCTAAAATTTGTATCTTTGTTAATTTTTAAGTTATAACAATGAAATTTACGGAAGTTTCTAGTTTTAAAGTGTCAATAAACTGTGTCAAAGTACAAAACTTTAGAACAAAAAATGGAGATTTTAGAAAATTTCATTTTGGGATGGTTCAAATATTTTCATTTTTTTGTTATTAAAATTTGTATTTTTGTTAGTTTTTGAGTTATGACGATGAAATTTGGGGAGATTTTTACTTCTAAAGCGTTTATTAACTGTGCCGAAGTACAAAACTTTAGAACAAAAAATGGAGATTTTAGAAAATTTTATTTTGGTATGGTTCAAATATTTTTAACTTTTTGGTATTAAAATTCGTATTTTTGTTAATTTGTAAGTAAAGTCGATGAAATTTAGGGAAGTTATTTTTTCTAAAGTTTTTATTAACTGTGGAAAAATGCAAAATTTTAGAACAAAAAATAGAGACTTTAGAAATTTTCACTTTAGGTTGGATCAAATATTTTCAACCTTTTTTTTATAAAAATTTGTATTTTTGTTAGTTTTTGAGTTATGACTATGAAATTTGGGGAGATTTTTACTTATAAAGTGTTTATTAACTGTGCCAAAGTACAAAATTTTAAAACTATAAATGGAGATTTTAGAAATTTTTTATTTTAGAACGAGCCAAACATTTTTAACTTTTTGTTATTAAAATTCGTGTTTTTGCTAGTTTTCAAGTTATGACAATTAAATTTAGGGAAGTTATTATTTTTAAAGTGTCCATTAATTGTGCCAAAGTGCAAAATTTTAAAACAAAAAATAGAGATTTTAGAAATTTTCATTTTAGAATGGATCAAATTAATATTTTTCAACTTGTTTTTATAAAAATTTGTATTTTTGTTAGTTTTTGAGTTATGACCAAGGAATTTAGGGAAGTTTCTAGTTTTAAAGTGTCAATTAATTGTACAAAAGTGCAAAATTTTAGAACAAAAAATGGAGATTTTAGAAAATTTCATTTTGGGATGGTTCAAATATTTTCATTTTTTTGTTATTAAAATTTGTATTTTTGTTAGTTTTTGAGTTATGACGATGAAATTTGGGGAGATTTTTACTTCTAAAGCGTTTATTAACTGTGCCAAAGTACAAAACTTTAGAACAAAAAATGGAGATTTTAGAAAATTTTATTTTGAACGAATTAACAATTTTCGACTTTTTTTCATTAAAATTTGTATCTTTGTTAATTTTTAAGTTATGACAATTAAATTTAGGGATGTTACTACTTTGAAAGTGTCAAATAATTGTGCCAAAGTGCAAACATCTTAGAACAAGAAATAAAGATTTTAATGTACCTACATATACAAGAGACCAAACTCAAGAAGTCTCTCCAACTGTGATAGAGTTTAATTTAGTGAACGTAATTGAAAAATAGCTCGTCCAATAGATAAAAGAAGTCGGAGGAACAATGTAACGCCAAGTTCTTATCGTAATGTTGAAATGTTTCAGCAGCGTATGAATCCGAAGATAAAGCGCGCGATTCGCAAGACAATAAAACCTCTCTCATATTCAGACATAAAAAATCGCCGGAACGAACTACCAATAAATTATCGCATTATTTTTCCATCGACAATGTAAATCTCGTCGTTATTATTTATTAGTGTGCAGAGAATAACCCAATTCGCCTAAAAATGATCGATTTGTCGACAAAAAGCTCATCAAAGGTAATCAACCCCGAAGTGTGCCATCGACTCACGCCTCCCGATGCACTCGCGAGAAAAAGACGAAGACAGATTCTCTATAAAATCTAATTATGAAATTAAAGTTGAGAGATTTTCCCCGAGATGCGCTGTCTTAACTAAATTGGTAATTTTATTAAAAGAGAACTCATAAAATTGGATAAATGAAAGCACACACGGATGGACGTGTGACGGAAATGCGGAATTATGAACGTGACCGGAAATGGGGTGCAAGGTGTGAAATCACTAATTAATTAGCGCGATCGCAAAGATTATTCGCATGCACCTTCGAGGGAAAAGTTATCTGATTTGAGTTTTTTCTTCAGTTTCTATTTAATTAAGTTTTCTGGTTTATTGCTGAGCATAGAGAAATAACGTGGGAATTGGGATTTTTCAATTTTTCTGCTTTTCAAATTTAATTTAATTAATTTAATTTTGTTATTACGGCATTATTAAAAATGGAATTAAAAAAAAGTAAAATTTCAAATTTCCCGCGCCAAATTTCGAAGATTGTGTCACTGTGTAACGTCGCTCTATGCCTAAACTAACCTTTTTAATGTCAGTAAGCTTAATACACAGAAATTATCATGTCAAAACTAACAACTGTCAAATTCTAGGAGGACAATGATGTCAACTTTGTCATATTAAAATCCCGAAAGTCTGATTCAATTCAAATTTCTAAAATTGGTGTCTTTTGTTTTATAATTTTGAAAATTGGTGGTGTTAATAATCGACTCAAAAATAGTAATTCCTCCAAATTTCAAAGCACCAAAATGAGCAAAATTACGAATTTTAGTTGAAAAAGTTGGAAATAATGCTTCATTTAAAAAGTAAAAATTTCTAAAATTGGTGTCTTTAGCTCTATAACTTTGAAAATTTGTGGAGATATTAATAGACTCAAAAATAGTAATTTTCTTAAATTTCATAGCTATGACACCAAAATTAGCGAAATTACGAATTTTAGTAGAGAATGTCGGGGAATTTTCAAAGTAAAATTTTCTAAAATTAGTGTCTTTTGCTCTATAACTTTGAAAATTAGTAGAAATAATAATAGACACAAAAATAGAAATTTCCTTAAATTTCGTAGCTGTGACACCAAAATTAGCGAAATTACGAATTTTAGTAGAGAATGTCGGAAATTTTTGCTTCATGTTCAAAGTAAAAATTTCTAAATCTGGTGTCTTTTGCTTTATAATGTTGAAAATTGGTCGAGTTAATAATCAATTCAAAAATAGTAATTTCCTCAAATTTCATAGCTGGGACACCAAAATTAGCAAAATTACGAATTTTAGTAGAGAATGTCGAAAATTTTTGCTACATGCTTAAAGTAAAAATTTCTAAAATTGGTGTTTTTTGTTCTACAATTTTGAAAATTAGCGAACTTAATAATCAACTGAAAAATAATAATTTCCTCAAATTTCATAGCTGTGACACCAAAATTAGCAAAATTACAAATTTTAGCAGAAAAAGTCGAAAACTTTTGCTTCATTTCCAAAGTAAAAATTTCTAAAATTAGTGTTTTTTGTTTTATAATTTTGAAAATTAGTAGAGTTAATAACCGACTCAAAAATAGTAATTCCCCCAAATTTCATAGCTGTTACACCAAAATTAGCAAACTTACGAATTTTAGTAGAAAATGTCGGGAATTTTTGCTTCATGTTCAAAAACAAAAATTTCTAAATCTGGTGTCTTTTGCTTTATAATTTTGAAAATTGGCCGAGTTAATAATCGTTTCAAAAATAGTATTTTTCTCAAATTTCATAGCTGTGACACAAAAATTAGCAAAATTACGAATTTTAGTAGAGAAAAAATGTCGCAAATTTTTGCTTCATTTTCAAAGTAAAAATTTCTAAAATTGGTGTCTTTTGCTTAATAATTTTGAAAATTAGCGGAGTTATTAATCAACTCAATAATAGTAATTTCCCCAAATTTCATAGTTGTGACACCAAAATTAGCAAAATTACGAATTTTAGCAGAAAAAGTCGGAAATTTTTGCTTCATTTACAAAGAAAAAATTTCTAAAATTGGTGTTTTTTGTTCTATAATTTTGAAAATTAGCGGAGTTAATAATTGATTCAAAAATAGTAATTCCTTCAAAATTCAAAGCTGTGACACCAAAATTAGCAAAATTAGGCATTTTAGTAGAGACTGTCGAGCAATCTTTGCTTCATTTTCAAAGTCAAAATTTCTAAAATTAGTGTTTTTTGTTTTATAATTTTGAAAATTGGCGGAGTTAATAACCAACTGAAAAATAATAATTTCCCCAAATTTCATAGCTGTGACACCAAAATTAGCAAAATTACAAATTTTAGCAGAAAAAGTCGAAAACTTTTGCTTCACTTCCAAAGTAAAAATTTCTAAAATTAGTGTTTTTTGTTTTATAATTTTGAAAATTAGTAGAGTTAATAACCGACTCAAAAATAGTAATTCCCCCAAATTTCATAGCTGTTACACCAAAATTAGCAAACTTACGAATTTTAGTAGAGAAAAAAAAATGTCGCAAATTTTTGCTTCATGTTCAAAGTAAAAATTTCTAAATCTGGTGTCTTTTGATTTATAATTTGGAAATTGGTGGAGTCAGTAATTGACTCAAAAATAGTAATTTTTCCAAATTTTATAGCAATGACACCAAAATTAGCAAAATTACGAATTTTAGCAGAGAAAATCGAAAATGTTTGATTCATTTTCAAAGTAAAAATTTCTAAAATTGGTGTCTTTTGCTTTATAATTTTGAAAATTGGCCGAGTTAATAATTGTTAAAAAAATAGTATTTTCTCCAAATTTCATAGCTGCGACACCAAAATTAGCAAAATTACGAATTTTAGCAGAAAAAGTCGGAAATTTTTGCTTCATTTACAAAGAAAAAATTTCTAAAATTGGTGTTTTCTGTTCTATAATTTTGAAAATTAGCGGAGTTAATAATTGATTCAAAAATAGCAATTCCTCCAAAATTCAAAGCTGTGACACCAAAATTAGCAAAATTAGACATTTTAGTAGAGAATGTCGGAAATTTTTGCTTCATTTCCAAAGTAAAAATTTCTAAAATTCGTGTTTTTTGTTCTTTAATTTTGAAAATTAATGGAGTTAATAATTGACTCAAAGATAGTAATTCTTCTAAATTTCATAGCTGTGACACCAAAATTAGCAAAATTAGGAATTTTAGTAGAGACTGTCGAGCAATCTTTGCTTCATTTTCAAAGTAAAAATTTCTAAAATTAGTGTTTTTTGTTCTATAATTTTGAAAAATGGCGGAATTAATAATCAACTCAAAAATAGTAATTTCCCCAAATTTCATAGCTGTGACACCAAAATTAGCAAAATTACGAATTTTGGCAGAGAAAGTCGGAAATTTTTGCTTCATTTCCAAAGTAAAAATTTCTAAAATTCGTGTTTTTTGTTCTTTAATTTTGAAAATTAGTGGAGTTAATAACTGATTCAAAAATAGTAATTCCTCTAAATTTCATAGCTCTGACACCAAAATTGGCAAAATTACGAATTTGAGCAGAGAAAGTCGGAAATTTTTGCTTCATTTCCCAAGTAAAAACTTCTAAAATTAGTGTTTTTTGTTCTATAAGTTTGAAAATTGGTGGAATAAATAATCGACTCTTCTTTAGACCGAATAGTTTTTAGGCAGTTCTGCAATAACAAACAAAAGTCTGACAGTCTGACGGTACGCATGTTATGAACGGCCAAGTGCGAGGAGTGTGCGAGTCTACTTGCTGTTCGCGTTTCTAAAACGAATATTTTTGTTTCAGTTCGTCGCTCATTCCAACGTCCAGCAGCTGTTGGCATCCATATGGTACGAAGGTCTTCCAGGTTTCCGCAGGAAAAACATGGTCTTGCAAGCTTTAGAAATCGTGAAGATCGGCGTCCTCTTCCCGTTCTTTTCGATCGCTTACATCCTTGCTCCACATTCCGTCATCGGCCAGACCATGCGAAAACCGTTCATCAAGTTCATCTGTAATTCCGCATCTTACATCACCTTTTTATGTAAGTTCAAAAAACACGCCACATTCCTCCGTTCTGTTCTGTATTTTTTTTCTTTTTTAGTGTTATTATCGCAAACGCTCTTCTTCGACGACCCCAGCATCGTATACACGCAAAGGGGCGCTTACCCCACACTAGTCGAGTGGATAATTTTAGCCTACGTTCTCGGTAAGTTCCCAAATACTTGAAACTTTTTAAACAAACATTGCCGCAGAGATTTCCCGAGGAAACTTTGCCACTTTTCTAAAGCTGGATTCAATTCGTTGGAGGTCAGAGAGACCACTACAGACGGCTTTATTGCTTCCAACCAATTTCCCATTAGCTTTGGAAAAAGGATTTTTCAGTTTTGTTGATATGCGGGACACGGTTGGGGGCGGCGGGTAACCACAACATGACATTGTAATTGTTTACGTGGCATCAAGCGGCTTTTTAAAAATATGTCGGCCAAATGGTGGATGCGCCGGGGACAACAAAAAAGGAATTAATTGCTGACATGCAGTAAATAATAAAGTAAATGTCGGGTTGTGTGTGACAGACGGCAAAAAATTGAGACTTCTTCTCGGGGAAAATTAATGTTCTTCGTGACGAGCAAGGGAAACTTTTAGTTCATCGTTCATAGCTATCAAATGTGAAAGGTTATACAAATTTTTGCTTCATTTCAAAGGGAAAAAATTCTAAAATTTGTGTTTTTTGTTCTACAATTTTGAAATTTGGCAGAGTTAATAAACGACTTAAAGTTAGTAGTTTCCCAAAATTTCATAACTGTAGCACTAAAATTACCAAAAATACGAATTTTATTGAACGATATGGGAAATTTCAGATTCGCACTAAAAACGAAAATTTCTAAAATCTGTGTCTTTTCCTCTACAATTTTGAAATTTGGTAGCGTTAATAAATAACTTAAGAGTTCTAATTTCCCCAAATTTCGTGATCGTCACAGTAAAATTATCAAAACTACGAATTTTAGTAAAAGAAATCGAAACTTTTTGCTTCGTTTTAAAAATAAAAATTTCTAAAATTATTGTGTCTTTTTCTCTACAATTTTGAAATTTAGTAGAGTTAATTAACAACTTAAAAATACTGATTTTCCGAAATTTCATGGTTGTAGCAGGAAAATTACCAGAATTACGAATTTTAGTGAACGATACGGGAAATTTCTGCTTCGCTCTAAAAACGAAAATTTCTAAAATTTGTGTCTTTCGCTCTACAATTTTGAAATTTGGTAGAGTTAATAAATAACTTAAAAGTACAAATTTCCCCAAATTTCATAGTTGTAGCACTAAAATTACGAAAACTACGAATTTTAATATAAAATATCGAAAATTTTTACTCCGTTTTCAAAATGAAAATTTCTAAAAGTTGTATTTTTCTATACATTTTATGAAATTTGGTAGAGTTAATAAACAACTTAAAAAAAGAGATTTCTCCAAATTTTATAGCTGTGACTATAAAATATAGAAAAATTTTGCTTCGTTTTCAAAACGAAAATTTCTAAAATTGGGGTCTTTTGCTTGACAATTTTCAAATTTGGTAGAGTTAATAAACGACCTAAAGATACTAATTTATCTAAATCTCATAGTTGTACCACTAAAATTTAAAAAAATACGAATTTTTGTAAAAAATATCAAAAATTTTTGCTTCGTCTTCAATGGTAATTTTTTTAAAATTGGTGTTTTTTACTCTACAATTTTCAAATTTGGTAGAGTTTATAAACGACTTAAAAATAATGATTTGCCCAAATTTTATAGCCGTAGCACTAAAGTTACTAAATCTACGAGTTCCAGTATAATTTATCTAAAATTTTTGCTTCGTTTTCAAAAAGAAAATTTCTAAAATTGGTGTTTTTTACTCTACAATTTTAAAATTTGGTAGAGTTAATAAACAACCCAAAAATACTAATTTCCCCAAATTTCATAGTTGTAACACTAAAATGACCAAAAATACAAATTTTAAGGAACGATTTCTCATATTTCTTATGGAAAATTTCTGTTTCGTTCTAAAAACGAAAATTTCTAAAATCTTTGTCTTTCGCTCTACAATTTTGAAGTTTAGTAGAGTCAATAAACAACTTAAAAGTACTAATTTTCTTAAATTTCATAATTGTAGAAGTAAAATTGCTGAAACTACGATTTTTAGTAAAAAATATCGAAACTTTTTGCTTCGTTTTCAAAAAGAAAATTTCTAAAATTGGTGTCTTTTGCTGTACAATTTTAAAATTTGGTAGAGTTAATAAACGACTTAAAAAACAGTAATTTCCCTAAATTTTATAGCTGTAGCACTAAAAGTACCAGAATTACAAATTTTAGTGAACGTTACTGGCATTTTCTGCTTCGCTCTAAACAAAAATTTCTAAAATCTCCATCTTTTGCTCCACAATTTTGAAATTTATTAGAGTTACTACACGACTCAAAAGTAGTAACTTCTCCAAATTTCATAGTTGTAGCACTAAAATTACCAGAAGTACGAATTTTATTGAACGATATGGACAATTTCAGATTCGCACTAAACAGGAAAATTTCTAAAATTGGTGTTTTTTGCTCTACAATTTTGAAATTTTGTTCAGTTAATAAACAACTTACAAATATTAATGTCCCCAAATTTCTTAAATGTGGCACTAAAATTATCAAAACCACAAATTTTAGGAAAACAAATCGAAAATTTTTGTTTTGTTTTTAAAATAAAAATTTTTAAAATTGGTATCTTTTGCTCTACTATTTCGGCATTTGATAGAATCAATACACGACTTAAAAATAGTAATTTCCCCAAATTTCGTAGTTGTAGCACTAAAATTACCAGAATTACGAACGATATGGGAAATTTCTGCTTCCCTTTAAAACCAAAATTTCTAAAGTCTGTGTTTTCTGCTTTACATTTTTAACATTTGGTGGATTTAATAAACGACTTATAAATACTAATTTCCCCAAATTTTATAGCCATTGCGCTAAAATTACAAGGACTACGAGTTTTAGTAAAAGAAATCAAAAAGATTTGCTTTGTTTTCAAAATAAAAATTTCTAAAATTAGTCTCTTTTCTTCTACAATTTTGAAATTAGACAGAGTTAATTAACAACTTAAAGACAGTAATTTCCGAAAATTTCATGGTTGTAGCACGAAAATTATCAGAATTACGAATTTTAGTAAAAGAAATCGAAAAGATTTGCTTTGTTTTCAAAATAAAAATTTCTAAAATTAGTCTCTTTTCTTCTACAATTTTGAAATTAGACAGAGTTAATTAACAACTTAAAGATAGTAATTTCCGAAAATTTCATGGTTGTAGCCCGAAAATTACCAGAATTACGAATTTTAGTAAAAGAAATCGAAAAGATATGCTTTGTTTTCAAAATAAAAATTTCTAAAATTAGTGTATTTTCTTCTGCAATTTTGAAATTAGACAGAGTTAATTAACAACTTAAAGATAGTAATTTCCAAAAATTTCATGGTTGTAGCCCGAAAATTACCAGAATTACGAATTTTAATGAACGATACGAGATATTTCTGCTTCGCTCTAAAAATGAAAATTTCTAAAATCTGTGTCTTTTGCTCGACAATTTTGAAATTTAGTAGAGTCAATAATTAACTTAAAAGTACTAATTTCCCTAAATTTCATAATTGTGGAAGTAAAATTGCTGAAACTACGATTTTTAGTAAAAGATATCGAAACTTTTTGCATCGTTTTCAAAAAGAAAATTTCTATAATTGGTGTCTTTTGCTGTACAATTTTAAAATTTGGTAGAGTTAATAAACGACTTAAAAACAGTAATTTCCCTAAATTTTATAGCTGTAGCACTAACAGTACCAGAATTACAAATTTTATTGAACGATAGTGGCATTTTCTGCTTCGCTCTAAACAAAAATTTCTAAAATCTCTATTTTTTGTTCTACAATTTTGAAATTTATTAGAGTTACTACACGGCTCAAAAGTAGTAACTTCTCCAAATTTCATAGTTGTAGCACTAAAATTACCAGAAGTACGAATTTTTGCGTAACTAATGTTTCTCCTGCCAATCTAAAGAAAATTTCAACTCTTTTCCATATCCATCGAACCTACAAAATTATTCCCGCATTATACAAAGAGATTAATCAAGTTTTCACCAAATGTGCAATAATTTAGCATGTTCAGAGCTGTCGAGTGTTCGTGATGAGAATGCAGCTTGCGCTTACAAACGCGCATAAATTTGAAGCTAAATTGAGCAATACTCCTCGTATGATGGAATTTGACACATCGTCCTTCATTTTTAAATTGGAATTTATCACATTCCCAGAATCTTGTTTTCATAAAGCGTCCACGGACAACGCCATATCCACATTAATATTTAAATAAACTTCCTAGCCCTCGCCCAACTCAATGTTTGTTGCGGCGGCAGTTTCTAAAATGAACTTCTCAACTTGTGTAATTTATTTAAGAACAAAGTTTGTGGTTATTACTGATATAGTTGACTGTTTCACTATAGGTATTTACAAACTCAATATTTGTAATTTAAGACGAGGGAGTTACGGTTTAGTTGACACTATAACACTGCAATTTTCGCAGTTTTTCGCGCGGGAATGGCGGCGGTAAAAATAGTTTAGTGCCGCTAATAAACTAATGAAGCAAAGCCGGCAATCCTGCGGCGTTGAAAGTAACCAGAATAAGTTATAAACAAAGAAACTCAATTGTTGCAATTTTTAATTAGGAAAAATTAGCGAGTTTTAGCGCTCCCTCAGAGGGCGCTTAAAACAAAGAAGAAGTTTCCAGCTAAAACAAGCACGTGAAGCTAATTATATAGCGCTCGCTCGTAACTTAAATTATACCGACATGTTGTAAAACTAACACAATTCCAAGTTAACATCCAATAATATGATTGCAGTTTGGTTGTAGTGTCAAATTGAATTTACGGAGAAAATGCGACTGTAAACTAGTAAACTCCGCTTAGACAAATTTTATCGATTCCGCATCCACGTAACGCCAATAACAATTCTTTCGGACTCTGAACTTGGTTTAATCTTTGTTGTTGTATGGAGAATATCAGCCTACAAATAACGCGATAAAGTGTATTTGCATAGATATTGAATTCTCGCCAACACGAATATTATGCGCATCACTTCTAAGCGAATTAATTATGAAAAGGACAAAAGGGAGGTCCATTTTTGATATTCTAAATGATTAACGCTGCTGGTGGATTAAAATAATATGGTAATGGGTATCTCAAACACTGCGGTAATGGACGAAGGGAATTCTGTTTTAATTCAGCGGAGGATGGCGACGGAAATGTGTAGTTAACTAGTTAGGCGATGTGTGAGCACAGCTAACATAAACTTCCTTTCTAGGTTTAATATGGAGCGAAATAAAACAATTGTGGGACTTACAAATACTAATTTCCCCAAATTTCATGGTTGTAGCACTAAAATTACCGAAACTACGAGTTCCAGTTTAGGATATCGAAAATTTTTCGTTTTCAAATTAAGAATTTCTAAAACTGGTGTTTTTTGCTCTACTATTTTGAAATCTGGTGATGTTAATAAAAGACTTAAAAATACTAATTTCCCCAAATCTCATAGTTGTTGCATTAAAATTTCCAAAAATACGATTTTTTTTTTTAAAGATTTTGCTTCAACTTTAAAATGAAAATTTCTAAAACTGGTGTCTTTTGCTCTACAATTTAGAAATTTGGTAGAAGTAATAAACAATTCAAAAATTGTTATTTCTTTAAATTTCATAGCCGTGGCACTAAAATTACTAAAACTACGAATTTTACTACAAAATATAGAAAAATTTTGCTCCGTTTTCAAAACGAAAATTCTAAAATTGGTGTCTTTTGCTTTACAGTTTTGAAATTTGGTAGAGTAAATAAACGACCCAGAAATACAAATTTCTCCTAATCTCATAGTGGTACCACTAAAATTTCAAAAAATACAAATTTTTGTAAAAAATATTGAAAATTGTTGCTTCGACAGTGAAATGAAAATTTCTAAAACAGATGACCTTTTCTCTACAATTTTGAAATTTGGTAGAGGTAATAAGCAATTTAAAAATAGTTATTTTTCCAAATTTCATAGCCGTGACACTAAAATTACTAAAACTACGAATTTTACTATAAAATAAAGAAAAATTTTGCTCCGTTTTGAAAACGAAAATTTCTAAAATTAGTGTCTTTTCTTTTACAGTTTTGAAATTTGGAAGAGTAAATAAACGACCTAAAAATACAAATTTCTCCTAATCTCATTGTGGTACCATTAAAATTTCAAAAATACGAGTTTTTATAAAAAATATCGAAAATTTTTGCTTCGTCTTCAAAAAAAATTGATGTTTTTTACTTTACAATTTTCAAATTTGGTAGAGTTTATAAACGACTTGAAAATAGTAATTTCCCTAAATTTTATAGCCGTGGCACTAAAATTACCAAATCTACGAGTTTCAGAATAAAATATCGAAAATTTTTGCTTCGTTTTCAAAATAAAAATTTTTAAAATTGGTCTTTTGCTCTACAATTTTGAAATGTGGTAGAGTTAATAAACGACTTATAAATACTAATTTCCCCAAATCCCATAGTTGTAGCACTAAAATTTCAAAAAATACGACTTTTTGTAAAAAAAAATCGAAAATTTTTGCTACGTTTCTAAAAAAAAACTTTAAATTGGTGTTTTTTCTTCTATAATTTTGAAATTTACTAGAGTTAAAGAACGACTCAACTGTACTAATTCTCTCAAATTTCATTGCCGTGGCACTAAAAGCACCAAAAATACGAATTTTAGTTAATGATATCGAAAATTTTAGCATCGTTTTCAAAATGAAAATTTCTAAAATTGGTGTTTTTTACTTTACAATTTTGAAATTTGGTAGAGCTAATACACGACCTAAAAATACTAATTTCCCTAAATCTCATAGTTGTAACACTGAAATTACCAAAAATACGAATTTTTGTAAAAAATATCGACAATTTTTGCTTCATCTTTAAAATAAAAATTTTAAAAATCGGTGTCTTTTGTTCTGTAATTTTGAACTTTAGTAGAGTTAATAAACGACTCAAATGTAGTAATTTCCTTAAATATTATAGCCGTGGCACTAAAATTATCAAAAATACGAAAAGATATCGAAAATTTTTGCTTTGCTTTCAAAATGAAAATTTCTAAAATTGGTGTTTTTTACTCTACAATTTTGAAATTTGGTAGAACTAATAAACAACCTAAAAATGCTAATTTCTTCAAATCTCATAGGTGTAACACTAAAATTATTAAAAATACGAATTTTTGTAAAAAATATCGAAAATTTTTGCTTCGTCTTCAATGGGAAATTTTTTAAAATTGTTGTTTTTAACTCTACAATTTGCAAATTTGGTAGAATTTATAAACGACTTAAAGAAAGTAATTTCCCTAAATTTCATCGCCGTGCCACTAAAATTACCAAATCTACGAGTTCCAGAATTAAATATCGAACATTTTTGCTTCATTTTCAAAATAAAAATTTCTAAAATTGGTGTCTTTTGCTTTACATTTTTGAAATTTTGTAGAGCTAATAAACGACTTATAATTACTAATTTTCCCAAATCTCATAGTTGTAGCTCTAAAATTTCAAAAAATACGAATTTTTGTAAAAAATTATCGAAAATTTTTGCTTCGTTTTTAAAAATATTTTTTTTAAAATTGGTGTTTTTGCTTCTATAATTTTGAAATGTAGTTGAGTTAAGGAACGACTTAACTGTAGTAATTCTCAGAAATTTCATAGCCGTGGCACTAAAAGCACCAAAAATACGAATTTTAGTAAAAGATATCGAAAATGTTAGCTTCGTTTTCAAAAAATTGAAAATTTCTAAAATTGGTGTTTTTCACTCTACAATTTTGAAGTTTGGTATAGCTAATAAACAATCAAAAGATACTAATTTCCTAAAATATCATAGTTGTAACATTAAAATTACTAAAAATACGAAATTTTGTAAAAAATATCGAAAATTTTTGCTTCATCTTCAAAATCGGTGTCTTTTGCCCTATAATTTTGAACTTTAGCAGAGTTAATAAACGACTAAAATGTAGTAATTTCCCTAAATATTATAGCCGTGGCACTGAAATTATCAAAAATACGAATTTTAGTAAAAGATATCGAAAATTTTAGCTTTTTTTTCCAAAATGAAAATTTCTAAAACTGGAGTTTTTTGCGCTACAGTTTTGAAATTTGGTACAGTTAATAAATGACTTAAAAATAGTAATTTCCACAAATTTCATAGTCGTAGCACTAAAATTACTAAAACGACGAGTTTCAGTATAAGATATCGAAAATTTTTGCTTCAATTTCAAAACAAAAATTTCTAAAATTGGTGTCTTTTGCTTTACATTTTTGAAATTTTGTAGAGCTAATAAACGACTTATAAATACTAATTTCCCCAAATCTCATAGTTGTAGCTCTAAAATTTCAAAAAATACGAATTTTTAAAAAAAAAAATCGAAAATTTTTGCTTCGTTTTTAAAAATATATTTTTTTTAAATTAGTGTCTTTGCTTCTATAATATTAAAATTTAATAGAGTTAAGGAACGACTCAACTGTAGTAATTCTCCGAAATTTCATAGCCGTGGCACTAAAAGCACCAAAAATACGAATTTTAGTAAAAGATATCGAAAATGTTGGCTTTGTTTTCAAAATGCAAATTTCTAAAACACGTGTTTTTGTTGTTCTACAGTTTTGGAATTTGGTAGAGTGAATAAACGACTTAAAAATAATAATTTGCCCAAATTTTATAGCCGTAACACTAAAGTTACTAAATCTGCGAGTTCTAGTATAAGATATCGAAAATTTTTGCTTCGTTTTCAAAAGGAAAATTTCTATAATTGGTGTTTTTTACTCTACAATCTTGAAATTTGGTAGATCTAATAAACGACCTAGAAGTACTAATTTCCCCAAATCTCATAGTTGTAACACGAAAATTACCAAAAATACGAATTTTTGTAAAAAATATCAAACATTTTTGCTTCGTTTTCAAAGGGAAAATTTCTAAAATTGGTATCTTTTGTTCTACAAATTTAAATTTTGGTAGCCTTACTACACGACTTAAAAGTAATAATTTTTCCAAATTTCATAGTCGTGACACTAAAATTACCAAAAATACCAATTTTGGTAAAAGACATCGAAAATTTTTGCTTTCTTTTTAAAATGAAAATTTTTAAAACTAGTGTCTTTTGTTCTACAATTTTAAAATTTAGTAAAATTATTAAACGAGTTAAAATCTGTAATTTTCCCAAAATTCATAGCCGTGGTACCAAAATTACCAAAACTACGAATATTAAGATATAAAATATAAAACAATTTTGCTTTGTTTTAAAAATAAAAGTTTCTAAATTAATTCGTTTCTAGGTTTAATATGGAGCGAAATAAAACAATTGTGGGACGTTGGACTCGAAGAATATGTGAGGGACATGTGGAACGTCATCGACTTTATCACCAACTCGCTCTACGTGGCGACTGTAGCTCTAAGAGTAGTTTCCATTTATCAGGTCAGTAAAAAATTGTCAATTTTGCATGCTTGACTAAATTCCTTTTATTTATTTTTCCAGGTTCAAAGAGACCCGACCGCTGTACAAATGCCTCGGAAAGAATGGGACGCCTGGGACCCCCTTTTGATTTCCGAGGGTCTTTTCTCAGCCGCCAACATCTTCAGGTACAACGAACCTCCTAACTTCCCTCATAATATTCATCGAAACCGTTTGACTGATGAGATGAATTGTCGCTTGACGTGCACTAGTTTAATTCATCACGAGCCGGTGAATACCATAAGCAGATTAAATTGCCCTCAGTTTAGTAGAGGATACGCCAGCTGACACGCAAATTAATATATTCCGGGAATTTTTACAGGATAATTTATTTACTGGAAATGCGGTGTTATGCAACCAACAATACAGAATTTTACGCTTTGCTGCTCTTGTACAAATCATGCAAGATTTAAGCATCGATCTGGAGCTGGCACACCCTTTAGGATTACGTGATTGGGGTGCTCATGAACAAAGATTTTAGTGTAGAGAATTATGGAAGAGAGGTAATGAAACGACGGCAATAAACATAATATTGTTTACGAGCGAGTCTTACAATTTGTTTTCCTGGGTTGCATATGCAACTTTACAAAGAAAAGAGGAGTTGTCACCGAACTTTTGTAACGTGTTTCCATTACTTGACATGAACTAATTCTTGTTTTCAGAGGAATGACGCTCTGAAAGTTGTGTTTGGTGGAATAATGATTGATGGATGGGTTTTGAGGATTTTTAGAGGGGAGCAGCAGATATTGTTGTCCAAATGGACGATTTATGTCACTTTTTATTTCGTATAAATTTGGTGGATGCGCCAAATATTTTTAATATTAGATTCGCTTAGTTACGAAATGGCTTTTTGAGGAAATAATTCTATAAATGTGGAATACGTAAAATATTGAGCTATTAGACAATTTTTTAATGAAAATAATTTTAATCGAATTCACGAATTTTAACGATTTTGTTTCGTAAAAAAATAAAAAATTCTAAAACTTGTGTCTTTTGCTTTGTAATTTTGCAATTTGGTGGAGTTAATACAACAGTCAAAAGTAGTAACTTCTTCAAATTTTATAGCTGTAACATCAAAATTACTAAAATTACGATTTTTAGTAGAGGATGGCAATTTTTGCTTTATTTTTAAAACGAAAACTTCCAAAATTGGTGTCTTTTGCTCTAAAATTTTGGAAATTGGTAGAGTTGATAAACGATTCAAAAATAGTAATTCCGTTAAATTTTATAGCTGTGACTCCAAAATTACCAAAAATACAAATTTTAGTAGAGGATGTCGAAAATTTTTGCATTATTTTCAAAATAATTTTTTTTTAAATTTGTGTTTTTTGCTCTACTATTATGAAATTTGGTAGAGGTAATAAACGACTCAAAAGTAGTAATTTCCTCAAAATTCATATGTGTAGTCTTAAAATTAATAAACCTACGAATTTTAGTTTGTATAAGATATCGAAAATTTTTGCTTCATTACCAAAATAAAAAATTCTTAAATTAGTGCCTTTTGCTTAAATTTTTTAAAAATTGGTGGAGTTATTAATTTACTCAAAAGTAGTAATTTTCCCAAATTTCATTGCTGTCACTCCGAAATTACCAAAATTACGAATTTTAGTAGAAGATTTTTGCTTCATTTTTAAAATAAAATTTTTTAAAACTAGCATCTTTTCTTTAAAAATTAAGAAAACTGAGGGAGTTATTAACTGACTCAAAAATAGTAATTTTCCCAGATTTAATAGCTGTGACACCAAAATAACGAAAGATACGAATTTTAGTAGAGGACGTCGGCAATTTTTGCTTTATTTTTAAAACAAAAACTCCTAAAGTTAGTGTCTTTTGCTCTAAAAATTTGGAAATTGCTAGAGTAAATAAACGACTCAAAAATAATTATTTCCTTAAATTTCATAGCTGTAACACTAAAATTACTGAAGTTACGAATTTTAACAGAATATCTAGAAAATGTTTGCTTCATTTTTAAAACGAAAACTTCTAAAATTGGTGTCTTTGGCTACATAATTTTGGAATTTGATAGAGTTGATATACGACTCAAAAATAGTAATTTCCCTAAATTTTATAGCTGTGACTCCAAAATTACCAAAAATACGAATTTTTGTAGAGGATGCCAGAAATTTTTGGTTTACTTTCAAAATAAAAAATTTCTAAAATTAGTGTCCCTTGCTTAAAAATTTTGAAAATTAGTGTAAATAATAATCGACTGAAAAAAAGTAATTTCGCTAAATTTCATAGCCGTGACACCAAAATTACCAAAAATACGAATTTTGGTAAACGATATCGAAAATTTTTGCTTCGTTTTCAAAATGAAAATTTTTAAAACTAGTGTCTTTTGCTCTACAATTATGAAATTTGGTAGAGGTAATAAACGACTCAAAAATAGTAAATTCCTCAAAATTCATAGCTGTGGCCTTAAAATTAACAAAACTACGAATTTTAGTTTGTATGAGATATCGATATTTTGCTTCATTTCCAAAATAAAAAATTCTTAAATTAGTGCCTTTTGCTTAAATTTTTTAAAAATTGGAGTAGTTAATAATTTATTCAAAGGTAGTAATTTTCCCAAATTTCATAGCTGTGACATCGAAATTACCAAAATTACGAATTTTAGTAGAGAATATCGGAAATTTTTACTTCATTTTCAAAGTAAAAACTTCTAAAATTGGTGTCTTTTGTTTTATAATTTTAAAATTTAGCGAAATTAATAATCAACTTAAAAATTGTAATTTCCCCAAATTTCATAGCTGTGACACTAAAATTAGCAAAATTACGAATTTTAGTAGAGAATTCGGAAATTTTTGCTTCATTTTCAAAGAATAAATTTCTAAAATTGGTATTTTTTTCTTTAAAATTTTGAAAATTGGTGGAGTTAATGATCGACTCAAAAATAGTAATTCCCTTAAACCTCATAGCTGTGACATCAAAATTAAGAAAATTACGAATTTTAATAAAGAATATCGACACTTTTTGCTTGATTTTCAAGGTAAATATTTCTAAAGTTGGTGGCTTTTGCTTTATAATTGTGAAAATTGGTGGGGTTAAAAATAGGCTCAAAAATAGTAATTCTCCTAAATTTCATCGCTGTGACACCAAAATTAGGAAAATTATAAATTTTTATAAAGAATGGCGGACATTTTTGCTTCATTTTTAAAATAAAAATTTCTAAAACTAGCATCTTTTGTTTAAAAATTAAGAAAACTGAGGGAGTTAATAACTGACTCAAAAATAGTAATTTTCCCAAATTAAATAGCTGTGACACCAAAATAACGAAAGATACGAATTTTAGTAGAGGACGTCGGCAATTTTTGCTTTATTTTTAAAACAAAAACTCCTAAAGTTAGTGTCTTTTGCTCTAAAAATTTGGAAATTGCTAGAGTAAATAAACGACTCAAAAATAATTATTTCCTTAAATTTCATAGCTGTAACACTAAAATTACTGAAGTTACGAATTTTAACAGAATATCTAGAAAATGTTTGCTTCATTTTTAAAACGAAAACTTCTAAAATTGGTGTCTTTGGCTACATAATTTTGGAATTTGATAGAGTTGATATACGACTCAAAAATAGTAATTTCCCTAAATTTTATAGCTGTGGCTCCAAAATTACCAAAAATACGAATTTTTGTAGAGGATGCCAGAAATTTTTGGTTTACTTTCAAAATAAAAAATTTCTAAAATTAGTGTCCCTTGCTTAAAAATTTTGAAAATTAGTGTAAATAATAATCGACTGAAAAAAAGTAATTTCGCTAAATTTCATAGCCGTGACACCAAAATTACCAAAATTACGAATTTTAGTAGAGAGTATCGGAAATTTTTACTTCATTTTCAAAGTAAAAACTTCTAAAATTGGTGTCTTTTGTTTTATAATTTTAAAATTTTGCGAAATTAATAATCAACTTAAAAATAGTAATTTCCCCAAATTTCATAGCTGTGAAACTAAAATTAGCAAAATTACGAATTTTAGTAGAGAATTCGGAAATTTTTGCTTTATTTTCAAAGAATAAATTTCTAAAATTGGTGTTTTTTGCTTTAAAATTTTGAAAATTGGTGGAGTTAATGATCGACTCAAAAATAGTAATTCCCTTAAACCTCATAGCTGTGACATCAAAATTAAGAAAATTACGAATTTTAATAAAGAATATCGACACTTTTTGCTTGATTTTCAAGGTAAAAATTTCTAAAGTTGGTGGCTTTTGCTTTATAATTGTCAAAATTGGTGGGGTTAAAAATAGACTCAAAAATAGTAATTCTCCTAAATTTCATAGCTGTGACACCAAAATTAGGAAAATTATAAATTTTTATAAAGAATGGCGGACATTTTTGCTTCATTTTTAAAATAAAATTTTTTAAAACTAGCATCTTTTGTTTAAAAATTAAGAAAACTGAGGGAGTTAATAACTGACTCAAAAATAGTAATTTTCCCAAATTTAATAGCTGTGACACCAAAGTAACGAAAGATACGAATTTTAGTAGAGGACGTCGGCAATTTTTGCTTTATTTTTAAAACAAAAACTCCTAAAGTTAGTGTCTTTTGCTCTAAAAAATTGGAAATTGCTAGAGTAAATAAACGACTCAAAAATAATTATTTCCTTAAATTTCATAGCTGTAACACTAAAATTACTGAAGTTACGAATTTTAACAGAATATCTAGAAAATGTTTGCTTCATTTTTAAAACGAAAACTTCTAAAATTGGTGTCTTTGGCTACATAATTTTGGAATTTGATAGAGTTGATATACGACTCAAAAATAGTAATTTCCCTAAATTTTATAGCTGTGGCTCCAAAATTACCAAAAATACGAATTTTTGTAGAGGATGCCAGAAATTTTTGGTTTACTTTCAAAATAAAAAATTTCTAAAATTAGTGTCCCTTGCTTAAAAATTTTGAAAATTAGTGTAAATAATAATCGACTGAAAAAAAGTAATTTCGCTAAATTTCATAGCCGTGACACCAAAATTACCAAAAATACGAATTTTGGTAAACGATATCGAAAATTTTTGCTTCGTTTTCAAAATGAAAGTTTTTAAAACTAGTGTCTTTTGCTCTACAATTATGAAATTTGGTAGAGGTAATAAACGACTCAAAAATAGTAAATTCCTCAAAATTCATAGCTGTGGCCTTAAAATTAACAAAACTACGAATTTTAGTTTGTATGAGATATCGAAAATTTTTGCTTCATTTCCAAAATAAAAAATTCTTAAATTAGTGCCTTTTGCTTAAATTTTTTAAAAATTGGAGTAGTTAATAATTTATTTAAAGGTAGTAATTTTCCCAAATTTCATAGCTGTGACATCGAAATTACCAAAATTACGAATTTTAGTAGAGTATCGGAAATTTTTACTTCATTTTCAAAGTAAAAACTTCTAAAAGGTGTCTTTTGTTTTATAATTTTAAAAATTAGCAAAATTAATAATCAACTTAAAAATAGAAATTTCCCCAAATTTCATAGCTGTGACACTAAAATTAGCAAAATTACGAATTTTAGTAGAGAATTCGGAAATTTTTGCTTCATTTTCAAAGAATAAATTTCTAAAATTGGTATTTTTTTCTTTAAAATTTTGAAAATTGGTGGAGTTAATGATCGACTCAAAAATAGTAATTCCCTTAAACCTCATAGCTGTGACATCAAAATTAAGAAAATTACGAATTTTAATAAAGAATATCCACACTTTTTGCTTGATTTTCAAGGTAAAAATTTCTAAAGTTGGTGGCTTTTGCTTTATAATTGTGAAAATTGGTGGGGTTAAGAATAGACTCAAAAATAGTAATTCTCCTAAATTTCATCGCTGTGACACTAAAATTAGCAAAATTACGAATTTTAGTAAAGAATTCGGAAATTTTTGCTTCATTTTCAAAAAATAAATTTCTAAAATTGGTATTTTTTTCTTTAAAATTTTGAAAATTGGTGGAGTTAATGATCGACTCAAAAATAGTAATTCCCTTAAACCTCATAGCTGTGACATCAAAATTAAGAAAATTACGAATTTTAATAAAGAATATCGACACTTTTTGCTTGATTTTCAAAGTAAAAATTTCTAAAGTTGGTGGCTTTTGCTTTATAATTGTGAAAATTGGTGGGGTTAAGAATAGACTCAAAAATAGTAATTCTCCTAAATTTCATGGCTGCGACAGCAAAATTAGGAAAATTATAAATTTTTATAAAGAATGGCGAAAATTTTTGCTTCATTTTTAAAATAAAAATTTCTAAAACTAGTATCTTTTGTTTAAAAATTAAGAAAACTAACGGAATTAATAACTGACTCAAAAATAGTCATTTTCCCAAATTTAATAGCTGTGACACCAAAATAACGAAAGATACGAATTTTAGTCTAATTTTTAGGAAGTCGGAAAGTTTTGCTTTATTTTTAAAATGAAAACTCCTAAAATTGGTGTCTTTTGCTCAAAAGTTTTGAAAAGTATTATATTATATTAATAAACAACTCAAAAATAGTAATTTCCCAAAGTTTTATGACTGTGACACTAATATTACCAAAATTACAAATTTTTCCTTCATGTTCAAAACGAAAATCTCGAAAACTGGTGCCTTTTGCTCAAAAATTTTGACAATTGGAGAGTTAACACAACTCAAAAACAGTAATTTATCAGTTTTTTATCAGTATTTTAAAATTGCCAAAGCTACGAATTTTCGCAGAGGATGTGGGAAATTTTTGCTTCATTTTCAAAACGAAAATTTCTAAAGCTAATGTCTTTTGCTTAAAAATTTTAAAAATGGCCGGAGTTAATAAACGACTCAAAAATAGTAATTTCCCAAAATTTCATAGCTGTGACTCCAATAGTACCAAAATTACGAATTTTAGTAGAGGATGTAGGAAATTTTTGCTTCATTTCCAAAATGAAAATTTCTGAAATTGGTGTCTTTTGCTTTATAATTTTGAAAATTATTGGAGTTAATATTTGACTCAAAAATAGTAATTTCTCAAAATTTTATAAGTGCGACACCAAAATTACTACAATCACGAATTTTATTAGAGATGTCAGAAATTTCTGCTTCGTTTTTAAAACAAAATTTTCTAAAATTTGTGTTTTTTGCTCTACATTTAGAAGAGATATTATGCGACTTAAAAATAGTAACTTCTTCAAATTTCATACCTCCAGCGTCTTTTTAATTGCCTCCGTTATCCCGGCGCATTCACCATTTCTATTTCCCCCCAAATTCCAATAAATCCCACCTAAAATAGATCAGTAGTGTATTTAGAACACATCAAACAAACTTCCGCAACTTTTGTAATTAATAATCCCCAGAAATCTCGTTTGCAATTCAATCAACAATTACTTTCAGCTCGCTAAAACTGGTGCACATCTTCTCGGTGAACCCGCACTTAGGACCATTGCAGGTGTCTCTCTCCCGAATGGTGATGGACATAATGAAATTCTTCTTCTTATACGTTTTGGTTTTATTTGCATTCTCGTGTGGTAAGTCTTCCTCGAGCTCCGCCATCATCGCTGATTTTGGCAATATTCTTCAGGTCTGAATCAGCTGCTTTCTTATTATGCGAAAGCTGAAAGGCGAAAATGCCCCGACGAGCACCCTTCTTTCAACCTGACTGAAAATAACGACACAAACGCCTGTGTTATATGGAGGAGATTCTCAAAGTGAGTATCGAGCGATTTGCATTAACTTTGTCATTAATCATATTCCTTGAAGGCGGTTTTCTAATAAATTTACATCTCATATTTAATTATGTTTCAGCTTATTCGAAACTAGTCAGACTTTATTCTGGGCGGTGTTCGGCTTGGTGGATTTGGAGAGCTTCGAACTGAACGAAATTAAAATATTCACGAGATTCTGGGGGATGCTCATGTTTGGGACCTATTCGGTGATTAACATCGTTGTTCTGCTCAACTTACTGATTGCCATGATGAATCATTCATATCAGCTGATCTCGGTAAGTTCGCGAAATAATTGAGGACAAATCAGTGGTAATTTGGCAGAGTTCTTATCAAATAATGAGAAAACTTCACTTTAAGAATGCATAAATAAAGAGATGTTTGCACGTTAAAGCTGAGCCGGAGGTTTTTGCGATAATTTCCTGGGAGACATTCTGATCACGTTTTATTATCGATACCCAAAACTTCCAAACAATTTACTTGGAGCTATGATTAAAAAGCTGTTGGTTTTTCCTGGGTTTTTCCGATATTCTCGGGAGAATTAGCAACCTCGCATGGTACTTTCCCTTAATTACCCAGAGATCTCAGGTCACGCAAAAAGTGCACGTAATAAATCATAGATTGACGGTTTTTCATTGTGCCCCCAATTACACAGAGCAGACAGTAAATCTGTCTTTACCCAAATAAAATTTGAAAGTTCAGGAAAGCAGGAAAAAATGCTCTCAAAAATTTTTAGTCTGAAAGTTATTTTAAGAATTCTATGTTAGTAAAAATATTGAGTAGAAAAATGAAACATTTAAATGTTATGCTCAAAATTTCGAAGCTTTGGGGTTTCCAGGAATATCAACTTTTCCAAATTTCATTTCATTTTAGGATAAGAAAATTTCTAAAATTGGTGTCTTTTGCTCTACAACTGTCAAATTTAGTAGAGTTAAAAAACGATTTAAAAATAGTACTTTTACTAAATTTTATGGCTGTGGCACTAAAATTACCAAAACTACAAATTTTATTATAAGATATCTAAAATTTTTACTCCGTTCTTGAAATGAAAATTTCTGAAATTAGTGTCTTTTGCTTCACAACTTTCAAATTTAGTAGAGTTAAAAAACGATTTAAAAATAGTGATTTTACTAAATTTTATGGCTGTGGCACTAAAATTACCAAAACTACGAATTTTATTATAAGATATCTAAAATTTTTGCTTCATTTTCAAAATAAAAATTTCTAAAATTAGTGTCTTTTGTTCTACAATTTTGAAATTTGCTAGAGTTATTAAACGACTTAAAAATAATATTTTCCCCAAATTTCATAGCTGTGGCACTAAAATTATTAAAAATACGCATTTTAGTAAAGGCCATCAAACATTTTTGCTTCATCTTCAAAATAAAAATTTCTAAAATTTGTCTCTTATTAAAAAAAATTTGAAAATTGGTGTCTTTTGCTTTACAACTTTCAAATTTAGTAGAGTTAAAAAACGATTTAAAAATAGTACTTTTACTAAATTTTATAGCTGTGGCACTAAAATTACCAAAACTACAATTTTTATTATAAGATATCTAAAGTTTTTGCTTCGTTTTCAAAATGAAAATTTCTAAAATCGATGTCTTTTACTTAACAATTTTGAAATTTGGTAGAGTTAATAAACGACTTAAAAATATTAATTTTCCAAAATTTTATAGCTGTGCCATTAAAATTACCAAAACTACGAATTTTACTATAACATATCGAAAATTTGTACTCCGTTTTCAAAATGAAAATTTTTGAAATTGGTGTCTTTTGCTTTACAATTTTGAAATTTAGCAGAGTTAATAAACGACTTAAAAATAGTAATTTTCTCAAATTTCTTGGCTGTGGCACTAAAATTACCAAAACTACAAATTTTATTATAAGATATCGAAACTTTTTGCTTCGTTTTCAAAATGAAAATTTCTAAAATCGGTGTCTTTTACTCAACAATTTTGAAATTTGGTAGAGTTAATAAACAACTTAAAAAAATTAATTTCCTTTAATTTCATGACTGTGGCACTAAAATTACAAAAAATACAAATTTTAGTATAAGAAATCGAAAATTTTTGCTACGTTTTCAAAATAAAATTTCTGAAATTGGTGACTTTTGCTTTACAATATTGACATTTAGTAGAGTTAATAAACGACTTAAAAATAGTAATTTTCCCAAATTTCTTGGCTGTGGCACTAAAATTACCAAAACTACAAATTTTAATATAAAATATCGAAAATTTTTGCTTCGTTTTCAAAATAAAAATTTCTAAAATCGGTATCTTTTACTTAACAATTTTGAAATTTAGTAGAGTTAATAAACGACTTAAAAATATTAATTTTCCAAAATTTGATAGCTGTGCCATTCAAATTACCAAATCTACGAATTTTACTATAACATATCGAAAATTTGTACTCCGTTTTCAAAATAAAAATTTTTGAAATTGGTGTCTTTTGCTTTACAATTTTGAAATTTAGCAGAGTTAATAGACGACTTACAAATAGTAATTTTCCCAAATTTCTTGGCTGTGGCATTAAAATTACCAAAACTACGAATTTTATTATAAGATATCGAAACTTTTTGCTTCGTTTTCAAAATGAAAATTTCTAAAATCGGTGTCTTTTACTCAACAATTTTGAAATTTGGTAGAGTTAATAAACAACTTAAAAAAATTAATTTCCTTTAATTTCATGACTGTGGCACTAAAATTACAAAAAATACAAATTTTAGTATAAGAAATCGAAAATTTTTGCTACGTTTTCAAAATAAAATTTCTGAAATTGGTGTCTTTTGCTTTACAATATTGACATTTAGTAGAGTTAATAAACGACTTAAAAATAGTAATTTTCCCAAATTTCTTGGCTGTGGCACTAAAATTACCAAAACTACAAATTTTAATATAAAATATCGAAAATTTTTGCTTCGTTTTCAAAATAAAAATTTCTAAAATCGGTATCTTTTACTTAACAATTTTGAAATTTAGTAGAGTTAATAAACGACTTAAAAATATTAATTTTCCAAAATTTGATAGCTGTGCCATTCAAATTACCAAATCTACGAATTTTACTATAACATATCGAAAAGTTGTACTTCGTTTTCAAAATGAAAATTTTTGAAATTAGAGTCTTTTGCTTTACAATTTTGAAATTTAACAGAGTTAATAGACGACTTACAAATAGTAATTTTCCCAAATTTCTTGGCTGTGGCACTAAAATTACCAAAACTACAAATTTTAATATAAAATATCGAAAATTTTTGCTTCGTTTTCAAAATAAAAATTTCTAAAATCGGTATCTTTTACTTAACAATTTTGAAATTTAGTAGAGTTAATAAACGACTTAAAAATATTAATTTTCCAAAATTTGATAGCTGTGCCATTCAAATTACCAAATCTACGAATTTTACTATAACATATCGAAAATTTGTACTTCGTTTTCAAAATGAAAATTTTTGAAATTAGAGTCTTTTGCTTTACAATTTTGAAATTTAGCAGAGTTAATAGACGACTTACAAATAGTAATTTTCCCAAATTTCTTGGCTGTGGCACTAAAATTACCAAAACTACGAATTTTATTATAAGATATCGAAACTTTTTGCTTCGTTTTCAAAATGAAAATTTCTAAAATCGGTGTCTTTTACTCAACAATTTTGAAATTTGGTAGAGTTAATAAACAACTTAAAAAAATTAATTTCCTTTAATTTCATGACTGTGGCACTAAAATTACAAAAAATACAAATTTTAGTATAAGAAATCGAAAATTTTTGCTACGTTTTCAAAGTAAAAATTTCTAAAATTGGTGTCTTTTGCTTTACAATATTGACATTTAGTAGAGTTAATAAACGACATAAAAATAGTAATTTCCCCAAATTTCATGGCTGTGGCACTAAAAGTACCAAAACTACGAATTTTATTTATAAGATATCGAAATTTTTTTCCGTTTTCAAAATAAAAATTTCTAAAATTTGTGTCTTTTGCTCTACACTTTTGCAATTTAATAGGATTAATAAACAACTTAAAAATAGTGATTTCCCAAAATTTTATAGTTGTGCCATTAAAATTACCAAAATTACAAATTTTAATATAAAATATCGAAAATTTTTACTCCGTTTTCAAAATGAAAATTTCTGAAATTGGTGTCTTTTGCTTTACAATTTTGAAATTTAGCAGAGTTAATAAACGACTTTAGAATAGTAATTTTCCCAAATTTCTTGGCTGTGGCAGTGAACTTACCAAAACTACGAACTTTATGATAAGATATCGAAAATTTTTGCTTCGTTTTTAAAATAAAAATTTCAAAAATCGGTGTCTTTTACTCAACAATTTTGAAATTTGATAGACTTAATAAACAACTTAAAAATATTATTTTCCACAAATTTCATGGTTGTGGCACTAAAATTACAGAAAAAAAAACCGAATTTTTGTATAAGAAATCAAAAATTTTTGCTCCGTTTTCAAAATAAAAAATTCTAAATTTAGTGTTTTTTGCTCTAAAATTTTGCAATTTAGTGGGATTAATAAACGACTTAAAAATAGTGATTTCCCAAAATTTTATAGCTGTGCCATTAAAATTACAAAAACTACGAATTTTAATATAATATATTGAAAATTTGTAGGGGAGAGGGGGGCATAGTGGGGTACTTAACATTCAATTAGCCACGCACGTTAAAATAATAGAAATTAACAAATTTTTTTTACTAAATATCATAGACTAATGTATTGCGGATGATTTTTGTTGTACTTTTTTTGATTACCATAAAAAACTTACGACATGTGAGCATTATTTTAAAAAATGGGATTTGCCCCGCTTTGCCCCGCCCATAGGGGTAAAGTGGGGTACCCTATGGGAAAATCAAATTTTTGAATAACTGTGTACCTACTTAGAAAAAGTAACATTTTAAAATTACTTAGGCATCAATGCATATTGCACATAAATGAGCACGTTCATCATATTTAGCTACTACATTTGTATGACTAGATTTGAAAAAAACTTGCTCCCACACTTCGCGAATTTTTTAACGAAAACACAGAATTTCACATTTTGTTTTATAAAACATTTAGGTTTTCACATTTTGTTTTATAAAACACACGTGGTTAACTGTCAACTAACAACCAATCAAAACACGCTATTCGACTTTTTTCACGGCGTTTGATTTGAGCAGCAGGAGTGTTACCCCGCTATGCCCCGGTACCCCACTATGCCCCCCTCTCCCCTACTCCGCTTTCAAAATGAAAATTTCTGAAATTGGTGTCTTTTGCTTTACAATTTTGAAATTTGAGAGAGTTATTGAACGACATGCACATAGTATTTTCCCCGAATTTCATAGGTGTGGTACTAAAATTACGAAAACTACGTGTTTTACTACAAAATATCGAAAATTTTTGCTTCGTTTTCAAAATAAAAATTTCTAAAATTAGTGTCTTTTGCTCTACAAGTTAGAAATTGGGTATAGTTATTAAACGACTTAAAAATAATATTTTCCCTAAATTTCATAGCTGTGGCACTGAAATTATTAAAACTACGCATTTTAGTAAGGGCCATCAAAAATTTTTGCTTCGTCTTTAAAATAAAAATTTCTAAAATTTGTCTTATATTAAAAAAATTTTAAAATTGGTAGAGTAAATAAGCAATTTAAAGACAGTAATTTCCTCAAATTTCATAGGTGTGGCACTAAAATTACCAAAATTACGAATTTTTTTGTGCAACGTCGGAAAATTTTGCATCGTTTTAAAAATGAAAATTTCTAATTAAAAACTCTCAAATTAAAATAAATCACAATCTATCATTAACCGAATTTTGTTCAGAAAATCAGAAAAACAGAAAAAAAAAACAGTGGTGTCCTGAAAGAGCTTCTACAACTGGTGGAAATTGCCGGTAAAATTCCCCAAACATTCCGAAATCTCCTTCTTGTCATGTCTCATTTCGCGATGTTCTGCAATGCTCGCCTGAAACCAGCTTACAATCCCCACATCCTCCAATATATTCCTCCAAAGCTGTTATAATAAGCTTCCAGTATTCCGATTTCTTGACATTTATTGAAGCGAAGCGACTCCTGTGTTGTCAGCGTGTAATATCCTTCCACCTTGCACCCTTTGCTGGTCGTCTTGAAATCCCAATCTAATCAATACAATAAATACAGCTGATTTTATCCCTCCAAAATTGAATTTTCCCGTATCATCCCTTGCTCCAAATTTTCTTTCCGGTTTTCGTCCAGGGTCCATCTTTGGACCCGCTTAATTCAGCCCGTTATTTCCGCAGGAACGAGCCGATGTCGAGTGGAAATTCGCAAGGAGCAAACTGTGGATAAGTTATTTCGAGGAAGGGGGTACTGCGCCACCTCCGTTCAACATCATCCCAACCCCTAAGAGTATCTGGTACGTGATCCAATGGGCTCGGAGGAAATTCTGTGGGCATTCTCGCGCCGCCAAAAAGGAGCACATGAGGACGATAAGGGTGAGTTGTAACGATTCGTGTTATGTAAATTGGGGGCGATATATCACTCGAATTGAATTCAGTGCATGTTTGCATCCCTTATTAGCCTCGAGTTGAGCGAGTTTTTTCGTTGCAGCGGAAAGTTAAACAAGCCAGCGAAAGAGATTTTAGATATCAGGTGAGATAATTAAGTGCATTGTGAGAACTGATTTAGTTACATTGTCGACTTTTCTATAGAGTATTATGAGAAACTTGGTGCGCCGTTACGTGACAGTTGAACAAAGAAAAGCGGAAAATCAGGGAGTTACCGAGGATGACGTGAATGAAATCAAACAGGACATATCAGCGTTCCGCTTTGAACTTATTGAAATACTCAAAAATTCGGGGATGAACACGTCGACTGCGCATAGCGGAATGGGTAATTAACATCCACCACCACCGACTTGTTGTTAAGTGTTAACTCTCCAGGCACTGGGGGTAAGAAGAACCGACAGAAAGAGCGCCGCTTGATGAAAGGGTTTAATATTGGTCCTCAACCTTCCACGACGACGGCGCCTCTTCCTCCCGTCGCCGAGTTTATAGCCTCCCTCCAACACCACCACCAGGATGGCAGCTCCCACCACGACTTCTTCGGCAGCACCCTCTCGGGCATCTTCAACTCCACCCCTCGCAAACTCACCCAACACAGCAGCACCGTGTCTTCGTCTCAAGGCAGCATCAACGAAGGTTCCCAGAACCACAACCACCACCGAGGAATCGGCAGGTAGAGTAACCACCCCCACGTGCCCAATCACTGCATAGACTTAGGCTGACGCTTAATTTTCTTATTTCTTCCGTTCACTTTAGTATGCCTACGCTAGACGCTTTCAATGTAAGTGCACCGCTTCACCCGCCTCTTTGTGTCGGTGATGGTTAAGAGTTGCAGGTTTCATTTGAAACGAAGTCATTCGCACAAACGCCGCTGGGGGACATTGATCGAGGCAGCAAAAACTGGAAAAGTTTCCCGTTTGATCGGACGGTCCCGCTCCGAAGATTCAGTCTGCAACAACTGCAGAGAAAACGGACACAACCACTCCCACAGTCACAGCAACAGTCCAGCTTCGGAGGATAATGGGTCGGTGCGGAGTTCCGACTCGAATCCCAGCCTGGACGTGCAGCCAGAACCGGAGCTCCACGGCTTAGCGCACGGATTAGCACTGCTAAAGAAGAAGAGGAAGAAGTTCTCGGCGTCGCGAAACACGAGTCCGGTCGTGGCGGGCGCCACCAGAGAGGTCGCCAGCGTGAAAAAACCGCCGAAAAAGGTACGCAGTGGCGAGGGGTGACGTGGTGATGTGGTTGCTTTTTAGATGCCCCAGGTGCTCAAGCGCGCTTCCAGCGTCCCGACGCGCGTCCCGGAGGTCCCGCTGAGGGCGCATGATAAGCAGGAGATGACGCCTTCCACGACTGAAGAGAGCGTGGCGGCGGGACACGCCGCTGCTTCTTCCAGAGAGCCGCTTCTCTACTATTCTTCTTCCAGTAATCAAGCGACGGGGTCCTCGCAGACTCCCGAGGACGAGTTCAAAGGACACACTTCCCAGTCTTTGCCGAAGTTACCAGGAGTCATTCCGTTGAGTGGGCACAATGGGCCGGCCGGATGGTTGTAGTCATTTTTAAGAAGAGTCAATGGTTTTGAGACACAACGACTTTTTGTTATTTGGAACTGGCGTGCTATTCTAAAAGTTTAGTTAGTTTGTAGAGTTTCTTTGAGAGAGGAAATCGTTGACTCTTGCGGCCACACCAAGTGTTTGTATAGTTAGGTTAACGAAAATTGTGATAATCGTTACTACTGGTCTTTGAGCAGTAGCTATTTTAAAGGACCATTATGGTTATTATAGGTAATTTCACAGGGTGTTGAGGAAATGAATATCATTTTACTTTACAGTTCGTTTGATGTTTTAACTGCCATTTCGTCTCTCAAATTTTCCTAACTAAAATAAGTTAATTCTAAGCTTAGATTTGATTGTAAGATATCAAAATCACTCACTCCAACATTCAAATTTTACGAGAGGCCTTCGAACATATTGTAGTTTCATCGTCATTGCCTTAGTCTAGACTAGTGTCTGTGTAAAACTGGGTATTTTTATAATACTTGCTACATTCACTCCTGTATATAACATCACTAATTTTTTAACTCATTAATCTAACTTAACGTTAAGGAAAATATATCCGCCACATCTACCCGAAAAAACTTAGATAAGAGACTTATAGTGTAAGAGCATCGTTTTCATTTCCATTTCATTTCAGCCTTTTTACACTAAGGTCGTACACCATGTTGTAGATGAGTCACTCTGTATATTGTTACTAAAGTTTCGAGAATTTTATACCAAATTCCACTACTCTCTTTGTTGTGTCGTTACGGTAGACGTTACAAGATGTATTTATTGTTGAAATGTTGGACATATTTTGCTAGTCTTGGCAAAGTAGAGTCTCTGTAGACTTAGAGCGCTTAGTTTTAACTTTTTTTATGCGTGTGCTGACAAATTGTTTAATAAAAAGCTTTAAAAGTCACACTGTTTTGCTATCCTGCCAAAAATTGCGAATTGACTTGTTAATTAATGGATTTTCACAGTCAATAAAATTTATTAAAATTCGTAGTTTTGGTGCCACAGCGATGAGGTTTGAGGAAAATACAATTTTTATATCGTTTAATAAATAAACAAAATTTCAAAATTGAAGAACAAAAAACATCAGTTTTAGAAATTTTTGTTTTGGAAATGAAGCAAAAATTTTCAGCATCTCCTACTAAAATTCGTAATTTTGGCAATTTTGGTGTCACAACTGTAAAATTTCGAAAAACTATGATTTTTAAGTTGTTTATTAACTCCACCAAATTTTAAAATTGTAGAACAAAAGACACCAATTTTAGAAATTTTTATTTTTAAAACGGAGCAAATTTTTCTATATTTAATAGTAAAATTCGTGGTTTTGGTAATTTTAGTGCTACAATCATGAAATTTGGGGAAATTAGTATTTTTAAGTCGTGTACAAACTCTATTAAATTTCAAAATTATAAAGCCAAAGACACCAATATTAGAAACTTTCGTTTTAAAAAGGAACCAAACATTTTCGATATTTTATAGTAAAATTTGTATTTTTGGTAATTTTAGTGCCACAGTTATGAGATATTTAAAGAAATTACAATTTTTAAGTCGTTTAATAACTCTACTAAATTTCATAATTATTGAGCAAAAGACACTAATTTTAGAAATTTTTATTTTTAAAACAGAGCAACAATTTTCCATATTTAATAGTAAAATTCGTAGTTTTGGTAATTTAAGTGCCACAGTCAAAAAATTTGGGAAAATTACTATTTTTAAGTCGTTTATTAACTTTGCTAAATTTCAAAATTGTAAAGCAAAAGACACCAATTTCAGAAATTTTCATTTTAAAAACGGAGTAAAAATTTTAGATATTTTATATTAAAATTCGTAGTTTCGGTAACTTTAATGGCACAGCTATAAAATTTGGGAAAATTAATATATTTAAGTTGTTTATTAATTCTACCAAATTTCAATATTGTAAAGCAAAAAACAATAATTTTAGAAATGTTTATTTTGAAAAAGGATAACAAATTTTGGATATTTTATATTAAAATTCGTAGTTTTGGTAATTTTAATGACACAGCTATAAAACTTGGGTAAATTAATATATTTAAGTTGTTTATTAATTCTACCAAATTTTAAAATTGTAAAGCAAAAGACACTAATTTTAGAAATTTTTATTTTAAAAAAGGATAAAAATTTTTCGATATTTTATAGTAAAATTCGTAGTTTGAGGAACTTTAGTACTGCAATCATGAAATTTGGGGAAATTAGTATTTTTAAGTCGTGTATAAACTCTACCAAATTTCAAAATTATAAAGCCAAAGACACCAATATTAGACATTTTCATTTTAAAAACAAACCAAAAATTCTGATATTTTATAGTAAAATTTGTATTTTTTGTAATATTAGTGCCACAGTTATAAAATTTGGAAAAATCAATATTTTAAAGTCGTTTAATAACTCTACTAAATTTCAAAATTATAGAGCAAAAGACACTAATTTTAGAAATTTTGATTTTTAAAACAAAGCAAAAATTTTCCATATTTAATAGTAAAATTCGTAGTTTTTGTAATTTTAGTGCTACAATCATCAAATTTAAGGAAATTAGTATTTTTAAGTCGTGTATAAACTCTATTAAATTTCAAAATTATAGAGCCAAAAACACCAATATTAGAAATTTTCATTTTAAAAACGAACTAAAAATTTTCGATATTTTATAGTAAAATTTGTTGTTTTGGTAATTTTAGTGCCACAGTTATGAAATTTGGAGAAATTACTATTTTTAAGTCGTTTAATAACTCTACTTAATTTTAAAATTGTAGAGCAAATGACACTAATTTTAGAAATTTTTATTTTGACAACGAAGCAAAGATTTTAGATATTTTATATTAGAATTTGTAGTTTTGGTAATTTTAATGGCACAGCTATAAAATTTGGGGCAATTAATATATTTAAGTTGTTTATTAACCTCTACCAGATTTCAAAATTGAAAAACAAAAAACACCTATTTTAGAATTTTTTATTTTGAAAAAGGAGCAAAAATTTTCGATATTTTATAGTAAAATTCGTAGTTTTGGTAATTTTAGTACCACAGCTATGAAATTTGAAGAAATTACTATTTTTAAGTCGGTTAATAACTCTAGTAAATTTAAAAATTGTCGAGCACATAACACCAATTTTAGAAATTTTTATTTTGACAACGAAACAAAATTTTTTGATTTCTTATAGTTTTGGTAATTTTAGCGCTCTAGCTATAGAATTTGGGGAAATTACTAGTTTTAGGTTGTTTATTAACTCTACCAAATTTCAAAATTGTAAAGCAAAAAATACTTATTTTAGATATTTTTATTTTGAAAAAGGAGCAAAAATTTTCGGTATTTTATAGTAAAATTCGTCGTTTTGGTAATTTTAGTACCACAGCTATAAAATTTAGAGAAATTACTATCTTTCAGACGTTTGTTAACTTTAGCAAATTTCAAAATTGTTGAGCAAAAGAAATTTTCATTTTTTACTTACTTTTTTCCGCTAAAATCTTACACCATGTTGTAGATGAATCACGCTGTATATTGTTACAAATTGTTCACCAAAAAACTTTAAAAGTCACACTGACATTTTTTTTTCCGTAAATTAAAAATGACTTCCAGCGCCCCAAAAAAAGAAGAAGTGTACGCCTTCCAAACCCTATACAGAGAGCTAGGGTACTACATCGCCCGTTTAGAACAATACGAGAGAGGTAACCCCCCAAAACCCACCCCCGACACTATCTTACCCTTCCACAGCTTTAAAGTACTTCGATTTGGCAATTTCCAAAGCTCCCACAGACCGCAGAGCTCTAGTAGGTCGCGCGTGGGCTCGCTCCAAAGCCTGTCACTACGAAGAAGCTCTCAGTGACATTAGAACAGCTCTGGATTTAGACCCGGACGACATGCTCATGCTGGCTCACAAAGCTCTGATCACATTCTTGAACTGCGAGTTTGAGGACGGTCTCGTTCAAAATACAAGACTCATGCCGAAGAGACAGAAACCCGAATGCTTCAAAGTTGGAGCCATGCATGTAAGAACCTGGTGGAGTGTTAACCCGAGTCAGTTCTTCTTGTAGTGCGCCGATGCCATCGAGAACTGTCTAGGAGAACGAACTGGAAGGCCGCTTCGCAATCATTACTTGATCATCCGGAGATTGGCGTGGAGGAAGAATTGCGAGGCACAGAAAAAACCGTACTTGAGCTCCAGGAGGAAGAAGAAACTAACTAAGAAACCCCAAGATGTTCATGCGAAGAAGTCGCTTTTAGCCACGATATCCTCTCAAATGTGCAAACGAGTCAACGAGAGTGACCACCAGATAATCGATCAAATTTATTCGGAGAAGACCGAACAGAACATTGATCCTCCGCGGATCAAATTCCCCTATCATCCTCTGCAGAAATACACCACGAATATCCAGAATTTTATGGCGGAGAAGTACCTGCACACCCTCTACAGAGACAAACTCTTCTTACAGAACATGAGGAATGTTCCAGGAGTGGAAAGTCCCAACGAAGCCGGCACGGCCAAAATCCTTCATTTGGCGAAGAGTGGCTACAAGGCGGTAAAGTACGATCAGGAGCTCCTTCGCACGCGGCGGCCCTTCTACTTTATTAAGTACCAAGAAGCGCGGTCTTCTGGAGCTTTGAAGGCGCGCCAAGAAGAAGAATTGAATAAGCTGAGAGTGACGGCGAAGCAAGACGCCGATTACATCGTCGTGAAAATGAAAGAAGCCCTCGAGAACAAGAAGTGGTTTACTGTGATCGAACTCGCGGAGAAACTCAAAGGGTTTTGTAAAACCTCCAAGAAGATCCTCCCGAACCGCGAAGAGTACCTCCAACTGATTTACGACACTGTCTGTCAAGCGCATTTCGACTTGAAGAGGTTGAACCCCGACCAAAGAGAATGGGACACGCAGAAGCGAATCTACAAGCTTCTGGGGCTGCAGTTGAGTCGCGAGCCCTCGACGGACTCGGTGGTTGCGCAGATCGAAGGAGTCTTCGTCGACTGGAGGTCGGTACGACAACTCCCTAACTTTCAACAGTTCGTTTTTTAGGAAGCAAGTGAATGTGTACAACGACCGCCTCCGAAGAGCCACAAACTCCAGAGAACTCTGCTGGTTGTTCCACGAGCTGGGACGCTTCCACATCGAGCTCAAACAGTACGAAGTCGCGCGCGTCTACGCCAAGAAGTGCATGAATGAAGCCGAGCGCATCCACAAGAATAAGTGGATTATCAACGCGCTTATGCTCCTCATGCGGATCAACATCGCGCAACACAGCAAGAACGACGCCAAAGCCGACGCCTTGGAGGCCATCACCGTCGCGGAGCAAATGGGGGATCCGAAACTCGTGGAGTTTTTCAGGAAGGTAACAAAAATCAGAAGAACTTGGTAAATAATGAAGGTGGGGTTTTAGTGTCGCGACGTCATCGAAGACATTTCCTTCGACCAGGCGAACAGCAGCAAAGTGCTGTTGCAGCGCGAGAAGAAAATCTTGGAGATGATGGCGGGGGATAAGATGAGAGACGAAGCTGCACATCTGTTTAGAGCGATGTCTGTAATTCCTTCGGCGAGGCGCATGACGATGATTCCGGGGATCCGACTTTCGGATTCCAACCTCAAGAAGAAGTCGACGAAGAGGTTGTCGATTATGCCGACGAAACGCGAGGAGGAGTTCATTCCGAACAAGGAAGACAAGAAGAAGTTGAGCACCAACATGAAGTACAATCCCGATGATTAATAAGATAGATAATAAAACTAAGAAAAGTTATTGTTTTTTATTGTCTCCAATTTGTCAAAAGTGACATTTTTATTTTACTTAACTGTTTTAGTAGTTTTTTCCTATGGCCTCTACTGCACGTGAGAATTGTTTAAGAAAATGACTATTTTCTAATTCGTTTTAAACTCCACCATATTTTAAAATTGTAGAGCAAAAAACACCTATTTTAGAAATTTGAGTTTGAAAACGGATTTTTTTTTGATATTTTATAGTAAAATTCGTAATTTTGGTAATTTTAGTGCCACGGCTATGAAATTTAGGGAAAATACTATTTTTAAGTCGTTTAATAACTCTACTAAATTTCAATATTGTAGAGCTAAAGTCACCAATTTTAGAAATTTTTATTTTAAAAACGCCAAAAATTTTCGATACTTTATATTTAAATTTGTAGTTTTGGTAATTTTAGTGTCACAGCTATGGAATCTGGCGATTTTTTAATTTTTAAGTCGATTATTGACTCTACTAAATTTCAGACTTGTAAACCAAAAGACACCAATTTTAGAAATTTTCATTTTGAAAACGGAGCAAAAATTTGATATATTTTATAGTAAAATTCGTAATTTTGGAAAATTTAGTGCCACATGAAATTTTGAAAAATTGCTATTTTTAGGTTGTTTATTAACTCCAGCAAATTTCAAAATTGTAGAGCAAAAAACACTGATTTTAGAAATTTTTATTTTAAAAACAGAGCAAAAATTTTCGATATTTAATAGTAAAATTCGTAGATTTTGTAACTTCAATGCTACAATCATGAAATTTGGCAAAATTAGTATTTTTAAGTCGTGTCTAAACTCTACCAAATTTCAAAATTATAAAGCCAAAAACACCAGTTTTAGAAATTTTCATTTTAAAAACGGATCAAAAATTTTGATATTTTATAGTTAAATTCGTAGTTTTAGTAATTTTAGTGCCACGGCTATGAAATTTAGGGAAAATACTATTTTTAAGTCGTTTAATAACTCTACTGAATTTCAAAATTATAGAGCCAAAAACACCAATTTTAGAAATTTTTATTTTAAAAACGCCAAAAATTTTCGATGCTTTATACTAAAATTTGTAGTTTTGGTAATTTTAGTGCCACAGCTATGAAATTTGAGAATTTTTTAATTTTTAAGTTTTTTATTGACTCTACTAAATTTCAGACTTGTAAACCAAAAGACACCAATTTTAGAAATTTTCATTTTGAAAACGGAGCAAAAATTTGATATATTTTATAGTAAAATTCGTAATTTTGGTAAATTTAGTGCCACGGCTATGAAATTTGGGAAAATTGCTATTTTTAGGTCGTTTATTAACTCTAGAAAATTTCCAAATTGTAGAGCAAAAAACACTAATTTTAGAAATTTTTATTTTAAAAACGGATCAAAAATTTTGATATTTTATAGTTAAATTCGTAGTTTTAGTAATTTTAGTGCCACGGCTATGAAATTTAGGGAAAATACTATTTTTAAGTCGTTTAATAACTCTACTAAATTTCAAAATTATAGAGCCAAAAACACCAATTTTAGAAATTTTTATTTTAAAAACGCCAAAAATTTTCGATGCTTTATACTAAAATTTGTAGTTTTGGTAATTTTAGTGCCACAGCTATGAAATTTGAGGATTTTTTAATTTTTAAGTTTTTTATTGACTCTACTAAATTTCAGACTTGTAAACCAAAAGACACCAATTTTAGAAATTTTCATTTTGAAAACGGAGCAAAAATTTGATATATTTTATAGTAAAATTCGTAATTTTGGTAAATTTAGTGCCATGGCTATGAAAGTTTGGAAAACTGCTACTTTTAGGTCGTTTATTAACTCTAGCAAATTTCAAAATTGTAGAGCAAAAAACACTAATTTTAGAAATTTTTATTTTAAAAACGGTGCAAAAATTTTCGATATTTAATAGAGTAAAATTCGTAGATCTCGTAATTTTAATGCTACAATCATGAAATTTGGCAAATTTAGTATTTTTTAATTATGTCTAAACTGTACTAAATTTCAAAATTATAGAGCCAAAAACACCAGTTTTAGAAATTTTCATTTTAAAAACGGATCAAAAATTTTTGATATTTTATAGTTAAATTCGTAGTTTTAGTAATTTTAGTGCCACGGCTATGAAATTTAGGAAAAATATTATTTTTAAGTCGTTTAATAATTCTACTAAATTTCAACATTGTAGAGCTAAAGGCACCAATTTTAGAAATTTTCATTTTGAAAACGGAGCAAAAATTTGATATATTTTATAGTAAAATTCGTAATTTTGGTAAATTTAGTGCCACGGCTATAAAATTTTGGAAAATTGCTATTTTTAGGTTGTTTATTAACTCCAGCAAATTTCAAAATTGTAGAGCAAGAAACACTAATTTTAGAAATTTTTATTTTAAAAACGGAGCAAAAATTTTCGATATTTAATAGTAAAATTCGTAGATCTTGTAACTTCAATTCTACAATCATGAAATTTGGCAAAATCAGTATTTTTAAGTCGTGTCTAAACTCTACCAAATTTCAAAATTATAAAGCCAAAAACACCAGTTTTAGAAATTTTTATTTTAAAAACGGATCAAAAATTTTTGATATTTTATAGTTAAATTCGTAGTTTTGGTAATTTTAGTGCCACAGCTATAAAATTTGGGGAAAACACTATGTTTAAGACGTTTATTAACTCTTGTAGAGCAAAAGACACCAATTTTAGAAATTTAATTTTGAAAACGGAGGAAATTTTTTCGATATTTTATAGTTAAATTCGTAGTTTTGGTAATTTAAGTGCCACGGCTATGAAACCGTTTTTTATTGTCTCCAATCTGTCAAAAGTGACATTTTTATTTTACTTAACTTTTTTGGAAGTTTTTTCCGATGGCCTCTACTGCACGTGGTGGTTTAGCAAAGACAGAGGAGGTCTACGCCTCCGAAATTTTCTACAGAGAACTGGGATACTACATCTCGCGCCTCGAACAATTCGCCAGAGGTAACACCCACGAGTCACTGACTTAACTCTACTGTTGCGTCCACAGCATTGAAGTTCTTTGATTTGGCCATCACCAAAGCCCCAAATGACCGTCGAGCGTTGTCCGGCAGAGCCCGAGCTCGAGCCATGGCGTGTCAGTACGAAGGAGCCCTCAAAGACATTCGGACGGCTCTGGGGTTAGACCCCGATGACCTGGTGATGCTGGGGCACAAAGCGCTAATGACGTACCTAAGCTGCGAGTTTGAAGACGGGCTGGTGCAGAACACGAGGCTGATTCCGCGGAGGCAGAAGCCTGATTGCTTCCAGATGGGGGCCATGCATGTAAGAAACGTTATTTCCTTTAAGATTAAGATTGGAGTTGTTTAGTGCGCGAATGCTATTGAGAATTGTCTGGGGGAGAGAGCTGGCCGGCCTCTCCGTGACCACTTCTTGATTATTCGGAAATTGGCCTGGAGGAAGAACTTTGAGGAGCAGATTCGATTCCCGGCCAAAAGCAAGAAGAAGAAGGTTAAAAAGGAGAAGAAACATGATGCTTCAAATAAGATGCACGTGGTGCCTATTTTGCGCTCCTCCATTTACAAGAACCAGAAGCAGAGGATTCCAAGCAACGCCGAGCTCACCATCGTCGACAGTATTCACTCCCATAAGATAGAACACAACGCGGAACCTCCTCGTCTGAACTTCCCTTACAGACCCTTACAAAATCACACCACGAACATCAAGAACTACATGGCGGAGAAGTACCTGGACACTCTCTACAAAGACAAACTGTTTTTAAAAAGCATGATGAAGCACCCGGGGAAAGCTTCCCCGAACGAAGCCGGCACCTCCAAAATCGAGAATTTGATCAAAACCGGCTACCACCAAGTAAAGTACGAGCAGAAGCTCCTCCGGACACGACGTCCCTTCTACTTTATTAAATACCAAGAGACGTCTTCGACGGGTGACTTGAAAATCCGCCAAGAACAGGAGTTGAATAAAGTGAGGATTGTGGCGAAACAAGAAGCTGATTACCTCACCGATAAAATGAAGGAGGCTCTTGAAAACAAGACCTGGTTCTCGGTGCTTGAATACGCCGAGAAACTCAAGACTTTTTGTAAGACGCCGAAGAAGATCCTCCCCCATCGGGAAGAGTACCTCCACCTTATCTACGACACTGTTTGTCAAGCTCATTATGATTTGAAACGCTTGAATCCGGACCAAAAAGAATGGGAGACTGAGAAGAGGATCTACAAGCTGCTAGGGCTCCAACTGAGTCGCGAACCTTCAACGGACTCCGTCATTGTCCAGTTTGCTGAAGTCTTCGTGGACTGGAAGTAACACTCAGTTTGGTAACCACTTTTCACTCATTTCTTCTAGGAAACAAATATCGGTGTACAACGACCGCCTCCGCAAAGCAACAACCTCCAGAGAGCTCTGCTGGTTGTTCTACGAGCTCTCCCGCTTCCACATCGAACTCAAACAGTACAACGTAGCTCGCGCCTACGCCCGCCAATGCATAAACGAAGCCAAACTCATCGGGAAGCCCAAATGGGTGATCAACAGCCTCATGTTGACCATGCGCATCAACCTCGCTCAACACAGCAAGAACGACGCCAAAAGAGAAGCCACCGAAGCCATAGAACTCGCGCGGAGAATCCAGGATGATAAGATGGTCGCGTTCTTCACCAAGGTACTCCACGTCCTTGTAACTTTATGTGAAGACTGTTTTAGTGTCGCGACATCATCGATAATCTTTCTTTCGACGCTCAACATGCAAAGAGGGTGCTGGCGATTCGCGAAAAGAAGATCTGCGACATGATGGCTGGGGATCAGATGAAGAATGAAGCGGAGTATTTGTTTAAAGTTATGGCGACTTTGCCGGCGAATAGGCGGATGTCGGTGCTTCCTGGGGTGGTGCCTGATGATACTAACAAGCGAATAAAAGTGAGTAGTTATGAAAGGAGAGTTTGTGGTCATTTGGGGTTGTAGTCGACGAGGAGTATTTCCGTTGCGCCGAATATTAAATGGAATGATGGAGATTTGGCGGTGAAGAAGAGTTCCGCAGATTCGAAGGGTTCAAAAGGGACGCTAAGTTTAGCCACGATTAATATTGATCGATAGGATAGTTTTGAGAATAAAAATAAGTGTGAAAACAAGCGTTTTAATCTGCTGATAAGTCAATTAACTTTTATTGTAAAGTGACGCCAGCTGCTACCACACTTTGATCGATAAATATTGACAAAACTCTTATCTACGTTTCTCGTAAATCATGACAATTCTTATTCGCATTCAAAATTCTTATCTTTATAGCAGGTGCAATTTTAAGTGAGTTGGTAGCCCTGTTATAGAATTTTGACAGGCAGAGATACCAACAACTCAAAGTCCACTCAGTCAAGTTTTTGATTGACGTTTGACGTTTGTTTTTGCGTAAAACCAAATTTAAAGTAGGCAGAAACTAAGTGGGCTTTGAGTTGTTGGCAGCGTTCAAATAAACAACAGTTGACATATAAGTTGGCAGCAACTTATGCTACAAAATACTAAATTCCTACGCGAACTGGGTGGACAGATTCACAGTAAGTAGACTTATTTTGTTATTTTAAATTTCGCGCGTAGATATAGTGACTTTTCTGTCACTCAATCTTTCACGGTACGAACTAAACCAACAACTCAAAGCCCACTAATCGATTTTTTAATTGACGTTTGATGTTTCTATCTATGTGAAACTAAATTTAATAGACAGCAACTTAGTGGGCTTTGAGTTGTTGTTAATCCTATTAAACAATGATTTTGACAGGCAGGATTACCAATAACTCAAAGCCCACTCAGCAATGCTTTTAGTTTTAAATCGCTAGCCCTTTGAGCTGTTGGTAGGCTTGTTAAACAAATTTTGTTAGCGCTCAACATGACGTGCAAAGCTACCAACAACTCAAAGCCCACTAAGCAATTGACGTTTAACGTTTTTTTGCGACTTTAACAGAGCTACCAACCCAAAGCTCAAATTTAAAATTTAAAATGATCAACAAATTAGTAGGCTTTGAGTTGCTGGTAGCCCTGTTGAACAAATTTGTCTGTGCTCGATAAGACGTGCAGAGCTGCCATCAACTCAAAGCCCACTAAGCGATATTTTTTGTTGACGTTTGACGTTTGACGTTTGATTTTGTGTAAAACCAAATTTAAAATGATCAGCAGCTTAGTAAGCTTTGAGTGTTTGGCAGCTCTGCCTGTCAAAATCATTGTTTAACAGGGCTGCCAACAACTCAAAGCCCACTAAACGATATTTTTTATTAACGTTTGCGTTTGTATATTTGCGCTTAACCAAATTTAAAAAGATTATTAGCTTAGCAAGCTTTGAGTTGGTAGCTCTGCCTGGCAAAATCATTGTTTAACAGAGCTACCAACAACTCAAAGCCCACTAAGTGAATTTTTATTGACGTTTGACGTTTATTTTTGCGTGAAACTAAATTAAAACGAGCAACAGTTTAGTGGGCTTGGAGTTGTTGGCAGCCCTGTTAAATAATGATTTTGACAGACAGAGCTACCAACTCGAAGCCCACTAGAAGCTCTGCCTGTCAAAATCATTGCTTAACAGGTCTACCAACAACTCAAAGCCCTCTACTCGATCATTTTAATAGACGATTGACGTTTGTTTTTGCCCAAAACCAAACTTAAAATGATCAACAACTTAGTGGGCTTTGAGTTGTTGGTAGCCTTGTTGAACAATTTTGACAGCGCTCAAAAAAACTGTCAAGAACTCAAAGCCCACTAAATTTTTATTGACGTTTGATTTTGGCGCTAAAGCAAATTTAAAATGATCAGGAGCTTAGTAAGCTTGCGTTGGTAGCTCTACCTGTCCAAATCATTGTTTAACAGGGCTACCAACAACTCAAAGCCCACTAAGCGAATTTTTTATTGACGTTCAACGTTTAATTTGGCCTGAAACCAAATTTTTTATAGGCAGCAGTTTAGTGGGCTTTGAGTTGTTGGTAACCCTGTTAAACAATAATTTTGACAGACAGAGGTACCAACTCAAAGCCCTCTAAAAGCTCCGCTTGTCAAAAACATTACTTAACAGTGCTACCAACAACCCAGAGCCCACTACTTGATTTTTTTTTTAATTGACGTTTGACATTATTTTTGCGAAACCAAATTTAAAATGGCCAGCGCAGTGGAGGCCTTAACAAAAACCGACGAAGTTTACGCCTTCCAAACCTTTTACCGAGAGCTAGGGTACTACATATCGCACTTGGAGCAATACGAAAGAGGTAAAAATCCCAGAAATCTCCTCGTAACTTCCTTGTTTTGCAGCTCTGCAATTCTTCGATTTGGCGATCTCCAAAGCTCCGAATGACCGTCGCGCTCTCATGGGTCGAGCGTGGGCTCGATCGAAAGCTTCCCAATACGAAGGAGCCCTCAACGACATCAGAACTGCTCTTGGTTTAGACCCGGATGACATAGTCATGTTGGGGTACAAAGCCCTCAACACGTTTCTCAACTGCGAGTTTGAAGACGCGATGGTACAAAACACCAGACAAATTCCGAACAGGAAGAAACCGAAGTACTTCCTCATGGGGGCCATGCATGTAAAAGAATTGAGTTGTTAGTCCCGTTTCTTTGTATGGTTGCAGTGTGCGGACGCCATCGAAAACTGTCTTTCGGAAAGAGCTGGAAGGCCTCTGCGTGACCACTACTTGATCATCCGGAAATTGGCGTGGAAGAAGAATTTTGAGCAACAGAAAGGGTTTTGTATTAAAACGAAAAGCAAGAAGAAGAAGAAGTTGGGGTTGTTCGACCAGAAGGTTCATCATACGCGCAGTGTGGTTCCTGGGGAAGAGAAAAGAAGACATGACGACACTCAGAGTCTTGTCGGGACTATTTACTCCAGGAGATCCGAGCAAAATGTTAATCCTCCTCATATAAAGTTTCCATATAGACCTCTCCAACCCTACACCACTAACATTGAGAATTATGTCGCGGAAAAGTACCTCCACACTCTGTACAAAGACAAACTCTTCCTCCAGACTCTCCCGTTGGAGCCAGGAGTGGAGTGTCCCAACGAAACCGGCACTGCAAAAATCCTCCAACTCGCAAAACTCGGTTTTAAGATAGTCAACTACAAGCAGGAGCTCCTCCGCGCGCGAAGACCCTTCTACTTCATCAAGTACGCAGAAGCGACCTCAACAGGTGCTTTGAAGTACCGCCAAGAGCAACAACTCAATTATCTAAAAATTGTGGCGAAACGCAACGCCGATTTGTTCGTGCACAAAATGAAAGAAGCTCTTCGTGGTAGAAAGTGTCGGCTGGTGATGGACCTCTCCGATAAACTAAGAGCTTATTGTGAGAAAACCCCGAAGAAAATCCTCCCGCTGAAGAACGAATACTTGAACTTTACGTACGACACGATCTGTCAGGCTCATTTCGACTTGAAGCGGATCAACCCGAACCAGATGCAATGGGATCATGAGAAGAGGATCCACAAACTCCTGGGGCTCCCGATGAGCCGCGAGCCGTCGAAAGACTCCGTCGTGGGGCAGTTCAAGGGGCTCTTCATCGATTGGAGGTCCGTGCGGTGTTACACTTCCCAGTTTATTAGTTTTTTGTAGGAAACAGATAGCGATTTACAACGAGCGCCTCCAGAGAGCCACAAACTCCAAGGAGCTCTGCTGGTTGTTCCACGAATTGAGTCGCTTCCACACTGAGTTGAAACAGTACGTGCTGGGGCGCGTCTACGCGCGCAAATGCATGAATGAAGCCAAACGCATCCACAAGAACAAGTGGGTGATCAACGCCCTCGTGCTCATGATGCGGCTCAACATGGCGCAACACAGCAAAAGCGACGCGAGATCCGACATTGCCGAAGCCGAAGAAATCGCCAAGAAAATGCACGACGAGAATCTCCTCGTCTTCTTGGCAAAGGTAACGAAAAAATGAAGAAACTCGCGGTTTTACCACAGTTTCAGTGCCGCGAAGTCATCGATAGGATCAACTTCGATGTGAAATTCGGGCCGAAGGTGCAAAAGGAGCGCGAGATGAAGATACTGAGGGTGATGTCGACGGGGAGGATTAAAGAGGAAGCTGCGCATCTGTTTAAGATGATATCGACGATGCCGGTGACGAGGCGGATGTCGATGATGCCGGGGGTGAAGGTTGAAGCGGATGATAATGAGAAGAAACGCTCGGTAAGAAGAGGTGGGTGGAGATTTTGGGGTAATTTTAGTGGGGTTTCAGTCGTCGAAGAGACAGTCGATTTTGCCGGAGCCGCAGAAGCAGCTCGTTTTTGAACTGTCTAATTCGAAAATTAAAGAAGCGACTAAAGCGGAAGGGGCGAAAGGGAAAGTTTTCGCAGAGTTGATCAAGTACCAGATGGAGAAAAGTTGAATAAAAATGGGTGCTTAAATACAAGAGCGCAGTTTTCTTTGTAGTTTCTAAATCATTTTTACACTTCCCCATGCATCTACTTAATTTGTAAATGCGCACTATGTTTTTTTACACAGTTTTTAGATTCATGAACGGCGATTTTAGCAATCGCAAAATTAAAGATTGGCAAGTTTGTAATTTTTGCACTTTTAATTGCTACAATCTCAGGATCTTGAGTAGAGATTTAATTTTTTGAAAAAAAAAATTATGGCTAAAACTATGTAAACGTTCTTCGCTTGATATCGCTTGTCTTTGGGCCAATCTTGCGTTATTTGGGCTCTTTTTACGAAGAATTTCAAGCAGATTTCAAATTTGAACTCACAATTCACGTACTTTTACTTTCACCTTCTTGGATTTTGCGGAAGTTAAAAATTTGATTTTTTTGGAAAAAATGCACGACTAACACTATGTCAAAGTTGTAAAATCCATATTTCGCTTATTTTTTAGAGAAAACTCACGTTTTTTAGGTCATTTTACGAGGTCCGTCAAGTTTGAGCATCATACATTGCAAAACAATTTCAAACATATGCCATAATTTTCTGCTAATTCTGTGCTAATTTGTGCTGCAAGTTATAAATTCTGTGCTCTTTTCGTTTTTGAGTTATTTTAAAAAACGTACAAAAAATAGTAGGCAACCCAAAATACAGATTTTAACGAATTTTCCTTGAACAATCGTCAGGTTTGAGCATCATTCATTGCAAAACAGCTTAAGTGATATGCCATAATTTTGTGCTAATTCTGTGCTGAGAGAAATTTTAACATTTATTTATTCTACTGTGAAATAATACTTACCTTTATTGAAATTTGCAAAATACGTACTTAAAACTAAGAAGAAACTATTTTCTTGGCACTCGCTTTGAGTTTGTTGTAAAAACGAAAACAGCACACAATACAGGGTGTTCAAAAAATGGCGGACCAACTATTCACTACGTGAATCTTCAGATAATAACTAGTAGCTAAATTAAGTTTTTTCAATTATTGAGTGCTTCGTTGGAAATCTACAGCCACTAAAGCCACGTCCTTTTAAATAACTTGAAAATCAAAAAGGCATCAAATTTGAAAATTGCATCACCAATTAGCATAAAATTATGCCGTATCAATTATTCTGTTTTGCGATGGATGATGTTCAAACTTGACGCTTCATCAAAAAGAAACCATTAAAATATGTATTTTGGGTTGCCATCTAGCCGTGTATATTTTTTAAAATAACTTGATATTGAAAAGAGCACACAATTTAGAAATTGCACAGAATTAGCACAAAATTATGGCATATTATTTAAGCTGTTTCGTGATGCATGATGTTCAAACTTGACGATTGTTCAAGGAAAATTCGTTAAAATCTGTATTTTGGGTTGCCTACTATTTTTTTTACGTTTTTTAAAATAACTCAAAAACGAAAAGAGCACAGAATTTATAAGTTGCAGCACAAATTAACACAGAATTAGCACAAAATTATAAGACTAATTTGATCAATTTTTGTGACTTATGATCCTCAGCGTCAAATTTGAGCATCATTTTTGTTTTAGTAATAACTCAAAAACCAAAAAAGCACGTAATTTAAAAATTACAGCACAAAAGCACAAAATTATAGCATATGTTTGAAATTTGTTTGCGATGTATGATGCTCAAACTTGACGGACCTCATTTTACGCAGAATTTTGCGCAAATTTCAAATCTAGGATTGAAATTCAGATCCCACAACAAATAACTGAGTTATGGCCGATCAAAGTTTCAAGTTTCACTTTCATTTTTCTTAATTTTTAAAGCTAAATATGTCGGAAACTGCTACAGATATTGAGATGTGGTTTGCGCCATTGTTTTTCTCGCGATTTTTTACATAAAAAATTGTTTTTAAATTTTCCAAAAGTTAAAAGTTGCAGTTTTTCGCAAAAATTTATGACTAAAACTATAGCAATACTATACTTCTGATATCGATATCTCGCTTATATTTTGGAGTAAACTTGAGTTATTATACATCAATGTACGCAGAATTTTCCGAAGATTCCAAATCTGGGATTTAAATTCAGATTTGACAACAAATAACTGAGTTATAGCCGATCAAAATTTCGGAAAGTTGATTTTCATTTTTCCTAATTTTTAAAATTAAATATCTCTTAAACTATTTGAGATATTAAAATGCGGTTTGCGCCATTCTTTTTCTCGGCTCATTTTACGTTAGAAAATGTTAATAAAAGCCTAAAATTCAATAGTCAATTTTTGGCGAAAAAAAATCCGACTCAACGATGAAAATTTTTCACTTTTTTGATTTTTGCTCATAACTCATAAAATATTTGGCCGATCGATCTCAAATTTGGCCAGTAAATAGATCTCGAGCTCCTCTTTCGACTGATGTTCAACAGTGAAACCTGAAACCTTGAAAACAGTGACTAAAATCACCCTAAAATGACCTCTTCAAAACAGTGTTTGGCCGATGCCTCGTTTAGTCATTAAGCAAACTCATCAAATTTTGGCTCACTTTACGCAGAATGTTACGCTGAATCCAAATCCGCAAGAATTTTTAAATTTTCGTCAACAAATAACAGTTATGGCCGCTTGAATTTTTGGGTGGTCGCCAGAGGGCCAAATTTTTGAGGATTCGAAACAATTCGTGCTCAATATCTCTGAAAATATTACAGATATTGAGATGCGGTTCACGCCATCGTTTTTCTCGCAATTTTGTTCATAAGAAACAGTTTTTAGATTTTCCAAAAGTCGAAAGTTAATTTTTTGCGAAAATTTATGACTAAAACTATGCCAAACTTCTGATATCTCAAATTATCTCTCTTATTTTTTGGAGTAAATGTGAATTATCAACATCAGTCTACGCAGAATTTTCTGCAGATTGCAAATCTGCAATTTAAATTCAATTCCGACAACAAATAACTGAGTTATGACCAATCAAAATTTCGGAAATTTGATTTTCATTTTTCCTAATTTTTCCTAATTTTTAATGCTTAATATCTCGGAAACTACGACAGATATCAAGAAACGCTTTGCGCCATCGTTTTTCTCGCGATTTTTAGCTAAGAAATCGTTCTTAGAAAAAGTGGGTTAGTAAAGATAACGCTTTCCAAAGAAAAACTGTAAACGCAAATACCGCAAAATAAAACACAAAACTTAAAATCAACAAACTCATCCTCGCCCATTAGGAAATTGTCCAAGTCACCGGTAATTGAGAAATTCTACGTTTACCTATCGTAACACATCGATAAAAGAGCAACTATTTGCCCCCCGCTATTTCTAAAAAGATAAGATAAAACAAATCAATATAACAGGTGTGCCGCCAGGCCCATTTTTTTTACAATGTTCAAAATGTACTACATTCGCATCGACTTGAAATATCCCACGATTCTCATCGGAGTTTTCCACTTAGTGAGTTTCTCCCGATTTGGTACTAATTTCCCTCTTAGATCTTCCAGGCGTTCCGAATATACGAGATTGCTCTCGATTTGTACGTCCTTGAAGAGATGATTCAAATGAACCAACTAACTTACGTGGTACTCATAAGTTTGCTGCAAATCGGAATCGTCGTCAGCTTGTTCGTGGGAGCTTGCAAAGTGAGTACTAAAAGCTACAATCCGATTATTTGCAAGTTTCTTTCAGAAGCAGCACGTGTGTCTTCTGCCATGGCTCTGCTTCACCGCCCCCATCTTCTGCATGGCCACAGTCTACGCGGCTTTGTTCGCCTCCACGGGAGACTACATCCAAAGCATCATCAACTTCATCTTCATAGGTACTGTGGTGCTACCATTAAGACACGATGCTAATTAGAGTTGCAGGTTTCTTCTGGTTGGCTTGGTACGTCGTCTTCAAGTCGTATTTAACCCTGAAGGCCTTCAGTTACTCACCCCTGAGGTCCTACGAGTACTCCGCGAGCCTTAAACACTTGAACGTGGAGTTTTTATAGCCCGGAAGAATTATCACCGATAAGAAAAATGCGCAATTTGGAAAAAAACCACTGCACGATCTATTTTCGACGTTTTATCAGTTTTTTTTCGAGCTTGCGTTGTTCTGGTTCTGTTGCATCATTGGTGATAACAGAGTACCACCTAGAACGCGGCAGTTGCCTACACCACGTGAACGACATTTCGTCCTTGCGCCACGTTTAACACGAGTGGCGAATCGTCCTTGACCTCTGACTTCTATTTTGGTACCAAATGCAGTACCGTCTCAGCGGGGTACTAAAAAGGGTCCATGGAGGTCAGTGATGTTTACATGAATTATCGGAGTTTTCCTTGACCCCGGACGATCTTCAGCTCTTAAGTAGTTCCCAGGAGGTGGTAGGTACTGGTGGTACCGAGGAGAAATTGTTTGTGTTTGTAAATAAAGGAGTCGAGTGATTACGAGTTTGATTTCTAACAGCCCAAGGTTTGATAAAGAGGTTTCGTAACGTGGTGTTATCACAAAGGAATGTGTCTAAATAAGAAGAAAATGATACTAAATTGCGAATTTCACGTGATTGGCGACGTGCTGTGATAAAACGGGAAAAATTCGCGTCATTCTTTGGAAAAACAAAGAGTCCAAAGATGGCTGCTTAGAGAGCACTTTGAATTGATTTTTGATTGACTAATCTAAACATTATAATTAGCTTTATTTACAAGAAAGTAGTAAACACGATTATCGAAATAACAGCTTCCAGGATATTTGTGGGCAATTTCTCTATGACTAAAGTACAGATTATATAATTGAAAGTACGAGACAAAAATGAAGCGAATGGCCTCGAGAGCGAAAGTCATTTACAATTCAAACAATCTATCTAATAATCTGAGCCGAAATAGAAGCAGCCTCCACTAATCGCCGCCCAGTCTTCGCTCAAAGTCTAAGACATTCCTCTCATGGAGTTATTAAACTTGTAGTGTTTAGCTCATTTTACGCAGAATTTTGCGCAGATTCCAAATCTGAAATTCAAATTTAGATTTGACAACTAATAACTGAGTTATAGCCGATCAAAGTTTCGGATAATTGATTTTAATTTTTCTTAATTTTTCCTAATTTTTAAAGTTAAATATCTCGGAAACTAATAGAAATATTGAGATGCGTTTCGCGTTTTCTTCGGCTCATTTTACGTCAGAAAAAGTTCTCAAAAGCCCAAAATTCGATTTCTTGCGAAAAAAATTCCGACTAAACGATGAATTTTTTTTTTATTTTTTGTTATAACTCGTAAACTATTTGTCGAATAAAAAAAAATAATTAGACGTATTAAAAAAGTAATCTCCATAAATTTGGTGTCAGTAGTGTAAAAACTAACAGAATTAGAGCCAGTTATTTAAAATTTTCGAAATTCCGACTTTGTCACAAAAATAAAAATTTCTAACTTTCGTTTTCTGTGTTGTACAATTTTGCAATTTGACACAGAAAATAAGTCATTTAAGAAAAGAAATCTCCATAAATTTCGTCCCTGTAGCGTCAAAACTAACAGAACTAGAACTATAAATATAAAATTTTCGAAATTTCGACTTTGTCACAAAAATTAAAATTTTTAACTTTCGTTTCTGGTGTTGTAAATTTTTGTAATTTAAGACAGAAAATAAGTCGTTGAAGAAGAGTATTCTCCATAAATTTGATCCATGTGGTGTCAAAACCAACAGATTTATTGTCATAAATATAAAATTTTAGAAATTTGGACTGTCACAAAAATTAAAATTTCTAACTTTCGATTTCTGTGTTGTAAAATTTTGTAATTTGGCACAAAGATTTGTCATTCAAGAAAAGTAATCTCCATAAATTTGGTTTTTGTAGTTTTAAAACTAACAGAATTACAGCCATAAATATAAACTTTGCCAAATTTTTCGTTTGCCCAAACGTGAAAATTCTTAAAATCAGTCTAACTTGGTTTATAATTTTGTACTTTTGCACAATTAATAAGTATGATATAAATAATAATATCCATTAATTTGATTGATGTACTGTCAAAACTAATAGAATTATAGTCATCAAAATAAAATTTTCGAAATTTCAATTTCGTCACAAAAATAAAAATTTGTAACTTTCGTTCCTAATGTTGTAATTTTTTGTAATTTAACACAGAAAATAAGTCGTTTAAGAAGAGTAATCTCCATAAATTTCATTATTGTAGTGTCAAAACTAACAGAATTAGAGCCATAAGTATACAATTTTTGAAATTTCGATTTTGTCACAAAAATAAAAATTTCTAAGTTAATTTTTTTGTGTTTTAAAATTTTGTTATTTAATACACAATATTAGTCATTTGAGACGAGTAATCTCCATAAATTGAGTTTCTGTAGTGTCAAAACTAACAGAATTAGAGTCATAAATATAAAATCCAAAATTTCTCGTTTGTCCAAACACGAAAATTCCAAAAAATTGGTCTATTTTCGCTTATAATTTGGTAGTTTTGCACATTTGGCACAGAAAATGAGTCATTTAAGAAAAGTAATCTCCATAAATTGGTCCCTGTAGCATCAAAACTAACAGAATTAGAAACATAAATATAAAGTTTTCGAAATTTCGACTTTGTCACAAAATGAAAATTTCTAACTTTTTTTTCTGGTGTTGTAAATTTTTGTAATTTGAAACAAAAAATAACTCGTTTAAGAAAATTACTCTTCCTTAATTTGACCCATGTGGTGTCAAAACTAATAGATTAAGAGTCACAAATATAAAATTTCAGAAATTTCGCCAAAAATTAAAATTTCTAACTTTCCATTTCTGTGTTGTAAAATGTTGTAATTTAGCGCAAAAAAATTAGTTATTTTAGAAGAGCAATTTCTATAAATTTGGTTTTTATAGCGTAAAAACTGACAGAATTAGACGTTCAAATATACAATTTTTGAAATTTCGTCTCTTACAAAAATAAAACATTCTAACTTTTGTTTTCTGCGTTGTAAAATTTAGTAATTGGGTACAGAAAATTAGTTATTTAAGAACAGTAATCTTCAGAAATTTGGTCTTTGTGGTGTCAAAACTTAAAGAAATACAGCCATAAATATAAACTTTGCCAAATTTTTCGTTTGCCCAAACGTGAAAATTCTTAAAATCTTTCTAACTTGGTTTATAATTTTGTACTTTTGCACAATTAATAAGTATGATAAAAATAATAATATCCATTAATTTGATTGGTGTACTGTCAAAACTAACATAATTATAGCCATGAAGACAAAATTTTCGAAATTTCGATTTCGTCACAAAAGTAAAAATTTGTAACTTTCGTTCCTAATGTTGTAATTTTTTGTAATTTGACACAGAAAATAAGTAGTTTAAGGAGTGTAATCTCCATAAATTTCATCTCTGTAGTGTCAAAACTAACAGAATTAGAGCCATAAGTAGAAATTTTTTAAAATTTTGATTATGTCACAATAATAAAATTTTCTAATTTGGTACAGAATTATTAGTCATTTGAGAGGAGTAATCTCCATAAATTTGGTCTTATAGCGTCAAAACTAACAGAATTAGAGCCATAAATATAAAATTTCCGAAATTTCTCTTTTGTCTAAACACATAAATTCTTAAAATTGGTCTATTTTGACCTCTAATTTTAGAGATTAGAATTAGAAATTTCGACTCAAACGATTAAAATTTTTCAATTTTTCAATTTTTGGTCATAACTCGCAAACTATTTGTCCGATCGATCTTAAACTCAAATTACGAGACAAAAATGAAGCGAATGGCCTCGAGAGCGAAAGTCATTTCCAATTCAAACAATCTATCTAATAATCTGAGCCGAAATAGCAGCAGCCTCCACTAATCGCCGCCCAGTCTTCGTCCAAAGTCCAAGACAATCCTCTCATTTATGTCGAGACACGTGGCTCAAGTCAAAAAGTCAATTAAAAGCTCTGGTGGTGGCCGTTGAATCACCTCAAGCAGCAACCGATTAGCCTGCGATCGGACGTCGGCGTCGCCGACCTCCATCTCACATCTTTCATATAAGTCTCCATCACTCAGCCTCCGGCCAGTCGGCTGAAGCTACCGGGCGATGAAACAGTGATGTCTGTACTTTGTGATGTCTGTGATAACGTGTCGAATGCTTGTTGAAGAAGAATCCGGCATTTGGATGAGCGTAGGAGGATCAAGGAAGAAAAGGTGAGAATCTCTCTAATCAACAATGTTATTTTGACTTTGAGCGATTTGTGTTTGTGGATCAAGGATACTTATAAATTGCAACATTTGACATTGTTGCAGATGGATCTTCAGTGCGTCTTCGTGGTGCTGGCGACGGTGCTGGCGGGCCTCTGCAGCATCGACGCCGACGAGATGTCGGATTTCAACTCCAAGAAAGTCTATTGCGGCCGCCACCTCTCGCAGACGCTCTCCGCCGTCTGCAAAGGCAAATACAACACCCTCAACAAGAAGTACGAGACTAAACCAGAGTGTAAGTACCATTGAGGCTATTAAAAGAGTTCATCTAACGAGTTTCTTGCAGCTTTCGGATCTGGGAGCCAAGGCCAGTTTATTACGGACTTAGGATTTCCTTATCAAACCAAAGCCAGTGCTTCCACTCTCATGACAAACTTTCGGCGTCGGCGGCGTCGCGGCGTGTTCAACGAGTGCTGTGAGAAACCCTGTTCGCAAGAAGAACTCAAAACGTACTGCGGCAGCAGAAGACGATAAACGTGATTAAAAGTGAACTTGTGATGAAAATGTGATTTAGTTTGTGATACTATTTAGATGTAGCGCTTCGTCCGCTTAAGACACTGTTGCAGCGGTATTTATTTAGTGACGTGAAACGTTATTGTTGCATAATTTTAGTTACCTAGCAAGACGTCTAATAAATTATTCGATTTTTTGTGGACGGGTTTTATTGACACGTGCGGTCAACATTGTTATAGTGTTATCCCTACAATATCAAAACACCTAAGGTTATCAGAGTAGGTACAGTTCATGGCATTTAGAAAAAACTAGTAAATATTTGTAGCTGATAACTTATCAAATTAAAGACGTTTTTACTGGTCGTTATTTGACTGGAGCGTCCGATTAGAATATTTTGAATTTCCTATTTATAGAAGAGTACATCCGCATGGAAAAAAAACGAACCAAAACAAAGGTAAATGGGCTGGGAATTTCACAATCGGTGCATCGGCCTCTGTTTACCCTCTAGATGAAGACTGATAACAATTACTATGTACCTACTTACATTTATACCATCATAAACATTATAATGAGCACACAGGGTCATTGTTTTCTCAACATTTGTGATATTTATAGACGAGAAAAAATTGCCAGCCATAGCGCCAGACAGCTTATTATTACAAGAGTTATAAATAATTACTTATCTGCGCATATTTTCGGTTCCTGATAAATAGGTTGTTGCTTGCTCTGCATACTTCTTGCAGGTGCACTTCTTGGAAAACACGAAAAACAAGAAACTTCAATGCTTTACTTCAAAAGAACGATCTTATCTTCTTTTCCAGAAATGTTTATCTCTATTTTTTACATGTTTTTAAGAAGAAACGAAGACAACAAACATTTAGTTCATTCCAAAAACATTTTTTTATGTCTTGGAACCGGAAGCTGGGCTTTTGAAAATGACTACTTGCCCAGGATATTTGTTATTTGTACCAGTTTGCAGAAATAAAAATCTGAAGAACTAAAAACTCTTTTCTAGAACCTCTTAACAAATGTACAGAATTTAAGAAAGTTTAAAAATTTTATTTCTGTAGATGTTAAACTACAAAAATGAATCAACGAATCGGAATTTTAAGTGATGCACTCTACTCAATTACTGTGCATTTTTGTCTGAAAATTAATTGAATGTAGAAATTATGTAACTTTCGATTTTTATTTTTTTTTACCGATACCGCAAATATTCCATTTTTATAGCAGTGGTGAGTCAACTGATAAGAAGAAGGACAACTGACTTTGCAATCAAAACGTTAATTAACGTTATTTATTAATAATTATCAAGGTAATTAAGAGTGGATGAGCAGGACACCAAAATTTAGAAATTAAGCCATAAATTTACGAAAATGAAAATTTGTAATTTTCGTTTTTTGTGTTGTAAACTTTTGTAATTTGGCACAGAAAATGAGTCATTTAAGTAAAGTAATCTCCATAAATTTGGTCCCTGTAGTATCAAAACTAACAGGATTAGAAACATCAGAAATTTCGATTTTTTTTGTCATCAAAATGAAAATTTCTAACTTTTTTTTCTGGTGTTGTAAAATTTTGTAATTTGAGACAAAAAATAAGTCGTTTAAGAAAATTACTCTTCATTATTTGGATCCATGTGGTGTCAAAACTAACAGATTTAGAGTCACAAATAAAAAATTTCAGAAATTTCGACAAAAATTAAACTTTCTAACTTCCCATTTCTGTGTTGTAAAATTTTGTAATTTAGCACAAAAAATTAGTTATTTAAGAAGAGCAATCTCTATAAATTTGGTCTTTGTAGCGTCAAAACTAACAGAATTAGACTTTCAAATATACAATTTTTGAAATTTCGATTTTGTCACAAAAATAAAAATTTCTAACTTTTGTTTTCGGCGTTGTAAAACTTTGTAATTTGGTATAAAAAATTAGTTATTTAAGAACAGTAATTTCTATAAATTTGGTCTTTGTAGTGTCAAAACTAACAAAATTACAGCCAAAAATATAAACTTTGCCAAATTTTTTGTTTGTCTAAACGTGAAAATTTTCAAAATTGTTCTAACTTGGTCTATAATTTTGTACTTTTGCACAATTAATAAGTATGATAAAAATAATAATATTCATTAGTTTGATTGGTGTACTGTCAAAACTAACAGAATTATAGTCATAAAGATAAAATTTTCTAATTTTCGATTTCGTCACAAAAATAAAAATTTGTAACTTTTGTTCCTAATGTTGTAATTTTTTGTAATTTAACACACAAAATAAGTCGTTTAAAAAAAGTAATCTCCATAAATTTCATCTTCGTAGCGTCAAAACTAACAAAATGAGAGCCATAAGTATGCAATTTTTGAAATTTCGATTTTGTCACAAAAATAAAAATGTCTAACGTTTGTTTTCGGCGTTGTAAAACTTTGTAATTTGGTATAAAAAATTAGTTATTTAAGAACAGTAATTTCTATAAATTTGGTCTTTGTAGTGTCAAAACTAACATAATTACAGCCAAAAATATAAACTTTGCCAAATTTTTTGTTTGCCCAAACGTGAAAATTCTTAAAATCGTTCTAACTTCGTTTATAATTTTGTACTTTTGCACAATTAATAAGTATGATAAAAATAATAATATCCATAAATTTGATTGGTGTACTGTCAAAACTAACAGAATTATAGTCATAAAGATAAAATTTTCTAATTTTCGATTTCGTCACAAAAATAAAAATTTGTAACTTTTGTTCCTAATGTTGTAATTTTTTGTAATTTAACACACAAAATAAGTCGTTTAAAAAAAGTAATCTCCATAAATTTCATCTTCGTAGCGTCAAAACTAACAAAATGAGAGCCATAAGTATGCAATTTTTGAAATTTCGATTTTGTCACAAAAATAAAAATGTCTAACGTTTGTTTTCGGCGTTGTAAAACTTTGTAATTTGGTATAAAAAATTAGTTATTTAAAAACAGTAATTTCTATAAATTAGGTCTTTGTAGTGTCAAAACTAACAAAATTACAGCCAAAAATATAAACTTTGCCAAATTTTTTGTTTGCCTAAACGTGAAAATTTTCAAAATTGTTCTAACTTGGTCTATAATTTTGTACTTTTGCACAATTAATAAGTATGATAAAAATAATAATATTCATTAGTTTGATTGGTGTACTGTCAAAACTAACAGAATTATAGTCATAAAGATAAAATTTTCTAATTTTCGATTTCGTCACAAAAATAAAAATTTGTAACTTTTGTTCCTAATGTTGTAATTTTTTGTAATTTAACATAGAAAATAAGTCGTTTAAGAAGAGTAATCTCCATAAATTTCATCTTCGTAGCGTCAAAACTAACAAAATGAGAGCCATAAGTATACAATTTTTGAAATTTCGATTTTGTCACAAAAATAAAAATTTCTAACGTTTGTTTTCGGCGTTGTAAAACTTTGTAATTTGGTATAAAAAATTAGTTATTTAAAAACAGTAATTTCTATAAATTTGCTCTTTGTAGTGTCAAAACTAACAAAATTACAGCCAAAAATATAAACTTTGCCAAATTTTTTGTTTGCCCAAACGTGAAAATTTTTAAAATCGTTCTAACTTGGTTTATAATTTTGTATTTTTGCACAATTAATAAGTACGATAAAAATAATAATATCCATTAATTTGATTGGTGTACTGTCAAAACTAACAGAATTATAGTCATAAAGATAAAATTTTCGAAATTTCGATTTTTTCACAAAAATAAAAATTTGTAACTTTCGTTCCTGATGTTGTAATTTTTTGTAATTTAACACAGAAAATAAGTCGTTTAAGAAGAGTAATCTCCATAAATTTCATCTTCGTAGCGTCAAAACTAACAAAATGAGAGCCATAAGTATACAATTTTTGAAATTTCGATTTTGTCACAAAAATAAAAATTTCTAACTTTTGTTTTCGGCGTTGTAAAACTTTGTAATTTGATATAAAATATTAGTTATTTAAGAACAGTAATTTCCATAAATTAGGTCTTTGTAGTGTCAAAACTAACAAAATTACAGCCAAAAATATAAACTTTGCCAAATTTTTTGTTTGCCCAAACGTGAAAATTTTTAAAATTGTTCTAACTTGGTCTATAATTTTGTACTTTTGCACAATTAATAAGTATGATAGAAATAATAATATTCATTAGTTTGATTGGTGTACTGTCAAAACTAACAGAATTATAGTCATAAAGATAAAATTTTCGAAATTTCGATTTTGTCACAAAAATAAAAATTTGTCACTTGTATTCCTAATGTTGTAATATTTTGTAATTTAACATAGAAAATAAGTCGTTTAAGAAGAGTAATCTCCATAAATTTCATCTTGTAGTGTCAAAAATAACAGAATTAGAGCCATAAGTATACAATTTTTGAAATTTTGATTTTGTCACAAAAATAAAAATTTCTAATTTTATTTTTTTGTATTGTAAAATTTTGTAATTTAATACAGAAAATTAGTCATTTGAGACGAGTAATCTCCATAAATTGGGTTTTTGTAGTGTCAAAACTAATTAGAATTAGAGTCATAAATATAAAATTCCGAAATTTCTCATTTGTCCAAACACAAAAATTCCAAAAAAATGGTCTATTTTCGCTTATAATTTTGTAGTTTTGCCCATTTAATAAGTATGATGGAGATAATAAAATCCACTAAATTGATTGCTGTCCTGTTAAAACAAACAGCATTAGAGCCATAAATATAAATTTCTCATTTTCGGGTCGCAGGAGTAATAAAAAGCCGTCCCTGATTCTATTAAACAATCATTAATAAAAGTTCCCACAACTGTTACATAATAACGACCAAACTGTCTCCTTATTAGAAATGTTTTATCATCATAACGACCTTTATTTAAGTAATTCAATAAACAACATTACTTTGTCATCATGCCAACAACAAACCAATAAACAACCAAACTATCAATACCGAAACTATTATTAGATAATTTCCCGGTAATTTTTCAAAAATAAATCCAATGATAAATTACTATCACTTTTGATAAAATCCTAAAAATAAATTTTAGAAATAATTGAATAAAATTTTGATCATCTCCAAATTTCATCCCACGATGCTAGCCGGCACGTGTCGTTAACGTGATTTATTAACGGCGCCAATATCAATTTGTTAATCTAAGCAGTGTAGGTGTGGACTAAATTCTTCAATTGCACTTCTTAAAATAGAGTTGAATTGCATTAGAATTATTTGGGAGATTTTTACTCGATTCATGAGTTATGTGGTTCATTGGGTTGATTGATCCATTACCGCTTTTAATGACGGTAAATTCCTATATTTATCCAATGTGGAGACGCGAGAGACTATTGAAGTTGACACGAGAGACGTTATGCAAGCGCTCGCTCTTGGAGGTACAAAAAATTGCGCTTATCGCCGATTAGAAAATTTCAATAATAACTAAACTAACATCCTGATACAGAGTTTATGATTGATCAGAATCCTATAACGTGTCGCTAGAAAAAAAGATTATCGTATGTAGGTCATCAAATAATATTTGCTATAAAAATAAGCGGATTTATTAATAGACGGAATATTAGGAAATCGGAAAAGTCGCCACGAGGATTAGACAAGTGCGTGGAGATAAGACGTGTAAACAATTTGCTTTTACCTGGAATAAATTAATTTTGTTTTCTGCAGATGACGAGCGTTTAAAATAAGTAAATTGAAAATTTTCTGGCGCATCCACCAAAAAGAAGAGTAAACAATTATTACAGTAGTCAAGAAATTTTAGTAGTGGAGCTATGGAAAGTAGAATTGCTTTCTGATTTTAAATCCAAAGCCCGTTTTGCTCCATCAGGGCAGCACTCTGAGGTATTACTAAAATAAGTTTGTTTTTTTTATTAAAATTTGTAATTTTGGCAGTTTTCACATTACAGCGATGATATTCAGGAGCATTACTATTTTTTTTGTCGTTTATTAACTGTTCTAAATTGTAAAAATCTAGAGTAAAGGAAACCCATTTTATAAATTTTTAGCTTGAAGTTAGCCAAAAAATTCCAATTTTCTTAAACTAAAATTTATAACTTTGGCACTTTTAACTCTACAATATTAAAATTAACGGAGGTTACTACTTTTTTAACATTTATTGACTGTGCTAAATTACAAAATTTTAGAACAAAAGGAACGCAATTTAGAAATTTTTTTTTAAAAGTCAATGCAAAAATTTCAAATTTTTCTAACAAAAATTTTTAATTTTGGCACTTTTAACGCCACAACAATAAAATTTACAAAACTTACTACTTTTTCAACGGTTATTAATTGTGCTAAATTGCAAAGATCTAGAACAAAAAGAACGCAAATTAGAAATTTTTATTTTAAAGTCTGTCTAAAAATTCTAAATTTTTCAAATTAAAATTTCTAATTTTAGTACTTTTAATACTACAGCAATTAAATTAACGGAGACTACTTCCCTTTTAACGTTTATTAACTGTGCTAAATTTCAAAATTCTAGAAACAAAGAAACCCATTGTAGAAAAGTTTATTTTGAGCTATGCAAATCCAAAATATTCCAAATTTTTCAAACTAAAATTTCTAATTTTGGCACTTTTAACTCCACAACAATAAAATGAACAGTGATTACTACTTTTTCCACGTTTATTAACTGTGCTAAATTGCAACGTTATAGAACAAAAGCAACGCATTTTAGAAATTTTTATTTTAAAGTCAGTCAAAAAATTCCAATTTTCTGAAACTAAAATTTATAACTTTGGCACTTTTAACTCTACAATATTAAAATTAACGGATATTACTGCTTTGTTAACGTTTATTAATTGTGCTAAATTACAAAGTTTTAGAACAAACGGAACGAATGTTAGAAATTTTTATTTTAAAGTAAATCCAAAATTTCCAAATTTTTTAAACTAAAATTTCTAATTTTGGCACTTTTAACTCCACAGCAATGAAATTAACCACGATTACTACATTTTTAACGTTAATTAACTGTTCTAAATTGCAAGGTTCTAGAACAAAAGAAACGCATTTTAGAAATTTTTATTTTAAAGTCAGTCAAAAAATTCCAATTTTCTGAAACTAAAATTTATAACTTTGGCACTTTTAACTCTACAATATTAAAATTAACGGATATTACTGCTTTGTTAACGTTTATTAATTGTGCTAAATTACAAAGTTTTAGAACAAACGGAACGAATGTTAGAAATTTTTATTTTAAAGTAAATCCAAAATTTCCAAATTTTTCAAAATAAAATTTCTAATTTTGGCACTTTTAACTCCACAGCAATGAAATTAACCACGATTACTACATTTTTAACGTTAATTAACTGTTCTAAATTGCAAGGTTCTAGAACAAAAGAAACGCATTTTAGAAATTTTTATTTTAAAGTCAGTCAAAAAATTCCAATTTTCTGAAACTAAAATTTATAACTTTGGCACTTTTAACTCTACAATATTAAAATTAACGGATATTACTGCTTTGTTAACGTTTATTAATTGTGCTAAATTACAAAGTTTTAGAACAAACGGAACGAATGTTAGAAATTTTTATTTTAAAGTAAATCCAAAAATTCCAAATTTTTCAAACTAAAATTTCTAATTTTGGCACTTTTAAAACCACAGCAATGAAATTAACCAAGATTACTACATTTTTAACGTTTATTAACTGTTCTAAATTGCAAGGTTCTAGAACAAAAGAAACGCATTTTAGAAATTTTTGTTTTAAAGTCAGTCAAAAAAATTTTAGATTTTTTTAAATAAAATTTTTAACTTTAGCACTTTTAACGCCACAGCAATGAAATTAATAGAAAATACTACTTTTTTAACGTTTATTAACTGTGGTAAATTGCAAAGTTCTAGAACCAAAGAAAACCTTTTTAAAAAAATTTGTTTTAAACACTATGCAAAAATTTCAAAAATTTTTAAACTAAAATTTCTAACTTTAGTACTTTGCACACCACAGCAATGTAATTGATAGAGATTACTACTTTTTTAACGTTTATTAACTGTGCGAAATCGCAAAGTTCTAGAACAAAAGAAACCCATTTTACAAATTTTTATTTTAAAATCTATCAAAAAAAAATGTTTTCAAACTTAAATTTCTATTTTTAACACTTTTGACACCACAACAATAAAATTAACGGTGGTTAGTACTTTTTCAACGTTGATTAACTGTGCCAAATTGCAAAGTTCTAGAACAAAAGGAACGCATTTTAGAAATATCTAATTTGAGGTAAATCCAAAAAATTTCATATTTTTCAAACAAAAATTATAACTTTGGTACTTTTAACGCCACGACAACGAAATTAATGGAAAATACTACCTTTTTAACGTTTATTAAGTGTACTAAACTGCAAAGTTCTAGAACAAAAGAAACGCATTTTAGAAATTTTTATTTTGTAGTCAATCTAAAAATTCCCAAATTATTTAATAAAAATTTCTAACTGCGCTGCGGTAGCATAAAAGTCCTTTTAAAACTTAGTATGTGTCTAGAAATTAGAATTTTTTAAGCAATAACATTGGTGTTTTTTTTTTAGAAATTTCCAAAATAAATGTAAAAAGAAAATATGAAGAAAATAAAATTTTGTGCAGTAAAACCTCAAAAAACAATTTTTCAAGAAAATCTCTGAACCCGGACCTGATGGATCAAAACGGACTTCAGATTCGAAATCCGCCATTTCACACCACTGATAAAGTTATAATTATTGTACCCATAACCCTCGTGCATCTTCTTGTAAAAACATTTTTTCCCCACTCGGAGCATTGACTGAAAGTCTTTGATGTCGCATGTAAACCGCGCCGCTAAAAAAATTGTTTAACATTTTTTGTCAACTCCTCATCAACTTGTTATCATTCCGATAACAGCACTGTGGGCGACGACATTTGGAATTCGTACCACAACTCGCAGATTGCCAAATTTCGCAACAAAACGCATTATTTGCCTGCGATAAAACCGGCAGAAAAATGCAGAAAATCTGTTTGCTCCGATTGTAAAACTATTTTACGTGAAAACAAATTAATCAATTGTCCGAAATAAGAAAAAATCGAAAATTTGATTGACGCTATCATCATTGAAAACAACATCATTAATTAAAAATTTTGGGAGTTATCACGAGTATTTACAAATAGAGTAATTAGCAGAGTTAAGAATCGAACTGAAAGACGATGATCAAGTAATTAATAACATCGGTGATGGTTTTCACGAAGAGTTTTCTGTTGAATTCGAGCTCTAAAGGTGAGGAAATTCGCGGTTTCGTCACCACGAGTTGGTTGGCGAAGTGCTCGAGAATTTCGCTCGGGGAGTCTCTTAGCTTGTTGCGACACACAAGAAGTGTTAGATTTGCGGACTTTGTCGCGTCGTCACAGGAGAAGAGGATAAGACGCGCGCACAACTAAAAAATTCGGATAAAAATACAACCAGAGAACAGCGAATTTTACCAGAAAAAGAAAAGTCCAGAGGATGTTGCACAGGATACTGACAACTTCACACAGACCGCCTAAGAAGTTCTTGTAACAGAAAAAAATAGTTTCCACCATGTAGAGCGCCGACATCTTCTGGATTATCAGTAGTTGCCAGCCGTACATCTCTCCGATTTTCTCCATGAGTTCGCTCAAAGCAAAGTGGTGCTTCATACACTTCAGAATCAATTTTTGGTCGTGGGTGCTTCTAATTTTACTGTTAAGATCTCTGAATTTTGAGTCTAAGTCCGTTGCCAGTTCGTGTAAGTACAAAACGAAGCCGACAAATCGATAGAAGAGCCACAAATTCACAATGCTGTACTTATAGCCATCGAACCCAAACTTCATTATTCCGGTGTAGCCATCAGCGGCCACTCCTAAGACCATCAGACAATAAACAAAGATTTTGGTTTTCCGGGTGGAATTTGACTCAACTTTTAGGTTCTTCCGGTGAAGTTCTTCTAAAAGAGGATTGATGAGACAAATTAGGAGTCCTAGAAACGACGCCAGGAGTTCCAAAACCGCGTTTGGTGGCGGGATTTGGGTGTAAATAGTCTTCCGTTTCCCGTCGATGTGCCAGAAATATGCCACAATGGTGAAAACGGCTGAAGCAGCGGTCAAAACCTTTTTTGGCACAGCCATGGTTCTTACAACAGAGCCAGATGTTTGTGGCGTGCAAGCCAACAAACAATTCATGGATAATATTGACTTTAATTTATTGGAAAGCGTATCATTAGTTTTGTTTACTACTAGTGCTTCCTATTTACAATAATAATTAAATTGCTGATTTGTATGTAAAATTATCGCGAAACTTCGACGTGTTTATTCATGAGAAAAGTGAGTAAAACGCGTGGGGTAATTAGCGCGTTTTTGTCTTTATTGAGATAACCGACAAAAAGAAAAAGTGATAATTTATTTTCGTTTTTGGCTAAAGGATGTAGGCAATACACAAGAGCGCGAAGGAGTATTGTGTGCTGCCTAGTTAAAAAATACAAATAGATATTTACATTGATAACATGAGCAAAAAGTGTCAGGATTATACGATCCTTCATCATCTAATAGAAACCATAAAATTCGACAATGATCTATTTCTTGGCTGTTTTAAATGGCATTTTCCTTCGATTCTATATAAAAGTGACATTCCACTCAGTTAAATTCGTAATTTTAGTAGTTTTAGTGCAACAGCTATGAAATTTGGGGAAATTGTTGTCATTACGTCGTGGATCAAGTCTGCCAAATTTCAAAATTATAAAGCAAAAGACAGCAGTTTTAGAAATTTTTATTTTTAAAACAAACCAAAAATTTTCGATACCCTACACTAAAATTCGTAATTGTGGTAATTTTGGTACTACAACTATCATATTCAGGGAATTTACTATTTCAGAGTCGTGTATTAACTCTACCAAATTTCAAAATTGTGGAGCAAAAGACACAAATTTTGGAAATTTTTATTTTTAAAACGAACCAAAAATTTTTGAGATCCTCCACCAAAATTCGTAATTTTTGTAATTTCATTGCCACAGATATGAAAATTGGGAAATTTACTATTTTAAGGTCATATATTAACTCTACTAAATTGCAACATTCTAGAGCAAAAGACACTAATTTAAAAAAAAATTATTTTTAAAACTAACCAAAAATTCTCGAGATTCTTTCTCTAAAATTCGTAATTCTGGTAATTTTATTGCTATAACTATGAAATTTGGAGAATTTACTATTTTAGAGTCATGTATTAACTCTACCTAATTGCAAAATTGTGAACCAAGAGACACAGATTTTAAAAATTTTTATTTTTGAAACGAACCAAAAATTTTCGAGATCCTCCATCAAAATTCGTAATTTTTGTAATTTTAGTGCCACAGATATGAAATTTAGGGAATTTACTATTTTAGAATTGTGTAATAACTCTACAAAATTGCAACATTCTAGAGCAGAAGACACTATTTTTTGAAATTTTTATTTTTAAAAATAACCAAAAATTCTCGAAATTCTTCAATAAAATTCGTAATTATGGTAATTTTATTGCTATAACTATGAAATTTAAGGAATTTACTATTTTAAAGTCATGTATTAACTCTACCTAATTGCAAAATTGTGAAGCAAGAGACACAGATTTTAAAAATTTTTATTTTTGAGACGAACCAAAATTTTCGAGATCCTCCACCAAAATTCGTAATTTTTGTAATTTTATTGCCACAGATATGAAATTTAGGGAATTTACTATTTTAGAATTGTGTAATAACTCTACAAAATTGCAACATTCTAGAGCACTAATTTTTGAAATTTTAATTTTTAAAAATAACCAAAAATTCTCGAAATTCTTCACTAAAATTCGGAATTCTGGTAATTTTAATGCTACAACTATGAAATTTGGGGAAATTACCATTTTAAAGTCGTGTATTAACTCCACTGATTTGCAAAATTGTGGAACAAAAAACACTAATTTTAGAACTTTTTATTTTTAAAACGAACCAAAAATTCTTGACTTCTTCCACCAAAATTCGTAAATTTAGTAATTTTAGTGCTACAGATATGAAAATTCAGGAATTTACTATTTTGTAGTCGTGTAATAACTTTATAAAATTTCAGAATTGTAGAGCAAAAGACATTTTTTTTAAACATTTTTATTTTTAAAACAGACCAAAAATTCTTGTAATCTCCCAATAAAATTCATAATTTTGGTAATTTTAGTGCTACAGAAATGAAAATTGGGGAATTTAGTACTTCGGAGTCGTATATTAACTCTACCAAATTTCAAAGTTGTACAGCAAAAGACACAGATTTTAGAAATTTTTATTTTTTAAATAGACCAACAATTCTCGAGAACTCCCACTAAAATTCGTAAATTTGGTAATTTTAGTGCTACAGATATGAAAATTGGGGAATTTACTATTCTGTAGTCGTGTATTAACTCTATAAAATTTCAGAATTATAGAGCGAAAGACACAGATTTTAGAAATTTTTATTTTTAAAACAAACCAAAAACTTTCGAGATCCTCCACCAAAATTCGTAATTTTTGTAATTTTAGTGCCACAGATGCGAAATTTAGGGAATTTACTATTTTAGAATTGTGTAATAACTCTACTAAATTGCAACATTCTACAGCAAAAGACACTTATTTTAGAAATTTTTATTTTTAAAAATAACCAAAAATTCTCGAAATTCTTCAATAAAATTCGTAATTATGGTAATTTTATTGCTATAACTATGAAATTTAAGGAATTCACTATTTTAAAGTCATGTATTAACTCTACCTAATTGCAAAATTGTGAAGCAAGAGACACAGAGTTTAAAAAATTTTATTTTTAAAACGAACCAAAAATTTTCGAGATCCTCCAACAAAATTCGTAATTTTTGTAATTTTAGTGCCACAGATATGAAATTTAGGGAATTTACTATTTTAGAATTGTGTAATGACTCTACAAAATTGCAACATTCTAAAGCAAAAGACACTAATTTTTGAAATTTTAATTTTTAAAAATAACCAAAAATTCTCGAAATTCTTCACTAAAATTCGGAATTCTGGTAATTTTAATGCTACAACTATGAAATTTGGGGAAATTACCATTTTAAAGTCGTGTATTAACTCCACTGATTTGCAAAATTGTGGAACAAAAAACACTAATTTTAGAACTTTTTATTTTTAAAACGAACCAAAAATTCTTGACTTCTTCCACCAAAATTCGTAAATTTAGTAATTTTAGTGCTACAGATATGAAAATTCAGGAATTTACTATTTTGTAGTCGTGTAATAACTTTATAAAATTTCAGAATTGTAGAGCAAAAGACATTTTTTTTAAACATTTTTATTTTTAAAACAGACCAAAAATTCTTGTAATCTCCCAATAAAATTCATAATTTTGGTAATTTTAGTGCTACAGAAATGAAAATTGGGGAATTTAGTACTTCGGAGTCGTATATTAACTCTACCAAATTTCAAAGTTGTACAGCAAAAGACACAGATTTTAGAAATTTTTATTTTTTAAATAGACCAACAATTCTCGAGAACTCCCACTAAAATTCGTAAATTTGGTAATTTTAGTGCTACAGATATGAAAATTGGGGAATTTACTATTCTGTAGTCGTGTATTAACTCTATAAAATTTCAGAATTATAGAGCGAAAGACACAGATTTTAGAAATTTTTATTTTTAAAACAAACCAAAAACTTTCGAGATCCTCCACCAAAATTCGTAATTTTTGTAATTTTAGTGCCACAGATGCGAAATTTAGGGAATTTACTATTTTAGAATTGTGTAATAACTCTACTAAATTGCAACATTCTACAGCAAAAGACACTTATTTTAGAAATTTTTATTTTTAAAAATAACCAAAAATTCTCGAAATTCTTCACTAAAATTCGTAATTCTAGTAATTTTAATGCTACAACTATGAAATTTGAGGAAATTACCATTTTAGAGTCGTGTATTAACTCCACTGATTTACAAAATTGTGGGACAAAAAACACTAATTTTAGAACTTTTTATTTTTAAAAGGAACCAAAAATTCTTGACTTCTTCCACCAAAATTCGTAAATTTGGTAATTTTAGTGCTACAGATATGAAAATTCAGGAATTTACTATTTTGTAGTCGTGTATTAACTCTATTAAATTTCAGAATTGTAGAGCAAAAGACACAGATTTTAAACATTTTTATTTTTAAAACAGACCAAAAATTCTCGTGATCTCCCAATAAAATTCATAATTTTGGTAATTTTAGTGCTACAGAAATGAAAGTTGGGGAATTTAGTACTTCGGAGTCGTATATTAACTCTACCAAATTTCAAAGTTGTACAGCAAAAGACACAGATTTTAGAAATTTTTATTTTTAAAATAGACCAACAATTCTCGAGAACTCCCACTAAAATTCGTAAATTTGGTAATTTTAGTGCTACAGATATGAAAATTGGGGAATTTACTATTCTGTAGTCGTGTATTAACTCTATAAAATTTCAGAATTATAGAGCGAAAAACACAGATTTTAGAAATTTTTATTTTTAAAACAAACCAAAAACTTTCGAGATCCTCCACCAAAATTCGTAATTTTTGTAATTTTAGTGCCACAGATACAAAATTTAGGGAATTTACTATTTTAGAATTGTGTAATAACTCTACAAAATTGCAACATTCTAGAGCAGAAGACAATAATTTTTGAAATTTTTATTTTTAAAAATAATCAAAAATTCTCGAAATTCTTCACTAAAATTCGGAATTCTGGTAATTTTAATGCTACAACTATGAAATTTGAGGAAATTACCATTTTAGAGTCGTGTATTAACTCCACTGATTTGCAAAATTGTGGAACCAAAAACACTAATTTTAGAACTTTTTATTTTTAAAACGAACCAAAAATTCTTGACTTCTTCCACCAAAATTCGTAAATTTGGTAATTTTAGTGCTACAGATATGAAAATTCAGGAATTTACTATTTTGTAGTCGTGTATTAACTCTATTAAATTTCAGAATTGTAGAGCAAAAGACATTTTTTTTAAACATTTTTATTTTTAAAACAGACCAAAAATTCTTGTAATCTCCCAATAAAATTCATAATTTTGGTAATTTTAGTGCTACAGAAATGAAAGTTGGGGAATTTAGTACTTCGGAGTCGTATATTAACTCTACCAAATTTCAAAGTTGTACAGCAAAAGACACAGATTTTAGAAATTTTTATTTTTTAAATAGACCAACAATTCTCGAGAACTCCCACTAAAATTCGTAAATTTGGTAATTTTAGTGCTACAGATATGAAAATTGGGGAATTTACTATTCTGTAGTCGTGTATTATTTTTATAAAATTTCAGAATTATAAAGCGAAAGACACAGATTTTAGAAATTTTTATTTTTAAAACAAACCAAAAACTTTCGAGATCCTCCACCAAAATTCGTAATTTTTGTAATTTTAGTGCCACAGATACGAAATTTAGGGAATTTACTATTTTAGAATTGTGTAATAACTCTACAAAATTGCAACATTCTAGAGCAAAAAACACTAATTTTTGAAATTTTTATTTTTAAAATAACCAAAAATTCTCGAAATTCTTCACTAAAATTCGTAATTCTAGTAATTTTAATGCTACAACTATGAAATTTGAGGAAATTACCATTTTAGAGTCGTGTATTAACTCCACTGATTTACAAAATTGTGGGACAAAAAACACTAATTTTAGAACTTTTTATTTTTAAAAGGAACCAAAAATTCTTGACTTCTTCCACCAAAATTCGTAAATTTAGTAATTTTAGTGCTACAGATATGAAAATTCAGGAATTTACTATTTTGTAGTCGTGTATTAACTCTATTAAATTTCAGAATTGTAGAACAAAAGACACATATTTTAAACATTTTTATTTTTAAAACAGACCAAAAATTCTCGTGATCTCCCAATAAAATTCATAATTTTGGTAATTTTAGTGCTACAGAAATGAAAGTTGGGGAATTTAGTACTTCGGAGTCGTATATTAACTCTACCAAATTTCAAAGTTGTACAGCAAAAGACACAGATTTTAGAAATTTTTATTTTTTAAATCGACCAACAATTCTCGAGAACTCCCACTAAAATTCGTAAATTTGGTAATTTTAGTGCTACAGATATGAAAATTGGGGAATTTACTATTCTGTAGTCGTGTATTAACTCTATAAAATTTCAGAATTATAGAGCGAAAGACACAAATTTTAGAAATTTTTATTTTTAAAATAAACCAAAAACTTTCGAGATCCTCCACCAAAATTCGTAATTTTTGTAATTTTAGTGCCACAGATACGAAATTTAGGGAATTTACTATTTTAGAATTGTGTAATAACTCTACAAAATTGCAACATTCTAGAGCAAAAAACACTAATTTTAGAATTTTTTTATTTTTAAAAGGAACCAAAAATTCTTAACTTTCTCCACCAAAATTCGTAAATTTGGTAATTTTAGTGCTACAGATATGAAAATTCAGGAATTTACTATTTTGTAGTCGTGTATTAACTCTAAAAAAATTTAGAATTGTTGAACAAAAGACACAGATTTTAAACATTTTTATTTTTAAAACAGACCAAAAATTCTCGTGATCTCCCAATAAAATTCATAATTTTGGTAATTTTACTGCTATAGAAATGAAAGTTGGGAATTTAGTACTTCGGAGTCGTATATTAACTCTACCAAATTTCAATACGTTTTAAAAGAATTCAACAGAACGGATGAAGGCGAATAGCGCGAAAACGCAAAACAGACAGAATCGTCAGACTGTCCGCTGCCTTATTCCCGCTAACACAAAATATGGAAGCTTAAAACTACAATGGTAACAGTGGGTTTGAGCTCATCTCGCTTAAAACTGTGTGCTTTCATCATGGCTTTCCTAACCCCCGTAAGTACGTCATTAACCAAATAAAAATCCAACATTTCTGTTCCAGATGGCCGGAGCGTTAATGCTCATGGTTTCTCTAATCAAATCAATTCTGTATCTTAGCCCCAAAACTGACTTCGTAATTATAAATTTCAATTCTTTAATCCTTTGCAGCATTGTCGGTGTTTTTCTTATTATTGGAGGCTTTCTCTTACTAATTGGATTAATACAGGTAGACTTTAACTTCTATTAGTTTCCAACTAAATTTTTCTTGCAGGAAAATGCGAGGTGGATTTTCGTATACTTAATTCTGAGTACTCCAAGTTTGGTTTATTTACTAGCTGAAGCTCTCTTTGTCGCGTTTTTAGGGTGGCATTTTAAAATTATTATGATCCTGTTTACGATACTCATGTTGTGCGTTCAAATATGTGTCCTTGGATTTTTTATTTGTCTGATCAGAAGAAAAAGAACTGAGAGTATGGAAAACTTGATTGTCTTTTACGAGGATGGGTATTTCAGCAGCGCCGTTTCGAGAGAAAACTCCTTCGACAGTTTCAGTCTTTAAAACTATTTTTGCAATATTTTAATAAATTTTATTAATTAATTAAGTGTTTTGATCCTTCTAAATGTGCCATTTCTACGTAAAATGTTTCCATTTCCGTCCCCGAAAAATCAATAAAGAGACCCCGGCCAAGTCTTCCACAGCGCCAAGAAGTCTGGCGTCTTCTCCCATTCAATAATCTCCTCAGTTTGGTTGTCACACTTGTTTTAACATCACCAGAATGACACGACATTTCTGTTTCTGTTTTAGTTTGAAAATTGGGGCCATCATCATGTCCTTTCTTAATTTAGTAAGTAGCAATTCCTTAATATAATCGCTAAAGAGTTATTTTAGTTGGAGGGTGGGCTGGAGGTCATCGTCTCCATAATAGAACTATCGGATTTAGAGAGTAAAGACAAGTTTAAAAATCTAACAAGACACGTCCACATTGTAGAAAAAGTTTGCAACGCGACGAACTTCTGCAACGAGACCACTTTGAGGAATCACTTTCCAACAGAAGAGCCGGGAGTTGAAGGACACATCACTCTATTCACTGTGTGTTTGGTTTTAGGGATGCTCACGTTGTTTAACGGGGTGTTATTGTTAACCGGATTGTTACAAGTGAGGGGTTAAAACCGCCACTTTGTCTTAATCCCATTTTTTTCCAGGCCAAAGAAAAGTACATCCTCTGGTACGTTCTCTTAGGCTCCATCACCCTCTTCATCGTTACGATCTACACGGGAATTTACATGTTCCATAACCAAGTCCTCATCATCATCTTCGCTATCTCACGTAATATTCACACTAATTCGTTTTTTTTTTCACACGTTTTCTTTCAGTGTTTATGTGTTACGGGCAGCTCGGCATGTACTACTTTTACGAAGAGATCGCTGAGTATAACACAGTCAAGTCCGGCGTCATTGAGATTTCTTATAATGCAGATCCTAACAGTTATGTTAATTCAGGAGTGCCACCGAACGAGCCGACTGATAACACCGCTGTTTAAACGCTTATTTTTGTGCTGTTGCGACAATAAGAAGTTATGCAATTTATGTTAGCTTGACTGGTTGTGTCGTTTTGAAGTTCAATAAAATTTGACCTGGCGCATCCACCATTTTACTGTATACTTAAGTCTTTTCTCCAACCGCAAAAGCATTTTTACAATGGGCGGATTTCTTCATAAATTAGCCGGAAAAATCTCCTTCTTTTTCTGGACTTGGGACCGGCAGCAGCGTCCTTAGTGGTTAAGGAGCTAAAAAAGTACATGGTTTGGCGAAAACCGCATCTTTCTGTCTGTCATAGCCCATTGAAAATTCCGGAATAAATGTCCACCGAACCATTTTAGTAATTTTAGTGCTACAGATATGAAATTTAGGGAATTTACTATTTTAGAGTTGTGTAATAACTCCACTAAATTGCAAAATTCTAGAGCAAAAGACACTTATTTTAGAAATTTTTATTGTTAAAGCGAACCAAGAATTCTCAACATCCTTCACTAAAATTCGTTATTCTAGTAATTTTAGTGCTACAACTATGAAATTTGGGGAATTTACTATTTTAGAGTCGTGTAATAACTCTACCAATTAGCAACATTCTAAAGCAAAAGACACAAATTTTTGAAATTTTTATCTTTAAAAATAACCAAAAATTCTCGAAATTCTTCACTAAAATTCGTAATTCTGGTAATTTTAATGCTACAACTATGAAATTCGGGGAAATTACCATTTTAGAGTCGTGTATTAACTCCACTGATTTGCAACATTGTGGAACAAAAAACACTAATTTTAGAATTTTTTATTTTCAAAACGAACCAAAAATTCTCGAGATCCTCCAACAAAATTCTTAATTTTTGTAATTTTAGTGCCACAGATATGAAATTTGTGAAATTTACTATTTTAAAGTCATATATTAACTCTACCAAATTGCAACATTCTCGAGCAAAAGGCACTAAAATTTAATTTTGAAAACTGACCAAAAATTCTCGAGATTCTTTCTCTAAAATTTGTAATTCTGGTAATTTTATTGCTATAACTATGAAATTTGGAGAATTTACTATTTTAAAGTCATGTATTAACTCTACCAAATTGCAAAATTGTGAAGCTAAAGACACAGATTTTAGAAATTTTTATTTTTAAAACGAACCAAAAATGTTCGAGATCCTCCACCAAAATTCGTAATTTTTGTAATTTTAGTGCCACAGATATGAAATTTACGGAATTTACTATTTTAGAGTTGTGTAATAACTCTACAAAATTGCAACATTCTAGAGCAAAAGACACTTATTTTAGAAATTTTTTTTTTAAAAATAACCAAAAATTCTCGAAATTCTTCACTAAAATTCGTAGCTCTAGTAATTTTACTGCTACAACTATGAAATTTGGAGAAATTTCCATTTTAGAGTCGTGTATTAACTCCACTAATTTGCAAAATTGGGGAACAAAAAACACTAATTTTAGATTTTTTTATTTTTAAAACGAACCAAAAATTCTCGAGATCTTCCAACAAAATTCGTAATTTTTGTAATTGTAGTGCCACATATATGAAAGTTGAGAAATTTACTATTTTAAGATCATATATTAACTCTACCAAATTGCAACATTCTAGAGCAAAAGACACTAATTTTTGAAATTTTTATTTTTAAAAATAACCAAAAATTCTCAAAATTCTCCACTAAAATTTGTAATTTTGGTAATTTTAGTGCCACAGATATGAAATTTGGGAAATTTACTATCTTAAGATCATATATTAACTCTACCAAATTGCAACATTCTAGAGCAAAAAACACTAATTTTTAAAAATTTTATTTATAAAACTAACCAAAAATTCTCGAGATTCTTCCTCTAAAATTCGTAATTCTGGTAATTTCATTGCTATAACTATGAAATTTTGAGAATTTACTATTTTAGAATCATGTATTAACTCTACCTAATTGCAAAATTGTTAAGCAAGAAACACAGATTTTAGAAATTTTTATTTTTAAAACGAACCAAAAATTTTCGAGATTCTCCACCAAAATTCGTAATTTTTGTAATTTTAGTGCCACAGATACGAAATTTGAGGAATTTACTATTTTAGAGTTGTGTAATAACTCTACAAAATTGCAACATTCTAGAGCAAAAGACACTAGTTTTAAAAAAAATTATTTTTAAAACTAACCAAAAATTCTTGAGATTCTTCACTAAAATTCGTAATTTTGGCAATTTTATTGCTATAATTATGAAATTTGGAGAATTTACTATTTTAGAGTCATGTATTAACTCTACCTAATTGCAAAATTGTAAAGCAAGAGACACAGATTTTAGAAATTTTAATTTTTAAAATGAACCAAAAATTTTCGAGATTCTCCACCAAAATTCGTAATTTTTGTAATTTTAGTGCCACAGATATGAAATTTAAGGAATTTACTATTTTAGAGTTGTGTAATAACTACAAAATTGCAACATTCTAAAGCAAAAGACACTAATTTTTGAAATTTTTATTTTTAAAAATAACTAAAAATTCTCGAAATTCTTCACTAAAATTCGTAACTCTAGTAATTTTACTGCTACAACTATGAAATTTGGGGAAATTTCCATTTTAGAGTCGTGTATTAACTTCACCGATTTGCAAAATTGGGGAACAAAAAACACTAATTTTAGATTTTTTTATTTTTAAAACGAACCAAAAATTCTCGAGATCTTCCAACAAAATTCGTAATTTTGGTAATTTTGGTGCCACAGATATGAAATTTAGGGAATTTACTATCTTAAAGTTCTATATTAACTCTACCAAATTGCAACATTTTAGAGCAAACGACACCAATTTTAGAAATTTTTATTTTTGAAACTGACCAAAAATTCTCGATTTCGATATTAAAAATCGTAATTCTAGTAATTTTAGTGCTACAGCTTTGAAATTTGGAGAACTTACTATTTTAGACTTGTGTATCAACTCTACCGAATTGCAAGATTGTTGAGTAAAAAACACAAATTTTAGAATTTTTTTATTTTTATTAGCCCCGGCGCATCCACCATTTTGTCGACATATTTAAAAAATGACGCTGAATGATTTTCTTATTATTGTTTATATTAAAAATGTATTTATTAATAACGCGTAATTTATTTATTTACATTTACCGCCAACTATCGTACAATTCATATTCGTTATTATCCCGACGACTCTTCTTCATATCTTGGTAAAACACATAAACCACATACTCAAAAATACACGCAAAACCAAGCAATGGTAGAATAAAAAACAAAGCGCCATTCACCAGCTCCATGTCAAATCGGATATGCAAAAACGGCAATCCGAATAAAACAAAAATCACTATTGCAATCACGGAATTCAAACAAAAGTGCTCTAAAATCCTCTTGGGCTGTCGCTAAAAAACATCACTTTATCCCAGTTTTTTTATTTCTTAAAGTTACCCAAACTGCGCCAATAAACAGGAGAATTCCACTGGCAATTCCCATCAGAGTTATTACAAGGAAAACGTAAAAAAGAAACTGTGCAATCGACTTAAACGGCGTGTCATTGTCAGTGGAGAAAACGTGGAAACAAATCAAACCAACAAGGAAAATCAACCCCCCAATCTAAAAAGAAAGTTAAGTGAAGAACAACATTTTGACACCTTACCAACTGTGCGAAAATAACAAAACCAATGCAAAAACGAACGCTGCTGTTTTTACACGTCATTGTGGTCAACTGAAGCGATGATAACACTGAGATAAAGAGTTTATTTCGTTCTATAAATACAACAAATTTGTGTCTCTGAACTGTGCACCCAAATATTTTAGGTTATTGGCCCTGTATAACTTCCAAACGCAGAACTCCAAAACCGCCACAATTAAAGCAGTTAATGAAATAAAAAGCGCCTCTAAAGACCAAATGAGCTGAAAATCGTCAATAAGCAGAGCGGCGAAAAACGCCAGAAGAACTGAAGCAGTGACAAGATTGATGTTGAAATGAACCAGAATGTGTTGCTTCTGGTGCTAAAACAAACTTTTCGGTGGAGTTTAAAGTGGTGTTCTTACCCAAACAATGCCCACGAATAAGAAAATGCCGCTGATGACGCCTGCGAGGCTCAAGAGCAAACAAGAGGAGAAGAAAATCGAGTCGATGGTATTAAAAAAGGGTTTTAAATGGATCAAATCTAATATAAATCTAATGGCGAGTGGGCCAGTTATCTGAAAATTGGTGTGAAAAGGGGCTTTAGAATGGAGGAGTTACCAGTTGAGCGAAGACTAGAAGAGACGCGCAGAAAGTGAAACAAATTTTTGCAGACATTTTGGTGGTTTTGCGTAAGAATGATAAGAGTAATTAAAAGATAAACTAATCGTGCAGTTAAATAAATATTGGTTTTAATTAATACAGACTGGAGCAGTGCTGCCAACAGGTTTCAAATTCCTAAAGCTTCATTCTATGCACACTGAATTAAATATCAAAATTACAAAAATTCTTCGTGACGGTTATTTGGCCGCCACTTCGATCTGCTCGTCCCTTAAGCTGCGTTCACACATCCCCCGACTAAACATATAAACGACCACCTCCGAGCACCACGCCCCCACTAGAAGCACCCCCAACCCCACATAACTCAAAATTTCCATTTTTCCAGACATTTCTCTCAAAACGACGAAAGTGCCAACCAACCAATTAATACAATTGAGGACTAAATACAACAGCACGTACTCTCGATTGACCTAAAAATCAAAGATTTGATTTGATTTGAAACGATTGGAAATTTCTTACCATGACAATTCCGATGATCAACAGAACTCCATTGTGGATAAGTAAAATGCTCATCAAGAACATGATAACAAGAAGTCCAATTCGGCCATTTTTGTTAATGGCTACTTTATAAATGGCGCCTCCCAAGGTTAGACCCCCCACCAACTAAAACTACAGTTATGTCGGAAAATAAATGCATTTTGTACTTACAAGGTTGAAAGCAGCGGCTATGAAAGCTCCGGCTTTTAAGTCGTAACAATTTCGAGGCATTTCGCTGATTTTTAATAGAATGCGAAGGATGAAGTCTAAGGAGGTGAAGTGGGTTATTTTTAAAATGATGTTGGTGTCACATATGTGGGTAATCAAGTTTGAAAAGTTGCCAAGAGAAAAAAGTTTGTTTGCTTGTTAGAAAAAAATAAACAGAAGTTTGCGAGGTTTTCTTAATGTGGCAGGTAATGACTTAAGTTAAGTCAGTTTTGTTGCTTAATTTTAGGTGGGAAAGTTGGACTTTTAAACTAACAATGCAGTTAGTGCAGGTTGCAACTGTTTACTTTGACAGTTATTTCTTTATTTGAGGTTGGCTTTATTGTCCCCAGAATTTGACGTTTGTCATTTTTTGTACCCTAAAACCTACTTCACACTATTGCAACATTTGCAAAAAGAACGAATTACACGATAAAAATTTAATTTTAATTTTCGCCCTGATCCTGGATTTATTTGTTTTTTATTTCCTTTTTGTGGGATTATAATTTTGTAATTTGATGGGTTTAATACAGAAATTGAAACTAATGAATTTTGAAAATTTTGACTTTATAACACAAAAAGAATCCAATTTACAGAATAAATAGAAAGTTCTCTTAAAAAATTGGTAGTTCCTCCACGATTCTGGAATATTTTTTTTATTACCTCCCTGTGCAATTACAATTTTGTACCTTAGTGTATTTAATAACCGAATAGAAATTCGTAATTCCTAAAAATTCTCAGTTTTTAACCCGAAAAGCATCCAATTTATGGAAGCAAATAGAAAGTTCTGTTAAAACACTGATTTATTCCTCTACAATTCAGGAATATATTTTTTTAATACGTCCCTGTGCTATTACAATTTTGTAATTTAGTGTTTTCAATACGGAAATAAAAAGTAATAATTTCTAAAAATTTCCAGTCTTTAACCCAAAAAGCGGCCAATTTACAGGAGCAAATAAAAAGTTCTGTTAAAAAATTGATAGTTCCTCCAGGATTCTGAAATAATTTTTTTTTAATACCTCTCTGTGCCATTACAATTTTATAACTTAGTGTTTCCAATACGGAAATAAAAAGTAAAAATTTCCAAAAATTTCCAGACTTTAACCCAAAAAGCGGCCAATTTACAGAAGCAAATAGAAAATTCTCTTAAAAAATTGATAGTTCCTCCACGATCCTGGAATATATTTTTTTTAATACTTCCCTGTGCCATTGCAATTTTGTAACTTAATGTTTCAAATACGAAAATAAAAAGTAGTATTTTCCGAAAATTTCCAGTCTTTAACCCAAAAAGCGGCCAGTTTACAGGAGCAAATAGAAAGTTCTGTTAAAAAATTATAGTTACTCCCACGATCCTGGAATATATTTTTTTTTAATACCTCTCTGTGTCATTGTAATTTTGCAACTTTGTGTTTCCAATACGGAAATAATAAGTAGTAATTTCCAAAAAATTCCAGTCTTTAACCCAAAAAGTGGCCAATTTACAGAAGCAAATAAAAAATTCTCTTAAAAAATTGATAGTTCCTCCACGATCCTGGAATATATTTTTTTTAATACCTCTCTGTGTCATTGTAATTTTGCAACTTTGTGTTTCCAATACGGAAATAATAAGTAGTAATTTCCAAAAAATTCCAGTCTTTAACCCAAAAAGTGGCCAATTTACAGAAGCAAATAAAAAATTCTCTTAAAAAATTGATAGTTCCTCCACAATCCTGGAATATATTTTTTTTAATACCTCTCTGTGTCATTGTAATTTTGCAACTTTGTGTTTCTAATACGGAAATAATAAGTAGTAATTTCTGAAAATTTCCAGTCTTTAACCCAAAAAGCGGCCAATTTACAGAAGCAAATAGAAAATTCTCTCAAAAATTTGCTAGTTCCTCCACGATCCTGGAATATATTTTTTTTAATACCTCTCTGTGTCATTGTAATTTTGCAACTTTGTGTTTCCAATACGGAAATAATAAGTAGTAATTTCCAAAAAATTCCAGTCTTTAACCCAAAAAGTGGCCAATTTACAGAAGCAAATAAAAAATTCTCTTAAAAAATTGATAGTTCCTCCACGATCCTGGAATATATTTTTTTTAATACCTCTCTGTGTCATTGTAATTTTGCAACTTTGTGTTTCCAATACGGAAATAATAAGTAGTAATTTCCAAAAAATTCCAGTCTTTAACCCAAAAAGTGGCCAATTTACAGAAGCAAATAAAAAATTCTCTTAAAAAATTGATAGTTCCTCCACAATCCTGGAATATATTTTTTTTAATACCTCTCTGTGTCATTGTAATTTTGCAACTTTGTGTTTCCAATACGGAAATAATAAGTAGTAATTTCAAAAAATTTCCAGTCTTAAACCCAAAAAGCGGCCAATTTACAGAAGCAAATAGAAAATTCTCTCAAAAAATTGCTAGTTCCTCCACGATCCTGGAATATATTTTTTTAATACCTCTCTATGCAATTGCAATTTTGTAACTTAGTGTTTCCAATACAAAAATAAAAAGGTGTAATTCCTGAAAATTTCCAGTTTTTAACCGGAAAATCATACAATTTACACAAGCAAATAAAAAAATCTCTTCAAAAACTGGTAGTTTCTCTACGATTCTAGAATATATTTTTTTTAATACCTCCCTGTGCCATTGTAACTTTGTAACTTAGTGTTTCCAAAACGGAAATAATAAGTAGTAATTTCCAAAAAATTCCAGTCTTTAACCCAAAAAGTGGCCAATTTACAGAAGCAAATAGAAAATTCTCTTAAAAAATTGATAGTTCCTCCACGATCCTGGAATATATTTTTTTTAATACCTCCCTGTGCCATTGCAATTTTGTAACTTAGTGTTCCAAATACGAAAATAAAAAGTAGTATTTTCCGAAAATTTCCAGTCTTTAACCCAAAAAGCGGCCAGTTTACAGGCGCAAATAGAAAGTTCTGTTAAAAAATTATGTTACTCCACGATCCTGGAATATATTTTTTTTTAATACCTCTCTGTGTCATTGTAATTTTGCAACTTTGTGTTTCTAATACGAAAATAATAAGTAGTAATTTCAAAAAATTTCCAGTCTTTAACCCAAAAAGCGGCCAATTTACAGAAGCAAATAGAAAATTCTCTCAAAAAATTGCTAGTTCCTCCACGATCCTGGAATATATTTTTTTAATACCTCTCTGTGCTATTGCAATTTTGTAACTTAGTGTTTCCAATACAAAAATAAAAATGTGTAATTCCTGAAAATTTCTAGTTTTTAACCGGAAAATCATACAATTTACACAAGCAAATAATAAAATCTCTTCAAAAACTGGTAGTTTCTCTACGATTCTAGAATATATTTTTTTTTGATACCTCCCTGTGCCATTGCAATTTTGTAACTTAGTGTTTCCAATACGGAAATAAAAAGTAGTCATTTTTGAAAATTTCCAGTCTTTAACCCAAAAAGCGGCCAATTTACAGGAGCAAATAGAAAATTCTCTTAAAACATTGATCCTCCTCGATCCTGGAATATATTTTTTTCAATACCTCCCTGTGTAGTTACAATTTTGTAACTTAATGTACATATTATTATGAAAAATATTTGAATTTACTTGTGTGTTTCTTTAAATCTAATAAAAAAAATATTTTTTTCGCTACTTTGAGATTTGGTATTCGTCAGAAAGGGGGCTAAATCACCCCCAAAAATTCTTCTGGAACTTGATAAAAAAAAAGAAAAACCCTTCATATTAATGTAAATATAAATGTCTTACAAATAAAACTCTGTACAAAAATAAGCTGTTTTACTACTAATACTAAAAATAAACTTATTCCAAAACATCCAAACAAAAAATCACAGCACAACTGTGGCACAGAAAAATATTCATAACGTATAAGAGAAGACATCTTTGGTACATTTTGTGTCTTCATTTGACAAATAAAGGCACCGCTGCATGACATCATTATAATTTACGTAATTGAATTAGTGCATAGTACGAAAAATTAAAGTCCAAGAACATTACAATTAGCGACAACTGTTTTTAATTACTGCGAGAGCATTTCTTGCTGCGCACCTTCTTTTCGTGCCGCATTTCCCGATAATTTTACGTACAACTTGTACACAAAATAGAAGAAGAACCATTCATATAAAAAGTACAACACATATATAACTCCCAGAAAAGTACCAGTCAAGGCAGGATGAAACGAATTGGTGATGTTTCTGTGAAGCGAATATATGCCAAATCCCTTTTTTACCATCAAAGTTAAGACACTAAGGATCATGTAAAGTTTGACCAAAACTTGTTTCTCCTGAAAATTTCAATATTAGTGTTAATTTAGATGTTGGAAAATGTGGACAAACCTCAATTATTCCTTTTAACAGGAACAATCCTTTTGTGATTTCAAGAATAACGTATAGAAAAATAAAAATGTCATAAACGTTGAACCAGTATAGAACCAAAGAACAAAGTCGAAAAATAAGAGCAGCGAGTCCTTCCACCTTAAAATAACACGTAGAATAATGTGGTTTTTAAGGAAATACGTACGAGATGGGCCACGGCTCTGTAGTCGGAGCAGATGCGTGTCCAGGTAAAGGAATCTTTCGCCATTCTTGAATTTATCTAAAAAATAATAGAGAGTTGTTGGAGTTTGTTGTTGCAGTTAATTGGATATTGGATGCAGTTTGACAACTAATCCTAGCTACGTAGTTAGAACGCACTTGCGCACTGGTTACTGTTACGTCCACTCCCGCAACCTCCCATGAAATGGTCAGAGACCTGTACTGTAGTTGTGGCGAGGAATATTTTATATTTTAGCTCTAACGCCATGGAAGATTCTATAGTAGATAAATGACTCTTAAATCCTCTCTAACATTTATGTTGAGGTTCATTTTACGCAAAATTTTACGCTGAATTGAAAACTTTCCTCATTTTTCCGGTACGTAAACAAATAACTAAATTCGAGGCGTTTGAAATATCGGGTTTTCACCAGAGAACCTACATTTTGAATTTTCGGACGGGTCGGTCTCCATATCTCCGGAATTACAACAGATGGAAAGATTCGGTTTTTGCCATCGTTTTTCTCGCGATTTTTTGACGAAGAATTTGTTTTAATATTTTCCAAAAGTCGAAAATTTGAGTTTTCCGCGAAAATTCATGACTACAACTATGCCAAACTTCTAATATCGATATATCGCTTATTTTTTGAGTAAAGTTAAGTTATTATACATCAGTGTAACGCAGAATTTTCCGCTGATTCCAAATCTGGGATTTAAATTCAGATCCGACAACAGATAACTGAGTTATGGCCGATCAAATTTTCGGATAGTTGATTTTCATTTTTCCTCATTTTTCGTAGTTTTTAAAGTTAAATATCTCGGAAACTATTTGAGATATTGAGATGCGGTTTGCGCCATCGTTTTTCTCGGCTCATTTTACGTTAGAAAAAGTGCTTAAAAGCCCAAAATTCGATAGTCGATTTTTCGCGAAAAAAAATTGCGACTCAAACGTTGAAAATTTTTCATTTTTTTTAATTTTTGGCCATAACTCGCAGACTATTTGTCCTATAGATCTCAAATTTGGCCAGTAGATAGATTTTAAGCTCCTCTTTCGACTGATGTATAATTCTATGCTATTAAACCTCATTTTCATTTTGAAAACATTGATTGAAAATCACCCTAAAATGATGTTTTCAAAACAGTTTTTGGCCAATACCTCGTTTATTTATTAAGCAAACTCAACAAATTTGGGTCTCATTTTACGCAGAATTTCACGCAGAATCCAAAAATATGACAATTTTTTGAAATTTGTCAATAAATAACCGAGTTATGGCCGTTTGAAATTTTGGGTTGTCGCCAGAGGATCAAATTTTCGAAGGTTCGAAACAATTCATGCTCGATATCTCGGAAACTATTCCAGATATTGGAATGCGGTTTGCGGCATCGTTTTTCTCGCGATTTTTTACATAAGAAATCGTTTTTAAATTTTCCAAAAGTCGAAATTTGCAAATTTTCGCGAAAATTTATGATTAAAACTATACCAAATTTCTCATATCGATATCTCGCTTATTTTTTAGAGTAAACTTGAGTTATTATACATCAGTGAACGCAGAATTTTACGCAAATTCCAAATCTGGGATTAAAATTCAGATCAGACAACAAATAACTGAGTTATGGCCAATCAAAGTTTCGGAAAGTTGATTTTCGTTTTTCCTCATTTTTCGTAATTTTTAAAGTTAAATATCTCGGAAACTATTTGAGATATTGAGATGCGGTTTGCGCCATTCTTTTTCTCGGCTCATTTTACGTTAGAAAATGTCCTCAAAAGCCCAAAATTCGATAGTCGATTTTTCACGAAAATAAATTCCGACTCAAACGATGAAAATTTTTAATTTTTTTTATTTTTGGCCATAACTCGTAAACTATTTGTCCGATAGATCTCAAATTTGGCCAATAGATAGATTTCGAGCTCCTCTTTCGACTGATGTATAATTCAAAGCTATTAAACGTCGTTTTCATTTTAAAAACATTGATTGAAAATCACCCTAAAATGACGTCGTCAAAACAGTTTTTGACCAATGCCTCGTTTATTTCTTAAGGAAACTCAACAAATTTGGGTCTCATTTTACGCAGAATGTCACGCTGAATCCAAGGCCGCAAGAATTTTTAATTTTCGGCAACAAATGACTGAGTTATGGCCGTTTGAAATTTTGGGTTGTCGCCAGAGGGTCAAATTTTCGAAGGTTCGAAACAATTCATGCTCGATATCTCGGAAACTATTCCAGATATTGAAATGCGGTTTGCGCCATCGTTTTTCTCGCGATTTTTTACATAAGAAATAGTTCTTTGATTTTCCAAAAGTCGAAAGTTGCAGTTTTTCGAAAAAATTCATGACTAAAACTATACCAAACTTTCGATGTCGATATCTTGCTTAGTTTTCGTAGTAAACTTGTGTTATTATACTTCATTTTACGCAAAATTTCTCGCAGATTCCAAATACGGGCTCAAAATTTAGGTACGGCAACAAGTAAGTAAATTTCGGACAGTAAATTTTTAATTCCAAAATTTTTAATTCTAATTATTATTACTTACAACTCATATTATATGGCGATAAACTATGACGCAAAACTGTAAGACAGAATAATGTTAAGTACAATTGAAGACATCAAAATTATTTTTTTGTTTTTTTTTTATTATCCTGTCTTAATCACTTTCACGAAGAATTCCACATATTTTATCATAGAATTTGTAAACATAATAGAGAAAGACACATTCATAACAAACAAAACCTATAAGAAATAAAAACATAACCGTTTTAAGCACCATTTCAAGCCAAGCCTCCTCGTCTTCAAAACTGTAATCATAATAATAAAGGATGTAATAAATACCAATTCCAAACATTCCCAATATTTGCAGACCACTAACAACAAAGTAAATTTCAAAAAACCCCATTCTCTCCTAAAAATTACAACATTTGAAAATTGAACACAAAAAGTAGACAAACCTCAGTGATCCCTTTTAGCAAAAGCCATCCCAAAACGATATTCGTAATCATTACCTCGTAAAAGAACAAATCTGTCAACGCATACCAAAATAATGTGTAAAAGTAAGTTCGATACAGAAACACAATCACTGCCGTCACCTAAAAATGTAACGTAGAATAGAATAAATTGTTTAAAAACATACGAAATGAGCCACGGCTCTGTAATCGCACATTATGCGGATCCTAATGGGTATGTTTGACACCATTTCTTGGATTTTGGGGACTAATTGAAGTTGACACAAAATAAACGTCAGAAAACCGAGGCCAACAAGACTCAATGTGTAAATTCTTACTCGATATTTTCAAAAATTCAAACGACCATAACTCAATTTTTAGAATGATTTTAATCTTTTTTTTAAGACAAAAACGCCGTTTGGTACCTTTGAGTTCTACATCAATCGAAACAGCAGCTCGAGATCTATCAACTGACTAAATTTCAACATGCCTAGGCCTAATACGGCGGTCAAAAACGAAAAGTTCAAAAATTTCAATCGATTGAGTCGGAATTTTTTTCGCAAAAAAATCGACCACCAAATTTGCAAAATATTTGAATTCTAAGGAGACGAAAGCGCGAGAAAAACCAAGACCCGAACAGTTTCATTTTATCTAGCGAAATTCTGCATTAAAATGAGCCCCAATAACCAAATTTGCTCCAAAAATAAGCGAGAAATCGACCGAAGATGCCCGATGTTGTGTGTAGTCATGCAAAACTTTTGAACTTTTCGCTAGAAAAAACAAAACCAGTTAAAAGAATTAGTTCAGTGGCAATAACAATAAACTTTACTAAGCAAAACTGGCCAAATCAAAATTTTTGTTTGTTTTTTTCTATTATCCTGTCCTTTGTTGATTAAGTTCACCTCGTTGCGCAAGTTCACCTCGTCGCCAAAGTTCATTTCGTCGCCAAATTTCAGCCAGACGCGTATTTCCCCATTTTTTTTCATAGAATTTATAGACAAAAAAAAACAAGACGCATTCATAACAAATATAAATTAAAAGATAAAAAGAAAAAATTATTTTAACCCAAATAACAGTACCCAAGTTGTTTTCATCATAATTAACGGACAAATATATACAATATCCCGCCTTTGCGACGATAGTTACAGCACTAATTGCCATGTAAACTTGAAAAAAGATCTTTTTCTCCTAAAAATTACATTTGTTAATTGGACACAAGAAGAAGACAAACCTGAATGATCCCCCTTGTCAGCAGGTATCCCTTAGCGAACTCAAAAATTATCACGTGGTATAAGAAAATTTCTCTTACATAAAACGGAGATATTATTAAAATGTACCCTCGATACATAAATAGAACGAATGCCTCCACCTGAAAATGTAACGTAGAATAAGAAAAAGTCTTTAGAAAACATACGGTATGAGACACGGCTCTGTAATTGCACAAAATGCTGGTCAAAATAGAGAAGTCTCCCAACGCCGCTTGCATTTTTGAAGTAGGAGAATCGGACACGAATAAACGTCAAAAAATCAGAGAAAACGAGACTCGGAGCAGACTTCAAAATAGCTATTTGTGTACCAAGGCCAAAAAGTGTTTCTTTTTTGGCCGAGCCTTTTTTTAATGGCCGAGGGCAAAATGGCACTTTTTGGCCGTGAAACACACAAGATTTTTTAGGCGACATCATTAAATTAAGTTAATTAATTTTTATTTATGATTTATTGATTTATAACAACTGAATAATTGTAAATATTTATGGATCCTTCAGAAAAATTCATATTTTCATAGCTTCACAATTTGGATCAATTAGATTTGATGTGATTTTTGATGTTGTTGCAGCAGCAATGCTATAGTTCATACAGTGAGAGTTTGAATGAACTATAGCATGAATGAATAAAAAGTGTACCATACGCGCGAAATTTAAAATAACAAAATAACCCTAGTTACTGACCAAGGTTACTAAAATTAACAGGTGTGCTACAAAGTTTTCAGCCAATAGAAGCAGGCCTCTTGAACTGGCGCGAATTCGTCATCGGAAAGCTCTTTTAAATTCCGACTGAATTTTTTCATTGCTATTATTATTTAAAACAGCAATATTTAACACTCTGATGCTTCTACAAAATCATTGTTAAACAACATTGGCGATCAACAATGTTTTTACACCCCAAAACAATTGACAGAATTTTCTTGTGACGTCATTTACAGTCACACGGCCCTAGCAACCAAAAGGAGGTGGAGTTTAAGCCTTAGTAACGAGCAAACCTGCTTAATTTAGGAACCTTGGTTACTGACAACCCTGTCAACCCATTTCGCGTAGGAATTTAGTGTTTTTAGTGTATTTTGTGGCATAATTTGCTGCCAACCTATATGTCAACTGTCGAAATCTCCCAATCTCTCACCGGATATACTATAGACATGTTCATTTGTAATAATTCAACACGTCTTTGTTGCACTTTACAGCAGTTTGTCGATTTGATTTTACCCAAATAATTATAAAATTGGGGGTAATGTCGGTATCTTGATGTAATATGCAAAACTATGGATAGATGGCGCCACCATTATTTGGCCACGAATGTTTGCGACCACAAATGAGTCATTTTTAGGCGGCTTTTGAGGCCTAAAAATCCCATTTTCAATATAAGTCGGCTAAAAACGAGGTTTTTATTACTATTAAAAAATACAAAGGAACATTATTATGCTCTCTTAACTATGAGCAAACAATTCTACAAACTACGCACTAATAATACTATTTGATTACTGATTAAACTGATAACATTTAGATAATTGATTACCGATTAAACTACACCGAATTGGTGTAATTCTTAACGGAATTCATCGTGGTTGTGTCCTCTGGAGTGAAACCATTTCTTAGCATGTTTTCCCACAATTTTCCGACAACGAAATGTTTGATGCAATCGTACCAGAAATATGCGATGCAGATAAGCAATAAGGGAAGACTCCAAAACATGTTAAGGTAAAATATGCACGCTCCCAACTCTACTACAGTCGTCAGAAGGCTGAGTACCAAGTGAGTTCTTACCATCACTGGTTTGTTCTAAAAATAAGAAATTCTTTTAAATTGCAACGAAAATAATTATTAGACAAACCTCTGTTATTCCTTCCCACAGAATGCCCCCTTTGCAAAGTTCAAAAAAGGCCCAAACGAACGTAATTATATCCAATAGGCTAAGTTGAAGTACACCTAATAGGCAAAGTCGTACGAAGGTCATCCCCAATCCCGTCACCTTAAATTATTACAATGTTGCTCAGGTATTTTCTTGATTTTTTTTTGGAAAATACTCACAAGATGGGTCACGGCGGTGTAATCAGAGATAATTCGTATCCAAATGTTGAGATCTTGGGCCATTTCGTCGTCGTTAAATAAACTGGTGTTTACTCGAACTGGGTGGTGTTGGTACTGAAGAGAAGAATGTCTAGCCTATACAACGCATTTTCTCACCAATATCAAAACCGAGATCATGTTACAGTCGACGAAATCATTTTAAACAAATAAATAAAAGAAGTTGGTTAGTCAGCAGGAAAATTCAAGTAAAGCACGCGAGCGAAATGCGATGAAATCGGTGGAGAGACAGATTTTCGGTGGTTTTTCGGAAACTACCACAGATGGAGGTGCTTTTTTCGCGTTTTGTTCGCTGAGAATTAGAGTTTCCGGATGTCGAAAACTTGATTTTTCTTCGGTTCATTTCTCGCTTGTATTTTGGAGTAAACTTGCGTTATTATATATCAATGCACGCAGAATTTTCCGCAGATTCCGAATCTGGGATTTAAATTTAGATCCGACAACGAATAACTGAGTTATGGCCGATCAAAGTTTCGGATAGTTGATTTTCATTTTTTCTCATTTTTCCCAATTTTCAAAGTTAAATATCTCGGAAACTATTAGAGATATTGAGATGCGGTTTGCGCCATCGTTTTTCTCGGCTCATTTTACGTTAGAAAAAGTGCTTAAAAGTCCAAAATTCGATAGTCGATTTTTCGCGAAAAAAAATTCCGACTCAATCGATGAAAATTTTTCATTTTTTTTATTTTTGGCCATAACTCGCAAACTATTTGTCCTATAGATCTCAAATTTGGCCAGTAGATAAATTTTAAGCTCCTCTTTCGACTGATGTATAACTCAATGCTATTAAACGTCATTTTCATTTTGAAAACATTGATTGAAAATCACCCTAAAATGATGTTTTCAAAACAGTTTTTAGCCAATACCTCGTCTATTTATTAAGCAAACTCAACAAATTTGGTCTCATTTTACGCAGAATTTCACGCTGAATCCAAAAATATGATAAATTTTTAACATTTGTCAATAAATAACCGAGTTATGACCGTTTGCAATTTTGGGTTGTCGCCAGAGGGCCAAATTTTTGATGGTTCGAAACAATTCATGCTCGATATCTCGGAAACTATTTCAGATATTGGAATGCGGTTTGCGGCATCGTTTTTCTCGCGATTTTTTACATAAGAAACCGTTTTTAGATTTTCCAATAGTCGAAATTTGCAAATTTTCGCGAAAATTCATGGTTAAAACTATACCAAATTTCTCATATCGATATCTCGCTTATTTTTTAGAGTAAACTTGAGTTATTATACATTAGTGAACGCAGAATTTTACGCAGATTCCAAATCTATTTAAATTCAGATCCGACAACAAATAACTGAGTTATGGCCGATCAAAGTTTCGGATAGTTGATTTTCATTTTTTCTCATTTTTCCCAATTTTCAAAGTTAAATATCTCGGAAACTATTAGAGATATTGAGATGCGGTTTGCGCCATCGTTTTTCTCGGCTTATTTTAAGTTAGAAAAAGTGCTTAAAAGTCCAAAATTCGATAGTCGATTTTTCGCGAAAAAAAATTGCGACTCAAACGATGAAAATTTTTAATTTTTGGCCATAACTCGCAAACTATTTGTCCTATAGATCTCAAATTTGGCCAGTAGATAGATTTTAATCTCATCTTTCGACTGATATATAATTCAATGCTATTAAACGTCATTTTCATTTTAAAAACATTGATTGAAAATTACCCTAAAATGATGTTTTCAAAACAGCTTTTGGCCAATACCTCGTTTATTTATTAAGCAAACTCAACAAATTTGGGTCTCATTTGACGCAGAATTTCACGCTGAATCTAAAAACATAATAATTTTTTAAAATTTGTCAATAAATAACCGAGTTATGGCCGTTTGAAATTTTGGGTTGTCGCCAGAGGGTCAAATTTTCGAAGGTTCGAAACAATTCATGCTCGATATCTCGGAAACTATTTCAGATATTGCAATGCGGTTTGCGGCATCGTTTTTCTCGCGATTTTTTACATAAGAAATCGTTTTTAGATTTTCCAATAGTCGAAATTTGCAAATTTTCGCGAAAATTCATGATTAAAACTATACCAAATTTCTCATATCGATATCTCGCTTACTTTTTAGAGTAAACTTGAGTTATTATACATCAGTGAACGCAGAATTTTACGCAGATTCCAAATCTGGGATTTTAATTCAGATCCGACTGCAAATAACCGAGTTATGGCCGATCAAAGTTTCGGATAGTTGATTTTCATTTTTTCTCATTTTTCCCAATTTTCAAAGTTAAATATCTCGGAAACTATTAGAGATATTGAGATGCGGTTTGCGCCATCGTTTTTCTCGGCTCATTTTACGTTAGAAAAAGTGCTTAAAAGTCCAAAATTCGATAGTCGATTTTTCGCGAAAAAAAATTCCGACTCAATCGATGAAAATTTTTCATTTTTTTTATTTTTGGCCATAACTCGCAAACTATTTGTCCTATAGATCTCATATTTGGCCAGTAGATAGATTTTAAGCTCCTCTTTCGACTGATGTATAATTCAATGCTATTAAACGTCATTTTCATTTTGAAAACATTGATTGAAAATTACCCTAAAATGATGTTTTCAAAACAGTTTTTGGCCAATACTTCGTTTATTTATTAAGCAAACACAACAAATTTGGGTCTCATTTTACGCAGAATTTCACGCTGAATCCAAAAATATAATAATTTCTTAAAATTTGTCAATAAATAACCGAGTTATGGCCGTTTGAAATTTTGGGTTGTCGCCAGAGGGTCAAATTTTCGAAGGTTCGAAACAATTCATGCTCGATATCTCGGAAACTATTCTAGATATTGGAATGCGGTTTTCGGCATCGTTTTTCTCGCGATTTTTTACATAAGAAATCGTTTTTAGATTTTCCAAAAGTCGAAATCTGCAAATTTTTGCGAAAATTCATGATCAAAACTATACCAAATTTCTCATATCGATATCTCGCTTATTTTTTAGAGTAAACTTGAGTTATTATACATCAGTGAACGCAGAATTTTACGCAGATTCCAAATCTGAGATTAAAATTCAGATCCGACAACAAATAACTGAGTTATGGCCGATCAAAATTTCGGATAGTTGATTTTAATTTTTTCTCATTTTTCCCAATTTTCAAAGTTAAATTTCTCGGAAACTATTAGAGATATTGTGATGCGGTTTGCGCCATCGTTTTTCTCGGCTCATTTTACGTTAGAAAAAGTGCTTAAAAGTCCAAAATTCGATAGTCGATTTTTCGCGAAAAAAAATTCCGACTCAATCGATGAAAATTTTTCATTTTTTTTATTTTTGGCCATAACTCATAAACGATTTGCCCGATAGATCTCACATTTGGCCAGTAGATAGATTTTGCGCTCCTCTTTCGACTGATGTATAATTCGAAGCTATTAAACGTCGTTTTCATTTTGAAAACATTGATTGAAAATCACCCTAAAATGACGTTTTCAAAACAGTTTTTAGCTAATGTCTTGTTTATTTATTAAGCAAACTCAACAAATTTGAGTCTCATTTTACGCAGAATGTCACGCTGAATCCAAATCCGCAAGAATTTTTAATTTTTGTCAACAAATTACTGAGTTGTGGCCGTTTGAATTTTTGGGTTGTCGCCAGAGGGTCAAATTTTTGAAGGTTCGAAACAATTCGTGCTCAATATCTCGGAAACTATTCCAGATCTTAAGATGCGGTTTACGCCATCGTTTTTCTTGCAATTTTTTACACAAGAAATAGTTTTTAGATTTCCCAAAAGTCGAAAGTTGGAGTTTTTCGCGAAAATTCATGACTTTAACTATACCAAAGTACTTACTACTCGTAAACCATCTTCGGCCGATTTCTCGCTTATTTTAGGAGTAAACCCGTGTTGTTGCAGCTCATTTCACGCAGAATTTCACGCAGATTCCAAATCCGGGCTCAAAACCCACGTACGACCTCAAATAACCGAATTATCCTCAATTAAAATCTTGGGACAAATTTAATGCTCCTAAACTTCCAGCTATTTATAGTTTCAGTGAAGCTGAATTCGGGCCACCTGCATGCAAAGAATAGTGCAAACCCAACTCTCTACTTGTTTATTTTCCCGTGTTTATTTTGATTATTCTTCCAAATAATAACAATCAATAAACTCTCCGCACGCATCCAATCTCGACGCAGACAGAAAAAACTCCGAATTAGAGCCAACAATTTTACGAGCGACAATAAAACTATAGCAAAAAATCAGTATAGTGTCGCCTTCGCTCGAATTACCACAAAAATGCCGAAAAACTGCCGTCAAAAATTCATTATTAGTGTCGTTTACTTCGTTGTTTTCACCAATATTGTAACAGGGAGTTTCTAAATTTCCCCAGAATGATTTTTCTGTTTCTAGATCGGCGGTTTCTGTAGCATTATTACCAGAGGTATAGCCCCACTAAACGGTTTATTTTTAATGTTGGGATTATTCGCGGTAGCCGGAGGTTTGGTTCTACTCATGGGAGTCATCAAGGTAAGAATAGTTCACTCTTACATTGATAACACCATTGTTCTAGGATAATGCCAGGTTTATTTTAGTGTACTTAATTTTGGCGACCATGGTTGTGGCCTTCACCACCGTCTTAATCTCGGTGTTAATTATTCCAAAAGTAAAAGAACTGCAAGTTCATGTTTTCATCATCGTTTATCTTGTGTTGATTGCCTGGTGGCCAATTTTATACTGTGTTTACTTATTTTACAAAGATTTAATCACAAGTGAGGTGTTAACCCTGCCGGAAGTTGGCAACACTGCAGAGGACAAACCGGAGGAAACAGTCGAAGAGATCAAAGACACGTCAGTTTGACACCGGCGCACGTTTATACTTTTATAATAAAAAAAAAATCACAACAGAATTGTGTTTATTTTTACAACTTACACAGCAACACTCTTCGCAAGTTCGTTTTCGGTGTCCGCTTCTTTCTCTTTACGGAAATCCGTGTACTGCACGAAGACGCCCCCCATAAAGACCCAACTGACGAACACCCCCACGACCATCAAAATACCGAAAATGTTCAACTCAGTTGTCCCTTTGATTGCATTTACGATTCCTAGAACTGCCTCAGTGGTGCCACAACCCAATAACATAGATTCCAACAACAGAAAACTAAAAAGAACAGAAGCGTCTTGCTGGAACAAACTGTTAGAAGGGTCCGCGCGTCTTCTGCGTTACCTTCCGGACGCCCACAATCAACAACGCGCCAAGGCCAATGCTGATAAAACCTCCCAACATGTCGTGGATGGTGGCCTGATATAAAGTGCTAAGTCCACTGAGCTTAAAATGAGAATTAGGTTTGGAGGGATCGGTGAAGAACTTACGAAGTTGTTGAGGGCCAAGTTATAGGCGCAGTTCAAGAGGATGCATTTTCGGGTGATGCAGCTTCTCGGCATTTTCGTTGAGGAGGAAGACGCGAATGAGACGAATGGGAAGAAATCGGGTGACCCGGTGATAACCTGGTTATCGACACTGACAATTCTCACCGCTTGGAATCGGTAATTTTCGAATTGTGACACTCCGTCTTGTCAAATTTTCGGTTTTCTAGGGGGTTTTTTTTCTAGTGTTGGAAAGTTGTCGGTTCGGTTAATATAAGAGACGAATTCAGGAGAGCCAACACTTGGAAATTTTTTGGATTTTGGGGCTTCAACATTTCAGTTTACTGGACTTTTCTTGAGAGGAGGCGACCCAAAATATGACCTTTAGAATCCAACAGACTCTGACAGTCAATCACCATCGAGACCCCTTAGACTAGATTGTAAACATCCACATTGATCCAGATTATCCAGATATAATTTATGGCAGTTTTGGTCGACCAAGTGCAGTAAGAATTTGTTTCAAAATATTTACAGCAAAGAGAATTTCTATTTTTCCCCGACTTGATGATTTTAGACCTTTCGTTATAAGTTATTACAAAAGAAAATTTTAAACTCAGTGGATTGCGCCAAAATTACGGCGCCAAATTTAAAATTCAACAATTTTCTTTAAATTTTGGTTCAAAAATTGATTCTGAAAACGGTACCTGATCAAAAATAGGTAAAAACGGAAAAAACAAAAACTATTTGAATATAATATGGAACGTGTGGCGCACCTACAATACAAACCGGCAATATTAACGATACAAATTGCCTGAAAAATCAAATTTTGTTTTTGGTCAAAAGTCGCAGTGCTTCAACATGTAGTTATTTCTAAGAAATTTGAATATAAAATTTGGCGAAAAATATCTTGAATTACACATCCGTAATTAATTAGCAAATTTCATTCCTAAAAAACTTTTTCTTCTTGTAAATAATTATTATTATTAATAAAGACTATTTTTTGCTGTTATAATATAAAAATTTGCAACTGCGAATCCTTGAAAATTTGAACATTGCTCAGAACATCTCCACACAGGCTAAGTCAGTTTTTCGATTTTAAGCAAATTTTCAATTAGAATTTAAAGACTTAATTTGGCTTCTTTAAACCGGGTCGATTTGTCATTTTATCAAAATCAATTAATCTGACAAGTTAAAAGAGGAGTATCTTTTTTAATTTTTAGATCACAAGTTCTATTTTTTTATTAAAAATATACATAGAAATGTTTCGTGTTTGATTTGTCGGCTAATATCTCTTAGATCTAAATAATCCCGATATAAGTAATTTTCTAGGAATATTCAATCACAATATTGTCGAAACAAAGATTTTTCTTTGGTTAAAAACAAAAACTTTTCTTTGCTCCTTGAAATCGAAATTCATAAAAATTCTGTTTTTCGGTCTAAATTTTTCGAAATCGACACTTTTAATAAGGCAGTCAAGAGTGATAATCTCCACCAATTTTGTTAAGATCACTTAAAAAATAAAGAAATTACAGGATCTTAAAAAAATTGATGGCATTTTTTGGTCTTAAAACGACAATTTCTAAAAATTCGACTTTTTGATTTAAATTTTTGCAAATTAGTGATATTACTAAAACAAACAAAAGAAACAACATGCATACATTTTGTACCTGTCGTACTAAAAATAACGAAATTACAGTGTTGAAAAAATTGACATTTTCACAGTTGTCCAAATAAAAATTTCTAAATATTTTCCTTCTTGGCCTAAATTTTTCTAAATCGGTACTCTTAATAAGACAGTTAAGACTTATAAACTCCACAAATTTGTTTATAGTGGCATTAAAAATAAAGAACTTACAAGTCGTTAGAGTTTTTCGTCACATTTTTCTTTGGTCAAAAAACAAAAATTTTTTTAGCTCCTTGAAATCAAAATTTCTAAAAACAATTTTTTTCGGTCTAAATTTTTCTAAATCGACACTTTTAATAAGACAGTCGAGAGTGATTATCGTCACAAATGTCGTTAAAATTGCATAAAAAATAGCGAAATTACAGGATCTTAAAAAAAATTGATGGCATTTTTTGGTCTTAAAACGACAATTTCTAAAAATTCGACTTTTTGATTTAAATTCTTGCAAATTAGTGATATTACTAAAATAAAGAAAAGAAACAACATGCATACATTTTGTTCCTGTCGTACTAAAAATAACGAAATTACAGTGTTGAAAAAATTGACATTTTCACAGTTGTCCAAATAAAAATTTCTAAATATTTTCCTTCTTGGCCTAAATTTTTCTAAATCGGTACTCTTAATAAGACAGTTAATAAACTCCACAAATTTGTTTATAGTGGCATTAAAAATAAAGAACTTACAGGTCGTTAGAGTTTTTCGTCACATTTTTCTTTGCTCAAAAAAGAAAAAAGATTTTTAGCTCCTTGAAATCAAAATTTCTAAAAACAATTTTTTTCGGTCTAAATTTTTCTAAATCGACACTTTTAATAAGACAGTCGAGAGTCATTATCGTCACAAATGTCGTTAAAATTGCATAAAAAATAGCAAAATTACAGGATCTTAAAAAAATTGATGGCATTTTTGGTCTTAAAACGAAAATTTCTAAAAATTCGACTTTTTGATTTAAATTTTTGCAAATTAGTGATATTACTAAAATAAAGAAAAGAAACAACATGCATACATTTTGTTCCTGTCGTACTAAAAATAACGAAATTACAGTGTTGAAAAAATTGACATTTTCACAGTTGTCCAAATAAAAATTTCTAAATATTTTCCTTCTTGGCCTAAATTTTTCTAAATCGGTACTCTTAATAAGACAGTTAAGACTTATAAACTCCACAAATTTGTTTATAGTGGCATTAAAAATAAAGAACTTACAAGTCGTTAGAGTTTTTCGTCACATTTTTCTTTGGTCAAAAAACAAAAATTTTTTTAGCTCCTTGAAATCAAAATTTCTAAAAACAATTTTTTTCGGTCTAAATTTTTCTAAATCGACACTTTTAATAAGACAATTGCATAAAAAATAGCGAAATTACAGGATCTTAAAAAAAATTGATGGCATTTTTTGGTCTTAAAACGACAATTTCTAAAAATTCGACTTTTTGATTTAAATTTTTGCAAATTAGTGATATTACTAAAACAAACAAAACAAACAACATGCATAAATTTTGTTCCTGTTAGTTTGTACTAAAAATAACGAAAGTGAAATTGACATTTTCACAGTTATTCAAATAAAAATTTCTAAATATTTTCCCTTTTGGTCTTAATTTTTTTTAAATTATGCTTCTGAGGTACCGAACTAATCTCAATCATCCAACATAAACGCTCAGGTAATTTGTTCAAAAGTTTTACCAGAATTCAGACAAAATTTGAATCGAGAATTTTCAAATTGCCATAGCTTATTTGTTTATAAATAATATCAATTTACATTTTGGAAATCTAGACAAATTATCTGGAGTCGATTTTTAATTTTTCTTTTAGTTACGGCTGTACTGGAAATTTGAATCGCTGGGAAGAAACATCAAATTAATTTTTAGGTGATTAAACACTTTTTTTAACTTTTGCCCCGGATAATGTCTAGTAAATATTTTGGACATTCCTATCGTTTTTATTTTATATCGGTATTTTTCATAGTAAGGAAGATATCGTAGTCATTGAATCTCAAATCTCAACAAACTAAATAATTTTACTCATTCCCGCCCTTTACAAGTAGTCCCAATATTGGGTCCCATTTTCACTAATTTTCCTTCGTGGAAACAGTGCCCCCCCTCGTGCAATCCTCTCGCCCACTCGCGCGTTAAAAATAGTCTTTCCACAGTGCATCTAAAAATACCTCAGTTCTGTTAGCGCATAAACACAACAATGTCAACTTCATGCAGTTGCCTGAAAATATCTTCAGTGGTTGTGGCCCTCGCCAACATCGTAAGTCCAAAGCCCCCAAAACCCCCCATTAACTCTCTTCTTCAGATTCTGGGCTTTTACATTTTTGTGGAAGGAATCTTAATCCTCCAAGAGTTTCTAACGACTGACATCGGTACCGTGGGGTTAATCATCGTGTACCTCCAACTCGGCTCGTTTCTCCTCTTCGTCGGCTTCCTGTTGCTCCTCGGAGTCCTCCAGGTCTGTAGATTCGTACATTTTTCACCGATAACTGTCGTCTTCGCAGGGAAGAGAAAAGTACATTTCGTTGTACCTCCTCTTGAGTTCTCTGATTTGGTTTCTTATTACAATGTTGGTGATAAGTTACATGTTGTTTTACAACACGACGGCCATGTCGCATTATGTTACAAAGAACGAGACGGTGACGACGACGACGCCGGCGCCAGGACCTAGTCCTAGTCCAATGCCGAAAGAAACCGTTCCGATGGAGAAAGCAGTGGGGTTTTCAATTGGATTAGTGCTGATTTGGTGTGGACAGTTGGGGGTTTACAAGTTTCATGACCAAGTGATTGAGAAACATGTGATAAACGTGGGGGAGAGTTATGTGACGTCGGCGATGAACAGCTAATTCTGGGGGTGCAGTGGAGCGTTGCCGTCGATGGATAATCATAAATCTGCATCAGATTCAAATATGCATTTTAAGCGTTTGTTGATTTGTTAAGTTGGACAAGAAAACAGAATTTTGCTGACAACTTCTTAATTTTTATTTAGCCATTTCGACTTTTTTCCAATTTTTTAAATTATGACAGATAGAAAGATGAGGTTTTTATGTGGTAATTCGGTCGATATCTCGCTTATTTGGGGAAAAAGTTGTGCGTATTTTACGCAGAATTTCACGCAGAATCCAAAACTGAGCGATATTTTCACGTACGACAACAAATAACCGAGTTATAGCTGATCAAGTGATTAAAGTTTTCGACAACTGTTTTTTTTTTCAAATTTTTAATGCTTGATATCTTGAAAACTACAGCAGATAATAAAAAACGGTTTTCGCCACCTTTTTTCTCGCGATTTTTTTGCTAAGAATTCGTTCTTAGATTTTTTTAAAAGTCAAAAGTTGCAGTTTTTCGCGAAAATTCATGACTAAAACTATGCCAAATTTATGATATCGATATCTCGCTTATTTTTAGAGTAAACTTGAGTTATTATACATCAGTGAATGCAGAATTTTACGCAGATTCCAAATCTGGGATTTAAATTCAGATCCGACAACAAATAACTGAGTTATGGCCGATCAAAGTTTCGGATAGATGATTTTCATTTTTTCTTATTTTTCCCAATTTTCAAAGTTCAATATCTCGGAAACTATTAGAGATATTGAGATGCGGTTTGCGCCATCGTTTTTCTCGGCTCATTTTACGTTAGAAAAAGTGCTTAAAAGTCCAAAATTCGATAGTCGATTTTTCGCGAAAAAAAAATGCGACTCAAACGTTGAAAATTTTTAATTTTTTTTAATTTTTGGCCATAACTCGCAAACTATTTGTCCTATAGATCTCAAATTTGGCCAGTAGATAGATTTTAATCTCCTCTTTCGACTGATATATAATTCAATGCTATTAAACGTCATTTTCATTTTGAAAACATTGATTGAAAATCACCCTAAAATATGTTTTCAAAACAGTTTTTAGCCAATACCTCGTTTATTTATTAAGCAAACTCAACAAATTTGGGTCTCATTTTACGCAGAATTTTACGCTGAATTCAAAAACATGATAACTTTTTAATTTTTGTCAACAAATAACCGAGTTATGGGCGTTTGAATTTTTGGGTTGTCGCCAGAGGGCCAAATTTTTGAAGGTTCAAAACAATTCGTGCTCGATATCTTGGAAACTATTTCAGATATTGAGATGCGGTTTGCGCCATCGTTTTTCTCGCGATTTTTTACATAAGAAATAGTTTTTTAATTTTCCAAAAGTCGAAAGTTGGAGTTTTTTGGAAAAATTTACAACTAAAACTATGTCAATCTTCTGCGGTTGATATCTCGCTCAGTTTTGTGCCAAACTTGCGTTATTTGAGCTCATTTAAAGTAGAATTTCACGCAGAATCTAAGACTGTGCAACTTTTCCACGTGCGTCAACAAATACCTGAGTTAGAAGCGTTTAAAGTTGCTAAGAAACTAAGACAGATCGAGAAATGCGGTTTTTACCATCGTTTTCTTGGAGTTGAATAAATAATGGAAAAGAAGGAAGGAGTGGTTGTTAGACTCCTGGACAACAAAACAGAATATTGCTCACAACTTCCTAAACTTTATTTAGTGGTTTTAAAAACAGTACTTCCTGAGCACAGTGTAATTACAGGGCTTCCAGCAGCAGTCATCAACAAGTTTTTCTACAGATTTCTTCTCAAAAAACGTAAATTCCTCATCAAACAAATCGATAACTAGAAACAAACACTCCAACTCTAAAGAAGCGAAAATCTGAACTTACCCGACTTCTTGTTTACTGTGTTGTAGTAGCCATCACACGCTGCTCTCATGGCATCGTGTAGAGCCCCACGACAAAAAGAACACTGCCGGCTAAAATCGCCTTTTAGATAATTTACGACGTCTTGGGGCGAAGCATAAATCGCAGTCACAACACATAGCAATAATACGACTTTGTTCATCTAACACAATAAAATAAGATTATAAATAAACCAAGAGATGCAACTTACCTTAAACGCTGCTTGCAAGTGAATTTGCTTGGAAACGATTGTGCTTTTATAATAGGTCTAAAGCGGAGGAGGACCGCTCAGATTATGCATGTCGTTTTGAACTCACTGATGCACAATTAAAGTAATCTGATGGAATGTTTGATGAGGCTTTTAAATAAGACGTGTGTTGGTAGCACTGTCCATCAACACCTGACAAATTTAAATGCGACCCGGCGCATCCACCAATTTATTAAAAATATCTATTTTACATTTTCATGTTTGTAAAGTAGCTCCCTTGTGTAAGTTTTCGAAAATTGTTGGTTGTAAATCGGGCTTTCAACTTTTTTAGGGAAAAAATTAGGGGAAAATTGAATGTAGCTGTTTTTGAGGTTAATACATTATGCAAGTTGGGTGCATAAACATCTCTAATTAATTCAAGAAAGATTTAAATAAAGATTTGGAACCTTTGTGGCCATTTGCAAGCTAAACGAACTGTAGATTATTTTCTAATTCCAACTTCACCAAACTCGAATTTCAAAAGTCCCGCGCGCTAGAGCTTGACTGAGACGCCGCTGGAACTGTCGGTAAGTTCGCAAGCGTTGTGATTCAAAGTACCGGCTCTCCAATTCCGTGTAAAAACGCAGTGTTTAGTGTTCCCGCGGGAATGTTAGTGTTCTGGAACATTCATGGAAGTGTTCCCAGTGTTCTTCGCGTGTTCACCAGTCAAAACTGTGGAAATTAAGGTAAATTTCACGACTTTTCCAACAAGATCGGGTTGGTCCATTTTTACCAACAAAGGGGAGTCGGGTGGTAGCGCCAAATGTCATTTTTTTTTAAGTAAATTTGAAATTGTTGCTAAACTCTATCAAGACGATTATGGTAAATCCATGTTTTCGACGATGTCTTTGTAGAAATTGTGAACACAAATCTGGCCGTACCATAAAACTAAAACGAACTCTTCAATAGAGCGAAGGAGTTTCATCTCAATCTTACCCAAAAACGTGGAAGAAATAATTGGCGATAATTTCAACACAACTACGTTTGTAATAAATAAACAACTGGAACTTAACACGAGGTAGGTAAATATCCAGTTTTGTTTCATCTAAAATCATAAGCCATAAGAAAATTAAACTTTGAGGTCTTGACCAACCTTTAGAATAAATACCATAGAGAAGGATCAGTGAGACTGCCATGAATGCAGCCCCCATAATCAGAGAATAAATTTCAGCTCTACTATTATTGTGTATCTCAAAAACGTTCCGATTGAGACCCGCATAAGAGAAGCAAACGATTCCTGAAACCTAAAGGATTTATAAATAGAGGGACACTCAAGAGAACTAACAAAAGTAGCGAAGATCATAAAAACCGCACTGGTTTTAAGGTGAAAGCAGAAAAACCGCCTCGCCATTTCGCAAAAAAGTTATTAAACATCTCAGTATTACCCAACAAGTCCCTCTGGGTCAAGTTTAGACAGATAACCAAAGAAATCGAAACACGGATTTATATGCAACATATTTATTTTACAAAATGCTCACATTTCAGTATTATTTTTGCTTAAGCTATATTATTATGCGCAGTACAAGCTGAGGTGTTTGTAAGTACAGGGATTGTGGCAACATTCATCGACGATTCCAGCTTTCCTTCGAAACCTAACTGGGACAAACGAGTTCGCCGTTTCCTTCTGCAGAAACGGAAAGTCCAATTGGTTATCGTCGTCGTTGCCATTTGGGAATAGCTCGTCATATTCGCCATAGATAAACAAGTCGTTCACTAAAATCAAACCGTTACTTCTAATTCGCCAGTTGAGTGGAGTTACTTGAGGATTTTTTGCCTGGAGAGTTGTAGATGCCTTTACACACCAAAGCTAACGATTCCGTGAGTTTGTTGCCACAGAAAAACTCTCTTTTGTTCATGAGATGGGTCAAGTGAGGGGAAGACCACACGAATATCACATTGAGTACAAGTACCAAAAATATCACACGTTTGTCCATCTAGTAAGACTGGTATTATTACAAGAAAATGTGAGGGAAGCTTACCTTAAGTTGAGTGCCACTTCGTACTGGCCCTCCATGGAAAGCCGCGAGCTTTTATACTAAATTTTCCCCAAACATCGCTCAAAATTATGCAAATTTGTCTTACGTATTTACCCTTTTTACACACGGGCGCGCAATTATGATAATCCGCGAATTGAAAACAGTTTGAAATTGTTTACTTGGCGCTAATTACCTCCAGTGGAGCATACGAAGTTTTTAAATTTTTCTAGGGATTCTTTCTCTGCGGGTTGGTACGAGTTCGGTTGGCACCCGTCACGTTTATTTTGCTGTCAACCGTGTCATTGACGTTTTGATTTAAGTTTTAATAAAAATGGAAGAAATAGACGCTATTATCATTGATTCTTTGCGGAACCTCCACTGGTAAGGTCGAAACGTCGCGTTTTAATAGTTTAGTGATTTTTTTGTAGTGACTTAGAGGAAGACATCACATCTTTGAGGCAATTTGACGCCGACATGGTTGTCGGCGCGATTTCCACTTGTTTGGAAGCTATAACTCCCGACACACATCACCCCAAAAAGCTGCCACCTTCGATGAGTTTCAAGCTAAAAATAACTTCTAGTCTTGCGAGTCAAATCAAAGATTTAGGGTTCCGGGACGATATAGGTTATCAGACTATTTTGTACTGTAATGAGGCTGAAATTAGACGTGTTTTGATGTTCCTAGTGGAGCGGTTACCTAGAGAGGTGAGCAAGGCGACGCACGTTGAACAGACGGGTTTTGTGCCGACTCTAGTTAAAGAAATTGAGCTGAAAGTGAAAGAGGGGCTGCAGCAGATTTGGGTGCCTTCATGTGTCTTACGGAACGGATATCGCAGAAGTGAGACTGGTCATATCGTTCATAGTCTAGGCAACAGTCGGCCGCTGAGGACGACGAAACTGCAGGTGCCTGGTGTTAGTCAGAGCTGCGAAAACGACGCTCTTAGAGACTACTGGGTCCACAACGTCCCCGTGGTGACTGCGCAATGTGGCTCCAGGGAGTTGCTGCCGTCGCTGTTGTTCAAAGATTGCCTTATTTCCGGTTTCAAGAACTTACAGGTTTCGTCCACTAGAGATTTACCACAGCTCATAGAAAATTCCACTGATCTAGTCCAAAAATTGCCTGAAACTGTCGTGGAGACGACAGAACCTGAAGAAAATAAACTCCATTCCTTAATAGAAGAACTGAAAGAAAAGAAGCAAGTGTTTGAGAGTCTCCAGAAGGAGATCAAGCGGTCTGAAGAACGACTAGCACGAGCGGTCTCTGCGCGAACTGAAGAGGAAGAAACCCTCCAAACGGTGCTCTCTCAAGTTAATTTAAAATCAAAAACTCTGACTGTTATAAGTAAGGAAGAGAATCTGCAAAAACTCAAAAATATGATTGACGCCAGTAGGAACAAACTGGTGAATTTGTCGGAGCAGTGGCACAAAATCCAAGCGCCGCTGTTGGAGGAGTACAAGTCCTTACAAAACGCTATTAGTTCCAAAGACTTGCGACTCCAACAACAACAGGAGAAACTCCGAAAAATGGAGGAAACTCAAAGAACTTTGAATGTGGACCTCCAGGAAAAGTCGCTGCTGGAGGAACAACTCCGGAAAAAATTCGAACAAATCAACAAAACCCACACCAGGTCAGGCTACACCCGTCGAATCCTCGAAATAATCGGAAACATCAAAAAACAGGACGACGAAATCCAGAAGATCCTGAAAGACACGCGGGAGGTCCAACGGGAGATTAGCCTACTAACGGGACAAGTGGACAGATCCTTCACTCTGGCCGACGAGCTTATTTTTCGGGTTTGTTTCCTATCGGTGTTGTTCTTGAGTTTACTGTCTTTCCAGGACGCCAAACATGAAGAGACGGCGCGCAGAGCCTACAAGTTACTGGCGCAATTGCGCGATGACTGTCTCAACATTATTAAAGGAGTGACGGATCTGGGGGCGGTGGAGCGGGAATGTCGGAATCTCCAAGAACAGATCGACTCTGAAACGGCGAAAGAAAGTGGTGTGAAGTTGGAACGAGTCAATTCTGATCTCCAACAAGTCCGGAAGGAAACGGAGGCGCTGCTGAAGCAAACCTGAAATTGTGCAATTTATGTTAAGACACCAAAATGTTTCTACTATTTATATTTTTTGTTATCAATATTACAAATGTTAGTTTCTTTTCGCGGTGACTTCTGGAGGGACGTAAGTCTCTTCGATCTTCTTCGTCTCGGGGGTTTTCTGGGGGGCCAAAGCAGCCCCGGCTTCGATTGCGAGCTCGATTTTCTCTTCGTTTTCGAAGAACCAGAGTTTCTGTTCTTTTTCTTTTAATGTTTCTTGGAGTTTCTCGATCTCTGCGAGACGTTCAATGGTAAGAAGACGCTTCTTCTGGTCTTCGAGTGCTTGGAATCGAGAGGTTTCCCACTGCTTGAAGAGCGCGCATTGGTTCGCAATGTCTTTCTCGCAGCTCACGGCGACACTCTCCGTTACTTGTTTCTGCAAAGCAGTTTGAACATCTTCGGAGATTGTGTCATGGCTCAACTCCTTCCTTAGTGAAGAGTCTTCGGGTAACAGTTCGATTATCTCTTTGACGAGTGTAGCACCCGCCGCCTCTTTCCTCGCGAGGTCTTCGTTGCCGAACAGAGCGAGTCCTAAGACTCTCAATGATTTGTGGATTGGATCGTCTTTGGTTTTCGCCGCGGCTGCTAAAGTTTTTCCGACGATTTTCCGGGGATCGCGCAGATCAAAGTGGTCGTCGTCGAACGGGTTCCGTAAGAACGCCACGCGGACTTTGACTTCTTCTTCCGGTTCCTCTAAAGGGGGCGGTTGGGGCCACTCCCCCGGCGCTAACAAATAATTATAGCAATGCAGCAGCGCCAAATTGGTGGTTAAAGGGTGTGAGAAATCCTCTTGTAACATAAACTGACTGGCTATTATCGACCCCGCGACGAAATTCTTGCTTTTCCAGAACTTGTCCATGAGGAGATTTCCAGTGTAGTTGTCCAAGAACACGCCGTAGTTCAACCGGTCGTCTACCACCCGCAAGAGGTCGTCGACTTTATCATGCTTGAACAGAGCGCGAATTACTGCATGACCTGTAGAATCCAACGTGTTTCCAGTGTCTTGAGTTAGCCGGAGTTTGTAGATTAGATCTAATAATTCGTCGATGAAGAGTTCGTCTTTGATGGCATTCGCAAAGATGTCGACGTCCACAGGGCTGATTCGACGCGTCTTCTGGAAGCGTTGATCCAATTCGTAGTAGAGAACGTCGAGATTCACTTTTTGTAAAAGGGGGCTGTTTAGTCGGTCTTCCCAAATTTCATTACAGTGATAGGCTTGGGATAGAAACGTTCTCACGACGCGCCTGTGGGGGCTGCCGGTTTTGAGCAATCGTGATCTTAAGACCACGTTCAGACTTTTCAACATCTCGGGTTTTTAGGTTAGGTTTATGTCACTCACATGACAGCCAAACAACGGGAATGTTTGGTTATTGAGATTTTTAAGTGCGATTCTCTCAAATCTCAGAAGAAAGAATTATAAATTGAATTTGGAATTAAGGATTTGATTCGTTTTTAATATATTATTAAAAAAATAATATGTGTTTAAGTGTATGCAACCAATAATACATCTGTCTAGGGAGCACTGCGGTGAAGTTAGGTATCGGTGTGGTCTTCAACGTATGTCGTAGCTAACTTTTTCAAGTTTTTAAGCTCGATATCTTCAAAACTACAACTGATAAAAAGAAAGGCTGTTCGCCATCGTTTTTTTCTCGATTTTTTTAGCTCAGAAAAGTCGAAAATTGGAGTTCTTCGCGAAAATTCATGACTAAAATTATGCCAAACTTCTGATATCAATATCTTGCTTATTTTTTCGAGTAAACTTGAGTTATTATACATCAGTGTACGCAGAATTTTCCGCAGATTCCAAATCTGGGATTGAAATTCAGATCCGACAACAAATAACTGAGTTATGGCCGATCAAAGTTTCGGAAAGTTGATTTTCATTTTTTCTCATTTTTCCCAATTTTCAAAGTTAAATATCTCGGAAACTATTAGAGATATTGAGATGCGGTTTGCGCCATCGTTTTTCTCGGCTCATTTTACGTTAGAAAAAGTGCTTAAAAGCCCAAAATTCGATAGTCGATTTTTCGCGAAAAAAAATTGCGACTCAAACGATGAAAATTTTTCATTTTTTTTAATTTTTGGCCATAACTCGTAAACTATTTGTCCTATAGATCTCAAATTTGGCCAGTAGATAGATTTTGAGCTCCTCTTTCGACTGATGTATAATTCAATGCTATTAAACGTCGTTTTTATTTTGAAAACATTGATTAAAAATCACCTTAAAATGACGTTTTCAAAACAGTTTTTGGCCAATACCTCGTTTATTTATTAAGCAAACTCAACAAATTTGGGCCTCATTTTACGCAGAATTTTACGCTGAATTCAAAAACATAATAATTTTTTAATATTTGTCAATAAATAACCGAGTTATGGCCGTTTGAAATTTTGGGATGTCGCCAGAGGGTCAAATTTTCGAAGGTTCGAAACAATTCATGCTCGATATCTCGGAAACTATTCCAGATATTGGAATGAGGTTTGCGGCATCGTTTTTCTCGCGATTTTTTACATAAGAAATCGTTTTTAGATTTTCCAATAATCGAAATTTGCAAATTTTCGCGAAAATTCATGACTAAAACTATGGCCAAACTTCTCATATCGATATCTCGCTTATTTTTTAGAGTAAACTTGAGTTATTATACATCAGTGTACGCAGAATTTTCCGCAGATTCCAAATCTGGGATTGAAATTCAGATCCGACAACAAATAACTGAGTTATGGCCGATCAAAGTTTCGGAAAGTTGATTTTCATTTTTTCTCATTTTTCCCAATTTTCAAAGTTAAATATCTCGGAAACTATTAGAGATATTGAGATGCGGTTTGCGCCATCGTTTTTCTCGGCTCAGTTTACGTTAGAAAAAGTGCTTAAAAGCCCAAAATTCGATAGTCGATTTTTCGCGAAAAAAAATTGCGACTCAAACGATGAAAATTTTTCATTTTTTTTAATTTTTGGCCATAACTCGTAAACTATTTGTCCTATAGATCTCAAATTTGGCCACTAGATAGATTTTGAGCTCCTCTTTCGACTGATGTATAATTCAAAGCTATTAAACGTCGTTTTCATTTTGAAAACATTGATTGAAAATCACTCTGAAATGACGTTTTCAAAACAGTTTTTGGCCAATACCTCGTTTATTTATTAAGCAAACTCAACAAATTTTGGTCTCATTTTACGCAGAATTTCACGCTGAATGCAAAAACATGATAATTTTTTAAAATTTGTCAATAAATAACCGAGTTATGGCCGTTTGAAATTTTGGGTTGTCGCCAGAGGGTCAAATTTTTGAAGGTTCGAAACAATTCATGCTCGATATCTCGGAAACTATTCCAGATATTGGAATGCGGTTTGCGGCATCGTTTTTCTCGCGATTTTTTACATAAGAAATCGTTTTTAGATTTTCCAAAAGTCGAAAGCTGCAATTTTTTGTAAAAATTCATGACTAAAATTATGCCAAACTTCTGTTATCGATATCTCGCTTATTTTTTGGAGTAAACTTGCGTTATTATACATCGTTTTACGCAAATTCCAAATCCGGGCTCAAAATTTACGTACGACAATACTAGAATTTATTCAAAGCGTGCCAACTGGCGGAAATCAAACTTTTGGTTTAATACTTAAAGTCACTAGATGTAAGTTTTTTTTTAAAACCTTTTTTGACATAATTAAAAATAGGCGCAAGATTCAAAATAATTTCTATTTTGAGTTATACTGAATCACAATAATAAAATAAGTGGTCGTGACACTGAGGATTCCCAAGAACGTCCTTTTATTAATCTCAAAGAAATCCGCAGCTGTGAATTTCGAAATATTGTCTGGAATTTCTTTAGCCAACAAGAGCAGTTCTCTTCTTTCTTTCGAATCCTCGGAAAAGCTCTGTTGGACTTTATAACACAAATTCATCGTGTCTTTAGACGCCGCAGTTGCTGAGTCACAACTCATGACAACAAACACCATAAGAATCTAAAACAAACTCATTATTTGGTTCACATAATTCAGTTATTACTCACGAAGCTATAAGCGACGATCATCAGATCCGGCAACGCCACATGTTGCGAAAAAGCGTCTTTCTTTAACGTCAAATCTGTGGTAAAAATTGAGTGCATACGCGCCAAAGACTGGAGAATCTGCCCTATTAGTCTCGCGGTGATCAATATAAGAGGCCACCCGAAAATCCTGTTGAAATAAACCACAGTTTTAGTGAGGGTTCTCCACAGCGCCCCCGTTTCTCTGATGGTTTTCACCGCGTCAAACTTTGCTATTTTAGGGTTTGCAGGTGGACTTTACACAAAACTTTATTGATATCCTTAAATCGATACTCGAAAGCAACAGCTAAGTTGCAAATTAAAGCACAGACGAAGAATTCGTTGAGATAACCAACGGAATTCACACAAAACGACTTGGATAACACTATTTCCGGTACTATTTTATAGCACGTGTACGTCACGTACACATTTATGCCCATAAAGAACCCGAAGGCCGCCCCAAACTGCACGAAGACATTTTTGAAAAAATTCGTCTCCTTCTTATTTTGGTTGTTGAGTCTGTAGTCAACATAATGCAAATTTTTGTTGAGTTTCAACCACGAGTCTTGGTTAAACAGAACCGAAATTAACTGCATGGAGAGAGTTAACAGGACCAGACAAACGTCGTTAAAAGACGCCAGAATTAACATGGTTGATGTTACGTGAAATTGAAAAGTTTCTTCCCAAAAAACAAAAGCACTCGTCACTGCGAAGACAATGAAGGCCACACCGGCGTGGATTTTGTTGAAAATGGGGCCCCGAAGAGTTTGGGTGTTGAAGTCATAGCGGGGACACAGCGAGAGGATGCTGCTGGTGGTGTACAAGAAGTTCATGAAGCGGATGTCGCGGCGAGAAATTTTCAGCATTTTGTGCGGGGTCGGATCACGTACTGAAATTATATAGTTCGAGTTTTATCTGTTTGTTAAATTAAGTGCTTTTTTTGGTTTACATACACATGTGCTTTCGTTCAGTCGGGCAGGTAAACAAATAGGGTAAATAGGGGGAAGCGGATGAGTTAATTACTGCGCCGTCTTTGCGTTAGTTTGACTTATATATTAGAGAAAATACATAAAAAAGTGTTCATAGGTCATTTTTTCTGCAGAAATTTGGGGTGAAAATTTCGGCGTTTTACTCGCTTGATAAAGTGAGCACGGACCATCACAATTTAGGTTTAATTTCTACTTATTTTACCCAAATTTTGAAATTTAACGGGTTCGTTGTGAATCAACGAATTTGAATCTAATTTTTAATTAAGTATGTGGGTTTGATAACTATGATAAATGATAACATCACTTGCTTTTAAGCATTGTTAAATTTTTGTTTGTTGCATTTGTGGTGTCTGTGTAGGACAATCACGACGCTTCTGCGATTGGTAAGTGCAATCAATTTTATTCAAATTGGATCTCGTCAAATTACAGTGCTTATATAATTTTTTAAAACGCGCAAAAAGTTTCCTTGATTGATTACTTTTCTGTTTTTCTAATAATAAAATTAAGGGCGTGCGTTTCCCTTTTTTTAAATACCACAGATACAATTGTCAAGAAAAAAAAAACCTAATCTAATCGCACCTTGCGCAAACCGTGTTTTTCAAGATAGCGAAAATATTTCATTAAACTCTTCATCCTCCGACTCTTCATTTCCCCGCAAGACTTTGATTGAACTGTAAAATAATAATAAAATACGTCGTCGTGGTCCCAAAAATCCCAAAAAGCGTGGATTTGTTAATCTGAAAAAAATTCGCCGCTGTTATCACCGCCGCATTGGCCGTCGCCTGTTGAGCCAACTTAAACAACTCCTGTCTAGCTTCACTCTTCGTGACAAACTGCTCTTGAAACTTGTAACACAACGCCACAGTTTTCTTACTAGAAGCGGTTGCACCATCAGCAGCGATCATCACAAAGCTCACGGAAATCTGCAACAAATCACAGTTTCTTCCTCACCAAAAAACGGTTTTTACCAGCGTGTAAAGCACGAGGAGTAAATTCGCCACGAAGATTCGTTCTTTGAAATCGGCGTCTCCAACCTTCAAGTTGTTGGTGAGGAAATTGAGGCAGCTCAACAGTTGCGCGATGCTTTTCCCCGTGATGAACACAAGCACTGTGCCGAAGACTTGGTTAAACAGCTCCACGGATTCGCTGAGGTACTGGAGGATGTTTTCGATTTTGCGGAGGGAGATGATGACTTTTTTTTCACAGTAATCGTTGGTTTGGTTCGCTAAGATCGTATTGACGTCGTCGTAGCGACTTTTGAAACCTGAAGACATGTTGTAGATGAGGAAGTGGAGGAACACGTCGTAGAAGTAGCAAAATTGGTGCATCGAGTAGGCTTTGAGGGTGGCAACCCCCATTTCTTCCATCCAGGTGTAGAGTAAGAAGAACGAGCCACAGACGTACAGAAGGAAATAGACCAGAAACTGCAAGGAGGGGTTATGGAGGATGTTTCGTTGCCGCGCGTCTGTGTTCTTGAGCACCTCATCTATATACTGCAGATTATTGTGGAGTTGAATCCAGTACTTCTTCTCACAAAAACAGGAATTGAAGATCACAGTAAAGGCGAGAGACACAACGAAGAACTCGTCGATGTAGTCACAGATGAGGTGCGTCGTTGTGTAGATCTCTTTAAACGCGATGTGGCGAACTACCATGGAGTACGCAGTTCCTGCTGCTATCGTGGCGATCAGGAGCACTCCTTGCACTTTTTTCCATTTGGAAAGTTTCTCGCAGGATTTGTCGAACGAGTGACAGGGCACCACTGCCAAAATCCCGCAGATTTTGTAGAAAATCGTCAACGATCGGATGTCTTTGATCGAGTGGTTGAAGTAATTCATTCTAACTCGACGGACAAGCTCAATTAGAATGATGTTAATTTCAGTGGGTTCGGATCGATACTTTAATTTGTCTTTATGACGAACGAACAAATTTGATGAGACAATAGAATGACTGAGTATTTATTGTTGCGATATTTGAATAGACACGGAAGGGTGGAAGTCGATACGTGGTTCATTATTTAGGGGTTGATTAGACGGGTAAAAAATCGAATTGTATGAACCATTTCAATATATTTGCGTCTTGTGGTTAGAATATTATTTAATGCGGTTACATAAAGTCGTCATCGGCATAATCGTACATTCCTTTCTCGTAATTTATGTCATAAATATTTTTATGCAAAACTACATCGGATTTCGTCGAATTTGTCCTAAAACAGAAATTAGCGCTCGTTAAGTTCTATTTTGATTCATACGAGACAGTTGAAGGCGTGGGGGTGTCATCATCTAATAAATCGCTGCCGTGGCCGATGTTTATATGAATCTCATTTCCTTTGCGTGGGAGATCCCTAAAAAAATTTTATTATTTCAACGAAAGTACCTTTGGTTTTCCTACGAGACTCCATAGTTGTTTTCGTTGTGGACTTGAATGAAGTTGCACGGAAGGGCGTTGATAAAAGCCGTGGAAAGGAGGAAGAGAAGCAGAATAAGTGGCTTCATGTTGGAGGCCCCAACACTAATAAACATTCGCGCAGGCTAAAGGTTTTCAGGTGGTGCATCTAATGCACTTTCAGTATGCGTTTCCACGCCGCCTTTTGTGCGCTCTAGGTCACAGGTATGCACAAAAACAAATCTTAGTAAAGACAATAATTTATTACTGAAAATTGTAACTTTCGCAGTTTTAATCTAAATTTTTTTGTTTTTGAACGACCCAAAAATGTCTGTCATTTTCAATAAAATTCTGCAACTTTCGGAGTTTTAATCTGCAGACAGCGAAATTTTAAGGATTTCTTACTTTTGGTTTGTTTATCAACTGGACTAAATTATAAAATTTTAAAGCAAGAGACAGATTTTTTAAAAATTTTTCATTTTTGAAGGACCGAAAAATTTCTGGCATTTTCTATAATAATTTGTAACTTTCGCAGTTTTAATCTCCAGACAGCGAAATTTTGAGGATTTTTTACTTTTGGTTTGTTTATCAACTGAACTAAATTACAAAATTCTAGAGCAACAGACTGACTTTTTAGAAATTTTTCATTTTCAGAGGACCTAAAAATTTGTCATTTTCTATAAAATTCTGTAACTTTTGCAGTTTTAATTTCCAGGTAGTGAAATTTAGAGGATTAACTACTTTTGGTTTGTTTATCGACTGAGCTAAATTACAAAATTTTAGAGCAAGGAACAAATTTTTTAGAAATTTTTTATTTCTGAACGACCCAAAAATGTCTGATTTTCTACAAAATTCTGTAACTTTTAAACTCCAGACCTTAAAATTTGGAGGATTTATTAGTTTTGATTTGTTTATCGACTGGGTAAAGTTACAAAATTTTAGATCAAGAGACAGATTTTTTAGAAATTTTTTATTTTCGGACACCTCAAAAATTTCTGTCAATTTCTATAAAATTCTGTAACTTTCGCAGTTTTAATCTCCAGACAGCGAAATTTCAAGGATTTCTTACTTTTGGTTTGTTTATCAACTGGACTAAATTATAAAATTTTAGAGCAAGAGACAAATTTTTTAGAAATTTTTTATTTTTGGAGGACCGAAAAATTTCTGTCATTTTCTATAATATTTTGTAAGTTTCGCAATTTCAATCTCCAAGTTGTGAAGTTTGGAGGATTTACTACTTTTGGGTTGTTTCTTAACTGGGCAAAGTTACAAAATTTTAGAGTAAGAGACAGATTTTTTAGAAATTTTTTATTTTTGGACGTCCCAAAAATTTTCAGAATTTTCTATAAAATGCTGTAACTTTTGCAGTTTTAATCTCCAAGCAGTGAAATTTGGAGGATTTACTACTTTTGACTTGTTTATCAACTGGGCAAAGTTACAAAATTTTAGAGTAAGACAGATTTTTTAGAAATTTTTCATTTTTGGACGAACACAAAATTCTGTCATTTTCTATAAAATTATGTAACTTTTGTAGTTTTAGTCTCCAGACTGTGAAATTTGGAGGATTTACTACTTTTGACTTGTTTATAAACTGGGTAAAGTTAGAAAATTTTAGAGCAATACACAGATTTTTTAGAAATTTTTTATTTTTGGACGACCCAAAAATTTTCACCGTTTTCTATAAAATTCTGTAACTTTCGCAGTTTTAATCTCCAAGCAGTGAAATTTGGAGGATTTCTTACTTTTGGTTTGTTTATCAACTAGACTAAATTATAAAATTTTAGAGCAAGAGACAAATTTTTTAGAAATTTTTCATTTTTGGAGGACCGAAAAATTTCTGTCATTTTCTATAATATTTTGTAACTTTCGCAGTTTTAATCTCCAGATAGTGAAATTTGGAGGAATAACTACTTTTAACTTGTTTATTGACTGGACTAAGTTACAAAATTTTAAAGCAACAGACTGACTTTTTAGAAATTTTTCATTTTCGGACACCTCAAAAATTTCTGTCATTTTCTATAAAATTCTGTAACTTTCGCAGTTTTAATCTCCAGACAGCGAAATTTTGAGGATTTCTTACTTTTGGTTTGTTTATCAACTGGACTAAATTATAAAGTTTTAGAGCAAGAGACAGATTTTTTTGAAATTTTTCATTTTTGGAGGACCGAAAAATTTCTGTCATTTTCTATAATATTGTGTAACTTTCGCAGTTTTAATCTCCAGATAGTGAAATTTGGAGGAATAACTACTTTTAACTTGTTTATTGACTGGACTAAGTTACAAAATTTTAAAGCAACAGACTGACTTTTTAGAAATTTTTCATTTTCGGACACCTCAAAAATTTCTGTCATTTTCTATAAAATTCTGTAACTTTCGCAGTTTTAATCTCCAGACAGCGAAATTTTGAGGATTTCTTACTTTTGGTTTGTTTATCAACTGGACTAAATTATAAAGTTTTAGAGCAAGAGACAGATTTTTTTGAAATTTTTCATTTTTGGAGGACCGAAAAATTTCTGTCATTTTCTATAATATTGTGTAACTTTCGCAGTTTTAATCTCCAGATAGTGAAATTTGGAGGAATAACTACTTTTAACTTGTTTATTGACTGGACTAAGTTACAAAATTTTAAAGCAACAGACTGACTTTTTAGAAATTTTTTATTTTCGGACACCTCAAAAATTTCTGTCATTTTCTATAAAATTCTGTAACTTTCGCAGTTTTAATCTCCAGACAGCGAAATTTTGAGGATTTCTTACTTTTGGTTTGTTTATCAACTGGTCTAAATTATAAAATTTTAGAGCAAGAAACAAATTTTTTAGAAATTTTTCATTTTTGGAGGACCGAAAAATTTCTGTCATTTTCTATAATATTTTGTAACTTTCGCAGTTTTAATCTCCAGATAGTGAAATTTGGAGGAATAACTACTTTTAACTTGTTTATTGACTGGACTAAGTTACAAAATTTTAGAGCAACAAACAGACTTTTTAGAATTTTTTTATTTCTGGACGACCCAAAAATGTCTGATTTTCTATAAAATTCTGTAACTTTTAAACTCCAGACCTTGAAATTTGGATGGTTTATTAGTTTTAATTTGTTTATCGACTGGGTAAAGTTACAAAATTTTAGATCAAGAGACAGATTTTTTAGAAATTTTTCATTTTCGGACACCTCAAAAATTTCTGTCATTTTCTATAAAATTCTGTAACTTTCGCAGTTTTAATCTCCAGACAGCGAAATTTTAAGGATTTCTTACTTTTGGTTTGTTTATCAACTGGACTAAATTATAAAATTTTAGAGCAAGAGACAAATTTTTTAGAAATTTATTATTTTTGGAGGACCGAAAAATTTCTGTCATTTTCTATAATATTTTGTAAGTTTCGCAGTTTCAATCTCCAGATAGTGAAATTTGGAGGAATTACTACATTTGGTTTGTTTATCAACTGGACTAAATTATAAAATTTTAGAGCAAGAGACAGATTTTTTAGAAATTTTTCATTTTTGAAGGACCGAAAATTTTCTGTCATTTTCTATAATAATTTGTAACTTTCGCAGTTTTAATCTCCAGATAGTGAAATTTGGAGGAATAACTACTTTTAACTTGTTTATCAACTGAACTAAATTACAAAATTTTAGAGCAACAGACTGACTTTTTAGAAATTTTTCATTTTTGGAGGACCGAAAAATTTCCGCCGTTTTCAGTAAAATTCAGTAACTTTCGTAGTTTTTATCTCCAGACAATGAAATTTAGAGAATTTACTACTTTCGGTTTGTTTATTAAATTGAGCTAAATTCCAAAATTTTAGAGCAAGTGACTAACTTTGGTAGCTAACAAATACCCGCGCGCTGAAGGTTTTCAGGTGGTGCATACAAATGCACTTTCAGTATGCGTTTCCACGCCGCCTTTTGTGCTCTCTAGGTCACAGGTACGCACAAAAACAAATCTTAGTAAAGACAATAATTTATTACTGTATAAAAAATAAATAGTCATAGCCATTACCAACGAACATTAGTACAAAGAGCAATGATAATAAATAACGAGATTCTTTGGCAAGTGATGAATAAAAAGTGTCAGTCTGATGAAAGGACCTCTTATCTCGGGTCGATCATTCTTTGAAATCGTTGTGGTCCCGTCGGACTGACAAGCTCCACATCACTGAAAACTTCCGCGTCTGGGTTCCGTGGCGCTCCGGCATCTGCCAGGAGCTGATTAACATAAGTGTCTCGACTTAAGTCAGGTCGAGAATCAATCGCATTGTCTTCGAAACTCTCAAAAGCTTCTAAAGACGCCCACGGGTCTCGGACTTGCAGCAAGGGGGAAGTTCTCGGCTCAAAAGTCTCAATTTCCTGGAGAGAAAGAGTGCAAAGAAATGAAGTAGTGCAAGAAACACTGAAAAGTTAGAGAGTTAGCAGCACAGAAGCGTTAGTCACTAGTAAAACTGTCGCGTAACAAGACCTAGAACTTTATTTGTTAGCGGTTTTACATGTTCTCAAGGCCTGAATACTATTACGTAAAATCGTAGTAAAATACTAAAAAAAAATGTGGATTCATGCAGATCTCAAGCGACTTGGAGTTTCTCGGGGGCTTTATTTTTACCAACCTCAATCTGTCTGTTTTTCGGGATTTCGTTTTCGAAGCTGTTTTCGACGGATTCGGGATCTCTAGGTGGGTTGGTGATGCTTTCTGAGTTCTTCTCCGTGGTCATTTCGCTGCTGTCCGGAAGGACGTCGATAATGCGCACTTTGAAGAAGGCGCCGCCGTGTTCTCCTTCTTGTTTATATTCAGTTTCGTTAATCACAACCTTGTGACCGTCGATCACCTAAAATAATTGTTTGTCAAGGTGCCGAGAATTTAATTAGCGTACCTTGGTGACTGAAGTCGTGTTTCCTTTGCTCAAATCGATGTCGGGAATACCCACGGCGAACTCCGGGAAGGGTGAGCTACCAATGGTACTGTTCCGGAAGGGAAGCTGCCGCAAGAAATAGTCCATTTGTTGGCGCATCCTGGCCATGATTCCTGGAAAAAAATAAGATCATGGGTGATTAAGCAGAAGTACGCACCCGTGACGCAGGCACAGAACGCCATGGTGTACTCAGAAATTCCACCATGGACACCCATTTTTATATAGAATTAATTATTGTGGGTGCTGGGTAATTAATCCCACGATAGTCCTGAGTCTAAATATAGTAATTTACCTGCGACGCTCTCAAAGAGGCCGTCAAAGTTCCCGAACCATGGCTGGATCTCCACCCCTGTCTCCCCGCTTTGCTCTTCAAGCGGGATGAATTCGACCTCTTCTCGTGGATCCTGCTTCGCTGAAATCCATTTCATTAAAAATAGAACTTGCTCAAGGTTGATCAGGTATTGCAGATGAGTAAACAACAAAATGACTCAGCGTTAGCACGACTTTAGTAATATCCGCATTTATGGATGGGACACGAATTTTCTACCATGCAAGGACGTTCCACTATCAATATCGGAAAATCTGCCAACGGCGAGCAATTTTTCATATCTAAGAGGTCACGTGCGTTGATATAATCATCGAAAACGTTATGATAATAAAACAACTTTGTTGTGAATTAAGAAGGTTTTTGCAATGGGCGTTGTAGGTCAGTTTTAATGAAAGCAATGCAGTTTATTGACCTCTGCATTGTTGTTAACGTGATTCGATGAACCGTTGACGAGGCTGAAACGACCAGGAATGGTTATCAAATCATCCTGGCGGATGCCTGGAATAATCGCGATGGTTGAGTGGTTAATTAGCTGCAAGCAATGCGGTTATCGTCGAGCTTTTAACTTTTCAATGTCGCAGTGATAAGAATGCTATTTCTAACAAGAAAAACTAGTTTGATTGAGTTTGGTAAGTCCAGAACTCTTTAAATGGCGGACCGATTTTGGTACGCAAAGACTGGGCCAATTTAAACAGAATCTTTCGGCTGTTTTCTGGCGATTTAGCCGTAAATCTTGATAAAAACTGGTAGTTTTCTGGATTTCGAGCTCTACTTTGCGAATTCAAGCCGGAAAACGGCCAGAATGGACGAAAAATCGTCATTTAGCATCGAAATAAGCGAATTTCTCGACGATTTCTGCAGTTTTCTCGAGATTTAGCCGTTGAATCTTGATAAAAACTGGTAATTTCAAAATCAACATTTTAGAGCAAGAAACAGACTTTTTAGAAATTTCTAATTTTCGGACGACCAAAAAAATTGTCGCCGTTAATTAATATAATAAATATAATAAAATTCTGTAATTTTGGCAATTTTTGACAGTGAAATTTGGAGGATTTACTACTTTTATTTTGTTTGGGCAACTGGGCAAAGTTGCAAAATTTTAAAACAAGAGACAGATTTTTTAGAATTTTTTCATTTTTGGCGACTCAAAAATTTCTAACATTTTCTATAAAATTATGTAACTTTAGAAGCTTTAATCTCCAGGCAGTAAAATTTAGAGGATTTACTACTTTTAGTTTGTTTATCGACTGAGCTAAATTACAAAATTTTAGAGCAAGGGACAAATTTTTTAGAAATTTTTCATTTTTTGACGATCCGAAAATCTCCGCCGTTTTCTATAAAATTCTGTAACTTTCGCAGTTTTAGTCTTTAGACAGTAAAAATTGGAGGATTTACTACTTTTATGTTGTTTATCAACTGGGCAAAGTCACAAAATTTTAGAGCAAGAGACAGATTTTTTAGAATTTTTTAATTTTTAGACAACTAAAATTTCTAACATTTTCTATAAAATTATGTAACTTTCGAAGCTTTAATGTCCAGATAGTGAAATTTGGAGGATTAACTACCTTTGATTTGTTTATCGACTGAGCTCAATTACAAAATTTTAGAGCAAGAGACAGATTTTTTTAGAATTTTCTCATTTTCGGACGACCCAAAAATTTCCGCCGTTCAATAAAATTCTGTTACTTTCGCAGTTTTAATCTCCAGGCAGTAAAAATTAGAGGATTTACTACTTTTGGTTTGTTTATCGACTGAGCTAAATTACAAAATTTTAGAGCAAGGAACAAATTTTTTAGAAATTTTTCATTTTTTGACGACCCAAAAATCTCCGCCGTTTTCTATAAAATTCTGTAAATTTCGCAGTTTTAATCTTTAGACAGTAAAAATTAAAGGATTTACTACTTTTATGTTGTTTATCAACTGGGCAAAGTCACAAAATTTTAGAGCAAGAGACAGATTTTTTAGAAATTTTTCATTTTTTGACGACCCAAAAATCTCCGCCGTTTTCTATAAAATTCTGTAAATTTCGCAGTTTTAATCTTTAGACAGTAAAAATTAAAGGATTTACTACTTTTATGTTGTTTATCAACTGGGCAAAGTCACAAAATTTTAGAGCAAGAGACAGATTTTTTAGAATTTTTTAATTTTTAGACAACTCAAATTTCTAACATTTTTCTATAAAATTATGTAACTTTCGAAGCTTTAATGTCCAGATAGTGAAATTTGGAGGATTAACTACCTTTGGTTGGTTTATCGACTGAGCTCAATTACAAAATTTTAGAGCAAGAGACAGATTTTTTTAGAATTTTTTCATTTTCGGACGACCCAAAAATTTCCGCCGTTCAATAAAATTCTGTTACTTTCGCAGTTTTAATCTCCAGGCAGTAAAAATTAGAGGATTTACTACTTTTGGTTTGTTTATCGACTGAGCTAAATTACAAAATTTTAGAGCAAGGAACAAATTTTTTAGAAATTTTTCATTTTTTGACGACCCAAAAATCTCCGCCGTTTTCTATAAAATTCTGTAACTTTCGCAGTTTTAATCTCCAGGCAGTAAAAATTAGAGGATTTACTACTTTTGGTTTGTTTATCGACTGAGCTAAATTACAAAATTTTAGAGCAAGGAACAAATTTTTTAGAAATTTTTCATTTTTTGACGACCCAAAAATCTCCGCCGTTTTAAATTAAAATTCTGTAACTTTCGCAGTTTTAATCTCCAGGCAGTAAAATTTGGAGGATTTACTACTTTTGACTTGTTTATCAACTGGACTAATTTACAAAATATTAGTGCAAAAGACAAAATTTTTCAGAATTCTTTTATTTTCGGACGAACCAAAAATTTTTGCCGTTTTCTAAAAAATTCTGTAACTTCGGCACTTTTTATCACCAGACAGTAAAATTTATAGGATTTACTACTTTTGGTTTGTTTATTAACTGAGCTAAATTACAAAATTTTAGAGCGTGATACAAACTTTTTAGAATTTTTTTTTAGTTTAGTTTTTTAGATTTCGAGCTCTACTCTGCGAATCCAACCCAGAAAACGCCCAGAATATAGGAAAAATCGTCATTTACGATCGAAATAAGCGAATTTCTCTACAAATTTTGCACATTTCGTGGAGATTTCTGCTGTTTTCGCGCGATTTAGCCGTTGAATCTTTATAAAAACTGGTAGATTTCGATCTCTACCCTGCAAATAAAATCCAGAAAACGGCCAGAATCTACGAAAAATCGTCATTTACCATTGAAATAAGCGGATTTCTCTACGAATTTTACAGATTTCGTTTAAAAGATACAAAAATAAACCCAATTTGTGAATTTCGTAATTTTCAAACTGAGAATTGAGAAACAATTTTAATAAATCCGTTTTATTGCACCGTGGAATTATTTTTCATGGACGAATTCTATTGCTGCATAAATTACGTTTCGAAGGTAATTTGTTCAATTTTCCAGGACGATTATTTACGTTGTTGTTGCAAACTGCGCTCGCCATTTTTTAATGTAAATAAATAAAAAAAAACTTCAATTTTACAGGTGTAAAGTCCCGGTAAATCTAGTTCGAACAAAGCGTTTTCGTTTTATCGCTCAACTTCTTCTGGAATGTTTTTCAGCGAATCTTTTTACAAATTACCGGTTTTACGTGCGTCTATTTAAAGCCGATAATTGTTTATTTAACGAGATAATTTCATGAGCCGGTCTGGGAGTGTTGTCAAACAGCATTCTGCTGCATTTTTATTCAATTTTCTTCATGGTCAGCGATAATTTCGTTTTGTTTAAAAATGACACAATTGCGTTGACATCCTTCCGTTGAAATATTTTTTTGCATAAGCCTTGGTGTGCCATATTGGGGCCCAATCAATATCCTTTCCAATTATAAAAGCGCGTTTGTACCTGCATAACTATTATCTTATAATGAGAATGTAATGACAACAACCACTATTTAGTGTTTCCTGTATGCTTTCAATTTATTAATGCGGGTCTAAATAACTGTTTATTATCATTGAAAAGTTCTTGGTAGTGTCGCAAAACCTTGCATTACCATTGCTTCTAAAAACATGTGTCATGATCATGAAGAATCTTCAAGCAATAAGGTTAATAGGTCCCGATAAGAAACTCGCCCAAGTCAGAAAATTCTCCAATTAAATGACTAGAAATATTGTTATTGACTAGGAATAAAAGGAACCGGCCTTGATTAAAAAATTATAGTAATTAACTCACCAGGAAGAGCAGTAATAGCAGCCAGAAAGCTCAAAGAAAAAAAAACCGCCCACGTCACTCTCATTTTGTTTGTAAACTTTGAAAAATCTCGCGCAACAACTTAAGCCACTTCGCCGCAAGTCGCTTCTCTTCTGCTTATGGCGAAAAGCAATTTCAGCGCACTAAATATAAAAGCCGCGGAGATGACATGCGTTTGACGTCGCTGATTTCCCCTTCCATGAAAAAAGCGCGCCTCCTTTGAAAAGTTTCTCCGTGTAAAATTAGATTGTGATTAAACACGTTTCTTCAAATCTATTTTGGGGCGATTAAGAAATAACCGCCTGGTTGTGGGTCATCGGTTGGTCTTTTTCGCGCGTTGAAAAGTGTTACTTTCGGTGATTATATGAATTGTTGTTCTATTTATAAATAATGATACAGAGGAACCTGCGACTTTTGTCTTGGAAGTGTGGTTTGGTGTTCGGGGAATGTCCAGCATCATCACAAATAATGATGTCATGGCTTGTTTTGTTGACGACATCCGCAGGGTTGTGACGATTTAATATGTCATATGGGGAGCCTTATATGGATTGTCTGTTGATTTATTTGTGGGATGATGATGGCAGAGATGACTTTCTGAGGTCGGTTTTTATCATTCTGTTGAACTCTGGAATCTTCAGGCAAAAACAAGGTCGAATTGGCACTGTATAAGTGCAGCTCGTTGAAGTAACTCAATTTTTTTTCAAAATGGCAAAAAAATTCTTATCTTTGAAGATGAGGAAAAAGAATACAAAATTTTATAGCAGGAGACAGACAAATTTTCATTTTCTGACGACCCAAAAATGTCCGTCATTTCTTATACACTGTAACTTTGGCATTGAGATTTGGAGGATTTACTACTTTTGACTTTTTTATTAACTGGACTAAGTTACATAATTTCAGAGCAAGAAACAGATTTTTTTGAATTTTTTTATTTTTGGACAACCCAGAAATTTCTGTCATTTTCTATAAAATTCTGTAACTTTTTCAGTTTTGGTCTCCAGACAGTGAAATTTGGAGGATTTATCACTTTTGGTTTGTTTACTAACTTGAGCTAAATTACAAAATTTTAGAGCAAGAGGCAACATTTTTAGAAATTTTTCATTTTGGGACGACCCAAAAATTTTCACCGTTTTCTATAAAATTCTGTAACTTTCGCAGTTTTAATCTTCAAGCGGTGAAATTTGGAGGATTTACTACTTTTGACTTGTTTATCAACTGGGTAAAGTTACAAAATTTTAGAGCAAAAGAGAAAATTTTTAGAAATTTTTCGTTTTCGGACGATCAAAAAATTTTTGGCATTTTTTATAACAGTCTGAAACTCTTGCAGTTTTGGTCTCCAGACCGTGAAGTTTGGAGGATTAACTACTTTTAGTTTGTTTATTAACTGAGCGAAATTGCAAGATTTTAGAACAAAAGACAGATTTTTTAGAAATTTTTCATTTTCGGACGACCCAGAAATTTCTGTCATTTTCTATAAAATTCTGTAACTACTTCAGTGTTGGTTTCCAGACAGTGAAATTTGGAGGATTTATCACTTTTGGTTTGTTTACTAATTGAGGTTAATTACAAAATTTTAGAGCAAGAGACATTTTTAGAAATTTTTTATTTTTGGAGCACTCAAAAATTTCTGATATTTTCAATAAAATTCTGTAACTTTTGCACTTTTAATCTCCAGACAGTGAAATTTGGAGGATTCACTACTTTTGACTTTTATATCAACTAGCCTAAATTACAAAATTTTAGAGCAAGACGCATACTTTTTAGAATTTTTTTATTGTTGGACGACCCAAAAATTTCTGTTATTTTCTATAAAATTTTGTAACTTTCGCAGTTTTAATTTCCAGGCAGTGAAATTCGGAGGATTTACTACTTTTAGTTTGTTTATTAACTGAGCGAAATTACAAAATTTTAGAGCAAGAGACAAATTTTTTAGAATTTTTTTATTTTTGGACTACTCAAAAATTTCTGTCATTTTCAATAAAATTCTGTAACTGTTGCAGTTTTAATCTCCAGACAGTGAAATTTGGAGGATTTACTACTTTTGACTTTTTTATCAACTAGCCTAAATTACAAAATTTTAGGGCATGAGGCATACTTTTTAGAAATTTTTTATTTTCGGACGACCCAAAAATTTCTGTTATTTTCTATAAAATTTTGTATCTTTCGCAGTTTTAATTTCCATGCAGTAAAATTTGGAGGATTTACTACTTTTAGTTTGTTTATTAACTGAGCCAAATTATAAAATTTTAGAGCAAGAGACAAATTTTTTAGAATTTTTTTTATTTTTGGACTACTCAAAAATTTCTGTAATTTTCAATAAAATTCTGTAACTTTTGCAGTTTTAATCTCCAGACAGTGAAATTTGGAGGATTCACTACTTTTGACTTTTTTATCAACTAGCCTAAATTACAAAATTTTAGAGCAAGAGGCATACTTTTTAGAAATTTTTTATTGTTGGACGACCCAAAATTTTCTGTTATTTTCTATAAAATTTTGTAACTTTCGCAGTTTTAATTTCCAGGCCTAGAAATTTGGAGGATTTACTACTTTTAGTTTGTTTATTAACTGAGCCAAATTACTAAATTTTAGAGCAAGAGACAACATTTTTAGAAATTTTTTATTTTTGGACCACTCAAAAATTTCTGTCATTTTCAATAAAATTCTGTAACTTTCGCAGTTTTAATCTTTAGACAGTGAAATTTGGAGGATTTACTACTTTTGACTTTTTTATCAACTGGCCCCAATTACAAAATTTTTAAGCAAGAAACAGACTTTTTAGAATTTTTTTATTTTCGGACGACCCAAAAATGTCTGTTATTTTCTATAAAATTCTTATGTATGTACTTTGCCAGTTTTAATCTCCTGACAGTAAAATTTCTATAATCTAAGCTAAAACTATCGCAGAATTAAAAGCATTTCAACAAAATCGGAATCCCAAGGTTTGATCTATGAAATGGTCCAAGGAAAAAAAATTAAAAATCCAAAGATTTCAATGCTTATTTTGTTGCACACTTAGTTTATATTTTAATAATATTTTAAGAAAATACGTTTCTAAGATGTAGGTCAAAAACTAGAACATGCAAGGACAATAATTTATCAACCCATAAAATTCTATCTAAGGTCAGATAATAATTGTAGATATTCTCATTCTTACATTTGTTAATTAAAGTTTATGTAAATTAAAGAGCGACTATTAAAAAACAATTCATTTCCGAACAACAAATAATACGTCATTTTTACGTGTACCTTAATTCCCTGAAGTGGTTACTCAGAACCCAATTACCTCCACTTTTTTTCATAATAATAACTACTATAAGCGCAATTACAGAGCCAAAACTCCAACAATTAAAATATAAAATAATCCTTATCGATTCCCGCGTTACAACAGGAAAATTTTCATGCATAAAATTGCATATTCGTTATGTTAACATTGACAAAATCAAGGCTTTATCAATTTAGAGGAAATCATCATAAACTGATTTATGATTCATTTCGCAATAACAACTATCAGAATAGGCCTGTTATTACTTGGCAGAAATGTAACTGAGCTGGTTCCGAGTAAAATGAAAAAGCCAAACTTCCTTTGACTTTTTACTCAAGGCTGTGCGAAGTTAAAATTATATAATTAATTATAATTATTATTGGGACGAAACGTGCGATTTTCCATTGAATTCATAGTTTTAATTTGACATTCCTGTGGCGAAAATGTTTATTAAATTATTATGAATAAACATATTTTAAATATTTTTAGACTGTGATCTTTAAGAAAAAACCACATTAGATAAGGTTTTTTTTATCACTAAAATAAATTTACAAAAAATTATTTAACTGTAGACAACCAACAATACAGAGCTTCTTTGACTGTATGCGCCCAATATTATAGTCGTGCGTTTCTGGTTTTATAAACCATCAGGAATTCGAATCAATTTTTAATATCAAGTTAAAAACTATTAATTAAGTAATATAAAACCGAGCAAAAAACATTTCAATCGATCTAAACAATAATTAAAAAATTTATTAATTACATAGATTAATATAGAAAACATTGCGGTTAAGAAAGTTGCCTCAAAGTGAACAATAAATTACTATAATTATGAAAACATCGAAATGAGTCGAATATCTCACTGCTCATGTTAACATGTTTTGTTTCTAATCTAATTAATAAAATGTCACGAAACCGCATTAACTAGGTGCGCTGTTAAAACTCCATAATTATTACAACAAAAAGCATTTAAAGTTATGAAACAAAAATTATTAGCATCTCACTAAGCCTGCGGTTTAGTTGTTGACACAGACAAGCACATTTATCATAATTGCACTTATTATTCGTGTTGTCATACCACATGTTAAATTGATTATTCATTCATTACCTTCCTCAGCACAATGTGACAAGCTGTTCGTGTGAAAAATACTTCCCGCTAGCACACAAAGAATATTCGCAAATGCCAAATCAAAATTTATTTACACAAAAAATCAGTTGACCATGTAGATTTTCGACAGATCGTCCTTCGGCGATTTCCTAGGAAATCTCAATCTTGAAATCTGCATTTTAATCCGTGCGGTTTCCTAAAACGTAACATTTCTGTTGTAACCTTGACTCCGGAAGAACTTCATTCTGTATCTCGAGTGTTTACAAACATCTCGTGGCGGTCATTATCAGCGAGATTTAAGTCAAAAACCCTCCGAAGGTGGTGTTTTTGAATTTGAGTTCAATTCGATAAAAGTGCGTTGTACTAGATTAAGTTTCCGCAAACACGCTCGCTGTGGATAACATAAATTACTATCTAATTTTATACAGAAAACATCGAAAGTGTTTATGTGTAAAGAGCGGATTTTGTGAAAAACGCTTCGTTTTAATTTGTTGGCTAATTAATTTAATTATAGTTTGGGTCGAAATTACGATGTTGCATATTCCTGCACAATTTGCCTTCATTTTTTTTAATAAATCTGGAACAGCGAAAGCGAAAAGATTTGAACCAGTAAAAGGGAAGAGCCGAAAATGCAGGAAAATTCATTGAATGTCGCTAATCAAGCTAATTTAGAGAGTCAAAAAAAAATATGAATGTGACCGGAATCATGAAAATATTTCCTTAAAGGTTATTAGATATTTTCCGCTTTTTAGTTGAGGGAAATGCAGTTTTAGTAACAATTCCTTTTTACTATTTTTATAGATATAGTAAAGAGAAATTATGTTATGAAAGTGTTCGATAAACAATAACGTTACATCAGAGAAAACTGTCTATAATTTTAATAAGTCATTTTATTCGATTCTGACGTCTACGATATTAGAAAGTACGTCATTTTATTGAACAGCGGATGTTAGAACGTGACGTGAAAAATTAAAGTAATAAAAATAATAATGAATTTTAAGTCGTGCTATAAAACACGTCTCAATTTTACAATGACAGCTCAAGAATTTTTAGAAATTTTTCATTTTCGGACGACCAAATAATTTGTCATTTTCTATAAAATTGTGTAACTTTTGCAGTTTTAATCTACAAACAGTGAAATTTAGAGGATTTACTACTTTTGACTTGTTTATCAACTGGGTAAAGTTACAAAATTTTAGAGCAATAGACAAGATTTTTTAGAAATTTTTTATTTTTGGACGACCCAAAAATGTTCACCGTTTTCTATTAAAATTCTGTAACTTTCGCAGTTTTAATCTCCAAGCTGTGAAATTTGGAGGATTTACTACTTTTGGGTTGTTTCTTAACTGGGCAAAGTTACAAAATTTTATAGTAAAAGACAGATTTTTTAGAAATTTTTTATTTTTGAACGATCCAAAAATTTTCAGAATTTTCTATTAAAATGCTGTAAGTTTCGCAGTTTTAATCTCCGAGCAGTGAAATTTGGAGGATTTACTACTTTTGGGTTGTTTCTTAACTGGGCAAAGTTACAAAATTTTATAGTAAAAGACAGATTTTTTAGAAATTTTTTATTTTTGAACGACCCAAAAATTTTCAGTATTTTCTCTATAAAAATGCTGTAACTTTCGCAGTTTTAATCTCCGAGCAGTGAAATTTGGAGGATTTACTACTTTTGACTTGTTTATCAACTGGGTAAAGTTACAAAATTTTAGAGCAATAGACAAGATTTTTTAGAAATTTTTTATTTTTGGACGACCCAAAAATGTTCACCGTTTTCTATTAAAATTCTGTAACTTTCGCAGTTTTAATCTCCAAGCTGTGAAATTTGGAGGATTTACTACTTTTGGGTTGTTTCTTAACTGGGCAAAGTTAAAAAATTTTATAGTAAAAGACAGAGTTTTTAGAAATTTTTTATTTTTGAACGACCCAAAAATTTTCAGAATTTTCTATTAAAATGCTGTAACTTTCGCAGTTTTAATCTCCAAGCAGTGAAATTTGGAGGATTTACTACTTTTGACTTGTTTATCAACTGGGCAAAGTTACAAAATTTTATAGTAAGAGACAGATTTTTTAGAAGTTTTTCATTTTTGGACCAACAAAAATTTCTGTCATTTTCTATAAAATTATGTAACTTTTGCAGTTTTAATCTCCAGGCAGCGAAATTTTGAGGATTTCTTACTTTTGGTTTGTTTATTAACTGAGCTAAATTACAAAACTTTAGAGCAAGAAACAGATTTTTTAGAATTTTATTATTTTTGAGAACCCAAAAAATTTCTGTTATTTTCTATAAAATTCTGTAACTTTTGCAATTTTAATTTTCGAACAGTGAAATTTTGGAGGATTTGCTACTTTTGACTTGTTTATCTACTGGGCAAAATTACAAAATTTTAGAGCAAAAAACAGATTTTTTAGAAATTTTTATTTTTGGACAACCCAAAAAATTTCTGTTATTTTCTATAAAATTCTGTAACTTTTGCAATTTTAATTTTCAGACAGTGAAATTTAGAGGATTTACTACTTTTGACTTGTTTATCAACTGGGTAAAGTTACAAAATTTTAGAGCAAGAAATAAATTTTTTAGAATTTTTTTATTTTTGGACGACGCAAAAAATTTTACCGTTTTCTATAAAATTCTGTAACTTTCGCAGTTTTAATCTCCAAGTTGTGAAGTTTGGAGGATTTACTACTTTTGGGTTGTTTCTTAACTGGGCAAAGTTACAAAATTTTAGAGTAAGAGACAGATTTTTTAGAAATTTTTCATTTTTGGACGAACACAAAATTCTGTCATTTTCTATAAAATTATGTAACTTTTGTAGTTTTAGTCTCCAGACTGTGAAATTTGGAGGATTTATTACTTTTAGGTTATTTATCTACTGGGCAAAGTTACAAAATTTTAGAGCAAGAGACAGATTTTTTTTGAAATTTTTTATTTTTGGACGACCCAAAAGTTTCTGTCATTTTCTATAAAATTCTGTAACTTTTGTAGTTTTAGTCTCCAAACAGTGAAATTTGGAGGATTTACTACTTTTGACTTGTTTATCAACTGGGTAAAGTTAGAAAATTTTAGAGCAATACACAGATTTTTTAGAAATTTTTTATTTTTGGACGACCCAAAAATTTTCACCGTTTTTTATAAAATTCTGTAACTTTCGCAGTTTTAATCTCCAAGCAGTGAAATTTGGAGGATTTCTTACTTTTGGTTTGTTTATCAACTGGACTAAATTATAAAATTTTAGAGCAAGAGACAAATTTTTTAGAAATTTTTCATTTTTGGAGGACCGAAAAATTTCTGTCATTTTCTACAATATTTTGTAACTTTTGTAGTTTTAGTCTCCAGACTGTGAAATTTGGAGGATTTATTACTTTTTGGTTATTTATCTACTGGGCAAAGTTACAAAATTTTAGAGCAAGAGACAGACTTTTTTTGAAATTTTTTATTTTGGGACGACCCAAAAATTTTCACCGTTTTTTATAAAATTCTGTAACTTTCGCAGTTTTAATCTCCAAGCAGTGAAATTTGGAGGATTTCTTACTTTTGGTTTGTTTATCAACTGGACTAAATTATAAAATTTTAGAGCAAGAGACAAATTTTTTAGAAATTTTTCATTTTTGGAGGACCGAATAATTTCTGTCATTTTCTACAATATTTTGTAACTTTTGTAGTTTTAGTCTCCAGACTGTGAAATTTGGAGGATTTATTACTTTTTGGTTATTTATCTACTGGGCAAAGTTACAAAATTTTAGAGCAAGAGACAGACTTTTTTTGAAATTTTTTATTTTTGGACGACCCAAAAATTTCTGTCATTTTTTATAAAATTGTGTAACTTTTGCTGTTTTAATCTCCAAACAGTGAAATTTGAAGGATTTACTACTTTTGACTTGTTTATCTACTGGGAAAAGTTACAAAATTTTAGAGCTAGTGACAAATTTTTATAGAATTTTTTTATTTTCCTACGACCCAAAAATTTCCGCCGTTTTCAATAAAATTCTGAATAATAACAAAAATAATGAATTTAAAGTCGTACAATAAAACACGTCAGTTTCACAATGACAGCACAAGTTTTCTGGTTCAAAAATCCATAATAAATCGTTTTATTCAAATAATATTCGACTTCAACCTCGCTTATTTGTAAACCAAATTTCTCGATATTACATATTAATACCTCTAAATTTATTTAAATGAGCACTTTTTGTTTATCCACATGTCCGCCCGCTTCTAGTTGATGAAAATAACAAAATGTCATCCTACAACCTCATTAAAATGCATAAACAGTCTAATTTAACCACACTTAGTTCCTTCTCTGCCATGCGCACGTCTTCGAGCTTTCGGTATCGACTCTCCCAAAAACAAAGCTTTGTGATGTTTTGAGTCGTCGCGACGCTTAACAGGTGAGTCCAACCTTGAAGAAGAGTAATCATGACTTTATAGTGACGGACATAAAATTGCAGCTGTTGCAATAAAGTTTCATACGTGGTGTCAAAAACGAGAATTTTAACTCTTTAAATTGGCTGAGGTGTTTTGTAATGTTGAGCAACGAGTTTCTTGTCTTTTTCAAGTTTAAGCACTGTTCGGTTACATAAGTTTGGGGAACTTAATCTATCGGACTTGTACTAATTTAATTAATTATAATTACAGTCAAGTGAATGGATGGATATAATTATCGTCTCATTAGAACTATTTTTTCAAGTTTCGTAGCTTTAAGGGTGAACGACAAGGTTATAAAAATAATGAATTTCTGTAATTAAAAGCACATACTTGTTGAGTTTAATTAAAACTAGTTTAACTAGCTACGATATGACTTTTGGTTCATTTTTTCCGTTTATGTATTCGAATAACTGATAAGAATATCCGATTTGTCTTTTAACATAAAAAATTCTCATGTTTATTGCCCATAAAAACGAGGATTTTATATTCAAGGTTTTATTACTCCTAAGTATAGATTTTCGTTCTGTTGCCCGTTTTTATGTCCAATAAATGCAATTTTCTTGAACTGCATTGTTTGTACTTTGAAATCTCTCCAACGCAAACGTGCAAAAAACTTCAAGATAAATTAATCATTGAGAATTTTATTAACTTGGGGACTCAAAAGTTGGAATTTGCTCCGGAAGGCTTTTTCTAGTCTGGGCGTGCATCTAACCTTGCATTTGAAGGCCTTTTCTTTGTCTGGCTCGCATTTAAAAGCTCCTTTTGCTCGACAATCTGAAGGCTTTTTGTGTTTTTCTTGCCTAGATTCGTTTTTAAAAGCTTTCTTTGACAAGGACTCAATCTACTCCTCATTTACTTTGAATACCGCATTTCAAGGTCATAATTATTCAAAATAAATGAGGAGTAAATTTAAGGTTCGCCAATTTAATTTTTTTTCTTTGAGTTGTGATCCTAGACGAATAAATCGAATATTTTAATATTTGACTGGCTCTTGTTAATTTATTTTTTGCTCAAGTTGAGTTGTCTAGCGGGCCCCGGGCTATTTAGCTCATTTGATTATCATGATTTTTAATTTATTGTGCACTTTGCCTCGTTTTTTCTTCAGATGTGAGGTTTGGAATTAGAGAAGTTAGGTATTTCAGGATTTCAGCACAACCTAAACCTTGACAAAAAGTTATTAACCTCATGGTAAAACCCCAGATTCAAATTTCCGATGTTTGGGATTTTGAACATTCGAAGAACTCCAGACATGACCTAAGAAAAATGATCTTTTATTGACTATTGGTAATAGAATAAAAGCAATCACGAACCTGTTGACTTTGCTCCCATTGCATCTCTTATTGCGCGCCGCATTTTCTCATATCATCAACAGACATATTTCTTCAATTTTCCCTTTTATGTCGCGGTTGGGTCAATGTTTATGGTCATTGGTCATTTGTGCAGTGTCGCAACTTTCTTTTCACAATTCTTACAAATCTGGGAACGTCTCAAACATGTTTATCCATTTTTCAAGTCCATCACAAGTGTGTAATTATCAATGAGTAAATAATAATAAATTTAAAGGATTTGAACGAACGTGTATGGGCAAACACGTTTATTAGATAATGAGCGTTTTAATTTCATTATTTCAATTAGTTGAAATTAGGTGGACACGAAAGGTCAGTGTCAAGAACACGATCTAATCAGATTTTCATTATATAAGCGTTTTCCGAGAAGAAAAACTGAGAATAATTAAGTTATCGCGTGCACTTTTCAATGCTATTTTTACAATGCAATGTTAATTGTGTGAACTGGAATAATTGTATGACTTATGTAAACTTGTAAGACTAAACGTTATTTTTACACGCGGAAATAATTGCCTCATCGAATTGTAAGTCTTACTTTCTTCAATACGATTATTATCCGTCCAGTTCCTGGATGTCGCAACTCGCGCCTCTTTACAAAAGGTATCTTAATTACAATCTACATCTTACCGATTTTCTTCGATCTGGACATTTAATTGTGCAAATTACACATTCAGATAAGACGAGTTTTTTTCAGAAACTGATGATAATAACAGCACATTTCACGGATCAGTGGGCAAAATGCAGCTGTAACGACTAAAAAACATTGATAATATTGCAGCGATCCTAAGACCTAATAATGGTAGGTTTCCAGAGCTCCGGCTTTTTATCAGTTTCGAAACTTTCCAATGTTGGCGAGATTTGTTTGTTGGAAATTTTGTAAACACGGAGACGCAAGATAATTTTTGACTTCTTCAAAGTCGCGATTACTACGTTACAATCACACGACTGCGTTACATGTTTATAATTAGTTCACATCTCATTGAAGATTTTGTAATTTTGTCACACCAACTGCATTTTTTCGGAGCGACTTTTGATAGCCCCAAACCTTGGCCCCTCACAATCTTTTTTTTTATTCAATTAATGAGAAGTTCGCATGATAATGGGGGCAAGTTGGGAAATTGTCACCTCTGAATTCTGGGTATTTATCTCCCACATTGACACTTGTTCGAGGTAATAAATAATGATATTAATAGAATACAAAATGTCTGAAGAAAAAAGTGTAATGTGGTTTTTCAATTAATTCTAATAACAGGTGGTGAGAGACTTGCGTAGGCATTTAATCGATCTGTCGTAGCTTCCTGTAAGTTTGGAAAACTTACTGATAAAAAGGTTCCGTTCATGGTCATCCAATAGTACGCTTTCACTGACCTTTGTTTTAGTTTAATTCCTGATAAGATGTTATGAAGATGCATCATGTCTTCGTCTATTCTGGACGGTTCTACACGAGCTCATCAACATTTTACAATTTCGCAAGAGTACAATATGATCGTATTTGCATCTCTAATTTGCGCATGTTTGTTTGGGGGTCAAACGAACAAAATCTTGATAAAAATTCGTACATATTTATGTGGTGATGCAAAATATAATTAACACTGTTTTCTTGATTGGTTTGCTCAAGTAAGTGGGCAATTTTGTTTGAGATTTTTACAACGTAGATGAGAGTAATTTTGGTCGCGCTCCGGTAAGGTTTCATGACGAAATTTTGTCATAAAGTGGGCATTGTATTGGCGGAGGAAATCCTGAAATTGATATGACGGTGGGCAAATTGCGACAATTTTATTGTTTCAATAAAACAATTTTTTTGTAAATTATTTCGGAACGGTTGTAAACAAGACGTTGAAACTTTGGAAAGTAAAAAAGACAGAAAAAGATTTGATTTGTTAATGCAATAACAATAACACAATTGCAAAAACAACGGTGGATTTATGACTGATGTATGATTTATTTAAATTAATTTTTAGTTAACTAATTTAATTGTACATCCGCTGTTCAATAAAAATTAGTATATTATAAAATTTTATGGAAAATGTTAGAAATATTTGGGTCGTCTGAAAATGATTTTTTTTAAGTCTGTTTCTTGCTATAAAATTTTGTTACTTTTTGCTCAGTTGATAAACAAGTTAAAAGTAGTAGGTTTTCAAATTTTCCTGTCTGGAGATTAAAACAGCGAAAGTTACAGAATTTTAATCGAAAATGACTGAAATTTTTGAGTCGTTTCCAAATTTGTAAAATTGAAAATTTTCTAAAAAATCTGTCTCTTGCTCTAAAATTTTGTAACTTTGCCCAATTGATAAATGAACCAAAAGAAATAAATCCTCCAAATTTAAATGTCTGGACATTAAAACTACGAAAGTTACAGAATTTTATAGAAAATGTTAGAAATTTTTGAGTCGTCCAAAAATGAAAAATTTCTAAAAAATCTGTCTCTTGCTCTAAAGATTTGTAACTTTAGCCAGTCGATAAACAAACCAAAAGTAGTAAATCCTCCAAATTTCACTGTCTAGAAATTAAAACTGCCAAAGTTACAAAATTTTATAGAAAATGACTGAAATTTTGGGGTCGTCGGAAAGTGAAAAATTTCTAAAAAAAATTGGCTTTTGCTCTAAAATTTTGTACCTTTGCCCAGTTGATAAATGAACCATAAGAAATAAATTCTCCAAATTTCAATGTCTAGACATTAAAACTACGAAAGTTACAGAATTTTATAGAAAATGCAAAAAAAAATTTAAGTCGTCCAAAAATAAAAAGATTCTAAAAAATTTGTCTCTTGCTCTAAAATTTTGTAACGTTGCCTAGTCGATCAACTAACCAAAAGCAGTAAATCCTTTAAATTTCACAGTCTGGAGATTAAAACTGCGAAAGTTACAGAATTTTATAGAAAATGAATGAATGAAATTTTTGGGTCGTTCCAAAATTTGTAAAATTGAAAATTTTCTAAAAAATCTGTCTCTTGCTCTAAAATTTTGTATCTTTGCCCAGTTGATAAATGAACCAAAAGAAATAAATCCTCCAAATTTCAATGTCTGAACATTAAAACTACGAAAGTTACAGAATTTTATAGAAAATGTTAGAAATTTTTGAGTCGTCCAAAAATGAAAAATTTCTAAAAAGTCTGCCTCTTGCTCTAAAGTTTTGTAACTTTAGCCAGTCGATAAACAAATCAAAAGTAGTAAATCCTCCAAATTTCACTGTCTAGAAATTAAAACTGCCAAAGTTACAAAATTTCAGAGAAAATGACTGAAATTTTGGGGTCGTCGGAAAGTGAAAAATTTCTAAAAAAAATTGGCTCTTGCTCTAAAATTTTGTACCTTTGCCCAGTTGATAAATGAACCAAAAGAAATAAATCCTCCAAATTTCAATGTCTGAACATTAAAACTACGAAAGTTACAGAATTTTATAGAAAATGTTACAAAAAATTTAAGTCGTCCAAAAATAAAAAAATTCTAAAAAATTTGTCTTTTGCTCTAAAATTTTGTAACGTTGCCTAGTTGATCAACTAACCAAAAGCAGTAAATCCTTTAAATTTCACAGTCTGGAGATTAAAACTGCGAAAGTTACAGAATTTTATAGAAAATGACTAAAATTTTTGGGTCGTTCCAAAATTTGTAAAATTGAAAATTTTCTAAAAAATCTGTCTCTTGTTCTAAAATTTTGTAACTTTGCCCAATTGATAAATGAACCAAAAGAAATAAATCATCTAAATTTAAATGTCTAGACATTAAAATTACGAAAGTTTCAGAATTTTATAGAAAATGACTGAAATTTTTGGGTCGTCCAAAAATGAAAAATTTCTAAAAAATCTGTCTCTTGCTCTAAAGTTTTGTAACTTTAGCCAGTCGATAAGCAAACCAAAAGTAGTAAATCCTCCAAATTTCACTGTCTAGAAATTAAAACTGCCAAAGTTACAAAATTTTATAGAAAATGACTGAAATTTTGGGGTCGTCGGAAAGTGAAAAATTTCTAAAAAAAATTGGCTTTTGCTCTAAAATTTTATACCTTTGCCCAGTTGATAAATGAACCAAAAGAAATAAATTCTTTAAATTTCAATGTCTAGACATTAAAACTACGAAAGTTACAGAATTTTATAGAAAATGACTGAAATTTTTGGGTCGTTCCAAAATTTGTAAAATTGAAAATTTTCTAAAAAATCTGTCTCTTGCTCTAAAATTTTGTAACTTTGCCCAATTGATAAATGAATCAATAGAAATAAATTCTCCAAATTTCAATGTCTAGACATTAAAACTACGAAAGTTACTGAATTTTATAGAAAATGTTAAAAAAAATTTAAGTCGTCCAAAAATAAAAAAATTCTAAAAAAATTGTTTTTTGCTCTAAAATTTTGTAACGTTGCCTTGTTGATCAACTAACCAAAAGCAGTAAATCCTTTAAATTTCACAGTCTGGAGATTAAAACAGCGAAAGTTACAGAATTTTAATCGAAAATGACTGAAATTTTTGGGTCGTTTCCAAATTTGTAAAATTGAAAATTTTCTAAAAAATCTGTCTCTTGCTCTAAAATTTTGTAACTTTGCCCAATTGATAAATGAACCAAAAGAAATAAATCATCTAAATTTAAATGTCTAGACATTAAAATTACGAAAGTTTCAGAATTTTATAGAAAATGACTGAAATTTTTGGGTCGTCCAAAAATGAAAAATTTCTAAAAAATCTGTCTCTTGCTCTAAAGTTTTGTAACTTTAGCCAGTCGATAAGCAAACCAAAAGTAGTAAATCCTCCAAATTTCACTGTCTAGAAATTAAAACTGCCAAAGTTACAAAATTTTATAGAAAATGACTGAAATTTTGGGGTCGTCGGAAAGTGAAAAATTTCTAAAAAAAATTGGCTTTTGCTCTAAAATTTTGTACCTTTGCCCAGTTGATAAATGAACCAAAAGAAATAAATTCTTTAAATTTCAATGTCTAGACATTAAAACTACGAAAGTTACAGAATTTTATAGAAAATGACTGAAATTTTTGGGTCGTTCCAAAATTTGTAAAATTGAAAATTTTCTAAAAAATCTGTCTCTTGCTCTAAAATTTTGTAACTTTGCCCAATTGATAAATGAATCAATAGAAATAAATTCTCCAAATTTCAATGTCTAGACATTAAAACTACGAAAGTTACTGAATTTTATAGAAAATGTTAAAAAAAATTTAAGTCGTCCAAAAATAAAAAAATTCTAAAAAAATTGTTTTTTGCTCTAAAATTTTGTAACGTTGCCTTGTTGATCAACTAACCAAAAGCAGTAAATCCTTTAAATTTCACAGTCTGGAGATTAAAACTGCGAAAGTTACAGAATTTTATAGAAAATGACTGAAATTTTTGGGTCGTTCCAAAATTTGTAAAATTGAAAATTTTCTAAAAAATCTGTCTCTTGCTCTAAAATTTTGTAACTTTGCCCAATTGATAAATGAATCAATAGAAATAAATCCTCCAAATTTAAATGTCTAGACATTAAAATTACGAAAGTTACAGAATTTTATAGAAAATGACTGAAGTTTTTGGGTCGTCCAAAAATGAAAAATTTCTAAAAAATCTGTCTCTTGCTCTAAGATTTTGTAACTTTAGCCAGTCGATAAACAAACCAAAAGTAGTAAATCCTCCAAATTTCACTGTCTAGAAATTAAAACTGCCAAAGTTACAAAATTTTATAGAAAATGACTGAAATTTTGGGGTCGTCGGAAAGTGAAAAATTTCTAAAAAAAATTGGTTCTTGCTCTAAAATTTTGTACCTTTGCCCAGTTGATAAATGAACCAAAAGAAATAAATTCTCCAAATTTCAATGTCTAGACATTAAAACTACGAAAGTTACAGAATTTTATAGAAAATGTTAAAAAAAATTTAAGTCGTCCAAAAATAAAAAAAATTCTAAAAAGTTTGTTTCTTGCTGTCAAATTTTGTAACGTTGTCTAGTTGATCAACTAACCGAATGTAGTAAATCCTCCAAATTTCACAGTCTGGGGATTAAAACTGCGAAAGTTGCAGAATTTTAATAGAAAATGCCAGAAATTTTGAGGTTCTTCGAAAATGAAAAATTTCTAAAAAGTTTGTCTTTTGCTTTAAAATTGTGTAACTTTGCCCAGTTGATAAACAACCTAAAAGTAGAAAATCCTCCAAATTTCACTGTCTTGAGATTAAAACTGCGAAAGTTACAAAATTTTATAGAAAATGACTGTTTTCAAGAGGTCTTTAGAATAGAATAGAATTTATTTGCCATTAAATACATACACAATGTAAATAAACCTGGCACGTCAACCTTTTTAGGGTGATTTTTAATGAATTTTTTCGAAAACGACGATAAATATTTCTGAGTTTTACATCAATCGAAACAACTCGAAATCTGGCCAAGTCTCATATCGATAAGTCAAATAGTTTACAACTAGCGGTAATAAAAAAACGAAAAATTTAATAATTTTTGAAAAATTTTTGCGAAAAAATCGATTATTGAATTTTACATATTTGAGAGCGAATTCTGAGAAAAACGATGGCGCAGACCGTTTCTTTCATTTTGCCGTAGTTTCGAAGATTTTTATCATTAATCTGGCTGAAATTTTGGCTAAAATGATTCTCAACAACGCAAGTTTGTTCCAAAAAGAAGCAAAAAATCGATTGTAGAAGAGTTACATAGTTATAGTTGTAAAATCAAGATTACCACCTTAAATAAAGAGATTTTCTTTCATTTTCAACACTTTTTGTAAACTGGTTGAATGACCAGCTATTAGGGCAAAATAAGACGAAGATATTTTTGAGGAGAAGCTGTTAGCCATGAATCAATTATCTATTTTTACTGCTCTCTATTAGCTTCATCGTGATTATTCCAAATTGATTTGGGCCTAATAACCCTCTTAAGTATTTAATGCAGGCATAATTCTTTTGTAATAAAAATGACCTTCTTAGAGGAAAAAAATCCTCAACAATTCTAGAACACACAGCTTCTTTACTTCTGCAGGCAATCATTTCGAACTTTTGGCGTATTTCATGTGTTAAGCATTCAAAAGCTCTACTTAATTTTTTTTTTTTAGTTTAGGTACAAAGAAAACGAATTTGTTGGAGTTTTTTTGACCCCCTGAAGGTCTTAATTTTTCAGTTCTTTACATTTCTTAAAATTTGTAGATCCTAGAGTTTTTATAGTCTTTTTAACTGTTTTTTTAGAATATAAAATTATCTAGTCCTTTAACTATTTAAGGTTTTTTAATCAAAATACTTGCCGTAAAAGTGATAATTTTGACGATGTCGACGCACCTTTGACTGAATAAATCTAAAAAAAACCTAGGTGATGTTACTCAAGGGCTTTTTAAGTACCTAAAAATGGGAGGATCTCTTGGATTCTTTTTTTTAGTGTAATATGTACTTCTCAAATCGAAGAACCGGCAAATTGAAATAGTCAATTCAAAAGTCATGGCAAAATAAATATTTAGTTTAAATATTATTTTCTCTGTATTTTTCATTTCCCTGAAACGTCGTAAAACTGATAAGGATAAGGCTTCGTCTTATCAAGTAGGTATGTTAATACTCCAAGCAGGAACTTACTTATTCTATTTTCCATATTTTATATTTCGTTTTTGTTATTCTTACTGACTGTTGACACATAAGGTGCCAATTTTTTTTAGTCTATTTCCACCAAATTTGTTTATTCAATCTATTAAATTGATTAGCAAAGAACTAATTGACCCTAAGGCTGCCACAAAATTGAATTATTGACAAAAAATGACCTCTGGTCTTTTTGACGCACTTGATAAAAACTGCGATAGTCAAATCGCAACAAATTCGCTCACATTCATTCAGCGACAAATCCACTGAAATAAATCCTGCAGTTTGCCTATTGCATTACATGTTTCTTTATTACCACACAAAGTGATTGACCCCAAATAAGAAACCAATAAAACTAATTCAAAGACATTCATTGACCCCTCGTCCTTAACATTGGGGTTGTACGAAACCACCAACACGAGGAAACTCCACTTCGTTTCGATTGGGCAGGGAGCATATAAAGCGTATTCGTGATAGTGGAACGTCAGTTTTCAGCGTTTCGCCTCGTAGTGTGGCACTCTATATCACAGTGAACCTTATTTTTGTTTAGGTGATGAACAGTGTTGAATGAAAACATGTCAAGAATCGAAGAGATCATCCGGAGCACGAGCCCTTCGAAGTGTTCGATTTTGACCCCAACAAACAACAACGACGCTATCAAAAGTGACAGATTGTTTGTGGAAAAACGATTTCCCAAAAAACAAGCGGTCGATGTGGAATTTGAAAACATCACATATACCACATGGAGTTGGTCCATGACCCGCTTTCAAAAAGGTAAATGCAATCGCTTTCTTCTTGTGTTGAGTGTGCAGGAATGGGCCCATTTCGTAAGGGACCCCATTCAAAGCAACGCGACAGTGAGATTTACGGAGAAAGTAAAGAGTTTCTAAAGTATGGTAATTCACATTGTTTCACCAAAATCCTCCAGTTACCCACAGTTAATTAAAGTAATTAGAGCGGGCGCTTTGTTTTTAAATCCTCGGTAATTTAAGTTTAATTAATCGTGTAATTACCACACGCACTATAATTGCTTGATAATTTAATTTAAGTTTGATGCAATTGCTCTAGATATCGCGAAAAAGTCACTTGTACTACTTTCATCACGTTTTTAAGCCTTGTCGCTGCAATTATTCAGCTACGATAAAATTTCGCGAATTCAAAGGCCGCATTCGAACACTAAATTTATTTATGACCGAGTAAAGTTGACGCAAATTTTACCTTATTATATTAAACGACTAGAAAGGTCGAATTATGTTCATTAAACGATTCTTTAGCTAATTAAATCCGCGATTTGCGCAATTGGAATTTGGCACGGAAAAAACAGAGTTATTTTTGTAACGGCGCGCCGCCAAAATACTGAAAGAGGAAAGTTCTACTTGAATTTCCACTTCGTGACTTGCACAGGAAATCCGCTTATGCACCTCCGTCGCAGAAAGTGAAAAACAATTTCGGGTTCCGCGCTAATTCACTGAGAATTCGTCCTAGAAGAACGAGTTAAATTGGTAAAACTGCGGAACTCGGAAGTATTTCGGTCTCATGGAAATGGAAAAAAACCGACTAATTTCGATAACTCCGTTTGCACGATAAGGGAAAAGTTTCCTCAGAGCAACAATTGTTAACACTGACCGATTTTGGTTTATCGCGATGGAAAACTAGTCACGGTGAAATCGCGCGAAATTTTTTTTAACAATTTCATGATAAAACTCATTTCTACAAATACAAAAACAGCTTTATGTAAAAAACTTCGTTTTGTTTTAAAATAAACTTAAAAAGTTTGTTTAAAATAAGCTAAAAAACAGTTTATTTAAGTGTGGAATGACAAAGAACAAAAATAATAACAAACAATTAATAAACAATACAAAACAATAAGAAAAAAAGAAAAAGAGTTATAAATGTCACGGCGCCGAAAAATTTATTTCCGAGTTTGGGATCTAAAACACCGTTGTGTCTCACCTATACATATAGGTGTTCCGGAACTCGTGGCCTAGAGAAAAAAGACTAGAGGCAACAATTCTGAACCAAAATTTCAAAATAAAAATTTTTTAGCTGAAAAAATAATCGAGTTTAGATGAAAAAACGGTAGCCAATCCCGAAGCACAACAGTATTTGAAAATAGGTAACTATGGACACATAGTTCATCATTCATTGGTCCGAAGAACATTACACTCTCGTTGCCTTGGATATTTTACTCCATCTCTAGAATAAGCTTCCAGGATTGGTTGTTAATTTTTTATCTTTTTTTTGAATACCATTAAACTTAATCGTTTTTTGTTTTGAAATTTACCATTTGTATTGCTGTCCGCACCCTCCCTTGCTCTATGGGTCATGAGTTCTGGGACACCTGTAAGTATCTTTGTAAAATCAGATTGAATGCTGGCTAAAAGGTTCTAAACTCTTTTTTTTAATTCTAATTTTGGTCCCGTTTGTTCAATAATTTTGAAAATTGGCACTCTTAATTAGCAAGTCAACAATAGTATCTTCATTAAATTTCGTTGCTCTGCGGTTGAAATTATCAGAATTACAGATTTTAACAAAAAAAATAGGAAATTTTTGATTCGCTCTTAAAACGAAAAATTCTAATTTTGGTCCCGTTTGATCAATAATTTTGAAAATTGGCACCTTTAATTAGCAAGTCAAAAATAGTATCATCCCTAAATTTCGTTGCTCTACGGTTAAAATTATCAGAATTAGAGATTTTAACAAGAAAGTTAAGAAATTTTTGGTGCGCTTTTAAAACGAAAAATTCTCATTTTGGTCCCGTTTGATCAATAATTTTGACAATTGGCATTCTTAATCAGCAAGTCAAAAATAGTATCGTCTCTAAATTTCGTTGCTCTACGGTTAAAATTATCAGAATTACAGATTTTAACAAAAAAAATAGGAAATTTTTGATTCGCTCTTAAAACGAAAATTTCTAATTTTGGTCCCGTTTGATCAATAATTTTGAAAATTGGCACTTTTAATTAGCAAGTCAAAAATAGTATCTTCTCTAAATTTCGTTGCTCTACGGTTAAAATTATTAGAATTAGAGATTTTAACAAGAAAGTTAAGAAATTTTTGGTGCGCTTTTAAAACGAAAAATTTCTAATTTTGGTCCCGTTTGATCAATAATTTTGAAAATTGGCACTCTTAATCAGCAAGTCAAAAATAGTATCGTCTCTAAATTTCGTTGCTCTACGGTTAAAATTATCAGAATTACAGATTTTAACAAAAAAAAATAGGAAATTTTTGATTCGCTCTTAAGACGAAAAATTCTCATTTTGGTCCCGTTTGATCAATAATTTTGACAATTGGCACTCTTAATTAGCAAATCAAAAATAGTATCTTCTCTAAATTTCGTTGCTCTACGGTTAAAATTATCAGAATTAGAGATTTTAACAAGAAAGTTAAGAAATTTTTGGTGCGCTTTTTAAAACGAAAAATTCTCATTTTGGTCCCGTTTGATCAATAATTTTGACAATTGGCATTCTTAATCAGCAAGTCAAAAATAGTATCGTCTCTAAATTTCGTTGCTCTACGGTTAAAATTATCAGAATTACAGATTTTAACAAAAAAAATAGGAAATTTTTGATTCGCTCTTAAAACGAAAATTTCTAATTTTGGTCCCGTTTGATCAATAATTTTGAAAATTGGCACTTTTAATTAGCAAGTCAAAAATAGTATCTTCTCTAAATTTCGTTGCTCTACGGTTAAAATTATTAGAATTAGAGATTTTAACAAGAAAGTTAAGAAATTTTTGGTGCACTTTTAAAACGAAAAATTTCTAATTTTGGTCCCGTTTGATCAATAATTTTGAAAATTGGCACTCTTAATCAGCAAGTCAAAAATAGTATCGTCTCTAAATTTCGTTGCTCTACGGTTAAAATTATCAGAATTACAGATTTTAACAAAAAAAATAGGAAATTTTTGATTCGCTCTTAAAACGAAAAATTCTTATTTTGGTCCCGTTTGATCAATAATTTTGACAATTGGCACTCTTAATTAGCAAATCAAAAATAGTATCTTCTCTAAATTTTGTTGCTCTACGGTTGAAATTATCAGAATTACAGATTTGAAAAAAAAAATAGGAAATTTTTGGTCCGCTCTTAAAACGAAAAATTCTAATTTTGATACCGTTTTATCAATAATTTTAAAAATTGGCACTTTTAATTAGCAAGTCAAAAATAGTATCTTCCCTAAATTTCGTTGCTCTACGGTTAAAATGATCAGACTTAGAGATTTTAACAAGAAAATAGGAAATTTTTGGTGCGCTTTAAAACGAAAAATTCTAATTTTGGTCCCGTTTTTTCAATAATTGTAAAAATTGCCACTCTTAATTAGCAAGTCGGAAATAGTAAACTCCTCAAATTTCGTTGGTCTACAGTTTAAATTACCACAATTACAGATTAATAAAACTACAATTTTAGGCGAAGTGTTTACGAAAAGTATCTATTTTTTCCATATAGTTAGAGTCAAAAATATTGCCAAAGCAGGCTGAAACAGTATTTTTATTGGGTTCAAACATTTAACACAACACAAATGAGCACAACTGAACTAATTTTTCGCAAACTTTCAGAAATTTTTTCTGCATATTCTTAAAAACGTTGACTAATAATAAGACATTTGTTAAACTTGTAAATTCGTTTTATATAGGGTGTTTTTGATAGGCATGTACAAAAAGAGTGTGGTAATTTTTAGAAATTTTGATTTCGAGGAGCAAAGAAGAATTTTTGTTTTTTGACCAAAAAAAATGTCACCAAAAATTTTTAACGACCTGTAAGTTCTTCATTTTTAATGCCACTATAACTAAATTTGTGGAATTTATAAATTTTGACTGTCTTATTAAGAGTACCGATTTAGAAAAAATTAGGCCAAAAAGGAGAATATTTAGAAATTTTTATTTGGACAACTGTGAAAATGTCAATTTTTTTCAACACTGTAATTTCGTTATTTTTAGTGCGACAGGAACGAAGTTTAAGCATGTTGTTTCTTTTGTTTGTTTTAGTAATATCACTAATTTGCAAAAATTTAGATCAAAAAGTCGAATTTTCAAAAATTTTAGTTTTAAGAGCAAAAAAAATCCACCAATTTTTATAAGATCCTCTAATTTCTTTATTTTTTATGCGATTTTAACGAAATTTGTGGAGATTATCACTCTTGACTGTCTTATTTACAAAAATTTAGACCAAAAAGGAGAATTTGTAGAAATTTTTATTTCGAGCAAATTTCGTTCTTCGCATATAAATTAGTGCAATACACAAGTTTTGGTATTACATAGAAACAAAACGTATTTTTTTATACTTCATGTCATTGTTAGTCACCCAACTTTACCGCCTGTTAGAAATTATAGCCATTTTTTTTTCAATTGTGAAACTGGACTAATCGTGTAGTCACGATGAGTCACTTGCGGCTATAACTCATCTCCGGTCCGTTTAATGAAGAATGACTAATTTGGCGTAAAAAAATCAAGCACGTGCCCGCTGCATACCCTTGAACGTCTGCTGCATTGTAATTTGTAATTACAGAAACGAAGAAGATCCTCGATGGAGTTTCCGGACAGTTCCGCTCCGGGGAAATCTCCGTGATCATGGGGCCTTCCGGGGCCGGGAAGACCACGCTTCTCAATATCCTAGCCGGTTTCACGTAAGTAGAGAAAGTTAATTAAGTTCAACGGACTGTCTTCTATCAATTGCCTAATCGAAAATCAAAGTCGGGAATCTGCTTAATTGTGTAATTTGAATAGTTTCAAGGTTTAATTGATAGTCTTCGGATCCTTGCATTGTTGACACAACACCGGTTCTTCAGTTTGCCATTGACACAATCGTGACATAACGAAGGATTTTGACCTTACTGTTTTCACTAAAACCCGTTAATCTACTTTCACTCTTCTTTCTAGAACTCGCGGCAGCGATGGCACCGTCAAACTTAACGACGTTGTCCGCGACCAGAGTCCTCGTTTTCGAAAACTGTCCGCTTACATCCCCCAGGACGAAGAACTCCGCATGTGGTTAACAGTACAAGAAGCGATGACTTTCGCCGCTAATCTCAAGTTGGGCTACACGGTCTCCAGCGAATACAAGAAACAACAGGTACTTTTAAAGTTCCGGAGTTTCCCAATCGCGACCTTTTATGTTAATTAATTATCAAAAATCCGGAAGACTATAGAGTTTAGACCAAGGTTTCTTTTCCTTTGTTTAACTTTCTTGTCCTCGATGTGCATCAAGATTTTACGTGAGGTGGTTTTCTAGGTTGCGGAGCTCCTGGAAGTGCTCGGTTTGGAAAACTGTCATCATACGTTAACCTCACGTCTCTCAGGAGGTCAAAGGAAGAGATTAGCGGTTGCGTTGGAGTTGTTGAGCAACCCTCCGATTTTATATCTGGACGAGCCGACAACGTAAGTAATTAACTCTCTTTTTTGTGTCTGAAAAGATTTTTTCGGGTTTTATAGTGACCTCAACATTGAAAACAGACTTATAAAACCAAACCTGTTGGAATTATTTTGGATTACTTTTTGTTTTCATTGTGAGACTAATGATAAGTTTTTTGTGGTGGAAAATGACCAGAATGAACACTTTGCACACGGTCTTGTTTACGAACATCGATTTTGTTTGCTTCGAATAATAATAACAATTTAACAATCGAATTATATTTACTTTGGTCGTAATTACGGTGATAATTTATTTTTTGTGAAAGCAAAACTTGTGTAAAAACGTGATTTCTAAGCTTTAGAAAGCAATGCTTGCGATTTTTCCTATGAATTGAGTGCAACAAAGAATTGGAGCGTTGGTATTTTCGTTCCAAAATTCTAAATTTTCCATAAGTATGTAGCAACGCGAGATTTCTCAATTTCTGACATTAAGATTGGTAATAGTTGATCTTCGTTCTCTAAATTAGTTGAATTAATTTCCATGGCGTGCTAGCCGGATCTCTGATTCAGCCGGTTTAGTTGCAAACGGCCACTTTGCCATTTTTTTTATTTAAAGTTGGAATCTTGATCAAACAACTCTGTAAATTTTAAGATGACAAGGTTGGCATTATTTTCTCCAAGAATTTGACAGTAATTTTTTATTTGAAGTTGGAATCTTGATGAATTAATTAGCTCTGGAAATTTTAATTTGAAGTTGGCATTATTTTCCGCTATAATTTGACAGTATTTTTTTATTTAAAGTAAGAATCTTGTTGAAATTGCTCTCGAAATTTTAAGATGACAAGGTTGCTAATATTTTTCGCCATTACTTGACAGTAATTTTTTTATTTAAAGTTGGAATCTTGATGAATTAGCTCTGGAAATTTCAACATGAAGTTGGCATTACTTTTTTCAAGAATTTTAGAGTATTTTTTACTTAAAATTGAATCTTGATCAATTAACTCTGTAAATTTTAAGATGACAAGGTTGGCATTATTTTCTCCAAGAATTTGACAGTAATTTTTTATTTGAAGTTGGAATCTTGATGAATTAATTAGCTCTGGAAATTTCAATATGAAGTTGGCATTATTTTCCGCTATAATTTGACAGTATTTTTTTATTTAAAGTAAGAATGTTGTTGAAATAGCTCTCGAAATTTTAAGATGACAAGGTTGGCAATATTTTTTCCCAGAACTTGGCAGTATTTTTTTATTTAAAGTTGGAATCTTGATGAATTAGCTCTGGAAATTCCAATATGAAGTTGGCATTACTTTTTTCAAGAATTTTACAGTATTTTTTTACTTAAAATTGAATCTTGATCAATTGACTCTGGAAATTTCAAGATGACAAGGTTGGCATTATTTTCTCCAAGAATTTGACAGTAATTTTTTATTTAAAGTTGGAATTTAATTGAATTTGCACAGGATATTTCAAAATAACAAGGTTGGCATTATTTTCTCCAAACAATATGACGGTATTTTTTTTATTTAAAGTTGGAATCAATCTTGATGAATTAGTTCTCGAAATTTTAAGATGACAAGGTTGGCATTATTTTCCCAAAGAATTTGACAGTATTTTTTCATTTAAAGTTGGAATCTTGATAAATTAGCTCTCGAAATTTCAAGATGACAAGGTTGCTAATATTTTTCGCCATTACTTGACAGTAATTTTTTTATTGAAAGTTGGAATCTTGTTGAATTAGCTCTGGACATTTCAAAATAATAAGGTTGCCATTATTTTCTCCTAGAATTTGTCAGGTTTTTTTTATTTAAAGTTGGAATCTTGATCAAATAACTCTGGAAATTTTAAGATGACAAGGTTGGCATTATTTTCTCCAAGAATTTGACAGTAATTTTTTATTTAAAGTTGGAATTTAATAGAATTTGCACAGGATATTTCAAAATAACAAGGTTGGCATTATTTTCTCCAAACAATATCACGGTATTTTTTTATTTAAAGTTGCAATCTTGATGAATTAGCTCTCGAAATTTCAAAATGACAAGGTTGACATTATTTTCCCAAAGAATTTGACAGTATTTTTTCATTTAAAGTTGGAATCTTGATAAATTAGCTCTCGAAATTTCAAGATGACAAGGTTGCTAATATTTTTCGCCATTACTTGACAGTAATTTTTTTATTGAAAGTTGGAATCTTGTTGAATTAGCTCTGGACATTTCAAAACAATAAGGTTGGCATTATTTTCTCCTAGAATTTGTCAGTTTTTTTTTTATTTAAAGTTGGAATCTTGATCAAATAACTCTGGAAATTTTAAGATGACAAGGTTGGCATTATTTTCTCCAAGAATTTGATAGTATTTTTTTATTTAAAGTTGGAATCTTGTTGAATTTGCTCTCGAAATTTCAAGATGACAAGGTTGGCATTATTTTCTCCAAGAATTTGACAGTAATTTTTTACTTGAAATTGGAATCTTGATAAATTAAATAGCTCCGGAAATTTGAATATGAAGTTGGCATTACTTTTTTCAAGAATTTGACAGTATTTTTATTTAAAATTGGAATCTTGACGAATAAGCTTTCGAAATTTTAAAATGACGAGATTGGCATTATTTTCCACTATAATTTGACAGTATGTTTTTATTTAAAGTTGTAATCTTGATTAATTAGCTCTGGAAATTTCAATATGAAGTTGGCATTACTTTTTTCAAGAATTTTACAGTATTTTTTTACTTAAAATTGAATCTTGATTAATTAACTCTGGATATTTCAAAATAACAAGGTTGGCATTATTTTCTTCAAAAAATATGACGGTATTTTTTTATTTAAAGTTGGAATCTTATTGAATTAGCTCTGGACATTACAAAATAATAAGGTTGGCATTATTTTCTCCTAGAATTTGCCAGTTTTATTTTATTTAAAGTTGGAATCTTGATCAAATAACTCTGGAAATTTTGAGATGACAAGGTTGGCATTATTTTTCCTAAGAATTTGACAGTATTTTTTTATTTAAAGTTGGAATCTTGATGAATTAGCTCTGGAAATTTCAATATGAAGTTGGCATTACTTTTTTCAAGAATTTTACAGTATTTTTTTACTTAAAATTGAATCTTGATCAATTAACTCTGGAAATTTCAAGATGGCAAGATTGACATTATTTTCCCCAAGAATTTGACAGTATTTTTTCATCTAAAGTTGGAATCTTGTTGAATTAGCTCTCGAAATTTCAAGATGACAAGGTTGGCATTATTTCCTCCCAGAGTTTGACATTTCTTAATTTTGACATGAGATTACAACAGGAACGAATTACACGATGGAAATTTTAAGATTTATGACCTTGAGGAACATTGCAACAAAACCAACCAACTATATTGAAATATTTTCAATTTAATGTCAAAGTTGATTAATAGATTATTTCCTTTTAAACCGAATAAAAAAAAATCGACAGAAAGATGACGCGTGTTTTCTCTCGTTCCAATATTTGTTATGTCGACTAAACGAATTTTTATAAAATAGTATTTACGAAGTCTCCGTACACGAAAACATGTTTTCGATAAACAATCAGCCTGGCAATGTTGATATCTCTTGTTAAAAATGCTCAATTTTGCAGCGGTTTGGACAGCGCTTCCTGCACCCAATGCATCTACCTCCTCAAGCGCCTGGCCCAACAAGGAAGAACAATAATCTGCACAGTCCACCAACCTTCCGCTCTAATTTTCGAAATGTTCGACAAACTCTACGCTCTCTCCAATGGCCGCTGCATTTACGACGGTAGTATCAAGGACCTTGTTCCACACCTTTCTAATCTTGGTCTAACGTGTCCACCTTACCACAACCCGGCAGACTTCTGTAAGCTCTTTAACACCACCTCGAGCGAGATCTCATTCCTTTTGATTCCAGTAATGGAAGTTGCGATCGGCGAACACGAAACCGACATGAACGTCCTGGCCGAGGCGGCGAAAGTAAAGCGGTTCAACACAATCAGTGAAAGCACAAAAGGTCAGTTTGGGACGAAGTTTCTAAAGAAAATTTAGATTATTTTGGAGATGAGTTATCAAGTTCAATGGCTGCTTATCAAAGGTTTGTTTTTAACAGAGAAGGAGTCAATGTCTTGCATGGTCGAGGAGAAAGAAGCGGAAGACAAGGCGTCCTACGAGAAATCACCACTGCCTGCAGCCGTCGTAATGCAGTTTTTGTTGTTATACAAACGGAATTTGTTAACGACAAAAAGGGGTTACGTAAGATAATTTAAATTTATCTGGCCAATTCTCACCACGCTCTTACAGATTTACTTTATCAATCGGTTACTTGCGCACGTGGCGATTGGACTCATCTTCGGGTATCTCTACAAGGACGTTGGATCAAGCGCCAACACTATTTTAGCTAATTATGTTTATCTTTACGGTTCGTTACTTTTGATAGTTTACACCGGGAAGATGTCCGTTACTATATCATGTAAGTTGAATTGTTATCAAAAGATTTTTTCTATTGAGAAATAGTCCCTCTAGAAATGAAGATATTGACGCGGGAACACTTCAATAGGTGGTACAAACTCACCCCTTATCTACTGTCTGTGATACTGATCGAAATCCCATTCCAAGTAAGTTTGTTCAGTAAAAATTTCCCAACCGGACCAACCAATAGATGTTTACATAACAAGTGCGGAAAGTGAGCCATTTCGCACAAGTGTGAAAGTAGATGCACGAGGCGCCAGCCAGTTGCAGATATTACACGAGTGCAAGAAAGACACTTTCCGACGAGTTATGTACACTATTTTTTCTACGAACTTTCATCAACAGTCTCGACAATAGTTAATTTCTTATCTATTCTAAATGTCATTTTTCTACAACTTCATATAAAAGTGACGTATTCTACATAGGTAGATGGTTGATGTTTTCGTACATCCATTTACGAAAGTAAAAGTCATTAGATTAGATTTGGACAAATTAGGTCCTTTGTTCAAAAAAAAATATTTTTTAAAATTTTTCAAAATCAAGATAAGACTTGATTAATAATGTCGAAAGACGCAAGAAAGACGATGGCGCAAACCGTTTCAATTTATCTCTTTTAGTTTCGAAGATATCGGGGTTTAAATATTTGGAGAAAATCAAAAATCCAAAAATTTAACTGGTCATAACTCGCTTATTTGTGGGCCGATTTTTGTATTTCTCGTGAAATTCTGCGTAAAATGATGCCATCAAACTCCAATTTACTCTAAAAGTAGGCGAGATATCTACGGAATTAGATTTGGACAAATTAAGTCCAAAGGTTCGAAAAATTAATTTTTTCTAAATTGAGATAAGACTTGATTCTTATGTAGAAAGACGCAAGAAAGACGATGGCGCCAACAAATCTCCAATTTGCTCCAAAAAGTTTTTATTTTTTCTTTTTAAAATGCTTTTTTTCAGAAAAACAATTGTTTTATTGTTTAATTTAATTTACTTAATTACTTATTTTATAGATGTGTCTATCGTGAATACGTCAGTAATAGTTATTTGTGTACCAAGGCCAAAAAGTGTTTCTTTTTTGGCCGAGCCTTTTTTTAGGAAGAAGGCGAGGGCAAAATGGCACTTTTTGGCCGTGATACACACAAGATTTTTTAGGCGACATCATTAAATTTACTAGTCAATTAATTTTTACTTATGATTTATTAATTTAATCATTTATAACAACTGAATAATTGGAAATATTTATGAATCCTTTCGAAAAGTTCATATTTTTTTTTATTTACATTCGCAGTTTCGGCATGTGTAACTTCACAATTTGTATGAATTGGGTTTGATGTGTGCTCTTAGATGTCGTTGCAGTAGCACTGCTATCCATGTTCATTTTCAATAATTCAACACGTCTTTATTGCACTTTATAGCAGTTTGTCGATTTGATTTTACCCAAATAATTAAAACTATGGATAGATGGCGCCACCATAGATCGGCCGAAAATGTTTGCGGCCAGAAAAGACTCACTTTTAGGCCGCTTTTAAGGCCTAAAAATTTCATTTTTAGTTTAAGTCGCCTAAAAAAGTCGTTTTTTCATCTTTTGTAGTTTGCAAGAAAAATGCATTTTTCTGATTCGCCGCAAAAAAGTTTGAATCTTCATAACTTCATCAAAACTGATAATTTCAAAATAATATTTGGACGCAGTTTTTCAGACCACTAAATCTTTATTTAAAAAAAACCGCTTCGAAATTTGAAAAACCAATTTTGGGAAATTTTTCCTTTTTTTTACCACCCCCAGAGACTCTCACTGTTGGATTTCAGGTAATCTGCACCTGGACTTACATCGCAATCAGCTACTGGTTGACCGACCAACCTGTGGATTTCCGCCTTTATCTTTTCGTCCTCTTCTGTACTTTATCAACCCTGTGCGCGCAGTCTTGGGGCTACTTCATCGGAGCCACCACTCCCATCAAAGTGGCGGTTTTCCTAGGTCCTGTCATCGCGTGTCTCTTCTCAGTCTTCGGGTTTTGTATCCGGTTCTTCGACACGCCATTCTACTTCCGGTGGCTGTTCCACGCTAGTTATTACAGGGCTGGTTTCCAAGGGATTGTCTATTCGATTTATGGTCTCAACAGGCAGGAGTTGTATTGTCCAGAAGAAGCAATTTATTGTCACTATTCGGATCCTAAAAACTTCTTAAAAGAAATGGATATTATGGATGTGGACTTGGTGTCTAACATCTCTGTTATTGTAGTGATTTGGTGCTTGATGCACGCTGCTACTTATCTCACTTTATGGTTCAAATTGAACAAACGTTGAGAGTTTGACTTTTTTTATTTATTTACGACCAAAGACTTGGAATGTGTGTCGTTTGATTCGTATTTTTGATGTATTACTGTTAGGATATGTAAGTTTGTATTAAGTTGCCAGCTAGTCACTTTTAGATTGTAGTTTGGTGGCATAAGAGGCAATTGCCCAGTAGCTATATTTTTATATTGTGATAGAATTTTATATTTTAACTAATAAATTGATAATTTTATTGTATTCGATTTTTTAGTTGGGATTCAAATCTAGTCAGAGTTCAATTATTTCTTCAGATTCTTTATTTAAGTTTGAAAACGGTTAGTCAAGTTTCAAACCAAAAGTTTAGCCTCTGGTGAGAGAACCTGTGAACTAACAACTTCGGCATTATTCCGCTAGGTGGCTTTAATCGAAAAACTTTTTTAAGGTCACTAGATTAGAAAAGAGAATTTTTTAATCTAGTAACCTTAAAGAAGTTTTTTCGATTATAAAAGAGAAATTTTCATCTAGTGACCTTAGAAAAATTTTATGGATTTGGCCACCTAGCGGAATAATGCCGAAGTTGTTAGTTCACGCGTTCTCTCACCAGAGGGCTAACCTTTGGTTTGAATTTTTTTGGTTTATATCCGCTCACTTATTTATTACTAAGAAATCAATACTTTAATTTTAAGTTTATTTAAATTTACAATGTATTATTTATCTACGAATATGGCAAAAATTAAGCAAAATTAGTCAAGTTTCCAACCAGAAGTTTTTGTGTGAAGTTAGCTCTAGGCACATTTGACGTGTTTTTGACGTGCTACAAAAAACAAAATTCCCTGACGTGACAGTGACCTGCTGCAATTTTTAATTTTCCCAAGTATCAGAGCAAATAGTCAGAAAATGGAGCTCAAACTAAAATGATCAGTTAATAATTCGAATCAGTTTCGCAACATGATAGCCCTTCTTAGTGAGATTCATTTCTGGAGCACGCAAGAAGATGTCATCGTCAAACACGCAGATTTTGGCTCTTTTAAGTATGGAATTAACTCTTTTTCTTTTACTTAACGCCCCATTTCTAGATATTACTCGAAGAAAGACTCAAACGATTCTCTGTGCTACCACGGCAAAAAAAAATACTGCGAGGACCGCGACATCGTTTGGCATTTACCCAACAAGCGCCCCCAAAGACTGCGAGACCGTTTGAGAGAACTGGAAGAGTACCTTCTCCACAATAAAATTGTTAGTTTTCTGTGGTCCGACAACCAGTTGCAACTTCTTCTATCAACTGGCGTCCTCGTCAACCTAACAATTAACATAAAAACCGGAGATCTTCTCAACATAACGTTTGAAAAACAACTCGCGGCGAAGCTCCAAGTCAACATCCTCTGCGACGGCATAATTCTCGGCCAACAAATCATCTGCATCTGCAACGACGGCCACGTTCTCGGGTATGGAGGTCAATGGAAAGACGGGTGGATCGTAGAAGGCGGCCCTCGCCGCCACCTCAACTTCCACAGCGATTGGTTGGCGGTTTGGGGTAAATGCGAGGCGGAGCACCCACAGCCCTGGAGCCCCCTCGGGAAAGACTACCAAAGAGCTAATTTACACCTCTATTGGGTGGGTTCAAGAGGGCCAGAGCTTCTAGCGTACAAGAAGACAGACGGAGACCCCATTGACGTGGTTGTCAGCAGGAGCACTCGCCGCACGTTAATTCTAATTGAACAGAAAGTGACTCTTCGCGGGTCTGTTTCTGTAGAAGTCAGTAACTTGGAGTTGGTGGGGTCCAATCTGAAAAGGATGTCGGTGATTTCGGTCCCATTGCAGACGCAAGTTAGTTGTTGCGCGCTTAGCGAAAAGGAAGATCGATTGCTTATTGGGTGTATTGATGGGTCTCTGGCTTTGCTGGATCGAAATCGGGGCTCCACGAGGACAGTCAAGGGGTTGTTTATACCGAAGTTTGCACGTTGGCACCCTTCGGGGGCTGTCGCGGTTGTTTTGAACGAACGTGGACAGTTACAATACTTTGATACAGCTCTCAATAGTGTCAAGACGCAAATGATGGGGGAAGACTGCACACCAACAGCTTTAATTGACTTGTCTGGATATTTCAACACTCAGTTTACGATAAGTTCGCTGAGTTGGGGCCCCAAAGATCTGGTTTTGGCTCTGGAACAAGGCCCCATGCTCCTCATTTCTCACATCGACAGATCTCTCACTTTTAAATCCCTCGCGCAAAGATACCTAAAAATGGAGAAAATCGACAAAGCTATAAGACTGCTGTTGAGTTGGGACTTCAACGAAGAAAGTTTCCACATCCTACAGAAAATCGGCTCATATTTGTTATCCCAACCGATGACCGAAGAAACCGCGAAGTTCCTCCAAGACGCTTTAGGCAGCTTCCACAGCCCCCCAGTCCCCATCAGCACCGAAATCCGCAACCGCTTCTTCTCCCAAGTCTTCTCTCTCACTCGCCGCTTCTTCCACCAATTAGTCAGAGCGGAAATGTTCGAAACCGCGTTTCTCTTAGCTGTGGATTTAGGCCACCACGACCTCTTCATGGACTTGCACTACGTCGCAGTAAAAATCGGCGAAACGGAAATGGCCGCTGCGGCCAGAGCTCAAGCTTCGGCGCTTTTAAGCCGGTGCTCCAGTGAGGCCTCTAATTGCTCGCGCTCCTCTTGCTCTCAGTGCTCGGGATCGGAGAGCACCGACGAAAACGACGTGCCCAACTCTCAGGAAAACTTCCTCACTACCAACTTCAACCAAGCTCAACCGAAGACTTACAAGAACTTAACTCCTCCAGTGCCCAATCTCAATTACGCGCCGCGAGCTACTTTCGTTCGCGCACCTCAAGTACCGCCGGATTTCGTCGCGGGGAATTTCCGGGGGAGTGTGCAGCCGCCTCCGTTGCCCTTTGCGCCGCCACTGCCGAATCTCGGGATTCCCTTCAAAAGTTCGAATGCTTTGAATTGTAAGAACTCCTTCAGTCCGATTAAACCGGCGATTCCACCACCCCCTCTGCCGTCAACGGGGGCGGTGCGTAAACCACAAGCGAAAGTTAAGTTTTCGGACACCGTGACGGCGTTCATAGTCCCGGAGATCAAACGACCGGTGAGGCCGCCGCCCCCGCCGCATTTAACAGACCCACAAAAGGAGTTGGCAGACAGTTTGCCGCTGTGTCATCCCAATGAAGACTACTTGAAGGATTTTACCCCCATGAGGAAGAACGAGGGGGTGGAGGCAGACACCCAACCGAAAATCAAAGTCGTGCACTTTGGGGTGGTCTGATGGGTTGTTATTTCGCAAATTCTAAATAATATATTGTTACGACTCCGTCCGTTAAGTACAAAATACTCATAATTTATTATATTGAATGTTAACGCAAGTAAATCTTTGTACTTTTATATAAAAATACAGAATTTTATACAACGAAGAAAAAATTGAAAATTCCCACCTTTTTCCAACATCTGTTACCTTGACAACCACACGTAACAAGCCCGCTAATTGGTGGCTTCCCCCGGTTTAAACCCCGTTGCCATGGCAACGTAACAATCAAACACCAACAGTTGTCACTTTTTTTCCCAAAATGCAAGCCGAAAAAGACATCAGAAACATTCTCCCGGCGCTGGGGGAGACCCCCAGGTCCCAGATGACCTCCAAAGAGTTCCAACGACTCCTTTACACATGGTTTGAAGAGAAAGGTTTGGTGGCAGACTTGCGCTCGTATCTCCGCGTGCTTATGATCAACGAACTCAGGAACACCACAGTTGGTAAAGTTGAGCCTCGCAGCAATTTCTCGCTATCTAAACAAGCTTTTAGTCTGATAATTGCGGAACATTTACTTCGCGAACGCTATCACTACACCCTGTCAGTGTTTAGCACCGAAGTTCCAACAGTGGCAAATCAACTTCCGTTTTCCTTATTTGAAGCACATTCGAATGAAACGTGGCGGTTCGACCAAGAGAGTGTTATCAACGTGTTGGAGCTGATTGGCATATCAAAAGGCAGCGCAGAGAGTCTAAGAATCGCCTCGTCGTACTTTAGAAACGGAGATTCTTTGTTGAGTTGTTTGGTGAACTCCAAAGGAGTGGTCATGGAGGAGTTGCCACCTGAAACCGACGACGACTACCTGCAGAACGTGTTGAAAGCGTTACGAGTGCCTCCAACGATGATCGACACTATAAAACGCAAAGTCGAGGATCACTTGTCCCGGAAAATACCACTGGAAAGGCAACGACTGGAAGACCTGCAGGTTGTGTTGACGGACAGAAACAACCAACTGAAAGTTATCGTGGACGAACAAATGTCGCAGAGACGCGAGAATAAGAAACTCAAGGATGAGCTGAAGGAGACACAAAAGCGCCTCAGGCATTCTCTCCAAAAGGAACAAAATATAAACTTGAAGGAGAGCGAAATGAGGAAGAAACTCGATGAAGTGGCGAAACTGCAGCGAAGTCTTGAGAAGACCATCAGTAAGGAAACTTGCTCATTGAAGCATTGCGCGGAGTCGTGTCAAAGCATCTTAGGAACGAACGAAGAGCTTCGGAACGAAATTCGGAAACTAGAAGAGGAAAACAAAGAGAAAACCGCGGAAATCAATCAGTTATCCACGAAGATCACTTCGCTAATGAAGGACTTGCAGAACTCGAAACTTAACATTGAGTTTCTCAACACGTGTCTTTTGCGCTCCAGTCAAATCAATCTTCATCAAGGTGAGTCCGCTTCTTAGTTCTTTGTGTTAATTAGAATTTCCAGAGGATCTTGCAGTCTCCAGCGACGACACCTCTGAGAACATCACCGGCGAGATTCTCCAGCAGGTTCGTTCAAAGCTGCAACAACTCGAACGCGAGAGTGAGGAACTTGAGGCCAAGTTCAGGACATTAAAAGTTAAGGATTTTGTTACAAAATAGCTTTATGTCACTCACGTGAAACAATTATTAACAAAATAGAAAGTTTGTACAAAATATAATACATAATTCTGTAAATTGACACTCAATGTTAGTTTAGGCACAACCTGCACACGTGTCTTAAAAATTAAAAGACGCTAAAACCGAGACTTACAAGTTTAGTTTGTTTAGAAGACTCGCTCGCGGCGAATTAGCTCCGGTTATCCGAAGCCACGAACTGGAAGAAGGCGAGTTGCACGAGATTTTGGAGCTTGCGTGGCGAGGCGGTGTGGAGTTCATCTGCTGCGATTTGGTCTTTGGACGAGGCCAACTAAAACGAGTCATCACCAACGGTATTTACCACGCGTCCAATTTACCTTTCTCGATCGGCGTCGGAATAAAGTCCCACGTTGTGGTACCACCGGTAAATATTCGGGTATTTCCTTGGAGTGATTTGGCAATCGGCAAATTTTAAAGCTTTAAAAACCGCGTAATCCGTCTTCGTCGGACTCGTGTCTTCTATAAACACCTCTGAAAGGAGTTGGACGTCGCTAAAGGCGTCTTCGTTGTCGGAATCACACAGCAGACTGGGACTGGAGGGCGGGGTGAAGAATTCTTCGTCGGAAGAGGAATCTTCTATCACATTATCTGTCACTGAGGAGCAATTAGAGGAGGGATGACACTCCGGCGACTTACCAATCTTGTTTTCTCGATCGCTGAAAAGGAAACGTTTGACTTTGCTGCCTTTGAAGGAGTGCTTGGAGCTGTTGTTGCGACTCAGCCCCAGAGTCTTCCGGGTTTTTTTGAAATGAAAGACACAACTGCACTCTTTCGTTCGGTACCACGCGTCGCGGCAGAGCTGCTCCTCGTCCAATTCCAGCCGCGGTTCCGACTCCTGGTTGAAATTGTTTAGAATATTCTGCATTAAACAAATCAGTTGCTTTTTGGACGATGTCGGCTTGTTGTCTTTAGGGTAATTCCCTTCGTCGTCGGAGGAGAAACAATCGAACGCGCGTATACACTCCGTCACGAACGCGTTCATGTTTTTAATATAGTCACCTCTGTAGGTTTTGTCGATAAAATAACACATTTTTTGACTGGTGAGCATCCCAAGACGCGGATGAAGTTGAGAGAAATTGACTTTGTTAAATCTATAGTCGTTCATATAACTTAAAACCAACGATTCCACTTGTTCCACCTGTAAAACTAGCAGAGTCACTTGGATATGGAAGTCCTCTAGGACTCGGTGATAAATCTCGCTCGCGATGCGGTTGGCGAACACGTTGCACGCCTTCTCCACGCATAAAAACGCATTGAAGTTCTCGTATTCTTCACTGTCGTTAAGATGACAATTCTGCATATGTGCGCAGAGATCCGCGATGGTACTCACCGATCGTTTCGATTCCTCCGGAGAGCCGTGGGAGGTAAAACCGGACCTCTCCACTGTGGCGACTCTGGAGGATAAATAATTTTCGAGTAAAACTAAACCTTCACTTGAGGTAATATCGATGAAGCTGTCTAAAAACGACCAGTACTCCTTCCAATTGATGTCGTATTTAGTCGCGAGTTTTTGCCCCAAGCGCTCCAACCCCTTCGAGGGGTCGGTGTAACGAAGCGCGAAAACCGAGTCCAGGGAGTCGTCAAATTTTCTTTTTATTGGAGTGCTAGTTCGGGGTGGCGTCTTCCAGACTTTGCGGAATTGTTCAGCCCCTTCTTTGTTCATGGGGCCTGCGAAAGCGTGGATTTCCAAACGAGGGCTCAACGGGTCTTTATTCACCACCTGTAAAGAACGAGTCAAGAAAAAAATAGGGAAATGAGTGGAAACGCACCGGAGACTTCCCAGGAGAGAAGGGCTCCCCGACCACCGGCGGCATGCTATTGTCTTCTGCTCGTAAAACAGGCACGTAGTAACAGTTTTCCAACAGGAGTGCAATTCTCTTCTTTAAACCGCCCAGTTGGTCCTTATTGTCGCATCGATCACAAATAATCTAAACATCCTAGTCAGTTTCTGGGGATTTTATTAGCTTACTTACCATATCTGGCGTCTGTCCGTATTTGTTTTTCAAATATTTATCACATTCGGGGAAGGTGACCAAGACTTCGACGACTTCCACGGCGCCGAATTTCGACGCAAAATGCAGCGGAGTCTCGTTCAACCCCTTGTCGGGAGTGTTGAGGTACAAATCGACCAAAACCTGAATTCTGTTCTCCACGTTTTCGTTTTGGTCGTCGCCGTAGAGGAGTTTAACGAATTTTGGGTCTGAGATCGTGTTGAGGATGAGTTCGGCGAGGATGCCGCTCTTGGCCTTCGCGGCTACGTGGAGCGCGTTGTAGCGGAAACCCTCCTAAAAAATAAATAACATTTGACTGAGAAAAAAACTTCTGTATTGTACGTTTCAATGGGCTATAAAAACGTGTCTTATTGACGTGTTTACGAGTCCATAAAGTTTACGATCTTTACATACAATTAAAACAGTGTTTAAAACACAAGTTATTATCGATTAGGCTGAAAATCGCGTAATTAATGTCCTATTTTAATTTGTCATTGATAAGAAACCTCGAAAAACACATTCCTAGACAAAAATTCCGAAATTCAGTCTATTTTTAGCCCCCGGACGCGGTTTGGCGTCCAAAATTAATTTTTCTTCTGTGTCAATGCTACTTTTCAGATCTCCACAATAAATACCTGTAAAATCGACGGGGTGTCTCCGCTACTGACTAAATACCGAGGATTCTCCCAAACCGCCTGTCTAAACCCTTCGACATCCCCCGTCTCGATACATTTCCTCAACTTGACCAAATCCTGAGGTTTCGGCCCCTTGAAAGGGCTCAGTCTTTCGCTGACAATCTGCGGGTTCATGGAGACGTTCCTAACAGCCCCATTGATGGGCTCTCCGGGTCTCGGTAGCTCCACAATCCCCACGCTGGCGAACTTCAACGCCTCGTGGAAAAACTCAAAGTACTTGAACCTCGCCTTTTTCGTCTTTTTCACCATTTTCATCGCCTCCACTTTATCCTTGTAGATGTACTTTGCCAGTTGTGTTCCTTTTTGGCGCACGTCTGGAGGGACAAAAACCGAGTAGAAGTGGCCTCGCAGGGGCGTCTCCCCTTCGGAAAAATCAGCCACCTCTTCAGGGTCAAAAGAAGTTGGATCTTCACCAGTGGATTCCATGCTGGGAGTTTGGTTAGAATGCAGGAAAAGTTAATAAAAGCATTTTTTGGTTGGTGGCGCGATTCTTGAGGAACTTTACGTAGCGCACGAGATTAAAATGCAGGGAGTTTGTAAATAAACAAGTAGAAAATTTTAAATAACACGTCAAATGCAAATATCGAACAAAACTGACACTGTTGACAGCGAGGGTTGGCAACCCGTCAACTGAAGGACGTGAAAATCCCCAAATCGATGAAGTCACGTGACATTAATGAGGCGCAAGTTTAAAGTCGAATGACAAAAATGAAACGAAATCGTTTTAAAGGATTTATTTCAACACATAAAAGCACAAACATATTGACAGTCAAATTCCCTTATGAAAAAATATTAAAACTTAACTGAGAGGTATCACAGAAATTTGACTTAAAAATAATCTATTACTACTCAATAGAAACTTTAACGTGTGTCTTGAGCACCTCGCACACCAGGAATCAAACTTACCCTAACAGTACAAAAAGTATAAAAACACAAATTTCACAATCGAATTGCATGAGACAATAATTTCCAAACCAAAGTCAAAACACATGTTCAAACCGTTGCACAAGACTAGCTGAATATAATAAATTTGGAATAGTCATAACATGTTTAAAAATTCTTGTTAAATGGACAATACTATAAATAGCACAGTGGTAATGGCAAAACTTTGTATATTTGGTAACCATCGGCCATGCCCCCCATGCGATCAAGTCTCAATCTCAATACTATAAAACGCCTAGGCAATAACAAGCGGCTCGTCGTCCGAAAACCCTGTAATCTGCGGACTCTCCTCTTCCTCCAGCCCGTTATCATCGAACGTCGCCGCCCCCGACCGTGTATCATAATGCGAATTAGCAAATCTCGTAAAACTATTCTGCAACCGTCGATGTTTCACCACGAACACCCCCAAAGCGACCAAAACCAGCAGCGCCAAACCAGTGAGAAGCAAAATCACCCATAAACTCGTTTTAGAAATGGGCGAATCAGCAGAAGCAAACTCCAACGCTTTGCTAATCTGCTCCGACAGCAACGACTTGTACCCACTATCTGCAAGAATCCGCACGGAAAACGTGTACATGTGCGCCGAGTTGTTCGTGTAGATAAACGGCGGTTTGGAGACCAAGAACTTTTCGGCTGTCGTCTCATTCGTGGCGTTTCCTTGAGACACCAGAATTTCGTATTTGTAGGACCCGACAGCTGGGGGGAGGTTGCGTTCTTGCCAATACACGAAGAAGCTCCCGTTGCTTTCGATGACTGTCTTCACTTCGAACGGTGGGAGAATCGGGGGCGCGTAATACGTCACGTTGGGGGTGTAAATCGCCTCGGGGTCCGTTGTCGCCACGCTCACGTCGTAGACGGCGCCGTACGTGATGTTAAAGACGTGGAAGTGAATCCCGGGGGCTTTTCTCACGCGCGTGAATTTACGCAGGGTCCGCTCGTATACACGAATCTGGAAAAAAACTGTTTAGAGAGGGAAGAAATTGTTTTTTTGGGTACGTACAACGTAAGGCACGGAGGGGTCGGTGAAAGGACATGCAGGCTTCCATTCGACTTTCATCCTCAATGAATTTTCGCCTTGTTTCACCGTTAGGTATTTCGGAGGCGCTTTTTTATTAATCCCAGTTGCCACTTCTTTGGAACTCTTGGAAAGGGGGCCGAAACCGAAGGGGGCCACCACGCCAACCCTGAAAGTGTAATATTCACAGGCGCGCAGATCTGGGATGGTCACCGTCGAATTCGTCGTGTTCAATCGAGGCTCTAAGAAAACCACAATTAAGAAGTGAATAAAATAGCGGCGTTCTTACTTTCATAAAGTTCCTCCTCGTCAATTCCATAGTAGACTCCGTACGTCCAGGTGACATCTCTAAAGTCCTTCACCGGAGTCCAACTCAACTTCACTGTGGTCCCCACGTCCTTGATCAAATTTCCTTCGATGTTGGTAACCGTGGGAAGGACTTTGCCTTGGGTGACCTCTTCAATGAGGGTTTTTGGACCAACGAACGACTTCTTAAACGCGCTGACGAAGAATTTGTAATCAGTTTCCGGCGACAAATTGGTAATTGTGATATTATTAGCGGTGGTTGTTTGGGGTGGAATTCGCGGATAATCGCGCTTTGGTATGATCTCAACTTTGAACCCTTCAACTGTTTTGTTGTACGACCACGCCAAAGAAACACTGTTCTCTGTTTTCTTCACAACTCTAAGACTCCTAATGTTGTACATCCGCGTATCGCCATCAAACTTCATCGTCACAACTTCAGATCTTTCGCTTTCGTATTTATTATTATGCGCAACAACGTAGAAGGAGTAGGTTTCATAAGGTACGAAGTTCGCCGGCAACCAGAAGCTGGTTTCGTTTCCGCTCAACTTCATTTTAATTGGGGGATTCGGCGGCGACCAACAGATTTCGTAATTGACAATCTGACCATGGGGGTGCGCCGGTGGATTCCACGACAGAAGGATGTAAGAGCCGTTCTTCTGCACCACCGTCATGTTGGAGGGTGGACTGGGCACCCCTTCGGCAGTGTGCGCAATGAAATACTTCGCCGGAGTGAAAACCGTCGACGTATTCTGCACACGGACATAAATCGTCATGTTGTACTTAGTCCCCGGTTCCAAACCCTCGAACAAGAACGTGGTGCTGTCGATCCACGACTGATTCCGCCACTCGCCGCTCCCCGTTTTACTAATCGATGGTAAAAACTCAAGACGATCCTTCAGAGGAGTTGCGATCCACCAATACAACAACAAACTCGACTCGTTGATGCCGCGTTCGTCAATCCCCATTTGCAGAACCTGATAAATCCTCGAGTGTTTCGTACAGTTAAACTCATCGTAACCGTCGACGCAGTCTTGTTTCCCGTCGCACAACGCCGCTAAAGGATAACAACGATCGACGTCACAAGGGAAGTAACCTTTGGAACAACTCGGGGTTGCAGGACCATTGGGTAAGTTGTGATCGCACTCTTGTTCATCGCTGCCGTCCGGACAATCAACCGTTTGGTCGCAGACGAGGTTCTTCGGGATGCAACTCCCGTCTCTGCGGCATTTGAACTGGTCTTTCGTGCAGGAAATAACGTTGAAGCATTGCTTTTCGTCTTCACCACCTGTGCAATCTTCCATTCCATCGCACACCCAGGAGGAGAAGATGCATTCGCCGCTAGCGCAACGGTACTGGTTGGTCATGCATTGTTCGGAGGGCCGCGCCGTTGTCGTTGTGGTTGTCCAAGTTGTCACGTTCGGGCAGCCTAGTTCGTCGCTGCCGTCGCCACAATCGTTAGCGCCGTCGCATTTCCACCAGTAAGGGATGCATTTTTGGTCGCCGCACTTGAACATCCAGTCCTGGCAGGTCCCGTTCTGTAACCAAAACGATTAGAAACTTAATTTCGCGTTTTTATACAAACCTTTGGGATAAACTGATCGGTGATGTCTCTATTGTCGGGTTTGGTGGTGGTGCAATTGACCTCATCCCTCCCATTGGGGCAGTCTTTGTCCCCATCGCACACCCACGAAGCGTCAATGCATCGGTTCTGCGGTTCCCCACACGCAAACTGGATGTCCAAGCACTTGATACTTGTACAGTTGGTCTCATCGGAGCTGTCGCGACAATCGCGCTCGCCGTCGCAGTGCCATGAAATGGGAACGCACTTCACAGCCCCCGTAAGACACTTAAACTCATCAGCTGAAACAAATTTATTACCCGCGAGTGGTTTCAAGACGCTGCATACCTTTGCAATCCGTAACTTCAGAGGCTTCGCAGTTTTGCTCATCTGAGCCGTCTCTACAGTCGTTCTCCCCATCACACTTCCATTTGTTCGGAACACACCGACCGTTGTTACAAGTGAATTGATTATCCGTGCAGTTCTTCCTGGGGCAATTCTTCTCGTCCGATCCATCGGCGCAGTCGTTTTCAAAGTCGCACTTCCAGTAATGCGGGAGACACTTTCCATCCCCGCAGATGAAGTAGTTCGGTGGACAAGTCTGAGATTCGCAGAGCGCCTCATCCGAACCATCGCCACAGTCGTCTTCACCATCGCACTTCCAACCCTTTGGTATGCAGAAACCGTTGCTGCAAGCGAAATAATCCGTCGCACACGTGTTCTGGATGAGTGGACAAGTAAAGTTGGGCAACGGCTCCACGTGGCCTGGACACAAACATTTTCCCTTTTGATTCTCCAAGCCGTCGGGACACAAACAACTGCTTTGTTTCTTCGGTTTTCCCACACAAACGTACGAGCAAGTGGTGTTGGTGCAGCCGTTGGTACCGACTTGGATACCGTGCGCGTACACCTTCAAGTCCATCAGACCTGGGAGATTCTTCCGGAGGACTTCCACGCCACGGAAACCGTCTTTGTCGGCGCTGAAGATCGCGTTGCGTTTCCAATCGTCCCAATACATGTTGTTCTTGAACACCGCGACAGCGAAAGGATGAGAAACCACCTCGTTCTGCGAGATGATAATGTGGAAGTAGTCACCATGAAGATCACTACTGGCGATGTAATCCAACCGCGCGTCAACCCAGTAGATGCGTTCGGCGATGTAATCGATGGTGATGCCGTTCGGCCACTCAACTTGTGGTTTCGCGAAGAGGCGTTTAACATTTTGGCCGTCCAAGTCTGCACGGTTGACTGAAGGATTTTCCACGGACCAATCGGTCCAGAACATGTAACCAGCTCGGGGGTGCAGAGCGATTCCGCGGGGTTTTTTTAATTGTTCGGGACCTAAGACAGTGCGTCTCATTCTTCCACTGTGATTGACGTCGGTTCGGATGAGTTCAATTTTTGACCTCATCCCGTCGACGAAGTACAAGTTGTTGGAGATCCAATCAAAGGCCATTCCTTCAATGGACGATAAGTCCTTTGAAACCAAAATTTCAGACTCGCTGCTGTTTAGACACTGCCGTCCAATAGTGTCTAAGGCGATATCCGCCCAGTACACACAATTGTTTTTTAGATCGAAATCAATCGCTATGACATTCTTCAGTTTTTTTACCGGAAGCTCCTCTAACGTCCTCGTGACCAAGTTAAACCGGCTAATGCGCTCTCTTTGCGCGAACAACAAGAAGTCATCGACTTCCCCGAAAGGACAGGGAATTTCCTCCGGCATGTAATGATCCTCGAAACCCCCAACGCAAACATCCCCTTGAATCTTCCGATATCCTTTGGTGCGCTTGTAGAATTTCCCCGGTTTGCAACTCAGTGGTACCTTGTAAGGATCCCCCATGACAGTCGTGTTCCTCACGCAATTCCCAGGCTTCTCCGAACGCGTAAAACTAAAATCACTACAACCAGAGTTAGCCAAGAAGAGTGGAGTGAACAAGTATTACCATTCGTAGTCGTGGACGTCGCACCCGCACGGCGTCATCGAGATGGGCGCATCGAAATCTTCGCCGTTGTAACAGTTCGCGTGCGGCATTCTTCTCTGGTAGGTGCGCTGCTGCCCCATGATGCAAGGGATGTAGTTGCGGTCAGCGTCACTTTGGCTAGGGGACCAGAGTTTGTAATCATCCTGGAAAAATTAACTTTTCTTGAGTTTTTTTCGTGGGTTTCCATTGTTTGCAAGGTCGCTTATTGGTTTTGTATGACTCACAGAACCGCCGTTTTAATGGATTTTACTGTTATCTCTAACAAAAGGATGTAATTCCTGTCATTAAAAAATTATTGCTGTTGAAAAATAAAAAACGTGCTGGCGTCAATGCAGTGAACGTACAAAAGGAAAAATCGAACACGTCCTTGAAATATTTTCCCTATCTTGCAACACGCCATAAATACATAAATAACAGAATAATTAAACTTATTTTTGTACATCCTGTCAAATATGTCGTTTTGAGTCAAAGAAAAAATAGGATATCCGTGACTAAATGTTTCCTACAGATTAAAATGTTCAATGCGCCTTGAATGGCCGCTTTGTGCCTCAATGCAGCGTTAACCTAATTAACCACACTTACTTTGGAGCAATTGTACTTGAACGCCTTAATCAAATCCAGCTTGACAATAATCCACTGATGTTCCTGCGGCAGCGACCCAAACATCGTAAACACAGTCGTATTCTCCCCCGGCTCCGTCATCAATCCGTACAATCTAATCCCTTGATCGTGGAAAGTCGCCGCTTGCCAATTCTCCCCTTCATCCGTGGAATACAAAATCTGTCTCGTTTCCCCCGTCAATCTGAAGTACTTAACCGCCGCCAAAATACCCCCATGATCGCCCATGTTGAAGAAATAAAAATCGCGTAATGTTTGCCTCCACGTTAAACCAGCGTCGTTACTAACATAGACGCCGTAATGTCCTTTGAGCGACTTCCCCAAGACGCCGGTGGCGATGAGAATCCCCGGCGCGGATTTGCTGGACAAGATGCTGATAGAGCGCGTCTCGGGGTACAACTGGCTGAATTTCTGGCTGAGGTGCAAAGAGCAGTTGTTTTGGACGGAGCAGGAGTTGGGTTGGTTCTCAATGTCGTGTTCGGGGGCTTTGATGAGGCGCCAGGAGCGGCCGTGATCGAACGTTATAACTGATCCGAGATGTTGAGGACCGAGGTTGTTTCCTTGGGGTTTTGTCAGAACTCGCGAAGCGATGTAGATGCCAGTCAAACCCTCCACTTTGTAGACGTCGGCGAAGGCTTCCTCCGACGCGTGACTGCAAAAGAAGTTTCAACACTGAAACTACCACCAGGGAACTTACTGGATCCACGTATCGTGCCACGTGCTGTTGGGGAAATAACAAAGAATGTCTTCTAGGGAGAGGGTGAACTTGACCACTCCATCGCTCTTGTCCAAGTTTTCGGACACGTACAAATGAGAAGTTGTGTCCGAGTGACTCACTGCAACCAGCGCTCTGTTGTTCGTCACATCAACAATGAAGTAACTCTTGAACTCCAATTGACTGTCGAAGACACATTTGATTTTCTTCCCCAGTTTGTACGAGACGTAGAGCTCCAAGGCTCCTTTCGACGTCAGTTTCGTGGTGAACAGATAATCGCCTTTCACGAAGAACTCTTTGATATCAGTGGCCTGCACCATCACGGACCGGTTGGAAAACAGATCGCGCGAGTAAAGAATGCCGGTGTAACCATTAGCTTCGATCCTCTGCACCACCAAAGTGTGCTTCAAATCGCTCTCCTTCACCCAATAGAACGACTTGACGAAATTCTGCACGGATCTGAAACTCGCGCCGAAATCCTCCGTCACCCACAACCTATTCAAAGGGTCGTTCTTATCCAACACCACGAAAGTCGAAGGTTGCATTTCGTGGAACGAAACATCGCTGGGGGTGAAGTTAAGATCGATTCTCTTAATATCGCGGCCATGGTTCGTCGTAACGTAGAGAAGATTGTGTTTAACATCGGCGAAGACAAACTAAAAGCGATGGTAAGAGAGTGGTAAGACACCAAGAAGAACTCACGTGTGTGTTGTACTTCGGATGGTTGTAGAACTTCTCCAAGGTCGCGTACGAACCATCTGCCGTTTTAAAAAGCTCGGTTTTGTTCTCGTAGGAGTCGCCGTAATTGTAGGAGATGTAGACAGCCGAAGGACCTAGTGGTAACAGAGTTGCGACTGTTGGTGTGGGGTCGCGCGCCAAGCAAATTATCACGTTGCTGCCTTCGCTCACCCAGTGCACCATGAGCTGCTTGTGGGTGTCGTTCAAGTAGGTTATCTAAAGAAAAAAGATGTGTCAGAGGTGGGATCCCAGTGAGGTTGATCCAGACCCAAAGATCATGCGACGATTATGTAGACTTTGATAAGTGAAGATAAAAATAGCAGTCGTATATTATGGCAACACCACAAAGACCGACCCGATTTTTTCTAAACACAGACGTCCATCAACCTTATCATCACTTTGTTCTTCGACAACAATGACGAGGTTTAAACTAAATATTGATCAACTTCCCTGTTTATAATAATTATTAAAATTTGCAAACTTTGCATGAATCATAATGCGTTGTGCAAGTTATTACCAACTCGGTCATCGCATTTTCCAGAAGCAAGAATAACTGCCATCACGTGATTAATTAACAACGAAAAATTATTGTTTATTCGGTCCAACTTAGTACGATTAAACGCTGTTTGTTCGTTAGAATTTTAAATGAAACGATAACGAGGTATTTACTCAATCTTGACTTGTTTTTATGAAATTACAAAGTTATATAACATTTGTGAACCCCCGTTGCAACTTTAGAGAACATTTTATATGTAGGAACACAATGTGCTTCCGCTATGGTCACCTTTAAATTGCCCTATCATGACAGGATGTCCAGTAATACGGGCGTAAATAAGAGGGTGTCAATTATATGAATGACCTCCGCGTCAAGATAATTTATACCAATTGGTTTGTGAAAAATCAATTTATAGATTTCGAGGCGATGAAAGTGCGACGCCGAGTTGCCTAGGGACTCCCCCGCATTTCCCAGGAGGTCCTATTACGGATTTATCGTTCCACGCTCAATTACGTGCTGATAAACACGGGAATTACGTTGTAGGTTTTTGAATTTCGCGCATGAATTGGGCCGGTTCCTTCATCCCATTGGCTGATTCCGGCGGAAAATTTAAACTCTTCTTTAAAACAACAAAAGTAAATTGTGGTTTTCATAGAATGTAGGGGTTGCCAGCGTAGCACAAGGCCAACTGTACACCCAACGGCCTCGCGACTCTTCTAGAACCATCAAAACAATGAAACTCTTCTGCCAATAAACCTATTTTTAACCGGGTAAACAAATCCACGTGACAACAAACTATGAACTTGCAATTTCCGAAGTTACCGGCGTAATTACCTTCGGAGTGATGGAACTACCATTGGTGGAAGACCCAACGGACCTCTTCACCACACTGTGTGGTACCATATCTTCTTCATTGTTCAAAATCAACGTCCTCGATTTACCATCAAGCTCGGCAAAGCCATGCAGAGTTCTTATATATTTTTCTTGTTCCGCTGTGCCGTTATCTACGAAATAATGGCACAGAAACAACAAAAGCGTCAACGTTTTCATTGCACACTCAACAACGCTCAGCTGATGACTGAATTACATGCGTCATTTACGTCAAAAGAAAAAAAATAATTGACTGCGCGTGCGTGGAGCGGGTCGACATGGCGCCAAGTTTGAAAAATGTCGATTCATTCTTGTATTTTTGGACAATGAGACGAAAAAATCGGTTTTGTTGTGCTTGGCTTGTTATTAATGACAAGATTAAAATAGTTTTGGAATGGTTTATTGGATAATTGCGGCTCTAGTTGGGTTTTAATGAGATAAATTGAGGATACACGACGGGGAGCGGTGGTAACACGTAAAATAGCACAAGAGGTGTTTGTCAGACAAGGAAACAAGCCGATTTGTTGGTGTTTCTTATTTACGGTTTAGCGATAACGGAATTTTATACGAATCCTTATCTTATCAGAGCGCTGACTCACTTTCATGTGACCACTTGAGTCATGTTGAGCTGCTTTGCTTTAGAATCGCTTCGGATTAATGAGAATTGCACGTTTCAATGTCGTCAAAGCGAACTTTTCGGGTTTTAGAAATGGTGGATGCGCCGGGGCCATAAACTTTTTTTATTAAAATATATTTCTCTTACAACAGAAAAAGGAATGTTAAGCCACTCTAATAATAAACCGGGAAGAACTTGACGTTGGTGCACCATTCAAACGCGTTTCTAAACATCTTGTGCCACGGACTCTTCTGGTAGTGCTTCCAGTCCGTTGGGGTGTAAGGCCACAAATACGGTTGATCGCACCGCTCAGGATGCGGCATCATCGCCAGATGCCGTCCATCGTTTGAACAAATTCCGGCAATTCCCCCAATGCTCCCGTTGGGATTCATGGGGTAAATCTCAGTGGGGTTACCAGCATCGTCCGTGTATCGCAACCCCACGCAGTTATTTTCGGTGACTTCGTCGTAGACTCTGGAATTCTTAAAAGTGAAGCGGCCTTCCCCGTGAGCCACCCAGACGCCGAAAACTGAGTCCTCCATGTCTTTCAACATGATCGCTTTGGATTTCTCGATGCGGACGGTGCTCCATCTACACTCGAATCGCTCGGAGACGTTGTGTTCGAGCATGACTGATGGGGTGTTGTCGGGGGTTAGCTCGCCGACCCAGCCGATCATCGCCATGAGCTGGCAGCCGTTGCAGACGCCGAGGCTGAAGGTGTCGGGGCGCGAGAAGAAGCGGTCGAATTGCTCGCGGATTTTCTGGTTGAAGAGGATGCTGCCCGCCCAGCCCTTCGCCGACCCCAACACGTCTAAAAAAAGAAGTTGTAGAGTTAGTTTAACAGACTATGAAGAGTAGTACCCGCATAGCTGAAGCCTCCAGGGAAGATGAGCCCCCTGAACTGGTCAAGAACCGCGTTTCCGGACAGGAGATCCTGCATGGTGATGTCCCAGACTTTGAAACCTGCTCGGACCAAGGCGGCGGCCATCTCGCGATCGCCATTCGTTCCTTCCTCTCTTAGCACTGCGACTTTGACGTGGACGGGCCCCTTGATGGCGGAGTCTACATCGGGGTCAAACGACAAGCGGTAGTTGGGGTGGGACCTCCCTGTCAGCGAGTTAAATTCAGAGTCTGCACAACCCTTAAAAGTCTGTTGGAGCTCTAATTTGTAACTCGTTTCCTCCCACATCCGCATTAGAGGAAGAACTGTGCTTTCAATGCAGGCGTTGTTAACAGAGATCGTGATCTTGGAGTCGATACCGCAGCCGACGCTCTTCCCGATTTTATAAACCGGAACTTGGTGTTTCTAAACATGAAATTCAGAATCTGGGAGACAACAAGGGATCTTACCTGGAAGACCGCAAGACAGTGTTGTACGTCGCTCTCGAGCACCTCCAGCACCCATCCGATCTCTTCGGAAAACAAAATCGGGATTGGTTTGCCGTGGCGGTGCCCAATTTGGACATCAATTCCGCTGATTCCACCAAAGCACATCTCCAGAAGACAGACTATCAATCCTCCGTCGCTAACATCGTGTCCAGCTTGAACAGCACCGTCTCTTATAAGTTGTTGCGTGGCCACAAAGGCATTCTTGAGCTCCTTCACGTCTTCTACATCCGGTGATTCGTTGCCCAACTGTCCAAAAACTTGCGCGACTGCTGTGCCCCCCAAACGATTCTTCCCTTGTGACAAATCCACGAATAACAACTGCCCGGACTTTCCAGTCACCGGAACTTTGAGATCTGGAGTAACAACCTTGCGGACATCCGGGCAAGGCGCGTAAGTGGAAACCACCAAAGTTCCAGGAGCTTTAACGGTTTCTTTGCCAACCCGCGCCGCCATGCTTAGAGAGTCTTTCCCTCCGTCTATGGCAACCCCCAGTTGTGACATGATGTCGCACATGGCTTTACAAGCGTCGAAGAGAGCGGCGCCTTCACCGGGGAGCTTCGCCGCCCACATCCAATTCCCGCTGCATTTGACGTCGCGGAGGTCGGAGACGACGGCGAAGACGAGGTTTGAGAGAGCTTCGGCGACAGTCATCCGAGCCCCCGCGGCTGTGTTAACAAGACCTTTTATTGGTTGTTCGCCGATGGAGGAGGCAATCCCTTCGTAGCCAAAGTGGGAAATTGCCGTGACGGCGACGTCGGCAAGAGGGGTGTGCAGTGGGCCCACGCATTGTTGCTGCGCGATGAGGCCGGTAACACAGCGATCGACTTTGTTGGTCAAGTAGCGTTTGCTGGCCACGGATGGGAGGCGAAGGACGCGCTCCAGGGTGCTGTAGATGGAGAGGCTGTCCGGGAGCTTCAGTTCTTTGAGCAAGGGGAGTTTGCGGTCGAGTTTGAAGACCTTGCGCGGCATTTTACCTAAGACGTGGGTTAGTTCTAAGTTAAACGGGACGATTTTCTTTGATTCGTCCAAGGCTAAAACCATCTTCCCCGTGCCGGTGACTTCGCCCACGACATTAATGGGACACCTCTCCCTCTTGCAGATGTTCTTCAGGATCTCCAAGTCAGCCTTGTCGCAGAGAAGCGCATCGTTTTCTTGGTACTCAGCCCCCCATAACTCCAGAACGTTGATTGTGGGATCTCCTAACTCAAACCTGTTGGCATAAACGATGCCTCCTACAGGATCTACCAGTTCCTTCAGGACGTTCCCGTTGCCTCCCGCTCCTTGATCGTGGATACTAATAATTGGGTTTTCTTTCCCTAATTCCAGACAAGCTCTCACGACTCTGTTGAGCTTCTGCTCCATTTCGGCGTCTCCTCTTTGAACAGCGTTAAAGTCGAGTTCGGCTTTGTTATCTCCTTGTACCTCCACGGAGCTAGCGGAGCCTCCTCCAACCCCAATCCTGTACACGGGTCCTCCAATTTTAATAATTTGGTGGCCTGGTTTTGGGGGTAACTTCTCGGTCATGGACGCCTCCATACTGCCGATTCCTCCGCTGAACATGATCGGTTTTATCCACTCTTTGCGCTCGCCGTCGGCCACCAAACCGAAAGACCTCGCAAAGCCGGAAATTAGGGGCTCTCCGAATTTGTTGCCGTAGTCGGAGGCTCCGTTACTGGCTTCCACAAGCACCTCCAAGGGAGGAGCAAAGTTGTTGGGGTATTCCAAGGTGGGGTCCTCCCAGGGGAGATCGTAGCCTACAAAATGGTGGTTTAAGAAGTGGTCAATAATGGATTTCCCGAGGGATTAACATCATTGAGAAATCGGTGTATTAGTTTAAGGAAATCACTAGGAAGTTAGGGGAAATTAGACAAAATCACAAGGAAATCAGGGGAAATTAAACAAAATCAAAAGAAAATCAGGGGAAGTCGCACAAAATTAAAAGAACATCAGGGGAAGTTAGACAAAATCACAAGGAAATCAGGGGAAGTTATGCAAAATCAAAAGAACATCAGGGGAAGCTAGACAAAAACACAAGGAAATCAGGGGAAGTGATGCAAAATCAAAAGAACATCAGGGGAATAAGACGAAACCACAAGGAAATCAGGAGAAATTATACGAAATCAAAAGGACATCTGGGCAAGGAAGACAAAATCACAAAGAAGAAATCAGGGGAAGTCAGACAACATTACTAGAAAATCAGGAGAAATCAGGGAAAATTATACGAAATCAAAAGAAAATCTGAGGAAGTAAGACGAAATCACAAGGAAATCAAAGGAAGTCAAACAAAATCACAAGGAAATCAGGGGAAATTATGCGAAATCAAAAGGAAATCAAGGGCAATCAGACGAAATCACAAGAAAATCAGTAGAAAATATACGAAATCAAAAGGAAATCAGGAGAAATAAGACGAAATCACAAGGAAATCAGGAGAAGTTATACGAAATCAAAAGAACGTTATGAGAAGTTAGACAAAATCACAAGGAAATCAGGGGAAGTTATACAAAATCAAAAGAACATCAGGGGAAGTTAGACAAAATCACAAGGAAATCAGGGAAAATTATATAAAATCAAAAGAAAATCAGTAGAAATTATACAAAGTCAAAAGAAAATCAGGGGAAATAATACAAAATAACAAGGAAATCAGTGGAAATTATACAAAATCAAAAGAAAATTAGGGAAAGTAAGACGAAATCACAAGGAAATCAGAGGAAGTCAGACAAAATCACAAGGAAATCAGGGAAAATCAGTCAAAATCACAAAAAAAAATCAGAGTTAATTATACGAAATTTCAAGGAAATCAGGGAAAATTATACAAAATCAAAAGGAAATCAGGGGAAGGAAAACGAAATCACAAAAAATCAAGGGAAGTCAAAAGTTAAACAAAATCACAAGGAAACCAGGGGTAGTCATTCGAAATCAAAAGGAACCCAGGGGAAGGAAGACGAAATCACATGAAATCAGGGGAAATTAAGGGAAATCAAGGGAAGTTAAAAGTTAGACAAAATCATAAGGAAACCAGGGGAAGTTATTCGAAATCACAAGGAAATCAGGGGAAGTCAGACAAAATCACAAAGAAATCAGGGGAGATCAAACAAAATCTCAAGGAAATCAGGGGAAATTAAACGAAATCATAAGGAAATCTGGGGAAGGAAGACGAAATCAGGGGGAATTATACGAAATCACAAGGAAATCAGGGGAAGGAAGACGAAATTAGGGGAAATTATACGAAATCACAAGGAAATCAGGGAAAATTATACGAAATCAAAAGGAAATCAGGGGAAATTATACAAAATAACTAGGAAATCAGGAGAAATTATACAAAATAACTAGGAAATCAGGAGAAATTATACGAAATCAAAAGAAAATTAGGGGAAGTAAGACGAAATCACAAGGAAATCAGAGGAAGTCAAACAAAATCACAAGGAAATCAGGGAAAGTCAGTCAAAATTACAAGGAAATCAGGGGGAATTATACGTAATCACAAGGAAATCAGGGGAAGGAAGACGAAATTAGGGGGAATTATACGAAATCACAAGGAAATCAGAGGAAGGAAGATGAAATTAGGGGAAATTATACGAAATCACAAGGAAATCAGGGAAAATTATACGAAATCAAAAGGAAATCAGGGGAAATTATACAAAATCAAAAGTAAATCAGGGGAAATTAGACGAAATCACAAGGAATTCAGTGGAAGTTGGACGAAATCACAAGAAAATCAGCTAGGAAATCGAGAAAGTTTCCTCACCAGGAATGTTGAGGTTCCCCACTGAGTACCCAGCAGTACCAGCGATGCAGTACCCCCCTCGCCCAACTCCTTGGACATCGCGAATTCTTCCTCCAGTTCCAGTGGTGGCCCCACTAAACGGAGCAACCCCAGTGGGAAAATTATGAGTTTCCGCAGTAAAAATCAGATGAGATTCCGTGTTGGCTTCGCGGAGTTCGCTCATAGAGCCTGCAGTGATCGGTCTTAAGCTTCTATGGATGTAGCCTTTGATAGCGCTGGGAAAAAAGAAGTGTCGGCGCGAATGTTAAATTAACTTTGAATGATAATTACCTGCTGTTATCACTAAACTTGATAACATTATTAGGGTTCGTGTGTTTCTGCGTATCTACGATCATATCAATAAGAGATTCCTCGTGTTCAACTCCATCTACGATCATCTTTCCTTTGAAAAACCAGTGCCTGCTGTGCTCGCTGTTGGATTGGGCCAAATCAAACAGCTCCACGTTGGTCGGGTTGCGCTTGAGGACATTCTTGAAGAGATTCGTGTAGTATTTGAAGTCGGCATCATCGAACGCTAGCCCCATTTCAATGTTAATTTCTTTAATCGCGTCTTCGCCCCTTTTCAAAACGTTGATCTCCCGGATGTCTTCTTTCTTCGCCAATTTCTCGTTGAAGCTCCTCTTGGGCTTGTTTTCCGGCGTGTAGCGACACTCCGTCATCCGATCGTACAGAAGCGCCGCCAAAGCATCCACCCCTGAGGTTTTGGCCGGAGTTTCAAAAACGAACTTGTAACGCCGCGACACCTCGAGCCTCACAACTTGCCCCAACCCCAAATTGCGACAAATGGAGACAGCGTTCGTGGAGTTGGAGGTGGAGAAGTTGAACCTGGGCCCCACTTCCACCACGTTGGAGTCGTCTAAAAAGTGCTCTTCTTCTGATAGACCTTCTGGGTGGAACGGATCTTGCAACACCCATTTTAGTAGGGATTTCTCGTTCGCTGACAAGGGAGAAGTGGTCTCGACGTGGTAACACAACTCTGTTTGTACCCCCGTGAGACTGGGGTCTTTCTGTTGGAGTTTAAATAAGATTTCGCTCTTTTTCGCCGGGGTGAAACCGGGATGTAGATAAAAACGCGTGATGGACGTTGTGGCCATCGCGAATGGGTCACTACTGACGTAAAGAACGATTTGGGGGGTTATTTGAAGAAAATTGTGATAAAAGGTTATCGCGACGTGGCTAATCTTGTTTTTATGTTGACATTGTGGTCGGAAAGAGTTACTGAGTGGAGGCAGAGGCGTCCCTAATGGACCGCAAATTGAAGAAATTGGAGATAATTGTTTTGTTTGGTGACATGAATAACACGTGTCATTGATGGAAGGTAACCTAACTTTTCGTTGAGACGTCACTAATTTGAAAATTGGGGGGGAAATTTCAAATTTGTGGTCAATCAATAAAGAAATGAAGAGACGACGCCACTGGGGATTTACGCAATTATTCAAACGGTGTTCATGCAATGTTTATTACACAATGTGGAAAATAATTGAGTTAGCCACAAAAACAGATAACGAGACGACGTAATTAATGATTATCATTCAGAGGCAATAAAAAAAACAACGAAGATTGAAAATTTTAATAAAGGAACTTGCATAATATACATAAAATACAAATGTAAAGACAGTTAAAATCGGTGTATACAATATTAACGAGATAATTAAATAACAATACACTTGTCTCTGGTGTTAGATCTGGGGGTTGCCGTCGTCCCTTGATACTCCGACGCCTGGAGTTGTCTCGCAAGTGCCAGATCCATTTCTTCCTGAGTTGGAGTTTTCACATTTCCATTATCTTGCATTGATAAAGCTAAAGCTCTAGCCAAGGCCTCGTCTTCGCTCTGAAACTCTCCTCATTACAACCACACTAAAACAGTAGAAATAATTACCATCGTCCCGTGAACTTCACTGAATGGAGTGGCAGTGTTTTGATTACTTTGTCTCTTCATCGCTGCATCCCTGGAAAAAACATGAGAACTATAAACGCAGCGTGAGAGTTTTGTTTTACCATGCCCTCTGTCTGGTTTGCCCTTGTGGACCCTCACAATGATGGTCCTGGACATGTCTGTGTTTCAAACAGAAGTTTTGGCCGCATTCGTCGCAGATAACTGGAACTACTTCTTTCACTTTGCAGCCTTTCTTTGAACATTTGTTTATGAAGACTTTTCTTTTGGTTCTCGCAGGATCGGACTGGCAATCATTGTCTATGTGGGCCCCAACTACGTGGTCTGGTTCCTGGCCTTGGCCCACAGGAATGGGTTTATTGCATAAGGGACAAACAGGCACTTGGTTGTCTTTTAGATAAGCGTTGGCGCAATCGTGCTTCATATAAAAATAATGCTCGTCGCTAAAAAAAACAAAAAATTGGAGACAGATTTATTGCAGTTTGAGCGCAACTTACCAAAATATCTGCGAACAAACGTCACATTTGATTGGAAGAAAATCTAAACAATGGAATTAATAATTTTGTAGTGTGTTGGTACCAAAACTTACCTAATTTGTTGCAATTCTGTTTAGAACAGTGTTTACCCATGTCTGGAAACTCCATGGTGCGGCTTGAAAGGAATGTGTTTGACTGGTGCTCCGACACGCGATTTTGAATTTAAAGGGGAATTTGAAGTTCTGGAAAGCGCTAGCGTGTGCTAGAAAACCGCTTTGTTCATTCTATGTTGTGATTCATCACGATTTCAAGCAACAATTTTGTGTCGATTTTGACGTCTGTCAAGTTTTGAGGTTATTGTCAAAACGCGATGACTTAGCATTCTTTTCATGTATTGAAAACCGGAATAAAAAACTGCTTTTTATTAAAAGCGGAATTTTGACGAAAGTTGAGTAACAGTTTCAACGAATTGCCCGAAAATTCGTGAATTCTTCAAATAAAGATTTTTAATGTCAGCTGTCACTTTATAGGCGCTTGTTGGGATTGGTCGATGATGGATGATAAAAAACAACTGTATTGTTGGTTGCGTGTTTCCTCCAGTGATATGAGATGTAACGTCACTGTCAAATTTTCTGACAGCTGTCACTTGCGCGTGTGTTTAAGGTTATATTGTAACGGATCAGCAACAGTTTTTTTGCGCTCCCGTATGACTTTGTAAAAATGGAGGTTGTGGTATACAGGTGTCCCAGAACTCACGCCTAGCCGAAAAAGGGCGGATGCCGACAGCAATCAAGACGCCAAAAATGTAATTTGTTTTGTCCTGGTGTGCATTAAAATTGAGAAATTGTTTAACGAAAATTACCAATCTTAGAAGCTCAAGCACAAATAATAATAATGGTCTCTTAGCAACACGCGAGTATATCCTCCAGACCATGTCCTCGCGGCCTTGTGATTGGTCAACTTTGTCATGTCTTTTCTCAGTTTCGGTTGGAGTTGGAACTTTTTTTTCAGCAATTTACACATTCACAGCTTTTCCCGATATGCCCGGTTTTCGGCTAGGCATGAGTTCTGGGACACCTGTATAGTTGCCGCTTAGACGACGATATTCATAGATGAATATTCCTTTAATTTTCATTACCCCCCAAATTGCGGAAGTTTAAATTTTTTCCATACTTTGTTTTCTTCGTCTACATGGATTCTATAGTCAAAATTTTATAACTTTGGTTTAACTCCGCCTACTTTTTAAGTCAATTGTATTTTAGCTGGAAGTCAGATTTACTCTGCAACATTTTGATATTTGCCAGAAGCCGGGGTAGAAATGTCTACACATTAGAAGACGAAACCAGATCAAAATCGACGAAGGTTTCACTATTAATTAAATTCCCGCAAAACTGCAAATCTTTTTGACAAGTGTGACTGACACTAGAGTTGTCAAATTTTTTAATATGTTGTGTAAAGAAGGCTAGCCATTCCTTGATTCGACAAATTCAAATCGTCATTTGTTTATGTGGGCGGGGTTAACCAAAGTTTACAAAATTCCGACTATAATAGCTCCATCTGTTTTTTCATAATATCCTAGTTTAGACCAAATAGACGCTTTCAAAACCTAGTAGATTCTTATTTAAATCCCTCGACTTTCAACACCCCAATATTTACAGAATCAATCTATTCTAATAGCATCTCCTCTTTAACGACAGCTTCACCGTTTATTGGTAAGTCTTCGACTCATAGCCCTGTGGCCAATTGACAGAATAACAGGGCATTATTGTGTGAAAAGTTGATTTTGTGACATTTTATTTCAAATTTTTTCTCAAAATATTTTTTTATTAATACAATATACAAAGACTCTTAGATTATTTTATTAACTAACTGAAATAAGAAAATATCTAAAGAAAACTTATTTGTTGCCATATACAATTTTTGCTTTGTTTATATCAATATTGTCGACTAAGTAATTCGCTGCCACATGCAAGTTTTTTTTAAACACAACCCAACATAGATTTTGGTTCCAACGTATTTATACTCGTCTTTGTCAAAAATCTTGTAATACTTTTACTAGACTGTGTTGTGAAAAGCTTGTTATTATATGTTAAAAAAAACAGGATGTGATGTAACTCTGATTCATTAAATGGAATTATCGCATCACCTGAGAAAAGAAGTGAAACCGCATTAATAAGGTTGCGTATTGCTTCTTCATATTTTTCAGTTGTCCCTTACTCAGATTCCTCTATTTCACCATTTTCTTCATTACTTTCTTCGTCCTCATTTTCTTCATTACTTTCTTCGTCCTCATTTTCTTGTTCATTACTCCTTATTAGTAGCAGTCGATTCAGTGCTTCTATGTATCTCTCTATATTCTCAGGTTTGAGCTTATATTTGGTTTCAAAAAGCGACTGAGTGTAACATTGACGTTGGATTTCCGTCTTAATCTCAAAGTTTGGGATCTTTAGGACTACAGTATTCCCATTCTTCTCAACTGCATTCAACAAACCCTCATCCCACAGTAGCTGCAAGAAGAAATCCACTTGTTTCTCATTCAACTTTGTAGATGGAAAAGAAATCGTATTTTTCAACGCCAATATATTTTTAACTGTTGGCTCAGCTACTACTATCGAAATATTCTCGCCATTAATAAGTTTGTTGATTATCTTATATATCTCATCATGCACAAGCAATTGTTTTAAAAATGTCAGTAAGCGTGACTTGGCCCAATAACTGTCAAACATTGTTTTTCCTTCTTCAATACTGTAGCTCAAATAGTTTAGAACAGAGCTACTGTAAATCGTTGCCCCATCTTCATTTAACGTTTGGTATCCATTATACCACTTTTTAACACCATCAAAATCATTCACTGCTTGGAATGCAGCATTCTCCAACAGATTATGTACTTCTTGTTCTGTGAATCCATATGTTTCAGAAAACATTTTTTTTTGGAGGAACAGAGCATGAAATTGATTGTTTATCTCCCAGGAATATTCGCCTGATAAGCGAACAGAAGAATTAACTAATGAAAGTTCTAGACACTCGTTATCCTTCAAGCCTGCTGACAACATATCCCTAAGAAGACGCCCGAGGTATTTCAGGGTTTCATTATCCACCGTGTCTATAAGAGCGTTCATAATGGGCGCGTCGGCCTCGTCTACAAGTATAACAACTTTCTTGTTAAAGTGATCGTATAAGATTTTAGACAAGAATTCCAAACCTTTTTTTACATTCGTTTCAGACAATTCCTCCAACCTATTAATCTCACAATATTTCAAAAATAGTTCGATGCCCTCCAGTTTCTTATTTTTGAAGCTCTTAGAACCATCAGGAGCGGTTTCAAGCAGGTAGAAATGCTTTTTGAATGTCTCACAAATAGCATTCTTTAGGGAGTCTAAAATACCTTTTTCTGTTTCACCTCTCACACATTTAAGACTCAACGAAATCACTGGATATTGACCGCAATGTTGCTTAACAAATCCACCATGCTTTTGACCTAGCTTTAATTCCATAAACATCTTGTAATTATCAGAACTCTCTGGATTTGAAATTGGCCTTCCATCTTTATCCACTACTATAATCAAAAATACCTCGAGCATATTCATAAATGTTGATTTTCCAAAACGCCTCGGGGCTGTTATCTGGACCCCAGATGCTGAACATTCAAATAAACGTTTTATGCCCTCGCTCTTATCTACAAAGGTGAGTTTTGTTCTGACGACCTTAAAGTCCTCTGTAGTAAAATCGGCGACATCTGATGCTTTTAATGAATCTGGTATGTGCAGTTCCTATAAAGAAAACAAAAAAAAACATTAATTTAACTAGCAATGAACCACACTTACATATTTGAGCTCATCTTTGGTTTCAAAAAGCGACTGAGTGTAACATTGACGTTGGATTTCCGTCTTAATCTCAAGGTTTGGGATCTTTAGTACTGCAGTATTCCCATTCTTCTCAACTGCATTCAACAAACCCTCATCCCACAGTAGCTGCAAGAAGAAATCCACTTGTTTCTCATTCAACTTTGTAGATGGAAAAGAAATCGTATTTTTCAACTCCAATATATTTTTAACTGTTGGCTCAGCTACTACTATCGAAATATTCTCGCCATTAATAAGTTTGTTGATTCTCTCATGTATCTCCTGATGCACAAGCAATTCTTCTAAAACATCCAGTAAGCCTGAGTTAGACCAACAAGTGTCAAACATTTTTTTTCCTTCTTCAATACTGTTGCTCAAATAGTTTAGAACAGACCAGCTACTGTAAATCGTTGCCCCATCTTTATTTAACGCTTGGTATCCATTATACCACTTTTTAACACCATCCAAATCATTCACTTCTTGGAATGCAGCATTCTTCAACAGATTATGTACTTCTTCTTCTGTGAATCCATATGTTTCAGAAAACAATTTTTTTTGGAGGAACAGAGCATGAAATTGATTGTTTATCTCCGAGGAATATACGCCTGATAAGCGAACACAAGAACTAACAAATGAACGTTGCAGAAACTGGTTCCCCTTCAAGCCTGCTGACAACATATCCCTAAGAAGACGCATGAGGTATTTCAGAGTTTCATTATCCACCGTGTCTGTAATAGCTTTCATAATGGGCGCGTCGGCGTCGTCTACAAGTATAACAACTTTCTTGTTAAAGTGATCGTACAAGATTTTAGACAAGAATTTCAAAGCATCTACTACATTCGTTTCGGACAGGTGTTGCAACTCATCGCGGTCACAATATTTCAAAAATGTCTGGATGCCCAGTATTTTCTTAGTTTTGAAGTTCTTAGAACCATCAGAAGCTGTTTCAAGCAGGTAGAAATGATTTTCGAATGTCTCACAAATAACAACCTTTAGGGAGTCTAAAATACCTTTTTCTGTTTCACCTCTCACACATTTAAGACTCAACGAAATCACCGGATATTGACCGCAATGTTGCTTAACAAATCCACCATGCTTTTGACCTAGCTTTAATTCCATAAACATCTTGTAATTATCAGAACTCTCTGGATTTGAAATTGGCCTTCCATCTTCATCCATTATTGTCATCAAAAATACCTCGAGCATATTCATAAATGTTGATTTTCCAAAGCCCCTCGGGGCTGTTATCTGGACCCCAGATGCTGAACATTCAAATAAACGTTTTATGCCCTCGCTCTTATCTACAAAGGTGAGTTTTGTTCTGACGACCTTAAAGTCCTCTGTAGTTAAATCGGCGACATCTGATGCTTTTAATGAATCTGGTATGTGCAGTTCCTATAAAGAAAACAAAAAAAAACATTAATTTAACTAGCAATAAACCACACTTACATATGCATGAAAAACAATAAATCAGCAAAACGAATCAAAGAATAAAACAGAACGCACATGTAAAACAAAGACAAAAAACTACATTGCCATAATTATCTTGATCAGTCAATTCGTTATTACCTCTGTTGGTCTATTATCAGTTTCTTTGTCATGATCCCGGTTGACAGATTCACCCTCGGTATTCATTCTTCTTCTTTTCTTCTCTCTCTCGTCCATGTCTACAATAGAAGTATTAGTAATGAACAAATAAATTAATAAACATTAATGAGCGCTATTGCGAATTTATTGGATTATTAATATATGTATGTAATAATAAAACACATAATAATAGTGGAACTAAACAGTTTTGGAAAGATTGCTTGAAATCTCATGTTTTACCCCGTAATTGCGTGTGTTCCTATAAATCTCCTATTTTTAGTAATCATATTTCGTAAATATGTGAATTTTCTTTTAATCATCGCTCTGATGATGATAGCATTGCTATCGAAACGCGCGTCAGCATTTTTTGACAAAATTTGGTGTTTGGGAATAAATTGTAATTTTGATAATTCTTTTTTTAAGTATTTATTTCTCTGCTAAGTGTCGTGGACAGCGATATGATGGAGCTAATAACATGAAAGGCACTTATAGCGAAGTTCAAAAACTCCTAAGAGATATCGAGCCAAATGCGGTGTATGTTCATTGAGCTGCTCACAGTTGTTTCTAATTTCAGTATCTTGCAACCTGTCACTTTGCAAAATTTAAATGATAACGATTTGTTAGAAAAAGCTTTAATATTTGTCAATTTGTATAAAAAAGATAATATCGATCTCGTTTGCAAAGGAAATTCTTAGTTTTCGATCCGCTTTTCGACATGAAATAGAAACGTCATCTTCTATAGGAGAACTGGCTGACTTATTAATTATCAAGAATCACTTTATGTCTTCAGGCTTTTCTGAAGTCTGCGCTGCAATTCTGTCATTTATTACCATCCCTGTAACTACGGCTAATGCCGAGCGATCATTTTCAAAATTAAAATTGACAAAAACTTATCTAAGAAATGGGACAAGAAGGAAAGCAGCTTAGCTGTTTTGTCCAACATTCCATGGCCCGGAATTTGAACTTCGATGACGTAATTAACACTTTTGCCGAACAAAAAGCCAGAAAAAAAGAATTTTAATTATCTAAATTTGATTCTAAGACAAACATTGTAATTTCAGTTAAATTATTAGGTAATTGTTAAGCCTCATTTCCACGGTCCGTTCTAGAGAGAACAGAATTTGATTTACGATGGAATTTGAGTTATTGCACCATATTTTGCGGTCAGAAAATTTGCAAATCCTATTGCACCCTTGGTTTACAATCCTCTGTTCCGATTCGGGCGGACAAGCTGGTTGAAACGCCGAACCACCACACGGACTGCTACATTTGATGATAACTAAACAGTTTTAATTACTCCAATTCTTTTAATTTGAACACTAATTTTTTATCATATGTTAATATAAGGTAAATAACACATATAAATGTGGATTAATTTTAATAAAGATGGCGATAAATGCAGATATTTATTTCCTGCATTGTAATTTACAGAATCATTGCATGAAAAAAGGTGGATAAATACAGGTAGGTTTCTTATCTATGTAAGTGGATTAACCCTTTTGAAGTAATTGGCAGGTCTCTGTATTCTTATGGATTTAGTTAGGTTTATTACCTGGAGAGTTAAATTTTTTATATGATCCTGTAAATTAAATCTGCTAAATAGATTTTAGGAGAATTTACTTACACAACGTATCTGCGAAATAAGAAACTTGAAGGATCAATGAAGTTAAATAAATTCTGTACTGGTTCAACTCAACGAATTATCTTGTCTGTTCGACATCGGTTCGACGGACATTTCAACACAAAACCAAGGCAGAACGGACAGAACCAACTTGTTCGTCCGACGTGTTATAATTTTTAGGAGAAATAAATAGCTACGTATCAAATAAGCCACGTTCGATATTTGAGAATGACCTTAAATTTTATGACTTGAACTTTTTTTTGGCCATTTCATAAATAATAATCTGAAAACTGCAGCTACTATTTGATGTTAAATAACTTTCATTTTTACCAATCAATTGTCAGCAATCATGAAGTGCAATTAAAAAAATTAATTAGGTTCTCTGCGTTTCGTCTCGGTTCTCTGTCGAACTGTCCGGTGCGTTCTGGAACCGATGTGGAACAGACAAGATGGTTCGTTCGTTCAGTTGAACTAGTACAGAATGTTCTTAAATTTGTTTCATTTTATTCATAGTTCAAGTTACTTATTACGTGGATATGTCAGCTATGGTAATTTTAACTAATATTCAGAAAATTTAATTCTTAGAACAAAATTAAAAATTTAAATCTTCAGGTAATATCTCTGACCAAAATCCAAAAGATTCAATTCATAGAACGCAGACCAAGCATACAAAAATCCCTCTTTTTCGAACGTACAAAATAATTTCATAAGTTAGGTTCATTCTATGCGACCAATTTTATTAGTGTGCGTTCTGTGTTTTGTTCTGTGTTGAAATGTCCGCCGAACCGATGTCGAACAGACAAGATAGTTTGTTCAATTAAACCAGTAAACTTTGTATTGTAGGTAAATTCTCATATAAACCGTCGTAAGTTAGAGATTCAATTTATAGAACGAAATTAAAAATTCAAATCTTCAGGTAATAAGTCGGACCAAATCCACAAAAATACTACCTGTCGGTTTTTTCAAAAGGGTAAATCCACTCACAGAGATAAAAAACCTACATACCTGTATCCATTCACGCCTGTTTTCATACAATAATTTTGTATATTTCATTGCAATATTTAGCTTGATGTTAAAATAACTTCTCCACCAGTAAAATAATGTCAGGAATAATCAATTGAAATACAGTAACATTTTTTTATTCCTATTTAACGAGATTAATTATACAAAAATTCTGAAATGCATTGTTTATTGAAAGTTTTCTCCAAAGGAGCGGCTAATTTCAATTATTCTGTGCGTTCTGTGTTGAACTGTCCGGTGCGTTCTGTCTTGGTTCTGCGTTGAAATGTCCGTCGAACAAACAAGATGGTTCGTGCATTTGAACCAGTACAGAATGTTAATAAATTTATTTTATTTTATTTATATTTCAAGTTACTTAGTTCGTGGATATGGATGGTATGTTAACTTTCACTAATATTCAGAAAATTTAATTCATAGAACAAAATTAAAAATGCAAATCCTCAGGTAATAACTGACCAAATCCACAAAAATACAGACCTGTCGGTTATTTCAAAAGGATAAATCCACTCACAGAGATAAGAAACGTACCTACCTGCATTCATTCGCGCCTGTTTTCATACAATGATTCTGTACATTTCAATGCAGGAAATAAGTATGTTCATCTATCTACATTTATCAGCATATTTATTAAAATTAATCCACATTTATATGTGTTATTTACGTTATTAACATTATGATAAAAAATTAGTGTTCAAATTAAAAGAATTGGAGTAATTAAAACTGTTTGGTTACGATCAAATGTAGCAAGTCCGTGTGGTGGTTCGGCGTTTCAACCAGCTTGTCCGCCCGAATCGGAACAGAGGATTCTAAACCAAGGGTGCAATAGGATTTGCAAATTTTCTGACCGCAAAATATGGTGCAATAACTCAAATTCCATCGTAAATCAAATTCTGTTCTCTCTAGAACGGACCGTGGAAATGAGGCTTTATAGTTATAACGTTCGTATGTACAGCCGGGGAGAAAAAATCTTAGACGTGAATGTCATTTAACTGTCGCATGGTGTGAAACCCCCCTTAGAATTACTAACCTTAATTTTTTGCATTGTCAATTTTCACAGTTTTAATTTTTTAATTTCTAAATACACTGAATTTCCAATATTGCAAGAACCTGAATGTAAATTATACCGCTCTGTTCTAAAGAGATTATTCTAATTTTATCGACTTTAAATACTTCAGTCATGATAATTTTTAATTGACAACTTGTCAATACTTTGGTGTTTTAAACGTCAGTAATGACAATGACAGTAATGTACAGACTACACTCAAATTTTTGAAACGCCAAAAAAATCATCAATCAAGCCATCCAATGAATTTGCCACCGGCCTCAAACGGAATAGTTCCGCCACTGCGTGCAATAATTATGATCCTAAGAAATTAGCAGAATTAAGAAAGAAAGAAAGAAAAGAACTCTGAAAATATTTAAAAGAGCAATAAATGAACAAACTCAAAAATTGTAAATTAAACGGAAAGTCAAGTATTGTTTGATTTGGACAACTTTTCTCGATCATGAAACTACCAAACTAAGAGTGGAAATAACTTACAGTACGAGTCAGCCAGCTTTAAGCAGATATTTCCTCTGCGATATTTAAAAACACAAATTCAGATAATTGCCTACCTGTACCTAGTTTTAGGTTAAGTACAACACGTGTTACAACTTCCCAGCAATAGTATAATAAATACAATTATTCTAGTTATTAATTACTACCATGTTTTGGACGTGAAAGCAATGTTTTTCTTTTATGACACTGAAAAACGGTAATAACCAAATCTCTGGTAATAACAATGTACCACGTTCGTTGGTCAGGATTCCGTTATTTGATTTACTTTAATTTTAGTCACAACCGTTCAAAATGAACAGAATGTCAGACGAATTATATTTTACTTATAACATTTAATAAACATCAAGACATTTTACTTACCCAGTAAGTTCAAATATGCGAACCAACACACTCCAACCGCCAATGTCAACTGGACGAACAAGTTCAACAAGTTAAATGGAAACTGTATTATCGACTGATACAATGTCGCGTGCCAAAGTTACTGAAATTAACACACAGGTTTGCTACACAAGTTTTGAGCCAATAGAAGCAGGCCTCTTGAACTGGCGATGGAGGGAGAAAGTCTGATTGGCGGGTAATTTTTATTTGAAATTGAATTTTTTTCATTGCTATTATAGTTCGTACAGTGAGAGTTTGAATGACAGAAAAGTCACTAAATCTAAGCAATAAAAAGTATTCCATACGCGCGAAATTTAAAATAACAAGTAAGCCCAGTTACTGACAACCCTGTCAACCCATTTCGCGTAGGAATTTAGTGTTTTTAGTGTATTTTGTAGCATAATTTGCTGCCAACCTATATGTCAACTATCAATATCCCAATCTCTTACCGTATATACTATTTTTGATTTTCAGGTTTTAAACCACAGCTAGAACAGTTTATTTGTCAGTTAAAAAGTGGAAGCCCACATTTGTAATGAGCGGCAAATTTCTTTGACATTTCATAGCCACCCTTGATGCTAGAAACATTTATAAACACCTTGTATTAAAATGGACCGGCACGGTTTGTTGATCCTCCAGAGTGGGAGGTTGCATAATTTACAGGCGGTAGTGCTCGCACTCCATAACAACGACTCATGCTAACATAACCTCAACTGTCAAACTTGACAAACCGATGTGAGGTTAATTCACAACTTTGTGAGCCCCAAAATGACGGAATTCGAGCCTCTTGAGCCCTCCTTAAAAAACGTGATCGACCAGCAAACTTTAAAATGGATTTTCGTGGGCGGAAAGGGCGGTGTCGGGAAAACAACTTGCAGGTAATCACCCCGACATATTTTTCCCCTTTTCATGAAATTTCTTCCAGTTGTAGCCTCGCAGTGCAACTTTCCAAAGTGCGCGAGTCAGTTCTCATCATATCAACTGACCCCGCTCACAACATCTCCGATGCTTTTGACCAGAAATTCACAAAAGTGCCAACTATAGTAAAGGGCTTCAGCAACCTCTACGCTATGGAAATCGACCCGAACGTGGGCTTCAACGAGCTTCCAGATGAGTACTTCGACGGAGAGCCCGAAGCCATGAGAATGAGTAAAGGGATAATCCAGGAAATCATCGGGGCGTTCCCAGGGATAGACGAAGCTATGAGTTACGCAGAGGTCATGAAACTAATCAAGAGCATGAATTTCTCAACTGTGGTCTTCGACACCGCTCCCACAGGACACACTTTACGACTCCTATCATTCCCGCAAGTCGTCGAAAAGGGACTTGGGAAACTCCTGAGATTAAAATTGAAGATTTCTCCGTTAGTTTCACAGATCAGCGGGCTTCTGGGGATCCAGGAGTTCAACGCGGACACTCTCTCCTCAAAAATGGAGGAGATGTTGTCCGTCATCAAACAAGTCAACGAGCAGTTCAAGAATCCCGATCAGACCACGTTCGTCTGTGTTTGCATCGCGGAGTTCTTGTCGCTCTACGAAACCGAGCGACTTGTCCAAGAACTTACGAAATGCAAGATCGACACTCATAACATAATCGTGAATCAGTTGCTTTTCAAAAAAAACGACGAAAATCCATGTAAGATGTGCGTCGCAAGATTCAAAATCCAAGAGAAATATCTCGATCAGATCAACGACTTGTATGAAGACTTCCACGTTACCAAACTCCCGCTTCTGGAGAAAGAAGTTCGAGGGGCCGACAACGTCAAGACATTCTCCGAGTATCTCATTCATCCCTACACTTTATAATGAAAACTGGTTTCTGTAATAAATATCTTTATCTATAAAAGTGTATTAGTAGACATACAATGATACTCATATTCCAACAAGTGGAAATATGACTCACGTATCTTGTACAAGGTGTTTATATATGATTTTAGCATCAAGGGTGGCTATGAAACGTCAAAGAAATTTGCCGCTCATTACAAATGTGGGTTTCCCTTTGTCAACTGACATTTGCAGTTAACCTCAAACATGAAGCAAAGTAAGTTTTGAGAAATAAACTGTTCCAGTTGTGGTTGAAAACCTAAAAATCCAAAACTTGGACACAAAACCGTAACTAAAACGTCATTGAAGTAAGTAACATTATAAATAATTTTCAAGATAGTTATATTCACTATGAAAACAAAGCGGCAAAATAGTGTACGACAGAAATTCCAAAGCCACGCATGATGCTAGAAACATTTATAAACACCTTGTATTACACGATTACGTGGTGCGTTACCATGGTTACCATGTTTATCTCATGGTTACCATGGTTACATAATGTGAAAATTAACATTTCTCGTTAAACAAAATAACTTCACAGCGTCCGGAAGTTGTCCCTCATATTGGGCCAATCCGGCAGACAATTCTCCTTAAAATACCCCTCTCTATTCACCCCCTTCAACCCCAACATTTCCGTGGAGCCATAAATCGCGCCCCCGAGCCACGCGGTGTAATTCTCCTTACTCGGGGGCGAATGGAACTTGAACGCGGGAATCTTCAACTTATTGTATCTTTCGCATTTGAGTTGTTTGTTCAGTTCTTCTTTGAGTCGCGCCTTGAATCCGGGGATCATGACGCCGCCGCCCATCAGAAGGATGTTCTCGGCTAGGTTGTTCCGCAGGTGGATGTCGACTTTCATTATTGCGTCTAGAATCATGGTGGAGATGCACAGGTGGTCGTTGTCTTCTTCGTAGAGGAGTTCGAAAACTTTTTCGCGGGTTTTCCCGGAGATTGTGAGGACGTCGGAACCACCGAGCGGGTATTTGACTTCGGGGGCGAAAGCGATTTCGGGTTTGGGGGAGGAGAGGTCTTCGGCGCGTTTTTGGGTGGTGACGAAGCAGCAGCGCACTGGAAAAATTGTTTTTTAAATGGCAGCATTGAGTGTCAATCAATGATCGACGTTTTGTAATTCCAGTTGTCACTTTTGTCACAATTGTTTTTCAATGTTGTCAAATTAAAAAAGAAGGTCACGGTTGCTTTTGCTTATTTTGAATGATGTCATGTTAAAAATACAAGGTGTTTATAAATGTTTCTAGCATCAAGGGTGGCTATGAAATGTCAAAGAAATTTGCCGCTCATTACAAATGTGGGCTTCCACTTTTTAACTGAATTTAGTGTTTTTAGTGTATTTTGTAGCATAATTTGTTACCAACCTATATGTCAACTGTCGAAATCTCCCAATCTCTTACCGTATATACTATATTTACATCAATGACGTTTCAGTTACAGTTTTGTGTCCAAGTTTTTGATTTTCAGGTTTTAAACCACAACTAGAACAGTTTACTTCTCAAAACTTACTTTGCTCCATGTTTGAGGTTAACTGCAAATGTCAGTTGAAAAGTCGAAACCCACATTTGTAATGAGCGGCGAATTTCGTTGACATTTCATAGCCCCCCTTGATGCTAGATGCTATCGTGTGTCTCTTCAGCATCAATAATGTATTGAGATCTAATTGAAATTAAATCAAATGACAAATGTCAAACTACTGTCAAATTTTTTCTCGACTTACGTAAATTTTGTCAAAGCCCACCCTAAATAAAATTTTTGTGGATCACACGTTATAATAGCTTTATAAATTAGAACCACCATATTTCATCTCACCTTTAATATCCTCAATCACAGACTCAGGTAAGTTGCCAATCCCCGTATTCTCAGAACTCAGCAAACTCCTCAAATTCCTGAAAAACTCCCTAAGAAAAATTCCACATCTGCCTGTTTAAACTTACTCATGAACTGCCTGTGCCCCTAATGGAAGAGCTTGCCAAGCATGGATCACAGGCATCCCATGACAAATCGGAATAGCAACCGCTTCAAAGTATCCTACATCAAGCACCAACGCAGTTTCAGCCCCCAAAGTAGATAAACTCACCAAATGTGAAGGTAAAATCATCAAATTTGAGATTTCATAATGGACAAACAAGACCTACAAATTAAATTAAAAAATCTGGGGATTATAGTTGTGCCGCACCTTCGCCAAAGTCTCTCTGAACAACGTGGGGCACAATAAAGACTCCACAATAACGAGTGACTTCTCTTTGGGACTGAGGAGGGCATATTTAAAAAAGAGGATGTGGAGGAAGTCAACCAACAAGTCGTACAAATCTGACTCATTTTTATATTCTGCGATTCTTCGAATTTCGTCGGTTTTCTTACAGCGGACTTCTGAGCGGATGATACAGCGTGGAGCGTATTCCCCACTGAATCCAAACCTAGAAAAAAGTCTTAATACTGGGTTTTGAAAGAGAGTTAAAACTTACTTGGTGAAAGCACTCCCAATGTCTAAGACAACGGTTAATTTGTCGCTGAGGGCTTCGTAAATCGGCATTTTTTTCGAAAAAATTGACATCTGTCAAAAATGACGTTCCGTTGTTTCTATGGATTGACAGTCAGTGGTGCCATTATCTAGGGGACACATTAAAATCACCACGTCAACTGTCAAATCAGACGACATAACCTTAACAAACAAGATATGGCAAATGCCTACGAAGCGTACTTAAAACGCGTTAATGCCACAAAAAACGTGTCCGAGCGCCCCCCTGGAACATACCGAGAAAAGTTGAATTACCTCAAACAATTGATACGAGAATATGTCCATGTAAGTTGACTCTTCCAAAAATGTCTCCTCCAGCTCTATTTCGTAGGAAAACGCCGCTCTGGTTGACGAACTCGAAGAAGTACAAACCGAAATCATCATCAGACAGGAAGAACGAAAGTTTTTGTTAAGAAAACTCTGCGAATATGAGCCGCAAGTGGCTGCAGAGGTGCAGAACGTCGCAAAAGCGGAATTCTCGCAGTCATCTGTCGAGACAAAAAAGGGAAAGAAGCGGGCAAACGCCGAATCTTCTGGTAAGGTATAGATATAAGTGACGGCAACTCTTGGACGACATTGTAATCCAGGTCAAAAATTAAACTGTTGAACTATGAATAAGACGTGTCCACCCCTAAAATCGCCTTTAATTTTAAAGTTAAAATTTTGAAAATTTCGATACGCTCATAGTTGACAAAGCTCTAGAAACTGACGCAAAAATTTGTTTTTTATCACAGTTCCTTCGCAGAAGGAGTATGAAGTATGAAAAACCAATTTTTAGGTCAAAAACTGACAAGGTATAATTAACCCCAATCCACGAACTTTCTACACCACTGGCAAAAAACGCACCTGGAATAGTTTGTTTCCTAAGCAAGCAGCAACTTGAGTTTCTTAACTTTTAAAATCAGTGAAATTTATTGAAATTTTTGTGTAATTTTAACTCGAAAACAACAACACTTTTACTAAAACTTTTTTCTCTTAATAGGCTCAAATTGTGTCAAGGCATTACTACACGCTTTTTGTAGATGCATTTCAAAAACACTCTGTATAGGACACTGGGCGGTAATGGGTTAATACAGATTGCGAATTCAAAACCAACATTATTAAGGATTAATACTATTTTCAGGAATTTTAGAAATTTTATTTTTTATATTATCTAAAACGTCAAAAGTACCATTGTTGATCATAAAAAACTGAGACAAGCAACATTTTGTTATTGTAAATCAGGGTACAGAACAGTCATTCAAAATGCCTTCCAAAAGAAACGATTACTCAACGACTAAGAGACGAGTTGCTCAAGAATTAGGTGTTGCCACAAATACTGTTCTCTTGGCTAAAAGAAAAATTAGGGACTTTGGAACAATTTATGAAAATTTGTTATTTGCAACTTTGTATGTTTTCAATTACAAAATTTTAGAGGAAAAGTGGGGTTTTAAAACATTTAGGATTGTATAGTTTTCAAATTCTGTGAATTCTGTGCATTAAAAATTATAGAGCAAAACAGACTAATTTTAGAAATTTTCATTTTTAAGCGAAACATTTTTTTTTATTTAATTTATACAGGGTGTTAGGTAACGTTACGGCCATAGACTAATGGGTAATTAAGGAAGGCAAACTGTCTCGGAATCCGCAATTAATTTTATTTTTTTCGTTTTAGTTAAAAAGTTACAAGGCTTTAAAGTTGACCAATAGAATGGCTTCAAATAACTTTTCAATTTTACAAAAATCCAAGTAACTTTCGGACCAAACGAAAAGACCAAAGCGAAAATTCATGATTAAAACTATACCAAATTTCTCATACCGATATCTCGCTTATTTTTTAAAGTAAACTTGAGTTATTACACATCAGTGTACGCAAAATTTTACGCAGATTCCAAATCTGGGATTTAAATTCAGATCCGACAACAAATAACTGAGTTATGGCCGATCAAAGTTTCGGATAGTTGATTTTCATTTTTTCTCATTTTTCCCAATTTTCAAAGTTAAATATCTCGGAAGCTATTAGAGATATTGAGATGCGGTTTGCGCCATCGTTTTTTTCGGCTCATTTTACGTTAGAAAAAGTGCTTAAAAGCCCAAAATTCGATAGTCGATTTTTCGCGAAAAAAAATTGCGACTCAAACGATGAAAATTTTTCATTTTTTTTAATTTTTGGCCATAACTTGCAAACTATTTGTTCTATAGATCTCAAATTTGGCCAGTAGATAGATTTTGAGCTCCTCTTTCGACTGATATATAATTCAATGCTATTAAACGTCATTTTCATTTTGAAAACATTGATTGAAAATCACCCTAAAATGATGTTTTCAAAACAGTTTTTGGCCAATACCTCATTTATTTATTAAGCAAACTCAACAAACTTGTGTCTCATTTTACGCAGAATTTCACGCTGAATCCAAAAATATGATAAATTTTTAACATTTGTCAATAAATAACCGAGTTATGGAAGTTTGAAATTTTGGGTTGTCGCCAGAGGGTCAAATTTTCGAAGGTTCGAAACAATTCATGCTCGATATCTCGGAAACTATTCCAGATATTGGAATGCGGTTTGCGGCATCGTTTTTCTCGCGATTTTTTACATAAGAAATCGTTTTTAGATTTTCCAAAAGTCGAAATTTGCAAATTTTCGCAAAAATTCATGACTAAAACTATGGCCAAACTTCTCATATGGATATCTCGCTTGTTTTTTAGAGTAAACTTGAGTTATTATACATCAGTGAACGCAGAATTTTACGCAGATTCCAAATCTGGGATTTAAATTCAGATCCGACAACAAATAACTGAGTTATGGCCGATCACAGTTTCGGATAGTTGATTTTCATTTTTTCTCATTTTTCCCAATTTTCAAAGTTAAATATCTCGGAAACTATTAGAGATATTGAGATGCGGTTTGCGCCATCGTTTTTCTCGGCTCATTTTACGTTAGAAAAAGTGCTTAAAAGCCCAAAATTCGATAGTCGATTTTTCGCGAAAAAAAATTGCGACTCAAACGATGAAAATTCTTCAATTTTTTTATTTTTGACCATAACTCGTAAACCGTTTGCTTGATCGATCTCAAATTGGGCCAGTAGATAGATTTCGAGCTCCTCTTTCGAATGATATATAATACAAAGGTATTAAACGTCGTTTTTAAATTAAAAATAGTGATTGAAAATCACCCCAAAATGACCACTTCCAAACAGTTTTTGGTCAATGCTTATTGGTAAACTCAATAAATTTGGACTCATTTTACGCAGAATTTCACGCTGAATCCAAATCTGGAATTTAAATTCAGATCCGACAACAAATAACTGAGTTATGGCCGTTTGAATTTTTGGGTTGTCGCCAGATGGCCAAATTTTTGAAGGTTCCAAACAATTCATGCTCGATATCTCGAAAACTATTCCAGATATTGGAATGCGGTTTGCGGCATCGTTTTTCTCGCGATTTTTTACATAAGAAATAGTTTTTAGATTTTCCAATAGTCGAAATTTGCAGTTTTTTGCAAAAATTCATGACTAAAACTATGGCCAAACTTCTCATATCGATATCTCGCTTACTTTTTAGAGTAAACTTGAGTTATTATACATCAGAGTACGCAGAATTTTACGCAGATTCCAAATCTGGGATTTAAATTCAGATCCGACAACAAATAACTGAGTTATGGCCGATCAAAGTTTCGGATAGTTGATTTTCATTTTTTCTCATTTTTCCCAATTTTCAAAGTTAAATATCTCGGAAACTATTAGAGATATTGAGATGCGGTTTGCGCCATCGTTTTTCTCGGCTCATTTTACGTTAGAAAAAGTGCTTAAAAGCCCAAAATTCGATAGTCGATTTTTCACGAAAAAAAATTGCGACTCAAACGATGAAAATTTTTCATTTTTTTTAATTTCTGGCCATAACTTGCAAACTATTTGTCCTATAGATCTCAAATTTGGCCAGTAGATAGATTTTGAGCTCCTCTTTCGACTGATGTATAATTCAATGCTATTAAACGTCATTTTCATTTTGAAAACATTGATTGAAAAACACCCTAAAATGATGTTTTCAAAACAGTTTTTGGCCTATACCTCGTTTATTTATTAAGCAAACTCAACAAATTTGGGTCTCATTTTACGCAGAATTTCACGTTGAATCCAAAAATATGATAATTTTTTACAAACAACTTTTGTAAACAACTTTAACCTGTACAAAAATAATCTTGTGTATATGTAAAACGAGAACAGTTTTGCCGGACGAGGGCGCCACCGGCGTTTATGCGCGCTCCCAATTGTATATTATTGTTGATTTGTTGATCTTTCCCAGTGTGTGAAAATGAGCGACGCCCCTTCAGACGCCAAAGGGGCGGAAGACTCATTGCAATCTCTCCAGTCGATGAATATAAACGACCCCGGTGAAGCCTCGAACGGACAAGATAGTAACAAAAGTGACAAACAGAAAAGTAGGGTTAGATTTGTGATGTTTTGTTGTAACAAGGGCGTTTTCAGTTGATATTTTACTCAAACCGACGGGAAATGCGCCGATTATGAAGAAAAAAAAGTGGACAGTCGACGGGGACAAACCCATTTCCTGGATTGCCGAGTTTATGAAGCGCTACATGAAACTGGAGCCTCAGGAAAAATTAGTGAGTTTGTGAATTTGTCTCAACGGTAAATAAATCGATTTTTAGTTTTTGTACGTGAATCAGACGTTCGCCCCCTCGCCTGATCAAATCATGAAGAATTTGTATGACTGCTACTCAACTGAAGGGAAGTTGGTTTTACATTACTGCAAGACTCCAGCTTGGGGATAAATGACTATTTTTCGTGATACAATTAGTTTAATTTTAATTTAAGTTTTATATAATTTAAGCATAAATATATAAATTTCATTTATTTATTCTTCTTTAAGTTCACTAGGGTGGTTATCACTTTCAGGCTTTGGATCTGCTTCAGTTTCGCTCGTTTCAGCTGTGAGGACAACTTCGTCCTCGTGATGCTCTTCATCTCCTTCAATGATAATATCTTCAGGATCAGGCGCTCGCGGGAGAAACTCCGTGTCTGGATAAACCTCGGAAAAAATCTCTTTGGCTTTTTTAACAGCGTCATCATAGTCTAGATCTAGATCCGGTCCTGGACACAAAACCACGTTGCTCATAGTCCCAGTTTTGAGCTCCAGATCGTTAGAATCAGGAACTGAAAAGTAGCAAGACCATAAAATCCGCGGCTTTTGATCCTCTTCAGTCTTGCTAAATAAATTCTCGATACAATGCTTGAAATCGTCCTCAGGAAGACTCACTTGCCTCGAAATCAAATGGACAACGACTAAAACAAACAATTAAAAACTAATTAACGCGTGCGGAGCTCTTACAGAAGTCTTTAGGGCAAGTTCCTGTTAAAGTTCCGAGTTCGATGATGGTACAAGAGTTTTTACCATTCTCTGGAGGATAAATCAATAAAGTTAGATGTTCTTTCTCGCTGCGCATTATGGATTTGTCCGTAATGAAAACAGCTCTCGCGATATAAGAGTTTGGGGTAGTTTTGATGAAATCCGCGGGTGCTTTTTCCGCCCCCATCACCAACAACGGGGCGTTGATTCGTTGCTTTCCACAAACCAACCCTTTAAACTCTTCGTTCTTGAAAATTAGGCCATTCAGAGGTTGATTCAGAGCGTAAATTCCCCCAAACACGGCGCTCAAACTAACACAAGTTTAAAAAGGAAAGTTTCGTTCAGTTTACTCACCGACAAAACGCCTGAGTTATCTCCCCGCTGCCGTACATAGAAAACAGAAACGGCGTCTTCCCGAATCTCCCCAAACTATCTAAGAATCTCTTGGTATTCTGGACTCCTTGCGGGCACAGAGTGTGGTCCGTACTCATGGAAATTGCGTACAAAACGTAATGGATTAGATTAGGAGTCAGTTTTTTGTCAGTCAGGAACGCCCGGAACGTTTTATTGTCATAAGAAAGATACTCCTGATCGCCGCTGTCCAACGCCATAAAAAGTTTCATCAACATGCGTTTTTCGATGACTGTGACTTTGTTGTTCGCGAAGACGTCTGAACGGGAACATGGGACAGTTTCCAGGCGCCCGTTCAGCCAAGTTAGGACTCTACTAACACTGCGGTACTCTGAATATCGAGCGATATTTGAAGAAATTAGGAGCTCAACGAAATCGCCTCTTGCAAATTGGAGTTTGGGGATTAAATCAATGTTGAATTTTCTCGAGTCTTTCAGGAGCGATTCTTGGGTTAGTTGAGGGACTTCTTCAGACTCTTGTTCTTTGGTTTCATCTCTAAAAGTCGTAGAATTGCAGGATATAGGACCAGTTATGTAACAACTCACTTTGGAATGTGCCATTCTGTCTTAAAGTTCTTTAAATCAAAAAAGTCATTGCCTAAAGGGAATGTCTTCTCGTTTTCTTGAATCAACTCTGGATTGGGGGCTGCTGAGGAATGACTGACGGCGGAGTTGAGCCTCTGAATGGCGTCTAGATTGAAAGAGGCCCACAACCCCCCATAGTAATTGTTGCTGCAAGTTCACACTATTATTTGGGGCAATTTTGAGAGACTCCATACCTGTCAATGTGCAAAACTCTCTTTCCAATTCTGCTTGCAGCTGCTGATACTATTGACTCCACAACACCTTGAAGACACTTTAAAGAGTTGTATTAACTAAGGGAGTACTTACCTGTTCCTACAATAATTATATCAAATTCAGTGGGTAATTCATAATCCATCACTAAAAAATTCGGAAAAAACTTCGGTGTTAAAACATGACAATTTCAGTACAAATGTACAAAGGAAAAGAAGACTTGTGCGCAGTTTTTGTACAATAAATAAGTAAAAATGCGTTGTTAAGAATAATAAAGAGTTAACTTGAGACAAGCTCGTAAATAATAGACGTCAAACTGACAAGTGTCACGGTGATATGTGTCAAATTTGACATATTTACATTGGTTGCCAACGTTACGAGACGAATTATCCCAAGAATTGATCGCTTAAATGTAGGCAACCAATAATACACCATAATGTTTAAGGAGAATCGACCAAAATAGTTTATATTTACTGAGGCTTTAATTGTCTTCATTCAAAGTCGAAACTATGGCAATGACACACTTAAAACGCCACTCTATTGATAATTGATAAGAACTAAAGATGTTCATCCTTGATAACGGCTGGCGCATTCTTCCGATATCCAAATCACAACAATTTGACGCCTGTAAATCTAATCTGATGAAGCAATTAAACGATTTCGTTTCGATAAATGATATCCAATAATTATCATTCTCTTATCAGATTTTAATTCAAACGAGTGTAGCAGTCACACTTGTAAGGCTCAGAGAGTCGAAGCTTTACCATGAAACTACTTCTGTTTTTTGTTTTTTTCCTGGGGGCGCAATGCCGTGCCGAAACAATCTGCGACATTTTGGGGCTGCAGTCTCTCGGCTCTGTAAGCTACGATTGTCTCACTCAACTACAAGTGGTGTGTGACCACCCGGAAATGCTATGGAAAAGTAAGTACCAATCCTCCACTCTTCAATCTTTCATTTGGCTGTAGTGTTTGACGCGTCGTCCAAATTCCCAATTAGTGGAATGTCGTACAGTAACAACAGAGATTTGGGGAACTTCGACGAGTGCATTGGTATCAATTTAGAAACGAACGAAACCAGCGTAAAAGGGAAGTACTGTGGACTTAGCGTCGCCATCGTCTCCCCTTTGCCTCCAATTCCAAGCCCTTTTAACATGGCGGTTAAGCCGAAATCCCTAGCTCAAGTCCCCACGGTTAAATACCAAAGAGATTTAAAAGAGCCCAGAGATGGAGATCTTCCTTTCACGCTCAGTGTGCTGTCGCTTTGCGTTCCTGATAAGTGCACCCCTGAGGAAGTCGGCCACTTTTTTATCTGGGGGAGCATTTCGGAAGTTTTAAACCTATCGATTGTTAACTTTGCTCATGAACTGCCTTGTATGACTAAAGACTCCAACACCACGTTGACTGGGGGCGATGGTTCCTTCATGTAAGTCGTGTCTTAAGTTGTACTATTTTAGCAGATTTTGAGCTGTTGTTTTAGTACGGTGTTGGCCATCATTGGGTGTCTGATTGTCGCGAGTACCACCTATGACTACCTTCTTCAAAAAAGAGGGAAAAGTAAGTACTACTGTTGAAATGCGGAGTTTCAAGGGTCTTTGCAGAGGCTAAAAACCCCATTTTCCTGGCGTTTTCGTACATGACCAACGGTAAGAAACTTCTTCACGTTAGTAACACCCCCAATCCCGAGCAGATTAAGTGTCTCGCCGGAATGAGGTTTATAAGTATGATGTGGGTCATCACCGGTCATGGATACGTCGCCATCGAACAAGCTCCTTTGGTCAACTACGCAGAAATCGACGATGTGAGTCTTTGGTGGTGTTAAACTACCTCAACTAAACTTCAATTTGCAGTACCAAGACAGGATGAACATGCAGTACCTAGCATCAGCCCCCATTGCAGTAGACACGTTCTTCTTCTTGTCCGGCTTCGTCCTCACTTTCGGTTATTTGAAAGCAGCGGTGAAAATACCCCCGTTGGTACAATTAATCCGTGTGCCCATGATGATCCTCCATCGGTATCTTCGTTTAACACCCGCTCTGGCGATGGTGTTCTTCACAGCTATTACCATTTTTAAATTAACAGGGAATGGACCATTGTGGGGCGTAGTCTCTCAATTAATGTCCAAACAGTGTACGGACCATTGGTGGTCTTTCTTTCTATACGTCCAAAACTACGTCAATTACGAAGACATGGTAAGTGACCAAAGAAGTGATCGGTTTCACGTGGGTTTCTTTTAGTGTTTGAGCCACTCATGGTACCTCTCCGCCGACATGCACATGTTTATTCTAGCACCTTTTGTGTTGATCCCCATTTCTTTCCTTACCAAGAAGCGGCGAACCAACTGGGTGTACATCGGTCTAAGCGTGTTAATCGTAATTTGTATAATTTTCCCGATGGCCATCCGCTTCGCTGACCACACCATCAAGAAGTACAACTCCGCGGTGTCTCAACTCCTTCTAATTCTTTCGTTGCAGCGTCTACGACACTCACTCACGGCTGAATAATTACCTGATTGGAGTCCTCCTGGGGGTGATAATGAGAGACCCGCGATTCCAGAAGTTCCCTTTTTCCAAACTAACGAATCTCGCGATCTGGTGCTTCGTTCTTAACATCTGCGTGGCGTTCAATCTGATCTACCACAGCATCCTCCGGGTGTACGATCACACGTCCGACACGTTGTTCTTCGGTTTGTACCGCCCCATATGGTGCCTTTCTTTGTCGTGGATGGTATATTCCTGTCACCACGGCTATGGGGGTTTTATCAACTGGTTGTTGTCGCTCCCCATGTTCCAAGTGGGGGCGCGTCTCTCCTACTGCATGTACCTCTTACACGCAATCGTCGAAATGTACTTCATCGGGTTGCTACGAACTCCTTACTACTGGGCCGACTACATGCTGGTGAGTTTAAAGAACGATACGATTCCTTCTAACATTTTTTTTCTTAGTTTTATATCTGGTGCGGCCACTTCATCGTCACCGTCTTGTTATCAGTAGTCTGGAGCTTATCCTTCGAGTCGCCTATGATAGTCATTGAAAAGTTCATTTTTGGAGCTTCTGGTAAGGAGTGTTAAAGTCTCCACAAATTGCATTTTCTGTTTTAGGACGACCAAAAAAGAATGTGGCGTAACTGATATAAGAGCTTTGCGATTAATCACTTGTGACGGGATGATTGGTTTTGCCGGTTTAATTAGTTTATCTGTGTTAATAACAATTTGTGATAATACGCAATGTGAAGTGTCTGTGATAGGGAAAAAATTGATTTTTGAGTGTTTTTGCACACCTGGAAAGGCTCGAGGACGTAATAAAATAGTTTAAGACATCTGGGTCTTGATGTATGAAAGATAATAAATAAATGGTGCTGAAGTTCAATCAGTTTTTATTTAACGATTAGACAATAAAAAGATATTAAAACGTTAGTTATTTGCATATTATAATTAGTTTATTATGTAAGTCTTTTTATGTAATTTACCAATGATACGGAAGTGTTTTTTTGGACTTAAAATAAAAAACGATGATCGAGGAACTGTGTCGTTTATTAATATTTAACTCTTCTTTTAAAGTGTGATTTGCATTTCAACGTCCATTGTCAGTGCTAAAAATACGATAATTATCTGATTTCAAAGTTCTTATCAAAACGACTCTTGCATACAATAGCACTTTTGATACTCACCAGTGGCGGGTCAGAACAAAACGCGCCACTCCACGTCCCACTTCAGGACTCTTCTCATTGTGTTACGCCACTGCCTAACATTTCAAAAATGATTACTTATACTGATTAGAAGAGATATCACCCAAAACGATCGCGATAAATTCCGCAATTACATTTTTTTGGAGTACTCATGCTCAGTTTTCGCATTTACGACGATGTTGCGTTCGCTCTGCCTCCTCCTCTTCCTCTTAGCGACAACCTCCGGACAAAACTCCTGTGAAGAACTTGTCAAAAATGCAGTTAACGTCACCGAGCAGTGTTTGAAGCAGCTGAAGATTGTTTGTGACAACCCCTCGCTGGGATGGAGGTGTAAGTAAACGCCACACGTCTTTAACAGTTTTAACATTGTGGTGTTAGTCTACGACGCGTCCTCGAAGTTCTTCACTCCAGGAATGACTTATAGTAATGTGATTGACTACGGGAACTTCCCGGAGTGTTTGGCGATTGATTACAAGGAAGGCGAGGAGCACATCATTGGGAAGTACTGCGGGTTTGCTGTTATTATACCCAACATTCTTCTTCATCCCCAAAGTAAGAAGACACGGGGGGAGTTTGACATGAATTCGATAGCACCAAGAATGGTACCAATCGCTCAACACTCTACAGTCTTAATATAATTAATTTTAGTTTAGTAAGAAGATTCCGCAGTTGAGAGACGATTTTAACATCACCGATGTCGTGCTATCGAAGTACTCGTCTTGTGTTCCAGACGCTTGTACCCCCAGAGAAGTGGGAAACTTTTTCCAATACAGTTCAATTCCAATTTTCTATTATACAGACCAACTAGTCAACATCCCGTGCGAAACTGTTAATTCAAACCACGACTTTGAAGCGGGCGACATTGCAGTGATGTAAGTCTTTGGATTAAAGGACCGAACTAACGTTTCTGCTTCCAGAACAATCTTCGCCATCATCGCCGTGTTGTTAATTATAAGCACAGCGTACGATGCGTGGTGTCAGAACTTCAAACAAGGTAAAAAGTGGCGCGTCACTCCTTTAACCAACTGTTTGGTTTCAGAGCCGTACCATCCTCTTTGTCTCGCGTTTTCCGTTCTTTACAACACGAAGAAGCTCCTTCAGATTAGTACAAACACCACTGAACAAATTCAATGCTTCAACGGCATGCGCTTCATTAGCATGATGTGGGTGTTGGCTTTCCACGGCGTTTCAGTCTTCCAATATGGGGTTGTGGGTATTGTAAACTTCCCAGAGGTGCAAGACTGGAATAATAACATCTCCAATCGCTACATTCTCTCCGGACTGCTTGCCGTGGACACGTTCTTCTTCATTTCAGGGTTTCTTCTCGCGTTTAGCTACATTAAAACAGCCACCAGTCAGTCGTTTGTTGAGCAAGTTAAGAAGGTACCGAAGATGTATCTTCATCGCTACTTGAGACTTACCCCATCAGTGGCGGCTATGTACTTGGTGACTATTACCATCTTCCGGTTCTTGGGGAGAGGACCCATTTGGACTTTCATCGCGAATTTCATGAAGGACGCCTGTAAGAAGAAGTGGTGGGAGTTCTTTTTGTACGTACAGAATTACACAGATCCTGATGGAATGGTAAGACTCGGTGGTCTTTCACTGGTGTTACTGTTAAGTTTGTAACGTTTCTAAAATGAGAACAAGGTCATTTATTAAGATTTTTATGAATTAGGGGATAAACGCGAGACACCGCTGGTATGGGAGGCGATTTTGGAGTCCCATAAATGCCTGGGTACTTTTCCACCGTTGACACGACAACATCAGTGTTCAACCTAAAATGAATAATAGTCTAGTAAGTCTCCACAGTTCAAAACTTACTATTATCGCGTTTATCTTCTCTATCTTTTCCTCGGCTCCAATCCTAGGGGAAGTTGGATCAAGCCTTTGCCCCAAAAATTTCGTATGTTCGCCAGGAAGGGGTTGGTGAGGCGCAGACCACCCCTGAGCGTTTTCGACTGTCCCTCCGGAAGGTGTTGGCACCCTTCCGGTGAATTTCAGAGCCCACGTTCCTTCTTGTATCGTCGCACCGAACCCAGGGCGACTCGGTGTGGTTTAAAGCCCCTTTATGTGGTCCAGTCCAGGAATTCGTCATGACTGGTTCCCTACCTTTCTCTAAATCCCTACAACAACCGTTTTAGTTTTCAAGATCAACCCCCTCGCGACTACTATGTTAAATAACAGTACCACTTACCAACTTACGTTTATTGCGGATGTCCGCCAACAATAACAAACAAACATAACCTGTCAATCACGACCCTTTGACAAGTGCGACATTGAGAACGCCCGCGGTACTCGCGCAGAGGTCGGAATCTTCTTATCATCCCCGAAAACGCAGGTAGTGCCACCTACGATTCCTCGTGGCCTTTCAACTCTCTTTTCCGTTTTGGGCTTCGAAGGAAGCAGACGTATTATCTTACCTTTTACCGTCTAAGCACTTCCTAGTACTATTTGAAGTCCCGTATTTGCGGTTAAGAACCCCAGAACCGCATTAGGTATCGTCCACCCTCAGAGAGGGTCGCACGGACGCCTACGACTCTCGCACAAACGACTACCCGAATCTCGCCGGTACGCCCGTAACACCCTTGCCCGTCGCCTTGAGTCCCCGATCGACCTCGTGGAGTAGCCGAGACTTTCTCGCCCGCTAATAACCATCCCGAGCGGCCACATCCAGCCCGGACCAGACGACAGAGGCACCTGGAGCGTTCCCGACGGCGATAAGTACCTTTTTTGCGATATTATTGTTTAATTGCGTCACCGCCTGAGTCGTACTATCGACGTCACCGACAGCGTGTTATCTAGACTCTATCGAGAGTCTCGCTGGCCTGTAACCTGATTTTATTAACTTCCTCTTGAGTTCAATTCAATTAATCATCATTATTTTTAGTATTTAACTTTTTTATAGTCTTTCTGTAAACCAATCACAGCTGTGACACGGTAACAAACCTGTCATTTAAATTTAAGTAACCAACATCACCTAAAATTTCACCAATTGTTAAGTTCATATTTTTTATTAAAACCAAATTTTTTAAAAACCATTTATTTACTTCTGAGTAGCATTGAGCGACTTGGCTACTTTAAAAACCAAACTAAGTTCTTGGCGCCCATTCTCTCTGACCCACGACACCAGCTCACCAAAGGCTATAAGAGCACCGGTGCGGTGTCACCTACCGACCTTTTTTTTGAAAGGTGTGACACAAGATTTTGGCGCCCAACGTGGGGCCCGATTTAACTTAATTTTTTTGTCAGGCAAGTAGGCCTAGTTTTCGTTAAGTCAAGTATCTATTTTCAGTATTTTTTATAAATAATAGAATCAGTAACAGGCTTTACACGAACATGGATGTAATAATGATTGTACCGGAATATCTGTCGGAGGCGGAGGTTAACTATGAACTTCTAATTCGGCGAATTAAGACTAAACGTCCTATTGAGGAAAAAAGGCGCTTGTTAGAACATGAACTGTTTAAGGAGAGGTCAAATCCAGTTCATTTCTCTACAAAATATCTTATCTTTGAGTCAGACATTCGCGAAATTTCCTCCACTTTGGAATCGGTAACGACCCTCATCCTTGAATTCGGTTCAGGACCGCCGGGTGACTCCTTGTGCCGCCGGATTACCTCGAGACTGAATCATGTTCGCGAGCGAATTTTGCGAGTACCCATTCCGGTTGAGAATAAAGATGCAGCCCTCGAACAACGTGACGAACTGTATGCTACCGCTCTCAAACTCGAAGCAGACCTTCGAGATTGTCTCTTGTTGTCGCCAGCGACTCCTGTGAATCCGTTGCGTCCGTGGTTTAACTCTACGACGATGTCTTTTACCGATGCCGCTAAACTCCCTTCAACTAAATCGGTTCCCGCTTTTAAATGGGGAATTTCTTACTCCGGTATGCCGCGAGATAACTTAATCTCTTTCCTAGAGCGTGTTGAAGAGTTGGCTCCTGCTAGAGGATTCAGCGAAGCGGAATTATTCGCGTCTGCGGTAGATTTCTTTGACGGACCAGCCTTACAGTGGTATCGCAAGTGGAAATCGTCTTTTACCAATTGGAAGTCCCTCAAGGAGGCCTTAAAAAAAGATTTTCTCCCTAGCGATTATGACGAACTGTTGTGGGCTGAAATACGCCAAAGGCAACAACACCCGGACGAGCCAGTTTGCATTTTTGCTGCCGTGATGGAAACTCTGTTTAACCGTCTTATTGAACCTGCTTCCGAAAATATTAAAATTAAGACTTTGCTTAAGTTAGTTCGACCCGAATATGTAACGCCTTTAGCTCTTCAAGAAATCCCGAGCGTAGACGAACTAATTTCCTTATGTAAAAGACTGGAGAAGTCATTTGATCTTAGATCTTCGGGAACAAAACAAAAATACCGACTAATAGAGCCTCAGTTGCTGTCTTTAGAAGCACACCCGGAAAATCTCGTACCGTCAACATCAAGTCCCTCTTCTAAAAATAAACAAACTCCAAAAAAGGTCCCCAATTCGTCTCCGGGAAACAAAGTGACCAAATGCTTTAATTGCGGAGGTACCAACCACTTTTACGCCAGCTGTACCTTACCTAGGAAACGTTTTTGTTATCGTTGTGGTACCCCCGACGTTACCGTATCTAGTTGTCCTGCGTGCAAGTCAAAAAACTAAGCATGGGTGCGACCCCCAGGGCTCGCACCAAAGTTAAAACATCTCCTACTGACTGGACTTCCTGGTTAGAACGCGTGCGGAAATTTTGTAAACCCGACAAAAAGTCAACTTCAGTAAACACCGTCTTTTTGCAGCCTTTAAGAGATAATCGACCTCATGTCAAAATTTCGATAAGCAGTAAGCTTATGACTTGTCTTCTCGATTCCGGTGCCTCTAAGTCAATTATCGGCGCGAAAGGACTTTGGTTATTGAAACGTCTCCAACCTTCCCAGACGAAATCACAATTTCAACTTGCTCGAACCGCGGACGGAACCGTGCATAGTATCGATTCAGAGGTTGAAGTGGAAGTGTCTTTTTCGAGTGTAACTAAATTGATGACTTTTCTCGTAATACCGTCCCTTCAACACTCCATCATCCTCGGAAGCGATTTTTGCCTACTATTCTCGTTAAAGTTAGACTTTCTGAATAAAACGTGTGTACCTCAGCAGAACTCCGTGCCTATCTTTAATATCGAGTCAAAAGATGAGTTACCGTTGAATGAAAACCAAAAAGCGCGAGTCGGTGAAATTGTCGAGAGATTCCAACTAATCGGTGGCGATAAAATAGGATTAACAAATAAGTTGATTTTGACCATCGATACTCAAGACGCTGCGCCATTTCGACAGTACCAGTATCCCTTATCGCCATTCATGCAACAGAAACTTAACCAGGAAGTAGACGACATGCTCAGACTCGGCGTTATAGAACCCTCTAAGAGTCCGTATTGCTCCCCCGTCTTATTAGTTAAGAAACCCTCTGGAGAGTACCGATTTTGTTTCGACGGTCGCAAGCTGAATTCGGTTACCAAACATGATTCCTATCCCTTACCTCGCGTAGATCGCATTTTGAGTCTCTTACGTGACGCCAAATTTATCAGTTCTATCGATTTGAGGAAAGCGTTTTGGCAAGTCCCACTGTCCAGTGAGTCCAAGGAAAAAACCGCTTTTGCTGTCGCGGGTCGCGGACTTTTCCAGTTTAAGGTCATGCCTTTCGGTCTTCGAAATAGCGCACAGAACCTACAAAGAGTGATGGACACCATCTTCGGTCCCAAATTCGAGCCAAATGTCTTTGTTTACCTGGACGATTTAATCATCATCTCGGCTGATTTTGAGACTCATATTCGACTATTAGAAGAAGTTTTAGCGCGATTGAAAGACGCCAATTTCACGATAAATACGGACAAATGTAAATTCTTCCAAAACTCCCTCAAATACCTCGGTTACATTGTCGATTCTGAAGGCCTAAGAACAGACCCGGAAAAGGTAGCATCCATGATCGCTTACCCACAACCGACCACCACCACGGAAATTAAGCGCTTCATGGGACTTTGTAGTTGGTACCGTCGTTTCGTTCCAAATTTCTCGTCACTAGTTGCCCCAATTAATGAACTGTTGAAGACTAAGAAGAAAGGTCAAAATATTTCGTGGAACGCTGCAGCCGATCAGGCATTTAACGCCATCAAAACAGCCCTAAGCTCAGCTCCGGTCTTAAATTCTCCAGATTTCTCCCAGCCTTTTGTAGTGCAGTGCGATGCGTCCGATGTCGGTCTAGGAGGAGTCCTTGTTCAAAATATTGCGGGTAACGAACGTGTCATTTGTTTTGCCAGTCGTTCACTTTCTAAAGCCGAACGGAATTACTCTGTTACCGAACGAGAGTGCCTAGCAGTCATATTCTGCGTCGAAAAATTCCGTCCCTACATCGAGGGTACTCGATTTACAGTTGTTACCGATCACCACTCTCTACTTTACCTTTTTCACATGAAAGAACCTACTGGTCGCTTAGCTCGTTGGATTCTACGATTACAGCAGTTCTCGTTTGACATAGTCCACCGGAAAGGAAAATTTAATATCGTTCCTGACGCTTTATCACGTATACCGGTCATTGAAAATGTAGATCGTACCGTACTCCCGGAACTTGCCTTGATTAATATCGAACCTGGAGAAAATGACAAATGGTATCGCAAGATGGTACAAAAGGTCAACAACAATGCCGATGACTACCCTGACTGGCGTGTACAAGACGACAAATTACTGAAACTTCGCGAAAATCGAGATCCGTTAAACGCGAACTACCGTGAATGGAAAATCGTCGTACCCAAGTCTCAACGCCATACCGTGATTCGTTCTTGTCATGACCCTCCGGAAGCCGGACATTTAGGAGTTTTTAAAACTCTCAGGCGGATTAGAGAAAATTATTTTTGGCCAGGTATGCGAAAAGACGTTATCAAGTATGTGCGTGCTTGCAGAATTTGCGCGTCCCAGAAAGTTCCGACTACGTCTCCCTTTGGTCTCGCGGGCCGTGAAAAGGTCGTACATTTTCCGTGGCAGATAATTGCGATAGATTTCATGGGTCCATTTCCTCGGTCAAAAGCCGGACATCGTTACCTGTTAGTAATTTCCGATTGGTTTTCTAAATATTCGCTATTGTTCCCTCTCAAGAAAGCTACGGCAAAACCCGTTATAAAATTGCTGGAAGAACGAGTTTTTCTTATCTTTGGAGTCCCTCAATTTATCATGGTAGATAATGGTACTCAATTTATCGGAAATACCTTCAAAAATTTCGTTAATTCCTATAATGTAGAAAAAATCTGGTATAACGCAAAATACCATCCTCAAGTTAACTTCGTCGAGCGGAATAATAGAACTATTGGCGCTTGCATTCGGTCATATGTGACAACTCACGATACCTGGGATCTAGAACTGCCAAAAATTCAATGCGCGATTAACACAGCTTGTCATGAAAGCACCGGTTACACCCCATCCTTCCTTAATTTTGGACGACATGTACCGTTATCAGGTGACTTTTATGATTCTTACGATCTTGACGACGAAGAACTCGACCTCACCACTATCGATAGGCGTGATTACGCGGATAATCTCGATCAGTTACGTGAAGTCTTTCGTGAAGTTCGTGTCAATCTCAATAGAGCATATCGTCGACAATCATCTTATTATAACGCTTCCCGTCGCGACCAAGAGTTTAACGTTGGCGATCGCGTATGGCGGAAAAATAAAACTCTCTCATCAGCTGTTGACCGATACATGGCTAAATTAGCGCCTCGATATGTTCCTGGTACCATTACGCAGAAGGTGTCCAGATTAGTTTACCGCATCCGCAACGAAGATGGCTCGGACGCGGGTAAATGGCATGTAAAAGATCTCAAGCTCTATTATGATGACGATGTTACCGACACGGACGATTCGGACAGTGAATCGAATTCGACCCAAGATACCGAAAGTTCAGACTAACTTTTTTCTCCCTCGTTCTCTCATTTATTGCCGTTACTGTCAACTTCTCATTTACCTAAATTAAAATATCTGTCAACCTACCGCTAGGACGTTACCGACGTTCTTTTACCGAAATTACCGTTATTTAATCTACCGACTACCTTGGACGATACCGCGTCCTCTTATCGAAATATTCCTGGTCGATTAAATTATTTTTCCCTACGATTAAAACTACTCTACCTCATTTACCGATTTTTTTTCTCGCGCAAGGTATTATCTAGCCTCATGCTACAGACTAAATTGCGAACAGTCCTTGACAAACCCCAATTTTGACCCCTACCGATTTTGACAGTTTCCAAAAAAAAAAACGGAAACTACTGATTTTGACCCTCCCGAGGCGTATGGTACGCGCAGATACCGACACTGTTTTGCTTTTAATTGTCACATGACACAGATGTAACGACCTTTAAGACGCGGATTTACGGAAATTTTACCGGATTAATAGATTGGTTACAAAGAGTTGATTATTGTAGAGCTTTTCTCTTCCTGACGACAGATTATTTTAAGAAAAAGACTTCATCTTTTTCTTCTTTTTTGGAAGGGGGCAGTGTAACGTTTCTAAAATGAGAACAAGGTCATTTATTAAGATTTTTATGAATTAGGGGATAAACGCGAGACACCGCTGGTATGGGAGGCGATTTTGGAGTCCCATAAATGCCTGGGTACTTTTCCACCGTTGACACGACAACATCAGTGTTCAACCTAAAATGAATAATAGTCTAGTAAGTCTCCACAGTTCAAAACTTACTATTATCGCGTTTATCTTCTCTATCTTTTCCTCGGCTCCAATCCTAGGGGAAGTTGGATCAAGCCTTTGCCCCAAAAATTTCGTATGTTCGCCAGGAAGGGGTTGGTGAGGCGCAGACCACCCCTGAGCGTTTTCGACTGTCCCTCCGGAAGGTGTTGGCACCCTTCCGGTGAATTTCAGAGCCCACGTTCCTTCTTGTATCGTCGCACCGAACCCAGGGCGACTCGGTGTGGTTTAAAGCCCCTTTATGTGGTCCAGTCCAGGAATTCGTCATGACTGGTTCCCTACCTTTCTCTAAATCCCTACAACAACCGTTTTAGTTTTCAAGATCAACCCCCTCGCGACTACTATGTTAAATAACAGTACCACTTACCAACTTACGTTTATTGCGGATGTCCGCCAACAATAACAAACAAACATAACCTGTCAATCACGACCCTTTGACAAGTGCGACATTGAGAACGCCCGCGGTACTCGCGCAGAGGTCGGAATCTTCTTATCATCCCCGAAAACGCAGGTAGTGCCACCTACGATTCCTCGTGGCCTTTCAACTCTCTTTTCCGTTTTGGGCTTCGAAGGAAGCAGACGTATTATCTTACCTTTTACCGTCTAAGCACTTCCTAGTACTATTTGAAGTCCCGTATTTGCGGTTAAGAACCCCAGAACCGCATTAGGTATCGTCCACCCTCAGAGAGGGTCGCACGGACGCCTACGACTCTCGCACAAACGACTACCCGAATCTCGCCGGTACGCCCGTAACACCCTTGCCCGTCGCCTTGAGTCCCCGATCGACCTCGTGGAGTAGCCGAGACTTTCTCGCCCGCTAATAACCATCCCGAGCGGCCACATCCAGCCCGGACCAGACGACAGAGGCACCTGGAGCGTTCCCGACGGCGATAAGTACCTTTTTTGCGATATTATTGTTTAATTGCGTCACCGCCTGAGTCGTACTATCGACGTCACCGACAGCGTGTTATCTAGACTCTATCGAGAGTCTCGCTGGCCTGTAACCTGATTTTATTAACTTCCTCTTGAGTTCAATTCAATTAATCATCATTATTTTTAGTATTTAACTTTTTTATAGTCTTTCTGTAAACCAATCACAGCTGTGACACGGTAACAAACCTGTCATTTAAATTTAAGTAACCAACATCACCTAAAATTTCACCAATTGTTAAGTTCATATTTTTTATTAAAACCAAATTTTTTAAAAACCATTTATTTACTTCTGAGTAGCATTGAGCGACTTGGCTACTTTAAAAACCAAACTAAGTTCTTGGCGCCCATTCTCTCTGACCCACGACACCAGCTCACCAAAGGCTATAAGAGCACCGGTGCGGTGTCACCTACCGACCTTTTTTTTGAAAGGTGTGACAAGTTGTAGTGTATAAATCCGACGTGGTACCTTTCCGCGGACATGCAGATGTTCATCCTGGCGCCGTTGGTGCTCATTCCGATGGCGCTCTTCATTAAGAAGAAGTTCAAGGCGGTACTCGGGGCCATGGTGGGTCTTACCGTTCTCTCCATCTTAATCCCAATGTTGATTCGGTACAACGTCGACAAAGCCCCTGGAAAGTAAGAAGCGGCGTTTATTCCACCTCAGAAACTCTTATTTTTTTAGTATCTATACGGCGCACGAACGGTTTAACAATTTCTTGATCGGCATCACCTTTGGAGCCATCATGCGATTGTACAAACACAAACCCTTCATTTTCTCTCCTCTGGTTAATTTGATTCTTTGGGTTGTGGTTCTGGTGGTGTCACTCTTCTTCAACCTCTACTGGTTCGACGTTTTAAGTAATATGAACTTGTTGAAATACACCCTCTTCATGGGTTTCTACCGCCCCGTTTGGTGCCTCTGCCTCGTGTTTATGGTGTACTCCTGTTACCATAACCATGGAGGATTAGTCCAGTGGCTCTTAACACTCTCTGGTTTCCAAGTGTTGGGAAAACTATCGTACTCCATGTATGTCGTCCACTTTCTCGTTGAACTTTACGCTGGAGGAATCCTGAAGATGAACACTTACTTCAGCAACTACTTCTTGGTAAGTTAGTTAACCCCCACGCAAGCTAATAAGACTTCAGTTTTATAACTGGTGCGGCCACTTCATTGTAACCATGCTGCTGTCAGTTGTGTGGGTCTTGGCCTTCGAATTTCCCATGCTGACCATCGACAAGTACATTCTTGGCGACGTCCCGAAGAAGAAGCCGCAAACCGACAGAGAGTGAAAAACGTGATTTTATTGATACTCAATATCTAACAGTTATGTTAATAAATTATTACAACTACAAAGTGGTTTCTGTGGTGAGCTTCCGGTTCTGGTCGATCCGCAACTCTAAGAAAATCTGCTCGTCTTTGAGATGGTACGGCTTCTTGAGAGTATCATGCGGGATGAAGATGTACGAAAAGGACGACTCCTGCGGCTCTTCGTTCTCTTCATCTCCGGTTTCGCGTTTGGCCACCACGCGTTTAAAGAAGTTCCTAGGCTGAGAAAAAAAGATTAAGACGTTGACAACATTTCATCTTACATTTTCGGAGTTTTCTTGGTCTCGGAGGGTCACAGTCCCTTCGATCTGACAGGGCCACTTCAACAAAGGGTCGTAATCGCCCTTAAGCACGTGAAGGGAGAGTAGAGCGTACCGGTCCTTCCACTTCTTGAGCCCATTCAAATACGCTAAAACCTGTATGGTGTTAAACTCACTTCTTCACTCAAAGAAACACTCACCCTGACTTTGTACCCAAAGTCGTGCGTGTACAGAATGGGGCTCTTCAGCACAGTGTTAGATTCCTTCGCCTTTGTTAACTTGGTGGTGAAATCGGTGATTCTCCAGATAAGATGACCAGGAGATGTGGATTTGGCGTCTGCAGACGCCAGATCTTCGAGGATCTCCAAGTCGAGTTTGATCTGATCGAACTCCTCTTTGGTCTTCTTAAACTCGCGTTCTTGGATTGAGAGTTTGTCGTCGGTTTCGGACGCGATCTGGCTGATGGTTTTCAGATCGAAGACCACGCTGACGGTTTTGGCTTTCTGTTCGTCCGTTGTCTGCTTCAATGTCTCTAGGTCTTTGTGGATTTCGCTGATGAGGAGTTTTTGCTCGTTCCAGAGCGCGCCCACTGTCAAATTCTCGTGTTCGAACACGTCTTTGATCTCGTTCAAGTTCTTCGCGAATTCGAGATTCGCCTGGCGGTTGTAGTTCTGTTCTTGGAGGAACGTATCCATGGCTAAGCTTATATCCATCTGGAGTTTATCCACCACCATGAGTTTCTGTTGTAAACTACTCCAATGGTACTCGTTTTCGTTCCGACTCTTCTCCAGCGAAGCTAAAGTCTGTTGTAACGTCTCCAGTTTGAAATCGACGGCTTTCTTCCACTCGAGCAGCAACTGGTTTTGGTATTTTACCCTGTCAAAGTCTTGATTCTTGCGCGGATCGTAAGTATTCGAAGAAGTTAACTCGTAGTTTGCTAATCTCGAACTGAGCTTCTGGAAGTCGCGTTGGAGGCGGTCAACCACGTCGCGGTTAGATCCGTTGGTTCTTCGGTCCAAAGAAGTGTCATCGTAGGTTTCAATAGTGTCGGTTGTTGTGGTAAGACGGGTCATGGATCTTCCAGGTCTGTTTTGGCACTCCTTCATGTGAGCTTGCATTTCCGTGCGGGGGATGTAAGAGCCGCATTTGTGGGGGCAGGGGATGAGAACATTGCCGCAAACGGAGGTGTGGCCCTGGAATAAACAATCAAGTTATCTGGGTGAAGGTTAAATATAACGTTGGGGTTACGTAACAAGTTTTTTCTTACCATTTCGGTGTCATTTTCGATTTTTTTGTGGCAGAAATAGCAGTCAAACGATCTTTTGTGTCGGTCCATAATAGTCACAGGTCAACACCTTAACTCTCGCAAACATTTCCCCACTCGTTTCTGATAAGATTAGAGTGATAATGAATGTTTGGAAATGTGTCAGAAAAAATTGATACAAGGTTAATTTGCATACCAGCTTTTATTAATCCAATTAATTATAATTAATAAAATTAATAATTTCCAAGGTAATCAAATACTAGAAAATTTTAGAATAAACATATCCTAGCTTCTAGGTAATCGATACTGAAAAGGTACAAAAGAAAATAACTAAAAATTGAAAAATCGGTTTAATGCCAACGCAGTTGTGCTGTTTTTAACGGATTAACACTAAAATGTTAAGCAGATATTCCGATGGTTGGAGCGAACCCACCGTCCACACTCCTCTCACTGGTCACTCCATCACTTCAAGTTTACACTCCTAAGAAGAACCAATACAATTGACTTTAGTGACTTACAATAAATTTCTTAATTATAACTAAATTAAATAAAAAAAGAGGACTAATATCGGGTTCTCGGTGAAGTCGTCGTCTTAGTTATGCCTATTCCCTGGTCTAGGTCCGTTCCTATTTTGTCTAGGCCTGTTACTGTATCCATTATTATTTTGATAATACGATTGGTTATTCGGTCTCGGTGGGCGGTTCCCAGCCGCGTTATTCTGCTGTTTATGCACCTCCTCTTTATGCGCCTCCTCGATCCCGTTATTCCCCGTCACTGGAATAGGTTGCGGTGGCAAATTCGTCGGGATATTCTGGAAGAGAGGCGGCAAAGGAATCGGTGGTGGTGGCGCAGCTACAAAAGTTTGATTCGTGAAAGTCTGGCTCGGAATTTGTTCAGGCGGAGTGTCAATCTCCGACTCCTGCAGAAAGAAGAAACTCCCCGTTCCCAACATGTCCGTTATGGGTCGCGGTGGCTGCTGCTGCTGCTGCTGTTGATAAAACATCTGCTGTTCGGGAGTCATCGTTGGATCGATCGGAGGCTGTTCCGTTGGCGGCTGTTGCATGATCGGTGGCGGCAACGAATCGATCGACAACATCTCCATGGGTGGGAGCGGTTGAGGGGGTTCCTGGGGAGCGACGGGATCGTGACTGACGACTTCCGTTGGCGCTACTTCCGGCTGCTCACCCTCGGCGAAATTCTCGAAGACCTTCAAACCACTTATTATCCACTCTGATGGTACAAAGAAACGACTTACGGGAACTTGGTCGAAGTAGCCGCTTTCGTGGATTTTTCCAAGAACTTCCTTGACTTGGCTGTAGGTGCCTCCAAAGACTTCTTTGGGTTTGCCGTCTACGACGGCCAGAAGGTGCTCAGCAGCTGCTTGGACTTCGTTCGTGAAAGCTGTTGGGTTTCCAGCTTCGTGTTTGGGAGTCACGGCAGGATATAAATCGTCCAAGAGTCTAGAAGAATTTCAACAATTTCAAATATAAACAAAAAAACAGACGCTCCAGGTGCGTAAACATCGCTGACATTAATTAGTTTTTTAATTAAACAGTTGTCGGTTCATATAAAACTTTTTTTACGTCTGTCGAGACAATAAAACGTTAATTACAAGTTGTTAGAAGAAGAATTAGGTGCATTACAAGTTTAATGAAACAACATCTGGTATTGTTTATTAATTATTCCGTTTAACAAACGTCAAAAGATGATAAGCGCGTTATCAAATCGAGTATTACAAGTGAATAAATCTGTTAATTCCAATGTAATATCATAAATATGTCAATATAATGTGATTCGTTCAGAGTCCATTTTTGTCATTCTAAATCCAGGAAATGAAATCTCAAATTTGAAATTTAGAATCTACAACAATGAAGGTCAAAAAATAAATTTGTAATTTATAGGCAGTGTTTTTTTTTTAAATTTTCGTTTTAAAGAGTACTTTTCAGAAAAAATACAAAAAAATTAAAAAGACAAATTCAATAAATTTTTTGTAATTTTTGAGAAACACCGTTTTTTTTTAAATTTCGCCATTATTTATTATTTATTTTATTTTCTCAAAAAAAAACTTGTAATTAATTCTGCCGAATGAAGCCAATTTTTTTTTCTTCTTTAAATTGAGTATGTAATCCTGTAAAACCGTTTAATTGCATTTTTTTTTGTATAACAGAGAAGACATTGAAAAAAATGTGAACGAAAACAACGAAACTCTGTTTTGATCCAAGTGTCTTGGAAATAGTCAGTGCTACCAACAGTTTTCAAAATTCATAGGCCGATTATGCCAACTTGAATGTTAAGACCACTAAAAGAAAAAGCAATTCTGGCCTTGAATGTAATGAAAAAGAAGCTTGTTTGTGACCTTGAGATAACAAGGTTCAACGCCCCATTTCCACAACAAAAAAGTGGCCATGGCCCCCTTCTTACTTGAGATCGCCTTCAGTGAGCTGCGCCGCCCCGTTCCGTCCATGTAGAAAGTCCTCCCTCACTGACTCATTTCCCATTTGATTGAGAGCATCTTGAACTAACAGAATTTCCCTGAGCCGCGCCAATTCGGCTTGGTTCTTCGCCGCCGCCTCTTTCTTCGCCTGTTTCTTGGCCTCTTTCTCCGAAACCACGGCGATTCCTAGGAACTGTTTGTAGATGTCTCTCGCGAATTCCAGCGTCTGCATCACCTCATTGTATTTCGCTACGGCAGTCTTCTGGTCGGCGTTGAGCTCCTTCCCTGCGTTCTGCAGGTCCCTGTACGATTCTAATTTGGCCTGGAAAAAAAACGTGGAAAATTACGGGTGAAGTGGGGGCTTAATTACCAACTTTTCGTTTTTCGAGGTTCCTAATTTTATGCTCTACGAGGGTTATAACTTGTCTCAGAGGCGTCGAGGCGCCCGAAGACTCGGAAAGAGTACTTTCGGGGGAAACTTGCTTTTCCACTTTAACGGTGGCCGCCGATGGCATCGTTTTTAATGTTTTTAGGGGGTTAACTGAACACGGACTGGAATTCCCTACTTTTGAGAGTAGGGCACTTGTTTGTTGAGGAATTTTTTCAACAGAAAGTAACACAGGGAAACGTTCGAGAACTGTTGACAGCAGACGTAAATCGTAAAAGCAAAAACGATTCACTCCATCGAAAAGCCGACACTGCACTGGCGGAAGCCACACGCCACCATTACTCCGATGCCATTGGTCGGTTTTAACGGATGTGACTCTGGAGCGGGAAATTCAAATGATGCTAGTTTACAAAATGTCAAAATGATTTTATTTAAATGTGTGCTCTTCAAAGATCACCATTTTGTAAGAATATAATAAACAATATCACTTTTTACAAAAAATGAGCACAACAAAATGCACAGCATGAGATGGCGTGTTACCACACTAATAAAAAATTATTTCCTACTCTGTCTAAACTATATTCATTACATAATTAAAACAATACATTTTTTATTTTTATATAAACTCTCATCAAATATAATATACAGTTTTTTTTGATATTTAAAAAGTCCTTAACTTAAGTAAGTCAGTTACTTAAATAGAAAACATCACTGCATGTACACCGAATTATTTTTCATCTTCAAACTGTACTCTATACAGTCAATCTCCGCCCACGAAGTACGTACCTCCAAAAACAACTGAAACAAACAATAAGCACACCGCCTCAAACCACCTTCAAATCCAACTCACCTGATTCAACCAATTCTCGTCTGCTAGCAGTTCGTTTAATATACAAGTCGTGTCCTTAGTAGGATCACTAGTCCGTTTTTCACCAACACGTTTCGCACATTCAATGTACATCAAGTACTTTTGATGAGTCACTTTATTCGAAAGTTCAACACGCGCCGCACAAATCCGACACATCAAGAAATTCTGTAAAAAAAGAGACAATCAAAATTAAAACGTTCAGTCTGCCGTCCGCACTCACTTTCTCGTTCATGGCCTTGGGATCAGGTTGGCAACCCTCCAATGTGGTCGAATTGTAAGGTTGCCCGTACATCAACACCCTGACTGCGACTTCCACTCTCCCACACGCCGCGCAAGTCTTTGTATGGACGTCTGAAGGGTTAACTTCTCGTATCACATTGAAACAAGGCCACGTGCAGACGGCGGCTTGCACCGCTGGTGGCCAATGTAGAAGCGCCAGAAGCTTCTTCTTTTTACTATCGGTGATGTCGTCGATTATCTTCACGTTGGACAAGAAATACTCGTCTGCTGGGCACAATATTAGTTAAATTAATTATTTAGTTGGTCACACCTTTCTCTTGGAAGATCTCCGTTAAGAAGTTGCTATCCAACGCTTGCGAAATCAACGTCTGAATGTACACCTCGAAATTGTCCTGATAGCCCTCACAGTCTTTCATACACTTTTGTTGGTAGTCGATGTCGATGACGGTCATCTCGTTGCGCAGAAACTCCACTATCGTCTCGGCTTGGCTCTGACATTTGTAACGAACGGGGATGGGGATGTATTGCTTCCGACTTTCCGGCGTCCACGATGTGTACTAAAACGGGATTTTCACAAATTTGCAACAACGCAGTTGTACCAACCGTTGAAATGTTTCTGTAGAAAGTTGCACCGTTTTGCTCAAAGGGCTCGTATTTCTGCAGCAACGTTTTACCATCCACCCTCCAAATGGCTGGCCAGTCTTGACAAAGTTCAGATCTAATGACCACGAACTCCCCAGGCTGCAAAAAAGGGTTAAAAAACGAGAGAGAAGGGTGCCATGCCCTCACCTTGAAGGGATTTTCGTCGTTTGTTATTAAAGTGTTGTTTGGCAAAGAGGCGGCGATGTTATCTTCCAGAGTTGGGGGTGCGTTCGTTTTGTTTTTATTGCCTGAAAAAGAAAAGTTCAAACTACTTGGTTTTTCGACGTGTTATTACCTTTATGTCTTTTGAGGGTGGTGTCGCTAACATATCCATCAATCTCTTGGATTCCGGCTCCCTGCGCCGCCGCTGTGATAAGATTCCGTTTTTTTTTCCCTCCAGACTTTCGTGGTTTTTTCGAAATCGGCACAATTTCTTCACCGTCTTCCTTGGCCTGTGGAGTCCACGCAGGGTCCGAATCCGAATCCTGAAACTCTGGAGGTTCCTCAAGATCATCATCGGCTTTGATTAAGTGTTGAAAATTCGTCTTTTCTTTTGCAGCCCTCTTTGTTGATTCCCTCCTGGGGATGAATTCGTCCTCTTTACTCTTTTCTTTTGGTTGTTTTTTCGGTCTTTTCCTTTCCGTGGTGTTTTTTGTTGTTCGTTTACGACTTTTATCTTTTCTATCGTTACCCTGACTAAATTTTTTGTTGTTAAAAAAGTCGTCGTCGGAGCTAATACCATCACTGTCGCTATCAAAACTGTTTCTTTTCCTTTCTTTCGGTAAGGGGAAGTACCGAGGATCATCCTGAGGATCTCCTTGCGATAATCGTGTGATTACTGGGGGCGGCGGCGGCACTGCGGGGGTTGTTCCGTTGCTTTCAGGCTTTTCCTCGTTGTTGATTTGAGGTTTGGACCTCGGCCACGAGGTCTGTTTCCTATTACCCCTAGTCATGGGAGGCGGCGAACTATCGCGCTCCCCTTGGAGGAACTTGAGATAACTACTCATGAAGCCCGTCCCTGGCCCATTCTGTTTATCTTTCGCCAATGGCTTAGTTACGTTATTGGTCGGTGCTCTCGTTGTACCTTGTGACAAGAAATTCAATTCTTCTTCGATATTAGGAACTACAACTTTAGGCTGATCTTCTTGGTGCTGAAACTGGGACGGGGACGGCTGCGTGTTCTGATCAGGGTAATTTGCAATAGGAGCTAATTCCACAGTACCCGAAAACTCGGCAGGGTGTGGGGGTAAGTGGAAAGGTGCGAAATATGGCAATGGGGGCGGCGGGTGGTGACCGTGGGGGTGCGGCACCATCAGACCTTGGTGCTGTTGGTGGATCGTCTGCGTGGCAAAAATTTTCGATGTTGGTGGCGGCAGGTTCCACCTGGAATAACAAAATCGCGTCAAATTACTCATTTAATTTATTTACCTGTCGAAGTCGAAGTAGGCACCGTTTTGCTGCGGGTTTTGAACACCAGTGCTGTGGGCTGGGGGCGGCACCCTTGGCACCTCCGCACTTGACTTCTCAGTGCTTTTTCTGCGTTTAACAGTCGGTTTGACTTCCGGTTTCACTTCGACCTGCGCCACCTGACAACTCTGCTGCTGCTGTAAATTTTTCACGATGCTCATTGGATCACCTCGACAACTCGACAAGTCCTGGAGCGTCACCTGATGGCCACTGTTAGTGTCGAAATACCCTTGTTGTCCCACCCGTTGTTCCGCCACTGCATTATAGTTATTAGCTTGAGCTCCGGATTGGAATTTCCGGGCTGCTTGTTGCCGATCTTCCCAACAATTTTGGTTGTTCGGTTGGCGGTCGTACCTTTCAGGAAACGTTTTTTCGGAAGTGTTTAAAGCACGGGTTATAACGGAGGGGTAGGCGACGTTCGTGGTCTGAGAGGTGGGGCGTGGGACTGTTACGTCCAATGGAGAAGGAGGTGTGACTTGGTTGGAGGTTTGTTGAGGAGGAGAAATCGAATTCATTGGACTGTTGTACATAGGGTAGGCGGGGCTAGGGGCGTGGCCTAACGGAGAGGCTTGTGAGTGAGCTTGAAGAGGGCTCGGTCTACGAGGAACTACAACATTGCAGTCGGGGCCGTTGGAGTTGGAATAATCCGAGCCACTTTTAGGCCTTTGGAAATCTTGTTCAGATGAAGCGTTTTGTTGGTAGTGACGGTAGTTTGAGTTTTGAAACTGCGGCGTTCGCTTTCCGGAGTAGTTAATCCTTCCAGGCGCGTCCATGATTGAGAAACTGATCGGTGATGATTGACTTTGGGGTTCTTCGTTGTTCCGCGCCCTGTCGCTTTGAATGGTAATTTCCGAGTAAATTTTAGTTTGCGCCTTGGTTTGAATTTGTGTCGACGGCTGCTTGATTGGTCTCTGCGGATTGGGTGAAGTAAGATACGCCCTGGGAGCTTGTGGGACTCGGTACTCCTTGGAGACGACGGAATTCGATGGAGACGAAACAATACAAGACTGAACGTTTGAGTTAGTGGAAGCAAAAGATTTAGTGGTGGCGGTCTCAGCGAAAGTAGCCTGGAAGAACGTGCTAGATTGCGAAGGTTTCGAAGTCGCCGGGCTCTGCGGCCGCGTGACGGCGGTCTTGGCCGCCGCCAGCTGCGAGTTCAAGTGGTTGAGCGTCTGAGCTGCGGCAAAGTGGGCGTTGAAGTTTTCATACGTCGCCGTTTTCGCCGTTGTAGTCGGCACCACGCTCTCGTGCGGCAGAATGCCGAAGGGGCTGTTCTGCTGCCAGCCGGCGCCCTGCTCGAAGAAGGGCTGTTGGTGGTAGTCGCCGTCGGGCTGCTTGGAGGCCAGCGCACGGTGTTGGGTGACATAGTGAGCGGTGGGTTTGGACCCCGCGGGATGAAACAGAGGAGTGAAGACGGTATCGTAGCCCACGGGCGTGGGGGAGAGGAAGCCCCCAGGGAGGAGCTGGGTGGTGGTGGTTGGCGGCGCGCCGGTTGTGGGCAGATGGTGCTCGGCCTGCACCCCCGCGAGGCGATTATAAGAGGCGTACGCCGACCATGGCCCCACGGGATCCATGACTGTCTTCTAACACTGGTTTAGCCATCCCATCTGAAAACAATCGAAAATTGGCCAATGTTAACCTTGACTGGCGGAAATTCCTGTCTGGGGGCCAATAAGAAGCGCCTATGGTGACCTCTGACATGAAGCACACCGACGTCTCGCGGCTTTCTATAGAAAACCGCCGGCGGCTTTGGGGCAGAGCGTCTACTTACTTCTCATTGAGAAAATTCCAATTTAGCAATAATAGCCCTTGTTCGGTCCTGATAAATATGGCTCCATGTCTTTGAAGTTGCACCAAACACAAAGTACGAACATAAACAACACAAAATTAAAATACCGGTGCCGCCACCATTCCGGTGCACAATACACGTGAGTTTAACAACAAGAAACTAAAAACATTCATAATTAATTCAATCATTTGCGTATTTACGACATCGCTTTTCCACCAAACTTTAGTCCGCCATTGTACCATTTCACCAACAATAGAACCAGCGCCATCTTTGTTGACCTTCACAAACACGCGCGTAAATCAAAACAACTCCCACCTGTTTACATGGAATTTATTATTACAACTTAATTACAATCTCATCTAAAGGAATTTCACTAGAATTAACGAGTTTAAAGGTTGCAAAACTACTTTGGCTTTTCGGGTCTCGAGGGCTCCATCACCCAAACACGTATCACAACGAGGAGTCAACATCAAAATAATTTCACATTTTCCTACAATATCACAAATTAACTCACGAAATTGGAATCGTCCCATAAAGTGCAAAAAAAGAAAACTATCCTGATGTGTCCAACCTTACAACTAGTTACTGAAACTGCAACAAAATCGGAAGACAACGGGTTCAGTCAATAACGAAAATAAGACATTCCATAAATAAAACATTACTTCAACATGCATAAAAAATAAAAGAAAAATCTGTTTACTAGACATAGCTTTGGCAAGGTTATATAAATCGTCTCTCAACTAATTTTAGGCCTTTCTAAACAATATTTACAAACTTACAAAAATATATACAATATCACTAAAATAATATCAACGGCAAAATGAAAAGACTAGAAAAATTAGACGTGAGATGAAGGCGATGAAATTCCATGAGTTACAGAGTTTTCCAGAACTACATCCAACTCGTCTAGAGGCAATAAAATCTGACGTAAAAACGTTAAAAGACCTCGATTTCTCAAAAACGAACCCTCTTCATACATTTCTTGAGTAACTTTGCACGATGCCATCGGCACCAACATCCGGTGCAGCAGATGCTCCCTAAAAAAAACCTACAATCCCCGCCCCCAAGTACAAACTCCGCCTACCTGACACTAAGACAGATAAAAAGTTGAAACTTGCCGTCCTTCCCCAGAGCCTTACTCGTGCACATTATCTCATCAATCAAATGACAATAACACCGCCAAACGGCGACAGTCAATTGATGATTGCGTTCTAAACTAGCACTGCGACTCCCGCTAGACTCCTCCATTAACTCCGCCTCGAATTGCTCCTTCACCCGCACTACAACCAATCAAATTAACATCAAGTTTTAGACCCACCCACTGGTTGTACCGAAATAATCCCAAACGTAGTTTTTCCCTACGAACAACCTCGCCGATTTGAACCCCATCATAAACACGTTTTCTAAACAATGAACCAATCCGTTTTCCCCACAAAGCAGTGCAGTCAAAGTCGTGTTTCGTTCCGAATTTCTGCGATAATGCCACTTTACTATGTTGTTCACACAATCGCCCAACATGTGTTGAATCTGTGATTGTTTGAGTTCGGTTCGTGGGGGTCCAGGTGAGCGACTCCTGGGGGTGGTGCGTCCCATACTCCCTGTTTGGTTAAGCTCCTCCCCTTCTACCTGCACGGGTAGGATGTTACCAACCAGTAAACGTTCCGTGGAGCTGTCGTCCACCCCTCGGCCCAACCAACGCCCACATGGAAACCTGCAACGCCCCTTTATTTCAACGGAGGTTGTAATTAGCGGATACGTACTTGTAGGTGTGACCGGTGATTTCGTTGCGCACTAGGACGTAATCGATCATCCACTTTGCGTACAGTCCGGTGTTGTCGTGTCCGATTCGCAACGTGGTCAAAACCCCCAAATTGTGATGTTTGTACTCGAAAATGGGGGCGGTTTTCGGCACCGGAATGCGAATGGTTTCAGAGAGGGTCCCTGAGAGAACCACCCAAGCGTTCGCTGAAGTGGTGGCCCCCTTTTTGTTCGGGACGATGACAATGCGATAGGGGATCACAGTGGTGGCGTAGGTGCTAGTAAAACAGAAGTAATCGACGGCGTTCAGCGATAACAAGTGGTAGAGGAACTGTTCCTTCTCTTCTTCGCAGCGAAGGAACGCGGATCTCTTATATTGACTCCTTAAAATAGTTTGATCAGAGAGCAGCGTGCGGAGGTGTTTAGAGAGCTGTTTCTTTTCGAGCGCCAAACGGACCCATGCTTTCGCCATTCCGATGCCTGTCTTCACATCAGTCATCGCCTGGATGTTCCTGAAGAAAAAAAATTATGATTTTGAGTCCAACTTCCTGAGTCTTACCCGATATCAAAAAGAAGAGACACCGGAAGAGGCGGTAGTTCAGATTTCGTTCTGCTCCACTCGTCGTTTGGACTCAAATATTTGTTTTCGATTTTGGTGTGGTGGCTTTCTTGGTAACTGACTAAGTGTGACCACAGGGCGGATTTGCCTCTTTTTCTTTGGAGGCCGTGAGACCACACGCGCTCTAAAAACTCGCATAGCGACGCCACCAGAGTGTTTTCTTCGACAGCCCCACAATTATCACCGGCGTTATTACTAGATAACGTAACACCCTCAGCCCCTAACTTTGCCAGAAGCATCCTCTTCGTCTTCGCCTTGCAATCCTTCAGGAGTTTCTCCACGAAAGTCCAGTTTGCTTGAGCTATAAGAGCCGGAGACATGTCTTGGTTCGCTTTGTTGCTTTTATCAGAGGAGAGGCTTGGTTGGCGGGCAAAAGCAAGTCCTTTGCGGAACGCGTTGGCTCTTGGAATGCTGCCTTTGTTCACAACCGGTGTCTTGTTCAAAACTTCTTTATCCAGAAGCGGGAAATATCTAAGGATAGCTAGTCAAAACGCGAATTGATCAATTTCCTCTTACCGAGTCTGGGTGGATCTCACATTCATGATTTCCCTCGGAGGCGGCGACTCAAAGTCCGGATTAGTTAGCCGCCTCTCCATCAGTTTCTGAGTGTCGTGTGCGGAAGTGCACGGCTCGTAACACAACGATCTGATCAAATTCTCGCCCCCATATCGCTGCTTCAGTTGCTTGATTCTGCTATCGAAAATCAGCAAGTTATTGTCGAGTTCGCCCCACATTGACAGGATTTTATTGTCGATCAACGTCGCAAACATCTGAGATTCGAGAAACCGCCACAAGAACAAGCGGTGCTGTTCCGGTTGGTCGGAAAGAAAGGAGGCTTTATCAAAGTTTTGCATTGAGTCTCTATTGTTAAACCAATCCTCCTTGTCCTGGTTGGGAAAAATGACGAAGTTTTCGTACGAATGGAAAATATGAACGAAGCGATTCAAAAAAATTTCGCGGATTGAGTTGTTGAACCGGAGATCTTCAATGTAGGAGTCTGTGGGTTGGGTGGTGTCGTTTTGATCAAGCGCCACGCCTGTCCGACGAACGATGTCTGCGATTCGTTGGAGAGCCTCGGAGCGGGCGGAGCCTGGAGGTGAGGGCGGGCGATCGCCATCGAGAGTATCGTGAATTGAGAGTTTTCGGCGGTTCTGGGGGCGCCCCGGTAAGGTGCAACTTCTCGACATTATTTCCTGCAAGTCAAAAGTATTAAAAAATCGTAACGATATGATTCGTACTTGGCTATTTCGCGAGTTTTCGGAATTTGGTACGTGGACTCCGTATTTGTCCAGAGCCGACCAAATCTCCCCCGTGAAGGCTTCCAGATGGGGGAAAGTCGCGGTTTCTTCGGGTCGCTGCACTTTACACTTGTCAATGTCGACGTAGCATAACGACGCCTCCGACACCACTTTGATGTTTTCAGAGGAGGCATGAAGCCCCATTAGAAATGGGACTGGAGCGTCTAGAAAATGGTGTAACGACGCTGGTAAGATGGGAACGTAGACGTGGGGCCACGTGAAAGGGAAGAGTAACGATGTAATTCCCTCAGCCACCACCATGAGTCTTTGGCAGTCGCTGCTTCTGAGCAACACTTGGTTTTCCAGAAGAAGACAAGTAAAAATTTGAACGACGATATCGACTCCTAGCCACAAAAACATCAGTCTTAAGGGGTAATCAAGGTGGGGTAGCTCCAAAGGAGGTGCTGGGCATTGTAAAACAGCAGTGGCGAACGGGAGATGGGGGTCACTGGGAGGTAATGAGATCAACAAACTTTTACCGGGAGACGGCAGTTGTACTTCGTAAAGGAGATTAAAAACGTAACTTTCTAAGCTTAAACCAGCGACTGAAGCTGCCCTTCTAGGGACACAACGAAAGAGATTCTCAAGAAAAGTTTTAGCTGCTTGTACGTATGCTGTCTGGGAAATAATGTTGATGCTCTTTGAAACGAAGAGCTTGTCTTTGGAAATATCATAATAAGTTAAAGCTGCACCACTGGGATTGTGAGTACTGAGTTTAAAGTGGCGGGGGAGCGACCTTGACTGGGGGCCTTGATTCTGCGCGTTTTGCACAGCCCTGACTTTTAACCCGCTTGATAATTCGGTGATATACATTGCCTAAAAAAAGAAACTTAGGAAAAACATGCCAGAACTGAAATTCCTTACTTGGAGAGTCTGCATGGCGTTACAAATATCTCTATTCTTTACTTCTTCATAAAAAATCAAACTGAAGCCATAACACCTCTTTCCATCCTCTCTCGTTATGACGAAAGAATGAAACAGAGGAGCTTGCGTAACTGAATGCTTCTGGGTCCTAAATTTTAGTCCTTGAGGCAAGCAGAACTGAAACTTTTGATTAGCGACAGTTTGAGTTTACTGTGGGACTAACCATGCCAACTGCAGCAGCGTCAAAAGGGTTGTAGGGCACATTTTCGGGGTAGTGCGCCAAAACTTTGCACTTATAAGACCTTTCCAGAGGAGAGACATGTAGATTGTCCTCTACAAAAAAATTAGCGAACTAAAGTCGCGTAACAAAACAGTACCTGAGAATTTATCGGGCTCGAGTCCAGAATTCAAATCCAGGCCACAAATTACGAAATAATCAGCAAACTTATTCATTGTGACTTAACCTAAAAATTGCTGAGAAAAAGGAGTCGCACTGAAAGCGATATTCAGTGGTTTTTATCACAAAGCATTTTTCTTAAAATTAACAGTTTGTACTTTTGCATTTTAAAAAATATGTTATATTTACGCTCTATTATCTTTCACTTGTCGGCCATCTTGCACGTTACGCCGACCTAACTTTCTCCGACAAATAAACTACTAATGTCACTCTAAAATTTTTTTAACCCGTAAAAATTATAACATTTAAATAAATGAGTTTTTTATGTTTAGTTACGTGTCTGAAATTTTTTGCACCTCGTTCCCGTGTAAGACAAATTTAAAAACAATGATTGGACAGGTAGTTCATTTCGCTCGTGTCATTCACCTGATTGTCAAATGTGTCAGTCGTCAGAAGTTCAAAGTTGTGTCGAAAATGGCGTAAGGATTTGTTTAGAAGTCTTTTTCTTGGGTGTGGCAATAAACAATAAACAATATTAGCAACAAATCCGTTAAATCGTTGGTTAATTTCGTTTTTCGGAGTGCCCTGTGTTTTAGTGCAAACGCCCCGCCTACCCCCTCAGGTTATACAACTTGCTCTTCTAACTTTGGAAGTGATCCACGAAAATGTTAATTTCTCACTCTAAACAAAACTTTATAACCACCGCTCTCTCCTTGGCTGTTTTAGTATAAAAATGTCGCGTTTAGCTGATTATTTCGTTGTCGTGGGTTATGATCATGAAAAAGAGAGTAAGTAAAGCTTGTTTTTTCGTACTGTCGCTAAAAGTTTGATTTTAAGGGAGCGGCATTAGTAGTGGGATAATTTTACAAAGATTTCCTGAGAAAGACTGGTCTGATACTCCCTTCATTGAAGGCATTGAATGGGTAAGTTATTTTAGCATGACGTCACTTTAACCTAACTTTTTCCGCTTAGTTTTGCCAACCACAAGGATGGGCTCTTTCTACAGAGCGGCAAGAGCCGAAATTCTTCGTCTCTGTACTTACAGATATCGACGCAAACCGGCACTATTGTGCCTGTCTGTGCTTCAACGAAACTGTGTCCATCACACCCAGTAAACCTGTGGATGAAGAAGAGGACACTGTGGAGGGCGAAGCGCCTTTGGTGCGCCCCATTCCGGCCATTTCGCATCACAGCATCATGTATGCCCCCAAATGTTTAGTATTGGTTTCAAGACTGGATTACATAGAAACATTTAGGAATTGTTTAGGCATTATTTATTCAGTTTATGTAGAAAGCATGCCTGTGCCTTTGGAAAACCTCGTAGGGAACATACTGGGGTGCATCCAAGTTCCTCCACCTGGGGGGCCTCAAGTTAGGTTTAGCATTGGAGCTGGGGATAGACAGGCGTTACAACCACCCCTAAGTCCGTCGCTTCCAGTCACGCACACTTCAGTAAACCTTTTGTTCCATCAACTAGGTTTGTTGGTTGTCATCTGAAGGACTAACACTGATGCGAGTTGTTCCAGGGATCCGAAACGTTTTAGTTTTGTTTTGTGCCATAATGACAGAACACAAAATTTTGTTTCATTCGAAAAGCTACAATAGATTGACTGAGGCATGCAGAGCATTAACTGCGCTAATGTACCCCTTTAGGTACTCCCACGTGTACATACCTCTTCTCCCAGCGGCGTTGGTGGAGGTACTATCCACCCCAACCCCCTTCATCATGGGGGTACACTCATCGCTCAAATACGAAGTCGCTGAATTGGTAAAAACTCCAGTGAACACTCCCAGAGTCTGATTTTTTGTTCCTAGATGGATGTCATCATTGCTGATTTGGACGGGGGCTCCATAACAATCCCAGATGGTATTTCGGTGCCTCTCTTGCCTGAACCTCTCCTGAGCCACACTCAGGAGGCCCTCAGTTTGATATTACAGCCAGAATTGAGTTGCGCTGATCACGCGTTTCCACCGTTGGCTGTCAGGGCCCCTCAACCTGTCATGTTGGACAAAGAAATCCGCGCGGTTTTCATGCGTACTTTTGCCCAATTATTGCAAGGCTACCGCAGTTGTCTTACCCTCATTAGAATCCACCCCAAACCAGTGATAACGTTCCATAAGGCGGCTTTCTTGGGCGAGCGCAATTTGAAGGAGTGCGATTTCACAACGAGGGTGTTGGACTGCATGTTTTTTACCAGTTTTGTAGCTGAAAGGGGACCCCCATGGAGGCCCTGTGACGTGTGGGACGAACTCTACAGGTTGGTACTAAAACTGAAAGGAACCAACAATGAATTTCGTTTGTAGTAGCTTGGGTGAGCTCCTCAAGGCGGAGAACTTAGACCCGCGCCTGCTTTTGGTCCACATCCAAGAACTGGCGACTCAGTTGTACACCAACGAGAACCCGAACCCCCAATCGTACTCCCAGAAGATTTTAGTACCACCTGAAGGCGCCTTCGCGAGGATCCATCAGCCGGTACTACCGTTAATCAGCCCCGAGCAAGTGCAAGCCATCATCGACGAAGGCCTCTCGAAGAACAATCTTAAATCGAGGTGAGTATCTCCGCAACAAAGCGACGGATTAATCAGATTTGTGTGTTTTTGGTGCGTTAGTGGGGATTACGCCTGGTAAGTCTTTCATGTTGCGTAATTCTGTGCTTTCTGTGCCTTGTAATGTCGCGTGACCACACAGAGCAGTCCGGTCACACCGCTTAATTTGCTAGCGCGCTTCTTAACCCACCATTACCCCAATCTAACACAAATTTGTCCTTCAAGGTTGGCGTCACTGCGCCCCATCCAACCCCGCATTGTTCCAATGGGGCCCCACATCTCCAATTTGAACGAGAATAAGAACATCGTGAGCAATTCGGCGCGGCGACTGGAAGTTCTGCGGAATTGCATCAACTGCATCTTTGAGAATAAGATTTCGGACGCCCGGAAGACATTCCCGGCGGTTCTCCGAGCCCTGCAGTCCAAGCAAGCGAGATTGGCGCTTTGTAACGAACTCGCTCAACACGTCAGCGGCACTAAGGCGATGCTGGAGCACCAACAATTCGATCTGGTCGTGCGGTTGATGAACTGCGGATTGCAGGATGATTCTTCGATGGACGAGCATGGAGTCGCCGCAGCCTTGTTACCGCTCTCCACGATTTTCTGCAGGAAGTTATGCACGGGGATAATTCAGTTCGCGTATACGTGCATACAAGAACACGCGGTGTGGCAGAATCAGCAGTTCTGGGAAGCGGCGTTCTACCAGGACGTCCAGAAGGATGTTAAAGCGTTGTACACAGCGCGCTGTGACGGAGTTAGAGAGTTGTTGACGAGTCCGACTTCTCCGAGGGATAATAAAGACTACAGTTGGACTAACCGGCGCTCTATTCTTAACAGAGTTCAAGAACCGACAGCTCTCGAGATCGCGGCGGAGCAAATGCGGATTTGGACCTCCATCGAGGGGGAGAAACAGAAGGAGTTGATCACCTGTGAAGAGAACACGATGTACAGTCAAGCGATTCATTACGCCAATCGAATGGTTTATCTTCTTATTCCTTTGGACATTGCGAGCAAGACCAGCAAGCAGGAGTTGTACGACGATGAGCGCGCCAGCAACAGCATGGCCAACAGGTACTGAAGTTAACAATTAACAAGGAGTGACGTTCTTTTTTAGTGTGGCGGAGAGCGACAGCGCTGACGCGGAGTCCGGCTTCGAAGACCAAGATCCTGGAGAAACCGGCATGACGGTCATCCGCCTCGTCTCGCGGTTCATCGATAAAGTCTGCAATGAAGGAGGAGTGACACGCGAGCACATCCGGAATCTCCACCAGATGATCCCGGGGGTTGTCCACATGCACATCGAAACTCTGGAAGCGGTCCATAGGGAGTCAAAGCGACTCCCTCCGATCCAAAAACCGAAAATTCTCACCCCCAATATGTTAGCCGGGGAGGAGCTCATCATGGACGGACTCCGCGTGTATCTTCTCCCAGATGGGAGGGAGGAAAGTAGTCCTGGGTTACTTGGAGGGCCGCCGTTGTTACCAGCAGAAGGCGCTATTTTCCTTACGAATTACCGCATCGTTTTTAAGGGAATTCCGTGCGATTCGTTTGCCTGTGAGCAGGTCGTGGTGAGGTCTTTCCCCGTCACGTCTCTCACGAAGGAGAAGAAGGTTGCGGTGCAGTATTTAGCACATTTGGATCAGTGGTTGCAGGAGGGGCTCCAGTTGCGCTCCTGCACGTTCCAATTGATGAAATTAGCGTTTGATGAAGAAGTCACTGCGGAGAACGTGGAGACTCTGAGGAAGTTCATCCATAAAGTGCGACATCCACCGGATGTCTTCCACCATTTCGCGTTCACCGGGCAAGTGGTGGTGAGTCAGACGCCGCTCCATAAAGGAAAGGAAAAGAATGCGACTCTGAGAGGCTTTGCGAAGAAAACCCTATTGAAAACAGCGAGAAAAGCGGGATTCAAGCAGAAATCCTCGTCGAAGAGGCAAAAGTACGTCTTACCAAACTCCACGCTCTACAGCAGCAATAAATACATGACGAGTCCAGGGAGGATGAGCTTACCGAACGCCGACGAATACAGCCATGATGATGATTTATCCATTGACGACTTTGAAACGGGGCCTTCTTCAGTACCACCAGCACCAACAGACGCCAAGACTTTAGAGAGGCTAGTGGAGAGGAGTTACGTGCGAGATTGGCAGAGGTTGGGGCTGTGCAATGACAACTCTTCCCCGACGAACTCCAAACCCGCCCCGGATCAATTCAGATTGACCACCGTAAATTCAATGTACATGATGTGCAGAAGGTGAGTTAACACAACGCGAGAGCATCGAATTTCAATTTTTTGTAGTTACCCGGCGCTCTTGGTGGTCCCGGCGTCGGTGACCGACGAAAGCATCCGCCGCTTCTGCCGCTGCTACCGCCAGGGAAGAATCCCTAGCACCACGTGGCGGCACCCCCGCACCAAAGCGTTGTTATTGCGCGGTGCAGGTCACCACGGGAAGAGTGTGATGGGGATGTTGAAAAGTCACCCCACCCCCAACGCCTCCACGGAGACGACGTCGTCGTTTGAGCAGGAGAAGTATCTTTCCGCTTTGGTTTCCGCAACTCCGATTTTCTCCCTTCGCCACGGGTCTGCGTGGGGGATGTCCGATAGTTCGCTAAGTGTAAACTCTCTGTTTCTTGCGGCGGATGATCCCTTGGCTGGAGCCACGTTAACTCCTGAGGTCGCTCGAAGATCCAAGCCGTTGAAAGCGATGGGGACACTAGCGTAAGTTTTTCCGGTGTTTGGAGGTTTTAATGTTGGTGTAGTGTCTTCCCACGGTCCTCTGGAGGGAAAGGACCGAAGAATTTCGGGCGATGGGGCTCTCTGAAGGACCGCAGACAGAGCTCGCAGGCGTCTTTAGCGAATGTTCAACAAACCAGAGGGAATTTAAGACACTCGACCGATGCGGAAAACGCCATTTATGGAGTTCACACGTTACAAAGAGCTGCGTTGTATATTTTAGGAGAGAAGGCGCAGATGAAGGGGGTGAAAGTCGAATCTGCGCCCAAGACTGATTTTATTCCAGTTGAGTACTACGACGTGCGCCACACGAAAACCGCGTTTAAGAAGTTGATGCGGGCGTGCATTCCCAGCTCGACGAGCGACGCCCCTGAGCAGAGCTTCCACAGGTATGAATCAATTCAAAAACTTGGAATTTAACAGTTTCTGCAGGTTGATCGAGAACTCGGAGTGGCTGCAACAAATCCAAAACATAATGCAACTCGCCGGTGCCGTGGTCGACTTGCTCGACCTGCAGGGTTCCTCCGTGGCCATTTGTCTTGAAGACGGTTGGGACACCACCGCCCAAGTCTCCTCCGTGGCGCAACTCTGCCTCGACCCTTACTATCGCACGCTGGAGGGTTTCCGCGTCCTCGTCGAAAAAGAGTGGATTGGATTCGGCCATCGTTTTAGCCACCGCAGCAATCTGAACGCTAATTCTCAGGCGTCGGGCTTCGCCCCCACTTTCCTCCAGTTCCTGGACGTTGTTCATCAGATCCAAAAACAGTTCCCGATGGCGTTCGAATTCAGCGATTTTTATCTGCGCTTTTTGGCGTTCCATTCAGTTTCGTGTCGCTTCCGCACTTATTTATTCGACTGCGAGTTGGAGAGGGTGGAAAGTGGCGTCGCCGCCGTTGAAGACAAACGGGGGTCTTTGACGTCGCACCACAAGAGCGTCGATACGATTTCCGACGACGAGAACATTTATCCTGGAGGAAGAGTCGCCGGGACGACGTCGGGCACGAATTTAGGACAGAGCGTGTTTGATTACATCGAGAAGCAGCACGCGAGGACCCCCATGTTCTTCAATTTTATGTACACGCCGGACTTTGAGCATCCGGTGTTGCGCCCCCAATCCCACCTCCCCTGTCTCGAAGTGTGGCAATACTACATCGATGAGAATCTCCACCACGGACCTGAATACGATTTTGAGATTATACAGTTGGATACTCAACAGGAAGAAGAAGCGGAGGCCGCTGATGGAATCTCTAATAAATCCTCCAGGAAGATTATCACTCTCGGGTACGACTGTGTCAACAAGTGTGTTCCAGACGCCTTCAGCCACTTGCTGGAGGAAATCCACAGGTTGGAAACGGAACTGGGACACCTGCCGCAGAAATGGAAGGTCCTGTGGGATAAACTGGAGCTTCCAACCACGGATTCGCTCACTGTACGTTTTATGGGGTCCCGTTACAATTTCTAGTGTTTTTTTGCAGAGACACGCGTCATTTAGTACAGCTCTAGTCCGATCGCACGGTAGATTAGTCCACAAGAGGTCAACACTGGAAATTCTGATGCGAGGGAAGATGGTGGGGGCGGCGGAAACTTCACTCGTGTACTCACACCCCCACAGATTCGAGAAATACAACTACACCACCCCCACGTACTGTGATTACTGCACGAGCTTGTTATGGGGGCCCGTCAAGGTCAGTTTTTTTAAAAAAACAAACGAGCGAATTCAAGAGTTATTTTAGACGGGAATGCGCTGCATGGATTGCGGGTACAGTTGCCACGAGAAATGCATAGAAGGAGTCCCGAAAAACTGCACAAAGTACAAAGCCATCGCCGACAACAACGCATCACAGACGATTTCCGGTACGGGCGGAGACAACGGCTCCGTTAGTTCCGGAAGCGCGCGACAAACTTCTAGTCAGCAATACTACGACCAATTTTCCTCCAACGTGGCGGAGAATCGCACCCACGAAGGCTATTTGTATAAGAGGGGGGCGTTATTGAAGGGGTGGAAGCAGCGGTGGTTCGTTTTAGACTCCATCAAGCACCAGTTGAGATATTACGATGCGATGGAGGACTCGCATTTTAAGGGATACATAGGTAGGTGGAGTTATTGGGGGATTGTATTGAAGGGTTTGTTTAAGATTTAGCGGAAGTGATGTCGGTTTCGTCGGCGACGCCGGCGCCGGGGCCACCAAAGAAGACAGACGACAAAGCCTTCTTTGATGTGAGTTGGTAACGAGTTAGTTTGAGGTGTTGAGGGTTTGTTTTAGTTGCGCACCAGTCGCCGCACGTATAATTTCTGCGCAACGGACGCAGCGTCGGCGCAGGAATGGATCGAGAAGCTTCAAGCTTGTCTTCAGTAATACTCTTACCCAAAGTTATTTTTAGTCATAAATCCCTACAATAGGTTGACAATAAATGTTATTTTTTTTAGTCATTATTTATATTTTTATAAAGCAAATGTTTATTATTTAACGCACAAAATTTCGTTGCGATTTTATAAGTGTACTTGTAGGATACATTTGTGGCTCAAATAGTTAAGGCAGGTTGCGAATGTCGTTTGTTTTAACATTGATATTTCGTGTCGTCATTGTGCGCAATTTGGATTCGCTCGAGCTCTCTAATATCACGCAAGCATATCAATGTTTCAGTTTCAAAGTCCAACTGTTTGTTAAGTTGTGTTTACATATCATTTATCATGTGTGACTACATTCCGTGTTATTCCGGATTTTAAGAACGGATCCTTTCGGATGGTTCTTAAAATCCCAATTGCTGTTATATTTGTGATATTGTTACTTGTTTAAGTTCTCTACTTACGTTAACATGTCTCAAAGTATATTTCCTTAGCTTCTATGCAATGTGAATAACTGCCAAAGTTAATAAACCAACATTTTAAAAATTTATTCTTTAAACAGGTTGAGCGTGCACTTTAATCAACAACTGATTGCTATCAACGTAGCCTTGAGTAAAGAGTTCCTCAACCAAGGCGAACTCTGTGTAACCAAAACCTTTGGGGTTCATGTCTTGCACAGGGCGTTTGAAGGCTTCGAGTTCCGGACGTGTCATCATCGTTTCCTTTATATTACGGAATGGTTGCCTGAAATCTTACCATAACTTTCAGTTTACAATAATAAAAAGGTTCTTACGTTGGATGGATTAGAGTTATGGACAGTCTGCCACTGAAGGGCCAGTCTAGAGCTTGGTCGTGCTCCGTTTTCATTACATGGATCAAAATTGCTACGTAATTCGGGTCCTTGGGGGACAAATTCAAGCGGATACACAGTCTAAAACTCGGCACATTTAATGAGTACATCAAGAGTAGTATTGGGTCTAAATTTTACTTGTATCCGTTCGACGAGGTGTAAAATCCGGGGCTAAAGTGCATAATATGCGAATCGTCCCTCATGGAGTTAACTTTGTTCTTAAACTCATTGAAATACCACAAGAAACTCCCATTGCAGTATCTGGAATGCATTTTCGACATGGAAAGATTCAGCGACGTGATTTGTTCCGACATATTTGAGATGATTATGTCTTGTTCGCGAGTTTTTTGCTCCAATAAAACGACTTTTTCGTACAAGGCCCTACAATAAAAAATGACTTTCGTACTTAAAATCCGAGGGCTCACTTTAAGAGTCCGTTGAGATTGTCGCTGGTGGGCACCGCGGCGTCGTTCTTCGACGGAGGGTCCCAGAAGTTCGCCTCTTGAGCGATAGCCGAAGACGAAGCCGCACTGTGGCTATTAATCGTAAATCTTGAGTAAGTTTGAGAAAGCAACTGAAAATTCGACCGTTAGCTCCACCAAAAACTTGTTCTTTTTACCATGAGATGCTTCTGCATGTGTTGATCCAAGTGCCGCTGCAATTCAGGCTCATCCTCGAACTTCTCCTCGCAGCCGAACTCCACGAAGGAACAGCGCAACTTTTCATTCTCTGGGAGTTCTGGCGGCTTGTATTTACACATTAGAAGGTGCGTTTCGACGTCTAGAGGTGACAGTTCCTCCAGACACCCTCGGGTGATATTCGGGCACTTGGTCTTCTGCTGGGAAATCTCCCTCCGCGTGAAATTGTCGGGGAAGATATCAACCCCCTTTTGCAACTTTGTGTTATCGATCGGGCACGAGGGGTTTTCGCGTCTGGAACTTAATTTAAGAGATTGTGATGGGGGAATTAGCGACTTACTCCAACCAGTCGTCCATGCAGCTCCGGCAAAATCGGTGGCCACAGCTCGTTAAAACTGGGTCTCTTAGCCATTGCAGACAAATTGGACATTCAAAACGAGATTCAGGGCCTGAAAAATTGTCTGTAATTGAACTTTCTTGCGCGAGCGTGTTGTGACCGGACATTGCTAACAAGTACTTTGGCACTTAAATTAACATTTTTTACAGGTGAGTAATTGATTCACAGGTTGACAGGTGGGATGGAACGTCACGTGACTTACGTAATTTGTGCATCATTGCTCAATTTATTCGAAATTGCGACGCACTTTTCCGCATTTTCGTGATAAGGGACACAAAAAAGAAAAAAAAACGCGAGAAAATTCAAAGTATTTTAGGTTAGATGAGACACATGTCAGGGTGACATTTCGAATTCCAATAGAGTTGTTATCACAAGTCTAGTGGAAATTCTGACTGGGGGTGTGTGTTAAGGTGGGTTCAGACGCGACTCGTTATGTTAAGTTCAACAAAAAAATTGATTGGAGTTATCGTTTATTTACAATGTATCATATTGTTAGGGAGTATAAATATAAGAACGAATCGTACAAAATAAGTTGAAAAACTCACATTTTGTAATAATTGTATATAAAAATATTTAGCAACGAGTCTGACGACAAAACAATTTCCTAAACATTCAACGTCATCTGTTTGATTACCACTGTAAAACATCACATTTCGTCTAACTATTCTATCACTTTTCCCTTGAGTTATCTAGAATTAAATAAAAGACTAGCTAACAACATCTTATTGTAACTATTCTACGGGCACCAATATGGAAGATTCTTACAAAACGAACGAAAGAGTGCCGTTCCGAAATGCAAAATAAACTAAAAATTCTCTTCATATCACAATCTTCAGTCCCAATGCGAAAATATTGCTGTATTCCTTGTAATAAAATGAACTAAACACCGGAAAAACCTGTGGCACTTTCTCCGTTTTCACAATTAACTAAAAAAGTTCACATGCTGCTGCTGGAATCACCTGGAAAATGTAAAAGATTATCACTGTACGACGGCGTGGGCGATGCTCGACTTGCTGAACTGAAGCTGCTGGCCGAACTCAAATCTTCCATGTCTTTGCTGTTGAGCTCCGACTGGTCGCCTCCTGCAACCACTCAAAACGTTAAAAAGAAAAACGAAAAAACTACAATCAAAAACGATTTAGATGAGATCTTTTTATTTGCTACCTTCTGGTTTAGTGTAATGAAATACAGATTCACAATGACTTAACTCAAAGTTAAAATTAAAATTATGTACAATTTTACAGTTTTGTCGAATTGAGGTGAACACATTTAATACTTTTACGTTTTTTTTTTATATAGTACTTATAATAAAATTGCAATCCTAACCCAGCATTAAAAAATTAAAGTTACGAGAGCTTTTCAGAGATTACGGACCCGCGCAATTGACTTAATCCTATCGCTAATCGCCGTCTATTGTCATCAAACCCGATTAGCCTATTAGCAAATCCGAATAATTAGAATTGGGTTAAAACCCGTGAAACTTCCGATTGGATTAAAAAACGAATCTCTTTTTTTCCTTTTTTTCTTTTTTTTGTGGCTCAACACAAGTGATCCGGCCGACTTTTTGTGTGAAAAATACTCGAAAAAGCGAACTAAAAATCCGTCAGATTCTTTCATTCTCCCGCGTTTTATTTCCGCTTTTTCTTCGGCTTCTTCCTCGAAGTCTTTGACGTTTGTAAAGTTTGTGTGGTCGAGAGATTCTCTTCTTCTTCGACGACTACCTGAACTTTGCTCGAATCGTCGCTTTCCGTGGTTTCCGCCGGGGAACTCCCGTTCTCATCCGAGCTCTTATCCAACTTCATCAAGTCATCGTCGTTTTTCGCATTCACAGTCTCGACGTCGATATCGATCAAATTCTCCTTTTTCTCGACGAGTGTCTCCTTCTTTGGCAGTCGGACTGTGAACGTCTCGACGCAGTCAATCTCCGGAAGATCAAGATCTATGATTTTTTCTTTGGGTTTGGAAGCCGCGACGATGTTCCACGATCGTTTGGGGGGATTCAGAGCCGCCTCCTCCACCAAACTGGCGTTTTCTTTCTCTTTTGTTATTTTGACGCCGAGTTTGGTTTTGGGTTTGCGTGTTTTCCGGGTCAATTGTTTCTCTTCTTCGGAAGAACAGATTTCAGGGTCGATTTTGTTAAGAACGTTTGTCATTTTTTCGTTACAATCTTCAGCGTCTTCGAATTTGAGGATGCTGTCAAAGAGGGGAGAATCGAGACTTTTCTTCAGAGGCTCCTCGATTTTGAATTCGAGCGGCGGTAAATCAGAGACGAAACTATCCAAGACGTCCAACGAAAACTTCTCAGGAAGACACTCTGCAAGGACGTGTGAAAAAACTGTTTTACTCTCACCGTACTCACCTTCTTTCTCCTTTTTCTTCTTCGCTTTGGTCTCCACCTTACTCAACACCACGTCGATGTGAGTTTTCACCGTCTTGTTGTCTTTAGTTCTGATTTTCGGCGAGCTCTCCCTGGAGCGAATGATATGTTTCGACGCCAACTTGTTGTTCTTCTCCTTCTTGTTGATGATTTTGACGGCGACTTCGGTGTTCGCTTCCAGACTCTTGGTCAGGATGTGTTCTGGAGGACACGGCTTAGGTCTATTCTCTGAATAAAAAACAGCTTTTGGTGCTACTACAGGTCTGAAGAGAGCCTCGTCGCAGTTCTCATGTATGACGGCGTCTTCGACGACTTCTTCGGCGTCGTCGTCTGACTGTACCGTCACCACGGTGCCTAACGGATTTACAACTTTGGCGACAGTCGCGGTCGGTTTCATCGAAACGATCACGCAATGGCCACCTGAACAGAAAAAGCCAATGGCAGGTTATACTGAGTTCATACAGGGATGGAGAAACAAAAGAAAAGCATGCACACATGCACCTCAACCGGAAATGAAACAAAATGTATGCGCAAGGGTTACTGTGCAAAAATGTTAAGACTGTTTCACAAAGTGGTCAGTTTTCCTGCCTTTGGCTAGTTCTGATGTCTCGAGGGCAAGCCGCGGAAGGAGTAAAGCATTGTTTCTTGTACTTTGTTATTTAATGAGACCAATCACCAGTTTCTCGTTAGTTTCGTTGTTTTATAAGAGTGATGTAATTTGTGTCAAGGAAAATTCAACCACTTTAAGCCAATTCGAACCAACCAAGGCGCAACCTCAGTTGGGCCTTCTTTGGACGGATTTAACATCAAAGACACGCAAAATTAACAGTGCAGATAAAACCGAGCGACCAAAAAACTGACTCGGTGCAGCTATAACTAATCTAACGGCACTAGTTTTTCGGGTGTTGAATTTTTGACGAAAATAAAGAAATAAAACACAAATTACATTACTAGCGTTTTAGTCACTCGCAGCATCAAGACTGTACCTGAATCTCTGATCCCTGGAGACTCCAACATCGCGTCGGCCAAGTCTTCCTTGAGTCTGTTTTCTCCAGCGCTGCCAACCTCCTCGCAATTTTTATGATATGTGTCTAGAAACAACTGCTCGCAGCTACTTGCGGATCCTGATTCTATCAACACAGCGTTGGCTTTGCTCACGGGCATGTTGACGGGCTTGGAGCGGCGCACATCCACAGCTTTCGTCTCCAAGACGGTCCTGTTAAAAAACTTATCAATTGCTGAAGACTCGATTTTTCGTCTTACCCGTTGGTGATGGTGTACGTCTTGAAAGTGAACTGGGGTCCCATCCAGAGCCTCCTATGGGGTCCTAAATGCGTGACGATCTCGACCTGCGACAACCAGTGGTCGTCATTGTGATCAGGTTTCGTCTTCTTGTAAAGAGGCACGCTTTGAGCTATAAGATTGAGGTTCTCTTCGGACATGGGCAGAGGGACGTCTGCGGTATGGAGGCGGCGATGGAGTGACCATTGCGCCTTGGCACACACTTTCAGTTCGATGGCGGTGTCGTTACACACGCGCTCCTTCGGCACCGACGCCACTGGGTGCGGCTCCAAGTCGTATTGAATTAGAGTACCGTAACACGACATGACGAAGAGCGACTCCACGGGCTTCACGTGCGGCTTGTGTGTGGTCTCTCTGGGCCCTTTCGCAGCCTCCATCCACGCCCTCGGAGGAGCGAAGCAGCTCACTACTCTCAAAGCGATGTTCTCTTCGGACGACGACGACAACCGCTGGCGACCTGGAGGACGTTGCGTCGCCGCTCCAGGGTTCTGCACGTAGACAGGTTGTCGGATTTGAGCGAGGGGGTGCACGACGGTCGGTTGGGAATACGGCGGAAATCTCGGATTGCGATATGGAAACAGACTGATGGGTGTTTCGGTGAGAGACACGGGACTGCTGGAGCGGCCTTCCGATGTGAGACCCGCAGATCTTTGATATCGAGACATTTTGTTGACGACGTGCGCCGTGGCGTGGGTGCGCACGCTGATATTACCACCATAGGGCGTCACCGGGAAAACGTGACTGGTGCCTCGGAGGGTGGAAACGGTAATCCAACGAGAGTCGGGGGAAAAACACATATCTTGAACTTTAGCGGAGGTGTCGCCGCGGTGGAGGATGTACAAGTGGTGGACGGCCGCCAAAGCGGGACCACCTGGATGCGGCTGTATCCGGAACACGTGGAAATCGTGCCCGCGCTTGTCGCTGGTCAAAAGCAACATGCCGCTGGGGTCGAACGACAAGCAAACTATGGCCTCTGTGTGGGCTACAAAGTGGGCTATCACAGCGTCTTGCGGAATCATGTTTTCTTTAGGGTTTATGCTCTTGTTCTGGAGGGACAAGAAGTTATTGGTGTTATGGTGGTGGCTGCTGTGTCTTACCTCTACGTCTAAAATTGTCACTATCCCTTTCTGAGGGACGTCCGCAGCGCCCCCTGCCTGGGGGCTGCTGGTGGACGACCCTGGCCTAAAATTAGGATTCCCCGTCAAACTCCCAGCCACAGTTTCCGTGAATTCTTTGATTCCTCGCCCTAGCGACTTGGCCGCGTGCAGAACTGTCGCCGTGTAACTCTGCAACAACTCGTTAGAATTTCGGGTTTGGCCCTGCAACCCCTTACTTGCACTCCTTCGCCTTCATTCCCACCACCACTCCTATTCCCGGCGATCAACTTCTTCTCCGCGTACGCCAACCACCTGGACCCCAACGCGATCGGATTGGGTTGAATCCCCGGACTCAAATAACACGTCGTGACGCTCACCCGATTCTCCAAGGTGAAAGCATCAAAAACCGCGATTTTCTCAGGAAACGTTACCACCACCGAGTGCCGGTTAGCGAGGACGTTCAAAATCGATGTCTTGAATTGAATTTGCTTCACCTGGAGGAAACAAACTCAGTGTGTGGGTTTTACCAATTTGAATACTTACCGGATCTGCAACTCCTGACTTCAAAGAGCGAAAAGTTAGAGTGCTGTAGTTGCTAAGGGAATCGCAGAGGGCGATCAGTGGTCGCGACGAAGCAAAGAGATCGACGCTGTCTTCGCCGGTTTTGAAGGGCGTCGGGATGAGGCGGAGGACGCGGAGAGTGCTGTGGCGCCAGGACAAGATCTCTGTGGCTTCGCCGGTGGCGGAAACTGCCCAAATCTGAAAGCGGAAGTCGTAAAAACCCTCTTAAAGTAGAATAAAAAATAAAAGGAATGCATAATAAATCTGAGAGGAAAACAATGAAACGTAAACAAAAGCGTCGCGATAAGATCGATACGATAATAAAAGACACAAAGGTTTATCGCGTTAATAAGCGTCCATTAACAGATAATTGAGATTTTTATTGATGTCAGCACTCGACCATAGAAAAACTGGAAAAACTCCAAGAAGTTAACATTTTTTGCGGACTGTTGTCACTCTTTACTTCGCTATTTATTTTTATTTATACAAATAGTTGTACCAAGGTCAGCTTATCCTTAACGACAGTCGAGGTCTTACCCATCGCCTGCTTGATACCTGACTAGTATACTTCTATCAAGCAGGCGATGGTCTCACCATTGCTCCCAAAAGAGGCTGTTTTGTAGTAAGAGAAACCTGCCTGTATGCCGGTGGTGTAGCCCAGCACTAGGATGAGCGAGGGCGGCGCCCCGCCGTCCCCGTCGACCCCGGGGCTCCCGGCAGCCTCCTCCTCGAGTTGTTCGAAATGTGCCCATTGTATCTTGTCGTCGACCTCCGTGGGCACGTTGTAGGAAGTCGGTACGACCTCATTGATGAACCCCGCGACGCTGTCCAAAATCGTGGGGTCTGTGACTAGTTGAGGTGTAACAGTGGCGCTGCCGCCGCCTCCTCTAGTCTGGGACCTGGAGCGACGAGGCGATTCAGCAGACATGGTTTCGTTTTCGTGTCTGCAAAAAAAAGACGTAGAGTAGGGTGTGGGATGAAGGACAAAGGGTTATGCTCGTCCTTGTCCATGACAACGTCCCAAAGCTCGTATTTATAAAATTCTCTATAAATAGAACGCGTTTTCTACCAGATTCTTGCAATTTTACCTTGTTTTCGATGCGAATCAACATTTCAATTCCCAAACTGCGTCATTTCCCTAGTGGAGATCTAAACAATGAATGACGTCATTTTTGGGGGAGATTTTTCGGCTTTCTAGGGAGGTTTGGGGGAGGTTCGAAGGGAGGAACTCACCATGAAAGATGTTAACAACGTCTGGAGAGTTTCAACAACACAATCAATCAATATGCATCAGTACAAAGAACTTTCAGTACGCGAACAACTGTCACTGTCACAACATAACAGAAATCAGCTGATTGGACATTGCATTGGCTGAGCGCAAGCGGTCGATTTAATTTTAGATGTGGTGGGGTCAAATACACAACAAACAGTTATCGATATCGTAAATATTTATTTTAAATATTAGATATTGCAAATTTAGTTGTGTTCTTCACGCGACATGGCTGTGTTTTGTTTTTTTTTCCTAATGCTGTTGCATGAAGGTGTGGCCCTTAAGCCCAACGTTTTATTATTGGTAGTCGACGATTTAAGACCTGCTTTGGGGGTTTATGGGGACCCCAGTGCTGTTACTCCCAACATCGACAAACTGGCAGCTTCCAGTTTTGTGTTCACCAATGCATTTGCTCAAGTAGGTAACCAGAAAACAGTCGTTTTTATTCGTGAGTGGGTAACAATTGGGAATTTGGTGCCAACTGGTAAATTTAGTGGTGCGGTTAAAAATGCGACGTGCCAGGTGCTGAAAAATGGGCCAATTTATTATTGGAAATCCATCAGCCCACTTTTTTTCGTTTTTTGTTTTTGTTATAAGAATACGAAAGGCGCATTAAATGGAACTTGGCAGGAATTTATGCACGAATTAAGTAATGCAGGGGTTTGTTCATAAAGTGAGACGTCTGTTGGAGCGTGACGTCAGAGTGATGTGATTAACACTCTGTGATTCGCCAGTGTTGTTGCGTTTATGAACGGTTTCCAACTTGAGTTATTATACATCAGGGTACGCAGAATCTTACGCAGATTTCAAATCTGGGATTTAAATTCAGATCCGACAACAGATAACCGAGTTATGACCGATCAAAGTTTTGAAAAGTTGATTTTCATTTTTTTCTCATTTTTCCCAATTTTCAAAGTTAGATATCTCGGAAACTATTAGAGATATTGAGATGCGGTTTGCGCCATCGTTTTTCTAGGCTCATTTTACGTTAGAAAAAGTGCTTAAAAGCCCAAAATTCGATTGTCGATTTTTCACGAAAAAAAATTGCGACTCAAACGATGAAAATTTTTCATTTTTTTTAATTTTTGGCAATAACTCACAAACTGTTTGTCCTATAGATCTCTGGCCAGTAGACAGATTTTAAGCTCCTCTTTCGACTGATGTATAATTTAATGCTATTAAACGTCATTTTTATTTTGAAAACATTGATTGAAAATCACCCTAAAATGATGTTTTCAAGACAGTTTTTGGCCAGTACCTCGTTTATTTATTAAGCAAACTCTACAAATTTGGGTCTCATTTTACGCAGAATGTCACGCTGAATCCAAAAATATGATAATTTTTTAAAATTTGTCAATAAATAACCGAGTTATGGCCGTTTGAAATTTTGGGTTGTCGCCAGAGGGTCAAATTTTCGAAAGTTCGAAACAATTCATGCTCGATATCTCGAAAACTATTTCAGATATTGGAATGCGGTTTGCGGCATCGTTTTTCTCGCGATTTTTTACATAAGAAATCGTTCTTAGATTTTTCAATAGTCGAAATTTGCAAATTTTCGCGAAAATTCATGACTAAAACTATGGCCAAACTTCTCATATCGATATCTCGCCTTTTTTTTTTTTCTCATTTTTCCCAATTTTCAAAGTTAAATATCTCGGAAACTATTAGAGATATTGAGATGCGGTTTGCGCCATCGTTTTTCTCGGCTCATTTTACGTTAGAAAAAGTGCTTAAAAGCCCAAAATTCGATAGTCGATTTTTCGCGAAAAAAAATTGCGACTCAAACGATGAAAATTTTTCATTTTTTTTCATTTTTGGCCATAACTCGCAATCTATTTGTCCTATTGATCTCAAATTTCGCCAGTAAATAGATTTTAAGCTCCTCTTTCGACTGATGTATAATTTAATGCTATTAAACGTCATTTTTATTTTGAAAACATTGATTGACAATTACCCTAAAATGATGTTTTCAAGACAGTTTTTGGCCAATACCTCGTTTATTTATTAAGCAAACTCTACAAATTTGGGTCTCATTTTACGCAGAATGTCACGCTGAATCCAAAAATATGATAATTTTTTAAAATTTGTCAATAAATAACCGAGTTCTGGCCGTTTGAAATTTTGGGTTGTCGCCAGAGGGTCAAATTTTCGAAGGTTCGAAACAATTCATGCTCGATATCTCGGAAACTATTCTAGATATTGGAATGCGGTTTGCGGCATCGTTTTTCTCGCGATTTTTTACATAAGAAATCTTTTTTAGATTTGCCAATGGTCGAAATTTGCAAATTTTCGCGAAAATTCATGATTAAAACTATACCAAATTTCTCATATCGATATCTCGCTTATTTTTTGAGTAAACTTGAGTTGTTATACATCAGTGAACGCAGAATTTTACGCAGATTCCAAATCTGGGATTTAAATTCAGATCCGACAACAAATAACTGAGTTATGGCCGATCAAAGTTTCGGATAGTTGATTTTCAATTTTTCTCATTTTTCCTAATTTTCAAAGTTAAATATCTCGGAAACTATTAGAGATATTGAGATGCGGTTTGCGCCATCGTTTTTGTCGGCTCATTTTACGTTAGAAAAAGTGCTTAAAAGCCCAAAATTCGATAGTCGATTTTTCGCGAAAAAAAATTGCGACTCAAACGATGAAAATTTTTCATTTTTTTAATTTTTGGCCATAACTCGCAAACTATTTGTCCTGTAGATCTCAAATTTGGCCAGTAGATAGATTTTAAGCTCCTCTTTCGACTGATGTATAATTCAATGCTATTAAACGGCATTTTCATTTTGAAAACATTGATTGAAAATCACACTAAAATGATGTTTTCAAAACAGTTTTTTTCCAATATCTCATTTATTTATTAAGCAAACTCAACAAATTTTGGTCTCATTTTATGCAGAATTTCACGCTGAATCCAAAAATATGACAATTTTTTAAAATTTGTCAATAAATAACCGAGTTATGGCCGTTTGAAATTTTGGGTTGTCGCCAGAGGGTCAAATTTTCGAAGGTTCGAAACAATTCATGCTCAATATCTCGGAAACTATTCTAGATATTGGAATGCGGTTTGCGGCATCGTTTTTCTCGCGATTTTTTACATAAGAAATCTTTTTTAGATTTGCCAATAGTCGAAATTTGCAAATTTTCGCGAAAATTCATGATTAAAACTATACCAAATTTCTCATATCGATATCTCGCTTATTTTTTGAGTAAACTTGAGTTGTTATACATCAGTGAACGCAGAATTTTACGCAGATTCCAAATCTGGGATTTAAATTCAGATCCGACAACAAATAACTGAGTTATGGCCGATCAAAGTTTCGGATAGTTGATTTTCAATTTTTCTCATTTTTCCTAATTTTCAAAGTTAAATATCTCGGAAACTATTAGAGATATTGAGATGCGGTTTGCGCCATCGTTTTTGTCGGCTCATTTTACGTTAGAAAAAGTGCTTAAAAGCCCAAAATTCGATAGTCGATTTTTCGCGAAAAAAAATTGCGACTCAAACGATAAAAATTTTTCATTTTTTTTTATTTTTGGCCATAACTCGCAAACTATTTGTCCTATAGATCTCAAATTTGGCCAGTAGATAGATTTTAAGCTCCTCTTTCGACTGATGTATAATTCAATGCTATTAAACGTCATTTTCATTTTGAAAACATTGATTGAAAATCACCCTAAAATGATGTTTTCAAAACAGTTTTTGGCCAATACCTCGTTTATTTATTAAGCAAACTCAACAAATTTGGGTCTCATTTTACGCAGAATTTCACGCCGAATCCAAAAACATGATAATTTTTTAATATTTGTCAATAAATAACCGAGTTATGGCCGTTTGAAATTTTGGGTTGTCGCCAGAGGGTCAAATTTTCGAAGGTTCGAAACAATTCATGCTCGATATCTCGGAAACTATTCCAGATATTGGAATGCGGTTTGCGGCATCGTTTTTCTCGCGATTTTTTACATAAGAAATCTTTTTTAGATTTGCCAATAGTCGAAATTTGCAAATTTTCGCGAAAATTCATGATTAAAACTATACCAAATTTCTCATATCGATATCTCGCTTATTTTTTAGAGTAAACTTGAGTTATTATACATCAGTGAACGCAGAATTTTCCGCAGATTCCAAATCTGGGATTTAAATTCAGATCCGACAACAAATAACTGAGTTATGGCCGATCACAGTTTCGGATAGTTGATTTTCATTTTTTCTCATTTTTCTCAATTTTCAAAGTTAAATATCTCGGAAACTATTAGAGATATTGAGATGCGGTTTGCGCCATCGTTTTTCTAGGCTCATTTTACGTTAGAAAAAGTGCTTAAAAGCCCAAAATTCGATAGTCGATTTTTCGCGAAAAAAAATTGCGACTCAAACGATGAAAATTTTTCATTTTTTTTTATTTTTGGCCATAACTCGCAAACTATTTGTCCTATAGATCTCAAATTTGGCCAGTAGATAGATTTTAAGCTCCTCTTTCGACTGATGTATAATTCAATGCTATTAAACGTCATTTTCATTTTGAAAACATTGATTGAAAATCACCCTAAAATGATGTTTTCAAAACAGTTTTTGGCCAATACCTCGTTTATTTATTAAGCAAACTCAACAAATTTGGGTCTCATTTTACGCAGAATTTCACGCCGAATCCAAAAACATGATAATTTTTTAATATTTGTCAATAAATAACCGAGTTATGGCCGTTTGAAATTTTGGGTTGTCGCCAGAGGGTCAAATTTTCGAAGGTTCGAAACAATTCATGCTCGATATCTCGGAAACTCTTCCAGATATTGGAATGCGGTTTGCGGCATCGTTTTTCTCGCGATTTTTTACATAAGAAATAGTTTTTAGATTTTCCAATAGTCGAAAGTTTCAAATTTTCGCAAAAATTCATGACTAAAACTATGGCCAAACTTCTCATATCGATATCACAAACTTTACACAGAGTGATTTTTATGAACCCAGGCCAGTGAACGAGATTTTATAGTTTTCTAATTATTAAATTTAGATTAATTTGTAAACGCTGTTATTATTGGTTGCATAATCTAGTTGGTTCTGAACTGTCACGTTTCGTGTATGACTGGTTGCATCATTTACAGGCTCAAAGTTAATACTTCAAATGAATATTTTTTTAAATAAATTGCATTAATAATAAATATAAATTTTATTTTTTAAATTGCTTCATAAATAAGCTAGATATCGACCGAATTAGGTTTTACATCCTAAGGTGATGACCTTTGATCTTCGAATTATTCGGCAAAATTTCGATTTTTTTTTGGAACTTATTCTTATGTAAAAAAGCGCGAGAAAAACGATTTTTTCTAACAACACATTTTCACAAATTTTTTACTCTCAACTCTGCTTCTTATTGTGGCCAAAGATTTCGTGGTAAGACTAGTAGTATCAAGAAATCGTATTCCTTTATTACAACGAAATCGCGAAAAGAAAGTGGAGACGAAGGACAAAAAAATTACAAGCGCGTAAAAACTCCATAAATATTGTTAACGTTATTTGGTAAACAAAGTTAGATAAGTGTTGATATAAGATTGGCGTGGCACATCATTGCCTGTGTTATCATGACGATGCTCGAATCATTTAAAGAGTTTTGTTGTAAAACTTTGGTTGGTTATCAAGCAATCAACGATTTTGTAAGTTATTGATTGAGGGGACTCCCCTATTATTACTCCCCTATTATTATATTTTTAGATAATTGGGATTTTATGCTTACCCTATGCTATCTTTAATCTTCAAGCCGGAAGTGACAATAATGTTACGACGGCGAGCAATTATTTACTTGTAGTTTTTAGCATTGTGATGGTTATTAAAAGTTTTCTCTTATCTTTTAGTATCAACAAAGTAAGTCTTCTCTAATTATCCACTTATTACAACAAACAGATTTTCAGGAGTACTGGAAAGGGATTTTGGTGTACTTAGTACTAGCGACTATAGTTCTAGCACTTTTATTGGCGTTCGTTGTTTATCACGGCATTCAAATGCACACAGCTGTGGACAGATTTCCAACAGGAAAAGACTTTGCAGAGTACAAATTCTATTTGAAGCACACTTACGTCTTCGTTTTCTACATTTACAGTCCTCTGATGTTTCTAATGAACTTGATTGTCCACTACTTTGTTTACCTTAACTATAAGATAATCAGACTGAAGGAGCGACAGCTGCTAGTACCACCAGAAGAGAAGCCCATAGTCAATACTTAGATCTAAATTGTACTCTTATTATGAATAAACACACTATATCAAGTTGAACTTTCGTGTCGTGTCAACTCTTATCGTTTCGCTCACAATCAAACCTCTTCTATGAATCGACCATTCTTCGTCAACAAGCAAAATGCGCGGATTTTTCAGCGATCGCGCCGTTAGAACCCTCGTCAATTACTTGGCGATCAACGAAATCGTAAGTTCCACCTAGAGACCCTTTTTATACGCAAAACTAAGGTTTTAGGTACTTTGTGTCTCATCCACGCAATTTCAATGTTGCGAAGTCTGTGGGACTTGGCGGCCGGACGCAAAACCGACTTGTTCTTCTACGATTTTCGAGCGTATTATTACTTCCTGGTAGTCGCAGCGATAGTGTCGGTGTTCAAAGGGTTTCTTTTGGTGTTCAGCGTGAAGAGAGTTGCGTAAGAAGGAGGGTTAGAAAAAGAGTTAAATCTGTTGTTTTAGGACTACAAATTGGGGTTTTTTGTTTATCTGGCGGTGACTAGTGTGATTCTGATCGTAGCGAAGGGTTTTGTGATCCAGACGGGGATCTACATGAAGTCTCAAAACGAGAAACATCAGGATCATCCAGGACCGTTTAGTGCGGTGTTCAATAAGCAGAAGGAGCGCTCGTTTAGATTTCATTATTTTTGGTTTTATCCGTTTGTTTTTATCTTGTATTGGTTCTTCCAGTATTGTGTCTTTGTTCACTATCGGAATTTAACGAAGGTCACTCCTGAGCTGGCGGTACCGATGCCTATACTCATGCCTGTTCCTCCAGTGCCTCATCCTACTCCTTCGACCAACTTCGACATAGAAACTTGACCAACAGAACGCTGTAATTGATAATAAAGATTCAACAGACGTTTCTCTTTCATTTTAGCAAGCTCTTTGCGCCCCCAGCCGCAACTCCTTCCTCACAAGTCGCCGCCCCGACTCGCTCCACCTCTACGACTTCTACAGTTACTGGCGGGACGCAGTGGGAAACTTCACCACTCTCCCTCAACTGTTCAAAGAAAACGGTTATTACACCCAATCTATTGGTAAAGTGTTCCATCCTGGCATCTCCTCCAACTTTACGGACGACGCGAAGTACAGTTGGAGTGGTCAACCGTTCCACCCCAAAACCGAAGCGTACAAAGAAGCCAAAGTTTGTATGAACTCCGATGGAGAACTTGCCCGGAATTTAATTTGTCCGGTTATTCCGGACGCTCAACCTGGAGGGACTTTGCCGGATCTTGAGTCTCTGGTGGCGGCCTCTGAGTTTATTGAACACCAAGGGGAGATTACGGGGGGAAAACCGTTTTTTTTGGCGGTGGGGTTTCATAAGCCTCACGTTCCGTTGAAGTTTCCGGTGGAGTATTTAAGTGAGTTTCCATAGGGGTGTTCTTTGAGTAATTTAATTTTTAGATTACCACCCTTTGGAGGAGGTGGTGCTGCCGAGGTACTTGACCAAACCGCCGCTCATGCCGGCGGTGGCGTGGAATCCCTTCATAGATATCCGAAAACGGGACGACATCGCGAAGCTAAATCTAACTTTTCCTTTCGGTGGAATTCCGGAAAATGTTACTAGGGCGATAATTCAAAGTTACAACGCTGCGACGAGCTACATCGACGATCTAATTGGCCAGCTACTTGAGGAAATTGATCTCAACAACACTGTTGTTGTTCTCGTAGGGGACCATGGTAATTTTAAGCCCTCAAAGGGTCATTCTAACAGTTCTTTGTAGGGTGGTCAAGAGGAGAACACGGAGAATTTGGTAAATTCAGCAACTTTGATGTCGCCACGCGAGTTCCACTGATGATCCACGTCCCTAGACTAAGCAAAACTGAGATTATTCTCGACGAATTAGTTGAACTTGTGGATTTGTTCCCCACTTTGGTGGACCTAACGCAAGTAGCCCCCGCTTTGCAGACTTGCACTGAAAATGGTACGAATTCAAAACTATGCACTGAGGGTCGTAGTCTGGTACCGGCGATGGTAGCAAAGAGGCGAAATCGACAGTTTGAAGGAAAAACCGGAGTTTTTTCGCAGTATCCAAGGCCAGGGACTTTCCCCAGCGAAAATCCAAACAGCGATAGTCCCAGATTGCAAAACATAACAGTGATGGGATATTCGCTACGAACCGATAGGTACAGATACACAGAGTGGATCAAATTTAACCACAGCTCGTTTTTGACTGATTGGTCCACAGTTTATGCGAAAGAATTGTACGATCATCTTATTGATCCTTTGGAAAGTTTGAATTTGGCGGGTCGGCCGGAACTGAGATTTGTGAAAAATAAGTTGCGGCGGCAGCTAATTTCGGGTTGGAGATCCGCATAATTCCACACAAAAAGATTGTAATTGTTTTATAAACGTAATAAATCCTTTAAAAAAAAAAACACAAGTCTAGTGGAAACCGAATTGTCGCGTGCTGTCATTAAAAGTGGGGTTATGGTTGGAAAAGTCAAGTAATCAAATTCGCCGATTTTCACCCAATTTTCCTCACAAAATGAACCAAGCCGACGTTTCAAAGCTCATCTCAAAGCTTCGAGTAAAAGTGAACCCTCGTTTACGCAAATTCAGATCGCCTGGGGGCCCCGAAGAACGCTTGAATAAACTAAGAAAAACTGTCACCGCCTTGATAAAACACGAGCGAATTGAGCTAAATTACCCCCGAGCTGATGAGTCTCGCATGTACGCCGAAAGAGTAAGTTTGTTATGCTCTCATTGCCGTTTTAACAACCCTTTGTAGTTGATTTCAGACGCGATACGATATGGAGACTGCCACAAGGAGACCATGGAGATGGCAGATTACTGGCTGGTTGAGAAGCAGCTAGTTCACAAATTATTCAAAGTGCTCGTTCCAAGATTCGCAGATTTCAATACTTCCTACACCAAAATGTTCAACGCGCCTAGTTTGTACCCCGAAGTTCGGAAAAAGGCAGTTTTGGAGCTCAAAGGCAACCCGTATCCCCCTTTAATGCCGGATATGTACCACAATAGGAGTTTAATACATAATGTACTGTTAGATGAAGCTAAAAAGGCGTACAGGACTCAGAAGTACGCGGAAATTGCGGCTAAAATCGACGGCGCGGAAAAAAGCGTCAGCGAAGAGGCGAGAAAAGAAACCTAAAGAAGTGTCTAGTTTTCATTCGTTTATATTAATTAAGTAATAAAATTAATAAATAAAAAATAAAATTGTATTGTTGGTGGCATATGCTACAGGCACGTTGACAGTCGACACCTGTCAAAACTGACAGCTGTTTGACAATTGTTGACGTTTTCCGAAAATGTTTACATTTTCCCAAAAATAAATATTTGTATTTTGATAAGATAAAACAAAACGTGCTTATGAATTTAGGACTTTTCAATCGAATGAACCTGAAAGTGAGTATCTCCTTTTATAAGACAGAGTTTGACAGGTGCCCCCAGGAAAGCAGCGAGAACAAGGGGATGTATTCAGAATGGACCTCGTTGAGTCTCATGCTCCAAAACGGCGACGACGCCAATCAGAGCGTTCTGGAGAAGTTCGGCTTGGCGACGAGCAAAGAAGTCACTCTGGGGGTAGTGAGGCAGCTTGCGAGCAACTTGGGGATAAGTCAGGCGGCGGAGCCAAGTCCTTTAGTCACTGATAAAGAGGTACTGGGGCCTCATTAAGGTTTCACTTCTAACTTGTTAATTTGGAAGGTCCAATGGTGCATGGAAGTTCTTGGATTTGGGTTGTCTTTGCCGCTGTCAGAGCACGAAGCTATTAAGGATTGCGTCAACGTGTACTGCGAGTGGTTGTCGGCGCTGCTCACCCCTAAAATTTGCGTGCCTCAGCCTATCGTAGAAGACCCCAATGTCTACGCGAGGAAAATAATAGGACACCTTCATTATTTGTTTATTCCGCGGAAAGACGAAGGTAAGGAGGCGATTGCCCCAAATTCTCACTTAAAATCTATATTTTCCAAGACTGGCCTTTTTTATATCAGGATTTGGGTACGTTCTTTGTGACGTTTGAACAAAACTTGTCCAGAATCTAACACTTTTCTCTCCCAGGACTTGACACCATCAACAGACAAGCAGTTTTATGCCACCGTGTGTTGCGCACCCTCCAACAAATCGCCCATGAATCAAAAATCCTAGAACGGGAAACTTGGGAAGCGCTCCTCGTGTTTCTGCTAGCAATCAACGACACTCTCTTGTCGCCACCAACTGTTAAAGACGACGTCGCTGACCAGCTCTGTGAACGAGTCCTCAGTGTGTTGTTTGAAATCTGGCTGATAGCATGCGCTCAGTGCTTCCCTTCGCCCCCGCTGTGGAAAACCCTGCGTGAATGTTGCATGAACTGGCGGCACAGAGTGGCGCTTATTGAGCAGTGGAATCGCGTTAATTTGGTTCTAACTTCGAAGGTTCTGTCTTTTATGTACGGCCCCACGTTCCCGGAGCTGAAAATCGGCGACGACGACTTAATCACGCATGGAATGTCCAATGATTGTATTGCGCAGAGTTGGTACCGCTTCTTGAACACCATAGGGAACCCCATCAGTTTGACGAAGCCGGATGTGAGTGTTAAGACACCCTTGGACTTCTTCTGATTGTCTTCAACAGGTTATTAGTCAGACTCAGAAGTTTCTTCAGTTTGCGATAAGCACGGACAATGTGAACGACCCCTGTCAACACCCATGTCTTCAGGCTCTTCCGCTGATTTTCCTCAAGGCCATCAAGGGTATCGCTGGTCAAGTCGACGCTTTTCTTGGTTGGTAAAACTGCATTTAGTGTATCGTCTCGCCTCGCTAACTGCCTTCATGATAAACCTCTGTTTCTCATTGGTTCAGGTGTAGCACAAGCTATTTGGTGGGAAACTGTGATAACAGGTGGGAGCACTGATAAGACTAGAGAAGCTGCACCAAATCAAACTTCTGCTACTTACTCACCTTCTCCTACTCCTCCTACTCAGCGCAGATTGGCAAAGAGTTTTAGTGTGGCACCGTCCTCTGTCTCTAAGGGTTAGAATTAGTCTGTGTTTTAACATCATTTCTTCAACCCCTATCAATAAAGAGCTATAATAGGTAATTGTAGGGATCCCAAAATCTTCATTGATTGGTCTGACGACTAGTCGGAGCTCGGTTGTTGCGACGGCTTCGGCCCCCAGCTCTGGACCCTCCTCCACCTCCAGCGCCTCTTGTAAGTCGTTTTATTCCACTCCACCACCTCACTTTGTTTCTGCAGCTCTAACATCTTTTGGCCCGGAGAGCCGCGCTCCGTTGGCTCCCGGTCGCCCGAAATGCAACAGCATCCTCCACCTCTTCGGCGAGTGGCTCTTCGAAGCCGCCTTCTTAGGTTGCGAGCTCCACAACCGCCAAACGCACGATCAGAGCAAACGCCCCAGTTCCGTAATCATGGAGAGCTACTCCCAACCGAGCTCCATCAGCGACATCCCCAGCTTACCACCAACTTTAACCATCGACAAGTACGAAAGTGGTAAAGCCGAAGCTTTGGGAACTCTCTGCCGGATAATGTGCGCCAAGAAAACCGGCGAAGAAATTCTCCCGGTTTACTTGGCTCGGTTTTATTTAGCAGTCCAACAAGGCTTGAAGGTTCCACTGAACCGAGAATGTGGCGAGACTATGGTGGCGATCCTGATGAACTCTTCAGATCTGTTTAGACTGGATCTAGACGGAGTGAGGGTGTTGGTGCCGGTTTTTATTTCAGCGCTCGAAATTGTGTTGCCTGACAAAGATCTGAAGTTGAATTCGAACGTGTCAAAGACCGAGTTGAGGAGGGCTTCCATTCATTTGTTATCCTCCATGTTGGTACTACCCCTCCATTTCCAAAATGTCGCCATCAAGGATTTAATCAACACAGGTAATAAAGACGTCGCAGTTTTTTTAACCCAAAATCAGGTTCTTTAGAACGCCCTGTAACTTTCGGACAACTCAAACCACGCCTGATGAATCTCGTAATGAACGCTCTGCAGATTGAAAGCGATCCACAGAACACCCACATGTTACTAGGAAGTCTTTTTCTTTGCGTACAAGACTCTTCAATCTACGAGAAAGTTGAACAGGTGACGCAACCTCCCACCGACACTTCTTCAAATCTCTTGAGCTCAGGTATTTTCATTTTTTTGTTGCTTTCGGCACTATTTTTGTGTTGTTTTCACCATTTTTATCGTTTTTCTTTTGTATTGCTTGTGTGGCTTATGTAGCGTCCGACACTGCCAGTACCATGAGCATGGCTAGCAGCTATGAACGTTCCACTTCACCTGAACATTTTGGTCCTGTTGATTCGTTTGATTTAATGCCGATAGGTATGCCAACACCACGAAGAACGAAGGAAACTGTGGGAGTAATTTTTCTTCATTTTTAGATTCGGCTCATGCGTTATTCGTCCGAGCCACGTATTTGGTGTGTCACCGCCTCATCAGCTCCTGGAAGACCGATCTGAATGTGTCGTTAGCAGCGCTGGAGCTCCTTTCCGGCCTCGCCAGGATCCACATCAAAGAATCAGGTTCGTATTTCTTTCAATCGTTTAAACTTGAATTGTATTTCATAATTATTTGTGGACGCAGCGAGGAAACTAACTGGTAACTAACCCCCTTCGTTTGTTTTGTTTGATACGATTGGTTTGTCTTTTAGACGCGATGGAGTGCAAAAGAGCGGTGAAGTGGCTGTGCGACTACATCGTCTACCAGTGTTCGCGCCCTCCTCCAGCCCACTCCAAAGACTTGCACTCTACCATCGTCGCGGCATTCCAGTGTTGCTCCGTGTGGCTTCTCGAACACCCCTATCTCCTCCGGGACAAAGACTGTCTCACCACCGTCCTCGAAGTGGCGGAGCTCGGCGTCTCCGGGACGAAATCTGTTGGTAAACCCGGCGAAAACATCAAAATGAAGGAACAGAAGGAGTTGAAACCCGCGTCAATGCGCGTTCGCGACGCTGCCGAAAACCTCCTCACTTGTATTTTGGAACAAGTGGGCTACTTTCCCAACGAGTGCGGTCCTGAATCCATCTCGTCCTTGTTGGACGAAGTTGCGTTGCTGCAACATTGCAATTCGTGGCCGACGACGTGCACGGATCAAGACAAAGCCGTGGAGAGATTTAGGTATTTTGTCACTGAAGGATCTGTGATGTTGGCACTACTGGAGGAGCCTCTGGGGAACGATCAAGATCCTCAACCAACCGTGACGATTTTGATCCGGGGGCCCTTTGGTCGCCACGCTTGGACGATGCAGTTGAGGCATTTACCGAGACATCGCTCGGGGACTAAGTGTCATGCCCCCAATCCTGGGAGGCCTGTGGTGATGCAGGACACCCCCCAATGCCCCCAAGTCAAACAAAAGTACTTCCCGGATAGTGTCGACAGAGTCACACAGTGCAAAGTGTAAGAGCGCCCCCAACCCCCACACTCTCTCATTTTTTTCTTGATAGTGACCAGTCCATTCCTCCTCTCGAATCCGTCATCTCTCAAGACGAAGAAGTGAACGAAGACACCAACAAACTGGTGCAGTTAATAGAGCGACAGGCGTCGGTGGAGGCGAATTTGGCGGCGACGCAATCCAACTGTGTCGCGCAGGAGTGCACGCCGCCCCCGGTGGTCCACGATTTCCAAACCTCCAGGTTGTTCTTGTCGCACTTTGGTTTGTTGTCTTTAGGTGAGGAGGAAGGGCGGGATGGAGCACCAACCTTGACTGCGTTAGATAGCAGTGCTGCCGACTTCTGCAAAGACTTGTCAGTTCTCGATCATTTGAGTCCGAGGACTTGCGACACCGTTCACGTTTTCTACGTAAAGTCTCAACAGAACAACGCTCAAGACATCATCAACAACGCCAGGGGCGAAAATGGGATCTCTCCATACTTCTTCGAGTTTATTCATTCCTTGGGATGGCCGGTGGAGGTTAACAAACACCCAGGTAAGACCAGAAGTCGCCAGAAAAGTGTCTCAATTATTGTCTTAGGTTGGACCGGTCACGTTTCCACGAGTTGGAAAGTGTCTCGTCAAGAATCCTCCGGTTCTTCGCGGAGTTCGTCGTACGACGGCTCAACGCATGTTCTTTACTGGGCGGATGCTTGTTCAGAAATCGCGTTTGTGGTGCCCTCGACCATCAAACCCCCAGAAACCCCAACGGAATCCTTTAATGCTTCGCGTAAGTTAAAAACACCAAATTGCGCTCGTTTTCATTTCTTACAGTGTGGTACGAGCGGAGTTTGTCGGAGACTAGTGGTAAAGAGAAGAGAGCTCTTAGTTTGGAGCTTGATAAGCAACCAGTGCCCCCACGGCGCTCAGGGCCCCGTTCTAACTTACACCCTCACACCAACACGAAGATTATGGTCGTCTGGTTGGAGAGTTTCGAAGACCATCTCAACTTACCAATAGGTGCGTTGTCTTACCAATTAACCCATTTGAAGTTCTTTTTTTACAGATGATTTGTTGAACTGTATGAGCACGGGGTTGGAACGCGGAGTCCTCACCAAAAGTAGCGACGTTTTAGTAATTTACTTGCATTTGATGGCGTCGGGACTGCTCAGAGTGCATTTGCAAGGACCGTCGGGACGCGTCAGTTTAGCCTCGCCTCTGATAGACGGAATGGTGTTAAGTCGACGTGCCTTGGGGCCTTTGGTCCGACACACGGCTCTTAACATGGCGCGACGGAGACGTTTAGACTCGGACAGTTATCAGCCCCCACATATCCGCCGCCGAGTGAAGATCCAAGAAATCGTACAAAAGTATAAACGCGAAATGACTAAACCCGAATTGTTAACTTATTTATTTAGTTCTACGTAATTACAATGAATTGGTGATTTTTCTGCGTCTCATTTGTTGCAACCATTCCTCTAATTGTTGGTGTGGCTCAACTGGGTGGCTATTATAGTAGTGCTTCGGTGGTTTTCCTTCCTCAAGTCTGACAAAGTAGTGGCAATGGAAATATTCAACTACTCCAAATCTCATTCTAGCGTGTCTTCTGATCCCTTTGATGACCTGCCCTTTACCCACGAAGGATTCCGCTGGAAGAAAGACACTCAAAATCGCATTTTCGCTTGTTGGAAATCACGTACCAACCCATAAATTACTCGCGAATTCAACATTGTGTTCCTTCACTGCTAAATCTCTAGCTTCTTCGATAGTCTCGCGGGCATGTGCAGCCCCCTTCAACGCCACAAACTTGAGTTGTTTGATAGCTTCATCCACGGTCAGTCCGCGGACCAAACATGCGACGTACCACATTTTCCAGGGGCTGTACTTGATGTTGCATCTTTGATGGCACACAAACTGCAGACAATTAAGAGGAGTCTCCAAAAACAATGAGAACTTACAGCGGGTCGAGGGGGCTCATCTGGTGACTGCGGATCATAAATCACTTTATTGTACGCTAAAAACCTCTTGGGATCATCGTGTGAAGATTTCCATGCGCCGAAATTTGGCGAGGTGTGAATTTTGGTTGCAAGAACTGAAAGAGGTCGTGGGAGGGTCAGTCTTAACACTGTGGGGGTCCTCGTTAAAGCCATTTTTGTGCGAACTTCTTAAATAGCGGCATAAAGTCGTACAATTGTTTGCATTATCCACGTTTATTTGACAGGTGACATTTCACCACTGTGAAGCTAGCTCTTTAATGTAATGAACACATGCCTAACTTCAGCCCAATGTGCTTTAAAAATTTAATTACTCAAATCCGAGTTCGGATTCTTGTTTGTTAGGTTCGAAATGATTGAAAGAGTCTTTTTCTGCTTTTATTTTCTCCAAAAAAACAGAAAATATATTGAAAAAACAAAACAAAATAAAATTTCTATCAACGAAAAACAATTAAATTCAAACAAAATAAGAAAAATGTTAATCTGAAGATGACGACTCAAATATATCTTCAATATCCGGCAAGTAGCCGCCCCTGCAAGCCAATTGATAGTACACCACTGGATGACTGACGTACTCGTCCAATTCCACTCCATATATGCTGTGGAAGCACACAGCACACGCCGATTGGAAGTGTTGAGAACTCTTCAGAGAGACAATTTTGGCAAGAGAAGTTTCAGTGACACCTGCTTTCCTCAGTTTTGTCACCAAACTCTCAGAATCCCACTCCTTAAATGGACATCCATGACAGTCAATGGGTCCTGGAGTGTTTTCCAAAATGGTCTTGCAATTTTGGGCTTTGTAGTTTATCTTGCCACCGACAGTTCCATACTGGTGCTTGAAAAAATATTCGTATTCTTTCAAGAAGTGTTCTTCTGTCATTTTCTGTGTGAATTCGCCTTTCCACATCTTTAGAGCATCCTCCAGAGATAGACCTAGGGTTTTCATGAATAGACCAAATTGCACACGTGAAAAGTGGCGAAGGTGGTGGTTTTTCTTGAGGTTTTCATATTGCACTTTCATGCAAAGAGGGAAAAACTGAACTTGGTATTGCATTTGACTCAATGGTAAGTTTCCATACGAGTCATATTCAGTCGGTTTGACTAAATCAAACCCTGTAATTACTGTATTAAGTTGATCAGAAAGTGACGGAAGCATCTTCTTGCAATGTTCCAAGATCTCTCTTAAATAACTTGTTAGTTTATCCTCCAACCAATAGACCAGTTTATCTTCAGGCACATACATAAACCCTTTAGAAAGTGGACATAAGCGATTCTTCATTATGGTGAGACACTCAAAACAAGGTATTTTATACCATTTACCACCAACCTCCTCATCGCTTCTATCAAGATCCGACAATTCTTCCTCTGTGGCCTCAACCAGTGAAAAAGTCTGCAAAAACGCAGCTTGCTTTTCACGAGGCATGGCATCAAATCTCATTCTAAACCATCTAACTTCAATTTCTATGAAGAACGAGGGGTAGTCCTTACAATACGCAGACCTCAACGTCCAGTGACCCACATAATCAGAAAATCGAGCCGCTTGAACTTCGGGAGTGTCTTCACTCTCGAACAAGTGTCTTAATGGGTTGTCTTTCAACAGTTCCTTCAATTCTTCGACGGAAATGGCTTCGCGAGCCTTCAAAATTTTGTACAATTGGAGGCGGTCGGCGACGGTGTTGATTGTTTTCCACAAATCAATGTTACCTGTGAGGGCCTCCTGGTACAAAGTCACGTTGAATTGGACACCGCTAGCCATTTTAATTGCGGTAACTGGAACTGGCGGTTTGTAGTTCTACCGGTACCCATGTGTCTCTTCGGCATGGAATTTAAGGTAAAAAGCACAACCAATGAAGGAAAGCAAATAATTTGAAATAGCCAATAGCGTAACAGGGTTTCTGACAGCACACAACATGCATGCACCTGTGTATTGTTGATTGCATAACCAAAAGTCTTCAGTTTAGGATAAAATTTTAGACACAACGTCATTTAGCGACCCTAAATCTATTTGCGGTTTCAGATTCTTGATATTTATTAGACTTTCCGAGAAAATTAAAGTTAAATTCGCAAAAAACATGCGTGTGGACAAGCTGGAATATACGTTGAAGACTACGCCTGCGCCTAACTTCAGCCCAATGTGCATTAAAACATTAATTACACGAAAACAGAGCCCTGAATCTCAAATCTAAGCTCAGATTCTTGTTCCTGAGGCCCAAATTAATAAAAAAAGTCAGTTTTTAAGGCAAAAAATAAAAAAGAAACGCGCAAGCAAGTTCTCTAACCTCAAATTTAAATGTTAACCTAACTTTTTCACGCCAAAATGTTACCCCGGTTTTTTTCCCGTGTCTCCAAAGGATTTAGCTCCGTAAAGCCCCCGGAGCGACTGTCCGCAAATCAGCTGCTATGGAGTGTAATTCAAGAAAAAAATATTCAGAGAGCTGAAGACTGGAAGAACGTAAGAACGGAAATTTTAAGCGCTCACAAGGTTTTCACCCCTGCAAACATAGACGCAATGACTGTAGGGGTGTGTACCAACCAGAAAAAATATGATTTAGCTCTGAGTTATTTGGATTTTTTGAAATCTGAGGGAATGCAAGTGAACTTAGCCACAATGGGGAAGTATTTTAAACTCTTATATTTACGAGGGATTGAGGATTGTTTGTCTAAAGACGAGGAAAGGAGGATTATAGCAATGTGAGTTGGTTGTCATCAACGAGATTCTAAAAAGAATTAAGGTATGAGAAGCTGCGAAAATCGCATCCTGTTCTAGATTCTTTGACTTTGGAGGGTGTTGTCCAGGCTCTTTCCTTAACAAAGAAGTGGAGGGTGTGTCTCGAATTGTTGGAAGAAATGAAAATTAGTTCTTTACCAACGTCGAGTGCGTATAGCGCTGTGGCTGCGGCCGCATTTGCCAACAATGAAGAAGAAGTAGCGTGGAAGCTTCTGGATGAAACTTTAGGTACTTTCATTTTTTCCCATCAATCTTTCACTATAATTATTTTAAAGAGAACAACAAAACGATCCATGAAAAAGTCTACACTTCATATTTCCACCAACTAGAAAAAAAGCCCGATAAAGCCGAAGGAATCAAAGAAATGTTCAATTTCATGCAGAAAAACAGCATAAGAATCGATTCCGCTATTGTCAACGACTTTACCGAATCCCTTTTGAGTCTCAAGCTCACCGTTCGCCCTCAGACTATCGGGCAAAGGTTTGTCCCTTTTTTTAGTGCGCAACAGTATTATTTGTTGTTTTAGAGGTATCTGCAAGAGCTGCAACTCCTCGCTCAAATCCTTTGAATTAACAGATTCTGAATTCAACGAGCTCAAGTCGAATGTAATAAAAAACGTAATAATCGGTAAAGACGTTTTCAACAAATCCACTCCTGAGGAACTCTCCCGATTCCGCGAGTTCTTGTCGAATCTGCAGAAATTTGATGTTATCCTGGATGGACTGAACATTGCTTACTCTGTGGGGGTCACCCACTCCCCGGTTGTCACTTCCGGTTTGGTAATTGAAGTCATTTTTATCCAGTTGGTTTAGGTTGCAAATTCCACCAAAATTTTAATTTTTATCGTGTAATTCGTTCCTGTTGCAAATGTTGCAATGATGGTGCTATACTAAAGCGCATTACTACAAGTCCACTCATTAAAAAACGTAATAAATTGAACTGATTTGCAAGAATTTTCGAAAAACAATTGTTAATGAAATTTAAAAATAATGCGATTGGCGCTAGAACCCAACTCCCTTTTGTTGGTAATAATGGACCAACCCGATTTTGATGGAAAAGTCGAGAAATTTGCCTTGATTTCCACTGTTTTGACTGGTAAACACGCGCAGAACACTGAGAACACTTCCATAAATGTTTTAGAACACCAAAATTCCCGTGGGAACACTAAACACTATTTTTACACGGAATAGAAAGCCGACAGTTTGAATTACAACATTCTGTGATCACAACACTTGCGAACTTACCGACAGTTCCACAGCCGTCTCAGTCGAGCTCTAGCGCTGGAGTTTTGAAATTTGAATTTTGTGGAGTTGGAATTGGAGTATAAATAAATCTTGATTAATTATTACTCAATTTGAGACGTTGATAAGAACTGAAAGCCTGATTCACATCCATGGGTTTTCGCAAATTCACAAAATTAGTGGACTGATAGACTTTTTACTCGGTCTGCAAATTACCACTTTGTCGGCCTAGTAAGTAAATGAGCGTTTTTTCGTTGCTTTTTTCCAGCTCGCTGCTGTCGTCGCCCATTTCGTAAACACCGGCAAAAAGGTCTTGGTCCTTGGGCGGAACCACATGAGCCGCTGGCCCAAAAAAAACTGGAATTATGTAACGCAAAATGCGACGACGTTTCTCACTCAGGATTTGTCTCAGGATGACCCGTATTTCTTATACTGTGCTTTACATTCCGGCAAGGATACGATTATTGTAACGCGGGATTTGATGAGGGGGCACAAGTTTCTTCTGAGCGAAGCTCGCTTAAAGCTGTTGTTTGAGAGGTGGTTGGCGCAGCGGCAGTATTTCTTGGTGCGAGTTGTCGATAAAGGAGTCCCAATCTTTAAGGTCTTTTTTCTATAAAACGTAGTTTTTTACTCACTGTTGGTTTTAGAAGCCTCTTCCGTTTTCGCAGATTGCTCAGGAGAGGAATGGCTACTGGCACATACCATGCACGGCTGTTACTGCGACGTCCTCAACTACCAATTGGTTGTGTGTGAAAATTTAATTAATAAAAGATCTAGAGAGTAACTTGACGTTTTATTCTAATCAAAATTAAAAAAAGTGTTTAAAATTTCTGTATTTCTGGACTATGGAAGGCGAAGTTGATGACGAAAATGAGTACGAAGATTATGCTCGCGCTGCCTATACGATGGTCAAAAAAGAGCCCAAGAAAGAAACGTGCAATCAAAGAATAGACGAACTGTCGACACCTCTCCGAAGAATGTTACTAGCGCTGTGGAACGACCACGGTTACCACCTCTCTGAAGAAAAAGTCAACAACTTGCGGCGTTTATTGCGTCAAATGTACGCCATGACTCCCGAGTATGTAGAATTCTTCTTAAAACTTGAAAATGTTTGACTGGTTTTCAGAGAGACTGCGAAGTACTTCGCGGAGCTCCGTTGCAAATCACAGGATGAAGCAATCCGCCAGAAACTCAAACAGAAGCTCCGGAAGTACGTCCAAGAGAAATATCGCGAAAAGCAAAGAAATCGCGCTTACAAACTCCTGAGGAAGCTCTTAAAATGTGGGATTTCCTACGCTGCTCGCAACCCCGTCCCTCCAATAGTTTCCATCCGCATCCGAAACTTATCCGATGTTCTTCTTCAACAGTTGTGCGAGCTCCTGGACGTTGAAATACCCTGTCGCTGCAGCAATGGTACGTTTTCTTTGTTACTCTCTCAATTGAGTGGTGATTTTAGACCCATTCGGATGTTTCCTCATTGCGGTGGCTGACTGGATGGCCATTGCTGTTGAGCGTCTTCACTTCGCTGCAGAACAGGAGGTCTCGGGACTGTATAATAATACGGAAGTTCCGACATCGTACGAAGGAATGGGAGAACCTGCCTCTCAAGAGCTTCCAAGGAGTTATAGAGACATGGGGCAACCTCTGCCTCAAGATTTTCCAAGGAGTTATAACGATATGGGACGACCTATGGCTGCGTCAACGCCACGTCGCGCTCAAGAGGATCCAAGGAGTTATAGGGACATGGGACAACCTCTGGCTCAAGAGTTTCCAAGGGGTTATAACGAAATGGGACGACCTATGGCTGCGTCAACGCCACGTCGCGCTCAAGAGGATCCAAGGAGTTATAGAGATATGGGACAACCTCTGGCTCAAGAGTTTCCAAGGGGTTATAACGAAATGGGACGACCTATGGGTGCGTCGACACCACGTCAACCTCAAGAGGATCCAAGGAGTTATAGAGACATGGGACGATCTTTGCCTCAAGAGTTTCCAAAGAGTTATAAAGATATGGGACGACCTATGGGTGCGTCGTCGAAACGTACCGCTCAAGAGGATCCAAAGAGTTATAAAGACATGGGACGACCTTTAGCAGCGTCGACGCCACGTCCCGCTCAAGAGGATCCTAAGAGTTATAAAGATATGGGACGACCTATGGCTGCGTCGTCGCCGCGTTCCCCAGATGTACCCCCTTATGAAGGGATGGGACAACCTTTGGCAGCATCGTCGCCATGTCCCTCTTTATTAGACCGAGTTCCCTTAATCGGAGGAAGCTCTTCCACAGCTTATCAAGACATAGATGAAAATTTAATAGGATTATATCCATATTATAGCATTTTAGGATCTAACAAATCAAAATCATAGAATCAGCGACGATTAAAAGTGTCATTTGATCGGATTGTATTGTAACTGTTGCGTAATGTGCCAATAAACCACCTGAAAAGGATTACAACATTAAAGTATTGATTGTTTTAATTTAATTATTGCAACCATAAGAGTGCTAAGCGGCGGACACGAGTCTCAGTCGTGCGGAAATTGTTGGAGGAATGTGAAGAGTTTGGTAAGTGGAACTTTTAAATAACTCCATTATTGTGTTTCGTAAACATTCTTAAAAACAAACCCGTGGCTAAACTCAATAATTTTTTAATTTCGTTGAAACTGAAATGAACTTTTTGCTCTATCGGAGTCAGTAACCGCTTTAGAGACAATTTTATTATGTTTTTGATCGTTATTTAGACAATAAACTCACGTTTTTGTAATTATTCAACCATGAATTGAATGTTGGACGGTTTTGATATTATAATTATCAATTAACGATATGAAACACCATTTCAGCGGTTGGCATTGAATATAATGGGCTCGTTATCAGTGTTGGGTGTTTGATAACTTTGTAACAAGAAAAACTGGTAAAATAATGAAACGATTACAGTTGAATTGTGTTTCTGCCCAATTTAGTTCAAAAAATTTAAATTGTTTTTTTTTTCTAATTCAAAATTTGTAAAATGTAGGCAACCAAGAAAACACGTTTTTGTCAAAAACCGTTATTATTGAAGTTTGATTTAATTTACAGAAAGTTTATACGTGGAGACAACTAAACTTGTCTTTTTACACCGTTTTTTCAATTATATTGGCTTAGAAGCCGCAATTCTTTGAAAGACGGAGGAAGCACATCAAAATTCAAACTTCGCGCCGCGCACTATTGACGTCTGACGTAACTATGACGTCTTGCTTCTAGTAAATAAACATGTCATTTGCAGAAAGATGAGTTTTTCGTGCTCGCCGCTTTATTTTTTTAATTTCCGATCAAAACACATTGCGTAAAACCCGCAATGAACGTCCTTTAACCGACATTTTGCTCAGTTTACCATGACGAAGAAATTCGAATTCGACTGGCACATCCCCGTGCCAGAGCCCCTCCGGAATGGCTGTATTATGGACAGATGGACCGAGGAAAAGGACAACACGGAATTGGAGCAATACGTGTTGTTCCGTGTCGACGAGTACGGATTCTTCATTTATTGGAAGAGCGAAAACAGGGTTTGTTGTAAATGAGGTGTGAGCCCCCTTTTAGAAGTGTTTCCACAGGAAGGAGATGTCATCGAGTTGTGTCAAGTCAGCGACGTCCGCGCCGGGGGGGTCCCGAAAGATCCGAAGTTGTGTGCGTCGTTAGTTGCTAAACATGGGGCTGATCTTGAGGAGAAGTCTTTGACTATTTGCAGCGGCACGGATTATATCAACATCAATTATCAGCATATTGTCTGTCCTGATAGCGACACTGCGAAGGTAAAGAGGTTGTTTAGGCCATGATTGGATTTAAAACCACACTAAAAGTGTGTAGACTCTAATTTCATGATAATTCATGCACTTGGAATGGTGCTTAATTGATTTTAATTGCTCGTGTTTTTGTTGTTGGAAATAGCAATTTTATTGTAGTGATTACACATGTAATTACTGGACGCTGCTAAAAATGGAAAATGGATTAGTTATGTTCAAAACGAGAAAACTGGATTTTTGCTATTTGTTCAAGTACAAGTTTTATATCATCATTTATATTCAGACCCACGCCAATGCGGTTTGTGATAATAATCAACAAGTTCTGCAGCGGAATTATTCATATTCACAAACTACAAAATTAGCTCAAACAAAGTTATATTTATCTGTTGCTTCAGATCAATAATCAATCATTTTATTGCCGCTATATCAAGGTCTTGGTCAAAAAGGAAGATCCCCAGTTGAGAAAAAATAGAATTCATGTTAGTAATTTACTTTAGTTACGTCCGATAATGTCTTTTTGCGCAATATCAGACGAGGGACTAGTCCGCTAAAGTGTACGTTTTCTCTTAACCCTTTAACTGTTATAAACGTATGTCCAGAACTCGTGACCCAGAGAAAAAAGGCTTATGGAGGCAACAATTCTGAAGCAAAATTTCGAAACAAAAATTTTCTAATTTTCTAGCTCAAAAAATAATCGAGTAAAGACGAAAAAACAGTAGCCAATCCGGAAGGTGTTAAATGTGAATCTATTTATTCGATTCGTCTTATCTACTAACTTTTGCCCCCAAAATCTCAAATTCTTATCATTTGCATTTTCTAAGGAAAATGGCAAAACGTACATATAAGTTTACAACAGTTAAAGGGTTAATGATGTTCAGCCAAAGGCCCCAATAGTACTCGTAGCCCTGCCACAGGTGCGATTACGAACAGAACCGCCAGAAAAGTCCCTCTTCTGTCGGTTCTCTGTCATCTCCTCTAATAATACTTGAACGTATTTGAAGGTGTGGTTGGACGGTTTGCGAAAGATTACTCATAACGTGAAAGCCAATAACTTCTGTCCCATGACATGTTTGAAAAAGCAGTAAGTTGGTCACCTTTTTACCTGTTAACAAAACCGCATGTGAACGTCTCAAAATTCCCATTAACCGCCTCAGCATGTTTTTTCTTCGTTACGCAACATCTTTGATCTTTTATTTTTTGCATGGCTTCTGCAACAAACAGCTCTGGCAGCAAGGTTTAAGAAGTATTACTCACAACAATAAAGTTGTTAATGTTTGCCCGAGAACTGCCCTGATGAAACAGTGAGTTTTCTACTTTGAGTTGGTTTTTGGTAGATAGTCGGGGGCCACACGCATCGCTTGTAGCTTTTATCCTTTATTCCTCCCGTTTTTATCCTCGTCTAATTTCGCAATCTTTAGTTGGATGCGACTGGGATTTATGGTGGACGCCCGGGGAAAAGTCCCGGTGAAAGTAGTCGCGCGGACTTTCGCCTCCGGAAAAACCGAGAAGCTCGTCTATCAGTGTCTGTCGGAGTTGAATCTCCCAGGAGGGAAGAACGACGTGATCGAACCTGAGGACTTCACGTTTGATAAGTTTTATGCTTTGTATCATAAGATTTGTCCGCGGAACGACATCGAGGAGCTCTTCAGGACCATGTAACTCCACCATCCGTGTCACCGACTCTTTTAACATTCTTTTACAGAACGCAAGGGAAGGCTGATTATATGAATCTCGACCAAATGATCAACTTCTTGAACGAGAAGCAAAGAGATCCTCGTCTTAACGAAATCCTTTATCCTCATTACGACGCCAAGAGGGCCTCTGAGATCATCGCGACTTACGAGCAAGATGAGGCGGCGAGAACAGCGAATCGGCTGACCAAAGACGGATTGATTCGTTATCTGATGTCGGACGAAAACGCGCCGGTTTTCTTGGACCGCTTGGATATCTACATGGACATGGACCAACCCCTTTGCGCTTATTATATAAATTCTAGTCATAATACGTATCTAAGTGGTCGACAATTCGGAGGGAAATCTTCAGTGGAGATGTACAGACAGGTCCTGTTAGCAGGATGTCGGTGCGTGGAATTGGATTGTTGGGACGGCAAAGGCGAAGACGAAGAACCGATAATCACGCATGGTAGGGCCATGTGCACCGACATTCTTTTCAAAGACGTGATTTACGCCATCAGAGACACAGCGTTTGTCACTTCTGATTACCCTGTGATCTTGTCTTTTGAAAACCACTGCTGCAAGACGCAGCAGTACAAACTGGCGAGGTACTGCGATGAAATTCTGGGGGATTTATTATTGAAGGAACCACTGGAGGATTTTCCTTTGGAGCCGGAAATCCCCTTACCCCCACCGTCGTCTCTAAAAAGGAAGATTTTGATTAAGAACAAGAGACTGCGACCGGAAGTGGAGAAACAGGAGCTGGAGTTGTTCAGAAAGGGGCAATTTGTCATCGAGGACGAAGAAAAAGAAGATGCGAGTGCGTCAGCCGATAGGCCTCTTCCCCCAGACATCTCGGCTGAAGTAAGTAAACTAGAGAAAAGCATCGAGGATTGTAGTTGTTTTTAGACTCCGGCGCCTGATATTACTCCGGGGGAAGGCGACATTGGCGCCCCCAGCGTGGTATACGTGGGCTCCACCACCAACGTCCATCCTTGGTTGAGTTCGATGGTCAACTACGCGCAGCCGATCAAATTCCAAAGCTTCGAAAACTCCGAAAGTAAGTTCGCTCGTGTCACTTCTTTACCTATCGGCGATTTTCAGAGCGAAAGATCCACCACAACATGTCGAGTTTCTCGGAACCCGTCGGTCTGGGTCTCCTCAAGTGCCAATCAATCGAATTCGTCAATTACAACAAACGCCAAATGTCCCGCATCTACCCAAGCGGGGCCCGAGCAAACTCTTCCAATTATATGCCGCAAGTCTTCTGGAACGCCGGTTGTCAGATGGTGTCTCTGAATTTCCAAACGTCCGATTTGCCCATGCAACTAAACCAAGGGAAATTCGAGTACAATGGTAACTGCGGGTACTTGTTGAAGCCGGATTTCATGCGAAGACACGACAGGACGTTTGATCCTTTCGCTGAGAGTCCTGTGGATGGAGTGATCGCTGCTCAGTGCTCAGTCCAAGTGATTGCTGGCCAGTTTTTGTCGGACAAGAAAGTTGGTACCTACGTGGAAGTGGACATGTATGGGCTGCCAACGGACACCATAAGAAGAGAATTCCGTACGAGAATGGTCCCTTCAAATGGCCTAAATCCGGTCTATAACGAGGAACCTTTCCTCTTCAGAAAAGTGGTCCTTCCTGACTTGGCCGTCTTGAGATTTGGAGTGTACGACGAAAACAACAGACTTCTGGGTCAGAGGATTCTACCCCTCGATGGGTTGCAAGCTGGCTACCGGCATATTTCTCTAAGAACTGAAGCAAACTTCCCCATGTCGCTTCCAATGTTGTTCTGCAATATCGAGTTGAAGATCTACGTTCCTGATGGATTTGAGGACTTCATGGACGCGCTGAGTGATCCCCGGGGATTCCGAGGTGCTCAACAGAAACAAAACGAACAAATGTCGTCGATGGGCATCGAAGTCACCGACAAAGGACTCGACAAAAAGGAGAAGGAACGCCTGGAGAAAAAGGAAGAACAGTTGGTTTTCGAACCCATCACCATCGAATCGATCAAGCAAGACAAGGCGTTCCAGAAAACAACGAAGAAACAACAAAAGGAGTACGATACGTTGAAAAAGAAGCAATCGAAGGAGAAACTAGGAATACAAAAGGCGCAATGCGCGGCTGTGGATAAGTTGATCAAGGGCAAAAAGTAAGTTTCTGTTTGGATGTTTGTAAATGTAGATTTCTATCATTTCTTTCAGTAAAAGCGACCTTGTGAACGACCCATCAGTGCGCAAACTGGTGACCGAGCAGACTTTGGAATGGAGTTCCCTCATGGAGCGCCACCGAAAACAAGAATGGGAGTTTTTACGCAACCAGTTGGATGAACAACGCGATGCTTTAAAACGTCACATGCAAATTTTACAAGCGAGTCAGATGAAGCAACTCGAAGCAAAACATGACAGAGAAATGAAGGAGATCAACAGCCAACAAGCGAAGATTTCCGTTGAAACAGCCAAAGAGGTGGTAGCCCGACTAACTGTGCAATAATTTCACGTTGAATTTCAGGTCACCAATGATAAAAACCTCAAGACCAAACGGGACAAAGAACGCCGGTTGAAAGAGAAGCAACAGAACAACACGAAACGGTTCTTGGAGGAACGAAAGGCGGCGTCCAACAAGCAGTTGAAAGAAAAGGATAAGTTGAGAATAAAACATGATAAACAGTTGGAAATGTTGTCACATGATATTCAGAAAATGATTGATATGTACAAGAATGAGGAACTCGAATACGAGATGTCGAGTAAAAGCGAGTTTTTTGCCTAAGGACCAAATTTATTTATATTATACTGTAGTTTTAATGTAAATGTCAGATTCTAGTCCTTACAATTTAGAGTTTACACTTGCATTCATTCTTGTGTACGTGATAATAAGGTGGAATTGGTACTAAAAACTCGTTACGAATTTTTGTTCCTGTATGTAATGGTGTTTTTATTTTCGTTGTGGTTTCGCAACCTTCAAATCTTTATCTAAGATGTTATTACGATTTATAAATTTTATGTGAGTTAAGTTTTAGACGATTTTAGGGAAGAATTCGCTCTGAGTTCAAGCGAGAGAATGCGGCGTTTGTTCTCATTGTATCCTGATTCAGAACTATATGTCTAATAAATTATAAACTAGACTCGGAGTTTTATTTCCAGGATAATAAAAAAGTTGCGCTCAAAAATTTAAATGATTTTCTAAAAATTCAGAAGCGCCATCTAGCGCTAAAAGTGGGAAGCCGGTCAATTGACACCTGTCACCGTGCAACTGTCACAAAATCGTGTAATTTTGTGGGGCACCAGTTTTTATTACTTGTCTTGTTTTCAGGGACTGAAAAGTGAGTCTAATGAGATTTTTGTGGGGTTTAGTGCAGTTTTTTGAACGCTGAAAATGAATTGGAAAATGGGGCTTACCGGCAGACTGTAGTAGCTTTGCAAGCATTTAAAATGCGGTAAAAGTTTGGAAACACGAGGAATTGTACAATTCTCACGGTTTTAAGTGAGAAAAGTCAAAATTTTGAGCTGTATTTACACAAGGACGTTGAAAACTGTGGCGATATCTAGCAACAGACGATAGTCGATAATAAAGTTTTCTGTTTTTTTTTTATTCGTAATTATTTAAATTTCTTGTAAATTATTTAAAGTTTCTCACAGTTCTTTGTTTAAAATGACCTTTTCATACCTAATATTGACTTTTTTTATTACAGGATGGTTACAGACGTCCATTTAGCCGTATTATCCAATGCTTTAGGAGTAGTCCTCTTTTTACTCGTCGTTTTATTCCACTACGTTCATGCTAATAATTCCAGAGTTTAGATACCCAAAATGTAGGCATTTTTATACTTTTATAACATGTATAAAATTTAAAATATAACAATAATAAGCTAATTTTTCGTTCCATTTATAATCCAAAAACCGAAGAAAAATTATTTTGTCTGCCTAGTCCGCAAAATTTGGTTTCAAGACGTGACAAATCCACTAAAGGAACTACAAGACTATCGTCCAATAAAGTGGCATTTTGCTGACTCACACAAAAGAAGAGTTTGCGGTGCAAGCACCAAAATTTTCCATGATAGCCCATAAAAAATCAAACGCAAATGTACTTTTTTGCTGGCATTTATTACGTCGTGATAACAATAAAAAATATAGGTATCTATAATTAGTATTTTATTATCAAGGACCCTATTACATAACACTGGTATCTTGTTTATCAGTTGACTCTTCACATGTTAAAAAACTCAACCACAAAAAAAATTAAAAATTCTCACCATCTACCTAAAAATCCTAAAGAACAAATTTACTTATAGTAATAAAAAAAAGGTGAAATCAAAACTTGTTTAGGCTTTAGTAATCCCAACAACCCCACAAGCCAAACGAGCGCCAGCATTTCCTGTAGTTTTGCTCAATTCATGTCCCCCTTGTCCCAAATCGTCAGGATCAGCATGAACAACCAAAGTGCGTCCAATGATGCTATGTTCTCCTTGCAAAGAAATATGCTTGTCTGTGATATTCACTTTGGCAACTCCATCACCTCCAGCTTCTACATTCCCCAGATCTCCAACATGACGCACGTCGTGAGTTGGGCCCCCATGATCCTTTCCATGCGGGTTGAAATGAGCGCCGGCGGAGATGCACCCATTGGTGTTGTCACCGAATTCGTGGATGTGGAAACCGTGAGAGCCTTTTTTCAGACCGGTGACTTCGCCCGTTACTGAGACAGGCGAGTTGCCGTTTTCTTGGGTGAAGAAAATGGTTCCTTTAACTTCACCGTTGAGGACGCACACAGCTTTGGTCGGCATTTTGTTCTAGAAGAGGCAAGTGACTAAGCAGAACTGATAATGGGAGTGATTATCATTGCGGGCTCAAGGGCAAGAAGGAATTAGTGGTGGGGAAGGGGCCAAGGTCTCGAAACCGGCACAAAAAGTGAGGTTAGGTTTGATGGGGGTTCTAAATTTAATATATTATGGAACATGGGGTTTCTTGCAACAGGTTGTTGTAAAAAATGATGACAATCTTACCGAAATGCTTGTTCTGGAATGAAGAAAAAACTTAATGACAATTGATTACACAACTGTCAAGCTGTCAAATTTGTCGGCGACTTTACCGCCATCTACAACAATCTGGTCGTAACATAAATTACTGCTCGCGCACGACCTGCTGTATATCTACGACCTGTGCATTCGTGTAGTTCCACTGTTTCTCCGCATATGCTTTGGAAAGCGCTGCTGCTCGGGCACTTTTGGGAACATTTTACCATATTGGGTTTATTACCAACATTGTTTTTGACATTTCAAATTTTAAGTTTGAATATTGAAATTATTACACGTTGTTTGTTGCTTTTTCAAGTTTTCGTTGTGTGCTTTGTTTACGATCGTTACTTTGTTCTACGTTTGTGTTTTTTGTAGCTTTCAAAAGTCAAAAATCTTACTAACCCCAAAATTCAATTTGTCAACAATGTCAAAAGCGCCCGAGCAGTGGCGCCCTCCTCGGCAAAAAAATGCGTTTTCTCGGAAACATTCTTGATGCGGGGAAATGAGATGTTGCACAGGTCGTAGATATACAGCAGGTCGTGTGCTCGCGTATTCTGATCAAGGTGGCGCTAGGTAACTTATATGAAGAGCAGTCTTGATTTCAAAAAGTAATTTAAAATATCATGCGTAGTTTCTTGGAATCCAAATTTGTTGTGATTTATTAGCGTCTAGTTAGTAAAGTCTGTGTGAAGTGTAATTAGTACTTTAATTAAACCAAATGTACAATTATTTCTGAAAATGAGTGCAGGAGGAAGAGGATGATGTGTTTCGAAGTGTGCTGAGGCTACATATGCAAAAAGTAAGAATGAAAATCTATTTCTGTCGACATCTCGTTTATTTTTGGAATAAACTCGCGTTATTTTAGCTCTTTTTACGCGAAATTTTGCACAGATTCCAAATCTGTGCTCAAAATTTAAATTTGACAAAAAACTGAGGTTTGGCCGATCAAAGTTTTGGATGTTTGATTTTTATTTTTCTAATTTTGAAAGTTAAACATCTCGAAAACTATTAGAAATATTGAGCAACCCTTTGCGCCATCGCTTTCCTCGGCTCATTTTACGTAAGAAAACTTTCTTAAAATCCCAAAATTTTTTTATTTTTTTTATTTTTGGCCATAACTCGTAAACTATTTGTCCCATAGATCTCAAATTTGGCCAGTAGATATATTTTGAGCTTCTTTTTCGACTCACGTATAATTCAAAGCTATTAAACGTCGTTTTCATTTTGAAAACATTGACTGAAAATCACCCCAAAATGACGTTTTCAAAACAGTTTTTGGCCAATGCCTTGTTTATTTATTAAGCAAACTCTACAAATTTTGGTCTCATTTTACGCAGAATGTCACGTTGAATCTAAAAACATGAGAACTTTTGAATTTTCGTCAACAAGTAACTGAGTTATGGCCGTTTGAATTTTTGGGTTTTTGCCAGAAGGCCAAATTTTTGAAGGTTCAAAACAATTCGTGCTTGATATCTTGGAAACTATTTCAGATACCGAGTTGCGGTTTGCGCCATCGTTTTTCTCGCGATTTTTTACATAAGAATAAGTGCCATACAAAAATTTGAAAAAAAATGCAGGGGAAGATTGCGGTGTTGGTGGTTTAAAAAAAAACGGTTTTTATAAATAAAATAAATAGAAATTTTGATCTAGTGGCCTAAACTTCCAACCAAAAGTTTCGCTATCTGGTGAGAGGACGGGTGAACTGTCAACTTCGGCGTTATTCCGCTAGGTGGCTTTAAAGCAAAAACTTCTCGCAATGTTTACAAATCGAGTTGCGGTTTCAAATCGATTATTAGTCTTGTTGGGGCTTTCATGTCTTTAAAAAGTGTCTGAGTTTAGAGCCTGGTGTTATGTGTAAGTGGAAGTTACCGTTTTTCATGTTTATCCAAGTTTTCAAATTACGACCGAGGTGATTTGATCTAACCTTATTTTAATGCGAAAATGGTTTTTACGTGGAAAGTTGTTGCTTAATTGTTAAGAAAAACCATAATAAGAAACTCTGATACTTATAAACGTTGCGTCAGGTTTTTTTAATCTAACTAATCTTCTACTTTAGGGACAAGAACGGAAGTGATTCAAAAAGTTGACGAAGTACAAAGAAGCCAACGTAACCTGCACAAAGTCGAGTTTAATCCCCAGAGTGCTAAAGTCTGAAGAAAAGGCGACAAAGCGAGATGCCAATTCCATTATTTTAACAGAGTGAGTTTCAATTTTAAGTTAATTTGCAATTACAATTTCCACTAGACTTGACGTGACAAGACATGCTTATTTTTGATTGGTTGAATGAATAGTGCGTCTTGCCATCAACCCAAGAAAACAAAAGTTACTATACTACCACGAAATTATTAAGATGTATTATTGGTTGCCTACGTGCTGCATGTTCAGGCGTTAGAATTCACATTACTAATTAAAACTTGTTTTCAGAGTACAACAAATAAGGAACAACACTGCTGCTTGCCCAAGAAACCAACAGAATTCTTGACTGTCTACTTTTTTCATGTATCTGGGAATGCTACGAATCAAGTTACGCAAGTTAAGAACTTTATTTGAATCTGTTTGAAGTTGGTGGTGAAATCGATTTGCAACAAGTTTGTGGATTCTGAATTATTATTAAGAGACTGAGTGTATGGATGATGGTCTTCTCATGACTACACACAGCATCTTGATGGGACCACCCGTGGTCTAATGTCCTAACGACGGTTGTCGTCGCTCAACGTTGAAGAAGTCTGCAACTTATTGCACACAATTGAAGAAACCACTTATTCAGCGCTTCCAGCGCCAATTCTTCACACCATAGAGAGATATTGTATTCCTATGCTGTGGTACAGTGAAGTGATACAGGAGCTTAACATCACGAAAAAGGTGCTGCTTCACTGCAACGTGGATGAAAAAGGTAAAATTCAAACATGTTTAAAGTCAAAGTCAAGTGTTGTTTTTCCAGTTGTTGAAGATGTCGTTCAGAGATTGGGATATGTTCAATCTGTTGCTGATTTCATTGGGGGAGCACGAAGTTTGCAACGTTTTCAAACCTGATGAGCAGAAAACGAGGAGTGTTCTTTCAGAGAAGACTTAAAGAAACTTAACTAACAGAAACGTCTCTGGAGGACATCTGGTGTCTTGTGAGCTGTTTTGTGAAGTCAAGAAAACATCAGGAAAGGGAAGTTTGTGAAGAATTTTCATTGGTTTCTTGAAAACGCGAAATCTACAATGCTGACTGCTATACTGCTTGTTTATGAAGGATGGAAGGTTTGTTTGTTTTCTTTTTTCGCCAATCATGGTCTTCTCTTCATTTGTCTGTTGCAGCTGAAGAAGAATTTGTTGTACTTTGGGTCTGGAGCAGGTGCAGTCAATTGACAGCTTCACCTGACGTTAAGAAGCAACAACTGCACAGAATGAGAAAGTTCCAGTTGCTTTTGCATGAAGAAACCAACAAAATTCTTTACTGTCAACTTTTCTATTTTTTGGGAATGGTACAACAGAATCTGGGTTTGCACAAATTTATGAGTCCTCATTGAAATTCTTAAATGCAGGTAAGCAGAAAATTGTTGGAATCACAGCTTTAAAATGCTTTGTGGTATTTTAGGAGTGTTGAAGTTGTCAAGAAAGAAAATACATGCAGCAAAGGCTATGGAGGAAGTCTGCTAGCTTTTGAGCTATTTTGTGAAGTTATGAAAACATCAAAAAGTAGAGGATGAAAATTTTTTTTCCTACTTAATTAGGAAGGATGAAAGGTTGGTTTTCTTTTCACTCCATTGATGATCTCATTTTTATTTTTTTTCTCTTGCAGCTGAACAAGACTTTGTTGTATTTTTGTATTTTTGTATTTTGTATTTTTGTCAGAAGCAGGCGCAAACAAATCAAAGCTTTGCCTGATATGTACAACCAACCAACAACTACAGACAGTGAGAGAAGTACAGCTGCTTCTACATAAAAATCAAGAAAGGCTGCATTTACAATGAAAAATGTTTCTCGGATAAGTTAACAAAATGTTCCTAATGAAACTTTTTTACACTTCTTGTTCAGTGGAGGAAGGAGAGAAGAACATGGAATAGTGCAGAATTTGGGATGATTGGGATGTGGACTCAGAAACGTGACATGCACAGTCAGTGTTCTTAAGCGCTAAAGTCTGAAGGAAATGCGAGGTCCCAATTCTTCCTATTTTAACAGAGTGAGTTTCAAAAATCATTTTAGGTTATGTTACTAAAATTTGAATTTCCCTCCTTTGTGTTCAATTTCCACTAGACTTGAAGTAGTCAAAACTTGCTTATTTTTGATTGGTTGAACGATTAGTGCAAACTGGTATCAACCTAAGAAAACAAAAGTTACTATACTACCACGAAAATATTTACATGTATTATTGGTTGCCTACATGATGCATGTTCAAGCGTCACAGTTTTTACTAATTAAAATCTATTTTCAGAATTCAACAAATGATAACAATGATGCTGCTTGCACAAGAATTCTTCACTGTTCACTTTCTTAATTTTCCGGGAGTGCTATGAAAGAAATTGCGCAAGTTAAGAACTTTATTTGAAGCTATTTGTAGTTGGAGTTGATTTGCAACAAATTTATGGGTCTTCATTGAAATTTTTAAACGCAGGTAAGCTGAAAATTGTTTGAATCACTGCTTTAAAATGTTTTGTGGTATTTCAGGTTCCAACTTCATTACCAGAGTTTAGAGACTGAGTCTATTGACTACACACACCTTGCAGCATCTTGATGGTACCACCCATAGCCTAAGATGTCGAAAAGGCGGTTGTCGTCGCTCAACGTTGAAGGAGTCTGTAACTTATTGCACAGAATTGAAGAAACCACTCATTCAGCGCTCCCAAAGTTCAGTGAAGTGATACAGGAACATAACATCACGAAAAAGGTGCTGCTTTCCTGCAACGTTGATGAAAAAGGTAAAATTCAAACATGTTTTAAGTCGAAATCAAATGTTCTTTTTCCGGTTGTTGAAGATGTCGTTCAGTGATTGGGAGATGTTCAAAGTGTTGCTGATTTCATTGCGGGAGCACGAAGTTTGCAACGTTTTTCAACCTGATGAGTCTACAAACAGAAAACGAGGAGTGTCCTTTTAGAGAAGACCCAACGGATACGGCTTTGGAGGACACCTTCTGTCTTGTAAGCTGTTTTGTGAAGTCAAGAAAACATCAGGGAACGGAAGGAAGTTTATAGAGAATTTTCATTGGTTTCTTGAAAACGCGAGATTTAGAATGCTGAATGCATCGTGCTTTTTCAGGACGGACGGAAGGTTTGTTTGTTTTCTTTTTATGGTCTCACCTTAATCTCTTAGTTGCAGCTGAACACAACTTTGTTGTCCTTCCTCTTGGTCAAAGAAGGAGCAATTAACTACAGAGTGACAGTCTCAGCTGCACATTCAGGTAAGGTAACATGTTCCTGATGAAACTTTTTTACACTTCTTGCAGGAAGAAGAAGATGGAGGGATTAAGAAGAGGAGGACATGGCAAAGTGTAGGAGTTTGAAGTTTTTGCTCACATTATGTTGTTAGTCAAAATAATGTAATTTGCTATGTTTTTGTACGATTTAGAATTTGCTCATTTGCTTACATACATAAAGTTTAAACTTGTTTTCTTTCCTTTTTTCGGTTAGTAGTCGTTTTCATGCAAAAATTTATCCAAGTTGGTAAATAGTTCGGCATTATTCCGCCAGATGGCGCTTACTCGACAAATTGTGGTAAAAATCCGTGCTAAATTGGATAGCTAAGTTTCAAACCAAAATTTTAGCCCTCTGGTGAGAGAATGGTTGAACTAAATAGTTCGGCATTATTCCACCAGGTGGCGCTTACTCAAGAAAATTGTGGTAAAAATCCGTGCTAAATTGGTTAGCCAAGTTTCAAACCAAAAATTTAGCCCTCTGGTGAGAGAATGGTTGAACTAAATAGTTTGGCATTATTCCACCAGGTGGCGCTTACTCAAGAAAATTGTGGTAAAAATCCGTGCTAAATTGGTTAGCCAAGTTTCAAACCAAAAATTTTGCCCTCTGGTGAGAGAATGGTTGAACTAAATAGTTTGGCATTATTCCACCAGGTGGCGCTTACTCAAGAAAATTGTGGTAAAAATCCGTGCTAAATTGGTTAGCCAAGTTTCAAACCAAAAATTTAGCCCTCTGGTGAGAGAATGGTTGAACTAAATAGTTCGGCATTATTCCACCAGGCGGCGCTTACTCAAAAAATTGTGGTAAGAATCCGTGCTAAATTGGTTAGCCAAGTTTCAAACCACAATTTTAGCCCTCTGGTGAGAGAATGGTTGAACTAAAAACGGCCCACAAAAAAAATTAGGTCAAATTTTGAGAGGCAAAGTTTCTATTGTCGAAAATTTTGCAATTTCCAAAATCATAAAAAAAACAATTGAATGCCAGAAAAAGCCTAAGTCTCAATAAAAATTCCTACAATGATCACAAAAACAATCGAATGGCTACAAAAACTATAAATCGAATACCATAGTAAAAAAAACCTAAAATTGACTTCTTTCTAATTAAAGGAGACCCTAGATTTGCATCAATCTTCTTATCTGACAGCTGTGCTTCATCGAGGCGATTGCTCAAGTCCACTTCAGAGTCAGTCTTGCGTTCACATCCTTGTCACTCTACACTCTTTCCTGTCCTTCTCTTCTTCATTCTAGTTCCTACCAGAAGTATGAAATAGTTAAGTTTAAGAACGTGTTTGTTACCTCACCTGAAAAAACTCTTCAATGCTGTTGCCTTTCTTAAGCTTTATGTACAGTTAGGACTGACTTTCTCATTTTGTTCAGTTGCTGGTTCTTCACGTTAGGCGAAGCTTTCAATTGTTTGCGCCTGTTTCTTCACCAAGAGTAGAACAAAGTCTTGTTCAGCTGCAACTGAAAGATTAAGGTGAGACCATGAATGGAGAGAAAAGAAAACAAACCTTGCATACCTCCTGAACAAGCAGCAAACCATACAGCATTGTAAGATTTCAAAATCTCGCGTTTTCAAGAGACCAATGAAAATTCTCCATAAACTTCCGTTCCCTGATGTTTCCTTGACTTCACAAAATATCTCACAAGACACCAGATGACCTTCAGAGCCTTTGTAGTATTTTCTTTCTTGACAACTGCATCTCGATGATGCTGTTTCCGTTGGTTGAGTTCCTTTGGGCCTTCTCTGGAGAAACACTCGTTTTCTGCTCGTAGACTCATCAGGTTTGAAAACGTTGCAAACTTCGTGCTCTCGCAATGCAATCAGCAACACTCTGAACATTTCCCAGTCACTGAACGACATCTTCAACCACTGGAAAAAGGAACACTTCGACTTCGACTTAAAACATGTTTGAATTTTACCTTTTTCATCCATGATGCAGTGAAGCAGCACCTTTTTCGTGATGTTATGCTCCTGGATCACTTCACTGTACTCTGGGAGCGGCGAATGAGTGATTTCCTCAATTGTATGCAACAACTTGCAGACTCCCCCAATGTTGAACGACGACAAGCGCTTTTTGGACATCTTAGCCAATGGGTGTACCATTAAGATGCTGCAAGGAGTAGTCAAGAGAAGACCATCATCATCAATAGACTGAGTCTCTTAATAGTAATCTCTATTACTGAAGCTGAGACCTGAAACACCACAAAACAATTTGAAGCTGAAATTCAAACAATTTTCAGTTTACCTGCGTTTAAAAATTTCAACGAAGATCCAGAAACTTATAAATCCATTCTACAACTCCAAACAGCTTCAAGTGAAGTTTTTAACTGGCGTAATTTCTTTCGTAGTATTCCCAGAAACATGAGAAAGTGGACATTGAAGAATTCTTGTGCAAGCAGCATCGTTGTTGATCATTTGTTGTGCTTTAAAAATAAGTTTTAATTAGTGAGAATTATTACTCTTGAACATTGAAGTACGTAGGCAACCAATAATACACTTCGAAAATTTCATCGCAGTATAGTAACTTTCGTTTTCTTAGGTTACTGCCAGTTCGCACTAATCGTTCAACCAATCAAAATTAAGCTAGTTTTACCCACTTCAAGTCTAGTGGAAACTGAACACAAAGGAAGGGCATTCAAAGTGCAGATTCTTGCAACATAACCTAAAATGATTCTTGAAACTCACTTTGTTAAAATAGGAAGAATTGTCACCACACATATCCTTCAGACTTTAGCACTTAGGGACACTGACTCGACTTTGTGCATGTCACGTTTCTGCGTCCCCGTCCTTCTCTGTCCTTCCTACAAAAAGTGTAAAAAAGTTTCATGCAGAACACGTTTGTTACCTCACCTGGAAGAGATTCTTCATTCTCTGCAGTTGCTCATTATTCACGTTCAGTGTAGCCAAACTGCAACTGAGAGGTTTCCAAGAAATCAATGATCACCACAAACTTAAATTTCCTGATGTTTTCTTAACTTCACAAAATAGCTCAAAAGACAGCAGATATCCTCCTCGGCGTTTGTAGTATTTTCTTTCTCGACAACTTCAACATTGCAAGTTCTAAATCTGTTCCTAAAATACCACAAAGCATGTTAAAGCTGTGATTCAGACAATTTTCAGCTTACCCGAGTATAAAAATTTCAGCAAGGATCCAGAAATTTGTTGCAAATCCATTCCACCAACACCAATTTCAAATGAAGTTCTTAGCTTGCGTAATTTCTTTCCTAGCATTCCCAGAAGAAAAAGAAAGTCGACAGTGAAGAGTTTTGTTGGTTTCTAATCGAATCAGCATTGTCTTGAATGATCATACTCTGAAAACAAGTCGTTTAATTAGAAGAAATTGACGTTTAAACATGCAGCGTGCAGGCAACCAATAATACACCGTGATTCTTCAGTAGTATAGTAAATTTTGTTTTCTTAGGTTGATGGTAAGTTTGCAAAATCGTTCAACCAATCAGAAGTAAGCATGTTTGTCTACTTCAAATCTAGTGGAAATTCAAATTGCAAAATTTCCTAACAAAACTTAAAATTATTTCTAGAAACTCACCCTTTACATCTTGTATTTCTTCAGACTATAACACTTAGGGACACTGACTCGACTTTGTGCAGGTTACGGAGGCCTCCTCATCTACAACTTTTAGAAATCACTTCCGTCAGTCCCTAAAAACAGATTTGCTTCATTAAAAAACATGACGCAAAGTTTATAAGTTGCAGAACTTCGTATTTATGCTTCTCTTAACAAAGTTATGCAAGAACCTTTCGTTTTTCGCATTAGAATTAGGTTACATCAAATCGCCTTGGTCGTATTTTGAAGACTTGGAAAAATGGTAACATCCACTTGCTGCACATAACCAGACGGTAAATTGAACATTTTTACGGCACAAAAGTCCCAACAAGACTAATAAAAACCGATTTGAAACCGAACCTCAAACTTGTAAACATCGGAAAAAGTTTTAAGATCAAAGCCACCTAGCGGAATAACGCCAAAGTTGTTAGTTCACGCGTTCTCTCACCAGAGGGATAAACTTTTGGTTTGAAACTTGACAGATCGATTTAGCTGAGATTTCCACCATCTTTGTGTCAGCTGTCAATTTAAGTTCTCAGAAAAATAGTTTTTGTGATTTAACAGAGATCCCCACATCCACACCTCGGCCAACATGTCCAAGTTGATAGCTCAAGCCCCCGTGTTGGCTGCAAGTTAGTTTACAAATCTTCAAATCCAACTTTTGGACTGTTACGTAACATAACCTTACCTTTTTTAGAACTCGCAGCGGAAGCTAAACCCAGATTGCAGACGTTCGTCAAATACGCCAAAGTTGAACTGACACCTCCAACTTTGGCTGATTTGCCAGAGATCCGTAGTGGAATCGCCCGGTTAATCAATGGGGCCAGAACTGGACGTTGGAGGGAAGTTCCAGTCAGGGAGGCCTGGTTGAACACACTTGTTACTGTCGAAGTCCTGTGCTGGTTTTATGTTGGTGAATGTATTGGAAAACGTCATATCGTTGGATATGACGTCTAAATTCTACCTTAATTCTCTGTAGTTAATAATAAACTGTTCTAAGGATGAAGGTTTGTGATTCTGGGGCTTGGGGGAAACAACCAATTAAAGAAATTATTTATTAATAAGTTCAGGAGTCAATTTACAACTTCAGCTTGGTTCTACGCCAGTGACGTCGCTTAGCGTTGTATCTGAAAGAAAAAGCACAAATTAACCAAATTGACGAGACAAACAGAAATGAAAAAGTGGTTGAATCGTAGTTGCAATGAAAACAAAACATGTCGAAACTGACATAACCTCACTTTCTCTCAAACAAAAAGAACTGTACCAAAGTGTCCCCAATTTCGTCAGACGACATAAAAGGATACTTATTTCTCACCTAATTGTGTTTCCTGTCCTCATACGGACCCATTGTGGAATTGGCCTGTTTTGTTTCAGCTTCTTTGCGAGCTTCCGCTTAATGATGAATGTTTTGTGAGCAGACTGAAAAATAACGTCACCAAATCAATATCCACGCATAAACGAACGTAAATTATTAAATATACAGAATAATAACAAGGGATGATTGGAATTTTTCAAAATTTCTTACCATGGCTGCTACTTTTCCAACACCTTGACAGAAAAGGAAATGTTTTCCGGTTTTCGAAGGTTGGCAACATGGGTATTTCGGGCGGCCAACATTACACGCAGAAAAACCCCAGATTTATTTAAATTAATCAAGATTCTCACAAATTTCCAGTTTTTTGTAGAATTATCACGCATAAACTCACGGCGAGGCAAATAAAAACAAATAGAGAATCCCCTAGAAGACAACAGTCAAAAAATATTAAAATTTGAGAATAGCTGTCGGTTGAGGTTATGTTTATGTGTCAAAGTGACGTTTAGCAGAAAAACAAAGTAAAAGATGCACGAGGCCTATCAAGTGCACTCAATTCTAAAGCTAACATTCCAAATAGAGTCAATCACAGCTTACGGTTTGTACCAACCCCAATCCTCACATAAATACAAGAAATTCCGCAGATGACCACCTCCTGGTGGGCACCCGCCAGGGGCACTTATTTATGTACAGTTTGGTCCAGAACGACGAGAAATACGAACTCCAGTTGATGCGATACAACAAATCGTTCAGCAAAAAGGCCGTGCAGCAATTAGAAGTCATTCCAGATTTCCATTTGCTTGTCAGCTTAACAGGTAAAACTCTTTTTCTCACACAGAAACCAATGAAGACATTTGTAGACAACTTGGTTCAGCTTCACGACATCAACGCCATCAACTTCACAACAGTCCATCAGCTTCAAAAGTCAAAAGGGGCGACTATCTTTGCAGTGAATATCAAAAAACAAACTTCTTTAACTGGAGAGTCGAGTACTTTGGTCCGTTTAGCGGTGGCTGTGAAAAGAAAACTTCAATTGTACTACTTGAAAAACAATGAATTTTTCTCGCTCATGGACGATATTAACTTGGCTGAAATCCCAAAGTCGATGGTGTGGTGTGAAGAAACAATCTGTGTTGGTTACCGGGGCGAATATGCGCTCATTGAGGTAAAACCCAATCACCCATTCCTCCAATTCACGTTTTTATATTCCAGTTAAACGGTCAACAAACCGATCTTTTTCCGACTAGTAGCAGCCGCTCCAGCGAGCCCTGCATCGTCAAAGCATCAGATAAAACCTTCGCGTTGTGTCGCGAATCGCAGACTGTTCTTGTCAACATCAAAGGGCAAACCGAGAAGACTAAAGCGTTGCGGTGGTCCGACGTCCCGTTAACTTTAGCGTGGGATGAACCCTACGCCCTTGGAGTCCTCGCCGAGTGTATAGAAGTACAAACGTTGGAGCCTTCAGGGGTCGTTCAAACTCTTCCAGATCTGTCGAAAGTTCGCTTTATTATAACGTGTCAGCAGGGATTGTTGTACGCGGCTTCAGTGAGCCAAGTTTGGTGTATTTGCGCCGTGGATGTCGCCAGACAGAGGAAGGTGTTGTTGGACTCCAAACAATTTCAACTGGCTCTGAAACTAACGGAAATTTCCAACGAGAACGAGGAGGACAAGAAGGAGAAAATCCACCAGATCCAGACGCTGTTGGCTTACGACTTGTTCGCGAACAAACAATTCCACGAAAGCATGAAAGAGTTCTTGAAACTAGAAACCGATCCGTATGACGTCATCCGATTGTTTCCTGATCTTCTTCCTCAGCAGAACGTCGCGACGGATTATCCAGAGCCCCCCAAAGACCTCACCGAGAAGGAACTAGAGACTGGTCTGTTGGCTCTCATCGACTATTTAACCGAAATGCGGCACCGTCTTCAATCAGAGACACAGGCTAACGTCAACGCCCGCGGGAATCTCAACGAGAAATCCTTCAGTAAATCCACTCAACAGCTCCTCCAAATCATCGACACCACTCTCCTGAAGTGTTACCTCCAAACCAACGACGCGCTTGTCGCTCCTTTGTTGCGCCTAAACCACTGCCACTTGGGCGAAACTGAAAAAATCCTGAAAAAAATGGGGAAACACAACGAGCTCATCATTTTGTACCAGACGAAAGGGCAACACCGCCGAGCCCTCGAACTCCTGCAAGAAGAGGCGGGGATTGATCGCACCATCGCGTACCTCCAACACTTGGGGGCTGAAAATATGGGACTGATAATCGAGTTTTCGGACTGGGTGCTAACATCGTCGCAGGATGAAGGTTTGAAGATCTTCACCGAAGACCTCGCGGAGGTTGAGGCGCTTCCTAGACCCAGAGTCTTGGATTTTCTTCTTCGTTCACACGCCTCCGTGGTCATTCGGTATTTGGAGCACGTAGTGCACGTGTGGGAGGATACGAATCCGTTGTTTCATAACGCGCTGGTGCATCAGTATCGGGAAGCCGCGATGAGAGAGGGGCCGGCGGTGGCGGAGCACACGCGGAAGAAACTGTTGGAGTTTTTGAAGACCAGCCCGCATTACACGGCGGATACGGTCCTGGGGCACTTCCCCACAGACAGTTTGTTGGAAGAACGAGCTATCATTCTTGGGAGGTTGGGGAAGCATGAGCAATCGCTGGCGATTTACGTGCGGGCGTTGGGCGACATCTCCAAAGCGGTGGAGTACGCGCAGAAGGTCCACGAAACCACTCCAGGATCTCAGAGCGTAACAGAATCACCAGGGTGTAGTCATAACTATATTATTAAATTCCAGGTGTTCGCCTCCATTATTAAACTAGTTTTGAACCCCGACAGCTGTCCGTTGGCGCTTCCTGGACTGACGCTCTCCCCGAAAACCGCGCAACCGGACTTGGAATTAGCTCTGGATTTATTGAAAGAACACGCTTTTAAAATGGACCCTCTGGAGGTCCTTTCCGTTCTACCAGACAACGTCTCAGTTACTCGTATTCACAAGTTCCTTCTGGTGGCTCTGGAAAAAGCCGTGAAAGAGAGGAGACGCGTGCAGCTACTCAAAGGTTTGTTGTACGCTGAACATTTACAGTGTCAAGAGATGAGATTACATCTGCAAAGTCAACACGTGTTGGTCACTGAACTGAATGTTTGTCCTGTTTGCAAGAAGAGATTTGGAAATCAGAGGTGAGTTTATAAAGTGGTGGTTGGTATTCTCAACAGTGTTTTTAGTGCTTTGATTCGGTACCCCAATGGCGATGTCGTCCATTACTCGTGTCAGGAAAAGCGGGCATAAAATTATAAAAATTACATGTATTTAGAATTGTGATAATAAACTAATTTCAATAGCAAAATGTAATATAAAGTCTATTAATAAAAACTCTAAATCGATCAGTCATGGAACGAAATCACGTTTCTTTATATACATATTCAAAAGTTTTCGGAGTCTAACAAGGAACACGATAGACCATTCAACTTAAAAAACTTTGAACAACATTGCAACAGAAAATAGGTACTTATATTTGTACTGTCCAAAATTAAGTGTTTTCGCTAGATTAGCAAAGGCACTAATTTACTTTAGTTCTAGTCATATTACATACAAATCAGAATATTTAATACAAAGAAAATTCTCGATACTAAAGAAACAAATTAATACGACAAACGAAAAAAAAAATGAAAATCAAGACGGACAATCTAGCGAAAGCACTTTGGCAATCATAAAATATACTCAAATTACGAAACTTACAAATAATAAAGTCTGTCTGATAATTTCGCGGACGGTTGTTTTTTGATGTACTGACCAACCAAAGAAGCCAATTTATGGGCGTAAAGACACGGGGCCGGCACTCTGATCGTCCCCGTCCAATTATAATACAAATGGCACAATTTATACGCAAGTCTCTGCAAATGATCGGCTTTCAAATCCCCATCATTAAAAAGAACGATATAATGTGTCGGATTAACAGTCCCCTGTCTTACGCTCTGCGGTACCAAAAAAAAATCCGGGAGATTCCGCCTCGTAACTATAGAATCCACCACAGTTCCGGAGGGTGGATTCTCGCAGTTTTGGCCATCCAAACATTTGAAAATTCTCGTATGGATCCGTTTTTGTACGACCATAAAAGTCAGCGCCGTTTCAATCCCCAACTGTTTGAGAACTTCCAAGAACTGCCCGACTTCGTATCGTTTACAGTGCTCCAATTGCCCGTCACCCACGCCGTCTCTGAAGATGACGACTTTGCACGGGAAACTCCCCGTGCAGTTTTTGTACGCGACCAACGCTTTGCCGAAGGCGGTTTTGAAGAAGTCGCCGATTTCGCCGGATTGGAACATCGCCTCGCTGTAGTATTTCGTGACGGATTCGTTGATGGAAGCCACGAAACCACAAACCGATTGATGGTTGGTACCGTGATAAACGTCGATGCCGCAGATCATCCAGCCGGTGAAGGGGATTTTGATGCTCCACAAGGTGCCGCCGAGTTTGCACGTGATTTGCATGGCGATTTTGTGGATGATGGTTCGGACTTTCTGGGGGTTGGACAGGGTTTTACTAAGGATGACCTGACTGGCGATGGGGTAGTTGATGCAGCACATCTTTTTAACAATTGAATAACGATCGGTGCGGAGAGTCGGGCAGATGAACACGGCGACCTTAACAAAACGGAAATTACAAAGAAAATAAGACTAGAAACTATACTCACTTCAACTTCGTCTGTGATATTATTTTTGATCGCATTCATATAAGTATCCGTTCGGTCGTCATCCAGAACTATGTGCTGAGGTCTGTTGATAACGCAGCCCATTCCTTTGGCTAGTCGGCCTATGGTCTCTGCGAAATTGTTGGCGTATTTTTGATCCCTTGATGTGTAGTATAACTGCCAATTACGAAGGTTTTTAGGTGAAGTCAAAAAGTTGTCGCTAATAGCTCTACTCCAGTCGGAGCCCCCCTGGTAACGCCTTTCATCTTCAGGTTTAGACCCCCCGAAATAAATCGTTTCTTGGGGGAGAACTCGCGCTGCAATGTCAGCAGTCCCGTCGGCCAATCGAAGCCCCCAATCACTCAGAATCTTCTGGGCTTGTTCCGAATCTCGCACACGCTCCAGGTATGTTCGTAGAGCTAAAGCGCGTTGGTTTGGGGTGATCCTGGTGAAGGCCGCAACGTCTTTCATTAGCTGCAAGTTGAAAAATCATTAAATTGAATTGTCTGGTTTGATCAGTACCTTAAAATCGCTCCTCATGGCGTCGCTAAGCCCGGTTAAGTAACAAACCTCTGGAATTAAGCAAATGATACGATCTTGCTTCTCATTGTTGATTCTGATCGACTGTTTGCTAAGTAACAACGGTTGGTCTAAATCCTCAATTTGAATGTTGTGTTGGTTCTTGTAGTAATCAACAAAACTGCATTTTTCTCCGTTTCGAGCATCAAAAGTATCCCTGGGAGTCTTGTCAAAGTTTATATCATCAATGATATACGTCTTGTTATTATAGCGTGTTAAAACACAAGCCCCCACGATGTTCTTCCTTGCTTCCTCGACAAAATTTCTTGAATACGCTGCCTTTAGTTCCACCATCCACTCATAAACGGTTTGGGATCTGATCACTCTATGTTGTGTATCCAACATGACCATCAGCCCCCCTTCCATCTCGTCAACATGGACTGCATAACCCGGAAGAACTTCTAATTTATGGTGCGGAATGATGTACTTATGATCGGGGCTAAAATAATTCCGACCAATTCTACTGTAGAGTAAAACCCTCATGATTCTGTTAAAGAACACATTGAGTAAATGAAGACAATCTCTTTCTCCGAATTTTTTTTTCCGCTTGAAAGTTATGATGGTTTTAACCGGTTCTCCTGAACTTGGGACAACAGTCTGGAATTCTCTCCTGTCGGTAAACAACTGAGTCGGTAAGTACAGGCAGGCATCTCCGTCGTAGATTTTAATGGGGCTGACTTGTCCTAAGGCTTCATTTACCAGTTTTGACCGGTTTGATCTGGCATCCACTTCGGGATGGAACCGAACTTCATATTCGTAGAATCCACGGTCTGGTTCTACTTCTAGGCGGACGTAGTTCGCTGTCGCTCTCAAGCGGGTGCCCACTTGGCCTTAAAGAAGAGATTACATATGTATGCAAATAAAAATCTACTCGCGTCTTACCTTGGAAAGACACAGGCTCTGCGGACGACACACTCATCCCCGAAAGCTCCTGTGTAACTGTAGCAACAGACCCCCTCGTTTCAGAGGGCCCAGCTGAAGCCACTGAAGGGGTCTCTGCACTGGACCCCGCTTTCAACAGATTCTTCTCATGCAACTTTTGTAAAAGAGCAGCTCGTCCTCTGCTCTTCGGGGGTAGTTCTTGAGGTTCACCCCCGCCTGCCATCGACTGTTTGTGTTGCCGCAGGAGCTCGAGAAGAGCACCTCGGCCTTTCGGAACGGGTTTGTCTCCCATTTTTTAACCTAAAGTCGACAAATCAAACATAAAAACACAAAAAAAACGATGAACAATCACGAAAACAACAAAAATTGAAAACAGACAGTGATTGCTAGTGCGACGGTTGACAGATGAAAGAATGTGAAAGTTGAGAGGGACCAACGTGACGGCGAAAAGTCACTAACTTTGCGGTTTCGCCCACACCAATTCTTGGAAGTTTTTGGGTTTTATAAGGGCGAATTACCCCTAATAGGATTTAAAGGAACGGAGAAAAGGCGGTCAATGTCAATTGTAATAAAATTTACTTGTGATGAGACTTCAGATAATGTTGTGTATCCAGACAAATCACACCAGCGTAGAAACGCCGACATTCGCAATTCGACTGATCAATAAACTCGAATAAATGCAAAGAAACGATTTTTTCGCTGACGCAAAAAACAACGATGTGAAGTAATAACTGCCAACATGGCCTCAAGGCCAACATTGTCAACGGTCAAAAGTTTCATTAAAATTAATGCAATTTTCACACTTGAACGATCAATTTTTCGCTTAATTCATGCTTTTTGATATTACTGAAATTTTTAAATTAATCAAGTATGGGGGATGCTGGGGATTTTCGGTTTTTATAATTTTATTGGAGTGAGCAAATTGCGCCCGTGCATAGGCAACCAACAATACCGATGTGTCGCCCGTATGCCGTATGTCTTAGCTTAAGAGTGGTATTTTATTAAAACTTCAATTCGAAGTTTCTCGATAAATATTACAGATAGCAAGGAACAGATGGAAGAAATGGATTCACGAATGTCAAATTGTGTGGAGAGCAGAGTTTCGCACCGATCTAACGCCTTTTATGCTTTTGGCTCAAAAATTACTAAAACCCACAATTTTTTTTTGACTTTATTCATCAATTAGGACCTTAGGAACGGGAATCTGAAAGAGTTTTTTCGATTCAATGTTCCGATGAGTTTTTATCGATTTAAACACGAATTTTTCCTTGAAAGTAAGAACAAAAAATACCCAATTTGGACTGCAAAAGAAAGAATTTAAACTCGGATTTGGGATCCAGGAAATGGTTTTGTTTTATTTGAAATTTTATATAACGCCTGAAAATAGGTTTTGCCCCAAGGATACAAGTTTCTGCTTGAATTTTAGTCGGTCAAAACCAGATGGCCCTCGCATTTAGAATTTTTTAGAAAAAGGTGCAATTATGTAATGTTTGATTACAACACGAAATCGACTTCAATGGAAATATCAGCAAAAACTAATTTTCATTGCTTCTGCTAATTGCTCACAAAACTCAAACGCTACTTCTTTTGATAAAATCAGTTTGAGATTGAGAACAATAAAACTTTATGTAATAATATAAGTAAATGATATAAGTAATTCGTTTTTATAGAAATATTGCAGTGATATTGCTTCGAGTTTATCTCGTAAATAAATAAATAAACAAACAAACATAACTAGGTCGATTTTTCAACTGATATTATATCCACATCGATGATAGTATAAAAATTCCATCCATTAATTCAGCGAAAGGTTCAAAACAAATGGGTAAACCGTGTATTCTGTACGCTAATACCTATCTAATATTGAAAGTAATCTAATAAAAGTACATACAACAAGAAAAGTAAATATTAACCATATGTTGATAGTGTAGGGAAAATCAATATGACAGGTTAAACGAAAATCGAGCGTTTTTCATAGTGTAACAATAATTTTTGGTACTGGATCCGCAAAAGCTCACTTTAGCAGACTAGTAGCTTTAGTCTTGGGTACCAAAATAACGTATGCAAAGATCGATTCAAGACTGACTTTAGCGGACTCGTTTGAATCCGCAAAAGTTCTCTTTAGCAGACTGGTACTTTAAAACGTACTGTAAGGCACAAGAGATGGGTGCCAAAATAACGTATGCAAATATAGATTCGAGTCCGACTTAAGCGGACTCGCTTGAGTCCGGAAAATTCCACTTTATCGGACTAGTTCCTCAATAAGCACGATTTAGTGGTACTTTTTGACGATGTTTCAGTCCGACTTTTTCCCCACACCTGCCAATTGCGATATTGCCATATATATTAGTCCTTATCATATTTGTTCGCGTTGCTGTATGTATAAGAATCGTCCACCTGGCATCATAGATCGACCAGGTATTGATAAGGGAAGCTTATCAAACCGATTGGAGTCAATTTGTAGACAGTTTAGTTCAAGTAGTGAAGTAGTGTACTTCTATGAAGAGTCAATTCTTCAGTGAAGCAACATGTCTAACGCCGGATATGAAGAATGTGCAACTTACGACAATTCCTGGCATATCATCCCACCGGATTATGTCCACATGGACGACGAATATCGATACACGTGAGTTTGAATTTTTCCACTCCACCACTTAAGAAGCAACATTTCCGTTCTTTTGTTCGCGGATATGAATGAACCGGAATTTACTACGTCTTCGGGGGTGGTCTTTGGCTTTGGCGACTAGCAGTCTACGATGGGAAAAATCTACCTGCTGCTTATTCTTAAGCACAGGTGTGTTCACTGGACGCTTTATTTAAGCTATTAGGGTTTTGTCGGCTTTCAAATTTCAAGGATTCGGACGCTCTCAGAGTTTAAATATTATTTTTTATGTTAATAAATCCTGTTAGATGGGACGAGGGTGACTGAGTGGTCCGGACATTGGGGTGAATTGCCGCTGACGTTTTGGAATGTCGCTGACAAGAAGGGGTTGTTTCTCGTCAATGAAAACTTGAAGGATCTCACGTTTTTTCCAAGAATCTTTATCAAATTATAAATATTTTTTCTCTTATCATTTTCCTTGATTCTGAAGCTAATTTCGCTCATCAGACTAAAAACCTCGTCGTAAATATGTACCCTCTCTCCGCCGAAACTCCAAGAATCTTGTAAACTAAACAAAAGCGGCCTAAGCAACGGTGTCCTCCTCGAAGACCGGCACTCGAGCAAATCCCCGAGCCCCGGAACCCCAAGTTCTCAGCACTCCTTCCCCATTGGTGTTTGTAAACTCCACCCCTAAACGTCCCTCTCCTATTGGTCGTAGTGAGAGCCGTCGAGAGGCCTGAAGAGCCCATCGAGTGAAGGGCGCCTCTTCAGCACTCTTCAGTGGCTCTCCAGAAGCTCTCGACAACTCGCGTGCCGGTCCACTTGAAACGATAACAGTGCTGTGCTAGTGACAGTGGTAAAGGTGGCCGAGGAAGATAAGCCTCGGAACGACGACGCCATGCCTCCGGCGTCGGTCACTGCCACCGCCGCTTCCACGTCGGCGGCGGCGGCGCTGCTCGCTTGGCCGCCGCTTCTGCTGCATCCGTGGGCTCCGGCGCTCTTGCCCGGAGCCTGGTGCTCTTCGGCCATCAGGTCCGCTTTGCCGGGGTTTGTAGCCTTTTTTTACAGTATCTAGATCACGTTTATCTACGTGAACTCAAAATGCGAAAATTGGTTCAAGGTTGCACGTATTTTGTCCCTTTGTTCGTCAAGAGGTTGTGATGAGTTTGTATTATTCGACACTTATTATCATCGAGTTATTGTTTGTGCCCAGATAAAATACTTCCATGATATAATAATAATGAAATAATCGGACTAATCGTGGTGGATGCGCCTCTTTTCGCCGAAACTTTCAATTCCATTCCACAAAGACCGCTCTGAATAAAAAAACCCCAAACACAATATCCACTCGAAACAGCCCCCGCTGTGAAACCGGAAACAGGCAATTTAAAATTTCGTGGATATTTGGCAGCTCGGATTTTGTTGTTTAACTAAGCGTGACTTTGTGAGGGTGGCAAGGTCCAAGTATTTCATTTTATTGCCTTTTTGGCACAGGTGACAATTGTCGGTAAATCCCGAGGATTCATCCAAAGTCACGTCTGGGTTATTTTAAACTTAACAGGTGGTATTTAGTAAAAGGCACCGACTATTTTACCTTTTCGATTGAGGGTATAAATTTTATGATGGTCGTTTGTTGCAGATTGTTGGACAGTATGAAAATGACGGGACCCATGGGAAACCCAAGACAGCCTGCGGGGTTTGCAATTAGCGATATTTTGGAGTTGGATAGAAATAGCAATGTTGGGATTGAACCAACACCGACGGAGGCGCAATTGTACAGTCATCCCTCGCATGACATCGGGGGGTACGTGCCCATTTCCAGGCACTGGCCCACGCCGGCTGAAGGTAGGACAGCGTTTCATTAATTAATTAGTTTGAATTTCAATTTTACGAATTTTACTCTTTTTCTTTTCAAGAACTAACCTTTTGTCACAAATTTAATTGAAATAACGCATATTTAGGGATTTTGGTCCTCTTTTTAAATACGTTTTTTCATGAATTATAAATTATAGAAACTTATTAATTGTTACCAAAATTAAAGAAGCTGGGAAATAATAATTAAAGAAATTGTCAGAAATTGTAAAATTTTCATCGTGTAATTCGTCCCTGTTGCAAATGTTGCAATGGCTGTGTTGTGTGAATTGGGTTTTAAGGAATAAAAGACGATCGCGTAAGTTTTAGTCAATGCAATGTGTCGAAATTTATTTGTTTCTTACCGTTTTTTAACAAAATCGCATCTGAGGAAAATTTCACTTCATTTGTTCCATCCTTAAGGGTCGCACTAATTAATTAATACACATCAAATTTCATGTCAAAAAATGTCAAAATTTATAATTTTGATCAAGATTCTAACTTTAAACCAAAAAACTAACTGTCAATTTGCAACCGACGGTAATAAATTTATTGGTGGAGAATTTTACTGTCGGTTTAGGTTGCAAATGTTCCTTTTCACAGTTATTTTTTTATTTAACGTTGGAATCTTGATGAAAATTCTACAAGGTTGGCATGATTTTCCCCCAGAATTTGACATTTGTTAATTTTGACATTAAAATTCCTATGCATCAAGGCTGGGTAATTAATTAGTGCGAGACAAGTGAACAGTTGTACCCAAAAACCCAATTTACACAACACCGCCATTACAACATTTGCAACACCAACAAATTACACGACAAAAATTTTAAAATTTTTTGCACCCTTTATACATATACTTCATTACTTTCATTTTTAATGTCATTTTTAGTAAAATTGATTGGAATTTGCACGTCAAATTGATATGTGAATCGGGTTTTAGAGTACAAAAGACAATCGGGAAAGTTCTGTCAATGCAATGTGTCAAAATTCATTTGTTTCTTACCGTTTTTTAAAAAACAGTCTAATCTGAGGGAAATTTCACTTCATTTGTTCCATCTTTAAAGGCACGACAAATTCCATGTCAAAATGTCTGGGATGCAATGACGCTATCATCTTACAATTTTCATCAAAATTCCAACTTTAAATAAAAAATAACTGTCAAAGTGAAAATTTGCAACCTAAACCAACGGTATCTTTATATAAGACAAGATTGGCATGATTTTCCACAAGAATTGACATTTATCAATTTTAACATAAAAATTCCTGTGCATCAAGGTTGCGTGGGTAAACATTTGCAGCCTAAAGGGTCATTTTACAGTCGCGGGCAAATTGTCATAACGTGTAAAGCACCCTTTATATACCTTATTATTAATGTCATTTTTGGCAAAATTGATTGGAATTTGCATGTAAAATTCACAGTAATGCACAGACTACACTCAATTTTTCAAAAAGTCAATAAAGTGATGCCCAAAATAATTTGGTCGCGACTGTATTTTCATTCTCCCAATTTCCAAACGTCAGATTTGACGACAAACATGAAAAATGACAGTTTTCTCTGTCGTCGCCGCCGTTCAAAAAAATGAAAATGAATTTAACAAGTCAACAAGTTGAACCGACGCGAAAACCTAAAAATTGAACACAAAAGTCTAGTTTTTCGACGCAGAAGCGATAAAGATGACGAAAAAAGTCCTGAAAACACACAAAATTTATCTTTCTAGAGATTTCGAAATGATTTTACTCAATATTTTGCTCACATTGTACTGATTTGATTTGAAACGTAATTATTACAAGCTCTCCGGATTACCGCTTTGATCGGATTATTATCAAAATAAGATTTTAATCAATAATCAGCAATATCTGCTTTAAAAAGCTGAATAAAGAATAAATATTAACTAGAAAACAAACAAATTGCAGCTTCGCTTAGCTTGAGCTCAATTTTCCATTTGTTCCAAAAGAAAATGCGCTAAGAAAATTCCAAATTTTGTTTTTTGGGTGAAAACTACACAATGATAGTGGAAAACGAGCTTAGAACTTAGAATCAGGAGAAAATTTTGCGTCAGAAATAAATTAATCTAAAAATTTGGGTTTTAAGCGGCTCTAAAAATATAGACACAGTTCAAACATGATAACGACACATATTTACGTTTTTGCCCGTCCCAATCCAACCTGATACCAATAAAATCTTTATCTCCGAACAAACTTATGTCATCATTCTCAATCAATCTTCAGTGCCTATCAATGTATTATAGAAACGTTTGAAAAACCTGCCACTGATAATACAAATGTATTAATATCATCATGAATGACTAATAAAACAAAGTTTCTAATAAAATCAGCCCAAAAAGGGTACATCACAGGTAGACAAGAAAGACCAGCAGCTGCAGTTTTCAGCAGCTGTTCTTCTGGTTGGAAGGCGTGACTCGGTTTCATTACCCAACAGTACGTGGGGAACATTTTCAGCCCAGCCCCTCCGCAATCCATTTAGTTCCACTAACTCTCCTTTGAACGTTGTATAATTGCCAAAGAGGGGACGTGGTGATGTATCAATGTTAAACACCTTTACATAAACCAATTTAAATTGTCTCTCACCCCACTGACACTGTTATGGCGAATCTGCAATCGATGAACACAATGAAGAAAAAACTGGGGGCACATTTCACCGACGACGGTTATCTTATCGGTTGCGAAATGATTTATAGACCGGTTACTTCCTAGTGCAGGTGCTACAGTAGCAGGAAAGATAAAAAGCGTGATTTTTTGGCTTTTAGGTTTGCACCACCCGCATCAGCATCTACCCCCGCACCCTGCACAGTTGAGTCCGGATAGTACCAGTCCGGCTATCTCCGATCGGTCTAGTGTGGATCCGACCGGTACTACCGATAGTATTCCTCCTCAAGGCTCCAACACTGGAGCGAGCGAAAGAGATCCGGACGAAGACAACTCCGAAGACTGCAAAGATCCGCATTTAGTGGAGCATGAGCAGCAAGGAGGAAGTCACAAGAAGCGCAAACGGCGAGTGCTGTTCTCGAAAGCACAAACTTATGAGTTGGAGAGGAGGTTCCGGCAGCAGCGGTACCTCTCAGCCCCGGAAAGAGAACATTTAGCGTCGATAATCCGGTTGACGCCCACGCAAGTGAAAATTTGGTTCCAAAATCACAGGTTGGTACATTCAGAATGTTCGGATAGATAAGATAGCGCGGGTACTAAGTGCGGTATTGTTCGACTATTGGCAATGTTTGATTTGGGTTATTTTTATGGGATTGTGATGCAAGCTTTGATTACGCGCTAATGAACGGATTTTCTCCTTCCAGATACAAGACGAAGCGCGCCCAGCACGAAAAAGGGATGCATGACCAGCAAAACAACCCCCTTCCATCCCCCAGACGTGTCGCTGTGCCTGTTTTAGTCCGCGACGGCAAACCCTGTCTCAGCGGAGGCCCCAAACACGGAGATCCCGGATCTTTGCAAGTCCCCGGAGCCCCCATGATGATGGGCGGGCACGCCCCTCTCATGTACGGTCAACCCCGCGTCTGGTGGTGATCTCCAATTCCGTTCCTAGCAAATTCTCCCCAAATTCCCAATTCAGTGTTGCTAAGTAGTCTCGGCGGTAAAATCAGTGCGAACATTCAATACAGATAAGATATCTACAGTTGTGATCTGCCATTTCGAATGAGGACGCGCTACAAGGTTGTTCCTAGGCGTCGCGGCGCCGAGAACGAGTTCACAGCTGGTTCATGTGTTTGTAGTTGTTTAAGACTTTGTAAATTGTATATGTGTAAATAGGAATTGTAGAGATGTGTACAGTAGGTTAGAGTTGGTTGAGTTTTAAGCTGTCATATAGTGGAGTTCTAGTCTGCATTTTCTTGTGTGGACGTCATGTACTTTTGTTGGTTTGAGACTGTACAAATTTATTTATTGAATCCAAATAAAAGACATTCCACCATTTATTTCTGCATTTTATTTCACTAAAACTACTTTGAGAATATACAAACTAGAGAGCAAAATATTAATCATAGGCGGCGAAAACTTCTTCTGGTAGTCGCAATCCGTCAAATCAACAATGAAAACTAAATTTGACTGATGACAGATGACAGTTACTTTAAACATATTGGTATCATGTAGCAGCATTTGGCTATTAAACAAATTTGTTTTCATTGTGTAAAATGCGGCTTCAATTCATGTCGCTCGCCTGTTTTGAGTGTTCATTCATAATGCAACATCTACTTTAAATGCCAATAATTCGGTTATTAATTGACGTACGTAAAAATATCGACCAGTTTTAGATTCTGCGTGAAATTCTGAGTAAAATGAGCATCAATTATTTAAGTTTGCTCAGAAAATAAGCGAGATATTGAGGTTTATACATCTAGAAACTAAAAATTACCATCTGCAACTTTAAACGCTTCTGATTCGGTTATTTATCGACGTACGTAAAAATATCGGACAGTTTTGAATTCTGCGTAAAATGAGCACAAATAGATTAAGATGACTGCGCAAATAAGCAAAATATCGACCGAATTCTATTTAAAAAACTGTTTTTTTCGTCGATTTTCAAATATCAAATTCACAGAAATAATTAAATGATGTCCCCTGACACCAATTAAGTCTACTCTCATGTGTCAACCCTTCAATTAGTAAGAGAATTCCCTTCAATACCTTTGATTAATATTAAACTGAATCAAGTATTTAGTTGGCTTATTTTCTAACACTCGTTCGCATGGAAATCTGACTATTTTGGAAAAATCAAGGAATCTGGGAGAGCTAGAAAGTCCGGAAAATAAGGCACGCTAAATAATACAAACAAATGAAGACATCCAACAAAATCAATCTTTAGATTTGTGTTGACATGCGGCGTTGTTATTGTCATGACAATGCTAAATGTGTTAAAATAATAAACCGACGAGCTAGATTAATTTTGTAATATTTTTTTCCTACGACCTCATATGAAAGTGGAATTTTCCACACGGTTAAATGACTCCGAAAGTTGATGTTTTCGTACATCCATTTCCGAAAGTAAAAGTCACTAGTGTGATATGAATATATCCGCACAGACCTGTTAAAATTGACAGTTATTTTGAAAAACAAATGTAATTCTTGAATTTTTGTCTTAAATATCTAGACGATTCACTGTAAAACAACATGCATAATGGTAAAAATGAATTAGTTAGGTCGTTTCTGACAAGTCAATTTTGACAGGTCTGTGCGGATATATTCAAATCACACTAGTGACTTTTACTTTCTTAAATTGATGTACGAAAACATCAACCATCTAACTATGTGTTTTATTCATATAAAACCTCATGGTCGTAAAAAATGATATTTAGAAAAGATAAGAAATGAACTATTGTCAATACTTATAGTTTCTTCCTGATGATGGAAGGTCGTAGGAAAAATAGTGTACACAACTCGTCGGAAAGTGTCTTTCTTGCACTCGTGTGACTGGCGCCTCGTGCATCTACATTTACACTCGTGCGAAATATCTCACTTTCCGCACTTGTTATGTAAATATCTATTTCCTATGGCCCTGTTTGAAACTGTATATTCATATTCGCACGTGTGACTTTAATTTTCGTAAATAGATGCATGAAAATCATTTAATTATCGCAGAGTCGTAGGAAAAGTATTGTACATAACTCGTCAAAAAAGTAAAAAAATGACCCCAGCGGAGTTTTTAGTAATCCGAAAGCCACCGCGCCAGGTCATCATTGTCACCGCTCCTAATCTTCATGGTCCACTGCCCATGCAGTACCATATGTCCGAAGTTATCAGCGTTTCGGGTTGAATAAATCCGCGTTTCTGTGATGATAGATGGACAGTATGGAAGGGCTTATGCACAGTCATGTCCACACCATTGACTCCGGATTCCGGTCCGTTCTTATCGTCCACCCTGATAGGATTAACGTGCTCATAGATAAGCTACATGATGTATTTATTATCATTATTGTAATAATAACGAGGGTAAGACCACTCGGAAGTGATGACGCTTTCCACATGTTGTTTATACGAAATTATATTATAGGGGATGACGAAGTCACTCTAATGATTGCGAGATATTTCACGACTCATCAACAACCGAAAAAATCCCGTCTTTACATTCAAAAGCGTCTTGTATAATGAAAAGACCACACATGTTGGAAGTCATTAGTGACAGACCATGAATACTGTAGAGAACCGAATAAAAGACTCCAAAGATATTAATTTCTACTTAGACTCGTCTGGTAATTTCCATCGAAAATCAATCCAGAGTTTCCTCCGCCAGAAAAACTCTTTGTTTAGCGAACAAAATAGGCGTGTAATGTTGATTGAGTCGCTTAGGGCTGCGGTAATTGTGGTCGGGCGGTTAAACACAGCCGTTAAACGGCGGTAGTTGGCTATGATTACAATTCCGGGACCCGGAGCCAGCGCTTTGCAGCTCCGGTGAACTAATCGATTGCTACGCCCACTGTGCTCGCATGCGATACCGGCAATTGTAGTATTTGTTTTCGTTCTTTCAATTTTACCATTCCGTGCAAGATTGAGCTGAAATTGAAAAGTACACAAAAAACGCTTATCTGCTCTTTCGGTGGAGAAAATGTAAAATGTGTTATACAACGTCTAATCAGCACTTAGTTTTCAAATTACAATGTAAAAATTTGTTATCATTCTCATTTTTTGATGGCATTGAACGAGTGCTCGAGATTCTAATCGACGGGCGCACGTTTCGGTGTGGAATATTCCTCCAATTCTAGATTCTAATTAACTTCGCTCCACATCTAAATATTATTGTTTGGGTAATTGACCTGAGAGGAATCAAAAACTTTAATCCGCAGGCAATTTCTTAAAACAACACACTTAAGTAGAGGTTTTACTTTCAAGTACACAGCATGTACTTTATTCCTTACTGATTTAGCAATTAATCGATATAGATAAAAAAGTTATTGTTGGAGCAGGTAGAGGGCAAAAGGGGGCCGCACAAACAGGTAGCTGATAATTAAAGCAAACATTTCATTTGATAAGAAACATGATCGATCCTCGTGATTTACGAGGTTTTAGGTACGAGCAATGACGTGGGTAATTTTTATAAAACCGAATCTAAGATTTATTAATGTATTTAAATATCTTATCAAATTGATAGGATGAGGTGTAATTGTTGCTATGGAGGAGTGATTTTTGATTGTGGGATACGCGAGGGTAATAAATTTTGTATTCGAGGCAAGTAGGGATTAAACATGAAGAGGATAATTATCAAAAGCATAATCTGATGTAGTACTATAGTATACTTTACATGAGTACCAATAATCAATTTGAGTAGGAGAATTATATTCACTCGATGGGATGAGTAGTGTTATCGTTGCTTTATGGCAAATAATAAAATGCTGAAATCACACTTGCTGCTTATTGACTTTATTATCCTTAAACTGAAGTTTATTATTACAATAGTCAACAAATTTGGACGGAATTGTTGTAGAATTGCGTCCTGATTCTAAATCCAAAGTCCGTTTTATTTTTATTGTATTTTTCAGTTCTCATTGAAAAGGTAATTAAATAAGCTTCCAAACGAACCATACCAAGTCGCCAAGAAGAGTAGTTTTGGCCAAGATATTTGAGAAAATTTCGAGATTTCTAATATAGAAGTTTTAAAAGCAACAAGTAATAAATTTAGTTTGCATTTAATAAACCACAACAAAATGGAGAAGGTGATTAAAACCCAAAAAAAAATTCATTTTATTGGCTGGAATTGTTCTTATCAAAGTAGTTTTTGCAACAAAAAACGCACCCAAGCAACCAACTCGATCGTAAATGCTCTTTCATTGGCTAGATGATTACAACTGTTGTTTATTAGCAGATCAATTTATTAGATATATCTATTTCTAAAAATTAAATAAAATAAAAATTACCAGAATTACAGATCTGACCAAAAAAATTTGATTCACACTCAAAACGAAAAATTCGAATTTTTGTATCGTTTCTTCTATGACTGTGAAATTTGGCACATTCAATTAGCAAGTCAGAAATACCAACCTCTCCAAATTTCGTTGCTCTACGGTTAAAATTACCAGAATTACAAATTTCAACAAAAAAAAAGAAATTTTTGGCTCACTCTTAAAACAAAAAATTCAAACTTTTGCCTCGTTTGTTCTGTAATTTTGAAATTTGGTACTCTCAATTAGTAAGTCAAGAATACCAACCTTACCAAATTTCGTTGCCCTACGGTTAAAATTACCAAAATTACAAATTTTCAACAAAAAAATTAAGAAATTTTTAGTACACGCTAAAACAAAAAATTCTAATTTTGAGCTCGTTTGTTCCAGAATTTTGAAAAAGGTACTCTTCATTAGAAAGTCAAAAATAATAAAATCCCTAAATTTCGTTGCTCTACGATAAAAATTACCAGATTTACAAATTTCAAGAAAAAAAAATTTTTGGTCCACTCGTCAAACAAAAAAATTCTCATTTTTGCCCCGTTTGTTCTATAATTTTGAAATTTGGTACTCTTAATTGGAAAGTCAAAAATAATAAAATCCTTAAATTTTGTTGCTCTACGATCAACATTACTAGAATTACAAATTTCAAGAAAAAAAATAAAAATTTTTGGTTCACTTTTCAAACAAAAAAATTCTCATTTTTGCCCCGTTTGTTCTATAATTTTGAAATTTTTTACTCTTAATTAGAAAGTTAAAAATAATAAAATCCTTAAATTTCGTTGCTCTACGGTTAAAATTGCCAGAATTACAAATTTCAAGAAAAAAAAATAAAAATTTTTGATCCACTCGTCAAACAAAAAAATTCTCATTTTTGCCCCGTTTGTTCTATAATTTTGAAATTTGGTACTCTTAATTGGAAAGTCAAAAATAATAAACTCCTTAAATTTTGTTGCTCTACGATCAAAATTACTAGAATTACAAATTTCAAGAAAAAAAATAAAAATTTTGGGTTCACTCTTCAAACAAAAAAATTCTCATTTTTGCCCCGTTTGTTCTATAATTCTGAAATTTAACACTCTTAATTAGCAAGTCAAAAATGGCAACCTCCCCAAATTTCGTTGCTCTACGTTAACAATTACCAGAATTACAAATTTCAAGAAAAAAAATAAAAATTTTTGGTTCACTCTTCAAACAAAAAAATTCTCATTTTTGCCCCGTTTGTTTAATAATTTTGAAATTTGGTACTTTTAATAAAAAAGTGAAAATTAGCGACCTTCCTAAATTTCGTTGCTCTGCGGTAAAAATTACAAGAATTACTGATTTTCAACAAAAAAATTAAGAAATTTTTGGTCCACTTTTAAAACGAAAAATTCTAATTTTGGCCCCGTTGATTCTAAAATTTTAAAATTCAGTACTCATCATAAGAAAGTCTTAAGCAGTAACCTCTCCAAATTTCGATGCTCTACTGTTAAAATTACCAGAATTACAAATTTCAACAAAAAAAAAATAAGAAATTTTTAGTTCGCTCTTAAAACGAAAAATTCCAATTTTTGCCCCATTTGTTCTATAATTTTAAAATTTGGTACTCTCAATTAGGAAGTCAAAAATTCCAACCTCCTCAAATTTCGTTGCTCTACGGTCAAAATTAACAAAATTGCAAATTTTAACGAAAAAATGAAGAATTTTTTTGCTTTGAAATGGAAAATTCTCAGAAAAAAAAGCAAAAAAAGACGAAGGATAATAACTAGACAAAAACCTAGAAAAACTGTAAAAAAAATTAAACAAAGAAACAAAAATTTTTAATTTTTCATCGTGTAATTCGTTCCTGCTGATTTTTTTTTTATTATGTGAGTTAGGTTCAAGGGTACTAAAGACGATCGTAAAGTTCTGCCAATGTAATGTTCAAAATTCAATTTGTTTCTTACCGTTTTTAAACAGCCATTGCACCTGAGAAGAATTTTACTTAACATATTTACGAAGTCGCCAAATTAATTAGACACCAAATTTCATGTCAAACTGGCAACTGTCAAATTCTGGAGGACCAAGATTCCAACTGTAAATAAAAAAAACTGTCAATGTGGAATTTGCAACCTAAAATTTTTTTACTTTTATAAAAGCCAAATAGTCAAATCCGCAAATGCGTAGTTTCAATACAAACCGGCACATTTCCCATTGTCACAAATTTTGTTTGTACACATTCCCGTCACACCTCTCATTTCTATATTTCAATGAAAACCCTCCCCTTCACCCAGAATCTTCACTTTTATCTATTAGAACGTGGGTGGGCACGTTACCTCTGAAGAAGCTCGTGTGCCCTGAAGTATCATGAATGAAAACTGCGACCACAATAGTCATTCTCGACAACCCCAAGAACCAATTCAACCAATTTCATTGATTTCACTAAAGAATAAATGTTGAAATTAATAGTTCGAATTGTCCGCCGAATGGTCATTCCAGGTGCGATGGAAGGGCTCCAGCCTTCAATTTGTTGAAGTGTCTGCAACAATCGCACCCCCGTCGATTTGTTCATCTGCGCTTTGTCGGGGGTGCCAAAACCAGACTTCGGTCAATTTTTTTCAGCGTAAGGTGTTTACGCGAGTCGAGAAAAAACATTCTTTCTAGTCTGGAGCACAAACAAGGGGAGAGCTGACCGTTGCTCCCAATGAAATTCTTATTTATTTTTCCGTTTCCCGGTCTTTACGGACGCTAATCCGGCTTAATTTTCGTCCGGATGGAATGTCGTTTTTCTTTTTCTTTTTTGTATGCTTTTTAGTGAATTGCAGTAGTAAAACGGGGCGTGAAATCGACCAGCGGGAGACGCAACATCAATCGAGTTTTGTTAGTTTTTTATTACTGGAACGGTGGAGGGTCAGTAGCATTGCTGTGTCCGATTCAATATGTGATAATAAATCACCCTGAAGGATGCGTTTTTTACGTAACATTACGTACGTTATATGGGATCCGGACATGGGTTCTGATTCATTGAATTAGGACTACTTAAATAAGCTAATGGAACTATTTCATTTATGGATGTGCTTTGAATGCGAGTCACCAATTTTAGACAAATCAGCTGAAAGATCGTTAACAGACAAAGAGTTTTGTCTTCTAATTGCGTTCCTTCTTTCATTCGGTCATCAACGGTTCTTCAACTCTTTTCACGTCACAAGACAACACCAATTCCTCGATAAATCTAATAAATAACCTTAACAGAAGCTCGACGTAATTAAGCACATAACAGACACTAAAGAAATTCATTAGCTGCGTTATCAATCACGATCAAACGAGAATAGTGTTGGATTTACTTCAAATCTGATCCCGCTTAAGCCGCAGGATATGTCTTTATTAAATGTCATAGACCCGCCCTGAAAGACAACGAGGGTGTGTTGTGCTTTGATTAAATTATCCCTTTATGTTAACACTGGGGCCGTAATTGATACAGTTTTCGGGGTATTTTATTTAAACATAAAGTCTTCAACTTCTCCACGTCGTTTATTTTCATTACTCTTGTCGTGGCAATCCCAGTTCGCCCCCCGACGGGGTAAAGTAACGAGCTCACGCTATTACGAAAAATCGTTGCGCAAACGTCCATTCACGGGTGTGAAAATCCCTCGGAATACGTGAAAGTCGTAGTATTTCCGGTGGTGGCTAAAGACCAGCTAAACGTCAGCAAATCTGCGTGAAATGCGTGGGGCGGCCCGACAATTCACGCTCAATTGCCCCTGAAAGAAACCAACATCAATACCGGCGTACCTGGTCTAAACTCCGGACTGTGACTCTTCTGGTAAAACCACGAGAGTAAACTCACAGTCTCTCTGTTGAGAAGAGGTGTGAGACCGTAAACCATCCTGAATAAGGCAATTTGTCCCAACCCTGTACACACACACGGGAATCTATTTAGATAATCCTCTGCCCTGCCGTCTGTCGATCAGGATCAGTGAGCTTTTATTTCGGTTTATCCAAATATTTTGTGACATTGTGGACGACGATTGATACGTTCAATGTGTTCAACCTTTCAATAACAAACTTAACAGAGCTTGGGATTACACGTTTGGGCATCAATTAGCAGCCAATTTCGGATTGTTGGATTTTGGGATGTTTTAGGTGGCGGTTTTTTGCTCCGGCAGCTGAGAACACCGACTTGGAAGAAAAAAATAAGGAGGAAGACGGCCGGACCGTTCATCGGCAGAACAATCCAAAGATTCAAAATTTGCAGTATTTTTTTAAGGCGATGATAGTCGTTTGGATCACAAAGCCGAAAAGTGGTATTTTGGAAGTCTGAGTGAAATTGCGAAGACGAGGCGGAGCATTTTCGGAAGAGTGATCCACATTAATTTTTAAGCCAACAATATTCAAAAAATAAAAAAAAATCTGATTTAGGAACTTTTACTCTTTGAGGTTGCTTTCTGAGTTTTTTTTTTGGAAATAAAACATTCGAGCCCCTTTTAAAATACTTCAGCAGACTCCTTTGTCAATTGATTGTTTTTCCGCCCTATTTATATGACTCCAAAAACTAAAAATGTTTTTCCAGACGTGCAAAACACAAAATTTATTGCTGCGAATTTAAAACGTCGTTCACTCATTTAGGGAAATTTTATTACTAGGTAAATAGGTTGGTAGCACCGCATTCAAATCGTACAGTTAAAGATATTTAAATTCAAATGTGTTTCTGTAGGTTTTAATTTTGTCTCCTAAACTACGGTTAAAATTTCCAGAATTATAAGTTTCAACAAAAAAATTAAAAAATTTTGGTTCACTTTCATTTTTGATCTATATATTTAAAATTTGGTACTCTGAATTAGCAAGGAAAGAATACCAACCTCTCCAAATTTTGTTGCACTACGGTTAAAATTACCAGAATTACAGATTTCAATAAAAGATTGAGAAATTTTTTGATGTCTCTAAAAACGAAAAATTCTAATTTTTGTCCCATTCGTCCTAAAATTTTGAAATTTAGTACTCTCAATTAAAAAGTCAAAAATAATAAATTTCCCAAATTTCGTTGCTCTACAGTTAAAATTACCAGAATTACAGATTTTTACAAAAAAATTTACAACAAAAAATTCTAATTTTCTAAAATTTTGAAATTTGGCAGTCTCAATTGGCAAGTCAAAAATAGTAAGCTTCCCAAATTTTGTCGCTCTACGGTTAAAATTACCCGAATTTCAACATTCAACATAAGAATTTTTTGCTTTGAAATGGAAAATTCTCAGAAAAAAAAAGCGAAAAGAAACGAAGAATACGTAACTTAACAAAAAACAAAAAAAAAAATTGTAAAAAATAATACTTAGAAACAAATTTTTAATTTTCATCGTGTAGAATCCAGAACGATACACAAATTGAGACAATTGACATTATGCAGTGATGCCAACTGGCAAAATAAATCCAACTGTCTAGTGTCTCGTTTGACAGAAATGGTTTTCTTTTTGCCAAAAATTGCAGTTGATTTAGGTTGCAAATGTCCACCCAAAATTAAAAATTTCAAAAAATTTATCGTGTAAATCGTTCCTGTTGAAAATATTGCAATGGCGGCGTTACGAAAACTGGATTTTGGGGTACAAACAAATGTCAAATTCTGGAGGACAATGATGCCAACTTTGTCATCTCAAAATTTCCAACGCTAATTCTTCACGATTCCAACAAAATAACTGTCAAACTGAACATTTGCAACCTAAACCGACTTTAAAGTATATAGTAAAGTTGACACTCTCTAAAGTAAACTTGTGAACCTCAAAAATCGCTACATTCAATTTCCCTTAATTTTCTCCCTAAAAAATTGAAAGTCAGATTTACACCCACAAATTTTCGAAAATTTACACAGGCAAATGAACTGATAGTCATGAGCTTCAGTTTAAAAGTTAGGAGGCTGTAGAATTGACCAATCACGGCTCGGTGTAGAAAACAAAATATCCTAAACGTGACAGTTGGCAAAAGTGGTAACTAAATAAACAATTGACGTTTCTAACGTCAAAAGTTCAATTTCAAAAAACATAATTTCTACATTGAAATGTAATAAAATTGACAAACTTCAAACAGATCGCCCAGCACACTTTAATTTAGCAAAAATCTAAAGTAATTTGATTTTTATATTTTCTGGTTGGATATTAGCACCCTTTATAATTTTCGCCGACCCAATTTTGGTATCTAAACCGCTTCGATTTAATAAGAAGACTTTAGACATTACCGAGCGCATAAGACAATAAAAAATTGGCAAGTCGTCCAATATTTATTTATACCGCGTCCGACATCTCATTTTTTCCCATTTAATTGCGGCTCGTCAAACGTGTAAACGCACCATCTATTTTAAATTTCTGCGATTCTGCGCGTCTGCCAGATCACGTTCATTCATTACAATTCAGGTAGAATTAACGACTTCCAAAATGCCGCTTCATACGACTATAATTCTTAAGATCGCACCGTTTCTTTACATCTTTTCACATCCACTTCCGTGGGTAGTGAAAGAAACACGGTTACACCCCATTACACGATATATTACCTAACATTATATAAAAATTTACCGTCATTCTGGTGAATGGATGGGCGTTTAACGTGCAAAAGTCAGCCGAAAAATCAATATTTGCGGTCTCGGACACCTGGGAGCCCAACACGTGTAAAGTTTTGTTTGGGACAGGATGTGACCAAGACGGCACAAGACAATTACGACGCATTTTCGGACGAGAAATAAAAGTGACGCAGTATGGAAATGTTGACGTTTTTATGGAGATTATTATGTTATAAAAAATTGAACTTCTGAAAAATTTTGATTCGTTCTAAAAATGTAAAACTCTAAAATTGATCTCGTCGGCTCGATAATTTTGAAATTTAGCACAGTTAATAGTCAAGCCTGGGAAAAGTGTCCTCACCAAATTTCATTGCCGTAGTACTAAAACTGCTCGAACTATAAGCGTCAAATTAAACTACTGCAAATTTTCGATTCGTCCTTAAAATGAAAAATTCTAAAATTGGTCTCACCGGCTCAGTAATTTTGTAATTTACCAATGTTAATAATCAAGCCTAGAAAAGTGTCCTCTCCAAATTTGATCGGTGTAGCACTAAAACTGTCAGAACTACAAGCGTCAAATTGAACTACTGAAAAATTTCGATTCGTCCTAAAAATGAAAAATTCTAAAATTGCTGTCGTCTGTTCGATAATTTTGTAATTTACCAATGTTAATAATCAAGCTTAGAAAAGTGTCTTCTCCAAATTTGATCGGTGTAGCACTAAAACTATCAGAACTACAAGCGTCAAATTGAACTACTGAAAAATTTCGATTCGTCCTAAAAATGAAAAATTCTAAAATTGCTGTCGTTTGTTCTATAATTTTGTAATTTTACAGAGTTAATAGTCAAGCCTGAAAAAGTGTCCTCCCCAATTGTGATTGCACTAAAACTACAAGAACTACAAGCCTCATATTGAACTACTGAAAAATATCGATTCGTTCTAAAAATGAAAAATTCTAAAATTGGTCTTCTCGGCTTGATAATTTTGTAATTTAGCACAGTTAATAATCAAGCCTAGAAAACTATCCTCTCCAAATTTGATTAATGTAGCACTTAAACTATTCAAACTACAAGCCCCAAATTGGACTACTGAAAAATTTCGATTTGTCCTAAAAATGAAAAATTCTAAAATTGGTGTCGTCTGTTCCATAATTTTGTAATTTTGCAGAATTAATAGTCAAGCTTGAAAAAGTGTCCTCCCCAATTGTGATTGCACTAAAACTACAAGAACTACAAGCCTCATATTGAACTACTGAAAAATATCGATTCGTTCTAAAAATGAAAAATTCTAAAATTGGTCTTCTCGGCTTGATAATTTTGTAATTTAGCACAGTTAATAATCAAGCCTAAAAAACTATCCTCTCCAAATTTGATTGATGTAGCACTAAAACTATCAGAACTACAAGCGTCAAATTGAACTACTGAAAAATTTCGATTCGTCCTAAAAATGAAAAATTCTAAAATTGCTGTCGTCTGTTCGATAATTTTGTAATTTACCAATGTTAATAATCAAGCTTAGAAAAGTGTCTTCTCCAAATTTGATCGGTGTAGCACTAAAACTATCAGAACTACAAGCGTCAAATTGAACTACTGAAAAATTTCGATTCGTCCTAAAAATGAAAAATTCTAAAATTGCTGTCGTTTGTTCTATAATTTTGTAATTTTACAGAGTTAATAGTCAAGCCTGAAAAAGTGTCCTCCCCAATTGTGATTGCACTAAAACTACAAGAACTACAAGCCTCATATTGAACTACTGAAAAATATCGATTCGTTCTAAAAATGAAAAATTCTAAAATTGGTCTTCTCGGCTTGATAATTTTGTAATTTAGCACAGTTAATAATCAAGCCTAAAAAACTATCCTCTCCAAATTTGATTGATGTAGCACTAAAACTATCAGAACTACAAGCGTCAAATTGAACTACTGAAAAATTTCGATTCGTCCTAAAAATGAAAAATTCTAAAATTGCTGTCGTCTGTTCGATAATTTTGTAATTTACCAATGTTAATAATCAAGCTTAGAAAAGTGTCTTCTCCAAATTTGATCGGTGTAGCACTAAAACTATCAGAACTACAAGCGTCAAATTGAACTACTGAAAAATTTCGATTCGTCCTAAAAATGAAAAATTCTAAAATTGCTGTCGTTTGTTCTATAATTTTGTAATTTTACAGAGTTAATAGTCAAGCCTGAAAAAGTGTCCTCCCCAATTGTGATTGCACTAAAACTACAAGAACTACAAGCCTCATATTGAACTACTGAAAAATATCGATTCGTTCTAAAAATGAAAAATTCTAAAATTGGTCTTCTCGGCTTGATAATTTTGTAATTTAGCACAGTTAATAATCAAGCCTAAAAAACTATCCTCTCCAAATTTGATTGATGTAGCACTAAAACTATCAGAACTACAAGCGTCAAATTGAACTACTGAAAAATTTCGATTCGTCCTAAAAATGAAAAATTCTAAAATTGCTGTCGTCTGTTCGATAATTTTGTAATTTACCAATGTTAATAATCAAGCTTAGAAAAGTGTCTTCTCCAAATTTGATCGGTGTAGCACTAAAACTATCAGAACTACAAGCGTCAAATTGAACTACTGAAAAATTTCGATTCGTCCTAAAAATGAAAAATTCTAAAATTGCTGTCGTTTGTTCTATAATTTTGTAATTTTACAGAGTTAATAGTCAAGCCTGAAAAAGTGTCCTCCCCAATTGTGATTGCACTAAAACTACAAGAACTACAAGCCTCATATTGAACTACTGAAAAATATCGATTCGTTCTAAAAATGAAAAATTCTAAAATTGGTCTTCTCGGCTTGATAATTTTGTAATTTAGCACAGTTAATAATCAAGCCTAGAAAACTATCCTCTCCAAATTTGATTAATGTAGCACTTAAACTATTCAAACTACAAGCCCCAAATTGGACTACTGAAAAATTTCGATTTGTCCTAAAAATGAAAAATTCTAAAATTGCTGTCGTTTGTTCTATAATTTTGTTATTTTGCAGAATTAATAGTCAAGCTTGAAAAAGTGTCCTCCCCAATTGTGATTGCTGTAGCACTAAAACTACAAGAACTACAAGCCTCATATCGAACTACTGAAAAATATCGATTCGTCCTAAAAATGAAAAATTCTAAAATTGGTCTTCTCGGCTTGATAATTTTGTAATTTAGCAGAGTTAATAATCAAGCCTAGAAAACTATCCTCTCCAAATTTGATTAATGTAGCACTACAACTATCCGAACTACAAGCGTCAAATTGAACTACAGAAAAATTTCGATTCGTCCTTAAATTGAAAAATTCTAAAATTGGTCTCGTCAGTTCCATAATTTTGTAATTTAGCACAGTTGCTTGCTATTGTGTCGTCACCAAATTTGATTGCTGTAGCACTAAAACTATTCAAACTACAAGTCCTAAATTGGACTACTGAAAAATTTCGATTTGTCCTAAAAATGAAAAATTCTAAAATTGATTTCATCGGTCCGATAACTTTGTAATTTAGTAGCCAAGCTTGGAATAGTGTTCTCCTCAAATTTGATTGCTCTGTAGCACTAAAACTGCAAGAACTACAAGCTTCAAATACACGTGTAAAGTTTTGTTTAGGACAGGATGTGACCAAGACGGCACAAAACAATTACGACGCATTTTCGGACGAAAAATAAAAGTGACGCAGTATGGAAATGTTGATGTTTTTATGGGAAATATTATTGCCAATTTTTGAAGCGAAGTAACGACGTCGTTTTATTGGGAGATAACATCTTCAACCTTCAAATCTTAAAATATAATACAAAAAGTACTTCACCTAATCAGGCGAGATCATTATATTCGGTTATCTTATCAAATTTTGAGCAGAACCTGAAATATTTGCACATTTAGATATTCTAATTTCGTTTCTGGCGTAATAACTCAAAACGCTTATTTATTTTAATATAAATCGCCCGCTGCGGTTCTTCCTTTCGCAAGTTTGTGTAAATACTTCCAGACATGAACTCCGCAAGAAATTTCTCTTTATCACGAGCGTCTTTTGAACCAGTTCGAAATTAGTACCGATAAGGAACCACCCCCACAAAAGTCTCCGTAGTTCAAACAAAGAGTCGTCAATCCGTTCAGCTTAGTGGTTGTAAATAATGGGAAAATATTCAGGAAAGTTGGTCCGGACGTGGAAGCAAGTCGCAGTCGTATTTCCGCAGCAGTTTGTGGATGCACACAAATCGGCTGTCGTGCAGAACAGCGACTCCAGTTACCATTTCTAATGGGGAGAATTATAATGTGATATGCGGGGGCATCCAGCAGCTTGCACCGGCTATCGAACAAACACTGGCACGAATATTATTATATTAAATTATTATGAGAACGAGACGAGTCTAGACACCTGGATATCCGCTAATCACCAGAAAAACACCCCCAAACTACCCTTCAACTTTTCGGTTTATTGAGCTTTGTAAAATCAAGAGTATCAAGGAAATCCGCAAGTTCGTCCTTCGAGGTAATTGAAAATCAATGACGCACAAGTCTAATTGACTAGGGTGCAGTGCATCATAAATGTTAGAGTGTAAAGTCTTGTTCCGACAGACGCCCGACCGGAAACCGGAAATTCAGACCGACGGCCGAATAAAGAGCGTCCACGAAAAAGGGGCGGCGAAATTTTGCGCAACCGATCATCTTTCAGGCGGCTAATTGGCGCCGAATATGTTTTTCGAAAAACCCTTTCCTGCTGATATGATTTGAGGGCGAAATCTTCATTTGGATGATTCACGATAATGAGGACAGGTGGATTTGAATAAAATCACCTGGCTGAGTATTAAATGGGTGATTGCTCAACGAGCGATTATCGGCTATTAGGGGGGTGGATGGTGCGGTGTTTAACAAATCGCGGAGCATCTGTTTGTTCACATTGTTTCAATGAGGGTTAAAACCCCTCTTTATCATATCGTGGCGAAATATTGAAAATCGATAGGGGAGTCTTATCACATCATTATTTTTATTAGAATTTATTTTGACTCATCTCGAAAATCTCTGCGTTTGTTTCGGCCTGACAACATTTTTATACAGAGTCTGATAAAACCTGCTGGCGCCTTAAAAAAGATAACTTTATCTTATCTTTTACTAGTTACTTAAAAACTACCACTTAAACAACTAGCATAAATTTCCGATTCATCCTAGAAAGAAAAATTTCTAAAATTCGTCTCGTCGGCTCGATAATTTTGTAATTCAGCACTGTTAATAGACATGCTTGGAAAAGTGTCCTATACAAATTTGAATGCTGTAGCATCAAAACTACAAGAACTACAAGCTTCAAATTAAACTACTGAAAAATTTCGATTCGTCCTTAAAATGAAAAATTCTAAAATTGGTCTCGTCAGCTCGATAATTTTGTAATTTAGCACTGTTAATAGAAATGTTTAGAAAAATGTCATTCCCAAATTTGATTGCTGTAGCACTAAAACTACGAAAACTACAAGCCTCATATTAAACTACTGAAAAATTTCGATTTCGTCCTTAAAATGAAAACTTCTAATATTGGTCTCGTCCGTTCGATAATTTTGTAATTTAGCACAGTTAATGGTGTAACTTACAAAAGTGTCCTATACAAATTTGAATACTGTAGCACTAAAACTACAAGAACTACAGCTTCAAATTGAGCTACTAAAAAATTTCGATTGGTCCTTAAAATGAAAAATTCTAAAATTGCTGTCGTCTGTTCTATAATTTTGTAATTTAGCACTGTTAATAGAGATGTTTAGAAAAATGTCCTCCCCAAATTTGATTGCTGTAGCACTAAAACTACAAAAACTACAAGCTTCATATTAAACTACTGAAAAATTTCGATTCGTCCTAAAAATGAAAAATTCTAAAATTGATCTCGTCCGTTCGATAATTTTGTAATTTAGCACAGTTAATAGTCAAACTTAGAAAAGTGTCCTCCCAAAACTTGATTGTTGTAGCACTAAAACTACGAAAACTACAAGCCTCAAATTGAACTACTGAAAAATTTCGATTCGTTCTTAAAATGAAAAATTCTAAAATTAGTCTCGTTAGTTCAATAATTTTGTTCTTTAGCACAGTTAATAGTCAATTTGAAAAAGTGTGCTCCTCAAATTAGATTGCTGTAGCACTAAAACTACCAGAACTACAAGCTTCAAACTGAGCTACTAAAAAATTTCGATTTGTCCATAAAATAAAAAATTCTAAATTAGTCTCGTCGGTACGATAATTTTGTGATTTACCACAGTTAATAATGTAACTTAGAAAAGTATTCTGTCCAAATTTGGATGCTGTAGCACTAAAACTACAAGAACTACAAGCTTCAAATTAAACTACTGAAAAATTTCGATTCGTCCTTAAAATGAAAAATTCTAAAATTGGTCTCGTCAGCTCGATAATTTTGTAATTTAGCTCTGTTAATAGAGATGTTTAGAAAAATGTCCTCCCCAAATTTGATTGCTGTAGCACTAAAACTACGAAAACTACAAGCCTCATATTAAACTACTGAAAAATTTCGATTCGTCTTAAAAATGAAAAATTCTAAAATTAGTCTCGTTAGTTCGATAATTTTGTTTTTTAGCACAGTTAATAGTCAAACTTAGAAAAGTGTCCTCCCAAAACTTGATTGTTGTAGCACTAAAACTACGAAAACTACAAGCCTCAAATTGAACTACTGAAAAATTTCGATTCGTTCTTAAAATAAAAAATTCTAAAATTAGTCTCGTTAGTTCAATAATTTTGTTCTTCAGCACAGTTAATAGTCAATTTGAAAAAGTGTGCTCCTCAAATTAGATTGCTGTAGCACTAAAACTACCAGAACTACAAGCTTCAAACTGAGCTACTAAAAAATTTCGATTTGTCCATAAAATAAAAAATTCTAAAATTGGTCTCGTCAGCTCGATAATTTTGTAATTTAGCACTGTTAATAGAGATGTTTAGAAAAATGTCCTCCCCAAATTTGATTGCTGTAGCACTAAAACTACGAAAACTACAAGACTCATATTAAACTACTGAAAAATTTCGATTGGTCCTTAAAATGAAAAATTCCAAAATTGGTTTCGTCGGTTCGATAATTTTGTGATTTGGCACAGTTAATAATGTAACTTAGAAAAGTATTCTGTCCAAATTTGGATGCTGTAGCACTACAACTACAAGAACTACAAGCTTCAAATTAAACTACTGAAAAATTTCGATTCGTCCTTAAAATGAAAAATTCTAAAATTGGTCTCGTCAGCTCGATAATTTTGTAATTTAGCACTGTTAATAGAAATGTTTAGAAAAATGTCCTCCCCAAATTTGATTGCTGTAGTACTAAAACTACGAAAACTACAAGCCTTATATTAAACTACTGAAAAATTTCGATTCGTCTTAAAAATGAAAAATTCTAAAATTAGTCTCGTTAGTTCGATAATTTTGTTCTTTAGCACAGTTAATAGTCGAACTTAGAAAAGTGTCCTCCCAAAATTTGGTTGTTGTAGCATAAAAACTGCTCGAACTACAAGCTTCAAATTGAGACAGAAAAATTTCGATTCGTCCTTAAAACGAAAACTTCTAAAATTAGTCTTTTGGGCTCGATAATTTTGTAATCCATTACAGTTAATAGTCAAGCTTGGAAAAGTGTTCTCCCCAAATTTCATTAGTGTAACACTAAAACTGCTCTAACTAGAAGCTTAAAATTAACTACTAAAAAATTTCCTTAAAGTGAAAAATTCTAAAATTGGTTTCGTCGGTTCGATAATTTTGTACTTTGGCACAGTTAATAGTCAAGCTTGGAAAAGTGTTCTCTTCAAATTTGATTGCTGTAGCACTAAAACTGCTCGAACTACAAACTTCAAATTAAAATACTAAAAAAAATCGATTTATCCAGAAAATGAAAAATTCTAAAACTGACCTCGTCGGCTTGATAATTTTGTAATTTCGCACAGTTAATGGTCAAGCTAGAAAAAGTGTCATCTTCAAATTTGATTGCTGTAGCACTAAAACTATTCAAACTACAAGTTTCAGATTGAACTACTAAAAAATTTCGATTCATAGTAAAAATGAAAAATTCTAAAATTTGACTCTTCGGCTCGATAATTTTGTAATTTAGCGCAATTAATAATCAAGTTAGAAGTAGTGTCCTCCCCAAATTTGATTGCTGTAGCTCTGAAATTGCTCGAACTCAAGCGTTAAACTGAACTACTGAAAAATTTCGATTCATAACTATAGCGGTTCGATAATAACTATAGCGCTAAAACTACTGGAACTACAGACCTCAAAATAAACCACTGAAAAAATTCGGTTCATCTTTAAAATGAAAATGAATATATGCGAGGCCGAAATTAGTCACCCTCCCCCAGCGCGTCGCCCCAAAGTTCTCACCATTATTAAATGACTTATTTAGTCAGTAAAGTCGTGTAATAACGCTCGCACAGAGGCATTACATGCCCTTTATTAGATCTCACCACCTCGACTTTATTGCCCGACAAGCGAGGGACAACGATCTAGTGGGATCAACTGGCAATCACGATGGTTGTACACCGTGTAATACACAAACCCTAAATAAATTATGACTCGTGCAGCAAACAAATAAACGAAACAATCGACTTTGGTGCCGAAACAAGTCGTAAAGTCTTGTTGCAATATTGAAAGAAAATCCCACAGGGGATGATGACACCGGAGCGCTCCCGGAATGGAAGTTATCCACTTAGTCTGACAAGTTAAGATCGGAGATTGGAAAGTTGGGAGGTTGCTTAATAAATTCAGTAGTTTTTTGTATCGATTTTGAGTGAAAGAGCTTTTCCGATTCGATTTCCTGCCTCGCTGCGACGAACAATACATTACATATCGGATATGACACAAAAAGCCCGATGGTCACGTGTCGATAGGATTTTAGTGGCTTCCATTAGCGTCCATAAAGTGATATCGATATGATAAAAAGCGGTAATGCGCTAGCACATCACGTAAGCTCATGTTGGATTGGCTCGTAAAATCCGGCACTTCCACTTCCGCCCGAAATTACCGAGACACGCAAACCGTCTAAAATTCAATCTGCTGAAGACAATCAATCTTCATATCGTTGTAATGGATCTGCACCCGCAACGAAAAACTTTCGAAATTTACCACCGCGCCCGCGGAGGCCCACAAGTGGGGAGGCAAAACTTTCCCCATTTCCCTTTTGAAATATCGCGATGTTTGCGTCTGGTCCTTGAGCGAGCTTTGTCATCAAGAACCGGAGCAATCCGTATCGAGCAGAACGTCCGGACTGCAATCATTACTGGGAAACTAAAAGATGGTCCACATCCTGTCCTCGAGACGCGACTTTCAGAGACGGTTTTCCTTCGGCGTGTAATTGAGCTTTTGTCACCTGAACGGGAGGAGTCTGAGGGGCGGGCGACTTCCTCTTCCTTCCTTCCGGTCGCCGACCAATGAGGAGAGCTTGTCAGGTAGCCATAGCAACGAGGCCGGATATTACGACACGTATATATGGATTTCTCCACCCTTGGCTGGAACGAGCTCCTTGCAAGGGTTCTTATTAAGGCCATGAGCTCAACTTATGGCTGCTCGTAAATCGTGGAGGTAATCAGCCCGATATGTCGGGGCAGACTAGAGACGCCTGGTCGAGGAAATTGCTCTTTTTCTCTTCGGCTTTTACACTCTTCATCGACGAGAAACGACTTTTCCAAATCACCAAATCAAGCAGCACATGCAGTTCTATTTCTAAATCGGCGGAAAGTGACGCAGCGCCGCCGTTCCCACGCTCTGCATATTTCCCTTTTCATCACTCTATTAACTTTTCACACTTATTGACAAGAAAAACACCGTTCGGTTAGTTGATGGGTCATGTACCAACATCGAACGTGCTTTCATGTTTGTAGATGTCGATAGGGCGTGGGTGTCGTGACAACACGCTGCAAAGCTCCTCTTTCATAGAGTGCGCTCTTTGTAGGTGTGCGCCACACGACCGACACGTGGCTCCACGTGTGTCTTTAGGGATGGTAATTTGTTTGGAATGGCAATTAACGGCGACGCTTTATGAACTTGCGGACCTTTTTTGGAGGTTTCGAGGGATGGACGTCATTTATATTCATTTTGCGATTAATTGGGGGTGATGAAAGACAGGCTGAGGTGTGATTTTAAAACAGGGCGAAAATGTTTATACAGTGGCTTTAGGTTGCAAGGTAACACATTTTTAAATAAATTATCGTGTAATTCGTTCTTGTAGCAAATATTGCAATGAAGGTGTTATGTGAATTCGATTTTCCTGAAAATGAAAAATTGTAAAATTGGTCTCGTCGGTTCGATGATTTTGTAATTTAGCACAATAATAGTCAAGCTTGGAAAAGTGTTCTTCCCAAATTTCATTGGCGTAGTACTAAAACTGCTCGAACTACAAGCGTCAATTTGAACTACTGAAAAATTTCGATTTGTTCTAGAAATGAAAAATTCTAAAATTGCTCTCGTTTGTTCGATAATTTTATAATTTAGCACAGTTGATAGTCAAGTTTGGAAAAGTGTCCTCTCCAAATTTTATTGCCGTAGTGCTAAAACAGTTAAATTTACAAACTTCAAATTGAACTACTAAAAAATTTCGATTCGCCTTAAAAAGGAAAAATTCTAAAATTGCCCTCATCGGTTCGATTATTTTGTAATTTTGCCCAGTTAATAGTCCAGCTTGGAAAAGTGTCCTCCCCAAATTTCATTACCGTAGTAGTAAAACTGCTCAATTTACAAACTTCAAATTGAACTACTGAAAAATTTCGATTTGTCCTAAAAATGAAAAATTCTAAAATTGGTCTCGTCGGTTCGATAATTTTGTAATTTTGCACAGTTAATGTTGTCCCTAAATTTCATTGGCGTAGTGCTAAAACTGCTCGAACTACAAGCCTCAAATTGAACTACTGAAAAATTTCGATTTGTCCTAAAAATGAAAAATTCTAAAATTGCTCTCGTTTATTCGATAATTTTGTACTTTAGCACAGTTAATAGTCAAGCTTGGAATAGTGTCCTCCCCAAATTTCATTGCCGTAGTACTAAAACTGCTCAAACTACAAGCGTCAATTTGAACTACTGATAAATTTCGATTTGTTCTAAAAATAAAAAATTCTAAAATTACTCTCGTCTGTTCGATAAATTTGTAATTTTGCACAGTTAATGGTCAAGCTAGGAAAAATGTTCTCCCTAAATTTCATTGGCGTAGTACTAAAACTACTCAATTTACAAGCCTCAAATTGAACTACTGAAAAATTTCGATTCGTCCTTAAAATGAATGAAAAATTCTAAAATTTGTCTCGTCGGTTCGATAATTTTGTAACTTAGCATAGTAAATAGTCAAGCTTGGAAAAGTGTCCTTCCCAAATTAAATTGCTGTAGCACTAAAACTACGAGAACTATAAGCTTCAAATTGAACTACTGAAAAATTTCGATTTTTTCTAATGATGAAAAATTCTAAAATTGCTCTCATCGGTTCGATTATTTTGTAATTTTGCACAGTTAATAGCCCAGCTAGAAAAAGTGTCCTCCCCAACTTTCATTACCGTAGTACTAAAACTGCTCAATTTACAAACTTCAAATTGAACTACTGAAAAATTTCGATTTGTCCTGAAAGTGAAAAATTCTAAAATTGCTTTCGTCTGTTCGATAATTTTGTAATTTTGCACAGTTAATACTCAAGCTAGGAAAAATGTTTTCCCTAAATTTCATTGGCGTAGTACTAAAACTGCTCGAACTACAAGCCTCAAATTAAACTACTGAAAAATTTCGATTTGTCCTAAAAATGAAAAATTCTAAAATTGCTTTCGTCTGTTCGATAATTTTGTAATTTTGCACAGTTAATAGTCAAGCTAGGAAAAATGTTTTCCCTAAATTTCATTGGCGTAGTACTAAAACTGCTCGAACTACAAGCCTCAAATTGAACTACTGAAAAATTTCGATTTGTCCTAAAAATGAAAAATTCTAAAATTGCTTTCGTCTGTTCGATAATTTTGTAATTTTGCACAGTTAATAGTCAAGCTAGGAAAAATGTTTTCCCTAAATTTCATTGCCGAGTACTAAAACTGCTCGAACTACGAACCTCAAATTGAACTATTGAAAAATTTCGATTCGTCCTAAAAATGAGAAATTCTAAAATTGTTCTCGTCTGTTCAATAATTTGGTAATTTAGCGCAGTTAATAGTCAAGCTTGAAAAAATGTCCACCCCAAATTTCATTGCCGTAGTACTAAAACTGCTCAAACTACAAATTAAATTAGTGAAAAATTTCGATTCGTCTTTAAAATGAAAAATTCTAAAATTGCTCTCCTTTGTTCGATAAGTTTGTAATTTTGCACAGTTTATAGTCAAGCTTAGAAAAATGTCCTCCCCAAATTTCATTGCTGCAGCACAAAAACTACTCGAACTACACGCTTCAAATTGAACTACTGTAAAATTTCGATTCCTGCTCAATAAGTATTCTGTGTTGCCTACGTCAATTCTAACTTTTCCAGCTCTCAATGAGTGATAAAAGGTTATCTTTTATCCACACATTGAAACACTTAATTAAATCAGTTCCTTATAAAAATGGCCAAACTCTTAGTTCTTGTGCTTTTGTCGCCCATCCACCCAGTGCTCTCTGGTTGTCTGGAAACCTACGCCACCATTTGTGAAACTTTATCTGACTATGAAAACCTGAAAAACGCAACGCTTTCTCAACTGATCATCGAATCATCATCTCCAAAAGAAATAAAGAAGAAACCCGTACGTTTATCAAACTATTGCGACAAAACTTTGGTAACAATCGTTGGTCAAATTAGTGCGTTACATGAACCAGATTCTTGCATCACAAGTTCTTTAAAATTCCTAAATCTCTACGACAATAAAATAATAAACATTCCAGAAGATGCTTTTGTACCAATGTCGGACTTGATCGTTTTGAACCTGAGAAATAATCAGATTGAAACTATCGAAAGGAATGCCTTTGGTTTCTGTCAACCAGAAACGATCGATTTGTCGTACAACAATATTGAAGTTATAGAAAGTCTAACATTTACGAATTTGAATTTTGAAAATAGAATTAAAACGATTATAATAAAATTTAATAAGCTCGTCACCATCGAACCACGGACTTTTCCATCAACTTTGCAAGCGTTGAATCTTCATCACAACAGTCTTAGCTTCATAGATTCAGAAGTCTTTAGCAATTTGAGCGTGTTAAGTCTTTTGGTTTTGAGTAACAACAAATTCTCCACGATACCCACTCTAACATCTCTCACAAACTTAAGAAAACTTGATGTCTCAGAAAATCGCATCATTAAACTCAGTGGAGACAGTTTTGAAAGTCAGCGATACTTATATTTTATCGACTTAAGTCGGAACAAGATTTCGCAGATTCCTAATAGTACGTTTTCGGATCATCCAGTTCTGCAATTGTTAGATTTGAGTTACAATAAGATCGAACGATTGGATTTTCTCTCAGAGTTCAAAAAGCTGATTAAAATGTCTTTAGCTTTTAATCTGTTGAAAGATCTTGATTTGGGGAACCAAGAAAAATTTCCACTGCTCTCTCTTAGTTTGTATGGGAATCCATGGAGTTGCTCGCGGTGGATTTCCATAGAAAAAGATTTGAAGAACAGAAGTATTCAACGGGATTCTTGTGATCTGGAGTTGTTCAACAGTGGAAAAATGCCTTTTTGTGTGTGTTACGAAATGTCGAATTACTGCGATATATTTTCGGCGGATTCTAAAAGGTATAACAAGCGTTATCAGGACAATACAGCACGAAATTTTATAAGGGTGGCTAAAAAAACTTATTTAGGACAGTGCGATCTTAAACTTCCATATAGGGGGTTGCTTGAAATCCCATGAAGGGAAGATACTTAGATACAGTCGATGTAGGTTGTAAATGTTTGCAAAATTGTCAAGCCGACGAGACCAATTTTAGAATTTTTCATTTTGGGGATGAATCGAAATTTTTCAGTAGTTCAATTTGGCGCTTGTAGTTTCGGTAGTTTTAGTGCTAGAGCAATCAAATTTCGGGGAGACACTTTTCCAAGCTCGACTATTTACTGTGCTAAATTACAAAATTATCAAACCAAAAAGACCAATTTCAGAATTTTTCATTTTTAGGGCAAATCGAAATTTTTCAGTAGTTCAATTTGAAGCTTGTAATTCTGTTAGTTTTAGAGTTACAGCAATCAAATTTGGGGGTAACACTTTTCCAAGCTTGATTATTAACTGTGCTAAAACACAAAATTGTTAAACAAACGAGACAAATTTTAGAATTTTTCATTTTAGGGACGAATCGAAATGTTTCAGTAGTTCAATTTGAAGCTTGTAGTTCTTGTAGTTTTAATGCTACAGCAATCAAATTTTGGCAAAACACTTTTCCAAGCTTAACTATTAACTGTGCTAAAATACCAAATTATCGAATTGACGAGATCAATTTTAAAGTTATTCATTTTTAGGACAAATCAAAATTTTTTAGAAGTTCAATTTAAAGCTTGTAGTTCTGGTAGTTTTAGAGTTACAGCAATTAAATTTGGGAAGGACACTTTTACAAGCTTGACTATCAACTGTGCTTAATTACAAAATTATCGACCAGACAAGACCAATTTTAGAATTTTTCATTTTGAGGATGAATCGAAATTTTTCAGTAGTTCAATTTGACGCCTGTAGTTTCTGTAGTTTTAGTGCTAGAGCAATCAAATTTCGGGGAGACACTGTTCTAAGCTTGACCATAAACTGTGCCAAATTACAAAATTATCAAACCGGTGCGCCAATTTTAGAATTTTTCATTTTAAGGACGAATCGAAATTTTTCAGTAATTCAATTTGACGGTTGTAGTTTTGATAGTTTTAAGGCTACAGCAATCAAATTTGGGAAAAACACTTTTCTAACCTTGACTATTAACTGTGCAAAATTACAAAATTATCGAGTCAACGAGACAAATTTCAGAATTTTTCATTTTTAGGATGAATCAAAATTTTTCAGTAGTTCAATTTAAAGCTTGTAGTTCTGGGAGTTTTAGAGTTACAGCAATTAAATTGGGAAGGACACTTTTCCAAGCTTGACTATCAACTGTGCTTAATTACAAAATTATCGACCAGACGAAACCAATTTTAGAATTTTTCATTTTTAGGATGAAACAAAATTTTTCAGTAGTTCAATTTGACGCTTGTAGTTCTGGTAGTTATAGTGCTACAGCAATCAAGTTTCGGGGGAACACTTTTCTACGCTTGACCATTAACTGTGCCCAATTACAAAATTTTCGAACCGGTGAGACCAATTTTAGAATTTTCCATTTTAAGAACGAATCGAAATTTTTCAGTAGTTCAATTTGACACTTGTAGTTCTAATAGTTTTAGTGCTACAGCAATCAAATTTGAGAAAGACACTTTTCAAAGCTTGACCATCAACTGTGCTTAATTACAAAATTATCGACCAGACGAGACCAATTTTAGAGTTTTTCATTTTTAGGAAAAACAAAATTTTTCAGTAGTTCAATTTTACGCTTGTAGTTCTGGTTGTTTTAGTGCTACAGCAATCAAATTTCGGGGAAACACTGTTCTAAACTTGACCATAAACTGTGCCAAATTACAAAATTATCAAACTGGTGCGACCAATTTTAGAATTTTTCTTTTTAAGGACGAATCGAAATTTTTCAGTAGTTCAATTTGACGCTTGTAGTTTTGATAGTTTTAGGGCTACAGCAATCAAATTTGGGAAAAACACTTTTCTAACCTTGACTATTAACTGTGCAAAATTACAAAATTATCGAGTCAACGAGACAAATTTCAGAATTTTTCATTTTTATTATGAATCAAAATTTTTCAGTAGTTCAATTTAAAGCTTGTAGTTCTGGCAGTTTTAGAGTTACAGCAATCAAATTTGGAGAGGAGACTTTCTCAAGCTTGGTTATTAACTATGCTAAATTACAAAATTATCGAACCGACGAGAAAAATTTTAGAATTTTTCATTTTAGATACAAATCGACATTTTCAAAAGTTCAATTTGACGCTTGTAGTTCTGATAGTTTTAGTGCTACAGCAATCAATTTTGAGAAAAACACTTTTCTAACCTTGTCTATTAACTGTGCAAAATTACAAAATTATCGAGCCGACGAGACCAATTTTACAAATTTTTCTTTTTAGAATGAATCAAAATGTTTCAGTAGTTCAATTTGAAGGATCTACTAGTTTTAGTGCTACAGCAATCAAAGTGACCTTGGCTAAACATTTGCAACCTAAACCAACTCTATCATTATGCCTACTTTGAAAGCCTATTTTACACAGCTCAATTCTGTATTCTAAGTGTAAATATGCGAATTATTTATTTGTATTCATTCCAACTTAAAAATAAAAATGTGTATTTTGGGTAGTTTGTAATAATTTCGATATCAAAAGGTTATCATCTTGCCCTCACAGCCAAACATTGTTATCATCATCAGTTCCACAGTTTCTTCGAAAATGACCAAACTCTTGCTTCTTGTGCTGTTAACATCCATCCACCAAGTACTGTCTGGTTGTACAGAAACCTACGCCACCATTTGTGAAACTCTATTAGACTATGAAACTCTCAATAAACCAACGCTTTCTCAAGTGATCATCGAAACTGCACCTCCAAACCAACCCTCGAAGAAACCTGTATTTTTACCAGATTATGGTCAAAAAACTAGTCTAACAATCGTTGGTCAAATTAGTGAATTACTCCCAGAACGTGGTTGTTTCCGAAGCTCTTCCTTAAAATTCATCAATCTCTACAACAACACTATAAAAAACCTCAAAAGAGACGTCTTTCCACGCCTCTCTGACATCACAATTTTGAACCTGAGAAACAACGCCATTGAAACGATCGAATCTCGAACTTTCGCAGAGTGCCAACCAGAAACCATCGACTTGTCGCACAACAGGATCGAAGTTATAGAAAGTGAAACTTTTACCGACTTGTACTCAGATAAGAAAACTAAAACGATCAGAATTAAATTCAACAATCTCGTTACGATCGAACCGCAGACTTTTCCGCCAAGTTTGCAGACGCTCAATTTGAGACACAACAGTCTTAGCTTCATTGAACCGGAGGTTTTTAAAAACTTGAGTGAATTACGGTCTTTGGTTTTGAGTAAAAATAAGTTTTCCACGGTACCCACTCTTAGTTCTCTTACCAACTTAATATCTCTCGATTTGAGTCAAAATCGGATCACCAGACTCGGCGAAAAAATCTTTGAAAAGCAACAAAACCTCGATTCTGTTGATTTGAGTCAAAACAAGATTTCGCAGATTCATAAGAGCACGTTTTCGGAACTCTCAAACCTGCGATTGTTGGATTTGAGCTACAATAAGATTCAACAATTGGATTTTTTCGCAGCGGTCAAACAAAATCGGATTAGATTGTCTTTAGCGTTCAATCTTCTGAAAGATATTGATTTGGGGAAAAACGAGGAATTACCACTGGTCTCTCTTATTTTGTACGGAAATCCGTGGAGGTGCTCGCGATGGATTTCCATCGAAAAAGACCTGAAGAACAGAATGATTACATGGGATTCTTGTGATCAAGACTTGTTCAACAGTGGAAAAGTGCCCTTCTGTGTGTGTTACGACTATTTTTGTAACATTTTCATGGAGAACGCAACGACTTATACTGATCAGTTTCAAGAGGATTTCGTACGAAACTTTCAAAGTGCGGCCAAAAGAAGTTATTTAGGCGAGTGCGACCTCAGGCTTCGAGGGGAAATGCTGCATGAAGTCCCGGAAATGATGATGTGCGAATGAAGAAAGTGTCTGAAATATCTCCCACATCTTTCAGGCAATGTTATTATTATTAATTCTATTATTACCCCGTTTCGTTCGGCTGTGTCATAACTAATTTAAAAAAATAAATTGCGTCTAAAGCTAAAATTAGTTTGATTAAAAAACACTTTTGTCGCACCAAACATCCATTTGTTACAAGTTCATGTTAATGCCAGTTTTGAGAAATGTACACTATAAAAAGATCCGTGACGTTGAATGAGCGGATTTGAACGTCAAGTGTTTATATTACAGTGGCGGCCAAAATGAGACTTGTAATAAGACAGCATTTTTTCAAAAATTGGGCTGTGTAAAATAAACTTTCGAAGTAGGTATAATGTTAAATTATTGTAGGCTTAATAACATTAATACAACAAAAGAAAAATAAATTTTTGACTACTAATTACAATTGGTTTAGGTTGCAAATGCACTTTGACAGTTATATCTCCCAAAATTTGATAAAATAAAGTAATTTCATGGCAAGGAAAAATTTTGAAATAATCTAGAACATAAAAATTTCTTAAATTTGTGTCTTTTGCTCTAGAATTTTGCAATTTGGTACAATTAATAAATAGTTCAAAAGTAGTAATCTGCGCAAATTTCATTGTTCTAAAACAAAAATTGTGAGAATTGGGAATTTTATAAGAAAATGTTGGAATTTTTTTGCTCCACTTAAAAATAAAAAATTCTAAAATTTGTGTCTATAATTTTGCAATTTGGTTCAGTCAATAAATAGTTCAGAAGCAGTAACCTCTGCAAATTTCATTGCTCAAGAGCAAGAATTGGCTGAATTAGAAATTTTATTGAAAAATATTGGAGATTTTTGGCGCCTCTGAATACTCAAAATTTCTAAAATTTGTATATTTTGCTCTATAATTTTGAAATTTGCAACAATTAATAATCAAGCTTGGAAAAGTGTCCTATACAAATTTGAATCCTATAGCACTAAAACTACAAGAACTACAAGCTTCAAATTGAGCTACTAAAAAATTTCGATTTGTCCATAAAATGAAAAATTCTAAAATTGTCTAATGGGTCTAAGATTGGTCTAAAATTGGTAAAATTGGTCACAACTTTCATTGCTTTAGAACAAAAATTGGTTGAATTGAGAATTATATTGGAGTTTCTTGGCTCATCTTGAAAATAAGAAATTCTAAAATTTGTGTTTTACGCTCTATAATTTTGCAATTTAGTAGACCTAATAAATGACTTTAAAATAATAATTTCCCCAAATTTCAAAGCTGTAGCACTAAAAGTACCAAAGTTACGATTTTTGGAGATGGAGATCGGCAATTTTTACGTTGTCTTAAAACGAAAATTTCTAAAATTTGTGCCTTTTGCTCTATAATTTTGCAATTTGGTACAAACAATAAATAGTTCAAAAGTAATAACTTCTGCAAATTTTATTGCCCTAGAACAAAAATTGGCGTAATTAAGAATTTTATTGGAAAATGTTGGAGATTTTTGCCTCCTCTGGAAAACAAAAAATTCAAAAATTTGTGTTTTTTGCTCTATAATTTTGCAATTAGGTGCAATTAATAAATAGTTCAAAAGTAGTAATCTCCGCAAATTTCATTGCTCTAAATCAAAAATTGTGAGAATTGGGAATTTTATAGGAAAATGTTGGATATTTTTTGCTCCACTTGAAAATAAAAAATTCTAAAATTTGTGTCTATAATTTTGCAATTTGGTTCAGTCAATAAATAGTTCAGAAGCAGTAACCTCTGCAAATTTCATTGCTCAAGAGCAAGAATTGGCTGAAATAGAAATTTTATTGAAAAATATTGGAGATTTTTGGCGCCTCTGAATAATCAAAATTTCTAAAATTTGTATCTTTTGCTCTATAATTTTGAAATTTGCAACAGTTAACCTCCACAACTTTCATTGCTTTAGAACAAAAATTGGCTGAATTGAGAATTATATTGGAGTTTCTTGGCTCATCCTCAAAATAAAAAATTCTAAAATTTGTGTTTTACGCTCTATAATTTTGCAACCCTAATAAATGACTTTAAAATAGTAGTTTACCCAAATTTCAAAGCTGTAGCACTAAAAGTACCAAAGTTACGATTTTTGGAGATGGAGATCGGCAATTTTTACGTTGTCTTAAAAACGAAAATTTCTAAAATTTGTGCCTTTTGCTTTATAATTTTGCAATTTGGTACAAACAATAAATAGTTCAAAAATAATAACTTCTGCAAATTTTAATGCCCTAGAACAAAAATTGGCAGAATTAGGAATTTTATTGGAAAATGTTGGAGATTTTTGCCTTCTCTGAAAAACAGAAAATTCAAAAATTTGTGTTTTTTGCTCCATAATTTTGCAATTTGGTAGACTTAATAAATGAGTTTAAAATAGTAAATTCCCAAAATTTCATAGCTGTATCACTAAAATTACCAAAGTTACGATTTTTAGAGATGGAAATCGGCAATTTTTACGTTATCTTAAAAATAAAAATTTCTAAAATTTGTCTTTCGCTCCATAAATTTGAAATTTGGTGCAGCTAATAAGTAGTTCAAAAGTAGTAACCTCTGCAAATTTCATTACTTTAGAGCAAAAATTGTCAGAATTGGGAATTTTATTAGAAAATGTTGGAGTTTTTTGGCTTGTCTGAAAAATAAAAATTTCTAAAATTTGCGTCTTTCACTTTATAATTTTGCAATTTAGCAATCAATAAATAGTTAAAGAGTTGGAACTCCCGCAAATTTCATTATTCTAAAGAGAAAATTGCCAGAATTAGAAATTAAGTCCCTACTATTGATAGTTATGATATCGCCCCACTAGTAGTTCATCATTTCGATTTTAAATCTGCACCACATTATTTTGGCCGTCCCTGTATACCAGAGTCGAGCTTAATTCGACGCATTTTTCTCTTGTTGGCCGCGCGTTTCGTTGATTTAGAAAAATATTTTTATAACCGACCCACTGATCTGATTATACGAAGATGAATGCTAGGATGAGCGTTTGCATGCATGGATTGTTACGTTCCGGAACTCGGAATCTGATTCCGGTCTAAACCCCTGCACTAAATTTATTATAATGAATTATTCTCCTAGGGGAAGGTACTGTGATGGAAATCCAGACCAGAAAATCGCAATGTGTTCAGCGTTAGTTAGCCCAAAAAAATTATCGCGTGCAATGAAGGTTCTCAAAACAATCAATTTTTAAATTTAGAACTGATTACATCTCTGCTTCACGAGTTTGCAAGTTTGTAATTTATAGAGTCGAGGAATTATTATTAAAATTATTATTATTATCGTTTGAAAATACCACAGTGGGTAGGCAACACATTATACTCAGTTTTAATAATTTCTCCGTTTTAATCACTTCTAATTTTAGGTACTCCGGCTATTTTCACTACCTGTCATATTTTCGACTCAATTAATACCCAATTTTAGCCCATGTAGGTGCCACTAAAAATAACAATATAAAATACCAGTGACCTCCTTCACAAGAATTTTAGAAATGGGTCATCTGAATTTTATCAGAAATATTTTTAGAAAATGTGATAAGAGCCTGCAGACTTTATTTGAGGCTGTTACATGCATGCAACGCTATTTTTATGAATCCACATAAACAAATCCCAGTGTTGTAATCAGTCGAAATAATTTTCTTGGCATGAAAAATGAACGGGCGCAAAGTCTTTGATGTTTTGTTGGATTACCCTAATAGAAGTTTTATTGAATGCTTGACGACTCAACAATCTCTAAAATAACGGAAGTTTAATTCAATTTTGTGGTTTATTTTAATTTTTTACGGGTCACCTACTTTAGCTGAGTGCTTCTAATTTAAGGTCTTTATCCGATTAGTTCGATTGGTTTCAATGCGACTGTCTAGACTTATTGGTTGTGAAGAGGTTCAGATTCTATTTTGAATTTGAATGAATAAAAGTGTTTTTCGAATTTTTCGAATGCCCCGTTTTAGTCACATCTATAAATACCCGCAACGTAGCGCCTTTCAAATTGGATCTTCAATAATGCAAAAATCCGTGGGTGCGCTTTAGTTACCCCCCAAAAATATCCCAATTTGCACTATCAACAACCTCCAGAGATGTTTTGCAGTAATTTACAAAAATGTCGCGTTCAATTCGGTTCCAAGCTAGCAAACCTTGGCGGCGGTTGCCAAAAAGCGGCACGTAACAATCTCTCAGGTAAAAAAAAATCACGTCACGTGTGGCTCGCACCCTTGACCCGTTCCCGCAACTCCGCGACCTTCCCTCAAATCTCTAGTTACTTTTCGGATGTAAGTGGGCCGTAGAGGCTATTTCTGGCTATTCCTGCCTATGGCTAAACAAACACGGCCAACGCAATAAATACACCTCGACAACAATCGGCGGATTTTCCAAAATACTCCTGAATGGCGGTGGAGGGGCGGCGTCGTGACGTCGGCGACGCTGCTGGACGACGTCGTCGAGCGCGAACCACCAGCGTGCAGTCAGTGTCGAACGCCACCAGTCGCTCACCACGACTCGTTAAAAGCGCCACTTAGGTCAGTAAAAGTGTTTTAAACATATACACAGTGTACACGATAAGCTGCTCTTTGTAAGTATGCAGGGGTTTCGGCGGGTTGGGGCTTTCCGGGGTGTCCAACTACGTTATGTAAGCGATGGGGAAACGCACCAAAATTGGCGCACGTGCGGCTAAATTCGGGTTTTTATTATTATCTGGTAATGGATAGTTTGCGAAATGGTGAGGCCATTGCTTAAGAATGCAATGGTCAAAAATAGAATCAGCACACGCGATCTAACGCAGCCTGGGCCTCTCGCCAAATTAGTCCGGGATGGCGTGGCCAACGGACTCGAAAGCTCAGCGGGCAGTCGAGCTTTTCACTTGCTTTTGCGGCCTCCTTCTCGTCATCGTCTACATCGCCGTCATCACCTAATCTCGTTTCTTTTAGCAGACGAACGACGAGGCTTCACCAGTAGAGGTAGCAGCGAATCTATCAAAATGTTCAAGAGCCACTTGGAAATGATCGGCCGCAATGAGACGGCGTCCAAAAAAGCGAAATTCTGGCAGTCCTTTGTCGGATCCCTTAAAGGTAAACGTAAATTATGAAAGAAATGCGATCCCCCCACCACATTCCTGAAACTGAAACCGCAACGGTCAAAAATAACCTTGTATCGAATTTTCGGAGCTTTTGCCAAAATTATGCCATCTGCTTTTCGAGGACGCGCTCAAAACGACGAAAATAACGCGGGCTTTGGGGCAAAACTACACTTTTCATTTTACGAATCGCAACCTTGATCCAGTGCGAAAAACACCTATTTTTATCGCGAGATGATTAACGATGGATAGAAGAGATATTTTAACTTCAGCGACAGTGACACATATGATTCTTGTTTACACCGAAGGAAATTTTACTGCTATAAACCACTTGCAGGTTTATTTTACATCAAACTCAGCCTGCGTTAACTGCCGTGGTAAAAATAGTCGAACGTGTGATGCAATATCTCAAGAAACAATAAACAAAATTAAAAAAGTTGAGACGAAAATAGCGCGGAATTGTGACTAAGAAAAAGTCTTGGAAACTGGCAGCGATTTTGGAAAAGTTTTTCATGCTATAATTTTTGACTTATAATTAACTAATCCCAAGGTTTAGTGAGGATTTAGTGATACAATCAATCAACAAGGAGAAAACCTCAGATTAGTTTCGAAGTTTTCTCAAAACAAGTCAAAAACAACGAGGATTTAGAGCCAATTATTATTAATCCAAATTAACTTTGACAGTTATTTTTTATTTAAAATTGATATATTAATGAATTAATTATCTACTGAAATTTTATTTAAAAAATTCCACTAAAGTTGGTTACGACCCCTAGCGACTTTTATCAGTAACAGTTGGTAGCAAAATCGCGTAGAAGCTGCCCAAGTTTCCCAAAATTTGTAAAATCCTTATTTAAATCTTTCTTTTAAAACAACGCGTAGTTATCTCCAAAAATTTCATTTTTCGAAAAACAATTTCTAACGTAATTTGAAAATAATGACATTTAGCGCTACAACCCTCCTCCCCTTTTGTTGGTAATAATGGACCAACCCGATTTCTGATGGAAAAGTGGCGAAATTTACCTTAATTTCCCCTGTTTTGGCTGGTGAACACGCGCAGAACACTTGGAACACTTCCATGAATGTTTTAGAACTCAAAAATTCACGTGGGAACACTAAACACAATGTTTTTACACGAAATTGGAGTTTGAATCACAACGCTTGCGAACTTACCGACAGTTCCACAGCCGTCTCAGTCGAGCTCTAGCGCGGGACTTTTGAAATTTGAATTTGAAAATGATAATGATTTTCGAAAAAGTCTCAACAGTTCTTCATAATTTAGACTTTATTGTGTAAGAATCCGTGGACAGATTTTTCATATCAGCTCTTGTTTTATTAATTTTCAATTGTTTTTCCAAATTTTAAAGAAACGATTTTGGCAACAAGAAAAGGAAAATAAAAAGTATGACTGTCCCATTTAATCAATTTAAGTCTAAATTTACGATTTTCATCAATCTCTTTCTGTTGTTTAGTCTTAAATCACAAAATTTTACATGTTTCTTGAGACCAATTTTTGCGCTTTCGACAATTGTCGCTGCAATCCTCTAAGCGATGTTGCTCTAACATTTAATGGCATTGTTTGTAGAGTAACATCGATTTTGAATAAATTTGAGAACTTTTTCAAAAAAACTTCAGAAATACAGTATTTTTTTTACAGCTGGTTTAGCCTAAAATTTGACATTATAGTTGCTATTTTTTCGAAAACCAAAGCTGATCTGATAAAACCGATTAGTGTTTCGTAATCAGAAAGCCCTGTATATCCAGAAACATCTTTTACATCTTTAGAAAAAAAGTGCTGGTGCGCAGTGTTATTAATCCCAATTAACTTTGACAGTTATTTTTTTATTTAAAGTTGGAATCTTAATGAAGCTTTGGAAATTTTATTCAAAAAAAATCCACTCATTTAAATGTTAAGGTGGTAGCAGCCCCTAGCGATTTTTATCAATAACAGTTGGCAGCAAAGCGCAACTGAGATGCGTAGAAGCTAAAATTCGTGAAATCCTTATTTAAATCTATTTTGGAACAACACAATATTCCCAAAAAATTCAATTTTCGAAAAACAATTTGTAACGTAATTAAAAAAAAAAGACATTTGGCGCTACAACCCAACTCCCATTTTGTTGGTAATAATGAACCAACCCGATTTCTCATGGAAAAGTGTTGAAATTTACCTTATTTTTCCCTGTTTTGGCTGATGAACACGCGCAGAACACTTGGAACACTTCCATGAATGTTTCAGAACATCAAAATTGACGTGGGAACACTAAACACTGTGTTTTTAAGCGAAATTGGAGAGCCGGCACTTTGAATCACAACGCTTGCAAACTTACCGGCAGTTCCACAGCCGTCTCAGTCGAGCGTTGAGCTCTAGCGCGGGACTTTTGAAATTTGAATTAATAGAGTTGAAGTTGCAAATTGATAATTCCTTACTTTCCCCTAATTTTCTCCCTAAAGAATGAAAGTCTGATTTACAGTTAGGATGCGTTAGAATGGGGGTGATTTTGTTGCAGGATCCCAAGACATAAGAGCCAGCGAGCCGGTGCGGGCCAAGGGCATCTTCCGCCCGCTGAGCGATGGCCCCGAGTGGCCCTTTAACAAATCCATCTACGACGACCCTCTGCACGCCGCTGAACGCATCCACACCCCTGGATACAGATACGACCCATTGCACCGGGACACATACGGTTACTCTCCTCGTCCAATCTACCCCCACAACTATGGCTCTCTCGACAGATACCGGCCCGGTAAGTCAAAGCACTAGGCCGAGCGACTACCATCTACCATCAGGGCCCCACTTCGTGCTGTGACCTCATGCAATCGTCTGTGTTTATAACTAAGTGCCCTTCAACATGAACTTATATACTATAATACAAGTAGCTTCGCCACTATTGTGAATTAACACAAAACACAAATAATCACACTTTCGTCTTTCGACGCAGTTTCACTTTGATGTGTTGTTTTCTTTCGGAGATGGATTTTTGTACAGCACATTACACATTGTAAATCGTATTTTATGTATTTGATAATCTGTCTCTGTACAATAAGTACTTAATAAATTATTTTAAAAAGCGTCGAATAACCGCCCCGCAAACGCTTGAGCTACCATTGGAATCCCTCGGTCGACTTTTATTCTAGTACTAAACTTCACGTTGTAGCTTTTTCACCTTAGCACGGCTTTTAACCGTTCCTGCTGCTCCAGCATTTGCCAGGGCGATCCACGTCTTTTTTTCGACACCTTCCTCTTTTTTTCTTTTTTCCATCGGTGCCAGTTTTTTGAGGGAGGCGTGTACACTTCGGTCGCCTTGGAGGTAAGAACAGTGTGCTTATTAGACTCCTAGCGCCAGCATCGTATTAACACTAGTCCAAACGTTTGTCTAACAGTTTTTGAACACGTTGTGGGGCTGCTCTAACGCGTCGTTAGTGTTTCATGTGACGAAACCACGACCCTACGACGCCGACAAGGCTTGGCAAGACCATATCGACCGTGTCCGAGGCCGTGACCCCGGCCAGTGGCCCAGCATCTTCCACACCACATATCCCTTCAGTCGCTATCCTCTGTACTTGGTCTACAGCAAGAGACCATCACCTGCAGCTGAAAAATACGACCCCCATAAGGCTTGGCTCGATCATTTGGATCGTCTTGCTGAACTCGACAAACTCTACCCTAGTCTCTGGCCGAGATGGGGGCGCAGCCTCTCCCCCACCCCAATCAAGGTACGATTGAGCAACTTAGTACTAGAAAGACTACTAACTTGGTTGTTTTTAGCCTGGCCAGTGGGGCCCCCGCCCGTCTGAAGTGGCCTACAACTACGCCGGTCTCCCGATTTTCAACCGTGGTGGGCTTTTCCCAAGTAAGAGACTGTACCGCGACCTTCTGAATCCTTCTCCTTTCCTCCCAATTTCGTCGATAATTTCCGATCCATTCTGGTGGGACTCTCCCTTGTTGCGGCCTTATTCACCCTTCAACCCATGGGGCAAGTCCCCGTTTTATCTCCGAGATTCGTACCTTTCCCCAGTCAAGAGGACGTACCTGTGGGACAAACACCCCATCAGGCCGTTCGGTAAGTCCCTAGACTAACCCCCCACCCCGGCGGCCCCGTTTCTCTGACCCAGAGGACCACCTTTTTGACCAGGACAGCGAAAATTTTTGGTAATCTTTTTTTACCCACGGTTTTGCTATTTTGTCCCTTTTATCACGTCTATGGAAGACGACCAAATTCAATGTGACCATGACCCCACCTCAGACCCTTCCATGACTTGCGAAATTCAGTTCTTCAGGTCGAAATAGCAGAGAGTTGAAGAGACCCCACTTTTTGCTGTCCAAAACTTTTTCATTTTGCACAGTGGGTCCCCTTTTTTCACTAACAGATGCACGCTGCTATTAAACACATTAAATGAAGGAAAATTTCGCACAGCTTCAGCTTTTCACATTTAAATAAAATAAACTCGCAGTTTTTGCGGGTTTATTTAATTTAAATCAAATTTGAAGTAACTAATTGAGACTTTTTCTAGCTGCTGTCTACTAAGTGGAAGGGAATCTGATTTCGGAGCCGCCATCGCACATCAATTACTTGCGACTGACTGAACAGAAAGCTTTTACACTTGTCTTCGGACTAGTGTGCATGCAAAGTGTTCATTTTACTTTATTTTATTTTACTTCAACAAAATCTGCCTTCTAATGTGCCTTAAATTATACAAGGAACGAACCAAATTGTTATTTTTGTAAATAGTTTTTTCGACTGCGACTTTGCAATGACACTCGTTTAAAACGTGCCTCCATTCCATCGTTATTGATCAATCATTGGAAAGCGCAGAAATAAATTATAATCGTTTACTTATATGTGGCATGTTAATAATAAATTCTACCAAAACACCGAACTGACTTTTTATTTCATTTATTACTTTAGATAAATACAAAAAAACGTTCTTTTTTGTACTCCTGGCATGTGCAGCAGCGCCCAAATCGTGAGTTTAAAAATCAGCATCGTGTAACTCGCTCTGTCTTATGGTCGTTTAAATTTTTGGGTTGTCGCCAGAGGGCCAAATTGTTGAAGGTTCGAAACAATTCGTGCTCGATATGTCGGACACTATTTCAGATATTGAGATGCGGTTTGTGCCATCGTTTTTCTCGCGATTTTTTACATAAGAAACAGTTCTTTGATTTTTCTACAGTCAAAATTTGCAAATTTTCGCAAAAATTCATGACTAAAACTAAGGCAAAATATTGATATCGATATCTCGCTTATTTTTTAGACCAAACTTGAGTTATTATACATCAGTGAACGCAGAATTTTACGTAGATTCCAAATCTGGGATTTAAATTCAGATACAACAACAAATAACTGAGTTATGACCGATCAAAGTTTCGGATAGTTGATTTTCATTTTTTATCATTTTTCCCAATTTTCAAAGTTAAATATCTCGGAAACTATTAGAGATATTGAGATGCGGTTTGCGTCATCGTTTTTCTCGGCTCATTTTACGTTAGAAAAAGTGCTTAAAAGCCCAAAATTCGATAGTCGATTTTTCGCGAAAAAAAATTGCGATTCAAACGATGAAAATTTTTCATTTTTTTTAATTTTTGGCCATAACTCGCAAACTATTTGTCCTATAGATTTCAAATTTGGCCAGTAGATAGATTTTAAGCTTCTCTTTCGACTGATGTATAATTCAATGCTATTAAACGTCGTTTTCGTTTTGAAAACATTGATTGAAAATCACCCTAAAATGACGTTTTTAAAATAGTTTTTGGCCAATGCCTCGTTTATTTATTAAGCAAACTCAAGAAATTTGGGTCTCATTTTACGCAGAATTTCACGCTGAATCCAAAAATATAATAATTTTTTTAAATTTGTCAATAAATAACCGAGTTATGGCCGTTTGAAATTTTGGGTTGTCGCCAGAGGGTCAAATTTTCGAAGGTTCGAAACAATTCATGCTCGATATCTCGAAAACTATTCCAGATATTGGAATGCGGTTTGCGGCATCGTTTCTCTCGCGATTTTTTACATAAGAAATAGTTTTTAGATTTTCCAATAGTCGAAATTTGCAAATTTTCGCGAAAATTCATGATTAAAAAAACCATGACAAACTTCTCATATCGATATCTCGCTTATTTTTAGAGTAAACTTGAGTTATTATACATCAGTTTACGCAGAATTTTACGCAGATTCCAAATCTGAGATTTAAATTCAGATACGACTGCAAATAACCGAGTTATGGCTGATTAAAGTTTTGAAATGTTGATTTTCGTTTTTTCTCATTTTTCCTTATTTTTAAAGTTAAATATCTCGGAAACTATTAGAGATATTGCGATGCGGTTTGCGCCATCGTTTTTCACAGCTCATTTTACGTTAGAAAAAGTGCTTAAAAGCCCAAAATTCGATAGTCGTTTTTTTGCGAAAAAAAAAATCCGACTCAATCGATAAAAAATTTCCAATTTTTTTATTTTTGATCATAACTCGTAAACCGTTTGTTTGATCGATCTCAAATTGGGCCAATAGATAGATTTCGGGCTCCTCTTTCGAATGATATATAATACAAAGGTATTAAACGTCGTTTTTACACTAAAAATAGTGATTGAAAATCACCCCAAAATGACCACTTCCAAACAATTTTTGGTCAATGCTTTCTTTATTTCGTAGGTAAACTCAATAAATTTTGACTCATTTTACGCAGAATCTCGCGCTGAATCCAAATCTGGAATTTAAATTCAGATCCGACAACAAATAATTGAGTTATGGCCGTTTGAATTTTTGGGTTGTCGCTAGAGGGTCAAATTTTCGAAGGTTCGAAACAATTCATGCTCGATATCTCGAAAACTATTTCAGATATTGGAATGCGGTTTGCGGCATCGTTTTTCTCGCGATTTTTTACATAAGAAATCGTTTTTAGATTTTCCAATAGTCGAAATTTACAAATTTTCGCAAAAATTCATGACTAAAACTATGCCAACTTCTCATATCGATATCTCGCTTATTTTTTAGAGTAAACTTGAGTTATTATACATCAGTTTACGCAAAATTTTACGCAGATTCCAAATCTGAGATTTAAATTCAGATACGACTGCAAATAACCGAGTTATGGCTGATTAAAGTTTTGAAATGTTGATTTTCGTTTTTTCTCATTTTTCCTTATTTTTAAAGTTAAATATCTCGGAAACTATTAGAGATATTGCGATGCGGTTTGCGCCATCGTTTTTCACAGCTCATTTTACGTTAGAAAAAGTGCTTAAAAGCCCAAAATTCGATAGTCGTTTTTTTGCGAAAAAAAAAATCCGACTCAATCGATAAAAAATTTCCAATTTTTTTATTTTTGATCATAACTCGTAAACCGTTTGTTTGATCGATCTCAAATTGGGCCAATAGATAGATTTCGGGCTCCTCTTTCGAATGATATATAATACAAAGGTATTAAACGTCGTTTTTACACTAAAAATAGTGATTGAAAATCACCCCAAAATGACCACTTCCAAACAATTTTTGGTCAATGCTTTCTTTATTTCGTAGGTAAACTCAATAAATTTTGACTCATTTTACGCAGAATCTCGCGCTGAATCCAAATCTGGAATTTAAATTCAGATCCGACAACAAATAATTGAGTTATGGCCGTTTGAATTTTTGGGTTGTCGCTAGAGGGTCAAATTTTCGAAGGTTCGAAACAATTCATGCTCGATATCTCGAAAACTATTTCAGATATTGGAATGCGGTTTGCGGCATCGTTTTTCTCGCGATTTTTTACATAAGAAATCGTTTTTAGATTTTCCAATAGTCGAAATTTACAAATTTTCGCAAAAATTCATGACTAAAACTATGCCAACTTCTCATATCGATATCTCGCTTATTTTTTAGAGTAAACTTGAGTTATTATACATCAGTGTACGCAGAATTTTACGCAGATTCCAAATCTGAGATTTAAATTCAGATACGACTGCAAATAACCGAGTTATGGCTGATTAAAGTTTTGAAATGTTGATTTTCGTTTTTTCTCATTTTTCCTTATTTTTAAAGTTAAATATCTCGGAAACTATAAGAGATATTGCGATGCGGTTTGCGCCATCGTTTTTCTCAGCTCATTTTACGTTAGAAAAAGTGCTTAAAAGCCCAAAATTCGATAGTCGTTTTTTTGCGAAAAAAAAATCCGACTCAATCGATAAAAAATTTCCAATTTTTTTATTTTTGATCATAACTCGTAAACCGTTTGTTTGATCGATCTCAAATTGGGCCAATAGATAGATTTCGGGCTCCTCTTTCGAATGATATATAATACAAAGGTATTAAACGTCGTTTTTACACTAAAAATAGTGATTGAAAATCACCCCAAAATGACCACTTCCAAACAGTTTTTGGTCAATGCTTTCTTTATTTCGTAGGTAAACTCAATAAATTTTGACTCATTTTACGCAGAATCTCGCGCTGAATCCAAATCTGGAATTTAAATTCAGATCCGACAACAAATAATTGAGTTATGGCCGTTTGAATTTTTGGGTTGTCGCTAGAGGGTCAAATTTTCGAAGGTTCGAAACAATTCATGCTCGATATCTCGGAAACTATTCCAGATATTGGAATGCGGTTTGCGGCATCGTTTTTCTCGCGATTTTTTACATAAGAAATCGTTTTTAGATTTTCCAATAGTCGAAATTTGCAAATTTTCGCAAAAATTCATGACTAAAACTATGGCCAAACTTCTCATATCGATATCTCGCTTATTTTTTAGAGTAAACTTGAGTTATTATACATCAGTGAACGCAGAATTTTCCGCAGATTCCAAATCTGGGATTTAAATTCAAATACAACAACAAATAACTGAGTTATGGCCGATCAAAGTTTCGGATAGTTGATTTTCATTTTTTCTCATTTTTCCCAATTTTCAAAGTTAAATATCTCGGAAACTATTAGAGATATTGAAATGCGGTTCGCGCCATCGTTTTTCTCGGCTCATTTTACGTTAGAAAAAGTGCTTAAAAGCCCAAAATTCGATAGTCGATTTTTCGCGAAAAAAAATTGCGACTCAAACGATGAAAATTTTTCATTTTTTTTAATTTTTGACCATAACTCGCGAACTATTTGTTCTAGAGATCTCAAATTTGGCCAGTAGATAGATTTTAAGCTCCTCTTTCGACTGATCTATAATTCAATGCTATTAAACGTCGTTTTCGTTTTGAAAACATTGATTGAAAATCACCCAAAAATGATGTTTTCAAAACAATTTTTGGCCAATGCCTCGTTTATTTATTAAGCAAATTCAACAAATTAGGGTCTCATTTTACGCAGAATTTCACGCTGAATCCAAAAATATGATAATTTTTTAAAATTTGTCAATAAATAACCGCGTTATGGCCGTTTGAAATTTTGGGTTGTCGCCAGAGGGCCAAATTTTTGAAGGTTCAAAACAATTCGTGCTCGATATCTCGAAAACTATTCCAGATATTGGAATGCGGTTTGCGGCATCGTTTTTCTCGCGATTTTTTACATAAGAAATAGTTTTTAGATTTTCCAATAGTCGAAAGTTGCAGTTTTTTGCGAAAATTCATGATTAGAACTATGCCAAATTTCTCATATCGATATCTCGCTTATTTTTTAGAGTAAACTTGAGTTATTATATATCAATGTATGCAGAATTTTCCGTAGATTCCAAATCTGGGATTTAAATTGAGATCCGACAACAAATGACTGAGTTATGGTGGATCAAAGTCTCGTTTTTCATTTTTCCCGGTGTTTGATATTGGGGCTAAAACCTTTGCACTTTATTCGGGTACACTCTGTATAAACACGACTATTGCTGCATCGAGTACTGTCACAAAAAGAAATAAAAATAAGCTAAAAAACATTTTATTAAGGTTTACATTGATGGTACAATATTCAGTTTTTACAATCCAGCGACTTCTTGAATGTAACCGCGGAGATTAGCAACGTTGGAGTAAACTCCTGGGTAAGCCGGACGAGCGCATCCCAAACCCCACGAAACGATACCAGCAAGAACATTGTCAACCACCAAAGGACCGCCAGAATCGCCCTGGCAAGCGTCTTTACCACCTCCGTTGGCTCCAGCGCACAACATCCTATCAGTAATGGGGTAACTGTCGTACGCAGCTTGACAATCTGCATTGCTGACAATCTGTACGTTCACTCCAAGGAGTTCAGAGGGAAGAGAACTGCTCCCTTCGCTAGTGGTACCCCAACCAGTCACAAGCGTATCAGTACCGGCAGCCCAATTCTGGTTCAGTTCAGGAAGACCAACAGCTGCAACATTCTCGTTCAAAGTCAAAGGGGTGGACAATTTCAAAAGAGAAATGTCGTAGTCGATATCCCAATCGTCGTATTGAGGATTTTGGTGGATGGCTTCAATGTTGGAGACTTGCCCGCCGGATCCACGAGTGGAAGTACCAACGCGGATGGTAAGTTGACTTGCTGAGGAACTGAAGGAAAAGTTATGGAGTACTAAGAAGTAAATTCAACTCACCCGTCGGTGCAGTGAGCGGCTGTGACGACCCATTCGGCTGAAATGACGGAGCCTCCACAGATGTGGGAACCATAGTACTGAAGAGAAACTTGCCATGGTACTTTGGAGATGTCGATGGCCGAACCTCCGATGATTCTTCCATCGGGAATCATCCGGTTCTTAAGACGGGCATTGGGAACCGCTGGTACAACACTTTACATTTCAGTACTACAGTAAAACGGATCTTACCTGAGGCGGAGATGACTAGCAAGGCAACAATCAGGATCGACTTCATTTTGATAACTGACGTCTTGTGTGGGTCCACTTTTATACTATCTATTTGGCGAAATTAACGTTTTTTCAATGTTCACAGATTAAGCTATCCATCATCGTCTAGACATACTGCCTTAGTTTGGGATGATCTTCAGTTCACGCGCGCGATAAATGAGATTAGGATCACTCAAAGGGGCTTAAATATAATATCTTTTTGATTTGTGGGTATCATTTCTAGTCACTCTTGCTAATCTGTGGTGATCAAACTGAAATGTTATTGTTCTGTCAGTCCTTCCGCCGAATTGGTAGTAGAAGCGATTGAAAAAATGGATGAATGGATGAAAATGGAAAAAGCGTGAAGATAGTAATTATCCTTGGATCAACTTTCTAGAAATTAAAGTCGTTCCATGTCCTTGTAAATCTTTTTCTTATTAAAAATTATTTATAGCTACAGTAAAAATTCGATATAGTCACCTTTGATATAAGCAACCTTTGATATTGACAGCTAATTTAGTTTCTGTCATTTGATATAATCTCATCTACTGTCAATCGCTAAAATAATCCTGTTAAAGATGCAAAAACAGAAGAGACAGTGTTTATCGCTCTGAAGGATGTTTCTGCTATTTTCTTTCTTAATTTTTTCCATGTTTTTCCTTTTCTCACTGTTTGTTCTTGCTCTTGACAATTGGTATTCTTCGTAGTTTTCTATACTTGTATTTGCAAGGTATTTTTTGTTTCTTGTCTTTTATTGTTAATTTTTCGTTATTTGTTTACTAACACTAATAATATGTTTTTATATTTTTCCTCTTTCTTTGTTTATGCTCTTTACCTTGTCTCACATTTCTTAATTATTTATTATTGATTTTTCGTTTCTGTTGGTAAATTCTCTGGTTATTTTGTGTAAATTCGGTGTATAAAGTGGCTATTTTTGATCTTTAGGTCATTACCTAGGCAAACTCTTTTGTTCTTTCTGTGTCTGCATATACATAAAAATACCATAATATTATATTTTAAATATTGTCTACCCATTTGGATATAATCAACATTTTTGATAAAAGCAACTTTTAAAAAAAATTGTTTCTAGACAGGGTGACTATATCCAATTTTGACTGTATTTAACAAACAAGTTGGTTAATGAAAGCGATTATTAATTGAGCGATTTTAACCCGCACGAACGTAGTGAGATTATTAATTAATAATAATAATTGTATTAAAGTAATTAATAATTAATAATACAAGGTGTTTATAAATGTTTCTAGCATCAAGGGTAGCTATGAAATGTCAAAGAAATTTGCCGCTCATTACAAATGTGGGTTTCGATTTTTCAACTGACATTTGCAGTTAACCTCAAACATGGAGCACAGTAAGTTTTGAGAAATAAACTGTTCTAGTTGTGGTTTAAAATCTGAAAATCAAAAACTTGGACACAAAACTGTAACTGAAACTTAAGTGACATTGTAAATAATTTTCAAGATAGTTATTTCACTATGAAAACAAAGCGGCAAAATAGTGCATGGCAGGAATTCCACAGCCACCCTTGATGCTAAAAACATTTTTAAACACCTTGTATTTAATAATAATTAATAATAATTAATAATAAATTAATGATTCTTAATAATTATAATATATAATATTAATATGAATACATAATTAATTATTATTATTAAGCGAGATTATTAATCGGCCATTAACCATAGAGTTAATTACAAAACTTTTCCGGTAATCGAATTTTGAAAAATTCACCAAAAAAAGAAATTTTTTACAAAGGTGGTTATGCAACCCAATATACAAAAACTAAGGTGAGGTTATGTATTCAATGGATATGTCCGATCTGTCAACAGTTGTCAAATTTGAGTGTAATTTTAAACCAAGGTTCCTAAATTAAGCAGGTTTGCTCGTTACTAAGGCTAAAACTCCACCCTCTTTTGGTTGCTAGGGACGTGTGACCACAAATGACGTCACAAGAAAGTTCTGTCAATTGTTTTGGGGTGTAAAAACATTGTTGATCGCCAATGTTGTTTAAGAAAGTTCTTGTAGAAGCATCAGAGTGTTAAATATTGCTGTTTTAAATAATAATAGCAATGAAAAAATTCAATTGGAATTTAAAAGTGCTTTCCGATGACGTATTCGCGCCAGTTCAAGAAGCTTGCTATTGGCTCAAAACTTTGTAGCAAACCTGTTAATTTTAGTAACCTTGATTTCAAACGATGTCTATGGGGTCGATTTCAAGTGTGACTTGCCTTACTGCAAATCCCATTTGCAACATAGCAACGCCAATCACATTGCTCATACCTTGGCAACGGTTGCAAATTTGCGTTAACGCAGTGACTTGAAATCGACCCGTATGAAACTAGGGAGTCTCTATGTGAAGTCTAAAAATCGTCGTTTTGATTTGGTATTAGTAAACAAACAGATCCAGAGCCTCCACATCATTATTTAATTTATTAAACTGCGTGTATAATTGATTGCCCATAATAAACACATTAAATCATTTATTAACAGCCACTTTAATGCATAATTTCAGCCGACAAACCATGCATTAATAGTGCCTAAAAACAAACGATCGCCGGAAAAATAATTAAAACCACAACTCCAACGATTCATTTTTTTACTTAATATCTTTTCCTATTTTTACAACAAAATTTTCTGAAATCTGTTTAGATCCCTGCTGTTTGGGTAATGTAGCTGCGAAGAGCAGGAACACTGGCGTAAACTCCTGGATAATTAGGACGAGCGCATCCATACCCCCACGAAACAATACCAGCCAGAGTGCTACCGACAACCAACGGACCACCAGAATCTCCCTGGCAAGCGTCTTTGCCACCGCCGCTAACTCCAGCACACAACATACGACTGGTAATGCTGCTACCGCCATAAGCAGATTGGCAAGACGACTGACTGACAATTTGCACAGTAACTCCGAGCAAGTTGGTAGGAAGAGCACTGGAGCCTTCGGAAGTGGTGCCCCAGCCGGTGACAAGAGAGTTGGTACCGGCGCTCCAGCTAGTACTAGCAGAAGGAAGAGTGACTGCAGCGACACTGCTGCTGAGGGACAACGAGGAGGAGAGTTGGAGGACGGAGATGTCGTAATCGATGGTGTTCTTGTTGTAGCTGGAGTGTTGGTTGATTTTGGCGACGTTGGCGACTTGTCCTCCTGAGCCGCGCGAGGCCGTTCCGGCACGGATGGAGATTTGACTAGCTGACAAACTAACAAAACAATCATCGAGAGATTTCGTTTGGTTAAATAACTAACCCGTCGGTGCAGTGAGCGGCTGTGACTACGTAGTTGGCGGAGATGACTGAGCCTCCACAGATGTGGGAGCCGTAGTACTGGAGGGACACTTGCCATGGTACTGAAGTGATGGCGACGGATGAACCACCAATGATCCTACCATCAGGCAACAAACTCCTCGCCAGGGGTTGTTGAGGAAGCGCTGGTACAAAAAAGTAAGAATACGAATTCAAATAAGTTATATTCACCTGAGGCGCTTGCAAGAAGAGCTACAACAAGTACGAATGCTTTCATTTTGGAATGATTTGTACAATGCAAACGCGACTTTTATAGTCAGATCTCGACACTTTTAATAACCGCATTATCAATTTTGTTGAGCTTAAAATGTCTATTAATGTTACAGTTTTTGATTTATTGTTGGCGGATGTCTAATTCACCGGTTATTTGAAAAACGTTTTTAAACTACTTATAAAGTAATAAATAAAAATTAGATCCAAAAATAGCGTATTAGAATACACGTTTTGTTTTACTCGATTTTTTAACGGTTTTTCTACACTTGATGTACTTGAGATTATTTAGATAGGATTATTTTGCCCTTCACATTTTTCGCAATCATCAAATGTTTGAATTAATCGTTTTTCAGATTCTTTTTTTTGTATTGGTTGGCTTTTCAAACCTTTTATCTTTTCTATTACAGTGACGGTCAAAAAAAAGCGGACGTTATCAGAACTACCAATAATCAAGACGTCGTTTTTTTTGAACGCGTTTTACACAGCTTAATTTTTGAAAAAATATGGCCCAATACTTTTTTTCCACTTTCATTTTAAGGTCAAATAAAAACTTTTTATTTAAGGAATTACGAGATATAAATCAAAATACATGTTATTGAGTATTGTTTTAATCTTTTATTATGAGGTATTATGAGTTTAATCCACTTCAATGTAATTTATGATGTAAGATGAGACACAAACATCTTAAACAAGCCAAAATAAGATAATTTGTTATTTAGTTATCAATAACAAGAAACGAAAACAAAAATTCTATTGTATTGAAAAGTAGCTCTTCTTTGAATAATCTATTTCCAGTCGTCCTCTTGGAGGATACGCCACTGCTCATCGTCTCAAACTCGCCTGTTAGTGATTTTAGGGTTGCTGTAGTGGTATAATTCAACTGAATCGTAAAAGTTCATGTCTTAATTTCTCTGCTTTCCGAACCCCAAAATACTTATAAAAATCTCATTCTTATTCACTTTCCTTCAAGAATTATCATATTCTAGAATTTTAATTGCGTAATTTACCTTTCGTCCTTGAACCAAGTTACCACGTCCCGTTGCCGTTGGCAGCCTTGTCGAACCAAAAGCTTCCAAACAACTTGATGGCGTTTGTTGTTTTTAAATTATAAACAAAATGCCGCCCTAATTAACGCGTGAAACTAATATCCTGTGATAAATGGTATTCATTATTAACAGTAATCGCCGTGATATAACCTATAATCGTTTATTGTGTAAAACGTAAAATGGATAGTCCGAAAACAAATGAAGAAGAGTTAACCTCAACCATGGGTAATCGTCTGTCAACCAGCAAAGATGAGAAACATGATGCTAGTGATTCTACACCGACGTCTTCCACTGATGCATTTACGACAACATCGACCTCACTGATAGGTAAACAACGTTCAATCAGTGGTGTTTTGTCACCTTTTTTTTGTTGTTTTTTTAGCGGCTGACGACCCCATTAGCAGTACCTCGTCGGATGTATTAGATGCAAAGAAAAGCACTAAAAGAGTTAATGATATTGCACAGAGTTCTATGAGTAAAAATACGAATTCGTTGAAAGATATGGCTGGAAATCACTCTTCTCCTATTGTGTCAGAGAAGGATTTGTTGGATATGAATATTACTGATACTTCCACGGAGAAAATTACCGAAAATGTTGATGATATCGTTCAGGATTTGGAGAACTTGTTGGGAGAACCAACGACTTCGTTTGATTTTGATATCACGGCTAAAGAAAACAAGGCCGCCATAGAGGAGAGCAAGGATATTTCTATGGATTTTGATGCGTTCTCAGCAGAGCTCCAAATGTTATCAGGTAACGAAATAATTTATCCATCTCTCTTTACATTAATTTCTATTTTCAGAACAAACAGTTGCTGCTCCTCCTTTACCAAATAACCTTACAGCGTCTGCAAAATCTCCACTCACTCAAGAGTCGCACGTGGATCAGATTTCCACAAACTGTACAGGAAAAATAGATGACACCAGCGCATCACCAAAGACAGAAGAACAGAGTGCACTCGTCTCAGAACCTGTAAATTCTGATGAAGAAAATAAAAATTCTCAGTTTGAAGCTGTCTCAGAAAGTCTCCCAAAAATTGAAGACGCACCGGAAATTAATGAAGGAACGAAAGATATAACGTCCACGCTTCCAAAGCGTGAGGAGAAAACAGAATCTCCTGGTGATCAAGAAGAGTGCAGTAACACTGAAGAAAAACCTGTACAAGAACCAGAAGCTGTGGAGGAAAAGGTCGTCATTTCTGAAGAACAAAAAGACGACAATACCCCAGATATTCCAAGTGAAACAGTTGAAGAAACTACTGAAGAAATTAATCAAAAGGACTTAGAAACAAAAGATGTTTCAGAAAGTCCCGAGTTGGTTCCACCAGTCTCTGAAGCTCCAGAAGATGTGCAAGATTCTTCCATGTCCAGCGACGTAGTAGATCGCGTAGAACCGTCAGAACCAGCTCTCGTTGAAAATGTACAAGAAGTCAAGCCTCTGGAAGAACTGGTTGCTAAGACCAACGAAGAAAAGATTGGAGATGCTGATATGAAAAGTGTTGAACAAGTTGAAACAACTAAAGATTTAGCACCGACTGAAGATGTTACAATTGAAACAGAGCCTGCGGAAGTTGAACAGGATGAAAGTTCACCCGAGAACCAACAAATTGATATGAAGAGTGCTGAAACGGAAGCAGCAGACGTTGAAAAACTTGGTTTAGTTCAGGCTGAAGAAGTAGAGATGAAGAGCTCTGAAACGGAAGCAGAAGATGTTGAAAAACGTGAAGGTTTAGCTGAGGTCGAAGAAGTAGGGTTGAAGAACGCTGAAACGGAAGCAGCAGACGTTGAAAAACCTGAAGATTCAGTTCAGAATGAAGATGTAGAGATGAAGAGCGTTGAAGCAGAAGAAACACGAGTTGAACGAGAAGATTTACCAAAAAGTGAAGATGTTGAGATGCCGACAGTTGAAGAAGCGCCGCAGATAATTGAAGAGAAATCAAGTGTGAAGGAACATGAAAAAGTGGCCAATCAAGAAGAGGAAAAGAGCGAAATTATTGAAATGCCACCAGATGAAGCACAACCCGTGTCTTCTTCTCTGCAAGACGATAAAGTAGAAGTTCCAACTGAGTCGACTAACTTAGAGGAATCTTCTGCAGGAACAGAATCATTGCAGGTGGTAGAAGAAACGCCCCAAGAGCAGGAGGAACCAGGAAAAATTCCCGAAGAAAACGAAGCAAATGTAAAGTTGGCAGAAGAGCAGCCCCTGGAGCAAAACGCGGAAATTGTTGATCCCCACGTGGAGGTCCAGGATGAACCAAATGTGTCCGTGGAAGAACAGCCCCTGCAACAAATCGTAGACGTTGAGCCCCACGTGGAGGCACCACTTCAACTTTCACAGCTTCAACCTCTTGAGTCTGAAGATGTCGTTCAATCAACCGAAACCACACTCGAAATAATTGAAGCTGCGGTTCCATCAACTGATCCCATACTGGAAATAATCGAAGCTACACCGACTGATGATGTTCCTGAGGCTCCAGTGGACATTGCCCCCGTCGAATTTATCCCTGAAAACGTTGAAATCCTCTCGGGTTCGTTAGCCGAGGACCTAGACCTCCTCGTTGAAACCGCAGTTGCATCTCCTGAAGAGAAATTAGATGTACCAACACCTTCAGTCATTGAAAATAACATTCTGCCCTTGGCGATGGAAGACGTCCCAGATCTGGAAGTCTTGAATGCTATATCGACTCTCAGTGATAACAAACCGAATCTCATGGAAGAAATTGTCCAAGAAAGCGACGCTTTATTGACGACAACCAGTTTAGAACAGCCTCCAGAGGTTCCTTTTGAGCCTGAAAGTGCTCTACCAACTGAAGAGAGTTTTGCTGAGCAAAACCAGTTGGATTTTGACCAAAACTTGGAGTTGTTAGTGGCGGTTGCTAGTTTGAATAATGATTATAATTTACCCGCTGAAGATATCGCACCAGTGGAAGAAACTTTGAGTGTTCCTGAAGAAACTAAGGTGGAGGTTGCACGACCGCCAAAAAGTGCAGAAAATAAGTTGAAAGAACCTCTTGTGATTAATATTGATGATACTGAAAAAAAGAGCGTTTATAGTCCGAAGATTACCATTAAACCCATCAAACCTCCAGAGGAAGAAGAAGTGGTAACGAGTGGTAGCGCGGAGAGTGAATGCACCAAAGGATCGTTGAAGATGACGATTACTAAACAGTCGGATAATTTGCATTCGATACTCAAAATCTACGATCCTAGTGATGACCAAAACCAGGAACCATCGGAGCCCACGGTTCCTAAACTTATAATAAAACCGATCGTCCAACCTAGTGATCAACCACAAAGTCCTAAAATGTCAACGAGAAGTTCTAAAGTCTTCAGTCCGTCTAGTAGTTCGAATCAGAGGTCCGCAAGTCCTAGAATCACCATCAAACCGATACCTAAACCGGAAGAAGCGGTGGCGCCTTTGAAGATCACCATAAAACCACTGAAGGCTGAGGAGGGTCATAAACAGAAGCACAGTCCGAAACTCACGATAAAACCAGTGTTGAAACCGGAAGAGGAAGTTGAACCAAAAGGACACAGTCCTAGAGTGACTATTAAACCGATCGTTAAACCGGAAGAAGCGGAAGTTACAAGTCCACGGATCACCATTAAACCGATTGTTAAGCCTGTGGAGGCCGCAGAAGCTCCCATGACTCCAAGATTGACCATTAAGCCAGTGGAGCCGGAAAGATCGAGTCCGAAGATTACCATCAAACCCATTAAGCCTCCAGAGAGCGAGGTGTCGGTGGAACCCACAGAGAAGTCCAGTCCGAAGATTACCATCAAACCCATTGTTAAACCCCAAGAAACTGAAGGGCCTTACGAAGACTATGAAGAGTCAATAAAAGAGCGGATAGTGTTGAAAATTAACAAAGGGACGCTCCCTTCAAGCAGTAAAGAAAGAAAACGAGATGGACCCCACGAAGAGGAGAAACTCGCAAAGATAAAACTGAAGTTTTCAAAAGAAGGCGGCCATCCTCAGATCGTGCAAGAACTGTCGCCGTCTAAGCGATCGTCCGATTACCTGGAGCATGACAAAATGAAGAGACCACGCATGGACACCGAGTTCTTACCAGGAGTCACCATCACCCCCATCGGACCGAACACGCAGTCCAAACTCAAAGAAATGTTAAGTCGCAATGACGTCTCCAGCGACAAAGTCGTCACGATCGATGACGACGACGACGACGTCACCATCGTGGAAGAGCACGCGAAAGCCTCCCCGATCGTAATCAGCGAGGAATCAAATCAGGACAGTATGGCGGCCGGCCCTGTCGACTACCGAGACCCCATTTCCGACATCCCCGTGTTCGAAATCACCCCGGAAAGCGTGAAGACGATCAACCCCCAACCGGTGGTGGAGGTGACTCCACCGGCACCGAGAAAACGGGGACGCCCGCGAAAGGTAATGAAATTACAACGAGGAATTGTTTAGTATTGTTGTGAACAGGTACCATTACAAGTCCGCGAAGACTTCAAGGATCTCAAGGAGGAAGAACCCAAACCTGTGGTGGTGGAATCGACGCGGCCGAAACGTAGCTGCCGAGGGCAATCTGTGAGGACGACTTTGGGGATCAAACCGAGGAAACCGCGGGGGCCGGGCCGTGGCAGAGGGAGCAAACGCGGCATGGGGACGAGGAGCACCCCCACACCACCGGCAACTCCGCCGAGGGCCACCAAGGTGAGTTGAAATATAGAAGGTGAATTGTAGCTGAATTTGATTTTTCTTTTTAGTTATCGAAATAACGTTGAACTGGAACTTGATATTTATTTCAATGTTCGAGTATTTATAGCTTTAAAATGAAGTCTGAGAAATTTGTTGAACAAAAATTTGTGCAAGCTAGAGCTTTACTGTTGCGGAAATATTTGGTGAATATTTATTTGTTGATATATATATATTTTAGAGTATCTTTTGTATTTTTTTTTTGTATGATTAAATTATTTTAAAGTTCGACTGAATTTCATTTCACGATATTGAAATAATATGGTCCAGTTTAAGTTAATCAAATAGAAAACATTAAGAAGTAATCAGTTACACAATTCACCTTCGAACAAATAAAACGACAGATAATAAAGATTTCTCGTACATGTCATCTCCACCCCTAAACTCTCCCCAGAGCTTTAAAATATTCAGCATCGAGGGGAACACTTAATTACCGCCGCCGGTCTATTACACTGGTCAACACGATTTTTGTCATCGACGTAAAAAGTTGATATTCTTATGTAATTTATAAACTCAAGATAATCACTTATTTCTATTCAAACAATTTTTTAGATAAAGAAAAATATCAAAAAAGAAAAAAAAAACTAATTATTTCTTGTTTAGTTTTCTCAAAAACGGTTAACTGATTTTTTTTTGTTACCCTAATACCCATAATTATGTGAAAATTGTTAACAATTTATTAAGTAACATTCAAAATATGACTGTCAATTTAAAAAAAAATACCCCAACTTACCTTATTTCGATTTTTTTTTAATTTGGAATGCTTAAAAGAACAACAAAACATTACTGTCAATATAAAGATTTTCCCAAAATAAAGTCTAAATGAAAAGTAAAAAATAAGTGTAATAAAGTACTTTTTTGTAGACTAGCAGGCAAGAGAGTATGTGGCAAAGATAACTTCAAACGTGGAAAGCCCACTACAAATTTTTTTCTGCCTCGTTCGGTTTTGCCGCGCGTCCGAAATTACCCCAACTCACCTTACATATTTTTTTTCTTTGTCAAAAAATTATATTTATTTAAAACTAAGACTACCAGGTTAATGAAAACGACGGAAATTTATATCTAGTTCCGGAAATTTTACCATAAAAACTTTATTTTTCAAAAACGGTTTCACCGATTTACATAATATTTTTATCAAGACATGTTTTAACTTTTATTTTGTCGGCCAGTGTTATCTCTCTAATTTCACAAACTTTTCAAATTCCGCGATCTAATTAATTCTAATTGAAAATTGAACAGCATCCAGCAGACCGTTGCTACTATTAACATTCCAAAGAGATTTCTCAAAAACTCAAAGAGATGTTGGCAGGTTTAATATGAGCGACAATATGAAAGAACTTATCACTTATTCACGTTTAGACATGCAAATCAATCAATAACTATCACAGAACGTGGTGCATTTGAAATGTGGTAAGTTTAGTTAGTCTTAAAAAGGTCCTTGTGGTCATTTCAAGTTTCGAGTGCGCGGGAAAACGTGGCAGGTAATAAATTATTCACGATTTTTGTTTTTTTGTGCTATGATTATATCACCTTCGTAACTGCAACAGTTTTAATTAGATGCGATTCGATCGTTTTTAATATTTTAATATCGATGTTCTCTTTGGGAGAGTTTCCAGCACTCTGCGTCTGGTTAAAAATAGTTGTTCTGTTAAGTCATTGCCGGAATGTGGTAAATGTGGAAAGGAGAGCGTCAGCGTGATAATTAAACATCTTCGATATTAACCAAATTGCGCAATTGTTTGAATCGATAATCGTGAGTGATTGACCATTTCCCTGCATCGATAAACAAAAAAGCAGAGCTGCTAGAAATTCAAAGTGCACATTAACACACATGGATCAAATATAATCTCGCAATGATCTATTTTTAGTAGTTCACCTGCTGCGCTTAGCAAATGTTATTTTGGTCAAGTTTAAACATCTCAGACAATCATCTCAATATTACTGGAATTATGACCGCTAATAAACACCCCCCGTAGCCCCCTCAGTTTCTAAAGTGTGTGCTTGTCCAGGAGCCGAAACTCGGCGGTTCCAAACTGAAAGAATTCAAAGAAGACTCGTTTCTCCTGAGTGACAAAAGTGAATCGAAAACCCTCGAAATCGACGATGGATTTCAAAAATCCCCCAACTCGCTGCTAGCACCCCCACAAAGTGACACCTCCACCGACAGGGCCGACATTGTCATGTACGAGGAAGAGACACGAATGAGTGCGGAAACCAGCAGCAGGGCACAAACACCGGCGAAACAGGTAAGCGTCACTGCCGCTCCGATCGAATTTCATTCCTATTAATGTGGAGTTACAATATCAATGGAGCGCGGCCTTGAACTGTAAGTCGCGCCGATCATAAAACGATATCTTTCAGGTGGTGACCACAGTGGACCTGGTGGAGGAGTCGCAGAGCTCCGTCCAGAGCACGGCGACCACCGAAAGCGTGAAAGTCCGCAGAGGGCCACGTTTGGAAGTCCACCAAGAGCCGGAAGGAGCTGTGATCTCCGCCGACCAGCTAGCCGAGTACTTCTGGAGCGGCGGCGGTCCCTTCATGTTGCAAGAACAAGTCGCGCAGTTTTTGGGGATTAAATCGTTTAAAAGAAAGTACCCGAATATCGCCAGGCGGGTGGTGGATATGCAAGAGCGCGATTTTATCCGGGAAAGTGGTTTAGCAGGGGAGGGGATGTGCGATTTGGGGTTGACGGCGGTCAATAGCAGCGATATCTTAGACATTATGTATTCAGATTTCCAAGATAAATATGAGGAGTATTGTAAGCACCAGCGGGATAGACAGGCGAAGGATCTTATTAATAAGCAGAAGGCGCTGAGTTTGGCGGCGAGTCAAGAGAAAGCGAAGTTGGACATCACGCAGCAGGCGGTACAGTCGGCGGCGAATTGGAACGCCACCTTCAATAAGGTAACGGAGTTTGTTAATCGAACCGACTTTAGTTGTTGTTGTAGTCGAGAAGAGACCAACGGAAGTCCTGTATGGACCTCCAAACCCTCACCATTCACTTCCCTAAAGGAAAAATGAAACAAATCAACAAACCCAAAATGGGCAACTATCCCGTGGCCTTGGTTCCGGGACAATTCACAGACTACTACAGAGTAAGCCCCCGGAGTTTCCTTACAAACTCTTTTAAGTTTTGGTTCCAGGAATTCACCCCGACTGAAATTAACAATCTCCCGTTGAACACACTGTGTTACAACTCTTTGATTCGAAGCCACCACGAAATGGAGTGTGATAGCCAAACGGACGGATCGGGCTCAGAGTCCGACACCAGTTCTTCAGATTCGGACAGTTCGTACAGCGGCTCGTCCGACGGCGAGGACTGCACACTCTGCAAACCAACCCCTAAGAGGGTGGCAGCGGCGCAGTAGTCGCATTTCTCGAATTTTAACTTTTAATTTTGTACATACACTTTATAAGTGGACTTTTTATTGGAAAAAATGTGGTACTAAATAGTTTATTCAGAATTCCTCCGTCTAATGAACCGAACTTGTTCCACTCCATGGTGTTTCACCACGTGTTTCTTCCTAGCACTAGCATCCATAAAGCTCGAATCACACACGTGGCATTTATAGGGTCTTTCTCCAGTGTGCAACCGCCTGTGCACGGTGAGCGCCCCCTTCAGAGTGAACCTCTTGCAACAGAACTCACAAACGAACGCTTTTTCGCCCGTGTGAAGCAACATGTGGTCGCTCAGATGGTGCGGAAATTGAAACTTCTTCGGACACGCCGTGCATGAAAACGGCCGCTCATTACTATGCGTCTTCATGTGTGTCTTCATAGTGTGGTAAATTCTGTACCTACAAAGAACTGTGATGAACTGTGTTAAACCGTGAAGTTCAACAGACCTTTTATCGCAAATTCTGCACTGAAATGGTTTGTCGTTAAAATGCGACCTGCAATGGCGTTGGTACTGCGCCATTGAAGTAAACTCTTCGTTGCAGACACCACATTTGAAGGTTCCATCGGGCTCGTGAACAGCTTTGTGCTCGTTTAGTGCCAGTCGATGCGGGAACTCTTCGTTGCAGACGTCGCAGATTACGAGGCGCCCCCACAAGTGGTTTTTTTTACGCATGTTGAGGTTGCTGCGATTGGAGGATTTAAAGTCGCAATGATTACAAGCGTACGGTTTGTCCCCCGTGTGACTGTTTTTGTGGTCGTCCAGACCGGCCTTGGTCGAGTACGCTAAAACGATTGTAATAATTAACTAATTTTTCCGGTGATCGTTTGTTTTTAGGTACAATTAATGCATGATTTTTCGGCAAATTTCGTCAAAAAATGCTGACGCGCGTTTCGATAGCAATGCTCTACCATCATCAGAGCGATGATTAAACTGAAAAATTAGTTTTTTAACTTACTCTATGGTTAATGGTGGATTAATAATCTCGCTTATAAAATTGCTCAATTATTAATCGCTTTCATTAATCAACTTGTTTGTTAAATAGCTATTTCCTTAATTTTCTTACCTTTGGCGCAAATTTCGCAAATAAAACGCTTCGGTAACTCATGCACGTCCAAATGTCTGTTTAGACTCAACTTATGTTTAAACAATTTCGAGCAAGTGGGGCACCGAAACGCCTTGTTTTCTGCATGCACGCGCTCGAGGTGGATTGTTATCGATTTTCTTCGGATTAATTTGCCGCATTTGGGGCACATGATTTTCGGGCGACATTGTTTATGAGTTGCGTAATGTTCTTTGATTGTCGTGACTAAAGTCCCGCAGTTTTTGCAACGTTTCTTGTCGCCTTGGACTTCGAAGTTCATGAAGGAGCGTTTCGGTTTTGTCTTTTCAGTATCTGGAATTTCTTTTCGTTCTTTCTTTGCTTTTTTCTTCAGGGTTTCTTTCCTTACTCTTTTCTTAGATTTCGGCCTGCAATCCCTAGAAGTCAGGTAGTGTTCCAGCAGGCTTCTGACTTTCTGACCACATTTTTTACAAACTTTTTTTTTATTAATCTGTGGAGGAACTCTGTTTTCTTTAGTCTTATTCTCCGGAGATTTTAGTGTTGGTGTTCCTTCACTAATTAAAAAAGTATTTTCATGAAGAGGTGCCATTTCAGTTCTGTTATTAAAACCGGTTTTCCTCAGTTTTTCATTGGCGCGGTTCTCAGATCGTTTACAAATGTACATAAAAACCTGAATTCTCTTCAATTGTTTAAGGCATTGAAGACAACAGTTTTCAGGAACGTGCTCTAAAAAACTCTAAACGAAAAAATCGGTGTGGTAAGAACACGAGACTCTTACCCGTAAAAAATTAACGACGTAAATGGCGAGAGTGTTTAGACTTTTAAGGGGGCTCTCATTAAGACACAACGTGCAGATTTCATTACACATTGATGAGTTCCTAACATTCATAATCTCAACCTCTCGTGCTATTCCAGGTATGTTTGAATTTTTTTTCTCACCCAAAAGTTCACCCTGTTGTTCAATTTTCACTACAAAAAAAAATTAATTCCAACGCGCTGAAATTAGAATCTCACCTATTTCTAAGTCGACTTCTTCCTGAAAAGGCTCACTTAGAATTAGTCTCGTTTGATCTTCGTTTAAGACTTCTGCAAGAAAGGTTTGAAACAATGAAATTTGGACATTTCCCGCCAAATACCTGGTAGGAATAAAGTTGGTACGGCCCCCACAGTGAGCCCCCGCCGAGTCCCTTTCGGCAAACACTCTGGAAAAAAATGTCTCTCGCACACCCCATAATTCCAAAACACGTACTTTTCCGACTTGAAACTGTTCAATCTGGAATTGCCAATCCGCCTCAGCCACTTTTTAAACATTTCCCGGTTTTTCTGCGGAAACGGAAAAACCTTCAACAATTTGTTATCACACCCCGGGACACAACACGTCCTTGCGAATTTCGATTTGCAATAATCATGATCGCAATTCATGGCGATTCGAATGTAAACAAAATAAGAGAATTTTGAGGTTAGGTATCTGACAGTGGGACGTTTGACATTACCAGTGGCGTATCAAAATAAAACAACTCGTTGGAGTCAGATTTTATTGCGCTTCTTCTCTTTCGTGTTGGTCAAGCACGTCGATTTCCTCCTCGCCGTGTTTATAGGCGACGTGCGTTCTTCGCGTGCTTGGCTTGCAAAATCCTTTCCCGCAAACGTGGCAGATGAATTGTTTCTCTGTTAGAATTTCTTTGAGAGTGGCGGTTTCGTCGTGGTCATTTAGCAGGTGCTCTTGCAGCGCGGAAACTTCCGCGAAGCGTTTGGGGCACTTTGGGCAAACATTAGGGAAATCCGTGTGTTGATTCAAATGAGTATCAAGCGTTCTCTGTTGTCTAAATCTGAAATTTTCGCGGATTATTTAGAGTTGAAATATAATAAATAACTATCGACCTTTTCCCGCAAAGTTCGCACGGATATATCTTCACCAAAGTCTCAGGGTGCGTTGTTTCGCAATGCAGCATCAGTGCGTCCTTGCAGAGGAAGGTAATCTTGCAGGAAAGACAGTCGAAAGCTCCGTCCGTTTCGTGCACTTTTAAGTGTTCCGACAGCTCAATTTTAACAATGAATTTTTTTTTACAGACCGGACAATAAACAGGTTCCCGGCGTCGTTTCGGATTTGAAACTCTCAAATGGCTCTTTTCGTGCACCTTTTTGTGAAAATGCGTCTTGAATCTCCTTCCACAAAACCCGCACGTTTTGTGCTCGATTTTGTGCTCCGCAAGCTCCGTTTCCGTAAAGTACGCCGCTGCAATCACATAAAACTAATCAAAGAAAAAAGTTACGGACTGAATCTTACCATTGTTGCACATGTTGCACAAAAACTGCCCCGTTTCGTGCTTCTTTAAATGTTTCTTCAAACTCCGCTTATTCTTAAACAATTTGGTACATAATTGACACGGCAGAAACGGTTTGTGCGCTGTTGCCTTGTGCCTCGTGAGCAGTTTAAACGATTTGAAACTCTGGTCGCACTTTGGGCAAGGTATTGGGGTGGCGCAGTCTCTATAAATGAGTTTGTGATCTTCGATTCTTGTGTCGATTTGTCCGCAGCGCTCGCAAAGACACTCTTCGGGCTCCAATTTGTCCAATTCCGGAGGGGGTTTCTTCGGGGTGTCTTTTTTCTTTTCGGTGAGCGGTAAGGGTGGCTCAGGGGGTAAATCGGCTTGGACTCCTACGTCTCGGAAGCGGATTTCGAGGGGCGCCGCTTCGTCATCCAAAACTGGGGGGCTGTGGGCGGTTTCAGCGTCTTCAACATCAATAGGGGCGCTGTCCGGATCATTGGAGTCTTTTTCAGGCACTTCAATTTGAATGCTGTTATAGAAGTTAATTTTCCCAAATTCGTCGTTTATTTGCTGGAGGATTTCTTCAGAGCGTTTACACTTCTTCATGAACTGTTGAATGTTCTTCAGTTCCTCAAGACAATCTGTGCAGTAACACTCGGGAATATCGTGGTCTAAAAAGTCCTAACAGGAAATAGGAACGTCTAGCATTGCGTTTTACCTCCAAAAAATTTCGAATAAAAGCGGCGAACGTGGCGTCCATGTCTTCCAGGTGTTGCAAGTCGCGCTTCTGGAGACAAACTTTACAAATTTCGCTGATTTTAAAGGGCTCCGGTTCCTGGGAGACGCTCACCGGTTCAGTTACTAAAACAGACGCGTGAAAAACAAACAGTGGGACGCCACTGGTTTCAATTACCCTCATCTTCTACCGGAGGTTCCGGTGGATCCCCCAGCACGACATTACTGAGTTGGAGTTCTCCCAGTTCGTTAACTGAAAGCAAACCTGTCTTTTCTACGCCGCGAAATTGTAATTTTACCTGTTATTATCACAGCAGCCCTGGTGTCCGGGGGCTCACTCCGGTCTAAAAAACAGAGCACTTAGAGTAAAACCGTTGCAAAGGAGACCTTACCGGGTAAGAATAAGGTGGGCACGGCCCCAAAGACAAGCCCCCGAGTGGAAACCTCCGATATACACTCCGGGGCGAAGTGTTTTTCACACACTCTGTACGTCTTGTAGACATGATCCATACTGAGGGAGACTAACCTGGGGTTGCCAATGTTGAAAATCCACTGGTGGAACACTTCCTGTTTTATGGGAAACCGGAATTTCCGTAGGGAATGTTCGCAGCATCCAGGAACACAACATTTCTTGTACGACGGACCAGCCGACGAGGTATAATTGTGATCAAAATCCATTTTGAATTTTCAAAAAAAATTTGAGGTTACATTTTTGACAGCCACCAGCACTGTCAAACGTCAAATTGTCCGACTTTTGCGTTGCACCAGTGGCGTAACTACTGGAAATTTATCACACCCAATAAAAAAAATCAGTTGGAAAAAAGTTTTATTCGCAATTCTCTCCACAGTGAGTTCCCGCTCCAATCAACCTGACTTGCTCGATTCCGTGCGTCTTCAACACGTGTCGTTTCCTCATGCTCGCATCCCTAAAGCCCGCTTTACACACATGGCACACGTACGGTCTCTCACCGGTGTGCAACCTCAGATGCACCGTGAGATTTCCTTTCAGAGTAAAAGTCTTCTCGCAGAACGTGCACTGGTAGGATTTGATCCCCCTGTGATACATCATGTGATATTTTAAATGCGTCTGCTGGACGAACCTTTTGGGACACTCTGGACACGAATAGGGTCGTTCGCCCGTATGTATCCGCATGTGCGAGATCAGCGAGCTTTGCAATCTGAAGGTTTTACTACAGCACACGCAATAAAACGGTTTCTCGATGTTGTGCACGTTCATTAAATGAACGTCGAATTGCCTCTTACTATTCAACATGGTTTTGCAGATGTGGCACTCATAAAACCGCTCCTTATGGACGGTGTTGTGGATCTTCAACGCTCTTTCATTGGCGAACGTGATGTTACAAAGCTCACAAACCTGCGACTCTGTTGAGGTCAACACCGGCTTTAGATGTCTGTCTTCGTGGATTTTCCGGACGCTCCGCAAACTGAACTTCCTGTCGCAATACGCACACGCGTGCGGTTTCAGCCCCGTGTGCTTATTCAAATGGTCATCCAGTTGGATTTTCGTGCTGTAACCCTTCCCGCAGAACTCGCACATGAACCTCTTCGGCATGTAGTGGTTCTTCAAGTGTCGGCTGAGATTCACTTCGTATTTGAACATCTTTGAACAAATATGACACATGAAACTGCTCTGAGAGTGCACGCCTAAGATGTGAGATTTTAACATTTTGTTAAGAAACATTTTGTCGCAATGGGGGCATTTAGTTTTGGGGCGGCAATGTTTGTGCGTTTTGTAGTGGTCCATCATTCGCGTGACTTCTTCGCCGCATTTGTTGCATTTTTTTATTTTGGGCTCCGGAGGCGGCGCTTCCACAGGGGTGATGTTCTCCGTGTCCTCGACTTCTTTGCTTGCTTTGGTGTTTGGTGCTTTCACGGGTTTTACGTCTAAATTTTCGTTGTTCAAGATTTTGGACGGTTTCTTCTTAACAGTTTCAATCTGCGTGTCTTTTTTGGACACTAGTTTATCGCATCCTGTTTTGATCTGATTCAGAACGAATTGCGAGTGCTTGCATTGTCGGATGAAAATCGCGATGTTCTCTAGTTCTTTGAAACAAGTGACGCAGATGTTGTCGGGGATCTTCGACTCTAAAAAGACCTTAACAGAGGAAATTAGAATCAGCCATTCTTGGTTTTACCTCGACGACCCCAATAACAGTGGTGGTAAAGGCACATTTAACTCTTTTGATGTTCCTCAGTTTACCATTCTTCAGACACAATTTACAGACGTGACTAAAAGTTGAGGCGATCTTGACGTTTCCATTAGGGGGCGCCACTAAAAATCCGAAATTCAAAACAAAATTTTATCACCATTTCTACTACCTTTTTCCGTGGGCTCAATTTTTTTTTCTTGAGTCTGATTTATAACAACTAGATCCGTTTCCGTTTCCTGTGGAGAGTTTTGAAGGACATTCATCAAAATGGGGCTACTTTCCGTGCCCTGAGTATTCTTTTGAAGGACATTCGTCACAGCAGCACCACTTTTTGTGTCTTTAGTAGGGTTTTCAAGGACATTAGCTTGAAGGTACATTGGTCCTTGACCAGTGACAACTTAAAGAGACCAAGTTAGTTTTGTTCTTTCAATTCAAGCCAACTTACTGGGTAATAAGAAAATACGCGCCGGAGTTGGAGTAGGCGCTGGTAACTCCACCACTTCTTCATCTTGAGTCAAGTCAACTAAAAAACAAAATTAACTCAATCTACTTAAGTTGAGTGAGTCTCACTTTTTTCCACTGGTTCTTGTTGAACTGTGCCCCCTTTTAAACTCATGGAAGCCCCTGGTGTCTCTGCTGGTTCTGCAACTACTCAAAATTCACTCTTTGGGGGTGTAAATTAGGATTACTGACCACTGATCTCTTTTGGGGGGAACAGAGTCGGGACGGCTATCGCAGAGAGCCCCCTTTTTGTCCCGGGGACCACATACTCCGATAAAAAGTGTTGTTCACACACTATATAGCTGTTATAAATCTCATCCACTGAAAGATTATTCAATTTAGGGTTACAAACATTAGCCACCCATTGTTTAAACAAACGGGGGTCCTTTTTCGGGAAGCGATGTCTTTTCGAAGTTTTATCTTTGCAATTGGGGACGCAGCACCGATGTTTAGATTCGGTTATGCGATAATAAGTGTGGTCCATTTTTCTGGCGCCTGAAAACAAAACCGACCGCCGAAACGAGGTTATGTTGTGTTTTTGACAGGTTTTAGACGCGGTTTTGACAGTTGGCAGTTGGATTTTGATGGCGGAAAAATTTGAAATTTAAAAAATTTTTGATTTTCTATGGGCTTTTTAAGCGTTCAGCCTCAGATCGGCCTTGAAAGTCATTATTTTAGAGATTACATTGAATTCTGAAACTCCATATTTTACTATTAATCACTTTTTGTGCTTTTTATTTAACTATAATTAAAACTGATAACCTATTATGATTATATCGGATACGATAAATTACCTGAATCCCCAGTGTTCAATTTGAATAACGAAAACTATAATTCTAAATTCACCAACACCTACAAACTTGAAATACAATTATGTAAAAAGATAACACTCATCTCGGATTTTCTTATAAAAACATTGATTTAATAAACACCTTCTTCATTCTCCAAAATGAAGTCAATTTCACTCGTCTTATTACTCTTCGCGCTCTTCCAGTATTCATTAGGACATTGTACAGGTGAACACTGTATTTTTTTGCCTCAAATTAACTAAACTTTGCAGTTTACCCAACTCGACGTCCACCAATCATGGACTTGGAACCGCTAGAATATCGCAATTTCAAGAGCCAGGGCTGCAACCAAAAAACCATCGATTTGTTGAATCAAGTGCTGGAAATTGAGAAAGAAAACAGACTGCAATTGAAAGAGCTCGTTCATTTAGCGCGTGGAAAATATCTGGCGATGGAAAATGAAGCTAGAGGCGATTTTGATGAACCTAATTCTCAAGAAGAGGTGGTTAAAGTTGCAAAACCAAACTTTAAGTCCAGGATCAGCAAATATTTTATATAAGGAATTGAAGTTTTGGCTTCGATTATTGAATACGGCGGGAATAAAGGTTTAAAAGCACTACTAATCGATGATTTTATTTCTAGGAATTAAAATTCTGTTAGCAAAACTGACTAAAAAGATTGGTTTTATAAAGGACGGATTTGAAAATTGATTTTTTTCGAAGAAATTGTATAGCTGAATCTAATTCAGTCGATATCTCGCTTGTTTTTTGGAGTAAACTTATGTTATTATACATCAGTGAACGCAGAATTTTCCGCAGATTCCAAATCTGGGATTGAAATTCTGATACGACAACAAATAACTGAGTTATGACCGATCAAAGTTTCGGAAAGTTGATTTTCGTTTTTCCTCATTTTTCGTAATTTTTAAAGTTAAATATCTCGGAAACTATTAGAGATATTGAAATGCGGTTTGCGCCATCGTTTTTCTCGGCTCATTTTACGTTAGAAAAAGTGCTTAAAAGCCCAAAATTCGTTAGTCGATTTTTCGCGAAAAAAAATTCCGACTCAAACGATGAAAATTTTTAATTTTTTTAATTTTTGGCCATAGCTTGTAAGCCATTTGTCCGATCGATCTCAAATTTGGTCGGTAGATAGATTTCGAGCTTCTCTTTCGACTGATGTATAATTCAAAGCTATTAAACGTCGTTTTCATTTTAAAAACATTGATTGAAAATCACCCTAAAATGACATTGTCAAAACAATTTTTGACCAATGCCTCGTTTATTTATAAAGCAAACTCAACCAATTTGGGTCTCATTTTACGCAGAATTTCACGCTGAATCCAAAAACATGAGAATTTTCAATTTTTGTCAACAAATAACTGAGTTATGGCCGTTTGAAATTTTGGGTTGTCGACAGAGGGCCAAATTTTTGAAGGTTCGAAACAATTCGTGCTCGATATCTCGGAAACTATTTGAGATATTGAGATGCGGTTTGCGCCATCGTTTTTCTCGCGATTTTTTACATGAGAAATAGTTCTTTGATATTCCAAAAATCGAAAGTTGTAGTTTTTCGCGAAAATTCAGTTCTAAGGTCGATAAATTTTTTATCTTATTAGGAGTAAAGTTGCGTTGTTATAGTTCATTTTACGCAGGTTCCAAATCCGGGGTCAATGAATTATTCTCGAACAATAATGTGTTGAACTTCAGTACACATTAAAGACCTTTTTTTAATTAAACATTGAAGTATCTGCAAAAACTGTATCGATAAAATACTGTGACTATTGTTTTCGAGTAACAAAGAATTTCTTTAATTTATTTGCATAATAAATATTCCCAGATAATTAAACGTCTTGCTTTTACGCTCCCACAACTAAAACAAGGAAATTACACATTCAATTTGTGACATTTTTATGGGAAATTTGAATTTGTGGGGTTAATTAATTCGTACCTTGCATAAATCGGTGTTTGAAATTGGAAAATTAAGATTGAAGAGATGCAAAAAGGAAGGAAGAGTAGAATAGAAGATTTTTTTTATTAAAGTGCATGGTAAAAACATTTAAAAAAAATCGAGCAAACGTTAGATGCAAAAAAGGTACCCAAGTACGAATAAAGTATCTACTATCATAGGTAAACTAACAGCTACTATACATAGGTCAGTCAAAAAAATAATTTAAAGTAATATTTACTACAAAGTGAAAAAATGTTGAAGAAATTTTGCATCATTTTTATTAAAATAAAAATTAAGTGCAAGACTGCAGAAGGATCATGAACTAGAGGTAAAATGATCCCTCGATTGGGGTAAAATGATTCCTTTCCATTGTAAGGATGTGTTATGTTCAAAAAGTTTTATAAGTTAAGCAAAAGTTAGTGGAAACAGTGAATACATTTAAGTATTAAAATAAAAACAAAATAAACTTAAATAACAAGAAGTAAAACAACAAAATAGAGACTCTTAGTGAAGACAAATAAACATTAAAAGAATTACATTGCTTTAAGAAGTTTTTAATTCAGCCAAACAGAAATTGCAAGTGAATATATTTTTCTCTTCGTCTACTCTTGTACATTGATCATTAGTCCATTTTTGGCACACTAATCCAATCCTCTTCTTTTGAAGAGTGAATTTTTTTTTCAGCAAAAAATACATTTTGAAAAGAATCTTTCTCCCGTTTTTGTTTTTTTATCACTGTCTTTTGTCAAATATCATTTACAATTTGACAATTATTCGTATTAGATGTAAAATGAACCCGGGATCGTTTTACTTAGTACCTAAGTGATCGTTTTACCCCAAATGTAATAAGAACAAAGAACATAATCTATAACTGTTACTTCAAGAGGAACACTCATGGTAGCCAAATACTTAACTGATACTTTAAATGTTGCTTGGGTATAGACAATTAAATTGATACATACAGGCTGTTTTTGAAATACACAACCAAACAGAAGTTTACACATCGTAAGTTGGCAAAATTTGGTGTTTATAAATGTTTCTAGCATCAAGGGTGGCTCTGGAATTCCTGCCATGCACTATTTTGCCGCTTTGTTTTCATAGTGAATATAACTATCTTGAAAATTATTTACAATGTTACTTACGTCAACGAAGTTCCAGTTACAATTTTGTGTCCAAGTTTTTGATTTTAGGTTTTAAACCACAACTAGAACAGTTTATTTCTCAAAACTTACTTTGCTCCATGTTTGAGGTTAACTGCAAATGTCAGTTGAAAAATCGAAACCCACATTTGTAATGAGCGGCAAATTTCTTTGACATTTCATAGCCACCCTAGAAGCTAGAAACATTTATAAACACCTTGTATAACAACATAGAACAACAAGGACCACAAAGAAAAAGCGCTTAAATCAAATCACACTGAAAATACTAATATTATAATAAGACGCCGTACAAACTTAGAGGTCTTCATTCATTTGTTCGGTCTCAATTACAGCATTTCTTCTAGATTTCGTGTAGATGACGACTGCAAGTTAAACAAGTTACAGTTAGTAATAAAAACAATGGCGAATGTAAATCTTACAGAAGGAGACTCAATTTCAGATGTTTTTCTTGGAGTTTCTAAGATATTTGGCCTAACTTCTGGTCTCTATAAATCGACCCAATTTAGTGACTGACAAATTTGAATAAAAACTTACAGGTGATTGACGATTCATCTCTATATAATCGTTTTGTACCCTTTTGGATATTTTATCCTTCAAGTAAAAACAATATAAAAGAATTATAACTATTGTTGAAAATATTAAAGTAATGATAATGGTTATTGTGATGGGAACTATGCATCCTTTGCATTCATCAGGCGCTGCAGTTGCTAACAATAAAATATTAATAGAAAAAATTAAATCAGCTCGTTGTTCTCACTTGTATCTATCGATTGAGGAGATGTTGTAGATATTGGAGACAATGAAGATGTTGTCGCTTTACATGTATTCAACCTTGATTGAACTTGGTTCACTGAATTTCAAAAAAAAAAAAAAGAAATTAACAAAATTTATAGAGAATCTTACATTTCGTTTTTGTGACGTTTAGATCGTTTGTACAATGTTCAAATTTTTCAATAATATTTTTACAAATTGCGTCAAAAAAAGGACATGTTTCTTTTTTTAACAATCCGGTATTTCCAGTGTCATGAGATTCCTCTACAAAACAAAAATTAAGAGAATTATTTTGATGATTAGCTACCAGTCCAACCAAATAAAAGTATCTTCCAAAAGAACGCAGAATTAAAACACGCGTTTGACAAAACTAGTAAATCTGTACTTAAACTACATCCGACGTTTCCAAAAGTATTTAGTGCAACGGGGGTCCAACCACTGGTAACAATAGTGTTGTCAAAAATCTGGAAAAATTTGTAGTGTTTGAACTAAAGGTAAAAAATACGTACCACTAAAGATAAGTTGGCGAGAGAGACATGTAAATGGGAAAGCTCTTTATTCAATCCTACACACTTCAAAGAAACGTTTGCTTCACATTGAAGACAAAATGAAATGTGTAAAACTGATTTTTCCTTTGGAGGCTTCAAATCAACGTTATTTTGAGGTTGACTAAAATAATTGTACTTGACTAAAAATAAATGTTATCCCCGCAGAATAAATTTTGATTGATCTTACCATTTCTCTTCGCCTTAACTTTTTGTGTATGAGATCCTTCCAACACTAATTTAGAAATCGGAATACAATCAAAATCTTCGCACTTTATCACTAAATGCCGATACTGGAATAAAATATAAGCATGTTTTTTTCTTACTTTCCACGATACGAAGACAACATGCTTAGACAAGTTACTAGTTTCGATATTATTTATCTAAAAACGAAGTTGTATTGTTATCAGAAGAAGATTTCAATATCGTTACCCCCAAGGTACAAACGTCCATTTTATCACAATGCGAGGAATTCGAGCAACGGAGTGTTTTATTCGAGTGAACATGAAATTTGTAGTTATCAAATTCGGGATGTCGTTCACCATACAAGCGAAAAGTGATGTTTGGTATTTCGTCCACCCAAATGTAAACATTGCCTTCACTTCCTAAATGATTTTCTAAAACTGAATAAGTTGGGATGAATGTGAAGAAGTTTTTTGAGGGAAATAGTTGGTTTTCCACGCTATTGGTAATGGGCGGGGATCCCGTTTCAAAAAACGTTTTTTCTTCTTGATGGTCAAATCTAGAAAAAAATTCCGACTCCTGAAGACAAAAACGGGTTGTTATTAATTGGTTAATTATTAAGATTGATGCAGACCTCGGATTGTCGAATCATATATATTATTACCAACGAGGAGATAAATACGTGTGTGCACCATCTGATCTATAAAAAAACGAAAAAGAAATGTCAAAACTCGTTGGTTTTTATTCCTATATTATACAGTATTATTTACAACATGGCGTTTAAGTACGACTCAATGCATGTGTCGCATGTAAAATACGTAGAGCCAGCCTCCCACTTCACCCAATAAGCAAATCTAATTAAATTAACAATTTTTTTTTTGTACAAAAATAAGATAAAGATAAATATAAACGTAATTGTTAACGTATTACCATCTTTTAAGTTATAGAAGGAAAATTTCATCATCATAAATGACGGTTTTACTATGAAAAATCTTATCTTATTTCATATCTGTTCAAATATTTGTGTATTTCATATCATATGGGGTGGAAATGGTCGCGTGTTGCCCAGGCTTCATACGTATTGCTAAAGCCTCATTTCCACAGTCCGTTCTAGAGAGAACCGAATTTGATTTACGATAGAATTTGAGTTATTGCACCATGTTTTGCACCTTAGGTTTACGATTCGGGTGGACAAGCTGGTTGAAACGCCGAACCACCACACAGACTGCTGCATTTGATAATAACTAGACTTCGGACAAAATAATTGTCTTGCTCCGCCCAGATCTCCCTATCACAATAAGTTAATAAGGTATTATCAAAATTACAATTTATTCCCAAACACCAAAAAAAATGTCAAAAAAATGCTGACGCGCGCACTCTCCCAGCACTTTACAACCGGCAACATCGTCGATGGTGACTTTTTGGTGATAAAATCAAATAGGTTAGCTGCCTAATTGACAATTTGGTTACACAAAACGGCCTTTCAGGCTATGGTGAGTCTTTTCACTATTAAATCATTTGATTTGCAATCCAACAGGCTGTAAAAGAAACGTTTTTAACGGAAACACTGCCTAATTTTCAGAAATGTCAAAAATTTGACAACTATTTTCTCACCAAAAATGTCCCTAGGCAACGTTGCCGGTTGTAATGCAGGGGAAAATTGCGGTGTTGGTGGTTTTTTTAAAAAAAACAACGGACTTTAGAACAGTTTGTTTCTCAAAACTTACTTTGCTCCATATTTGAGGTTAACTGCAAATGTCAGTTGAAAAATCGAAACCTACATTTGTAATGAGCGGCAAATTTCTTTCACATTTCATAGCCACCTTGATGCTAGAAACATTTATAAACACCTTGTATAAATGTGGATTAATTTTAATAAAAATGGCGATAAATGTAGATGAACCTACTTATTTCCTACATTGAAATTTACAGAATCATTGTATGAAAACAGACGTGAATGATTGCAAGTAGGTGCGTTTCTTATCTCTATGAGTGGATTTACGCTTTTGAAATAACCGACAGTTCTGTATTTTTGTGGATTTAATCAGTGTTACTACTTGAAAATTTGAATATTTAATTTCGTTCTATGAATTGAATTTTCTGGATATTAGTGAAAGTTGACATACCAGACATATCCACGTAATAAGTAACTTGAAGTATAAATAAAATGAAATAAATTCATGAACATTCTGTTCGACATCGGTTCGGCCAACATTTCAACTCAGAAGCAAGACAGAACAAAACACAGAACGCAGAGAATAATTGAAATTAGCAGTTCCTTTGGAGAAAACTTTGCAAATAAACAATGCACTTCAGAATTTTTGTATACTTAATCTTGTTAAATACGAATAAATATAATGTTACTAGATTTCAATTGATGATTCTTGACATTATTTTACTGATGGAAAAGTTATTTTGTGCGCCTCCGTCATTTTTCATAGCATTTGTGATACTCATTTGCGGCAAGAAAATCACCTTTTGAATGTCTAGGCATCACACGTGACATTTCGAATAGTTGGTTTTATTTTACAAGTTGGCATCGCTGCATAAATGTCAATAGTGTGAATTTGTGTGCAGATTTGGAGGCCAATGACCATCGAAAATAATAAAGGTAAATTAATTAAGTGGAGATTCCACAAAAATTTGCTGAAACACATTTGAATTTACATTAATCTGCAATCGTTTGATTTGAATGGGGTGCTACCAACCTATTTCCCAGCTGATGAAATTCTCCTAAATGAGGGAATGACGTTTCAAATTCAAATCAAAAGTCAAAATAAATAACTATTAATAATTGTCGGCGCACAAAATTTCGTGTTTGACACGGCTAGAAAATGTTTTGGAAATGCTCGGAAATTGAAATCAATCAATTGAATTTCAATACTTTCCTTGCATTTCCAAAAGACCATTTTCTAGCCTAGTGAAACAAATAACTATTAACATCAAGCTAAATATTGCAATGAAACCGGTTTAAATTTTCTCCTTTGAATTTTTTTTAAACGATCTGGTCCACTGCTTCAATTTTTTAAGATTAACGATTTCTGTGTAATAATTTCACGTTAAATAAAATAATAGTTATTTGTGTATCAAGGCCAAAAAGTGTGTCAAAGTGGCACTTTTTGGCCGTGTTACACACAAGATTTTTTAAGCAACATCATTAAATTTACAAGTTAATTAATTTGTATTTATGATTTATTGATTTAATCATTTATAACAACTGAATAATTGTAAATATTTATGAATCCTTCAAAAAAGTACATATTTTCTTTACATGTGCAGTTTCGGCATGTGTAACTTCACAATTTGTATGAATTAGGTTTAATGTGCTTTTTGATGTTTAATGTGATTTTTCATGTTGTTGCAGCAGCCCTGCTAGACATGTTCATTTCCAATAATTCAACACGTCTTTGTTGCACTTTACAGCAGTTTGTCGATTTGATTTTACCCAAATAATTAAAAATTTGGGGGTAATGTCGGTATCTTGATGTAATATGCAAAACTATAGATAGATGGCGCCACCTCAAATCGGCCAAAAATGTTTGCGGCCAGAAAAGACTTACTTTTAGGCCGCTTTTGAGGCATAAAAATTCCATTTTTAGTTTAAGTCGCCTGAAAAATAAGTTTTTCAAACCTGGAGCTTAATTTGTAGATTTTATGAAGTAAGAGCATTCACTTCACGCTAAATTTTACTATCCATGAAATTCCAAGCGTCAAAAAATAAATATTTGCTGTGAAACATAACTTTTAAACACCCATAAGCATTTCTAAACAGTTTAACTTGAGCTGATATTTATTATACAGGTTAGGTAACGTTACGGCCATAGACTAATGGGTAATTAATGAAGGCAAACTGTCTCGGAATTCGCAATTAAATTATTTTTTTTCGTTTTAATTAAAAAGCTACAAGGTTTGAAAGTTGACCAATAGAATAGCTTCAAATAATTTTTCACTTTTACAGAAATCCAAGTAGCTTTCGGACCAAACGAATAATTTGTCACTTTCCCGTCACATTTGAAGTTTTAAATCAGTGGCGTCAATAAAAGGGAAAAACAATAACGCACTTTTATTCAAAAAACAGACAATAAAGCAACACTACAAATGGCCACCATCTTGTTGAACACATAATTGTAAACGACGCAACAATGTTTCCTTTATTGTACCCAACACGTTTTCGTTTGGACGAACTTGATTTGTGATGTCCACAAAAATGGAACAAGTACGCCACTGATAAAAAATAAGAACTGTCAGTTTGACGTCAAACAAAAAAAATTCCTTCAGTAACTCTGATCCAAATTTTATTTAAATTTTAACTGATTAATTAACTGATTTAAATTTTAACCTTATGCAAATTGTTCCCTGATTGGTCACATTCAAAACTTTCCAGCTCTTAAACGGTTCAAGAAAAGATAAATTTTACGTACCAAATGATTTAACATCACGTAGATTAAAGATAAAAGCAGGAACTGAGTAAGAAGAGCAACGAAAAGTTAACGTTTCCTTTGTTTAAAAATGACATCATTAATCAACATACAAAAGCAGTTTTAAATATTTGTTTTACATTTACACACGTTAGTCTACAATTATTTTTGATTATTGCATGCGAACAGAATGGAAATTATTCTCATTCCTAAAATTGTCTCCTAAAATGGTGGATGCGCCAGGTTTAATATTCGTCTTAATAAGTATTGGATGAAAAATTGCTGATCACTTTCTTGTTTAATCACTAACAATAAGATTAGTCATTTCAAACATAAGAACCACACATCCGTTGCCAGTTTTAAATATTTATGCCGCGACAACAATGTGAATGCGAGCCCACAGACTGTAAACAGGTTTTCATCGAAGCAGCTCATTTCTATTTTCAGTTTTCTGACTTAAAACATGACAAGTAACAATGCCACGGGTGACATTCCAAAACCCCAATCCTTGTAAAACTGAATTACACCCCTTTCCACCAATGTCACGTCTTTTCCAGCCGAGAAAGAGTTTTTAGAAGAATTCAACAAATACAACACCAGCTGGTGGTTCCTCAGCATCGTCATTTTTAGGTGTTTCGCCCCCTTCAGCTTAGCTCTTCAAACAGGAATCTTCGAGTTACCGGGGAGTATTGACACGTATTTAAGACAGGAGAAGAGGGATGTTACAACCGACGTCAATAAAGTGGTCAAGAACTGCAGAAAATCGGTTTTCTTATGGACGAACGTCCTGAAGAATATTGGTGTGTTTGTAGGGGCCCCACTCGGGGGCGTCTTAGCTGACGTGTAAGATTGTACGCAACTCCACCGTGGTCAATAAAACAGCTTCTTCAGGTTCGGAAGGAGGAAAATTGGTTTGTGTTTCTCCACGGTGGCAACTCTATCTTCAGCCCTCGTAATGTTTGTTGGAAACGAACAGATCCTTATACTCCTCCACGCACTTAGTGCTGCTTCCTGTACCATCGTAGACACCGTCACTCTTATCACTTGTAATCATCGTCGTTCTTCACCCCAAAATAACTAATTTTAACAGGCGCGGAAATCTCGAACACCAAACACCGCTTCTTGGTTCTGTACACAATCAGCACCTCCACCATCGGTTCTCTCGTCATGGACGCTTTTACAAGAACTGTCTTAGTGTGGAAGTACCAACTCCTCTACGTCGCCACAGCTAATTTAATAACAATCTTTGTTTGTTGGTACATCCCCGAATCCCCTCTTTGGTTGTTAACACACAACCTGACAACACCAGCGTACCAACAACTCGAAGAAGCATCGGGAAAAAATTACACAATCACCGGAGAAAACAAAAAAATGAAGACAACGGAGTTGATTCAACTAATTTTTCGGTTTTTCGCCAAAATCCGAAGGAGAAACTTTCTTTTACTTTCGCTCTCAATGTTTGTCGCCGCCTCCAGTTACCACAGCGCACGTAAGTAATAAGGAGGACAATCAATCTTATTCTTTCGCAGGAATATCAGAACTGTTACGTGTCAACTGCGAGGATGAATTTGGTTTTATTATAATCATTGGAGAGATATTAAGGTGGGGTTTGTTTGATAACGAAACAAATTAACGGGTTTTGCAGCTACTTGCTCCTTTTCCCGGTTTATGGTTCCCTGCAGAAGCGCTGCGGGCTGCTATTTATATTCTTGTTGTTAATTCTGAGGTCTGTGATCGGACTCGCCACGCACAGTAAGAAACAGTATTAAAAAGTAGCGTTTTATTTTTTTCCTGGTCTCTCGAGCCTCCGAATCAAATTCGGTTTGTGGTGGATTGTGCTTAACAATTTTCTTACTTCAAGAACCATTTTTATTATCCAATTTTGAATCTCCCGAATTTTGAAATTTTGAATCTCCCGCTCGAAATTTCGAAGCTGTCACTACATTAATCTTGTTTTTTACGTTTATTTGTACGCGGATTGTGCCGAGGACCTCAAAATCGCTTAAAAAAAACAAATTTGTAGTAAAAAAGTTAGTTTAGGCATAAAAACCACCTGATTTCGCAGGACACAATTCGAAATTTCGCGCGGGAAATTTGAAAATTTTACCTTTTTTATTCAATTTTGTCTAACCGCCGTAACGACACAGACTTGTAAAAATACCGCTCAGATCAAGAATTCTTCAGAGCACAATCCACCCCTTTGCAAGCTCAAGAAAGCAGAAAAAAAATTCCCGATTGTTTCCAGAAATCATCGAAACTGTTTATTTCAACGCGTTTGGTATCTTGTTCGGCCACACAGCTCTCTGTTTAAACTGGTTATACTTCATCGAAGCCTTCCCCACTTTTGTAAGAGGAGCTGCAGTGGGAAGCAGCACCGCGATTTTAGCCGCGACAGCCCCCATTTTCCTGTTTGCTGAAGAGGTAGGTGCGACGGCCCAACACCCCTCTAACACTTCGTTTTAGTTCCTCGACCGTTTTCTTTATCTTGTCGTTATTTTAATATCGGCACTCTTGGGAGCGTGTGTTGTTTGTGTCCCTGAAACCCCCTTAAAAGCATTGTCGAACCAAAAACCATACTAATAAAGACACTTTTATTTCTTACAATTCGTGTTTCTACTAGTGTAAAAATATGATATTGAATTGGCCGCAAAGAAGCGTATTGTTGTTTTGAACACTTCTGGTACCGCTGCTCCGAGTCTTACTTCTTCAGCAACCCTTTCAATCGTTTAACTGGGATTTTCACCAACAGCCCCCAAACCGTCGCAAATCCGACTAAGTAAGACACAAATAAAAGAACTTGATGCGCTAGTCTCAACCTCTTTGCTTTGATGCGCGCCTCCTCCAAGTTACTCCACGGCTCTTTGACTAAGAACGCTCGGATTCCTTTGAAGTAGCTCCTCAAGTAAGAGATCCAGTTCATTGCGGCCAAATCAAACGGGAAAATCTTCCTGTCCGCTTCGTTCATCTTCCTCCACATTTTTTTCACGTTGGTGTTGCTGAAGGTCCACTCGTGGGCCATGAAGTACTCCATGTGGTACCGGGAGGTGTTAAATTTCCGGTACTTTGACACCATTGTTGGTGGTTTCAAACGAAGGAGTGAAAGGGCGTCGATGATGAGGGCCGGAAGGTAGTGGTAAGTGATGTTCAATAAGAAATTTAACAGTCGCGATTGTTTGGTGATGGTCATTCTGGGCGCCCAAAGACACCTGTTGAAAGGATATCTTTCGGAGTGCACCATTATGTTCAATTTGATGAACTCGTCGTACGTTATGGGGTTATCAACCGAAGACACAAAGTTGTAAATGGGGATGTCGCGTCTAAAACAGTGTTAGGAAGCTTCTGTTGGTACAACGAAGAATTACCCTTTGAGGCTCTTTTTATGGACATCCCAGGCGCTGGTGATCAGTGCAGCCACCGCCATATCCACGGGGACCAAATCCACCACGTTGCGAATGTCGCAGCAGAAGAACCGCGTGAAACCCGACGCCACTGTTAGGACAAGAATGTTGGGTCCTCCGAGGCTGTCGGTCCAACCTTCCAGAGGCTCTTGGTAGGTTGAAATTACTACAAAATCTCCCTCATAAAACGTTGATTGGACCCTTATAACACTACCTATAGACGGTCGGAAAATACCAACAGGTAGATTCTTCGCGTGCTCTTTGATTAGCAACTCCGCCACGGCTTTGGTGAAGCTGTACGTGTTGGGCCACTTTAGTAAAACTCTGCAATGGCGATACTAGAGTGAGAATTTACGCGAAATTTCATACTTCTGAGTGAGTTTCTCCGCCTCCATTGGGTCCTCCAGCGTCGTTTCATTAACATCGAAATCCAAGCCGTCGTAAAAGACTTCCTCGATGGTTCTAAGGTAGCAGTTGGCATAAGCTGTCGATACATAAATAAAAGCCTACGGAATAAACCCAAGTTCTCTCTTCTTTACCTTTAAATTCTCCATCTGCTTGCACAGCCCCATTATCTTCCCCGTCATCCCCACATTCGTCTCGTACGCAACTTTAATGTCTTCATGAAACCGTATCGTTGCTGCGACGTGGAAAACAACATTGACTCTCGCAACCAAAGTGTGGAGATCGTCTTCAGAGAGCCCCAGGTCAGGAAGGGTGTTATCTCCAACCACCACTCTCACGCGGTTTTTGAAATCCGGCCGCTCCTCCTTGAGTTTCAAAAACGGCTCGTTTTCTAACATCTCCTGGAGGCGCACTGAGACATCTTTCCCTTTTTTTCTTCGGATGAGGAGGTACACGACGGCGACGTCGGTGCTTCGGAGGAGCTTCTCCACGAGGATTTTCCCGATGAAGCCGTTGCCGCCGGTTATGAAGACGTGTTGGGATGAGTAGAATTCGCAGATTTCGGAGGCGGGCATTGTATTGACTTTGGGGCGATGGACACTGGGGGACACTCACCACTGACACAGTTTAAATGGTCTATAAAAGACGATCTATTTTCACTGGTATCAATGCTAAAGTAATAATAGAAGTTATTGATTGGAAGTGTTAAATTATTCAGGGTTTCGTGTACTTGGTTGATACGCCACTTAAAAGAAGCTCAGATCGTTACGGAAAGTGGAAGTAACGAGCTATGCGAAGGGAAAAGTGGGGCACCGTTACAGCCACCAAAATCGCTGTTTCTATACTAAAACAATATGCTTATAAATATCAGTTTTATTGAGAAAAAAAACCAGTTAATTTAGTTAATTTGAGAAACAATAAAAACCGAAACCATTGCGCAATAAACAGAACTTTTTTCAACTTCCAAACTGATGACCCCATTGTGCAATAATCTGTTGTTTTCAGTGAGAAAAATGAGAAAATTAAATAAAGGAATTGTCTTTAACCAGCGAAACAATCAATGGCCGTACCTAAAAAACCCAACATTAAATCCTTGTAATAAAAACCACTTTTACAGACTTTTGGAACTCCCATTCTCTGTTGTCTAATGGACAAACTTGCCTAGTTTTTAACCACCGTGAAATACAGTGGAAATGAAAAGCGTGCTGGAAAAAACCGCATCAAAAATGCCCCCTTTTTTAGCCCCCAACTTACATTACAGACCCCCCACGCAACTGTGCACTCTTCGCTAGTAGCAGAGGCCTGATTCGCCTGACATTCAATACACAGATCCATAATATGATTCCGACAAATAGCACAGTTATCCACGACAATATCTAAAAGAAACTAATGAGACGCGTTCGAGACACTAAGGGGGCTCTTACCCCAAGCCCAGAGAGCAACAGCGTTCCACTAAAAAAACGAAAAATCATCGTACAGAAAGTGAGGTTATGTCCAAATTTACCTTTTTCACTTCAAAGCGCTTCTTCTCGCCTTTTGAGCTGCTGGAAGTGGGAACCTCGACTTCGTCCACGTCCACGTCCATCGCTGATGCCATCGTCGCGTTTTATTTACTATATTTACAGCAAAACTCGAAATGTTTTTTTGTCGGTTCAACTAGGGAATTTGGATGTCACTTGTCACCTGTCACTTGTCAATCATTTGTTATTTCTAATAAAAACGCGGTAAAACTAGAGTGCGATCTTTTACAAAATGCACGCTTTTTTGAAATCCGGAAAGTTGAACAACAGTGAAAAACCCGCCGGTCCGTCCTCCTCCAAGTCCTCGAGAAGGTCCAAACCTGTACCATGGGTAGAGAAATAGTAAGACTAACCTCAAATTTAGCCCCCACTGAATTTTTTTTTAGCCGCCCCAAAACTGTCTCCGATGTCGCCGAACAAAACGAAGTTGTCGCAGTGCTCCAGCAGTGCATTTCCGGTGCTGATTTGCCCAATCTCTTGTTTTACGGGCCCCCAGGGACGGGGAAAACCAGTACTATCTTAGCGGCGGCTCACCAGTTATTCGGGGATTATTATAAAGACAGGATTCTGGAACTCAACGCTTCGGATGAACGCGGAATTCAGCTCATTCGGGATAAGGTGAAGACGTTCGCGCAGTTGTCTGCGAGCGGCACGCGGCCTGAGTAAGTCCAGAATTTCATTATTTTTCATATTATTTTTGATTTGTAGTGGAAAACCGTGCCCCCCGTTCAAAATCGTCATTCTGGATGAAGCCGACGCGATGACACACGCGGCTCAGGCGGCATTGCGGCGCACCATGGAAAAAGAGACAAAGTCCACAAGATTCTGTTTGATTTGTAATTACGTGTCGAGAATTATAGAGCCGCTAACTTCACGTTGTACGAAGTTTCGTTTCAAGCCTTTGAAGGAAGAGAATATACTTGAGAGGCTCAGTTTTATAAGTAAAGAGGAGAAAACTGAATGTGATGAGGCGGTTCTGTCCAAACTAGTCGAGACAAGCGGGGGAGACATGAGACGAGCCATTACTAGTTTGCAGTGCTGCGCGAGACTGAAAGGGGCCTCTGCTCCGATTACCGTAAAAGATGTTTTGGAAGTCACCGGGGTAAAACTCCCGCTAGTCTAAAATCACTAAAATGTCTGTTAGATTGTTCCAGATCATTGGCTGCAGGTGTTTGTGGAAGTTTGTAAACTAAACGATCTCGATCAGCTGGATGAGTTCTTGGAGGAATTGATGGCTGAAGCTTACGCGGCGTCACAGGTTCGATTTCAAACGTTTTGATTGTTAATTAATGAATTTGCAGATTGTAGACCAGCTGAACGAATTTATTGTTACTTTCGATGGGTTCAGTGACCAACAGAAGTCTGAAATTGGGATAAAAATTGGGGTAACACCACCAAGTTAACACCTACAGTTTCTTACCATATTTTGCAGGACGTGAGTTATAAACTTCAAGATGGGGGCTCCGAGTACATTCAGTTGTTTGATTTGGGATGCACCATCATCAAGGCTTATTGTATGTAATTTTAAATCGTTGCTTTTTAATTACAAAAACTGAGAGATCATGAAAAATTACTATTTATTAAAGACCAAATAATATCGTAAATAAAATTAAATCACAACAATATGTACAAAAAAAATCATCATTAGATGCAGTCAGTTTTAGAAATTGAACAACAAGGAATGTTGTACAATAAATTAAATAAATAACAAGAATTGGATAATATTACAGACAATATTAACTAAAGACGTTTTGTAAATCTGGTATAACATCTTTAGGTTCAGGCTTTTTTGAAAATGCCAAACTGGGTAAATCATGAATTTTGACTTCCTTCTTAAACAACTGACCCATGCTCCTCCCAATTAACTGCAACAAACACCAATAAAACCTCACGTTTTCCCCCCAGAACTACTCACGTTTCCAGTAATCTTCTTGAACAAGTCCTTCTTGACCTTCTCCACCTTGTTTCCTCTACTGGTGCTGCCCGAGATCCTCTCATCCAGCTTCTGCAAGTCAACGGGATTCACTCCGGGAATTTGCTGCATGACTCCCAACACCTCCAAGAAGGTAGGCCTCAACATTTCGTACATTTGCGCCCCCAAAGTCAACAGCGATCCTTGATTCGCCTCGTGCTGACCATGCAGAGTTAAAGCGTTTAAAACCGACGCCATTATATGCGCTGCCATTTCTCCATTCAACGAGTTGTGCGAAACCAACTGTCGCACTATAGGTCCTGTTAGAAACGTCGCTTTCAACGAGGCGTTGCTGTCGATCCAGGAGAGCGCCCCCAACACCGCCAGGACTATCGACTGGCAGGTCTTTTCGCTGCGGAGCAACACCAAACCTAAATCTGAAATAACTTCGGTTGTCATATTGGAACGAGTTGGGGGCGGCGGAGTGGGAGAGTCCATACTCAGATCTTCGGTTTCCATGTTCTCTGAGCTGGTTTCGGGGGTTAGGCCTCCGCCGACTAAAGCGACTTTTAGGACGTCCAAGTACTCGCGGGTTAAGGCGCGGGTTAGGATGTCTTCGAGGACTTCTTGAGTGTCGGCGTTGTCTTCTTGGGCTTCGCGGTTGCGGAACTCGTTGACTTGCAGCCATTTCGTGTGCAGGCGCGACAGCACTGAACAAACATCAAAAATTGGGCCAAAGAGAAAATATTCGTACTTACTGAGAGGCGAGATGTGGGCTATAATGGGGAGAAGAACGGCTTCATAGAATGGTGTCGGACACGAGTAGATAAAGGGTTTGAGGAACACGCGAATAATGGAGCGCATCCGGTAGTCGGGAATATACTAAAAAGTTGATTAGTGGTCAAGTACCAACAGAATTAAGACTTACTTGTAAACACGCCAGAACGCTGTTAATGATGGCGAGCCCGATATCCGGCAGAGTGTACAAATCCCTACCCAACGAAGGCCCCATGGACCCAATCATATGGTAACAACTCTCATGCAATCCAAACAGGAACCTCTGCATCCTCTCCAACGGACTCTGGACGACCTGCATCTCCCCCAGTTCCCCCACAGAGTGCCCAATCAACCCCAACAAATTCGATTTTTCCGTCTCCAACATCCCCAAACACCCCTTATAACTCTCGTGAATAAGATTCTGGGCCTCGCATGTAAACAATTCGTTGAAAATTCGAATCAGAGATAATAAATCGGGTAGTAATGGCACCACATGGGGGGCTGCCGGATTCCGACACACTGGATTCCCCGATTCGGTGAGAGCGACAACAAAACCCCCTCGAGTGGCACGTTCCGGATCTTCCGGCCAAGAGCAACGTTTGATGGCACCCAGGAGGAGGTTGGTGCAGAAGACGATGCTGCTGCGGTTATGGCCGTGGGGGTTGTCGACGTGCGGCGCCACTGGTGGTTTATCCAACCCGACGAAAGAGATGAACTGACCTGCGCTTTTCAGAGCCCCTGAAGCGACGATGGTGCGCCACTGCGCGTTGGCCTCGGCCAAGACTTCCCGAACAAAGTTACTCTGGCGGTCGTAGTCGCAGAAATGATTGGAAATCAACAAGAGAGCTTCCTGCAAGGTGACTTTCTCCAAAGTGCTTAGTCCTGCAGGACTTCCGGATCTGGATAAACTGTCCACGGTGGCTCGAATCTGGTCGAACACCGGAAGCAACAACAGAGGGTATTTGTTGCCTATTTTGACCATCAGCGACGCTGCGTGGCGGCGCACGTTCTTAACAGCTCGCGAGCGTTGTTGCTTGTTTTGTTCATCCGGAGCGTAAACGAGCGTGGAGAAGATTTTGTCTAAAACTTGCGGCAAGAGCGCGGCGCCCGACGCCGCCACAGAGTTGGCAGTGGGCGCCATTTGCCCCGTCGACATGCTCAGAAAGACAAACAAGGCAGAAATGCACGTGAGGAGAGTGGATAAGATCAACGGATCCACCGGTTGATACGCCAAACACAACTGCAATAATCTCAAACCGGAAGCTATAGAGGGTCGTTCTTGCGCCTGTAACACTCTGCTCAAGATGCTCTCCAGAAAAGTGGACAGAGCCTCCCATTCTTGGAACAACGGATCCGACATCACCAACCCAGAAGTCATGTTAGGAACTTGCAGACACTTCATCAACCACTGCTCGACGTAGTTGAACGTCACCAGAGGCGCCACCACAGTGGCTTGTCTGAAAGAATCCAAGAAGTCGCTGCGACACCTATAGAAATACGTCGAGAACTCTTCTTCGCTGTCAAAATCGACTTTAGCGTAAGCGGCGGCGCCTCCAGCATCCGTGCTCGTCTTCGATGAAGGGTAGTTAAATTTAACTATTTTAGGGGCAGTGCATTGCACCCACTGAGGAATATAAGAGAGAAAGACCGGATCGCGAGAAATGTGTTCGTGTTTGAGCATGCTATTCCACAACGGGTTGGCCATGTGCGCCAAAGTCAGACTTTGATGGCTGCTAAATGCGAGGATCGCTTCTAGGAAAACCGAGAAGTTTGTGGGGCGAGACAGGGTGTCTTTGCCCCAGAGGACGCAGATCTGGGTGGTCAATCCGCCTAAAACCTGCAAAATAATGTTGGAATCATTGGGATTTTATTAAGGGTCAGACCTGAATTAGTTTCTTCTTAAATAGGTAGTGTTGCTCGTCTAGGATAGCACCGGGATTCTTGGCTGCAGCTACCAAACACTGGATGGGTTCGTCGTTGAACAGAAGCAATAACGGGCGCCTCTCATCAATTTTCCCTTTCCTATTAACAATCTGCAATCAAAGTGTTGTCATGTTATCTGCCAATTTTTGGATTTCTACCTGTGATAAGCACTCAGCTGCGGGGTATTGAAACGACAAGTCATTCAATAGAAGGCACAAAATGTGAAGCAGCCTCCCATTCTGTGCCATGATGTGGGCCATAGACACCCACTCAACAAACCCCGTCAAAGTCAAAAGAACAACTTGCACGACTCTCCCATGGGCGCTTGCTTTGACTGTATTATTAGTTTCTCCACAAGTTCTGAATTGATTAACGTGCAGTTCAATTAGGCGAAGAAAGAAGTCGAAGATTACAGCCATGTTGGCGGTGAGAGCGTGGTAAATGTCTTTTCGTCGCTGATTGGACTCGAGGGTCTAAAACTTCCGGTTTAAACAAGAAATCAAAGTAAAGAACTAGTTTACTTGTAGAAGAGCAACGTCTTCGACTAGTCGCAAGAAAACTAGTAGAACTAGCTCTGTTTGGATCTCCCCACAAGAACAGGCTTCTGAAAGTTCGGAAAGGAGCCCCGGCCACTGTTGGGGCCACTCGCGCTTCACCATTTCCACTATGACTCTACTGAGAGCGTCCTTCATGTGGGGCTCATCGCTTATGCCGCCAGCAGCTAATAATTTCATCGCGTTTTCCTGAAAAACTGCATCACAGAATCTGATGAAATATGTCGCAAGAGTTTACCTTGATGAAAATTTTTTCCTGTTGTGAAATTTGTGTCCACCGGTACTTGACAGTGTGCTCCATCAACTGCAGACCGAAATGCCTCGAAATAAGGGAATGTTGCGTCCCCGCAGCTAAATACAGCCCCGCTTCAGCACACAACGGTGACGTTTCTTTAAAGCTCTCGCAGGCATTGTAAGCTTTGAGACGGTCAGTCTGCGAAGCCCCAGTGCTCATTGTTAGTTCAACAGCTCGCGCTAAATCTGCAGCGAGGGCTGCTACGTCTGGTCCGGCCATGGTTTCAATGGGGGTTACTGAAAAGTGGAAAAATACATCGTCACATGGTGCAAAAGCAGCATGGTTTTGGGGATGCCGGCGATTTTCTGAGACTCCAGAGAGAAATTGTCACGTTGCACTATTAGACGATGGAAAAGGGGACAAGAGCGGGACTTACGTGGATTTTTCGGGGTATTTCTAGTCCATGTCACCAAGTTATCAACAATTGAGAGTTCGCTAACAATTTTCTGATTGACGGTTGCCGGCCATTGCGGCCAGTGCGACCTCTGATCGCAGTTTGGGGAAACGAAAGGCGAGTGCAGATTCCTGTAACGCGGCGACGAAGATTCGCGTTTTATTACTGAAGAAAACCGGCTTTGCTTGTTCTGTGAGACTACTGAGACAAAGAGGAGCGAAATTGATTTGTAATTCCGAAGTTTCATTTGTTATTTTTGTGTTTTGGGCCGAAAAAAGCTCATTTGAAGAGGGGTCGGTATTACAGAAACCTGTAGTCACATTTTAAGCTTGACAAGTCATTTTAAAAAGTACGTGGGAAATTAAAACACTCGTTTTTAATCCTTTTTTCATCCCTGCATTCACAGTTCTTATTTTTATTTCCAGTAAGCAACAACGGCGATCCGTTTCGACTCTTTTCTTTACATCTTCAGGTTTTTTACTTTTATCTCTTCGTTTTTTTTATGGAAAATTCGGCCCCCAAGGCTCCGTCATTACTTTTTTTCACTTTTTAAACCATTATCTCCACCTAATGAGCTCTTAACGGTCCTTTCATTACTCGGCTTGAAGACCATAATGAGCCATCAGTAGTTTAGAACACTTTAAGTAGGTGAAATATGCTAAAAATCGCCGTTTTAATTTTCTTGATCCATTGCGTTTTTTCGCAAGACAACTCCGGTATTTGGGACTATGGCGGAGTGACAACTTCACAGGACCCCTCTGATTACCTCTGGCCTGTTGACCCATCAACTCCGGGTAATGGGTCAAACGAAGCCACAAACACGCGACTTCCAGAGAAGGTGCCCAAGGAAGAATGCGAATGCATCCCTTACTACCTCTGCGATAGTCGCTACACCATCAGTAAAAGACCCAAAAAAGAAAACTACGGAGAGGACATCATCAACATTAGGTATAAACCCCATCCACTCTTCTTTGTTTGACTGTTTTCCTTCCAGAGTTGCTAGTAAAAAGGAATGTCCGCATTACATTCTCAAGTGTTGCGACGAAGAAGACACCAAAGAACTGGAGGAAGACATCGCCGCCGAAGAAACAATGTCGACTACAAGTACCACTACCACCACGCCGCCTCCGCCTCCTACCCCTAAAGCGTGTGGTTTTCGCTCCTCGTCCAACAACCCCCACGATGGCGTAGCCGAATTCGGCGAATTTCCTTGGGTGGTGGCCATCTACTTCCACAACGCTACCAATGCAATCAACTATGTGTGTACTGGCACCCTCATTCACCCCGAAGTTGTGGTAACCGCCGCCCACTGTCTCAGACAGCTGAAGAAACCACCAAGAGTCCGCGCCGGTGAGTGGGGCCCCTACAACCAAAAGTACCCCCATCAAGACCGTGAAGTCAGCGGAGTGACGATCCACGCGAAATTCACCCCAATGTCTCTCCAAAACGACATCGCTCTTTTATTCTTAAAAACCCCCGTGGAATTGGGGGTGCACATCAACGTGGTGTGTTTACCACCCCCGAATACAGTCGTGGATAATAAGAGGTGCATATCCAACGGTTGGACGAAAGATCGCGTTTTGAAGAAAGTTGAGTTGCCGGTGGTGCCGAAGAAACAGTGCGAACAGGACTTGAGAAGAACGAAGAAGTTACCACGTGATTTCATGTTACATCCTAGTTTTATCTGCGCAGGGGGCGAAGCAGGGAAAGACACGTGCGAAGGAGATGGGGGGAGTCCGCTTGTTTGTCCTTTCAAAGAAGTGGATAGATATTTTCAAGCAGGAATTGTTTCTTGGGGGATTGGATGTGGGGGGCATCGAGTCCCGGGGGTTTACGTCAACATCGCGTCCTTCAGGGAGTGGATCGATGAGAAGCTAAGAAGGAAGAAGTTGGATATTTCGGTGTATCACGCTTGATAAAAATGAAATAAAGATATTTTGATGGTATTTTGATGGTTGAAAACTTCCCATGCCCACTAACGACATATAAATGACCCAACATTAGACCAGTCTTCAGACAATCAGTGTTAAACTTCCAACACTCTTAGAATGTTTTTGCCAACATTCACCTTCTTTTTGGTTTTGAACCAACTTCTAGCATCGTCAGTGGACGACAAAATCCAAGATATTTGGGGTTCGGACGCGGAAACCACCACTGTTGGTTCTTGTACCTGCGAAGATTACAAGTCCTGCATGAACAAAGACGGAGCAGGAATAATCAACATCAGGTAAAATCCACCCTTTTAACTCTCTCATAACAGTCAGATTATAAGAATAGACGACTGTCGCTCTTACAAAAAATGCTGCGACGAAGAAACCTCCGCACCATTAGGTATACCAGACTCCACCCCCTCAAGTTCTTGTGTTTGCGTGGAGCAGCACCTCTGCGACAACGCTAAAGTCGACGGCGCGGGACTAATCGACATTAGGTAAAATCTCAACTCTTTTGATTCCTCTAACATCAGTTGTTAGAATCCGCGACTGTTCTTCGTACTTGGAAGTTTGTTGCGACCCCGATAACATCCTACCGACGCCTCCACCATTACCACCTCTTCGTCTAGGTTGTGGTTACCGCAATTCCAACGGCATTGGGTTCAAAATCAAAGACCCCATGGACCGAGAGGCCGAATACGGCGAGTTCCCTTGGATGATCGCAGTTTTCACAAGAACCGAGTCCAAGGGCTTACCAATCTACCAATGCGGAGGCGCGTTAATCCATTTTTCGGTCGTCATCACCGCCGCTCATTGCGTCTATGATAAAAACAACGTGAAGATCCGCGCCGGAGAGTGGGACACCCAGACTAAGAAAGAACAGTTTCCGTTCCAAGACCGCGACGTTTCCTCCGTGGTAACACACCCGGAATTCAACTCCGAGGTGTTATTCAACGATGTAGCTCTTCTGTTTCTGGAGCGCGCGGTGGATTTCGCCCCACATATTAACGTGGTGTGTTTACCTCCTCCTGAGGCCGTTTTTAACACCGGAAGATGCTTCTCTAGTGGGTGGGGGAAAAACAATTTCGCCAAAGAAGACCGTTACCAAGTTATTCTCAAGAAAATCGACCTTCCGGTGGTTCCGCGAGATGTCTGCCAAGCAAACTTGCGCAAAACGAGATTAGGGAGATTTTTTAAGCTTCACGAGAGTTTTGTTTGCGCTGGGGGCGAAGAAGGGAAAGATACCTGTACGGGGGATGGCGGCAGTCCTTTGGTTTGTCCAGTTGCAGGTCAGGACGAGCGCTACTACCACGTTGGTATTGTCGCCTGGGGAATTGGATGTGGAGAGGCCAACGTTCCGGGAGTTTACGCAAATGTGGCCAAGTTCAGGACGTGGATAGATGAAGAAATGAAGAAGCGGAACTTGGAAATCAGTGGGTACGAAGTGGAAGAAAGTTACGAAGTAAAGTCAATGTAATCAAATTGTTCGTCACGTATCAAAATTTGGAATGTAGTCGTCCGTTGTGCTGAACAGAGTTCCTGGTAATAAAATTTTAGTACGAATCTCTTCAATTCGAGGACTTACCACTGCTCGTAAAAGAACTAGCGTCACTTTCAAACGACTCTTCAGAGTACCGCAAGTTTGCCGAGTTGTTTTTGTAGTACTTCTCGAATTTTGAGTAGTAATTTGCGATGTCTTTGGTCCGCTCCACGTGCACAATGTGCACCAACTGCAATGAACTTAAGTTAAGCACACAAAAACAATCAAAAGTGAAAATTACGTCAGGCATCAAAAAGTGAGTCCAATGAGCGATGGTGTCAAACAGAGAAATCGAGATGTGTTTCTGAATGTTTTCATTGTCGTTGAAGAACAACAACTTTAACAAGGTCTCAGTGCCTTTAATTATCTCCTTGTGGTATTCCTAGAACCCCAAATTGAGTGTTTATCAAATACAAACTCTCTTTTTTACCGAGTACAAACTCTTGTCCGGATATTCAGAGTGTTTTAACAGGTGCTTGGAGATTTGATCTGTAACTTTCTTGTAGAAATTCTCCCCCGGCTCGTCTTCGTTGGAGCTTGAAGTTACCAACTTAAAAACATAAATGGAATCTTTGATCATCTTCCAGAACCCGTGGTCGATTTTAACAGTCCCTTTTATCATATTTTCTGTAAAATTTGAATAAGCAATCAATTAACTCTGTTGTTCCTCACCTAAGATCTGCGTGCTCAGGAGGAACAGCACAGTAAACCGATTTTTCACCGGCAAATTGTTAAACAACAAATTGTACATTTTCCGTCGATCCAAAACATTCCTGGACAACTGTTGAACCAACTCCTGACCATTCTTGCTCAATTGGTAATTCGAGTGCTTCTTATATCCACTGAGATGGACAATAATTGCCACGAAATGTCGCGTGATGATTGTGGAATTCGCCATCAAGAAGTGTTCCGACAGAAGTTGCTGAGCATAGTCACTTAAACTGACATTGCGGTCTGCCAGAGTCGCTACAATTATAAACAATTGCTCTAGATCTAACTTTAAGTAGTCGTCTCTCATTAAGCGATCGATTTTCAACAAGCACGTCTTTCTGAAGATGTGGTCGCCATACACCAACTGCTTGAACATGTATCTAATCAAATCCTCAAAGTTGTGGGTCACCCTGTATATAAAAATCAATGATTATCAATTAATGAGGTATTGGCAACTTACATGTTACACAGATCAAAAGTCATGTTAATCGCTGCTAAGTTAACGACAGTAACGGAGCAGTTTAGAGCGCTTTGGAGATAATCCAGACAGGTTTCCACCAAGTTTGGTTTGATTACGCAAATGTTGGTGTAGAGGAGGAGGCAGCCGATCCAGAGTTTCGGATTAAAGTCCGGAGATCCTGGAAAAGATTCAATAGGGGGTGTGTTATCTACCACATTACTCACTGGTGCGAGACTCGTCGGAACACAAGGTCAAGAAATCGGTGACCGCTTTCAAATTCGCCTCGCTTGGAGTAACTTTTCCGAATATTACCAACTGGGAGTAATAGAGCATGGGGAGGAAGTTACCGCGGGTTTCTAGACTCGTTGCCAGAGCTCCTTCATATTGCTAAAAATAAGACGGTTAATCAGAGTCGCAACTTCGATGGAACTCACCTCTTTAAACCTGTTGAAGTCTTCAGGAAGATTCGTGAACTCCTCGAGGGTTTTTAACAAGGCAAAAGCATTCGCGACGGAGTTCCACCTCAAACTCTGCCGAAGAAGATGGTGCTTGATGAAAGTGACCATAATTTCGTTGCACCGCAAGGACTGGTTTGACCGCCCCCCGTTCTTGCAGATTTTGTTGTAGATATAAAACAAGTAGTTCAAATTGGGGTGGTTGCAAATCGTCATGAAATTATCGTTGATATGATCGGCGATTATCGACAATTCTTTGTACGTTGTCAAGTGTATGATTGCGCACAATAACTTCAGGTTTGACTCTTTGGAATTGGCGATGTTGCCCATCATCTTCCCCACGTGCTCATTTCTTAAAAAAATCGTCAAATTTCGATAATTGTAGTTTGAGTGGTACCTAATAAGTCCAAGAGTTTGGCACTTTTCGAAGAACTCAGAGAACTTGAAATCGTCGGAAATCAAGGGGTTGATGAAAAGTTCGCTGTTTATCTGGACTCCTTTGCAAACACTCGGGTAGATCATCGCAGTGTACAAGTACTAAAACTTAAAATTAGTGAAATGAACGTGGGGGTTATTCACGGGGGTACTTTAACGAACTCCGTGGAGGACGCCATGGGGTGGATTGCCATCCTGAAGATGATTTTGAGCACCTGTAAGGCACTGTAATTGTGGTTTCGGTTCGATTTCTTCACGTACGTTTCCGAGAGAAGAGGCAGAAACGGTTTTAGATCAAAAGGCGAGCACTGCTCAGTTAGACACTCCAAGCTCTCTCGATACACTCCTGGATGGTCGTCCTCGCTCATTAGGATCACAGAAACTATAATAACAAACAAGTGTTTGTTTTTGGACCGTGTGCCCCACTTTTTGCTTAACAAGCTCTGGAGTCCTCTGATTATAGTCGGGGCGTTTAAATTCTCATCACCATTAATGATGATCTAAAAGGAAAAAATCAGAAAAAATAAGAAACGACGTGTTTACTTTCATCGACTCTTTTATGCACTCCTTCTCCAGATCCGGCGACTTTAAAATCTCGGCCAAAGACTCCACAGCGCTGTTAGAAACTTGAGTTTCATCGGAAACACAGTTGAGTAAAATCTGCTTGAGCAGAATCTGATTCGTCACTTTAACTTTCTCAATGGGGACGTATCGTGGGGGTGTACAAATGATGGCTAAAGTGAGCTTAAAACAGTTCCTATGGGGGCTCTCCGTCATCATTATCTTCCTCAGAATATCCAGTAAAGTTCGGTAATGTTTCTCCTTCAACCCGTTCATTATAAGCACAGCTTCCTGAAATTATAACCATGAGAGCGACTAAAAAAAATTAGTTGATTCGTACCCCAAAAAACGTAAAGTCCGAGTGCCGCCAAACGTGGATAAACGCGTTCATGAACGACTTATAATTATCCTCTTTGAATTTCAGGTGGAGACTTTTAATTAAATGTCGGAAAGTGGTTTGGATTGCGTTGAATTGTCGGGGGGCGACATGCATGCTTTGTTTGCGCAGACCGTTGAACAGATATGTGGTAATAACGAATTTTCTCGAAGGGGCGCTTTCCTGTTCGACTAGAACTTTGAGACATAATAAGGCTTCGTGGACAACAGAAAGGGGGCTCTCAGTGGGCTCAAAACTCTGAACAACAACCCTCGTTTTCACGAAAATCACGTGAATTAACGTCGCTAGAGTAACTTCCAAGTCAGCGACACTCATCTTGGATATCTTTAGGAACTTCTTTAGCTTGAAAATGATGGTTTTCATTGCCTCTTCAGACACTGTCGCTTCGAGCGACGTCTGCAAAGTCGACAGCGTTATTAAGTACAATTTGCTATTAAAACACTCCTCGCTTTGAGGCAGTGTCAAGAGATGAATGTAGATTTCCAAGGCGTGAAGAACGCATTTGAACGAAATGAGTTCATGGGATTGAGTTATGCATTGATAGATCAGAACGAGAATGTAGGTTCGAAGATCGTCGTCCATTTCCTCGAGTGTGTTGGTTTCCCCGACTTTTTCGCAGGCGATTTCCCAGAATTGGTCCAACAGAATTGGCAAGTGATTGTTGAATTCAACCGAGGAGACTTCATTTTCGGTGTTTCTCCCTTCTAGTTCGTCCCAGAGATGTTGGACGTAGTCACGGGAATTCAGTTTGTGCATTTGGTCGCGCATATAACTCAAAAAATCCATTTTTGGCTGAAATTAAAACGTAAATAAAAATCTAACCTCAAAAAAAAAAGTTGCGGTTTTTCGGGCCACAACGCGAGTTTACCTTTGTTTTGAACGGATTTTAAGGAAAACGAGTCTAAATTAAGTGTGGGGCACAATTAAGGCACAAAAACTGCTTGGAAAACTTAGAAAAACACGAATTTGAAAAGTGTGAGTTTAAAATGGTGGATGCACTGTGGGATTAGTGGCGGCAAATTTGAAATTTGACAGATGGAGGTGTGGATTAAAAGGCAATATTTTGGATTATATTTATTCAAAAACCAATAATATAACTTACAAATTAAAAACAACCTCAGTACAATTTAAATAAAAAACAGTTCCAAAAATACGAGCTCACATAGCTCTTGTAACCCTGAATAACCATAGAGTGCAACAAATAGATATAATATAAATTTCATACTGTTCAGAGGCATGAATTTTAGAATGGAAAATATTCTTCATCAATTGGAAAATAATACACATCATATAACGTAAGAATAATAAGATAAAAATGTATACGCAGTATAAGTATCGATTGTAAACTAGACAAAGCAACATTTTATAACCCGAGTGCTACTCTGAATTTGTTGAAAGTCTGTGGAAGGTTAAGCAGAGAAACAAGAGTGCTATTAATTATAGTATAGGTACACATAGACCGTTTTTGAAAGCGGTCATTTTTTTGTATTTTTTTTTTTTGACAGTTGATTGTTACAGAATATACGAGTCGCAACAACATGGCGATTGCAAATATTTGTGCATAATTCAACCACGTTCTGCGATTCGCTCACATCAAAAATAGTTCTATCAAAAACTTCTTAAATGCCACAGCTCAACTGATTTGTTTAAATATTAAAAAGAGGCAGGTAACAGAGAACTGCTGCTTTAGAAATTTAGTTGAATTTTTATCAAACCAAACAGTACGAAGATCTTGTCGACATCTACAATGAAAATCGAATTATTATTATTATTTAGAGTAATTATCAAGCATAGGCTCTCCCTCCTGTCTTTAAAAGTTTAAAACGACGCCAAATATCTAAATAAACGACCACCTTTCACCTATAGTAGGGAACAAACACTGTAAACATCTGATATTATCTCTATTATAGTCTAGCAGAATGCAGAGCTTAGCGATTAAATTCATTGTTATTACCTTACATGACTAAAAAAAATCTTTGGAAAGAGATAACAATTAATATTACTTTCAAAAATGTATACATTTTCTTTTTCAATCTTAATTCGTTTAATATGACAGGACTAAGACACAGTGAATTTATTCGTTCAATTATTAAACAAAGACGCGACGACTGATCTTGCTCTGGTGGGTCCGAATTTCGAATTGAAAAGCAAACTCGTTTTCGGGCCCCCATTTTTCAAGTTCCGTCGTCGCAGATAACCTGACCTCCGTTTTACCGGCCAATACAAGAATTGGTGTCAACAACTATATCGCGTCCCTGTGCCACATACAGATACGCAAATCGGCGGCAACAACTAGAGATGTGTGTGTGATCATTAAAAACGTGATATGTCATCCATCCATACTAAACATTTGTACTTTAAAATGACTATTAATATAAAAATGTGTCGAAACCAAGTGTCAGTTTCATAGCACTAAGGGCGGCAAAATGGAAAAAATCTCCCACACTGCTAAAAAATATTGTATATTCGAAAAAACATTGATAAAGTAGAATAGAAAAAGCTCACAACCACGTTACATGTAATTATGGTCTGAAAAAGTGTGATTGTTCAAGAGCTGACAGGATCTAAACGTCTACATCGATATATTGTTAAGTAACGATCGGCATAATATAACGGACAAGCGACTAACGCGGTAAAATGTGTTTCCGTTTCCTTCATTTTCGTTATATTTTCCAAACTTAATCTAAACCTATGACTACAAAAAAAAACTGAAAATAATACATAAAACAAAACACTGTTTCGCAGCACCTAATTCATGTCTGCAGATGGAATGATTGAATTCCTCACTCCAATACTGACTGAAAATACTTATTGCTAGTGAATATTGTTTGAGATAATATTACTGGAAACGTGACGCAACGCACGCACCCTCGTACATATGTTCCATAATATAAATATTCATATTTCTCATGTAAATATATAATATATGTATACGATACTCAACCGAGAAACAAAATACAATCAGCTTGTTTCTTTCCTTTCTTAAGTCATGTATAATATATTATATGGCAAAATTACTGGTATACGAGTATCTAAAAAACACTTGGTACATACACTAAGACTGTGATTGTAAAATCATCAAAAAATCTATCACATTGATAATATATTAAATGTTCAATTTAAAAACCGAAATTTTCATACTTTTTGATATATAGTTAATCCTACATCCGTCTCCCCCTCGAATCTTTGTTTTGTGGGTTTACGTCGAAAGAGAAACGGACCGATCCGATGACGTGAGCAAATGCCATACAAAGTATCACTACAGCCATACTAGTCAAATGTAAAATAAAACAACACGTGATTACTTGCATATGACAGTGTAAATATTTGGTAAAAAATAAATAAAACACAAACTACTTCAATACACGGTAAACGAAAAACGCATTCAATAATAACCGTCATTATTATTATTATTATATTTTTTTTTTGTGTGAGATTATTGACATCACATTGAATTTTGAAGAACAAAACCCTCGCGAAGAAACTGTCCGCCAAGATCATCACAAAGCGAATAAATAAATAAAACGTTCCTCTCCAGAAACAAAACAAATTTATATACAACTTAAAATAAGCAACAAAAAGTGTTTCAATAAATAAAACAAGTGTCAACAAGACTAAACGTGACGCAACGCCACCCATGACCGGACAGTTTCTCCAAGATGGACGTTAAACAGTGTATATAAGATACAATTTTAATACATAAACAATCTGCCTTAAAATTCGAGTTGTTTTATTGTTTTCGTAAACTTTTTGTAATTTTTTTTATTTTTTTTGTTTGTTTTTTTATTATTATTTATTATGTATACATATAATTTTAAAAACGACTTGTGGGCAGACGCGAGACCGCGCGCTGAAAAACAAGCGAGCGGCAGCGTAGCACACAAAATAACAACGAGAGACTAAGGTCACAACTTATCCTGAAGATACTATTATCACAGGCATGGTTTAACCGCCGGTTAAAAGACGACGGAGTTTCAGGAAAAAATAAAAAATAGTACTTAAATAAACTAACGATGATTAGAAACTCACGCACGCTCGCGTTCTCTCAAAATGGAATCGGCAAGTATATGTATAGCGTCCGTAGAGGTCGCGAAGCTACTACAAATAAAATCACGAAGCTCATTGCTGTTAGGCTTTTCTCTTATTTTTTTTTTTTTGTTAAATTAGGACTTATAACCTACATGGCACTGAAAACGCTAACCAACCTGAGTATGTAAGTATTGAGAGACATAGAGAAAAAAGACGACGCACTCACCAAATTTTCATTCATACGACAAATAAAACAGAATCAAAATAATAACATTAATAAAATAACGAAACAACGAAGCAATTTTTCTTGAAAATTGTGCTACGATTAAAGAAAAGACGATTAAAAGTTGGCACGTTCAGCTTCCAAACATTCAAAATTAACCGAGTTTCAAGCAATTTACACTAATTGACACCGTAAAATAAACGTTTTGTTTTTAAATAGTAGGAACCATATTATGCCTGCTGCTAAAAATTTCGAAAAACGATAAAAATAAAATTAATAATATTAAAAAATAATTAACGACTTTTTCTAAGTATACATAAATATACGTATTAAATAATGCTTTGGATAAATCATTAAAATCTAACAAATGCTTTTGTAATTAACTATTTCAAATTATTTCTTTTTTCCACTCTCTAAAATCATCATTAAAAAAAAAAGAAAAAAATATAAGACTAAATTAAAAATCAGTTCAGTACTGTGTACAGTGCGAGATCAAAACTACTTGCTTTGGGGCTCTAGAGGATGTACAACGTGTTCAACACGAGGACATGATGGTTGTTCTTCGCCAACGTCACGACGTACCCCTCGGAGGTAATTTTCAACCCGCAGCAGCGCGAAACCTGCAATTCAACCCGTTGAAACTCACCCCCGACCAAACCACCCACTCACCTTCACATACGGACATTCAAACTCTGAAATAAGACAGCCATCCCGCGAAAAAACGGCAACATGAAAGCGATTGCCGTGCGAATCCCCGATGAGAATGTCCCCAGCATCGGAAATATCGATCCCGTTGGGGAAGTTCGTTATGTTTTCGCAGCCGATGCGGCGCAGAAAGTGGCCTTCGTCGCTGAACACCACCACGTTGTGGCCTTTGAAGTCGCAGACGTAGAACTCTTTCCCTGGAAGGTGTTAAGTGATAAGAAACGGGGATTAAGAGTGGTTGGTTTACCGTGGATGGCGATGTCGGAAGGCTCTCTCATGAAGTCGCTGCAGTCGAACCAACGAATCAACTCTCCGCTCTCGCTGATGATAAATACCGTGGGGCTGACACTGTCAACGGCGACGATCTCGCCATGGCCCGTCACCGCAAGTCCCGCCACTATGTCGATGTATCTTATGGCAATCTTCTTGAGGAAGTGACCGTTCTTGGTGAAGATCTGCATTCGTGAGCGCTCGTTGCCGCGGTCACACACTACATATTTTCCAGTGGTGCGCATCACGGCGACCTTTCGGGGGTACCAGAGTTGTCCCTCGTCCTTGCCAGAGGTACCAAATTGAAACTTGAACACCCCAGACTTATCAAAGACCTGAAAACATCACTTTAGTAACGTTTCGTTCGTTGACAAACGACGTTTTACTTGAATGCGGTGGTTGTTGGTGTCGGCGACAATGATGTCCTCTTCTAACCCCAGACAGAACCCATGAGGCGAATTAAATTGTCCTTTGCTGGGTCCGAGCTGACCGAATTTTTGGCGAATTTGCATTGGACTAAACTTGTTGGAACGGGTGTGGGTGCCGTTGGGATTTGTGGTGGGAGCTGGAAGAATATTTGACATGGGATCAGACATTATGTCGTCAGGTGTGGAAAGTAAAGGAGATGTAGATGAGGAGACGCCACCGAAACCGTTGATTAAGCTGTTGGTCAAGTTGAGGGAGGCGGGAGATGTCGATCTGACAATCATCGTCCCGTTGCTAATCGGATTATCTACATTGAAAATAAAGCTTCAGAACTTTACCATTTAGAGGGGACGAAGTTAATGCATTATTGAAGTTTAAATTCCGTTATACAAGGGGTTTATAAATGTTTCTAGCATCAAGGCTGGCTCTGGGATTTCAGTCATGCACTATTTGGCCGCTTTGTTTTCAAAGTGATTATAACTATTTTGAAATCACTTACGTGAACGTTTCAGTTACGTTTTTGTGTCCAAATTTATGATTTTCACTTATCAAATCATGACTAGAACAGTCCAAATTTTTTAAAATTGCTTCATAAATAAGCGAGATAGCGACCTTTATATCTAGCGGCATCCGGAATCCAGTATGACCAACTTTAAACGCTTTCAACTGGCTTATTTTTTGACGTATGTAAATCTGTCGCCCATTTTGGATACTGGAAAACGTCCAAAACTCAATTTGCTCCATGATTGAGATTAATGAGACAAATGTCAGTTGAAAAATCTAAACCCACATTTGTAATGAGCGGCAAATTTCTTTGAGATTTCATAGCTACCCTTGATGCTAGAAACATTTATAAACACCTTGTACAAGTTCGTAAAGAGAAAAACAAAATATAGCGGCGCCTAGGGAACGAATGCAATTAGTGTTGCTCCGTTTGTTTGTTGGGACTTACCGGTGTTGAGCCCCAGCTTGGCGAGCGAAGCGAGATTCTTGTAGGCAGTGTCGTTGGTGAGAAAGTCGGCCAGATTGAAGGGCGGCGTGGGTGATGTGGCCGCACTGTTCGTGCTCTCAGCAAGAGTCGCCAACTGGGCAAGATTATATTCAGCAATGCTAGAAAAACCCGGCATGGCGGCGGCGGCAGCGGCCGTATTCACCTGAGGCAACGGCGGACTCTGTGCCAACGCGAAGTTCTGCATATTACCGCTCATGTCGCCGTCGAACGACGACTGCATCGAAGTCGGAAGCGAAATAGGGCTGCTATTGGTGATCGAGGCATTGCAACCGTTGGTCAACGGTTGGCTCGCCGCCAACGGAGGTGCAGTAGGACTTGACTCTCGCGATTTTTCCGTGCGAAAACTTCCGAATTGCTCCTTGACGATGCTCTCGAACGAGGCGAAATCCGTGCGAAATTCGATCTGGAACGTTTCGTCGAATTTCGGCGTGTTATTGTTGAGTTCCAGCAGGCGATCAGCGACTGTTTTCTTCAGGTACATAATTTCAGGAACGGTAGAAATTTCCAAAAGACGCGTTGTGTAAGATCTCGCGTCTTCGAAATTACCGATTGTTTTACCGACTTCGTCGTTTTCTTTCATTATTATCAACTCTCTTTCGTGGTAAAGCTCGTTTAGTTTAGATAAAGCTTCGTCTCTGCATTTTTCCAAAACCGCTTTGTAGCTCTGATACGACTCGTTGATCAAATCCCGCGCCGTCGAACGTTGATGCGCCAATTCCTCCAAACTGTTATTCAATCCTGTTGACAACTTCAACAACTCCTCCACTTTAGTCTTACTCTCGGCCAATAAAGCTTTCATTTCTTGTCGAACTCGCATCTCCGAATCTGCAATACCTTCAGCGTGATGCTCAGGACCTTTATGCTCATTCTTTATACACTCGTTGCAAGCAGTAATATTACAGGTATTGCAGTAATAAATCAAATTCTCGCCTTTGTGATTATCACACTCCAACGGCTTATGAATAGTTATTTTAACACCGTCTTTGCGCATATCTTCCAAAGCTACAACTTGATGCGATTCGAAACAACGCATATAATGATGAGCAGAGTCGCAATGGTTGCACAATAAATTGTGACAAGTATTGCAACGCGACTTGGCCACTTCTTTGGCTGTGCACGAAGTGCAATGCAAGTTGGACGAGTTCGAAACGTCAGCGATATTCGTTTTGGTTACGTCTAGAGGAAGAGCAGCCAACTTTTTTGTGCCGACCTAAATAAAAAAAAAACAATTATGCACTTCTTGTATATTTCCCACACCGGATATTAAAATAGAAGACGTGGGACTAAAACCACCAAAGGTGCCAACGATATAAATACAAGCACACTCGACGAAAGAGGCGAATTTTATCTATAATAACAAATAAGAGTCGAAGTTCACTTTTGGGTCATTACCACTGCATTGTTTGATGACTCATTAAATTATTGAGTTGCAAATTGTTGGGAATTTCAAGAAAGCCAACGGGATGCTCGAGAAATACTGAATGCGGTAGATCAATGTTTATTATTTAAAGGTGAACTCGCCATTGCGTCGATCGCTTCGTAAATAATAAAATAATAGTTCTCAATTAAGGTAATCAAATAATGCTTATCATGGTAGAAACTGGGGCGGTTTCAACGACCACGTAAGTGCTAGGACCCAAAAAGAGGCCAAAAACTCGAGCAGTCCTATAAGAATCCCAATGTGGATTAGTAGCCCAATTGGGGCAATGATAAGGCTACAAATGGTAAGTTTAAGATACAACACATTGCCCAAAAGCTGCTTTTCTAAGGGCCGATTTCATGTTGACTTGCGGCATTGCAAATCAAAGTCGCACTGACTTAGGGCCGATTTCAACAACTAGCGTTTAACTGTAGTTTTAATACGAACTGGTGATTTTAAACTTAATTAATGCCTTAAAAAAAAACTGAAAAAATAGTGAAACACTCACTAGAAACAATTGGCATTAAATACTGATTGCTTGAAACACTAAATCAATCTTCAATTAAATTGAAAACTCCCCGTGATTTCTCCCAATTCATTGCAGTTTTGTAGTTCTAAAATGTCTAATATATCTCAATGTATTTGTCTACCAGTTACTGGCGTTCGATGTTCTCGATGATTTAGATTATCTCTTCGGCATGGTCTAATAGGATCTTAACAATGTTTTTTGAGCTATGAGATAATTTTAAGACACCTAAACTTTCGGAATCATCTAGAAGAACGTCTTCATCTGCTCTACGAATTATGTGCAGAAAATCAGCTGTTGCAAGAACAATGATAAATTAAAAAGCTGTATAAATCTGTGTTGAAAATGCGAGTAACTCTGCAATCGGCTTCAAAACGAAGAGCGCTCCTTGGCTTTACGAGGTGAAATCTTAGATACATTCCTAGAACAGTATTTAGCATCTAGACTATGCATGTAGTCTGTTAGGCCTCCTAGAACCACAAATCCACTCTCATTCACTTCTCAATTTTGATAAAAATACAAATGTCAAAAATTGACAATTCATTAATCTCAGTTTTAGATCGTTAACTGGTTGAAATTGGCCAGTTACTTGCTAAACGTAGATTAGTAATAAAGTCTTAGTTTAGGTGACTGGTGAAATCGGCCCTTGCGTTTTTAGTCTTCTAAACAACATAAAATGATGCAACATAATTAAATCCCAATTTATCAATGAATTATAAAACAAGCTGGTCTAGACTGGGCGATAAAAACCGGCAGAGTCCGCAAATCGTTTCATAAGAATGAAGTAAGACCGGCGGTTATCGGACCGTATTTATAAACTTTCTTATCAACATGGAGCATGAATGATTGAGGTGATTTTACCTTGGTTTCATGCCCACAAGTGGGGCACATGATGGTAGCATCAGCAGTCCCAGCATCCCCGCCTTCTCCAACCAACTTCTTATCCAAACACTCTTCACAAAAGGAATGCAAACAGTGCAACATTCGAGACACCAACAAAGGTCCTCTGCAAGTCCATCAATCAATATCTGGTTGTAATAAAAATGCAATAACATACCCACACATGCCGCACGTATCAGGATCGGCCAATAAGCCGTCCTCTAAAGCATCCGTCGAACACATTTTGACACTTCCTTCAAAAATCGCAATGTCCCCAAAGTCATCCGACTCTTTAGTTATCTCCTTTGATTCGGGGAAGTCTTCAGGCGCGTTTGTACACATCATGATCTTCGTTCCTTTGTAGGCCTTTTATTAACGAAAACTTAATCTCGTAGGTAGTGTGACTGAAAACAAACGAATGTTAAGGGGGCTGTCGCAAACAAACATGGCGGCGGGAGTAAAACCCCCAACACTACAACCATTGCGGAATTTGTCCGGATCCAACAAACACACAAAACGACGCAAAATCAACCGAATTTACTTTAAAAACTTACCAATGCCATAACGAGCTAGTGTTTAGCAAATGGCGCGTCTTGCGTCTTTAAGCGCAAGGGCAATGGGTTATTGAGCACTAGGAGTGGGGATACGTCAAATCGTCAAATATCCGCAGACCCGGGAAAGCTCGCGCACAATTTTAAACCTTATCTAACCTATTTTTACGGGCGAAAGCAAAAATCCAACCAGCGAATTCGAAATCGAAAGTCGACGCTGATTTATTAAACGAATGTTTTACGTGATTAACTCACCGATTTCTGCAGGAATTAAGAAGAAAAATCACAAAAACTGAGATTCAGGCGACGCCACAAAAAAAATCGCGCGCTCGTTTGTTTGTTGTTGAAAATCCATAAGTTACTTGATCGCGGGTTTTATGGTGGCGCAGCGATAAATTAGACGACAGGGCCGGAGTGAGGAAATTTATAAATAAAAGGGGACGAGTTGGCTGAGTCTGACCTTGAACTAAATATGCAAATATTTGTTTTTATTCGTGAATTTGGAAGGTGGTGCAATTAAACTTGTCAGATACTACAAATCTATTAAGAACCAATGAAAATAAACATGAGTTACATTTTGAATCAAAATTTTATTAATTTTTTTTAGTTATTCCTATTAGATATAAAAAACAAACACTTTTCTATTTCTCTCCCTAAAATAACACAGAGCAATATAAACAGAATGAGAAGTGAAATGTCCAATGATTTCGAGCACTTAATTTTGAACGTCAAGAATAAAATAAAGAGAATTTATGTGTTATTCTAAAACATTTCACATCACATTTTACATTATTACAGTATTAAGGGACTGACAATATATGCATCAACAGGTTAACTGAAAACTGCCATGAAAACAGAAGTTACAGAAGAATTGTTTCAAGTATTGTCCATTGTAATGTACACTTGAGGCAGTCAAAACAGTGTATAAACACTGCACTTTGGTTATTAACACATAACTATATTAACAATTTAAATGATAATAAAAATATTCTGCTCTGCCTTATAATTACAAGGGGTAATGGTTCATTATCATACTAGAGATACTTACAACTTAGAACCTACTGCATAAATAAATTAACAGGGCAGCGAACAAACCGTCTTACATCAATGAGAGATTATAAACTTTTAATTAATACCACCGAATGAAACATAAAAAATTCAAGTTTGTCGCTGCTGAATAAAAATTTCGAACCTGTTGCGTTATCCACTGTTGAGGTAATCAAATAACGCAACCGAAACAAACACAATAAACACTTTACACGGCAAAAAATGAGAAACAAAACGGACAAGTTTCGCTAGCCACAGATTTGATCACTCACACAGTCAGTTTTGTAAGTACTCTCTCAGACGCAGGTAATAAAAAAAATAATTATATAATAATAAATGAGAACACGAGGACACTGCTAATATGCAATATGTACATTTAAGGAATGAAGGCGATTATTTTTAATGACGAGGTAATGAATATGTCAAATCGCCCAAGCGATCTGTTTACTCGTCTTCATCCTCTTCAGCCTCTTCTTCATCTTCTTCTACCTCTTCAGCCTCAGGTACTGGGGTGGCTTGTTGAGCAGGGTGCTGATTAATTTTCTTCTTATATGCAGTCATTTCCTACCAAAACGCGCATCAGCAAACAATTATTAAAACTCTCTCAATACCTTCTCATAGCGAGCTTTATCCTTGTCAGCCAGAGCTTCGTACTTCCCCTTGACTTCAGGCTCGGCGTCGGCCCATCTTCTCCCCAACTCCTTGGCGATGTCCCCAACGCCAAATTCAGGATTCTGAGTCTTGACTTTGGCGCGCTCATCGTTGCTAAACCAAAAGAACGCCGACCTGCGCCAAAAACCCAAATTAAAGTAGAGAGTAAGCAAACATTTTTGTCCGATCTATGGTGGCGCCATCTATCCATAGTTTTGCATATTATATCAAGATATCACGATATCAAGAAACGGCAAATGTAAATAAAGAAAATATAAACTTTTCTGAAGGATTCATAAATATTTACAATTATTCAGTTGTTATAAAAGATTAAATCAATAAATCACAAATAAAAATTAATTAACTTGTAAGTTTAATGATGTCTCCTAAAAAATCTTGTGTATCACGGCCAAAAAAGAAACACTTTTTGGCCTTGGTACACAGATAACTATTACAACCACGTCATTTTTGGCTGTCCGAAAAAGTCTATCAATTTGTTCCACAGGTACGAAACAAATCCTTCGCGCTTTTCCTGGCGATTTAGCACAGGATTATAACCGAACAACCTTGCAGTTGCCGATTGATCAAACTGTGCAATCAGCTGAGTTCATTCAAAAATAAAACACACTTACAACGAACGTTTGGGAGCGTTCGGATCCTTGTTTTGTTTCCTCTTCTTGCCACGTTGCTTCTCTCCTTTGGGAGGAGTGTAGTTTTTCATTTCGTCGTCGTAACGCTTCTTATCGTTCTCGGCCATTTCGTGGAAACGCTTCTTTTCCTTGTCCAACATGGTCTGGAACAAACGGGCCGATTAATCAACGGAATTTTAATCGATCTTTAAACCCCATCAAACATTCAGGATATTGACGTGTCCTCCGCGGTGAAAACGATATTTAACCTTAATAATTGATGGTTTTGCACGGGGAGTTTGTTATTCCATCAAGTCACATGTTTTGCCCCCATTTGTCGTCAATTTTTTATTTCTGGAAACGGCGTAAAATGCTTATCCAAGGACCGCTTTTCTTTATCGCTGCAAGTAATGGCGGTAATATCGAACGGACCACAATTAAAAGTTTCGATAATAAAATCGATAAGTCAAACAAAAAAAATTATCGCCGTTTTACATTCCAGCTGGGACGCTTAAACTAATGAAAGTACGTGAAGGCAAAGGGTTCACGTACCCTCCTCGAATTCACCCTTTCTCATTCCACATCACCATTGATTTTCAGTCCTTGCAATATAAAGCGGCGCTTGCGTAAAATTCATATGTACGCCTTTATAATTTCGTCTAAATATCCAGGATCCCACCTCCAGAGAATCAAATTAATAACTCTGGAAAAAAAAGGAATCTTCGGATGATCGATGGGGATGGAAAGGGCGCCACGTGAAAACAACCCTTAAGTGGTGTCATTTTAACCGTCCGCGAATTCGTCGATTTGAATAAATTTAAACTAGTGTGGGGCTCGAGCCGGCAACAATGCGACCACCGTCTTTCTGCTGCAGATGCGGACCCGAAACCTGTTTACCTTCGCCAAGAAACGAGATGGTAATGTAAGTCTCCTCGGGCGCTGTGGGCTGGATCCCAGAAACCGGGGTGAGAGCCGTAAAATCTCTTTTTTACAACAACCAACTCACAAAGGGTTTGCCAGGAATGAGTTTGTATCGAGTTTTCCGGCAAATTTACCAAAGAGTGATTAATTATTTTTTGCCGGAGAACAAAAACAATGAATAGCAATTTTGACAAACCAGAAACGATTTTTTTCTGTAAAGGTTAATGGCATACAGGTCTCATGGTCATTAAATTGTTGCTGTAAAAAATTATGCCCCAGGGCAACGTTGAATTAGTCGCTATCGAGTGAGGCATCGGCGGAAAAGCGGCGATTTTCGGGAAACTCGTCTAATTTATTTTTAAAAAGATTGTAAACACGAAGTTTCGTTGAATCTTTTTTGCGCTCACACAATGCAAAACTAAGTTACGAAGTCAAAGAATGTTTGATCGAGTTTTTTAATGTTTCCGACTTTTAAATTACCCTTGAAACTTTCCCTGTTGTAAAACGAAACAACTCACCTTCCACCTTTCGGCGCATTTCTTAGAGAACTCAGCAAAGACGACATTCTCTTCAGGGTGTTTCTTTTTGTGTTCTTCTCTGCAAGTCTGAACAAAGAATGCATATGCGGTCATGCGACCTCTTGGTCTAGCATCGGCTTTTGCACGCGGCATCCTTCCCTTGTTTTGGTTTTGAGCTAAGACGTTGGTCACCTGCTGCTGCTGATGCTGTTGATGGTTGTTCTGCAACTGGTGCTGTTGCTGCTGCTGCAACTGTTGTTGCAACTGCTGTTGCTGATGCTGCTGAATCTGCTGTTGCTGCAACTGTTGCTGTTGCAACTGCTGCTGGTGCTGCAACTGTTGTTGCTGTTGCTGCTGCTGCTGCTGCTGCAGATGTATGTGCTGCTGCTGCCTCGCTTGCGCCTCAGCTATCGCCTGGTGATGCTGTTGGATAGCAGCCTGCTGTGCTTCCGCCTGCTGCCTATGCACCTCCTGCTGGTGGCGTTGGGCCTCTTGGTGCCTCTGTTGCGCTTCTTGCTGCTGTTGCCTCTGGGCGTCTTCTTGTCTCGCTTGAGCTTCTGACTGCTGCAAAAAACGAGAAATCATAAGTTGACCTCACCCCCGCTGCACGAAAAATTTCAACAAGAATTCCGATAATTAAACGGAGAGATTAATTAAAATACGCTGGCAGGTTTATGGCGGTCAATTATTTCGTTCTCGGGCGCACCCAAGATGAGACCACCTGTCCTGACCTCCAATGTGCGGCCACCGAGGCTTATAATGACCCCAACTAAAGGGCGTTATCGTGCTGTACCTCACTAACTAACTTACAATCTCGCTTTATGACTCCAAAGCGCGGAATGAAGACGTTTATTACAGACTAATTCTATTGTTGACGTAAATTGTAAATCGATTTCGCGACAAAATTGCACAATAATTGCCGGAACACCCCTTCGATATCTTAAACTGTCGCGTTTTTTTAATTAACTCCGCACCGTAATTTACGAAAATTATATGGACGAAGAACTGGTTTGACCTGCGACTCGGACAAGAAAGCATTAATTATAAATTTCATAGTCGTAATTCATTAATTGGAAGTACGTTGTCACGATTTTCGCAAAATGAAAAAATCCTCAAGGTTACCGAAGAACGAGTCATAAAAGTGGCGAAGAAAATCTGACAAGTAATTCTGACACTTGATGGAGAATTCGCGTGGAAAAGTTCGACTGTACTTTTGAATGAGTGGTAAAAATAGAAATATTTGTACAATGTGTAGAAACGTTTCATTCATTTAAAAATTGGTGCGGATCAATTAATTACGGTTTTAATTAATGATTTACAAGTTTGTTGAGTAAATGGGAATAAAAACAGATATTTATCGATTGATCGTGGCTCTAATAATCGGTACCTTCTGGGAACGTAAAGTACAATAAAAATTACGTTGAATTTAATACTTTTAAAAATGCTGCAAATTCAGACTTTAATGGCCGTTTTACGACTTGCAAGTTTTAGCAATTTAAGAAATAACGAACACCTGCTTCAGTTTGAAATTTTCGCTTTGGTCGACTACCTGAAAAATTGCGAGTTATAGCCCAGATGTATCGTTTTTTGACTGTTATTTTATGACACGAAGAAGTGTTGCAAGTTTTTGGGCTCTTTGAGTAAGAAAAAGGTCTTCCAGACAAAGAAAGCGAGTGTATAAAATTCGGGTGTAAAACCGGCGACGGGTAGAAGACCGCCAGGTTTAGTGCGCTGGTTGGTCCGAGGGTCAGAGACAGGTAGGCGGATTAGGCTTTAGACCGGGGGTTCGAAGTCGGTAAAACGTACCGGGGGAGGGGGAGTCTGTACAGGTGGCATGGTCTGTTGTTGCTGTTGCGACTGTTGCAAATTTTGCTGCGTTTGTTGCATATTTTGCTGTTGCATCGCATGCATAGAATTGTCCATGGTCGCGGGTGGGTACCACCACTGCGTTTGTGGGGGTGCAGGCGCCCCGGCCGCATTCCCACCCCCGAGCCTGTAGTCATAGCCGGGGGCGCGCGGCGTGGCGGTGACCGTCGTGACGGCGGGACTTTGGAAGCTGCTGGCCATTTTGTACGAGAACAGCTGGTGGTGGTTCTGCGAAGCGCCCGTACTGACGGGATCGTGCTGGGCCGCCATGTGCTGCTGCTGCATCAAGTGCTGATGCTGCAGCTGCTGCTCGGGGGCGGCGACGACGCCGGGCCACCACATCGCGTCTCCCCAAGCGCCGCGGTGCTGTTCCGACATGGCGCTCTACGGTTCGAGGGAGAGAAAAGGGTGCGCTGCCACCCCAAGATCGCTTAACATTCACCGCACCAGCGCCGGAACCATCCTAGAGCGTCGCGACGCTCGCACCAATTCAAACAAAAACTTCAATTTATATGCACACACACACGCACACCAACTGATTTTGAGCCGAGCGCGCCTCGTTCGAACCGCCGCTTCACGAAATCTGGCAACACGGAAAAATACGGCGAGGGACGCCAATACCGGCGGCGGAGACAGCGCCCTCACACGCAGCGGAGTCGGTGAGAAATTGGACCGGCATTCGCCCTCTCCCCGAGCCCCCCCGTTATCCAGCCGGAACCTAAGACCGGTCGTTCGCGAGAAGAAAGGCCCCAAAAGGCGCAAGCGCCACTGCATTTTTGGCGCCCGAACGAAAAGCACAGCCAAAAACTCATCAAACACAGCAAAACCGACATCTTCCGTTACCAAACGCAACAATCCTCCAAGTCCAACTGCATAAATTTTCATTTTTTTTTTCGCTTGGGGTTACAGCACCCTCGAAGTTTCATGGACTATTGATCAACGGAACGTTACATTCAGACAAGAAACTTACTGATCAACGACTTAATTTTACGGCGCCATTCAGTTCTGAATAAACATTACCATAATAATTACCATAAATAACAATATGTCTCGCAATATTTATGCCGCAACACGAGGAATCGTGAAATCAAAATAGTTTAAAGACCACTGTTTACACACCGCAGACCTTGACAGTGCAAATATCGCATCAACCATGAATGAAGAGAAATCAGAAGAAACTTTTACTCTTTCAGTTAAAATTTCTGTATACTTACCCCTCTGGACAGAGCACGAATTAACAAGACAACATCGATGGTGAAACAATGGGGGAAGGGTGCTAGAAACAGGGGGCACAAGTCTAGTACGACTAGTAAAAATGTATCGCATAAATTAGGTTTAGCAGTGTTGGTTAAACTCGAAAGAATATTGCACTACGAGGACCTAAAGTGTGACATTGTAGACGTAATTTATGAAAGGTCACGTGGTCAGTATGATGAATGAAACAAAGAAATTAACAATCCTTTATCATTATAAGTGAAAAAATGCAATTTCGGATGTGATTAACTGATTAGTAACAGCAGTGTGGAATCTAATTAATGAAATTTAACCGACAAGTGTACAGATATGAAGTACTCTCATTTCATAATATCACTTTATCTTACAACTGAGCTCTTATCACTGTAGCGTTACTACAAACTTCGACATCAAAGTCGCGTTTGTTCTTTTATGTAGCCAAACAATACAAGACTGGAAAATCGTGCCCCCTGTTCCTTTAATTATCGTTTTAAAAATACTATTCGATCAATAAAAAAAATGCAACATCCAAGTGTTAATTAGTGCAGCAATTCCCCTTTTTCGTCACCGGCCTGTAATTAAAATTCAGGTGCAGCAAATGCTTGAAAAATCCGCAAAACCCTCTGATTAACAATCGCGTTGTTAACATTCCAAATTTGAAGTTTTAATTAGTAATTTTTAATTAATTAAAAAAAGACGCATGCGCATAAAAAAACGGACGCCGTATCCACATTTATCAGGCTCCTGGTATCCGTCTGCCCCTTCCGCCGCCTTACCCGTCACCGGTCAATAAGACGACCGAAAACGCTCCCGGGCTCGCCGCCTCCAGCCCTACAATTAACTTCCTGCATCCGCTTCATTAATTCTTTAGATATCAAAGCCCAAAAACTACATGGGTGTGTGGAAAGAAGTGACGTCATGGTAATTAGCACCGCGGTACCCAAAATGGCGGAGATGATTACAGGAAGGGGCTTGAAATTCCCGCCAATTCCGCGACGGTTAATAGAGGCGGCCAGCGAGGTGACCCAATATGCCTGCAATTGACGCGCGATCGGAAGAAAAATTGATCCAATGCAAATGGGTCAACGCAATGGGCGATTTTGGTTTCTGGGAAAATTACGACTAAAAAGATACGCGATGACCTCTGGTAACCTTCGTGTGGCGTCTGATTATATTTGAATATTTCCAGGGGGTGTGTGGTTGGGGTTGGAAGGCGGCAAAATATCATTTTTTTGAATCGGGTTCGATATTCGAAAATTGGGGCGAAGGCGAAATGCGCCGCCTACGTCATCAATAAAAGTGTGGTCAAAAAGGCCTAAACCGCGTCTTCACGTCGAAAATTGTGCGAAATCCGCCCGCAATCCGCTAGTTTTCATCGAAATTCAATGTATGGGATAACGCGTATTAGCCTTTAGCATAGGGAAATACATTGTACAAATGGAGTCGTATACGCTTATGCAGCTTGCCATATGAACAAAGCCTAGTAAAAACAAGTCCCGATAAGTCCGAACTGGGGGCCCGCAGGGCCCCCAGATTTTCTCCAAAAATCACAAATAATTCCGTCTTTGTTGAAAAAAATCACCAAAGTCCCCCGATCGCCCGTTTGTCCGTAAAAAAATAAAAACGGTCGTCAACGGGCGACCCAATGCTATCCTTATGGCAGCCATTTGCTATCCGTTATATGTATAGAGCCGAGCATTTCGTGAATTTGAGTTCGTTCGCTTGCAAACGGCCGACGCACTCCACCGCGAGAAAATTAACGAAGAAATATTAAAAACTACACGTACTATAAATATGATTCTATGACAATTTGTACATGCAAATATATAAAAATTTCTTACCTGAATCTCCCAACAAACTAACACACGGCTTCGTTCGTATTTGGACCCCACGCCACTTATGCGGTCTATAGGAGAACACAGGCGCACGCCATTGGTCCGTTTCGAAAGAAGCGCGAGTCATTTGCCAATCACAACCAATGAAAACCATTTTGTTATATTTCTTTTATGAACCAATAATATACTTAGTTACACAATAAATGACTACGGTGTTTATGGATACGCGACGCGGGAAAATAATTAATTTCGGATAATTATGGAGGAGCGGACGAGGGTGGTGTTCACGCAAGGGGTGCAGAAATTTAGGGGCTAAAGGTGACGAAAGTATAGGTTAGGTGCGTGGGTTGGGGGCGAAATTCCAGGCGCGGGCTTTCACGCGATTTTTATGGGGCAAATTGCGATGTTTCGGTTTAAAAAGGCCCTAAATTGGGCACGTAATTGTTATTTTACGCTAGGTAGGCAACACATAATACACACTTTTTCTTACGTAGTACGAAAAACCTTTTCCACCTTTTGAAAATACATTAAAAACTCGACTTTTTCAAACTCACTGAAATTTTATCTTAACAATTTTGAAATGAAGCAAATACAAATTAAAAGAATCTAATCATAGTATGCAACCAACTGTACACTTTATTTTAATTAAATTTTCGTACAAATTACTTCGAAGTTACTTTATAAAAAGACAAGGTGGTGTAGTCCCCGATGCAAACAATCGGACATCGACAATGCCAAGTAACATTACTGGGAAGAGTAACAGAAACTGCCAGTTTCGGCTGATTATTTTGAACATGAACGACTTTCAAAGTGTTATTCAAGTTGTTGATGGCAGCCACTAGTTCCCCAAACGGACTGAACCTGATGTGGCCCCCAGCTTCCGTGAAAACCAGATTTGAATTAGTAGGAACGCTGAAACGTTAAATTTAGCCCCCATCAAACTTTAATTATCCATACCAAGGTTTAGATAAGTCCCAAATTAGTAACTCTCCCAGTTGTAACGAGGCGACAAGTTGTGAGTCTGAGGGGGCCCAATGGCTACTCGACAGAGGTTTCCCGTAATCAAGCGAGAGAATTGGGGCTCGAGTTTCAACGTTGTAAAACCTAATAAGGCCGATTTTTTCAGCGACTAACAACTTTGAGCTGTCTTCTTTGTGCCAACAAACTGACATTCCAGGGGATGTTAAGGGTAAAGTTGCTACACATTTGTACTCTTCAGTGTCCCAGAGTTTGGCGGTGTTGTCGTCGCTTACAGACGCTAAAAAAGTGTTATCTGGGTCGAATTTCGTGTCGTTGATGTAACTAGAGTGACCATGGAGGGCCTAAAAACGAATTAACTCTTGCAGGGAGTGATAATAGTCCTTACTTTCACCACGTTGTTGTCTCTTAGGTCACTCTTCAAGACTCTCAAAACGTAATCCGCCCCTGCCGACGCAAATATTACGTTATTCGGCAAAATACTAATTGAACTTTCAGGGGATATAGTTATGGAAGTACAATGGATATCCTGGACAAATTCGGCCACGATTTCGCAGTCAAGCACCTGCTCCTACAACGGAGGTTAATAAAGGGTAAGAAAAAGTGTTAATACGTACGTTAATGTTGAGGTGCCCCAATAAAATCGTTTTTTCGAACCCGATAAGTATGAGGTCTTGGGAAAGGACAAAGGGGGATATTTCGACGACTAGAATCTGGCCGTATTGGGAGAGGTCCTTTTTAAAGACTTTGGAGTTTTCTACGCTGATTCCCATCGTTTTCGGCCGGTGCACTTAACCTCAAAAAATTTGAAAGTCTCATTTGCCCGAATTCTCGTTAGTTCGAAATTTTTTTCTTATTTGAATATTGATCCTTTTATTTCAGTGGCGGCTAATATAAAGTTGTGCAGGCCTTAAATGGCATTAAAAGGGCCAAAATTAAACTGTAAACTACTAATAGGGTTGTAACTACTTAAAATTATTAACATTCAAGACTTTTTATAAGTAGTGAATGTCATTTTTTTTCTTTTGTTTTATGAAATACTTTGAAAGCCGGTTTTCCACAGCTCAATTTTCGAAAAAAGGGCGGAAAGGGAGAAGAACAAGTATCAAAATACGATTTATTTATTGTATAACGGCACAACAATGTTGCGAGTTCGAATATTAAATTACAAATAAGTAAAAAAATATTTGGCTATATTTTCCTTGCGCTTTGAATATGAAACTCATGGCACGCTTTGTACTTAAATTTACATCAATTACCCTACGTTCTGTACAATCACAATTTGCAGCGCTTTGCACTTTAATTTCGGTAAAACTACATCTCTATGTACACTATCGCCTTTCATGATTCTTTAAATAATGTTTATACGTGCAGTCGATATCCCTGCACGAACCGTTAACTTCATATGGACACATAATAGCGAGAGGATCCATGTACCTAATAAAACCAAAAATAGAATTAACAAAGAAATAAATCAACAGTTGAATACATCACCTCTCGTAGGCATTAAAATTTAAAGGTGACACGTATTCAGGTATAGCAGACTTGACCTGAGGTTTCCTTTTAAAAATCTGATCAATATCGTTCGGATCGACTATATCTATCTGACAAATGTCCGTTTCGTCACTGTTACAAACATCCATGTCCTCGCAATCGTTATTCGTCGAACTTGTCACAAATCCGGAAATCGTAGCCTCGTCTGCTGCAGTGAAGGACGCTTTAATCGGTGTCGACGTAACAGGTAAAGTGTCTATATTCTTGACACCGTTTATCTTATCTGTTTTGAGTTGTTGACAGCTGGAAAAGAAGATTGTGCAAAAATGTCGTTGAAAAGTGAAGACACGAGTTTTGAGGGGATGATCGCCGGTTCTACTAACCTCTTATCAATCTTTTCTTTTTTAGTAACTAACTCTCTGACGAGTGTTGAGAATCTTTCGTGAGATTTCGAGAGATTGTTTCTGGCCTCGTTCAGCTCTTGAAGGAGAGATTTGATGCGGTGTTCTTGTTTCTTGCGTTCGTTGCTCGTTGCTGTTATCTTTCTTATGATTGGAGTCAGGACCTGATACTTGCTTTGTATCTGGAATCTTTTAACCGGCATGGATTGTACAAGAAAATATTGACACAGTGGTGATACACTGCAAACATTCAGGAGGTAAATCAAAAAACAAAACGAGATTTCTTCACTCCCTTTTTCGACCTCGAGACCCACATTTTTGCAGATTATTCAATAAAGTGAATTTTTGTTAATTGCCGCGTTACTTAACAGTGAAAAGATAAATGAAATAAAACAAGTAATACCTTCCATTCCTCTGCGTCTTAATCTCCTTCAGAGTCCTTTGCAGAGTGGTCAACTCTCCCGTGATCCTAGCTTTCCTCCTTTCCGAAGTTTCTCTTGCTTCCGTCTGGCTGCTGTTAGATTTTGACGCCTCTTCTTTGTTTGTTGTGGGAGTTTGTACAATTATTTCAATATGTGACACTGTTTTATCCGCCACCGCTTCGAGTTTCAAAGGTGCGCCCTCAACGTCCACACAAGGGGGCTCTTTGACCTTCTTCTCAATCGCTAGTTTTTTTGCTTTTTTTCTCCTCTCCGCGTTTCTCAGTCTTTTGAGTAACAGTTGGTACTCAATTTGTTGCGATTTGGGCAGAAGTTTAACAGCTGACTTCTCTAAGATGGTCTTGTCTTTCAGAGTCTCGACTTTTTTATTGGCTGTTTCAAACTTCGCTCTTTGTTCTTTCAGGAATTTCTCTACGTTGCTTGTTATGTCAGTTAAGTTTGTTATTTTTGGGGGTGGTTTAAGGGGAGGCTCTACGGATTTTGTTTCTTCCTCCGAGTCAGAGTCGTCGTTCACGTTGATAATCAGAGGCTTGACCAGTGGTTTTGCGACGACTTTCTGAACGACTTTGTTAATCACGACTTGTTTATTAACGATTTTATTAAGAGTATTGCTTTTAAATTTGGTAATGGATCTCTTTGGAAGCGCGGGTAGTACAACTGGAAGCTTAGGGGGTTGTTTTTTAACTGGTTCCTTTGGTGGTTGCACTTTCGTGATCTTTTTAGCCAACCCAGCAAGAAGGGAAGCCCGCAGAATGTCTTCATCCTCTTCCAAATCCACCTCAACTTTTTCAGTATTCTGTTCATTTTGTTCATCTTTTGGAGTATTATTTTCTTTGTTTTCTGTTGTCTGGAGTGGAGTTTCTGTCTCTTGTGCTTCAAGTAGCGCCTTTTTCCGTTTCCTCCTTTGACATTTGTTCAACACCGCCGTCTTGAGCGCCTCCATCCGCAAATTTTCGAGCTCTGCGTCATCGATTTTATCTGAACTCTCTGCGACGTGGTTGTCTTTAGCTTGGGGCTCTTGAGGGGGCTCTAGTGGCTCGATCACAGGTTCGACGGGCGCTAGACCGCCCATGGCCTTAAGTCTTTTCTCTAACGGATTTTTATGAGCTTCGTCATTCTCCGCAATACGTATGGCCTCTTTTAATTTCCCTTTGAGATCATTGGGTGGCGAGTTATCACTATCTGAACTATCATCTGATGACACACGCACGCGTTTACGTCTTTTACGTAATTTTACTTTACATTTGCGATGTAATTTTTTTTTATATCTAATCTCTTTGCTTTTGTCGATTTCACTATCGCTACTTAAAGGAAGTGCACGTAAATTTTCGTTAGATGAAACAAACTTACCAAAGGCTGAATCGATGATGGAATTATCGGAAATATCTTCAAAATCATCATCATCTATTATTTCGCCTTCTTCCAACTGTTCACTTTTTACGTTTGCATCCATTTTTGGATGATTTTAATAACGAAAAATTGATTTAAACGGTCATGAACAGTCAGTAAAATTGAGAACAATCTGCCATCAAATGACAAAAGATCGGCTGGTGCAGAGCTACCAACACCACAAACAAAGTTACCAGATTTTTTTTTAACCACTGAAAATACTCGAATCTTCACTTAATTCGCGTTATTCGTGGGGTTATTACCAAGATTTACACCAAACACGCTCACATTATTCATCTTAATCACCAAAGATAATGAAAATCCGAGCACTAAATCATTGATTAGGTGGAACAAGGTTAGAACGATACCAACCCAACAAAAACAAATGTCACTAGAACTAAAAAATGAGTCCGAATTTATTAAAAAAAAGACTATTTACTACACTTTAGCTTAAAATAAAGAGATTTTGGGGCATTTTTAATACACTGGCTCTGCTTGTTGTGTCATCAATAATCCAAAGCGCTTCTTTATTGTAATCCTTTCTCTACTGTACTTGTCTTCAGGTGAAAAACGCGCTGAAATAAACGTGTTTTTATATTGCTAAAATTATAATAAAGAAGACGGGAAATACCTGGATGAGCGGAAATGGTTGGTTTTCCCGCAGGGTCATTTTTCTGGAATAAAAACCAATCAAGACTAGAAAGCCGCGTTCCACACTTACATTTAAAGTATACACTCGTTTGCCCTGGTCGTCTAAATAATACATTAAATACATTTTGGTAAAATTTTGTAAACAAAACTGTCACACGTGCCGAAGTCAATTGACAATTGACAGATTGGTGCCAACCGCAGCGCCAACCTCACAAAACTAATTCCACTAGATCGACAAAATTACTCAAATTTCTCGTATTTTTGCGTTTAATTCACTGAAATGGAATCAGAAGTCTGATTTGGTAGTAAAAATCCACATCGCCTTAGTTTTGGAAAGGTTTTTGTTCAAATTTTAATGTTTGCGGAGAATAGTCAAAACAGCCTCTGAATTCCTGCTACGATCCACAAATTACATAAAAGTGCCTTCGAAATCCTTAATTTGTTTTTATTTTATTAATATTTATTGGATTTGTAGTTGTTTCCTTGAATTTACAAAATTATTATCGTTTAAGACTGTTTAAAACTCCCAAGTCGCGCAAGTGGCGCCATCTACATCCTTTTTCTGCGCGTCGCTTCCTTCTTTCGTCGTCTACATCACAATTTTAACACTTTTTTACCCTTTTTTGTGGTGTTTTACCAGTTTTTTACACCTCTTATCACAGTAAGTACAAATATCCACAGTTTTTATCAGTTATCAGCCTCCAAACCAATAAAATCGGCAAAAATCAAAGACAAAGTTGCGCATAGCAACGAGGCAACTCCCTTTGATCCGTGCGACATATTTTATATACAGCGTGTTCACTAATTAAACAACGGGCGCTTATTATTGCTGATTTTTGTTTAGATGTCTTCAGACCCTGGCTCGTCCGACTCCTGGGACAACGACTCTTCCCAGTTTTCAGTCCCGGGCTGCACAATGTGCGTCCGAAGAGAAAAATCCAAGTCGTACTGCGCCACATGCAAACATTACTTATGCTCGGTCTGTGACGGCGCCCACAAAATGATGATTTGCTTCAGTTCCCACCGCATCTTCCACTTAGACAACATCGACAACGTTGAATCCCTAGGAAGACTTCTTCATAACGCAGAAACTGCTGATTCCTCGCCCGTTGAAGCTCTTGCAGCGACGATTAGACGGACCATATCTTGGCAGTTTTGGACAGGAACCAAATATATCGAGAATTTGTTAAAAATATCGTACGAATTGAAGAGGTCTCTTGAGATAACTTCAAGGTATCGCTCAGAAACGATCAGTTATGTTAACGACGTTCACAAACGGTACCAGCAGTTGATGAGGACGCAAAGAGATGAGATTGTGAAGATGTTAGATGGGGAGTTTGAGGTTTTGCAGGACGCTCTGGTTAATGAACACGCAGGTCAGAATGTGAAGATCAGCGAAACTTTGTTGAAACTGGCGGATTTGAAGGGGATCAGAGACGAAGAGAATGCCAGTGGGGAGGATCTCTCCAAGCTTTTTAACACGCCATGGCCTGTTGTTGGTGAGGGTGTTCAATGGAGCTCTTTGGATGGTCGCGACACTGACACCACCTCTGTTCTTAATCTCAATGTTGAGGAACCAGCTGAAGAAACGGCGAAACCTCGCTGTACTAATAGTGAGTTTCCAACTAACTTAATTAAGAATCCTCGAAGGACGATTTAGAGATTTTTTCATTTTGCTAACTCATGGTTCCTTCTTGTAGATGTTTTTCCTTACGACTCCCTTAACATACCCTTAGTTGCCTCCGAACCTAGCAACTCGAAGTGTTACGTTAACCCAGACCTTTCTCTATCAACCACTGATCCTGATAGCCCCCCTAACACAAACATTGTAAAAACCATGCAAATTTACAAAACGTTCGGGCAAAAAGGAAACGGTTCGGGTCAGTTTAATTCCCCGCACGGACTTTGTTTAGGCTTAGACGAAGACATTGTTGTTGCTGACAGCAGCAACCATCGAATTCAGGTAAAACCGCGAGCACGGATATTGCGTTCTGGCCGAGACAATCAAAGTAGAAGCAATACCTGTTGGCGTGGTTATAACGGTCTTTCACTTCTTTTTCCCTTTTAGATTTTCGACAAAACGGGAGCTTTTAAATTACAGTTTGGGGAGACGGGGAGGCATGATGGGTACTTGTGGCACCCGCGCAAAGTGGCTTTCATGCCCATTCAGCGACAGTATGTGGTTTGTGACCGCGGGTACGAACGCTCTCGAATGCAAATTTTCACGGAAAATGGGAAATTCGTCAAGAAGATTTTCATACAATACATAGATATAGTCGCTGGGATTGCCGTCACAGCCAAGGAGGATATTGTCGTCGTCGACAGTGTCACCCCCACTGTTTTTATAATCGGACGAAATGATTTTTTGAGATCTATTGACTGCACCAATTTTATGGAAGAGCCGTCGGATATAACCGTTGCTGGTACGTATTTATCATGGAGGATTTAGACCCTGAGGTTCTTTTTTAGGTAAAGAACTTTACATCTGTGATTTCAAAGCCCATAACATTGTGGTTATCGACGAAGAAGGGAACCTTTTGCGGAAGATTGGGGATAAGCGCACTACTGTCTTCCCCAATGGTATCGATTTGTCCATGTCTGGGTACATTTTAACTGGGGATTCCCACGGGAACTTCTTCCATGTTGTCGTTTATAAGCCGGACGGGACTTTTGTGGCAGAATTCCGCTGCCCATATTTAAAGGTAACAAATAATACAGGGTGATATTGAAATAGAGGCGGAAAAAAATCAGTAGTAAACTCTCTTGTAGGTTTCACGTTGTTGTGGCTTGAAAGTCACGACCGAGGGTCGAATTATCACAGTTGATAAAAATTACCATCACGTCATTATGCTAGACGCTTTGTTCATGAAAGATGAATAGTTTTATCTATTCCGTATTTAACATGCTTATATCGACACTATTCTTTATTAAAAGTATAATTATTTAGTATCTTTAGATGTAGGTTCAAAAGTCTATTAATGTTTCAGTTTTAATTATTCTATTCGTGTTCTTGTGTTGTATTGTTCGAGTTTTATTAAAAAGTTTGCTCCGTTTAATTTTATTGTCCCATTACGCGTTACGCCACTGGTTTTCGAACGTCATCAAACGTCAAAGTCCTCAATTTGAACTTGCAGCCTCAAATTGATGAAACTGTATCATAACGAATCAATAAATTTAAATCGCATCACTACGCAATCAGACTTTGTTTGTATAATTCCTAATCTCAAGGCCTTTGATAACCTAACCTCAATCCCCATAAATACTGTGATACTAGGATTATTAGATAAACTAGAGGTGAGTTCACTATCAAATTATGAGCCGCTCGAAATTGGTCCAATTTATCAACTGTAAAATCCTGCGGGACCACAAAATAATTAAGGAGGACTTGTGGGTGCGCGATGGTAAGATAATTGACCCAGAAAAAGTCTTCTACGATGAGAAAATCCTGTCATCGGCGAAGATTGATTGTAAAGGACACATTATCGCTCCTGGATTCATAGAGCTACAAATTAATGGTGAGAGCCGGTTTTTATCAACTCTTTTTCACTGTTTTTTTAGGCGGGTTTGGACACGACTTTTCCTACAATATCGACAAATTGGAAGAAGGTTTAGATCTTGTGTCTAAAAACCTCCTCAGTCATGGGGTCACTGCTTATTGCCCCACCATCGTGACGTCGCCGATAGAATTCTACCATAAAATCGTAGGGAAGATTAAAAAGAGACCCGGGGGGAAACACGGGGCTACTATTTTAGGAGTTCACGTAGAGGGGCCGTTTATTAATGTGGAGAAGAAGGGGGCTCACCCTCCCGGTTGTATCAAACCGCTTGAAAATGTACGAAAGTTTGTCCCCAGTAACTCTAAATTGATGATTTTTTTAGGGGATTGAAACAGTGACGGAGACTTATGGGGGCTTGGACAACATCGCCATAATAACTTTAGCGCCGGAACTGGACAATGCTGGTGATGTCATAAGAAAACTGTCGTCTTCCGGGATTGTTGTCTCAGTTGGTACGAAAATCAATGAAATTGTTGTGTTGTGATAATGACTTTATATAGGCCATTCCATGGCTGACCTGGCCGCTGGCGAGGAGGCGGTGAAGAACGGTGCGACGCTCATAACGCACTTATTCAACGCAATGCTACCAGTAATTAACACCCAATTAAATTAAATTCGCCTTTTTATTGTTTTGTTTTTAGTTCCATCATCGCGATCCCGGCTTGGTGGGTCTTTTAACTTCCAATAAAATCCCTAAAGATAAGACTGTTTATTTTGGAATAATTGCAGATGGTGTGCATACCCACCCTGCAGCTCTTCGTATTGCATACAGAGTCCATCCAAAAGGTTTAGTTCTTGTAACAGACGCAATCGCCGCTCTAGGTCTGGATGCAGGAACCTACAATCTCGGACAATTCCAGATTGAAGTTCGAGACGGTAGAGCGTACATTGCCAACACTCAGACTCTTTGCGGAAGTATAGCGTCAATGATTGAGTGTGTTAAATGTTTCAAATGTGCCACAGGTACCAATTTAAAAAAAAACATGTTTGAAAAGATCTAACTCGCGATTTTTAGAGTGCTCCACGGAGTATGCTTTAGAAGCAGCGAGTCTACATCCGGCCAAGGCTCTGGGAATTGAAGGGGTGAAAGGGACTCTTAATTTTGGGGCGGACGCCGACTTTGTTGTTCTGACTGAAGATCTTGGACTGGAGTCCACGTGGATTGCTGGAGAATGTGTTTATTCCAAATGTTAAAAAGATTGGATTCATAAGTGCCTACGGAAATCAAATGCTAATTTTAGGGATATTTTGTTTTTTTGACATCTTCCATAATTCCCCTAAAAAAAATCGGTCGAAATCTCCCTTAATTTTAAACTATTGCTGCTTATTTAACGCAGAATTTTGCGTAAAAGCTGAAATTTTACGAATTTTTAACAATAACTTTGTTAGAAGCGTTTAAAATTTCTTCTAATTTAGAGGTTAGCTATTTACTCTTGAACAATATAACTTATGACCATTTAAATAGTAAACAAAACATCTAAAATCACTTTTGTTCTAAGCAGGAAAGGGCTTAAACATAAAGTAGAAGTAAGTTTCAGACGAACGCCGATAGATGTCGCACCCGTCCCAATTTCCCCAATACGGTTGAGAAGCGTTTTTTATCGGTTATTAGCACAGCAAACTTGAATTTTTTGTGCTCATTTTACGCAGAATTTCACGCAGAATCCAAAACTGAGCGACATATTCACGTGCGTCAATAAATAAGCGAATTAGAAGCGTTTAAAGTTGTGAAGTGAATTTTTAGTTCCAGCTCGATACCTCCGAAACTAAGACAGATCGAAAGATGCGATCTTCGCCGAGAAAGAAGAAGAAAATAGAAATAATAACAACAATAACACAAGGACTGACAGGATTCTCCTGCAGCAATAAAACACTGTTTACGTCCTCTTCAGAATAACGACGCAAATTAGCCATTTATCTTCTTAAACTTGGTTTTACGAGTTTCAATTACCATTTTAGTGACACTGCTTAAATAAAATGTTTGTCGAAAGAAGGGGATAAAGAAAAACTGTATAAATGTTTTAATCGTAAAGAAAACAAACGTTGAAACAATAACTGACACCCACCGGCACCGCAGTGAAAACGCAGAACTGTGAACATAAAGCTTACTTTCCCGCGGCGTTTTTGTGTGTCGCTTCAGAGGTGAAAAAACAGTTTTGTTTGCGTCGAACCGATGACACTGTATTTTAAATAATTAATAATCGATAAATAGCCGGTTCGTCTCTATTATTTGTTTTTTTGCTACTTTTAATGCCGTGTAATTACTTTCTGTTTGAACTTTGCCCTCGGTTTTTCATAGCGCTGCAATGCAAATGTTCTTGTTTTATGCCGAAAGGATGAATAGCCCGAGTCCAGGATAATGTAAAATAAAAAATAAAGCAGAGATTGAATGAAACTCGGCTAAGCAATTACACCGCGGTAACGTCATTTCATAACGGGTTATTCTGTTATTTTCAAATTTAATAAAAGCGTCGACGCCAAAGTTTTTCAATTCAACAATAATATCCGCGACCATCAACACAATTTCGTTTATATCTTTTCCGTCCATTGCTATCCCAAGATGTAGCCAATATTATTACAATGGCAGATCAAAAAAAGAGGCGACAAAGAGAGGAGCAGTAACTCGATTGTACTTCTCATTTGAAATTCAAATTATTTCATTCGATATGTTTCCTTTTGTGTAATGCTCATCTCAAATCGGATTATTTTTCCACGAAAAACTTGTGTTATTACAATTATTGCCTTTCATTTTTGCCATGCTGCTATTTAATGGGATTTGGAAGGGGGCGATATTAATGTCTTTTTCTTCCTTCTCGCTGATAATTGAACATTCCAGAAATAGAACAAACAAGTATTAATACTACGAAATCGCATTTGTTTAAGAGAACATTATTATGCGCCTTGAAACACGAACTTTTTAAATTAAATTTTACTGAAGCTGCTGCGAGTTTCTAGCCCCAGTATTGCACTTTTCATAAATAATGCAATTATATTTCGATGATTGAACATGGTGAAACAGCATGAGTTTCATCAAATATTCATTTCAACTGCGCTTTTGTTTCCAGAGACTTATTGTACAACTGAAATTAAATACAGTGTATTTTTAAATAATTCAACTAACTCCAGTCTTGCGAAAATCTGACTTAGTCGTACATTCAGTAGCAAAAGAAATGAGCTCATGAGTCGATCGATATCTCGTTTATTTTTGGAGCAAATATGTGTTATTAGGGCTCATTTTATCCAGAATTTTACGCAGAATCCAAAAACTGAGTTATGAGCGATCAAAGTTTCGGATATTGGATTTTGAGTTTTCAAAATTTTCAGAGCTCAATACCTCCGAAACTACGAAAGATTTTGAGAAACTGTTTTTACCATCGTTTTTCTCGGGTCATTTTGCTTTAGAATACGCTTTAGAAAAGTGAAAAGTTCGATGGTCGATTTTCAGTAAAAATTTCAATTTTTCCTTTTTTGATGACCACTCGTTAACTATTTGCCCGATAAATCTGAGATTTGGCGAGTTGATAGATCTCGAGCTCCTTTTTCGATCGATATATAATTCAATAATAAATATATAAATAAATAAACAGCGTCTTAAAAATAACCCTAATATCCACCCTCTGAAAATGTAATTCGGTCGATATCTCGTTTATTTGTATACGAATTTGATTTATATGGGCTCATTTAACGCAGAATTTCGCGCTGAATCCAAAAATATCCTTATTTTTCTCGTACGTCATCAAATAACTGAGTTAGAGGCGTTTGGAATTTTGGGTTGTCGCCAGCGGGCTAAAATTTTGGAGGTTCGAAAACAATTTTGCTCGATAGCTCTGGAATTAAAGCGAATATAAAATAACCCTTTTTAAAACCGCTTTTCTCGCAATTTTTTACTTAAGAAATAGATGCAGTTTTTCCCGAAAATTTATGACTAAGTTAAATATCTCGGAAACTATTTGAGATATTGAGATGCGGTTTGCGCCATCGGCTCATTTTACGTTAGATAATGTTTTGAAAAGCCCAAAATTTTTCGTGAAAAAAAAAACGACTCAAACGATGAAAATTTTTCATTTTTTTAATTTTTGGCCATAACTCGTAAACTATTTGTCCGATAGATCTCAAGTTTGGCCAGAAGATAGATTTTGAGCTCCTCTTTCGACTGATGTATAATTCAAAGCTATTAAATGTCGTTTTCATTTTGAAAACATTGATTGAAAATCACCTTAAAATGATATTTTCAAAACAGTTTTTGGCCAATGCCTCGTTTATTTTTAAGCCAACTCAACAAATTTGGGTCTCATTTTACGCAGAATGTCATGCTGAATCCAAAAACATAAGAATTCTTGAATTTCAACTCTCTCAACTTTTTCTGTAATTGGAGAGATTACAAACTCTTACTACCTTTTAAAAATTCAAAACTAATTTAATTACTAAATTAACTTTCTCTACAGCTTTCAACAATAATAAGCGACGGTTTGTTTATGTTGCAAATGTTACAAATTTTAGAATTTCCATCGTGTGATTCGTTCTTGTTGCAATGTTGCACAATGGTGGTGGTGTTGTGTGAATCGGGTTTAGCAGGACAAAAGACGATCGTGTAAGTTCTGTCAATTAATAAGTGTCAAATTCTGGAAAGTTTTGTCATCTTAAACCTTCCAAAGTTAATTAATCAAGATTCCAACTTTAAATAAAAAATTACTGTCAAAGTGGACACTTGCTACTCAAATCAACCGGAAACTGGAGCTCATTGCGTAAATTTTTGGAAATGTTTGGGTGTAAATCAGGCTTTCATTTTAGGGAGAAAATCAGGGGAAAATTACTAATGGCGATTTTTGAAGTTAACTTTGTCAAAGTTATGTGTAATAATTAGGAATTAATTAAATTAAAAATTAGTTCTAAAAGAGATTTAAATAAATGCATGACTTAAAACTATGCCAAACTTCTAATTTCGCTAATTTTTTGGAGTAAACTTGAGTTATTATACATCAGTGTACGCAGAATTTTGCGCAGATTCCAAATCTGCGATTTAAATTCAGATGCGACAACAGATAACTGAGTTATGCCCGATCAAAGTTTCGGAAAGTTGAATTTCATTTTTCCTAATTTTTTCTAATTTTTAAAGTTAAATATCTCGGAAACTATTAGAGATATTGAGATGCGGTTTGTTCCATTGTTTTTCTCGACTCATTTTACGTTAGAAAATGTGTTCAAAAGTCCAAAATTCAATAGTCGATTTTTTGCGAAAAAAAAATCCGACTCAAACGATGAAAATTTTTTATTTTGCCATAACTCGTAAAGTATTTGTCCGATCGATTTCAATTTTGGTCAGTAGATAGATCTTGAGCTTCTCTTTCGACTGACGTAAACACAAAGGTATTAAACGTCGTTGTTACATTGAAAACAGTGATAAAAATCACCCCAAAACTACCTCTTCAAAACAGTTTTTGGCTAATGCCTCGTTTATCGATTAAGCAAACTCAACAAAATTTTACTCAGAATGTCACGCTGAATCCAAAGCCGCAAGAATTTTTAATTTTCGTCAACAAATAGTTGAGTTATGGCCGTTTGAATTTTTGGGGTGTCGCCAGAAGGCCAAATTTTTGAAGGTTCTGAACATTTCGTGCTTGATATCTCGGAAACTATTAAAGATATTCAGATGCGGTTTGTGCCATCGTTTTTCTCGCGATTTTTTACATAAGAAACCGTGTTTTGATTTTCCAAAAGTCGAAAGTTGCAATTTTTCGCGAAAATTCCTGACTAAAACTATGGCAAAGTTCTGAGGTCGATATCTCTCTTATTTTTAGAGCAAATTTGCATTATTATAGCTCAGTTTATGCAGAACTTCACGCAGATTCGAAATCCACGTACTCTAAAATTTGTTTTATGTGTTGAGTTATGACGTGTTGAGAGTTTACCTCGTTAGCTCTTTTTTTTTAAGCCGACTGTACTGTACAAGCTGCTCAAGTTTCAAACTAAAGATAAGAGGTTTGTTTATTAAACTGTCCAATATTATGTTTAACTTTCTCCAAGCAAAACAATTTACGGTTAGTTCAGCTCTAGTTCTTAACTCTTGCGTTTAGTTGGGATAAAGCAACATATCAGAGAAGTTTACACAGATTAGTCGTACTCGTTTTTCCGCTCAAGTTGAAAAGCAACGGAAGAAATATTGATTTTTGATACACACTCGTTTGATGTTTAAACTCGCTCATGAAGCGTCGCACGTACAATATTTGGTACAAACCAGATTTCAGTTGTGAATTCTGAAAGAGGCGACGTGTCGTACTCGCAAGAAAGTTTGCTAAGGTGCTACAAGTTTTTATCCACCCGGCGCATCCGCCAAAATTTCGTTCAGTTTCGCCGTTGCGAGAACAAAGCCGTGTTCGTCCTCCCCGGAACTGTTCCGACTTTAAGTGGCAGTAAAACGCAGTTAACAGGCCGCCAGTATAAGAATAGTTTGTTGCAAAAACCAAAAAAGGGTTCATTGCGCTTGTGCGATTTTGCAGTTTGTGCGATAATAACCGGAGTCGCGTCTGAGTTTCAGTGCTTACCCGGATTTTACGACGAATGCGTGTTCCGGTGTTTGGGGTTGTGCCGCGTAAAGTTGTGTGTTGAGAGGTTAAGATGTGTCGATGCGGATGCCCTTTAAACGTACGTAATTTTTCAGATAATTTATTCTTTTGTACGGAAAGCAGCGATGCGTGAAAGTCGGATTGAGGTCGCGAAAATCGTTCCATCAACTTGAATGTCTTCAATATTCACCGACCGGATTATTCCGGAAATAATCCATTTATTCTTCCTTTCAGACATGTGTACGGTTTTTATCGCGGCAGATTTATAATTTTTTCGCGTTATTCTTCCGCTCCGGGAAATTTCACGTTCTAATTTGGGCGATTCGGAAAAAAACTAATCCAATTCCGGAGCAGTAGTTCCGGAGTTCCGGAATTGCGTCGCGAGATAATTTTTCCTCCACCTGTCAGACTCTTGCGCTCAAAATAAATAAAATCCCAAGTATAAACGTATAATGAAAAGAAAACAAATTAAACGAAGCGAATTAGGAACTTGTTTACAGTACCAAATATGTTTGTTTTTGTGGGATAAACAATTTTTTTTCTTGTGATCTGCTCTGATTCTGGGGCGACGTTTTCAATTAAATCCTCCATGTTTGTTAATTGGACGTGGAAAAAATTGGAACACAATCTTGTGTGGCCTCATATACAAGAAATAACGAGGCCGTCCGAAGGCCTAAAGTAATTGGAAGAAAAATTAAAGAGAGGTTGCGAAGACCGCACTTAAGGTCGGACGAAATTCCTTTGTAAACGCACGTTAATAAATTGTTAATTTATATACTCTATTTATTTTCCCTGAAAACAGATTCCGGGGGTATGCAAAGTTGCCGGAATTTTTTTATCAAACTCAAGCTCTTAATGAAGTCTTGTGTAATTAATAAAAATTCGGATTATGTTTCCTTTTTCGTTAGTAACCTGAATCCAAGCAAAAATTAAATTACAAATTACCGCCACGAAACTTCCTCAACCACTTAGTGTTATAGTTTCAACAGAGCTATTAAAATTACTATTAAACTCAAATCTTTGAGTTTTATCTCCGCGAAGTTCGAGATTAAATACTCGAAAGTCTGAGAAAGCTTCGGTTAAAAATAATTAATTGTAATTTGAAACATAATTTCTTCGTTTCGTTTTTTGCCGAGGCTTTCAACTTTTTCTGTAATTGGAGAGATTACAAACTCTTACTACCTTTTAAAAACTCAAAACTTATTTAATTACGAAATTAACTTTCTCTGCAGCTTTTGACAATAATAAGCTACGGTTTGTACAAGTTGCAAATGTCACAAACTTTAGAATTTCCATCGCGTGATTCGTTCTTGCTGCAATGTTGCACAATGGTGGTGGTGTTGTGTGAATCGAGTTTTGGGGGTCAAAAGACGATCGTGTTCTGTCAATTTATCAAGTGTCAAATTCTGGGGGATTTTGTCATCTTAAACCATAAAAAGTTAATTGATAGTAAAATAATAACTGTCAAAGTGGACACTTGCGAGCTAAGCCAACTAGAAAGTGGAGCTCATTGTGATCCTGCGCAAATTTTCGGAAATTTTTGGGTGTAAATCAGGCTTTATTTTAGGGGAAAAATTAGGAGAACTTGGCAGTAACGATTTTTGAGGTTAATCCGACAACAAATAACTGAGTTATGACCGATCAAAGTTTCGGAAAGTTGATTCTCATTTTTCCTAATTTGTTAAATATCTCGAAAACTATTAGAGATATTGAGATGCGGTTTGCGCCATTGTTTTTCTCGGTTCATTTTACGTTAGAAAATGTGCGCAAAAGCCGAAAATTCAATGGTCAATTTTTCGCGAAAAAAATCCGACTCAAACGATGAAAATTTTTCAATTTTTTGAATTTTGGTCATAACTCGTAAACTATTTGTCCGATAGATCTCAAATTTGGCCAGTAGATAGATTTTGAGCTCCTCTTTCGATTGATGTAAACACAAAGGTATTAAACATCGTTTTCACATTAAAAACAGTGATTGAAAATGACCTCCTCAAAACAGTTTTTAGCTGATGCCTCGGTTTTTTAGTAAGCAAACTCAACAAATTTGAGCTCATTTTACGCAGAATATCACGCTAATTCCAAAGCCGCAAGAATTTTTAATGTTCGTCAACAAATAACTGATTTATGGCCGTTTGAATTTTTGGGTTGTCGCCAGAGGGCCAAATTTTTGAAGGTTCGAAACAATTCGTGCTCAATATCTCGAAAACTATTACAGATATTGAAATGCGGTTTGCACCACCGTTTTTATCGCAATTTTTTACATAAGAAACAGTTTTTTCATTTTCCAAAAATCGAAAGTTGCATTTTTTCGCGAAAATTCATTACTAAAACTATAGCAAAACTATTTAATCTAATAAAAAGCTGTTTTTCCTGAAAAGAATGATTGTAGGCGCCAAATTTAAAAGGAGCCTCTGTGATTGGGCATTCATTGTCACCAAATTGCGAACGCACGGTACTTTTCGGTTGACGTTTGATTGTGGCGCCATCTATTAATTAAAACTGACATGTATCCCGCTGTCTAAAATTGCTCCTTTGTAAGTCGTTCTCCGGCGGAAAAACGCGTTATTTAATTTAAAATATATTCATTACGCAGTGTTGGCAGAACTGTTTCTGAGGCGCATAATGGAATCAAGAGTTTGTTGGGATTTTTGTTATGTAAAGCGGTTGATTTAAATTTGTAATTTTTTGCGCTAAACCAGCGTTTGTATTGTTTTCACGTGAAATTCGCAATGACGCCGTTAATTAGAGCGGTATTTACTTGTCCCAATAATCCTCATTCAAATTTCGTTTGGATAGGAAACGTGTTTCTTATCCTTTTTCTCGTTTTCCGAGCGTATTCTATACACATTGAACAGTCAACTTCAGAAAACATCCTCGTCTCAGTTCTTTTATGGACTGATTCCCTACTTCCCACTCAGAGCACGTACCTTTCCTATACAACCCTCTAATTCATTCTACTAACTTTTCCCTAATTTATATTAATACTGTTTATCTAAACACGTGTGTTTGAAAGAGATTGCAATGACAAAAATAATAAGAAGAGAAACGTGTGCCGCAACCACGAAAAACTTGGCTCGGGCATAAAAAATTTAACCAACGTATCCCACCACATAAATCACGGCAAATATGTCACGTTTTTCGACTTTACACTACAATTTGTCCAATGTTCCCAGAGTTGCTGTTTTATATTTTGATCCCGCCGGTTTTAGAAATTTATTAGGACACAGTTTCGCCTTTTTATTATAATAAAAGTGTCGATAATTAAAAATAAACGACCCCGCGTTGATATTTATCGTTGTTTTGATCAGTTTTCGCCGTCCCTGTGGCCCTATGAATAATTGCTTCTATCCAATATTCAACAGTAATATGACGTTTTACTTGTTAGATTTTAGCTAGTAAAGTGGACTATAATGGACTATAACTTGCTTGGATACCATAACCCTCGTTTCCCTTGGCATTATGGATATGGTGTCATTGTATAACCCACTGCTGCAAGTCGAAATAAAATTTAGTCAATAGTCTAAACTAAAATTCCTAATTCTGCCAATTTTCATTCTAGAGCAATGAAATTTTCGGAGGTTATTAGTTTTAAGATACTTATTAATTGAACTTGAGCAACTAACCAAAAGACACAAATTTTAGAAATGTTTATTTTGAAGTGGAACGAAAAATTTACGACATTTTCTTATAAAATTCGTAATTCTGCCAATTTTTGTTGTAAAGTAATGAAATTTGCGGATATAACTACTTTTAAACTGCTTCTTAGCTGCACCAAATTTTAAAATTATAGAGCAAAAAACACAAATTTTAGAAATTTTTCTTTTTAAGTAGAGCTAAAAAATCTCGAACACTTTCCTATAAAATTCTTAATTCTGTCAATTTTTGTTCTAGAGCAATGAAATTTACTAAGGTTACTAGTTTTCCACTATTTATCATATGTTTTAAATTTCAAAATTATAGAGCAAAAGTTACAAATGTTAGAAATTTTTATTTTTAAGTGGAGCAAACAATTTCCAATACTTTTCAATAAAATTCCAAATTCTGCCAATTTTCGATCTAAAGCAATGAAATTACCGGAAGCCATTAGTTTTATGTTACTTATTAATTAGCACACATTGCAAAATTAGTGAGCAAAAGATACAGATTTTAGAAATTTTTATTTTCAAGTGTAACCAAAAATTTCCAATATTTTTCTATAAAATTCTTAATTTTGCCAATTTTTGTTCTAGAGCAATGAAATTTACTAAAGTTACTAGTTTTTCACTATTTATCTTATATTTAAAATTTCAAAATTATAGAGCAAAAGACACAAATGTTAGAATTTTTTTTTTTAAGTGGAGCACACAATTTCCAAAATTTTTCAATAAAACTCCTAATTTCGCCAATTTTCGATCTAAAGCAATGAAATTACCGGAGGGCATTAGTTTTATGTTACTTATTAATTAGTACAAATTGCAAAATTAATGAGCAAAAGATACAGATTTTAGAAATGTTTATTTTGAAGTGGAACCAAAAATTTTCAACGTTTTCTTATAAAATTCGTATTTCTGCTAATTTTTGTTGTAAAGTAATGAAATTTGCGAAGATAACTACTTTAAAACTGCTTATTAGCTGCACCAAATTTCAAAATTATAGAGCAAAGGACACAAATTTTAGAAATTTTTATTTTTAAGTAGAGCTAAAAATCTCGAACATTTTCCTGTAAAATTCTTAATTCTGCCAATTTTTGTTCTAGAGCAATGAAATTTACTAAGGTTACTAGTTTTTCACTATTTATTGTATGTTTTAAATTTCAAAATTAAAGAGCAAAAGACACAAATGTTAGAAATTTTTATTTTTAAGTGGAGCAAACAATTTCCAATACTTTTCAATAAAATTCCTAATTCTGCCAATTTTCGATCTAAAGCAATGAAATTACCGGAAGGCATTAGTTTTATGTTACTTATTAATTAGCACACATTGCAAAATTAGTGAGCAAAAGATACAGATTTTAAAAATTTTTATTTTCAAGTGTAACCAAAAATTTCCAATATTTTTCTATAAAATTTCTAATTCCGCCAATTTTTGTTGTAAAGTAATGAAATTTACGAAGGTCACTACTTTTAAACTGCTTATTAGTTGCACCAAATTTCAAAATTATAGAGCAAAAAACACAAATTTTAGAAATTTTTTTTTTAAGTAGAGCTAAAAATCTCAAACATTTTCCTATAAAATTCTTAATTGTGCCAATTTTTGTTCTAGAGCAATGAAATTTACTAAGGTTACTAGTTTTCCACTATTTATCATATGTTTTTAATTTCAAAATTATAGAGCAAAAGACACAAATGTTAGAAATTTTTATTTTTAAGTGGAACCAAACATTTCCGACATTTTCTTATAAAATTCGTAATTCTGCCAATTTTTGTTGTAAAGTAATAAAAATTTGCGGAGATAATTACTTTTAAATTGCATATCAACTGCACCAAATTTCAAAATTATAGAGCTAAAAACACAAATTTTAGAAATTTTTATTTTTAAGTCGAGCTAAGAATCTCAAACATTTTCCTATAAAATTCTTAATTGTGCCAATTTTTGTTCTAGAGCAATGAAATTTACTAAGGTTACTGATTTTCCACTATTTATCATATGTTTTAAATTTCAAAATTATAGAGCAAAAGACACAAATGTTAGAAATTTTTATTTTTAAGTGGAGCAAACAATTTCCAATACTTTTCAATAAAATTCCAAATTCTGCCAATTTTCGATCTAAAGCAATGAAATTACCGGAAGCCATTAGTTTTATGTTACTTATTAATTAGCACACATTGCAAAATTAGTGAGCAAAAGATACAGATTTTCGAAATTTTTATTTTGAAGTGGAACCAAAAATTTCCGACATTTTCTTATAAAATTCGTAATTCTGCCAATTTTTGTTGTAAAGTAATAAAAATTTGCGGAGATAATTACTTTTAAATTGCATATCAACTGCACCAAATTTCAAAATTATAGAGCTAAAAACAAATTTTAGAAATTTTTATTTTTAAGTCGAGCTAAGAATCTCAAACATTTTCCTATAAAATTCTTAATTGTGCCAATTTTTGTTCTAGAGCAATGAAATTTACTAAGGTTACTAGTTTTCCACTATTTATCATATGTTTTAAATTTCAAAATTATAGAGCAAAAGTTACAAATGTTAGAAATTTTTATTTTTAAGTGGAGCAAACAATTTCCAATACTTTTCAATAAAATTCCAAATTCTGCCAATTTTCGATCTAAAGCAATGAAATTACCGGAAGCCATTAGTTTTATGTTACTTATTAATTAGCACACATTGCAAAATTAGTGAGCAAAAGATACAGATTTTCGAAATTTTTATTTTGAAGTGGAACCAAAAATTTCCGACATTTTCTTATAAAATTCGTAATTCTGCCAATTTTTGTTGTAAAGTAATAAAAATTTGCGGAGATAATTACTTTTAAATTGCATATCAACTGCACCAAATTTCAAAATTATAGAGCTAAAAACACAAATTTTAGAAATTTTTATTTTTAAGTCGAGCTAAGAATCTCAAACATTTTCCTATAAAATTCTTAATTGTGCCAATTTTTGTTCTAGAGCAATGAAATTTACTAAGGTTACTGATTTTCCACTATTTATCATATGTTTTAAATTTCAAAATTATACAGCAAAAGACACAAATGTTAGAAATTTTTATTTTTAAGTGGAGCAAACAATTTCCAATACTTTTCAATAAAATTCCTAATTCTGCCAATTTTCGATCTAAAGCAATGAAATTACCGGAAGGCATTAGTTTTATGTTACTCTTATTAATTAGCACACATTGCAAAATTAGTGAGCAAAAGATACAGATTTTAGAAATTTTGATTTTAAAGTGGAACCAAAAATTTCCGACATTTTCTTATAAAATTCGTTATTCTGCCAATTTTTGTTGTAAAGTAATGAAATTTGCGGATATAACTACTTTTAAACTGCTTCTTAGTTGCACCAAATTTTAAATTTATAGAGCTAAAAACACAAATTTTAGAAATTTTTCTTTTTAAGCAGAGCTAAAAATCTCGAACATTTTCCTATAAAATTCTTAATTCTGCCAATTTTTGTTCTAGAGCAATGAAATGTACTAAGGTTACTGATTTTGCACTATTTATCATATGTTTTAAATTTCAAAATTATAGAGCAAAGGATACAAATGTTAGAAATTTTTATTTTTAAGTGGAGCAAACAACTTCCAACACTTTTTAATAAAATTCGTAATTCTGCCAATTTTTGTTGTAAAGTAATAAAAATTTGCGGAGATAATTACTTTTAAATTGCATATCAACTGCACCAAATTTCAAAATTATAGAGCTAAAAACACAAATTTTAGAAATTTTTATTTTTAAGTCGAGCTAAGAATCTCAAACATTTTCCTATAAAATTCTTAATTGTGCCAATTTTTGTTCTAGAGCAATGAAATTTACTAAGGTTACTGATTTTCCACTATTTATCATATGTTTTAAATTTCAAAATTATACACCAAAGACACAAATGTTAGAAATTTTTATTTTTAAGTGGAGCAAACAATTTCCAATACTTTTCAATAAAATTCCAAATTCTGCCAATTTTCGATCTAAAGCAATGAAATTACCGGAAGCCATTAGTTTTATGTTACTTATTAATTAGCACACATTGCAAAATTAGTGAACAAAAGATACAGATTTTAGAAATTTTTATTTTCAAGTGTAACCAAAAATTTCCAATATTTTTCTATAAAATTCTTAATTTTGCCAATTTTTGTTCTAGAGCAATGAAATTTACTAAAGTTACTAGTTTTTCACTATTTATCATATATTTAAAATTTCAAAATTATAGAGCAAAAGACACAAATGTTAGAATTTTTTTTTTAAGTGGAGCACACAATTTCCAAAATTTTTCAATAAAACTCCTGATTTCGCCAATTTTCGATCTAAAGCAATGAAATTACCGGAGGGCATTAGCTTTATGTTACTTATTAATTAGTACAAATTACAAAATTAATGAGCAAAAGATACAGATTTTAGAAATTTTTATTTTGAAGTGGAACCAAAAATTTCCGACATTTTCTTATAAAATTCGTAATTCTGCCAATTTTTGTTGTAAAGTCATGAAATTTGCGGATATAACTACTTTTAAACTGCTTCTTAGCTGTACCAAATTTTAAATTTATAGAGCTAAAAACACAAATTTTAGAAATTTTTCTTTTTAAGTAGGGCTAAAAATCTCGAACATTTTCCTATAAAATTCTTAATTCTGCCAATTTTTGTTCTAGAGCAATGAAATTTACTAAGGTTACTAGTTTTCCACTATTTATCATGTTTTAAATTTCAAAATTATAGAGCCAAAGACACAAATTTTAGAATTTTTTTTTGTAAACAAGCGCAACCAGAGCAACGATGCTCACAGAGACATTATTTTGAAATTTTGTGTCAGGTAGAAACTTCGGAATATTGGATAAAACGTTGTATGGCATACGTGGGTTATTAGCGACTACCCATTCGATTTCTAAAATAACCCACTCATACCATAAATAACGATTAAGTGTGGTCTGACCTGTAGGTGTAGCGGAGTAATAAATGATTAAGAAGTGCCCATTTTCACTCTTATACTAATACATTTTATGACTTAGTAAAGCTGCTAACACGTAATAACAGTAAAAGCTTTAATTAACCAAGTGGAAAAGCTCCACATTGAATTCCTCGGTCGAAATAGTTATTTCCAAGTTCACATGGAAAATTACGTAATGGATAGCGTGATATCTACAATAATAAAAAAATATTCGCGTGTTGTTTACCTTTCGTGCGAGCTTTCGTAATGAAAGCTTAGCAACTGGTATGCAATACGAAAGACGTTAAGTGGGTTCCAAAATGAAACTGTAATTGAACTGGTTTTTCTTTGGTTGCTCCTTTAATGATTTTTGCCATGCAGATTTTACGACGCAATAAAACTCACGTTTTTTGTGATAAATACCAATGCGTGCCACATCGGAATAATAAAAATGTGGCTGCATATGGCATATTTTGTAATATGCATCGCAACGGAATGTGTCACGTATTTCAAAACCTTGTATTACTATTTATCCACCGTAATGTTGACTTGTATGTTTTACTGGTGCTGCTGCATGTTTCGGGGATTTATTACCGGCATTATCCTGCAGAAAACGAACGAAAGAATGCCACTATTACCAAAATTCACGGCAAAAATTTGATTAGCATCTCGAATTAATTTGCAGGAACGTTTCTTTCGATCAAATTTACAGCCGATTTTCATTTCGACAGAATCTGCTTTGATATCATAAAGGAATTTTCAGTTTTATTGTGTGCATATAAAATTTTTCCGCAATAAAGAAAACGACCCTGACGGTTATTTGACGAGATCAATGCGAGTGAAATAACACAACAAATGTTTGTTTAAACTAATTTCATTTTTGATTGCTACAAACATTGAAGTTTTGATTTGAATAATAAATGAAAATCAAAAACTAGTTAACTACTTGAATAATTAAAATTCGATGGATTTTGTCACTTTTGTGGACTCTCTTGACCTGGCGATCTATTATAATATTCAATTCTGACTGATTGAGTGTGGTCGAATTGATATGGATTGTCCCACTAAGCTGACTTATACTGTAATTTCAAACGGATCAGCCTAAATTTAGAACCAATCTTCTCTTTGATAATATCGTTAGAAAAATACGGATAAGTCGCCTTTAATTTGAATCTGGAACAAGGCACGGAAATGGTGGATGCGCCGGTTTAACTAATTTTTTGATAAAATTCGCAATTCTGGCAATTTTTGTTCTAGAGAAATGAAATTTGCGGAGGTTACTAGTGGTGAACTACTTATTAACTGTACTAAATTTCAAAAATATGGAGTCAAAGACATAAATTTTAGAAATTTTACTTTCAAGTAGAGCCAAAAATCTCCAACATTTTCCTATAAAATTTCTAATTCCGCCAATTTTTGTTCAAAAGCAATGAAATTTAGGAAAGTTATTAGTTTTAAACTACTCATTAACTCTACTAAATTGCAAAATTATAGATCAAAAGACACAGATATTAGAAATTTTTATTTTTGAAACGAGCCAAAAATCTCCAATATTTTTCAATAAAATTCCTAGTTCTGCTAATTTTTGTTCTAAAACAATGAAAATTGTGAAAGTTACTACTTGTAAGCTACTTATTTACTATACCAAAATTCAAAATTATAGAGCCAAAGATATAAATTGTAGAATTTTTTTATTTTCAAGTGGAGCTAAAAATCTCCAACAGTATTCAATAAAATTCCTAATTCTGCTAATTTTTACTTCAAACCAATGAAATTTGCGGAGGTTACTACTTTTGAACTACTTATTAACTGTACCAAATTGCAAAATTATAAAACAAAATACATACATTTCAGAAATTTTATTTTCCAGTGGAGTTAAAAATTTCTTACACTTTTCAATAAAATTCCTAATTTTGCCAATTTTTCTTCTAGAAAAATGAATTTTTTGGATGTTTCTAGTTTTAAACTGCTTATTAATTGTTTTAAATTATAGAGCAAAAGACAAAAATTTAAAAAAAAATTATTTTCAAGTGGAGCGAAAAATGTTCAACACATTTCTATAATAATCCTAATTTTGCTAATTTTTATTCTAAAGCAATGAAAATTGCAAAGGTTACTACTTTTAAACTACTTATTAACTGTACCGAATTTCAAAATTATTAAGCAAAGGACATACATTTTTATTTTCGAGATGTGCCAAAAATCTCCAACATTTTCCAATAAAATTCCTAATTCTGTCATTTTTTGTTCAAAAGCAGTGAAATTCGCTGAGGTTACTAGTTTTGAACTACTTAATTATTGTTCCAAATGACAAAATTATAGAGCCAAAAACACAGATTTTAGAAATTTTTATTTTCGAGATGAGCCAAAAATCCAACATTTTCTAAAAAAAAATGAAAATTCTGTCAATTTTTGTTTAAAAGCAATGAATTTCGGAAAGGTTACTAGTTTTGAACTACTTATTCACTGTACCAAATTTGAAAAATATAGCGCCAAAGACATAAATTTTTAGAAATTTTTACTTTCAAGTGGAGCTAAAAATCGCCAACATTTTCCAATAAAATTTCTAATTCTGCCAATTTTAGTCTTACAGCAATGAAATTCGCGGAGGTTTCTACTCTTAAACTACTTATTTACTACACCAAATTGCAAAATTATAGAGCAAAAATCACAAATTTTAGAAATTTTTTTTACAAAAAGAACCAAAAATTAGCAATATTTTTTGAGAAAAAATTCTAATTCGGTCAATTTTTGTCTTATTATTGTCTTAAATTACAAAAATATTATTATTGTCTTAAATTACAAAAATATAGAACAAAAGACACAAATTTTAGAAATTTTCATTTTAAAGATTTTTTTAACTTTTTCCAATAAAATTTCTAGGTTTGTTAATTTTTGTTCTAGAGCATTGAAATTTACTACTTTTGAACTATTGCAAAATTATAGAGCAATTTTGACATTTAACGCTTATATTAGTGACAAAGTCTACCAACATACATTTGATAACAAAACTATTTTTTTTAATAAAAACACAATAGCTCTAAAAAATCTCACAGCAAAACCTCGTTTCTCTTTTAATAATATTGAAGTAAAATTATCGAACGCGACGCCGGCGCATCCGCCACTTTTAGAAGTATCGAATAATTATGAATTTATAACGAATTTTACCATAAAGCAGCGCGGTGACAGCTCCATTATATGCAGAATTTTGTTTTATTCGAGATCACATGTCAATATCAGTGTTATCTTGTCGCGATCGATGTTTCATCAAAAGCTTTTATAATTTTAATAACCCACTTGAAAGTTTCGTGTCATTTCCAAGCAACATCAATCAACTTTTTACCAACACTATAAAAACAGAACGTTTAAAAAAGAAGAAATTTGCGTAAAAACTTGTACTTTCCAATAGGTGAAGTTTCGCTGTAAAAGCTGCAGTTGTGCAGGTTGAAGCAATCAAAATTTGAGCATGCAGTAGATTAAAACTTTGAAACCCCTCTCAAAAATTGTTTATGGATTAATCAAGTTGAACAGAAGAAGGCAGGTTGCTTTAACGTATTTTCTTTATAATAAATGATAATCCCTGAAACTTTCCCAATTTATGCATGACACCCGGCGATTTTTTTGCCTCGTTCTAAAACTCCACACATTTCATAATAGTTTGTTGCAAGTTTGCGCAAATTTATTTACATTTTAATTTCCATATCACGAAAATGGGTAAAGTTAAAACAGCTATAAATAATATTTAAAACAATTACGCTCTGCAGCTCGAGGTGCACAGTCTACGAAGAAGTTATGCACATTCCCTGTCGGAGTCTTTTTCGCTTTGTTCCGACTTGTGAATTTTAATAACACCAGTTTGAGTTATCATTTTATTGAGTGTTGTCTGCTTCGAAAACAACTGTTCAATAATGTTATTCAGATCAGGGATTCAATCTCACGAGCTGTTTTACATAAATTCTTGGCAAAGGCGCTGATTTCGGGGGGTTTCATACCTACTCATGGGCAAAAACTAGTGGAAAAGAACAGTTTAGTGTCATTACTTTTGAAGAACTCATTAGCTGCACCAATTTAAAAAATTATAGAGCAAAAAACACAAATTAAAAAAAAATGACAATTTTTGTTCAAAAACAATGAAATTTGTGGAGGTTACTAAATTTAAACTACTTATTAAGTGTACCAAATTTCAAAATTATAGAGCCAAAGACACAAATTTTAGTAATTTTTATTTTCCACTGTGAACAAAAAACTTCAACATTTTCTTATAAAATTCCTAATTCGGCCAATTTTCGCTTTAAATAAATTAAATTTTGCGGAGGTTACTAGTTCTAAACTACTTATCAAGTGTGCCAAATCTCAAAATTATAGAGCCAAAGGCACAAATTTTAGAAATTTTTATTTTTAAGTGGAGCCAAAAATCTCCAACATTTTTCTATAAAAATTCTAATTCTGCCAATTTTTGTTCTAGAGCAATGAAATTTGCAGGAATTACTACTTATAAACCACTTATTAAGTGTAGCAAATTTTAAAATTATAGAGCCAAAGGCACAAATTTTAGAAATTTTTACTTCCAAGTGGAGCCAAAAATCTCCAACATTTTCCTAGAAAAATTCTAATTCTGCCAATTTTTGCTTTAAAGAAATAAAATTTGCTAAGGTTATTAGTTTTAAACTACTTATTTAGTGTACCAAATTTCAAAATTATAGAGCCAAAGACACAAATTTTAGTAATTTTTATTTTCCACTGTGAACAAAAAACTTCAACATTTTCTTATAAAATTCCTAATTCGGCCAATTTTCGCTTTAAATAAATTAAATTTTGCGGAGGTTACTAGTTCTAAACTACTTATCAAGTGTGCCAAATCTCAAAATTATAGAGCCAAAGGCACAAATTTTAGAAATTTTTATTTTCAAGTGGAGCCAAAAATCTCCAACATTTTTCTATAAAAATTCTAATTCTGCCAATTTTTGTTCTAGAGCAATGAAATTTGCAGGAATTACTACTTATAAACCACTTATTAAGTGTAGCAAATTTTAAAATTATAGAGCCAAAGGCACAAATTTTAGAAATTTTTACTTCCAAGTGGAGCCAAAAATCTCCAACATTTTCCTAGAAAAATTCTAATTCTGCCAATTTTTGCTTTAAAGAAATAAAATTTGCTAAGGTTATTAGTTTTAAACTACTTATTTAGTGTACCAAATTTCAAAATTATAGAGCCAAAGACACAAATTTTAGTAATTTTTATTTTCCACTGTGAACAAAAAACTTCAACATTTTCTTATAAAATTCCTAATTCGGCCAATTTTCGCTTTAAATAAATTAAATTTTGCGGAGGTTACTAGTTCTAAACTACTTATCAAGTGTGCCAAATCTCAAAATTATAGAGCCAAAGGCACAAATTTTAGAAATTTTTATTTTCAAGTGGAGCCAAAAATCTCCAACATTTTTCTATAAAAATTCTAATTCTGCCAATTTTTGTTCTAGAGCAATGAAATTTGCAGGAATTATTACTTATAAACCACTTATTAAGTGTAGCAAATTTTAAAATTATAGAGCCAAAGGCACAAATTTTAGAAATTTTTACTTCCAAGTGGAGCCAAAAATCTCCAACATTTTCCTAGAAAAATTCTAATTCTGCCAATTTTTGCTTTAAAGAAATAAAATTTGCTAAGGTTATTAGTTTTAAACTACTTATTTAGTGTACCAAATTTCAAAATTATAGAGCCAAAGACACAAATTTTAGTAATTTTTATTTTCCACTGTGAACAAAAAACTTCAACATTTTCTTATAAAATTCCTAATTCGGCCAATTTTCGCTTTAAATAAATTAAATTTTGCGGAGGTTACTAGTTCTAAACTACTTATCAAGTGTGCCAAATCTCAAAATTATAGAGCCAAAGGCACAAATTTTAGAAATTTTTATTTTTAAGTGGAGCCAAAAATCTCCAACATTTTTCTATAAAAATTCTAATTCTGCCAATTTTTGTTCTAGAGCAATGAAATTTGCAGGAATTACTACTTATAAACCACTTATTAAGTGTAGCAAATTTTAAAATTATAGAGCCAAAGGCACAAATTTTAGAAATTTTTACTTCCAAGTGGAGCCAAAAATCTCCAACATTTTCCTAGAAAAATTCTAATTCTGCCAATTTTTGCTTTAAAGAAATAAAATTTGCTAAGGTTATTAGTTTTAAACTACTTATTTAGTGTACCAAATTTCAAAATTATAGAGCCAAAGACACAAATTTTAGTAATTTTTATTTTCCACTGTGAACAAAAAACTTCAACATTTTCTTATAAAATTCGTAATTCGGCCAATTTTCGCTTTAAATAAATTAAATTTTGCGGAGGTTACTAGTTCTAAACTACTTATCAAGTGTGCCAAATCTCAAAATTATAGAGCCAAAGGCACAAATTTTAGAAATTTTTATTTTCAAGTGGAGCCAAAAATCTCCAACATTTTTCTATAAAAATTCTAATTCTGCCAATTTTTGTTCTAGAGCAATGAAATTTGCAGGAATTACTACTTATAAACCACTTATTAAGTGTAGCAAATTTTAAAATTATAGAGCCAAAGGCACAAATTTTAGAAATTTGTATTTTCAAGTGGAACCAAAAATCTCCAACATTTTTCTATAAAATTTCTAATTCCGCCAATTTTTGCTTTATAGAAATAAAATTTGCTAAGGTTATTAGTTTTAAACTACTTATTAAGTGTACCAAATTTCAAAATTATAGAGCCAAAGGCACAAATTTTAGAAATTTTTATTTTCAAGTGGAGCCAAAAATCTCCAACATTTTTCTATAAAATTTCTAATTCCGCCAATTTTTGCTTTATAGAAATAAAATTTGCTAAGGTTATTAGTTTTAAACTACTTATTAAGTGTACCAAATTACAAAATTATAGAGCAAAAGACACAAATTTTAGAAATTTTTATTTTCAAGTGGAGCCAAACATCTCCAACATTTTTCTATAAAAATTCTAATTCTGCCAATTTTTGTTCTAGAGCAATGAAATTTGCAGGAATTACTACTTATAAACCACTTATTAAGTGTAGCAAATTTCAAAATTATAGAGCCAAAGACACAAATTTTAGAAATTTTTATTTTCAAGTGGAGCCAAAAATCTCCAACATTTTCCTATAAAAATTTAAATTCTGCCAATTTTTGTTCTAGACCAATAAAAATTTGCGGGGATTACTACTTATAAACAACTTATTAAGTGTAGCAAATTTTAAAATTATAGAGCCGAAGACACAAATTTTAGAAATTTTTATTTTTAAGAAAAGCCAAATTTTTTTTAACTTTTTCCAATAAAATTCCGAATTCTGTAAATTTTTGCTTTAAAGCAATGAAATTTCTGGAGTTTACTTTGATTACATTTGAACTGTTTATTGATTGTAGCAAATTGCAAAACTATAGAGCCAAAAACAAAAATTTGAGAAATTTTAGAAATTTTTGTTTTAGAGATGAGCCAAAAACACTTTTCAATAAAATTCTTAATTCTGCCAATTTTTGTTCTAGAGCAATGAAATTTGCTGGGATTACTACTTTTAAGCTACTTATTCAATGTTCCAAATTTCAAAATCATGTAACCAAAGACATACATTTTAGAAATTTTTATTTTCAAGTGGAGCCAAAAATCTCCAACACGTTTCCATAAAAATTCCTAACTCTGTGAATTTTAGTTCGAAAGCAATGAAATTTGCGGAGATTACTAATATTAAACTACTTATTAGCTGCACCAAATTACAAAACTATAGAGCAAAAGACAAAAATTTTAGAATTTTTTTTTCAAACCTTGACCCCAAAGACTAAATCATCTTCAAGACGCGCTGAAATTCACCCCTTTGAGCCCTCGTCACGCACTCCACTCTTCGCTCCCACGCCCTATTCCCCAATCATCTCCAGATTAGCGAAAGTGTTAATAAAACGCAAAATTGTTTTTAATTCGGATCCCTCAAAATTGGATCCTGTTTAATGACACCAACAAATTAAAACCCTGTTAAGTTAACGTAAAATTTATTTAAGGTCGCAATAAAACGCTTTTTATGGCCTATTAAACGACTCTTTTTTATTAGTAACTAAGTAATTGATTAAGCCGTACAACACTTTATTTACAAAGCTTCCACATTTTGTACACTCTTTGCCTCGTAATAAATTATTGGAGTTTTTACGGTTTGACCGGCGATGAAAACTCTGTTCGTGCCGTTGTTTAATAACTGTAAAGAATTATTGTAAAGATCGTTGTTTTGCATGTTGTAGCCGGTTTTTATTTTATCGTCTTATCGGGTCACGACGATAAAAAAGTTGTTTCTTTTAGTGTCCGCGATTGTGCCTCCCTTCGATTTGATTTCACGCCAAAAATAATAATATGAAGAATCGCTTTCAGATTCACGCCCAATAAACTCGACTAGAAAACTAGTAAATTAACGAAAATTATCACCGAGAGAGCTAAAGAAAGCTGCACACTGCAATTCCGCTCGAAGAAACTACCTAATTACGTTTATTTTGGCTTTATTACAATTTAATGTGTACGTATTTCCCTTATCCATGTTTTAATTTTCGTTTAATTTAAATTAGATCGTGGAAAGACCCATTTGTGTACAGTTAACACGTGAGTTATTTCAAGTTTTACTACATGAATCTTCCGGTATATCTCGTTCAACGATAGTGCAAAAAGAATTATCCACACTGCAGCAATGCAGAGCTTCAAAGAGGTCAATTATTTAACTTCGAATTAGATTTATTAACTCATTTTTGAATTGTTTTTAGTTTGATATTTTTGGAAGTTACTAGTTTTGAACTACTTATTAACTGTTACAAATTTCAAAATTATAGAACAAAAGACACAAATTTTAAAAAAAATTATTTTTAAGTGAAGCAACAAATTTCCAACACTCTTCAATAAAATTCCTAATTCTGCCAATCTTTGATCTAAAGTAATGAAATTTTCGGAGGTTATTAGTTTTAAGTTACTTATTAATTAGACCAAATTGCAAAATTAGTCAGCAAAAGACACAGATTTTAGAAATGTTTATTTTCAAGTGGAGCTAAAAATCTCCAACTATTTACTTTAAAATTGCTAATTTTGCCAATTTTTGTTCTAGAGCAATTAAATTTCTGGATGTTTTTAGCTTTAATCTACTTAGTAATTGTTTTAAATTTCAAAATTATAGAGCAAAAGACAAGAATTTTAGAAACTTTTATTTTCAAGTGGAGCGAAAAATCTCCGACACATTTCTATAATATTCCTAATTCTGCTAATTTTTAGTCTAAAACATGGAAAAATACGGAGGTTGCTAGTTTTGATCTATTTAATAACTGTACCAAATTTCAAAATTATAGAGCAAAAGACATTCATTTTAAAAAAATTTATTTTTGAGATGTGCCAAAAATCTCCAACATTTTCCAATAAAATTCCTAATTCCTAAATTAATTTAGGAGGTTACTAGCTCTAAACTACTTATTAAGTGTACCAAATCTCAAAATTATAGAGCCAAAGGCACAAATTTTAGAAATTTTTATTTTTGAGATGAGCCAAAAATTTCCAACATTTTACTGAAAAATTCCTAATTCGGCCAATATTTGTTCGATAGCAATGAAATTTGCGGAAGTTACTAGTTTTAAACTAGTCATTAACTGTTCCAAATTTCAAAATTATAGAACAAAAGACACAAATTTTAAAAAATTTCATTTTTAAGTGAAGCAAAAAATTTCCAACACTTTTCAATAAAATTCCTAATTCTGCCAATTTTTGATCTAAAGTAATGAAATTTTCGGAGGTTATTAGTTTTAAGTTACTTATTAATTAGACCAAATTGCAAAATTAGTCAGCAAAAGACACAAATTTTAGAAATGTTTATTTTCAAGTGGAGCTAAAAATCTCCAACTATTTACTTTAAAATTGCTAATTCTGCCAATTTTTGTTCTAGAGCAATTAAATTTCTGGATGTTTTTAGTTTTAATCTACTTAGTAATTGTTTTAAATTTCAAAATTATAGAGCAAAAGACAAGAATTTTAGAAACTTTTATTTTCAAGTGGAGCGAAAAATCTCCGACACATTTCTATAATATTCCTAATTCTGCTAATTTTTAGTCTAAAACATGGAAAAATACGGAGGTTGCTAGTTTTGATCTATTTAATAACTGTACCAAATTTCAAAATTATAGAGCAAAAGACATACATTTTAAAAAAATTTATTTATGAGATGTGCCAAAAAACTCCAACATTTTCCAATAAAATTCCTAATTCTGTCATTTTAGAATAGAATAGAACTACTTATTTACTGTACAAAATTTCAAAAATATAGAGCCAAGACATAAATTTTGAATTTTTTTTTTGAGCAGAACAAGAATCTGCAACATTTTTAAAGAAAAAAATTCTGTCAATTTTTGTTCAAAATCAATGAAGTTCTCCAATTTTAGTCTTACAGCAATGAAATTTGCGGAGGTTACTACTCTTAAACTACTTATTTACTACACCAAATTTCAAAATTATAGAGCAAAAATCACAAATTTTAGAAATTTTTTTTTGCAAAAAACCAAAAATCTGCAACATTTTTTAAGAAAAAATTCTAATTCTGGCAATTTTCGTTCTAGAGCAACGAAATTTGCAAAAGTGATTTGTTTTGAACTACTCATTAACTGTTGCAAAATTTCAAAATTATAGAACCAAAGACATAAATTTTAGAATTTTTTATTTTTGAGATGAGCCAAAAATGCCAATTTTTGTTCTAGAGCAACGATATTTGCGGAGGTTAGCAGTTTTGAACTGGAGCAATGCAAGCTTCAAAGAGGCCAATTATTTAACTTCGAATTAAATTTATTAACCCATTTTTGAATTGTTATAATTTGATTCAATTTATTCGCTCCTAGAAACTCGCATCACAACAACAAATTGTTCTTTTGGCTTAAATATGAAAATCCAACAAAACGTCGATATCAGTCCCATCAGATCAAATTGAAGCTGACAGAGGCACTGGAATTGCACATTGCTGCGTTTGCGGCACAAAATACATTAGAAAACCGATCAAAGATAAGTTTCAAGTTAATTTCTTCGTCGCTTTGTCTCGGATATTCCTCGCAATAACAAGCAATAAAAGCGTCGGAAGGAATTACAATTAAATATCACCTGGAAAAAAGTTCTCGTCTATACCTCGTTAACGGGCTAACTCAATTTCGTCTAGAAATTCTCGAAAAGCCGTTCTCAATTTGTACAAGACACGTACAATTCAGGTAACCTAATTTAGTGCCTTGTCCGCAATTCTACTCATTGGGCGTTAAAAGCAACGGCTAAGGCAGCTTATCCTTTTCCGCACCGGATATAGCAGCCACAACCGGAACAGGAAGCTGCATAAAGCACTACTAAGGTCGCCTCAGCTTCGTCGTGAGCTTAAAGGAATTCGCAGAAAGTTAATTAGAAAAATTGGTGTGAGTTTAAAGGGAACTGCAAAGCTGAACGACAGTGTAAAATAGTGTTTTGTTGCGGGTAGGGTAAGATAAGGATTACGCGCGAGCGAAAAGATTGGTCTCGAGGTGCGTACTATACTTTTTCTACAATTTTGGCGTGTTGCGTGTTTTATTCTAGAGCAATGTATTTTATAGAAAAATGTTAGAGATTTTCGGCTTCACTTGAAAATAAAAATGTCTTTTGCTTTATTATCTAGTAAGTTCCGCAAATTTCATTGCTTTTGAACAAACATTGGCTAAATTAGATTTTTTTTTGAATGTTGGAGATTTTTGGCTCATCTCGGCAATAAAAATTTCTAAAATTTATCTCTTTGGCTCTATATTTTTGAAATTTAGTACAATTTATAAGTAGTTCAAAACTAGTAATCTCCGCGAATTTCATTCCTTTTGAACAAAAATTGACAGAATTAGAATTTTTTCTTAAAAAATGTTGCAAATTTTTGGTTCTTTTCACAAAGAAAAATTTCTAAAATTTGTGATTTTTGCAATTTTGCAATTTGGTGTAGTAAATGGGTAGTAACCTCTGCAAATTTCATTGCTGTAAGACTAAAATTGGCAGAATTAGAAATTTTATTGGAAAATGTTGGCGATTTTTAGCTCCACTTGAAAGTAAAAATGTCTAAAATGTATGTCTTTGGCTCTATATTTTTAAAATTTGATACAGTGAATAAGTAGTTTAAAACTAGTAACCTTCGCGAATTTCATTGCTTTTGAACAAAAATTGACAGAATTTGGATTTTTTTAGAAAATGTTGGAGATTTTTGGCTTTACTTGAAAATAAAAAACCTATAATCTGTGTCTTTTGCTCAAAATAAACAGAAACAACAATAAACTCCAAACTGAATAACATTAAAAGTAAATGCTTACGTTTCAAACTAGCACTATCAATTGCAATTCTTTATAACCTTCCATTTACTAATAAAAAAAAAATCACCAGCAGTTGCAGTTTTGTACAGTTAATAAGTCGTTCAAATCTAGTAAGTTCCGCAAATTTCATTGCTTTTGAACAAACATTGGCTAAATTAGATTTTTTTTTTTAATGTTAGAGATTTTTGGCTCATTTCGGCAATAAAAATTTACTACAAATTATGTCCACAAATTTAATTGCTCTAGAACAAAAATTGGTTGTATTAGAAAATTTATTGTAAAATGTTGGAGATTTTTGGCTCCACTTTAAAATAAAAATTTTTAAAATTCGTGTCTTTTGCTCTATATTTTTACAATTTTGGACAATTAATGAATAATTCAAAAATAACAACTTCCGTAAATTTCATTAATTTAGAACAAAACCAGACAAAATTAGAATTTTTTCTTAAAAAATGTTGAAGATTTTTGGTTGTTCTCAAAACGAACTTTTTTTTAAATTTGTGTTATTTGCTTTTTGGCCTCATGAATTGTAAACGTCAAATTAACATTCAATTGACATCTTCGGAAGCACTAGATTTACAAGCGCCCTGGACGTTTACACACGCCGTGCGGTAAAAATTGCCCAAATCGTCTGCTCTTCAGATGCGTTTATAAATTAAAATCACTTTACCATAATGAAGATTGATCACCAAAGTGGAATCTACCTAAATAATCTCAATTAAGACAATATTTCTATTTTTAAAGTAATATTAAAACGTTTTTTATACAGCGCCATCTTGTGTACTTTTTGTGCACTAACTACAAAATTGACCGAATTGACAGATGATGAAATTTACAAATGTCAGATGTGACAGTTTTCATGAATTTTGAAAAACCCAATTATTTAAATTAAAATTTTTCGGCCAAAAAGTTTAATACAACTCTTGTGCGTTAACCATTTTACAGCGCTCAATCATTAAAGCACTCCGGCTACGCCGTCGTGCTTCAAACTGATTTCGCGCTGTAAAATGTAAGTTACCACACGCGACTGTAAATAACTATTATAATTTTGCAATTAGGTGTAGTTAATAAGTAGTTTAAGAGTAGCAACCTCCAAAAATTTCATTGTTGTAAGACCAAAATTGACAAAATTAGGAATTTTATTAGAAAAAGTTAAAAAATTCTGGCTCATCTTAAAAATTAAATTTCTAAAATTTGTACCTTTTGTTCCATAATGTTGAAATTTGGTGAAGCTAATAAGTAGTTGAAAAGTAGTAATATCCGCAATTTCATTGCTCTAGGACAAAAATTGGCCGTATTAGAAAATTTATTGTAAAATCTTGGAGATTTTTGGCTAAAAAAGATTTCTAAAATTCTTGTCGTTTGCTCTATAATTTTGCAATTTAGAACAATTAATAAACAGTTTAAAAGTAACAACCTCCGTAAATTTCATTAATTTTGAACAAAAATTGACAGAATTAAATTTTTTTGAACAAATGTTGGAGATTTTTGGCTTTTCTCAAAAAGAAATTTTTTTTAAATTTGTGTCTTTTGCTCCATAATTATGAAATTTGGTGCAGCCAATAAGTAGTTCAAAAGTAGTAACCTTTGCAAGTTTCATTGCTCTAGAGCCAAAATTGACAGAATTAGAAAATTTATCCGCTTTAAATTTTCCTCCCTAGAAGCGGTCTCTCAGCAAACTTTTCCGTTTTATTCCTTTCCCGAAAATGCAATCTACCTAAACGTGTTACTAATCCCGTTGAAATAGAGCCGTCTTGGAAGATATGAATTAATAACATGTCGGGATTAATGAGATGATAGATTACTAATTAAGTGAATAATGTACGTTTCAATTAGTTACAGTGATGAATTGATCGCCCCGTGCAATTGCGAATTAATTCAATTAACACATTTGAATCAAAATAATGGTGGATGCGCCACAACAAAATTTTTCTTGCAGCAAAAGTTTTATCTTAGTTGTTCTTTGATGACTCCTAATACGTCTGTAGCTTCATAGATCACCCTCAGTTCCCCCAAAACTTGCAACAATAATAATCCGCCGCGGCTGTTTTTGTCGTTGATGACGGCTCAGTCGTACCATTTGTACATGACGTTAAACCAAAAAAAAACTGCTTTTCACCAAATCCTCCGCAATATTGTCGTGATTAGTCGTCTAAACAAACTGAAGAGACCGCTGTAGCAACTAATTGTGTTTTGAAATTAATGCAACATCTGTAAGCCTCTTGTGTGCGTATGTGGAAGATTTCAGATCCTCCGAAACAAGTATCTACAAGCCAAATTGCATTGTTGCGCGTCTGCGATAATTAATTCGTATGAATAAGATTAATAGATCTAAACAAAGATACCGAAGGTTGGGTCTTAATTAAAGCTGGGGATTCGTCAGGACGTGTTCTCCGCAACTTGACTCTCTGGCTTGAATTATATTTACTCTTAGCACTTCCTGCGGAAGACGTGACATTCACATGTGTTGCTGTCGTTATCCTTATGTACTGTGTGTATTTATATTGATAAGACGTGTTTGGAAGGCGGGCTGGTCGTGACGCAAATGTCAGCTAAAGTCGCTCCTGATTTATTGTCACTGGTTTAGTTGCTGATATTCATAATGCCGAACGCCGCACGGAAATTTAAAGAAATTGGAAACGGAATTCGCCGCATCCTCCTAAATTTTCAATTAATTTGCAACTATTTCACGTCGTCAACAATAACATCTATTTTTGCCCAACGTCGTATATCAGTGGTTTCCCCAGTGACTTAAATGTCATGTAAAACAGCTTTTGATTTATGACAGAGCTTACGTTATTCATAATGCCGAACATCTCCACTTTATTAAAAGACTTGTTAAATATTTCAGAGGCTTTCTTCATATTTTCGACTACTTTTTTAAAATTACGAGATTTTATCGGCACTCTAATACGAAAATAATTGGAGCTGATTGTTTTTTGAGTATCTAGACGTATTCAATTAGCGTTCTTTCATATAATTGACCGACACAAAGTTGAAACCGATAAATAACAAACTTTATTTAAGCCAGGTTGCATATATTTTACGGCACACCGTAAATAAATTTACGGCAATCGTAAAACTGAGAGAATCATTTATTTCCAATAAATTAAAATATAAAGCATGGGATTGTATAGACGCTCTATTGATATTTTTATCGCTTTCCGAAATTACAGAGCGAATATCTCGGCATTTATGCTAAACAGGCGATATTTTAAACAAAGGGAGTCCCGAAAATACAGCGTGTTTCAAAATGATTTTCATCTAGTTGCAATTGATTTCGTCACTTTGGACTGTCAGTAGTGTCACTTGTCAAACGTCAAAACTAAGCAAAGGTTTTGTCCTTAAGTCGTCTTAGAATAATTGTATTTTGAGGTTATGCAACGCGGAATTTGTTAATTGTACGGAAAATCGTAGGCGACTAAAGGCTATTTTTCCTGCAGAGAATTTTTGTAAGCGCCAAATTTTTATAGAAATTTCAAACTTTTGGGTTCCTCTCAAAAATAAAAATTTCTAAAATCTGAGTCTGAAAATTTTGAAATTTGGTACAGTCAATAAGGGAGTTAACGGCAAAAACCTACCAAAATTTCATAGTTGTAGCGCTAACACAACTAAAAACAGAAATTTTTATTTTGAATTTTGAAACTTTTTGGTTTGTCCTATAAATAAAAATTTCTAAAATCTAAGTCTGTTGTCTGAGAATTTTTAAATTTGCTACAATCAATAAGTGAGTTAAGAGGAACAACCTTCCGAAATTTTATCGCTATGGGTCTAGCACAACCAAAGATACGAATTTTTTTTATAGCATTTTAAAACTTAAAATTTCTAAAATTTGAGTCTGTGGTCTGAGAATTTTCAAATTTTGTACAGTCGATATATAAGATAAGAGTATCAATATCTTCAAATTTCATTGCTGTGGCTCTAATAGAACCAAAGATACAAACTTTTTTCTAAAATTTTGAAATTTTTTGGTTCGTACTAAAAACTAAAATTTTTAAAATCTGAGTCTGTTGTCTGAAAAATTTGAAATTTGGTACAGGCCATAAGTGAGTTAAGGGTAACAACTTCTCCAAATTTCATCGTAGTAACGTTACCACAATTAAAGATACAATTTTTTTCTAAAATTTTGAAATTTTTTGGTTCGTCCTAAAAATAAAAATTTCTAAAATCTGAGTCCGCTGTCTGAGAATTTTGAAATTTGGCATAGTCAATAAGTGGGTTAAGGGTACAACCACCGCAAATTTCATAGTTGTAGCGCTAACACAACTAAAGATATAAATTTTTATTTTAAATTTTGAAATTTTTTGGTTCGTACTAAAAATTAAAATTTTTAAAATCTGAGTCCGTCTGAAAATTTTGAAATTTAAACACAAAAAAGAACGCATTTATTGGCTCGCGTTGTTCTTATTAAAGTAGTTTTTATCGCAAAAAAAACGAATCGAAGCAACTAACTCAATCGGATCTCTTCGTTGATTGGTTGGATGTTTGAAATGGGTGTTTATTGGATACATTTCTTAACAAATTATTGTAACTTTTGTTTAACTCCGCCCACGTAAACAAAAGACAGTTTGAATTTGACGAATCAGGGAAAATGCGTCGAAAAATCTACTAAATTTGAAGCTAAATGACGATTTTTTTATATAAAACCGCTTTTTGAAGCTGTATTTGCAAAACAGAAGTCTAAAACTATAAAATAATGAGTTTTTAATCTGTCAGTTTTGGAGAAATTGGTAGAAATGTTTATGAAATCGCAAAACTCGTTGAAAAGTTGAGATTTTTAGTAGTTCTCGAGAAGAAAAATTTCTAAAATTTGTGTCTTTCGCTCTATAATTTTGAAATTTGGGGCAGCTAAAAAGTAGTTCAAAAGTAGTAATCTCCGCAAATTTCATTGTTGTAAAACAAAAATTGGCAGAATTAAGAATTTTATTAGAAAAAGTTATAAAATTTTGGCTGCCCTTGAAAATATATTTTTTTTTAAATTTGTGCCTTTGTTCTATAATGTTGCAATTTAGGGAATTTAATAAATAGTTTATAAGTAACAATCTCCGTCAATTTCATTGATTTTGAACAAAAATTGACCGAATTAGAATATTTCTTAAAAAATGTTGGAAATTTTCGACTCTTCTCAAAAAAAAAATTCTAAAATTTGTGTCGTTATCACAATACTTTTAAAATTTTGTAGACTTAATAAAAGACTTTGAAATAATAATTTCCCAAAATTTAAAACTTGTAGCACTAAAAGTACCAAAATTTCGATTTTCAGAGGTGGAGATCGTCAATTTTTGCGTTGTCTCAAAACTGAAAATTTGTAAAATCTGTGTCTTTTGCTCTAAAATTTTGAAATTTAATTGACTTATTAAGAAATACTAAAATAATAATTTCCCCAAGTTTCAAAGCTGTAGCACTAAAATTACAAAAGTTACGATTTTTAGAAATGGAGAGCTGAAATTTTTGCGTTGTCTTAAAAATGAGAATTTAACTCACCACAGATTCGACCAATAAGAGACATTTATTTTTTCAAATAAACCAATCACAGCAACCTTTTCTTGGAAATTTTCACTAATGAAATTCGTTCTTCTAAAACAAAAATTGACGGAATTAGGAATTTTGTTGGAAGATATTGAAAAAAAAATTCTTAACTGAAAATATAAATTTCTAAAATTTGTGTCTTTTGTTCTATAATTTTGCAATTTAGGACGATTTATAATTAGTTTAAAAGTAACAACCTTTGTAAATTTCATTGATGTTGAACAAAAGTTGACAGAATTTTTCTTATAAAATGTTGGAAATTTTTCACTCTTCTCAAAAAAGAGTTTCTACAATTTGTTTATTAAGCTTGATAATTTCGAAATTTTTTGGACTTAATAAGAGTCTTAAAAATAGTAATTTCCCAAAATTTCAAAGTAGAACTAAAATTACGATTTTTAAAGATGGAGATCGGGAATTTTTGCGTTGTCTTAAAAAAGAAAATTTCTAAAATCTGTGCCTCTTGCTTTAGAATTTTGCAATTTGGTACAACTAATAAGTTATTTCAAAGTAATAACATCCAGAAATTTCATTGCTTCAAAGCCAAAATTGACAGAATTATGAATTTTATTAGAAAATGTTAAAAAAAATGGGCTCCAGTTGAAAAGAAAATTTTCTAAAATTTGCGTCTTGTACTCTATAATTTTGCAATTTAGTACAGCTAATAAGTTGTATTTAAGTAGTAATATTTGCCAATTGCATTGCTCTAGAGCGAAAATTGTCAGAATTAGGAATTTTTCTTTAAAAAAGTTGGAGATTTTTGGCTCTTCTCAAAAAAAAAATAATTCTAAAATTCGTGTTTTTTGCTCTATGATTTTGCAATCTAGTACAGTTAATAAGTAGTCTAAAAGTAGTCCCTTCCGCAAATTTTATTGCTCTAGAATAAGAAATTTTCTTGGAAAATGTTTGATATTTTTTCCTCTTGTTGAAAATAAAAATCGCTTATCTTTTTCAGTGAGTTTGTTTATAAAATATAAAGGCAATACAGCTTTAATTAACGTAAATGATTCACAAATTCCAAACAAAGTGTAATATGCATTTCCATTTTCCATAAAATTCTCTCATTAGATAAATTGTGTGTCGATGTCACCCGCTGTAATTATTGATTGAACAGGCGTAATTAATTCAGGTCGCAGGTTCATAGTATCACTTTTTACTGTAATTTTCTAGATTAGAATTTTCATACAGCAAAGCTTTAAAATTGCCTCTAGTTTCTTTTAATTAGAATCCTCGCCAGTGTCATTCCAGCATTCAAAATATTTAATTTCAATAATGACCTTGTAGAAATATCCATCGACATTCGTGGCCCGCAAACACGGAAATTAATTATATCGCCATTGAACAATTTCAATGTAAGCTTAGCAGTATTCATGATGTGCTGTTGAGAGTGGTCTAATTAAGCAGGAAACGGAACGGAACCGAGAGCATGCAATGAACGCAAATAAAGCTCTCCATATCAATATTGTCGATTATGAGAAATTCATTTGTTCGTGCGTTGTCTCTTTTCCGGAAATGTATAACTGCTCCGACTAATTGAGCCAATTTATCTCGAGCGAGGTCAAGTTCTGATGAAATACTCCTTGTTAGAACTTGGAAGGAACTGTGAGGGTTTCTTATTAGAAGGCTTTCAATGGAGGACTAATTCGATGAGCGGCGAAAAAATTGTGCGTGCTGTTGCTGAAGGAGAACATGTGCTAATCAAAGTTAACCAACGTTGGGAGAATGTTAAAAACTTTGGCTTTACACCGATGCACATGCACGGATATGTTTAATTAATACTGTCAGAGTTAACATTAATTTATTGCGCGGGGATATTTTCATAGCCAAATGCGTGGAGGAAGAGCGGCTATAAATGTGACGTTACGTGCTAAATTTCTAATGCAACTAATCCGGAAATTCTGCATGGAGAGGACGTCACACTATAACCAATTTATTACGGAAATTGGAAGGAAGATTTCTAAAATGAAGAAAACTATAATGCAACTCCAGCCAAGCCTCGTTCGAATTTCTACTTCGCAAAATGATTATAATAAATAGGCAGCTCTATTATAGCTCCCCTATTTATTGAATGATAGAACAAGGGAAGTCTGCTCGGGCGGAAAATGATAGTCAGACAGCCCGCTCGCTCTTCTCTGATGATTACCCAAACTGAATATGCTAGTCGAATAACCGCATTTAGGTATTCCACATCCCGTTAGTTCGCTCTATTAGTTAATAGTGATAACTAAAAGCGCGGGGATGAATTATTAAAAGCGCCCAAAAATCTACTTCGAAATGAAATTAGCTCCAAATCGGGCAAATAATGGAAGTTCGGTGTAGCGTCCAAATTCGCACCTGTAAATTATTGCGCTAAACTAGAAAAATACTGACCCGCAATGATAACATAACTCGAGCAAATTCCATGTTTGTTAGCGTAATAAAACACAAATCTCGTTCGAATATCGCGGTATGAATTTATGACCACATTTGGGCTTTTCATTTTGGTATCAGTAAGAAAAGATGACGCCAACATTTAGAGCACATGTCACTTTATGAAGCGAGCGGAAATTTCGTCGATGAATTTAGAACTCTAATTGCTTCACATTTCAGACATTAATTTGTATCTATCACAAAGCGTTTGCGTTTGATTGACGTTTAAACCTGCCTAATGCATCCAATTTATGCATTTCATTGCTTTGTTCCATTAATAATTATGGATTATTATTGCTCTTACAAGCAGACAAAGCGGTGTTGTATATAAATGCACTGTTACGTGCAACGGCTAATTTATTTAAGGGGAAACTACACAGTGAATTTGAGGAAATAAGACGGAGTTTTCATTGCATAAACATTTAACAATACTTCAGTCACTAATGAGAAAATATTCTAAATTTTCTCTGTTTCCCAAAGTGTAAAATGAAAGCTCTGAATTTGCATTCTCATCCGTGGTCTATATGAAAGGACCAAATCAGCATGACTAATTTGGTTATTGATTTGCCCAAAAAAATATTTGCCAAATAAAACCAACAATGTTTGCCATTGACAGAACTACATATGTATTTCTAAATTTTTTAAATACAAATATTTGTTAATTAAATTTACATTTTAATAATAGATTGACATTGTTAATTAAAAAAATGGGCATGTTTGACCAAGTTCTTGCAATGGCAAAATTATTGAAAATATTCTTTGTCTTGTTACTTGTAAATGGCAAGTGATAATTTTTTTTTTGACACCGCATTGGAAAGCAGAGATCTCAGGTTTTATAATGATAGAGTACAATAAAAAATTAAAGCACTAGTTAAGGAGTTTATTAATAGTACAATATTACACGTATTTCATAAGCGAGTATTGTAGCACGAATGAGTTTTGACCACGACGAGCGCAGCGAGGAGTGGTCAAATAGAATGAGTGCTACAAGTCGTCTTATGAAATGAGTGTAATATACTATTTTTTCTACTTTGCATTCTAAATAAATTAAAAAATTGCATTTGAAAGAAATTATTTTCGATTAGGGATTTTTGACAAGTTAAGTTGGTGACAAAAGAGGTAATGACATTTGTCTAACAAAATTTCAATTCAAATAATTACTGATGTTTTCTAATTTTGCAAAATTAGGTATTACAACGTTTGCTTTTCTTCTGATTCATTCAAAACAATTGTTTTTATTGTGCGTTTCACAATGAAAGTATTGTTGACGCAAAGTAGAAAAAAAATATTTTAGAAATCGTTCATTTTTTAAATTTTCAAAAGTTTTTCTCAAATATTTGCCCAGCGAATGAAAAAATTGTAATCTCTCTCTCTCTCAGTATGGTTGCTGTAAAGTTAAAACTGCCAAAATTAGAAATTTTTATTTAGGTTGTATTCAAAATAAAAATACAAGGTGTTTATAAATGTTTCTAGCATCAAGGGTGGCTATGAAATGATATAGAAATTTGCCGCTCATTACAAATGTGAGTTTCAATTTTTCAACTGACATTTGCAGTTAACCTCAAACATGAAGTAAAGTAAGTTTTGAGAAATAAACTGTGTTAGTTGTGGTTTAAAACCTGAAAATGAAAAACTTGGACACAAAATCGTAACTGAAACGTCATTGACGTAAGTAACATTATAAAAAAATTTCAAGATAGTTATATTCACTATGAAAACAAAGCGGCAATATAGAGCATGACAGGAACTCCAGAGCCACCTTTGATGCTAGAAACATTTATAAACACTTTGTATCTCTAATGGGTTTCTACAGTTCTAGAACTTTACAATTTAGCACAAATAATGAACGAAAAAAATATTGTAATTTCCCTCAATTTTATTGCTGTAATGTTAAAACTGCCAAAGTTACTAATTTATTGAAAATGTTTAGATTGGCTTTAATAGAAAAACTTCTAAAATAAGTTTATCGCTCAAAAACGAAAATTGGCAAAATTAGAAATTTTATTTGAAAATGTTGGAAATTTTAGGCTCCACTTGATAATAAAAATTTACAAAATTTGTGTTTTTTGCTATACAGTTTTTGCAATTAAGTGCAGCTAATAAGTAGTTCAAAAGTAGTAACTTCTACAAATTTTATTGATTGTGAAGTAAAATTGACAGAATTAGAAATTTTTTTTTCGTCGTATTTTTTGTTCCACAATTTTGAAATTTGATGGAGTTAATACACGACTCTAAAATAATAAATTCCCCTAATTTCATATCTGTAGCACTAAAATTACCAGAATTACGAATTTTAGTGAAGGATCTCGATAATTTTTGCTTCATTTTAAAAACGAAAATTTCTAAATCTCGTAGTTTTTGCTTCACAATTTTGAAATTTGATGGAGTTAATACACGACTCTAAAATAATAAATTCCCCTAATTTCATATCTGTAGCACTAAAATTACCAGAATTACGAATTTTAGTGAAGGATCTCGATAATTTTTGCTTCATTTTAAAAACGAAAATTTCTAAATCTCGTAGTTTTTGCTTCACAATTTTGAAATTTGATGGAGTTAATACACGACTCTAAAATAATAAATTCCCCTAATTTCATATCTGTAGCACTAAAATTACCAGAATTACGAATTTTAGTGAAGGATCTCGATAATTTTTGCTTCATTTTAAAAACGAAAATTTCTAAATCTCGTAGTTTTTGCTTCACAATTTTGAAATTTGATGGAGTTAATACACGACTCTAAAATAATAAACTCCCCTAATTTCATATCTGTAGCACTAAAATTACCAGAATTACGAATTTTAGTAAAGGATCTCGGTAATTTTTGCTTCATTTTAAAAACGAAAATTTCTAAAACTCGTATTTTTTGCTCCACAATTTTGAAATTTGATGGAGTTAATACACGATTCTAAAATAATAAATTCCCCTAATTTCATATCTGTAGCACTAAAATTACCAGAATTACGAATTTTAGTGAAGGATCTCGGTAATTTTTGCTTCATTTTAAAAACGAAAATTTCTAAAACTCGTATTTTTTGCTCCACAATTTTGAAATTTGATGGAGTTAATACACGACTCTAAAATAATAAATTCCCCTAATTTCATATCTGTAGCACTAAAATTACCAGAATTACGAATTTTAGTGAAGGATCTCGGAAATTTTCGCTTCATTTTAAAAACGAAAATTTCTAAAACTCGTAGTGTTTGCTCCACTATTTTGAAATTTGGTGGAGCTAATGAACGACTCTAATGTAGTAATTTCCCAAAATTTCATATCTCAAACTCAAATTATTAGAATTACGAGTTTTGGTGGAGAATCATCTTAAAAATAAAAATTTCTAAAACTGGTGTTTGTTGCTCTACAATTTTGCAATTCCGTACAGAAAAATTTTGTATTCTCCTTAAATTTCATTGCTGTAATGTTAAAATTGTCAAAATTACAAATTTTAATAAAAAAAAAAACATTTTTGGTGTGATTTTTTTCAAAATTAAAACTTTTTTGCTCTAAAATTTTACAATTAAACAGGTAATAAACGCAAAACTGAGAAAACAAAACAAAAACAACAGACCTAATTTTCTAACCAGTTTTCCCCTTTCCCAAAATGATTGATTTATTTCCGATCTAACCGTATCATAGCTCTGCGGAGTTCCCTATAAAAACCTCCGCGTTTGCATCCTGTAAAGAAGAGAAAAAGTCTAAAGATAGTTCCCCATGCACAAAGAAGATCCATTCTCAGCCGTTTCATTCAAGGAGTTGGATGTAACGCCGATGGAAGTATCCCGACTCTCTTGGGCATAGTCCACCAATCTCAATTTCCCTAATTTCGTCAAGCTTTCAGCATGATGCAATACCAGGGCGGGGTTTTTATGGCTTGCATTATATCCTTTTACGGGATAAGTGCCGGACATAATTTTATTTTACGGGGTAAAAAACGGGGGAAAGTTCGTGGTTTCCAAACACAAAATTTGTTAGTTTACAAAAGTGTATTAATATTAATGAATGCGTGCAGTTTACATAAACAGGACTGTTATTATTCGGTGCGTAATAAACCATCGGCAAATAATTATTACGTTTATTAGTGTGAATAATATATTTTATTGTGATTGGTATTAATTTGTCCGCAGTGGCGGGGTAAAGAAAACGTAATTTGGCAGGCAATTCGTCCAAACGTGAAAGTTAATTATCCGCAATCATAAAAGGTTTCCAAGTAAATAAAAAACTAATGTATAGTTCTCCAACCGATAAAGATCTTTTAAGCGAGTTTTACGACGCACAGAATGCTGTTATCAGGATTTTACGAACGTTGAAAGTATCTTTTCTTTTAAACATTGCCCATAACCATTATAAGTTTAAAAGTGACCGAATAGAAGAATTCCCGTCGTTCCTCCACATTTCGACTTGCAGTTTTTAAGCAATAATCCAGCTTTAAGAGAATTAAGATTAAATTTAGAGATATTTGAGAATCGTCGTATTAATCTGGCTGCTTTCTCATTCTACTAATTAACTACTTAGTTTCCGATGGAGATAACAGAATGGAAATGAAATTTTGTTACTTATGAGTTACTTAAAGCCATTTAGGAAGTTCTTCATTTATTAACGACTGAAATATTTTAAATGTTCGACCAAGTTTTTAGTCCTCATTGTCTTGGTGTTTTATGACGAAAATTTGCATGAAGAAATAATTCCCCTCCCTGTCAAGGCCACAGATTTGATCGATGAAACGTGGGAAATAATTACGTCTTGTTTTCACCGTTTATCGACTTCCTCTTATAAAGCGAACCCGTAAAACTTACTCACGTTTTAAATTACTTTGTACGTTTTCTTATAATGCCGGAAATAAATACATAAAATCGGCGTTGCGTGCTATCCCGTTGTAATCAACTCGAATTTCCCATCGATTTCTTTGAACTACATCGAGTGAAAACTAAACTGTCGACTTCAGCCACTTCGGGGGATTAAAAAATAAATAATTTTGTGAAAATTGGTGGAGGCGCCGGGTTAAAATAAATTCCCACTTTCTCAATTTTTCTTCAAAATTAATTATTTACCGAAGTTTTTACTTTTCAACTATTTATTAATTGTCCTAAATTGCAAAAATACAGAGCAAAAAACACAAATTTTAAAAATTTGTATTTTCAAGTGAAGCCAGAAATCTGGTACATTTTACTATAAAAATTCTAATTCTGCCAATTTTTGTTCTAGAGCAATGAAATTAGCTAAGATTACTACTTTTATCGAAACATGAACATTAAGATGTATCTAATACGTTTCTATGCTTACATGTAAAGTACTTCATAATAGAGATGATAGAAATAATTCATAATAACATAGTTACTGTTTCATAATAGCATAGTGGTCCTTAATCCATAATATTCAATGTATTTTCGAAAATTAAAGCAACTCCGAAGACCAAAATCTGAAGATTTCCATTTATTTATATTAATTGTAACATAAAATATCTTGGGAAATGCTTTTCTTGCTGTTTCAACTCGTTCAAAAATTAAGTCAAAAATTGGAAATTTGCAGAACTGTTGGGTGGTAGCATTGCCTCATTCGTGCATGTTTCGATAAAGCTTTGTATTTACTACGGATATTAACTAATTCATAAAAAACTCGGACGTTAACAAGTAACGTCCTCGTTCATTATGAATTACTTAATATCCTTCTCAAATAAATAGCTATTAAACTACTTGTTTACTGTTTTAAATTTTAAAATTATAGAGCCAAAGGCACAAAATTTGGAAATTTTTATTTTTAAGTGGAGCCAAAAATTTCCAGCATTTTCTTATAAAATTCCTAATTCTGATAATTTTTGTTGTAGAGCAATGAAATTTGCGAAAATTACTACTTTTAAATTGCTTATTCGCTGCACCAAATTTCAAAATTATAGCGGCAAAGACATAAATTGTAGAAATTTTTATTTTCAAGTGAAGCCAAAAATCTCGTACATTTTACTATAAAAATTCTAAAAATTCTAATTCTGCCAATTTTTCTTCTAAAGCAATGAAATTTGGTGAAATTACTACTTTTAAACTACATATTGACTGTTCCAAAATTCAAAATTATAGAGCCAAAGACACAAATTTTATAAATTAATTTTTATTTTTAAGTGGAGTCAACAATTTCCAACATTTTCTTATAAAATTCCTAATTCTGACAATTTTTATTCTAAAGCAATAAATTTTGCGGAGATTAATACTTTTATACTACTTATTAACTATACCAAATTTCAAAATTATAGAGCAAAAAACACAAATTTTAGAAATTTTTATTTTCAAGTGAAGCCAGAAATCTCGTACATTTTACTATAAAAATTCTAATTCTGCCAATTTTTGTTCTAGAGCAATGAAATTAGCTGGGATTACTACTTTTAAACTACTTGTTTACTGTTTTAAATTTTTAAATTATAGAGCCAAAGACACAAAATTTGGAAATTTTTATTTTTAAGTGGAGCCAAAAATTTCCAGCATTTTCTTATAAAATTCCTAATTCTGATAATTTTTGTTGTAGAGCAATGAAATTTGCGAAAATTACTACTTTTAAATTGCTTATTCGCTGCACCAAATTTCAAAATTATAGCGGCAAAGACATAAATTGTAGAAATTTTTATTTTCAAGTGAAGCCAAAAATCTCGTACATTTTACTATAAAAATTCTAAAAATTCTAATTCTCCCAATTTTTGTTCCAGAGTAATGAAATTAGTAAACTAGTCTTAAACTACTTATTATTTGTATTAAATTTCAAAATTATAGAGCTAAAAACATAAATTTTAGAAATTTTTATTTATAAGGGGAGCTAAAAATCGCCAACATTTTCTTTTAAAATTTCTAATTCTGCCAATTTTTGTTCTAGAGTAGTGAAATTAGTGAACTAGTCTTAAACTACTTATTATTTGTATTAAATTTCAAAATTATACAGCCAAAGACAAAAATTTTAGAAATTAATTTTTATTTTTAAGTGGAGTCAAAAATTTCTAACATTTTGTTATAAAATTTTTAATTCTGCCAATTTTTGTTCTAGAGCAATGAAATTAGCTGGGATTACTACTTATAAACTACTTGTTTACTGTTTTAAATTTTAAAATTATAGAGCTAAAGACCCAAAATTTGGAAATTTTTATTTTTAAGTGGAGCCAAAAATTTCCAAGATTTTCTTATAAAATTCCTAATTCTGCCAATTTTTCTTCTAAAGCAATGAAATTTGCTAAAATTACTACTTTTAAACTACATATTGATTGTTCCAAAATTCAAAATTATAGAGCCAAAGACACAAATTTTATAAATTAATTTTTATTTTTAAGTGGAGTCAACAATTTCCAACATTTTCTTATAAAATTCCTAATTCTGTCAATTTTTATTCTAAAGCAATAAATTTTGGGGAGATTAATATTTTTAAACTATTTATTAACTGTACCAAATGTCAAAATTATGGAGCTAAAAACATAAATTTTAGAAATTTTTATTTATAAGTAGAGCTAAAGATCTTCATCATTTTCTTTTAAAATTCCTAATTCTGCCAATTTTTTTTTAGAGCAATAATATTTGCGCATGGTACTCTTTATAAACTATTTATTAATTGTACCAAATTGCAATATTATAGAGCAAAAGACGCAAATTCTAGAAATTTTGATTTTTAAGTGGATCAAAAAATTTCCAACACTTCAATAAAATTCTTAATTCTGCCAATTTTCGGTCTAAAGCAATGAAATTTTCGTAGGTTACTAGTTTTAAAGTATTTATTAACTGTACCAAATTGCAAAATTATGGAGTAAAAACACAAATTTTGACATTTAACGCTTAGTGACAAAGTTAATACCAACATACATTTGAGAACAAAACTATTTTTTTTTAATAAAAACACAATAGTTATAGAAAATCATGTACAGTACTCAGCCGAAGAGCTCACAGCAAAACCTCGTTTCGGTTTTAATAAAACTGAAGTAAAATTATTATTATTGTGAAAATCGGGTAAAAAGAGTAAGAAGTGTGAAATATCTCCGCCATTCTACCATAACAGACGGTTTTAAATTTGATCCGCGGTTTTGAGCACCGATCCGAGTTCATATTCATAACAGTGTCTTTATCCCGACGGAAATTTTGTGCCGCCGCCCCTGTCATCAATCAATTCCTGTTTTAACCCGACAGAGAGAAAACGTGGATTTTTTCACGCTCGCAATTTCGCGCGAAAACTAGAAATTATCCCTCCAATTTAAAAAAACAGATAAAACGAGTATCATTGATATAAGTAGTATGGGAAATAGCAAAAGCTGAAGTTCTGATTGCGCTCGATAGAATCGTGCTTGGAATTCTTTTAGCAAACTTACGACCATCGACTTGAGCGAAATATGTCGTCCGAAATGCTTCTCTAGGTATATAAAGTATTTACAGTGTCATTAAGGATATGGGAAAAACATCGGATCGTGGAGTCGATCGACAAACTGCTCTATATTTATTCTTCAAGGCTAGCGAAATTCGGTCATAACTATAGCCTTCGAGTTGCGACAACACTCTGTAAATAATAAATTGAAAAACGTGGCGCAAATCAGATTACGGTTGCGTCTGCAAATTGTTTTCGGGACTGATTTCAAGTTAAAACTACCTCGAACTAATAACCCATTATCGGTTTTCTGTTCTATTTTACGTACACCAGTAAAACGTTAAAGCTCTACTTTACGGACCACTTTGTCTACATTATTCTGCGAGGATTAACTAGAAAATTCGTGTTCAAATTTCTGCACGGTTTAGGCTGAAATCAAATCAAAGAGTTTTTATGCGAACAATAAAATCTGGCGTCAGCAGAATTTATTACATTTGACCCAAATAAATAACGCCATTTTTAAACGCTTCATTATTGAAACAATACACTTCAATGGTGCGTAACGCGATCGAATGAATATGGAAAGTTACACCGCGAATAAGTGCATGCGAATCAAATCACAGCTAGTTTTGTATTTTTAACAGAATTAGTTGTTTAAGAACGGACATTTTGCAGGTTTAGGAAAAATTCGGCCAAAAGTTGTACAGCGTGTTTCAAAAAGTTTTTTGTCTATACGTTGATTTTCCTGTAGAGGATTTATTTATTACAAAGGAGCAATTTTAGAAATCAGCTGGATAAGTTAGATGCATGCGATAAGAATAAATATCTTACGTATAGAATGGTAGGGTTTCTGCAATATTTTTGTTTTTAGGGCCATCCCAAAAGTTTCAAAGTTCTATAAAAAAAATTATCTTTGGTTGTGTTGGTGCCACAGTGATAAAATTTGACAAGATTGTTACCCTTAACTCACTTATTGACTATACCAAATTTCAAAATTCTCAGACAGCGGACTCAGATTTTAGAAATCTTTAATTATAGATCGAATCAAAAAAATTCAAAATTCAAAAAAAAAATTTGTATCTTCAGTTGTGTTAGCGCCACAACTGTGAAATTTGAGAAAGGTGATACTCTTAACTCACTTATTAAGTGTACCAAATTTCAAAATTCTCAGACAACAGACTCAGATTTAAAAAAAATTTATTTATAGGGCGATTCAAAAAAATTCAAAATTTAAAATAAAAATTGGTATCTTTAGTTGTGTTAGCGCCACAACTATGAAATTTGGGAAAGTTGATACTTTTAACTCACTTATTAAGTGTACTAGCGATGTGATTGAAGTTCTCCATTCGGTCACGAAGAAAAGGCGTATCTCTCAATAAAAACTTTTAAAATTTGACTTTTCTACGTCTTCATTAAAGTTGTAAGCACTGATGTTCAGAGTGATCTTTTTAAATATTAATCAAAGGTAGCGTTGAAATTTTTGGGTGTGTCGTTTCTTACACCAGACAATTTTTCAATGACACCTTGGAGGCATTGGCGTACCAATTTATCGTCTGTTACTGACACACAAATAATTAAATTATGCCCCCCTGACGCCAGTTGGCTCTACGCTCATGTGTCAACCCTTCAATCAGTGGAATTCGCTAAGACCTACGTCTATTTATAAAGAAAGGAAAAAACAGTTAGCACTTTCAAGAAGAGTATTGTCCGTTGTCCAATTAAACATCCGAGAAAAAGGTGAAAACCCGCCCGTAATCTTTGATAAATATCCCTCGGATTATCCGGCCGTTCTCCGCTTATTGCGAATGATAACGAAACAACGTCGTTTCCACCCTATAAAATGAAACGTAGTCATTTAAAACTAGTCTATTCGTGACGTAGTGAAATCGTTTTATTAATACTAAAGTGTTCGTGTTTTCTCAACGACTCACCACAATCTTCGAGTACTAATCTCAATTTAATTTGTGTAAAGCTTTCAGTCAGTCATTCAATTACTCGAATAATCCGAAATATAAGTCTTTTCGCACCGCGCCTTCGATTTTAATTGGCTGGAAAGTTGCCCGAACAAAAATTCCAATTATTTGTTTCGAATTCCGGGCAAAACGTGTCGGCATCTCCTCTTATCTGAGATTGGTTCGGACGCGTTTTATCTCAATAATAGATCTCACACGTGTCCCTGTTAAGACACTTTCCCGGAAGACCAAAAATTATTCACTTTTCGGTGTTTGAGAAATAGTCCAGGCAAAATTTTGCTCTAAAATTTTGAAATTCGGAACAGTAAATTAGCAAGTTTTAAGTAGTAAAACCTCCAAGTTTCGCAGTTTTAAGATAAAATCTGACAAAGTTACAGAATTTAATTCGTCTTCAAAATAAAAATTTCTAAAAACTCTATTTTTTGTTCTAAAATTTTGGACTTTGGAGCAATAGATCAACAAGTCTAATGTAGTAAAAATAATTAATTTCAGAGATTTAAAATAAAATTTGACAAAGTTACGGCATTTAAGTAAAAGTCATGAAAATGTTTAGTTCATCTTCGAAATAAAAATTTCTAAAAACTTTATTTCTTGCTCTAAAATTTTGAAATTTAGAGCAGTAAATTAGCAAGTCTAAAATAATAAAAGTTCCAAATTTCACAATTTTAGGACAAAATCTGACAAAGTTACGGAATTTAAATAACAGGCATGAAAATTCAAAATAAAAATTTTTAAAAACTCTATTTTTTGTTCTAAAATTTTGGATTTTGGGGCAATAGATCAACAAGTCTAAAGTAGTAAAAATAATAAATTTCAGAGATTTAAGATAAAATTTGACAAAGTTACGGCATTTAAATGAAAGTCATGAAAATGTTTAGTTCATCTTCGAAATACAAATTTCTAAAAACTCTATTTCTTGCTCTAAAATTTTGAAATTTAGAGCAGTAAATTAGCAAGTCTAAAGTAATAAAACCTCCAAATTTCACAATTTTAGGACAAAATCTGACAAAGTTACAGAATTTAAATAACAGGCATGAAAATTCAAAATAAAAATTTGTAAAAACTGTATTTTTTGTTCTAAAATTTTGTACTTTGGAGCAATAGATCAACTAGTCTAATGTAGTAAAAATGATTAATTTCAGAGATTTAAAATGAAATTTGACAAAGTTACGGCATTTAAGTAAAAGTCATGAAAATGTTTAGTTCATCTTCGAAATAAAAATTTCTAAAAACTTTATTTCTTGCTCTAAAATTTTGAAATTTAGAGCAGTAAATTAGCAAGTCTAAAGTAATAAAACCTCCAAATTTCACAATTTTAGGACAAAATCTGACAAAGATACGGAATTTAAATAACAGGCATGAAAATTCAAAATAAAAATTTTTAAAAACTCTATTTTTTGTTTTAAAATTTTGGATTTTGGAGCAATAGATCAACAAGACTAAAGTAGTAAAAATAATTAATTTCAGAGATTTAAGATAAAATTTGACAAAGTTACGGCATTTAAGTGAAAAGTCATGAAAATGTTTAGTTCATCTTCGAAATACAAATTTCTAAAAACTTTATTTCTTGCTCTAAAATTTTGAAATTTAGAGCAGTAAATTAGCAAGTCTAAAGTAATAAAAGCTCCAAATTTCACAATTTTAGGACAAAATCTGACAAAGTTACAGAATTTAAATAACAGGCATGAAAATTCAAAATAAAAATTTGTAAAAACTGTATTTTTTGTTCTAAAATTTTGGATTTTGGAGCAATAGATCAACCAGTCTAATGTAGTAAAAATAATTAATTTCAGAGATTTAAAATAAAATTTGACAAAGTTACGGCATTTAAATGAAAGTCATGAAAATGTTTAGTTCATCTTCGAAATACAAATTTCTAAAAACTCTATTTCTTGCTCTAAAATTTTGAAATTTAGAGCAGTAAATTAGCAAGTCTAAAGTAATAAAACCTCCAAATTTCACAATTTTAGGACAAAATCTGACAAAGTTACAGAATTTAAATAACAGGCATGAAAATTCAAAATAAAAATTTGTAAAAACTGTATTTTTTGTTCTAAAATTTTGTACTTTGGAGCAATAGATCAACTAGTCTAATGTAGTAAAAATGATTAATTTCAGAGATTTAAAATGAAATTTGACAAAGTTACGGCATTTAAGTAAAAGTCATGAAAATGTTTAGTTCATCTTCGAAATAAAAATTTCTAAAAACTTTATTTCTTGCTCTAAAATTTTGAAATTTAGAGCAGTAAATTAGCAAGTCTAAAGTAATAAAACCTCCAAATTTCACAATTTTAGGACAAAATCTGACAAAGATACGGAATTTAAATAACAGGCATGAAAATTCAAAATAAAAATTTTTAAAAACTCTATTTTTTGTTTTAAAATTTTGGATTTTGGAGCAATAGATCAACAAGACTAAAGTAGTAAAAATAATTAATTTCAGAGATTTAAGATAAAATTTGACAAAGTTACGGCATTTAAGTGAAAAGTCATGAAAATGTTTAGTTCATCTTCGAAATACAAATTTCTAAAAACTTTATTTCTTGCTCTAAAATTTTGAAATTTAGAGCAGTAAATTAGCAAGTCTAAAGTAATAAAACCTCCAAATTTCACAATTTTAGGACAAAATCTGACAAAGATACGGAATTTAAATAACAGGCATGAAAATTCAAAATAAAAATTTTTAAAAACTCTATTTTTTGTTTTAAAATTTTGGATTTTGGAGCAATAGATCAACAAGACTAAAGTAGTAAAAATAATTAATTTCAGAGATTTAAGATAAAATTTGACAAAGTTACGGCATTTAAGTGAAAAGTCATGAAAATGTTTAGTTCATCTTCGAAATACAAATTTCTAAAAACTTTATTTCTTGCTCTAAAATTTTGAAATTTAGAGCAGTAAATTAGCAAGTCTAAAGTAATAAAAGCTCCAAATTTCACAATTTTAGGACAAAATCTGACAAAGTTACAGAATTTAAATAACAGGCATGAAAATTCAAAATAAAAATTTGTAAAAACTGTATTTTTTGTTCTAAAATTTTGGATTTTGGAGCAATAGATCAACCAGTCTAATGTAGTAAAAATAATTAATTTCAGAGATTTAAAATAAAATTTGACAAAGTTACGGCATTTAAATGAAAGTCATGAAAATGTTTAGTTCATCTTCGAAATACAAATTTCTAAAAACTCTATTTCTTGCTCTAAAATTTTGAAATTTAGAGCAGTAAATTAGCAAGTCTAAAGTAATAAAACCTCCAAATTTCACAATTTTAGGACAAAATCTGACAAAGTTACAGAATTTAAATAACAGGCATGAAAATTCAAAATAAAAATTTGTAAAAACTGTATTTTTTGTTCTAAAATTTTGTACTTTGGAGCAATAGATCAACTAGTCTAATGTAGTAAAAATGATTAATTTCAGAGATTTAAAATGAAATTTGACAAAGTTACGGCATTTAAGTAAAAGTCATGAAAATGTTTAGTTCATCTTCGAAATAAAAATTTCTAAAAACTTTATTTCTTGCTCTAAAATTTTGAAATTTAGAGCAGTAAATTAGCAAGTCTAAAGTAATAAAACCTCCAAATTTCACAATTTTAGGACAAAATCTGACAAAGATACGGAATTTAAATAACAGGCATGAAAATTCAAAATAAAAATTTTTAAAAACTCTATTTTTTGTTTTAAAATTTTGGATTTTGGAGCAATAGATCAACAAGACTAAAGTAGTAAAAATAATTAATTTCAGAGATTTAAGATAAAATTTGACAAAGTTACGGCATTTAAGTGAAAAGTCATGAAAATGTTTAGTTCATCTTCGAAATACAAATTTCTAAAAACTTTATTTCTTGCTCTAAAATTTTGAAATTTAGAGCAGTAAATTAGCAAGTCTAAAGTAATAAAAGCTCCAAATTTCACAATTTTAGGACAAAATCTGACAAAGTTACAGAATTTAAATAACAGGCATGAAAATTCAAAATAAAAATTTGTAAAAACTGTATTTTTTGTTCTAAAATTTTGGATTTTGGAGCAATAGATCAACCAGTCTAATGTAGTAAAAATAATTAATTTCAGAGATTTAAAATAAAATTTGACAAAGTTACGGCATTTAAATGAAAGTCATGAAAATGTTTAGTTCATCTTCGAAATACAAATTTCTAAAAACTCTATTTCTTGCTCTAAAATTTTGAAATTTAGAGCAGTAAATTAGCAAGTCTAAAGTAATAAAACCTCCAAATTTCACAATTTTAGGACAAAATCTGACAAAGTTACAGAATTTAAATAACAGGCATGAAAATTCAAAATAAAAATTTGTAAAAACTGTATTTTTTGTTCTAAAATTTTGTACTTTGGAGCAATAGATCAACTAGTCTAATGTAGTCAAAATGATTAATTTCAGAGATTTAAAATGAAATTTGACAAAGTTACGGCATTTAAGTAAAAGTCATGAAAATGTTTAGTTCATCTTCGAAATAAAAATTTCTAAAAACTTTATTTCTTGCTCTAAAATTTTGAAATTTAGAGCAGTAAATTAGCAAGTCTAAAGTAATAAAACCTCCAAATTTCACAATTTTAGGACAAAATCTGACAAAGATACGGAATTTAAATAACAGGCATGAAAATTCAAAATAAAAATTTTTAAAAACTCTATTTTTTGTTCTAAAATTTTGGATTTTGAGGCAATAGATCAACAAGTCTAAAGTAGTAAAAATAATTAATTTCAGAGATTTAAGATAAAGTTTGACAAAGTTACGGCATTTAAATGAAAGTCATGAAAATGTTTAGTTCATCTTCGAAATAAAAATTTCTAAAAACTTTATTTCTTGCTCTAAAGTTTTGAAATTTAGAGCAGTAAATTAGCAAGTCTAAAGTAATAAAACCTCCAAATTTCACAATTTTAGGCCAAATCTGACAAAGTTACATAATTTAAATAACAGCCATAAAAATTCAAAATAAAAATTTCTAAAAATTCTATTTCTTGCTCTAAAACTTTGAAATTTAGGGCAGTAAATTAACAAGTTTAAAGCAATAAAACGTCTAAATTTTACATAATAATAAAATAAACGTCCACACAAAAAATCAACCTTATGAAAATTTTTCCGAGCTTTTGCAATTTTTGTGTCTATTTTGCCTGGAGACTAGAAATGATTCAGTTGAGATGCAACTATGGAGTGAGATGTATGCAGCTCTGGTTAAAGCAGAAAGTCGTCTAATTACAGTTTGTCTAACTATTGCACTTTGGTAATTTACTTCGAACATCTTAATTTAGTTAGAGATGTTGAAAATAAGCAACACGAAGAACTGGTGGATGCGCCGGGTCAACGCTCGGTTTGTTATTGCATTCTAATTAATCTTTCAGAAGTTTCGGGCGCAGCTTATGCTCGTAGAGAATGTGAATAAAATAAACAATGAAAGTTGGGGGTTTTCATAACGTTGCGTGTAAAAACATGGTTTACATTTTCTCTGGAAAATCGTCGAATTTCTTCGAATATTCAACAGCTTTTCAGGGGGCTTTAGTCCGTTCCGTTCCAATTCATCGAAGTCGAGTGTCTCTAAGTAAATTTCGTTCGTGTTCAAGTATAATCTAGCTGTGATGAAAATACTAATTACCGACGGAACAACGAGGTAATAAAAACTCGCGATTATCAGTTTCCATCAATAGTGAAGGAAGGGGAATCCTCGGGTCCGCAAGAAGGAAAATTTGTTAAAACGAGTTAATTTCGTTCCGGTTTCATGGGATTTTTGCAATAATAATTCAGCCTTTGTGGGGGTAAAATCGAAAATAGCTGAGCTCGGAGGAATTGATATATTGACCGGTAAGAGTCGAATGCAGACCTTCTGGGGCAACCAAATTAAACCTATAACCTCACTCGGCAGATCGTAAAGTTTACTGCACTCTTATTGGGATCGTTTTCTCTCCAATACGATATTATAAAAGTCAACCCGAATAATATATCACTCGCAAATGTATTCCCTTGCTAATATTTGAAATAATATCCCGACAGGAATATGTAAATTTTATTGCGCTATGATATTAAGACTTGTTTTCGACTACACCTGTGGCGTTGCACCGGGAATAATCAGCTACTTTATTATGTTTTACAAATATGAGAAATGCGGGACTCGAACTGCTGGGTTTATTTAAAAATTGCCTCGGTAATTCGAATCGAACTCAATTTCGGTACGACAAAAGCATAATTTCATTTCGGAGCGGTTTGGAATGGAAGATGGGAATGCGGTTTTCATTTCCCATCGCCCGAAATTATCGCAAAAATATTAACAATGCAGCGCTCACAATTACTTCGCAAACAGGCCGGCCTTTGATCACTTTGGACAGACAACAAATTTTCGGCGCCTCCGTCATTTTCCCGGCACAAAAATCATATTTTTAAGCCTCCAAAACGAACTAGTTTTTTTTTGTTAAACAGTTGGTATCGCACTGTGGTGCTGTACGGCGCACTCGAACACTATTAATATTCAAATGTTTTATTTTCAACATAGTTACTGGGCGAGCAACCTTGAAGAGTAAATGTCACTAGAGCAGATAATAGTTATTTATGTACCAAGTCAATAAAGTGGCTTTTTTATCGAACGAGTCGGAGATTCTAGGCAGCAAAACGTAACATTTAGGAGAAATTAAGTAAAATTGCAACAGAAATTTACAAAAGAACGAAATTCTGACATTTGGATTAATCTAATTTTCAATTGTTCGATTTGAATAGTGAAATTTTCCTAAATAAGGGAATAACGTTTAAAATTTAAACCATAAGTCAAAATAAATAACAACACAGTTAGTTTTATTTGCTAGTTGGCCTGACTGCATACATGTCAATTGTGTCAATTCGTGTGCCTCTGACATTTAAATCAATCTTCAATTGTTCGATTTGAATGCAATAGTACCAACGGTTTCCCAAGTGATAAAATTTCCCTTAATGAGTAAATGACGTTCAAATTGAAGCCAAAAGTGAAAATAATTAACTATGGTTGCTTTTTTTAGCTAGTTGCCATCACTGCATAAACTGTTGTGAAGACGTTTTCTAATTCTGTCAATTTTTATTCTAGAGCAATAAAATTTGCGGAGGCCAGTAGTTTTAAACTATTTATTATTTGCACTAAATTACAAAATTATAGAGCAAAAGACACAAATTTTAGAAATTTTTATTTTCAAGTGGAGTAAAAAATCTCCAACATTTTCCATTAAAATTCCTAATTCTGCCAATTTTAGTTCTAAAGCAATGAAATTTGGGAAGATTGCTAGTAATAAACTACTTATTAGTTGAACTAAATTTCAAAATTATAGAGCAAAAGACACAAATTTTAGAAAATTTTTATTTTGAAAAAGCCAATAATCTCCAATATTTTTTTAAAAAATTCTAATTCTGTCAATTTTTGTTTAAAATCAATGAAATTTACGGAGGTTGTTCCTTATGAACTATTTATTCATTGTCCTAAATTGCAAAATTATAGAGCAAAAGACACAAATTTTTGAATTTTTTATTTTCAAGTAGAGTCAAAAATATCTAACATTTTCCATTAAAATTTTTAAATCTGCAAATTTTTGTTCTAAAGCAATGAGATTTGGGAAGGTTACTACTTATAAACTACTTATAAGTATCACAAAATTTGAAAATTATAGAGCAAAAGACAGAAATTTTAGAAAATTGTCTTTTTGATAAAAGCCAAAAATCTCCAACATTTAAAAAAAAAATCAAATTCTGTCAATTTTTGTTTAAAATCAATTAAATTTACGGAGGTTGTTACTTATGAACTATTTATTAATTGTCTTAAATTGCAAAATTATAGAGCAAAAGACAAATTTTAGAAAATTTTATTTTCAAGTTGAACTAAAAATGTTCAACATTTTCCAATAAAATTCCTAATTCTGTCAAAATGAGCTCATTTCTTTTGCTGTTGACTGTACAAAACTCCCGAAAAACCATTGTGGTTTTCCCCCCTTAATTTTGAAGCAGCACTAGATTTGTTTAGCAATTGAAATTGAGCAGTTACCCAAAACGGCCAGATATACAAATTAATTCAGATAGCGCTCAAACCAATAAATCACGTAACATTTTCCCGTGTATAGATGTAGATGTGTCATATAATATTGACTAATTCATATTGCGCACAGATAACAATAATAGAATTACCGGGAGTGTGTAATTTGTTTGGGAATTAATTTCGTGCATAAACAGAGCTCGTTTTATTTCAGTTTTTGGCCAAACAAATCTCGCCTGTAGACTTCCTCAAAGCCGATATTTGCTCAATATCCTGTTTATTTCCAAAAAACAACTAGTCCAGAAGTATCCAGTCCAAACATCGAGATCAATCGATTGTAAATACGAAATACGAGCCAGCTCCACCGATACAAATACTTTGCTCGAATATTTCATCCAACCTGAATTAAACTTTAGAATTCTTCCGACAATTTTCCTCTGATATCGATCACGTTTTTTCGACTAAATCAAAACTCTCTTGGTCAACTTCATTAACCGTGGAACTTTCTTCGATTCAACTTTACGAACCCGAAGCGTTTTCTGTTATTCACGCAAAAGTTTTGACAAATTATTGTTTGTGTTACATTGTTTCGCTAGATCGTAAAACTGTCTTTTTATTACGTCTCCGAGAACAAGAAATTAATGCGTCCGTAATTTAACGCAATTGTACTTTTCAATTAGAGTGGAAATGGAGACACTTAAAACATTAGGAATTCTAAGGAGTTTTCAGAGGTTTAGGCGCCACAAAAAAGAATGAGTTAGGTACAAGCCGGCAAAAAGAGAAGCTCAGAGGATTTTGGCAGAGACGGAATTTTTTGTGCCTCAGTTTGCTCGGTTTGTTGTAATTTTAAGGTGTCGATTCCCAGTCCTGACAGAATCAAAAAGTTACAAGCACGCACATAGTAGTTATTTGTGTGACTAGGGTGGAAACGTCATTTATTTAGGGAAATTTTATCAGTTGGAAAATAGGTTGGTACGATCGCATTCAAATCGAATTATTAATCGAAGATTAATTTAAAATCCAAATGTCAGAATTTCGTGCTTTTGTTGTAAATAAATAAAACCAACATTTCTAAATGCCGCGTTTGAATGCCTCAGACTCGATGAGAAACCACTTCACTGACTTGGCATATAAATAACTATTATCTGATGTACTGACTTTACCCTACATTTACTCACTTGAAAATAAAAACCTCTAAAATTTGTGTCTTTTGCTTTAATATTTTGCAATTTTGAACAATTAATAAATAGTTTAAAACTAATAACTTCCGTAAATTTTATTAATTTTGAACAAAAATTGACAGAATTAGAATTTTTCTTAATAAATGTTGGCCTTTATCAAAAAGACAATTTTCTAAAATTTCTGTCTTTTGCTCCATAATTTTGAAATTTTGTGATACTTATAAGTAGTTTATAAGTAGTAATCCTCCCAAATTTCATTGCCTTAGAACAAAAATTGGCAGAATTAAAAATTTTAATGGAAAATATTGGATATTTTTGCCTCTACTTGAAAATGAAAAATTCAAAAATTTGCGTCTTTTGCTCTATAATTTTGAAATTTAGGACAATGAATAAATAGTTCATAAGGAACAACCTCCGTAAATTTCATTGATTTTAAACAAAGATTGCCAGAATTAGAATTTTTCTTAAAAAATGTTGGAGATTTTTGGCTTTCTCAAAATGAATTTTTTCTAAAATTTGTGTCTTTTGCTCTATAATTTTGAAAATTAGTTCAACTAATAAGTAGTTTATTACTAGCATTCTTCCCAAATTTTATTGCTTTAGAAAAAAAATTGTCAGAATTAGGAATTTGATTGGAAAATGTTGGAAATTTTTCATCCACTTGAAAAAAAAGTTTTAAAAATTTGTGTCTTTTGTTCTATACTTTTGCAATTTAAGACAATAAATAGTTCATAAATAACAACTTCCGTAAATTTTAGTAATTTTGAACAAAAATTGACAAAATTAGAATTTTTCTTAAAAAATGTTGGAGATTTTTGGCTTTTCTCAAAAAGAAAATTTTCTAAAATTTCTGTCTTTTGCTTCATCACCTTAAAATTTAGTGCAACTAATAAGTAGTTAATAAGAAGCAACCTCCCTAAATTTCATTGCTCTAGAAAAAAAATTGGCAGAATTAGGAATTTTAATGGAAAATGTTGGATATTTTTGACTTCACTTGAAAATAAAAAATTCTAAAATTTGTGTCTTTTGCTTTATAATTTTGTAATTTAGTGCAAATAATAAATAGTTCAAAACTAGTAACCTCCGCAAATTTTATTGCTTTAGAATAAAAATTGACAGAATTAGAAAACCTCTTCAAAACAGTTTATGCAATGATGCCAACTAGCTAATAAATGCAACAATAGTTATTTATTTTGACTTCTGGTTTAAAAAACGTCATTTACTCATTGAAGGAAATTTTGTCACTTGGGAAATAGGTTGGTACTATCGCATTCAAATCGAACAATTGATCATAAAGATTAATTTAAATGACACAGGTACACGAATTGACAAATATGGCAAAGTTCTGAAATCGATATCTCGCTTATTTTTTAGAGTAAATTTGCGTTATTTACCTCATTTTACGCAGAATTTTGCTTAGATTCCAAATATGAGATTGAATCTTAGATCCGACGACAAATAACTGAGTTATGACCGATCCAAGTTTCAAATAGTTGATTTTCATTTTTCTAATTTTTAAAACTAAATACAGGATGTCCGGAAAGTGGCGCACCACCTTAAACGGGGGCAATTTCGTGATCCCCAGAGTACCAAAAAATGTTAAAAAAAATTCCAGGCCCTCTGTTTTCGCAGGAGCACCAAAAGAAAATTAGGAAAATGACAACATTGCTGAACTGTTCCCCCAATAAATTAAATTTCCAGTATTCAAAGCCATAGTAACTTTGCTGTTGTATTGTTGGCGTTAGTCTGAGATTGTTGATTCAAAAATCTTGTTAACAGTTTTTAGGCATTTCTTGCAAGATTTTTCCGATTTTTTTTGCAGATTTCCTTTGCGCAAAATGTCTTTTAGGTAACGAATTCATTTGAACCTAAAATTATTGCACAGAAATCGTTAATTTTGACGTTAAACTTTTATTCTTCAATCCATCATATCTCGAAAAATTGAAGACATGGATTTTTTAAAACATTTTTCCGGTGATCTATGACATTGTCCGATAACACAGTATTACGGTGGTGCGCGACTTTCCGGCCATCCTGTATCTCAGACACTTTTACGCATATGTCAGATACGCGTAGGTATGGTAAACAACTTCAAAACGGAACCTTACAGATAGTAGTGTTTTTAACAACAAATCTGAAAATTCTGCTGCTGCCTACACCCTGCAGATTAACGCAAATGAAATGTTTATTCCTTCCCACGCAATCTTCTCGAAATGTGTTTTTCTATGGTCTCTTAAATTTTGTTGTTCTAGGAAATTTACGACAGAATCAATAACGAGCTACAACCTGAAACAATGTGCACAGTCGGACACATTTCAATCAATCTTCGTCCAACTTAATTTTGCATTAATAAAGGACGCGTACCAGAGTCTGCAATTGCTCGAATTTTAACTCCGCAATATGAACCAACATAAAACATTGAATTCCACGGTTTTATTTGTCTAATATTTTATCTCGCAAGCTCTTTCTTCCCGTGAAATTACACTTATGCTGACTTCAGATTAATGCGCGGTTTTGATAACAGCACCTAGCGAAATTTCATTAAGTTCGCAAAGTTTTAATGGCGCATTAACATGATTTTTTTATTTCAGAACTGCGTCCAACTTTCCATCCAACGGTCAATTCTTAAAATGCGTAAGTATGCGTGGAGTTATCTCATTTCATCCAAAATGCAGCCTTCCAACCCTCTGGGGTTATGAAGGAGAAAAAACAGCCGCTCCAATAAACCCTCTTATCGATTACACAATAAAAATAATTCACTCCCTTTAAGAGCGTCAAAACAAATTTAATTTACTACAGCATCGTGTGAATTATCGTTTTCTTTCTTTCGCCCATCTTTTACTGTCGCTAATCATTACGCATTGAGAACGGAAAAACTGTTAATCTCGCAAACATATTCCAGCGAAATTAAAGGTACAACGGGATTTTCTCCGTGTCTCGTTCGTACAAAACCTTTCAGAGGCGCTTTCTGTTTAACATATTCCACAAAGAAAATAACAGCTGCCGATTCAATTTGGTTTTAGAGACAAGATAAAAATAGATGCGGCCAAAGATTGTTCTAAAATTTACACGATTATTGGGGCGACTATTATAATATTAAAGAACAAGCTCTGTGGGGACCGATGAAGCGAAATTTTAAGATGTTTGAGCCGCGTCTAGACTTGTTTTTGTCGAGATAAGCGTTGGCAAAAACAGGAAATTTTGTCTCATTTGTTTGACATTTTTTTATTTTTTTTATCTTTTAATTCCACAAGATTCCAAAGAATTAAACTTAAATTGAACGTTAAAAAATATCTAAATTGGTGTACATTATGACGAAGGCAAAGACAGAATTCGGTTTTCAGTTGTTGCAAAATAATAGGCGCACCTAATAATTTGACACTTGACAAGTATTCATATAATATTTTGGATTTTTTGGTTTGTTTTCAACATAAAAATTTCTAAATTTATTCTATTTTGCTCTATGGATCTGTAATTTGGTCTAGTTAATGAAAAAGTCCAAATTACTAATCTACCCAAATTTGGTTAAAATCTAATCAAAATTCTAAAAATTACAAGTATTAAAATAATATTTCGGATTTTGTCGGTTCAATTTCAAAATAAAAATTTCTAAAATTGTTTTTTTTTGCTCTGTGGTTTTGTAATTTGGTCTAATTAATTTGAGAGTTAAAATTAGTAATCTACCCAAATTTGATTAAAATCGAATCAAAATTCTAAGAGTTACAAGTATTAATATAATATTTCGGATTTTTTTGGTTCGATTTTAAAATAAAAATTTATAAAATTGTTCTATTTTGCTCTATGGATCTGTAATTTGGTCTAATTAATTGAAAAGCTTAAATTAGTAATCTACCCAAATTTGGTTAAAATCTAATCAAAACTGTAAAAATTACAAGTATTAAAATAATATTTCGGATTTTTTCGGTTCGATTCCAAAATAAAAATTTCTAAAAATGTTTTTTTTTGCTCTGTGGTTTTAATTTAGTCTAATTAATTTGAGAGTTAAAATTAGTAATCTACCCAAATTTGATTAAAATCGAATCAAAATTCTAAGAGTTACAAGCATTAATACATATAATATTTCGGATTTTTTCGGTTCGATTTTAAAATAAAAATTTATAAAATTGTTTCCTTTTGCTCTGTGGTTTTGTAATTTGGTCTAATTAATTAGAAAGCTAAAATTAGTAGTCTACCCAAATTTGGTTAAAATCTAATCAAAATTCTAAAAATTACAAGTATTAAAATAACTATTTCGGATTTTTTCGGTTCGATTTCAAAATAAAAATTTCTTAAATTGTTATTTTTTGCTCTGTGGTTTTGTAATTTGGTCCAATTAGTTAGAAAATCCAAATTAGTAATCTACCCAAATTTAGTAAAAATCGAATCAAAATTCTAAGAGTTACAAGTATTAATATAACATTTCGTATTTTTTCGGTTCGATTTTAAAATAAAAATTTATAAAATTGTTCTATTTTGCTCCATGAATCTGTAATTTGGTCTAATTAATTAAAAATCCAAATTACTAATCTACCCAAATTTGGTTAAAATCTAATCAAAATTCTAAAAATTGCAAGTATTAAAATAATATCTCGGATTTTTTTGGTTGGATTTCAAAAAAAAGTTTCTAAAATTGTTATTTTTTGTTTTATGGATCTGTAATTTGGTCCAAATAATTGAAAAGCTTAAATTAGTAATCTACCCAAATTTGGTTAAAATCTAATCAAAATTCTAAAAATTACAAGCATTAAAATAATATTTCAAATTTTTTCGGTTCGATTTCAAAATAAAAATTTCTAAAATTGTTTTTTTTTGCTCTGTGGTTTTAATTTAGTCTAATTAATTTGAGAGTTAAAATTAGTAATCTACCCAAATTTGATTAAAATCGAATCAAAATTCTAAGAGTTACAAGCATTAATACATTTAATATTTCGGATTTTTTCGGTTCGATTTTAAAATAAAAATTTATAAAATTGTTTCCTTTTGCTCTGTGGTTTTGTAATTTGGTCTAATTAATTAGAAAGCTAAAATTAGTAGTCTACCCAAATTTGGTTAAAATCTAATCAAAATTCTAAAAATTACAAGTATTAAAATAATATTTCGGATTTTGTCGGTTCAATTTCAAAATAAAAATTTCTAAAATTGTTCTATTTTGATCTGTGGATCTGTAATTTGGTTTAATTAATTGTAATGTCCAAATTAGTAATCTACCCACATTTGGATAAAATATAATCAAAATTCTAAAAATTACAAGTATTAAAATAATATTTCGGATTTTTTCGGTTCGATTTCAAAATAAAAATTTCTTAAATTGTTATTTTTTGCTCTGTGGTTTTGTAATTTGGTCCAATTAGTTAGAAAATCCAAATTAGTAATCTACCCAAATTTAGTTAAAATCGAATCAAAATTCTAAGAGTTACAAGTATTAATATAACATTTCGGATTTTTTCGGTTCGATTTTAAAATAAAAATTTATAAAATTGTTCTATTTTGCTCCATGAATCTGTAATTTGGTTTAATTAATTAAAAGTCCAAATTACTAATCTACCCAAATTTGGTTAAAATCTAATCAAAATTCTAAAAATTGCAAGTATTAAAATAATATCTCGGATTTTTTTGGTTGGATTTAAAAAAAAAGTTTCTAAAATTGTTTCCTTTTGCCTGTGGTTTTGTAATTTGGTCTAATTAATTAGAAAGCTAAAATTAGTAGTCTACCCAAATTTGGTTAAAATCTAATCAAAATTCTAAAAATTACAAGTATTAAAATAATATTTCGGATTTTGTCGGTTCAATTTCAAAATAAAAATTTCTAAAATTGTTCTATTTTGATCTGTGGATCTGTAATTTGGTTTAATTAATTGTAATGTCCAAATTAGTAATCTACCCACATTTGGATAAAATATAATCAAAATTCTAAAAATTACAAGTATTAAAATAATATTTCGGATTTTTTCGGTTCGATTTCAAAATAAAAATTTCTTAAATTGTTATTTTTTGCTCTGTGGTTTTGTAATTTGGTCCAATTAGTTAGAAAATCCAAATTAGTAATCTACCCAAATTTAGTTAAAATCGAATCAAAATTCTAAGAGTTACAAGTATTAATATAACATTTCGGATTTTTTCGGTTCGATTTTAAAATAAAAATTTATAAAATTGTTCTATTTTGCTCCATGAATCTGTAATTTGGTTTAATTAATTAAAAGTCCAAATTACTAATCTACCCAAATTTGGTTAAAATCTAATCAAAATTCTAAAAATTGCAAGTATTAAAATAATATCTCGGATTTTTTTGGTTGGATTTAAAAAAAAAGTTTCTAAAATTGTTTCCTTTTGCCTGTGGTTTTGTAATTTGGTCTAATTAATTAGAAAGCTAAAATTAGTAGTCTACCCAAATTTGGTTAAAATCTAATCAAAATTCTAAAAATTACAAGTATTAAAATATTTCGGATTTTTTCGGTTCGATTTCAAAATAAAAATTTCTATAATTGTTTTCTTTTGCTCTGTGGTTTTGTAATTTAGTCTAATTAATTTGAGAGTTAAAATTAGTAATCTACCCAAATTTGATTAAAATCGAATCAAAATTCTAAGAGTTACAAGCATTAATACATATAACATTTCGGATTTTTTCGGTTCGATTTTAAAATAAAAATTTATAAAATTGTTCTATTTTGCTCTATAAATCTGTAATTTGGTCTAATAAATTGGAAAGTACAAATTAGTAATCTACCCAAATTTGGTTGAAATATAATCAAAATTCTAAAAATAACAAGTATTAAAATTATATGTATTTCAGTTCGATTTCCAAATAAAAATTCCTAAAATTGTTTTCTTTTGCTTTATGGTTTTGTAATTTAGTCTAATTATTTAGAGTGTCTAAATCAGTAATAAACCCAAATTTGGTCAAAATCTAATCAAAATTCTAAAAATTACAAGTATTAAAATTATATTTCGATTTTTGACTCTTTTTCAGTGTAAAATGCAGCGATTTTCGTAATTTTTGGAGTGTAATACTATTTTAGCAATACAATTATTGGGGCAAAATTAAAATCCCAAATACCCGCATGTAAGTTTGAAAATAATAAAAATTATGAGTGCGTCTATCATTTTGCAACCGACTGTATTTTGATTGCAACTCGCCGGTTATCTTCGCCTGTTTATAGCGTCAAGCACGCTCTTTTAATATTCCTCAAAAAAGCTAGATAATGTAACAACCCACCACTGTTCACCAAGCTGGAATTCAAAACGTTTGCGAGAAAAATTTATTACCATTTGTGAAATTTTTTGTTATTGCAACCACTAAATCAGACGTTGGACGGAATTTATTTCTCGTTTTTAATAAAGACACGTCGTCTAAATTACCTGTGTCTTAAGGGACCCCAAATAATCTTCAAAGTGGGTAGTAATCAGATTAATTCTAATTTCACGAGGGTGCAGGTGGATCAACAATACCACGTATAAATATTATCTCGAACCTAATCTAACACTCGTTCAATAAATGGATTAGAATGATGAATAATTGATATAAATATCACTTGAATATTCAAACTAATTGTTTCGTGGGTTTGATTAATACGGAGGTGGCTGGTGATTAAACGACAGGAATTTGCGAAATAAGGGGGATTTAGGGTGTTCTGTCTAAAACACGTTTTTTTTTTAAAGCGCACATTTAATTTATAAGCATGAGTGACTAGAAGGTTTTAAAAAGCTTACCCGAAAAAAGTAATTAACACGGCAAACAACGCACGCTGGAGGATTAGAAAGGTTGTTGGTTTAGAGAGGTTGAAGAACAAAAAAAAAATTGGGGGCTTTGTATTGAGTGCGCGAGATTTAAATAGCGCGAAACTTCATATTATTTTATTGTTCGATTAATTGTTTATTTTAGTTTTTAAAGTTGCGGATGCAGCATGTCGCGGGTCGGAATTGAAAATTTCGCGGCGATTTCAAATGCAAATTTGCTACCTACTAGATAGGATTCGATCACTCTATGGTATTTTGAGGGAGATGAGCTCAAATTCACAGGGAAAGAGCTTTAATAAAATCGTTAAAAGTTAAAACTGTTCCCTTACATGGTGTAAGACGACTATGGAAATTTACACGAAAAACCCATGCAAAATCTGAGAAATAAATTTGAATTTCATCTGTGCTTCCAAATAAAATTTAAATTGTAAAATTAATATTGGTTGACCAATTTTAAGAAAAATGTTTCTGTCTAAATCAAAAATTTCCATAATTCTAAGACCAACTTTTAAATTATATTCATTATATTCACAGTCAAGCGGAGATCCTAAACAAACATGTGTAAGAACCGAAAAAGTCTAAACATCCTTTAAAATCCTTTTATTACTAAGCACAAACACTCTGTATATTAAACTGCTTGTGTTAATAGTAATAAGCCGAAAAATGAACAATCAAATGCGCCTAAAGTTTCTCTGAATAAAAAAATGTTTATAAATGAATATAGGCTAGTACTTTACCTTGCTAGATATTTTCTCAGAGCAGCACTCTGTAGCACAAATTTCCGAAACGACCGTCTTTATTAGAAGTCGAACCACAACTGATTAATAAAGAGATTAATACGTAATTTCCTAATTGCTTAGGTATTTCTGCATTTTTTTTTAGCGAACAAAAAATAATCAGGTGGCTCTTATTGCCATAAGAGTAATGAATGACAACTTTTTAGAAGGTCGAGTTACAAAATAAATCCAAATATGCGCAGTGTCCAAACGATTTGTAGACAAAACTGATTTTACAATTTTACATAGTTTGAAAATCTTTGATAAGGTAGCAACAATAGTGCGAGAAAAACGATGGCGAAAACTTCATAGCTGTTGCACTAAAATTACTAAAGTTATAAATTTGGAGGAAAGATTTCTAACATGTTTGCTTCGCTATAAAAATAAAAATTTCTGAAATAGGTGTCTTTTGATCTACAACGTGGCAATTTAGCAGAGTTAATAAACGATTAAAAACAAGTAATCTTCCCAAATTTCAATTAAGTAACACTAAAATTACCAAAATTACGAATATTAAGGAAGGATTTCTCATTTTTTGGCTTCGCCTTGAAAATAAAAGTTTTTAAAAATTTGCGTCCTTTGATCTACAATGTTGCAATTTGGCAGAGTTAATAAACGATTGAATACTAGTAATTTTCCCAAATTTCATAGTTGTAGCATTAAAATTACCAAAATTACGAATTTTAAGAGAGAATTTCTCATTTTTTGGCTTCGCCTTGAAAATAAACATTTCTAAAAATTTGTGTCTTGTGATCTACAATGTGGCAATTTAGCAGAGTTAATAAACAATTAAAAACTTGTAATTTCCCTAAATTTCATAGTTGTAGCATTAAAATTACCAAAATTACGAATTTTTGATGAAGGATTTCTCATATTTCTGCTTCGCCTCGAAAATAAAAATTTCTAAAACTTGTGTCTTTTGATCTACAATGTTGCAATTTGACAGAGTTAATAAACATTTAAAAACTACTAATTTCCCCAAATTTCACAGACGTAGCACTAAAATTACCAAAATTACGAATTTTAAGAGAGGATTTCTCATTTTTTGGCTTCGCTTTGAAAATAAAAATTTCTAAAAATTGTCTCTTTTGATCTACAATGTTGCAATTTAGCAGAGTTAATAAACGATTAAAAACTAGTAATTTTCCCAAATTTCATAGTTGTAGCATTAAAATTACCAAAATTACGGATTTTTGGTGAAGGATTTCTCATATTTCAGCTTTGCCTCGAAAATAAAAATTTCCAAAACTTGTGTCTTTCGATCTACAATGTTGCAATTTGGCAGAGTTTATGAATGATTAAAAACTAATAACTTCCTCAAATTTCATAATTATAGCACTAAAACTACCAAAATTACGAATTTTAGGGTAGGATTTCTCATATTTTGCCTTCGTCTGTCTGCAAAATAAAAATTTATAAAATTTGTCTCTTTTGATCTACAATATTGCAATTTGGCAAACTTATTAAACGTTTAAAAACTACTAATTTCCCCAAATTTCACAGACGTAGCACTAAAATTACCAAAATTATGAATTTTAAGAGAGGATTTCTCATTTTTTGACTTCGCCTTGAAAATAAAAATTTCTAAAAATTTGTGTCTTTTTATCTACAATGTTGCAATTTGGCAGAGTTTATAAACGATTAAAAACTAATAACTTTCCCAAATTTCATAGTTGTAGCACTAAAATTACCAAAATTACGAATTTTAAGAGAGGATTTCTCATTTTTTGGCTTCGCCTTGAAAATAAAAATTTCTAAAAATTTGTGTCTTTTCATCTACAATGTTGCAATTTAGCAGAGTTAATAAACGATTAAAAACTATTAATTTCCCCAAGTTTCACCGACGTACCACTAAAATTACCAAAATTACGAATTTTAAGAGAAGATTTCTCATTTTTTGGCTTCGCCTTAAAAATAAAAATTTCTAAAAATTTGTGTCTTGATCTACAATTTTGCAATTTGGCAGAGTTAATAAACGATTAAAAACTAGTAATTTCTCTAAGTTTTTTAGTTGTAGCATTAAAATTACCAAAATTAAAATAAAAATTTCTAAAAATTTGTGTCTTTTGATCTACAATATTGCAATTTGGCAGAGTTAATAAACGATTAAAAACTAGTAATTTCTCTAAGTTTTTTAGTTGTAGCATTAAAATTACCAAAATTACGAATTTTAGTGAAGGAGGGCGAAAACTTTTGTGTTGTAACAACGAAAATTTCGAAAATCTGTGTCTCTTGCTCTAGAATTTTGAAATTTTGTATACTTAATAAATGACCCTAAAATAGTAATTTCCCCAAATTTCATAGCTGTAGCACTAAAATTACCAAAATTACGATTTTTAGAAAAGAAGATCGGTAATTTTTGGGTGTCTCAAAAATGAAAAATTCTAAAATCTGTGTCTCTTGAATTTTGAAATTTCGTAGACATAATAAGTGACATTTCAATAGTAATTTCCCCAAATTTTATAGCTGTGGCACTAAAATTACTAAAATTACAAGACATTTTTTGTTCGTTTTTCCCGGAATCGAGAAATTCAAATTTATTGTATTCAATTAACGCGAGTTCAAAAGCAAACACGGCCTGATAATCAGAAGACCTTTGTCCCTTGAACATCCAGAATAGAGCATTGTAAATTATTCAAACTTTTTCAACGTAAATAAAATTGCCAACGGCCAAATTCCGGTTTTTAAAATACATATTTATCTCGTTGTTAATACAAAACGTACGTCTGTTTTTTCCATTGAAAACCACATTTCTTTTACTCAAAAACCATTTTCTATTATTGTATCATCGTTTAAGCTGTGACATAAATTTCGAGCTTGGAATGATTTGAATGTGGAAGCTCTGCTCACCGAGCTTGACGTGCATATTACAACTCGTCGATAAAATATCGAGAAACTGCAAGATGAATATAAATATCTTCTCTTTGACAAGTGTAATTAATACAGAGTGGATTTGCCATGATCGATTTTACAGTTTTTTCACTCCTTTTTGTAAGAAGATTATCTCAGGTGTGCTTAAGTCTCTGTAAATTTTTCAACAGAGGATGTTACACTTGTAAAATGTAAATGTGGGTTTATCTATGAGCCTGTAAGACAACAGTGTCGTCTGTAAAACTTGGCAGCTGTTCGTAGTTTTAAAATATTTACTTGTTTAGTCCCGTTGCCGGAATTACGCTTTATAGCCCTTCTGCTGCTATTATTTAATGACGTGTCTAAAAAAACACAATAAAAATGAAAGAGTTATAACTAGAGAAAATTTTAAGATCAGATCGTCGTGTCTTCACTTTGGCTGTAATTTAAACGGTTTAAGTCAGCACTCTGCGCCAAATGCAGTTTCCTTTTCCGCTTCCCGGGGAATTCCCACGTAACAGAATGTACATATTTGCCGAACGAATCAAATCAAACACAACCAGTCCCTCGGTCAATTTTCGCAACGTGTCGCGGAAAAGCAGAAGAGTGCCTCGACTTGATTTATTTGCAGTTGGCAACTTCCCGTGCTAATGATGGAAGCAGCACATCAAAAATGTATTTTCCGCTACAGATCGAGTGATGCGAACGGAATTATCCGAAGGCATTAATTTGTGATGGCGTGAAAAACAACGAAACGTGATTCTGGTTGAGCTGCCTTCGGGGCCTCCGACGCTATATGAAACGGAAAGCAAAACGATGACGAAGAACGCCAACAAAACACATACAATGATATAGAAAATAAGAGCCGAGCGATGATGAAAAGAACAAGTCGACTGTGACGAACGTTATCGACTATTTGTTGGGAGACTATATAGAAATTAGAGGCAATGTTTTGCTTCGCTTGTCACATTTAATTACCGATCGCCGTTTCCAAGCGAGGATTTAACATTTCCATCCGTTTTTTTTTTTTACAGGTTGAACTCGGTTGACCAACGACAGTTATGACAGCCTTCTGGAATCGTCGCAAGCAAAAGCCGATCTAAGGTGAGTCGCGCAAAAGCTGCTGCAAATTTTGACATTTTCGTCGGGGAATTCGTCCCTAGTCAAAAAAAAATTCAAAATGATGATGAATGTAATTTGTGTTGTGCCGCTCGCATTGTTCTATGTTTGAACTAATTCTCTGTCAATAGTGTCAGTTGTCAAACGTCAAAATCGTAAACTGGGAAAAAATTAGACAAAAATTGACTCAGCGATTGACTGGTCCTTGTAAGCTCTAAATTATTAACCAATTGGAATGCACATATTGGATTTAGTTGGCTAGCCTTGGTTTTATCGTGCGTTGAAGTAAAATCCTGAGCTGGGGAGGCGTTGGAAACTTACAACTTTTTTCTATTTTAAAAATGTAAAATTTGACAACTAACCTTAAATTATTTCGGGGGTGACAAAAGAGAGGTTGGGAATCCAGCGCCAATCTGCGGACTTCCGAGGATTCTGAAAACAATAAAAAAATTAAAGAACGAAGCGAATGGATAAATTAAAAATTGAATAAATTATTTTCTCTTCTCAGGCGTTGGCGGGAAATTCAAATTTTACACTGTTACAGACGGTTTACTTTTGCCAACTGCGCCAAAAAATGTCGAAAAATCAACTAAATTTGAAGTTAACTGACGATTTTCTCTATATAAAAAATGGTTTTTGAAAGTGTTTCCGCAAAGTAGAGATCATAATGCATAAAATAACGAAGTTTTATCAAAATTCAACACTTAAATCTAGAAAAATCGCCTAAAATGTGCTTAAAATCCGCAAAATTCGTTGAAAAATCAACTAAATAACGAAAATTTCTAAATTCGATGTTTCTTGCTCTAGAATTTTGAAATCTCGTAGACTTAATAAGTGACACTAAAATAGTAAATTCCCCTAATTTCATGACTGTAGTACTAAAATTACCAAAGTTTCGATTTTTCGAAATGGAGATTGGAGATTTTTGCGTTTTCTAATTAAAGAAAATTTCTAAAATCTGTGTCTTTTGCTCTAGAATTTTGAAATTTTGAAGACTTAATAAGTGACACTAAAATGGTAATTTTCCCAAATTTCATGACTGTAGCACTAAAATTACCAAAATTACGATTTTTGGAGTTGGTGATTGCCAATTTTTGCATTAGCTTAAAAATGAAAATTTCTAAAATACGTGTCTCTTGTTCTAAATTTTTTAAATTTAGTAGACTTAATAAGTGACACCAAAATAGTAATTTCCCCAAATTTCATAGCTGAAGCACTAAAATTACCAAAATTACGATTTTTATAGATGGAAATTGTCAATTTTTGGGTTCTGTCAAAAATAAAAATTTCTAAAATCTGTGTCTGTTGTTTAGGAATTTTGAAATTTTCTAGACTTAATAAGTGACACTAAAATAGTAATTTCCCCAAATTTCATGACTGTAGCACTAAAATTACCAAAGTTACGATTTTGCGAGAAGAAAATTGGAGATTTTTGCGTTTTCTAAAAAAAGAAAATTTCTAAAATCTGTGTCTTTTGCTCTAGAATTTTGAAATTTTGAAGACTTAATAAGTGACACTAAAATAGTAATTTCCCCAAATTTCATAGCTGTAGTACTAAAATTACCAAAGTTACGATTTTTCGAGATGGAGATTGGAAATTTTGCGTTTTCCAAAAAAAAGAAAATTTCTAAAATCTGTGTCTTTTGCTCTAGAATTTTGAAATTTTGAAGACTTAATAAGTGACACTAAAATAGTAATTTCCCCAAATTTCATAGCTGTAGCACTAAAATTACCAAAGTTACGATTTTTCGAGATGGAGATTGGAGATTTTGCGTTTTCCAAAAAAAAGAAAATTTCTAAAATCTGTGTCTTTTGCTCTAGAATTTTGAAATTTTGAAGACTTAATAAGTGACACTAAAATGGTAATTTTCCCAAATTTCATGACTGTAGCACTAAAATTACCAAAATTACGATTTTTGGAGTTGGTGATTGCCAATTTTTGCATTAGCTTAAAAATGAAAATTTCTAAAATACGTGTCTCTTGTTCTAAATTTTTTAAATTTAGTAGACTTAATAAGTGACACCAAAATAGTAATTTCCCCAAATTTCATAGCTGAAGCACTAAAATTACCAAAATTACGATTTTTATAAATGGAAATTGTCAATTTTTGGGTTCTGTCAAAAATAAAAATTTCTAAAATCTGTGTCTGTTGTTTAGGAATTTTGAAATTTTCTAGACTTAATAAGTGACACTAAAATAGTAATTTCCTCAAATTTCATGACTGTAGCACTAAAATTACCAAAGTTACGATTTTGCGAGAAGAAAATTGGAGATTTTTGCGTTTTCTAAAAAAAGAAAATTTCTAAAATCTGTGTCTTTTGCTCTAGAATTTTGAAATTTTGAAGACTTAATAAGTGACACTAAAATAGTAATTTCCCCAAATTTCATAGCTGTAGCACTAAAATTACGAAAGTTACGATTTTTCGAGATGGAGATTGGAGATTTTGCGTTTTCTAAAAAAAGAAAATTTCTAAAATCTGTGTCTTTTGCTCTAGAATTTTGAAATTTTGAAGACTTAATAAGTGACACCAAAATGGTAATTTTCCCAAATTTCATGACTGTAGCACTAAAATTACCAAAATTACGATTTTTGGAGTTGGTGATTGCCAATTTTTGCATTAGCTTAAAAATGAAAATTTCTAAAATACGTGTCTCTTGTTCTAAATTTTTTAAATTTAGTAGACTTAATAAGTGACACCAAAATAGTAATTTCCCCTAATTTCATAGCTGAAGCACTAAAATTACCAAAATTACGATTTTTATAGATGGAAATTGTCAATTTTTGGGTTCTGTCAAAAATAAAAATTTCTAAAATCTGTGTCTGTTGTTTAGGAATTTTGAAATTTTCTAGACTTAATAAGTGACACTAAAATAGTAATTTCCTCAAATTTCATGACTGTAGCACTAAAATTACCAAAGTTACGATTTTGCGAGAAGAAAATTGGAGATTTTTGCGTTTTCTAAAAAGAGAAAATTTCTAAAATCTGTGTCTTTTGCTCTAGAATTTTGAAATTTTGAAGACTTAATAAGTGACACTAAAATAGTAATTTCCCCAAATTTCATAGCTGTAGCACTGAAATTACCAAAGTTACGATTTTTCGAGATGGAGATTGGAGATTTTGCGTTTTCTAAAAAAGAAAATTTCTAAAATCTGTGTCTTTTGCTCTAGAATTTTGAAATTTTGAAGACTTAATAAGTGACACTAAAATGGTAATTTTCCCAAATTTCATGACTGTAGCACTAAAATTACCAAAATTACGATTTTTGGAGTTGGTGATTGCCAATTTTTGCATTAGCTTAAAAATGAAAATTTCTAAAATACGTGTCTCTTGTTCTAAATTTTTTAAATTTAGTAGACTTAATAAGTGACACCAAAATAGTAATTTCCCCTAATTTCATAGCTGAAGCACTAAAATTACCAAAATTACGATTTTTATAGATGGAAATTGTCAATTTTTGGGTTCTGTCAAAAATAAAAATTTCTAAAATCTGTGTCTGTTGTTTAGGAATTTTGAAATTTTCTAGACTTAATAAGTGACACTAAAATAGTAATTTCCTCAAATTTCATGACTGTAGCACTAAAATTACCAAAGTTACGATTTTGCGAGAAGAAAATTGGAGATTTTTGCGTTTTCTAAAAAAAGAAAATTTCTAAAATCTGTGTCTTTTGCTCTAGAAATTTGAAATTTAGTAGACTTAATAAGTGACACCAAAATAGTAATTTCCCCAAATTTCATAGCTGAAGCACTAAAACTACCAAAATTACGATTTTTATAGATGGAAATTATCCATTTTTGGGTTCTCTCAAAAATAAAAATTTCTAAAATCTGTCTGTTGTTTAGGAATTTTGAAATTTTCTAGACTTAATAAGTGACACTAAAATAGTAATTTCCCCAAATTTCATGACTGCAGCACTAAAATTACCAAAGTTACGATTTTGCGAGAAGAAAATTGGAGATTTTTGCGTTTTCTAAAAAAAGAAAATTTCTGAAATCTGTGTGTCTTGCTCTAGAATTTTGAAATTTCGTAGACTTAATAAATGATACTAAACTAGTAATTTCCCCAAATTTCATAGTTGTATCACTGAAATTACCAAAGTTACGATTTTTAGAGATGAAGATCAATATGAAACTTTCTAAAATTGATGTCTTTTGCTCTAGAATTTTGAAATTTGGTAGACTTATAATAAGTAACTCAAAAATAGTAATTTACTTAAATTTTTTTAAATGTGGCATTAAAATTACTAAAGTTAGTATAATTTTTCGAAATAGAGATCGGAAATTTTTGCGTTTTCTAAAAAATTAAAATTGTTAAAATCGATGCCTCCGCCAGATTTACATTGAACGACCTGTATTTGCACCAAGAACGAATTACACGATAAAAATTAGTGACGTTGTGTGCAAGTAATCCAACGGGAAATCAGATTAGATGGTTCACAACATTTTAGACAAATTCCCATCCGAGTTGGGGCGAAATTTCCAATCGTTTAAAAGTAGGATTTTAAAGTTTAGCGGGATCCTTGGTCGGAAATGGATTATTAATTATCGGCGCTCTGAAAGTTATTGAAAGTTACTTAACTATCGTTTTTTTTCCGATGATATTATTCTAATTAAACTGAAGATAACGCCATTAATTTAAGTAACCTTTAATTAAAACACGGTCTCTCGGCACAAAATTAATTTTCAATTAATTATAACTAGGTTCTCGGAAGACTGTGATTCTTATAATTGCAGCTTGTAAGAATGAAAACACCAATTAGTGTTTGCCGGATACAATACGAACTGCGTAGAATGAGATCATAATTAGTCAAGTCGAATTTTGAACATCCGGAAAATACAAGACAGCACGGCACCTAATTGCACGCTTCAAAGTGACTTAAAATAAGTAATTTAGTTTAATGCATTCTTTTCAGCGTAAATCCTTTGAAAAGACAAATTTCTTTCCACCGAACTCAGTTTGTCTCTCTAATTGATTGAATCTGACAAAGGCCGGAAAATTCTCGAAAATATTGCGCCACTGAACAACTCATTTATTTTCCAAAAAATATCGACGATTTTCTTTGAGCCGAATAAATTGCGGGCTCTCTTTTATTTATCTGCCGACTCGTTATCTCGCAAATTTCAAAATTTTTGTTTAATGAGGCGGCAGGCCGGTAATTAATTTCTTAGGAATTTCGGCCCGGGGTGAATTAAATTGCATTTGACCGTGTCCGATCGCCCAAGTTTCGTAATTAGAAGCTAACGATCAAATGTCAAACAAAGCCCAAACCGGCGTCCGCAAGATCGTTTATCAAAAGAACTGCGCAATTTCAAGTCTTTAAAAATCGCAGTTTTTCCCCGTTGCCCCATTTTCGCCGTTATTATTGCAAACATGCAACATTTGCATTCGTTTTAATGACGCCGAGTTCATACATGCAACCAATTAATCCTCCTTAAAACCCGTTGTTTGATTTACCCGAATTACAAAGTTTCGCGAGTTCCCAATTTAAAAATTCTTGCGAGTTTTTTCCGACGCCGAAAGCGGGAATAATCCCCGACTTTATTGCATGAAATTACCGGTTTAGATTAAATCAGGAGAAACCGTAGAGGCGTGAATTGATTTAATGGAAAAAATACAAGTTTTTATAAAACAATGCTCGAGGTTTTTCGTTGGGATTTGTTTGGAATAAGTTGCTTAATTTTAACACCTTGGCTGTAATAAAATAAAGCGAAGTTTTTTGTTAAAAAAAACTTGATGGAAGCGCACAAAAGGTACAAAGAAAGTAAATTTATCATGACTGGGCGGTACGTCAGATCTCTTCACGAAAAGATAATTCCAACCTGGAAACGGATTAATATTTAATCAAATCAAATTGATTAACCTCACACACAGAGGGATGTCGGGTTTGATTAATGTTCTGGGGATTTTTATATTTATTTCCAAGGGGATAATTACGCGTGGGTGTTTAGATTTTTATTTTCCCTGTTTAGTTCAGGCAAAATGGACACAAAAATTACAAATGCTCAGAATAATTCCCATAAGGCTGATTTTTTGGAAATTGGAACAACATGTTAAATTCTCATGGGTCCAAGAGCAGTTCTAAGGTCTTTAAAATGCCCTGTTATACATTACAAATTTTACCATTAGTCAACGTTTTTGTACACGCAAAAACATAGAAATTTTTATTTTGAAGACGAACTAAAAATTTTCATGGCTTTTACTTAAATTCCGTAACTTTGTCAGAAATTTTACTACTTTAGACTTGCTAATTTACTGTTCTAAATTTTGAAATTTTAGAGCAACAAATAGAGTTTTTCGAAATTTTGATTTCAAAGAGGAACTAAAAATTTTTATTGCTTTTAAATTCCGTAACTTTGTCAAATTTTATTTTAAAATTGTGAAATTTAGAGGCTTTACTACTTTAGACTTGCTAATTTACTGCTCTAAATTTTAAAATTGGAGAGCAAGAAATAGAGTTTTTAAAAATTTTTATTTCAAAGAGGAACAAAAAAGTATCATGCCTTTAACTTAAATTCCGTAACTTTGTCAGATTTTATTGTAAAACTGTGAAATTTGGAGATTTTACTACTTTAGACTTGCTAATTTACTGCTCTAAATTTCAAAATTTTAGAGCAAGAAATAGAGTTTTTAGAAATTTTGATTTCATAGAGGTACAAAAAATTTTCATGGCTTTTACTTAAATTCCGTAATTTTGTCACATTTTATTTTAAAATTAAGAAATTTATAGGTTTTATTACTTTAGACTTGCTAATTTACTGCTCTAAATTTCAAAATTTTAGAACAAGAAATAAAGTTTTTAGAAATTTTTATTTCGAAGATGAACTAAACATTTTCATGACTTTTCACTTAAATGCCGTAACTTTGTCAAATTTCTTTTTAAATCTCTGAAATTAATTATTTTTACTACATTAGACTTGTTGATCTATTGTTCCAAAATTCAAAATTTTAGAACAAGAAATAAAGTTTTTAGAAATTTTTATTATTTCGAAGATGAACTAAACATTTTCATGACTTTCACTTAAATGCCGTAACTTTGTCAAATTTTATCTTAAATCTCTGAAATTAATTATTTTTACTACTTTAGACTTGTTGATCTATTGCTCCAAAATCCAAAATTTTAGAACAAAAAATAGAGTTTTTAAAAATTTTTATTTTGAATTTTCATGGCTGTTTTTTTAATTTCGTAACTTTGTCAGATTTTGTCCTAAAATTGTGAAATTTTGAGATTTTACTACTTTAGATTTGCTAATTTACTGCTTTAAATTTTAAAATTTTAGCAAGAAATAGAAATTTTAGAAATTTTTATTTCAAAGACGAACTAAAAATTTTCATGGCTTTAATTTAAATTTCGAAACTTGGCAGATTTCACTTTAAAATGTGAAATTTAGAGGTTTTACTACTTTAGACTTGCTAATTTACTGCTCTAAGTTTCAAAATTTTAGAGCAAGAAATACAGTTTTTAGAAATTTTGATTTCAAAGAGGTACAAAAAATTTTCATGGCTTTTACTTAAATTCTGTAACTTTGTCAGATTTCATTTTAAAATTGTGAAATTTGGAGGTTTTACTACCTTAAACTTGCTTATTTACTGCTCTAAATTTCAAAATTTTAGAGCAAGAAATACAGTTTTTAGAAATTTTGATTTCAAAGAGGTACGAAAAATTTTCATGGCTTTTACTTAAATTCTGTAACTTTGTCAGATTTCATTTTAAAATTGTGAAATTTGGAGGTTTTACTACCTTAAACTTGCTTATTTACTGCTCTAAATTTCAAAATTTTAGAGCAAGAAATAGAGATTTTAGAAATTTTTATTTCAAAGACGAACTAAAAATTTTCATGGCTTTAATTTAAATTCCGTAACTTTGTAAGATTTCATTTAAAAACTGTAAAATTTAAAGGTTTTATTACTTAAGACTTACTTATTTACTGCTCTAAATTTTAAAATTGAAGAACAAGAAATAGAGTTTTAGAAATTTTTATTTCGAAGTGAAACTAAAAATTTTCATGACTTTAACTTAAATTCCGTAATTTTGTCAAATTTTATCCTGAAACTCTGAAATTTGGAGGTTATACTACTTTGGATTCGTTCATCTACTGCTCCAATTTCCAAAATTTTAGAGCAAAAAACAGAATTTTTAGGAATTTTATTTCGAAGACGATCTAAAAATTTTCATGGCTTTTATTTAAATTCCGTAACTTTGTCAGATTTTATCCTAAAACTGTAAAATTTTAAGGTTTTATTACTTTAAACTTGCAAATATACTGCTCTAAATTTCAAAATTTTAGAGCAGAAAATAGAGTTTTTAGATATTTTTGTTTTAAAGACGAACTAAAAATAAACAAAGAAATTTAATCTGAAGAAGATTAATGTCATACAATGTTAGAAAATCTGGTGAATTAGTCGTTTTCGATGTTATAAAAAAAGCGCTCAAAGTACTTTATTTTGAAAAAACTATAAAAAAGAGACTATTTTTTGTAAATTTAAAAAAAATCATTGTACAGGGTGATTTCTAAAAAAACCGCAGGCGTTGTAGAATTTTTATTTATGAACCGATTTCAAAAATTAAGAAAGCAAATTAAATGGTTTTTAATTTACTATAAACTGATGAATTTAGCTTTTTTCTATATGTCTTAGTATCTTTTGGGCGATATTCAACTTTCTTATTTTCAATTGGCACCCATATTTTTTTTTGCATAATTTGGAAGATATTAATTTTCTTGATTCAGAGATGTGTAATATGTTCTACTTTTACAAAGAAATATTTAAAAAAAAATTATTAAAATTGAAAAAAATAGGCAATAAAAGTGCATGGTGTCAATTGTGTATTTTAATTAAATTAGGTACATGTTTTTTTTGATTTGTAATTATTATTGTCTTTTGATATTAATAATTTCAAAAAAGATTGCCAATCCTTTCTGTTATTGGCTGCTTTTTGACATTACAATAATGGTATTGTTTTACTTGACAACAGGCACCTAGATTTTATTAACTTTTATTGGTTAAATTTTAATTTGCTTTAATTTTTGATATAATTTTTTAATATTTTGTTTTGTAAAAGTTGAACGTATTTCACATTTCTGAATTAAGAAAATTAATATCTCCAAATTATGAAAAAAAAATATGGGTACCAATTTAAAATAAGAAAGTTGAATATCGCCTAAAAGATACTAAGACATTTAGAAAAATTCCTACAATAATTATTTGTTTCACTAGGCTAGAAAATGGTATTTTGGAAATGCAAGGAAAGTAATTTTAGGGAAATTTCATCAGCTAGGAAATAGGTTGGTAGCACCCCATTCAAATCAAACGATTGCAGATTAATGTAAATTCAAATGTGATTCAGCAAATTTTTGTGGAATCTCTACTTAATTCATTTACCTTTATTATTTTCGAATCCAAATCGGCACACAAATTGACACAATTGACATTTATGCAGCGATGCCAACTTGCAAAATAAAACCAACTATTCGAAATGTCACGTTTGACTGCCTAGACATTCAAAAGGTGATTTTCTTGCCGCAAATGAGTATCACAAATCTCATGAAAAGTGACGGAGGCGCACAAAAAATATTATAAAGTTTCATGTTAATTTTGCCTGGACCACATTAGCGCTCTTCACCTCCTCTGAGTGTAAAAATGAAGCTTGTCCAACATTCATGTCTGCAATATTGTGTATTGTAACAACAGCACCAACAGTAAGCATATTAAACCCTTCTAATTGTCTGGCTTCATCCCTGTGGAAATCTATTGTAATTTGATGGTTTACTTTGGAGATATCTACTCGTAAGCGTAACGCGAACATCCACCTCAAAGTTTAATTTAATATCAAAGCATTATACTCTCAACGATAATTATCATCACTAATCTCAACTTTGCATGTGTTGGGACGTTTTGTCCGTTAAAAATTCCCGTCTAGACTCCAGAGGTGTCGGCAGGTGCAGCGGAAATCACTCTCTTATCCTCCAGAGAATTTTTTCCTCGATCAGACGCTTAAACTCCTTAAAGTGGAAAAAGTCGTGTGGTCGAAGATAATGGGTGGAAGAAGTTAATGACGAGGATCTCCAGGGTCTGATTTTAATATTCTCCGCGTTTGCAGTTTTCCGAATAGTTGCAAAATTGTGAAATATCGCCGCAATGTTAATTTAGTCGGCATCAATCAAGCGAAATACACGCAAAAATGATTGTTGAACTAATGAAGCTAATGGACGTGTTTTTTTTTAACTGGGAGTTAAATAATTTTTTAATTGTGATTAATTCGCGCGACTCTATGACGAATGCTGTTTACCGCTATATTTACACGCCCCATTTGCGATCGTTCATATTTTATGGTAATTTTTTGCTCGGCGCCGGGTTCCACTGACGTCGATGTATTAACTTGCGTATAAATATTTATGTGGCGAATTAAAGGAGTAAAAATGAGGAGATGCGCTTCGGTAATTACTGCGGTTGTAGCAAAAACAATCTTCTTGTAATCTTTGATTGTTAATTATTCGTGTAGAGAAACTTGAAGATTACATCTGACTGAGGAGAGCAGGCGCTTTATTGAATTTTCAACGGAATTATTTTAAACGAAGGCAAAGAGGAGAACGTTTGAGTGGGATATTTTCCTCGCAAACAGTTAATAAACTTCAATCTGTTGAATTTCTAGATTGTAATTACATGGAAATAGTCAACCACAAGAAACAAGCTTCATTAGTTGCCACGTTTGAGAAGAGAACTTTATAGAATTACCCGATTTCAAGACTAATATCTTAGAGCTATTATTTTAATAACTCTCACGCTAATTTATTAAATTTCTCTACAATTTCAATTACAGTACGATGAAGCCTTTTAACTTATTTCACTAGTCTGTGGTTTTAAGGATAAGAACTGCACAAAGCGCAATCTGTAGCAAAATTACAAGGTAAGATCTCCATTATTTCCGAGCTATTGTGGATTGAAAAATGCGAAACTAGTTTTGTGTTTAAAATATGTTTATTACATTGAAATTTCCAACTTGCATTCCACGTAATTTTTTGAAAAAACAAAAATGGTGGATGCGCCAGGCGACAATGCAGTTTTATTAGTCTTTTGTTTATTTAGTGCAGCGTTTTTATTAACTCGGAAAATGTTGCACGATTGGGTTTTCAAATTCCACGTTGACACTCAATTTTCATTGATTTAACTGATGTGGAGCATCAAATTTCATAGCTGGAGCACTAAAATTACCGAAATTACGGTTTTTAGAGGTGGAGATAGGAAATTTTCGCGTTGTCTTAAAATTGAAAATTTCTAAAATCTGTGTCTCTTGCGCTAGAATTTTGAAATTTCGTAGACTTAATAAGTGACAATAAAATAGTAATTTCCCTAAATTTCATAGCTGTAGCACTAAAATTACTAATATTACGATTTTTAGAGTTGGAGTTCAGTAATTTTTGCATTGTCTTAAAAATGAAAATTTCTAAAAATCTGTGCCTCTTGCTCTAAAATTTTGAAATGTCGTAAACTTAATAAGTGACACTAAAATAGTAATTTTCCCAAATTTCATAGCTGTAGCACTAAAATTACCAAAATTACGATTTTTAGTGTTAGAGAACGGCAATTTTTGCATGGTCTTAAAAATGAAAATTTCTAAAATCTGTGCCTCTTGCTTTAGAATTTTGAAATTTCGTAGACTTAATAAATGATATTAAAATAGTGATTTCCCCAGATTTCATAACTGTAGCACTAAAATTACCAAAATTACGATTTTTAGAGATGGAGATTGGCAATTTTTGCATTGTCTTAAAAATGAAAATTTCTAAAATCTGTGTCTTTTGCTTCTCTGAAATTTTGAAATTTGGTAGACTTATTAAGTAATTCTAAAATAATAATAATTTCTTTAAATTTCATAGCTGTAGCATTTAAATTACCTAAGTTACAATTTTTACAACTGGAGATCGGTAATTTTTGCATCGTCTTAAAAATAAAAATTTCTAAAATCTGAGTTTCTTGCTCTAGAATTTTGTAATTTAGTTGAATTAATAAATGAACTTAATAAAATAATAATGTCTCCAAATTTCATAGCTATAGCAATTATTCTGAAGTTATTTTCAGAATTATGTATTTGTTATTACGGCATTAGTAAAAAATGGAACTAAAAAATGCAAAATTTCAAATTTCCCGCCCTAAATTTCGAAAGGTGCATAACTGCGAAATGAATATCTGTCACTATTTACCTAAGACTTGTAACTCTCGTAATTTTCATTTAATTTCAATTAAATTTGAGCAGATAACTAATGTGGACTAAATAACTAATGAGACCAAACTACAGAACTAAAGAGCAAAGAGAGTTTTCGCTAGGATTACGTCCAGATTTGTTAATTTCTTGTTTAGATCGTATTAATTTGATTCAGTTTGTTTTCAAAACGGGCTTTGTAAAAAACTTGAATTTTCATCCATTGTTAACTGAATTTCCAGATACATTTATCGCAGAGCTCTCCAAAGTTATAAACTTTTTCTCTTCGCTGCCATAAACAGTTAAAAACTAGTTAATTACGCTTCACTTGAGCTTCGACGGAAAAGTGCCGGTTCTCTATTTATTTTAAAAGTTTCAACCTGGGAGAATATTTGCCGTATTATATAATAGAAGTTCAACATGGCAAAAACCGTCTGTCTGAAAGAGCAATCAAGATTAGTAGTAACTAAAAATGCGGCGCTGCTGTTTGATCCTCTAGGAAATGATTGCCGTCAGTCCCGCAATTCTCGCAGACACGTTTACTCCCACGGGAGTAAGAAACAAACTCCTAACATAAAACAAAAATAAAAGTTAGAAGCAATTTAACATAGGCACGTAGTGCGTTTAGGTATAAATCGTCGCAGGTTAAAACGTCCCACGCACACGTAAATTTCGTGATTTTTAAAAGCGAGCGCGTCTCGTTTTTAATTAAATACTTGTAATTAAACTAGTAAAAGCCGGCAAGTTTCCTCATTTCATTAAATCCCAGTTAAAAACGTTGCTAGCCGTGTTGAAATTTTATTGTAAATTGCGTGTTTTCAGCAGCTCGTACTATCATCTTGTATTTGCCAATAAAAAAGCTTTTTCGGGGAAGAATAAAACGGCGCAATATGCAGTCGAATATAAAAAAGAGGTAATTTCGCAATAATTTTTATCATGTGCGTCGGTCAGCGTTTCTGTTTTTATCTGTATTCTGACTGCACATCTACATGCAGAGAGTATAAACATATTTAAAAGGCAGAAGCATAGCTGCATTTGCATATTAACTGAATTATGGAAATGTAATTAGTTTTGAAACCCGGTCGGTCTAGCGAGCCGGCGCCTCATTTCTGTTTTATGGAAAGATATTTTTACACAACTCATCACTGTCCTTAATAAATATCCGAACTTGTAATCATGAGGTTAAATTGGTCCATCAGAAGTTAGAAGGGAGCAAAGCGCTTCAAGTTTAATAATTAGAATAAATTTGGGGCATGCATTAGTTGAGGGAACGAAGGGCTGCACGTGGTATAAAGTTAACTAATATAGGGGACTTTGAATCCTCCGAGGATACTTCTAGGACTCGGCACGACGTTTGCAATTAACCAAACATTACAAAAACGCCCCTCAAAAAAACGTCAAGACGCTCCAAATATCTTAATATTCCCCGCCCACTTGTACGTACTAATATCTCATTAAGTTCAACTTCCCCTAATGAGGATTTCGATGAAAGCTTCGTTATCGATTCAAGTTGGTAGTCGTCCTAAAAGCCTTAGCTTGTATCTTAACACACCCAAATAAGAGAAGCTCGCATCAAATATTTACGAATGAGTGCCACAACCGTGTTACGACACCATTCCATAATAATAAGAGCCGACATATGCGTATGTAAAGTGAGGGTGATTGCGGTTGGAGGTGGAGGCTTTAGACATCATGATCTATGCAGACCCAACGGTAACCAACCACTGGACAGGATAAACGATAGCTTTGGACGGAGGTCCATCAGTTTAGCCAACCTCTGTTGTTAACCCGCCACTTTAACCCCCTATTAAGGGAGAGTTGCACGGACATAAACACGTTTGTTGATTAATTAATGGAAAGTAACAAAGTGGCATAAAAACCGAAAAAATGTCATATCGATAAAAACAATCGCGCAGCTGCGCGCGGTGTTGATTTTGTTTAATTTTAATCGCACTGTGAAAACACGAGTGTTTTGATAAATCAAAAAATGTTTGTTTTAAATTTTAATTTGGGCCTGGACGGTTTTTCCTAATACCCCACTAAATGTCAGTTAGGACCGACCTCTTCGAAAATAAAACTACAAGTAATCCTTCAGCGTGTTCCCGGAAATTGTACGTCGGTCTGATCCTTGTTCCTCTTACACATCCTTATTGCGTTTTCCCTCTACTTTTTCCAGCTTTACTGTTCTTTAAGAGTGACAAGTTAATTTCCAGGTTTCATGCGCGTTGCCGTAATTTCGAAACTACTTGGAACAATTTCACTTATCGTCACACAATTATTCGTTTCTTTGCGTACTTTAATTAAAATTGTTTACGACGGAGGCAAATTTTTATTTCCACGCCATAATTAAGATTATAACGGGGATAATTTACATAAAATTAGCCCTCGTCTTTAATTTTAATTCAGTTTAACAATGCTTCAAAACAGGAAGCAGCTTTCGGAGTTTTTTACTTCCGCGATTTTGAGAGGGATTTAATTTTTTCTTGCGGTGTTGCTTGCAAAATTCAGAGGGAAATGTTACAAGCTGGATTTTTAATAAGGAGAAATAATATATTTCCGGCGGTTGCTCGGAGCAAATACAGAGATAATTTCATTAATCCGAACGTGAAGAGTTTTAACGTGTCTTGGGATGCGTGATCTAATCACGTTAACCTACTTTAGAATGTGCTCGGAAAAATGCTAAATTAACAAAGGAGTAAAGAAAAGATCCGATATAAATTGAGGCGTTATGCAGCTTGACATACATGTATTTCACAGTCGACGGAGTTTATCATTCCTGTGCTGCGTTATAAGTCACCGAGGTATTTCTATCATCCTAAAATACCACAACTATGGATATAAACTTGCTTGTACATAGAAGCCCGACAAACTTTGTTTTTCAAACGAATACTTTTGTTGCGAATATGGAAAACTATCCCAGCGCATCCACCAATTTTAACATTAAAAAAACTCTCATCAGTTCAATTGGTGAAAATTGAACATCCACGTGAAAATTTTAAAATCCAATCGGGCGCTACATTTTTACACAGTTAATAAAAACGTGCCGCTAAATAAAAAAAGTTAATAAACTCAAAATGAATGTCTCGGCGTCTCGCCCATTTTTATTATTTCTAAATTACTTCAGATGCAGCTTGCTGGGGATTTCCATGTAATGGAACATATTTTAAACATGAACATTATAAGCACACTCGCATTTTACAATGTACAAAGCTCGGAAATAATTGACATCTTACCTTGTAGTTACAATACAGATTGCGCTTTACCGCAAACTGCACATACGATCGCGGAAACTGGTAATTGTCTTTAAGACCACAGATTTGTTAAATAAGCTGGCAATGAGGAATAAAATCGAATGGAACGGGAATTATTGGAGTATCCGAAATATTAGAGCTTCACATCAGTTAAATCAGAGAAAATTGACTGTCCAGAAATTGTAATAGTAAAAATTGTAGTTTATTTTAGTCATTTATTAAGTTTACAAAAATTCCATATCTAAGAGCAAGAGACATCGATTACACAAATTTTCGATTTTTAAGACAACCTAAAAATCCTAACTTTGGTAATTTCAGTGCTACAACTATAAAATTTGGGGAAATTACTATTTTAATGTTACTTATTAAGTCTACTAAATTTCAAAATTTTAGAACAAGAGGCACCAATTTTAGAAATTTTCGTTTTTGAGGCAACCCAAAAATTGCCGATTTCCATCTCTAAAAATCGTAACTTTGGTAATTTTAGTGCTACAGCTATGAAATTTAGGGAAATAATTATTTTAGAGTTGTGTACTAACTCCACCAAATTGCAAAATTTGTAATTCTGGTAATTTTAATGCTACAGATATGAAAATTGGGGTGTATTAATTCCACCAAATTTTAAAATTGTGGAGCAAAAAAATACGAGTTTTAGAAATGTTCGTTTTTAAAATGAAGCAAAAATTTCCAATATCCTCCACCAAAAATCGAAGTTCTGGTAATTTTAGTGCTATAGAAATGAAATTTGGGGAAATTACTATCTTAAAGTCACTTATTAAGTTTACTAAATTTCAAAATTCTAGAGCAACAAACGCATATTTTAAAAAAAAATATTTTTAAAACAACGCAAAAATTTCCCATCTCTGTCTGGAAAAATTGTAATTTTAGTAATTTTAGTGCTACAGCTATGAAATTTAGGGCAATTACTCTTTTAGTGCTACTTATTAAGCCTACAAAATTTCAAAATTCTAGACTAAGAGATGCAAATTTTAGAAATTTTATTTTTGAAACATCCAAAAATTGCCGATCTCCATGTCTAAAAATTGTAATTTTGGCAATTTTAGTGCTACAACTATGAAATTTGAGGAAATTTTTATTTTAGTATCACTTATTAAGTCTACAAAGTTTCAAAATTTTAAAGCAAGAGACACAGATTTTAGAAATTTTCATTTTTAAGACAACGCAAAAATTGAAGATCTCCATAACTAAAAATCGTAATTTTGGTAATTTTAATGCTACGGCTATGAAATTTAGGAAAATTACTATTTTAGTGTCACTTATTAAGTCTACAAAACTTCAAAATTCTAAACAAAGAGACACAGATTTTAGAAATTTTCATTTTTAAGACAATGCAAAAATTGAAGACCTCCATCACTAAAAATCGTAATTTTGGTAATTTTAGTGCTATTGTTATGAAAGTTGGGGAAGTTACTATTTTAGAGTCACTTATTAAGTCTGCCAAATTTAAAAATTCTAGAGCAAGAGACACCAATTTTAGAAATTTTTGTTTTTTAATTAACGTAAAAATTGCCGATTTTCATCTCTAAAATTCGTAATTTTGGTAATTTTAGTGCTATAGAACTGAAATTTCGGGAAATTACGACTTTTTTTAAGTCACTTATTAAGTTTACTAAATTTCAAAATTCTAGAGCAACAGACACAAATTTTAAAAATTTTCATTTTGCAGAGACACAAAAATTGCCGATTTCCATGTCTAAAAATCGTAATTTTGGCAATTTTAGTGCTACATCTATGAAATTTGAGGAAACTACTGTTTTAGTGTCACTTATTAAGTCTACAAAACTTCAAAATTCTAGACAAAGAGACACAGATTTTAGAAATTTTCATTTTTAAAACAATGCAAAAATTGAAGATCTCCAACAAAAATCGTAATTTTAGAAATTTTAGTGCTGCAGCTATGAAATTTGGGGAAATTACTATTTTAGTGTCACTTATTAAGTCTACAAAATTTCAAAATTCTAGACCAAGAGACACCAACTTTAGAAATTTTCATTTTTAAGACGATGTAAAAATTGTTGATCTCCAACTCTAAAAATCGCAATTTTGGTAATTTTAGTGCTACAGTTATGAAATCTGGGGAAATCACTATTTTAATGTCATTTATTAAGTCTACAAAATTTCAAAATTTTAGAGCAAGAGACACAGATTTTAGAAATTTTTATTTTTTAATCAACTTAAAAATTGCTGATTTTCATCTCTAAAAATCGTAATTTTGGTAATTTTAGTGCAAAATTCTCTAGAGATACACTCCGCCAAATTGTATTTAAAGATTTGGCAGACCACAAAAAATTTTTAATTAAAATTCCCAGATCTAGGGACTTTCCCTGAATCTAGGGATTTTTAAAGTATTGGAGGAAAATTAGTGGCAATTTGACGGTTTCTGTTTGATGTTTCGCAGGAATTACAGTTTTAAAAATTCAGCATTGTGCAACGACCAATCGCAGAGCCGCATTTTAAATTTGGCGCCCGCAAAAATTCCCTGCTTTTTGGTATTTTTAACAAATAATCTAGTGATGATATAAATTTAGTTTTGGCACCACTGATAATTCCCCCAGCACGTCGAAAGCGCCCTCTGTCATTTTGTCCCGATCCTCTTAAATAATGGCCGAGGAGTTAATTAGCGTAATTCGTTGCAACAATTGTGATGAAGTGTTGATAAATGTAATCCCATCGTGAATCCCGTGTGTAATTGAAGTAAATTGAAACAAATTATTTCGCGTTAAAAAGGTGCAATTAAACGCAAGTAAAGCCTGACGCGCATAACTTAATCAAATTAGTTCGAATTAAATTAAGTGGTTTTTCCGGTAATCTTAATGGTTAGCGCAAATGTGTTTAAACTCGTCTCTTCCATGTTTAAGGGACCATGCTCGTAATTATCACCCGAATAAATCACTACAAAGTCGAGTATGAGAAACTTAGCGAACTATCGTCTAAACCACACGCAATTAACTTTAGAGCGGTTCTCGTTTGAAATTATTTTGTCCGAAAGTAAGAAAAACACCCGCGAAGGGCGAAAGAGGGCAAAAAGTAGCGTTGCCCTGCGTTCTTTTCGGCACTTCCTCAGCCATTGTTTCCGCTACATTTGACGTGTTTCCGAGCCATATTCTTGTCCCGAAGCCCCTTATCACCTCGCCTATCACTTCCTCTCCGATTATCACGATGCTTCTATTTTATCTCATCTTGACGTTGAACGTACTCCTCAGCGCTGCGCTCTTGAAAGATGACTTTATGTAAGCGGAGCTCCTTTAAAAGCAGAGACAAAGGACGCGGATATTTACATAACTAATAAAACGGTTCATCTGCGGCCTGTGCTGCGAGTCAATTCATTAACTGTCTTTTCGTTCTGTTTCAGATGCAAGTGGCCCCATACACGACGACTGGTTTTATTTTGGGTCTTGCGTTCGTCCGTTTCGCTGCACTTAGCATGATTCTACCACCGGCGTGTCCTCCAGAGTGTATTTGCTTATCGCAGACGCAGGTAATGAAGTGTGGTTAATTAAATTAACTGTGGAAAAATGGCGACAATCATCCCACTTCCGCTCTCTGAATTGTTAATTCTCTATCACGCTAATGACCAGCGCTCGCCTTTGTTGACTTATTGATAACAATACAGCGTCATCGTTAAACTTGCATAGGTCTACACAGAGCATCAATCCTTATTATGTCTGGTACGCACCACCCCATAAATATTTAATGACGATGCTCGCCTATAAAAAAATTTTTTTACACATCACCAAACGACAAAAACCGTCCCAGTTTCGCACCCTATTAAATCATGACCACTGGGACCTTCTGAGATAAGTTCGGTCGTGCAAACCCCAATTGACTTCCGGACCTGGACCCTCCATAACTCGACTTTAACGCTCTTAATTTGATTTTTTGTTTCAGGTGCTGTGTAATTCCGGCGGATTACGAGAGATTCCGGTGAAACTGCTCCCATCGACGGTGGAACATTTATCGTTAACCAGAAACCACTTTCCAGTCATCAAGAGTGACGCTTTCGCGGGGTTGAGGTATCTGAGGAAGCTGTCTTTAGACGGCAACAACATATCAATCATTAAACCGTTCGCCTTCAGGGGGCTTCCGCGGCTAAGGGAATTATCCATACAGGTATTAAACATTCAATAATATTCCAGGTATAAGGTTGATTTTTTGTGTTGACCTTCTTTTTATTAATCTAAATAAATTGTCAAGAGTCCCTACCGATAGGTGTGCTGCTAAAAAAGTTACGCGGTGGTAAATGTTAATGTGCCTTATCAAATTTGCAACAAAAAAAACTTTATAATATTTTCAAGATTTATTTACAAGAAATTGAGTGGTATTAATAAAAACTAGCATTTGCTTATACTTACGATTTTATAAGTAAATACTTATATTGGTATTAATAAAGTTTTAGCAATTGCTGATGCTTTTTAGCACATGCTTTTGCTTGTAGTAAGTACTTACAAGCATAAACTACCATATGTATTAATAAAAACTAGTAGATACTTAATGCTATAAGTAAATACTTATAAATTTACCAGTCTGCTCATCAGCGTGCTGATGCAGTGGTATTCAAGATGTTTTGTAAATTATGAGAAGTAAAAACATATAAAACCCGACGAGAAGACCTTTCAGAACGCGAATTCTTAAAATTGTACCGATTTTTACCCCATCACATTCAATGGATGGCTAAACATTTTTTGGGAAAACATGATAGAGAAAACTAGTAGAGAAGCGCTTAATTTATTCAAAAAATAATTTTTTTAACGATATACGGCGAACCCTGGTAAAATGTACATTTCTTTGACATTTTTTAAGCGGAAACGAGTTTTCAAGTTTCCAACTAGGTGTCGGGGAAGATGTTGAGAATAGCCAACCTACGGTTTCAAAATATTCTAAATATTTCTTAGCATTTTGGAATAGTTGTCGGGATTTAATAAATATCTAGGTATTCAATCCCATTACGATTAATTTGTTCAAACTTTAACTTTTAAAGGCTCCGAAATCACTCAAAAATAAATAATTGGCTGCTAGGCAACTACTTCTTTTGGTTATAAGTAACTTATAATCCATAATATTTAATGATTTAATAATTTACTAATTAATATTGTTATTTAAAATTCATAGAGAGTAACAATATTTTTGAAATATATTGCAGCTTAAATTTGTAACAATTAACATTTACTAAATAATAATAATAATAATTGTATTATAGTATACGTATGTCTAAGCACTTCCTGAAAAACCACTAGCATTTACTAGTAAGTATTAGCAACAAGTACCTTCTTATTATTAATACGGATTTAAGTAATTGCTTTTACTACTTGCTAATGCTAAAAAGTAGAAGCAAATGCTAGTAAGCATTTACTTATAAGCATTTACTAGTTTTTATTAATACCACCCATTGTCTCTTTTTCACGGCATCTTCTAGTTCGTCTTCGAAATAAAAATTTCTAAAAACTCTATTTTTTGCTATAAAGTTATGAAATTTAAAGCAGTAGATTAACAGATCTAAAGTATTTTCAAATTTCCAAATTCTAGAGCAACAGACACAGATTTTAGAATTTTTCTTTTTTAAGACGATGCAAAAATTTTCGATTTCCGTTTTTAAAAATCGTAGCTTTGGTAATTTTAGTGCTACAGTCATGAAATTTACGGAAATTACTATTTTAGTGTCACATATTAAGTATACGAAATTTCAAAATTCTAAAGCAACAGACACAGATTTTAGAATTTTTCTTTTTTAAGACGATGCAAAAATTTCCGATCTCCATGTTTATAAATTCGTAATTTTGGTAATTTTAGTGTTACAGTAATAAAATTTAGTGAAATTTCTATTTTAGTGTTATTTAGTTAGCCTACGAAATTTCAAAATTCTAAACCAACAGACATAGATTTTAGAATTTTTCTTTTTTAAAACGATGCAAAATTTTCCGATCTCCATTTAAAAAAATCATAATTTTAGTAATTTTACTGCTACAGTCATGAAATTTGCGGAAATTACTATTTTAGTGTCACTTATTAGGTCTACGAAATTTCAAAATTCTAAAGCAATAGACACAAATTTTAGAATTTTTCTTTTTTAAGACGATGCAAAAATTTCCGATCTCCATGTTAAAAATTCGTTATTTTGGTAATTTTAGTGTTACAGTAATAAAATTTAGGGAAATTACTATTTTAGTGTCACTTATTAAGTCTATGAAATTTCAAAATTTTAAACCAACAGACACAGATTTTAGAATTTTTTTTTTTAAGACGATGCAAAAATTTCCAATCTCCATGTTAAAAATTCGTAATTTTGGTAATTCTAGTGTTACAGTAATAAAATTTTGGGAAATTACTATTATAGTGTTATTCAGTAAGCCTAGGAAATTTCAAAATTCTAAACCAACAGACACAGATTTTAGAATTTTTCTTTTTTAAGACGATGCAAAAATTTCCAATCTCCATGTTAAAAATTCGTAATTTTGGTAATTCCAGTGTTACAGTAATAAAATTTTGGGAAATTACTATTATAGTGTTATTCAGTAAGCCTCGGAAATTTCAAAATTCTAAACCAACAGACACAGATTTTAGAATTTTTCTTTTTAAGACGATGCAAAATTTTCCGATCTTCATTTAAAAAAATCATAATTTTAGTAATTTTAGTGCTACAGTCATGAAATTTGCGGAAATCACTATTTTAGTGTCACTTATTAGGTCTACGAAATTTCAAAATTCTAAAGCAATAGACACAGATTTTAGAATTTTTCTTTTTTAAGACGATGCAAAAATTTCCGATCTCCATGTTAAAAATTCGTTATTTTGGTAATTTTAGTGTTACAGTAATAAAATTTAGGGAAATTACTATTTAAGTGTCACTTATTAAGTCTATGAAATTTCAAAATTTTAAACCAACAGACACAGATTTTAGAATTTTTTTTTTTTAAGACGATGCAAAAATTTCCAATCTCCATGTTAAAAATTCGTAATTTTGGTAATTCTAGTGTTACAGTAATAAAATTTTGGGAAATTACTATTATAGTGTTATTCAGTAAGCCTAGGAAATTTCAAAATTCTAAACCAACAGACACAGATTTTAGAATTTTTCTTTTTTAAGACGATGCAAAAATTTCCAATCTCCATGTTAAAAATTCGTAATTTTGGTAATTCCAGTGTTACAGTAATAAAATTTTGGGAAATTACTATTATAGTGTTATTCAGTAAGCCTCGGAAATTTCAAAATTCTAAACCAACAGACACAGATTTTAGAATTTTTCTTTTTAAGACGATGCAAAATTTTCCGATCTTCATTTAAAAAAATCATAATTTTAGTAATTTTAGTGCTACAGTCATGAAATTTGCGGAAATTACTATTTTAGTGTCACTTATTAAGTCTACGAAATTTCAAAATTCTAAAGCAACAGACACAGATTTTCGAAATTTTCTTTTTTAAGACGATGCAAAAATTTTCAATCTCCGTTTTAAAAATCGTAGCTTTGGTAATTTTAGTGCTACAGTCATGAAATTTACGGAAATTACTATTTTAGTGTCACATATTAAGTCTACGAAATTTCAAAAGTCTAAAGCAACAGACACAGATTTTAGAATTTTTCTTTTTTAAGACGATGCAAAAATTTCCGATCTCCATGTTTATAAATTCGTAATTTTGGTAATTTTAGTGTTACAGTAATAAAATTTAGTGAAATTTCTATTTTAGTGTTATTTAGTTAGCCTACGAAATTTCAAAATTCTAAACCAACAGACATAGATTTTAGAATTTTTCTTTTTTAAAACGATGCAAAATTTTCCGATCTCCATTTAAAAAAATCATAATTTTAGTAATTTTACTGCTACAGTCATGAAATTTGCGGAAATTACTATTTTAGTGTCACTTATTAGGTCTACGAAATTTCAAAATTCTAAAGCAATAGACACAGATTTTAGAATTTTTCTTTTTTAAGACGATGCAAAAATTTCCGATCTCCATGTTAAAAATTCGTTATTTTGGTAATTTTAGTGTTACAGTAATAAAATTTAGGGAAATTACTATTTTAGTGTCACTTATTAAGTCTATGAAATTTCAAAATTTTAAACCAACAGACACAGATTTTAGAATTTTTTTTTTTTAAGACGATGCAAAAATTTCCAATCTCCATGTTAAAAATTCGTAATTTTGGTAATTCTAGTGTTACAGTAATAAAATTTTGGGAAATTACTATTATAGTGTTATTCAGTAAGCCTCGGAAATTTCAAAATTCTAAACCAACAGACACAGATTTTAGAATTTTTCTTTTTTAAGACGATGCAAAAATTTCCAATCTCCATGTTAAAAATTCGTAATTTTGGTAATTCTAGTGTTACAGTAATAAAATTTTGGGAAATTACTATTATAGTGTTATTCAGTAAGCCTCGGAAATTTCAAAATTCTAAACCAACAGACACAGATTTTAGAATTTTTCTTTTTAAGACGATGCAAAATTTTCCGATCTTCATTTAAAAAAATCATAATTTTAGTAATTTTAGTGCTACAGTCATGAAATTTACGGAAATCACTATTTTAGTATCACTTATTACGTCTACGAAATTTCAAAATTCTAAAGCAACAGACACAAATTTTAGAATTTTTCTTTCTTAAGACGATGCAAAAATTTCCGATCTCCATGTAAAAAATTCGTAATTTTGGTAATTTTAGTGATACAGTAATAAAATTTAAGGAAATTACTATTTTAGTGTCACTTATTAAGTCTACGAAATTTCAAAATTCTAAAGCAACAGACACAGATTTTCGAAATTTTCTTTTTTAAGACGATGCAAAAATTTCCGATCTCCATGTTAAAAATTCGTAATTTTGCTAATTTTAGTGCTACTTATTAAGTCTACGAAATTTTAAAATTTTAGAGCAACAAACACAGACTAGAAATATATGTTTTCTTTTGATATTTGTTTGAAACAACAAAATAAACGTCCACCCAAAAAAAATCAGCCTTATTTGAATGATTCCGAGCTTTTGAATATTTTGTGTCTATTTTACCTGGACTATAATGATCGTACAGATAAAATCTCCATTGTTATTGATTCCTGTGGTTTGTTTGCAGCAAACGCCTCTCGCGACCGTCGCCCAGTTCGCCTTCGCGGGCCTCCAGAACATCACCTCCATCTATCTGAGCCATAACAAGATCAAGAAAGTGGAGGGATACTCGTTCGCCGGAACCTCGAATTTAAAGTTGCTGGTGCTGACTAATAACCCCATAATCAAGATTGAAAGCAACGCGTTTAGCGGTTTAACGAATGTTGAAAGGTTGAATTTTCCGTCGGGAGTGCGGATTTTAGAACCGGACGCTTTCAACGGTTTAGACACTGTCGGCTTTTTAAAATTGGCTTTCATGGATCTACCTGCGCTGAAAGAAGGGACTTTTCGGGGACTCACAAACGTTGGTGTTTTATCCATACAGGAATCGGATCTGGGTGTGATTGATCGCGACGCTTTCGATGGCTTGACGTTTATTAATAACTTTTACATTCTTAATAACAAAATTGACGGTTAGTAGTGAGGTTTGTTGCGAGTTGTAAGTTAAACTCTTCTTTTCTTAGGTATTCAAGAGTTGAACCTCACCCAGGAGCAACGAATCGGTTTCTTGAAACTCCAAGGCAACCACATTTTGGAAATCCCTCGCGCGGAAACTTTAAATATCGGTGTCGATAAGTTGACTGTGATAGCAAATCATTTTCCTTGTGATTGTCACATACACTCGTTGTTAGAAGGACCTTTAGCTAACGGTAGTTTACTCGAGTTTATATCGAAGAATTATTGCATATCGCCGCTGGAAGTTAACGGCAGACCCATGAGTGATATAGATATTGACTCGATAGGACGATGTCAGGAGGAAGTTACTAGAGGCAATTTAGAGGCTTCCAAAGACTCAACAAGTATGTGCTGTAAAATGAAACCGCAAATATCGATCCTGCTTTGTACGTTTGTTGTCGTTTTCGGCGGCTTTAGGTGAAAATATCAATCGGAACTTTAATTTTCGTCCTTGTACAGACTATTATTACATGTAGACCGAGCGGGCGATCAATAACTCAAAATCAAAAGAGTTTAACCTGAAAGATTTACGAGTCCAATTCTTGATCTTTGATATCCACTTGTGTCGAAATTGATCCGGCTGTCGTTTCATTTCGGGGAAAGTGATGAGAGCAACATGTGGCGAATATTGGACTTATTCAACTCTGACAATTTTATTAAAACACCTCCAGAAATTATTTCCAGTTTCTTGTTATTATTTTCCGCAGTTATGCAAATGAGCGCCCAAACTTTAAAATCAGCTTCATTATTCTTATTATTCCAAATTTACAGAAACGTGAACTCGCCGGAACTTCATTTCAAAAGAGGTGATGCACTGAACACTGGCTATATTTTAATGCACTCACTCAACGATGGTTTTTGTCTTCAACAATGCGAGAAGTATGTTAATATCAGTCAACTAATTTAGCTTGAAACTGGTCGGGTTTTATTTCAGTATTTAGAAGGAAACTTACATTCGCTGACGTGGAACTTCTTCAGCTGAGAAATTTCTTATTTGTGGATCTTTACATTATCAAATTAATTAATGTTCGTTTGAATGACTGATTTTGGCGCCTCAAGCGGAGGATCTTAAAATGCGGAGGTGTTTATTCATTTCAGGTAGCTTCAAGACGTTTCAATTTTAATTAGGACCATCAGTGTAAACTTGTCCTTGGTGATTTTAATCGATAACAGTTGGCAACGAAAGCGTTTGATTTTGACGCAACTTTTTTCGGTTCGTTTTCAAAATAAAAATTTCTAAAATTGGTCTCTTTTGCTCTGTGGTTTTGTAATTTGGTCTAATTAGTTGGAAGGTCCAAATTAGAAATGTACCAAAATTTGGTTAAAATGGAATAAAAATTCTAAAAGTTACAAGTATTAAAATAATATTTTGGATTTTTTTCGGTTCGTTTTCAGAATAAAAATTTCTAAAATTGTTCTCTTTTGCTCCGTGGTTCTGTTATTTGGTCTAATTAATAAGAAAGTGCAAATTAGTAATCTACCTAAATTTGGTTAAAATCGAATAAAAATTCTAAAAGTTACAAGTATTAAAATAATATTTTGGATTTTTTTCGGTTCGTTTTCAGAATAAAAATTTCTAAAATTGTTCTCTTTTGCTCTGTGGTTCTGTAATTTGGTCTAATTAGTTGGAAGGTCCAAATTAGCAATCTACCCAAATTTGGTTAAAATCGAATCAAAATTCTAAAAGTCACAAGTATTAAAATAATATTTTGGATTTTTTTCGGTTCGTTTTCAGAATAAAAATTTCTAAAATTGTTCTCTTTTGCCCCGTGGTTCTGTAATTTGGTCTAATTAATAAGAAAGTCCAAATTAGTAATCTACCTAAATTTGGTTAAAATGGAATAAAAATTCTAAAAGTTACAAGTATAAAAATAATATTTTGGATTTTTTTCGGTTCGTTTTCAGAATAAAAATTTCTAAAATTGTTCTCTTTTGCTCCGTGGTTCTGTAATTTGGTCTAATTAATTAAAAAGTCTAAATTAGTAATCTACCCAAATTTGGTTAAAATCGAATCAAAATTCTAAAAGTTACAAGTATTAAAATAATATTTCAGAATTTTTTGGTTCGTTTCCAAATTAAAAACTGCTAAATTTATTCTCTTTCGCTTTATGGTTCTGTAATTTGGTCTAATTAATCGTAATTTTGTCCCTAACGCATTAAGTTTATTTTTCACCGAAAAATTTTGACATTTGGCGCTACTACCCAACTCCCCTTTGTTGCTAATAATGGACCAACCCTATTTTAGCAGAAAAATCGCAAAATTTACCTTAATTTCCACTGTTTTGACTGGTGAACACGCACAGAATTCTGGGAACACTTCCATGAATGTTTCAGAACACCAAAATTCCCGTGGGAACACAAAACACTGCGTTTTTACGCGAATTTGAAGAGCCGACACTTTGAATCACAGCACATGCGAACTTACCGACAGTTCCACAGCCGTCTATTAGACGAGTTCTAGCGCGGGACTTTTGAAATTGAATTTGGTGGAGTTCGAGTTGGAAAATAATAATCCAAATTTAAATCTCTCTTTTGGAGCAAATTCGGATTAATTATCACTCAATTTGTGATGTTGATACCCACAGTTTTGCCAACGTGTTGTCCTCAAAAGTCGCTACGTTCAATTTTCCCCTAGTTTTCTCACTAAATAAGCAAAAGCCTGATTTATACCCAAACATTTTCGAACATTTACAAAGAAGAGTGACAGTTATTTGTTTATTTAAGGATGGAATCTTGATAAATGAGCTTTGGAGATGACTAAGTTGGCAGCGTTGTCCTTCAAAATTTGACAGTTGTAACAAAAACGGTAACAAACCACCAAATTTACATTGACAGAACTTCACGATCGTCTTTTGTTCCCCAAAACCAAATTCACACAACCACATTTGTAATCAGACCGAATTACACGATAAAAATTTGAAATTTTCACGGGGCAATTTAATCATGTACAACAATTGGGGCGCATTTTAATCTAGAAACCCAGTCTTGTGGGTAAAATGCGAACTTTATGAAGTTTTAAAATGAATTTGAAGTGTGCGACGTAATATAGATTCAGTGCGTATTTCGCGAGCTAATCTCTTTGGTAATTCAAGCAGTTGAAAATAAACATAAGCGTAATTACTGTAGGTAATTAAATACCCTTGTTTCTATTTGTTCTCATCTGCTTATTTCGTTCTCCACATTCCGTCGATTTTTCGCCCCGTGTGTTTATCCTCGAGTTAATTACCGTTGCAAGCAATTAAATCACAATAATTAAACCGGTAGTATCGACCACATAGTAGATTAAGTGTACCACTGATAGGCACCCGTGCAACCATGAATTATAATTACAAATAATTGTTTGTAGTGCAGCAACGCAAATAAAGCTTCGGCTAACGACTTTATAGTAATCAAATAATGTGACTCTCAGCTAATTCCGATATCGACAAAACAACACTTTGAAAAAACTTGCCACCTCATCCAACACACTCACGGAGGGACAATTTAATAACCTTTCGATGTGAAACGTAACAGCAAAAAGTAATTTATTATCGACACAGGATAGCTACATTTGCTAAATTTCCTCTACTATGTACCCAAAAATATCCTCGAGGGGCTCGTTTTGTTTAAGCACGGAATTATGGCGTACGTGTTTGATAATAAATTGAATTATTGATCGCTCATCGAATTTCCTTTTTTTAACACTGCCACGGTTTCTTTCCGTCGATGTACATAGATTAGAAGTATTCAAAGTCCATATCAGCTTTTACATATTAACATACATAAAGAGGTGCGGTTTCTGGAAAATTTTCGCATGTGGAATCTGTCACTGCCAATTTCGTTACAATTGGCCATTTTCTGTAATCATTTGTGTGGAAACAACGGGTGGTTTTATTTTGTTTTGTGTCGATTCTGTACCGCGCGAAAAAGTGCGAGTTTTCCCGTCCAGATGGACGCTATTTTCCTAAGCGTTTTATTGGTTCGCTGTGAATATACAGTGCGTTGCATAATAATAGACTCAGCCCCCATTTTTTATTTTTTCTTATTTTTTTATGACAAATTTGGTGCTTTAGTTCTGTCACAAAATACCAACGAATTAAACTTAAATTGTACGTCAAAGATATCTAAATTTGTGTAAATTATAACGAAGGCTAAGGCAGAATTCGATTTTCAATTGTAGCCAAATAATAGACGCATAATAATTTGCCACTTTCAGTGTATTGGTTGATTGTATTATAGAATATGAGTCTAAAAATCAATTAAATGAACTTGAAAAAGGAGGAATTATTGAATTAAACAGAGCAGGAATCAAATTCAGTTTAGCGAATAATTAAAAGAAGCCCCATATTCGTTGCCAGAAAATGATTCGCGGGTCTCCCTTGAGTCGTAATGACAAACTTAGAAGGCTAAATTTTGCAAGAGACTTAGAAGGCTAAATTTTCGAACCTGGTATGCCCAAATTTACATCTAAAATAAATTCATAAAATAATTAGATTTAAAACTCTAATTCTGAGAAGTTAATTAAACTAAATAACTAAATAATAACTAAATTTTGGAAGTGGATCATTAATTAGTCTAATTAATTCTAAAGTTTAAATTAGTAATTTGGTTAAAATCGAACTAAAATTTTAAGAGTTACAAGTATTAAAATAATATTTTGGATTTTTTCGGTTGGATTTCAAAATAAAAATGTTCTAAAATTGTTCTATTTTGCTCAGTGGTTTTGTAATTTGGTATAATTATTTGGAAAGTCCAAATTAGTAATCTACCCAAATTTAATTAAAATCGAATCAAAATTCTAAGAATTACAAGTATTAAAAAAATATTTCGGATTTTTTCGGTTCGATTTCAAAATAAAAATTTCTAAAATTCTTCTCTTTTGCTCTGTGGTTTTATAATTTAGTCTAATTAATTAAAAATGTTAAATTAGTAATCTACCCAAATTTGATCAAAATCGAATCAAAATTGTAAGAATTACAAGTATTAATATAATATTTCGGATTTTTTCGGTTCACTTTCAAAATCAAAATTTCTAAAATTGTTCTATTTTGCTCTGTAGTTTTGTAATTTGGCACAATTAATTGGAAAGTCTAAATTAGTAATTTACCTAAATTTGGTTAAAATCTAATAAACATTCTAAAAATTACAAGTATTAAAAAAATATTTCGGATTTTTTCTGTTCGATTTCAAAATAAAAATTTCTAAAATTCTTCTCTTTTGCTCTGTGGTTTTATAATTTAGTCTAATTAATTAAAAATGTTAAATTAGTAATCTACCCCAATTTGGTCAAAATCGAATCAAAATTGTAAGAATTACAAGTATTAATATAATATTTCGGATTTTTTCGGTTCACTTTCAAAATCAAAATTTCTAAAATTGTTCTATTTTGCTCTGTAGTTTTGTAATTTGGCACAATTAATTGTAAAGTCTAAATTAGTAATTTACCCAAATTTGGTTAAAATCTAATAAAAATTCTAAAAATTACAAGTATTAAAAAAATATTTCGGATTTTTTCGGTTCGATTTCAAAATAAAAATTTCTAAAATTCTTCTCTTTTGCTCTGTGGTTTTATAATTTAGTCTAATTAATTAAAAATGTTAAATTAGTAATCTACCCAAATTTGATCAAAATCGAATCAAAATTGTAAGAATTACAAGTATTAATATAATATTTCGGATTTTTTCGGTTCACTTTCAAAATCAAAATTTCTAAAATTGTTCTATTTTGCTCTGTAGTTTTGTAATTTGGCACAATTAATTGGAAAGTCTAAATTAGTAATTTACCCAAATTTGGTTAAAATCTAATAAAAATTCTAAAAATTACAAGTATTAAAAAAATATTTCGGATTTTTTCGGTTCGATTTCAAAATAAAAATTTCTAAAATTCTTCTCTTTTGCTCTGTGGTTTTATAATTTAGTCTAATTAATTAAAAATGTTAAATTAGTAATCTACCCAAATTTGGTCAAAATCGAATCAAAATTGTAAGAATTACAAGTATTAATATAATATTTCGGATTTTTTCGGTTCGATTTTAAAATAAAAATTTATAAAATTGTTCTATTTTGCTCCATGAATCTCTGTGGTTTTATAATTTAGTCTAATTAATTAAAAATGTTAAAATAGTAATCTACCCAAATTTGGTTAAAATCGAACAAAAATTATAAGAGTTACAAGTAAAAAATAAAATTTCGGATTTTTTCGGTTCGATTTTAAAATAAAAATTTCTAAAATTGTTCTATTTTGCTTTGTGGATCTGCAATTTGGTCTAATTAATTGGAAAGTCCAAATTAGTAATCTACCAAAATTTGGTTAAAATCTAATAAAAATTCTAAAAATTACAAGTATTAACACACTACAAGATGTGATAAATCTATATAATTCTATAGAAACCAGAATTTTTAAGTTAATGGAAAAGCAAGCAAATTAAACTGGTTATTAAAGTTATTAAATTTGTTAATTTAACTTTAATAAAAGCAGTTAGTTCTCAGTGCGTCTGTCATTTTTCAACGACTGAAAATCGATTTTTGACTCTTATTCAATGTAAAATGCACCTATCTGCGTAATTTTTAGATTTTTCACTATTTTAGTAACACAATTATTGGGGCAAAATTAAAATCCCAAATACCCGCATGTAAGTTTTAAAATAATAATAATTTATGGATGCGTCTATCATTTTGCAACGGACTTGTATCATTATAATCCATAATTATAAATAAATACTCTGTGATTCAGTTTACCAATAAATAACGCTTGTTTACATTGTCCTCGTTCTGATTTATGATCGAATCCTAGAATAACTCAGTTGTTGTAAATTTATGTATACGACGCCACGAAACTGAACATAACAGTGCCTCTTAGTGTATAACCAAAATGTCACTATCCTATTTGTAAATAACTATGTATAAAATCGATGTTTTTCGTTGAAATATATTGTTTATTGAACGGATTTTCAAAAATCTCTCTCTCGTTTCATTTATTGCCAACCCCCGTTTTATTACATCCCGGAACCTTAATCCCTTCCAGTTGTGTTGGTGGTCTTCTCATAAACAGTTTTAGTGCCACATAATTACCTCGTCGCACTGCAGTTCCACCTTTAATTTATTTTACACTCTGTAACAAGCCCTTCGCATTTAGCACCGGACAATAAAAGGGATTTCTATTACAAAGGAAGGAAAAATTCTTTGGGAGCAATCACGGCCGCATATCATTAAAAGGGTCGCAGTAAATGGCCTGGAATTCGGGGTATTAGGCGAGCTATTCAAGAATAGACGTTGTGTTAAAGTACACTCATTCAAGCTTTAATAAAAATAATAATTGACACGTAGTCTGTAAAGTTATTAGCAGGCTTAAAGTTTATGGCGCCAGTTTAAAGATGGGGCGATTTGTATGCAATTTTTATGGGGCTAAAGCATTAATTTTTAATTGGGGGGGTTAAAAGTTTTATGGGCTAACTTCGTTATTATCTTTTGTCTTTATAAGTTTAAGTCATGCGGAAATGTAAAGTTGGTCGTTGGTGATTTTTATCGATAACAGTTGGCAGGAGCGGTCGACCTTGACGCGTGTTAACTTCAATCGCTAAATCGCTACAAGAATTTTCTAAAAATGATATTGACATTTGGCGCTATCTCTTGCTCTGTGATTCTGTAATTTGGTCCAATTAATTGTAATTTTGCCCCTAAAGCATTAAGTTGATTTGCACCGAAAAATTTTGACATTTGGCGCTACTACCCAACTCCCCTTTGTTGCTAATAATGAACTAACCCGATTTTGACAGAAAAATCGCAAAATTTACCTTAATTTCCACTGTTTTGACCGGTGAACACGCGCAGAACACTGGGAACACTTCCATGAATGTTTCAGAACACCAAAATTCCCGTGGGAGCACTAAACACTGCGTTTTTACGCGGTTTTGGAGAGCCGACACTTTGAATCACAGCACATGCGAACTTACCGACAGTTCCACAGCCGTCTATTAGTCGAGCTCTAGCGCGGGACTTTTAAAATTTGAAGGTGATGAGTTGGAGTTGGAAAATAATAATCCACAGTTGGTTTAGGTTGCAAATGGGCACAAAGGTCAACTTTAAAATCCCCTAACTTTCTCCCTAGAAGCCTGATTTACACCCAAAAATTTTTCTCTTGTTTTTATAAGTCAATGTAATGCGGAGGGTGTCCGTCAAATCCAACTATTTCCAATTAGAAAATCGCAAAGTCAAGCAACCCCTCCCCCGCCTGCCGTCACTCCCTTGCTGAAATTAAACGAATCCTCGCCTGTTGCTCGCCCGGCGAAGTGGCTCCCTGAAAATAAATACATTGCATTAAGGCCGGATATGCAGCCATATTAAGAGCATCTGGATGCAGGTCGCCATGTTCCCACGGTTCCTCCGTTCTTTCCAGAACCGTTATTCATTGTTATACTCCGGGCGATGATAGGAGACCGGAGCTTCGTCCACTTAAGGGCGATAACTCCGCTTGCGCAGCGTTGCCTGGAAAATATATTATTATATCTGCATTTTATGCCTTTTTATTCCGTGCTCGGGAGGACCAGCTTTTGTTTTTGCTTTGTTGGAATTTATTAAGGCGATTTATTGCCTTGAGATCTCATCGGGCGGCTTTCCAATAGGCGAATTTAATTTCAACACAAAAACGTACAAGGGAGGAATTGAGTTGGGACTGATGGCGGAAGTTTACTTTGTTATTTGGAAACGAGACGGGGATGGAAGGTACTTGTTGCTAGTCAAAACTCGTATTACGTTTCATTTGTATTATGATTGTGAAGATTTATGCACTTGCATTTTAAATAGAACAAGGAAGACAGTTTATGCAAATTTTTATTTTTAAAGCGCATCTAAAATTTACATATTTTTCGATTTAATTCCAAAAGTCTAATAATTTTAGTGGTACTATATTGAAACTTGAAGGGTTAAATACTATCGTCATGCTGATGAAGTGTACCAAATTTCAACACTATAGAACAAGAAAGACAAATTTTAAAAATTTTTATTTTTTGAGTGAACATAGAATTTCGATTTCTTTTATTAATTTAATTCAATAACTCAAACAATTTTAATGGTACAATAATGAAATTTGGAGGGTCCAATACTTTTCTCATGCTAATAAAGTGTACCAAGTTTCAACATTTTAAAACAAGAAAGACGAATTTTACAAATTTTTATTTTTTGAGTGAACAGAATTTCTAGGTTTTTATATTTGGTTCAATAATTCAAGCAATTATAATGCTGCAATAATAAAATTTGGAGGATTAATTACCTTATTTCTGCTAATAAAGTGTACCAAAGTTCAATATTCTAGAACAAGAAATACAAAATTTGCAATTTTTTATTCTTTAAGTGCACCTAAATTTTTCACTTTTTTTATTTAATTCTATAAGTCTAATAATTTTAATGGTACAATAATGAAATTTAGAGGGTCCAGTACTTTTCTCATGCTAATAAAGTGTACCAAGTTTCAACATTTTAAAACAAGAAAGACGAATTTTACAAATTTTTATTTTTTGAGTGAACAGAATTTCTAGGTTTTTATATTTGGTTCAATAATTCAAGCAATTATAATGCTGCAATAATAAAATTTGGAGGATTAATTACCTTATTTCTGCTAATAAAGTGTACCAAAGTTCAATATTCTAGAACAAGAAATACAAAATTTGCAATTTTTTATTCTTTAAGTGCACCTAAATTTTTCACTTTTTTTATTTAATTCTACAAGTCTAATAATTTTAATGGTACAATAATGAAATTTGTAAGGTTTAGTATTTTTTTTATGCTGATAAAGTGTACCAAATTTCAACATTTTAGAACAAATAAGACGAATTATGCAAATTTTTATTATTAAAGTACACCTAAAATTTACATTTGTTTTTATTTAATTCTATAAATTTAATAATTTTAATGGTACAATAATGAAATTTAGAGGGGCCAGTACTTTTCTCATGCTAATAAAGTGTACCAAGTTTCAACATTTTAAAACAAGAAAGACGAATTTTACAAATTTTTATTTTTTGAGTGAACATACAGTTTCTAATTTTTTCTATTTGGTTCAATAAGTCAAACAATTTTGATGGTACAATAATGAAATTTAAAGGGTTAAATACCTTCTTTATGCTGATAAAGTGTGTCAAATTTCAACATTCTTGACCAAGAGAAACAATTTATGCAAATTTTTATTTTCAAAGTGCACCTAAAATTTCCAATTTTTCCGATTTATTTTCATAAATCTAATTTTTTTAATGGTACAATAATGAAATTTGGACAGTTAACTGCTTTTGTTATGCTAATGAAGTGTGTCAAGTTTCATTACTTTAGAAAAAGAAAGACAAGTTTTACTAATTTTTATTTTTCCACTGAACAAAAAATATCTATTTTTTTCTATTTGTTTAAATAACTCAAACAATTTTAATGAGACAATAATGAAATTTGGAGGAGTAAGTATCTTTGTTATGCTAAAAAAGTGTACCAAATTTCAACATTATAGAATAAGAAAAACAAATTTTTAAAAATTTTATTTTTTGAGTGAACAAAAAATATCATGTTTTTTCTAATTGGTTAAATATCTCAAACAATTTTAATAGTACAATAACGAAATTTAGAGACTTAAGTGCCCTTTTTAAATTGATAAAGTCTATCAAATTTCAACATTCTAGGATAAGAAAGACAATTTATGCAAATTTTTATTCATAAAGCGCACTCAAAATGTTAATTTTTTTCGATTTAATTCCATAAATCTAACAATTTTAATGGTACAATAATGAAATTTAGAGGGTTAAGTACCTTTTCCATACTAATAAAGTGTACCAAGTTTCAACAATTTAGAATAAAAAAAAAAACAAATTATACAACATTTTTAATAAAAATTTAGAATTTTTATATTGACAAATTTAGATCTAAATTCGTCTTTTCCATGCCTTTAAAGTTCTTATGATACAAAGCTACCTTTGATTAACATTAAAAAAGAATCATTCTGTAAATACCCGGCGCCTCCACCATTTTTAATCCCTGATGTATCGCCTCTTTCCTCCTTTTGAATTAATTCAATTCCTTACGATGAATGCCTTATTTTTGTCCTTAATAAAATTTGAATGTGGAAGAGTAATAACGAAAGTTGTTTTGCGTTTTCGTAATTTTGGCTCATTAGTTGAGGCCTGTTAATTGTGGTCGTAATTCTAATTAATGCGTTTTAATAATGATAAAAATTTTCATTTGCACCTTCAGCGTTGTGTGGTGTTTTATTGTCATTATAATTTTGGCTCGTGTTCCATTTTACTGTCTCTTTAATGTGTCATTTGTTATATTTATTGTCAGAACCCGAGACGGCGTTTCTTTTATTTATCCGTAAATTCAGTGTTTACAGCGGCATGTTTGTGTTACTTCCCTCAACAAATTGCTAAAGAAAAATGAAATATGAAGTGGCAAGTGAAAGCAATCCGGACAGTCCTAATTTCGCAATCGTCGTAAACAGACTTATGGCCTCATAATAGATATTAATGAAGTGTGCGCCGATTTAATTATGCAATAAATCGAGGCCACGACATTCCCGTGGTCGTTGAATTCTGCACAGTTAAAACCGACCTAGGCTATACGACTCACCTGGGAGCCCAATTCAAACTGTTAGTCTTGGCGAAAACTTAGCTTACGGGTACGAACAACTGTTCGCCTCCACCACATTTCTTGGCCAAACCGACATCGTTTGTTTAAATGCGAACGAGATGAGAGAGAATAACATTTTTACTCGAGGTTAATAAAGATAATTGTTTGGAACAACGAGATTAAAAACAACGAAGAGAAACGGGGAGGAGGTTTTTAATAAAATACTGAGAACTTTGAGAGGAATCTTGCCAAAGACAGAAACATCGTTGGATTAAATGGCTGAAAAAGAGGTGCGGTCGCCGACCCGGCGCATCCGCCATTTATTACTACACGGTGGTTCAAAAAGATTTTGACGTACGTAACCTCACAATAGTTTTTAAACATTTATTAGCGTTTTTCCCGAATCTAGGGATTTTTGAAGTGCCACCCACCATTTGGTGACAGGCAAATATGACAGTTTGAAATTGACGTTTCGTTCTGCTGAACGACCAATCACAAAGTCGCATTTCGAAAAAACGTCTACTTTGACAGTTATTTTTTTATTTAAATTTGCAATCTTGATGAACTTAATGGAAATTTTGAGATGACAAGGTTGGTATCGTTATCCCCCAGAATTTGACATTTGCCAATTCTTACGGTCTGTGGGGTTGTGCTCTTAGAATTTTTGTGCCATCACTAGGAATTTTTGTGAAATTTTTTAGTGCTGATTTTTTAAACTTCTTCAATTTCTGCGAAATGTCAAACTAGAATTGGCACACTTGACAGATTGTCACCAAATTGTTATTTTCAGTGCAGATTAGCAAAGTTTGTTATAATTTTAGATCTTATTTCTGTTAGTCCACTCCTCTGAGCAAATTTTTGAAAGTCATTAAGTTTAAATCAGGCTTTTTAATTCCAGTGTTGTCTGATCTAGAGGGCGGTTGCTAACCTGGCGCATCCACCATTTATTGGTACACCGCCTATAATCTTTCGTACAAACTTAATATTGCCGCTTTACGATGATAAATGATTGGAACGTTGGTTTCATAACCTCACAATACTTTTCAAAAATTATTAGCAGTTTTCCCAGGTCTAGAGATTTTTAAAGTACCACCATTTAGTAACAATTTGACAAATATGACAGTTCGTGTTTGACATTTCGCTCTGTTGAACGACCACTCACAAAATCGCATTTTAAATTTGGTGCCCACAGTCGGCTTAGGTTTTGGAAATTTTGAGGTGACAAGGTTGGCATTGTTGTTTCCCAGTATTTGACATTTGCCAGTTTTGACAGTCTGTGGGGTTGTGCTCTTAGAATTTTTGTGCAACCACTAGGAATTTTTGTGAAATTTTTTAGAACTGTTGGCAGAATTGCTGAATTTGTTTGATGGAATTGGCTCTGTGATTGGTCGTTCAACAGATCAAGCTACACAGTGCTGATTTTCTAAACTTCTGGAATTTTTGCGGCATGTCAAACAAGAACTGTCACATTTGACAGATTGTCACCAAATTGGAGCAGCAGCAATAAATTGATTTGCGTTATTTTCAGTGCAGATTAGCAGAGTTTATTATACTTTTAGATCTTATTTCTGTTAGTCCACTCTTCTGAGCAAATTTTTGAAAATTATTAAGTTTAAATCAGGCTTTTTAATTTCAGTGTTGGCTGATCTAGATGGCCGTTGCTAACCTAGCGCATCCACCATTTATTTTTACACCGTATAGCCGCCTATGATTTTTCGTACAAACTTAATATTGCCGCTTTACAATGATAAAAGATTGAAACGTTGGTTTCATAACCTCACAATACTTTTCAAAAATTATTAGCAGTTTTCCCAGGTCTAGAGATTTTTGAAGTACCACCATTTAGTAACAATTTGACAAATATGACAGTTCGTGTTTGACATTTCGCTTAGATGAACGACCAGTCACAAAATCGCATTTTAAATTTGGTGCCTACAGTCGGTTTAGGTTGCAAACGTTTACTTTGACAGTTATTTTTTTTATTTAAAGTTGGAATCTTGAGAAACTAGTTTTGGAAATTTTGAGGTGACATTGTTGGCATTGTTGTGCCCCAGTATTTGATATTTGCCAGTTTTGACGGTGTGTGCTCTTAGAATTTTTTTACAACCACTAGGAATTTTTGTTAAATTTTCTAGAACTGTTGGTAGAATTGCTGGATTTAATTGAAGGAATTGGCTCTGTGATTAGTCGTTTAACAGAGCTGATTTTTTAAACTCCTGCAATTTCTGCGAAATGTCAAACTAGAATTGGCACATTTGCCAGATTGTCACTAAATTGTTATTTTCAGTGCACATTAGCAAAGGTTATTATAATTTTAGAGCCACTTTTCTGTGCAAATTTTTGAAAATTCTTGGGTGTAAATCAGGCTTTCAATTCTAGTGTTGCTTGATCTAGAGGGCGATTACTAACCTGGCGCATCCACCATTTATTAGTACACCGTACGTCTAGCCGCCTATGATTTTCCGCACGAATAAAAAATGCCGCTGTACGATGATAATAATTAGAACGTTGGTTACATAACCTCACAATGTTTTTCAAAAATTGTTAGCAGTTTTGCCAGATCTAGGGACAGTCGTTTTAAGATGACAAGATTGGTAATGTTGTTCCCCAGCTTGGAAGGAATTTTTTTGTACAATGACTAGGAATTTTTGTGGGATTTTCTAGAACTGTTGGCAGAATTGCTGTATTTATTTGATGGATTTGGCTTTGTGATTAGTCGTTTAGCAGAACAAGCTACACAACGCAAATTTTTTAAACTCCTGCACTCTCTGGGAAATGTCAAATAAAAACTGTCATATTTGACAGATTGTCATCAAATTGTAGGAGTATCAGCAATAAATTGATTTGTGTTATTTTTAGTGCAAATTCCTATAAGTCTATTCTCTTTTCTTGGGTGTAAATCAGGTCTTTAATTCCAGCATGGTCTAGAAGGCGGTTGCTAACCCGGCGCATCCACCATTTATTAGTACACCGTACATCTAGTCGCCTATGATTTTCCGTACAAACTTAACATTTCCGCTTTGCGATGATCTTGATTGGAATATTTTTTAAAAATTATTAGCAGTTTTGCTAGGTCTAGGAATTTTTCCTTAATTTAGGGATTTCGGTGCCTACAATGAATCACTTATTTGATAGTTTTTATTTTAAAGTTGCAATCTTTATTAAAAAACTTTTGAGATGACAGGTTTGGCATCGTTGTCCCCCAGAATTTGACATTTGTCATTTGTGACGGTCAAAATTGGCAAATGTCAAATTTTGAGGGACAGTGCTGTCAACCCTAAAATTGTCAAAGTAACCTTAATTAATGAAATAACTGTCAAAGTGGCAACTTGATTTTCTGTTTTCTGTTGCTTGTCGCAGCAGTTTTAATCTGAATGTTATAAATATTTCTGATTCTTCGTTCCCCGCTCGACGCGTTGTTGCTGTGGTTTGCTTCAATTCAAACAATTAAGAAACTTGTGTCCCCCTAGCCATACTTTAATCATAAATTTGAAAGTTTTCAGGTTACATCGCGTTGCTGAGAAGGCGGTAAGACACTTTTAATGCATACCAAACAGTCTCCGGCGTGCAAATATCCTGCTGATTTTCATGTTAACATAAGGAAAGGCTCTTTATCCTCTTGCTCGCCTCAGATATGTGAGAATCAAGACCGTCTGAATATTATTAGAGTGACAAGCCGCGCACGAGTTCCAAAGGAGGAAAAAAGACGTCCGATTTTAGCCGCACTACTTTTCATCTTATTGAAACTTGAAAGTTACAAACCCATCTAGGAGTCACAGTCTTGTAGATACAAATTCAATTCGAGTGTGGTTCTTTGGGATTTTACATTTTCAAAGTGTAATTTCAATCCGCCTTTCGATCTGTTGAAACGAAGATTACGGTTAAGCTATTGCGAAAACAGTGCAGTTCGAAGAATTGGAATTATGATGTATCAACGTTTCGCACGCCGGAGATTAGCCAAAGCGAATGTTGGGAATTTTTGCAGTTTACGTTTGCCATTTGACAGTTCGGTCTTGCGATAATCTCTTTATAGTCCAGGCAGAATAAACATGAACCTTGGAATAATTCGCATGAGGCTTATTTTGTCTGTGGACCTTGATTTTATTGTTCTAAACAAATTGTCAAAAGTCCCCATTGATAGGTAATAACATAGTAATTTAGTTACCTTAAACGATAGTTTAAAATATTTGAGTAATTCTTTGTGTACAAAATGACAGAAGTGCGTTTTAAGTGTATTTTTTGCTCTAAAATTTCGAAATTTGGAACAGTTGATGAACAAGTCTATAGTAGTAAAATCTCCAAATTTCAGAGTTTCAGGATGAAATTTGACAAAGGTACGGATCTCGTTTAAATTCGTACGATAAATCTCGTTTAAATTTAAAATTTACGAAAGACACTTCTTCCAAACTGCGTAAAAATAAATCCCTAGAAAGTTGTAGTGCCAACTGAACTTTTTATCAAGTGGCAAAGTAAATGACTGAAGCGACATCGACATCTGTCAAAATTTAAGTGAAAAGTCAAACTAATTTCATCAAATTCCTTTAAATCACAAAATAAATGCAACAATTAGGAAGTATTTCCAAAAGAATCAAAGATACGGAAGAAAAATCAAATATTCCCATATTTAGATACAAAACGACGATTTCTCGCCGATTTTCGTTGTTTTCTGGCTTGAATTCGCAAAAAAGAGCACGAAATCTACAAAATCATCACTTTTTATCAAGATTTAACGGCTGAATTGCCTGAAAACAGCAGAATTCTGCACGAAATTATCAAAATTCTTAGAGAAAACCGCATATTTCGATGCAAAACGACGATTTCTCGCCGATTTTCGTTGTTTTCTGGCTTGAATTCGCAAAAAAGAGCACGAAATCTACAAAATCGTCACTTTTTATTAAGATTTAACGGCTGAATTGCAAGAAAACAGCAGAATTCTGCACGAAATCATCAAAATTCTTAGAGAAAACCGCATATTTCGACGCAAAACGACGATTTCTCGCCGATTTTCGTTGTTTTCTGGCTTGAATTCGCAAAAAAGAGCACGAAATCTACAAAATCGTCACTTTTTATCAAGATTTAACGGCTGAATTGCAAGAAAACAGCAGAATTCTGCACGAAATCATCAAAATTCTTAGAGAAAACCGCATATTTCGACGCAAAACGACGATTTCTCGCCGATTTTCGTTGTTTTCTGGCTTGAATTCGCAAAAAAGAGCACGAAATCTACAAAATCGTCACTTTTTATCAAGATTTAACGGCTGAATTGCCTGAAAACAGCAGAATTCTGCAGAAAATCATCAAAATTCTTAGAGAAAACCGCATATTTCGATGCAAAACGACAATTTCTCGCCGATTTTCGTTGTTTTCTGGCTTGAATTCGCAAAAAGAGCACGAAATCTACAAAATCGTTACTTTTTATCAAGCTTTAACGGCTGAATTGCCTGAAAACAGCAGAATTCTGCACGAAATCATCAAAATTCTTGGAGAAAACCGCATATTTCGATGCAAAACGACGATTTCTCGCCGATTTTCGTTGTTTTCTGGCTTGAATTCGCAAAACAGAGCACGAAATCTACAAAATCGTCACTATTTGTCAAGATTTAACGGCTGAATTGCAAGAAAACAGCAGAATTCTGCACGAAATCATCAAAATTCTTAGAGAAAACCGCATATTTCGACGCAAAACGACGATTTCTCGCCGATTTTCGTTGTTTTCTGGCTTGAATTCGCAAAGAAGAGCACGAAATCTACAAAATCGTCACTTTTTATCAAGATTTAACGGCTGAATTGCATGAAAACAGCAGAATTCTGCACGAAATCATCAAAATTTTTAGAGAAAACCGCATATTTCGATGCAAAACGACGATTTCTCGCCGATTTTCGTTGTTTTCTGGCTTGAATTCGCAAAGAAGAGCACGAAATCTACAAAACCATCACTTTTTATCAAGATTTAACGGCTGAATTGCAAGAAAACAGCAGAATTCTGCACGAAATCATCAAAATTCTTAGAGAAAACCGCATATTTCGACGCAAAACGACGATTTAGAATTTAGGCCTTCAAATTTTAAGTTGTACTTAAACACTAAATTTTTCTAGTTTTGTCTAGAAGCTGAAAAAATCTCATTTCCCCTTCAATTATTCGAAAATCTCTAGACCTGGTAACACTGCTAATCATTTTTAAAAAGTGTTGTGAGGTTATGTAACCAACGTTCTAATCATTATCATCGTAAAGCGACATTTTTTGTTTGTACGGAAAATCATAGGCGACTAGATGTACGGTGTACTAACAAATGGTGGAGGCGCCAGGTTAGCAACCGCTCTCTAGACTAGGCAACACTGCAATTAAAAGCCTGATTTACACACAAAAATGTTCAGAATTTTATACAAAAGAGTGAAAAATTATAATAAACTATCTGCTAATCTGCACTGAAAACGACACAAATAAATTGATTGCTGACATTTTGCAGTGGCATTTTTGTTGGCGCCAAATTTAAAATGCGGCTCTGTGATTGGTCGTGCAGCAGAACGCGTTACACGATACTAATTTTTAAAACCAACATGTGTCAGATTTAACGTATCCCGGATGCTCTTGCAGGAAAAATGGTTTATTGAAAATAATTTTGGAGCACGCTGTAGTTAATTCTGTGCTAAAAACCTATGAGAACGGGTTATTATTTTCCTGTTCAATTACCGCAAGAATGCCAACAAAGCCGTGAACCAGCTTATCCGAAACCCTCGCAAAAAAGCGGCCACATATGCATTGTGACGATTAAAACGTCGGAAAAACGTGTCAGTTGCGAGTTAAACTTGCCACTTAATTAAATAGTTAGAACAGCATCTGCCCCTCATCGTTACTTCCGGTGGTCAACACAAAAATGCAACAACCAAAGCGGTAATTAGTCGTGAGCGGCATTAATAAAGATGAACTTTGCACATGACACCAAAACCATTAAAAGAAGAGAAAAAAAACCGAACGATAAGTGGTGGTTTTCTGCTTTTGACAATATAAATTCGATTGTTTGCTTATGGTCTGTGGAGATTCTCTTATGTATTTGAAATCGTTGGCTGTAAATAATCTGCAGCGGCGTCTGAAACCGCTATTATTTACGTGACACATTTTCGGGCCGGGATTTTTACAGCGCGGGTGAGTTAGCATTTCCGATAAAGAATTTATAGATGTCGGAGGATTTTTTCGGGTTCGCCCTTCTAACCTTTATTCATATCAGAGACAATGGCGATACAAAGTGCGCCTCGAAATTTAGAACAAAGACGCTCCACAGTATTTTTTTATAATTTATGTTAAATCTATACAGAAAAATGAGGCAAGTTTTCCTGGTTAATCACCGCGATCGAATTTTCCGACGATGCGCAAGAATAACCAAAAGATCGCTCGTCCTGTTATCCTTTTTTATGTTCGATTACTTTTTGATATTTCCCTCCATTTTCGTGCGGATAATATTTTAGGATTCACTTCTTCCTTATTGTCCCTGCGAACTATATAATACGTTTCCTATTCGTATATTCAACTTTCCTTTTACATTCGTTGCCACATTTCATTTCCGTGTAATATAACGTTGTTTATTGTTATCCTTTGCGCAATTATTTGATCCTGGGGGCGTCGGAGGTAAATTGCGCACTCTTTCGAATATTATAGAGTTTGAACTAGTCGTAAGTAGGCTTAAAAACACCTTTTACGCAACAATAAAGCATGAATCAGCTCCTCAATAATAGTCCATGCATGAAATCACTTTTGATTAAATTCCGTACCTTGGTCAGATTTCATTCTAAAACTGTTAAATTTGGGGGTTTTATTACTTAAGACTTGTTAATTTACTGCTTTAAATTTCAAAATTTTAGAGCAAAAGATAGAGTTTTTAGAAATTTTTATTTTGACGACGAGCTAAAAATTTTTATGGCTTTTATTTAAATCCCGTAACTTTTTCGGATTTCATTTTAAAACCGTGAAATTTGTAGGTTTCACTAATTAAAAGACTTGCTAATTTACTGCTCTAAATTCCAACATTTTATTGCCAAAAATAAAGTTTGTAGAATTTTTTATTTCGAAGACGAACTAAAAATTTTTATGATTTTTATTTAAATTCCGTAACTTTGTCAGAATTCATCCTAAAATTGTGAAATTTGAAGGTTTTATTACTTTAAACTGGATAACTTACTGCTATAATTTTCAAAATTTTAAAGCAAAAATAGAGCTTTTAGAAATTTTTATTTTGAAGATCAACTAAAAATTTTCATGGCTTTTATTTAAATTCTGTAACTTTGTCAGATTTTATTTTAAGACTGTGAAATTGACACGTTTTACTACTTTAAATTTGTTAATTTACTGCTTTAAATTTCAAAATTTTAGAGCAAACAATAGAGCTTTTAGAAATTTTTATTTCGAAGACGAACTAAAATTTTTCATGACTTTCACTTAAATGCCGTAACTTTGTCAAACTTTATTTTAAAACTGTAAAATTTGGAGGTTTTATTACTTTAAACTTGATAATTTACTGCTCTAAATTTCAAAATTTTAGAGCCAAAAATAGAGCTTTTTGAAATTTTTATTTTGAAGACGAACTAAAAATTTTTATGATTTTCACTTAAATTGCGTACCTTGGTCAGATTTCATTCTAAAACTGTGAAATTTGAGGATTTTATTACTTAAGACTTGTTAATTTATTGCTTCATAGTTCAAAATTGTAGAGCAAGAAATAGAGCTTTTAGAAATTTTTATTTCGAAGACGAACTAAAATTTTTCATGACTTTCATTTAAATGCCGTAACTTTGTCAGACTTTATTTTAAAACTGTAAAATTTGGAGGTTTTATTACTTTAAACTTGATAATTTACTGCTCTAAATTTCAAAATTTTAGAGCAAAAAATAGAGCTTTTAGAAATTTTTATTTTGAAGACGAACTAAAAATCTTTATGATTTTCATTTAAATTCCGTAACTTTGTCAGATTTCATCCTAAAACTTTGAAATTTGAAGGTTTTATTACTTTAAACTGGATAACTTACTGCTATAATTTTCAAAATTTTAGAGCAAAAATAGAGCTTTTAGAAATTTTTATTTTGAAGATGAACTAAAAATTTTTATGGCTTTCATTTAAATTCTGTAACTTTGTCAGATTTTATTTTAAGACTGTGAAATTAAAAGGTTTTACTACTTTTAGTTTGTTAATTTACTGCTCTAAATTTCAAAATTTTAGAGCAAACAATAGAGCTTTTAGAAATTTGTATTTTGAAGATGAACTAAAAATTTTCATGGCTTTTATTTAAATTCTGTAACTTTGTCAGATTTTATTTTAAGACTGTGAAATTGACACGTTTTACTACTTTACATTTGTTAATTTACTGCTTTAAATTTCAAAATTTTAGAGCAAACAATAGAGCTTTTAGAAATTTTTATTTCGAAGGCGAACTAAAATTTTTCATGACTTTCACTTAAATGCCGTAACTTTGACAGACTTTATTTTAAAACTGTAAAATTTGGAGGTTTTATTACTTTAAACTTGATAATTTACTGCTCTAAATTTCAAAATTTTAGAGCAAAAAATAGAGCTTTTTGAAATTTTTATTTTGAAGACGAACTAAAAATTTTTATGATTTTCACTTAAATTGCGTACCTTGGTCAGATTTCATTCTAAAACTGTGAAATTTGAGGGTTTTATTACTTAAGACTTGTTAATTTATTGCTTTATATTTCAAAATTGTAGAGCAAGAAATAGAGGTTTTAGAAATTTTCATGACTTTTATTTAAATTCCGTAACTTTGTTAGATTTAATTTTAAAACTGTGACATTTGTAGGTTTTACTACTTAAGACTTGCTAATTTACTGGTCTAAATTTTAAAATTTTAGAGCAAACAATAGAGCTTTTGGAAAATTTTCATGGCTTTTATTTAAATAAAAATTTGGCGCCATTTATTAATAAAAGTTGACATATATCCACTACAGAAATCCAATTTATCTCGTTCAAATCCTGCAGTTGTCTAAAATTACTCCTTTGTAAATCGGTAAATTCTCTGCATGAAAAATAATTTTTTTTGAGGTTAAAACGTTGTCAAGTTACATGTTTTTTTTAAGGCTCATTAATATTAATTCTGTGCTTGTCACAGTTGCGTCAAGGTCAAACGCTTTTACTGCCAACTGCTACGGGTAAAAATTTCTAGGGACTGCTGCCAACTGCATTTTTTAATGAGCCCAATTTTATTTGTATTGTCAGCGAGTGTAGTTTAATTAATTAATTAGACAAACGTTTGGGTAAAAATTTCGCTGTCACATTTGTGACGCGCTCAACTCCAATAAAATCTAAATTTATCCAAACTTTCCCAATCCAATCTGTCACAGCAACATAACCCGAACAATCGTGTTTTTGAAACCGCGCGTAATTAAAGTTCCTAAAAAGCCTAATTTTTAGTTATAAATTGATTTATTGCTCCAATATTTTTGATAGAATTTCGAAAGGTCGCTTTCAACGCATGTAATAAATTTCGAACGTTTAGCTTGTGAGGTATTATAAAATATAGACATTACAATATTTTCAACAGTATTGGTTTTCTTTCATCGTATATCAAACTTGTATTCGAGATGAATTTCAAGCGTAATATTATACATACTGAAACGAACCAGATTTCTTTGTGCGTATGTAAGATTGTTGTACAAATATGTTTTATTGATCTGTTGTGCTCTTTGTAAAAATCCTATTTGTAGTTTTAGTTGCGGAGCGGATTTGACGAGTTTAATGCAATTTGTGGGCATCGTTATCGTCGTCTGAAGGGTGCAGTTATTATTAGAGCGAGTTTGTTTGAGAAGATTGGTCTTGGCGCCGCTAATAACAATGTTCCTTTGTAAGTCGGCAATAAAATTACCGAACATTTCATAGCAGTAAGTCGTTGAATAATTTCAAGAAGATATTGAAAAGATTTCCAACAATTCCGCACAAAAGCATGAGCTGTCGATATCCCACAAAGGCTTTCAAGAGCAGAAACTGTTTCACGCTGCAACCCTCAGATCCGCGCTTCAACTCCGCTTTGTAACCATAATCTGATTAAACCAACAAAGTTTTTTATAGGAGCGCGTATCGGTTATGTTGCTTGCGAACAGCTACATGAAATGATTCTTTTAAAGTTCGGACGTGTCAGGGACTTGATTTTCCGACAACACTCTAACGATTTTCCGTGGAAAAATTCCCGTGTTATGTGAGGACGTTAAAACGAATATCTCCTTATCGGCATTAATGGGGGCAGAATGCTCTCACTGGGAGTTAGTTTTAGGGACAATGCTTAATCGAGAACCGTCAAGAGGAGAAGATGAAGCAGCAAAGTTAACAAACTCTGAGCTAAGGAGGTTGCTGGAGTATTTGTTACTGGGGGAAAGCACGCTTTATACGATCGGCGACGTAATCCTGCTTATAATATTACGCTGCAGGAAACCATCGATTTGATCAAATTAATACTTACAGGAGAGACAAGATCTAAACGGTTCGCACTTTCTCATTGAATTCCAACTCGTGTCTTTAATAAAGTTCGCGTCATTTTTCGACAGCTGCACTTTTGTCCCGCAAACTTTACGAGCGGAATTTTCTGTGTTCCCAGATAAGAAGTCTGCAGTCCCAAAGGAGACGTCCTCACTCTAGATGTAGCTTATTTGTTGTAATATTTGCCGCAATTCCGGCCTTCAGAACTTCTTACGTTAATTAAATCTTAACCTCACGAGTTGCAGAGTTCTCTAGTTGCGGTGACAGTCGTCAAACGCTTGCTAAATGAGCCAAATTGTAACGAGTTAACACTCGTATATAACTGCGTGTGTGTCTATTTCATCCCTGACAGACGCTCGCGTCCTTAAAACGGAATATATGGTCTGTCAAGCCGAGACGCTTTTGTGGGAAAGCTCGCGCTCGCAACTGTCTAATTCAGGGATCGCTTTTTACTGAATTAATTCGCAGAGAAGCCTGTTTAATTATGATTTCCTATTGTTTTTCGCCATGACGGCCGGAATTATATATGGTGCATGTCGGACTAATTTCACCACAAAGTGACACCGCTGGAATAAAACTTGTTTGATTTTCGCCCAGAAACAACAGATTGCTTAATTAAAAAAGTTTCACGCACCGAAGCAAGAAGGAAATCGATGAGCACGAAGTGGAAACGGAAAAGAGTGAAAATGTCATTATAATTTGAAGATGATTGCGTGGTCCCTGAGGTCACACTTCGATTCAAACATTGAAATTGCCTTCACAACACCGCAACGAGAAATCATTTCCATTTTATGTGGATCCAAACACACTTTGATAACGTTCAGAAAACAATTAAAAAAAACCATGCGGAACGGAACAAGGGACCCACATCTAGTAAGTGCATGTATATAAAGTTAGTGGCGCAACAGAGGGAATAATAAATAAAGGTCTTAATGAAGCTATAAAAGCGAGCATGATTGGGCATTAATAACGCACTTCTGAAAAGAGGCGATGTTGAGAATTTCGCTCGGATTTTGCAAGCGCTTCATTTACAGTTGGTTTGGAGTACTAAGGTCACGAATTCTGAAATTTTATCGTGTAATGCGGTCTTACTGCAATTTTGGACAGCAAGATTTGAAAGGGATAAGTTAGATTCCTGTAGTGGATAAATGTCAGTTTTGATTAACAGATGGCGCCACAACCAAAATGTCAAGTTTAATAATAATCGCAAAGTGTAGTAATAAAAAACATCAAATTCCTGCTAATCTGCTCTAAACATAACAAAAACAAGTAAATTGTGCTTAATTTGGTGACAATCTAACAAATTCGAGTGTAAAAAATCAGCATCGTGTGACCCGCTCTGCTGAACGACCAATCACCAAATTTGAATTTGGCGCCATCAAAAATTTTCCCCAGAAAAGTGATCTTTCATTTTCTCCCTATAGGATTGAAAGTCTGATTTACACCCAAATATATTCGAAAATTTACTCAGGAAAATAGACGCATACTATCTGTACCAAAAATAACAAAATTAGCTTGTATGATTCTACTCTGCCAATTTGGTGACAGTTTGACAAGTGTGACAGTTCTCGTTTGACATGCCGCAGGACTTCAGGAGTTGCAGATGTTTTAAGAAATCAGCATTGTGTAATTTGGTCAGCAAACGACCAATCACAGACTCACATTTTAAATTTGGCGCCGTCAGAAAAACTCTCTAGTGTAAATGTTCAAAAATTGTTGGGTGTAAATCCGGCTATAGACAATTTGTGATGTTTGGTGACATTTTCCAGTGGCATTTTATAATCGTTTGTTCAATTGCATCTGGTTTCCTTGCAATTCATTTTAAAACACGCTAAAATAATTCGTCTAAATTTAAAATTTACGAAAGACACGTTTTCCAACTGCGTAAAAATAAATTCTTAGAAAGTTGAAGTGTCAATCAAGTGGACACAGTAAATGACTGAAGATCTACATCTGTCAAAATTTGAGTAAAAAGTCAAACTAATTCCATGAAATTCCTTTAAATCACAAAATAAATCCACAATTCGGCAGAATTTTCAATAGTATTTCAATAAAACCAAAAGTACGGAAAGAAATCCAAATATTCCCAGAATTACTTTTGTCAGCATCAATAAATGTTTTTTTTATAATTTATGCTTTCGAATTTTAAGTTGTAGTTAAACACTAAATTCCCTTAGTATCGTCTAGAAACTGAAAAAAATCTCTTTTCTTGTCCAATACTTCAAAAAATCCCTAGACCTGGCAACACTGCTAATAATTTTTGAAAAGTGTTTCGAGGTTATGTAACCAACGTTACAAATCATAGGCGACTAGATGTACGGTGCACTAACAAATGGTGGAGGCGCCAGGTTAGCAACCGCCTTCTAGATCAGGAAACACTGGAATTAAAAGCCTCATTTACACCCAAGAATTTAAAAAAAATACACAGGAGAGTGAATAATTATAATAAACTGTCTGCTAATCTTCACTGGAAATAACACAAATAAATTTATTGCTACGATTTAGTGACGAACTGTCAAATGTGACAGTTTTTGTTTGACATTTCGCAGTATAAACGACAAATCACAAAACCGCATTTTAAATTTGGCGCCTACAAAAAAAAACTCTCTAGTGTAAATGTCCAAAAATTGTTTGGTGTGACTCTGGCTATAAACAATTTGTGATAGTTGATAACAATTTAAAGTGGCATTTTTGAGTAGTTTGTTTAATTCCATCTGGTTTACTTGCAATTCACTTTAGATCTGAATTTTAAAAACGTCAAAATAATTCTCGTCTAAATTTAAAATTTACGAAAATTACTTCATCCAACTGCATGGAGATAAATCCCTAGAAAGTCGTAGTGGGAACAAACTTTTTATCGACTGGACACAAAGTAATTTCTAAAGCGACATCTACATCTGTCAAAATTTGAGTAAAAATCATAGGCTACCAGATGTGCGGTGTCCTAATAAATGGTGGAGGCGCCAGGTTAGCAACCGCTTTCTAGACCAGGTAACCATGGGATTGAAAGCCTGATTTACACTGATGAATTTTCACAATAAAGTGAAAAATTATAATAAATTATCTGCTAATCTGATGCACTGAAAATAACACAAACAAATTTATTGGTGAGGCTCCTACAATCTGTCAAATGTGACAGTACTTGTTTGACATTTTGCAGAATAAACGACCAATTACAAAGCCGCATTTCAAATTTGGCGCGACCAAAAATTGTTATTATTAATGTTTTTATTTTTAAACACAGCTAAAGGAGAACTGAAAAACTCTGGTGTTGTTTAGGATAAAAACTCAATTTAGTGTTGATGGTGTTTATGTAGTGCAAGCATCTGAAAACAAGAGGCAAGTTTTCCACATGCATTAGCTTGATTAGGTTTTTCCATAAAAGCGTGCATCCGCGTTAAAACCGCTGATTAATTCAAGTTTTCCTCACTTTGTAATAAAAAGTGTCTTTTTCAAGCATTCCCAATATCCTCGTTGGCATTTTTCAGCATCTCCGCGTCATAATTACAAGATCCAATCTGAATGATTAATCTGTACTACGTTCCAAAATCCAGAAACTTCCTCCCATTCTGTCCCAATTATAACGACATTTCCACTCTTTCTCTTCTTTCCGTTTTCCGTGAAAGTTTTTTAATTAAGCAATCGAGTGTTTCAGTGCGGAAATCAGTGTGTGTGTGCTAGAGTGAACTAGTATAAGTCACCATTAGCATATATTAGTCCTCCCAATCCTCGACGTGGTGGTCTGCAGTTCATTAGGTCTGTTGGAAGACCGACCGGAATAAGCAATAACCCGCCCTCAGAGCCGCCAATACCTCGCACAAAGGCTTCTGTAGCTGCGAAATGCCACACGCCTCTCTTGCTAACCCTTCAACGCAAATCAACATCAATATGCACCACCGATGGCCCCCTAAAAAGGTCCGGCTTATATACCCGCCTCCTTTATCCTGATTACTACAGCTCATTAAAGGATACACGGACAGGATGTTAAGCACTCGTGACGGAAACCGAAACGCAAGAGATTGCTAATTTCGCTAATTAATAAATCTGATCGCCGCATCGACCGGGGACAACAAAATGGACGACGCAAAAAAGAGTGCGATCATTGGCTTATCAAACGGGTTTTTATTGCAAAAAATCGAAGCTCGTCATTGATTGGCTGGATCTTTACAATGGGTGTTTATTAGATGCATTTCTAAACAATTATTGCAAGTTTGGCTTAACTCCGCCCACATGAATAAACGACTGTTCTATTGTCACACGTGACTAAAAAATTTGCAATTTTATTGGGTGGTGATAACAAAATAAACGCTAAAAAGGCTGCGTAATTTTATCATTGGTTAAAAAAATTAAATGCGCAGAGAATTTCTGTAGGCGCCAAACTCAAAATGACACTCTGTGATTGGACAGTTCAAAAGAGCACAATGCTGATTTGTTTTCAAGGTTACTAAATGACATTTTTTCGAGAGCATCTAATTCGGTCGATATCTCGCGTGTTTATGACGCAATTTTAAACTATTGGTGCTCATTTTACGCAGAATTTCACGCAGAATTCAAAACTGAGTGAAATATTCCAGTACGGCAACAAATAACCGAGTTATAGCTGAATAAAGTTTCGAATAGTTGTTTTTCGTTTTTCAAATTCATGACTAAACTATGGCAAACACTTGATATCGAAATCTCACTTATTTTTTAGAGAAAACTTAAGTTATCATACATCAGTGAACGCAGAATTTTCCGTAGATTCCAAATCTGGGATTTAAATTTAGATCCGACAACAAATAACTGAGTTATCGCCGATCAAAGTTTCGGTAAGTTGATTTTCATTTTTCCTCATTTTTCGTAATTTTTAAAGTTAAATATCTCGCAAACTATTTGAGATATTGAGATGCGGTTTGCGCCATCGTTTTTCTCGGCTCATTTTACGTTAGAAAATGTTTTCAAAAGCCCAAAATTCGATAGTCGTTTTTTCGCGAAAAAAAATGCCGACTCAATCGATGAAAATTTTTAATTTTTTTCATTTTTGGCCATAACTCGTAAACTATTTGTCCGATAGGTCTCAAATTTGGACACTAAATAGATTTTGAGCTCCTCTTTCAACCGATGTATAATTCAATGTTATTAAACGTCGGTTTCATTTTGAAAACATTGATTGAAAATCACTCTAAAATGATGTCTCCAAAACAGTTTTTGGCCGATACCTCGTTTATTTATTAAGAAAACTAAACAAATTTGGCTCTCATTTTACGCAGAATTTCACGCTGAATCCGAAAACATAAGAATTTTTGCATTTTTGTCAACAGATAACCGAGTTATGGCCGTTTGAAATTTTGGGTTGTCGCGAGAGGGCCAAATTTTTGAAGGATCAAAACAATTCGTGCTCGATATCTCAAAAACTATTTCAGATATCGAGATGCGGTTTGTGCCATCGTTTTTCTCGCGATTTTTTACATAAGAAATAGTTTTTTGATTTTTCTACAGTCGAAATTTACAAATTTTCGCAAAAATTCATGACTAAAACTATGGCAAACTTTTGATATCGATGTCTCGCTTCTTTTTTAGAGTAAACTTAAGTTATTATACATCAGTGTACGCAGAATTTTCCACAGATTCCAAATCTGGGATTTAAATTCAGATCCGACAACAAATAACTGAGTTATGGCCGATCAAAGTTTCGGTAAGTTGATTTTCATTTTTCCTCATTTTTCCTAATTTTTAAAGTTAAATATCTCGCAAACTATTTGAGACATTGAGATGCGGTTTGCGCCATTGTTTTTCTCGGCTCATTTTACGTTAGAAAATGTTCTCAAAAGCCCAAAATTCGATAGTCGTTTTTTCGCAAAAAAAAATTCCGACTCAATCGATGAAAATTTTTCATTTTTTTTATTTTTGGCCATAACTCGTAAACTATTTGTCCGATAGGTCTCAAATTTGGCCAGTAGATAGACTTTGAGCTCCTATTTCGACTGATGTATAATTCAATGCTATTAAACGTCGGTTTCATTTTGAAAACATTGATTGAAAATCACCCTAAAATGATATTTCCAAAACTGTTTTTGGCCGATACCTCGTTTATTTATTAAGAAAACTAAACAAATTTGGATCTCATTTTACGCAGAATTTTACGCTGAATCCGAAGACATAAGAATTTTTGAAATTTCGTCAACAAATAACCGAGTTATGGCCGTTTGAAATTTTGGGTTGTCGCCAGAGGGCCAAATTTTTGAAGGTTCAAAACAACTTGTGCTTGATATCTCAAAAACTATTTCAGATATCGAGATGCGGTTTGCGCCATCGTTTTTCTCGCAAGATTTTACATAAGAAAAAGTTCTTTGATTTTTCTATAGTCCAGATTTATAAATTTTCGCAAAAATTTATGACTCAAACTATGGCAAAATTTTGATATTGATGTCTCGCTAATTTTTTAGAGTAAACTTAAGTTATTATACATCAGTGTACGCAGAATTTTCCGTAGATTCCAAATCTGGGATTTAAATTTAGATCCGACAACAAATAACTGAGTTTTCGCCGATCAAAGTTTCGGTAAGTTGATTTTCATTTTTCCTCATTTTTCGTAATTTTTAAAGTTAAATATCTCGCAAACTATTTGAGATATTGAGATGCGGTTTGCGCCATCGTTTTTCTCGGCTCATTTTACGATAGAAAATGTTCTCAAAACCCCAAAATTCGATAGTCGTTTTTTCGCGAAAAAAAATTCCGACTCAATCGATGAAAATTTTTAATTTTTTTTATTTTTGGCCATAACTCGTAAACTATTTGTCCGATAGGTCTCAAATTTGGACACTAGATATATTTTGAGCTCCTCTTTCGACCGATGTATAATTCAATGCTATTAAACGTCGGTTTCATTTTGAAAACATTGATTGAAAATCACTCTAAAATGATGTCTCCAAAACAGTTTTTGGCCGATACCTTGTTTATTTATTAAGAAAACTCAACAACTTTGGTTCTCATTTTACGCAGAATTTCACGCTGAATCCGAAAACATAAGAATTTTTGCATTTTTGTCAACAGATAACCGAGTTATGGCCGTTTGAAATTTTGGGTTGTCGCCAGAGGGCCAAATTTTTGAAGGATCAAAACAATTCGTGCTCGATATCTCAAAAACTATTTCAGATATCGAGACGCGGTTTGTGCCATCGTTTTTCTCGCGATTTTTACATAAGAAATAGTTTTTTGATTTTTCTACAGTCGAGATTTACAAATTTTCGCAAAAATTCATGACTAAAACTATGGCAAACTTTTGATATTGATATCTCGCTTATTTTTTAGAGTAAACTTAAGTTATTTACATCAGTGTACGCAGAATTTTCCACAGATTCCAAATCTGGGATTTAAATTCAGATCCGACAACAAATAACTGAGTTATGGCCGATCAAAGTTTCGGTAAGTTGATTTTCATTTTTCCTCATTTTTCGTAATTTTTAAAGTTAAATATCTCGCAAACTATTTGAGATATTGAGATGCGGTTTGCGCCATCGTTTTTCTCGCAAGATTTTACATAAGAAAAAGTTCTTTGATTTTTCTATAGTCCAGATTTATAAATTTTCGCAAAAATTCATGACTCAAACTATGGCAAAATTTTGATATTGATGTCTCGCTAATTTTTTAGAGTAAACTTAAGTTATTATACATCAGTGTACGCAGAATTTTCCGTAGATTCCAAATCTGGGATTTAAATTTAGATCCGACAACAAATAACTGAGTTATCGCCGATCAAAGTTTCGGTAAGTTGATTTTCATTTTTCCTCATTTTTCGTAATTTTTAAAGTTAAATATCTCGCAAACTATTTGAGATATTGAGATGCGGTTTGCGCCATCGTTTTTCTCGGCTCATTTTACGATAGAAAATGTTCTCAAAACCCCAAAATTCGATAGTCGTTTTTTCGCGAAAAAAAATTCCGACTCAATCGATGAAAATTTTTAATTTTTTTTATTTTTGGCCATAACTCGTAAACTATTTGTCCGATAGGTCTCAAATTTGGACACTAGGTATATTTTGAGCTCCTCTTTCGACCGATGTATAATTCAATGCTATTAAACGTCGGTTTCATTTTGAAAACATTGATTGAAAATCACTCTAAAATGATGTCTCCAAAACAGTTTTTGGCCGATACCTTGTTTATTTATTAAGAAAACTCAACAACTTTGGTTCTCATTTTACGCAGAATTTCACGCTGAATCCGAAAACATAAGAATTTTTGCATTTTTGTCAACAGCTAACCGAGTTATGGCCGTTTGAAATTTTGGGTTGTCGCCAGAGGGCCAAATTTTTGAAGGATCAAAACAATTCGTGCTCGATATCTCAAAAACTATTTCAGATATCGAGACGCGGTTTGTGCCATCGTTTTTCTCGCGATTTTTTACATAAAAAATAGTTTTTTGATTTTTCTACAGTCGAAATTTACAAATTTTCGCAAAAATTCATGACTAAAACTATGGCAAACTTTTGATATCGATATCTCGCTTCTTTTTTAGAGTAAACTTAAGTTATTATACATCAGTGTACGCAGAATTTTCCACAGATTCCAAATCTGGGATTTAAATTCAGATACGACGGCCGATTAAAATTTCGGACATTTTTGAAAACACAACAAATCTGATCATTTTACGCAGAATTTCTATTATAAATCGACAAATTATTAGGAGTAAAAATAACCTATAGCTCAACTCTTGTATATTTCAATGCACTAAACGCGCGTTTGCTACATAGGAACTAATTAAATTAAAACAAATGTTGGTATTTCCGTTACAGGTGGTCTCCTCCATAATTCAGAGAAACAATTTCCCAGTTAAACTGTAAGAACGATAAACCTCCTTTACCAAAATTAATTTTTTGGAAAATCCCCGAATCCCAGCCACTTAATACATTACCATATTGTCATTAAACCAAGTTGTGTACCATTCCCAACCCCACTAAAACTTTCCACAATTAAAAGTTACCTGTGTCGGGTTGAAACCTGTTATGAATGAAAATGCGGTCTGTTTTGATAGTGTTAAAATCTGCAAACTTCTTTCACCTTCTCGCTCCGTCGATATCTAATTGATATTCGCGAGACAACCAGTGGAATTAGTGCTAAAAGCTGCTGGAACAGCAGGACCGGAGCAACGACATCTCCACTATAATTTAAGCTTAGCTTGGTTAAGCTCGAATGACCAGCGTCGGCGGCTTCTTTATTGTTGAATTTGACCTCCGACCACAACTGCTGAGCTCGGCGGCGGCCCCACAGTCCTGCCTAAATCTCTTGCAAAACACGGGATTAAGCCTGTTTCACTTCACCGTTCATCTGAAATATGGCCGCAGTTAAAGCCTCGTGTTCGAGTGGGCTCTTTACTAATTAAAACTGGCTGTGGACGCGGCAGCCGGAGGATCAACAATAAGGAAGAATGTCACGCTGAATCCAAAGTTGCAAGAGTTTTTAGTTTTAGTCAACAAATAACCGAGTTATGGCCGTTTGAAATTTTGGGTTGTGGCCAGGGGGTCAAATTTTCGAAGGTTCGAAACAATTCGTGCTGGATATCTTGGAAACTGTTTCAGATATTGAGATGTGGTTTGCGCCATCGTTTTTCTCGCGATTTTTTACATAAGAAATAGTTTTTAGATTTTTCAAAAGTCGAAATTTGCAAATTTTCGAGAAAATTCATGACTAAAACTATGGCCAAACTTCTCATATCGATATCTCGCTTGTTTTTTAGAGTAAACTTGAGTTATTATACAACAGTGAACGCAGAATTTTACGCAGATTCCAAATCTGGGATTTAAATTCAGATCCGACAACAAATAACTGAGTTATGGCCGATCACATTTTCGGATAGTTGATTTTCATTTTTTCTCATTTTTCCCAATTTTCAAAGTTAAATATCTCGGAAACTATTAGAGATATTGAGATGCGGTGTGCGCCATCGTTTTTTTCGGCTCATTTTACGTCAGAAAAAGTGCTTAAAAGTCCAAAATTCGATAGTCGATTTTTCGCGAAAAAAAATTGCGACTCAAACGATAAAAATTTTTCATTTTTTTTAATTTTTGGCCATAACTCGCAAACTATTTATTCTATAGATCTCAAATTTGGCCAGTAGATAGACTATGAGCTCCTCTTTCGACCGATGTATAATTCAATGCTATTAAATGTCGTTTTTATTATAAAAACATTGACTGAAAATCACTTTAAAATAATGTTTTCAAAACAGTTTTGGGTCAATAAATCGTTTATTTATTAAGCAAACTCAACAAATTTGGGTTTCATTTTACGCAGAATGTCACGCTGAATTCAAAAACGTGAGAATTTCCAATTTTCGTCAACAAATAACCGAGTTATGGCCGTTTGAAATTTTGAGTTGTTGCCAGGGGGGCAAATTTTTGATCGTCCAAAACAATTCGTGCTCGATATCTTGGAAACTATTTCAGATATTGAGATGTGGTTTCCGCCATCGTTTTTCTCGCAATATTTTACATAAAAAATAATTTTTCGATTTTTCAAAAATTCGAGAAAATTCGTGACTAAAAGTATGCCAGAGAAGTGAGATCGATATGTTGCTTATTTTTTTGAGTAAACTTGAGTTATTATACATCAGTGTACGCAGAATTTTCCGTAGATTGCAAATCTGGGATTTAAATTCAGATCCGACAACAAATAACTGAGTTATGGCCGATCAAAGTCTCGGAAAGTTGATTTTCGTTTTTCCTCATTTTTCGTAATTTTTAAAGTTAAATATCTCGGAAACTATTTGAGATATTGAGATGCGGTTTGCGCCATTCTTTTTCTCGCCTCATTTTACGTCCGAAAATGTTCTCAAAAGTCCAAAATTCAATAGTCGATTTTTTGCGAAAAAAAAATCCGACTCAAACGATGAAAATTTTTCATTTTTTTTATTTTTTGCCATAACTCGAAAACTATTTGCCCGATCGACATCAAATTTGGCCAGTAGATAGATTTCGAGCTCCTCTTGCGACTGATGTAAACATAAAGATATCAAACGTCGTTTTCACCTTGAAAATAGTGATTAAAAATTTCTTCAAAATGACCATTTCAAAACAGTTTTTGACCAATGCCTCGTTTATTTATTAAGCAAACTCAACAAAATTTAGCTCATTTTACGCAGAACGTCTCGCTGAATCCGAATCCGGAAGAAGTTTTAATTTTCGTCAACAAATAACCGAGTTCTGGCCGTTTGAAATTTTGGGTTGTGGCCAGGGGGCCAAATTTTTGAAGGTCCAAAACAAATCGTGCTCGATATCTTGGAAACTATTTCAGATATTGAGATGTGGTTTGCGGCATCGTTTTTCTCGCGATTTTTTACATAAGAAACAGTTTTTTGATTTTTCTGCAGTCGAAATTTGCAAATTTTCGCAAAAATTTGTGACTAAAAGTATGCCAAAGAAGTGAGATCGATATGTTGCTTATTTTTTTAGTAAACTTAAGTTATTATACATCAGTGAACGCAGAATTTTACGCAGATTCCAAATCTGGGATTGAAAATCAGATCCGACAACAAATAACTGAGTTATGGCCGATCAAAGTTTCGGAAAGTTGATTTTCGTTTTTCCTCATTTTTCGTAATTTTTAAAGTTAAATATCTCGGAAACTAATAGAGATATTGAGATGCGGTTTGCGCCATCGTTTTTTTCGGCTCATTTTACGTCAGAAAAAGTGCTTAAAAGTCCAAAATTCGATAGTCGATTTTTCGCGAAAAAAAATTGCGACTCAAACGATAAAAATTTTTCATTTTTTTTAATTTTTGGCCATAACTCGCAAACTATTTGTTCTATAGATCTCAAATTTGGGCAGAAGATAGATTTTAAGCTCCTCTTTTGACTGATGTATAATTCAATGCTGTTAAACGTCGATTTTATTTTGAAAACATTGATTGAAAATCACCCTAAAATGATGTTTTCAAAACAGTTTTTTTCCAATACCTCATTTATTTATTAAGCAAACTCAACAAATTTGGTCTCATTTTACTCAGAATTTCACGCTAAATCCAAAAACATGATAATTGTTTAATATTTTTAAATAAATAACCGAGTTATGGCCGTTTGAAATTTTGGGTTGTCGCCAGAGGGTCAAATTTTCGAAGATTCGAAACAATTCATGGTCGATATCTCGGAAACTATTTCAGATATTGGAATGCGGTTTGCGGCATCGTTTTTCTCGCGATTTTTTACATAAGAAATCGTTTTTAGATTTTCCAATAGTCAAAATTTGCAAATTTTCGCGAAAATTCATGATTAAAACTATACCAAATTTCTCATATTGATATCTCGCTTATTTTTTCGAGTAAACTTGAGTTATTATACATCAGTGAACGCAGAATTTTACGCAGATTCCAAATCTGGGATTTAAATTCAGATCCGACAACAAATAACTGAGTTATGGTCGATCAAAGTTTCGGTAAGTTGATTTTAATTTTTTCTCATTTTTCCCAATTTTCAAAGTTAAATATCTCGGAAACTATTTGAGATATTGAGATGCGGTTTGCGCCATCGTTTTTCTCGGGTCATTTTACGTTAGAAAAAGTGCTTAAAAGCCCAAAATTCGATAGTCGATTTTTCGCGAAAAAAAATTGCGACTCAAACGATGAAAATTTTTCATTTTTTTTAATTTTTGGCCATAACTCGCAAACTATTTGTCCTATAGATCTCAAATTTGGGCAGTAGATAGATTTTAAGCTCCTCTTTCGACTGATGTTTAATTCAAAGCTATTAAACGTCGTTTTCATTTGAAAACATTGATTGAAAATCACCCTAAAATGACGTTTTCAAAACAGTTTTTGGCCAATACCTCGTTTATTTATTAAGCAAACTCAACAAATTTGGGTCTTATTTCACGCAGAATGTCACGCTGAATCCAAAAACATCAGAATTTTTAATTTTCGTCAACAAATAACTGAGTTATGGCCGTTTGAATTTTTGTGTTGTCGCCAGAGGGCCAAATTTTTGAAGGTTCGAAACAATTCGTGCTCAATATTTCTGAAACTATTACAGATATTGAGATGCGGTTTGCGCCATCGTTTTTCTCCCGACTTTTTACATAAGAAGTAGTTTTTAGATTTTTTAAAAGTCAAAATTTGCAAATTTTCGCAAAAATTTGTGACTAAAGCTGTGCTAAACTTCTGATATCGATATCTCGCTTATTTTTTGGAGTAAATTGGAGTCTGTTGATGTCATTTTACGTAGAATTTCACGGAGAATCCAAAAACGTAAGTTTAGTTAAAATCGGCAAACAAATAACCGAGTTATAGCCGTTTAAATTTTTGGATTTTCGAATTTTCTCCAAATATTTTAACCCCGATATCTTCGAAACTAAAAGAGATCAATTGAAACGGTTTGCGCCATATATCTTTGGATTTAATTTGTCCAAATCTAATTCTAATTTTTAGAGCAAATTTAAAGCTCGATATTTTTTTCGCGTCTTTTTACATAAGAATCCCAACCATTTCAAAATTTGCTCCTTTGTAAATCGGCGAATTTTCTGCAGGAAAAGTAACCAATAAACATTGAATGCTTGAGCTTTATTCACAAAACATGATTATAAAATGAACACCTCGTCAGAGTATTGGAATTTCTTATCGATAAAACACACATTTAAGTCGAAATTTCTCGAATCTTATCAAACGTCATGTTCCTAATATCATTAATATTAATCTCAACCCCCGACTCCTTCGACAAAATGTGCTTAATCTCAAACCCAAGAAGCGAGTCCATCCCCAATTCCAACAAAGTCTTCGAATCTTCAATCTCATCAACATCCTTGATCCCGAACAACTGCGCCACCATCTCAACCAGCGTCTTCTTCTCGCTGACCTCATCCTCTTCATTCGCGTAGACGCAGCTCGACACCACCGCGTCGTTCTGCTGCAAGAACTGATCGAGAACCTCCAACTGCGATGACAACTTCTGTCGCTGTGTCTCCAAGTACTGGACGCTTAGTTTCATTCTGACTAAAATTCCAACGTCTGCGAGAGGCCCCCATTCGATCGACAGCCCCGGTAGTCCTTCAGCTTTCCTCATTTCGCAAAGTCTCTCAACTGCAGAGTTGACGAAGGCGTAGTTCCCTTGAATCGGATTCCCAATACTCGACGCAATGGAGGAGAACATCACGAAGAAGTCCAACTCTGGACAGAGTTTCCTTGATAACACGTCCATGTTCTGCGCGCTGAAGATCTTCGAACCGGCAACAACAGCGAAGTCTTCAGGAGTCACGTCCGCCATAAACTCGTCTTTGACGTGGAGCGCAGTGTTGAAAATCCCTCCAACGGGGGCGATGTTCGACGCGAAGTTCAACAGACTCTCCGCACCTTCAGGAGTGCTGGTGTCTGAAGTGTTCGTCAACACGACAAGCCCTTGGTTGTTCCACTTCTGCAGACACGAGGCGTGGTAACCTGAACGAACTTCATTGCGGGAGTTGAGGATTAAAGTCGTGGCACCACGCTCAATCATCCATTTGGCTAATTCAAAACCGAATCCTCCAAGTCCTCCGATGATAACATAAGACTTGTTGGGGTTGAAATACGTGCGTTGGTTTGCAAGAACTCTGCTCTCGGGTTTCGTGAAGAAACGGCCGTTTTCTCGGATTTTAATCACGGATTTGGTGTGGTGCGGCTCCTCCAGGTTCTTAACAGCTTCTTCGATGCTCTCCTTGTCGAAGAGAGTGTGTGGAAGAGGGACGATGGTGTGGTCTTTAACCAGTTGTGCAATAACCGCGGAGATTTCGCGAAGAGTTTCGGTGCTCTCGTTGAACAACTCCGAGATGGTGATGTTGTGGAAGGAACAGTTCTTCTCCATAAGGTCATCCGCGACCAAGAAGTCGATGGCGTTGTTGGCGATCTCGATAAAGCGCCCGTTCTTCGCCGCGCACTTCTTCGACAATTTCACGAGATCCAAAGAGTTACAATTGAAGACAACATTAGTGCCTTTACCACTAGTCTTCTTCATTAGAGTTTTGTAGAATTGCCCGTTCTTCGTGTCTGTGATGATGTTGTTCGGATCCAAAAGAGGAAACATTGTTTCTAACATCCGACGCTGCGACGCCTCTACAACTGGATAGACCGAACACTTCTTGCCGAGGCACAAAGCGATCGCCGCCAAACTAAAATCACTGGTGCTGTTGTGCACCAGAATCGAGTCCTTCGGACTCAAGCAGTTCTGCACGAAGAGACTGTAATAAGCCTGAAAAAGAACAATCAAGCTTGAGGATTCACGTGGTGACTTACCATAGAGTACGCGAGTGGCATCGTGGCCGCTTCTTCAGATGTTAACCCATTGGTAAAGTTCCAGGAGAGTTGAGGATGCGCTTGTAATGAAGTCGCGAGGGCTCCTCTGGGTACCAACCCCATGACGTTGTTTCCGTTGCTGTCAACCCCTGAGAATTCGAGCCCGAGGAATTCAGCCCTATCCACATCAATGCCGGCGCGTTCATTGACCACCAAAGAATCCCATTTGCTTATGCTGGCGAAGTGCACGAAGATGTTGCGTTTGGTGTAGGAAGATTTCTGCACCCAGGAGACTCCTTTGGGTTCTTTGATAAGACACGCGTCACTCTGCAGAACTGGTTGGAGTGGTTCGAAGGGGAGGCGGCGCAGAGTCCCCCAGCACCCATCCTGGTAGACATTAACACTCAAGTCTTTTCGTATTTGCTTGAGGTAAAACTCCGCCGTAACACTGAAAGGTGGGAGTTTCTCGTAGCTTCTGAAGAGGAAGACTCTTAGGATCGGACAGTACTGCTCCAGACGAATGGAGTTGAACAAACCAACAATTCCAGAGTTGAAGTCTTCGTTGATTAAATAAATCCGCGCTCGCGAAGATCTGTTCTTCTTCACCGCAGCTTTAAGTTCGTTGACCCAAACAAAATTGTTATTGTTAGCGACAATAACAGTGTGAGACTCCGGAGGGTCTTGAGGCCGCCCCACCAACACAAACGTTCCGGCCTTGGAAAGATGCTGGTAGAGAATCCTCTCCTTCAAGTCGGAGTTGTGGACTTTCCCAAACACGAACCTCGCCTTGTCCGTGTACAAGTCAACATTCTTATCCGAGAGCTCATCACCGGTGATCAAAAGATCGATATTTTCGACGTCATCCGCGAGCGATTTCATCTGCACGAACGTGGTTTTCTTCAGATTCACTCTATCAATCGTCGTCTTGAGGAGTTGGATGGCGGCGTCGTCGTCGCCAAGCTCCGCAATCTTCATGTTCAACTCCGGAGTGTTGTCGTACGCGATCTGCGCCGCCACGTTAACGCTGTGTTGGAACGGATCAACACCTCTTTGCGTGTCGTTGTTCGGTACGAAAGTGTACCTCCGCAACGCTGGTGGAGTTACCGGAGTGCGCTTCTTCACGTTGGTTACTGAGATGTTGCGGATCTCAACCCCACCGCATCGCGCGGCGCTGAGGTCTTTGTCGTACGTCATGGTCATGGTGGAGCTGTTGGTCACCGCCTCCAGGTGCTGCAGCGGGTTGATTGTTATCTTGTCAAAAACAGTTGGGAGACTGTGACCGGTAGCTTCTAAGCTCAAGACGTATTGTACCATCGAGTCCATGAACGCCACCCAGTTGTTGTTCCATTTGAGAGTCGCCCAGCGGCCATCGAGATCGCACTCTTGGACTCCCATGAAAATACCACTGTAATCAAACCCACGGAGGCGCATGCAGTTGTAGAACTCATCCACGTTGATTTTGAGTTTGTACTGATTCCTCGACGGACTGCTCAAGTCTAGGAACTCCTTACTGACGTCTTCAGGGACGGTGATCTTACCCGAAGACAACACGTTTTGCTCGTCGTTTTCTAAACACACCTCGAAGTGTCCCGTTGACTTGAAGATGTTAATAATAAGAGTGGTGGTTTCGTTGTCGTGTAACAAAACAGGTCTTAAAGTCTTCACGTTCTCGAAAACAACAGGGAGTTTGGAGTGCGTCGTCTCCAACATCTTCGCGAAGGTGTCCCAGACCAAAACGATGTACCCAGCAGCTGGAAGAATCACTCTACCATCAGCGACGTGGCCGTACAAATAGTGGTTTTCTTTTTCTGACATGTCGATGTCCACTCTTTGTCCGAAGGAGCTGGCGGCGTTGTATTTCAACCCGTACCATTTGACGCGGTGGTCCCATTTGACCCAACTGGAGATCATGGGGGTGTTGATGCTAACAGGGAAACTCACAGGGCCGTTGAAGCTCCTCAGATCAATCTGTCCTCCACTGTTGTGGAACCTACCAACGCTGGATAAGAAGAAGTCGACGTTGTCTTCTCCGGGCTTCATCAAAGTTAATAAGGTCACATTAGAGTCCAGAGCTCTCTTCAGAATGCTTTGGAGGAGACCCCTAGGTGCCACCTCCACCACGATGGCGTCTTTCGGCACGTGTTTCAACAGCTGGTTGAAATTAACTCTGTTCAGGAAGTTGTAGTAGTGGTACTCCGCCGAGTTGTACTTCGCCAGATCCGTCGACCACTGGCTTTCAGGGAACGCGGACGATAGCCACCTCTTGGATCTCAACTTCTTCTCGGTGACCGCCTTCTGGGCAATTTCGAACATGATCGGACCAGCCTTCGCCAAGTGTGGACTGTGTAGAGCGTAATTCGCGTTAGTAATAAGTCTGTTGAAGACCCCTCTGGAGTCCAACTCCGCGAGGAAGTCTTGGACGATCTTCCGGGGCCCTGAAATTGTTACGTTCTCATCGGAATTATCACACGCGATGTAGACTTCGTCGGGGAGCAACTTCCCGCATTCTTCGGCGGAGAGTCCAACAGCGGCCATAGCTCCGGGGATGAGATCGCCGGTCACTGCGGCGTTTCCTCGTGAGAATGCCAACAGAGTCGCTTCTTCTTCCGTTAAAAGACCATCGGCATATGCGCAACCTGCAATGGTGTTAAAAACAACAACTCCAAAGTGTTGAGATTCTTACCAACTTCCCCCAAAGAGTGTCCGATGATAGCATCAGGATGGACATTCATCGCTTTGAGAAGATTAGTGAGCGCCACGGAAACAGCAGTGATTGCCGGAAACGTCTTCGACAAATCATTGAGTGCTTCTTCGTTCGCATTGGTGACAATATCCTCCAGGTCTAAGTCGAAGGGTTTCAACGCCTCACTGCACTTCTTGATGGTGTCACGGAAAATCTCAAACTTCATCATTTCTTTGGCCATGGAAGGCCACTGCGAGCCGAATCCGGCGTACACGAACCAAACTTGACGTTTCTTGGAGGAAGATTGCGCGACGTGGTAATGACTGTCGTTGGAGAGCACCGCGTAGCCGCGATGGTTGTGGTTGTCGATGGTCCGATAATAAGTCGAATCAATCAATGAGAGTAACTGTGCGTTGTTCTTATTCTTGATGACTTGTTCGAGCATGAGTTTGAGGCCTTCTTCGGTTCGTCCGGAGACGTGCACCAGCCGATGGGAAAGAGTGTTGGGGGTTTGGCGACGGTCTGTGAAGGGCCGAAGAATTACCATGGCGTTGGCGCCGCCGAAACCGAACGAGTTTACCACGATGAGACCCGGAGGAAGTGGTAAGTTTCGGTCGATCACTTTGATGCGGCCTTCGATGACTCCACTCATTTGGGGGTCGGGCGTCTTGAAGTGTAAGTTTCCGGGGATGATTCCTTCACGGATGGCCATGATGGTTTTGATGACGGACACCAACCCCGAGGTGGTTTCGGTGTGACCAAGATTCCCTTTAACTGAGCCGATGAGGATGGGGGTTTTGCGGCCTTTGGTGTAAAACTCGTCAATAGCTTGGACTTCTTCGACGTCTCCGACGATGGTGCCCGTGCAGTGCGTCTCCACGTAGTCGACTTCCAGAGGATCGATGTTGAATTGACCATGAACGTCTTCGAACATCGCTCTTTGCATTTTATGGGACGGATGCGCCATTCCGTCTCTTTTGAAGCCTTCGACGTTCGTACCAACAGCAGCAATGGTGGCGTAGATGCGTTTGCTGTTTTCTACCTTCTGTAAAACGATAGCGGCGATGGCTTCCGATTTCACGTATCCTTTCCTGTTGGCATCAAACGGCCTGCACACTCCCTCCCGGTGAAGAACTCCAAATTTTAACAATTCAATGCTCTCCGCCGGGTCCACCTGGTGCTGCACCGCGCCAACAATCGCAGTGTCGCACCTCCCACAAACTATGCTTTCAACAGCATGATTGAAGGCGAAGAGCGAACTAGAGCAAGCAGTGTTAACCGCAAGACTCGGCCCCTTAAAATCAAAGCAATAAGAGACAATATTGGCCATGATAGCCGCCGAGCGCCCCAGAATGCCACCTTTGTAGCTCAAATCGGAGATATCATTCGGACTGATACCAAGGAAGACTCCGACTTTGGTTCCTCGGAGTTCCGTGGTGTTGAGACCGGCGTCTACGATGGCTTCGTACGTCACTTCGAGGATCTTCCGGACGCGGGGATCATTCACGTTCGCTTCTTTCGGGTTGATTCCAAAGAAGGCGGCATCGAAGTATTCAAAGTCGTGGATCAACCCCAGGCGGTGCGAGGTGTCGAGGGCTTCGTACGACCATCTCGTGTGGTTGGTGGTGACGCAGTCCACGCCACCATAGAGGGCCTTTTCGAGCTCCTCCACGTTCTCGCAATTGGGGAATCGGCCGGCAACTCCGGTGATTGCGATAGATTCTGTGTCCATGGGCCTGAGGAAAAAAGTTAAGTCTGCACTTAAGTGTTGAGGAAACGATCTTACATTTTGTTTGTTTAGTGTTGGAACTAAACTACCGTGTTTAGCTTTATCCCGGTATTTATAGTCCTAAAACTAGAAATACGTGGGTTAAAGATCGAGACCACAGTCCAGACCATTGTTTTCGCAAATTTTTAATTAGTCTTGTGATGATTATCTAAAGAGTATTTTCAATTTTGCGTAACAAAGCTTTGTTATCTTTTTTATCATTTTTTTTATTAGTAGGGCAATGGGAAATGTCACTGTCATTGACAGAACGGCAATGACATTAAACTTTATTGTGTCGAGGCGACAAAATCTGATGAAACTTTTGATTATGCAAGCGAATGATGGAAAACTTTGCTTGAATTGAATAGACTAGAATACCGCGAATTAATTTCGTCTGCGTAAAAATGGCTTGACCTCGAGGCTTGTGGTTTCCGCTTCTTTTTTGAGCTCGAACGGAAGTCCGCAGTTACCATTTTTTAGAGCTCGAAATTACTTGAAACACATAAAAAATACTAAACTGTCGGCAGAAAATAACTTATTAATTAGCACAGTTGGCAGCAGTGACTAGCCATTTTTAACACCAACAGTTGGCAGAATTTACCGATTCACAAAGACGCAATTTTTGAAATCAGCGGGATTTAAAAGAGATAAGTTAGATTCCTGTAATGGATACATGTCAATTTTGATCAATAGATGGCTCTTCACGTTTTTTAGTTACTTTTTAGTTATTTTTAGTGATAACCAAAATTAGTTACTTGTTGCTCTTGTTGCAGGAGCTTAAAAAAACAGTCTTGCGTAACCCGCTCTGCCAATCAACCAATCACAGAGCGACATTTTAAATTTGGCGCCTACAAAAAAGTTCTGCGGGAAAAATAGCCCGTAAAAGCTAATCGTTTTGCGCAAAACTTGTTACATTTTTATTTAAATTTCTATTTTGTATCAAATTTTTGATTAAATGACTTTGAAAACGTGTTAAACGCAAAATTACTATATTTTAACTTCCCCCTAGTTTTCTCCCTAAAAAATTCAAAGCCTAATTTACACCCAAGAAGATTCGAAAATTTACACAGGAATAAAATTAATTTGAATGAATCTTACGCTATCAGAATAATGTGCAATTTTTATTAATAATAAATTAATTTTGCTTTGAATTACCTATAGTCGATTTAAGTTAAGTGTCCAATTTGACTGTTATTTTATTATTTAAAGTTGGAATCTAGATGAACTTTGGACATTTTTAGATGATAAAGTTGGCGTTATTGTCATTTTCTAATTTTGACATCAAAATTGCTATCCATCAAGGTGGCTAATTACGCCATTAATACATAGTGAAGTGAAGTGAATCATTAATGTGTTGTGAAGTGAAGTGAAATTCTATTTAGAGGCGATCGCTGTTTAAAAACGGTAAGAAACGACTGTCTTTTGTACCCCAAAACTTATTTCACACAACGCCATTGCAGCGTTTGCAATTTCAAAATTAGTGTGACCTTGGGTGATTTGCAACCTAAATCAACTGTATTATTTAGAATTTAAAATTAAATTGAGCATATTATATGAAATGGACGTATTTTGCAGGGCAAAAAATGTGTCGTCATTTCTTAATTGCATATAAAATATCACATATTTTTCAAACTTTATTTTATGCAGTAGAATTATGGCCCCAACTGACTGAATTATAGGCTCAAATGCAAATATCTGACTGCTATAATTAAACTTTTGCATGCTCTCTCATGATAAATATTCCTAGTGCGAAAGGTGACGATTGTTATCGCAGATTTCTTGGCAGAAAAATAATTAAATTGTTGGATTTACAGCCTCTGTGTAAATATTAATAACAAAAGAAATGTTAATCGAAGCACCGAGGAATTTATGTTTCATTCATAAATTTTCGTCAACACAACAATGTTGTGACTGGATTCGTAAATAAAAAAAAAAACAGGAAACAATTAATCGTTTATTCACCTCATAACCCACGTCATTTAGTGCAATCTTTACGCTTGTGCCAAACTCTTGATCTTCTCCCACGTCATATTTCTGACGTCATTAACAGTGACATCAAGCCCAGCCTCCTTCTCAAGAATGTGTTTGATTTCAAACCCAAGCAGCGAGTCCATTCCCAAGTCGAGCAAAGTCTTGTTATCTTCAATCTCATCAATATTCTTGATTCCAAACAATCCAGCGACAGCTTCGGCGACGTTCTGAGTATCAGCAGCCTCACTTAAGACATCCCCATAGACACAACTGGCAAAAACTGGTTCGTTCTGTTGCAAGAATTGGTCAACAGCATCCAGACACGACGGGAGGGTCTGTCGTTGAGTTTCCAACAACTGAATGTTGGTCTTCATTCTCACCAAGATACCGACATCGGCTAGGGGGCCCCATTCTATAGCCATGCTCGGTAAACCTTCCGCTTTTCTCGTTTCGCAGATTCTTTCAACAGCCGAGTTAGCATAAGCGTAGTTGGGTTGGTACGAGTTACCAATACTCGAAGCAATTGAAGAGAACATAACGAAATAGTCGAGTTTCTTACACAACTTCCTGGAGGCGATATCAGTGTTTTGAGCGCTGTAAATCTTCGAAGCGACCGCAGCAAAGTCTTCAGGGTTCTGGTCAACCATCGCGTCATCCTTAATATGAAGAGCGGTGTTGAAAATCCCACCAACAGGAGCTATGTTGGCGGCGAAGTTAATCAAACCTTCCGCCCCATCGAGAGTGCAGGTATCAAACGTGTTGGCAACAACAGTGATGCCTTGGTTGTTCCACTTCTGCAGCCACTGCGCGTGGTAACCTGACCGCACCTCACGTCTTGAGTTAAGAATGAGTTTGGTTGCTCCTCTTTCGATCAACCAGCGGGAGAATTCGAAGCCGAACCCACCGAGGCCTCCCACAACAATGTAGCATTTGTTGGGGTCCATGTAAGTGCGCGGATAGGCGAGGACGCGCGTTTCGGGCTTCGCGAAGAATCGTCCGTTTTCTTTGATCTTAATCAAACACTTGCTGCCGTGGTACTTCTCCTCCAGGTGCTTGAGGGCGATGTCCACGTCGGTTTTGTCGTACAGAGAGTACTGGAGAGGCACCACAACTCCGTCTTTGAGATACTTGTTCATGTCTTCGGCGATGATGTCGAGGATGTCGTCTTTCTCTTCGAAGATGTCGCCGATGTGGATGTTGTGCAACGTGCAGTTTTTCTCCATGAGATTGTCGGCGGTGGCGAAATCGGCGTTGGTGTTGCTGATTTCGATAAACCGACCGTTTTTAACAGCGCACTTGCGCGATAACTTCAGGAGTTCCAAAGAACCACAGTTGAGGATGGTGTTAACACCTCTTCCATTAGTAAGTTTCATTAGAGTTTCATAAAACGGAGTGCTTTCAGTGTGGGTTATCACGGTGACGTTCTGGAGCTTGGGGAAAGTCTTCCTGACGAAGTCGCGATCTCCAGGTTCTGCCACCACGAAGACGCTACTTCCACGATGGGACGCCAACGCCATCGCAGCTAAACTAAAGTCGTTCTTGCAGTCATGGATAAGAATCGAGTCTTTTGGTGAAAGATGTGTCTCAATAAACAAGGCGTAGTGGCTCTGAAAACTCCCAAGTAAGAAGTAGTTTCAACAGTGAAGTCAACTCACCAGAGTGTAGGCGACCGGGATGGTTGCCGCTTCTTCAAAAGTGAACTTGCTGGGGAAGCTCCACGTTAGTTTGGGGTGAGACAGTACGGACGTCGCGATGGCTCCTCCTTGCACCAACCCCATGACGTTATTTCCGTTTTTATCAATCCCAGAGAACTCCAAGCCGAGTTGTTCTTCGTTCACGTCAATCCCCACTTTGCCGTTGACGGTGGTCAAGTCCCAGTTGCAGATGCTGGCGTAGTGGACAGAGATCTCCTTGCAGCTGTGATAAGGGGATTTCTGCACCCACCTCACCCCCTTGTTGTCTTTGAGAAGACACGCCTCACTGTAGAGACGAGGGGCGAACGTTGGTAACCCCATCAAGCGGTAGGTACCCCACGAACCATCCTGGAAGATGTTCACAGTCAAGTCTTTCTTCAGTTGGTCCAAATAAAACTTGGACTTAAAGGAGAATCGCTCCGTTTCTTTGTAGTTTCTGATGAGGAAGGCGCGAACTGTTGGACCGTACTGCTCCAGACGCATCGTATTGAAGAGACCGATGATTCCAGAGTTGAAATCTTCGTTGATTAGGTAGATCCGGGAGTCGGGAGAGGTGCTCTTCTTTACGGCTTGTTTCAAGTCGCGCACCCAATTATAATTAGTGTTGCTTGCGGTGATGACGGTGTACTTCTCGGGGAGGATTTGGGTGCGACGTATCAGAGCATAAGTCCCTGATTTACTGACGTGTTGGTAGATAATCTCAATGTCTTCGAAGCCGTTGCCTTGGATTTTACCAAACGCGAAGCGGCCTCTGCGGGTACAATCAATTACGTTGTCTTGAGTGATTTCCGGTACCACCAAGAGGTCGTACGTCTTATCAACCTTCTGGTCAAGAGACGAGATTTGTTCGAACGTGGTCTTCTTCAAGTTCACTCTTTCAATCATCGACTTCAGCATCTGTAAGCTCACATCTGACTGCAGTTCTGCAATTGAGACGTTCAACTCTCCGGTGACGTTCTCCACCACGATCTGCGAGGCCAAGTCTAAAGCGTGGGCGTAGGCATCACCTTCTCTCTGCGTGTCAGTGTTGGGGACGAACGTGTACTTCCTCAACGTGGCGGGAGTGTCGTTGACTCTCCTCTTAACATTCGTAACTCCAATAGTCCTCAACTCAACTCCCCCGCATTTCGCGGCTCTCAGGTACTTATTGTAAACCAATTCCACATTGGAGTTGGCGTCAACACTCTTCAAGTGCAGCTCTGGGTTTATCACAATTTTCTCGAACGTGGTTGGGAGACTGTGGCCTGTCGCCTCCACGCTGAGGATGTAATGGGTCACCGTGTCCAAGAACGCCACCCAGTTGTCGTTCCATTTCAAAGTCGCCGAAGTTCCATCGATGTCGCATTGTTGCACACCCATGAAGAGGCCGGTGTAGTCGAAACCGCGCAAATGCATGCAGGTGTAGAAGTCGTCGAGACCGATCTTGATTTTGTACTGGTTGGTCTTGGGGAGTGGAGGGTATTCTAAGAACTCGCGGTCGATGTCTTGAGCCAGCGAGATCTTTCCACTGGATAACACGTTTTGGATGTCGCTTTCAAGACAGATTTCGAAATTCCCAGTGGACTTGAAGATGTTGATGACGAGAGCCGAAGTTTCGTTCTTGTGGAGTAAAATAGGGCGAAGGGTTTTTACGTTTTCGAAAACCACAGGGCACTTGGGGAAGGGGATTTCCATCATGCGGGCGAAGGCTTGCCAGACCATGAACTAAAAACAAACTCAAAGTTTCGGGGGTCATTCATCCTCATCAGTACTTACAATGTAACCGGAAGCCGGAAGAATAATTTTCCCGTTAACACTGTGGCCTTCCAAGTACGCGTTGGCTTGATCGTTCATGTCGATTTCGTGTCTCGACCCGTAATAACCACTAGGGTTGAATCTTAAAGTGTGCCATTTTACTCGATGGTCCCATTTGACCAAGTTCGAAATGAAGGGCGTGTTAACACTAACTGGAAATTGCACGGGTTTGTACAACTTCTGCAGATCGAATTGACCGCCGTTGGTGTAGAACCTTCCCAAGCTAGAGAGGAAGAAGTCGACGTTATCAACTCCAGGTTTCAGAAGAGACAGGATTGAGACATTCTGATCGAGCCCCCGTTTCAAAATCGCCTGAAGAAGACCTCTAGGTGCAACCTCAATAACAATCGCGTCTTTGGGGACATGAGCCAACAGCTGTCTGAACTCGACTCTATGTAAGTAGTTGTGGTAGTGGTACTCCGCGGAGTTGTTTCTCCCCAAATCCGTGTTCCACTCGGACTCTGGGAGCGCCGACGGCAACCACCTGCTGCTTCTGGGTTTGACGTCAGGTAAGACTTTCTTCACGAAACTGTACATTTTCTGACCAGCGGGTTGTAAGTGAGGCGAGTGGAGGGCGTAGTGCGCGTTGTTAATCAGTCTGTTGAAGATTCCCCGGACGGTAAGTTGGTGGAGGAAGTCGCGGACTGTCTTTTCCGGCCCCGAGATGGTGACGTTCTGGTCGTAGTTATCACAAGCTATGTAGACTCCTTCTGGGAGGATTTTCGCGCACTCTTCGGCGGAAAGACCAACAGCTGCCATCAAGCCTGGGGGTAAGTTGGAGGTGCTGGTGGCGAGGCTGCGGCCGTAGGCGATCAGCACGGCTTGTTCGGCGGTGATTAAACCATCAGCATAGGCACACGCTGGAGCGACAAATTAGAATTAGAAAAGAAGTGGAGGAGTTGTGGGAGACTTACCGATTTCACCCAGCGAGTGTCCAATGATCCCAGCAGGTTGGATGTTCAAATAAGTTAGCATGTCTGTTAAGGCCACTGAAACGGCGGTGATGCCCGTAAAGGTGTTGATCATGTTGTCTAGAGTCTCTTCAGTTCCGTTGATGACGACGTCCTCCAAGTCCACGCCGTAGGGTTTCAAGGCGTTGGCGCACTTCTTGATTGTGTTTTTGAACACTTCGAACTTCATCATTTCTTTTGCCATTCCGGGCCATTGCGCGCCAAACCCAGCATAGACATACCAGATGGGGCGCTTCTTCGAAGAGGCCACTTGGTTAATTTCGGTGTGGCTGTCGTTGGACAACACCGCGTAACCCCGATAGTTGTGGTTGTCGATGGGCTTCTTGTGGATGCTGTCGATCAAGGAGAGGAATTCCTCATTAGACTTGTTCTTGATGACGTTGTCCAGCATGAGTTGGACGCCTTCTTCGGTTCTTCCAGAGACGTGGACCAACCGGTGGGAGTGGTTGTTGGTGACTTGTTTCTTTTCGTTGTACGGTTTTAGGATGACGAGGGCGTTGGCGCCGCCGAAACCAAAAGAGTCGATTGCGATGAGACCATTAGGGAGAGGAGTGTTTCTGTCGATGACTTTCAAGCGCCCTTCGACGAGGCCTCTCATGAGAGGATCCGGCGACTTGAAGTGTAAATTCCCGGGGATGACTCCTTCGCGGATCGCCAAGATTGCTTTGATTATGGAAACAAGCCCAGAGGTGGTTTCCGTGTGACCAATGTTACTCTTAATGGAACCAATCAACAGAGGTCCTTTTCTTCCTTTTGTGTAAAAGTTATCAATCGCTGTGACTTCCTCCACGTCTCCAACTTTGGTTCCCGTGCAGTGGGTCTCCACGTAGTTGACCTCCAGAGGATCGATGTTGAATTGTCCGAAGACTTGTTTGAACATAGCGGTTTGCATGGCGTGGGAAGGGTGCGCGAATCCGTCTCTCTTGAACCCTTCGACGGTCGTTCCAAGTCCAGCAAACGTGGCGTAAATTCTATTGGCGTCTGGTACTTTCTGCAAGACGAGGGCGGCGACCGCTTCTGATTTCACGTATCCTTTCCTGTTGGCATCGAAGGATCTGCTGACTCCTTCCTGATGAAGAACTCCAATCTTGATCAATTCAACACTCTCCGCAGGATCAAACTGGTGCTGTACTGCTCCAACCACAGCAATATCGCACCTCCCGGCCAAGAGATTATCCACCGCGTCCACCAGCGCATAAAACCCGCTGGAACAAGCCGTGTTAACCGCAAGACTTGGTCCTTTGAAATCAAAACAGAACGAGACAACATTCGCCATGATAGCCGCCGATCTCGCGATGATCCCTCCTCGGTAGCTCAAATCAGAGATGTCGTTCTGAGTGACGGCCAAAAACACACCAACATTAGCCCCACGTAGTTCCGTGGGGTTCAAACCAGCATCGGCGAGTGCTTCGTAGGTGACTTCGAGAATCTTGCGCAATCTAGGATCGTTGGTGTTGGCTTCCTTGGGGTTGATACCGAAGAAAGCAGCGTCGAAGGAACCGAAGTCGTGCATAATGCCTAAACGTTCTGGGGTACCTAGAGCTTCAGCAGACCATCGGTTATGGGAGTTGGAGACTAGATCCACACCAGCGAAGAGGGCTTCTTGGAGTTCGGCCACGTTGGAGCAGTTGGGGAAGCGCCCGGCGATACCGGTGATGGCTACATTACCCGCGTCAATCGGCCTTGAAGAAAAAGGGGGAGAATTTGACTTCGAGGGGGTGGTTTAGTTGGTTGACTTACATTTTGCGTTTTTACCTACAGAGGCACTCAACACTGGGACTAAAGTGATTTTTACAATTTCTCGCCCGAATATATACTCAGTGGATGAATAATTTTTTCGGGTTAGAGGGCAAATTTACAATAATAGGCACAAGGTTTTCATTTTTGCAAAATTCATTGTTCTAATTCATTTATTATTAATTCATTATCTGACGATATCAATCATGTTATATTTATTTTGTGCAAACTCAGCCTTTTTTTATTATTCATTATTCTTCGATTTTGCAATGCGCAACAATGCTAATGCCGTGAATGCATGCATTTTAAAGACTAGACTAATCCGTGCATAGAAATGAGGAAAAAATGCAGACGAGAGTTGAGATAATTTTTCGTTTTTTAAAAAAAATCAGATCTTCCCTCCCTCGCCGGCAATAAAACCGAAATCTCCAGGCGAAACATAAATTATCCAAAAGTTAGAAAACGTAATGTTATCAGTGTTCACACAAGCGAAAGTAGAAATATAACTGATATATGCAATAACTTATGCTAGTATGGGGTCTAGAGAGGAGGCTTAATGCTAACCACTTAGTATTCGGCTGAGGCGTAAAGCATCTATCAAAGATCCGGTTGCTCTTACTGTCCCGGAGTCGACTCCGGTCTTTCCACGCGCTTCCAAGCATCATTTCTTATTTTGTTTCAACACATGAGAGGCCTATTTTTAAATAAAATATGGCGAGAAAAAAAACCGCGGCTTTCGCTTCTTTTTTTTGCAACGATGAATATTGAGCGAGGATTAATTATTATTCCTCCTCAGTTAATGGAAACAACGACGAAAATAAGTGGCCGCCACAGTGCAGCGGAGGATATTTCTAATTTTCACTCCATTGAACAATATGGACAAAATGACCCCAAGTTCGGTTAGCAGTGAAACAAAATTGATCCTGCCGTTTATCTAACGCCTGAATAATTGCTGCAGATTGCCAGCATTTGTTACCCTTCTTGATATTGATTGCCTTTATTTCTCCCGGACCTATTAATAAAAGAAACAAATCCTTTCCTGAAGGGGCAATGATAATTATTTACCAACAGGGCCGATTCTTCTCTATTTAATTAGTCGGTTTAGGCTGCAAAGGGCCAATTTGACATTTTTTCGTTTTTGAGGTTGGATTCTTGATAAGTAACTTTGGGAATTTTAAGTTTACAGGGTTGGTATTAATGTCCAGCGTTGCCAGAGATGTTTCCCGAATCTAGGGACTTTTGAAGGAGAAGAAACGGAATTTTTGGCCGAACACCAAGGTAGGATTTATAACAACTCTGTTTTTTCGCTTACGATTTCCAAAACGTTTTGATTTTAATTCGTGGTGTCTAGGGATTTTTTTAAGGGATCACTAAAATTTTGATGTGGCAACCCTGTTATTGTCCCCCAGAACTGTCAACTTTAAGATCGCATTGCGATGAATTAGTGAGACTTTCCATCTTAAGTTAAGTGAAGTTTTCTCTCCAAATTTCTAAACGGTATGTAACAAACAAATGAATTTCCGACAGAACTAATCCGCGATCGTCTTTTGTACCCCAAAACGTGATTCGCATGATTACAAAAAATTTGCGACCTTGGGTCGCCATTTGCAACCGAAGCCAACTTCTCGGAAATGTATTCAATAAATGGACATAAATTTCAGACTATTTATACAGAAACAAAAAAAATGACATTAATTCAAAGCAGACATGATATTCCATGTTAATTGTGATGAATACAATGCAATATGTAATGCGATTTTTCTCCATTACTCATTTTCTTTAAAAACAATGATGTGGGGTGACTAATAGGAAATTGTCCCAAGGACGTCATAACAGTGATGCATTTATTTGACGTAAAAAAAATTCGTAATTGTCATTTTAATTTTCGCATTGTCTTTCCAAATTACCATCACATTACATTTAGACCTTTTGAATTGAAGATTTCAGTTAAATACAGGGTGTTTATAAATGATTTTAGCATCAATGGCGGCTATGAAATAAAAAAGAAATTGTGGGTGTAGATTTTTTTACATGACATTTGCAGTCAACCTCAGTCGAGGAGCGAAGTTAATTTTGGCAAGAAACCGTTCTAGTTGTGGTTTGAAGCCTGAAAATCAAAAACTTGAAACCGCCACTGGAACGTCGTTGACGTAAGTGACATATTCAATAATTTTTAACATATCGAGCGTTAAAAAAAAAACGAATCAGGTCATCAGTAGTGAGAGAATGGGGAGGCAAACGAGGTCATCCCAAGGCCATTCTAAGGCCACCTCCCACCCTAGTTTTTCCCCAAGGTCAATTGCGGCAGTGTCCACCCGACCACCGACCAGGGACAGTCTCCCTTAACTCTCCATCTAGTCATGCGCTATTTCCGTTTTACGTGTACTGGTGGTAGTTTGTTTAGTGAAACTTGTTATTTCAATCAATTGGGCCATTTGGACTTGGATGGTAGTTCCCTGCAAAGATTTTTTACTTTGTCAGATTATTGCAAGTGTTGCTACGATAAAAGAAAAGAAGAAGCAAGTCGTGTGACGCCCCCATGTGAAACGTTTGATAGTACCGAATTTACCATCGACGTCATTTGTGATGAGAAGAAATTGAGGGAATGCATTCAAGAATATGGAAAACCGTGTAAGGATTGTAAGGAGATATTTTTCAAAGTGACTTCAGTGGAACCTTACAATACAACACCATTAGTGACAACATGGCAGTGATAACTTGTTACCAAATTATTATCGACATACATTGATTTGGGTCTCCTAACAGTTGAACGCCACAGAATAGTTTATTTGGCCTTGAACCCAGTGCTCACCAGTCTCGCTCTCCGTCATTAATTGATGAGTAATCACCATGACCGAAGATATTATCGAATACCCGTTGAGACAAATGAAGTGTTTTGAAGATCGGTTGTTGACATTTCACGATTGGCCGCTAAAAGATGTTGATCCATTAAAATTAGCCAACAACGGGTTTTACTACCTCAAGAAGTTCGATATTGTGCGCTGTTTTCATTGCAACATCGAGCTGGGATCATTTCGTTCAACGGATGTAATTTCCGAAGAACATCTCAAGTATTCAAAGGATTGTGGTTTTGCAAAACTCTGTGTTAGTAATAAAAAGTTTTATAGGATTGAATATATTGTGATCATCCTACTTATTACAAAAATTGTATGTATAATGTTGACTTATAATAAATACTGTTAAAGAAATGTTGTTGACCTTGCGGAGACGTTGACCGAATAATGCACACCTATGACTCGTCATTGCAGCCTGCAGCTCTACGGTTTCTTTTTAAGATCGATTCTCGATCTTCAGAAAAACCTTTCAAGTTTTTCAGCAGCAGTTGCTGCTTAAAAATGACGGAAAAGTTAAGCAAAGCTGAGTGAAAAAAAGTGGCTTTGAACACCACAGAATGGATTGTTTAATTTGATGTCTATGCAGGATCTCCTTAACCTTGAACGCCACTCATGTAAAGAATGGATGGATATTTTTTACTCATTTCTTCAGGATGGATATTCTTTAATTGTAGATCATATACAGGATGGATATTTGTTATCATACTTACGAGTTGGGTTAAATAAACAGTTGATTAAAAAAAAAGTTTTTTATTATAAAAAAAAAACTATACATATTTAGGGTCTTAAGCCCACAACTCCTCATCCCAAAAGAAGATGGGGAGTTGTACAAACTTATACCGCTCCTCCTTAGGTTCAAATGGTGGCTGCCATGGGTCCTCTGGCAGTGGAGGCGGCGCGACCAAGGCAGCCCGACACTTGGCTAAATGTTTAGCCAAGTTTTTGGGCTTCACCCAATGGTTTTTTACCAAACCACATTGAACCACTGTTAAAAATAAAGTAATTAACAATTGTTAATAATTGAAAGAATACTTACAGAACAGCTTCCTACCCATTGTTGCGACTAACTATCAACTGATATGATTGACGGTGTTTTATAAGAAGTCCCCTCCTTTATTACGAAGGACTTTAGCCAGACGGTTCAAGGTCTTTTAGTTTTCCTTATTGCTGTCGGATGCACCTTCATGCAGTTTAGTTGCATCCGCATACGTGAAAGTGAAAAAGGTTAACAAGTGAGTAATTTATGGGTACCAGAAGTAATTATTATTTTTTAGAATATGTATTGTTACAAAGTTTGGGAAGATGAAGAGGAAGATTTCATCTGTAAATGGTGCATTAAGCTTCAACAAAAAAATTGGTTGACGCTTTATCATATCCATTCAGTCGGACCAACTCATTATCAGTGCCATCACTGTAATTTAATTATATGTGATGAGGGACCAAGAAGTTGTAGGGGTGAAGAGGAGTGTCAAATTATGTATTATATAGACTATACTTCTGCAGTGCGAAGTGAAATATATTATGACACTGATGAAGAATTCGAAAGTAGTAGTGATAGTGGATTGGGGGATGAAACCTGTTTTGAATCTTGGTCCGATGATGAGATAAGTAGTGATTAGAGGTATATAAGGCATGTGAAAACATATATTGTATTAGTCTTGAATATGTGTAGAGATTAAAAGCATGAAAAGAAAATCGTGTGTTACTAAGAAGAAAACAGGAGGTTCAATTATTAAAAGAACATTAGATAAAATAAAGAATATAGAGTGGCATATTCCTTCATATAAGTAAGTTAAAAAAATATATACCATCCCAATACAATATTCTTTCCTCTAAAAGCTTCTGCGGTCCCAGAACTCAATTAGATAAAAGATTAGCAAGAGGTGATAAGGGTATTAATCCACTAGACGAGTATTGTAAAAAACACGACATTGTATACAGTAAATCCACCGATTTACCAACCCGACATCAGGCTGATCGTGAATTAATTCAACAAGCGAGTGAAAGACTTAAATCAAAAGACGCCTCAGTAGGTGAAAAAGCAGCAGCTTTTTTAGTTAAAAATATAATGAAGGGTAAAGTGAAGATCGGTTTAGGTGTGAAGAAGAGTAAACGAAAATCGCGTAAAACTCGGGTAGTAAAAGCACCCAACTTTACAGCAGCAAAACGTGGAGGGTTTCTACCCTTTCTTCTTCCATTATTAGGGGCTCTTGGAGCGTTAGGGGGTGGAGCTGCAGGTATTGCTACAGCGGTAAATAAAGCTAAATCAGATAAACAAATGTTGGAAGAAACACAACGCCATAATAAAGCTATGGAAAGCCTAAATACTCTTAGTACAGGGAAAGGGTTGGGAAAGAAAAGTGGAAAAGGTTTATATCTAGGACCTTATCAATGGTATTTAAAAAATTCTGGAAAACGCAACGGGCGTTAAATAATATTGAACTCGCTACAATAGTAAAAAAATTAAAAATTCCATATTTCCGTGGGATTTTTATGAGAACAAAACTACCCCACCGGATTAAATTATATGAAACTGGTATCATCAATATGGATCATTCTAAAGGTGAAGGAACACATTGGACAGCTTATATAAAACGACGAAACAATGTAATCTATTTCGACAGTATGGGACAATTACCACCCCCAAGAGAAGCTGTGAAATATTTTAAAAGTGATAATCGGATGAATAAAATCAGATATAATCATGATAGATATCAAAAATTTGAATCACATAATTGTGGACAATTGTGTGTAAACTTTTTATATACAAATGTTCGGAGAAGAAATCGATCATTAAAGGAGAAATAAGTGAAGCAAAATGTTGTTTGTATTTACTGGAAAATCATCTGTTTTAAGTGCTGATTTCAACCCACCCGTGGAAATTGAAGATGGGACATATGTGTTAGGATTAGTTTCATTTGAAGCGTTCAATAGTATTCCAAATGTAGATTCAGACATTAATGTGTTCAAGTTTGGTGGAAAGGTGTATACAATTCCTATTGGGTGTTATCAGTTACAAGATATTTCGAACTATTTAAATAAACAAATTGGAAAAGATTTTCCCGACGCTGTTTTGGAATTATATGGAAATCCAAATACTCTCCACACACATATTAAGTCAACACATGAAATAGATTTTAATATACCTAACTCAATCGGACCACTTTTTGGTTTCACTTCAACGAAAAAAATTAAAAAAAATACCGGGCTTGAATCAGATAACATAGCGGAAATAATGAGAGTGTCTAGTATTTGTATAGAATCTAATGTGACAGTGGGTAGTTTTAAAAACGGAAAAGAATCGCATACCCTACATTTATTTAGTATCTCTGTCCCACCAGGGTTCAAAATAATAGAGGCCCCTGAACATGTAACATACCTCCCACTCAATACCGATAAGATTCGAAATATAACCCTTAAAATAGTAGATCAAGAGGGGAAACTCATCAATTTCCAAAACGAAACCGTGACAGTGGTAGTAAATTTACAGAAGCAAGGTTAAGGTATGGGTCTTTTGTTCAAACCTTATAAACCCTATTCATGTAAGAAACTAGTTAGTAAGAAGAAGTGTGTGGAAGTGTTAACTACAACTAACAAACAATTTTTAATAAGTCTTGGATTTAAACTCGTGTAAAATGTTGAATGTTCAAGATCCAATATCTATCGATGATAGTATAACTAGAAAGGAATTTCAATCTTCGCTAAGTTATTTTTCTAATTTTAATCACAATGATGAAATCAGAATAAGTCTCAAGGAAGATTTGTGTGTTTTTCCAAAAGACAGTTATCTTTATATCTCGGGAAAAATAGTCAAGGCAAATGATACTTCACAAATTGCAACAGATACAGAGTTAGTGTCAAACGGTATATTATCCCTATTTAACGAAATTCGACTAGAGCTCAATGGTCATAAGATTGATTCTTGTACAAAACCAGGAATAACTTCAACCATAAAAGGATTGGTTTCGTTTAATCAAGCTGAAAGTATTAAATTAGGAAATGCAGGATGGTTCCCAGATAAACCTTGTACGATTGTAAAAAATGGGAAATTTAATGCTTGCATACCATTAAGTATGATTTTCGGTATGATGGAAGATTTTGATAAAGTTCTTGTAAATATGCCTCAAGAACTAATATTAATTAGAAGTAATACCGATAAAAACGCACTAATTAACAAAAAAGAAAATTCAACCGAGGAAGCTACCGTTGTCATTGATAAGATTGTATGGAGAAACAAACATATTACACCAAATTTAAAAGAAGAATTAGCTCTAACAAAAATAATTGAAAAAGGAAAAGATTTGATGGTCGGCTTTAGAACGTGGGATTTACATACATGTCCTCTCATACCAGGAACAAAAAAACATAATTGGCCAGTAAAAACAACAACCACTTTTGAAACGCCTAGACACATTTTAATAGCCTTCCAAACTGATAGAGAAGGGAATTTAAAAAAAGATTTCAGTGAATTTGATAATTGTAATATCACAAATATTCGAGTTTATCTAAACAATGAGGTATATCCATATGAAAACATTAATGTTTCATTTGAGCAGAATCAAGTGTCAACATTATATGAAATGTTCACTCAATTTAGATCAACTTTTTATAATATCAATAAAAGTGAAGTCAACATTACACTACAGCAGTTTATAACAAAATATCCACTGATTCACATCGATACCAGTAATCAACGAAGCAATTTAGCACAACAAGCTGTATCTGTTAGAATAGAGTTAGAAACAGAAAAACCTATCGAAGCAAATACAAATATCTTTGCCCTTTTAATATCAGATCGAATGTTTTCATATAATCCTCTAACGAAAGCTGTAAAAGGAGTGTGAAATGGAGACCGATAGTGTGATTGTGGACGTTCAAGGTTTTTATGTGGGAAAGAAAACATTTATTGTTAAAGAATTGGCAATTTTAAATAACCATCTACAAATGGAACATTATGTTTTCCAAGAACCCTTTAAATTTTCAAAATTATCCAACGATCGAAAAAGACAAGCTAAATGGCTTATGAAGTTCCACCATTGTATAAAGTGGCAGACCGGATGGATTGAACAGGAAAAGTTCAAGGTTATTCTACAAACAGTGGTGAAGAATGTTAAGAAGATTTATGTTAAAGGACTTGAAAAAGCTAATTATCTTCGAACATTTTTAAACAAGGATTTAATTCTACTTCCCGAAAATCCAAGTCTTCAATACGGTATCCCTTCCTGTATGAGTCATACATCACAAAATTGTATCTGTGCTCTAAGCAATGTTAAGATGTTAGCGAAGGCATTTTTTAATATCGATGTTAATAAAAAAAATTAAAATAGATTTATTTCCTTTGTTCAAAATAATGTTTAAAACAAGGTTAACCTTGTGATTTCCTGAAAAGAGGGGGGTTGTAGAATTGCATGGTTGCAGTTGCATATAAAAGATTAAGGAGTACAGTCCTACTTCAGTTTGCTTTCTCGTTAGCACTGTAAACATTATACCATAAACAATGAAAAAATTTATAGAATCTTTTCAACCGTGTAGTCAACCCTCTACGTCGAGAGGGTGTGAGTGTCATAAGTGTTCACAACAGAACGTAGAGAATCCACCCTCTACTCCACATGTTGAAACACAGCATTCTTCATCAGAACCCGTAAGTACCACGCTTTTACAAAGATGTCTGGAGGGTGAACCTGGTTGTAACCCTTACAAAAAAATAGTTATTCTTGAAAATATTTTGGTGCAACCACCCACCACTTTAGACATTAAACGAAGTGTGACGACTCCTACAATATTAGATATAAAACATGAGTCTGATATTCAAAATTATATTTCGAAAATGCTAAACCTTGAAACTCAAGAACTAATTGAATCGTTTTTTCCAAACCCTTCCACCCCTGACAAATCGTTACCCGTTTTATCAGATTCATTGGTTGAAACTGTTGATAGTCCTTCTCCACTTTCAAAAACATATATAATCTCACGTCGCTCAAATTCAGATCCATCAGTAAAGTCGAAAAGTGAGAGTGTTTTATCATTTTCATTTAATAAATCTGACTTTAACGAGTCGTGGGGAAAGGCAGCCCCCTCCTCCGATGAGTCGTTCGATTTTAATCCCTCTATAACATCTACCCCAAAATCTGAAATTATTTTTTCACCAAACTTATTCGATAGTAACACTTCTAATTTGGAAAAATTATTAACACCTCCAACAATGTTTATAAATACTCCTCCTCCTCCTCCTCCTTCTCCTAATCCCTTTCCTGATGAGGAAGATGACCTATATGCCAATATTCCTTCCCCAGTACATGAAGAATTAGATGACAAAATTATTAAAAGAATTGAAAGAAAACGTAAAGCTGCCATATCAAAAAGAAAGTGTTTGATTAAATTGCGTAAAAAAGATATTTTTTAATCGACACTTTTATGTCTTGTTTTTATGTTTAATGTTGGAGGAGTATAAATCAAAATTATCATGTTTTTTCATTGTTTATAAAGGATACTCTCTTTACAAAGGAGGTATGTGATAATTTTTATCAAATAATGGGTACTAATTGGTTTTAATTAAAGATCAAGTTCCCATGTGAAAAATGTGGTTTTCTATTCAAAACCAAAGAAACCCGTTTGAAGCATAGTGAAGCTGCTTGCAACAGACGTTTACAGAGTAGTCAAGGGAAAAGGAAGAGAGCGGTTGATTCAGTACCCAATTCAAAAAGATCAACCGGTAATTAACAAGTTGTTAATAATTATTAATTTATGTTTTACTTTTAGCATTTTGTGAAAGCTGTCAAATCACCATTCCTCAGACATCTCTTTGCAACCATTACAAAAGTGCTCAACATCTACAAAAAAGTTTGTTTAAAGTAGAAGATGGTGTGGCGTTAATTCAGAGTGCGTTTAAAAGTAGAATTGCGACCTACCGACTTTACCCCGATATGGATTATATAGATTTGAAACAGTTTTTTGCGAGCATTGATTCAAAATTCAAACAGTTACTAAAGTTACATTTACAGAAAATGAAAACGTTAAAAGTGAATCTAGAATTGTTTGGGTTTTACGTAAAGCAGTCGGATGCTGAGGATGAGTTTGAGGTCAAATCGTTTACGACTCCAAACAAGATTATCACTTTTGGTTTAGATTTAACAGACTACATAAATGATCAGAGGGAGCAACTGCATGAAAAAATGTTGGAGTTTGCAGAGAGACAATCTGGTAAGAAGCATTACATCATGTTTGTAGAATTAATTTTCTATTATTTTAGGATGGTCTTTAATTAAATTATTACACCTCGATATTAAAATCAACTATTACAACCCACTACGAGCTTCCTCTTACATCAGACTTCCACCGTACATTGCGAAAAAGCAGGCAGTTTTAAACGTAGTCAACAGAGATGTATTTTGCTTCGCCTGGGCCATAGTGGCTGCGCTAAGAAAACCAAATGGGAAAAAGACCTTAACAACATCTTACGAAGACTTTAATAGCGTATGTGATTTTAGTAATATTGAATTTCCGGTTAAATTAGATCAGATAAAAATTTTTGAATCTCAAAACAATATTTCTATAAATGTTTATGGATTAGAAGCGTGTTCAAACCAGGGTGAGAGAACTCATGATATAGTCGGACCTTTATACTATACAACAAATAAAAGAGCTACTCATATCAATCTCTTATTATTGGAAGATGGTTGTGGTAATCAACATTATGCCACAATAATAAATTTACCTAAACTTGTTAGAAGTCAAATGTCAAGACATAAGGGTAAAATATTTTTCTGCGATGGTTGTTTACAATCGTTCACTACTCAAAAATTACTTGATAGACATTTAGAAAATGATTGCAACCACATTGTTACGAAATTACCCTCAAAAGATCCAGTTATTAATAAATTTGGTAAAACAGTTCGGGAAGATATTTTAGAATTTACTGCTTTCCAACGTCAATTACCAATCCCATTTATTTTCTATTGCGATTGTGAAGCCATGTTGACACCTTTAAGTACAGTTTCACCTAATCCAACTGAATCATTTTCTATGAAAACGTTTAAACACATTCCATACTCTTGTGCATATTACTTGCACTGTTCGTTTAATGATTCTCTATCCAAATTTGTACTGTTTCGTGGTGAAAAGTGTATTGATGACTTTGTAGCAGCTTTGGATGCTGAAGTTCGTCATTTATACGAAAATTATTTTAGTGTTATAAAACCAATGATTCCTCTAACTCCAGAACAACAATATCAACATTTCATGGCAACGGAATGCTATTTATGTGAACAACCCTTTAAACAAAATGATGTAAAAGTTCGCGATCACAATCATTTTACAGGTAGTTTTAACGGTACAGCCCACCAATCATGTAACTTGCAGTATCAGATTCCAAATTTTATACCAGTAGTATTTCACAATTTATCAAATTATGATTGTCATTTATTTATCAAAAGATTAGCTTGTCATGAAGAAAAGTTGGATGTAATTGGTAAAACTACCGAAAAATATATAACTTTTGGAAAGTATGTTCATGTCGGTAACTATCCAGATGCAACAGGCAAAATTCAACCAAAATATTTAAAATTACGATTCGTGGATTCATTTCAATTTTTAGCTACATCATTGGAAAAATTGGCAAATACATTGGAATCACACCAATGTAATATTGTAAACAAATATTTTAGTATTGATGAGGAATTTTGTTTGATTAGACAAAAGGGTGTTTTCCCCTATTCCTTCATTGATGATTTTTCAAAATTAAATTATCCAAATTTACCAACAAAAGATGAATTTTTCGATAACCTTAGAGAACAACCAATATCTGATTCGGATTATGAGAGAGCTCAAAAAGTATGGAATGTTTTTAAATGTACAAATTTGGCTGATTACTCTGATATTTATTTAAAAACTGATGTGTTACTATTGGCTGATATTTTTGAAAATTTTAGAAGTATTTGTTTGGAACATTATAAATTAGATCCTGCTCATTATGTAACCGCTCCATCGCTTAGTTGGGATGCAATGCTAAAATCTACTAAAGTAAAATTGGAACTTTTAACCGATATAGATATGCTTCATTTTTTTAAAAAAGGTATTCGAGGTGGTGTTAGTTCTTGTATCAAACGATATGCCACCGCCAATAATAAATATTTAAAAAATTATGATGACTCGCTTCCAACAAGTTATATAACTTATTTTGACGCTACAAATCTCTATGGCTTTTCAATGATACAAAAACTACCCTTTGGTGCGTTCGAATTTTTAACTGATGAAGAAATTCAGCTTTTCGATATTTTTACACTTGAAGATGAGTCGGATATCGGATACGTTTTGGAAGTTGATTTGCAGTATCCCGAAGATTTACATGATTTGCATAATGATATGCCGTTTTGCCCCGAAAGCATATTACCACCCAATAGTAAATATCCAAAATTAATTCCAAATTTATATAACAAAACTAACTATATTATTCATTATAAAAATTTAAAGCAGTGTCTTAAACATGGCTTACAGTTGATAAAAATTCATAGAATATTAAAATTTAAACAATCCAATTGGCTTCAAAAGTATGTTGCTTTGAATACAAATTTACGCAATAAAGCACAAACAAAATTTGAAAAAGATTTATTTAAATTACTCGTTAATAGCGTGTATGGTAAATGTATAGAAAATGTTGATAAACGTGTTGATATAAAATTGGCTTCACACTGGGGTAAGAGAGGGAAACAATTTGGAACTGAAACTTGGATATCTAAAGCAAGTTTTAAAAATTGTACAATTTTTTGTGAAGAACTGGTTGCAATTCAAATGAATAGAGTGAAAATCGTGTATGATAAACCTGTTTATGTTGGATTTTGTATTTTAGAATTGGCCAAGTATGTCATGTATGGTTTTTATTATGACTTTTTACAACCCCAATATAGAAATAATCTAAATTTATTATACACCGACACCGATTCATTCATTTTAGAGATTTTCTGTGATGATGTTTACCAAGATATTCAAGCAAGCAGTGAACGCTTTGATTTATCAAATTTCCCACGCAATAACCCTTATGGTATTACCCCAAATAAATCAAAACTAGGAAATTTTAAAGTGGAATTTTGTGAACAGGCGGTGAAAGCGTTTTATGGAACGGGTGCAAAAGCTTATTGTGTTGAATTAGAAAATAAACTAATTAAAAGAGCTAAAGGTATTAGTAAACACATCACCGAAACTAAATTACAACTTTTGGATTATGTAAAAGTTGTTGAAACAAATGCTACAATTATTTGTTGTATGTCTGTTTTTAAATCTTATTTACACGAAATGTTTTCTGAATTACGAAACAAGGTCGCTCTTTCTGGTTTGGACGATAAAAGGTTTTTAATAAAAAAATCACCAAAAACACTCGCTTGGGGTCATTTCGATATAGATCGTCAAATTAGGTTTGACACCTTTCTAGAATTAGCATTAAAATCTGTATAAATTAATATGTTTACTTTGTATATAGTTAGTCGTAAGAATGGAGCTTGTAAAACAAAAGGAAAAATTAAAAGTTGTTAACCATGATTATGTGTGTGATATTCCTTCTTTTATACGACATAGTGCTCTAATTGGTGCCAATTCCAAAAGAGGATTAATTATTGGAAAATCCGGTTCAGGAAAGACTAATGCTTTAATTAGTCTTTTAACAGAAAATAATGGTCTACGCTATCGTAATATTTATTTATATAGTAAGACTATTAATCAACCCAAGTATCAGTTTTTAAAAAAGGTCTTTGAAGCAATTCCTGAAATTGGATACATCGAGTACGAGAATCATGAAGACATCATACCACCACAAGAAGCTGAACCTTATAGTGTTGTTATATTTGATGATGTTCTTACAAGTAATCAAAATATTATTCGCGACTACTTTGCATATGGTAGACATTATAACTTGGATCCATTCTATTTAGCTCAAACATATTCGGCAATTCCAAAACAGATTATTCGAGATAATGCGAATTTTCTAGTGATTTTCCCCCAAGATGAAACAAATTTAAAACATATATATAATGATCACGGGAATCAAACAGGTTTATCATTTATTCAGTTTAAAAAAATGGCGCAAAAGTGTTGGATCGAACCGTTTAGTTTTCTTGTGATTGATAAAGAAAGTGATGTGATGAAAGGTCGTTATAGACAAAAGTTTGATACATTTATTAATCCTTGAAAAGCATTTTCAACTCAGTGTAGTCGTTGCAATATGGATAAACATACCGCTCTCGCGTTAGACAAAGCAAGACGCAATGTTAAACAAAAGTTACGATCCCTTAATACTGATATAGTTATGTCTCAGTCTAAAATACAACGTCAATATCAACCAATTACTGACCCCATTCACAGTTTATTAACTGAACTCAAACGAGAAAAACCAATGGTTAAAACCGAATTACCGACATCTTTCACTACATCCACACCCGCCGTACCGATTAAACAACAACAACAAACGACCTCTAAAACTCCGGAATTTTTAAAAAGTGTTCCAGTGACCGAATTTAAACCTGACTCACCTGAATCCCCAAGTATCGATGAATTTAAAAGCCAAGTACTAACATTGCAAAATTCCAAGGAATTCCAAGAGTTTTTAGATCAGTGGGGTGGTCTAGCTAGAGACTATATTGAACAAATGATTACAGACACTGAAGATGCGTTTGATCATAAATATGGAGTACGCTTTGATCATGAATTGGCTAAATGTTATATTGGTGACTCTGAGATTGATTTTGATGATACTATGATTTACGTCAAAGGACTCAAATTTCCACAAACAGTTGGATTAATGGAATTATTGTTTAAAAAGATTCCACATGGATACACAATATTAGATCATAATCATTACATCTCTATTGTTCAAGCCACAAATGCTAATAGAAAGAATTACGATCCCACATCACAGATTAGTGGCAATGTTGGATACAAGTATAAAAATATTATTCAATCACGTCCCCGTAGTGGTAGCGTGTCAACGATATATCATGAAACACCGGTACGCAGAGGTAAAGGAATGCGTCTGGATGATTTGAAAAAAAATGTCGAATTTGTACCGTGGAAAAACCCTAACAAATTGGTAAATCGCTTACGACTCTTGATGGCATCGAAAAAAGCTGGAAATACCAATCACACGAATGAGATTAATGAAATTATCGATGAGTTACGCGAAGCAAAAATAATATATTAATGGATCAGTAATGGAAAATTGTTTAGTATACCAGCTACCATGACGATAGATAAATTCTACAATCACATTTCGGAACATCAGTTTGAACGATTGTTTGAGAAAAACTCTACAAAAGTTTTACAACCATCAGAAAAACTTTATTCAACAACCCACATACATTTATATGCAACCCGTGAAGACTCAGAAATTATTTATAAATTGTTTCCGCATAAATCACAACATTACATTTTTCCTTACGATAAAGCCACAGTGATAAATTATACTTGCAAACCATCTGGAGTTGAAGTCGTGCACAACACAAAAGCAAATTTGAAGAAAGGATCAATTTTAAACAAAGGAGATTTGATTTGGTTCAGACAAGTTTCGGCCACGCAGGACACTACGTTATTTTTCGAACTACTCATACGACTGGAACTTTTAAATGAAGAAACCCACTCCAAAACAGCGCAAAAAGGAGGTCAACAAAACAAGTCTCAAGAGACAATTGGTTAATTTATTACACAAACCAGCCAGGGTCCATTATCCTCGTAGACATGTAATAATTAAAGGCTTAACAGATTTGGGTCAAGTTGATCTCATTGATATGCGTGATTATTCAAAAACCAATAAAGGATATAATTACATTTTAGTATACATAAATGTGTTTTCAAAATCTGTTGATTGTATCCCCCTAAAAACTAAAACTGGTCTTGAAGTAACCAAAGCGATGAGTACCATTTTGGATAGAATAAAATATCCCGTTTCAAAAATTCAATCTGATGATGGAAAAGAATTTTTAAATACACATTTTCAAGCTTTAATGGAAAAGCATGGAATACAACACTATCGTACATTCTCAAATTTAAAAGCCAGTATTGTAGAAAGAGTTAACCGCACATTAAAAAATAAATTATGGAAAGAATTCAGCTATAGAGGCAACTATAAATGGATAGATATTTTAGATTCAATAGTGGAAAAATACAATGCTACCAAACACAGAACGATTCAAATGGAGCCCCGAAAAGTTAATAAAAGAAATGCTAAAAACATCTTACATAATGTATACGATAAATTAAAAACTGTCGACCCTAAAACACCTCGCTTTCACCTGAATGATGTCGTTAGAATTAGCAAATATAGGTCGATTTTTCAAAAGGGTTACTTACCAAAATATTCAAATGAGGTCTTTACCGTTTATAAGGTAAACAACACCTACCCACGTACATATTTATTACGCGACATGTTTAATGAAAACATAGCCGGGAGTTTTTACGAGCAAGAATTACAATTAGTACCACCTTCATTACACGGTGTACACTTGGTTGAAAAAATACTTCGCAGGAAAGGTAAAAAGGCTTATGTGAAATGGTGGCAAATGGATGATAAGCACAACTCTTGGATTAATCTATCAAACATCCTTACTTAAATGTTTTTTTAATAAAATAAATATATATATAATCATTTGTTTATTGATACATCAAAAAGGCATTTTACATCTATAAAACTCATTTAGTTGTGATATAATAAACTCGGGATATCTGTATCGCAACTCCATCAATATGTTGTTGTTAGGGGTGTTGTCAAATGTCAACTCTTCTATATGTTTAAGAGGGTCACCACCCTGCTTAGAAATTACCCTTCGTTTGGTGTTTTCAAAGAATTCCTCAAATTGGTGTTGTCCTAGTTTCCCCAAATAATCATTAAGTACTGGTTTCAGTTGAAATAATTTTTGTAGCGACTCTTTTCCAAAATATAAATAATGATCGATACCATTGTTCTTTTGGATCAACAACATCTTGTATTGCTGTTCGATTACTCGGAGGGTGAATGTGGGTGTTGACTTCATGATATTCATTGGTTGTTTTCCATCCAAAGCGCTGAAGATCCACTCTTTGTGTTGCAAAAAAGTGAGAAATTCTTCCTTCGTCAGCTCCACACCCGTTGGTACACCAAGTATTTTACCCAAATGGATAATTGGGGTAAAACGAACGTTCACATCTAAACCGACACTCACATACTTTGATTTGCTCTTGTTTAAAAAGAACATACGCTCACCCACCAACATGGGGTTTGCATATGGAGGACACACATAGTCAACGGTATTTTCTTCGGAACACATCTTGAACTAACCCTCTATTCCATTACACCACTCAATTTATACACGATAGCATTTTTTTAGTTTCAAGGTTACATTTTCTTTCAAGGCCACTTTTTTCCAAGGTCACTTTTTTTTTCAAGGTCACTCAGCTTTGCTTAACTCTGTGGTGTTCAAAGCCACTTTTTTTCACTCAGCTTTGCTTAACTTTTCCGTCATTTTTAAGCAGCAACTGCTGCTGAAAAACTTGAAAGGTTTTTCTGAAGATCGAGAATCGATCTTAAAAAGAAACCGTAGAGCTGCAGGCTGCAATGACGAGTCATAGGTGTGCATTATTCGGTCAACGTCTCCGCAAGGTCAACAACATTTCTTTAACAGTATTTATTATAAGTCAACATTATACATACAATTTTTGTAATAAGTAGGATGATCACAATATATTCAATCCTATAAAACTTTTTATTACTAACACAGAGTTTTGCAAAACCACAATCCTTTGAATACTTGAGATGTTCTTCGGAAATTACATCCGTTGAACGAAATGATCCCAGCTCGATGTTGCAATGAAAACAGCGCACAATATCGAACTTCTTGAGGTAGTAAAACCCGTTGTTGGCTAATTTTAATGGATCAACATCTTTTAGCGGCCAATCGTGAAATGTCAACAACCGATCTTCAAAACACTTCATTTGTTTCAACGGGTATTCGATAATATCTTCGGTCATGGTGATTACTCATCAATTAATGACGGAGAGCGAGACTGGTGAGCACTGGGTTCAAGGCCAAATAAACTATTCTGTGGCGTTCAACTGTTAGGAGACCCAAATCAATGTATGTCGATAATAATTTGGTAATCACTGCCATGTTGTCACTAATGGTGTTGTATTGTAAGGTTCCACTGAAGTCACTTTGAAAAATATCTCCTTACAATCCTTACACGGTTTTCCATATTCTTGAATGCATTCCCTCAATTTCTTCTCATCACAAATGACGTCGATGGTAAATTCGGTACTATCAAACGTTTCACATGGGGGCGTCACACGACTTGCTTCTTCTTTTCTTTTATCGTAGCAACACTTGCAATAATCTGACAAAGTAAAAAATCTTTGCAGGGAACTACCATCCAAGTCCAAATGGCCCAATTGATTGAAATAACAAGTTTCACTGAACAAACTACCACCAGTACACGTAAAACGGAAATAGCGCATGACTAGATGGAGAGTTAAGGGAGACTGTCCCTGGTCGGTGGTCGGGTGGACACTGCCGCAATTGACCTTGGGGAAAAACTAGGGTGGGAGGTGGCCTTAGAATGGCCTTGGGATGACCTCGTTTGCCTCCCCATTCTCTCACTACTGTCATCTATGGCTCATATTGAAATGGCACTTTACTAATTGTATTTCTAACCTAACTTTACTGATTAAAAAAAATAATTCAACTCAATTTATGAAAAAGTTGCTTTTGATGAAGCATTTGCAGGGTTTCGGCGAACAATTCTACTCTAAAAACAATTTCAGTAGGGCCAATTTTTCATGTGAGCAATGAGGAGTTGCTGAAAATAATTGGAAATCCTCCGGGCACCTGCATAGTTTTTACTTGTCACTAATGTCATTCTCAAAAAGCTAAATACACTATAAAAACCAAGCGGCAAAACAGTGAATGACAGGAATTCCAGAGCCACTCATGATGCTAGAATCATTTATAAACACCTTGTATAATGCAGAGTGAATCTTTTCACTGTTAGTAAGAGGCGGCGTTGAAATTTACAAAGCATTTTTTGCAAGGATAAAATTATTAAAGATTGACTGAAAACATAGTGGCTTGGTAATGACAAAAACGAGAGTGACAAACGTCTGTCACATTTGACACGATTAGTCAGGGGCGGCACGTGCTTTACTGACATAACACCCTGTATAGTCAGATATCCAGTGAAAAAGCTCTAATTAAAAACGACATTTTTGTGCAATTAAATTTTGAAATTGCGATATTTCCAATCAACAAATCGCCAAATATTTTCATTCAGCCACACGCAAACTAATTTAAAAACGGTTTCTATGTTAAAAACTATCAGTCAATAAAACGACTCTTTTTAACAAAAACCACTTATCGAAGTAAACAGTACAAAACCTTCCAACTTCCACTACAATCGCAATTTTATTATCTTTTTGTTAATTCAGCGCTCTTCTCAACATCTCGAATTGCAATAGTGCGCCTGTCTGACCGTACATCTGCAGACAAATTCTTGGGAAACTGGCGACATTTAATTCGTTCTCTTGCGGTGCATTTTGTAATTGAATTTCGCGTCTCGACATGTACACTTATCATATTTTTGTTGTCTTAAGACTATAAATCTGATCGGATTAAAAACCAATACAATGCAAGTTAGACGTGCAATATCGCAGCGAAGTAGTATGAAACGAGCTTCTAAAATAAAACAACGCCAATCTCTAATCCCGGCTAGTATTGCAAAGGTTTTATTGTCTTCGTTCGGGATTTTTGTAATTTCGGACCATGAAGTCTTAGGATATTACGTACTCGGAGAAATTTATTTCCACGCAAAGACAATCATTGTCTCTGGTATAACAATGAAGGATTAGCTTCGAAGGGACGTTAATCGAAGTCGAACTTCCGGATTTCTCTCTCTCTCTGTTTTTATATTAAGTAAATTTAAGTTATCAATCAATTAGATCTGTGCTTAAGAGTGTTCGGTTTGGCTGTTGGGAATTTTAATCCGAGGATTTTTCTTAATTACATTTTTCTTTGTCACTTACATTCAAACTTCTTTAATTGATCGACGTCATTTATTAAAAGTTTTCGATAATTCGGAGGCGAAATTGGAAAAGCGAGACTGCCACTAATCAGTTGTAATCAATCCAGATCATTTCAATGAGCTCAAATTCACTTCTTACGAGGAGTTTTTACAAGTTGGTAGCACTTTATTACCAAAATTATTTATTCAGGTTACTCATTGAATTTGAGTTTTGCATTTGTGGAATTTCCTTGTTAAATAATTATTATAATTTTTGTTGGTAAAAATTGTGATCGGGTCAGAATGCGTATGAATAAAGAAAAGGTCAAGGGACAGGGTCGCGCTTCTAGGAAATTTGCATGTTTTATACACATTTTCCCACAGACTTCAGATTCTTAGATCTTGTTAAGAATAACTGTAGAGAGCTAGTTTTTGCCATGATATTTGAGCAAAACTAATGACAATTTTTTTTTCTTTTTGACATTTTTTATTGTAAAACGAGATCTCTGCTTTCTAACGCGGTGTTAAAGAAATTTTTATCTCTTACGTTTAAAAAGTTACAAGACAAAGAGTGGAGTGATGTAAAAAAAAAAAAAAAGTTTAAAAATGGTGGAGGCGCCGGATTAATTAATTATTTTGGTCAACAGATTTTGGCCGGAATTTGTACCGCAGCTGTCGAAAGTCATTTCTAAGGTAGAATTGTCTCCTGCTCCGTCAGGTCAGGACTCAGAGATATTTGTAAATTAGGTGTCCATTTTTGGTTGTTTCAGTTTTGCTTAACAACTCGCAACCTTATAAAACTCTATAATACATCATTGATTAGGAAATTCAATAAGCTTCTCAACGAACTATAGAAGTTGCCGGGAGAGTTGGTTTTAGCCAAGATATTTGAGGAAAACTGATGAAAATTTCGAAAAACGCGCGATTTTTGAAACTTTTTGGCACTTTTTTGCAGAGAGCTCTTAAATTGGTACCTTGAATTTTTTTTGTGATACGTCATTGTAAAGGTTGAGATCTCTCTTTTTTAACGCGGTGTTAAACAAATTTGTACCCTTTGTCATTAAGAAGTTATAAGACAAAGAGTGGAGTGATGTTCAAAAAAAAAGTTTAAAAATGGTGGAGGCGCCGGATGAATTAATTTTATTTTGGTCAACCAATTTTGAACGGAATTTGTACCGCAGCTGTCGAAAGTCATTTCTAAAGTAGAATTGTCTCCTGATTCGTAATCCGGAGTCCGTTTTGCTCCATCAGGTCAGGACTCGGAGATATTTGTAAATTAAGTGTTCCGCGTCTATTCTCAGATTTGCTCAACAACTTGCAATTTTATGAAACTCTATAATGTATCATTGGAAAGAGAATTAAATAAGCTGCCCATTGAACTATAGAAGTTGGCAGGAAAGTTAGTTTTAGCCGAAATATTCGAAAAAACTGATCAAAATTTCAAAAAAGAACGGTTTTCAAAAAATTTTGACACTTTTTTGTAGAGAACTTCTCAATTAATTTTTTGATTTTTTATTGTAACACGTCGCTTTAAAGGTTGATATCTCTGCTTTCTAACGCGGTGTTAAACAAATTTTTATCTCTTGTCATTTAAAAGTTACGACTTTTAGAAAAAAATGTTTAAATATGGTGGAGGCGCCGGGTTATTCATTTCATTTTAGTCAATAAATTTTGGACGGGATTTGTACTGCAGCTTTGGAAAATCAATTCTAAAGAAGAATTGTCTAATAATTCTAAATCCGAAATCCGTTTTGCTTCATCAGATCAGGACTCAGAGATATTTGAAAAATAAATTTGTAGGCAACCTTAACTAAAAACTGAATTTTCACTTCTCAAATGCGGACGAAAAATCATCATTTTCTGGTCGCTTTCATTTTTGTCCGTTTTGGGGTAGCGCCATCTATCGTTATTTTTTAAAATTACATAATGATAATTCATATAATACATAATTCATGATACATAATTCGGATAAAATCAAATCGAGAAATTGCTGTAAAGTTCAACAAAGACGTGTTGAATTATTACAGATGAACGAACAAGTTTAGCACTGCCGAAATTACAAATGAAAATAAAGAAAATATAAAGTTTTCTGAAGGATCCATAAATATTTACAATTATTCTGTTGTTATAAATGATTACAAAAGTGCCACCCTCGTCTTTTTTCTGGCGTCGGCGATTAAAATAGGACTCGGCCAAAAAAGAAACACTTTTTGGTCTTGGTACACAAATAACTATTTTGTACAGTAGAACCTAAAGAGATGACTGTGCAACAATATCTCTGAATCCGGACCTGATGGAGCAAAACGGACTTCAGATTCGCAACTATATAATTTTAAATTAAAGTTTATAAAACCGAGAAAGTCAGTTTAAGTGAGTCACCTAAATTAGTAAAACAAGCTCTAATTTTTGGTCAAGGTGACCATGAAGACAGAAATAAAACAAGTGCATATTCATTGTATACCATGAATATCAACTTTGCGATTCAATTTCACGTTTTTTTTCGTTTGTAAGCTTTAAAAGAAAACGCCGCCAGGAAATGTTAGAATCAGGTGAGTATAGAACGTGTTAACTTGACGAAATTTCCTTAAAAATGATCAACAGTTTTCCGCGCATTTTCCAATTTCGCAAGCCTAGTTATGGCGAAGTGCGCGCCATTCTGAAATGGGTAATAACGTCATTTCGTATTTAAAGTTTCTCAATTATGTTGTTAAGTACTTTGTATGGAATGAATTTTAAATAGGGAAGAAGGAGGTGTTTTTGTGCGCCGGGAGAATGAGAGAATTACCCCACATATTCATTTTATGTTAGTATTAATTCAGGCCGCACAGCTTAAAACCTTATTTCTAATTTACAACTTTACAAAGTTACAAACACTTTGAATATTAATAAAGGATGTCTATTTGACGCTGTTTTACTGTTCTCGAGGGAGATTCAGTGTTGGAAAGAAACAATGAGATTTATTGATAAGTAAATGCTTCGTCGGCACTTTTGTTAACGTTGTTATTATATCTAATCCCGAGATACAAACGGTCGGCGAATTATTATTAAAGTCAACTAACTGACACGATCATTAGCAAACTTTTAATGACCAATTAACACAGTCCTAGGCTTGTTTTGTGTGTGACATTTTATCTTACTCGCCGACTAAAATCAGTGCTGATCTAACGATGGACAATTCGAGCAGTTTTATTATTACCTTTACTCATTACTTTGATATCGAACGTGATCAATAAATTCCGTCCTTTAAAATTTCATCAACAATACGTCTTATCCGAGCTTTCTTGTTAGAATACCTCGTAATCGCAGCAATAAACCTTCTAACCTATCTCAACCTTAATGTCCTTCTTCCTTTTCTCCCTCTCTATTCGTGTTTAACAATCTTTGCTCTCATCTTTTATCGGAGCTGGGCCGACTTTCCTTTTTATATTATCAAATGACCATTAATGAAATGGAGCTTCTTCAAATCGAGGGGATGGAAATGAGCCGAAAATGCATTTCGTACATTTAAATTCTAATGCAACTCATTTAGATTGTGTGCAACATTTAAAACTTTCGTGTATGAAAGTGCGCCGCCCTCTGTGGATTTTTTCATTCTTCTCGTGCAGATTTCTACAGTCAAGTGTGCGTGCTCTTGATGTAAAATTGGTGGAGGCGCCGGATGTTAATTTTCGTTCAGTTTCGCATCTGTATAAGCACGGAAACCACAGAGTAAACGGTTTTGATGGCCTAAATTAAATAAATCACTCTATGAATCATTATCAGGGTGTTGAGTAATCTTACTTGGATTCCCAGTTCACTGTTGAGTGCGACTCTTTCAGTTATACCGATGCGAAATGGCCGCATGAAGTTTGCTAGCATGATCAAGTAGGATAGTTTATTTTCCTTGTTCCACTTGTACCATTTTAATGAGTAGAGAGTGTGGTACATGTCGTGCGTCTACGAAGAAGTATATTAATTTTATAACATTTTCGGTTGCAAATGTCTGTTTTAGGACACTCAACATGAGTTATTTACATCAGTGTAACGCAGAATTTTCCGCAGATTCCAAATCTGGGATTTAAATTCAGATCCGACAACAAATAACTGAGCTATGGCCGATCAAAGTTTCGGAAAGTTGATTTTCATTTTTCCTAATTTTTAAAGTTAAATATTTCGGCAACTATTTAAGATATTGAGATGCGGTTTGCGCATTGTAAAATTGTTGACCTTGGGACATTTGCAACCTAAACCAACCGTAATTATTTAAATGAACTCACAATATTTTCAAATAATTGTCCATAAATTAACGCAAGAACTCCAACGACAATGGTGGTCGAGCAAAGAGGAACCAGTCGTAAAGACGCAAAACTTGGTCCTTTAAACTTGAAATAGATTAGAATTGAAGTAACACTTTAAATTAACTTACACTCAGAACAAAGAAAAGGAAACAAATTGCGAAAAACAAACCAGCCAATGTGTAGGCGATAATAACCCCCCAAATTTTCTTTAGTGTTTCATTTATAATCCTGAAAAAGTTTACTTTAAGTCTGTTTATAATCTTCGATGTCCTCACTTAATTAAGTCGTTGTGCCGGTCCACCACTACTTTGAGCATATTTTTAATTTGTTCTTGAAGCTCGCTGTTGTACAATTCATCACTACCATCCTCAATATCAACAAAATTTAACATCTCTGAAAGGGCCATCAGTACTTGGCACTGACTTTTAAAATGAAACATATCGTATATAATCTGATACGCAGTCCCCAAACCAACACAAGTAGCAAACGCGCAACAAAACCCAAAGAAAAACGCCACTCCGTTCTTCCACTCTGGTAAAACGTAATTTTTTACCAAAACGTGTACAATAAACATGTCTTCATCAGCTTCTGTAGGGTAGAAAAAAATAAAACCGCTGATGATTCCACAAATAATATGCAAAACTATCAAACGATTAAGAAAGTTGGCTTCTTTTCGTATCTCTTTCGTGAGTTTGTGAGTATCTTGAGGCATCCAGACTTGTAATTCAGTCAGTGGTTGTTTGATATAACTGCCCATTTTTAAAATGTTGGTGTAGCTGATAATCACCTGAAAACTACATGAAGCTTAAAGAAATCAGTACCGGGACGTACAACCACGAGAAGAAAAGAACTCGGACCGTAATTTAGAAAGTACTGAACGTCGAAGTTCTTCAGAAACAAGTAGATTTGTATTGCGACGACCAACATGTTAGTTTGAAGATTTAAAATCACTATAAAGTTTACAGGTTTTGTTTGGAAAATGTCGAAGGAAAAGAATCTTATAATTCCTAAAGTATCCTCTGAAAATTTGAGGGTTTAAGGGCTTGATATAAAACGTGAGATTTACCTTTAGGGTAATTAGTGACTTTTACTTCAAAATTTCGAGGTGTCTCACTGAGATCCATTCTTGATGAAACTGTTTTACTGGGTGACTTTGTAAGGACACCACTGTATTGATTCTCGTTTTGTTATATAAATAAATGTCCTTTAATTATTATGAAATTACTATCCACAATACATATCAATATGAAATAATTCAGATTCTATTAAGTTGAGCCAATTTTCTACTCGAAATTGACTAAGGAGTGAGTTATGCAACCAGTAATATATGTCAGGGTACGAGCCACCACTGTAAACAGAATGTTCCATATCTCTCAACTACGCCAGAAAGATACGGCGTTCTCCATTTTTCTTGTTGTGTTTTTGCCTTGCTTTTGCTCTCAGATATTAAAAAGATCAGCCAAATTGGTTGTTCAAGTTTCAAGACCTCTCTTGAGAGAACCTTTGAACTAACAACTTCGGCGTTATGCCGCTAGATGGCGATCAACCAAAAATGTTAAAATTTGAAATAAATTCGTTTAACCAACGACTTTTTATTCAAGAAAACAATTACACATACAAATATGGAAATTTTGTACATTTTTATAAACGTCAACTGTTTTAAAAGAGCGTAAATGCCTAAAACAATATGAAACCAACAATGCACCGTGTGCCGTGTGTCTTAGCTAACAGCGCACTTCGGCGCGAAATCCCGCGCTAACCTTAATCTTTTAAATCTTTTTTTTAGTGAAGTCCCTCAACATGCTGTGACCATTTTAAAAGGCATTCCTGTGTCGTTCCCGTTCCTCCCGTACGACATCCAGGTAAACTACATGGAAAAAGTGATGGAATGCCTTTAGGATCGCAAAAACGAATTTCTCGAGTCGGCCACAGCAACCGGAAAAACCCTATCCCTCCTCTGCGTCTCCTTGGCGTGGTTAGAAGTTAAGAAATTCGGAATTTAAGCCCCACGACAGTCTTTTGGTATCCTAGACCAACTGAGGTCAGTAGGGGGTGCAACCACCACCGAGAAAGTTTCCTTGGGGACTGCAACGATTGAAGTGCCGTGTGTCTTAGGTAACAGCACTCCCCAGCGGAAATCCCGCGCTGATCTTAATCTTTGAAGTCTTTTTTTAGTGAACTTTCTCAACATTCTGACCACTTTAAAAGACATCCCTGTGTCGTTCCCGTTCCGCCTGTACGACATCCAGGTAAACTACATGGAAAAAGTGATCGAATTCCTTCAGGATCGCAAAAACGAAGTCCTCGAGTCGGCCACAGCAACCGGAAAGACCCTATCCCTCCTCTTCGTCTCCTTGGCTTAGTTAGAAGCTAAGAAATCCGAAATTTAAGCCCCACTACAGCCTTTTGGTATCCTAGAGCAACTGAGGTCAGTAGGGGGTGCAACCAACACCGAGAGATTCCTTGGGAACTGCAACGATTGAAGTGGTGTGTGTCTTAGGTAACAGCACTCTTCAGCGGGAAATCCCGCGCTAACCTTAACCTTTGGAATCTTTTTTTAGTGATCTTCCTCAACATCCTGTGACCACTTTTAAAGGCATCCCGGTGTCGTTCTCGTTCCGCCCGTACGACATCCATGTAAACTACATGGAAAAAGTGATCGAATTCCTTCAGGATCGCAAAAACGAAGTCCTCGAGTCGGCCACAGCAACCGGAAAAACCTTATCCCTCCTCTGCGTCTCCTTGGCGTGGTTAGAAGCTAAGAAATCCGAAATTTAAGCCCCACGACAGTCTTTTAGTATCCTAGACCAACCTAGGTCAACCAGCACCGAGAGAGTTTCCTTGGGGACTGCAAGGATTGAAGTGACGTGTCTTAGGTAACAACACTCTTCAGCTGAAAATCTAGCGCTGATCTTAATCTTTGAAATCTTTTTTTAGTGAACTCCCTTAACATCCTGTGACCACTTTAAAAGGCATCCCTGTGTCGTCCCCGTTCCGCCCTTACGACATCCAGTAAATTACATGGAAAAAGTGATTAATTGCCTCCAGGATCGCAAACACGAAGTCCTCGAGTCGGCTACAGCAACCGGAAAAACCCTATCCCTCCTCTGCGTCTCCTTGGCCTGGTTAGAAGCTAAGATATCCGAAATTTAAGCCCCACGACAGTCTTTTAGTATCCTAGACCAACCTAGGTCAACCAGCACCGAAAGAGTTTCCTTGGCAACTGTAGCGATTGAAGTGCCGTGTGTCTTAGGTAACAGCAGTCGGCGGGAAATCCCGCGTTGACCTTAATATTTGAAATCTTTTTTTAGTGACCCTCAACATGCCTGTGACCACTATTAAAGGCATCCCGGTGTCGTTCCCCTTCCCTCCTTACGACATCCAGGTAAACTACATGGAAAAAGTGATCGAATGCCTCCAAGACCGCAAAAACGGAGTCCTTGAGTCTCCCACAGGAACCGGAAAGACCCTATCCCTCCTCTGCGCTTCCTTGGCGTGGTTGGAAGCCAAGAAAGCCGAAGTTCGAGCCTCACGACAGTCTTTTGGCATCCTAGACCAACTGAAGTCAATAGGGGGTACAAGCAGCACCGAGACAGTTTCCTTGGGAACTCCAACGATTATCTACGCGTCACGGACACACACCCAGTTGACTCAAGCCGTCCAGGAGTTGAAAAGATCGAACTACAATCATGTCAAAGCTTTGGTTATTGGATCTCGCGAACAAATGTGCGTCTTAGAAGAAGTGGTTAATGTAAAAAACAAGATGATGAAGGTGCAAGTATGCCGAAAGAAAGTCAGGGAGGAATCATGCGTGTATTATAACGAAGTCGAGGCGGTGAAAACGCATAAGACAATCACAGATCTAAACGTTATAGACATAGAAGATTTAGTGAAATTGGGACAGGACCACTGTTTTTGCCCTTATTACATGGCTAAGGAACTCAAGCATGACAAAGAAGTGATTTTCGTTCCTTACAACTACCTGCTTGATCCAAAAACTCGAACAGCGTTGGGGCTGGAGTTGGCCAACAACATCGTGATTTTTGATGAAGGTCATAACATCGAAAAAGCTTGTGAAGAGTCTGCATCCATCCAACTTAAATCGTCCGATCTTACACTTTGCATTGAAGAAATCATGTCGGCAATGAAAGCCCCAAAAGACTTTACTGGTGTAGAGCTTTCCTCCCTAAGAGACATTTTTTTAAATTTTGAAAAGGCGTTGAACGCCATTGTTGTTAAAAGTTCTTTCAACGAAGGGACGTATTTTGAGGGATCCTACATTTATGAATTGTTTGCTAAAGCTGGGGTAAGTCAAAGAGTCTGGGCCATATTTTTTCAAAAATTGCGCTGTGTTAAACCGGCTTTCAAAGTAGGTTCATAATCATTAAGTGACTATTATTAGTAGTTCAGTTAATACCCTATTAGTAGTCTCGATTTTGGCCGCCACTACACAAAAAAATCATTTTCTTGCAGATCACAGACACGAATTTAGACTCGATTCGTGCCATTATTGACAAGATTGTGCTATTTCTAACAACCAGAGATGAAGGTTCTAGTGGACGCAAAGGCGCTGGACTGCAATTATTTGCAGACCTATTGTCCATAGTCTTCGCCAGCTCGTCTGCGGAGTTCAGAGACAACGTCCGCAAGTCATATAAGGTGAGTTGAATTTTCGTTGTTTTGTGGTAATTTCTCTTTTCCAGGTGCACGTTGGTTATGAGGAGGGCTCACCAAGTACAACATTTAAAAATAAAGTCCTGAGTTGTTGGTGTTTCAGTCCTGGATTTGGGTAATTTCTCAGATGATAATTCCCATTTTTAATTTTTGGTTTTAGGATGAACATGCTAATGGAACAAGGGGTCCACTGTGTCATTGTCACCAGTGGGACTTTGGCCCCCTTAAAACCATTAATTTCGGAGCTGGGACTCCAAGTGGACGTATCCATTGAGAACCCGCACATCATCCAAGACCATCAAATTTGCGTCAAAGTCGTGACGAACGGTCCTGATAATGAGCTCCTCATCTGTAACTACCAAAATAGAGACAACTCCAGATATCTGAGGTCCTTGGGACAAGTCCTCATGAATTTCATCCGGAATATCCCGGGTGGAGTCCTGGTTTTCTTCCCGTCGTACCCCATAATGCTCAATTGCCAACGCTCCTGGCAGCACTGCGGAATTTGGCGGGCCATCAACGATACCAAAGTAAAAACGACGTTGAAATGAAACGCAAATAATTCTACGATTTCAGCCGATTTTCGTGGAGCCGAAAGATAAAATCACCTTCACCACCACCATGAAGGAGTATTATGCGAAAATTAACGACCGCAACTTGAAGGGGGCTATCTTCATGGGAGTCTGCAGAGGAAAAGTGTCTGAAGGGTTGGATTTCGCCGATCAAAACGGACGCGCGGTGTTTATCATCGGCTTACCGTATCCTCCGTTGAAAGACGCAAAGATCATACTGAAGAAACGTTATCTTGATGTTCGCAACACCAAAAATCCCGAAGTAAGGAGCTTTAAACAAAGACACTATTAGAATTTTTGAGTTTCAGTACCTCACCGGCGACGAATGGTATCGACTTGAGGCAACACGCGCCATCAACCAAGCCATTGGGAGGGTTATAAGACACAAAAATGATTACGGCGCCATCATTCTTCTTGATAGCAGATTCGCACAGTTGCCAATCAAACAAAATTTATCGAAGTGGATACAAAAACACCTTCAAGCTCCACAGAGTTTTGGAGTGACTGTGCGGGGGCTAAAACAGTTTTTTGAGAACGCAGCGACTAGAGTGCCTATACAATCTCAAATCAGGGATGAAAGTACACCACCGCCGACGCCCAAGGAGTGTGGTAATTCCGGTGGCAGCACCACTGCCATTTCCTTGCCTTCAACAAGCGGAGGCTGGATGAAAATCCATAAAAGAAAAAGAGAGGAGTTGAACAATAGTTCAAAAAAAGCGAAGTTTCTTGAGGCGAGTCAGGAAACGACGACTTTTCCCATTGAGACGAGTCAGGCCACGACTGTTTCTCTGCCTTCGACGAGTAAGAGATTGGCGGAAATTCATCCAGATAGTCCAAAGAGCGCGAAGGTTATTGAAGCGAGTCAGGACACGAGGATTTTCGATCGCGGGCTTTATGATGTCATGACTATGGTAGTATTAGAGGAAAATTAACACGTAAAACTGTTTGGTTTGTTTTAGTCGGAAAAAGAAATGAGCCCTGAAATGTCCGAGGAGTTGGCTGCGGTTACGGTAGCATATAAAAACAGCAATGATCTACAAGAACTGAAGAAGTCGTTAAATGAGATATTTTTGAGGAAGCGCCACTTGCGCAGATTTGCTAAAGCACTGGCACCGCACGTTTTAGATAGCCATCAAATGGAATTTCTAAGCTACTGTAATCATTTAGAATTACAGTAGTAATCAATTACCGTTAAGTAAGTAATTAAGTAAGATGGTTTTGTCCATTTCAGTGTTTGCCTCTCGTCTTTTTTAGGTGAGCTAATGAAACTTCTTCACACTTTGCCGGAAGGAGGGATAGTGTTGAGTTTGTGTTTTTCTATTTTAATTATGTTTACTGAGTTTTATTCGAGTTTTTTTGGTTGAACGGTTAGTTCGAACTGGCATCACCCTAAGAAAAGAAAAGTTACTATCCTACCACAAAATTACTAAGGTGTATTATTGGTTGCCTACATGCTGCATGTTCAAGACTCACAATTTTTACTAATTAAAATTTATTTTCAGAGTACAACAAATGATTAACAACGATGCTGCTTTCACAAAAAAACACCAAAATTCTTTACTGTTCACTTCCTCGTTCTTTTCGGAATGCTACGAAACAAATTACACAAGTTAAGAGCTTCATTTGAAGCTGTTTGGAGTTGGATTTGCAACAAATTTATGGGTCTTGATTGAAATTTTTTAACGCAGGTAAGCTGAAAATTGTTTGAATCACAGCTTTAAAATGTTTCGTGGTATTTCAGGTTCCAACTTAATTACCAGAGTTTATTATTAAGAGACTGAGTCTATAGATGATGGTCTTCTCATGACTACACACATCTTGCAGCATCTGGATGGCACCACCCACAGCCAATATCCAAATGGCGGTTGTCGTCGCTCAACGTTGAAGGAGTCTGCAAGTTATTGCACAGAATTGAAGAAACCACTCATTCAGCACAGTGAAGTATAGTACAGTGAAGTGATCCAGGAGCTTAACATCACGAAAAAGGTGCTGCTTTATTGCAATGTGGAGGAAAAAGGTTAAATTTAAACATGTTTTAAGTCAAAGTCAAATGTTCTTTTTCCAGTGGTTGAAGATGTCGTTCAGTGACTGGGAAATGTTCAGAGTGTTGCTGATTGCATTGCGAGAGCACGAAGTTTGCAACGTTTTCAAACCTGATGAGTCTACGAGCAGAAAACGAGTGTTTCTCCAGAGAAGGCCCAAAGGAACTCAACCAACGGAAACAGCATCATCGAGATGCAGTTGTCAAGAAAGAAAATACTACAAAGGCTCTGAAGGTCATCTGGTGTCTTGTGAGATATTTTGTGAAGTCAAGGAAACATCAGGGAACGGAAGTTTATGGAGAATTTTCATTGGTCTCTTGAAAACGCGAGATTTTGAAATCTTACAATGCTGTATGGTTTGCTGCTTGTTCAGGAGGAATGGAAGGTTTGTTTTCTTTTCTCTCCATTCATGGTCTCACCTTAATCTTTCAGTTGCAGCTGAACAAGACCTTGTTCTACTCTCTTGGTGAAGAAACAGGCGCAAACAATTGAAAACTTCGCCTAACGTGAAGAACCAGCAACTGAACAGAATGAGAAAGTCAGTCCTAACTAACTATACATAAAACTTGAGAAAGGCAACAAACATTGAAGAGTTTTTTTCAGGTGAGGTAACAAACATGTTCTTCAGGAAACTTAACTATTTCATACTTCTGGTAGGGACTAGAATGAAGAAGAGAAGGACATGAAAACGTGTAGAGTGACAAGGATGTGAAAGCAAGATTAAAGACCAAGTGGACTTAACCAATCGGCTCAATGAAGGAAGGACAGCTGTCAGATAAGAAGATTGATCTAGGGTCTTGGATGAGTCTTCTCCTTCATTTAGAAGTCAATTTTAGGTTTTTTTTAACATGGTATTCGATTTACAGTTTTTGTAGCCAATTCGATTGTTTTTGTGATCATTGTAGGAGAATTTTTATTGAGACTTAAGCTTTTTCTGGCCATTCAATTGTTTTTTTTATGATTAACCTTTTATAAACTCTTTGCCATTTTTGGAAATTGCAAAATTTTCGACAATAGAAACTTTGTTTCTCAAATTTTGACTTATTTTTTGTGGGCCGTTTTTAGTTCAAGCATTCTTCCACCAGAGGGCTAAATTTGTGGTTTGAAACTTAGCTAATCAATTTAGCACGGATTTTTACCACAATTTTTTGAGTAAGCGCCACCTGGCGGAATAACGCTGAACTATTTAGTTCAAGCATTCTCTCACCAGAGGGCTAAATTTATGGTTTGAAACTTGACTAACCGATTTAGCACGGATTTTTACCACAATTTTCTTGAGTAAGCGCCACCTGGCGGAATAACGCTGAACTATTTAGTTCAAGCATTCTCTCACCAGAGGGCTAAATTTATGGTTTGAAACTTGACTAACCGATTTAGCACGGATTTTTACCACAATTTTCTTGAGTAAGCGCCACCTGGCGGAATAACGCTGAACTATTTAGTTCAAGCATTCTCTCACCAGAGGGCTAAATTTGTGGTTTGAAACTTGACTAACCGATTTAGCACGGAGTTTTACCACAATTTTTTTTTGAGTAAGCGCCACCTGGTGGAATAATGCCGAACTATTTAGTTCAAGCATTCTTGCAACTTGGACACATTTTTGGATGAAAACGACTAACCGGAAAAAGGAAAGAAAACAAAATCCTTAAACTTTATGTATATAATCAAATGAGCAAATTCTAAATGGTACAAAACAGCAAATTACATCATTTTGACTAACAACATAATAATGTGAGCAAAAAAATACACTCCAAACCCTACACTGTGCCATGTCTTCCTCTCTTTCCTCCCCACCATCATCTTACTGCAAGAAGTGTAAAAAAGTTTCATCAGGAACATACATGTTCGCTTACCTGAACTGCCACTCTGTAGTTAATTGCTGTTTCTTCTCGGCAAAGCTTTCAATTGCGCCTGCTTCTTTGACCAAGAGGAAGGATAACAAAGTCGTGTTCAACAAACCTTCTATCCGTCCTGAACAAGCAGCAAAGCATTCACCATTGTAAGATCTCAGGATCGCGCGTTTCTAAAAAACCAATGAAAATTCTCCATAAACTTCCGTTCCCTGATGTTTCCTTGACTTCACAAAATAGCTCACAAGACACCAGATGACCTTCAGAGTCTTTGTAGTATTTTCTTTTTTGACAACTGCTTCTTCATGCTCTGTTTGCGTTGGTTGAGTTCCCTTGGGTGTTCTCTGAAGCAACACTCGTTTTCTGCTCGTAGACTCATCAGGTTTGAAAATGTTGCAAACTTCGTGCTCCCGCAATGAAATCAGCAACACCTTGAACATCTCCTAGTCACTGAACGACATCTTCAACCACTGGAAAAAGAACATTTGACTTTGACTTAAAACATGGTTGAATTGTTTACCTTTTTCGTGATGTCATGCTCCTGGGTCACTTCACTGTACTATGGGAGCGGTGAATGAGTGGTTTCTTCAATTCTGTGCAATAATTTGCAGACTCCTTCAACGTTGAGCGACGACAACCGCCTTTTGGACTTCTTAGGCTATAGGTAGTACCATCAAGATGCTGCAAGCTGTGTGTAGTCATAAGAAGACCATCATCCATAGATTCTGTCTCTTAATAATCAACTCTGGTAATGAAGTCGGAACCTGAAATACCAGAAAACATTTTAAAGCTGTGATTCAAACAATTTTCGGCTTACCTGCGTTTAAAAATTTCAATGAAGACCCATAAATTTGTTGCAAATCCAACTCCAAATGAAGTTCTTAACTTGCGCAATTTCTTAGCACTCCCGGAAAATGAAGAAAGTGAATAGTGAAGAATTCTGGTGGTTTGCAAGCAGCATCATTGTTAATCATCTGTTGAATTCTGAAAATAAATTTTAATTAGTAAAAACTGTGACGCTTGAACATGCATCATATAGGCAACCAATAATACATCTTAATAATTTCGTGGTATTATAGTAACTTTTGTTTTCTTAGGTTGATGCCAGTTTGCACTAATCGTTCAACCAATCAAAAATAAGCAAGTTTTGACTACTTCAAGTCTAGTGGAAATTGAACACAAAAGAGGGAAATTCAAATTTTAGTAACATAACCTAAAATGATTTTTGAAACTCACTCGGTTAAAATAGGAATAATTGGGATCTCGCATTTCCTTCAGACTTTAGCTGACTGTGCATGTCACATTTCTGCGTCCACATCCCAATCATCCCAAATTCTGCACTCTTGCATGTTCTCCTTCTCCACTAGATGAGAAGTGTGAAAAAGTTTCATTAGGAACATTTTGTTAACTTGCCTGAGAAAGATTTTTTCAATGTAAATGCAGCCTTTCTTGATGTTGATGCAGAAGCAGCTGTACTTCTCTCACTGTGTGTAGTTGTTGGTTGGTTGTACATATCAGGCAAAGCTTTCATTTGTTCACGCCTGCTTCTACCGAAAGTACAACAAAATCTTGTTTAGCTGCAAGAGAAAAATAAAAATGATCAATGGAGTGAAAAGAAAACCAACCTTTCATCCTTCCTAATTAAGTAGCAATGAACATTTTCATCCTCCACAAACTCCCACTTATTGATGTTTTCATAATTTCATAAAATAGCTCAAAAGCTAGCAGACTTCCTCCACAGCCTTTGCAGTATGCATTTTCTTTCTTGACAACTTCAACACTCCTAAAATACCACAAAGCATTTTAAAGCTGTGATTCCAACAATTTTCTGCTTACCTGCATTTAAGAATTTCAGTGACTCATAAATTTGTGCAAACTTAGTTTCACCAACAAACACCAACTCCAAGTGAAGTTCCCAACTTGCATAAGTTCTGTTGTACCATTCCTAAAGAAATAGAAAAATTGACAGTAAAGAATTTTGTTGGTTTCGTCATGCAAAAGCAACTGGAACTTGCTCATTCTGTGCAGTTGTTGCTTGTTAACGTCAGGTAAAACTGTCAATTGACTGCATCTGCTCCAGACTCTAAGTACAACAAATTCTTCTTCAGCTGCAATAGACAGATGAAGATAAGACCATGATTGACGAAAAAAGACAACAAACAAACCTTCCATCCTTCATAAACAAGCAGCATAGCAATCAGTATTGTAGGATCACGCGTTTTCCAGAAACCAATGAAAATTCTTCATAAATTTCCGTTTCCTGATGTTTTCTTAACTTCACAAAATAGCTCAAAAGACAGCAGATATCGTCCACAATCCTGATGGCATTTTCTTTCTTTACTACTTCAACATTTCTAGTGGTAAACATGTAGTTGGTACCTGAAACAACACAACAACATTTTAAAGTCTGTGACTCTAGTAATTTTAGCTTACCTGCGTTCAATCATTTTAAAGTAGACCCATAAATTTGTCACAAATCCATTCCACCAGCATCATCAACTTCAAAGAGATTCAAATGAACTTAACTTGCATAATTTCTTTCAAACCATTTCCTGAAGAATAAGAAATCGACTATAACGGTTCACCAGTAAAGAATTTTGTTGGTTTCTTGTCCAAGTAGCTTCGTTTGGGATCATTTGGACTCTTAAAGCTCTGAAAACAAGTCTTATTAGTAAAAAAATGTCAACGTTTGAACATGCGGCACATAGGCGACCAATAATACACCTTAGTGAATTCGTGACAATATAGTAATTTTTGTATTCTTAGGTTGATGACAAGTCGGACTATTCGTTCAACCAACCAAAAGTAAGCATGATTTGACAACTTCAATAGTGAAAATTGAACAAAGAGGAGGGAAATTCGAATTTGAGATTCAATAACAAACCTGAAGTTATTCTTAAAACTTATCTGGTGAAATAAATAGAACTGACATCTCTCATTTTCTTCAGACTTCGGCACTATAACTCGACTTTGTGCAGGTTACGCGCTGTCCTCTTGTTACTTCTCCATTTGAAGTCACTTCCATTCTTGTCCCTAAAAGCAGAAGACAAGTTAAATTATAAAAAAACATCTTGCAACATTTATAAGTAGCAGAACCACATTTTTTGTTGTTTTTTGAGAAACTAAACACAGCAAATTTAGAAAAGCGAAACAAACCTTTTACAATGAGCACAACTTCGTTCCCAGAAGTACCACTGTGTCTTGCTTAGTCTTAAGCACGTTTCTGCATCAACATCCATATCAACTGCTCAATTTTCTAGCATGATGCATCAAATCCACGAGTTAAAGAAGGAAGCAAATACATCGAAAAGAAGCAACCATTCATTCTTATCCCAAAATTTCTTCAATCTTCCATTATTTACAAAATGACTTGTAATTCTCCATTCTAATGATACGAATAGCGACTTTGAAACTAATAAAAGGCTTCAGGTAATTCTAATTTTCCAGAAACTTGCAATTTTGGGTTGAAACATATGAAACACTTTTGCTCCCACCAACAAAACCTAGATTTACGTAGAAGACCAGTAAACTGTGATGTAAACAATTGGGGACTTACCTATTTTTAAATCTCCATAAGGGGGCCCAAGATCTTGTCTCAATTTGAAGTAATTTCATGAAGAAGCTTCGCGTCACTATTGCGCTTCACTTTCAAATCCCATTCCTTATTTTAGTTGGCTTCGTCTTCAAATTCCACTGGACTTGTGTTCAAACTTGACAAAACTGAAAAAAAAAATCCCCCAAACGTCGTAAAATTATTTGAGGTTAGAAACCCCAGATTGCATTTAATTTTGTTTAGATTACTCACATCACACCCAATATAAACAAACAAGAGAATTGAGTGATCCTATTTTTTAGGTTTGATGATGAGTGCTCAAATCAACGCCATAATAAATGGGGACCCAAATGAATCCGCGAAAGCTTTACGGGACTTCGTTAAAGAGGTAAACAAAGCACTTTTATTAACTTCTATTCCTTATCGTCCTTTTCAAGGCTTCGCAAACGTTCTCGTTCCCCGAACTCAACGAAAATAATCAACGCAAACAGCTGTGGGAAGCTCTATTTACATTGGCGAATTCCACCAAAGACCCCACAGTTCTTATGAATTGCTTTTTTGCAATTCGCATTTTAAGGTACAATTGTTAATGTTAATCCAACAATCAATACTCTTATTTTAGTCGCGATAAGGCCGAATTAAACGCTTTGATAACAGAAGACTGGTTGCAATTGGGGACAACACACTCAGGGCTCAACAATCCCGACTTCGTTTTCGATGAAACGACCACCGGTGTGGCCATCGAGTTCCAGAAATGTCTCTGCAACGTCGTTTTCAACAGTTCCGTGGCGGCGAAGATGTGCTGCAAAAACGGCATGTTGCAACAGATTGCCGAACGCCTAAAACTGGCAGAGGAGAAAAAAATCCCCGAAGAAATCGTCTTCTTTGATGTTAAACACATTTTCTTGCTGACGGCCCTGCGTTCGGAAATTCGCAACCAGGTCCGGACTGAGCTGGGCGGCATTCTCTCGCTGATGAAGCTCCTGGACGCGACGCTCAAAAAAGTAGCGGAGAATGTAGGGAAAGATAAACTTGCTCTTAATGTAATTGGAGTTTCTCATCCAAAACCAATCGCGTTAAAAAGGTGATTTTCTAGAACCAACAAGCCGACTTGGTGTGTGAAATCCTGAAGGCTCTGTTCAACCTTACCCTCAACTGTTACGGTAACAACAGCGACAAAGTCGAAGACGAGCAGTGCGCACATCTGGTGGTCAATCTGCGATTGTACCTCCTCATGCCGACCGTCAGCCCCGAGAAGTCTCGCGAGATTAAGAACAACGTCATCAACCTCTTGACTAACATCCCCGAGGAGTATTACAAAGACTTGATGACGGTGGCTCAACCGGGGCAGAAAGTCCCCCAGAAGCTCCAATTCGAGGGTCACAACATGACCGCGATCCAAGAGATTCTCTTGTTTCTCCAGTCGGAGTTGTGCGACGAAAACGTGAGTTCGGTATCTTCGTGGTCACTTTTCACGTTCAATTTCAGGGGGTGTCTCAACAGTACGAGTCCCTCTCGCCTGTCATAACCGTGTTGTTGAAAGGGGCCTCGAACCATCGAGAAATCCGCAAATATCTGCGGGTGCAAATCTTACCACCGTTGAAGGATGTGAGGACGCGACCAGAGCAAGGGACCACTCTAAGAAACTACCTGTGTCGGCTTCTAACAACCCCCATAACGCAACTGCGCGATTTAGTCGCCGAGCTTTTATTCCTCCTGTGTAAAAAGAGCGGTGAGTTTCTTCTTTCACTGCGTGGTTTGAATTATCATCATTGCTCGTTTTAGTCAAGAGGATGATCAAATATACCGGGTATGGTAACGCCGCTGGTCTCTTCGTCCAAAAGGGGTTGTTGAGTGGTCGCTCGTATGCAGGAGAGGCGGATTTTAGCTCGGAAAGTGAAGACAGCGAGACTGAGGAGTACGCGAATCTTAAACATGGCATTAATCCAGTGACGGGGTGCTACGAGGAGCCCCATGCAAGTCCCATGGAAAATATGACCGAAGAACAGGTTTGTTGGACTGGTGGTGTTCGTTCTCTACCTGTCTTTACTTGTAGAAAGAATACGAGGCGATGAAACTGGTTGAGTTGATAGACAATTTGACGAAATGTGGGGTGATTCAACCCTGCAGGGTTGGAGCTGATGGGAAACCGCACCCCATTGAACACGTCCTTCAGCTACAAGAAGGGTTGAAAGCTCAACAGGTTGACACCAACAGTGACAGCGATTAAGCTTCCGGAAGAAGCAAATTTTGTGATTTTTTTGGCATGTTGCATGTCTTAAACTAGTCTGAAGCACGTGTTAATTATTGAAGTTTCACATTCTTAAAGTTTGTGTTTTATATCGCCTTGTATAAAATGGCGTCTTATAATATTTTTTCTATAATATTTTTATTGTATATTACGAAACTAACGATTCTTCAAACTCTTTCGTGTACAAATATTGTGTCAACTAGTAACAGCAATTATATGGATGTACTGTAATAAATAAAAAACTGATCCAAGTGCACAGATTAAACAAAATACGCCGCCAGTTGCGCCATCTTATCCTTCGGCTTAGGCCTCCCTCGGCCTCTCCCTCTGTTCGGCGCTTTCCCACCCCTAAACTGCCGCGGTCTCGTATAAACAGCAGCTTTGGGTTTATCAACGAGTTTCCCGAAATCGCTCGTACAAAAAACGCACCCCTTCATCTCCGCCAACGCGTTTGGCAGTTTACTCTTTTCGGGTTTGTACTCCACGTTGACTAACTGAGCCCCACAGTCACAAACCTCCGAAAGAACGACCATTTTCTGGGCGTCATCAAAGAAATTGATAATTGTGTCGCACCTACAAAACGAAAATCAAACGGGGCGAGGTAATTCCACCTTATACCTGGTGCAGCCGAGCTTCCACTTTGGCCCTGAAGAAGGGTCTAGGACCAACACGCCGGAATCGCACTCAACGCAACTGCATACGCCGTTACTGTTTAAACTGTAGGGACAGGTGGGGTGCGAGCAGGAGTTGCACCCGTTGCCCTTCTTCATGTCTCTGAAAAGACGTGATCAGAACGTGTCACCTCCCTCGAAAACCCTTACTTGAACGGAGGGTGGTTATAACAGTACGGGCAGAAGACGAAACTCTTTCCTTTGTTGCCCATGGTCCAGGAGAGCAACTCGAAGTCGTCCAAAGGGCATTTTAGTTCCTTAAAAAGTTTGACTGTGCCGTTTTGGGGCAAACTGTACGTTTCGTCGCACTGAGGACAGTGTAATCTGGGGGGTTTCGCCTGAATGTATTTCATATATCTTCGGCATTTTCCGCACCTAAAATTACTTTGTTTTGGGAGGGGTATTACAACACTCCAGTACAACCTTGAGTGGGCTTTTCCCGACGCGCTTAAAGGAGAGAACGACACTTCGAATAACTGGTCCATCCCGTCGATGTTCTTCACGAAATATTGAAACTTCAGTTTGAAGATGTCCACAGTGTGCTTCAACACTGCGTTGAAGTTCGCTTTACCCAACGCAATCAAGTTGAGTTGTTCTTCGACAGCTGACCTCATGGTTGGTAGTACCAACTCAGCATCGATCTACAAAAGCGCGTTAGAAACTGACCAACACCCCTAAGAACTGACTTTTTGGTAACCGTGCACGAGGACGATTCCTAAAGTCGTCGGTTTGAGCCTCCTCCCCGACGTAACAGTGACGTAGTTCCTTTGAGAGATGTTATTGATGTGGACTGGAATGGAGGCATCGGTCCCAATCCCATGGGTCTCCATGAGCGTGATCAATTCAGCCTCGGTGAGATAGTCAGGGGGGCAAGTTTGATGCTCCGTCAACCGCATGTCTTTCACTGGAACCGTTTCATTCTCATGTAGATTCGGAACGATTTCGTTTTTATCAAACGCCTGCCATGTCATCACCGTCGTGTACCCAGGATCCAGGAGAGTTTTCCCGGTGGCAGTAAAAGTCTCCTCGTTTATGGTAAGAGTGACGGTCGTACTCAAATATTTACAATCCCTGGCGAGCGTCCCTATAAAATGTCGCGCGATGTAGTCGTACAACTTCCAAGCCTCACTGTCGAGGTCGTTGCGTGACGCTAATTTCATGGGGGTTATTGGGGGGTGGTCCCCAGCATCGTGGCCTTGTTTCGGTCGGTTGACACCTTTGGAAAGGATTTCTTTGACTTCGTCGCCCCATTCCGAACTGTTTTGTTGTTGCCGCAGGACCCCCCTATAAACTGACTTTAAGAAAAAGAACAAGAGAAGTGTCTCAGTACACTAAATCGAAGTTTTCCGGGTAACGAGTGGTTTCAGTCCTCGGATAACTAATGTACCCTTGCGTGTAGAGTTTTTCGGCGATTTGCATAGCGTGATGGGGGCCCATGCCTAGCCCCGAGCTCGCCACTCGCATCAATTCGACCGTGTTAAGAGCCACGGGGCGACTTTTCGCTTTTTCTTTCGATACGACGCTCACGACCCTACAAACACACCAATAATAAGTGAGTCCAGACCGAAAGAGCGCTCACTTTGCCTCCTTCTGATCCTTAATCTGTTGAAGGAACATGTTGGCGACCTCCTTATCGAAGCAGCGCACTCTTTTCCAATCTAAAGAGATGTCTGCCCCGTCTTTGCTGGTAACAGCGACTTTGATGACCCAGTAAGGCTCCGGTTTAAAGGTCTGAATCTGATCGTGTCTCTGCACGCAGAAACCAAGAGTGGGAGTTTGACAGGGGCCGTACGAAATCAAAGAGGAGTCCAAGTCGCCGTAGCGACCTTGGAAGAACTTCGTTTGGAATCGTGTGAAAGCACAACCAATTCGCAGATCGAGTTCTTGGCGGGCGTCGACACTTCGCGCCTCGTTTTCGTTAGGATGAGCTACAATCGACTTGATTACACGCAATCTAAAGAAACTACTAAATTACATAAGTTGTTGAAGGCCGCTTTGATATCTTTGTCTGTGATGGCCGAGAAGCGTGCTCTGAACGTAATCTTGTTTGAATAAACATCTCCACTCATACTTCTAGCCACAGCGTTCATAACTTCAAAACAGATATTCTCCCCTTCTTTATCACAATCCAACCACAGTACTAAATTCTCGCACCCCTTAGCTTCGTTGCTTAAAAAGAACGGCATCTTAAATTTCGCCGTTGCCTCCTTTTTTTCAATGGGACAAGAGAACAACTCCACTGGGTCAACCCTGTCCCAATTATTGTACTTGCTTATAAAATCCACCCCCATGACGTGTCCACAGACTGAAGTCATTTTAAAACGAGCGGGGACTCCTTGGAAAGAGCCGTTCCACTCGTGGACTGAGCAAATTCCATTTGAACCTAAAATTTTGAAATGATTTTGGTGGATCTTAAGAACTGGAGTTACCTTTGCGAGATGAATTCGAGCCGTTGCTTAAAATGCTGGCTAGAGATGCTGCCAGTGACGGCTTTTCCGCCACCATAAGCACCGTTTTCATTTTGGAAGCGAAAATGGAAATCTAACCTAAAAATCAACCGGGCACGAGTGACAGGTGACAGGTGACACCACGGAGAGGTTAGAGTTAGTTTCCAAATGCTTTCCTGACGGAAGATTGCTCATTTTATTTATTATTTATTTAATACCGGTAAGAACAACAACCTACAACAAACTGGGGCACATTTCAATAAACATCTGTTTTTCTAGAAACAAATTTGGTTTTGTAAAGATGCACAACCTGGCTTAAAAGTCCCCGTTTCCGTGATGTTGCGAAAAGTCGAGCTAAATCCACGTGGTGTCGTTTTTCATTATAAAATTTGCCAAAATGTTCCGCTTTTTCGCTCTTCTCTGTTGTTGTTCAGTGATAAATTGCACAGATATTGAAGACTTGACAGCACTTTTTGGCAACAAACACTGCATTGAAGGTAAAACGTATGATAACTCCAAATGGTTACTTATCTCAATTTTAGCCTCTTTGGTCTCCATATCTTTGAAGCAAAGTGACCCCATTATCCTAGGTAAGTCGTCACTTCTTCAGTGCAACAGTCTAACTGTGCTTTCAGACTCTAGCACTTCTGTCAATGCCACAGTGGCTGATCAAGGTGTTACAGCGAAAATCCATGAATTGGCACAGTACAACAACTTGGCAGTGATCTTCAAGTTGATATCTGAAGAAGTTAGTTTTGTACAAATTCTAGCACTAGCTAATGTCTCATGGTGTTGTAGGGACTTCCCCACGCAAGAATCTTCACTGTTCTGTTAACTTTAGGAGACGAAACGTATGAAGGTACTGGTCCGAGTCTAAAGACAGCTAAACAATCAGCAGCAGCTTTAGCCTTAGAGAACACCGCATTTGAACATCCCCCTACAAAAATTAAAGATGAGCAGGAGAAATCTCAGACACCCACTGTTGTACTTAATAACATCGCCATGAAGTTGGGAGTTGCAGTGTCTTATTATTTACTTAATGGACAAGAGGAGCAAGTAGGTTCCAACTTCAGACCACTTGTAGAGTTCACTTTTACTTTATTTTAGTCAATTGATAGCTATGGCGGTTATAATGACGCTTATGGGGGCTCCAAAAGTTTGTACCCGAAGATTAACAGCACTTTTGATCCCTTGCGAGTACCAATTGAAGACGCCCAAGTTTCTGGACCCTTCACAGTTCGAGTAAAAGTGGGGAATTTTGTTGCCAAAGGAGTCGGACACACTGTTCAAGGGGCACGTCACGATGCGGCGTTCAATGCCATCAAAGCTATGGAAAAAGAGGCGCTTTTCAAAGACAACGTCTGCTCGAAGGATGGTGAGCGCCTGGTGGATATGCAACCAATAATACACTTACCAATAAATTGTGGTGTTTTTTTAAGAATCCGCCGAAGAGTGCAAGCAGAAAAAAGAGAGTTTAAAGTCCCCCATAACGCGCGTCCACGAGGCGGGCCAAAGGTACAACTTACCGGTTTCGTTCGACTTAATTGGGGAAACTGGGAAATCCCACAAAAAAGTTTTCACCACCCAGTGCACTTTGGGTGATTTTGTTACAGAAGCTAAAGGCAATTCCAAGAAGGAATCAAAGAAAGTGGCCGCGGAACGAATGTTGAAACATTTCCCCGCGTTATCCGCGAAATTCGGTGCCTTTAACGAAAACGGCATCGTGAACGGGTTGTCCAACAAAAAAAAGAAGAAGCGAAAGAAGATGGTTAGAGACACTCACAGCTCAAATATTATAGAAAGTATGACATCTGTCATGTCGTCAGTGTGGGGGAGCGACTCCGACTCTACCTCACATGCTTCAACTCCAAACACTCCAAAGAACTCCGTCCATCGATCCCCCAAAGACAATATCTTGGAAATTGGAAGAAAACTCAACATTCCAATAGAATTTACCGATTTGGGCAAACACGGCGATGAATTCGTGTCTTTGATGGCACTGGAAGTGAAGCCGCCACACGTGAATATTTTACCGTTTTGTTTGTGTTGTTTGTAACGACAATTTTTAGATTTGTTTGGGGAAGGCGGCAACACGTGAAACCTCCCACGACATTGTGGCTTTGCGTGGGATCAAATTCTTGCAAAAGTCGGGGGTTTACGATAAGGCCCTGTTCACACAAGTCGCCCACAGGTGGGTCAAAGTGTGGTGGGGTTCTGTTTATTAATTTTTGTTTTTAGTGATGAGATTGCCGAGTACGCTTTGGAAGACGAAGTGGTGGTGTATGAGCATTTGGACGATGCTACAGAAAAGTGAGGAGTGGGAGTTGTTTTTTGAGTTGTTCTAAAATGTGTTCTTTTTATTAATTAATAAATTCCGTTTTTTATTGACAAGCGTTTTTTATTAAATTGTGTAATAAGTGGAGGCCAAATTAAAATGCGGCTCTGTGATTACGTAACTAACAGTCGACTCTTTAAAATGCAAAGTTGATAGCAACCCTTGGCGATTTTCATCGAAAATTTGTTAAAATCTCTTTCGGAACATTTTTTTTAATGAATTTTTTGTTAGCGTGAGATGTTGATACACCCAACTTTAACACGTGTCAACTGCAAAAATCGCTACCTTCAATTTTCCCCCAATTTTCTCTCTAAAGAATTAAATGAAATTTTCGAAAAACAAATTAAAATAGCGACATTTGGCGCTACAACGCAACTCCCCTTTGGTTGTTAATAATGGACCAAACCAATTTTGACGAAAAATCGGGAAATTTACCTTAATTTTCACAGTTTTGGCTGGTGAACACGCGCAGAACACTTGGAACACTTCCATGAGTGTTTTAGAACACAAAAATTCACGGGGGAACACTAAACAATGTGTTTTTACACGGAATTTGAGAGCCGGCACTTTGAATCCACAGCCCTCTAATTAGTCGAGCTCTAGCGCGGGACTTTTGAAATTTGAATTTGGTAGAGTTGGAGTTGCACAAGTCCGAATTTAAATCTTTCTTTTGGAGCAAATCTTGGATTAATTTTTAGTCAATTTGAGGTGTTGATAAACCCAACTTTGACGACGTTTTCTACTAATTTTCTCCCTAAAAAATTGGAAGCCTGATTTACCCTCAATTTTTTTTTTAAATTTACTCAGGAATGGACAAATAGCAACTGTATCAATTATCTGAGTCACAAGTTTTGGATACAAAAGACGATCGTATATGTGCAAATTTCATTAAAAAATAACAAAATGACTTTAAATAAAAAAAATAACGAACAAAGTGAACATTTGCAACCTAACCGACTGTGAAGAAATGCAACTTTGGTAAAATTAGCGAAGAGTGGGTAAAATGAACAATAGCAATCTACGTCGAGAATAAATCTAAAATTTCAAAGATGGAGAACGTAATCAGCGAGTGAATCCTCTGCATAGTTGGTAAGCTTACGCCTATTTCAAGAAGGAAATTACCTGGATTCAGCAAGGAGCACAATTTACTGCATATTACTAACGTCGCACATTACTGCTACTTCTATGCCGTTTCCAGCTCTCTTCAATACAATCCCAACTACCCATACAAATTATAAAGTTAATAAAGCCTACTACAAAGCCACAAGCTAATTCAAGGCGCTTTTCAAAGGATTTAACCAATTTCATGAATATCGGTTCGGGGATCTCGTCGAAAATAATAAAATACGGGCATCAAGATGGTTATCTATAGTAATTAAATAAGATTTTCTGACTATTTTATTTGTTTTTACAGCCTCGTAAACGTGTTTTATATTTTAATTAATGTAGAGAATTGCAGCGAACGTTTTAGTGGCCACTATTCACGCCGTGGCATAATATTATTTATAGCGTTTACAATGTTTATAATTAAATTTTATGGAGCATTTTAGCACGCAACTATTCATATACTTCGGATGACATGCTTCATTTAGAAACATCGTTGTTATAGTGTTTGTTTCGACATAAACTCGTCTGTATAGCCGTAAAATTAATACATCCACAAATAATTTTCTCATTTCTACCTAATTGCAAAAAGACACGTTGGACTCTGGAAAACCATTGAAAGTTCCCCCAAACCAATTATCACATCTGCTCTTCGGATAATTAACGATTTTAGTTTACGTTCTGATTTATTGGAAAGCGACCACACTTGACTGTGGAGCTGTCAAATTACACGACAATGAATGTTTATTTACCGGAAAAGTTGCTACATTATGAGTTGGATATTGTGCATGTACACTGCACATGCATAAGGCGCACAGGTGCAGGGCAGCGGCAAAGTGACCTCTTCTCAAAGTTCAATATGGCGATCTAAATTGTAATAACTTGTTGAAACTGTGCAAGTTTCTCCAGTTTTTTGCTTGTTTACTTGTAAAGTGTTCGTTTTCAACGCACAAGTTGTGTATCGCGTCTGAAACTGCAGGATTTATACCGTTCAGGATATAATTAATTCGCAGAATGACAGCTTCATTAAACAAAATAAAGCAGTTTGCCTCAGCTCGATATAATTTATTAAAGTAAAATATCCGAAAGAGTAAGAGTATTACTAAAATTTACGACTTGGCGAAACATATATCCAAATTGCGCTCAGAATTTAGAGCCATTTATTTCGTTTTTTGAGGGGCCCGCAGTTAAAGATAATTGTCTTCAACACTATGAAAACCATTATCCATTAATCAAAAGAGTTCTGTCTCGGTTTGCCGAATTCAAACTCCACAATACACGCTGCAACACGAGATTGCTCTATTAGCTTTTCCAACGTACGAACAAAGCTACTAACGACGCTAATTCCGGAACAACCGATAAATTGTCATCTTTCTTTATCCATCATTTTATGCTCGACGTTGTGCATTCAATACTGTTTCAGCAAAAAAGACGCACGGAAAGGATCATCTTACACTTCATTATTTTGATGCAGGAACTGGAGCTATTTTTGATACAGGAAGCACCGAGACGTAAACATTCAAATGAGCTTAATGGTTATTAAGAAAATATACTTTTAAAGGATGCCGAATTAATTACTTCGAACAATGAATTGTCTTGATTAAGATAAATTGGAAAAACTAACACTTGGAAATTACTTTGCGACCATCAATCATACGAGCAAATCGCCAAAACGACTAAACTCATATCCATTCTAAAAACAAAGTTACTAAGGTTGCCCAAAACACAACGGGCTAATAAAATTTCAAAGCTTCAAATTCGACTAGAATTTAATTAACTTTGTGCGAGAAAGATTTTGACAGTTTTACAAAATACTCCCAAAAGCACTCAATTCCTACGCGAATTGGGCTGACAGGGTTGACAGTAAGTAGGCTCATTTTGTTATTTTAAATTTCGCGCGTATATTACGCTATTTATCGCGTACATTTAGTGACTTTTCTGTTATTCAATCTCTCACTCATTACTACTAACTGAAAAGTAAAGTTGACAGCAACCCCCTAGCAATTTTGATCAAGAACAGTTGACAACAAATGCGTTTGACTTTGACGCAAAAAACATGCGTAGAAGCTAATCGTCCTGCGCACCTTCACCAAAATTTGTTAAATCCTCATTTAAATTGCTTTTGGAATAATATTTTCATGAATTCTTCATTTTTGTGTAATATTAATACACCCAACTTAACCTCAAAACTCGCTACATTCAAGTTTCCCCTAATTTCCTCCCTAAAGAATTAAACTAATTTGCACTCAAGAATTATCGAAAAACAATTTAAAAAAATGACATTTGGCGATACAACCTGACTCCCCTTTTCGTTGTTAATAATAGACCAACCCGATTTTGACGAAAAATCGTGAAATTTACCTTAATTTTCACTGTTTTGGGTGGTAAACACGCGTAGAACACTTGGAACACTTCCATGAATGTTCCAGAACACCAAAATTTACGAGGGAACACTAACACTGCGTTTTTTACACAAAATTGGAGAGCTTGAAACGACACTTAAAAACTTGCCGAAAGTTCCACAGCCGTCTCAGTCAAACTCTAGCGCGGGACTTTTGAAATTTGAGTGAGTTGAAATTGGAAAATAACAATAAAATACAGTTGGTTAAGGGTGCAAATGGTCACAAAGACGAAAAATTTTATTTAAATCTCTGATGTCAACTTCAAAAATTGCTCCATTCAATTTTTCCTTATTTTTTTCACAAATAATGGAAAGCCTGATTTACACCCAAGAATTTACGGAAATTTACACAGGAGAATAATAAATGTGTTCAGAGTTGCAAAAAATCGCGTAAAGCGTAAAAATGTTGACAGGAATCTAGCATCTTAAAAGTACTTGCCATTTGATTTATTATTTCAGTTCAATTATAATCTTGATGAATTAGTTTTGGAAATTTTAAGATGACAAGGTTGGCATCCCCCCAAATTTTAATGCGCAGTTAATTAGTGCAAGTGAAGTGAGTTTTTCCTGTTAAAATGTGAACATAAAAGATTGTAAAATCGAATTGTCCCGGCGCCTCCACCATTTTTGACAAAGTGTGTTTTTAAGGAAGTTTGGTGTCCACCAGCATTATTAAGCCACCGAGCAATAGATATTTTCAAAAGAGAATAGAAATGTTGTTTAAAATAACACACCGCGCGTTTGTAATGAGTAAATTTTTAACAAGACCAGCAGGTCCCTCGCTTTGTTTTTTCTTGTTTCGCCTGTCGTATTTGAATTACAGCACCGTTTAAACCGAAACAATGAAAGTTGATGTTTGTGTTTGTGTGGCGTCGACAAAGAATCGATTTATTCTGGTGGTGCACCTTAATTAACACAAAAATGAAGTCGTGAACTTGAGTACTGTGTAAATCTTGGCTATATTCTCGCCTCATCGGTAATTTACCGCTTCCTTCCCGCTTTAAGAAATAAGAGCACGTCGTCCCTTTCACACTTCAACGACACTGTATTTTATTACTTTCCCAGTCGGCAAACCGCACAAGTCCTTAATAACACTGATCTTTTAAAGATCAGGCATGTGTTAGTTACAGACGCGAATATAAAGAACTGGAACAAAGAAAATGATAATCTCAAGTAGCGATCAAAGGGATTAATTCACCAGAAACAGATTATTTCTTTGGTTTTCAGGACGTTCGTGTTCCGAACATGTTTGCAATTTAACGAGAGCGATTTCGAATTTGTATAATTACTTCGAGGGAGGTGAGGTGGGGCTCTTCTTACAAGATCGAATTATGTTATGATCTACTTCAAATTGATTTTTTCTCTTAATTAGGGCCCCAACTTCTCTAACATGCAAACTTTCTCAACTGTGCACTCTCATTATAATTTTTACTGTATTTGCCGTTTTCTTTCGTACTTTAATAACTCGAAAGTACACTTCGAGTTTGCAGACTTCGATCTAATCAACTTCCACCGACGACGATTTTTCGATTTACCACCGTTATGATGTTAATAAAAATAGAAACGCTACACTTCACGACAATGTGCAAGGGAACGAATTACTCCATGAGACCACCGTTCACTGTTATTTCGTTACTTAAGGTTGGAATCTTGACACATTTTAAATTGTCAAGATTGGCATCACTGTTTCCCCAGAATTTGACATGTCCTTCAAATTTTCCCCGCGATTGTTGTTTAAAAACGGTACTCCAAAACCCAACTCACACTACACCACCATTGCAACTTTGCAACAGGAACAACTTACACGATAAAACTGAGTTTGGACGCTTTCACAGCCTTCTGACAGTCGAAAGATTCTCAGTTGAAGTTGTGTTTTCCGCTGAACACGTTTTTTTTATTTAATTTTTGTTTAGTATAAATCTCAATCGAGTGTAGACATTACCCACTTTGATCCGTCGAAAAACTTGGCGGCTTCAAAGCCGTCTAGATTTTCATTTTACATGAGCTCAGGTTTTTGAAATCTGAGCTCGAGCATCGAATGTGCAAATCAAATAAGCGACTCGCGGTTAAGAGAGCGAATTTCTCCTTCAAAGGACTTAATGAATGTTTCGATTTTGTCCAAAGGAGAATGCGTGTGAATTTCCTATCTTTGGCGCTAATTTAAATGTTCGGTTCGAAGCGGTTTCGGTCTGATTTTTGCGAGAAGTTGATGAGGGTTTTACACGCTCCATCCAGTCAATTTGTGATCCTGACATTTAGAATGTCACTAGACCTATTTGCGATTGATTTATGTAAAGAGCTGTCGCGTCTTCCGATTTTGTGTGTTTATTGAAAATGGGGAAAAAATCGACGCCGATGTTCAAAGGTAAGGCAAGGCGGTGAATGGTGCTAAATGTAGGCTCGTAAGCTGATAATGCCTAATGAATGCATTGCGGAAATGTTAGAACGCGCGTTATAGGGCTCCGGAGCTCTAGAAATTTATGGCCTTTGCCTCTGAGTGATGGCTTCCGAATGGCACAGTAATTAACTCGATTTTACATGCCGACGACACGCTTTCTTATGTTCAGGTGTATTTGATTTTCCGGACAAACAAAAAAATTGAAATCCACCTCTAAAACTAAGAAGGCTTCTGTTGACTTCTCGCTGATTTTTAGAGCAAATTTGCGTTATTATAGCTCAAAGGTAGGCGCTGATCTCAGCCAACTTCTTTTTCATTGTTAATTTTCACATTTGCCAAGTGACACTATTGACAGAAGTCCAAACTGACAGAATAGCTCAAACATTGTACAAAGCGAGCGGCAAAGGTAACTAGACGAGAATAATTTCGAATTCATTCATTCGGGTCCATTTTCCCCGACACGCACGCCTCCTCAATATTCACATTGAATTAATATATTAATGGTAATAAGTGTATGCAAAACGGAGCAATAAAAATATGCCAGTTTTATCCCGAGAAACATGCCAAGATTGCTCGATAAAATTGCGTGTAAACACGGGGTTCATATACAAATTTTAATTACGGCACGTGTATGTTATCGCAACTTATCCACAAGTAAATTACAAACACAGCTAAACAAGCAAAAACAAAACGTATGCACCCGCCTGCAAAAACAAGAGATTTAATAACTCGCCTCGCAGACCCGGAGCCTCTTTAATAATGAATCGTAAACGGAATGTTCTTAAAGCGGCGGAAAAATTCTTCGGGAACGCGTTTACAGCTTTATACAAGAATTTAAATGTGTCTCTATTCGAGCTGGGAATGTGTAGTTTTGTGATTTATAACGGCAATTCCAACAAAAGAATATTGATCCGTGTAATTAGCGGCGGAGAATTGGGGTGTAATAGTTTGCGTTTGAATGGAGTAGAGTACAATTTTAGTTTACGTTTCCGTTTTGTCAACATTTACCAACTTCTTCATTTGTACTGTCTTAGACTTTGCCAACTTTACTACAAAGAGCTTTAATTGGCCACACCTTCGGTTTACTTACCTTGATTTACAAATGGTGGATGCGCCGGGACTTTTAGACTTTTTATATCGTCATTTCAAAGTGTCGGCATTGTCTATATTTACTTAAAATGTTTCTGCTTGTCAAACAATCGCGCTTTGAATGCTGCAATTGTCGAATCCTTTGTTAAAGTGTTATCAGAGAACGTTCACTTTTTGCTTTGGCGGGCGAAAAAACAAGCACATTTATTAAAAGAAAATGATCTTGTCTTTAATCATTAGAACAAAGAAATTCAGTGTTATGCAAAGAGAGGTAAAAAGAGCTGAGGGAGAGAGGTTTTCTTATTAAATGTTTATTTAGTATTAATCTATATTTTACAATTTGGCAATATACATTAAAGTGCTACTTACGAAGCATACAAATTCATTGCTAAGTTTAACGCGATCGAAGTCTGAGAAATAATTAGTGGGATAAAGAATCGATCGTAATTATTAAAATATTAATGGTGTAGAGACTATGCCTTTGCTTTGGAATTTATTTATGAATAATGGATGTACTTTTCAACATGAAAGCAAGTTGTTTTGGTCGCTTTGTTTTCGCGTGTATTTGTCTTTAAGTTAGGGTCGCTATGTTTATAATAGGTTTAGTACAAGTTACCCCGCATAACGGCATAATTCCAGTTGTATAGTTGTTTCTGATTTACTCTAATGTTTCACATGTGTATTTAAACACAGATTTGCTTTTAATGATTATCCGCAAACGGCCGGAATTCGTAATGAAATTTTTAAGAAAAGACGAGTTGAATTAAATTTCGAGATTTAGGTGGATCACTATTTTAATTCGAAAAGAAATTCTGGCGGGATTATCTCCAAGTTTGCCAGTTTGTCACAGTCTCAGTGAATCAAGGGCTCCGAGGTGGGCATTACTTTAATTAAGTGCCAGCTGATGCCCGATTATTCTCAGACTTCGAGTTTCATTTCGTCCAAGCTGACATACAGACAAGATTGAAATGAATATAAGTATTTGCTTCTGACGATTTAACTCTTATTAGCGTAATTAACTTTCTTCTCAAATAATAAAATATCTGTTTGCCTTATTCGTACCTGGACATTTGAGTTATTGGAAGTCGCGCGCCCTACACACTTAGACAGAGGTGACACTCTTTTACAGACACTTCACTTGGTCATTATTGCGTACATTATCACAAATGCGTCCTTGGTATTTACAAAGCCTTCTTCTCAATGGAGCGAGTGCAGTCTAGACAACGAACGCTGCTCCGTGTCATAGTCAGTAGTCCATTTATTAACTGTAACAACACAGCTCCATTAACAGTCTGCATACGTGCGGCCCGAGTGTATCATTTACCTTTGTAATACATCTCCTTGTGCATGCTGGGACAGTTGCTGTTCTGTAACAAAACCCAAACTACAATGCGGCTATCGTTCATCTATTTACACTCTTATTCATTTATGCACCCACATTACCGACATTTCAACAAGACGGGGCTCCAGCACACGTCTAAAATATCACAACTTTCACGGTTGGTAGAATGGAGTTATTTGTCAATCATTGGTTTAAACGTAATTATGAACGCTGATTGGTTGTTTCAATTGTTTGGGCAACCTGAGTAATTGTAATTTCTACCAAACTTGCCAACTTTTAGTGTAGCGCCATCTATTGGGAAAATTCTAAATTTTTCGCAGGAAATTTTGGAAGAGAAATTCTACTTTCTAAACTGGAATTCCGAATTTCAAGTCCGTTTTGACTTTCCACAGCTCCAATAGAAATTCCGCTTAAAATTTGTAGACTATTTCGGCTGATTTCTCACAGATTTTTGGAACAAACACTTGCGTTTTTATACATCAGTGTACACAGAATTTTCCGCAGATTTCAAATCTGGGATTTAAATTCCGATCCGACAACAAATAACTGAGTTATGGCCGATCAAAGTTTCGAAAAGATGATTTTCAATTTTCCTCATTTTTCGTAATTTTTAAAGTTAAATATCTCGGAAACTATTTGAGATATTGAGCTGCGGTTTGCGCCATTGTTTTTCTCATTTTACGTTAGAAAATGTTCTCAAAAGCCCAAAATTCGATAGTCAATTTTTCGCAAAAAAAAATCCGTCTTAAACGATGAAAAGTTTTCATTTTTTTTATTTTTGGCCATAGCTTGTAAACTATTTGTCCGATCGATCTCAAATTTAGCCAGTAGATAGATTTTGAGCTCCTCTTTCGACTGCTCTATAATTCAAAGCTATTAAGCGCCGCTTTCATGTTGAAAACATTGATTAAAAATCACCCTAAAATGACGTTTTTAAAACAGTTTTTGGCCAATGCCTAGTTTATTTATTAAGCAAACTCAACAAATTTGGGCCTCATTTTAAGCAGAATGTCACGCTGAATCCAAAAACATAAGAATTTTTGAATTTTCGTCAACAAATAACTGAGTTATGGCCGTTTGAATTTTTGGGTTTTCGCCAGAAGGCTAAATTAACAAAGGTATTAAAGATGCTTTTATTTGTCAATCTCTTGACAGAAAGTAATATGTGATGTCAGCAAATCTTGCAGATCATTGGTTTAAACGTAATTATGACGTAGTAAATGGCTAACGTTGATTGGTTGTTTCAATTCAAGCTGGCTAAATGTAAGGACCACCAACCTTGACAACTTTTAGTGTGGCGCCATCTATTAATAAAGTTCTACATTTTTTGCAGGAAATTCCGGAAAAGAAACTCTGGCCTCCGGATTCCGAATTTGAAGCCCGTTTTGACTTTCCACTGCCCCAATAGAAATCCCGTCTGAAATTTGTTGACTATTTAGAAAATGTAGGCCACGCAAAAACTGAATAATAAATAATTCCTTTCGATTCGCCTGCCATTCCCTCGTCGATTAAGCGGTGCTCCAAACGACTATTTCAATTAAAAGGATTTGTAATTCCGAACCGGCAACGTCTCGAACGACACAAAATCGCGATGTGGGGAATAAATAACCAGAGGACGCTAATTGAAGCCTGAAATGAAATCGCGACATGTGGCGAGGGCGTCGCTCTGCGCCACCTTCACGGATTAAATTAAAAATTTATCGTTTGGTCGGAATTAATACATAACCAGAGGATCTTATCAAGTTCGGCGATTACTTATCGGGCTTTATTAAAATTTTTAAATAAATTTGGATATCATCGCGGACTTAAACATGGCGGATTAAGCTGGTTTGTGAATATAATAGAAGTAGGAATATCGATGTTTATTGGGTTACACGAATGGGGGATTAGTGATGATCATATGACTACATTTATATCAGTTTAGTCGATTTGGAAAAATTACTGGAATTTGACAATTTGACGTGTGCTAAATCCCCATTTAAATTTCGTAATTGGGGCGCAGTTTCTTCCTGCAGGGCAATTATCGTACTTTATTGACCCATAACATTAGAAGCCACTTTAATTGTTGCATTTTAATATGTTTGCTCTAATAGTCGAGTGCAGTACGTGCCTTGAATAATAGCCGTCGCTGTAGTTCCGAAAATAAGCTCAGAAAATATAGAAGGGCGCCTGTTGCAAGTGTAAAGTAGAAGTGACCGGAAATGAGAAGCACATACTGGCCGGAATTGCCAACCTAATGTAACTAAACATGCCGGCGCACATTCACGCGATTTTAATACAGGAAATTGGAAACCAGACAATGCAAATTTTGTGTACGTGCTGCCTTGGATTTGTACATTTTCTATGCAAATTTTAATTAATGCAATTCAAGTGTGATAAAAAGGATCATTTTTAACATAATTTCGATGGGAGATCAAACATTCACGGCAGCGGAATACTTTCAAATTGCGGATGAAAATTTAATGAAATTTATTAACAGTGAACAGGGTGAACGAGTTTACAAACTAATCTTATAATCCTAATACGAATTTATTACTAAAGTGGTGTACGGATAACTAGATTTATTTAATCTAACTGATATGAATTATGGGATCAGAAATCGTAATCCAAAATTCGCCCAAAAAAATCGAAAACTAGTGAATCGCCGGAAAAACCTCCAGGGACGACAATCCTTCCGGCCTGGGCGCTCTATATCTCTTATAGAGCCTCCGGGCTTAGTGGAAATCCTCGTACACGTGTAAAATCCTTTACTCCCACACTAATATCTAATAATTGGAGTTCTTGCACCCTCGGTGCAATTAAACGCCCCAAAAAGAGTGCGGCGCTCATTATTTTTTCGCGCAAATTAATTGCTCGTCGAAAGCGGTCTAATATTTGTTAAAACTTACAAGCTCACTCTGATGTTGTATAATTACGCGACAACAAGAGCATTAGCGAAGCTTTGGGCGTACTCAAGACAAGCCAAGTTAAGAGTTTCCCCCGTCGCCGAAGGCGGGAAAGCATTCTGTTAATGTCATTTAAACACGAGGTCATTCAAGCATTAATCTGTGAGAACGGAAATAGGCAATTGACTTTTTAAATCGGCGGTTATTTAGACGGGAAGCACCAAATCGTTAATTCGACGAGAGAAAAAAAACACGTTTAAATGTTAACGTCATTACTGGCGTTTATACACATTTGCAGGGGGTAATTACCGCCATTACCGACAGCCCCGACAGCCTCTGCGATTCCCAAACTGTGGCGCGCGGATTTCAGTTTTGAGCGCAAAAAGTCAATGGTTATTTACGCACCAAGGACGAAAAGTGGGTGTTTGTCGAACGAGGCTGAAGATACGAGCCGAGCGAGGCGAAACTTTATCGAACTTCATTCATCGCTTTCTAGACACCCGTTCCTCCCAACAAAATGGAGAAAACGCACCGAAACAACCAACTCGATTCCCTGATTGGCTGTTTATTGGATACATTTCCAAGCTAATTAAGACAAAAAACTTGTTGATAACAAAAAAAATCGAGCTCTGGACTCGCGTTTGTTTGCTGGATGGAAAGCCCCAACAGTTTTCGAACGGTTTGATTGAGGATCGCTGCTTGAAATAATTTAATAAATGGCTATCTTCACACGTATCGATTTAGACGGCGGCCGACAAAAGCAACGAAACTGGTCCGTCGCAAATTAAGCAAATTGCTCGCTTTTAACTAATCAGGTGACTAAAGCGGCCGCGAAGAAGTCATTAATAAAATAATAACAATAACTTAACAGGAACAGCGCGTTATAATCGTTTCTGAGCTTTGAGCGCTTTGTTCGGATTAAATCTCGCTGCATTGCTTTGATGTAATTTTCGACAGTGCCAACACGAGGCTCTGAGTGTCAGTTTAAACGACGCAAGACCTAATCCTGTTAAATATTATATTATAAACTAATTTTATCTGCGTGCTTTAATCTATTTTTCAGTGAGAAGATGGCGGGATGGGAGAAAACGAAAAACACAATCGGAGCGGCTTATAAATTGTAACACACGCCGAGATAGTGGCCATATCTGGAGATATTGCAGTTAGCTGCGACACTTGTTGTTTCTTATCAGCGACGCGCGTTCCATTTTTCCACACATTCACGATCAGTTTGAATCAATTATCTGTTCTATTTAAGGCCGCTCACAAATTAGCCCTATCTTTAGCCCATCGCCGTAAATCCTCCGTTCCCATTAGAATCTCGATTAGTTGATCGTGCAATTCGGCCAAGGCCCATCTCGCTGCCATTATAAATATTTATTTAGCTACAAGTGTGGGCATATTATCGAGAATTTGCGGTCGGGCGCATAATCGCGTCGGTAGCTTATAATAGCTGCGGCGGCACCTCAGTTTCAATTACTGATTCCGGCGACGGCAGTCCGGAACTGAAAGGGGGGCTTCCATTAACTAAGCCTTTCTCCTGAGACCGAGAGTCATCTATCACCCCAGGTCTTGGCTACAAGCATGCAAAGTGCACATTAGCACCGACTAGACGAACATAAGGAGCGATTTGTGACCGAGATACCACTTCTCAAAGAAACACCACTACCAACTTTGCCATTGCTACCACGTTAAGTCACTTTGGGAGAAAATTGCAATTCATCATGGGGGAAAAGTGGGGTTTCAAATGTTTGGCGGCTGTTATAATGCTTGCACTAATGAAAACGAGATTTTAAGTTGTAATGACGGGGCTATGGGCTCTTTGTTTGCCACACGAGGGCTCTATGGAAAGTTTTTGATGGTGTTTCATCCCTAAATTTTTTATTCCTAAATAATTTCAACTTCCAGTAAGTAATCAAATTTAGTTCGCATTTGAAGATCCACCTTTTCCTCATAACAAAATGGAGAATGTGATTAAAACCCAACAAATAATTCTTTCTATTGGCCGGAATTGTTCTTATCAAAGTAGTTTTTACAACAAAAAACGCACCCAAGCAACCTACTCGTTCGTAACTAATCTTTCATTGGCTAGATGTTTACAACTGTTGTATTTCTAAGCTAATTAAGGCGTGTCTAAATAAAGGTCAATTCATTGGATGATGTTGATCATTTATAAAATACGCACGAAACAAAAGAAGTTGAACTCTGAATTAAAAGAAAAATTCGCAGATTTTGATTCACCTAAAAAGTGAAAATTTCTCAAATCGGCCGTTTCTACTCAATAATTTTGAAATTTGGCACATTTAATAATTGCGTATCAATTAGCAACTTCCCCAAATTTCAATGCTGTGGAGTTAAAATTACCAAAGTTACCAACCTTAAAAAAAAATCGCAGATTTTGATTCACGGAAAAAGTTAAAATTTCTAAAATCGGCCGCTTTGGTTCGATAATTTTGAAATTTGGACCAATTAGTGACTAAATGCGAATTAGTAACCTCCCTAAATTTCATTGCTGTGGTGTTCAAATGACCAGAGTTACAACCTTAAAAAGGTAAATTGGCAGATTTTGATTAATCCAAAACGTAAAAATTGCTAAAATCGGTCGTTTCGGCCCGATAGGGCTCGAAAATTTTGCAATTTGACACATTTAGTAGCTAGGTATGAATTAGCAACTTCCAAATTCCCAAATTTCCCCAAATTTCATTGCTGTGGCGTCTAAATTACCAGAGTTACCACCCCAAAAAGAAAAATTTTCAAGTTTTGGATCATCTAAAAAATCAAAATTTCTAAAATCGGCCACTTTGGCTTGATGACTTTGAAATTTGGTACATTTAGTAGCTAGGTATAAGTTAGTAACCTCCCTAAATTTCATTGCTGTGGCCTTACAATTACCAGTGTTACAACCCAAAAAAAAAAAATTCGCAAATTTTGAATTATCCAAAAATTTCTAAAATCAGTCGTTTCGGCTCAATAATTTTACAATTTGGTTAGTTACTGAGTATAAGTTAGTAACTTCCTCAAATTTTAGTGCTGTAGTGTTTAAATTACCAGAGTTGCAACTCCAAAAAATAAAAAATTTGCAAATTTTGATCCATTCAAAAAGTTAAAATTTCTAAAATCGACCCTTTTGTCTTAATAATTTTGAAATTTGCCACATTTAGTAACTGAGTATAAATTAATAACCTCCCCAAATTTCTTTGCGGTGGCATTAAAATTACCAGAATTACAACACCAAAAAATAAATTGCAAATTTTGATCCATTCAAAAAGTTAAAATTTCTAAAATCGGCCCTTTTGGTTCAATAATTTTGACATTTAGCACATTTAATAACCAAATATATATTAGTAACCTCTCCAAATATTAATTGCTGTGGCATTAAAATTATCAGAGTTACAACCCCAAAAAACAAAAAAATTCGCGAATTTCTAAAATCGGCTTTTTTGGCTCAATAATTTTGAAATTTGCCACATTTAGTAACAGAGTATAAACTAATAACCCCCTTAAGTTTCATTGCTGTGGGATTAAAATTACCAGAATTACAACTCCAAAAAATAATAAATTCCCAAATTTTGATTCATTGAAAAAGTTAAAATTTCTAAAATCGGCCCTTTTGGCCCTATAATTTTGAAATTTGCCACTTTTAGTAACTGAGTATAAATTAATAACCTCCCCAAATTTCTTTGCGGTGGCATTAAAATTACCAGAATTACAACTCCAAAAAATTAAAAATTTGCAAATTTTGATCCATTCAAAAGTTAAAATTTCTAAAATCGGCCCTTTTGTTTCAATAATTTTGAAATTTAGCACATTTAATAACCAAATAGATATTAGTAACCTCTCCAAATATTAATTGCTGTGGCATTAAAATTACCAGAGTTACAACCCCAAAAAACGAAAAATTCGCGAATTTTGATCCATTTAAAAAGTTAAAATTTTTAAAATCGGCTCTTTTGGCTCAATAATTTTGAAATTTGCCACATTTAGTAACTGATTATAAATTAATAACCCCCTGAAGTTTCATTGCTGTGGGATTAAAATTACCAGAATTACAACTACAAAAAATAAAAAAAACGCAAATTTTGGTTCATTCAAAAAAGTTAAAATTTCTAAAATTGGCCCTTTTGGCTCAATAATTTTGAAATTAGGCCTATTTAATAACCAAACATAAATTAGTAACTTCCCGAAATTTCATTGCTGTGGCATTAAAATTACTAGAGTTACTACCTCAAAAAAAAAAAATTGCAAATTTTGATCCATTCAAAAAAATTACAACAAAAAAAAAACAAAAGAAGTTAAACTCTAGATTTGTTAAGTAACTTTTTCATCAAATTTTGTTTATTGGATGAAAAAGTGTGCCCAATTACTAAATTTCAGATCAGGACTCAGAGATATTTGTGATATTCACTTTTGTTATTTTTCAGTTTTGCTCAACAACTTTCAATATCATAAGACTCTTTAAAACATAATTGGAAAGGTAATTGAATACACTTCTCAAATACCTATAGAAGTCGCCAGAAAAATCAGTTTTTGCCAAGATATTTGGGAAAAACTGAAAAAAATAAAAATAAATTCAAGAAACCAAATTACGTAGTTTTTGTAACAAATTTTCAGGAACATCTCTAAATCAGAGCCGGACTTCAGATTTGAAATCAGGTGCAACAAATTATGACTAATTATAATTTTAATAATTGAACACAACATGTAAATTTATAATAATGCAGATTAGCATTAATACCGCGCAAATTTAATATTATTTAGTTAAAACATTACATCAATATTAGCATAGTAAAAATAAGTTAATTTAACATATTTATGCACAACTCTGCACTTGTTGCGTTCAATTAAAATCCCGCGGAACTTCCACAACTAATACTAACCTCGATATTCTTGAAATTGATGTTAGTTCTGATAGTTCTCTGATGGAGCGGTTGGACCGGACGGGCGTTGTTGCCCAAGGGGGCTTTGGGCGCTTCTTTCGAACCCTGCATCAGCTTCCTGAGTTGGTACAACTGCAAAAAACGACAAAAACAAAGTTGAATCGAACTGGTGCGGATTAAAACGAAATCTTTCTCAATCAGCAAATGAATTGAAACTGAATAGTGGACAAGTTCGGCGTTGTCAGCTCGAGGAGTTTTCTGCGGCGAAACTGTAATTGCATGATCGGAACGGGATATTTACATTAGTTTCGAGTCGAATTAAAAATAATTAAAAGACACTCTGGAAAGTTTGTGATTAGAAAATTTCAAGCACTTCTTGCTCAGATTGGGAACTCTCAAAAGTTAATTTAAAGTGTTAATTAAACGCATGACGTTGGGAGCAACCGGTGACGGCGTCGGTGCAGTTTGCTTAAATTTTTTTCCTGATTAAATGGACGAAATTAATGACCTCATTCATCAATTCTCGGTGGAGCTGAGTCGCGAGAACGAGTCCCTAGCGTGTTGTCAATGACCATCGAAACCCCCCATGCAGCAGTTTGAGAAGTAGCGCCGAAAAAAATAAAAATAATTCGTCGCGATTGTCGGCAAGAATTTAATGGAATTTACGAGGGTAAAAATCCGGCGCGTCGCGACGCCACCCCAAAGAGTAGAGGCGGCTGGTGTAGGTTGTCCTTCAGAGCGTGAGTGCCTGCCAACTCTGTCTTTCAAGCTCCTCTACTCATAACATTTATGTGACGTTTACATCTTGCAGCAATATATAAATGACACTGCGTAAATTTGTAATGCTTTCGAGGGGTCGTGCTCTCAAAACATCCCCAAAATCGCGTAATACAATGCAAATAGAAATCCTCGTGTGTGTGTGTGTGTGTTTGCATTTAGTTATATCATTTTTCCGTTGTATCGGCGGCGCGAGGATATCGATTCGTTTAAAACGAATTGAATTAATAGCTTTGTTTGTGTGCAGTTCGTGGCATAACAATTCGGAGGTAATAAATCAAAAAACAAGTGCTGTGCTCCCCCTTGTATGTTTTCTACCACCGATTTCTTACCTCGTGTTTGGTAATATAAATGGGCTTATTAAGGATGATCCAAACAGTAGTTTCCCAACAGCCCGGATGAGTCGTCGAGCCTTCATATGTCATGAAGTGCTCTGTGTCTGGCAGCATATTTTTCAGGGATATATGTTTTATTGGTGTGGAAGCTCCTGAAATCGAACAAAAACCCATCAGAACACAAGTTTCACATTAAACGTCAACGACTACCAAATGGTGGATGCGCCGGGGAAAAACATACCAACTTCATTAAACTAAAACTGTTTTTATTTTACATTCCAGCAATTTCATTACACTTATTTTAAGTGCAGTTTTCAAATTTGGCACTAAAATTACTAGAGTTACAACCCCAAAAAGAAAAATTCGCAGATTTTGATTCATCTAAAAAATATTTTTTTTTAAAATCGGCCTTTCTAGTTCGATAATTTTGAAATTTAGCACATCTAGTAACAACGTCTCAGTTAGTAACCTCCCCAAATTTCATTGCAATGGCGTTAAAATTACCAAAGTTACAACCCCAAAAAAGAAAAATTCGCAGATTTTGATTCGTCTAACTCAAAATTTCTAAGATTGGCTATTTTACCTCGATAACATTAAAATTTGCCAGATTTAGTAACTGAGTATTATTTAGCAACCTAACCAATTTATTGGTGTGGCGTTAAAATTACCAGAGTTACGACTCCAAAAAAGAAAAGTTTGCAGATTTTGATTCATCTAAAAAACAAAAATTTCTAAAATCGACCCTTTTGGCTCGATAAAATTGAATTTTGGCACAGTTAGTAAATTAACACAAGTTAGTAACCTTCCCTAATTTCACTAATGTGGCGTTAAAATTACCAGAGTTACAAACCCTAAAAGAAAAATTCGCAGATTTTGATTCATACAAAAAAATAATAATATGTATTTCTACTCGTACAATCGGCAATTTTGGCACGATAATTTTAAAATTTGGCTTATATCGTAACCAAGTATAAAGTATTCCAAATTTCATTGCCGTGGCGTTAAAATTACTATAGTTACAAGCCTTAATAAAAAATTCGCAGATTTTTAATTCATCGAAAAATTTAAATTTGCTAAATCGGCCGTTTCTGTTTAATAATTTTGAAATTAGTAACAAGTATAAATTAGTAACTTTTCAAATTTCATTGCTGTGGCGTTAAAATTACCAGAGTTACCAACCCTAAAAAAAATTCGCAAATTTTGAATTATCCAAAAGTTAAAATTTCTAAAATCGGCAATTTTTGTTCAATAATTTTAAAACTTGGCATATTTAGTAACCAAGTATAAATTAGTAACCTCCTCAAATTTGATTGCTGTGGCGTTAAAATTACTAGAATTACAAGCTTTAAAGAAATTCGCAGATTTTTAATTGATCCAAAAATTTAAAATTGCTAAAATTGGCCGTTTCTGTTTAATAATTTTGAAATTTTGAACAATTAGTAACTAAGTATAAATTAATAACCTCTCGCAATTAAAAAAATCACGGATTTTAGTTCATTCAAAAAGTGAAAATTTCTAAAATTGGTCGTTTTTGTCCGATAATTTTAAAATTTGGCACATTTAGTAACCAATTACTAATTAGTAATTTTCCCAAATTTCATTGCTGCAGCGTTAAAATTACCAAAGTTACTAGCCCTAAAAAAAATTTGCAGATTTTGGATAATTCAAAATGTAAAAAATGTCTAAAATCGGCCGTTTCTGCCCGATAATTTTGAACTTTGACACATTTAATCACTGAGTATGAATTAGTAACTTTCTCAAATTTCATTGCTGCGACGTTAAAATTATCACAGTTACCAACCTTAAAAAAAAAAATCGCTAATTTTGATTCACCCAAAAAGTTAAAATTTCTAAAATCCGTTATTTCGGCTCGATAATTTTGAAATTTGGAACAATTTGTTACCAAGCATAAATTAGTAACCTCAAATTTTATTAATGTGGAGTTAAAATTACTAGTTACAAACCCTAAAAGAAAAATTCGCAAATTTTGAATTATCCAAAAATTTCTAAAATCGTCCATTTCTGTTCAATAATTTTAAAACCTGGCACATTTAGTAATCAAGTATAAATTTGTAACTCTCCCAAATTTTATTGCTGTAGCAACAAAATTATCAGAGTTACAAGCCCAAACCGAAAAATTCGCAAATTTTGAATTATCCAAAAAGTTAAAATTTCTAAAATCGGCCATTTTATCTTGATAATTTTGAAGTTTGGCACATTTAGTAACTAAGTGTAATTTAGTAACCTCCCAAAATTTCATTGTCGTGGCGTTAAAATTACCAGAGTTACGAACCCTAAAATATAAATTTTGCAGATTTTGATTCATCCAAAAAGTTAAAATTTCTAAAATTGACCGATTTGGCCCAATAATTTTGATATTAAGCACACTTAGTAATAAAGTGTAAATTAGTAACCTCCCCAAATTTTATTGCTGTGGCGTTAAAATTACCAGACTTCCAAGCCCTTGAAAAAAATGTCGCAGATTTTCACGCCACGCCAGGAAGAATAAATTTCCTAAAACGCTAATTAACGCAATTTTGAATAAAACTGCCGCCACGTAGGTGTGTGTGATCGATACATTATTCATCGCGACGTGGGAATAATGAATGTCTTTGATCAAAAGCCCCCAAAAAAACAAAAACTAAATCCGGCGATTCCCGGAATAATTTAATAAAGTTGGCGGTTCATTTAAATGAAAGCATTCGTTTTGTGATGATCCCAAAAAACCTCACTTCCCATGAAGAAACAATTTACTTAAAATAATTGATGAACAAATAGTCCGCCTTCTCGAATATTTACATATAATTAAATCTCGAGAATTCGCAGCTGTGCAAAGTTGTAGTACAATATTCCCGAAAATAAATTGATATTAACATTTGATTAGACGTGGTAATTAACGATATGTGCGCTCGCGTTCATCGAACGTCTCAGACTTGGTTAAAAATAGATACAGGGGCGGCTCCAGCGATGAAAAATGTTCCCACATACATGCACTCTCTTTTACAAATCGTCGTTCGCCGTACAGAAATGAATAATAAGTGAGGCGAAGCACGAACAGATTTCTTATAAACTCCCGCAACGACTTTAATTCACTAAACAAAAACTGAAACGAGAAATATGTGCTCGGGACGCTAGTTAAAGTTATGAACTGGCAGGACCCAGCTGAAACTGACTGACATAATTGCTGCCACTTTTTCTCTTTTACCTTCATGTTGGCCCTAAGAATTTTAAATGAGGCGAGCACGCAAATTATTATTTACTTTATATTTAGAGAGCGCTTTTTTCACCCGGGGAAAGAGGTAAAAATTTCATTTGCTTCAATACAAAGCGCCGCGACCAGACACAAAGAAACGCTTTTTTACGCGAGGCCGTGACTTATAACGCGGATTACTCACGTCGTCTTTCTAGCGTGATAATAAATTTCCTATTAACTAATTTTTTTCGCTCATAATCTCTCTCGAAACTCGATGTTTTGGTGCGCATGGTTAAATATTTGTGGTCTGTGTTTCAGTGGTATAAATGTTCATTCTTGATAAACAAAACGCCAGGTTATATTCATGTTTATATTTATGTTTCTAATTAAATTTTACTTTACCGCATTCAACTTTAGGCGGATGTGTTTGTATGGTTTGGAATATTTATTAGGAAAATATTCTTTTTGCCGGAACGTTGAAACGAGCAGGTGGTAATTATATTTACGTTGAGCAAGAAAAGAAAATGCACCTGAAAAATCCTCAATTTCATCACTTTATGTGATTAAAATCGCTTATATTTTCTGAGTATCTGAACTAATAATGTTTTCTGTATTAAAATTACGTTTAAGTTCTGCTGAATATGTATTTCTGTAAAATAGTGTGCCTGCACGTTGTCGATAATTTTAAAATTTGGACCAATTAGAAATTAGGACCAAATTAGTAACCTTCCCAAATTACATTGCCGTAGCGTTAAAAGTACCAGAGTTACAGACACTAAAAGAAAAATTCGCAAATTTTGAATTATCCAAAAGTTAAAATTTCTAAAATCGGCAATTTTTGTTCAATCATTTTAAAACTTAGCACATTTAGTTACCAAGTATAAATTAGTAAAATCCTCAAACTTTATTGCGGTGGCATTAAAATTACTAGAATTACAAGCTTAAAAGAAAAATTTGCAGATTTTAATTCATCCAAAAATTTAAAATTGCTAAAATTGGCCGTTTCTGTTTAATAATTTTGAAATTTAGAACAATTAGTAATTAAGTATAAATTAATAACCTCTCCAAATTTTATTATTGTGGTGTTACAATTACCCGAGTTACTAGCCTTTAAAAAAAATCACGGATTTTAGTTCATTCAAAAAATAAAAATTTCTAAAATTGGTCGTTTTTGTCCGATAATTTAAAAATTTGGCAGATTTAGTAACCAATTACAAATTAGTAATTTTCCCAAATTTCATTGCTGTAGCGTTAAAATTACCAAAGTTACTAGCCCTAAAAAAAATTGCAGTTTTTGGATAATTCAAAATTTACAAAATGTAAAAAATTTCTAAAATCGGCCGTTTCTGCCCGATAATTTTGAAATTTAACACATTTAATCACTGAGTATGAATTAGTAACCTTCTCAAATTTCATTGCTGCGACGTTAAAATTATCATTTACCAACTTTAAAAGAGAAATTCGCTGATTTTGATTCATCCAAAAAGTTAAAATTAGCAAAATTGACTGTTTTGACTTAATAACTTTGCAATTTAGACCAATTAGTAAATAAGACCAAATTAGTAACCTCCCCAAATTTCTTTGCTGTGACGTTAAAATTACCAGAACTACAAGCCTCAAAATAAAAATTTGCAAATTCTGATCCATGCAAAAAGTTAAAATTTCTAAAATCGGCCGTTTCTGCTCAATAATTTTGAAATTTGACACACTTAGTAACTAGATATAAATTAGTAACCTCCACAAATTTCATTGCAGTGGCATTAAAATTACCAGAGTTACAAGCTCTAGAAGAAAAATTCGTAGATTTTGATCAATGCAAAAAGTTAAAATTTCTAAAATCGGCCGTTTTGGCTCGATAATTTTGCAATTTAGACCAATTAGTAAATAAGACCCAAACTTCTTTGCTGTGGCGTTTAAATTACCAGAGTTACAAACACTAAAAGAAAAATTCGCAGATTTTGTTTCATCCAAAAAGTTAAAATTAGCAAAATTGGCCGTTTTGACTTAATAACTTTTAAATTTAAACCAATTAGTAAATAAGACCAAGTTAGTAACCTCCCCAAAGTTATTTGCTGTGGCGTTAAAATTACCAGAGCTACAAGCCTCAAAATAAAAATTCGCAAATTCTGATCCATGCAAAAAGTTAAAATTTCTAAAATCGGCCGTTTCTGCTCAATAATTTTGAAATTTGACACATTTAGTAACTAGATATAAATTAGTAACATCCCCAAATTTCATTGCAGTGGCATTAAAATTACCAGAGTTACAAGCTCTAGAAGAAAAATTCGTAGATTTTGATCAATGCAAAAAGTTAAAATTTCTAAACTCGGCCGTTTTGGCTCGATAACTTTGCAATTTAGACCAACTAGTAAATAAGACCCAAACTTCTTTGCTGTGGCGTTTAAATTACCAGAGTTACAAACACTAAAAGAAAAATTCGCAGATTTTGTTTCATCCAAAAAGTTAAAATTAGCAGAATTGACCGTTTTGACTTTCAGCAAACATAATCGCTGGTCATTTATTAATAACCCTCCTAGGAAATACTGGTTCAACTTTGAAATTTAAACCAATTAGTAAATAAGACCAAATTAGTAACCTCCCCAAATTTCTTTGCTGTGACGTTAAAATTACCAGAACTACAAGCTTCAAAATAAAAATTCGCAAATTCTGATCCATGCAAAAAGTGAAAATTTCTAAAATCGGCCGTTTCTGCTCAATAATTTTGAAATTTGACACACTTAGTAACTAGATATAAATTAGTAACCTTCCTAAATTTCATTACAGTGGCGTTAAAATTAGCAGAGTTACAAGCCGTAAAAGAAGGGAAGAGACTTTGATTCATCCAAGAAATCCTAAAATTCTTCACATCTTTGGTTTTTAGTTTCTGTGATTAAAATCGCTTATATTCTCCGAGCATCTGAAGTAATAATGTTTTCTGTATTAAAATTGCATTTAAGTCCCGAACATGTATTTCAGTAAAATAGTGTTGGCTGCACGTTTTCGATGCTTCGGCACGTAGATCTGAAACAATTCAGTTGCACTTAACCACTTGTGGGAAGTTAAATTTCCGACACGTGAACAAAATACCCACACAAACGTACACTAGTAAAATTGAACGTCAAAATTCAACGTCACTCACAGATAAAAGATCAGTTTTCAACAATCAAAACCTCTCGAAAATTTGTACCTTTCCTTGTCCCAATTCATTAGATTCCCAATAACCGCAAAACGAGTGCCCGCGTTAATCCGAACGAGGTACAATTTCAATGCGGCGGATGCAGCGCGTTGCACTTCATAGATTTCCAAATGGACTGCATTCCCATGACGCTGCAGTAACATTCCCATTACGTGGAAAAGTGACCGTACGTGTTATGATTCCCTCTTTGTTTATTATCCGCTTTTTTCCCACGAAGGATGCGTGTTCGCACGTTACGTACGTAATTTTGTTAATTGCACGCGTTGATTGTCGCCCTTTGTGAAGATAGAGGTCCCTCGGGAGCCGTCGTTAGCGAAAACTGGGAGCAGGTAAACGAAATGGAAATGCCTAATTTTCACCTCTTACAGCCCACTCGGTTCATAGTTTTCAATGAGGCTGCTTCATTACGCGAAAGTGATTAATGCGTTCTTATTTTCACGAATTTTTTCATTAATCATGCAAAAAGGAATGCAATGTTTTGCCTTCATAATTAATGTAATCATTTTTCTATTGTTTGAAGCGACGTCAAGGGCGGGATTCGGCGAGGCTATGTTTGTCATCATTGTTCCATGAAATGAAATTAGTTTGCAAAAACGCGCCGTTAAATAATGTTATAAACATTCCTAACTTGACATAAATAACGCTAATACACGCGAAATTATGATAAATTGAATTCAAACACGATATCGGTGCCACAGAAATATCTCAATTCATTTATAGAATCACGTAATTACACGCATTTTACGTTTTCTTTAAAATTATTACCAAGGCACAGAGGAACCACAATAATACATCATTCTCGCAAAAATCACTAAAACCGCAATCCGTCAAATCAAGAATGACATTTAAATTTGACAGATGACAAATTTATGACAGTTACCTTGGAGGCTTGGGCTATCATATAGCAACATTTCGCCTTAAAAATATTTTTTTTAAGAAAGAATTTTGTCATTTAATCGGGATTAATCAGTTTAATTTAATTCACCAGTAAAAGATTACCAAATCGCAAAACACAACAAAACACAATAAACAATACATCCTAAACGTGACACTGACGTTTCTAATGTCAAAAGTTAAATTTCAAAGTTCTAAATTCGTCTAGAATTTTACTTTGTGCAAGAAAAAAGAGAGAAATTAATAATTTCTACATTGAGAGGTTAGAGGCGTTTATTAAGTGTACGAATTTACAAAATTTTAAATCACGAATTGCGGATTTTAAAATTTTTCATTTTGACTAGGAAAAACTAAAAATTTTAAATTTTGTTCCGGGACACTAGTGTTTTTAAAAATAATTAGATCAATAAATCATAAGTAAAATTTAATAAACTTGTAAATTTTATAATGAAGTCGCCTAAAATATCGTGTGCCAGGCAAAAAGTGCAAGGCTCGGCCAAAAAAAAGAGCACTTTTCGGCCCTGGACACAAATTACTATTTTTAGTTTAAAATTTTGTTTCGTTTACTTTTTTTAAGTTTCCACTGTTCCAGAACAAATTTCGTCCAAAATTGAAATGAATTAATCCGGCGCCTCCACCACTTTTACTTGTTATTTCATGTAAGATTAGACTTTTGCTTATTTAATTTTTGTCACTGTTGACCTAACTCTTGGTGCTTGACGTCAAACGCATGTAACCCGAAGTCGTTTGAATTGCACCTGAAATAGATCGTTTTATAAAGCCTCTCAACTGAAATTACAATCGAATAATTTCATAACGATCGCGCCGTGTTTGAACAATAATCAATCAGTCCCAAGTGTGCAGATAACGCAAATAAGTATAAATAACAATTGGAGCGGTTGCGTCAGTTTAAGCGTATTTGTTCAAGTGGTCCAAAGGGATATACGACCAACTTGTCATTGTCACGTTGGAACGGACACCCCCACTTTTCAGTATCAAAATCGTTTCACACTGTCACATGCGACTAATACATAAACAAGCCTCTAATGTTCAGAGTGCTAACGCGTTTGGTTTAACACCGAACGGTTCGCAACTTTCGAATACAACTTTTTGACACACGCTTCTGTTCCCAGATGGACTTTTAAAGCTGCGAAATTTTACTTCGGCCTTGAAATTGTGTTTAGTAGCACTGCGGGCATAAATCATCGCAAATCAAACGTCACGTAATTTCCGGTCGCGTAATCTTCACTTTAATTTCGCTTTGGGAAAAATGATGGAATGCAGATGAGCTTGCAAACAATTCCATTTGATATTTTTGGGGCGAATATTTTTTTGATATAAATAAAACATCGTTCCGGTGATAAATAAATCAAGAGTCGCGCTGAAACAGACTTAAATAAATTGACTCATAGTAGGTAAATTACGAAGGATCCTTGGTGGATGTGCTGAAAAAACCTCATTGAATATTTAGATATGCGGAGTGAATATACAAAAAAAAATCTTCTCTTTTAATATTTATCTCTTGAGCGATTTACAAAGTCAGTGACTTTAATGAACATGTTTTATGTCTGCATTTCCATAATGTTTACGCTTTGATACGTAAAACAAGTTCTCATTATAAGGAAAACGCGATTCTACTAAAACTAAATACAAGATTAGATATTTGCAACTCAAATGAATCTATTCAATTATTCCCTTGTAACAAAACACCCTAAATTAAGAAGCAATCACAAAAACATGCACCTGCGTCGTGTAATAATTGCACAAAGGCACGGAACAAAAGCATTACCACCTCGATAACCTCTGATAGCCCACCGCCATATTTCACCCAAAGGAAACGGCTTTCATCAGGTCTTATAGCGTAGCCGGCACGTCTAGTACTCAAGAACTACACAACTGTTAACATCGATTTACTTGAGCATTATTTTTCGAGCTGATATCGCTTTAGATAATAGCGACTTGTAATTTACGATAAAGAACGGAATTACAGGCATTGATATCGTAAACCATTGCGGTTACTGCCGGTGTCAAATGTCTTTCGAATACAAAGAAAATTTTATGCTGGAAGTCAAGTGCGAAGCGATGGTTTATGTTAAATTTTACATAAAACTCTGAAATCTGTCGTAAGACTGCGTTATTCGCCGTTTTTGCGGTTTAGCCGGCGAAAAATCTAAAGAGTAAAGCGGCGATTTTGGATAAATAGAGAAACACGAGGAGGTTTTTTTGCAAGAGTGTAAAATCTAATTTTCTCTGGGATTGTAACGTACGTTCAAATACATGTCTTGGAGGAGTTGACTTTGGTAAAAGTAAACCGTTTGTGACTGTAAAATTCAAATTTCCCGCCAACGCATGCCAACAATTTCAAATTAAAATTAAAAAATTGATTTTTTTTTAAAACTTTAAATTTCACAGTTTTGACGCTAATGCTGTTAAATTTGGTGGAGTTGAAACTCAAGACACGTTCATTGAGTGTAGGAAATTACAAAATTTTAGCTAACAAATTGCGAATTTTAGAAATTTTTATTTTGATTTGGAAAAACTAAAATTTCAAATTTTTTAAAAAATCAGTTAGCTTTGGTAAAAGTAAACCCTTTGTGACAGTGTAAAATATAAATTTCTCGCCAACGCCTGAGAACCACCAATTTATTCAATTTCCAATTAATTTGACTCTTCTAAAGTCCGCAAATTTAAGGTTAGTTGTCAAATTTTCAACAAGTTGTCACTACATCTGTCAATATACACTTTAAAAATGAAAACAGTTGCAAGTTTCCGACGCCGCCCCAGCCCACAGGATTTTACTTGAACGCACAATACTTTAATTCGTTTATTTTTATTTTAGGTTACCTTGTCAAACGTCTACCAAATTTGACAGCTTTAGCGTCAAAACTGTCAAATTACAAATTAAAAAAAAAGACTTTTAAGTTCTTCCTGGTCGAAATAAAAAACTCCAAAATTTCTAATTTAGAATATAAAATCTTGTAATTTTGTACATTTAATAAACGCCTCTTTTGTCAAACGTCTACCAAATTTGACAGCATTAGCATCAAAATTGTCAAGTTTACAGATTAAAAAAAATTAAATTTAAGTTCTTCTTGATTGAAAGAAAAAATTCCAAAATTTCTAATTTGAGATCTAAAATATTGTGATTTCGTACATTTAATAAACGCCTCTTTTGTCAAACGTTTACCAAATTTGACAGCATTATCGTCAAAATTGTCAAATTTACAAATTTTTTGAAAAATTGAAAATTTCAGTTTTTCCTAGTTGAAATAAAAATTTCTAAAATTCGCAATTTGTGATCTAAAATTTTATAATTTTGTTCAGTCAATAAACGCCTCTTAAGCTTCAAGTCTACCAAATTTGACAGTATTAGCGTCAAAATTGTCAGATTTACAAATTTTTATTTTTAACTTCAGTTCTTCCTGGTCGAAATGAAAAATTCCAAAATTCGTGATTCACGATATAAAATTTTGTAATTTTGTACACTTCATAAGCGTTACTTTAGTCACAAGTCCACCAAATTTGACAGCATTGGAGCCTAAAATGAATGAATCCGGACCTGACGGCGCAAAACGGACTGCAGGTTCGGATTCAGGAGGTCATTCCACTTTTGGAATCCAAAATTTGTTGTTATCAAAAGTATAATAAAAATTAATAAAAATAAAAATGTAGAATTTTACAAAAACAAATTCTTTAGATTTAACAAAGCTTCAATGACCGAGAGACAAGATTGAATTACTCTCGGAATTTATGTGTTTCGAGTCCGCCGAAACTCTGTCGCTAAAATTTTAATATCTGCCCTTACATAAAAGGGAAAAAATGTAAAAACGCGCCGACTTGATGAGGAATATTTACAAAAGACGCTTTTACTGTGCCGTCGCTAACATTATACATAATGTAAGTCATTATTATGTAAATAAATGCACAATCTTAATGTCAATACTAGAATTCATTCAATTTGCATCAGAATGGGAATCGTAAGCCACTTCGAGACATGCAGTCAGTGATATATGAGCGGTAACAAGCATTTATGATTTCTACATTTTACTTAATGCACTCGTCGTGAAATTGTCAGACGTGCTCATCTCCTATTAGAATTTTACGCAACCACTATGCAGAGGTCACATTTTACGATACTTTTCGGGTTGGCGTGTCTTAAATTACTCGAATTTAGTCTCAGTTCTTATCATAAATCGATACGTTTGTTAATTGGCATCTAATAATGGCTTCCACGTTTTTGTCGACGATACTGAAAACACTTTCGCTGGAACATTATGACGACCGAGCGGTCAATATTGATCGAGTCTAATTCGGCTTGTGGGGGGTAATTTGTCATAATTGTACTGGCGATATGTTAATCAGTGGAAATGCACTTTACTTTCAAGCGGATGTGTTGCTTTGTTGCGGAAATATCGCCATTGATATTGAGGTGCTCAGAATCTAAGGAATAAAAGTGCTACCAACTCACTTAAAATTCCTCGGCCTACAAGTGAATATTTTTATGAGAAATTTAATTAACTAAATATGAATTGTAATGTAACAGGTTGCATTCATCAACGGTAAAATTGAAACACAGCACGCAAAAGTTTAACATCTCGCATGTTTAAATGATTTAGCTGCTGCATATGATTTTTCTAGTTTGAATATTGTAATTTCGTTAATGTAAGTGGGTCTGTTTGAATAATAGAATTGCATTTCGAGTTTTACGCACGGAAATTGGCGTATTTTTGTCGTAGAAGTATGGAAATGTGACAAGATTTTGCAGCACGACGGCGCGCCTGCACACGCGACTGATCCAATTTAGATTTTTCTTGGAGCTATTAAAACTATTTAGCATTTCGTCTAATACCTGTGAATAATGAAGAAAACCTCGTTAAAATGCAACTCGGGCTGCAACAAAGCTTCTTTGCTCCCTCAATCCTCTTAGAATTTGGTCGTTGTCACCTCCGCTTTCTCCGGGCCTAAGAATCAATTCGCTTGGTTAGGTTACAATGTCCTTTTCCGAGCGACGCACACTCTCACTTACAATAATGTTAGACCAACTTGTGTAATTATACATTTTCCTCCTTTCGCTCCTCGTCAACTTGTAACCTTGTAAGTGATCCAGTTACAAAGTTTCCATTAATTTACATTATTGAATTTGCGCTCTCTGCACATATCCACACATGCAACTCAACCACTTCAAGCGAATTGATGCTTCGTGTTGCCTATGATTTCGAAATGGGGTATTATTAAACAATCCGTAACAATCTAACCAGGCGGATACGGTTTAGATTGCTAACACTATTTCTCGCTGTTTTATTCTCATGTGAGCCATTTTCAAGAGCAAACGACGAGATTGATAGGAGGATGCTGATGAGAAACGGCCAGGACTAAAGCCGCCCGTGATCTGGATTTTACATAATTTTGCATATCTGAGCGCCGATTGGAAAATTCTTATATTCATTTTTCGGATGCTTTTGCTGCGATTATTAAGTGTACTAAATTACAAAATTTTAGAACAAAGAGCAGAAATTTTGTTTTTTCTTTTTAATTTTGTTCTGTAAGGCTGACATTTCTAAGGGACTTGCCTTGAAATTTCATGGATTGTTGACCCAAAACTCGAGTATTAAGTGTATTGAATTTCAGAATTTTAGAAATATAAATACAAAATTTTAGAATTTTTTTTTTAAAATGAATCGAAAATCCAAAATTTTCGTGTTTCCGGCAATTTTAATCACAACGTAATGAAATTTGGTAGAGTAATTGGTTTTGGTGCGATTGTTGAGTTTACTGAATTACAGGATTTTAGAGCAAAAAGCAGAAATTTTAGAATTATTTTTTTTATACTTTTTTTTATTATACTTCATAAGTTTGATATTTTTAAGACTAATGTCATAAAATTAAGTGGGCTAATGGCCATAAATCCAACTATGATGTACTAAATTTCAAAATTTTAGAACAGAAAGCAGGATTTTTTTTCCAGAAACGAACTCAAGATGCGTTTTTGTTTTTATTATATTCTATAAGTCCGACATTCTTAAGGGGAACCCCATGAAATTTGGTGGACTGATAGCCTTATGTCCGAAAATTAATCGTACTAAATTACAAAATTTTAGAACAAAGAGTATAAATTTTTGAAATTTTTATTTGAAGGATGAATCCAAAATCCAGAAATTTTAAGTAAATTTTGTAATTTCTGTAATTTTAATCACAACGTAATGAAATTAGGTGGATTAATTGATTTTAGTGCAATTATTGAGTGTAAATTTTAGAATTTTTTGTTCCAGACACAAACCCAAAATAACTCTGAGATTTTTAAGGCTAATGTCGCAAAATTTGGTGGACTAATGACCATAAATCAGACCATTAAGTGTACTAAATTTCAAAATTTTAGAACAAATATCAGAAATTTTGGAATTTTTCTTTCGAGAGACGAACCCAAAATTCATGTTTTTTTTTATTATACTTTGTAAATCCGCCATTTTTTCGGCTAACGTCAAGAAATTTGTTGGACTGATGGTCCTAAACATAAATATTAAGTGAACTAAATTACACAATTTTAGAACAAGAAATACAAATTTTAAACATTTTTATTTGCAGCATAAATCTAAAATTCAAAATTTTATAGTAAATTTTGTAATTCCGGCAATTTTGACCACAACGTAATGAAATGTGATAGACTAACTGGTTTTGGTGCAATTATTGAGGGGACTGAATCGCAGGATTTTAGAGCAAAAAGTAGAAATGTTAGAATTTTTCGTTTCAGAGACGAACTCAAAATTCATATTTTTTTATTACACTCCATTTGTCTGCCATTTTTAAGGCTAATGTCATGAAATTTGGTGCGCTTATGGCCTTAAATCGTGCTAAATTACAGAATTTTAGAACACAGTATGAATTTTTGAAATTTTTATTTGAAAGATGAATCTAAAATCCAAAATTTTCAAGTAAATTTAGTAAGTCCGGCAATTTTAACCACAACGTAATGAAATTAGATGAATTAATTGGTTTTGATGCAATTATTAAGTGTACTAAATTGCAGAATTTTAGACCAAAAAACAGAAATTTTAGAATTTTTCGTTCCAGAGACAAACTCTAAATTCAATTTTTTTAAATTATACTCCATAAGTCTGACATTTTTAAGGCCAATGTGACGAAATTTCTTGGACATAAATTTGACCATTAGGTGTACTAAATTTAAAAATTTTAGAACAAATATCAGGAATTTTGGAATTTTTCTTTCGAGCAATGAACTCAAAATTCATGTTTTTTTATTATACTTTGTAAATCCACCTTTTTTACGCCTATCGTTAAGAAATTTGTTGGACTGATGGTCCTAAAAATAAATATTAAGTGTACTAAATTACAGAATTTTAGAGCAAGGAGTACAAATTTTAGAATTTTTTATTGAGAGGATGAAACCAAAATCCAAAATCCAAAATTTTTAAGTAAATTTTGTAATTCCGGCAATTTTAACTAAAACGTAATAAAATTTAGTGGACTAATTGATTTTGGTGCAATTACTCAGTGTACTGAATTGCAGGATTTTAGAGCAAAAAACACGAATTTTAGAATTTTTCGATTCAGAGACGAACCCAAAATTCATTTTTATTTGATTATACTCCATAAGTCTGACATTTTCAAGGCTAATGTCGTGAAATTTGGTAAACTAATGGCCCTTAACTTGACTATTAAGTGTATTAAATTTTAAATTTTTAAAACAAAGAGCAGGAATTTTGGATTTTTTTTCTAGGGACAAAACCAAAATTCGATTTTTTGTTTATTATATTCTAAAAGTCCGACATTTTTAAGGCTAACCTTATGAAATTTGGTAGACCGATGGCCTTATAGCAGACAACTAAGTGTACTAAATTACAGAATTTTAGAACAAGGAGTGCAAATTTTAGAATTTTTTGTTTGAAGGATGATCAAAATCAAAAATTTTTAAGTAAATTTTGTAATTCCTGGAGTTTTAACTACAACGCGATGAAATTTGTTGGCCTAATTGGTTTTGGTGCAATTATTGAGTGTACCGAATTGCAGGATTTTAGAGCAAAAGCAGAAATTTTAGAAATTTTTATTTGAAGGATGAATCAAAAATCCAAAATTTTTATAGACGAAATAGATTAACTCTGGTCAATTTTTAAGGTTAGATAAAATCGAATTGACTAATTGTGACTAATTTTTATTAAATTCAAGAATAACAGACAAAGCAAAGTTAGACTAAATATGATCACTTTTTACTATCGAATTAAATTAAACACCTCAAATAGTCTGCAATAGTACGCACTCGTAGAAAAAGTAAAGTACGCAACTCGTGCACAATACGATCCGAAATAACTATTAAATGAAGACCGTCTCTGATTTTGGCGTCGTTCCGTGCAAGATTTTTCGGCCGATTTCTTATCAGTAAAACTGTTGCGTGTCATGCTAATTGCCGGCGTCCCCGCCGAATCGTGAAATTAGCGCGCGGTACCAAAAGCAATCGGAATTGAACAATGTGAAGTAAGGCTAGGATGTGATTGCTGATGAGATCCCCCGCTTCCCTCTGTGATTGTTGGGTTCCGTGCGCACACAGTGTAGTTAACATTTAATCATTGGGTCGACACCAACCGCGAGCAGGTGCTAATCCCCTCGGATTAAGCCAACAGTCGACATGCATGGATACATCATCACGCTTGTTCATCTTGCAGTTGGTACCAACTGCTCTGTCAACTGGATAAATAGCAACACGTCGTCGTATACAAATGGTTGTTGCGTTCGGATTCAACCCTCTTAAAAATGACGGCCATTATATGGCAGACAGATCGTGAGCAATCTGACTAATGCAAAGCTCTGGCCTCCTCATATACATCCAGCATGTGAATTTATTCCGAGAATATATTTATAAGATAGTGATTTATTTTTGCATTAGTGCCCCGCTTCCGCGCCTGTCATATCACAAACTCGCTGGCATTAATCAAAACGAGGATTGATTGCGCATTGTAAAACAATACGAGAGAGCCTTCAGATCCTCGCCTACCATTGCATCCATTGTGTTACCACGGTTCAGACGTTTAACGCCACCATCATTACTCAATGCCTTCGCGCACAACAGAAGAAAAGGGTTCCGTGTATTCGAACCAAACATGTATTCAATTACACCAACGAAAAAACGCATAAAACGGACAGGTGCGGCGTGTTTTGACACTTTACCAACTGTTTAATTAAAGCGCGAACTTTGACAAATGACGACACAATCCCCCATCGGCGCAAGATGCAAACGGAATAATAAAAATATGCTGCCGACACTCCGGAAGCTTGACGCCGTCAGTTTAAGATAAACGGGACAATAATCTTTTCAGATCTTTCTCAATTTCGTTTTAATGCGATTACGCCGAGATAAAAATATAAAAGAACGAGATGTCTACATTAAAATTCATTTTGTTTCGCGTTTGACGGGCGCCTCCACCATTTTTAATCGATCTTTCGCGAAAACTACAAAGTTTATTGAAATCTTCACCACCAAAATGCTGAAATCTACAAAGCTTTTTGTTTTTCTTGCGATCTTTTAGCTAAGAATTCGATCTTAAAATTTTTCTAAAGTCAAAAATTTGATTTTTTGAGAAAAATGCACGACTAGATCTATGTCAAAGGTCTCAGGTCAATATCTCGCTTATTTTGGTGTTATTATAGCTCATTTTACGCAAAATTTTCCGCAGATTCCAAATCTGGGATTTAAATTCAGATCCGACAACAAATAACTGAGTTACAGCCGATCAAATTTCGGAAAGTTGATTTTCATTTTTCCTTATTTTTCGTAATTTTTAAAGTTAAATATCTCGGAAACTACGAGTATTTGAGATATTGAGATGCGGTTTGCGCCATTCCTTTTCTCGACACAATTTACGTTAGAAAATGTTCTCAAAAGCCCAAAATTCGATAGTCGATTTTTCGCGAAAAAAAAGGACTCAAACGATGGAAATTTTTCATTTTTTTTATTTTTGGTCATAACTCGTAAACTGTTTGTCCGATAAATCTCAAATTTGGCCAGTAAATAGATTTTGAGCTCCTCTTTCGACTGATGTTTAATTTAAAGCTATTAAATGTCGTTTTTATTTTGAAAACATTGATTGAAAATCACCCAAAAATGACGTTTTCAAAACAGTTTTTGGTCAAATCTTGTTTATTTATTAAGCAAACTTAACAAATTTGGGTCTCATTTTACGCAGAATGTCACGCTGAATCCAAAAACATGAGAATTTTTAAATTCTTGTCAACAAATAACTGAGTTCTGGCCGTTTGAATTTTTGAGTTGTCGCCAGAGGGCCAAATTTTTGAAGGTTCTAAACAATTCGGGTTTGATATCTCAGAAACTATTACCGAAATTAAGATGCGGTTTGCGCCATCGTTTTTCTAGCAATTTTTTACATAAGAAATAGTTTTTAGATTTTCGAAAAGTCAAAAGTTGCAGTTTTTTGCGAAACTCATGACTAAACCCATGCCAAACTTCTGCAATGTCACGCTTATTTTTTGAAGTAAACTCGCGTTATTTAGCTCATTTTACGCAGAATTTCGCGCAGATTCTAAATCCGGGCTCAAAATCCACGTTCGACAACAAATAATCGAGCTAAACCCGATTAAAGTTTCGAAAATTTGATTTTTATTTATCAAAATTTTAAAAGTTCGATATGCACTTGCGTGCAAATGTATCGGGCCACTTAAAAAATTTAATTTCAAATGAACATGATTCAAAAACGGCATATTAGAATTTAGGAAAAATGGTACCATTTGAAAGATTATATTTTCTTATGTAAGAATTTCTTATTCATACAGTAGTGCATTCATTATTTAATAAGTTTTCTGGATTTTTAGTAAAACTTAAACAAAAAGCAAACATGCAGCATTAAGTACAATTGATTGACCAAAGAATTTTTTATTTTTAATAACGGGTGCTGCCACCATTAGCTTTAATAACCTCTTCCATACTCTTCTGATCAATAAAATAACTTTTTCTTGAGGGAGACGGTTCGACTCTTCTTCGATCGCAACATTTAAACCATACAGTGACTGTGCCGCAGGATTTCTGGCTCAAAACCCATTTTTTAAATGATCCCATATATGTTCAATCGGATTCATACTGGGACTCCGTGCCGGCCACTCCAAAACCAGAATTTCATCCGCATTAAGCATAAGGCATTACAGGTTCTTGCAGAATATCCACTATGTATCTCTGGACTGTTAAACCCCTTTTGGGTTCACCGATTCGAGAACCACTCACAAAAACAGAATCTGTTTTTCCTTCACTTAAAAACCGCTCTAGATCATGCATGAAGCGCCACCATAACTGATCCCTTCGTTTATGCTCCCCAGGTCTTCTGTACACTTTTACTCTTCTGTTATTTCCGTGTAAGCACAGTTTGGTTTCATCTAACAACATAACTTTACTTCATTGCTCAAAAATCCAGTCTAAATGATCTCTAGCAAATTGCAATCGAGATTGTCGGTGAGCTGCAGTTAATGTTGGACCAGCTGCAACTTTGTAAGCTGTCAAATTATTTTCCTTCAAACTTCAAACAGTTCATTCACTAACATCAACTCTTCGAACTTCATGTAGCCGTTGTTTTATTTGCACAGCATTTAATCTCCAATCCTTTAATGACGTCGTGCCAATAAATCAATCATTTCGTTGAGATGTTGCAACAAGTTTTCCAGTTTTTGGCCTACTTGTAAAGGCACTAGTTCCTAAGTACCTCTGCTGTAGTTTTTGAATTGTTGCACGGCTTAAATTTAAGCGACGAGACACATCTTTCTGATGAGTCCTGTTTCAAGTAAAGCAACTGCTTGTGCTGCATACATTTGCACGCAAGTGTGTTAGATGGCTTTGCATTTTTGCACGTAAGTCTTAGTAAATTCCCATACAAATTAAAGACTCAAGACATGAGCGTAGAATCAAGAACGGTCAGAGGGTTCAATTTTCATTCTTGATTTTAAGGAATTGAGACCCTACAAGAAATTTGAGCCCTTTTCGCGAGAATGTTTAATTATTGTAAACGCCGACAAAAATTTGGGCACAATTATGGTGTAAGAAATGTAAGTAAAATAAAAAGGAATCGAACTTGCCAACGTTTTATAATAAATACTAAAAGGTTCCTCTTCTTATCCGCCTTAACATCACGTGTTATTGAATGTTTGAAGTTCCGTCATGTATCGATTCTCCTCGTTTGACGTTTCATTACACTTGCGAGAAACACGTCAACAATAACACTGCATATCAGTCAACAGTAAACCTCAAACTGTCAAACAGACAGTGCACCGACGTTTCGCAATGCCACAGCTCAATTTTTCATTACAAGTAGTCTCCTATTAGCCCGCAACAATCAAACTGAACACGTACGGAATTGATCAAAATGTATCCCCCAGTCACATGTCTTATAACTACATCGTCATGTGATCAATATCGAACAAGCAAGTGAAGCAAATAAGTCTTTCCCGATCCGGATATTACAAATCTGTTGCAACAAAAACTCTAATTGCAATTGCTTTGTGTGCCTTTCATATCTTGTGTATCATGCGAATATTTTTAGACAAACGAAGCCTATCTTCTTGCCAGTAGTCGTTATCCAGTAATTGCGAGTTACTTCAAACGCGACAGATGAAATAAAATCGCGCTTCGTTTTATTCAACAATGACTAGTCGTGGGCGTTTTTTTTCCAAACTTGGCTCTTACTGGCAACTGTAAGATAAATGTCACCGTTACCGTTGCCGTCACACAAAAATGCTCCCCGCATCGATTGCGCCCGGAAACGTGCACGTGGTCAGTTAATTCGCGTAAAACAATCCGGGAGTCCAGCAAATTCCGGACGTTAATCTCCACCAAACATCTCTTGTTGGGTTTCTATTTAATTTTAATGGTCGCCATAATTAAAATCTGGTGTATTTTAGCAACGGATCCATAAATCGCGTCGGTTATCCGGCAACGCCGCAGCGTAGCGTCTATATCGGGTAGTAAATCATAGCATTGCTGAGTGCAGATAGCGACGCTCTTAGCCGACCAATAAACAACCTCACTCCGGAATTCGACACCATTTTTCATCGCATTCTAACGACACGCAAACCTAAAAAGTCCACGATGTTTACTAAAGGAAGCCACACACAAATCAAAGAGAGGAGCGCATTCGTCTTTCTGTGTGCTTTTGGACTTTGCGCGCTAGACGAGAACTATGGATTTCGGTCTGACCATACGTGGGAAAACAAGATGCGAGGAGATAATTTATTCAGAGGGAGACGTTTTTAGGAAAATGAGAGAGAATTTTTGTTACTTCTCCACCTTATTCAAACTTTGTACGTTATGTTTAGCTCTTAAGGCGGGAGCAGCCAGTAGCGCCATTGCAATCTCCTCGCGGAACTGCTGCATTTATTAAACGGCGAAGTAAAGTAAGAACTAGTTTCGCAAACTGTTATCGACGATTCTTCGCCGCATTTCTGAAAATTTACTCAAAAATACGCAAATTACACAGTCAACAAAAGTCATTTCGAAAGTAGATTGCCTCCTGATTTTAAATTCCAGGCCGGTTTTTGCTCCATCAGGTCAGGACTTCTCAACAACTTGCTAAATCGTAAAACTCTGTAATATACAGGGTGTTTCACAATTAACGATTCCTGAATTCAGAGCGCACTTCGCACAAACATTTCATGACTAGAATAGAAGTATCTCAAAGTTCTGAGGTCGATAACTCATTCATTTTTGGTGCAAATTAATTATATAATGGCTCATTTTACACAGAATTTTGTGTAGACTCTAAAACTGAGATTGAAATTCAAATTCGACAACAAATAACTGAGTTATGGCCAATTTTGGAAAGTTGATTTTCATTTTTTCTCATTTTTCGTAATTTTTAAAGTTAAATATCTCAAAAACTATTTCAGATGTTAAGATGCGGTTTGCGCCATCGTTTTTCTCGCGTTTTTTTACATAAGAAAAAGTTTTTAGATTCTCCAAAAGTTGAAAGTTGCAATTTTTCGCGAAAATTGATGACTAAAACTATGTCAAAGTTCTGAGGTCGATAACTCATTTATTTTTAAAGTAAATTTGCGTTATTATAAATCATTTTACGCAGAATTTTCCGCAAATTAAATCTGGCCTCTGATTTCACATCCGAGAACAAATAACCAAATTACAACCGATTAAAATTTTGAAAAATCGAAATGTCGCGAATTTTGAGACACCTGTATAATTAGAAAGGCAATTAAAGTAGTTTTCCTCATTACAAAAAGCAGAAAGTGATTGAAATCGAATTAAAACCCAAACAAAAATTCTTTAGAAATGACTTTTCACTTGTCCAAACCTCTCCAGTTAAAATGAAGCAAAGCGTGTTAATTCAGTTTTTTCCGTTGGTCACAATGATCACTCTGATTATCGCCCGTGTGGCGAATGAAAGATTCACTCGGCATTATTTTCGGCGGTGAAATTGGAGCAGACAGAAGCCAAGAGGGATATCTGAGCATTAAGCGTCTGCGGATTGTGTTGCGCATCGTTATTAATAATTTAAACAAGCGTATCGGGCAGTGTGATTTATTATCTTGAGCAGTCTTTGCGGTCTCGGCGTTATTGGTAGGTATTGTTTACAGCGCCGCAGGTTAAATGAATTGTCGTATTGTTTGTTATTAATTATGATATCGGTTTATAGAGGCGCAGGGGTCGGTAAATGGATAGCGCTTAATGCTTGGAAGTGTAGCGGTGACAGAGCATCGTTTGATAAATGAACCCGAGGGCGACTTTGATAATTGTTTCAGTGCGACGCTTGTTTGTGTCACGTGTTGACTTCTTAACGGAAGTGGAATAACTAATGGAGTTTTAATAGTCTTTAGATCTCCACACGCACTTGTTTGGTAAAAGTGACACGCAAACTAGTTGGATCATCTGAATACGGCGGTGGCGGTGGCGTGACCTCTTCTTTGATTAACTAGAAATTCTTCACTCACCTTTGTACGTCACTCGGTTGAAAACGCTTGTGATGATCCTTAATTCGGCGTTGGGGACGTCTCCGATCTACAACAAGAAAATCCGGTCAGCAAACAAAGAGAACAGCGAGAAATGCGCCTTGCCCATCTGTGGCGTGACTCAAATCACTCTTTCGACTCTCGGCCACGCTATTTATTACATACATTTACCTACTCTCGACTAATTTAAAAACATAAGTGCCTTGTTGCTATTTGTTATCTGTGATGGATCGCATTCGCCCTAATTAAAAAATTCAACGCTGCAAAACGCTGCAACGATCGAAACCGAGACATGAACACGCCGTTACTGTCGGCCTACTATTTATGGCGCTTCTCCCCTTTACGTGTTCTTGATCCGAGAACTTGATAGAAGAACGTCCTACTATACCACTTATATTAAATCACCCCTTCCTTCTACTTATACGCTCTTTCGACCACTTATTATTGCTACTACTTTTGCCCCCTGTCATATTGCAAGCCTTCGGACGGACAGCAAGCTGACGCTGCGCTCTTTTCATATTTTATAAATATACTGCATATTCCGCATATCTTTGAAACGTTTGCTATGTTATCGATAGAAATAAAGAAGTGGCGAACGAGTTGGAACATCCGGACGGCTATAAATAAAAAGATTCTATCAAAGTTTTACTTCTAAAATTTCTAACTCCCGCAACGAGTGCTTTAATTAAAAATGTTTCAAAACTACAATTATTTTGCATATTCTCCATATCTGTTGTCTGCAAACTAAAAAAAAAACTAGAAAAAAAATTCGACTCATTGATCCAATTGGACTTTTTATTTTCCTGGCGCCTCCACCATTTTGCTTAACTCATACAAGGTGGCCCAAATAAGACGGATTTCAATAAAATTTAAAGTGAATATTACTATTTTTAGTCACCCCAACTAAAAAAAAAATTAATTTATTCACTTTTCAATTTAAAACAGCAATTTTCTTAAAACAATTTAGTAATAATATCTTTGAAATAACAAGAAGTTTGAATTTTTACATCGTTTTTGCACCAAAAAAAGGTAAAAATTATCTCAAAAAACCCTTTAAAAACCTAATTCGGTCAATACCTCAAGTTTTTCGTGGTCATTTTACCCAGAATTTCACGCAGAATTGAAAACTGTTTAAACTTTTTACATCCGTCAATAAATAATGGAATTAGAAGAGTTTAAATTTGTAGATAGCAAATTTTTCGATCCGAAACCTATAGTCTTTATTTACCAAATCTAATTCGGTCGATTTCTCGCTTGTTTTTGGAGCGAATTTCCATTATTGTGCTCATTTAACGCAGAATTTTGAGCAAAGTCCAAAATTGCTTGAATATTTCACATCCGTCAATGAATAATGGAATTAGAAAAGTTTAAATTTGTAGATAGCAAAATTTTCTATCCAAATCTTTTGGTCTTTATTTTTCAAATCTAATTCGGTCGATTTCTCGCTTGTTTCCGAAGTGAATTTTAATTATTAATGCTCATTTTACGCAGAATTTTGAGCAAAATCCAAAACTGTTTGAATTCTTCCCATTCGTTGGTAAATAACGAAATTGGAAGCGTGTAAAATTGTAAACAGCAAATTTTTCGATACAAAACTTCTAGTCTTCATTTTCCAAATCTAATTCGGTCGATTTCTCGATTATTTTCGAAGCGACTTTCGATTATTGATGCTCATTTTACGCACAATTTCATATAAAATCCAAAACTGTTTGAATATTTTACATCCGATAATAAGTAACAAAAATTGAAGCGTTTAACTTTTGTGGATAGTAAAGTCTTAGTTTGAAATTCTATGATTTTAATTTTCCAAATTTAATTCCGTCGATTTTCCACTTATTTCTGGATCAAATTTTAATTATTGGTAGTCATTTTACACAGAATCCCATGCATAATCCAAAACTGCTTGAATATTTCACATCCGTCAATAAATAACAAAAATAGAAGCTTTAAAATTTGTAGATAATGAATTTTTAGTTCCAAATTTTATCTCAATTTTCCAAATCTATTTCGATCAATTTCTCCCTTATTTCCGGCGCGAATTTCAATTATTGATACTCAGTTTACGCAGAATTTTCACGCAAAATTGAAAACTGCTTGAACTTATCACATCCGTCAATAAATAATAGAATTAGAAAAGTTTAAATTTGTAGATAACAAAATTTTCGATCCGAAACTTTTGGTCTTAATTTTTCAAATTTAATTCGGTCGATTTCTCGCTTATTTCCGGAGCGAATTTCAATTATCAGTGCTCATTTTAAGCAGAATTTTATGCAAAATCTAAAATTGCTTGAATATTTCACATTAGTCATTAAATAACAAAAATAGAAGCGTTTACAACTGTGGATAGATAATTCTTAATCGCGAATCCTTTGATCTCACTTTTCTAAATTTAATTCGGTTGATTTCTCGCTTATTTTCGGAGCGAATTCAATTATTGATGCTCATTTTACGCAGAATTTCGATCAAAATTCAAAACTGCTTGAATTCTTACCATCCATTAATAAATAACTTATATTAGGAATTAGAAACTTGTGATCTTTATTTTTCAAATCTAATTCGGTCGATTTCTCGCTTATTTTCGGAGCAAATTTCAAATTATTGGAGCTCGTATCACGCAGAATTTCATGCAAAATCCAAAACTGCTTAATTATTTCAAAACCGTCAATGAATAACAAAAATAGAAGCTTTTAAAGTTGTGGATAGTGAATTTCTAGTTCCAAATTCTATCTTAATTTTCCAAATCTAATTTGATCGATTTCTCCCTTATTTCCGGATCGAATTTCAATTATTGATCCTCATTTTACGCAGAATTTCACGCAGAATTCAAAACTGCTTAATCTTTTCACATCCGTCAATAAATAATGGAATTAGAAGAGTTTAAATTTGTAGATAGCAAAATTTTCTATCCAAATCTTTTGGTCTTTATTTTTCAAATCTAATTCGGTCGATTTCTCGCTTGTTTCCGAAGTGAATTTTAATTATTAATGCTCATCTTACGCAGAATTTTGAGCAAAATCCAAAACTGTTTGAATTCTTCCCATTCGTTGGTAAATAACGAAATTGGAAGCGTTGAAAATTGTAAACAGCAAATTTTTCGATACAAAACTTCTAGTCTTCATTTTCCAAATCTAATTCAGTCGATTTCTCGCTTATTTTCGAAGCGACTTTCAATTAGTGATGCTCATTTTACGCACAATTTCATACAAAATCCAAAACTCTTCGTAACAAACCATAATAGAGCCGAAATGAGCTTTTATTGAGAAACGTCAAAAACGACAGATTGACAGACAGACCGATGATTTTGTTCCTTAAGTAAATGTTGGCTTGTTTTTGCTCTTTTTCTTGTAAACTAGACCTACTAGACGGTTTATTAATTAAATTAACCCTTTAAAATCAAATCAATTTGCACCTCTTTAGTTACCTTGGCCTGAAACTTGAATAAAATCCATTCGCAAAAAACAAAGATATTGAGCTCGGAATCTTAAGTTGGCCACCCTGTATAAATAAACATGTAGAAACCAAAAATGTACACTTTGGAAACCGGCGATTTAAAGAGCGCAAAATTAAAAGAACCAAAAAAATTCTAATGATGCAACACTAAACCCGGCGCATCCGCCATTTTTGCCCCTAATTCGCGAAGATTTAAATAGTGGTGTAAAACTCATCCCTCCAACATTGTCCGTCAATACACATTTCCATTTCGCATTGTTTTAATTAACGATGCTTTTCCGATTTGTACAATCCGATACAACACAGGAGCTTTCATGACGTAAGTTTGAAATAATAAAAATCGTTATTCATTCTTTTAGCTCGGCTTTTGTAAAGCCGTTACGGAAAAAAAACCGATTCAAGTGTTAAAAATAAAAGAATTAAGCGGATCGAATCAATACCTCAACACGATTTGCATTTATTATAATTAAAACGTGAGATTAATTAACAATTAGACGAACGGAACTGGGAACGTGGTCATTGGATGTGGCGGTCGTAAATAATTTATTAGTTAATGAAATTGAATATTGGCAATGAAAAGACGGTAAATTGAGCGAACCACAGTGCGGAATGGCGCCATTATTGTGTTTTGTATTCTCTGTGCATTTGCTGCAAGTACATTTGAGACCGGAATTCATTTTGATACAGTTTTAAAAAGGAGATTTTAATTCAAAATTGCGAAGACGCAAGCGTCTGTGGATAATTTTCGCCAACATTTATTTTTAAACGAAATGCTCGGAATTGCTCTCGTTGACATATTTATGGTACTATTTGGTACGTGATGATGGGACATTTACTAGGACTTTTATCACCGGTGGGGAATGTGAAAAACGCACGCTACCTAATGCATTCCAGTTTGTCGCTATGAAAAGTGCAATGCGCAGCATTTTGCATACCAACAAGGGAAGGGACACTGGCCATATCGCCCCGTTTAAAATATACGTCGACGATATCTTCTGCATGAGCGGCGGACGTTGTAAAACCCATCCGAACGCTACGAATGAGCTGTACTACGTTCACAATATGCTAATCTACTCCGACATTACTTCCCGTTCTCTTAACCGTGTCCGTCCGTTAAAATTGTTAATTCTCTTTTAATACAGACCATTCACTGGAAAGGATTAAATATACATGAGACCTCAAAGAATTCGACCCGCACTTGGAACGGCCACCTAATCTCAAGAGCAACCGAAACAAATGCAGGAATTTCTTCGCTTCCGGTTTAATGGGTCTAAATATTTTTTTCATCAAAATTCAGACTGATTTTGGACGCGTCTTGTTTAAATTTCACAATTTTGTTTCGCGCAATTTGTTGTTAAACAAACTCGTTTTGGTCCGCCGGAATGCCGCTCGCCCCACTGGATATTAAATGAAAGGAATTTGAAATTGTGTCGGCCAACTCGTAAAACACGAAGAAAGTCAAATAAACGCGTAATTGTAAAAACTTTAGAATAATTATCATTTGGCGCAGCGGGCCATCAATTCATCATTTTTTTTCTCGACCTGCGAGATTTTGGGGCGTAATTTCGGACTTGGGTGAAGAATCATCAATAGGAAACGGATTAGTCCATAAATATTTGTAGTTGATTTTGAGGGCTAGTCCGCAAAAAAACCAAAAATTCTTGACATCCGACAGTAAATAACGGAATTAGAAGCGCTTAAAATTGTAGTTAGAAAATTTTTTGATACAAAACTTTTGGTCTTAAAAATGTTTCAAAACTACGATTATTTTTCATATTCTCCATGTCTGTTGTCTGCAAACTAAAAAAAACTAGAAAAAAAATTTGAGCCATCGATTCAATTGGACTTTTTATTTTCATGGCGCATTCACCATTTTGTTTAACTTATACAAAGTGGCCCACCTAAGACGGATTTTAGTGAAATTTAAAGCAAAGATTACTACTTTTAGTCCCCTTTCAAATGGTTAAATTTATTTAGAATGTTTACTATCATCTCAACTAAAAAAAATATTTTTTTTTATCAAAAATCGGTTAGATCCTTGATTACAAACAGCAATTTTCTTAAAACAGTTTAGCAAAGATATCGTTGAAGTAACAAAAAGTTTTAATTTCTACGTCATTTTACAAAATTATCCCAAAAAGACTCTTTAAAACCCTTTTTCGAATTTGCCGCTTTAATAGGTCCATTAGAGTACTCAATTTGGAGTCGTTTATAGGTATCTATAAAAGAACTCAAAGTAGGAAATTTTGTTTTTTAAGAATTGGCAGAACTAATTAGTCTGGATGTCACCTGTTTCCTGTCAAGTTCTTGGTCAATTTGGTTTTTACGATTTGTGTTTAATAAATTACTGCGTGAATAAAAATGTATGAATATAATTGAACTGTCCTTTGCGGCCAACAATAATTGTACCTAAATATAATAGATATGAATACTGGCTGTGAGGTTAGGTTACGTTATGTCAAAATTCAGTGACAGTGAAACTCAATAAATGTCAAATTTTAAATTAAATTTGAAAATCAAGTGGCAAGTCATGGTTACAAAACCATTACCAATCGTGTAACACGAAAACTCTTAAGGTGGGTTTCACCAACGTCAGTTAAATGCTCAGTTAGTTATTCAATAGATAAATTTTATTTGAAAATATTTTGACGTCTGCTTTATTATTTCACGAATAGTTAACTAGAGTGTTATTTTAGCCTAGAGTGTTCATTAAAGTGCCATCGTTGACAGTTATACAAAAGTTTACATTTTTGAAAACAGTCAGCAAAATATACCAAAACTCCTTGTTATGTCTGTATCAAGAGAGAATAAGTTTATCACGCAATGCTACAGTTGGCAATTTGGCAAAGTTTGCAATACTTAACAAATAAAACATGTGTGTTTATTAAATACAAGTTGAGATTTACAAAACAGAAAATGAATCCATTGCACAAAAAATTGAATTAACTTTGATTTAACCGACCAACTTTGCCCAGTTAGTTTATTTGTGGTTTTATTTGATTAATAAACGTTAACTGAAGTTGAATTTATTTAAAAAATAGCGTTATTCTACAGTTAAGTTATTTAACTGCGGTTGGTGAAACCCACCCTTATTAGAATTCTAAAATTTAATTTTATTATTAAAAAAGGGGTGCAAATTCGAAAAAATAGTATAAAGGACTTGTTTTATAATGGCATTGGTGCACTCGTCCCGTACACCGGGACCTCGTGCACCAAATTGGCCATTATAAAACACGTTCTTTAATATACTATATTCGTTCGATTTCTCGCTTATTTCCGGAGTAAATTTAAATTATTAATGCTCATTTTACGCAGAATTTCACGCAGAATCCAAAACAGCTTGAATTTTTCGCATCCGTCAAGGAATAACCAAAATGGAAGCGTTTAAAATTGTGGATTCTAAATTCATAGTTCCGAATCTTATGATCTCAATTTTCCAAATCTAATTCGGTCAATTTTTCGCTTATTTTTAGAGCAAATTTTAATTATTGGTGCACATTTTATGTAGAATTTCATGCAAAATCCAAAACTAGTTGAATTTTTCACATCTGTCAATAAAGAACAAAAATAGAAGCGTTTAAAGTTGTGAATAGTAAATTCTTAGTTCCGAATTCTTTGATCTCAATTTTTCAAATGTAATCCGGTCGATTTCTCGTTTTTTTTTCGGAGCAAATTTCAATTATTGTTGCTCATTTTACGCAGAATTTCATACAGAATCCAAAACTGTTTGAATATTTCACATTCGACAATGACTAACAAAAATAGAAGCGTTTAAAGTTGGAGATAAATTCATAGTTCCGAAACTATAATCTCAATTTTCCACATGTAATTCGGTCGATTATCGCTTATTTCCGGAGTAAATTTTAATTATTTGGGCTCATTTTACGCAGAATCTCAAGCGAAATCCAGAACTGCTTGAATTTATGACATCCGGTAATAAGTAACGGAATTAGAAGCGTTTAAAATTGTAGACAGCAAATTTTTCGATCCGAAACTATTGGTCTTCATTTTTCAAACCTAATTCGGTCGATTTCTCGCTTATTTCCAAAGCAAATTTCAATTATTGATGTTCATTTTACGCCGAATCCAAAACTGCTTAAACTCTTTAGATCCGCCAATAAATAATAGAATTAAAGGCGTTTAAAGTTGCGGTTTGGATTTGGGAAGCAAATTATAATAATTTCCAAAACAATTCAAATAAAAAACCATAATAGAGCCTAAATGAGGTGAAAACTACACCTTATAAAACGCGAAGAAAGTCAAATAAACGCATAATTGTAAAAACGTTAGAATAATTATCATTTGGCGCATCATATTTTTTCCCGGCCTGCGCTATTTTGGGGCGTAATTTCGGACTTGGGGACCGCAGGCTTGTATGAAGAATCAGCAATAGGAAACGGATTGGTCCATAAATATTTATAGATGATTTTGAGGGCCAGTCCGCAAGAAAAACAAAAATTCGTATGATTTTAACTTGGAAATGAGCGATGTGATTTGTTTTGACTTACCTGGACCATTAAAGAAATGCCCACGATCCCTTGGGATTTATGCTGGGCCTCCGACATGTTGTGGTAAAGTTGTTTGTTGAACCCATAGAGTTGAATCTGGAAATAAAAAGTGGTGAGGCTTTCATATTGTGATTGGCTTGAAAGCTTCGTAATAAAATATTGTGAAGCAATCTTCTCTTAATATTTATGAGGCAGTTGTTTGAATGTCTCGAGGATGTGTATTCACATAGAATATGTATACCATCGTCCTCGCGTATAAAAGGAAAAACTAAATCGATGGGAATAAAGTAATAACACAGAATAGATACATATCCCAGTCCATCACGCTGACTTTTCAAGAAATTCAATAAGTCGTATTTGAATCCGGATGATTCGGGAAGATGAATGTATGCTTAGGGCACGTAGAAGATTTTTCCGTTCAATATTGAGCGTTCGGTTCACGAAGGAGGCGATAATTTTACTGCTAAACCCGCGTCTTCCCTACAACCTTTAACGGAAATGTACTCAAAGAACTGCACGAGACGAGCTAAAAGCTGAAGATAAACATGCGATTCCGAAGCGTCTTATGCTGCCAACGTCTCATATTTACTGCCGGAAAAGCATCCTGCTGTTATTTTCAAAAATCGCATTACCTACTATTAATTCCTTGTGTCACCATTTCACGTAAACGAGGTTATGTCGCTTTCTTCCCCAATTTTCACTGTTTTATTCACTTTTACTTCGACTTGGCGGCAACAAATCACTTATTACCATTCTTCAGCGTCATTGTACTAAATTGCGCCGCAAACTGCGCAGCACGACAAAATAGTTACTAGATCTGCTGCCAACCCACAAACTTAGCACAACTAAAGTCACTAGACGTTGGATTTTAAGTGGAAAATGGAACTAATTTAAGACGATTATCTTTTTTGAGCGCGTTAATAGACCAACCAAATTGTGGCGCTTACGTTGTACCGCGTTTGCACTAATATGTCAGTTTGGATTTCTGTCAATAGTGTCATTTGTCAAATGTCAAAATCGCCAATAAGGAAGAAATTTAAAGAACAAACGGCAAAATTGGGCGTACGTTGAGTCAGTTTAATCCTTTTACCGCGTCATTTCGCATAGATTAGTAGCAGAGTAGTAATTGCTTACCAACTTCCCCAAATTAGAGCAAAAAACACATATTTTAGAATTTTTTATTTCACAGATGAACTAGAAATTATCAATTTTGTTTTTACGCAATAACAATCAAACTTGCGGAGTTTATTACTTTGGATTCACTTATCAACTTCTCTAAATTAGAATGTTATAGAGCAAAAAGCACAATTTTTAGAATTTTTTATTTCGCAAATGAACCAAAAACTTACAATTTTATCGAAATAAAAATTTGTAACTGCGGAAGTTTTCATGCTCCGACAACCAAATTTGAAAAGTTTACTAGTTTGAACTTGCTTATCAACTCCTCCAAATTATAAGGTTGTAGAGCAAAAACACAGATTTTTGGAATTTTTTATTTCGCAGATGAACTAGAAATTTTTAATTTTGGAAAATAAAAATTTGTAACTTTGGAAATTTTCACGCAAAAACAATAAAATTTGGAGAGTTTACTGACTTGAACTTGCTTATCAATTCCTATAAATTAGAATGTTGTAGAGCAAAAGACACATATTTTAGAATTTTTTATTTCGCAGCTGAACTAGAAATTTGCAATTTTGGAAAATAAAAATTTGTAACTTTGGAAGTTATCACGCAATAACAATAAAATTAAGGGAGTTTACTAATCTGAGCTTGCTTATCAACTCCCTTAAAGTCGAACGTTGTAGAGCAAAAAGGACAGTTTTTAGAATTTTTTATTTTGAAAATGAACTAAAAAAAAACATTTTTGAAATATACAAATTTGTAATTCTAGGAGTTTTTACGCAATAATAATAAAAATTAGAGAGTTTACTAAGTTAGACTTGCTTATTAATTCCTTCAAATTAGAAACTTGTAGAGCAAAAGACACAGTTTTTAGAATTTTTTATTTCGCAGATGAACTAGAAATTTTCAATTCTGGAAAATAAAAATTTTTAACTTTGGAAGTTTTCACGCAAAAACAATAAAATTTGGAGAATTTACTGGTTTGAACTTGCTTATCAATTCTTATAAATTAGAATGTTGTTGAGCAAAAGACACATATTTTAAAAAAATTTATTCCGCAGATGAACTAGAAATTTGAAATTTTTCGAAATAAAAATTTGTAACTCTGGGAGTTTTTACGCTATAACAATAAAACTTAGAGAGTTTATTAGTTTGAACCCACTTATCAGCTCCTCCAAATAAGATTATTATAGGGCAAAAGGACAATTTTTAGAATTTTTTATTTCGCAGATAAACCAAAAATTTCCAATTTTTTGAAATAAAAATTTGTAACTCTGGAAGTTTTCATGCTGCGACAACCAAATTTGGAAAGTTTACTAGTTTGGATTTGCTTATCAACTCCTCCAAATTCTAAGGTTGTAGAGCAAAAACACAGATTTTTGGAATTTTTTATTTCGCAGATGAACTAGAAATCTTTAATTTTGGAAAATAAAAATTTGTAACTTCCAAAAATTTCCAATTTTTTGAAATAAAAATTTGTAACTCTGGAAGTTTTCATGCTGCGACAACCAAATTTGGCAAGTTTACTAGTTTGGACTTGCTTATCAACTCCTCCAATTTATAAGGTTGTAGAGCAAAAACACAGATTTTTGGAATTTTGTATTTCGCAGATGAACTAGAAATCTTTAATTTTGGAAAATAAAAATTTGTAACTTTGGAAATTTTCACGCAAAAACAATAAAATTTGGAGAGTTTACTGACTTGAACTTGCTTATCAATTCCTATAAATTAGAATGTTGTAGAGCAAAAGACACATATTTTAGAATTTTTTATTTCGCAGCTGAACTAGAAATTTTAAATTTTTTATAATAAAAATTTGTAAATCTGGAAGTTTTTATCCAATGACAATAAAATTAAATTAAAAAAAGCACTATTTTAGCCACTTGTTGTATACAAAGTATTATTTTGAAGATTAAATTAAAAAATCCATTTTTGAAAAATAAAAATTTGCTACTCTGGAAGTTTTTACCCAATATTAATAAAACTTGAAGAGTTTACAAAGAATGAACAAAATTGTGCGTAGGTTGAGTCAGTTTAATCCTTTCAGCGCATCATTGGGCATAGATTAGCAGCTAATTAATGATTTTTGGAAGGTGATTAAAGGTTATGTAACCGACGTTCCAATCATTATCTTCCTAAAGCCCATCTTCCATAGCTCATGCTAAATCCTCCGACGCGATTTTCATAATAAAAGTAATCCGTATACATCGCGAAGATCGTAAAAGAGCCCTAAGCATGTGGATGGTAGTGATTATGTGCAATACAAAGAGTTTGACCCCGTACATCTTCTTTAACACGCAAACTTACGACGTGCTTAGAAACATAAATACTACAAGCGCTGTAAAATTTCACTTCTTTGTATCGAAAAATTTGAATTTTTAAGACCCATTACTTGGAAATTTTATTAACAACAATAACAATCATTATCCCGACGTAATGTAAGCTCCGCCAGCAAGCATTGTTGCAACCCCATTCAACTTTGCTAATGGGAAATTCTAGTCTCGAATCTTTTCTTTTGTAGCCCCCTTTTCAAAGAACATCCGATTCACTGTTTACAAAAAATAGACAATTCACTTCGTTAAATAAGTGCGCCCGACCTAAATTAACAAACTCGACGTGCGTGTAAAATCATGCGAGTGCGGGCGGACATTTTGGGCGAATTTAATTGAATCGAATGCCACAACTTTCGGGGAAATATTGATAATAGTATTACGGTTATGTTTGGGAATGGAGATGGAACCTTTGAAACTTGCTGGAGGATACGTTTCGGAAACAATATATGAAGTAATAGGACGATGTGGGTCAGCCGAAAAGGCAATTTACAAAGAAGCACAAGGAAATAAATAAAAGTCGGATTCTACCTACGACATTTTTTCAAAATTCAAGTTTCCCGCCGCACAGTTGGTAAAAAGCTTTTTCGTACTCAGCTAATAAAACATTGAAATGAGTCGCAGCTATGAGCGATCGCCTGTCAATATTAATCATCTTTGAGTGAAATCATATTTTTCTGGTTTCTTTCGTTTGCTATTTCTAAACTGATAGTCAATCACTGAGGTGGAAAAACTAGTTATAAAATTTAAATCAAATTTTCGGCGATTCCATCAGATAATAATTTAGAATTTTTTATTTTGCAGTCGAACTAAAAATATCCAATTTTTTTAAGTAAAAATTTGTAACTTTGGAAGTTTTCATGCAATGACAATAAAATTTAGGAAGTTTACTAGTTTGAACTTGCTTATCAACTCCCCTAAATTAGAATGTTATAGAGCAAAAAGCACAATTTAAAAAAAATATATTTTGCAGATGAACCAAAAATTTTCAATTTTTCGAAATAAAAATTTGGAACTCTGGAAGTTTTCATGCTGCAACAACCAAATTTGGGGGGTTTACTAGTTTGGACATGCTTATAAACTCCTCCAAATTATAATGTTGTAGAGCAAAAAACAGATTTTTGGATTTTTATTTATTTCGCAGATGAACTAGAAATTTTCAATTTTAGAACATCAAAATTTGTAACCTTCTAACTTTTCATGCAAAAACAATAAAATTTGGAGAGTTTACTGGTTTGAACTTGCTTATCAATTCCTATAAATTAGAATGTTGTAGAGCAAAAGACACATATATTAGAATTTTTTATTTTCCAGATGAATTAGAAATTTTAAATTTTTCGAAGTAAAAATTTGGAAATCTGGGAGTTTTCACCCAATAACAATAAAATTAAGGATAATAGATTAGACCTGTTCATCAACTCTCTCAAATTAGAATGTTGTAGAGCTAAAGACGCGGATTTTAAAATATTTAATTTCGGAGATGAACTAAAAATTTGCAATTTTGGAAAATAAAAATTTGTAACTTTGGAAGTTTTCACGAAATAACAGTAAAATTTAGGGAGTTTACTAATTTGGACTTGCTTATCAACTCCCCCAAATTCGAACGTTGTAGAGCAAAAGGCACTGTTTTTTATGATGATTTTTGAAGATGAACTAAAAAATCCGTTTTTGGAAAATAAAAATTTGTAACTTTGGGAATTTTTACGCAATAATAATAAAATTTGTGCTTATCAACTCCTCAAATAGAATTTTGTGGATCAAAAGACACAGTTTTTAGAATTTTTTTTTGCAGCTAAAAATAATACCCAATTTTTTAAAATAAAAATTTTTAACTCCAGGAGTTTTCACCCGATTACAATAAAATTTAAGGAGTTTACTAGTTTAGACCGGCTTATCAACTTCCCCAAATAAGAATTTTGTAGAGCAAAAGACACGGATTTTAGAATATTTAATTTCGCAGATAAACCAAAAATTTCCAATTTTTTGTAATAAAAATTTGTAACTCCGGAAGTTTTCATGCTGCGACAATCAAATTTTGGGAGTTTACTAGTTTGGTCTTGCTTGGCAACTCCTTCAAATTAGAATCTTGTAGAGCAAAAGACACGGATTTTATAATTTTTTATTTCGCAAATAGACCAAAAATTTCCAATTTTTCAAAACAAAAATTTGTAACTCTGGAAGATTTTGCATTTTAACAATAAAATTTGGAAGTTTACTAATTTGGACTTTCTTCCTTCCTCCAAATTAAAACAGTGCAAAAAAAGACACAATTTTTCGAATTTTTTCATTCGCAAATAAATTAAAAAATTTCCAATATTTTTAAAACAAAAATTTGTAACTTTGGACCTTCTTATACAAAAACAATAAAATTTTGAGGGTTTTCTAATTTGAACTTGCTTATCAGTTCCCTCAAATGTTATAGAGCAAAAGTCACAATTTTTAGAATTTTTTATTTCGCAGATAAACTAAAAATTTCAAATTTTTTAAGATACAAATTTGTAACTCTAGGAGTTTTTGCGCAATAACAATCAAATTTGGGAAGTTTATTTGTTTAAATATACTTATCAAGTCCTCCAAATAAGAAGGTTGTAAAGCAAAAGACAGAATTTTTATAAATTTTATTTCGCAAATGCAGTACAAAATTCCAATTTTTTTCCAAATAAAAATTTGTAACTCTAGGAGTTTTTACGCTGTGATAATAAAGTTAAAGGAGTTTACAAGTTTAAATGTGTTTATAAGTTCTCTTAATTTAGAATGTTGTAAAGCAAAAGATACTGTTTTTAGAATTTTTATTTCGCAGATGAACCAAAAATTTCCAATTTTTCGAAATAAAAATTTGTATCTCCGGAAGTTTTTATGCTACGACAATAAAATTAGGGGAGTTTTCTAGTTTGGACCCACTTATCAACTCCTCCAAATAAGAATCTTGTAGAGCAAAAGACACAGATTTTAGAATTTTTTATTTCGTAGATAGACCAAAAATTTTAAATTTTTAAAAATAAAAATTTGTAACTTAGGAAGTTTTTACGCTATGACAATAAAATTTAAAGAGTTTACTCGTTTGGACTTCCTTACCAACTCCCCTAAATTAGAATCTTGTAAAGCAAAAGACAGGGATTTTAGAATTTTTTATTTCGCAGATAGACCAAAAATTTCCAATTTTTTAAGATAAAAAATTGTAACTCTAGGAGTTTTTGCGCAATGACAATCAAATTTCGGGAATTTATTTGCTTAAACGTACTTATCAACTCCTACAAATTAAAAGGTTGTAAAGCAAAAGTCAGAATTTTTAGAATTTTTATTTCGCAAATGAAATAGAAATTTCCAATTTTTGAGAATAAAAATTTGTAACTCTAGGAGTTTTTACGCTGTGATAATAAAGTTAAGGGAGTTTACAAGTTTAAATGTGTTTATAAACTCTCTTAATTTAGAATGTTGTAAAGCAAAAGATACCGTTTTTAGAATTTTTATTTCGCAGATGAACCAAAAATTTCCAATTTTTCGAAATAAAAATTTGTATCTCCGGAAGTTTTTATGCTGCGACAATAAAATTAGGGGAGTTTACTAGTTTGGACCCACTTATTAACTCCTCCAAATAAGAATGTTGTAGAGCAAAAAACACACTTTTTGGAATTTTTTATTTCACTGATGAACCAGAAATATCCAATTTATGAAAATAAAAATTTGTAACTCTAGTAGTTTTCACCCCATTATAATAAAATTTAGGGAGTATACTAGTATGGACCTGCTTATCAACTCCCCCAAATAAGAATCTTGTAGAGCAAAAGACACAGATTTTAGAATTTTTTTATTCCGTAGATGAACCAAAAATTTTAAATTTTTAAAAATAAAAATTTGTAACTTAGGAAGTTTTTACGCTATGACAATAAAATTTAGAGAGTTTACTCGTTTGGACATCCTTACCAACTCCCCTAAATAAGAATCTTGTAAAGCAAAAGACACGGATTTTAGAATTTTTTATTTCGCAGATAGACCAAAAATTTCCAATTTTTTAGGACAAAAAATTGTAACTCTGGGAGTTTTTGCGCAATGACAATCAAATTTCGGGAGTTTATTCGTTTGAACGTACTTATCAACTCCTCCAAATTAAAAGGTTGTAAAGCAAAAGACAGAATTTTTAGAATTTTTATTTCGCAAATGAAGTAGAAATTTCCAAATTTTGAAAGTAAAAATTTGTAACTCTGGGAGTTTTTACGCTGTGATAATAAAGTTAGGGAAGTTTACAAGTTTAAATGTGTTTATAAGCTTCCCTAATGTAGAATGTTGTAAAGCAAAAGATACCGTTTTTAGAATTTTTTTTTCGCAAATGATCTAAAAATTTCTAATTTTTTAAAGTAAAAATTTGTAACTCCGGAAGTTTTTACGCTGGGACAGTAAAATTTGGGAAGTTTACTTGTTTAGACTTGCTTATAAACTCCCCCAAGTTAGAACATTGTGGAGCAAAAGACACAATTTTTAGAATTTTTTATTTTGCAGTTAAAACTAACAACCAATTTTTCAAAATAAAACTTTCTAGCTCTGAGAGTTTTCAAGCTGTGACAATAGAATTTGGGGAAATTAACTCTTTTGAACCTGATTATCAACTCCCCCAAATTAAAGTGTTGTAGAGCAAAAGACACAATTTTTCGAATTTTTTCACTCGCAGATGAATTAAAAATTTTAAATTTTCTAAAATAAAAATGTTTGGGAGTTTTCACGCAACGGTAATAAAATTTGGGAAGTTTACTAGTTTGGACTTGCATATTGACGCCCTCAAATTAGAATCTTGTAGAGCAAAAGACACAATTTTTAAAAATTTTCAATTTTTAAAACGAAAATTTCTAACTCCGTAAGTTTACACGCTGTAACAATAAAATTAAAGGAGTTTTCTAATTAAAATTTGCTGATTCAATAAAAAGCGTTTTCGTAAATGACAGTAAGTATGGGAAGTACCCAGCTAATAAAACATTGAAATGAGCCTCGTAGTTATGAGCGTTCGCCTGTCAATATCAATCATCCTCGAGTGAATTCCTACCTCTTCGACACACCATTTGCATTATATTAAATTCTTTATTCATCCTGTTTGTGTATATTCGATGCTCGCCGGTCATCAATTTTATTCATGTGTGTGGCATTGCTTGCACACTTGAAGATTTCAGTAGAAATCGCAATTTGCATGCGTAGCTCCGGCATAATTTCCCCGTCAAAGCGCCCCCTGAAAAATATAAATTCTTCCCGTACGCGCAAGAACATTTCACCTGGCCGAAACACTACATCAAACTGTCTAGAAACTCCGATGTCTTACTTAACATTCCGCGCACACTGAAGAAATAACGTTTCGATTTTATATCAAGACTTCTTTTCGCTAATACAGTTTCCAAAGTTGGATGGATTTAAAATTTTGCTTTACCGAACATTACTTCCCGTTATTATCATTCATACAAAGCAAGCAATTTTCCGAATCCTTCATTCAAATCGCTCACTAGATCTAAAAGACATGTACATGATTGTTAAAAAATTCCACGATAATTGAACAGTTTTCAAAGTTGAGACAAACAGCTCGTTATGTGAAACTCGCTCGTTTTCTTACAGTTTGCGCTTACAATTGGAAACGGAAAACATTATGTTACATTTGACGGAAGTAAATTTTACTTGTTTTGTTCGTTTTTTGTTGCTTAACTCGGTTAAACGAAGAGCTTTCACGAGCGATTTCATTGAGAGACAAATAATGCAAACGACCTCTTGTTTCCTCTTATTAAGAGTGGCCATTAATTAAATATGAAGAAGATTCGTACAATTAAAAGATGCCGGAGAAACGAATTGGAGCGCACAGGAAGCAGAGAGTCAAAATCGTACCGAATTATATGGAGAATGACCGTTTAGAAGTGTAGTCATGTTTTCGCTTTGATGTGGCTGGGATGTTTGTCTTTAATTCTTTTCCATCAAAGCCGCAGTTTCTTTTAATCAAGTTTTGAAATTGTGGCCTCTCTGCGGATAATTTCCTCAATTGACCTCTCTGATCTCAATCTTTTGCTTTTCCTTTCAGGTTAAATCATATTTTTATGGTTTCTTTCATTTTCTATTTCTAAACGGATGGTCAATGACCGAAGCGGAAAAACTAGTTATAAAATTTAAATAAAATTTTCGGCGATTCCATCGGTTAATAATTTAGAATTTTTTATTTCGCTGTCGAACTAAAAATATCCAATTTTTTAAAGGAAAAATTTGTAACTTTAGAAGTTTTTATCAACTTCTCTAATTTAGAATCTTGTAGAGCAAAAGACAGATGTTTTAGAATTTTTTATTTCGCAGATGAACTAAAAATTTTCAATTTTTTGAAATACAAATTTGTAACTCTGGAAGTTTTTACTCAAAAGCAATAAAACTTTGGAAGTTTATTAGTTTAGACGCACTTATTAACTTCCCCAAATTAGAATGTTATAGAGCTAAAAACACAATTTTTAGAATTTTTTATTTCGCAGATGAACCAAAAATTTCCAATTTTTCGAAATAAAAATTTGTAACTCCGGAAGTTTTTATGCTGCGTCAATAAAATTAGGAGAGTTTATTAGTTTGGACTTGCTTATCAACTCCTTCAAATTAGAATACTGTAGAGTAAAAAATACAGATTTTGGAAATTTTTATTTCGCAGATGAACTATAAATTTTCAATTTTGGAAAATAAAAAATTGTAACTCCGGAAGTTTTCATGCTGCGATAACCAAAGTTGGAGAGTATACAAGTTTGGACTTGCTCATCAACTCCTCCAAATTAGAATGTTGTAAAGCAAAAGACGCAGATTTTGTAATTTTCTATTTTGCAGATGAACTACAAATTTTTAATTTTGGAAATTAAAAAATTGTAATTCCGGAAGTTTTTATGCTGCAACAATAAAACTTAGGGAATTTACTAGTTTGGACTTGCTTATCAACTCCTTCAAATTAGAATACTGTAGAGTAAAAAACACAGATTTTGGAATTTTTTATTTCGCAGATGAATCAGAAATTTGTTTGAAAAATAAAAATTTGTAACTTTGGAAGTTTTCATGCAAAGACAATAAAATTTTAGGAAGTTTACTAACTTGAACTTGCTTATCTGCAACTCCTTTAAATTAGAATGTTAATAGAGCAAAAAACACAATTTTTAGAATTTTTTATTTCGCAGATGAACAAGAAATTTTCAATTTTTTAAATTTAAAATTTGTAACTCTGGAAGTTTTCACTCAATAGCAATAAAACTTGGGGAGTTTATTAGTTTGAACCCACTTATCAACTACCCCAAATTAGAATGTTATAGAGCAAAAAACACAATTTTTAGAATTTTTTATTTCGCAGATGAACCAAAAATTTTTAATTTTTCAAAATAAAAATTTGTAACTTCGGAAGTTTTCGTGCTGCGTCAGTCAATTTTAAGGAGTTTACTAGTTTAGACTTGCTTATCAACTCCTCCAAATTAGAATGTTGTAGGGCAAAAAACACAGATTTTGTAATTTTTTAATTCGCAGATGAACTAAAAATTTTCAATTTTAGAAAACTTTGGAAGTTTTTATGCAAAAACAATAAAAATTGAAGAGTTTACTAATTTGAACTTGCAGAGCAAAAGACGCAGTTTTTAGAATTTTTTATTTCGCAGATGAACTAGAAATTCCCAATTTTTCAAAATAAAAAATTGTAACTCCGGAATTTTTTATGCTGCGACAATCAAAGTTAGGAAGTTTATTAGTTTAGACTTGCTTATCAACTCTTCTAATTTATGATGTTATAGAGCAAAAGACACAATTTTTAGAATTTTTTATTTCGCTGATGAACCAAAAATTTCCAATTCTTTTAAATAAAAAATTTGTAACTCTGGGAGGTTTTACACCACGGCAATAAAATTTGGGGAAGTTACTAAATTAAACCTACTTATCAACTTCCCTAAATTAGAAAATTGTAAAGCAAAAAACAGAAGATTTAAGTTTTTTTCCCTCAAAGCCCCGTTTTTTTTTAATCACGATTAAAAATTGTGGCCTCTTTTTGATTAATTTCCGAAATTGACCTCTCTGATCCCAATCTTTTCATGTTAAATAAATTTTTTCTATTAATCAATTTCTAAACCGATAGTCAATGACCAAAGCGATTGACACTCGCTAGTGTCATAATTTTACTGTGAAAACTACTCATAAAATATAAATAAAACCTTCATCGGCTAATAGACAACCATTTTTAAATATTATTTCGGTCATTGGTAGTGCTATCGACAAATCAATTACGACTCGCTTCTAATGCGAGATTTGTCCACAATCAAAAATATCTTCGAATTAATAATGTAGTCCGAATTAAGTGCGGTAATTACCGATTATCGATTCCCTCATTACATATTTACTTTGTTTGTATCGGAAACTTTAGTTTGTCGTTCATTTATTCAACGCTAGCAAAGCCGTGAAGAAATTTTCTGGTCGATGTCACTTACCTCTGCAGGAAAAGAATATCCATGGATGTGGTGTTCAGATCCTTGCTGATTCTCCACTCCATAGTGTATGTAAATCTCTTCAAACTGATAACGATAAGCCAGAGGTCCTCCGGAGATGTTGACGTGTTGTTTGGTGTCTTTATCTACTCTAAACACCAACGATTGTCCTGTGTTGTGCAACGTGCCGCTCACCTGCCAAACATTCGTTCGGTTTAATTGAGGGCGAGTCGGAAGGAGGCGCTCCTTGACAAAAAGAGTCGCGATAAAAGCGCCCCAGACTAGGGTCATCTATCATTCAATCAGAGGGTATGCGTAGCGGGACACCGCTAATGATCAAAACCATTATATACAGTTTAAATCACATCTTGTTTTTGCTACACGTTGCTATTCAAAGCCCGAAGGAATAACAAAAAAAAGACCCGAAAAAACAATCAGTCATTTAGCGGATTTACTCTTCGACAAGCATTAACTTTGCTCGACAATTTTTACTTACTTTGTGCTTGTCCAAGTGTATTCGTTGCAGATGCGGATCGAAGAGTAATTTCTCGGGCTCTACGTTGATGGGCGACTGTCTCCTTCCTTTCGAGCACATGTTCCATTGGGGGTTCATGAGTCCCCAGTAGCCCGGTCCTGGAAAAATCAATGTCACATTACAAGTTAGATACAACCTGACATCCACGGCGCCAAATCAAATTTGTCTCAATATCGCCATGAATATTTGACGATGGTGCCTTGAACTTGCAGTGCATTCGGGTCAAGAGGAAATTGATTCTAGATTTTCATTTGGGTGGATTGATCTGATTTTTTCATAAGCTGGATTATAAATGAATGTGCAACTGAAGAAAAAACAACTTTTGGTCGGTAGGGGTTATTATTCTTTCAAGGAATGGGCGCAATGGGATGATACTTTCGGATTGGATATTTTCGAACATTTCTCATTTCGGCGGGCGAGTGAAAGGGGCGCCAAAATTTGTAACTCTGGGAGTTTTCACGCTATGACTACCAAATTTTGGGAGTTTACTCGTTTGGACGTACCTATCAACTCCTCTAAATTAGAATGTTGTAGAGCAAAAAACACAGTTTTTAGAATTTTTTGTTTCGCAGATGAAGTAAAAATTTCCAATTTGAAAAAATAAAAATTTCTAACTCTGGGAGTTTTGACGCAATGTAAATCTAATTTAGGGAGTTTACTAGCTTAGACCTGCTTATACTCTCCTTCAAATTAGAATAATGTGAAGCAAATGACACGGATTTAAGAATTTTTTCTAAAAACTAAAACTAAAAATTTCCCAATTAAAAAAATTGTAACTCCGGAAGTTTTTACGCTGTGACAATAAAATTTAGGGAGTTTACTAGTTTAGACTTCCTTATTAAATCCTCCAAATTAGAACGTTGTAGAAAAAAAGATACAATTTTTCGAATTTTTTCATTCGCAGATGAATTAAAAATTTCCAATTTTTAAAAAATAAAAATGTGTACCTCTGGGAGTTTTCACGCAATGATAATAAATTTTGAAAAGTTTACTAGTTTGGGCTTGTATATTAACTTCCTCAAATTAGAATCTTGTAGAGCAAAAGACACAATTTTTTAAGTTTTTTATTTCGCAGATAAACATTTCCAATTTTTTAAAATAAAAATTTGTAACTCTGGAAGTTTCTACGTTGTATAAAAAAATTTGGGGAGTTTACTAATTTAAACTTGCTTATCAACTCCCTTAAATTAGAATATTGTAGAGCAAAAAATACGGATTTTAGAATTTTTTATTTCGCTGATAAACTAAAAATTTCCCTTGCATGAGAATAAAAATTTGTAACTCTGCGAGTTTTCTCGCTGTGATAATAAAATTTAGGGAGTTTAATAACTTGGACCTGCTTATTAACTCCCCCAAATTAAAACGTTGTAGAGCAAAAGACAGAATTTTTAGAATTTTTTATTTCCCATATGATCTAAAAATTTCCAATTTTTCAAAATACAAATTTGTAACTCTGGGAGTTTCTACGCTGTGATAAAAAAATTTAGGGAGTTTACTAGTTTAGACTTGCTTATCAACTCCCTCAGATTAGAATATTGTAGAGCAAAAAAATACGGATTTTAGAATTTTTTATTTTGCTCATAAACTAAAAATTTCCCTTTCATGAGAATAAAAAATTGTAACTCTGGGAGTTTTTTCGCTGTGATGATAAAATTTAGGAAGTTTACTAACTTAGACATGCTTATTAACTTTCCCAAATTAAAACGTTGTAGAGCAAAAGACAAAATTTTTAGAATTTTTTATTTCCCATATAATTTAAAAATTTCCAATTTTTCAAAATAAAAATTTTTAACTCTGGGAGTTTCTACGCTGTGATAAAAAAATTTGGGGAGTTTACTAGTTTAAACTTGCTTATCAACTCCCTCAGATTAGAATATTGTAGAGCAAAAAATACGGATTTTAGAATTTTTTATTTCGCTCATAAACTAAAAATTTCCCTTTCATGAGAATAAAAAATTGTAACTCTGGGAGTTTTTTTTGCTGTGATGATAAAATTTAGGAAGTTTACTAACTTGGACCTGCTTATCAACTCCCCCAAATTAAAACGTTGTAGAGCAGAAAACAGAATTTTTAGAATTTTTTATTTCCCATGTGATCTAAAAATTTCCAATTTTTCAAAATAAAAATTTGTAACTCTGGAAGTTTCTACGCTGTGATAAAAAAAATTGGGGAGTTTACTAGTTTAGACTTGCTTATCAACTCCCTCAGATTAGAATATTGTAGAGCAAAAAACACGGATTTTAGAATTTTTTATTTCGCTCATAAACTAAAAATTTCCCTTTCATGAGAATAAAAATTTGTAACTCTGGGAGTTTTCTCGCTGTGATGATAAAATGTAGGGACTTTACTAACTTGGACCTGCTTATTAACTCCCCCAAATTAAAACGTTGTAGAGCAAAAGACAGAATTTTTAGAATTTTTTATTTCCCATATGATCTAAAAATTTCCAATTTTTCAAAATAAAAATTTGTAACTCTGGGAGTTTCTACGCTGTGATAAAAAAATTTAGGGAGTTTACTAGTTTAAACTTTCTTATCAACTCCCTTAAATTAGAATATTGTAGAGCAAAAAATACGGATTTTAGAATTTTTTATTTCGCTGATAAACTAAAAATTTTCCTTTCATGAGAATAAAAAATTGTAACTCTGGGAGTTTTCTCGCTAAAAATTTAAGGAGTTTACTAACTTGGACCTGCTTATTAACTCCCTCAAATTATTAAAACGTTGTAGAGTAAAAGACAGCATTTGTAGAATTTTTTATTTCCCCTATGATCTAAAAATTTTTCAAAATAAAAATTTGCAACTCTGGGAGTTTCTACGCTGTAATAAAAAAATTTGGGGAGTTTACTAGTTTAGACTTGCTTATCAACTTCCTCAGATTAGAATATTGTAGACCAAAAAATACGGATTTTAGAATTTTTTATTTCGCTCATAAATTAAAAAATTCCCTTTCATGAGAATAAAAATTTGTAACTCTGAGAGTTTTCTCGCTGTAATGATAAAATTTACGGAGTTTACTAACCTGGACCTGCTTATTAACTCCCCCAAATTAAAACGTTGTAGAGCAAAAGATAGAATTTTTAGAATTTTTAATTTCCCATATGATCTAAAAATGTCCAATTTTTCAAAATAAAAATTTGTAACTCTGGGCGTTTTCAGGCAATAACAATAAAATTTGGGGAAATTACTAATTGCGACTTGCCAATTATCTCGTCCAAATTAGAGTGTTATCAAGCAAACGACACAATTTTTAGGATTTATTATTTCGCAGATAATTTTTTTCACGCTCTGCCAGTAATTTTTGCAGATTCGCAAACTTTAAAATAAAAAACAATTTTAGAAAATAGATTACTTCATCATGATTTTTTCACCCCTTGCATGTAACTGTCCACTATCCGATGACCAATCAATTGAGTATCGACAACAGCATGAATATTTGAAGAAATCGGCTTGAAATTGCAGTGCATTTAGCTCAAAAATAAATTAAATCTTCATTTTCATTTAAGCCAATTCGTTTGATTTTTTTTTTCAAGCGTTGTATTATAAATGAAGGTTGGATCAAAATAAAAATCCTGCCTCTCGATGCCCGAGTTTATTATTTTTTCAACGACGAGGATCGGGCTTACAAGCTACCCGTGTATATTTCGAATTTGTTACATAAATAGCAGTTTTTTCAAACGTAAAAAAAGCGTAAGAACGGGTATATTTCCATGTTTAATTAAAAGAGACAGAGATTTTCCTGTTTTCTCGCAAATTATGTACAATCATTAAACAAAGTTTCGACAGCCCATTTTAAACTTACAGACATGATTATTAATTTCCACCATTGGATATGACAGATTCTATTTTAAATTTGACATTTTCCTTGTTTCAGGTTAATTTACAAACGTGTCTGTTTTTTTATTAAAACTTTATGTTTACATAGGATTTTTCATAGCCGCTGGCGTCGAAACAAATTATTTTTATGTGGGAGTCAATAACAGGAAATTCGGTTCTTGTTTTCTAGTTTCCAAACTTTTACTGATACTAAACTAACTGATAAACGTGAGCGATGCGATTTTAATGCATTAATTGATTATTCTGGAAATTTCCGGTGGGTGGACAATAAAAATGGCATTGTGTTGTCGTTTAGTTTCAGTTTTCCGTCGCGAACTAAACGAAAAAAACTTCCAGTGTTGTCAAGTTTGTTACTATTATTTTGAAGCCCAGCCAAAAATTTTCTGTTTTTGCCATTCGGACGTATAATTTAGACAGTTTTGACGCTAGGGCAATGAAATTTGGAGAGGTTACTATCTATGACTTGTTGATTATCTGGTCCAGATTTCAAATTTTTCGAACAACAGGGGCGGATTTTAGAAATTTCCGTTTGCCAAGACGGGCAAAAATTTCCAAAATTTACAATTCGGACCTGGAACTTTAGTAGTTTTGACAATAACTTAATGAAATTTGGAGAGGTAACTATTTCTCACTTGTTGACTGTTTGGTCCAAATTTCAAATTTTTCTAACAACAAGGACCAATTTTAGAAATTTTCATTTTCAAACGGGCCCAAAATTTCCAATATTTTCAATTCGGACCTGTAACTTTAGTTACTAGCACAATGAAATTTGGAGAAATTAATATCTCTGACTTGCTGACTATCTGGCCAAAATTTCAAATTTTTCGAGCAACAGGGACGGATTTTAGAAATTTTCATTTTTAAGACTAGCCAAAATTTTCCAATAATTTCAATTCGGATCTGTAATTTTAGTAGCTTTGACACTAGCGCAATGAAATTTGAAGAGGTTTCTATTTATGACTTGTTTACTATTTGGCCCAAATTTCTAATTTTTTAAACAACAGGGGCGGATTTTAGAAATTTCCGTTTGCAAGACGGGCAAAAAATTTCTAATATTTTCAATTCGGACCTGTAACTTTAGTTACTAGCACAATAAAGTTTGGAGGAATTAATATCTTTAATTTGCTGACTATCTAGCCAAAATTTCAAATTTTTCGAGCAACAGGGACGGATTTTAGAAATTTTCATTTTTAAGACTAGCCAAAACTTTTCAATTCGGACCTGTAATTTTAGGAGCTTTGACACTAGCGCAATGAAATTTGAAGAGGTTTCTATTTATGACTTGTTTACTATTTGGCCCAAATTTTTAATTTTTTAAACAACAGGGGCGGATTTTAGAATTTTCCGTTTGCAAGACGAGCAAAAAATTTCCAATATTTACAATTCGGACCTGGAACTTTAGTAGTTTTGACAATAACTTAATGAAATTTGGAGAGGTAACTATTTCTCACTTGTTGACTGTTTGGTCCAAATTTCAAATTTTTCTAACAACAAGGACCAATTTTAGAAATTTTCATTTTCAAACGGACCCAAAATTTCCAATATTTTCAATTCGGACCTGTAACTTTAGTTACTAGCACAATGAAATTTGGAGAAATTAATATCTCTGACTTGCTGACTATCTGGCCAAAATTTCAAATTTTTCGAGCAACAGGGACGGATTTTAGAAATTTTCATTTTTAAGACTAGCCATAACTTTCCAATAATTTCAATTCGGACCTGTAATTTTAGGAGCTTTGACACTAGCGCAATGAAATTTGAAGAGGTTTCTATTTATGACTTGTTTACTGTTTGGCCCAAATTTCTAATTTTTTAAACAACAGGGGCGGATTTTAGAAATTTCCGTTTGCAAGACGGGCAAAAAATTTCCAATATTTACAATTCGGACCTGGAACTTTAGTAGTTTTGACAATAACTTAATGAAATTTGGAGAGGTAACTATTTCTCACTTGTTGACTGTTTGGCCCAAATTTCAAATTTTTCTAACAACAGGGACGCATTTTAGAAATTTTCATTTTCAAACGAGCCTAAAATTTCCAATATTTTCAATTCGGACCTGTAACTTTAGTTACTAGCACAATGAAATTTGGAGGAATTACTATCTTTAATTTGCTGACTATCTGGCCAAAATTTCAAATTTTTCGAGCAACAGGGACGGATTTTAGAAATTTTCATTTTTAAGACTAACCAAAAATTTCCAATAATTTAAATTCGGACCTGTAACTTCAGTAGTTTTGACACTAGCGCAATTAAATTTGAAGAGGTTACTATTTATGACCTGTTGACTGTCTGGCCCAAATTTCAAATTTTTCCAACAACAGGGGCGGATTTTAGAAATTTCCGTTTGCAAGACGAGCCAAATATTTCCAATATTTACAATTCGGACCTGGAACTTTAGGAGTTTTAAAAATAGCTTAATGAAATTTGAAGAGGTAACTATTTCTCACTTGTTGACTGTTTGGTTTAAATTTCAAATTTTTCTAACAACAGGGACGGATTTTAGAAATTTTCGTTTTTAAACGAGCCAAAAATTTCCAATATTTTCAATTCGGACCTGTAACTTTAGTAGTTTTGTCACTAGCACAATGTAATTTTAAGAGGTTATTGTTTCTGACTTGTTGACTGTTTGCCCCAAATTTCAAATTTTTCAAGAAACAGGGACGAATTTTAGAAATTTTCATTTTCAAGTCGAGCCAAAAGTTTCCAATATTTTCAATTCGGACCTGGAACTTTAGTAGTTTTGTCACTAGCACAATGTAATTTTAAGAGGTTATTGTTTCTGACTTGTTAACTGTTTGCCCCAAATTTCAAATTTTTCCAATATCAGGGGCGGATTTTAGAAATTTTCATTTTCAAGTGGAGTCAAAAGTTTTCAATATTTTAAATTCGGACCTGTAACTTTAGTAGTTTTGTCACTAGTTCAATCAAATTTAAAGAGGTTACTAGTTCTCATTTGTTGACAGTTTGGCCCAATTTTCAAATTTTTCAAACAACAGGGACGGATTTGAGAATTTTTATTTTCAAGACGAGCCAAAAGTTTCCAATATTTTCAATTCGGACCTGTAACTTTAGTACTTTTGACTCTAGCACAACGAATTTTGAAAAGGTTACTACTTATAATTTGTTGACTGTTTGGCCTAAGTTTCAAATTTTTCCAACAACAGAGACGGATTTTAGAAATTTTATTTTCATGACGAGCTAAAGGTTTCCAATATTTTCAGTTCGAACCTGGAACTTTAGTAGTTTTAACACTAGCACAATGAAATTTAGAGAGATTACTATTCATAACTTGTTGAATGTCTGGCCCAAATCATAAATTTTTTAAACAACAGTGACGGATTTTAGAAATTTTCATTTTCAAGACGAGCCAAAAGTTTCCAATATTTTCAATTCCGGCCGGTAACTTTAGTAGTTTTGATGTTAGCACAACGAATTTTGGAGAGGTTACTATTTATGACCTGTTGACTGTCTGACCCAAATCTCAAAATTTTCGAACAACAGGGACGGATTTCAGAAATTTTCATTTTCAATTCGAACCTGCAACTTTAGTAGTTATTGTCAAATTCTCAATTGAAGCTTCGTGAATTTTTAAATTATACCCTTCAGATTGGAATAATAAGCTAATCTGGAGTTGAAACTTTCGCCAATTTCCATCATCCACCTGCAGAGCATAGAACGAATAATTATATAAAATTAGCGTTAGTTTTCTAACAAGTTTATCAACTCGAAAACTTCAAAACACGGAAGTTTGAAGCCTGAAATGAAGTGTTCGGTTGACAAAAGTTTGCCTCCATATAATATCAAATGATACAAAAGAGGAATTGCGGATTACACCGTTTGTGCTCCCATTAAGGTCGTACGTTTACCATACGTGAAATGTTTTTCCAGAGGTGCGTCTAATTTCACTCCGGACAGAGAATTGTGTAACTTTGTTGTAAGGAATGTTCCAGATAACTGTCACTAGTTTACTATTACGCTCGGCTTAGATCTTAATTCTGTTTGATGTTTGCAAATCAAATGCAAACCGCAACTTCGGGAGGTATTTAGAGGAGAACAAAAATGGTGGATGCGCCGGGCGACGACACCACACTACTTTTATTAATTATATCTGTAATTTAATTTAAACTTTGCAAAGATTTCAGACATAAGAGAGGTCTTTCGTCGGAATGAATTTTAAGTCCGGACGCGTCCTCGTTCTCTTCAAAGTATGGTGATTCTGAGCCACACCTAGCGATTCACGTAGAATTTTTATGGCCTACCTATTTTTAAACAAAAAACGTACTTTGGCTGGATTAACTTTTAAATTTAGGAACAAGTTTGCATGCCTTCGTGCTGTTAACGTAATTAATGGAAGACGTTTTGGTTTATGATTAAAGGACTACTCGTGAGCGTGTCTTTTACCGTCAACGAAACAAACCTGGTATTGATTCGGGTGAAGTTAGGTCATTATCGCTTTTAGACCTACTTAATAGATTCCATTGTGTGTTAAACGGTGTCGCAACAATGCGTTCAACGACTGTTTGAAAGATCGAGCACTGATATGTCCAATAAACGGAGCGAATGGCCGATACACATCGCGGTGTTATTCGAAAAATCAAATTTCCCGCTCGGAATTTCGAAGTTGGTGCTATTGGAAATCTGAACTAACCTCACTTTTTAAATTACTTAACTTTGACTGATAAAACTGGGGTTGCCACCCAACACAAAACCGCCACCAAATGGCGCACTGTTGCCAGATCAAAATTTCAATGATCCCTAGATGCTAACCTAAAAAATTTCTCCAATGTTTTTCAATAGAATTCTAAAATGTTTTGGTTTCTCCTAAAAATAAAAATTTCTAATATCTGCATTATTTGATTTAGAATTTTGAAATTTCGTACAGTTAATAAATGATTTTAAAGCAATAACGTCTTTAAATTTCATCGCAGTAGCGCCAACAAAACCAAAAATAATTTTTTTTTATAGAATTTTGGAACATTTTGGTTCGTCCCAAAAATAAAAATTTCTAAAATTCGCGTTTTTTGTTTCAGAGTCTTGTAATTTGGTACAACCGCTAAATAAATTAAAAGTAATAACGTCTCTAAATTTGATCGCAGTAGCGCCAACACAACCAAAGATACAATTTTTTTTTTTGAGAATTTTGAAACTTTTTAGTCCGCCCTAAAAATAAAAATTTCTAAAATCTGCGTCTTTTGCTTCAAAATCTCGTAATTTGGTACAGTTAATAATTGAGGTAAAAGTAGTAACTTCTCGAAATTTCATCGCATTAGCGCCAACACAACAACATATACGATTTTTTTTATCGAATTTTGACACTTTTTGTCCCTCCTAAAAATAAAAATTTTTAGAATTCGTGTCTTTCGCTCCAGCATTTCATAATTAATTTACAAACAAATGGATCTGACATTAGCAACAAACTTCAAAGCGAGTTAAAAATGGGCCAAACGAGAAAATAAAGTTCCCGTCCACTGATAACAAAAACCCAAAGTCTAGTGTAGTTCTATTGGCGAATTTTGCCAACTGCTAAAGATAAATAGTCCCCGTCTTGATGATAAAAGGTCCGCATCAGATGCAGATAATTATTAGCAAAGATTAATTACTTCCGTACTGGACATTTTATTGCTGCTAGAAAATGTACTTTTTGCCTCGTTGAGACGAGAATTTCTCCGTGGACAACAAGAAGTCCTCTTCCAGCTTAAAAATTGCAAGAAACGTTTGTGTCGAAGCCAGAGGTCGAGGTCGGCCATCGTAAGAAGGGTGTTGGAGCGTGTTTGCGCCACCCCATAGACCCTTTGTTAGAAGGTAATGTAGTGCGATATTCTTGTAAGTTCTGGGAAAATGCCCTTCCCAATTTTCGGCAAATATTTGTGAACGAGTGCTTTCGGGACGATTTATTTTTATTGGGTCGATGCAATTATTTACACGTGATTTTACTTAAAGCGGAGCCCGGGCTGGGGGTTATCTTTAAATTTTCCAAGTATATAGCGAATCGACTGTACTTTATCGAATACCGAGTATAATACAGTTCGTTTTGATGGCATCGCTTATTGATTGAAAAAGTCTATTTCCTTTAAAAGGGATGCCTTCTTTGAAGTTTGACTCGGAGCGGAGCACTCGTTACGATGACGTTAGTTTAACATTGCACTCCGGGTTATCTTTGCTTCTTACAAGAACCGGAGAAACTTAACCAGATTTGCTCTGAGACTCTTCTGATCAACGCCGTTTTAGTCTAATCCGCTTCAGCCAATCGGCAAACAGGATAAATGAACTTTCGCACTCTTACAGACGTTTGTTATTAAATTTCTACTTCTAAAACTCTTTACTTAAATATTTGGTTTTATATCTCCATTTTTAGCCGGAATGCGACGACAAAGACTACGTAAAAGTGTTCGGAGATGCAACAAGCAATTTCCAAGTAAGCAGAATTTTATTATAGTTCGACTTGAAGCCGTTGAAATAGAACAGCACGAAAATAAACTTCGCCATAAAGAGTACACTTTCTGATTACGCTACTCAAAATGGGATTTGAAAAATCGTTATAATTCAAAGGGTTGTTTTGTCACCTCCAATTCAGTGTCGAGTCAAAAAAAGGCATGAAAATGTGGCTTGTACATTGTTTTTGATGTGGCGAACATTTCTCTCGACAAGCAGCGGTTTCATTTCAAACGACATCATATTTTTAGCATAATAGGTGTTATAAAAGTGAATCGATTTCAGCGGATCATATTTGTGGCTTGTCTGAGCATGTGCTAATTAAACCATCGCCCGCGTCACAAAAGAAGTAAACTCCTCGTGCGCTCGCATCTGCATGAAGAAAAGGGCCGAGCTCCCCTTTGGAAGTTTTCAGATCTTGATTCGAGTCAACAGCCTTTTATCAAGTTGTCGACGTTCCCACTTCATTTTTCACGATCCACGTCATTTGTCAGTAAGTTGGGAAACACCGTAATGAGTTTGAAAACAACGGACGGGCGTGACATGGCGGCGGCGGTCCGGCCAGTTTGGCGATGTCTTCTTTCGAGGCCATTTTTCTTTAGTCGACATCAGCCAGTTTAGACAAGATGAAATGGGCCACCAAGTCAACCGTGCCGCCTCCGTCTTTGTCTCTTAGGGATGATTCGTCTTTTTCTGTTCGCCGAACAAAACCTCCGTTTGCATTATAAACTCGAATGGAATGCAGGGCTAATGGACAAGAATTAACCAGGCAAACCTTTCGATAAAAATTACTTACGCAACGTTTAAATCATTTTGAATGAACGTAAATCACGGTTAAGACTGAGATTTTTTCCAGCTTTTAAATCCACACGAGTGGCGGGAGCGGGAGTCGCTAGGTAACTAGTAAATTTACAGTCGGCAGTTGACAGCGGGGGCGGCTAAGTAGCTCGTTAAGGCACACGGGAGACTAGCACGTCTTGCTTAATACAGACAGAGCTTTTTCATATCCTTTCATCTTGTTACTTCTCTCTTCCGACTTCGATATCCAATATCCGGCTCGTTTCGACAATTACACGGAAAGGTGCCACTGACGACTTGTAAAACTGCACATTTTACATCGGAATTTATCCAAATTCATGCTAATTATTACATTTACAAAAAGAGTTTTGGTGAATGAGAGTGTACCTGGCGATCTACATCAATCGAATTCTCGTTGGGACTGTACTTTAAACTTTGTTGTTAATGTCACATGCATTTGTTTATAATTTAATTAGAAAATTCTGGAGCAAAAAGCAATGATGGACCAAAAAGTTTCACAATTTTATAAAAAAAATTGTATATTTGGTTGTGTTGGTGCTACTGCGATGAAATTTAGAGACGTTGCTACTTTTAACTTACTTATAAACTGTACAAAATTACAAGATCCTAAAGCAAAAAACGCAGATTTTAGAAATTTTAATTTTTAGGGCGAACCAAAAAGTTTAAAATTCTATAAAAAAAATGTATCTTTAGTTGTGTTGGCGCTACTGCAATGGAATTTAGAGACGTTGCTACTTTTAACTTACTTATTAACTGTATTAAATTACAAGATCCTAAAGCAAAAGACGCGGATTTTAAAAATTTTCGTTTTTAGAACGACCCAAAAAGTTTCAAAATTCTGTAAAAAAAATTTGTATTTTTGATTCTGTTGGTGCTACAGCATTGAAATTTAAAGAAGTTACTACTTTTAACTCAATTTAGTAACTGTACCAAATTACAAGATTCTAGAGCAAAAAACGCAGATTTTAGAAATTTTAATTTTTAGGGAAAACCAAAAATTTAGAAATACTAAAAAAAAATGAATCTTTGGTTGCGTTGGTGCTACAACGATGAAATTTGGAGAAGTTACTACTTTTAACTCGTTTATTATTTGTATCAAATTACAATATTCTGAAACAAAAAACGCAGATTTAAAAAATTTTTACTTTTAGACTAAACCAAAAAATTTTAAAATTTTATAAAAAAAATTGCATCTGTGATTGTGTTGGTCCAACAGCAATGAAATTTAGAGGAGTTATTACTTTCAACTCATTTAGTAACTGTACCAAATTACAAGATTCTGCAGCAAAAGCCGCGGATTTTAGAAATTTTCATTTTAAGGACGAACCAAAAAGTTTTAAATTCTATAAAAAAAAATTGTATTTTTGGATGTGCTGGCGCTATTGCAATAAAATTTAGAGACATTACTTCTTTTAACCCATTGATTAAATGTACCAAATTACAAGATTCTGCAGCAAAAGACGCGGATTTTAGAAATGAATTTTTAGGGCGAACCAAGAAGTTTTAAAATTCTATAAAAAAATTGTATCTTTGGTTGTGATGACACTAAACAGCTGAAATTTAAAGACGTTACTACCTTTACTTCATTTATTGATTAAACCAAATTACAAGATTCAGAAGCAAAAAACGCAGATTTTATAAATTTTTTTTTATCGCGGAGCAAAAAGTTTCAAAATTTTATTAAAAAAATTGTATCTTTGGTTGTGTTGGCTCTACAGCGATAAAATTTAGAGAAATTACTACTTTTAATTTATTTATTAACTGTACCAAATTACAAGATTTTGACACAAAAGGCGCTGATTTTAGAAATTTTTCGGATTTTACAGATATCTCCGAGTCCTGACCTGATGGAGCAAAACGAGCTTCGGATTTAGAATCAGGAGGCAATGCTACTTTAAAAACGACTTTCCACTGCTCCAATATCAATTTCGTTCAAAATTTCTTGACTAAAATGTATTAAATTAATCCGGCGCCTCCGCCATTTTTAGACTTGAATATTTTTTTTCTGGAAATTCTCCAAAATTGTAGTTTCATGTTAAAAAGACCAAAATTTGTTGACTAGTTTCAAAATTAACGAATCCGTTTTGTCATGGAGCTCATTACTATCAGTCCACTCATTAAAATCAAAGTTGGCATTTAGCGATTTTTGTCGACAACAGTTGGCAGCAAAATCGCTTGACCTTGACTTAACTCTGACATGCGTAAAAGCTAATCGTCCTGAGCAAGTGAGCAAGTGTTAAATCCCCACGTTGATCCACACATCTTTGCCAACGTGTCAACGTCAAAAATCGCAACACTCAATTTTCCCCTAATTTTCTCCCTAAAGAATTGACAGCCCGACTCACACAGGACAGGGGAGTCCGCAAGTCATTGAAACGGTCAAAAAGCTTTGTAAGAGCGTATTTATCGTTCCGTCAGATTGGAGTAAACATCTCAATCCATCCAGGCGTAATATCAATGATAGCGCGCTCCGTAAATTTATGTGAGTCGTCGGTGAGTGCGTGACAGCCTCATATTTCTCCTCGGTCCGCTCAGCGTCGTCCGTCACCACGCAGGAAAAAAAATGCTCGGGCATCAACAATTTTCAATCCAACATGCAATTTACGTCCGTGTAAAGTTGCGGGAGGCCTAAAAAAGCTCTTGTGGCAATGGAGTTATTCCGGTAAGTAAATAAAGCTATTCGGAGGCGCGGATCGTGTGATTTGCACGAAGATAAAGGGGAGCAACGAGATGAGCCGTTTCTATGAGATCGCTCAGCCCGACTGAGATTGAGCGGTTTAAAGCCGCAAAGTGAGACGCTGCTGCTCGCGGTTCCTGCAAGAACTCCTCGTTCGCAACTCTTTAAATTATGGCCGGATCATCTTTTCCATGGAACCGCTTCTCTCTTCGAGTAATCTGACTGAAAGCGGCTTAAATCAAACGGAATTGTGTAGACGCGCCCCGTGCGATTAGTTCGCGCCCCGTGTCGAGACAAAAACTAAACAATCTCGCGGAGTTTCACATATTTTTGGAGTTTCTCTGAATCAATCTCCATTACGTATTCAGTGGGTGCAGCGACTCGTTTAGCGGCCGTGTAATTTAATCATGGGCGTGAATTACTGGCGGGATAGTGGCGGTGTGTTTTACCGATCTACGTTTCATATTGCCAGTGCACACTACAGACACACACACGGCTGACGACTATTAATAGACACGGCGATTTTAATAAAGGACAACTCAAAATTTCATTATTTTACGAAAGGCTCGCGTTTATATTGAATTTCAAACATGCCGTTCCATTTCACTGTTCATTTTGCTCTATCTATTATAGATTTGGCAACGAACATTTATTTGTGTCATCTAAACTATTGAGCTTGAGGATCTGTTTCGAAATTATCAATTGTCTTCTCAAAAATCTCGAAAAACAAATTTTGGAAAAAAAATCTACTGGAGAAGTAAAAAGACATTTCTAAAGTGAAAATTTTCAAATTTTCAAAAAAAAAAATTATTTTTGGTTGTGTTGGCGCTACAGCGATGAAATTTAGACACGTTATTACCTTGGACTCATTAAGTAACTGTACCAAATTACAAGATTCTGCATCAATAAACGCAAATTTTAGAAATTTCAATTTTTAGGGCGAATCAAAAAGTTTCAAGATTCTATAAAAAAAATTGTATCTTTGGTTGTGTGGGCCCTAAAAAGATTAAATTTAGGGAAGATACTATTTAAAACCCTTTTATTAACTATACTAATTTACAAGATTCTAAAGCAAAAGACGCGGATTTTTGAATTTTTTTATTTTAAGGACGAACCAAATGGTTTTGAAATTTTTATAAAAAAAATTGTATCTTTGGTTGTGTTGGCGCTACAGCAAAGAAATTTGGGGAAATTATTATTTTAGAATTGTGTACTAACTCCACAAAATTGCAAAATTATGGAGCGAAAGACACGAGTTTTAGAAATTTTTATTTTTAAAATGAAGCAAAAATTTCCTAGCTCCTCCACCAAAATTCGTAATTCTGGCAATTTTAGTGCTGCAGGTTTGAAATTTAAAGAAATTACTATTTTAGAGCCGTGCATTAACTCTACCACATTGCAAAATTGTAGAACAAAAAGCACGAGTTTTGGAAATTTTTATTTCTAGAACGAAGCAAAAATTTCCTAGCTTCTCCATTAAAATTCGTAATTCTAGTAATTTTAGTGCTACAGATTTGAAATTTGGGGAATTTACTACTTTAGAGCCGTGCATTAACTCCACCAAATTGCAAAATTGTAGGACAAAAGATACGAGTTTTGGAAATTTTTATTTTTAAGACGAAGCAAAAATTTTTTAGCTTCTCCACTAAAATTAGTAATTTTAGTAAATTTAATGCTACACATCTGAAATTTGGGAAATTTACTATTTTAGAGCCGTGCATTAACTCCACCAAATTGCAAAATTGTAAAGCGAAAGACACGAGATTTAGAAATTTTAATTTTTAAAACGAAGCAAAAATTTCCTAGATCCTCCACCAAAATTCGCAATTCTGGTAATTTTAGTGCTACAGAGTTGAAATTTGGGGAAATTACTATTTTGAAGTCGAGTATTAACTCCGCCAAATTGCAAAACTGTAGAGCAAAAGACACGAAATTTTCAAATTTTTATTTTTAAAACAAAGCAAAAATTTCCGAGCTCCTCCACCAAAATTCGTAATTCTGGTAATTTTAGTGCTACAGAGTTGAAATTTGAGGAAATTACTATTTTGGAGGCGAGTATTAACTCCACCGAATTACAAAATAGTAGAACGAAAGACACGAGTTTTGGAAATTTTTATTTTTAGGACGAAGCAAAAATTTTCTAGCTTTTCCACTAAAATTCGTAATTTTAGTAATTTTAGTGCTACACATTTGAAATTTGGGGAATTTACTATTTTAGAGCCGTGCATTAACTCTACCAAATTGCAAAATTGTAGAGCAAAAGACACAAAATTTAGAAATTTTCGTTTTTAAGACTAATCAAACACTTTCAGTTTTCTGCCCTAAAATTCGTAATTTTGATAATTTTAGTGCTGCAGATTTGAAATTTGGGAAAATTACTATTTTGGAGTCGAGTATTAACTCCACCAAATTGCAAAATTGTAGACCCAAAGACACGAAATTTAGAAATTTTCGTTTTTAAAACGACGCAAAAATTTCTGAGATCCTCGACTAAAATTCGTAAGTCTTGTAATTTTAGAGCTACAAATTTGAAATTTGGGGAAATTACTATTTTAGGGTCGAGTATTAACTCCACTAAATTGCAAAATTGTGGACCAAAAAACACGAGTTTTGAAAATTTTTATTTTCAGGACGAAGCAAAAATTTTCTAGCTTCTTCACTAAAATTCGTAATTTTGGTAATTTTAGAGCTACAAATTTGAAAATTGGGGAAAATACTATTTTAGAGTCGTGTATTAACTCCACCAAATTGCAAAATTGTAGAGCAAAAGACACGAGTTTTAGAAATTTTCGTTTTTAAAACGAAGCAAAAAATTCCTAACTCCTCCACCAAAATTCGTAATTCTGGTAATTTTAGTGCTACAGATGTGAAGTTTGGGAAAATTACTATTTTAGAGTTGCTTATTAAATCCACCAAATTGCAAAATTGTAAAGCAAAAGACACGAGATTTAGAAATTTTAATTTTTAAAAGGAAGCAAAAATTTCCTAGATCCTCCACCAAAATTCTATGAAAAAAAATTATATCTTTAGTTGTGTTGGCCCTAAAGCAATAAAATTTAGAGACGTTACTACTTTTAACTCATTTATGAATTGAACTAAATTACAAGAGTCTGAAGCAAAAGACGCAGATCTTAGAAATTTGTCGCATTTTACGAATATCTGTCCTGACCTGATGCGACAAAACGGGCTTCAGACGTAGAATAAAGAAGCAATTCTACTTTAAAAATGACTTTTTGTTCACAATTTGTTGTCTAAAATGAATAGAATTAATCCGGCGCTTCCACCATTTTTAGAGTTTCGTTCAAAATGTGTTGACTAGTTTCATTCTTCGCGGAAAACTGCCTAAATAACTGTTCAAAATTTGTTCGAGACTTTTCCGGCCCATTCTTGACCAGTGCGACTAATGACAAAATAATGAAAATTGCAAAACCGATTCAATAGTTGGAACTCGTCAAGTCCGGCCCTCGTATCGCGATAAAATCGGTAGTTCAGCTCTGCTCCTTTCCTCGAGTCCATTTTGCATCCCATCCTGCTATCTTAACGAGCGTAGTGAAGAAAAACATTTTCGCAGAGGTTAAGTAAAGCGCGTTTATCGCTTACATTTACAAATAAACACCTCGGCGTTGTTAAATCGATCCACCTAAATAATATCAGCCGATAATCAGCTTAGGAGAAGAGTTAACAATTCTGCGAACGAGTCACAAAGAGGGGAAACTGAAAACAATGGTCTCAAACTTGAATTAGTTACGTTCGAGCAGAGAATTTTGAGCGATAACCCAACTAAAGAACTTAGAGAAGAAGATAGACAAACAGGGGGATAGTAGTTATGCCGTATGAATACTAATGCCTCATCTCGAACTGCACGATTCTACCTGAACTTTATTTCCGTAATGAAAGGCTGACTTTCTCAACAACTTTTTCACCCAATTAAAAAAATGTTCCGCAACTCGGTTATATAAAGACGACGAAACATTCTAAAGGTATCACACTGAATTTATGGAACTTGGCTAGATCTAATAAATTTTAAGAAGGTTTTTCGGATTCGAGACTTGGCGTGGGAGATGCATAGCCACCTCAAACTTTCAAAATGGATATTAAATGCGACATATAATTACGTAGAGTGTCTCCACTAGAACTATCACAGACGTAAAAATTTAATGGCTGCTTTTATTAAAAATTAATGATGTGGGGACACTGCGACATTTTTACGTATTGATACAAGTTCGATTTTTTTATTATGACAACAGCAAATGTTTAATCATCATCTGGGTTCTATTTGGGTCAGCGGCGACAAGATCTCAGGATAATTAGTCCAATTTTATGGACAAAACGCATATGTAAATAAATCTGAAAAACGATTTAACAAAGTTTAGTCTAATCTTACATAAAACTACATCGTTTTGAACAATTTTCGGTAAAAAAACTATCAAGTCGAAAAATGGTGGAGGCGCCAGGCTAATTCAATTAGTGGAGTCATTTCTCTTTGGTTGTGTTGGCGATAAAAGTATGAAATTTGGAGACAGTACTACATTTAACTCGTTTATTAACTTCGCCAAATTACAAAATTCTGTAGCAAAAGACGCGGATTTTAAAATTTTATTTTTAGGGCGAACTAAAAAGTTTAGAAATTCGAAAAAAAATCGCATCTTTGGTGGGGTTGGTACTACTGCGATGAAATTAAGAGATGTTACTACTTTTGCCTTATTTATTGACTGTTCCAAATTACAAGATTCTAAAATAAAAGATGCGGATTTTAGATTTTTTTTTTTAAGGCGAATCTAAAAGTTTCAAAATTTGATAAAAAAAATTGTATCTTTGGTTGTGTTAGTGCTACTGCTATAAAATTTGGAGACGTTACTACTTTTACCTCATTTATTAACTGTACTAAATTACAAGATTCTAAAACAAAAGATGCGGATTTTAGAAATTTTTATTTTTAGAGCAAATCAAAAAATTTCAAAATTTGACCCAAAAAATCACAACTTTTTTGGTGTTGGTGCTACTGCGATGAAATTTATCATCGTTACTTTTTTTACCTCATTTATTAACTGTACTAAATTATAAGATTCTGCAACAAAAAAGGCGGATATTAGAAACTTTTATTTTTAAGACGAACCAAAAAGCTTCGAAATCTAGAAAAAAAATTGTATCTTTGGTTTTGTTGGTGCCACTGCGATGAAATTTAAAGGTGTTTCTACCTTTACCTCATTTATTAACTGTACTAATTTACAAGATTCTAAAACGAAAGATGCGGATTTTAGAAATTTTTATTTTTTTGATGAGCTAAAAAGTTTCAAATTCTATAAAAAAATTGTATTGTTGGTTGTGTTGGTGCTACTGTAATGAAATTTAGAGACATTAGTACTTTTAACCTATTTATTAAATGTACCAAATTACAAAATTCAGAAGCTAAAAACGCGGATTTTAGAAACTTTTATTTTTAAGGCGGACCAAAAAGTTTCAAAATTCTATAAAAAAAATGTTCTCTTTGGTTGTGTTGGTGTTACTGCGATGAAATTTTGGGAGATTCCTACTTTTACCTCATTTATTAGCTGTATCAAATTACAAGATTCTAAAACAAAAGATGCGGATTTTAGAAATTTTTATTTTTAGTGCCAACCAAAAAGTTTCAAAATTCTATAAAAAAAAATTGGATTTTTGGTTGTGTTAGTGCTACTGCAATAAAATTTAGAGACTTTAATACTTGTCACTCATTAATTAACTGTAACAAATGTCAAGATTTTGGAGCAAAACACGTCGATGTTACAAATTTTACAAAAAGATTAAAAAAAGGCGGCGTTGAAATTTGATCATGTAGTAACATTTCGCCGCTAAACAAATTTGTTTTAATTGCTTCTCAACGCCAACTAAATCTGAAATTTTTTAAACGTATGGTAGATTCACTTCATTTCTATAAAATTAAAATCGCCCGTAATAGCAACAGTTAAAAAATAACGTAAAATTAATCCAATTTATAAATTGAAAAGTTAGACCACAGTTTGGTCCGCGCACTCCGCTTCTACAGCAAAAAATTGCACCTATCGAGAACAATTTGCAGTTAGCGAGGGAAAACTTCCAACATAATTAAAAATATCGAACGCGAATGCTTAGATCGCACTCCAGATTATAACCAGAACAGCGTAGTTGATGAGATCACGACTGGATGATCTGCATTATTTCCACAATAACACGTTCTGATTAGCGCGTGAGGTTATAAACAAACCGGGACATGGCGTGAGATATGCGCATTTCGCATGCAACCTCTTAAACGAAAAAAATTCGTGTATTGTGTCACGAGAAGTACAAGTGGGGTGTTAGCAGACGCGCGGAACATTACGTCCGAGGCGAAGCAAAAAACCCAGATGGACATTCAATGAAATCATTGATAATTCACTTCAATGACTGGACGATTATTCCTCCTGACAATGGGCACGTCGCGTTGGGGTTATTTATTCGGAGTGCAATAGTTGTGTTCGATTTTAAACTATATTAAATAATCATCTAAAAATCTCTATTAACGAAATTGAACAACCGATATAAACAGGAGCTCTTTTGCAATATGCATAAATGATGACCGATATTGAAATTTTCATGGAAAAACTAATCGAGCACTAATATGTAAATGTGAAAATAAAATGCGATATTTATAATTCAATTTGAGGCAGTAATGTATAATTTAGTTCACTACGAAATTATTGCTTTTATTACTGCAGTTTTGATTCCAAGTGCATCCGGTTGACACATAAATAGCGCTTTGTCTGCGTGGGCTGGAAAGGTCACATTTATTGACGTTCATTAATCAGGAAAAACTGTAAAACAATATTTAACACACAAAAAAATTAATTTTCTAAAATCTCTACATCTTGTTTTAAAATTTTGTAAATTAGCACAGTTAATGAACACTTTACATCTAATATTCACCCAAAATTTAATTGTCCTAACTTAAAAATTAACAAAGTTCAGAATTTTATTTTATAAATGTTTAAAATTTTTGGTTAATCCTGAAAAAAATTTTTCTAAAATGTCTAATATTTGTTCTAATTTTTTGCAGATTGGCACAGTCAATAAACAATGAAACTTAAAAACTTACAAAGATACAAATTTTAATACAAAAAAGTTGAAAATTTTTGGTTCGTCCTAAAACAGGTGACAGCCAGATTAATTAGTTCTGTCAATTCTTAAAAAACAAAACTTCCTACTTTGAGTTCTTTTATAGATACCTATGAACTACTCCAAATTGAGTACTCTAATGGACCTATTAAAGCGGCAAATTCGAAAATAGTTATTTATGTACCTAATTTAGATGTTTGTGGACGAGCCTTACCGTTTATAATTATTTGACACTGACAGGCGAACGTTTTACTTTATCATTACGGACGCCATCCATACAGAACCAATAGATGAAAAAGAAAATCTTTAAAGAAAACTTTGGAAAAGCTCTCCAAAAATTCGTTAAAAAAAACGAAAAAAAAGACCGGTTCGAGTCCGCGAAAGTTCCATTTTGATACATAAAACATTCTTATAATAGCTACTTATGTAATAAGTACATAATTTAGTCTTTGTGGACTGTATAGTTTTAATATAGTCATGTGACACTGACAAGCGGCCGTTTTACTTTATCATTACGGCCCCTAAACGATGTCGTAAAACATAGATTAAAAGCACTAATAAGTAATAAAATATTGACAATGGCAACAGTGAATTTCAACTCTTTTTCCTTCCAGATCCTCGTCTCTCAAATTCCGAAGTTTTTGCGTCTCGGAATGTTAACTAAATGAAAACATATCCACTTACAAAGTGCTTGACTTTAATTAGTTAGAAACCTCCTAATTACGGTGTTTATTGTTTTAAGTGATACCTTAATTGTCTCGGCTTTTTCTCCGGCGGAATATTTTTTAGGATTTGCGTCTCCGTCGCTTCGATCCGGTTTTGCATAGATAAAACGTAGGCGATCCGGATTTAGAAAATCAGTTATGTTATCTACGGCTATAAATATCTAGAGCATTGGCATATTGGCAGTTTATTCGACGGAAGAAAAAGCAGCACAGGTCGCTCAAATTAAATTGTAATTAACGCAAGAATAACGTGGATTTTATTGGCTGATTTGACCCAATGTTGTCTTTAATAACAAGCGAACTATAAACAAACCAGCAGGGACTAACAAAGGATTTCGAATTTCACGTTGAAATAGATGATAAATAAACGCTCTATTAGTTGTCATGGAGTGCGTCCGAAAAAGCTTGATTTTAGCGTCCGTAAAGCAGGCAATTTGGTCGTTCGTCACGTGTCGATTTTTTGGGCGCTGGCAGGTGCAGTCCGCAAGTTGGTCGAAACTTGGGCCTCGGAAATCAAATAAAGAGCAGCTCCAAGTCTGTCAAAAGCACGCGTACACACCTCATCCAATATGCATAAACATCGTCCGCTGTCCGTCACCTTCATGCATTATTCCACAAGAGACAAAAGTCCGACTGCCGTCATCTGCGAGCCCTCTATCATGGAAATTAGCTGATTGCAGTCTAATTCCGTTTCTGTATTTCCATCGTCTTGCATAATCCATGCGGCCGCAACGCGACTTGCAATCAGCCTCGGCAAACACAGGAGATTGGCCTTGTAAATATCTTATGGGCAATTCGCACTCCCGTCCTGTTTTCCAATTCAATCTTAACTGTTTCATGGCTTCGGCTGCACTCAGAAGGCCATTTTCCCGCCTTAGTCCGGGGCCGGGCTATTGAAACAAATCTGCGCCACTTACGGGATGAATACTTTACATATTTTTATTGCAGCCTCACTTCACTTCACTTCGCGTCTTGAAGAAATTGCATTTTGGCCCTGTTGCATTGCAATTTTTAATGGGCTCTGCAGACTGTTCGGTACCTTAGAAGCATGAGGGTTTATCTCCGTAAATTATAGTTTTGAGAAAATTAACAAAACAGGTATTCTAAAAAATTATGGTGGTGTTATTAGTCTCTTTTCAAATATGCAATTTAAGAGCGAATTGCGCGAGTTATTGGTGACTATTTATTTCAAATCATGCGTAATACTCGTAACCTTTGATTTTTTTAAGATAATAACCCAAATTCAGCAACTTCTATGGACTATTTAACCTTAAAAAACATCCACTAATTTCGTGTCTGTGACACCAAAAATGTCGAAATTAAAGTGTGTTCAAGTTTTTTTTGTAAATTTTTCTTAGCTACTCAAAATTAAAATTTCTACAAATTCTCCTTTTCGCTCTAAATTTTTGTAAATTGGCACTCTAAGTAAGACAGTCAAAACTGATAATCTCCACAAATTTCGTTGAAATCACATAAAAAATAAAGAAATTATAGAATCTAAAAAAAATTGGTATTTTTTTGTTCTTAAAACAATCATTTTTAAAAATTTATTTTTTTGATCTAAATTTTAGCAAATTAGTGATAATACTAAAATAAACAAAAGAAATAACATGTAAAACTTTTATTCCTGTCGCACTAAAAATAACGAAATTGCAGTGTTAAAAAAAATTTCATTTTCACAGTTGTTTAAATAAAAATTTCTAAACATTTTCCTTCTTGGTCTAAGTTTTTCTAAATCGGTACTCTTAATAAGACAGTCAAGACTTATAAACTCCACTGATTTGGTTATAGTGGCATTAAAAATGAAGAACTTACAGGTCGTTAAAAATTTTGGGTCACATTTTCCTTAGCTACTCGAAATAAAAATTTCTACAAATTCTCCTTTTTGCTCTAAATTTTTGTAAATAGGCACTATAAATAAGACAGTCAAAAGTAATAATCTCCACAAATTTCGTTAAAATCACATTAAAAATAAAGAAATTACAGATTCTTAAAAAAAATAGTGACATTTTTTTGGTCTTTAAACAAAAATTTCTAAAAATTTGACTTTTTGATCTAAATTTTAGCAAATCAGTGATATTACTAAAATAAACAGAAGAAACAACATATAAAATTTTTATTCCTGTCGCACTAAAAATAACGAAATTACAGTGTTGAATAAAATGACATTTTCACAGTTGTTTAAATAAGAATTTCTAAATATTCTATTTTATGGTCTAAATTATTCTAAATCGGTACTTTTAATAAGACAGTCAAGACTTGTAAACTCTACTAATTTGGTTAAAGTGGCAATAAAAATGAAGAACTTGCAGGTCGTTAAAAGTTTTGCGCCACGTTTTTCTTTGGTCAAAAAACAAAAATTTTTCTTTGCTCCTCGAAATCAAAATTTCTAAAAATTCTCTTTTTTGTCTAAATTTTTATAAATCGACTCTCTTAATAAGGCAGTTGATAGTCATAATCTTCACGAATGTCGTTAAAATTGCATAAAAAATAAAGAAATTACAGGATCTTAAAAAAAATGGTGCCATTTTTTTGGTCTTAAATTAAATTTAAAACATATACACAGATTTTTTTTTAGTATTCTCAAATAATTTTTGTTTTTCATCAAATGGGGATTATTTTTATCTGCCTTAAAGAAATTGTAAAGAGTAATAAAAAACATTATTTAATTAATTTTTCACGAAAATTGAAAATAGACCTTTATGCTTCTGAGGTAGCGTGTTATTTTCGCAGACATTTTCACGTTAGTTTAATTCGAAAATTAGAAAACTTTATCTCGAGGTGCATAATAAAAATTCGCTGAGATTTCACGAGTTACACTCTTCACAGTTGGGTTAACATCATCACTGCGCTTTTCCTTCACTTTTAAATTTACAAAGTTTAATATTTTCCAGACAGTCGACAGTACAAAGCTCAAGGAAATGCATGCAACGTTTCGTCCGTAAAACATTCTGTCAACATCCTCCAAATAATACATATCTAGAGATAATATTGTATTTTGCGCTATTGAAAGCGCTTCCGACTAACTTTATCAAACGATATTAAAAAAGCGAGGAAAATAAAATCTCGCGGACATATATATTTACAGTCAACAGAAAAAAACTTGTTTATTTAAAGACATTGGAGTCAGTCGAGCGCAGGAATGCTGTTTATTGAATAAGAACAGTGTATCATGGACAGTGCACATGTGGTCCAACTCCTGTGTGACCGCAACTTCGTGGGGAAAATCAATTTCCGGAGAGCCTGCAATGTGGCAAACTTTACCACACATTGGCACAATGTTACTTTGTCTGACCTCACTTTTGAGCACGTCCATCAGGAGCCTTTATCTTTCATTAATATCTGTCTCCGATTTTTTGGGGGCGAGCGCTCTCTTCCGAGGCCCTTTAAGTTCCAGCCGAACTTATAAATATCTCCACAACTTTTTGACGTTTGAAAAAATTGAATTTTGACCGCCTCTTCTAAACTAAAGTGCAGTTCATTGCCATCAGTCCACTCTCCTGTGTAAATTTTCGAAAATTTTTGGGTGTAAATCAGGCTTTCAATTTTTTAGTGAGAAAATTAGGGGAAAACTGAAAGTAGCGATTTTTGAGGTTAACACGTTGTCAAAGTTGAGTGTATTAATCAATGACTAGTTGAAAAGATTAAGATTAAGATTAAGATTTAAGATGTTTTGGCAGTGATGTGAAAGACGATCAGCTTTTTCTTCTCCTTTACGCATGCTGCAGTTGCGTCAAGGTCAAACGCTTTTGCTGCCAATTGTTACTAATAAAAATCGCTAGGGGCTGCTGCCAACTTAACTGTTTAATAAGTGGACCGATAGTAATGAGCTCTGGTATACTTGTCTTATCGGTCTGAGATTTGGGCAGTTGGCAGTTGGTACTAAACGTTGTTTTCGCCCAGAAAAAATTACCCGAAAATCATCTCTTGAAAACACGTTTTGGTCAATATTTCGTTTATTTCGGCAGCAAACTCAAGTTATTTGGGCTCATTTAACACAAAATTTCACGCGGAATTTAAAAGAAGGCGAATTATTAACTTACGTCAACAAATAACTTGAATTTTTGAAGATTGGAAATAATTTGTACTCAATATCTCGAAAACTACGACGTTTTTCTAGCGATTTTTTAATTTGGTATTCGTTTTTAAATTTTGAAAAAAGTCGAAAATTTGATTTGATTCTTAAAAAATGCAAAAAGAAATTGATGAAATTTTTTTGCTATTTGTTTTTTTGGCCGCCACTGGTAAACTATTTGATCTACCAATCTCAAATTTGGCCTGTTAATAGATCTAGAGCTGCTCTTTTGATTGACGTACAACTCATAGGTACTAAACGTCATTTTTGCGGCGAAAAAGTTGGTTAAAAAAAGACCCTAAAAAAGCCCTCTGAAAACCTAATTCGGTCAATTTCTCATTTATTTGTAAATCAAACTCGAGTTTTTGGTGCTCATTTAGCAGAATCTAAAACTGTGCAAAATGTTAGCGTCCATCGCCAAATAATGGAATTAGAAACGCTTGAAACCTCATAATAATAATAAATTAATAACAAAATTGAAAATAAAATTATTCCAAAATCAGAAATATTGATCGCGCCTCAAAGATCTTTTTATTTTGTCTCGCGAAATTTATTGCATTTTAGTTCAGCTATTTGTTATTCTCACGGGAATAAGGATTTGAACAAATGTTTCCGCTGCTATATATTTATGTGTTTTTGTTTAGTTTAGTACAGTAAAAGCTTTACTAAAGCTGTTGGCAATCAATCAGAAACAACGTATCGAGGTATTACAATTTTACCGCTCTGAAGTTGTCGCTACACCAACTTGTTAACAAGCCTTTTGTGACTAAATTTGTTACATAATCGCGAATAAAACAACTCCGAAAATCTCCACCTCGGCACGACATTTCGGATTTCGTGTCCGATAAAACTAATTTATTTAATAAAAGGTTATCACACGTCTGGTGGTGGCGGTGGGTCCTTGCACTTTTTGGGGGAGGAGAGAAAAAATCAGTGGACGACCTCACTGGAAATAATTTATTATTGGAAAAGTGGCGGCGAGCACGGGGAGTGGCGTGTCATTAGGGAACATTAATTTTCTAAATTAAACACACACTCGTATTTGTTATTTTTAGAAGATCTCGGGAGAGTCTTAAGTTTTAATAAGTGTCGCGGAAGTTTGGATTTGTTAGTGCAGTCGAAATATTTTTTTTATCATTTGGAATGAGCAACAACTCAGAACAACGTGGGCGTTCAAACCTGAAATTAATTAGAGCTGTCGGTGTGTTCTTTGCTGATGAATAATTCGCTGGCAAAAAAATAAGTAATTCCAGTTTAGGAGGTAGAAATTGTAGTTAATTACGATTCAGGTGCTGAAAGGATTAAGTGACTTTTTCTATAAAATTTTAAAACTTTTTGGCTCATCAAAAAAATAAAAAATTCTAAAATCCGCATCTTTTGCTTGAGAATCTTGTATATTTGTATAGTTAATAAATGAGGTAAAAGTAACGTCTCTAAATTTCATCGCAGTGGTACCAACACAACCAAAAATACATTTTTTTTTATAGAATTTAGAGAATTTTGGTTGGTTCTAAAAACAAAAATTTCCAAAATCCGCATGTTTTGCTTTAAAGTACAGTTATTAAATGAGGTAAAAGTAGTAACGTCTCTAAATTTTATCGCAATGCTACCAACACAACCAAAAATACAATTTTTTTTATAGAATTTAGAAAATTTTTGGTTGATCTTTAAAATAAATATTTCCAAAATTCGCATCTTTTGCTTTAAAGAGTTGTAATTTTGTACAGTTAATAAATAAAGTAACAGTAGTAACGTCTTTAAATTTCATCGCAGTAGCACCAACACACCCAAAAATACAATTTTTTTTATAGAATTTTAAAACTTCTTGGTTTGTTCTAAAAACAAAAATTTCTAAAATCCGCGTTTTTTGCTTTAGAATCTTGTAATGCTGTACAGTTAATTAATAAGGTACAAGTAGTAACGTCTCTAAATTTTATCGCAGTAGCATTAACACAACCAAAAATACAATTTTTTTATAGAATTTAGAAAATTTTTGGTTGGCTCTAAAAATAAAAAATTACAAAATCCGCATCTTTTGCTTTAAAATGTTGTAATTTGGTACAGTTAAAAAATAAGGTAAAAGTAGTAACGTGTCTAAATTTCATCGCAACCAAAACAACCAAACCAACCAAAAATACAATTTTTTTATAGAATTTTGAAAATTTTTGGTTGGTCTTAAAAATAAAAATTTTCAATATCCGCATCTTTTGTTTCAAAGTGTTGTAATTTCGTACGGTTAATAAATTAGGTAAAAGTAGTAACGTCCCTAAAGTTCATTGCAGTAGCGCCAACACAACCAAAGATACGATTTTTTTTATCAACTTTTGAAACGTGAAATTAATTGGAACTGTCGGTGTGTTCTTTGCTGATGAATAATTCGCTGGCATAAAAATTAATAATTCCAGTTTAGGAGGTAGAAATTGTAGTTAATTACGATTCAGGTGTTGAAAGGATTTAGTGACTTTTTTTATAAAATTTTGAAACTTTTTGGCTCATCAAAAAAATAAAAATTTCTAAAATCCGCATCTTTTGTTTTAGAATGTTGTAAATTTGTACAGTTAATAAATGAGGTAAAAGTAGTAACGTCTCCAAATTTCATCGCAGTAGCACCAACAAATCAAAAATACAATTTTTTTTTTATAGAATTTTGAAAATTTTTGGTTGGTTTTACAAATAAAAATTTCCAAAATTTGCATCTTTTGCTTTAAGGTGTTGTAATTTGGTACAGTCAATAAATGAGGTAAAAATAGTAACGTCTCTAAATTTCATTGCAGTAGCACCAACACAACCAAAAATACAATTTTTTTTATAGAATTTTTAAAATTTTTGGTTGACCTTATAAATAGAAATTTCCAAATTCCGCATCTTTTGCTGTAAAGAGTTGAAATTTTGTACACCTAATACACGAGGTAAAAATAGTAACGTGTCTAAATTTCATGGCAGTGCCACCAACACAACCAAAGATAATTTTTTTTTATAAAACCTTAAATCTTTTTGGTTGGTCTTTAAAATAAAAATTTGCAAAATCCGCATCTTTTGTTTTAAAGTGTTGTAATTTGGCACAGTTAAGAAATGAGGTAAAAGTAGTAACGTCTCTAAATTTCATTTCAGTGGCACCAACAGAACCAAAAATACAATTTTTTTTATAGAATTTAGAAAATGTTTGGTTGGTTTTACAAATAAAAATTTCCAAAATTTGTATCTTTTGCTTTAAAGTGTTGTAATCTGGTACAGTCAATAAATGAGGTAAAAATAGTAACGTCTCTAAATTTCATCGCAGTAGCACCAACACAACCAAAAATACATATTTTTTTATAAAATTTTAAAACTTCTTGGTTTGTTCTAAAAACAAAAATTTCTAAAATCCGCGTTTTTTGCTTTAGAATCTTGTAATGTTGTACAGTTAATTAATAAGGTACAAATAGTAACGTCTCTAAATTTCATCGCAGTAGCACCAACACAACCAAAAATACAAATTTTTTTATAGAATTTAGAAAATTTTTGGTTGGCTCTAAAAATAAAAAATTACAAAATCCGCATCTTTTGCTTTAAAGAGTTGTAATTTTGTACAGTTAATAAATGAGGTAAAAGTAATAACGTCCCTAAAGTTCATTGCAGTAGCGCCAACACAACCAAAGATACGATTTTTTTTATCAACTTTTGAAACGTGAAATTAATTGGAACTGTCGGTGTGTTCTTTGCTGATGAATAATTCGCTGGCATAAAAATAAGTAATTCCAGTTTAGCAGGTAGAAATTGCAGTTAATTACGATTCAGGTGTTGAAAGGATTAAGTGGATTAAAGCGTGTGTAGTGTGAAAATGAAGAAATAAAAGCTGATACAGCTTCGCGACTAAAATAATTTTAATAAGTTATCGATAAGAGTTTTTGCAGCGAGCATTCTTCCCTCTGAGCGTCTCGTTCGTCTGCAAAAAATTCCATTAAAAAGAAGTCAGTTATTTGACGGTGGAGGCGTCCAGTCCAGTACGTGGCTTTCTGCAAAGCTGTGGCCTTTTCTTGCTGCCACCTGCTAAGCCGGCGCTGATATCTTTTATAGCCTCTCATCGAATTATTGAATTGGGAGTTCTTTTTATTTGATTTTTCTCTGTCCGTTACTGTACAGATTAGATAGAACGTACTTGGGGTGAAAGTGGAAGGCAAAAAGAGGAAAATTTTTATCGCGCTCCGTCGTGAAAACTATGTTAAAATGAAATCGCTTATGGTTGATGTGGGTTCGTGTACAGCAAAGTCACTTAGCCGCCGTGAAAAGTGGGCCTTATGTAGCTTGACGTTCCTGCTGGATTCCTGACGTTCCTGCAAGCTCGCGTATGAGCGGCATTTGGTGCATAGACCATCGCCCATGACCTCGAGCTTTTTAATTTCCGGTAGTAAACGGAAACTCGAATCAAAGCTCAAGATTCAGCGCGAAATTTTATTTACAAGCAAGCTCAAGGCGAAAAATCGATGGAGACGCAACGAAGATATTAATTAAACGAAAACAAGTTTTTCGGCGAGACGTTTTTATACTCGCTGCGACAAAAATCAAAATAACTCCTGGGAAACACCGTTGCGAAGCAACTGCTGCCGCTTCGCACTGTGAAACCGTAAAATTGTCTCGGCGATTAGAACGAGGGAAACAAGCAACAAGAATTTTCAAACTTTACAACTTTATTTTTATTATCTTTACGTGCTGCGCCACTAGAATTATCTATAAACTCCAACTACACTCATCATCGGAGACAGTGAGCGCGCGGGTGGAGGGGTCTCGCCGGGTGAGCGTCCACAGAAATGTTGCATGTTTAACATCACTTGAACGAAGCTTCATTAAATATCATCAGTGGCGTGTTGATTTTCCCGCATTGCCGTCTGGTCCACGATCTGATTATAGTCGGGAATGTGTTCAACACGTAATCATAATGATGCAAAACACGTGAAATGTCATTTACAACCTATTGACCTAGTTGGATTCCATCAATCGTATCAAATGACGCATGCAAATTGTGTCGGGGGGAATTAAAAATTACCGCATATCGCGTTTGAGATCATCCACTCTTCAAACTTGCTAATAAACCTTTTAATATGCAACACTTGTAATGCTGATTAATCGCATTTTATATGCACTACTTAATCATATTTTCGCGCGACAACGAATTATTTATTTTCCGGTTGTGCTGCACTTTATACATCATCCATCATCATTCTTGCCGAGATCTTCATTGATAGCAATTTGCTGGGATTTTTTTCTTAATTTCTGCAAAAATCCAATTGTAGACGTCGCTGAGGGCCAATCTCCAATTACTTTCTTTGCTCGTAGGCAGGATTTGCTGTATTGTTTGGTCGAGACGTGATTGAGCGCTTTTTTTGCTAATTCATGATCTAATAAAACTAATATTGCTTTAACTTATTCATCTTGAGCTGCTAATAAAACTACACTGTATATTTACTTCGTTTACAGCACAAACTACTTGTCACTCATAAAATGTTTAGACCGTCCGTCGCGCGTTATTGAATGATGTAGTAAAAGTTTATGAGCTTTTTTCATATTTTTCCCGAAGCGGCCCGCTTTTAGTTATGAAAATGTGGAAATTACAATTATTTTTGCAAGCCAAATGAAAAGAAATTAAATTGGTGGTTACAGTACAAGCGCCGAAAAGACCTCAGAGCGAAACAAACTATTTTTAACTGGTTTATTCTGTGAAAAACGTTCAAAATTTTTAAAAAAATTATTTCAGAACGAATTTTTAATTTTTTTTAATTAAAATTCGTATCTTTGTTGGTTTTTAAGTTTTGACTATAAAATTTTGGGAGATTACTATCTCTAACGTGTTTATTGACTGTGCCAATCTCCAAAAAATTAGAACAAAAATTAAACATTTTAGAAAAATTTTTTTCAGGAGGAACCAACAATTTTAAACATTTATAAAATAAAATTCTGATCTTTGTTAATTTTTAAGTTAGGACAATGGAATTTTGGGTGATTATTAGATCTAAAGTGTTCATTAACTGTGCTAATTTACTAAATTTTAGAACAAGATGTAGAGATTTTAGAAAATTTGTCCAGTTCTTGGTCAATTTGGATTTTACGATTCGTGTTTAATAAATTGCTGCGTGAATAAAAAATGTATCAATATAATTGAAGTGTCCTTTGCGACCAACAATAATTGTACCTAAAGATAATAAATGTGAATACTGGCTTTGACGTTAAGTCAAAATTCAGTGATAGTGAAACTCAATAAATGTCAAATTATAAATTGAATTTGAAAATCAAGTGGCAAGTCGTGGTTACAAAACCATTACCAATCGTGTAAAACGAAAAGTCTTAGAATTAGAAAATTTTTAATTTTTTATTAAAAAAAAGAGTTTTTTTTAAGTTCAGATGCTCGAAATGAAGATTCTGAAAAAAATACTTTTTAGTGCTCAAAAGCGGACAAAAAAATTAGCTAGTTTTTTAGCCGCTTTCATTTTCGTCCATCCTAGGGTGGCACCATCTATCGATGATGTTTCAACTCACATCATGATACCGACACTACCCCCAATTTTATAATAATTTGAGTAAAATCAAAATCAGTAAATTTAAATTATTATATCAATAAATCATAAATAAAAATTAATTAATTAAAGTCGACTAAAAAATCGTGAATTTTGGCTTCGTCTTCTTTCTGGTTTTGGTGCACAAATGACTACTCTTGGTAGGGATAATTTGGATAAAAGACGGCGAAACTTGAAAAATAGAAAATGAGCTGAATCGAATTCGTTTATTTCAGTTTAGCTGAGGCTTTGGTTTTGGCCCTTTCGACAGAATTGGTAGTTTTGCCGTTGAAAAATAAATTCTTGTTTCGTTTGTTGAGCAACAAGAATGTAACTTAACCGGATTTCGGTGAAAAAGCTCGCATATGAACGTACGAAATCCGTCAATAAATATTGTAGGAAATAATCCAGCGGATGAGTGGTTTATGAAGCGGCGTTCTGCAGATTTAGGTAGCGGTAAGAACCGTTCAGTCCCGTTTGTAATTTAACTGAGAGCTTTTACGGGCAAATGTTAGGTTAACATGAAACCCGCTCGTGTAAGTTATGTATTTGGGGTGGCGAGTTTGGTTGATGATTCCGCATGACGGAGCCACAATGGTTTGACACTCTTCGATAGATCGCTTATTATACGAATTAAATGTCAAAGAGATGGGAATGTAGGCGATAGAACGAGAACAACAGAGGCATTAGTCGGTCCACTCGGACTGTATTGTTGTCGAGTCTAGTCGATTGTTAACCGCGTCCATTAACGCCCTGTACGTTTTGTGTGCCAGTTGGGAGCACCCGGCGCCCGCCCCGACGCCCCGACACTGACACGAACATGTTCCGCCACCACTCAAGAACAATATTCAAATCTCAGGACAGCCGCCGTGCTAACAAGAAACAGATATACTATCACGGGATATTGAATGCATAAATTTGGATCGTTTCCGACCCGGCATACTAAGCGGAAAATGACTTATTATCACATCAAATGGAATAAATACCTGCGCACTTGGCTTATTCGTTCGCTTCTACTCATTATTTACGTATCAAGATGGCAAACGTCAAGTTCTGGGGGACAATGATGCCAACCTTGATATTTTGAAATTTCCAAAGCTATTTCACCAAAATTCCAACTTTGAATAAAAAAATTGACTGTACAGTCGGTTTAGGTTGCAAATATTGCAAGGGCAGTGTTAGGTTTTAGGGTACAAAAGACGATCGTTCTGTCAATGATGTGTCAAAAATCTTTTTTTTTGTTACCAACTACATCATTTTAAAATTTCCAAAGTTAATTTGTCAAGATTCCAACCTTAAACAACGAAATAATTGTTAGAGTGGACACCTAAACCGACTGCAATGAGAGTTTTGACTTATAAGAGAATTTTTACAGAATTAATTTAATACATGTCACAAAGATACGAATTTTAACTAAAAAGATTGCAAAATTTTTGGTTTATTGTAAAATAATTTTTTTTAAAATCTCTACTTCTTGTTCTAAAATTTTGTAATCTGGCGCAATTAATGGACACTTTAGAAGTTGTTACCTCCTCAAATTTCATTGCCATAACTAAAAAACTAACAAAGATACGAATTAATTAAAAAAACTCATTTTTTACGGCTCTCGATAGAGACAATTTTATCGAGTGCGTGCTCGAGTAGTTTTTGCGTGTTTAGTTCCAGACACGCCTCTATACAAATAAGGCTGAGTTGGCAATTAAATCTGAGGAACTACAGTTAGATAATTCCCAGAAATGAAATTTATGTTAATTAACAAACCAATTTCAACATAATTTTGCGATGTAAACTGTTTGAATAGTACACGACTTTATAAAAGTTTCGCAAGATCGTTGGGGCAAACGCAGAGAAAGAATCAAGAATAAACTTTCTGACAGAAGTGAAACAATAAAAAATGTAGTCCAGGTCGCGTCCGTGCCTAAGTACATGGGGAATAACGGCCGCATCCTGCTGCTAACCGAATCCGGCATCTCCTGAGACCAAACGTTTTGTTTGTCAATCGATAACTGCATGGAAACTCCCAAAATCTAATTAAACAATTCTTGTAGTCATAAACGAAAGTGACGCCGAAACCGGCCATGTTAATAATTCAGCGAAGTTACCTACCTTCTCCTCAGATTACCAGAAATTTGTTTCAGCAATAAAATGAATTATTTAGCCGGTTGATATCCTCCAAGGTTTACATTTAACTCAAACATTGACGGTGGAAATCTCGAGGCGTTTCTTTCTTCCACGCTTTGTTTTGAAAAGTTCCTGTTTTTAAAGCTGGGAATAGTTCGTTTCTTTCGATGTAATTAAAGGGGATTGCATTGGCGCGAAAATGATTTCGGGAGGATTAAAAATTCGCGATTGAGATAAATCTAAGAATGTTGCCAATTACGGCGGGCGTTGATTACAGCGTCGATTCTGGAACGGCCATTATCCTAACTAGTTTACACACGTGTGCATTTACTTCCGCTGTGGGTTTCTGATGAGTTGTGGATTGGTGGAAATGCGTCTGGTGAAATGGGATTCTAAAGACTCAAAAAATGCGATTTTTTCGGTTTTTTTTTACACCTCTGAAAGCACAAAATGGCCTAAATTGCTCATGTTTTAACTCAGAAAGTTGAGCTAAGGTTTTAGATTTTTCAGATTTCAAGAAAAACATTTTCAAATACAAATATGTACAGTTTTTAGGTCAAAGTTTCTCTGATTCTTAAACATTAGTTAGTTTATTAGATCTGACAATAAAATTTTAAAAGGTCACTATTTCTAAAGTGACCAATAAACGTGCTAAATTACAAAATTTTAGAACAAGAATTAAAGATTTTAGAAAAATTTATTTCAGGACGAACCAAAAATTTCACATGTTTTTTAGTTAAAATTTGTATCTTTGCTAGTTTTTTAGTTATGGCAAAGAAATTTGGGAAGGTTACTACTTTAAAAGTGTTCATTAACTGTGCTAATTTACAAAATTTTAGAACAAGAGGTAGATTTGTTAAAAAAATTTATTTTACAACACACCAAAGATTTTCCAATTTTTTTAGTTAAAATTCGTATCTTTGTTAGTTCTTTAGTTATAACAATGAAATTAAGGAAAGTTATTACTTTTAAAGAATCCATTAACTTGTGCCAAATTACAAAAGTTTAGAACAAAAAGTAAAGATTTTAGAAAATTTTATTTAACGACGAACGTAATATTTTTAACATTTTTTAGTTAAAAATTGTATCTTTGTTAGTTTTTTAGTTATGGCACTGAAATTTGAGAAAGTTATTATTTCTAAAGTGTCCTTTAACTGCGCCAAATTACAAAATTTTAGAACAAGAAGTAAAGATTTTAGAAAATTTTATATCAAGGCGAACCAAAAATTTTCAATTTTTTTAGTTAAAATTCGTATCTTTGTTAGTTTTTTAGCTAAGGCAATGAAATTTGGGCAGGTTACTACTTCTAAAGTGTTCATTAACTGTGCCAAATTGTAAAATTTTAGAACAAAAAATAGAGATTTAAAAAAGTTTTATTTCAGAACGAACCAAAAATTTCCAACGGTTTTTAGTTAAAATTTGTATCTTTGTTAGTCTTTTAATTATGGCAATGAAATTTGGAAAAGTTATTACTTTTAGAGTGTCCATTAACGGCGCCACATTACAAAATTTTAGAACAAAAAGTAGAAATTTTAGAAAATTTTATATCAGGGCGAACCAAAAATTTTCATTTTTTTTTAGTTAAAACTCGTATCTTTGTTAGTTTTTTAGTTAAGACAATGAAATTTGGGCAGGTTACTACTTCAAAAGTGTTCATTAACTGTGCCAAATTGCAAAATTTTAAAACAAGAAATAGAGATTTTAGAAAATATTATTTTAGGAAAAATCAAAAAATTTCAACCTTTTTTAGTCAAAATTCGTATCTTTGTTAGTATTTTAATTATGGCAATGAAATTTGGGCAGGTTACTACTTCTGAAGTGTTCATTAAGTGTGCCAAATTACAAAATTTTGAAACAAGAAATAGAGATTTTAGAAAATTTTATTTCAGGACAAACCAAAAATTTCCAACGTTTTTTAGTAAAAATTTGTATCTTTGTTAGTTTTTTAGTTATGGCAATGAAATTTGGAAAAGTTATGACATTTAAAGTGTCCATTAACTGCGCCACATTACAGAATTTTAGAACAAAAAGTAGAAATTTTAGAAAATTTTATATCAAGGCGAACCAAAAATTTCCAATTTTTTTTTAGTTAAAATTCGTATTTTTGTTAGTTTTTTAGTTATGGCAATGAAATTTGAGGAGGTTACTACTTCTAAAGTGTTCATTAACTGTGCCAAATTGCAAAATTTTAGAACAAGAAATAGAGATTTTAGAAAATATTATTTTAGGACAAATCAAAAAATTTCAACCTTTTTTAGTTAAAATTCGTATCTTTGTTAGTATTTTAGTTATGGCAATGAAATTTGGAAAAGTTATGACATTTAAAGTGTCCATTAACTGCGCCACATTACAGAATTTTAGAACAAAAAGTAGAAATTTTAGAAAATTTTATATCAAGGCGAACCAAAAATTTCCAATTTTTTTTTAGTTAAAATTCGTATTTTTGTTAGTTTTTTAGTTATGGCAATGAAATTTGAGGAGGTTACTACTTCTAAAGTGTTCATTAACTGTGCCAAATTGCAAAATTTTAGAACAAGAAATAGAGATTTTAGAAAATATTATTTTAGGACAAATCAAAAAATTTCAACCTTTTTTAGTCAAAATTCGTATCTTTGTTAGTATTTTAATTATGGCAATGAAATTTGGGCAGGTTGCTACTTCTGAAGTGTTCATTAAGTGTGCCAAATTACAAAATTTTGAAACAAGAAATAGAGATTTTAGAAAATTTTATTTCAGGACAAACCAAAAATTTCCAACGTTTTTTAGTAAAAATTTGTATCTTTGTTAGTTTTTTAGTTATGGCAATGAAATTTGGAAAAGTTATGACATTTAAAGTGTCCATTAACTGCGCCACATTACAGAATTTTAGAACAAAAAGTAGAAATTTTAGAAAATTTTATATCAAGGCGAACCAAAAGTTTTCAATTTTTTTTAGTTAAAATTCGTATCTTTGTTAGTTTTTTAGTTATGGCAATAAAATTTGCGGAGGTTACTTCTTCTAAAGTGTCCTTTAACTGTGCCAAATTACAAAATTTGAGAACAAGAAGTACAGATTTTAAAATTTTCTTTTAATTAAATTTCAATTTGTATCGAGGCGTGTCTGAAACTAAACCCGCAAAAACTCCTCGAGCACAAACTCTATAAAATAGTCTCTATCGAGGCCGTAAAAACTGTATAAACTTGTAGAGGCCCATCTCTAATCCGCTGCAGGAAAAACGTAGTCTAGAATTTGCGCTGTCTCGAAATGATCAAGTCGTCGCCGGGGCATTTCGTTTTAGTGAATAAAAAAAGGCGACTCACCGGAAATTCCGTCGTAAGTCCACCATTCCTGCCAGTTGTCACATCCCACTGAAACAGAGGAAAATAAATTAGTGGTGTAACGTCGCGCCAGTTGCGAACGAGGGGTCGTCCAATATTACAATATCAAGTTGTTTAGTCGATGTCTCGTCTTCACATCGGAAAGGAAGAACAGTACAGATTCAATTTATAGAAGCTGTATTAAGAAATGTTCGAGGACGGGCAAGATCGCTGACGCTAGTTCACATTTCCCCTCGTCGAAGAAGCGCAATCCAATTCAACGAGAAGCCATAACCCAGACTCCCGCCGGCACAACGAATAACCAGAGACGTTTGAGCAGTTTTGCCCTCTGTAATTTCAGAACGTACAAGAGGAATCGCGCCATTATTCATATCAAACGGTGTAATGCACGGAATTACTATCGCTGTTTGTATGTTTGCCACGATAAGGGCAACATTCTCGTCCCTAACATGGTCAATCCTCAACCGCAGAGATTTACGTCGGGAAAAAAACACGCTTTCATATACTTGGCAAATATTCGCACCTAGTTTGAGGGTCAAGCGAATTGTTTAGGAAATTGGATTTCAAACGGGCGGGAAAGCTCTCTATTCACGAATGTTTTTCCAAAAAGAACCGCTTTTTTACGATACAATAATGAGTTTACCAGCCGCGGGGAAGGTGAAAGTGGGGCACCAATCAAGCATTTATCGCTTAATTTGTTGCGAAAATATCGACGCCACATTTATGGCATGGAAATCGAAAGATAAAGATGGAAATTACGGACGGGTGGAAATAAAACCTGATTTTATTTAATTTTTATTTCTTGACTTTTCAAACAGTTATTGGAATCATTTGTCGTTAAACTCTACATCGCGTTGTTTTTATTGACGCGTTTTACGGTACCATTATCCCTTTTTTTTTTGTTTGGTAGCTATAGTAGCTCCTTTTTCTGTTTTACTTTGGGCCAAAAATTTCTACCTTTGTCTACTAAATCCCTTAATTTTACTGGTTTTAATCGGAGAATAGTAAAACTTTGACACCTTATTAGTTTAAGCATTCTTATTAACTGTACCAAGTTTTAAAATTATTGAGTGAGAAAGAAAAATTTTAGAATTTTCTTGAAGGGCAGACCAAAAATTTTCACCTTTTGCGACTAAATTCCGTAACTTTACTGGTTTTAATTGGAGAATACTGAAATTTGAAAGCGTTACTAATTTCGACACGTTTACCAACTGTGCCAAAATTGCAAAATTGTAGAGCAACAAACAACGGTTTTAGAATTTTTTATTTTTTACATGATTAAAAAAAATCTGCGTTTTTTTGTAAAATTTCGTAACTTTGTCAGTTTTCACAGCAGAACAATGGAAATTTGAGGCATTTCTAGTTTCGGCATTTTAATTACCTGTACCAAGTTACAAACATTTTTATTTAAAAACAAAAATTTTAGAATTTTATTTTGAAGGTGAACCAAAGATGTCTATTACTAAAATTCGTAATTCTTGTAACTTTAGTGCTACAGATTTGAAATTTGGGGAAATTACTACTTTAGAGTCGTGTATTAACTCCACCCAATTGCAAGAGTCTAGAGCAAAAGACACGAGTTTTAGAAATTTTCTTTTTTAAAACGACGCAAAAATTTCCGAGATCCTCCACCAACCTTTGTAATTTTAGTAATTTTAGTGCTACACTTACGAAAATTAGGAAATTTACTATTCTAGAGTCGTGTATTAACTCCACCAAATTTTAAAATTGTAGAGCAAAAAACATGAGTTTAAGAAATTTTCATTTTTAAGAGTAGAAGCAGAAATTTCCGAGCTTCTCCACCAAAATTCGTAATTCTGGTAATTTTGGTGCTATAGATTCGAAATTTGGGGAAATTACTCTTTTCGGATCGTGTATTCATTTCACCAAATTGCAAAATTGTAAAGCAAAAGACACGAGTTTTAGAAATTTTCGTTTTTGAGACGACCGCAAAAATTTCCGAAATCCTTCAACAAAATTCGTAATTCTGGTAATTTTAGTGCTACAAATACGAAATTTAGGGAATTTACTATTTTAAACTCGTGTGTTAACTCCACCAAATTGCAAAATTGTAGAGCAAAAAACACCAGTTTTAGAAATTTTCATTTTTAAGACAAACCAGAACTTTTCAAGCTCCACCACCAAAAGTCGTAATTCTGGTAATTTTAGTGCTACAGATTTAAAATTTTAGTAACTTGTTACTTGAGAGTCGTGCATTAACTCTGCCAAATTGCAAAATTGTGGAGCAAAAGATACGAGATTTAGAAGAAATTTTCATGTTTAAAACGACGCAAAAATTTCCTAGCTCCTCCACTAAAATTCATAATTTTGGTAATTTTAGTGCTACAAATTTTAACTTTGGGAAAATTACTTCTTTATAGTCGTGTATTAACTCGACCAAATTCCAAATTGTAAAGGAAAAACACAAGTTTTAGAAATTATCATTTTTAAGAGACGAAGCAGAAATTTCCTAGCTCCTCCAGCAAAATTCGTAATTCTGGTAATTTTAATGCTACAGTTTTGAAATTTTGAGGAATTACTATTTTACAGCCGCTTATTAATTCCAGCAAATTGCAAAATTGTAAAGCAAAAGACACGAGTTTTAAAAATTTTCGTTTTTGAGGAGACGCAAAAATTTCCGAAATCCTCCATCAAAAGTCTGGTGATTTTAGTGCTACAAACGAAATTTGGGGAATTTACTATTTTAAAGTCGTGTGTTAACCCCACAAAATTTCAAAATTGTAGAGCTAAAGACACGAGATTTAGAAATTTTTATTTTAAGACAAAGCAGAAATTTACGAGCTCCTTGACCAAAATTCGTTAATCTGGTAATTTTAGTGTTACAGATTTGAAATTTGAGGAAATTACTACTTTAGAGTCGAGAATTAATTCCACTAAATTTCAAAATTGTAGAGCGAAAGACACGAGATTTAGAAATTTTTGTTTTTAAGACGAAGAGAAAATTTCCGAAATCCTCCACTAAAATTCGTACTGCTGCTAATTTTACTGCTACAGATTTGAAATTTGGGGAAATTACTACTTTAGAGTCGGGTATTATTAATTCCACTAAATTTCAAAATTGTAGAGCAAAAGACACGAGATTTAGAAATTTTTATTTTTAAAACGAAGCAAAATTTGCAAGATCCTCCACTAAAATTCATAATTCTGGTAATTTTAGTGCTACAACTCTGAAATTTGGGGAAATTACTACTTTATAGTCGTGTAATAACTTGACCAAATTGTAAAATTGTGGAGCGAAAGACACAAGATTTAAAAAAAAATATTTTTAAGACGACGCAAAAAGTTCCAAGCGCCTCCACCAAAATTCGTGATTCTGATAATTTTAGTGCTACAGCTACAAAATTTAGGGAAATTACTAGTTTCGGCAGTCTAATTAACTGTACCAATTTACAAAAATTTCGACCAAAAAACAAGAATTTTAGAATTTTTTTAAGAGCAAAATTTTCCATTAAATTCCATAACTTTGTTAGTTGAAAAATTGGTACAGGCACTTTGTCAAATCCAATTAGAAATTGGCTAGGATATCAATTGGGGAGTGAAGACAAACAATTATCAAAAGTTATTTACCGAAATCTAAGCCGGGTCAGTCATTCGCCTGAAAGAATAAAAGTAGCTCCTCGCAAGGTGGGATCTGTGGGCATTTTTGCTGGCTTAAAGAGATAAATTTGAGTCGGTTGAGAATGCCTCTTCTAATTTTTCCAACCGATCTTATCAGTCTATAATTGAATTGGATTTAAGATGGAAGAAGTCTGATCGATCGCCTTTTCTTTACGTCATTCTCGAGTCATTGTGACTTCTTTGGCATAGCCCTCGCTTCTATTTGCTCCCATCTCTCCCAATCTGTGCAACAACAAGCTCTCCGGCAAATATTCTCGAAATATTTTAAACCCAACGACGGCGCCAGACATTCGGCGCCGCGACGCTCGCAAAAACTATCCCAACAAATGGTTTTAGTTCCGATAGTGGCGCCGGCGTTCTTAAGCTGTCGGAACAAGAAATTTTATGATTGGGTCAATCGACGTGCTCCATCAAATCATGGAAGCTGTGAAATAAATGTTTTAACAGGAATGTCAACCAGACATGCACGTTTCCTGAATATTTGATTTCAATTTGAAATTCAAATACGTACGGCTAGTGACAAAATGTATATAGTATATACAATGTGATGCGCGATGGGAAATTGAAAAGTTATACAGTTAAATAAAACTCCTAACTGTATTGAACGGGGCGAATTTACCGTCTCTTGAGGACGCGCGCTTGGATGCTAACTCACTAAAACATGTCTCTTATGGAAATTATTCCAACTTCTGACTCACACGACGTTTCGACCGATTTACTCGCAGGTCAATCGCTCGTAGCCCAGGGTCGAAGCCCTTGAAAACGCTAAAAAACGGATTATTGCGATTTCCGGCAAAACTATAAGTTCTATGAAAAAAAGTTGTTGGTAATAACAAAATTTACCACTTTTGTTTTTACACTTTTTTCACATAACCTTAAAATGTATGCAAAACATGCAAATAATCGAGTTTTCGGTTTTATATTTTTATCTTCTACAATTTTTTTTTCACGAAATTTATTATATAATTAATCTTATTATGTCCCAAACACACTGTGATTTTTTTGATTTGAAACATTTATTTTTTCCTCTTATTTTGAGTCAATAACGAAAAACACCCTAATTTTTCAATCGAAAATTCTTCAGTCAAATTATCAGCTTTTTTAAAAAACTCGATGTGCTTTTTGTTCGTTAAAATCTCTACTTTTTGATGGTGTAAAAACATATACAATACTATGGCAAATTTTTCAGAAAATGTAAAATTTTGAGCTGTTGTGAAGCGAAAGAGACAAGTTTTAGAAATTCGTAATTCTGGTAATTTCAGTGCTACAGATTTGAAATTTGGGAAAATTTCTATTTTAGAGTCGAGTATTAACACCACCAAATTGCAAAATTGTAGAGCAAAAGACACGAGTTTGGAAAATTTTTATTTTTAGGACGAAGCAAAAATTTTCTAGTTTCTCCACCAAAATTCGTAATTATGGTAATTTTAGTGCTACAGATTTAAAATTTGTAAAAATTACTACTTTAGAGTCAAGTATTAACTCCACCAAATTGCAAAATTGTAGAGCAAAAAACACGAGTTTTGGAAATTTTTATTTTTAGAACGGAGCAAAAATTTTCTACTTTCTCCACCAAAATTCGTAATTTTGGTAATTTTAGTGCTACAGAGTTGAAATTTGGGGAAATTACTATGTTGCAGACGAGTATTAACTCCACCAAATTGCAAAATAGTAGAGCAAAAAACACGGGTTTTATAGATTTTTATTTTTAGGACAAAATTTCCTAGCTCCTCCACCAAAATTTGTAATTTTGGTAATTTTAGTGCTAAAGATTTGAAATTTGGGGAAATTACTACTTTAGAGTCAAGTATTAACTCCACCAAATTGCAAAATAGTAGAGCAAAAGACACGGGTTTTAGAAATTTTTATTTTTAGGACGAAGCCAAAATTTCTTAGCTCCTCCACCAAAATTCATATTTCTGGTAATTTTAGTGCTACAGATTTGAAATTAGGGGAAATTACTATTTTAGAGTCGAGCATTAACTCCACCAAATTGCAAAATTGCAGAGCAAAAGACACGAGTTTTGGAAATTTTTATTTTTAGAACGAAGCAAAAATTTTCACTTTCTCCACCAAAATTCGTAATTTTGGTAATTTTAGTGCTACAGAGTTGAAATTTGGAGAAATTACTATGTTGCAGACAAGTATTAACTCCACCAAATTGCAAAATAGTAGAGCAAAAGACACGGGTTTTGGAGATTTTTATTTATAGGACAAAATATCCTAGCTCCTCCACCAAAATTTGTAATTTTGGTAATTTTAGTGCTAAAGATTTGAAATCAGGGGAAATTACTATTTTAGAGTCGAGCATTAACTCCACCAAATTGCAAAATTGTAGAGCAAAAGACACGAGTTTTGGAAATTTTTATTTTTCGGGCGAAGCAAAAATTTCCTAGCTCCTACCGAAATTCGTAATTCTGGTAATTTTAGTGCTACAGATTTGAAATTTGGGGAATTTACTATTTTAGAGCCGTGCATTAACTCTGCCAAATTGCAAAATTGTGGATCGAAAGACACGAGTTTTAGAATAATTCATTTTTAAAACGACGGAGAAATTTCCTAGCTCCTCCACTAAAATTCGTAATTTTGGTAGTTTTAGTGCTACAGAGTTGAAATTTGGGGAAATTCTTATTTTGGAGTCGAGTATTAACTCCACCAAATTGTAAAATTGTGGATCGAAAGACACGAGTTTTTAAAATTTTTATTTTTAAAGCGAAGCAAAAATTTCCTAGTTCCTACCGAAATTCGTAATTCTGGTAATTTTAGTGCTACAGATTTGAAATTTGTAGAAATTACTATTTTAGAGACCAGTATTAACTCCAGCAATTTGCAAAATTGTGGAGCGAAAGACACGAGTTTTAAAAATTTTCGTTTTTAAGACGAAGCAGAAGTTTCCAAAATTCTCTAAAATCGTAGAAAAAGTAACTCGCTCTGCTGAACAGCTAATCACAGAGTCGGATTTTAAATTTGGCGCCTTTAAAAACCTGTAGTTATTTTATTTTCAATATGAAATGTAGCTTTTTATGACCCAAACACACTGTAATTTTTTTGATTCAAAATATTAATTTTTTCCCCTTATTTTGACTTAATATCGAAAAAACACCCTAATTTTCAATCGAAAATTCTTCCGTCAAAATATCTGCTTTTTTAAAAAACTCGATGTGCTTTTTGTTCGTTGAAATCTCTACTTTCTAATGGATGTAAAAAAAATTACATTACTTTGACAAATTTTCTCAGAAAATGAAAAACGAAAAAACGCGAATCCAAAAGCATAATTTTGAGCTGTTTATTAAAATTTATACTTTAATTACGGGAAAAATGAAAGATTTCATGTTACAATGATAAACAAAAATCGCGATAAACCGTTTTTTATCCTTAACACTCACCCCCTTCTTCTTCCTGAACTCAGATCGCACGTAATTTATTTTTCCTTTAATATTTGTTATATTTTCTTCCATTTCCAATGGGTTTCATCCTAATACTATTTTTTTGGTTGCAAAAATAATCGACCCTGTTCTATTATGGAAATTATTCCAACTTCTGATTGACACGACGTTTCGACCGATTTACTCGAGCGATGTTCATCCTCACCATTGCGTCATCACAATTGCGTTACCAACCTAATTCAACTTGGTTACTACAACAAATATTTGCCAAGGAGTCACGACGATTAAAACTGGAAATTACGAGAACTAGTTTCTGATTACATTCACTGAATATTGCCACCTATATCAGAGCGTTCGTTAACTTGAACTCTGCTAAACATTACGCGACAAAAACAAGTGTATTTGCGCGAGTTGTCAAACTTTGTTCGATTCTCTTTTTGCTCCAACAGATTCTAGAAATATTACCGAATAATAAACCGGCAAACTTCATACGTTTGCTTTTTCAGAGACGTATTCAACAACTTTCACTAACGTGTCTAGATCTTGCTTCTTACTCCCTTGGCTAAACGTTTTGTTCTACAACTCCAGCCCCCGTGAATAATAAATCCCGCTTGTTTTTCTTACTTTCGATCAATTTCCAACGTCATCGCCAGATCTAACTTAATGTAGAATATTCCCGTTGCTCGCCTGAAATAATATCCATGCTGTAATTAAAGATAACATTATGTTTTCAGTACGAAACGCTTGTATGAAAATTACTCTCTGAAAGTTTTTACAAAATAACTTACACAACAAAAATCAATAATGATTAGTACAGCCGCGAGACCAAGCCACAAACTCACCCAACTTACAGGATGCATAAAGTTGTTAACCGCGACGATCGATTCTTCGTTGTTTTTATTTTATTTATACTAGGTCAGTTTTAGTCTGAGGTGATGTTTACCAAGTTTGCGTGGTAAAAAATCAAAGCGGAAAGTTTTGAAATTAATTAAATCCTTCAGCCGGCGAATCTGTTTCATTTTTAGTGTTGTCAAGGCGAAATAGATTCTATCATGAAAAATCCCTGATAAATTCGAAATCTCGTTTCTCCTGCAGAAGCGCCAAATTTAAAATGCGGCTCGGTGATTGGTCGTTCGGCGAGTGCGTTCCACAATGCTGATCTTTTAAACTTCTGCGAAATGTCAAACGAGAACTGTCATTTGTCAAGTTGCCAAGAAATTGTCGGAACATCAGCAATAAACTTGTTTTTGTTATTTGCAGATTGACAGGTATTTTTGACAGTGGCAGTCAACATGAAAAAGTCTTGGACCACATTTTCTCAAAAATTGAGTTGTATAAAACCGGCTTACAATGATGATAATAAATCACTAATAAAACAAAAGACAAAAAATACATCGTAGAAATCCAGATCGTAGATAAAGTATAATAAGTAAATAGTCTATAAACTACTTTATACACTCGCTCCGCTCGTGCCTAAAAAAACGTTTATAAAAATTGGTACATAATATACTATTTTCTACTGCCGTATTTAAAATGCTATTTTAAGTTACTATTTTAGTCACGAGTTAAAGCTATTGATGAAATTGACAGTTGGTTAGAAATTGATTAGCGATTTCGAATTTAAAATCTTAGAAAAAGTATAGTATGTAACACGTTTATAAACTAAATTAAGAGAAATTACTATTTTAGACTCCTGTACCTACTAACTCCACCAAATTGCAAAATTTTATCGCGAAAGACACGAGTTTTAGAAATTTTCATTTTTAAAACGACGTAAAAATTCCCTAGTTCCTCCACCAAAATTTGTAATTCTGGTAATTTTAGTGCTACAGATTTGAAAGAAATTTAGGGAAATTACTATTTTAGAGCCGTGCATTAATTCTACCAAATTGTAAAATTGTGAAGCAAAAGACACGAGTTTTAGAAATTTTTATTTTTAGGGCGAAGCAAAAATTTCCTAGCTTCTCCACTAAAATTCATAATTTTGGTAATTTTAGTGCTATAGATTTCAAATTTTAGAAAATTACTATTTTAGAGTCGAGTATTAACTCCACCAAATTGCAAAATTGTGGAGCAAAAGACACGAGTTTTGGAAATTTTATTTTTAGGACGAAGCAAAAATTTCCTAGCTTCTCCACCAAAATTCGTAATTCTGGTAATTTTAGTGCTACAGAGTTGAAATTTGGGGAATTACTATTTTAGAGCCGTTAATTCTACCAAATTGCAAAATTGTAGAGCAAAAATCACGAGTTTTAGAAATTTTTATTTTTATTACGAAGCAAAAATTTCCTAGCTTCTCCACTAGAATTCGTAACTTTAGTAATTTTAGTGCTACAGATTTGAAATTTGGGGAATTTACTATTTTGGAGTCAAGTATTAACTCCACCAAATTGTAAAATTGTGGAGCAAAAGACACGAGTTTTAGAAATTTTTATTTCTAGAACGAAGCACAAATTTCCTAGCTTCTCCACTAAAATTCGTAATTTTGGTAATTTTAGTGCTACAGATTTGAAATTTGGGGAAATTACTATTTTGGAGTCAAGTATTAACTCCAGCATATTGCAAAATTGTAGAGCAAAAGACACAAGTTTTGAAAATTTTCATTTTTAGGACAAAGCAAAAATTTTCTAGCTTTTCCACTAAAATTCGTAATTTTAGTAATTTTAGTGCTACAGATTTGAAATTTGGGGAATTTACTATTTTAGAGTCAAGTATTAACTCCACCAAATTGTAAAATTGTGGAGAAAGAGACACGAGTTTTAGAAATTTTCATATTTAGGACAAAGCAAAAATTTTTCTAGCTTTTCCACTAAAATTCGTAATTCTGGTAATTTTAGTGCTACAGATTTAAAATTTGGGGAAATTACTATTTTGAAGTCGAGGATTAACTCCACCAAATTGCAAAATTGTAGAACAAAAGACACGAGTTTTGGAAATTTTTATTTTTAGGACAAAGCAAAAATTTCCTAGCTTCTCCACTAAAATTCGTAATTCTGGTAATTTTAGTGCTACAGATTTAAAATTTAGGGAGATTACTATTTTAGAAACAAGTATTAACTCCACCAATTTGCATAATTGTGGAGCGAAAGACACGACTTTTAAAAATTTTCGTTTTTAAGACGGAGCAAAAATTTCTAAAATTCTCTAAAATCGTAGAAAAAGTAACTCGAAACCCTGTAAAGTTATTTTATTTTTAATAGACGATAGACAACTGAATGTCAAATTTATTAATAATCGCAAAATATGACGTAAAAACCAAAAATTTGTTGACATTCCGCATCTCGCTCTGCCGCTCGACCAATCGCAGAGCCGCATTTGGTCTTTTTATAACCCTTGGATGTTCCGTATGAGATTTTTTTTGGTCGTGAAAGCTCCATTCGGACAATGCGAATATAATTTATTAACGAATAAATTGATTTGTTCTGGTCCTCTTCCTGCTGCGGTCACTTCGGCTAAATTAGATTCTAATCCAATTAAAAGTTTGCCAAGGGTTATCAGAGCTCTAGACTGACCACCGGTCGTCTCTCCTCCAATCGTGAAGAACAACTGCGAACTACATCCAACATTGATGAGTGTGTGTCCACGTTTACACTCTTCCAAAGAAAAATAAAGCGCGTCGGTTTTTCCGTCCGTTTCTTCTCGTTTTTTTGTTTGAATAAAACTCTGATTTGATCGGGGTCCAACAAACAAAATTTTCTTGCAAGGTTAATTAATTAGGGTGTGTTGTTTGCAACAAAAGCCAGCGACGGAAAAAATCCTTGCTTTTTTACAATTTAAAGGTTCTTCCACGGCCTGCGACTTCTCGCGTGTAATTCGGTAATCAATCTTACCACTAAGAGCACCATTAGCACAGGCAGCACTCCCAACTTTTATTATTCACTTTAGTGACAGCGTATTTCACGTTTTTCGCCATCATTTTTTATTTGTGTGTGTGTCTACGGCTTTCTATGATTCGCGACGAAAATACGGCGGGAATTAACCACGCGAAAAGCAATAAATGTACGCAAGTGTGAAATTTAAGAAGCGGCTTTGATTGCTTTATCTTGGGGGTTGGTAACTCTGCTTGTTTGACAGCTCCAAGTTATGAAACGTCAATCAGAGCTTATCACCTTTTGCACGATTGCTCGTCTAGCGTTTATAAGAGTCCGTTAAAGAAGTAAGAAATGAAATTCAGCGGAGCAATAGAATACAATAGTCGCCACAATTTGGTTTGAATCACCCCGTCCGCGTCCCCGGCGTGAAACTTTTCCCATCTCGCCCCTTGTGTAGGTAAGGAGTAATAAGACAGGGCCGAGAAGATTACTTACAGATCGATGGCAGCCCGGCTCTGGCATGCTAATATCCACAGTATGCAATTCAAATTAGGGTGAGAGTTAACGAGGACTTGATTAGCACGTCTACTACACATTGCGGTGTGCCGATATCGGGGTTCTAATAAGATGTCAGGTTGGCACACCGACCGATAAAACTCCCCATGTCAAAAATTACGGCGAAACAACGGAGATGACACGATTTTAGGGAGATTAGTGGAGGTAATCACTTAATTACTGTACTTTCCTACGGTCATAAACAAGTTCGAATGAGCGGATTTTACGAGGCTTTACGAGGGTTAATATCATTTCAAGAGGTTATTATTTTACAATTTTAACCAAGGAAAAATTCACGGAGCTTCAAATTGTCGCTTTAAACAAAAATTCGCTGTAATTCCATTGAAAACTGAAGTTTTGCGCAGAGGAAACATTTTGAAAAATGGCGGATGCGCCCAAAATTTATTTATCAAGAAATTTGTACTTGAGCGGTGGAAAATCATTTCTGAAAGAGAATTGTGTCCTAAATCTAAATTCAAAACCCGTTTTGCTCTATCAGGTCAGGACTCAAAAATATTTGTAAATTAAGTCAACAAATTTCGAAAAACTGACACTTGTAATCTTGTAATTTTGACAGTTTTGATGCCAGAGTGATAAAATTTGGGGAACTTGTTGCCTTTGAGTCGCCATTTCAATGTTCCCAATTTCAAAATTTTAGAGCAACTGGGACGAATTTTGGAAATTTTTATTCATCGAATAAACCAAAAACCAAATAGATTTCCAAACATTTTCCATTAAATCCAAGAAATTCGACAGTTTTGGTGCCACAGCAATAAAATTTGGGAAATTTGCAATCTTTAAGTTGGTAATAACTCGCATTAAATCTGAAAATGTCGGAGCGACGGGGAGGAATTTTGGACATTTTTATTTATAAAGTGAACCAAAAATTTCTAACATTTTGTATTCGTGCCTGTATTTTTGGCAGTTTTGATGCCAGAGCAACAAAATTTGGGAAACTTGCTATTTTTAAGTTAATGATTAAACTCCAAAAATCTGAAAATTTTAGAGTGACGAGATCAAATTTTGGACATTTTTATTCATCAAACGGACCAAACATTTTCTATTGAAACCCAGAACTTTGGCAGTTTTAGAGCCACTGCAATGAAATTTAGGGAATTTGACATTCTTGAGTTGACAATTAATGGCCATAAATCTCAAAATGTTGGAACAAAGGGTACAAAATTTGGAAATATTTCTTTACAGAATGAATTAAAAATTTCGAACATTTTCCAGTAAATCTTGTAATTTTGACAGGTTTGTTGCCAGAGTAATGAAATTTAGGGAACTTGTTGCCTTTGAGTCGCCATTTCACTGTTCCCAATTTCAAAATTTTAGAGCAACTGGGACAAATTTTGGAAATTTTTATTCATTGAATAAACCAAAAACCAAATAGATTTCCAAACATTTTCCATTAAATCCAAGAAATTCGACAGTTTTACTGCCACAGCAATGAAATTTAGAAAGTTTGCTATTTTTGAGTTGCTAATTAATCGCATTAAATCTCAAAATGTTGGAGCGACGAGGAGGAATTTTGGACATTTTTATATATAAAGTGGACCAAAATTTTCTAACATTTTGTATTCGCGCCTGTATTTTCGGTAGTTTTGTTGCCAGAGCGACAAAATTTGGGAAACTTACTATTTTTAAGTTAATGATTGAACCCTCAAAATCTCAAAATTTGGGCATTTTTATTCATCAAACAGACTAAACATTTCCAACATTTTCTATTGAAACCTAGAACTTTGCCGGTTTTAGAGCCACTGCAATGAAATTTAGGGAACTTAACATTTTTGAGTTGATAATTAATGGCCATAAATCTCAAAATGTTGGAGCAAAGGGTACGAATTTTGTAAATTTTTATTTATAAAATGGACTAAAAATTTCTAAAATTTTCCATTAAATCTTGTAATTTTAACAGTTTTGATGCCAGAGTGATGAAATTTGGGAAACTTGTTGCCTTAGAGTCACTGTTCCAAATTTGAAAATTTTAAAAAAATTTGAAAATTTTTACTCATCGAACGAACTAACCATTTCCAATATTTTCCATTGAAAATCAGAGCTTTGACAGTTTTAGTGCCACTGCAACAATATTTGTAAAACTTGTTATTTTTAAGTTAATAATTGATCGTCTTAAATCTCAAAATGTTGGAGCAAAGGGTTCAAATTTTGGAAATTTTTCTTTATAGAATGGATTCAAAATTTCGAACATTTTCCATTAAATCTTGTAATTTTGACAGTTTTGATGCCATAGTGATAAAATTTGGGGAACTCGTTACGTTTAAGTCACTAATTTACTGTTCTAAATCTCAAAATTTTAGAGCAACGCAGACAAATTTTGAAATTTTATTTTGACACTCTTTTAAAAAACTCCTAAGTTGGTACTTCGAAGATCTATTGTAATACGTCATTTTAAAGCTTGAAATAGCTACTACCCATCGCAATAATAACCAAGTTATTATTTCTTGCCCTTAAGAAGCTACAAGACAAAAAGTAAAGCAATATTCAAGAAAATATTAAAAAATGGTGGAGGCGCCGGATTAATTAATTTGATTTTAGTCAACAAATTTTAGACGGGATTTGTACACCACCAGTCAAAAGTCATTACTAAAGTAGAATTGCCCCCTGATTCCAAATCCGAAGCTCGTTTTGCTCCATCAGGTCAGGACTTGGAGATATTGGTAAAATAAGTTTGTAAAACCAAAAAACTCTAGTCGCCGGAGAAGTCAGTTTTTCGGATTTTTTAAATTTTCTTTCCACGCGTGTGAATTAGCGTGTAATTTTCCCGTGGGTGTGTATGAGGCCTGCATATAATAAGAGCGAATCTTCAGCTGTTGTTCGAATCCGTCAGATTCGATGAAGAGGGCAGAATAAAATCATCCATCAACCGGGCAGTGATTAATTGAGCGCGGTATGGCGAGGACAGGTGGGACAATAGTCGTGGACGACGCCATGAATAACGCAGCACAAAGGCGCACCACGATGCCCCCACGATATTGTTTACGAAATTCGCTTTAGCCATTTCCGGCTCTAATTGAGATCCGATCGAAAAATCGAACGCACAAAGTGCTTTCCTCGCAACTATTAAATTTCTCGGAATGCGCCACTTTTCGAAAACTCGATCAATTTTCATGGAGATTTTCGTAAACTTTGCCAAATGGGGGAAATATCGAACACGATATGTAACATAATAGGGGTTTTCGGGGGGGAATTTTAAACATAATAGACGCTTTATTTTGTGGACGATAAAACAGATTTGGACACAAAAAGGGTTCTGTCAAGCAGCTGAAATTCTCTGAAAGACAGACTTAGAACGAGCTCTTTATCCCTTAATAGGATGGAACTAAATTTTATGAGTCTGTTGTAGTAAACTGTGGCGAAATACCCCCAAATAAACTGGCGAACAATGACACATTTAACTTTTGTAATAAGAAACTGAGAAGTTTCGCGGACCCAAGTACCCAATAAATTTTATGTCTTACTAATTTTAACTTTCAAACAGATCAGTCCGAAAATTAATTAGCTCACCCCCGCAAAAGATGACAAGCTAAAATTAGCTCTTGACAATGTGGCGTGGCGCGTCATTTTTTATAAATTTAGAGCACCATATAAAATATTTTTATAAGTTTTCCACGCGGGTGTGAACGACATTTAATTCTGAAAGGATATCAAATACAGGGAGGTAGTATGACAGCTTTAGTACTTTGAACGAGCATTATTTCTCGTCGAAAAATAAAAAGACGCGATAAATCCTTCATAATATAAATCGCACGCTAACCAAGCCAATCATCTTTTCACTCTCTTTTCTCCGAGATTTGCAACTTTGTTTTAAATAAACATTCCAATCGGCGTGGCGCACATCTTTCTTTAGTGGAAGAAACAGTGATTTATAATGAGGATTCGATATCCTGGGGATAATTTATTCGGAAGCTACGAGCCGATTCAATTAAATTGGCTTGTTTGCTGTCCTGAATACCCCTTGCATTACTAAAATTAGATGTATGAGTATTGTATATGCATGACCTGTATTGTGCACCATAACCGAACACACGGTCCAATTGCCATCTGCGAACGGCGTCCATGGACATACAGTGCGTTGCATAATAATAATAGACGCACCCCCATTTTTTATTTTTTTTTATTTTCTGACAAATTTAGTGCTTTAGTTTTGTCACAAGACACCAGAGAATTAAACTTTAATAGTACGTTAAAAAATATCTAAATTGAAGCACTAGTGCTGCGAAAATTCTTTAAAAAGTGAGAATCAAATTTGTTGAGGGCTGAATTTGGAAGTCATAAAACTACAGTTTGGCGAATAATTAAAAGAAGCCCCCATATTCGTCGTCAGCAAATAAATTCGCTGGCCTCTCTTGAGTCGTAATGACAAACTTAGAAGGTTAAATTTTGCAAGAGACCTCAATGGAACCTGGTATGTTCAAGTTTACATCTAAAATAAATTCATAAAATAATTAGATTTAAAACTCTGATTCTGAGAAGTTAATTTCTTCTTTTTTTGACTTACAAGTTATATTTAGTGACGAAAAAAAATTAATTTTGATAGACCAGATTTTAATAAGTAGGTACTACTGGCATGATCAAAGTAAAGAAAAACAATCATTAATTGGATCATTAATTATTCTAATTAATTTTGAAGTTTTAATTAGTAATTTACCTAAATTTGGTTAAAATTGAACCAAAATTCTAAAAAATACAAATATTAAAATAATATTTCGGATTTTTTCGGTTCGATTTCAAAATAAAAATTTCTAAAATTGTTATTTTTTGCTCTATGGATCTGGAATTTGGTCTAATTAATTGGAAAGTCCAAATTAGTAATCTACCCAAATTTGGTTAAAAACAAATCAAAATTCTAAAAATTACAAGTATTAAAATGATATTTCGGATTTTATTGGGTTCGATTTCAAAATAAAAATTTCTAAATTTGTTCTATTTTGTTCTGTGTTTTTGTAATTAAGTATAAATAATTGCAAAGTCTAAATTAGTAATTTACCCAAATTTAATTAAAATCGAATCAAAATTCTAAGAATTACAAAGCATTAATATAATATTTCGGATTTTTTTGCTTCGATTTCAAAATAAAAATTTCTAAATTTATTCTATTTTGCTCTATGGGTCTGTAATTTGGTCTAATTAATTGGAATGCTCAAATTAGTAATCTAACCAAATTTGGTTAAAATCTAATTAAAATTTTAAAAATTATAAGTATTAAAATAATATTTCGGATTTTTTCGGTTCAATTACAAAATAAAAATTTCTAAAATTGTTCTATTTTGATCTGTGGATCTGTAATTTCGTCTAATTAATTGGAAAGTCTAAATTAGTAATCTATCCACATTTGGTCAAAATCTAACTAAAATTCTAAAAATTACAAGTATTTAAATAGTATTTCGGATTTTTTCTGGTCGATTTTAAAATAAAAATTTCTAAAATTGTTCTATTTTGTTCTGTGGTTTTGTAATTTAGTATAATTAAATGGAAAATCTAAATTAGTAATTTACCCAAATTTAATTAAAATCGAATCAAAATTCTAAGAATTACAAGTATTATTATAATATTTCGGATTTTTTTGCTTTGATTTCAAAATAAAAATTTCTAAATGTATTCTATTTTGCTCGGTGGGTCTGTAATTTGGTTTAATTAATTGGAATGTCCAAATTAGTAATCTACCCACATTTGGTTAAAATCTAATCAAAATTCTAAAAATAACAAGCATTAAATTAGTATTTCGGATTTTTTCTGGTCGATTTTAAAATAAAAATTTCTAAAATTGTTCTATTTTGCTCGGTGGATCGGTAATTTGATTTAATTAATTGGAAAGTTTAAATTAGTAATCTAGCTAAATTTGTTTAAAATCCAATCAAAATTCAAAAAATTACAAATCTTAAAGTAATATTTCGGATTTTTTCGGTTCGATTTCAAAATAAAAACTTTTGTATTTTAGCAAACGAAATTTTGAAGGTGGATCATTATTCGTTTAGGGGGCAATTTTATCACAGGCTAGATTGAAATCCCACCGAGAATGTTTGGGGAATTATTGCAAGAAAGGTTTAAGCCAAAAATATCCAGTATTATCAGACGGAAGATTTAAAACGCTCTATAATTGAACTTTGAGAAGATTTATGTATTGATAAATCTATATAATTCGATGGAAAACATAATTTTTAAGTTAATTAAAAAGCAGGGTGGCTTTCCTGGTTATTAAAGTTGTTAAATTTGTATATTAAAGTTTAGTAAAAGCAGTAAATTACTTCATTTTTCAACGACTAAAAATCGATTTTTGACTCGTATATAATATAAAATGCACCTAGTATATTCGTAATTTTTGAGGTGTAATTGTTGGGGAAAAATAAAAATTTCAAATATCCGCATGTAAGTTTTAAAATAATAATATTCATCATTTTGCAACGAACTGTATTAAGAATTAACAATTTTTGATGAGGAAGATTTTGCAAGTGATTTGTCGTCGGTTTCTAAACAAGGTAGCGCTCGAAAATTCCATTAAAATTATGAATTAAATTCAACAAGTTCCGTCTGTTTTGTATTTCATAACGATCCTCTCGAGGCGCGCGCTAAAAAAATGTCCTCTTCAGAATCCAGCCGGATAAACAAGGACTGAGGGTGTTATATTATAATAATACAATACCATCTAAACCTCGGAATTAATATAGCCCTGTGTAATTACTAATATAAGGACTAAATGGTGGCTTGCGTGACGACCCTCCGCTGGATTTCCATTTAATCAAGGAGTCTGTTTATTCATATAATAAAGAGACGTTAATTACATTTAAATTCTCAATAAATGTTTCGCATATTTTAGCGGTAAAACGCAAATGATTGTAGTCGTGATTTCACGAGTCCCTCGGCTCGCACAAATCATCCTTCGTACAGTCTTTATTAGTTAATTGGGTTGAAATTACGAATCACGTGTTGCACGAGTTAAAACTTTATACCGGATCAATCCATTCAACTTTAGCTAGCTATAAAACCCAACAAAATAAAGAACTATTAACTAAAGCCCGGCAAAAGTTGGAATCCTCGAAACGACGCACGTGTTCGAACACGTATCCAACCTGTTTTGCAATTATCCGTCCCTGTGGTGTCGTAACATCAACTATTCTTAATCGCTCCCTGTTTTCGGACTAATTATTGTACAAATCTACCGCCGTTATTAGCACAGAATTAATGAATTATTTCGCTGTAATTAGCGCGGGGATTTTGATTAATTCTTCGCCTAAAGCTGTAATCTTGCATTATCGTCGCTCCGGAATCGGAGATCAACTCGAATTGTTAATCACGCGATGAACTCGTGCTATTTTAAAGCAGAGGGAAGCGCAAGCAAGCGCTAGGAAACGAGACTCTCGTCCAAAATCGGCTTTCATACTTCTAATAACTAAAATCCGTCAAATCAAAAATGAAAATTCATTGGCGTATCATGTTAAATTATGCCCTCTGACGCCGGTTGATTCTACGCTCATGTGTCAATACTTCAATCAGTCTGCTAAGCCACCTTTGATTTATATTAAAACGATCACTTTGAATCACCAAAATTTCACAGTGATTCCGTTCAAATCTAAAATTTTGCGTTTAAAATATTTTTTGAAAAATGGGGGATGCGCCGTTTTGCTCCACCAGGTCAGGACTCGGAAATATTGGTACGTTATTTTGGCAAAAAGTGTCTAAATTTTCTTAAAATTGTCGTTTTTTTCAATATTTGCATCATTCAGAAATATGGCTCTTTAGGACACTAAAAATTTTACTATAATTTTATTGAAAACTAAATTGTTTTGCATACATTTTTTTTGGAAAATGGTGGATTCTAAATCCAAAGTTCGTTTTATTTCATCAGGTCAGGACTCAAAGATATTTGCAAATTAAGTCCTCCACGTTTACTTTTCATTCTCCCAGCTTTACTTAGCAACTCGCAAAATTATGAAGCTTTGTATATAATACATCATTGTAAAAGTAATAAAATAAGCTTCCCAACGAACTAAAGAATTTACGGAAAAGGTTAGTTTTGGCCAAGATATTTGAGGAAAACAAAAAAAAATTTCGAAAAACGAACAATTTTTAAAAAAATTTGACACATTTTTGCAGATAACTTCTAAATTAGGACTTTGATTTTTTATTGTAATACGCCATCATAAAGATTGAGATCTGTGTTTTCTAATGTGGTGTCAAACTAATTTTTATCTCTTGCCGTTTAGAAGTTACAAGACAAAGAGTGGAGTGATGTTAAAAAAGTTCAAAAATGGTGGAGGCGCCGGATTAATTCATTTAATTTAAGTCAACAAATTTTGGACGAGATTTGTACCGCAACAGTCAAAAATCATTTCTAAAGTAAAAATGTGTTCTGATTCTAAATACGAAGTCTGTTTTGCTCCACCAGGTCAGGACTCAGAGATATTTGTAAAATAAGTTTTTCTTTGAGTAACCTATCACCACTTTTGTTTTTTTTTTGGTTTTGCTCAACAACTTGCAAAATCAAAAACTCTATAATATGTCATTGCAAATGTAATTAAATGAGTTTGCAACAAAAAAATCGCCCATATAATTCGTCTCTTTTAAACACATTTTTCATTAATTCAAGTAATTTTGACAGTTTTGATGCCAGAGTGATAAAATTTAAGAAACTTGTTTTTTTTGAGTCTTTAATGTACTGTTCCCAATCTCAAAATTTTAGGACGACGGGGACGAATTTTGGAAATTTTTATATATAAAGTGGACGAAAAATTTCCAACATTCAGTATTCGCACATGTCTTTTTGGTGGTTTCGATGCCAGAATGACAAAATTTGGGGAACTTGATTCTTTTAAGTTGGTAATTGACTGCTCTAGATCTTAAAATTTCAGAGCGACGGCAACAAATTTTGAAAAATTTTATTCATCGAATGGACTAAAAATTTCCAACATTTTCCATTGAATTCTAGACAGTTTTGGTGCCACAGCAATAAAATTTTGCGCACTTGTTATTTTTAAAAGATTTTTAAAATGTTGGAGCGACGCGGAGGACATTTTTATTTATAAAGTAGACCAAAAATTTCTAACCTTTTGTATTCGCGCCTGTTTTTTTGGTAGTTTTAATGCCAGAGCGACAAAATTTAAGAAGCTTGCTATTTTTAAGTTAATAATTAAACCCCTAAAATCTCAAAATTTTTGAAGTGACGAGATTAAATTTTGGACATTTTTATTCATCAAACAGACTAAACATTTCCAACATTTTCTATTGAATCCCAGAACTTTGACAGATTTAGTGCCACTGCAATGAAATTTGGAAAACTTTCTATTTTTGAGCTGATAATTGATCGCCATAAATCTCAAAATGTTAGAGCGAAAGGTACGAATTTTGGAAATTTTTATTTATAGAATGAACCAAAATTTCTGTTTTCGCACTCATAATTTATAGCTATTTATTGTGTCTGATTAGGTCAACAAAACACAAAATAAAAGAGTAGATACGACTTGTTCCCCCCTTTTCTTGAGCGTTTTCAGTCAATAAAACACGAATCCAATACAACATTTTATCCACAACCGCGGCAGCTAACATAAATAAGACTCTTTTAAAATCCGAGACAAAAATTTGTTTTATATTACAGGTAGTTTTAGCGTCGCGACGCTTTAAAATTGTAATTTTTAGCGATTTGTGAAAGTTTGTGGAACCAATTGCTAATTTAATTTTTTTTGACGATAAATGTGTGAAAAATATCTCAATTATCATTTTAGATTGTATGCAAATTGTGTTAAAAATTTGAGTAGAAAATGCTGTTTTATCAAGTTAGTTCCGAATTTATAACGTCAAAATTAGAAACTACGTTTACACCAAACTGTCGAAAACTTGTCATCTATTCTCTAGTTGGCTTTAGATTGTAACAACAGTTATCCTTAGTAAAATTCTTGCTTTTTCGATGTTAATTATCAATTTTAAGTGTCCAAAATTGACCTTCACACGAATGAAGTGACCTGTAAAAAGTTGGTGTAAACGTAGTGTCGTCCAACTTCTTAAATTTTCAAAATCTTATGAACTTTATTATTATTCCTCATTTATAATTTTTTTTCCCCAAACGGCGCATCCCGAATGAACGAACGCCCGTGTCGTCATGTTCAGCGGATTACTTTCTTATTCCCCGTTTCGGCTTAGCACCATATTTTCAGCCACGTTATGTTGATGCCGCATCTAATATTTACGCTTTTGATTAAATGTGTTTAGAGGTAGGTTATGACTTTTTAGGTGTCCCTATTCCTCTCGATTCCCATGTGCATTCCAATAAGCTTCGTCGTCATGCACCGCAATAATAATAATCGAAAATGTGCACGGAAGTTATTAAACCTCCACTCCGAGCTCGCCGTAATTCTTGAAAACTGTTCAAGTTTATTCGACTATATTTCCTAATCTCCAGATCGAGTTTCTTTTCACTCTTTTCATATCGGCGATACGACATATTGATCATTCCACTGTCAGTCGAGCGATAAGAAGAAGAATGCAGAACTGCGGTAATTATTTTTCCGATGCACTAAGTGCTAATTTACAATCGCGCAATGTCAGCTATGACGGTTTCCCTAATTGTGATTGATTGCACGTGTCCAGTTCTCATTATACGAAATGTTTTTTCAGCTGATGAAGGCCGCGCGGACATTTTGTCGGGGCTTGTTTTTAAATTCCAGACGACAAAATATGGAACGTTTAATTGAATTGTTCTTGTGCGAGTTTTTATATTTCATGTTCAGTGATTGGGGCTTTTATCTGAGCTCATTTTTTGGGAACAAGCGAGCGAAGCGAGCTACCTAGTAAACCTTTAACAACCATGAATTTTTAATTAATCACCCCCACGATATTACCATGGTGGTACAAATCGTACGTCCATCCCTTTTTAATTTGAGTGTACGACGTGAAATCACGCCGCCGCCGCCGATGAGGTTACGTTTTTTCCGTAATTACCACCGATATAATCTTGCCTAACGTAGTGGATAAACATTAATCATCCAAGACATAATCAATAATTAATAAATTCGCGCCAAAATCAATAAACAGGTTGTTGAACATGTAACTGTCTGATCCATACTGAAATTGTTATTTATTTAAAACGCAATAACCGGAACAAATGAAGACTCACATTGCGGTAATCTACATCGTCAATTATCGAAATATTTTACTCGAATATTAATATAAGGATTCAACATGTGAGTGAATTTGTAACAAATGGTTTGTTTTCATCTATTAACAACATTTCACAACAAATTCATTTCGCCAATCATCCAGAGAGAACAGGCCTGCTGGAATACATCACTTAGATAAATAAAATTTATTTGTTTAAAAACCATTGCAAACTAATGCATACAAACAATTTTTTACTCTGCGAGAGAATACAATATAATGGAACTGCATAAGTTCATGCACGGTCTTGTAATTCAAATAATTTACTCCAAATTTTCCGCTTTGTTACGTCCAACATCGCATGAAGGCATTCAATTTGAATGTAATACGTTATTTTGTTTAATTTTGTAATGTTGATGATTAAAATTTTAATACGTGTTCCGGTTTGAGGTTAAACACTGACATTTCCCAAATGTCAGAATTTTCAACTAGCAACGTGCAAAAACAATGCAGCCTGACAACGATTGTTATAGTTGATTAATTAACTGCACTGAATGTTGTGTTTACAATGATAGTAATGGATATCAATACTCGTATCAACAAAAATTCAACGCTGCACGAAATAATTAATGAGGTGGCTTAGTAACAATCGTTTTTTGACCGTCTCGGATGAAATACTGGACTGATAGCTGCCAAATTTGATGAGGTGGCTCTGGAATTTCGTCATGCCGCTTTGTTGACATAGTGAATATAACTGTCAAAAATTATTTATTTCGATGAAAAAAAATTTTCAAAATTCGCTCACGTCGCTCTAAAATTTTGAGATTTTGAACAGGAATTAAATGACTCAAGCAAAACAAGTTCCCCAAATTCTATCACCATGGCATCAAAACTGTCAAAATTACAAGATTTAATGGTAAAAGTTTAAAATTTTTGGTCCATTCTATGAATAAAAATTTTTAAAATTTGCCCCCGCTGCTTCAACATTTTGAGATCTAAGGCGATCAATTATCAACTTAAAAATAGCAAGTTCCCCAAATTTCGTTGCAGTGGCACTAAAACTGTCAAAATTCTGAGATCCAATGGAAAATATTGGAAATGGTTAGTTCGTTCGATGAAGAAAAATTTTCAAAATTTGTCACCGTCAGTCTAAATTTTTGAAATTTTCCATGGTCAATTACCAACTCAGAAGCAGCAACTTCCCCAAATTTCGTCGCTCTGGCATCAAAATTACCAAAAAGACAGGTGCGAATCCAGAATGTTAGAAATTTTTGGTTCATTCTAAAAATAAAAATTTTTAAAATTCGTCCGCGTTGCTCTACAATCTTGAAATTTTGAACAGTGAAATAGTGACTTAAAGTTAACAAGTTCCCAAAATTTTGATACTCTGACGTCAAAACTGTCAAAATTACAAAATTTGACAGAAAATGTTGAAAATTTTTAGTCCATTTTATAAATAAAAATTTTCAAATTTTTTTCCCGTTGCTTCAACATTTTGAAATTTAAGGCAATCAATTACCAAGTAAAAAATAGCAAGTTTCCCAAATTTTATTGCTATGACACCAAAACTGTTAAAATTCTAGAATTCAATAGAAAATGTTGAAAATTTTTAGTCCATTTTATAAATAAAAATTTTCAAAATTTTTTCCTGTTGCTTCAACATTTTGAAATTGAAGGCAATCCATTATCAACTAAAAAAAAGTAAGTTCCTAAAATTTCATTGCTGTGGCACCAAAACTGTTGAAATTCTAGAATTCAATAGAAAATGTTAGAAATGTTTAGTCCGCTCGATAAATAAAAATTTCAAAAATTTGTCCCCATCGGTCTAAATTTTTGAAATTTAGCATGGTCAATTACCAACTCAAAAGCAACAACTTCCCCACATTTTGTTGCTCTGGCAACAAAATTACCAAAAAGAAAGGTGCGAATCCAGAATGTTAGAAATTTTTGGTCCATTCTATAAATAAAATTTTTTAAAATTCGTCCGCGTTGCTCTACAATTTTGAAATTTTGAACAGTGAAATAGTAGCTTAAAGTTAACAAGTTGTCCAAATTTTGACACTCTGGTGTCAAAACTGTCAAAATTACAAGATTCAATAGAAAATGTTGAAAATTTTTAGTCCATTTTATAAATAAAAATTTTCAAAATTTTTCCTGTTGCTTCAACATTTTGAAATTGAAGGCAATCTATTATCAACTAAAAAAAAGTAAGTTCCTAAAATTTCATTGCTGTGGCACCAAAACTGTTGAAATTCTAGAATTCAATAGAAAATGTTGGAAATGTTTAGTCCGCTCGATGAATAAAAATTTCCAAAATTTGTCCCCATCGGTCTAAATTTTTGAAATTTAGCATGGTCAATTACCAACTCAAAAGCAGCAACTTCCCTAAATGTTGTTGCTCTGGCAACAAAATTACCAAAAAGAAAGGTGCGAATCTAGAATGTTAGAAATTTTTGGTCCATTCTATAAATAAAATTTTTTAAAATTCGTCCGCGTTGTTCTACAATTTTGAAATTTTGAACTGTGAAATAGTAACTTAAAGTTAACAAGTTGCCCAAATTTTGACACTCTGGCGTCAAAACTGTCAAAATTACAAGATTTAATAGAAAATGTTGAAAAGTTTTAGTCCATTCTACAAATAAAAATTCCCAAAAATTGTCTCCGTTGCTCCAAAATTTTGATATTTGGAACAGAGAATTAATGACTCAAAGGTACCAAGTTCCCTAAATTTTATCACTCGGGTATAAAAACTGTCAAAATTACAAGATTACAAGTGTCAGGTTTTTTTTAAATTTTGCAAATATCATGACTAAAACTGACTTTCCCGGGGACTTGTATAGTTCGTTAGAAAGCTTATTTAATTACCTTTCCAATAATTTATTATAGAGTAGTATAGAGCAAAACCGAAAAATACAAAAGTAAACAAGGAGTATTCAAAAAATACTTAATTTACAAATATCTCCTGGCCTAATAGAGCAAAATAGGCTTCAAATTTAGATTTAGGAGAAAATTCTTCTTAAGAATTGACTTTCACCTCGTTCAAAATTTCTTGACTATTAAAAGTTTTCTGCGCATCCACCATTTTTCAAACAATTTCTTATTATTTTTAATTCTAATCAGAGTGGCTTTGCATTTTAGCACGTAGGTCTTAGCGAATTCCCACACTGATTGAAGAGTTGACACATGAGCGTAGAATCAACTGAGGTTTGGGGGCGAAATGTTACGCCAATGCCTCCAAAAAGTAACTGTCATGAACCTGTCATCAGACAAACTTAGTTTAAGAAATGTCAACCAAAAATTTCAACGCCGCCTTTGATTAATATTGAAAAGAATCACTCCGTAGCAACAATCTCTTCGTTTTTTGCCCATCTCTTCTAAAATACTTGACGGATAGTTGTCAAATTTCATGCACTCATAGAATTTGAGCTGCTCTTTCAGACGGCCCTGAAATTTCGTTCCAAAAGTGTTGAAAATAAGAAGAAAATGGAGCCGATCCGCATCGCCCGCCAAAGAGAATTAAAATAAATCCTTCCAAGCCGCCGCCCAATAATTGTTTGAAATCGTTGCCTCGTCTTATTTGTGCGACGCCAATGTTAGAAATATGATTAAGCAACGGCGCGGTTGAATAAACTGATAAGGAAGTAAGAGAGGTAAAACCCGAATGCTGAGCCCTTAACAAGGGTTCCCCGTCATAAAACGGGATAATGAGAAATATTAACAGGTCTTATCAGGACGGTTCGGGATCATATTCACACATGGGCGAGTAACGTGCACGTAGTGCAGACACTGCATGTTTTTATGCAACATAAATTACTTAAAAGCGCCCCATTGAAAGGGGAAATTAAGCTCTAAGTTGTGCATACGCAAGCTGAAGCCGGAAGTGCACCTCTGTCGATGATTAGGCGGCGAATTATCAGGTCAACACGACGAGTCGCTGTCTGTTTAGTAGTATTTAGGGCGAAATTGCAGAAAAATTCGTTTCAACACAATGCGGAGTTTGTGCGAAGTTTGAGTGAGGTAACATAACGAGTTTCTCTAATAAGCTCTATTGAAACTTTAAATAAAGACAACTACTTACTTAAGTGGATATTTTATAAACAAGAAAATTCTTTTAATTGGCTCTTGTACTTCACAGAGTGTGAGCGACGGGAGGGGAGTGAGGGGTTTCCCAACGCGAATCCCATGAACTGTGACAATTTGGGAAATTTGTTTCCTCGACTCGACAATTTTCTGATTTGTCACACTTTATGAGCACATCGAAAATGGCAGTGTTAAAACTACCGAACGCCACCTTTTGGTTACGATCAGTAATAGTCTAAGCAAAATAGACACAAAAATTTCAAAAGCTCGGAATTTTGTGTGGACGTTCATTTTATTGTTCCAAACAAAATGTTTACAATTTTACCATCAGTCATTAATACGTTTTTTAATAATATATATATTAATAATTCTCTATTTGGCAGTTAATTAGAGTTTTGGAAGTTGTAAAATTATCAAATTTGAATGTTGTAGAATTAAAACTACTCGAAATACAACTTTGAAAAAGACATCTTGGATATTTCTGACTCGTGCTTATAAAAATCTAAAAAAAATTCTTTTTGTTCTAAAATTCTGTAATTTTTCTCAGACAATAAGAATGTTAGAAGTAAGAAAACGTCCAAATTTCAATGTTGTCAGAGTAAAACTACTCGAGATATGAGTTTAAAAAGAGAATTTTAAATTTTTCCGGTTTGACTCTCGAAAAAAAAATTCTAAAATTGTCCCTTTTTGGTCTAAAATTCTATAATTTTTTTCAGACAATAAGAATGTTAGAAGTAAAAAAACATCCAAATATAAATGTTGTAACGTTAAAACTACCCCAGATACGAATTTGTAAAAAAACTTTTGCATCTTCTCGGTTTGTCTTTGAAAAAAAAATCTAAAATTGTTCCTTTTTATTCTAAAATTTTGTAATTTTGCTCAGTTACTAGGAAGGTAAGAAGTAAAAAAACCGCCAAATTTGAATGTTGTAACTTTAAAAATAACCGAGATACAAGTTTGTAAAGAAAATTTTGCATCTTTTCGGTTTGTCCTCAACAAAAAATCTAAAATTGTTCCTTTTTGATCTAAAAATTTGTAATTTTGTTCAGTTAATAGAAATCGTAGAAGTAAAAAAAACCTCCAATTTTGAAATGTTGTAACATTAAAACTACCCGAGATACGAGTTTGTAAATTTATTTTGCATCATGTCGGTTTAAAAAAAAATCTAAAATTGTTCTTCTTTGTTCTAAAATTCTGTAATTTGGCTCAGTTATTAAAAATGAGAAAAGTAGGAAAACCTCCAATTTTGAATGTTGTAGCAGTAAAACTACTCGAAATACGAGTTTGAAAAGGGAATTTTGAATTTTTGTGGTTTGCTCTCAAAGAAAATTCTAAAATTGTCCATTTTTGTTCTAAATTTATGTAATTTTTCTCAGTCAATAAAAATCGCAAAATTTGAATGTTGTAATAATTAAAATACTGAGATACGAATTTGTAAAAAAAATTTGCATCTTTGTGATTTGGCCTTGAAAAAAAAAATCTAAAACTGTTCCCTCTTATTCTAAAATTTTCTAATTTTGCGCAGTTAATCGGAACGCTATAAGTAGGAAAACCTTTAAATTTGAATGTTGTAATAGTAAAACTACTCGAGATACGAGTTTGAAAAGGGAATTTTGAATTTATGCGGGTTGCTTTCGAAAAAAATAGTTCTAAAATTGTCCATTTTTGTTCTAAATTTTTGTAATTTCTCTCAGTCAATAAGAATGTTAGAAGTAGAATAACCGCTAAATTAGAATGTTGTAACATTAAAAATACCCGAGATATGAGTTTGTAAAGAAAATTTTCATCTTTTCGATTTGTCCTCCAAAATAAAATCTAAAATTGTTCTGTTTTGTTCTAAAATTTCATAATTTAGCTCAGTTAATTGGAATGGTAAATGTAGAAAAACCTCCAAATCTGAATGTTGTATCATTAAAACTAGCTAAGCTACGAATTGTAATAGAAAATTTCCGGTTCGTTCTTGAAAAAAAATTCTAAAATTTTTCCTTTTTGTTCTAAAGTTCTGTAATTTATTACAGTGATTACAAATTACAGAACTAGTAAAACTGCCAAGTTTGAAAGTTTTCGGACACGTAAAAATTAAGAAATTTTTACAAATTTTCATTTTCACTTCAATTAAATTCTGTACCTTTGTCAGATTTCATCCTAAAGCAGTGAAATTTGGAGGTTTAATTACTTTAGACTTTTAGAGCAAGAAATAGAGTTTTTAGAAATTTTTATTTCGAAGACGAACTAAGAATTTTCATGGCTTTTACTTAAATTCCGGAACATTGTCAGATTTCATTTTAAATCTGTAAAATTCAGAGGTTTTACTACTATAGACTTGCTAATTTACTGCTCTAAATTCCAAATTTTTTAAGCAAAAAATAAAGTTTTTAGAAATTTTTATTTCAAAGACGAACTAAAAATTTTCATGACTTTTACCTAAATTTGGTAACTTTGTCAGACCTCATTTAAAAACTGTGAAATTTAAAGATTTTATTACTTTAAAGTTGCTAATTTACTGTTCTAAATTCCAAATTTTTTAAGCAAAAAATAGAGTTTTTAGAAATTTTTATTTCGAAGACGAACTAAAAATTTTCATGACTTTTAAATTCCGTAACTTTGTCAAATTTCATTTTGAAACAATGAAATTTGGAGGTTTTATTACTTTAGACTTGCAAATTTACTGCTTTAAATTCCAAAATTTTAGAGCAAAAAATAGAGTTTTTAGAAATTTTTATTTCGTAGACGAACTAAAAATGTTCACGACTTTTACTTAAAATCCGTAACTTTGTCAGATTTCATTTTAAAACTATGAAATTTGGAGGTTTTACTAGTTCAAACTTGCTAATTTACTGCTCTAAATTTAAAAATTTTAGAGCAAATAATAGAGTTTTTAGAAATTTTTATTTTGAAGACTAACTAAAAACTTTCATGGCTTTTACTTAAATTCCGTAACTTTGTCAGATTTCATTTTAAATCTGTAAAATTTAGAGGTTTTACTACTATGGACTTGCTAATTTACTGCTCTAAAATCCAAATTTTTTAAGCAAAAAATAAAGTTTTTAGAAATTTTTATTTCAAAGACGAACTAAAAATTTTCATGACTTTTACCTAAATTTGGTAACTTTGTCAGACCTCATTTAAAAACTGTGAAATTTAAAGATTTTATTACTTTAGAGTTGCTAATTTATTGTTCTAAATTCCAAATATTTTAAGCAAAAAATAGAGTTTTTAGAAATTTTTATTTCGAAGACGAACTAAAAATTTTCATGACTTTCACTTAAATTCCGTAACTTTGTCAGATTACATTTTAAATCTGTAAAATTTAGAGGTTTTACTACTATGGACTTGCTAATTTACTGCTCTAAATTCCAAATTTTTTAAGCAAAAAATAAAGTTTTCAGAAATTTTTATTTCAAAGACGAACTAAAAATTTTCATGACTTTTACCTAAATTTGGTAACTTTGTCAGACCTCAATTAAAAACTGTGAAATTTAAAGATTTTATTACTTTAGATTTGCTAATTTACTGTTCTAAATGCCAAATGTTTTAAGCAAAAAATAGAGTTTTTAGAAATTTTTATTTCGAAGACGAACTAAAAATTTTCATGACTTTCACTTAAATTCCGTAACTTTGTCAGATTACATTTTAAATCTGTAAAATTTAGAGGTTTTACTACTATGGACTTGCTAATTTACTGCTCTAAATTCCAAATTTTTTAAGCAAAAAATAAAGTTTTCAGAAATTTTTATTTCAAAGACGAACTAAAAATTTTCATGACTTTTACCTAAATTTGGTAACTTTGTCAGACCTCAATTAAAAACTGTGAAATTTAAAGATTTTATTACTTTAGATTTGCTAATTTACTGTTCTAAATGCCAAATGTTTTAAGCAAAAAATAGAGTTTTTAGAAATTTTTATTTCGAAGACGAACTAAAAATTTTCATGACTTTCACTTAAATTCCGTAACTTTGTCAGATTACATTTTAAATCTGTAAAATTTAGAGGTTTTACTACTATGGACTTGCTAATTTACTGCTCTAAATTCCAAATTTTTTAAGCAAAAAATAAAGTTTTCAGAAATTTTTATTTCAAAGACGAACTAAAAATTTTCATGACTTTTACCTAAATTTGGTAACTTTGTCAGACCTCAATTAAAAACTGTGAAATTTAAAGATTTTATTACTTTAGATTTGCTAATTTACTGTTCTAAATGCCAAATGTTTTAAGCAAAAAATAGAGTTTTTAGAAATTTTTATTTCGAAGACGAACTAAAAATTTTCATGATTTTCACTTAAATTCCGTAACTTTGTCAGATTACATTTTAAATCTGTAAAATTTAGAGGTTTTACTACTATGGACTTGCTAATTTATTGCTCTAAATTCCAAATTTTTTAAGCAAAAAATAAAGTTTTTAGAAATTTTTATTTCAAAGACAAACTAAAAATTTTCATGACTTTCACTTAAATTTCGTAACTTTGTCAAATTTTTATCCTGAAACTGAAATAGTGTACACGTGAAACACACTTTTGCTATTTTGTGTACCAAGAATTGCTCAGAAACTTTTGACAATTTGTTTAGAACAATAAAATCAAAGTCCACACAAAAATTCAGCTTTATGCGAATTATTCCAAAGTTCATGTTTATTTGGCCTGGACTATAATAAATAATTGCACATTTCGCTGGCATTGTCTTGTAGACTGGCGCTTTAACCAGTACCACCTTGTATATTGACCAAAGTTTGTTAGGGGCGCATTATTCACTCAAAGTTATCAGAGGATCTACATCTAGCCTACAATAGCAACATAGGAACAGCAATTAAGCATGCACAAAGATATCCGTCTTCCGGTACATTTACTTATGAAGACTATCGTGTTTAAGTTGTTGTATCAGAACTGATAATACGCACACAAAATGTGTGCAGACACGAACCAAAAATTCCCTAAAAACGCGTCACGATCGATCTCTCGCCAAGTATTTATCGAAATGGAGTTGCAAAGACGGTAATAATTCAGTTAAACCGATGGAGAAAGTTCAAAGCAACAATTTACAGAGCAACTCCTGCTTAAACCAAAATCCACACCTTGTAAATTGACAAGTGGTTTAAGCAGCTCCGGGTTAAGAGCACCTTAGAGCCTTCACTATACATGGAAATTCCGCATGAAGTGTTGGCGGAAGAACGGATAAAGACAGAATGGGGGATAGTACCAGCGGCTGATAAGGAAGGACTGAAAATGGCTCGGTCGGCCGCAAATAGCGAAGGAAACAAGGGTGCAGATTACAGATACCCCGCTTTGCTTACTGTTCCTCTTAAGTATGTCGGCAATTATTTCGGGAATCTACTTTCCCTCTGATGTGTTTAGGCGCGATCGAAGGCGCCATGGACGCGCTAATTCTTTACGAGGGGATGGCGGTTAAGAAATTACGTTGCAATGTCGGTTTCAAACTAAAAAAAAATGAACTGAACTGAATATTTCCAATAATGGCCGCAGGTCACTCCCTGATTGTAATCAACTAAATTTCCATTTCTCTCCCATTTAAAATCTGTTGTTATTAATTTATAATAGGGAAGAACATTCCCAGAGGAACGGCTTACAACTAGGAAACATTCTAATCCCTATATTCTGCATATCCCCTGTATTCTCTATTGTTGCTAGATTTACCTACTGCGAGTTTTCGTGTTGCACGTTTGCAAACTTATGCGTTTTCTTGAACACAAACACAGGTCTGGATTCAGAGATGATCTTGAAAAAATATTTTTTTAGGTTCCACTGCACAAAACTTTATTTTCGTCATTTTTTTCTTGGAAACTTGCAAAGTTATGGGATTGCTTACAAAGTTTTTGAAAGCTAATTTAATTGGCTTTTAAACGACCTATAAAACTCAGCGATAGAATGAGTACTTTTCATGGTATTTTTAAATGTCCAAAAATTCGCTAATTTTAGTGATTTTAATATGCAATTTTGCATGTAAATCAAGAATTATTACATCGATTTTTTATTGTAATGCTTCATTGAAAAAGCTGAGATCTTGCCTTTTTGACTCGCCGACCAATGCATTGATATCTCTTATGGCTTAGAAGTTACAAAACAAAAAACATTCAGAAGTTTTCCAAAAAATTAAAAACATTTTTATTTTTGAGACAATTTTTTTAAAAACTCAACGCCGTTGCCTAAAAAATTCAAATTTCTAGACACATTTTGAGTTTTAAAATGACTTCAATGCTAACGCAGCACTGAAAAACACATTTTAGAAACTTCTTGAAGATGATGAATAGCTCTTAGTTTGCTTATAGACCAAAAAAAATTGTGGAAATCTTTAAAAAGAATTGTTCAGAATTTTAGACTCAAATATTCGCTAAGCAGTTGGAAAGTTGGCACAAAATGAAGAGGTGGATGGCACTAAAAATTTAATATTTGTGTCTGCTAGAACTTATTTTCCGGACAATCTGATGGCAGCAACCAATGAAAATCATCATAAATTCTACGGAAAATTTTATCAAAATTGAAACGAAAACGTGTTTAAATTTCATTAAATTATAAAAAAACGCGACCAACAACTTTTTAACAGTTGCTGTAGAATTTTTATCTGTGATCTTCCATTATGAGCAGTGAATCAAATTTATCAAAAAAGTACAATTTTGTGTGGGGTCAAATCAAAATTTTTAAAAATCTTCGAAAGTTAACAAAACCTTTTTTTTTTGTTTTGCAACTTCTAAAAGGCAAGAAAAATTTTGTTTAACACCGCGTTAGAAAACAGAGAACTCAACCGTTACAATAACGTATTACAATAAAAATTCAGGAATTCTTTGCAAAAACTGTTCATTTTTCGAAATTTTCATCAGTTTTCCTCAAATATCTTGGCCAAAACTAACGACATCTATAGTTTGTTGGACATTCTCTTTGTAATGATGTATTATAGAGTTTCATAAAGCTCCGAGTTGTTAAGCAAAACTAAAAAAATCAAAATTAAGCGCGGGGCACTTACTTTACAAATATCTCCGAATCCTGACCTGATGAAGCAAAACGGGCTTCAGATTTAGAATCAGGAGACAATTTTACTTTAGAAATGACTTTCGACTGCTGCGCTACAAATCCCATGCAAAATTTGTTGACTAAAATAAAATAAATTAATCCGGCGCCTCCACCAATTTTAAACTTTTTTTAACATTACTCCAATCTCTGACTTGAATCTTCCAAATGGCAAAAAATAAAAATTTGTTTAACACCGCATTAGAAAGCAGAGATCTCAGCCTTTATGAAGGCGTATTGCAATAAAAAATGGAAGTTCCAATTTCTCCAAAAAAGCGTCAAAAATTATTCGTTTTTCGAAATTTTCATTAGTTTTCCTCAATTATCTTGGCCAAAACTAACTTTCCCGGTAACTTCTTTAGTTTGTTGCGAAGCTTATTTTAATACTTTTCCGATGATGTATTAATAGAGTTTTACAAGATTGCGAATTGTTAAGCAAAACTAAAAAAACCAAAAGTGATGGGCATTTAATTTACAAATATCTCAGAGTCCTGACCTGGTAGAACAAAACGGGCTCCTGATTTGGAATCAAGAGACAATTCTGCTTTAGAAATGACTTTGAAGTGCTGCGGTACAAATTCCATCCAAAATTTGTTAATTAAAATGAAAAATTAACCTGGCGCATCCACCATTTTTAAACATTTTTAACATCGCTCCACTCTTTGTCTTGTAACTTCTAGATAGCAAGAGATAAAAATTTGTTTAACACTGCGTTAAAAAGCAGAAATCTCAACCTTTATAATGACGTATTACAATAAAAAAATCAAAGGACCAATTAGGAGTTCTTTGCAAAAAAGTGTCAAATTTTTTTTTTAAATTGTTTGCTTTTCGAAATTTTTTCAAATAACTTTCCCAGAGACTTGGAAAAAAGTTTTCTATGCGCAACATTTTTAGTTTTCAACGGAATTATGGTGAAATTTTGGTGACTGTAGTGTCCTCAATGATTAATTCTCCAATTTTTACCCCCTCGCCGCCCCAATTTCGCCAAGTTGCGCCACGTCCACTTCAACTTCCAGTTTCTGGGCCAAAATGGAAATTGTTTTATTTGTATCTAATACCACCCCAACCCGTTAAACGCAGTTTGATAAATGTTGGGATCCTCAGCTGGCTACTGAAGAGATAAAATGTTGCAAAGGAAAATTACGAAACGAGGTGGTCTTTTTAAAAGCAGTTTTATTACCTACTTCTTATTTTACACAGTAAATTCAACTGTTATTTAAACCTTAACGAAATAATATTATTCCGCCGTTTCATTTCCCCATGAAAATGAGAGCGAAATGTTGAATAGGAGTAATCTGCTATACAAAAGTCGGGTCATTTGAGGGTAATATTCGAAGCTTCTTTTTATTTTCGTTGTGGGGCATTTTTCGGGGGAAATTGCGTTGTTAATACGAATCGTAATTAGCGCAAAGCCATGGGGCGAAAATGGTGGATGCGCCGGTCTAAATTCGCGATTTTTTCAAGTTCCGGATCCTTCGCAATGCCGCACCATCTGCAACAAGATCTGCAAACCACAACTGGTCGCCGAATATCCAACCAAACTGTTATAAATCGTTGGCAGGAAGTCGGTTTGACATCGTACAGACTCCGAGGCCCCCAACTATTACCGCAATTCAACAACGAGCGAAAATTGAAGCCGAAAGCAAAGGCTGTAAGATGTCAGTTTTATCTTTCAACGACTTGTAGACGACAAGTGCACAGTCTAGAATTGTTACTTAATAACACATCACCAGAACTGACTGCTTTAGAGTGCAAAAATTGCATTAACCACGACTTGGTTTTTTGCAGGGAAATCTGTTGCCGAAGCATTTTTCTCGAAAATAAATTATTGCATTTGTCAATGTCATCTCAAATGCAAGAATGTTTAACGGCGGCGTTCACATTATTAAATTCTAAGTGACATAAAACATCGCTTTAAAAGGATTATGAATTAGTACGTCGTTTGTTATCTAAGGCGGAAAATGGACATGAAGGATTTTGGATATTTGTACACAGGCACCGCCAAGCCACGTGCCGACTATCAGTAACTGGCAAAAAAAAATTTTATGTATCGGCAATAGTTTTGGCGTCGCGACGCCTTAAAAATTAGAATTTTAACGGATTGTGAGGATTTGTATTTTTTATTAACAATGTCCCTGAATAGCACTTTTATCAGCAATTTTAAAAAAAAATATCGAATGTTTATTAATTAATTTTTCTGTTGTTTATACTTCTTCTATGTATTTGTTTATTTTTTTTTCTCTTTCATGTCTCCATAATATTTTTTTTGTTATTATTAAAAAATTTGTATTTTCTATTATGTCATAGGGTCAAAACCTTGATCAGTTCTACTGCCTTTTGGCCCTTTTTGTGATAAAAAGGTTTTTTTTTGAATATTTTATTTTATTTTTATTTTGTCTAAGTTTTTTTGTTGTTGTTTTTTTACCACAAATACAGATTTATTATTATTTATTATTATAGATTCCAATAGGATATTAGGTCCCGCCAAATTTAAAAAGTGCATAAATCTTGATAAATTGAGCCCAAAAAAATCGATTTCGGTCTATATTTCGCTCATCTTTGGAAAAAAAATAAGTTAATAGTGCTCATTTTACGCAGAATTTCACTAGGATTCCAAATCCGAGCCCAGAATCTATATGCGACAAGAAATAGTTGAGTTATGGCCGATTAAAGTTTGAGTTAATGAATTTTAGTTGCGAAATTTCCAATGCTCAATATCTCCAAAGTACGACAGATAGAAAAAAACGGTCTTTGCCATAGTTTTTCTCGCGATGTTTTTGTCTAGAAAGCGGTCGCAGATATCCAAAATTCGATAGTCAATTTGGTTAAAAAAAAATTACGGCTCCCACTATGAAAAAAAATACATTTTTTGATTATTGACCGCGTCTGGTAAACTACTCGACATCTCGCTTATTCTCAAAGTAATTTTAAACTATTAGTGCTCATTTTACGCAGAATTTCACGTTCATTTCAAAACGGCCCTTATTTTTCTTGTCTGTCAACAAATAACTAAATTAGAGACGTTTGAAATTGGAGGGCCAAAATTTTAAAGCTTCGGAAAAGATTTTCGCTCGATACCTACGGAATTATGACGAAATTTTATTTTTTTCAGTTGGAAGTTGGCTACTTTTCGTCTCTGATTAATACAGTTGATATCTCGTTTATTTAATGAATCAATTTTGATCTATAATAATACGCATTTTACGCAGAATTTTACGTAGAATCCAAAAAGGTGAGAATCGTTAAGAGCGGCCTAAAAATAACAGAGTTGAGAGCAATCAAAGTTTCAGATATTAAATTTTGGAAAATTTTCAAAGCTCATCTCCGAAACTACGAAAGATTTTGAGAAACGGTTTTCACCATCGTTTTTCTCTAGTCATTTTACTTTAAAATCCGCCGTCAAAAGTCGAAAATTCGGTGGTAATTTTTTTGGGCAAATAAATTTTGCGACTCAATCGATGAAGAATTTTCAATTTTTCGTTTTTCGATCGCCCCTCGTAAACTATTTGCCCTTTCGATCTGAAATTTGGCCAGTAGATAGATTTCAAGCTCCTCTTTCGATCGATAAATAATTCAATAATATTACATGCAGTTTTCGCCCCGAAACAGCGTCTTAAAAATGACTCTAAAAACACCCTCAGAAAATCTAGTTCGGTCGACATCTCGGTTATTTGTTAAGGAAATTTAAGCTCATTTTACGCAGAATTTCACGCTGATTCCAAAACTGTCCTTATTTTTTCCGAATATCAACAAATAATCGATTTAGAAACTTTTTTCTCAAATTTAAATCACAATTTGCATAAAATTTAAATTATAAACTGAGATATTTTTATCACAGCCATGTAGACCGGAATTTGAATTAACGAGTAGCCAAACTAACAGTGATAGAAAACAAATTTTAAGCACAACATTTCGTATCGCCTAATGTAATTAAATTAAACAAACGCGCGGTTTATATTCTATGAGTGAAAAATCATACGTCGAGAGCGCTCTAGCTGACATGAAAATTCCAAATCATCACCAATTTTCCGCCGACGGGAAGTTCATTTATTCTGTTTAAATATTTAATAAAGCATGACAGATATTTGCAACCAATATTGATGCACAAACAAAAATCATTTTACCGTTAATAAGCGTCTGCTTAACATTCAGGTATCGCCCACAGTCATACATTTTTCCATGCAAACGTCGAATTATTTGTGAGTTGTCATCTTCAATTTCGGGAAACATTGACAGCAAACGTGGCGTTCGTAAAGAAACTAGAGCAAAAATTGGTCATTAAGACGGCCGAGGAGCAAATTAACTTTAAATGTTTGCTTTGGTTGGAAGTTTCTTTCTCGGCTAACGAAAGTTTTAGTTACCTGGAACAACAGCATTAAGTTTAATTTCCATTATTGTGTTTACTAGGAGGACATAAAGTCTGCGATTTTTCCTTGCGCGAGTTTAAGTAGATGCAGATTGTGAGTGTATTAAATCAGGCTGACCATGCATGCACATTAAAATCCTCAGGACGGCGAAGAGACTCATTTGAATTGCTAATTTGTTATCTGAAACACTAAACTAGACATGACACACTCCTTGGAAGCTCACTGGAAAAAATATTTCAAGCGCAATCCGATTAGGACGCAGATTTGATTGCAGCGCTCACAATAAATTAACGCCGGTAATACGAATATAAATTTTAATGGGATATGCCATTACACTCATAATAACCAAATAATCCAAATGAATTTCGAAAGTAGAAATGATTTTTCCGCAAGTCCTAAACATCGATGACTCATTAATTATTTTGTAGATTCGACTAGTAATGAAATGAATGTTCAAATTTTGTTGATACTGATTATGGCGTACGAGTATCGATGTTTATTATTTATCATTGCAATCACAATTGTGTGCCAGGATTCCGCACAGTTCATTAATCCTCGAAATCAGAACTGGAACGAATTTTTTATTCTTCAAATTAAATAAATTATCGAGTCTCATTAATTAACGACTTATTAGATAACCAAACATATTCGGATGGCGTCGATAAGTTCCGAGAGAGAAATAAAACAAACTGTTCGCCGAGAGAATTAAAGAATTAAAATTCCGTGTTCCTCCGATGTAATAAATTATATTAATCCTCCGGATCATGGAAAGTGAGTGCCGGTATCGGAGAAAATCTTTCGCTCGACGAAAAACTAAGTAAATTGTGGACATTTTCACAAGCGTTTTTCTCTCACTAGTTTCACTAGTATTGATTTTTCCGATTATATAAACAAATACTTTGTCCCTAATTAAAAGTTCGGTGTTTCAACATAAACTCTTTTAATTAGTCTGTGTTGTTTCTTTATTCATATTTATGTAGATCCCTATCAAAATGTTTGTTTTTATTTCTCTTCTCAATTAACTCACTATTAGTTTTAAAACAATGTTTGTTCTATCAACAGTTTGCTAATTACGAGGATTGTTTTTCATGAGAAAATTATCTTTTGCTCCCTTTGTACCGTGATAAATGGAAATGTTAAATTATGTAGTTAATAAATATTTTACTAGACTACAGAAATAAACGCGACCATTCTTAGCCAGGAGCTAACGAATATAACTAATTTAATTAAAGATACATGGCTATCAGATTTTATTTAAACCTAACCTCCATCTTCCTGCAGATAATTTTTTTAAGGCGTCAAATTTAAAATGCGGCTGTGTGATTGGTCGATATCAGAGCGCATTACACAACCCTGATTTTTAAAAACATCTGCGGAATGGCAAAGAAGAACTGTCACATTTGTCAGATTGTGAACTGAATTTAATTTGTAGGTTATTTTCAGTGTTGTCAAATCGAAATTTCAATTATCCCTAGATTCTAAGCTAAAAAATTCCTAGAGATCATGAATTTCAAATCAGTTCGGTCGTCATTTCGCAGATTTTTCACGGAAATCGCTTAATTTCACTTTTCCTGCAGGGGCGCCAAATTTAAAATGCGGTTCTGTGATTGGTTGTTCAGCAGAGCCAGTTAAACAATGCTGTTTTTGTTAAATTCCTGTAAAATGTCAAACAAGAACTGTCATTTGTCAAATTGTCACGAAACTGTAGTAGCATCAGCAATAAATTTGTTTTTGTTATTTGCAGATGGACAGTGGCGGGCAAAAAGAAAAAGTCTTGGACCACATTTTTTCATAAATTGAAAGTTCAAGCATAATGACGACTGTTGTAGGTTTATCAATGACATTAACAAAACAAAAGAAAAAATTACATTGACTAATTATAGAGCGGTTTGTTTATTTTATTTTACTTTTTATTTTTATGCAATCTGTAAAATACCTTTAGCACGAGTTGAAGTTAGCCACTGATTTGTGATTCCGGTGGTATCAAATTTGAAATCGTAGAAAAAGTATAGTAAGTGACACGTTTGTAAACTATTCTAGACACTCGTACTTTAAACACTCGCTCCGCTCGTGCCGAATTAAACTCGTGACTAACAAACTTGTTACACAATATACTATTTTCCACTTCCGTTTTAAGTTGCCATTTTAGTCACGAGTTGAAATTGACAGTTGGTTGGAAATTGATTTGTGGTTTCAAATTTAAGATCGTAGAAAAAGTATAGTATGTAACACGTTTAAAATTATCTAGACACTTGTACTTAAACACTCGCTCCGCTCGTGACTAATGTGACATTAAACACTTGTTACATATCATACTGCATTTACATTGTAGACACAAATTACCCCTTGTAGGTCAATAATTATTAAGTATCATTTATTGGTAGTTAAAATAACCTCCTATTAGTAGTTCAACAGTAGTGGAAAATGTCGTTCAAGAACTCTACCACTTGATTTTAAAAAACTGGTCAGTTGCTCGTGGCGCCATCTATTAATCAAAATTGACATGTAGTCATTACAGGTATCTAACTTCTCCCTTTCAAAACCTCCTGCAGGAAAAATAACACAATTTGGTAAAAATTTGACAGATGTGACAGTTCTTGTTTGACATTTCACAGGAATTGTGTTTAAAAAATCAGCAGTGGGTAACTAGCTCTGCTGAACGACCAATCACAGAGTCGCATTTTAAATTTGGCGCCTACAAAATCTGTCAAATCTAGACAATCTAAATGTTTATAAAGAAACTAAAGTGTTAGACAGTAAATAAATAAAACGAATAATAGACAAATTAAAGAATAAGAAAGGGCAAAGGAACTGTCGGCATCAGTGGAATCTCAACTATTTGACGGATGTGCAAAACGCAAAGGAACTGGAGAATTCGAAAAATTTTAGGAATCTGAAAGACTCCCGGAATCTGAATCCGAAAAATTTCACATCATTTTGGATTCCTAAACAAAAAGAGCTTCTAAAATTGAACATTTCGAGTATATTTAACCCTTTTAAACATTTAAATTTAAGTACTTATTTGAAACTGCCAACATAAATAATACATTTGATTGAACCCGAATACCTGAAATTGGAAAATTTGAAAAAACGAGTTAGCAAGCTCCGTCTGAAAATTTAACAGTCGTTAATTTGGGGTCTGACAGGATACAAACAACTCGAAAGCACCTAAAATTTTCATAATCGCCGTCGCACCAATTTCATGTAGATTTTGGGGGTTTCCCGGAAAAATGTTAATAACCGCAAAAGCGTACTTTGAGGGTTTTAAAAAGTTGCAGTTTCTGAACCAAAAATGAGTAAATTTGGTGTTTTGGTACGTAAATTTTTCGAGTTCTTACAATCAATAAGTAATTTAGGGAATGAAATGTGTAAACACTTAAAAAGTACATTACTTGATTGGTTCTATCAAAAGCACGAAAAATCTAAAGTAACATCAAATAATTCCACGTTACTCACCATAATGGTATTTTTTATGAAAATATCCGCCTCTGCTTTTAATTTATTCCCTATTTTAAACAAAGCACTAATACAGTCGCGTGCTGCATAAATTTATTTAAATTTTTAGCAAAGCGGCGAAATAAACCGTTTAAATTTCAATAATAATCAAGCTCGGAAATTACGGCACCACGAAAAGATCGTTTATTTATTTATTTTACCGAAAACAGAAACTCGCTTACCGTAGAAAACGCAGGTGACTAGAAGAACGAAGCTCGTCGCAGCTCGCATCTTCAGCGACACATTTTTCAAGAACAAACTAACCTACGAAAAACTCTCACGTTGGTGTTCCGGATGAGCATAGCAGTCGCGTGAAAATGTGTTCAGAGCATCTGGTGAAACACCCCTTGCAGACAGAGTCCGGGCGCAAACTGCCGGAGTTGAGTAGAAATGTGCGCTCCGGAGATCGGCCCGGATTTGGATTGGCGGAGAAAGCACACCTCGCCCAATGAGGACGAAGAATAACGCGCAGATTATCTATTTTTTTTACCTGATTTTTTTCGAAACATTGGGCCGGAGCTTAAATGATAGTTGTAGGAATTAATTTCTGGATTATCCGGGAAAATTAAAAAGTCGGGATTTCGTAAGGCGGGAAATGACCGAAAGTTTTCGAATTACATTTCAATGAAAGAGGTGACAGTTGATTCAAAGCAGGGGAGAATTTTTTTATTTTATTATGAGTAAACAAGTTGAATCTTATCCGATCAATATACTCATAATAAATTTAAGCAACAACGCTGGAATTTAAGTAATTGTAGACTCTGTTTACCGGAGTATCATTAGCGGATTTTGCAACGACGGAATTGTCATTTTATTCTCACATTTGGAGTGAATTTTCAAATTGTGTCGTGCTAATCACCTCTCTGATTGTCAACACAGTAATAAGTTTCAATTCGTAATTGCAGTAAAGAGCGGAAAATATGCGACCGAATTTATAAAAACGCGATAATTGAAATAACGACACATGGGAAAAACTCATCACGGTTTATAAAAAGTGCATTGAATTGGATTTTTTCAAGTTTCAACGTGAGGAACAATTGTATTAAGCCATACTTATTTCTGTTAGTCCGTTCTCACTTTTTGAAGCGAGCAAAACGCCAAGATTTTTGTACTGAGTTTCCACAAAACTGCGGATTTCGCCCCCATTTTCTGGTGGGTAATTAATAATTATCTACATATATTAAATTTCGTATTTTACCAGTTTTAGGAATTTTTGAATGAAATTTGGGGGCATTACTGTCCTTTACACGTGTATTTAGTCTGCCAAATTTCAAAATGTTAGAACCAGAAACAGATGTTTTAGAATTTTTTTATTTCAAGAGGAACCAAAATTTTCCAGTATTTTATCTTAAAATTCGTATTTTCGCTAATTTTTGAAAAATAAGATTGAAACTTGGAGGCGTTACTACTTTTCGCCCGCCTATTTAGTCTAATTAATTTCCAAATTTTAGAACCAAAAACCGCTTTTCTAATTTTTTTTTATTTTAGGACGAACTAAAAATTTTTAATATTCAATATTAAAATCCGTATTTTCGCTAATTTTAGGAATTTAAAACTCAAATTAGGAAACATTATTGCTCTTAACATAATTGGTGTGCCAAATTTTAAAATTGTAGAACCAGAAATCGCTTTTTTAGAATTTTTTATTTTAGGACGAACTAAAAATTTACAATATTCTATATTAAAATTTGTATTTTCGCTAGTTTTGGGAATTTAAGAATCAAATTCGGAGGCATTACTACCCTTAACAAGCTTATTACTTTAGCCAAATTTCGAATTTTTCGAACCAGAAACAATTTTTTTATCAATTTTTTATTTTGGAACGAAACAAAATTTTCCAATATTTTAAATTAAAATTCATATTATTCCCGGTTTTAGAAATTTAAGAATAAATTTTGGAGGCATTACTCCTGTTGCGAGGCTTATTAACGCTGCCAAATTTCAAAATTTTATAACAAGAAACAATTTTTTTGAAAATTTTTTATTATTGATAAACTGAAAATTTTTAATATTTCGTCTTAAATTTCGTATTTTCGCTAGTTTTAGGAGAACAAGAATGAAACTTAGAGGGATTACTACTTTTAACACGCGTATTTAGTCTGCCATATTTCAAAATTTTAGAACCAGAAACCGCTTTTTTAGAATTTTTTTATTTTCTAATATTTTATATTAAAATTCGTATTTCCGCCAGTTTTAGGAATTTTGGAATGAAATTTGGAGGTATTACTACTTTTGACATGCCTATTAGCTACATTAAATTTTAAAATTTTAGAACAAAAAACAAATTTTTTGTATTTTTTTTATTTAGGGATCAACTAAAAGTTTCATTTGTCAAACATCAAAATCCCCAACCCGGAAGAATATAAAACAACAAACAGCAAAATTAGACAGAGATTGAGTACTTTGAGGTTATACAACCACCGTTCAAATCATTATCTTCGTAGAGCGGCGGCATTTTTTAATTTTATTGAATTTGGTGCGATTTGCGTCAGTGAAGATGAAAATTTTACGAGCTCTCGAGCAGTTTGTACTGTCAGGCGCTAAATAAACGTAAAATTTTCAGACGATGCTTGTTAATTCGTTTTTCCAAAATTTCCAAATTTAGATTATTCAGCTTGAATTAAATATTTTATAAAGTCGAAACTGACAATTTGAAAATAACTCTTTTCTGCATCAATTAAGGCGTCAAATAGAATTTCCCTGAATCGATAAATTCAAGCAAGTCTCTCATTAATGAAATCTATTTTGCAGTGTTCGGTTTCGCTAATTCCGCAAATTACAGTCCGCGAAATGTGTATTTATGTAAATTCCGCGTTTTCACTTAACTCTTTCTAACACGCCGAGTGTGCACCATTGCCATTAAACATGGCAGCAGTGAAGATAGCGCATCCCTAATGAAAAATCGAAACCGTAATAAGTTTCGTATCGACAAGGGAAACAACCGATACTTGGGGGACACGAAATGGCTCGTTAATTAAATGCGACGATGAATACCATTTTTCACTTTATTATTCTAAATTCGACGAATCAAGAGCTTTATAATGAAAGACGCGAAAAATTCCACGACGAAATAAATTCAATTCACACGTTGGCATTTTCCTCCCCAATCGGGAAATTTTCGTGTCAACTTTCCAGTGGCGTTCTGTTTGATTTCGTACAAACATGCGCGCTCTTCGGAGACCTCGCTCCTTGAGATGGGAAAAAAAAACGAATACGGACCTGAACTGAAACACACTCAGGATCGGGATGGCTCAAAGCGACTCGGCTTCAAAGTAGTCAGGGACTGAAATAACATTTAAAACTTTGCAAAGATGAGAGAGGTGGAGGTTATGCATGTGAAGCAAAGAGACTTGTGGGGGTTTGTTTACTAATTTTGAGAGCGTATAAAGAGGCAAAATAAATTAGAAATGGAGATACAGAAGAAAATACAGATACAGAAATGGTGTTGGCTTGTCATCAAAATTCAGTGCGCGCTTTATATTTTAACCAAGTTCATCAATTGTTGAATTTATCTGATATTTTATACTAAAATTCGAATTTTCGCTAATTTTAAGAATCTAAGAATGAAATTTGGAGGTATTACTACCTATGACACGCTTATTAACTCCGCCAAATTTCAAAATTTTAAAACGAGAAACAAAGTTTTTAGAATTTTTTTATTATAGGACAATCCAAAATTTTGTATTAAAATTTGTATTTTTGCTAGTTTTAAGAATTTAGGAAATAAATTTAGAGGCCCTACTACTTTTGACACGCTTATTAACACCGCCAAATTTCAAAATTCTAGAACAAAAAACAAATTTTTTAGATTAGATTAGATTTTTTTTTATTTTACGACGATCCAAAATTTTCCAATATTTTATATTAAAATTAGCATTTCGCCAGCTTTAGAAATATAAAAATGAAATTTGGCGGCATTACTACTTTTGACAAGCTTATTAAATGCCAAGTTCTAAAATTATAGAACGAGAAATAATTTTTTTAGAAATTTTTTATTTTGGAACGAACAAAAATTTTACAATAATTTAAATTAAAATTCGTATTTTCGCCAGTTTTAGAAATTTTAGAATGAAAATTGGGGAAATTACTACTTTTGACACGCCTATTCCCTCCGCCAAATTTCAAAAATTTAGAACAAAAAACATTTTTTTAATTTTATTTTAGGAAAGTCCAAATTTTCCAATATTTTATATTAAATTCGTATTTTTGCCAGTTTTAGGAATTTTATAATGAAATTTGGAGGCATTACTTCTTTAGACACGCCTATTAACGTCGCTAAATTTCAATATTTTAGAACAAGAAACAAATTTTTTAGAATTTTTTTTATTTTAAAACGATCTAAAATTTTACCATATTTTATATTAAAATTCGTAATTTCGCTAGCTTTAGAAATATAAAAATGAAATTTGGAGGCATTACTGCATTTGACAAGCTTATTAAATGCCAAGTTCTAAAATTATAGAACGAGAAATAATTTTTTTAGAAATTTTTTATTTTGGAACGAACAAAAATTTTCCAATAATTTAAATTAAAATTCGTATTTTCGCCAGTTTTAGAAATTTTAGAATGAAAATTGGGGAAATTACTACTTTTGACACGCCTATTCCCTCCGCCAAATTTCAAAAATTTAGAACAAAAAACATTTTTTTAATTTTATTTTAGGAAAGTCCAAATTTTCCAATATTTTATATTAAATTCGTATTTTTGCCAGTTTTAGGAATTTTATAATGAAATTTGGAGGCATTACTTCTTTAGACACGCCTATTAACGTCGCTAAATTTCAATATTTTAGAACAAGAAACAAATTTTTTAGAATTTTTTTTATTTTAAAACGATCTAAAATTTTACCATATTTTATATTAAAATTCGTAATTTCGCTAGCTTTAGAAATATAAAAATGAAATTTGGAGGCATTACTGCATTTGACAAGCTTATTAAATGCCAAGTTCTAAAATTATAGAACGAGAAATAATTTTTTTAGAAATTTTTTATTTTGGAACGAACAAAAATTTTCCAATAATTTAAATTAAAATTCGTATTTTCGCCAGTTTTAGAAATTTTAGAATGAAAATTGGGGAAATTACTACTTTTGACACGCCTATTCCCTCCGCCAAATTTCAAAAATTTAGAACAAAAAACATTTTTTTAATTTTATTTTAGGAAAGTCCAAATTTTCCAATATTTTATATTAAATTCGTATTTTTGCCAGTTTTAGGAATTTTATAATGAAATTTGGAGGCATTACTTCTTTAGACACGCCTATTAACGTCGCTAAATTTCAATATTTTAGAACAAGAAACAAATTTTTTAGAATTTTTTTTATTTTAAAACGATCTAAAATTTTACCATATTTTATATTAAAATTCGTAATTTCGCTAGCTTTAGAAATATAAAAATGAAATTTGGAGGCATTACTGCATTTGACAAGCTTATTAAATGCCAAGTTCTAAAATTATAGAACGAGAAATAATTTTTTTAGAAATTTTTTATTTTGGAACGAACAAAAATTTTCCAATAATTTAAATTAAAATTCGTATTTTCGCCAGTTTTAGAAATTTTAGAATGAAAATTGGGGAAATTACTACTTTTGACACGCCTATTCCCTCCGCCAAATTTCAAAAATTTAGAACAAAAAACATTTTTTTAATTTTATTTTAGGAAAGTCCAAATTTTCCAATATTTTATATTAAATTCGTATTTTTGCCAGTTTTAGGAATTTTATAATGAAATTTGGAGGCATTACTTCTTTAGACACGCCTATTAACGTCGCTAAATTTCAATATTTTAGAACAAGAAACAAATTTTTTAGAATTTTTTTTATTTTAGAACGATCTAAAATTTTACCATATTTTATATTAAAATTCGTAATTTCGCTAGCTTTAGAAATATAAAAATGAAATTTGGAGGCATTACTGCATTTGACAAGCTTATTAAATGCCAAGTTCTAAAATTATAGAACGAGAAATAATTTTTTTAGAAATTTTTTATTTTGGAACGAACAAAAATTTTACAATAATTTAAATTAAAATTCGTATTTTCGCCAGTTTTAGAAATTTTAGAATGAAAATTGGGGAAATTACTACTTTTGACACGCCTATTCCCTCCGCCAAATTTCAAAAATTTAGAACAAAAAACATTTTTTTAATTTTATTTTAGGAAAGTCCAAATTTTCCAATATTTTATATTAAATTCGTATTTTTGCCAGTTTTAGGAATTTTATAATGAAATTTGGAGGCATTACTTCTTTAGACACGCCTATTAACGTCGCTAAATTTCAATAATTTAGAACAAGAAACACATTTTTTAAATTTTTTTTTTTATTTCAGAACAATCTAAAATTTTACCATATTTTATAATAAAATTCGTAATTTCGCTAGCTTTAGAAATATAAAAATGAAATTTGGAGGCATTACTGCTATTGACAAGCTTATTAAATGCCAAGTTCTAAAATTATAGAACGAGAAATAATTTTTTAAGAAATTTTTTATTTTAGAACGAACCAAAATTTTTCAATAATTTAATGTAAATTTCGTATTTTCGCCAGTTTTAGGAATTTTAGATTGAAATTTGAAGACATAACTACTTTTGACACGCTTATCAATGCCGCCAAATTTGAAAATTTTAGAACAAGAAACACAATTTTTGGAATTTTTTTATTTTAGAACAAACTAAAATTTTCCAATATTTTAAATTAAAACTTGTATTTTCGAAAGTTTTAGGAATTTTAAAATGAAATTTGGGTGTATTACTAATTTTGACACGCCTATTAACTCCTCTAAATTTCAAAATTTTGAAACAAGAAACAAAATTTTTCAAAATGTTTTTATTTTAGGACAATCCAAATTTTCCAATGTTTTATTTTAAAATTCGTATTTTTGCCAGTTTTAGGAATTTTAAAACGAAATTTAAAGGCATTACTACTTTTGACACGCCTATTAACTCCTTTAAATTTCAAAATTTTAGAACATGAAACAAATTTAAAAAAAAATTATTTTAGGACAATCGAAATTTTCCAATATTTTATGTTAAAATTCCTAATTTTGCCAGTTTTAGGAATATAAAAAGAAATTCGGAGGCATTACTACTTTTGACAAGCTTATTAAATGAAGTTTTAAAATTTTAGAACAAGAAACAATGAAGCTTGACAATTGAATTTTTGAAGTCAACCAGAAAGTCATCAAAATTCAGCGCACGCTTTATATTTTAACCAAGTTCATCCAATTGTAGAATTTATCCGATAATGCAATAATTTAAATTTATTTTGTGTAATTTTCAGGAATCCCATTTCCTCGTTGTAAATTCGTTTAATTGCTGTACTTTTCGGACGATGAAAACGCAAAGGTACCGCCATTAATTCAGTGTTTCAGTGTCCGCAACGTTGTATTGAAAGGGCTCGAACCTGTTGGCTGGCCATTAACTTGTCTAATCTGACCATAAGGGAGTCACATAATGGAATAATCTTGTTCTGGTTTTGGTGTGAGCGATGCGCGTCATGTGTAATTTGCGATATTTAATATTTAAAACGGCGTGTTAAACTCGAAACTAATTAAGAAAAGTATTCATTTAATTGCTTTCTGTGCGCAATAATATCTCGTCTTTGGGAGTTTCATCGCTGGCCGCGTTAAATTAATGGAATTGTCGACGGTTCTGGCTGTGAAATCTCTCGCGAAGGCTTATCGGCCACTAGAGACCCGGATGAGCCGATAATATTATAGAGCTTTGCTCATTATGCTCTCTCCTTCCTATTTCTTATCGACTGACTGCGCCAACCGATAAATAATATCCATTAGAAATCGATCGCGGCGCTTTTTACACCCTTAATCAATTCTCATCATAATTACGCCGAATGTGTTTGTGGGCGCCCACTTGGAAATTGTTTAGACAATTTAATTTCGTTTCTTCAAACTCTCTTCCTTGTTCAATACCAACTGTTCATTAAAAAGGAATTAAAAGATCGATCTGGCTAGTCTGAAGCCAATTTCGCAGATTTCTCCAGGCGAAATCCCGAAATCTAGGCCAGCCGTTCGTTCGAAACTATTAACAATCCTGTCATTTAAATAAATATTTGTGAAAGAAAATTCCTCGCATGTTTAGGATGGCAGAGCCACATCGGGGACTGCGGGCAAAACAAATACAAAAATGTCTTCGGCAGGCCTTCTAATTGATTTTCTTCTTTGTTAAGATAGTTTCTTTTTTCCTACGTAAATTAACTCGGGTTAAACACTTGCCAACAATAAAACTTTTCGAGATGCTTTCAAAGCGTTTATTTACGAAGGTGTGTGTGGGTTTTACGTCCTTAAAATAGGTGCGATAGGTGCCATGATTACTGATGAAAACATCCCCAGCATCGATCCGACGCCTCAAAGGCACAACTTTGCTCTTCAAGAAGCAGGATTACGTACAGGGACGGACTCGGTGATGATCAGGCGCTTTGAGGCCACCATTTTTTCGTACAATTACATGTTTGTTTTAGCAGTGATTGAGCGCTTGCATCTTTCGGCACCTATTTTTCACGAGATTCCCTTAACAGACCTGTCATCTCAAAACCGATCCGACAGTTACTTTAAATTGGATAGAAAAATTGATGGCCACACCAAATTAAATGGTTCGTATGAAAACGCTTGTTCAAGACAAGACAGTTGAGGGCCATCTGAGGGAGATATTGCGGATATTTATTTTAATTAATAACATTTAAGTAATTTAATTGAATAAGCTTCAGAACGGACTATAGAAGTCGCCGGGAAAGTTAGTTTTTGATGAACATTTTTTTGATCCTAATATTTGCGTTGCTGTTTGGCGACACCTTTTCTCATAACAAAATGGAGAATGTGATTGGAATCGGATTAAAACCCAAAAAAAGAATTCAATCTATTGGCTGGCGTCGTCCTTATCAAAGTAGTTTTTATAACAAAAAACGCACCCAAGCAACCTACTCGATCGTAACTCTTCGTTCATTGGCCAGATGTTTATATTGGACATATTTCTAAGCTAATTAAGGCGTGTTCAAAGAAAGCTTCATTGGATGGTGTTAATTATTAAATAGACGTAAGTCGAAAAAAATTAATTCTCTTTCTCTATATTCGTACCTTTGTAATGATATTTTTATCACAGACTTGAGGTTATGTCAAAAACAAAAGTTACACTTCGACATGACTTCCTATGGTCTTTTTTTTTCTCCTTCATGGCCTACCTTATATACAAATTTTGGAGATCACATGGTATAAAAACGCACAAAACAAAAGAAGTTAAACTCTGGATTTATTTAGTCCTTACAAAATTCCAATCCGTTGAGAAAAAATAAACAGCTCTAATTTCAAACAAGTTATTACCTCTTACCATTTAGAAGTTACATGAAGCAAATGGAGCGATTAAAAAAAATCTAAAAACTTTGTTTCTCGTTCTAAAATTTTGGAATTTGGTGGAGTCCATAAGCGTGTCAAAAGTAGTAATGTGTCCAAATTTGATTCTTAAATTCCTAAAACTAGCGAAAATATGAATTTTAATGTAAAATAGCGGAAAATTTTAGTTCGTCCCAAAAAAAAAATTTTAAAACACTTGTTTCTGGTTCTACAATTTTGGGATTTGGCAGACAAAATACGCGTGTTAAAATTAATAATTCCTCCAAGTTTGATTCTCATATTTCAAAAATTAGGGAAACTTTGAAATTTAAGATGGAATATTGATCGTTTTCAGCTCATCCCAAAATAAACCATTTCCAAAAATTTGTTTCTTGTTCTAAAATTTTGAAATTTGGCGGAGTTAATAAGCGTGTCAAAAACAGTAATTCCTTCAAATTTGATCTTTAAATTCCTAAAATTAGCAAAATACGAATTTTAATATATAATAATGGAAAATTTTAGTTCGTTCCGAAAGAAAAAATTTCTAAAAAATCTACATATTTCTGGTTCTAAAATTTTGGAATTTGACACAATAAATACGCGTGCTAAAAGTAGTAATGCCTTTAAGATTCATTTAAATAGTCCTAAAATTAGTGAAAATACGAAATTTAAGACGGAATTTGGAAATTTTCTACTCATCCCTAAATAAAAAATTTACAAAAAATTTGTTTCTTGTTCTAAAATTTTGAAATTTGGCGGAGTTAATAAGCGTGTCAAAAACAGTAATTCCTTCAAATTTGATCTTAAATTCCTAAAATTAGCGAAAATACGAATTTTAATATAAAATATTGGAAAAGTTTGGTTCTTAAAATCAAAAATTAAAAAAAAAATTTGATTCTCGTCCTAAAAATTGGGAATTTGACAGTGTGAATAAGTGTGTCAAAAGTAGTAATGCCCCTAAATTTGATTCTTAAATTCCTAAAATTAACGGAAATTCGAATTTTGATATAAAATATTCGAAAATTTTGGATTTTTTTTTGATAAACGTCAAACAGACAGTTATTATTTTAAAACCAGCGGCGTAGTTTGTTTATAATTGTGAAAATATCGTTTTTCTAGCGGCTGCATGTTTGTATTGATCAAAATTCTGATGTTATCGAAAAGTTTTGATTTTCATTTTTCAAACCAAATGGCAGTACGCCACTAATTTCATTGACAAATTACTTAGATTTTCGCAAAATTCAAACTTGGACGAAATAAAAACTGAAAATCCGCGCTGGGTGAAAGGTGTAATATGTCGGCAAAGAAGTCGGATTGAATAAGGAATCGAAAATCAATTAGGTTCCGCGTCCGGTCGAGGTTTGAGTGATTAAAAAGCTCGACCGAGCTTTTTCACAAATGGTTAGTTCTAGCGCACGATATCATGAGATATTGCCCGACGAAGAACACGCCCCCAAACAAGCATGAGCTACTTAATCAAAACGCGAACGAATGGGTAGGCCGGTTAATTTCCGTCGATTGAGATAGGGACTCTCGTTCCGCTTTACAGAAATGCAAACCATCTATGATATATATTGTTTCACCAAATTAAAATTGATGCTCATTCTGTTCCGTCCTGATCATCGTCCGGTTTCAGCACGTTTCATGGCGCGGAACCGCCACGCTATCTCGTCGTTTTGTGATTTGTGATGCGATTGCGGACACATATACCAAAATAACGGGAAACGTGCCGTCACCAATCAAAAGCGACCGAAAACCGCTAAATCGCGAGCGCTAATGCCACCACTTACGATAACTGCAATTAAAGAATCCACCACCACACCGATGCAGAGCCGGAAAAAGCTTTGCGATTTTTTTACGACCCGCACATCCGGACGCACTCGGTTTCATCACCGCTCGAATTTATAATTCAACCATCACGTTAGCGGCGATTTGCGGACAGTTCGTCCCCGGCAAGTGGTCCCCGACTCTTTTGGCCCGGTCAATTCGTCTCCAGTTATTTCGTCCCCTACAAATTTGTATTTGTTTTCCGTAAATGTAAACCGTTTTTTAAGTTTTATTCATTTTATTTATTTTATTTACTTTATTTCAACAATTGTGGCACCCCTAAAATTAGTTTTACGAATTTGCCGTTTTAACAGGTCCATTAGAGTACTCAATTTGGAGTCGTTTATAGGTATCTATAAGAGAACTCAAAGTAGGAAATTTTGTTTTTAAAGTTGACAGAACTAATTAGTCTGGCTGTCACCCGTTTCCTGTCAAGTTCTTGGTCAATTTCACATTACGGATTTTACGATTCGTGTTTAATAAATTGCTGCGTGAATAAAAAATGTATCAATATAATTGAATTGTCCTTTGAGGCCAACAATAATTGTATCTATAAATACAGGGTGATTTTTTTAAAACGGCAGGCGTTGTAGAATTTTTATTTATGAACCGATTTCAAAAATTTAAAAAACAAATTAAATGGTTTTTAATTTACTATAAACTGATGATTTTAAAATTTTTCTAAATGTCTTATTATCTTTTGGACGATACTCAACTTTCTTATTTTAAATTGGAACCCATTTTTTTTTTCATAATTTGGAAGATATTAATTTTCTTGATTCAGAAATGTGTAATATGTTCTACTTTTACCAAAAATATTTAAAAAAATATATTAAAAATGAAAAAATTTAGGCAATAAAAGTTAATAAAATCATAATAATTTTGTTATCAATAATTTCAAAAAAGATTGCCAATCCTTTCTGTTATTTCCTGCTTTTTGACATTACAATAATGATATTGTGTTATTTGACAGCACGCACCTAGATTTTATTAACTTTTATTGCCTAAATTTTTTAATTTTTGATAATTTTTTTAAAAATATTTTTGTAAAAGTAGAAAATACTACATATTTCTGAATCAAGAAATAATTAAACAATTTAAAATAAGAAAGTTGAATATCGCCCAAAAGATACTATGACGATTACAAAAATTCTAAAATCATCAGTTTATAGTAAATTAAAAACCATTTAATTTGTTTTTTAAATTTTTGAAATCGGTTTATAAATAAAAATTTTACAACGCCTGTCGTTTTTAAAAAATCACCCTGTATAATAGATGTGAATACTGGCTGTGAGGTTAGGTTACGTTAAGTCAAAACTCAATGATAGTGAAACTCAATAAATGTCAAATTTTAAATTGAATTTGAAAATCAAGTGGCAAGTCGTGGCTACAAAACCATTACCAATCGTGTAACACGAAAACTCTCAGAATTGGAAAATTAAATTTTTTTATTAAAAAAAGGGTGCAAATTCAAAAAAATAGTACAAGGTGTTTATAAATGTTTCTAGCATCAAGGGTGGCTATGCAATATCAAAAAATTTTGCCGCTTAATACAAATGTGGGTTTCCATTTTTCAACTGACATTTGCAGTTAACCTCAAATATGGAGCAAAGTAAGTTTTGAGAAATAAACTGTTCTAGTTGTGGTTTGAAACCTGAAAATCAAAAACTTGGACATAAAATTGTAACTGAACCGTCATTGACGTAAATAACGTTATAAACAATTTTCTAGATAGTTACATTCACTATGAAAACAAAGCGGCAAAATAGTGTACGACAGGAATTCCAGAGCACCCTTGATTCTAGAAACATTTATAAACACCTTGTATATATGTACAGGGTTCGGCAACACTTGTGTCCACCCCCAAAATCGTCTTTAAATTTAAAGATAAAATTTTGAAAATTGGCATACGCACATAGTTGACAAAGCTCTAAAAGCTGACGCAAAAATTTGTTTTTTATCACCAATAGTTTTGGCGTCGCGACGCCTTAAAAGTGTAATTTTTAGGTAATTGTGAGGGTTTGTGATATCAACCTCTAATTTAATTTTTTTTCAATATAAATGTGTCTAAAATATCTCAGTTGTCATTTTAGATTCAATGCAAATTGTCTTCAAAATTTGAGAAAAAACTGCTGTTTTATCAAGTTAGTTTCCAATTTTATTACGTCAAAATTGGGAACTACGTTTACACCCATCTGTCAACATCTTGTGTCACAAATGACATACATCCTTTGGTTCGCTTTAGATTGTTACAAAACTCTTACTTGGTGAAATTGTCGTCTTGTCTATGTTAATTAATGAATTCTGGTGTCCATAAAGTGCAACATGCCCGTGATAATCAAAATTAACCTTTATAAGAGTGAATGAAGTGACTTGTGAAATTTTGATGTAAACGTAGTAATTTTCAAAATTTTATCTTTAAAATTAAAGACGATTTTAGGGGTGGACACAAGTGTTGCCGGTTGTGTTGCAGTTATCAATTTTAAGTAAAATTATATAACTCACATTCTTCAATTATTATCAAAGATCACACCGGGACGAATTAAACGGGGGGCAAATTGCATTGGGGACGAATTGACCGGGGGACAAATTGGTGAGGGACGAACTGGTCGCATCCCCCAGCAAATGAACGCGGTCGAAACATCAAATAAGAATTTCGCAGTGTCAGATTAGTGTTAAGCAGTGGCCATGTTCGCGGTCGCCTAATGGCAAAGTAGATTAAGCAAAGTTGTGTGTAATTGGACGGACCGCGAAAATTAGTTTAATTCCTTATCACGTGGCGTCCCCACGAGCATACAAGTCTGCATTATTGATAGTCTCCTTTCTACCATGTTGATGGCAACAAACTCTCGAAGTCAATTAGACGTAAATGATAGATCAGCTGTCAGATATTATTAACGGATTGGTTTTGATAAAGCAATTCGCGCTTTGCTGCATAAATTAATTACGGAGGTTATTTAGTGACATAACGAGGTCTGTTGTGACGTGCCGAATCCAACATCTCACCTTGAAAAATTACCGCAGCCGACTATAACTCGGGTGGTTCGTTTAACGACCGGTTTATCTAAAGTTAAATGTCGTGGATATAGGTGGTAGTTACTTTCTAAGAGAAGTATCTAATGCGCTTTGACCCGACTTTGCTGTGTCGAGTTTCAACAAATCCTCGTGGGAGATATTAGTGCGTCTTCTTACAGAAACCAAAACAAGCCCAACTCACTGTCGGATTTCCGAGATCCACGACACAAAAATCGAGCTTTGGGAGATAATGGCTATCGCTGAGGGGTCAAGGTCGCGCGTTGGCTCACCCGGCGAGACTCCGCCAAAGATTTTGATTTTTACATTGTTATAATTCGGGATCGTTTTAATGTCGAGTTAGCAAGCGCGGCTGTGCTTATAACGGGCGTGAAATTAAATTTAAAACAAACTTTAATAGGTTATAGAGTCGGAAACTACAATATTTCACTGGAATGCGATTTTCATTACAAAGGTAATTATAGCGGACATTTAGAGGCCAATTTATCATTTTAACAACTTGAGCATAATCCACAAATGTATAAAACAAGCATTATAATATCCTTTAGTGTGATGAGTTTTTCTTTAATCTCGGGAAGTAGTAAATTCCAGTTGTTTCTTGAAAATTAAATTTTAAACCGTAAGAGGCTCGCTATTTTAAATGTTCTTTACAAGAGTGAAATATAATAAATAGGAATTTTTCGCTGATGATTCCGTCGGCTCGCGAAAAGATAATAAATTATGCGAGACGGCGTTCCGAGTAAAAAATAATTTCGTGTCAGATCCTCGGCCGCGATTATCGAGCTAATTTCCTTGAATTACTTTTAGCCAACTCTAATCCGTATCTATATCTGAATCCTCGCGATTATATTCAAGGAGGGCGCCTTTCAATTTCCTTTGAACTTATTATGTATTTCCTCCCGAAAAATTGCGCCCTTAAAAATATCGATAATGGGATTTGCCGATATTACGATAAATACGTCCGATTAGGCGCAATTTCGCTTTATTTTCCGTGAAAAAAAAGCTCGGGAAGTTGGAGTCGCCTGCTGCGATGTCGCTGAAAATGAACTCTGTATTTCACCGCGGAACACGCCATAAATGTCGTTGCCAGACCGCGATGAAACCGAAAGAATTGAATTAAAACTTAATATTTCTGGTTTACGAGTGTCTTCAATATGCAAGTTCCACCAACTATACTCACGACCGGTAACTTAGTTTAGATGTCTTTTAATTACGAGACGCTGCCGTCGCTTTTACTGCTCCATAATGACGGCTCTAAATTTTCACGGAACGTGCACTTTTATGCACTAGTGAAAAGCGCACTTTTTGGTATCGAACTTTTTGGTCCCCGACAATTCGTCCCGGATGCAATTTGCCCCCAGTTTAATTCATGATCTTTGACAATAATTGAAGAATGTGATTTATATAATTTTACTTAAAATTGACATCTGCAACACAAGGTAGCTATCTATAGAGTGATTTTAAAATAGAGACGAAAAAATAGTTATTTATAATGCATTCACGATCTTTTTAGACCAGAGTAGGCCATGTTTTTTTTTCTTTTTGTTGGCTACAATGACTGACAGGGGTAGTTTTTTTACTGTCACATCTGACATGTGTCTTTTATGCATGCTAGTTTGCCACTTTTCTGATACCGGAAAAATCGTGTGTTTCCTTTTAATCGTGAAAGTAACAGTGTAAAGGCATTATCTTCAAAATATTGCAATAAAATGCCTAAAGTGATTTCGTTTTCGAACCAAATTTGCCTTTAAAAAGTGTTACTTGCAGTTTCGAAAAGATTGGCCTGATTTAAGACTGGAACAAATGATCTGAGGTGTTACAAATATCTTCTTTGTAAGGTACAAAGTCCCGTAGACGTTTGTTTTCAAAATATTTTTAGGTGCGGTGTGCAACCGTTTCCAAAGTTCTGGACACCAAAGATGAAAACTTTTGGCTGATAAGCGGCAACAATTAGAATTTTAAGCCGAAAGAACAACACTTATCAAAATTATTAAGTCTATGAGTTACAAACATAGAGAAGTGAACGATCACAAGACTTTATGTAAACAAAAACAATTTAAATTCTAAATTGCGGCACTTTTTAGTTAACGAAATTCGCCAAAGTTTGGTTTTAGTGTGAGATTCCATAACATAAAACCCTGGGTCAAATGCTAATTCGATCAAATAAACTTTTTTAAGGTTTTATGACTAGAATCAAGACTTGGCAGAAGTGCTTCTTGAGAATGGTAAATTTTTTGCCAATGGAATGTATCAGCAGTAATGTCTTCCATTCTGATTAATATTGCATTTGTTGAAAAATAATTTCAAAGTTTTAGATAAAAATTCTCAATAAAATTCTCAAGTTCTGAATGTTCGGTTCAAACTGGCAACAGAGGAAAAGTTTCAGACACAATGCATAACCAAAAAAATGTGACAACTCCAATCGACAGAACGAATGTCAATTATTTTCAGGAAACTTTATCTCGCAAAGGTTGACTACCAACCAAGTTACTAGATTTCCATGGCTTGCCGCGGTCTAAAAAGATCGTGAATGCATTATACAGTCGCGTGTGGTAACTTACATTTTACAGCGCGAAATCAGTTTGATGCTTTAATGATTGAGCGCTGTAAAATGGTTAACGCACAAGAGTTGTATTAAACTTTTTGGCCGAAAAGTTTTAATTTAAATAATTGGGTTTTTCAAAATTGATGAGAACTGTCACATCTGACATTTATAAATTTCATCATCTGTCAATTCTGTCAATTTTGTAGTTGGTGCACAAAAAGTACACAAGATGGCGCTGTATAAAAAACGTTTTAATATTACTTTAAAAATAGAAATATTGTCTTAATTGAGATAATAATTTAGGTAGATTCCATTTTGGTGAACAATCTTCATTATGGTAAAGTGATTTTAATTTATAAACGCATGTGAAGAGCAGACGATTTGGGCAATTTTTACAGCACGGCGTGTGTAAACGTCCAGGGCGCTTGTAAATCTAGTGTTTCCGAAGATGTCAATTGAATGTTAATTTGACGTTTACAATTCATGAGGCCAAAAAATACATTACAGCTTGTTGTAAATGAAGGAAGTTGGCAGGTTTCGAAAAAAATGAAAGAAATTGATTCCAATTTTTATGCTACGCCAATGATTACTAAGGTTACTAAGGTTACCATGCATAGGTACATTATTAACGAACAAAATGTTCTGGGTTGTTGTTAAGGTTATTTTGTGCATATCAGTAGCGCCGAGTAAGGTCCGGATTTTGGAATTTTTACCTTTACCTTAAAATTAATAAAAATCATCGAAAACGTCTTGTACGCATTTCCGTAAAGCCGTGATTTGTTTTTCGCCACTATTTCAAAATCACCCTGTGTATACATACTAAAAAAATTAAATATAATAAAATTGTCACTGGTAAATAATAGTTATTTGTGTATCAAGACCCAAAAGTGTTTCTTTTTTGGCCGAGCCTTTGTTTAATGGCCGAGAAGCGACAGCCAAGGCCAGAATGAAGGCGAGGGCAAAATGGCACTTTTTGGTCGTGATACACACAAGATTTTTTAGACATCATTAAATTTACAAGTTAATTAATTTTTATTTATGATTTATTGATTTAATATTAATTTATAGTTGGAAATATTTATGAATACTTCAGAAAAAATCTTTTTTTTTTTATTTACATTTGCAGTTTCGACATTAGAAGCTTCACAATTTGTAGATCGGCCAAAAAAGACTTACTTTTAGGCCGCTTTTGAGGCCTAGAAATTCCATTTTCAGTTCACGTCGCCTAAGAAAATATTTATAGAGAAGACTTACAAAAAATAATAAACATGAATTAATAACAATCTGGCTAGAATTAAATAATAATTATTATTGTTTAAGAATATTTTTAATAATTTCCAATGATCGAAAAAAATGTTTTTTTAAGAACAACCATCTGCAAATGAATTTTTAACTTTTAACTCTGTCTATGTCGGCTAAAATAAAAATTACATAAAAGTAGTAAACCCGTAATATATTAAGAAAAACATTTTAATGATCAGATGCAAAGAACGTCTAAAAAATAACTTTGAATGCGCGCATTAGTTTCCTGCAATACAGTAGAACCTCGATTATCGGGAGCGGATTATCCGTGCAAGTGTGTTCGTTCGATTATCCGTGTATTACAGAAAACACACTAATCGAAGACGGTTCGAAGTAGTTCGTACTCTTGCTTCCAATCTTGGAAAATTTAAAATTTGGAATTTCAGTAACAGTTGGTGTAGTTTAATGAGATTTAAGTCCGTGTAGAGAGCAAAAACAGAATTATGAGTTAAAATTTTTGTCTTTGAGTAGTAATGTTCGCATACTTTAAAAAAATGCTTGAAATAAATATTTTTTCAATGAAAACCTTCATAATTCAGGAAACTAAAAACTCAAGTGGCGAAGAAAATTTTGGGACCAAAAAAATAATAAATGAAAGTACTAGATTTTTTAACTACAAAATAGTATGTCTGATAAGAGTTGAGTTTTAATTTCGTTCAATTTTTAAAATTGTTATTATTAAGATGTTGATACATTTTGTTAAAGTTTTTATACATATAGTTTAAGTTAAAAAAACGTTCCAAATAATTCTGTTTGCTTATTAAACGCATGTTTATTTAACAACTCGATTATCCGTGCTGGGTTTGGTCCCGAGAAGCACGGATAATCGAGGTTGCACTGTATTAATAAAATAAATGCTGGTTGTTTAAACTCTCACGGATGACAAAAAATAAATTATTATTATTAACGACAATTTTTTGGGGTTGCCAGACGCTAGGCAGATAATAAATTATGAAAAACAGATTACATTTTCATTGTATGTGACCGCAAATACGTGCAGTTGATGCTCTTATTATTATTACATCGCATGTAAACACAGGTTTCAGAGACAAATTCTCGGGGGACAAATTTTCAAGTGGACGAAATAACTGGGGACGAATTAATCGGGACAAACTGTCGGGGACGAAGTCATTTTAGTTTTTGGCGTCATTGACTGATTTAGGGACATTTCATCACCCGGGAAATCGTTTGGTATTCATGACGTACGCAGATATGTCGTCCAGTTTTGGATTCAGCGCGAAATTCTGCGCAAAATGAGCACCAACAATATTCCCCTAATTGAAAGCCGACAATTGACATTTGTGCAGTGATGCCAACCAGCGAAATAAAGCCAAGTATTAGCATGAAAAATGGTGGAGTAACTTGTAACCCAGAGCGCGTGACGTTTTTATACTCTTCGAGATTGAGTAAATATGTTGTGTAAAGTCGGCAAAGTATCAGCAAGTTTCCCGTCCGGCGCCTTAAATTGGTTGAGGCCTCGGGGCTGTTTTAGTGGCTCTAAAATGATTTGATGACAGGTCAGTTCCGAAAGCAAAGCACCAAGGGACCCCGTCTAATTTATATGAAAATTCGGCTCTGTTAATTCCGTGCGGAGAAGAATCAAAAAACATTTCATCGTTTGAGATCAGTCAGTGAGTTTTGCGGCGCATTTTAATGGGGCGTAAATAGAGAGGTGGTTGGTGTAAGATCTGAAGAAGCGTCAGCATTCCGCGCGAACAAGTTCCAGTTTTCCTGTCTGTGTGTGTTATGTCGGTTGGTGTTATGAAAATACGTTTTAACTTCAAAGCGATGTCGAGCTCGAGTGATCTGCGGATCAAGTCTGAGCGAAGAGCAATTTGTGCATGCAGATTTCCTCCGCGGACCGCACAAAGTGGAAATCACCCGAGACGTGTGAATGTGTATCCGCCACAGGATAACGGATATCTTCGGCCGTCTTCCTGCGCCCTCTAAATACATCAGCAGGGCCGCTTTATACCCTCGTAAAATATACAAATTCGAGCTATCTCAAGCGGCTCTCTCAAATCTCGAAATCCCTTGTCAGACCGAATGAGCCACCCATAAAGCGAGGTTCACACACCGCGACAATTATTACTGTCATTCAATGCCCGATAGTAGCACTTGCTAATGACGGTAATGGCGGTTTTAATGGGGCATTACTGACAATGAAATACGTTATATTCTGAGCCGTTTTAGTAATTGGCAGACATAAACCGGTTTTTATTAAGCCAACTTCGACAACAATGTCCAGGCGGGCTTTTCAGTCGGCTGACCCCCACACGTGAGCTATAAAAACATCCCTTAAAGACAGCGAACTGAAGAATAAGAACAAGAAAATAACAACATGGACAGACATTTTAATATTAAAGAATAGTCGCTTACTCTCGAGTTACGTACTACACTTTTTATACGATTGCGATCGAAAATAACAAAATAAACATACATACGAATGAAATTGAAAATTTTAAAATTTCTAAAATTGGTCTCTCTAACTCGATAATTTTAAAATTTGGCACAATTCATAAACACATACAAAAACCAATCTCTCCAAATTTCGTGACTCTAAGACTAAAGTTGCCGAAATTACGAATTTTTATAAAAAATATTGAAAGTTTTCAGTTCCTTCTAAAAATAAAATTTTCTAAAATTGGTATCTCTCACTCAATAATTTTAAAATTTGGCACAATTCATGACCACGTCCACAATACCAATCTCTCCAAATTTCATGACACTAGGACTAAAATTGCCAAAATTACGAATTTTTATGAAAAATATTAAAAGTTTTCAGTTCCTTCTAAAAATAAAAATTTCTAAAATTGGTATCTCTTACTCGATAATTTTAAAATTTGGCACAATTCATAAACACATTTAAAGGACCAATCTCTCCAAATTTCGTGATTCTAAGACTAAAATTGCCAAAATTACGAATTTTTATGAAAAATATTAATAGTTTTCAGTTCCTTCTAAAAATAAAATTTTTTAAAATTGGTATCTCTCACTCGATAATTTTAAAATTTGGCACAATTCATGAACACGTTTGAGAGACCAATCTCCCCAAATTTCGTGACTCTAAGACTAAAATTGTCGAAATTGCAATTTTTTATAATAAATATTGAAAATTTTCAGTTCTTTCTAAAAATAAAAATTTCTAAAATTGGTAATTCTGACTCGATAATTTTGAGATTTGGTACAATTCATGACCACCTTTACAATACCAATCTCTCCAAATTTCATGATTCTAAGACTAAAATTGCCAAAATTACGAATTTTTATGAAAAATATTAATAGTTTTCAGTTCCTTCTAAAAATAAAATTTTCTAAAATTGGTATCTCTCACTCGATAATTTTAAAATTTGGCACAATTTATGAACACGTTTGAGAGACCAATCTTTCCAAATTTCGTGACTCTAAGACTAAAATTGTCGAAATTACAAATTTTTATAAAAAATATTGAAAATTTTCAGTTCTGTCTAAAAATAAAAATTTCTAAAATTGGTATCTCTCACTCCATCATTTTGAGATTTGGCATAATTTATGAACACGTCCGGAAAACCAATCTCTCCAAATTTCATGACTCTAGGACTCAAATTTTCAAAATTACAAATTTTGATAAAAAATATTAAAAATTTTCAGTTCTCTCTAAAAATAAAAATTTCTAAAGTTGGTATCTCTGACTCGATAATTTTGAGATGTGGCACAATTCATGACCACGTCAACAATACCAATCTCTCCAAATTTCATGACATTACGACTAAAATTGCCGAAATTACAATATTTTTATGAAAAATATTAAAAGATTTCAGTTCCTTCTAAAAATAAAATTTTCTAAAATTGGTATCTCTCACTCGATAATTTTAAAATTTGGCACAATTTATAAACACGTTTGAGAGACCAATCTCTCCAAATTTCGTGACTCTAAGACTAAAATTGTCGAAATTGCAATTTTTTATAAAAAATATTGAAAATTTTCAGTTCTTTCTAAAAATAAAAATTTCTAAAATTGGTAATTCTGACTCGATAATTTTGAGATTTGGTACAATTCATGACCACCTTTACAATACCAATCTCTCCAAATTTCATGACACTAGGACTAAAATTGCCGAAATTACGAATTTTTATGAAAAATATTAAAAGTTTTCAGTTCCTTCTAAAAATAAAATTTTCTAAAATTGGTATCTCTCACTCGATAATTTTAAAATTTGGCACAATGTATGAACACGTTTGAGAGACCAATCTCTCCAAATTTCGTGACTCTAAGACTAAAATTGTCGAAATTGCAATTTTTTTTAAATATTGAAAATTTTGAATTTCTTCTAAAAATAAAAATTTTTAAAATTACTTTCTCTTACTCGTTAATTTTGAGATTTGGCACAATTTATGACCACAAACTGCGCAACGCGAAAAACCGTTGACATTTTTGTCACTAGATCTATACCAACCCACAAATTTAACACAAACAAAGGTACTAGAAATGGGATTTTTAAATCGAATTAATTTCAGACAATTTTTCTTTTAAACATCTTTTTGGAACTATCCAAATTGAATTACGACCTAAATTATGGATACTTAGTCGATTTAAATTACTGAGGTTGGCGAAAACAATACACCCTAAACGTAAGTTGGCGAGAGTGGTAACTAACTAAATGCGCAGTTGACATTTGTAGTGTAAAAAATTCGACAGAAATTTTACTTTGTTCAAGAAACGAGCAAGAATTTGGTAATTTTGACTTGACGAATTATCAACCGGACCCTCAACTTTGCCCTTAGGTAAGTGATAACCTCAAAGTACAGTCCCAAAGAGAATTTGATTGCCAGGTACCCTCATAGATGCGAGTTCAAATGCGTGAAGAACAGTTTCGATGAGGAGCAGAAAACCGGAATTTAATCTCATAAAAGTATGACAAGCTTGATATGTAACTGCGCCGATCAAATTTAATAACCGTCGAAAAAGGGCGTTTAGATTAAAAATGTCACAGTGGGCATTTCATTAGGACGTCGGATCTCTTGTTAGCTCCGTAGCACTTGGGTCGAGTGATTTATTTAGCAGCGACTGCACAGTCCGGCATCAGGATTATAGCTTCTTTGCGCAAATCTATAATCAACTCCGGCAATCATCTTATCTCCGGTTAAATCCCCTTCGTACATCACGGACACTAGCGTCATTATTTCGCCCAATTTCATTTAATTTCATTAGATATTTCTTCAATCTGCTTCCACTATCAATGTTGCGACTTGACCTCTGCAATCTAATTTCTTTGCTTCTATCGTTCGTTGCTTTTGGATTTCGCGCACGTTTGGTTAGACAGGACATTATAGCCAAAACAGGAGGTGTTTTGATTCCAACGAGTTAATCAGTGCTACCAACACACGGTCACTTTTATTCGTTTTCTGAGTTAATTAATTAAGGAGCGACTCGTGTCGCGTTTACGTATTCGCCTCCATGACAGTTTCTGCATATAAAACATATTAAATTAAACTCTTTGTCACAAATATTTCTCGAGATGAAATTCGCGGCATTCATTGTCAAAGTTAATTGCATTCGGAGCCGATAATATCTTCTATAATGTGAAATCTTAGGTTTCTCCATTTCCAAATAAATTAAATTTAATCTTAAAACCTGTTACCAACTTTTCGTTCTATCAAAAATAAAACGTTGAATTTTAACCACTTCAAGCCGGAGAATTCCCGACTTGACGGCTCACTGTCAAGTTACACATCGCTTTTACATAAAAATGAAATATAAATACTTCCAGCATTTGAATAACAAAGCGTAATGAAGTGGAGAATGCGAATCCACCTGCTGGTTTTTTATTTCAATAAATCACGCTCTGTCAAATTATCACTCGTGTGGGCCACTCAAACACGTCCGTTCTTTGTCAAATACATTTTGACCTATTTATGAAGAATGGCGGTTCGATAGTTTTGTGTAGAAATGCAGGTGGTGATGGCTTCGCAACTACGTAAATAAAAATGCTCGGGGAAATCATGTTCGCGTTTATATTTACCATTTAAATCATTCAAATGAAAAATATTCCTTCCAAAGAATAAAGAGAAATCGCTGGAAAAATATCTAATAAACACTTTGATATGGGTGCCCCGACAGGTCCCTCGTCTTCGCAGCGTCTGGACCGGCTGAATTACCCATTTTCTTGTTTAATATTGAAATTCGCCCCTTTTCGGACCTCCATTGCTGCACGAAGAAGGCAGAATTTTGTCCGACTCCAGCTCGTTAATGTTTCCCTCGACGAGAAAGGTCCATTTTCAGTTTAATTAGAGTGCATGATGCGTTTAATGCACAAACTAAGTAGTTGTAGGTTTAAATATTTGATCTAGTTTGTACGGGAACCATTGTTTTGTTAGGGGCGGCGAGTGCAAACCGAAGTGCCGGGTCAGTTCCCGAGGGATTTGGAGTCGTTACTATCGGGGAATTCCATTACACTCACTCGTGCACAATCTAGCGGTCACTGCGAATCAAGAACTTCTCCTAACTTTGATTGAATGTGAATTGGTCGGGAATCAATCACTAACATCATATTCTCTTATTCAGTTATTTGATACATGCGAGTAACTTTTTCTTATTCACTTTCAAAACTACGAGATTAACGGGCGAGTTAAGTCGCAATGGCAGATTTGCAATTTTCTGTTATTTCGTGTAGCTATGGACTATAAAGAAGAACGCACTGTTTAATATTTCCATTAATTTAAGTCCATTATAACTGGACATAAATAAACCTCCATTTATTTTGTTAATGACCCACAATGAATGGACCAGCATGAAACAATATTCTCGTCAATGCGCTCATTTACAATAAACCACTGAAACTGACAGAAAATGTATCAATATTTTATGTTAACACACAAGTGTCTTTTAATTTGCAAGCACCGATTGCGTTTGTGGTGACCCAAAAACTAAAATTAATAGTCTGAAGAGCATAAATATTTGTTAACATAATTATGAAACGCGAATGTGAATGCGGGCTTTTCGGATTTAGCCCTGATTAATGTTCACTTTTCAATTCGAAAATTATTGTTAATTAGCCGCTTTAGGTTGCAAATTTACAAATTGCACGTCTGGAATACCAAGCTCTCCAAATTTCATTACTCTAGGACTAAAATTGTCAAAATTAAAATTGAAAATTTTCGGTTCCTGCCAAAAATAAAAATTTCTAAAATTGGTTTCTCTTACTCGATAATTTTGAGATTTGGCAAAATTCATGAGCACGTTCGAAATACCAATCTCTCTAAATTTTATGACTCTAGGACTAAAATTGTAGAAACTACAAATTTTTATAAAAAATATTGAAAATTTTCAGTTCCTTCTAAAAGAGAAAATTTCTAAAATTGGTATCTCTGACTCGATAATTTTGAACTTTGGCACAATTTATGACTACGTCCAAAGTACTAATCTCTCCAAATTTCATAACTCTAAGACTAAAATTGTCGAAATTGCAAATTTTTATAAAAAATATTGAAAATTTTCGGTTCCTTCTAAAAATGAAAATTTCTAAAATTAGTATCTCTCACACGATTATTTTGAGAATTGGCACAATCTATGAGCACATCCATTATAGCAATCTCTTCAAATTTCATTACTCTACGACTAAAATTATAGAAAATACAAATTTTTATAAAAATATTGAAACTTTTCAGTTCCTTCTAAAAATAAAAATTTCTAAAATTGGTATTTCTGACTCGATAATTTTGAGATTTGACACAATTTATGACCACGTCCAAAATAGCAATCTCTTTAAATTTCATAACTCTAGGACTAATATTGTCAAAATTACAAATTTTTATAAAAAATATTGAAAATTTTCGGTTCCTTCTAAAAATGAAAATTTCTAAAATTGGTATCTCTGACTCGATAATTTTGAACTTTGGCACAATTTATGACTACGTCCAAAGTACTAATCTCTCCAAATTTCATAACTCTAAGACTAAAATTGTCGAAATTGCAAATTTTTATAAAAAATATTGAAAATTTTCGGTTCCTTCTAAAAATGAAAATTTCTAAAATTAGTATCTCTCACTCGATAATTTTGAGAATTGGCACAATCTATGAGCACATCCATTGTAGCAATCTCTTCAAATTTCATTACTCTAGGACTAAAATTATAGAAAATACAAATTTTTATAAAAATATTGAAACTTTTCAGTTCCTTCTAAAAATAAAAATTTCTAAAATTGGTATCTCTGACTCGATAATTTTGAACTTTGGCACAATTTATGACTACGTCCAAAGTACTAATCTCTCCAAATTTCATAACTCTAAGACTAAAATTGTCGAAATTGCAAATTTTTATAAAAAATATTGAAAATTTTCGGTTCCTTCTAAAAATGAAAATTTCTAAAATTAGTATCTCTCACACGATTATTTTGAGAATTGGCACAATCTATGAGCACATCCATTATAGGAATCTCTTCAAATTTCATTACTCTAGGACTAAAATTATAGAAAATACAAATTTTTATAAAAAATATTGAAACTTTTCAGTTCCTTCTAAAAATAAAAATTTCTAAAATTGGTATTTCTGACTCGATAATTTTGAGATTTGACACAATTTATGACCACGTCCAAAATAGCAATCTCTTCAAATTTCATAACTCTAGGACTAATATTGTCAAAATTACAAATTTTTATAAAAAATATTGAAAATTTTCAGTTCCTTCTAAAAATGAAAATATCTCAAATTGGTATCTCTTGCTCGATAATTTTGAGATTTGGCACAATTTATAAGCATGTCCGAAATAAATACAAATTTCATGACACTAGGACTAAAATTGTCGAAATTACAAATTTTTATAAAAATATTGGAAATTTTCAGTTCCTTCCAAAATGAAAATTTCTAAAATTGGTATCTTTGACTCGATAATTTTGAGATTTGGCACAATTCACGAGCACGTTCGAAATACCAATCTCTCTAAATTTTATGACTCTAGGACTAAAATTGTAGAAACTACAAATTTTTATAAAAAATATTGAAAATTTTCAGTTCCTTCTAAACATAAAAATTTCTAAAATTGGTGTCTCCGACTCGACAATTTTGAGATTTGGCACAACTCATGAGCACGTTCGAAATACGAATCTCTCCAAATTTCACGAATCTAGTACTAAAATTTTCAAAATTACAAATTATTAATTAGCGGTATTTTCTTATATCTTGATGAATTTTAATAGATTTGGAAATTTTTAGGTGGCAAGGTTGGCACCATTGTCCCCACAATTTGACATTTGCCATTTTGACACATTACATTGACGGAACTTACGCGATCGTCTTTTGTACCCCAAAACCCAATTCACATAACACCGTCATTCAAAAATTTGCATTATTTTCGTTACTAAAAGTTAAAATGTTGATAAATTTGCTTTGAGAATTTTAAGATATTAAGGTTATCATATGACATTGGTGAATTTAGACATAAATATTGCAGTGTACAATTTCGAAGTTGGTATTACTGAAAATTAGGACGTTGTCCCGACCTTGTCTAAACTAACCTACTTTTAAATCTACTTGTACTTTAATATTCGCAATGATCAAAGTAGGTCGGACGCCAGACAAAAAACAGGTTCGCTTACCCTTCGGAGTGATGACGTCACACCTGCACCGACTAGACCAGACTTGATTTTCCGTTATGTGCCGATTTTATGCGACGATTCTTAAGAATAACCAACTCCCAGCTGAATCCTTCCATTCCAGAACCTCCAGGAGAGTTTTACCTGTGATAAAACACTTTCACTTTCCCGTTTAGACTTGAAACACTTCCGCACCAAAGCACTGAACAAATTCGAACACTAAACTGATAAAACTGATAAAACTGGGGTTCTCACACGACACCTTCACTCTGAACACCAAAAACTGCACCAAACAACACTTTTTCGCGGTTAGAAACTCGAAAATACTCAAAAAAATGGAAACTTGAACACGAGACGACGCAGTAGAGAAGCCAAACGTCATAGACTGTCGGCAAGTCTCGACAACGTTCGGCTCTTGAAATGGTGACGTTGCCACCGGAAATTAACATTGTTTAACTATGTTGAGCGTAATTCAAAATTGAGAAAAATTTTTGGTGATTTACGATTGGCTAATTAAAAGCGCAAGTTACCCCATTGGGTGCAGAAAAAAGTTGTGTTATGTATCGGAGCCCAAAATTGATTTCGAAAATTCCTGAAAATCGGAGTCGAAACTAACGCGACTTTTTCAATTTATATTCGCAATGATCAAAGTAGGTCAGACGCCAGACAAAAACAGGTTCGCTTACCCTTCGAAGTGATGACGTCACACCTGCACCGAATAGACCAGTTATGTGCCAAAATTGATGATAATTCTTGAAAATAAACAAATCCCAGCTGAATCCTTCCATTTCAGAACCTCCAGAATAGATTAACTAGTGATAGAACACTTCCACTTTCGCGTTTAGACTTGAAACACTTCCGCCCCAAAGCACTAAACAAATTCGAACACTAAACTGATAAAACTGATAACACTGGGGTTTGCACACAACACCTTCACTCTTGTCACAAAACCTGCACTAAAAAACACTTTTTCGCGGGTGGAAACTCAAAAAATACCCAAAAAACGGATTTTTGAACACGAGACGACGCGGAAGGTTAGGAAGACGCCGGTGGTTCGGGAAGTCTCGGGAATGTCCGGTCGTTGTGATGGTGACGTTGTCATGGGAAATTAACCATGTTTACCGATGTTTCGCGAAATTCAAAATATACTGGGTGTTTTTGAACAATTCTGCGCTATTCCAGAAAAAGAATGAAGTATGAAAAACCCGAAAAAATTGTCGAAATTACAAATTTTTATAAAAAAAATTGAAACTTTTCAGTTCCTTCTTAAAATAAAAATTTCTAAAATGGGTATCTGTTACACGATAATTTTGAGATTCGGCACAATTCATGAGCACTTTTGAATTATCAACCTCTCCACATTTCATGACTCTAGGACTAAAATCGTCAAAATTACAAGTTTTTATAAAAAATATTGAAAATTTTCAGTTTCTTCTAAAAATAAAAATTAGTATCTTTCATTCGATACTTTTGAGATTTGGCACAATTTATGAGAACGTCCGGAATATCAATCTCTCCAAATTTCATGACTCTAGGACTAAAATTGTCAAAATTACAATTTTTTTTTATAATAAAAATTTGAAATTTTTCAATCCCTTCTAAAAATTAAAATTTCTAAAATTGGTATCTCTCGCTCAATAATTTTACAATTTGGCACAATTCATGACCACGTCCACAATACCAATCTCTCCAAATTTCATAACACTAGGACTAAAATTGCCAAAATTACGAATTTTTATGAAAAATATTAAAAGTTTTCAGTTCCTTCTAAAAATAAAATTTTCTAAAATTGGTATCTCTCACTCAATAATTTTAAAATTTGGCACAGTTCATGAACACGTTTGAGAGACCAATCTCTCCAAATTTCGTGACTGTAAGACTAAAATTGTCGAAATTATAAATTTTGATAAAAAATATCGAAAATTTTCAGTTCCTTCTAAAAATAAAAATTTCTAAAATTGGTATCTCTCACTCGATCATTTTGAGATTTGGCATAATTTATGAACACGTCCGGAAAACCAATATCTGCAAATTTCATGACTCTAGGACTCAAATTTTCAAAATTACAAATTTTGATAAAAAATATTAAAAATTTTCAGTTCCTTCTAAAAATAAAATTTTCTAAAATTGGTATCTCTCACTCGATAATTTTAAAATTTGGCGCAATTTATAAACACATTTAAAAGACCAATTTCTCCAAATTTCGTGACTCTAAGACTAAAGTTGCCAAAATTACGAATTTTTATAAAAAATATTGAAAGTTTTCAGTTCCTTCTAAAAATAAAATTTTCTAAAATTGGTATCTCTCACTCGATAATTTTAAAATTTGGCACAATTTATGAACACGTTTGAGAGACCAATCTCTCCAAATTTCGTGACTCTAGGACTCAAATTTTCAAAATTACAAATTTTGATAAAAAATATTAAAAATTTTCAGTCCCTTCTAAAAATAAAATTTTCTAAAATTGGTATCTCTTACTCGATAATTTTAAAATTTGACGCAATTGGTGAACACGTTTGGGAGACCAATCCCTCCAAATTTCGTGACTCTAAGACTAAAATTGTCAAAATTACGAATTTTTATGAAAAATATTAAAAGTTTTCAGTTCCTTCTAAAAATAAAATTTGCTAAAATTGGTATCTCTCACTCGATAATTTTAAAATTTGGCACAATTTATGAACACGTTTGAGAGACCAGTCTCTCCAAATTTTGTTACTCTAAGACTAAAATTGTCGAAATTACGAATTTTTATGAAAAATATTAAAAATTTTCAGTTCCTTCTAAAAATAAAATTTTCTAAAATTGGTATCTCTCACTCGATAATTTTAAAATTTGGCGCAATTTATGAACACACTTGGGAGACCAATCTCTCTAAATTTCGTGACTCTAAGACTAAAATTGTCGAAATTACAAATTTTTATAAAAAATATTGAAAATTTTCAGTTCTCTCTAAAAATAAAAATTTCTAAAATTGGTATCTCTCACTCGATAATTTTAAAATTTGACGCAATTGGTGAACACGTTTGGGAGACCAATCTCTCCAAATTTCGTGACTCTAAGACTAAAATTGTCAAAATTACGAATTTTTATGAAAAATATTAAAAGTTTTCAGTTCCTTCTAAAAATAAAATTTGCTAAAATTGGTATCTCTCACTCGATAATTTTAAAATTTGGCACAATTTATGAACACGTTTGAGAGACCAGTCTCTCCAAATTTTGTTACTCTAAGACTAAAATTGTCGAAATTACGAATTTTTATGAAAAATATTAAAAATTTTCAGTTCCTTCTAAAAATAAAATTTTCTAAAATTGGTATCTCTCACTCAATAATTTTAAAATTTGGCACAATTTATGACCACGTCCACAATACCAATCTCTCCAAATTTCATGACACTAGGACTAAAATTGCCAAAATTACGAATTTTTATGAAAAATATTTAAAGTTTTCAGTTCCTTCTAAAAATAAAATTTTCTAAAATTGGTACTCTCACTCGATAATTTTAAAATTTGGCACAATTTATGAACACGTTTGAGAGACCACTCTCTCCAAATTTCGTGACTCTAAGACTAAAATTGTCGAAATTGCAATTTTTTATAAAAAATATTGAAAATTTTCAGTTCTCTCTAAATATAAAAATTTCTAAAATTGGTAATTCTGACTCGATAATTTTAAAATTTGGCACAATTTATAAACACATTTAAAAGACCAATCTTTCCAAATTTCGTGACTCTAAGACTAAAGTTGCCGAAATTACGAATTTTTATAAAAAATATTGAAAGTTTTCAGTTCCTTCTAAAAATAAAATTTTCTAAAATTGGTATCTCTCACTCGATAATTTTAAAATTTGGCACAATTTATGAACACGTTTGAGAGACCAATCTCTCCAAATTTCGTGACTCTACGACTAAAATTGTCGAAATTGCAATTTTTTATAAAAAATATTGAAAATTTTCAGTTCTCTCTAAAAATAAAAATTTCTAAAATTAGTAATTCTGACTCGATAATTTTGAGATTTGGCACAATTCATGAGCACGTCTACAATACCAATCTCTCCAAATTTAATGACACTAGGACTAAAATTGCCGAAATTACGAATTTTTATGAAAAATATTGAAAGTTTTCAGTTCCTTCTAAAAATAAAAATTTCTAAAATTTGTTTCTCTCATTCGATAATTTTGAGATTTAACACAATTGATAAGCACGTCTAGAATATTAATTTCTCCAAATTTCATTACTCTAGGACTAAAATTGTCAAAATTACAATTTTTTTTATAATAAAAATTTGAAATTTTTCAATCCCTTCTAAAAATTAAAATTTCTTAAATTGGTGTCTCTCACTCGATAATTTTGAGATTTGGCACAATTTATGAGCACATCCGAGGTACCAATCTCTCTAAATTTTATGACTCCAGGACTAAAATTGTCGAGCAAGAAATACCAATTTTAAAAATTTTTATTTTTAGAAGGAACTAAAAATTTAAAATGTTTTATTAAAATCTTTAATTTTGAAAATTCTTGTTCTAGAGTAATGAAATTTGGAGAGATTTGTATCTCGGACGTATTAAAGAAATGTGCCAAAATTATCAAGTGAAAGATACCAAATTTAAAACCGAAAATAGCGAGAAAAACAATGGCAAAAACCTAATCTCTTTATCTATAAAGTATCAATATCTCCAAACTTGTAAAATTGTGTTCCTCAAGACCACCAATTCCTTTAATCAAATGCCAAAAACAAAGAAGAAAATGATAGTCCAATGGATGTTGCACCAGTTTTCCACAATTTATAAGTTAAAAGTTAGCATCGACAAGAGAACTTTGTGTTTATTTATTAAAAAGTCCTGCAATAATTTAAAATGAAAACGACGAAATAAAAATTAGCGTTCGCTAACTGCACTTTAGCCGTCCTCGCTTTAATTCTCCCGCACGTTCGTAGCAATTTGAACTCCCATAAAAATATTCAGTGGTTCTCATAATACACAGAATGGGTTTGACAGAAGTCAATTGGCTTCGTAAGCCTGAGAGCCATGTTATTGTGTTCCCTAATGACGAATCATGTTTTAACTAAATTGAGGTAATGAGGTTCAAAGTTCGCCAACAGTCAACATCGCTTTCAACTTGAAACTTTCTCCCTCTCGACTTTATTATAATTGCGAATTTTTCAACTCGAAATTAACAACAAAGCGAAGTTAATATTCGCGTTTTCCCGTGTAAACAAACATTTTTTGCACAAACTCTCCCGGCATATGTCTTCGCTTTATCTTTTAAGAACTCTAATAAATGGAAATACGTTCTTATTTCAGCTCGCAAGCGATATTTATAAATGTCTGTCAGAGTTGACGGGTTGGTATCGCGTCTAGGAGCTGATGGAATTGATAATTTATATCCACTAGAGCTGTTTATCACTTACTTCAAGTATTGCTTTTCGTCGGAAGATTTATCTTGATCATTAACTTTATTGTTTCGCCAGTATTTTTGCACAATCTCGACGAAAATTCGCAAAACGCATTTTTGAACCGGAGCAGCGACACCCGGAGTTTTATTGTACAATCGATGGATTTTTTATGGTGGGTCGCATAGATTTATCGCCGGATACTTCTTATCAAGAGAAAATAAACACAACCGTAATTGTGCAGCTTTTTACTTTCCTACGATAAGCGAGAAAGTTTAATAACAAAACTTCTTAACAATTTTATGAAGTTGACTTTCGAGCTACATGTTCCGGAGATATCGTGAATGCCCATAAATAGAGTGGCCGATTCCCACCCATAAATCACCGAAGATTAGACAACAGTTTTCCGTTTGATTGCGTGGAAATTGCGCAAAAATTCGTCCCGGCGCCTCCGCCATTTCTGCGATGTTCCATTTTGTCTCAGACTCGAAGAAATATAATTTTTCACTTTTAGTGCTGTCCCGACAAACCCCGTGTGTTCCGTCGATATTTATGGGATATAACCAGGAGCAGTTGACAAAGCGTTCGCAGTTCATGTTGTGTGTCCGCCGGCTCATAAACCCGCTCATATTTTCGCTGGATTTTTCTCTGTTCCTTTATTGACCAGTTCCAACACTGAAAAATCCGTTAAGAGTGTCGAATATTAACGACTTCTCATGTCTACACGGAGTCGTTATCGTCCGTGAACAGAATTGTGATTAATGAAGAGACCGGTAGAATGTTTCAGTTATATTTTACGTGACTCCCAGATTTATTATCAATAAGTCGGGAGGACGTGGTTGCAAACATGGAATTCTTTGTCTGTGCAGACACGAAGGCCACTGTTAATAATGGAAAATGGATTTTATGGAGATTTTCAGACGCGGAGGAAAGTCAAAGAGCGCAAAAACTACAGACACGCGGGACAAAAAATCAAACGACGATGGGATAGCGAGGACCCAGACAGACGTTTAGAAAAAAAATTTTTGATAAAAATAATCAAAACTGCAAATTATTTTGCATTTTTTCAAGGCGATCTTTACGCTTTTTTTACATTTCTAAAGTCGGTTTTGTGTCGGAAATAAGTTTGTTTTTTACATACTGTTTTTAAACAGCAGTCGCATCTCATGTCAAATGTCAAATTCTGAGGGAACGAACAATGATGCCAACCTTGTCATGTTCAAATTTCCAAAGTTAATTTATCAAGTTTCCAACTTTACATAAAGAAATAACTGTCGAAGTGGATAGTTGCACCCTAAAAACCTGCAGTACCGGGTGTTCCGCAAATGGGAAATTGAATTTTATTTTTTTTTCTGCTCTTCCAAACATTCAAATTTAGTTTTAGAGAATTCTTATTCTCATAGCTATTGTAGGAATTTTATGTTATTAATGCTTTAGTAAAAAAATTGCATTAAGAAAAGTAAAATTGCCAATTTCAGATACCAATATTTCCAAATTTCATAACTCTAGGACTAAAACTGTCGAAATTACAATTTTTTTTTTAATTTCTAAAATTTGTATCTCTCACTCGATAATTTTGAAATTTGGCACAATTTATGACCACGTCCGAAATACTAATCTCTCCAAATTTCATAACTCTAAGACTAAAATTGTCGAAATTACAAATTTTTATAAAAAATATTCAATTTTCAGTTCCCTCTAAAAATGAAAATTTCTAAAATTAGTGTCTTTCACTTGATAATTTTGAGATTTGGCACAATTTATTAGCATGTCCGAACTACCAATCTCTCCAAATTTCATGGCTCTAAGTCTAAAATTGTTATAAATACACATTTTTATAAAAAATATTGCAAATTTTCAGTTCCTTCGAAAAGAGAAAATTTCTAAAATTGGTTTCTCTGACTCGATAATTTTGAAATTTGGCACAATTTATGACCACGTCCGAAAAACTAATATTTCCAAATTTCATAACTCTAAGACTAAAATTGTCAAAATTGCAAATTTTTATAAAAAATATTGAAAATTTTCAGTTCTTTCTGGAAATGAAAATTTTTAAAATTGTTGTCTTTCACTTGATAATTTTGAGATTTCGCACAATTTATGACCACCTCTAAATTATCTATCTCTTTAAATTTTATGACGTTAGGACTAAAATTTTTGGAATTACGATTAAGTTTTTTTAATATTCAAAATTTTCCGTTTCTTCGAAAAATGAAAATTTCTAAAATTGGTATTTTACCCCCAACATTTTTGAGATTTGGTACAATTCATGAGTACGTCTAAAATACCAATCTCTTCAATTTTCATAGCTCTTGGTTTAAAATTGTTAAAATTACAAATTTTTATAAAAAATATTGAAAATTTTCAGTTATCTCTAGAAATGAAAATTTCTAAAATTGGTATATCTCACTCGATAATTTTGAACTTTGGCACAATTTATGACCACGTCCAAAATACTAATCTCTCTAAATTTCATAACTCTTGGACTAAAATTGTCGAAATTACAAATTTTTTTAAAAAAATATTGAAAATTTTCAGTTCTCGCTAAAAATGAAAATTTCTAAAATTGTTGTCTTTCACTTGATGATTTTGAGATTTGGCACAATTTATAAGCACATCCGAAGTACCAATCTCTCCAAATTTTATGGCTCATTGTCTAAAACTGTTAAAATTGCAAATTTTTATAAAAAAGATTTTCACTTCCTTCAAAAAACGAAAATTTCTAAAATTGGTTACTCTGACTAGATAATTTTGAAATTTGGCACAATTTATGAACACGTCTGGAATACCAACCTTCCAAAATTTTATTACTCTACGATTTCAATTGTCAAAATTACAAGTTTTTATAAAAAATATTAAAAAAGTTTCGATTTCTTCGAAAAATAAAAACTTCTAAAATTGGTATCTCTAACTTGATAATTTTGAAATTTGGCACAATTTATGAACACGTCTGCAATACCAACCTTCCAAAATTTTATTACTCTACGAATTAAATTGTCAAAATTACAAATTTTTATAAAAAATATTGAAAATTTTTTGTTCCTTCTAGAAATGAAAATTTCTATAATTGGTGTCTTTCACTTGATAATTTTGAGATTTCTCACAATTTATGACCACCTCCGAATTACCTATCTCTTTCAATTTTATGACTCTAGGACTAAAATTTTCGAAATTACGGTTATTTTTTTTTTTTATTCAAAATTTTCAGTTTCTTCTAAAAATGAAAATTTCTAAAATTGGTATTTCACACTCAATATTTTTTAGATTTGGCACAATTATTAAGCACGTCCCAAATACCAATCTCCCCAAATTTTATGACTTTAGGGCTAAAATTGTCAAAATTACAAATTTTTATAAAAAATATTGAAAATTTTCAGTTCCTTCAAAAATAGAAAAATTCTAAAATTGATTTCTTTCACTCGATAATTTCGAAATTTGGCACAATTTATGAGCACGTCTGAAATACCAATCTCTCTAATTTTCAAAGCTCTTGGTCTAAAATTGTTAAAATTACAAATTTTTATAAAAAATATTGAAAATTTTCATTTCCCTCTAGAAATTAATATTTCTAAAATTGGTGTCTTTCACTTGATAATTCTGAGATTTGGCACAATTCATTAGCACGTTCTAAATACTAATATCTCAAAATTTCATGGCTCTAGAAATAAAATTGTCAAAATTACAATTTTCTTTAAAAAAATATTGAAAATTTTCAGTTTGTTCTAAAAATCAAAAATTTTAAAAAATGGTATTTCTTACTCGATAATTATGAGATTTGGCCCAATTCATGAGCACGTCCGGAATACCAATCTTTCTAAATTTCATAACTCTTGGACTAAAATTGTCGAAATTACAAATTTTTATAAAGAATATTGAAAATTTTCAGTTCCTTCGAAAAATGAACATTTCTAAAATTGGTATTTCACACTAAATATCTTTGAGATTTAGCACAATTAATGAGCATGTCCTAAATACCAATCTTCCCAAATTTCATGATTTTAGGGCTAAAATTGTCAAAATTACCAATTTTTATAAAAAATAATTGAAAATTTGCAGTTTTAAAAATAAAAATAAATGAAAGGCTTGAGACCACAACAGATGACTTTATCTCTGTACGGTTTAGCAGCAACCTCAAAAGCGAGTATATTTCTCCAAGAAGCCCCCGAAAGCGACACTTATGTGCAGAGCAAACGAAATGAAAGTTAGGCCAGCCAGCGCCATGTTCGGCAGTTAATAGTTGATGTCGAAAAGCAATTGGTCGGTCTTGTTCTTTCCCGAGAATTATTTCTCCAGGACTGCGAGACCCGTAATTGGTACCAGAAAGAAATTAAAGTCTGGTGAATAATTCTTCGTATTGGAAAAAATAAAATCGTCTCCTCCGAGTTTTTCCGAATGTCTCCACATCTGCATCGATCCAATTTCGTTTCTATGTTGTAAACACAATCTACTTATGTAGATGAATATTACATTTTTCAAGTGCAGCAATTTAATCAGGGAGTTTTTAGTCTCACAAGCGGTTGTTATCTTTTATAGTCGTAATTTTTTAAACCTAGGAAATTAGGTGGCTGCGACAAAATTTGCACGAAATAAAGCATTTTATTATTACGTTTGTGGGAAAAGTTTTGAAACAAAGGAGAAATGATAATTAAGGACGCGCTGTAGATTAAATCTCCAGCTATAAAATTTTTTAACGGTCGAATTGATTCCATATAAAGAAGTTGAAGACATAAGCGAATCTCCGGCAGGAAGAGGACGGGATTGGATCAGCCATTGACTTATTGTTATTATTCTCATCACACGGCATATTACACCGCAAGAAGGGCTAATCCACTCTTTGGACTCGCTGAGCTAGCGGTTTGTCACATCAGAGATATGAGTCCCGGCCGCAAGAAATATTATCTTCTATCAGAGAGTCTTTGAATTATATGCGCCAGATGTGAAACCGTTGCAAGATGTGAAAAGGGAGAGGGCAATTTGTTTTTTATTTTTTCACTCGCTTGCCCTTAGCTTGCACAAAATGAACAGGAATACGACCAGTTTGCCCTCGACAATTCGTCCCCCGGTCAATTCGTCCTCGTGTGATCTTTGATAATTATTAATTTTATAATTATATATTTATAAATCCTTCAGAAAACTTCAAATTTTCTTCATTCATTTTCAATAATTCAACACGTATTTGTTGCACTTTACTTGTCGATTTGATTTTTCCCAAATAATTATAAAATTACAGTCCAACAAAATTTAACTTTTCAATTTTTTCCAAAAATGTCTCAACGGTTCTTCATAATTTAGACCTTATTGTGTAAGAATCTGTCGTAAAATTTATCTTTTCAGCTCTAGTTATCTTGATTTTTAAGTGTTTTTCCAAATTTTGAAGAAGAGATTTTGGCAACAAGAAAAGGAAAATCAAAAGTCAGACTATCCAATTTAATCTATTTAAGTGTAAATTTACGATTTTCATCGATCTCTTTCCGGTGTTTAGTCTTAAATCATAAAATTTTTCATGTTCCTAGAGACCAATTTTTGCGTTTTCGACAATTGTCACTTCTAAGCGCTGTTGCTCTAACATTTAATGGCACAGTTTGATTTTTAATGAATTTGAAGATTTTTTTCAAAAAACAGTATTTTTTTACATTTTGAATATTGACATTAATGTTGCTATTTTTTCGAAAACTAGAGCTGATCTTGAAAAACGATTACTGTTTCGTAATCAGAACGCCCTGTATATCCAGAAACCTCTTTTACATGTTTGAAAAAAAAAGTACTGTTGCGCAGTGTAATAATTGAAGAATGTAATTTATATAATTTTACTTAAAATTGATATCTGCAACACAAGGTAGCTAAGTACTAAGCAAATTTGTTTTATTACAATTAAAAAAATCAATTATGATATAATTGTCTCTGGTAAATTAAAACATTTATATACAAGACATACAAAAATAATAATAACGATGGATTACAAATTAATAAGAGTCTGACGAAGGATTAAATAATTATTATTATAGTTTGAAAAATATTCTAAATCCTTTTCAATGACCGAAAAAAAAATGTTTTTTTAAGAACAAACATCTGCAAATAAATTTTTTACTTTCAATTTTTTCCATGTTCGCAAAAATAAAAATTACATAAAAGGAGTAAATCCGTAATATATTAAGAAGAACATTTTGATGATTGGATGCAAAGAACGTGTAAAAAATAACTTTGAATTCGCGCATTAGTTTCCTGCAATACAGTAGAACCTCGATTATCCGGATGCGGATTATCCGTGCAAGAGTGTTCGTTCGATTAGCCGTGTATTACAAAAAACACACAAATCAAAGACCAACTACTTCGTACTTTTGCTTCCAATGTTAGAAAACTTAAAATTTGGAATTTCAGTAACAGTTGGTGTAGTTTAATGGGATTTAAGTCAGTGCAGAGAGCAAAAAGAAAATCATAAAAATTCTTAGAGAAAACCGCATATTTCGATGCAAAACGACGATTTCTCGCTGATTTTCGTTGTTTTCTGGCTTGAATTCGCAAAGAAGAGCACGAAATCTACAAAATCATTACTTTTTACCAAGATTCAACGGCTGAATTGCAAGAAAACAGCAGAATTCTGCACGAAATCATCAAAATTCTTACAGAAAACCGCATATTTCGATGCAAAACGACGATTTCTCGCCGATTTTCGTTGTTTTCTGGCTTGAATTCGCAAAGAAGAGCACGAAATCTACTAAATCATCACTTTTTACCAAGATTCAACGGCTGAATTGCAAGAAAACAGCAGAATTCTGCACGAAATCATCAAAATTCTTAGAAAAAACCGCATATTTCGATGCAAAACGACGATTTCTCGCCGATTTTCGTTGTTTTCTGGCTTGAATTCGCAAGGAGGAGCACGAAATCTACAAAATCATCACTTTTTACCAAGATTCAACGGCTGAATTGCAAGAAAACAGCAGAATTCTGCACGAAATCATCAAAATTCTTAGAAAAAAACGCATATTTCGATACAAAACGACGATTTCTCGAGGATTTTCGTTGTTTTCTGGCTTGAATTCGCAAAGAAGAGCACGAAATCTACAAAATCATCACTTTTTACCAAGATTCAACGGCTGAATTGCAAGAAAACAGCAGAATTCTGCACGAAATCATCAAAATTCTTAGAGAAAATCGCATATTTCGATGCAAAACGACGATTTCTCGCCGATTTTCGTTGTTTTCTGGCTTGAATTCGCAAAGAAGAGCACGAAATCTACAAAATCATCACTTTTTACCAAGATTCAACGGCTGAATTGCAAGAAAACAGCAGAATTCTGCACGAAATCATCAAAATTCTTAGAAAAAAACGCATATTTCGATACAAAACGACGATTTCTCGAGGATTTTCGTTGTTTTCTGGCTTGAATTCGCAAAGAAGAGCACGAAATCTACAAAATCATGACTTTTTACCAAGATTCAACGGCTGAATTGCAAGAAAACAGCAGAATTCTGCACGAAATCATCAAAATTCTTACAGAAAACCGCATATTTCGATACAAAACGACGATTTCTCGTTGATTTTCGTTGTTTTCTGGCTTGAATTCGCAAAAAAGAGCACGAAATCTTCTTTGCAAATTCAAGCTAGAAAACAACGAAAATCGGCGAGAAATCGTCGTTTTGCATCGAAATATGCGGTTTTCTCTAAGAATTTTGATGATTTCGTGCAGAATTCTGCTGTTTTCTTGCAATTTTGAATAGTATAATGTTCGCAAACTTTAAAAAAATGCTTGAAATATATTCTTTTGCAATGAAAACCTTCATAATTTAGGAAACTAAAAACTCAAGTGACAAAGGAAATTTTGAGACCAAAAAAGAAGTAAATGAAAGTACTAGATTTGTTTACTACAGAATAGTTGCTTTTATGCTATATGTCTGATAATAGTCGAGTTTTAATTTCGTTTAATTTTTAAAATTGTTATTATTAAGATGTTGATACATTTTGTTAAAGTTTTTATATATTTTAAATTAAAAAAACGTTCCAAATAATTCTGTTGCCTTAAACGTATTTATTTGCCAACATAATTTTCAAGTAGACGAATTGACCGCGGACAAAAAAGTCGGGGAGTAATTGCCGGGAACGAATTGTACGCAATTTGCTTTACTAGCGCCGGCGAAACAAAGTTTCAGTTTTTGCCATCATTCACTCATTTAGGGACATTTCATAACTCGAGAAATAGTTTGGTATTCATGAAGTACGAAATTCTGCGCGAAATGAGCACCGACAAAAATCCCCTAATTCAAAGCCGGATTTACACCCGAGAATTTTCTAAAAATTGACATTGACGAACTGTGGGCAAATCAATGAATATGACGTAACTAGACGAAGAATCGTAAATTTTCAGTCGCGTTTCTTCGGTCCTTGTACAATTGTGTGCTCGAGCTGTGGAAAAATATAAAATTATTATATGTGGCGGTTGAGGAGATAATAACAGTCATCGCCGCCGCCAATTTATTTTAGGAATTTACGATCAGTGAGTGGATAATTCGGCGAGGATTTCCCAGGAACTGCAGCGTGTTGGGTATTAATGTCGTTGGTTCAATTTGAATATTCCGTCGTATATCGCCAGTAATAAAATTGCTTTTATCATCGTTCCACTCCATTACACGTTGATTACTTTCAGAATGTCAGGAGTAAAAATAGTGGATGCCTGTTATCTATTGAAGAGCGAGTTAATTATAGACAGGGATCTCATTAGTGTCGAGATAATTACTTGCCAACTTGGGCTACATTTTAATTACTACATTTCTTAGATACACACTTTTCACAAATTAAAAAACTTGCAGTCTGTAAGTAATTAAAGGAGGTTTTATCAATATTTTCGTCCGACCTCAACAATCCACCGGCGAATAAAAGAGGCAACGCGCGATTTCTAAAGATCGCAAAGAGAGCTACTAAGACTCCTATGCAAACTGCGTAAACGGAAGTGATTGCCGACGATATACGTTTCCAGCGGGAAAGCAGCCCGCTAAACGACTCTCCAAAGATTCCAGATTAGATATTTTAGAGTTCGATACTCTAAATCGACTTTTTCAAACCAACCCCTTTGCCATGTTTAGCTTATTCACCGAGATAATGTGTTGCTGATCTAGAGCCGCCTCCACTCCTTTTCCGACTTATCTGATTCACGGAATAATTCACACTCCACTTTGTTTGCATCATAATACCGACGAAGAATCGATAACCGCATTTTATACAAACATTAGCCGATTAAAGGCTGCATTCGCGTACATAAAGTACGAGATTATCGCCGGAAAAGCCTGAATTACTGGTTGCATAACCACCGATATTTAACGCAAAAATTTCACCATTTGCCGATTTACAAAAGGACAATTTTGGAAACGAGCGAAATTTTAAAGGGGTACATGTCAATTTTGATTCATAGATGGCGGCACAATCAAATGACAAGATTTTTGCTCATCGCATACAGTTATCTGTCGATTTCTCGTTTATTTTTGGAGTATAATCAAGTTGTGGGTGCTCATTTGACGCAGAATTTTACGCAGAATCTAAATCTACGTACGACAACAAATAACCGAGTTTAAAGTCTTGGATGGTCGCACTTAATTTTTCAAATTTTGAATGCTCGATATCTTTGAAACTACAATTGATAAAACAAAACGGTTTGCGGCATCGTTTTTCTCGCGATTTTTTAGATAAGAAATCGTTCTTAGATTTTATGATAGTTGAAAGTTGCAAGTTTTTGCAAAAATTTATGACTATGCCAAACTTCTGATATTGATATCTCGCTTATTTTTTAGAGTAAACTTGAGTTATTATACATCAGTGTACGCAGAATTTTACGCAGATTCCAAATCTGGGATTTAAATTCAGATCCGACAACAAATAACTGAGTTATGGCCGATCAAAGTTTCGGAAAGTTGATTTTCATTTTTCCTCGTTTTTCGTAATTTTTAAAGTTAAATATCTCGAAAACCAATTGAGATATTGAGATGCGGTTTGCGCCATTCTTTTTCTCAGTTCATTTTACGTAAGAAAATGTTCTCAAAAGCCCAAAATACGATTGTCGATTTTTCGCGAAAAAAAATTCCGACTCAGACGATGAAAATTTTTCATTTTTTTTAATTTTTGGCCATAACTCGCAAACTATTTGTCCTATAGATCTCAAATTTGGCCAGTAGATAGATTTTAAGCTCCTCTTTCGACTGATGTATAATTCAATGCTATTAAGCGTCATTTTCATTTTGAAAACATTGATTGAAAATCACCCTAAAATAATGTTTTCAAAACAGTTTTTGGCCAATACCTCGTTTATTTACTAAGCAAACTCAACAAATTTGGGTCTCATTTTACGCAGAATTTCACGCTGAATCCAAAAATATGATAGTTTTTTAAAATTTGTCAATAAATAACCGAGTTATGGCCGTTTGAAATTTTGGGTTGTCGCCAGAGGGTCAAATTTTCGAAGGTTCGAAACAATTCATGCTCGATATCTCGGAAACTATTTGAGATATTGGAATGCGGTTTGCGCCATCGTTTTTCTCGCAATTTTTTACATAAGAAACAGTTCTTTGATTTATCCTCAAACGAAATTTGCAAATTTTCGCAAAAATTGATGGCTAAAACTATGGCCAAACTTCTGATATCGATATCTCGCTTATTTTTTAGAGTAAACTTAAGTTATTGCACACTAGTGTACGCAGAATTTTCCCCAGATTCCAAATCTGGGATTTAAATTTAGATCCGACGACAGATAACTTAGTTATGGCCGATCAAAGTTTCGGAAAGTTGATTTTCATTTTTCCTCATTTTTCGTAATTTTTAAAGTTAAATATCTCGAAAACCATTTGAGATATTGAGATGCGGTTTGCGCCATTCTTTTTCTCAGCTCATTCTACGTAAGAAAATGTTTTCAAAAGCCCAAAATACGATAATCGATTTTTCGCGAAAAAAAATTCCGACTCAAACGATGAAAATTTTTCATTTTTTTTATTTTTGGCCATAACTCGTAAACTATTTGTCCGATAGATCTCAAATTTGGCCAGTAGATAGATTTCGAACTCCTCTTTTGACCGATGTGTAATTCAATGCTATTAAACGTCGTTTTCATTTTGAAAACATTGATTGAAAATCACCCTAAAATGATGTCTTCAAAACAGTTTTTGGCCAATACCTCGTTTATTTATTAAGCAAACTCAACAAATTTGGGTCTCATTTTACGCAGAATTACACGCTGAATCCAAAAATATGATAATATTTTAAAATTTGTCAATAAATAACCGAGTTATGGCCGTTTGAAATTTTGGGTTGTCGCCAGAGGGTCAAATTTTCGAAGGTTTGAAACAATTCATGCTTGATATCTCGGAAACTATTTGAGATATTGGAATGCGGTTTGCGGCATCGTTTTTCTCGCAATTTTTTAAATAAGAAATCGTTTTCAGATTTTCCAAAAGTCAAAATTTGCAAATTTTCGCGAAAATTCATGATTAAAACTATACCAAATGTCTCATATCGATATCTCGCTTATTTTTTAGAGTAAACTTGAGTTATTATACACCAGTGTACGCAGAATTTTACGCAGATTTCAAATCTGGGATTTAAATTCAGATCCGACAACAATTAACTGAGTTATGCCCGATCAAAGTTTCGGATAGTTAATTTTCATTTTTTTTCATTTTTCCCAATTTTCAAAGTTAAATATCTCGAAAACTATTAGAGATATTGAGATGCGGTTTGCGCCATCGTTTTTCTCGGCTCATTTTACGTTAGAAAAAGTGCTTAAAAGCCCAAAATTCGATAGTCGATTTTTCGCGAAAAAAAGTTGCGACTCAAACGATGAAAATTTTCCATTTTTTTTATTTTTGGCCATAACTCGCAAACTAGTTGTCCTATAGATCTCAAATTTGGCCAGTAGATGGATTTTAAGCTCCTCTTTCGACTGATGTATAATTCAATGCTATTAAACGTCATTTTCATTTTGAAAACATTGATTGAAAATCACCCTAAAATAATGTTTTCAAAACAGTTTTTGGCCAATACCTCGTTTATTTATTAAGCAAACTCAACAAATTTGGGTCTCATTTTACCCAGAATTTCACTCTGAATCCAAAAATATGATAATTTTTTAAAAATTTTCAACAAATAACCAAGTTATGGCCGTTTGAAATGTTGGGTTGTCGCCGGAGGGTCAAATTTTTGAAGGTTCGAAACCATTCGTGCTCGATATCTTGGAAACTATTAAAGATATTGAGATACGGTTTGCTCCATCGTTTTTCTCGCGATTTTTTACATAATAAATAATTCTTAGATTTCCAAAAGTCGAAAATTTGACTTTTTTAGAAAAAATGCACGACTAAAACTGAGGTCGATATCTTATTGATTTTTAGGGCAAACGTGCGATATTTGAGCTTACATTACCCAAAATTTCGCGCAGTTTCTAAAATTGTACTCGAAATTTACGTACGACAACAAATAACCGAGTTAAACTGTTTTTCTCAGTTACAGATGACTTTTCCATTTTTTTTTATTCAGAGACTTGTCGCTTCGCTAGAGACAAAGGAGCAGCCTCTCAGAGGAGCGTGCGAGTTCTTTTCTCTTATTCAGTGTTAAAAAGTCTCGTTCTTTGTAATTCAGTGTATGTCGAATGGGAGTTTTTGTGACATCACTAATAGTTGAGGTCGAGTTGAAAAGTCGATTTTATTCGCGGCGCAGATGTCTGCCATCAATTGCAGCCTGTTATGTTATTCATCCCGAAGCATTCTGGCGATAAACCGATTTACTGTCGTCTTTAGCTGATAAACCTGGAAGCTTTAATAGCCTATCGTGATCTCGAGGGTAACAGCGCCGTTTAATATTAAGTGAAGTGTACAAAACGCTGCGGTAGAAAAGGATTAACTCTCGAAATAATTTAAGTATTCATTTTCAATGTGCATAAGTCAAAGCTGATAAGTTGAGAAACGCGCCAGATGTTACGTTAAATAGACCACCCCGCAGGATATTGGATTTAGAAAGGAATAAATTTTAATTTCTCTCTCGTCTTAAGATAATTAACTTTTTTCCCGGTGCGAAATTATCGAGAACAGACGTCCGTCCGTCCAAGTCTCATGTGATGAAGAGCAAATCGAGCTAAAAAAAGAGACAATGTTCGAAGCTTTTAGTATTCATGGCACGAGACTGGCTTTGGAAGCTCCATCAATATTCACAAGGTATTGCGTTCAAAGTTGTCTAATGGAATGTGGCCGCTGCCGCAGTCATGAAGTGTCTGTCTTTTCTCGATGATGACCTAATGACATCCTGCTACAGTCTAACTTACACGAGTATAAATTGTTTTACTACCCTCGGCATTATACAATATCTCCCGGGCGAGCGCTTTCTCAAAGAGAGAGAATCCAATATAAGGGATTGGATATAACGGAATAAAAAAGTTATAAAATGGCGGTATATCTCTATAACAGTCTCGGTACCGCAATAAAACCGATCCTTAAAACGCACTCCCAAAATATGATCATTTGCACAGTTCTAACGACCGGAGGCGTAATGCAAATTGTTGATCAAACTTGCCCACACTATCAGAATTAACCAATTACCGCCCATTGTCCTGTATACAGGATAATTTTGAAATAGAAGCGGGAAAAAATCTATTACAGCTTATTGTAAATAAAGGAAGTTGGCAAGTTTCGTTTTTTAAATTGCTGTCTCAGTTTTAAGAAAAAATTTAAAGCAATTGATTCCATCTTTCATGCTACGCCAATGATTACTAAGGTTACTAAGGTTACTATACATATGTACATCATTAACGAACAAAATGCTCTGCCGTTGTTGTTAAGGTTATTTTGTGCATATCAGTGGCGCCGAGTAAGGTCTAGATTTTGGAATTTTTACCTTTACCTTAAAATTAATAAAATTTTCCGTAAAGGCGTGATTATTTTTTCGCCAATATTTCAAAATCACCCTGTATAGTAATAATAGGTCGTAAATTATGCTGTCCTATGCAGGTGTCCCAGAACTCGTGACTCAAAGAAAAAATGCTTTGGAGGCAACAATTCTGAACCAAAGTTTCGAAACAAAAATTTTTTATCTCAAAAAATAACCGAGTTGAGACGAAAAAACGGTAGCCAATCCCGAAGCAGAACAGTATTTGAAAATCGGTAACTATGGACACATACTATCTTTCATTGGTCAAATGAACATTACACTCTGGTTGCCTAGGATATTTTACTCCATCTCTATAATAGGCGTCTGGGATTGGTTGTTAATATTTTATCGTCTCTCGAATACTATTAAACTTAATCTATTTTTGTTTTGAAATTAACCATCTGTATTGCTGTCGGCACCCTCCTTTGCTCTATGGGTCATGAGTTCTAGGACATCCTGTATACAGGGTCCGGCAACACTTGTGTCCACCCCTAAAATCGTCTTTAATTTTAAAGATAAAATTTTGAAACTTCGCATACGCTCATAGTTGACAAAGCTCTAGAAGCTGACGCAAAAATTTATTTTTTATCACGGTTTGTTTGGCGTCGCGACGCCTAAGAAGTATAATTTTTAGCGATTTTTGAGTTTTTGCGGAAAAATTCGCAAATTCAATTTTTTTTCAACATAACTGTGATGCAAATATCTGAGTTTTTATTTTAAATCTAATGCAAATTGTGTTTAAAATTTGCGAAATAAACATTGTTTTATCAAGTTAGTTTTCAATATTATGACAGCGCATTGGCAAACTACGTTTACACCAAAATTTCACAAGTCACTTCATTCACTCTTATAAAGGTTAATTTTGATTATCACGGGCATGTTGCACTTTATGGACACCAGAATTCATTAATTTACATCGACAAGACGACAATTTCACCAAGTAATACTTTTGTTACAATCTAAAGCGAACCAAAGGACAGATGTCATTTGTGACACAAGAAGTTGACAGATGGGTGTAAACGTAGTTATCAATTTTGACGTAATAAAATTGGAAACTAACTTGATAAAACAGCATTTTTTTCTCTAACTTTGAAGACAATTTACATTGAATCTAAAATGACAACTGAGATATTTTTAACACATTATATTGAAAACTAGGTGGCCCTCGAAATTCTGTAGACTCGCTTTTTTCGTGGACCTCGCTTTTCCGTGGCGTTGCATATTAATTTGAAATTGTTTATTTGTTAGATTAAGAAACAAAAAAGGCGAGTTTTACAGAATTCCGAGGGCCATTTTGTAAAATTTTAATTGTATTTTGTCATTTAACATTTAGCAAAGAAAGTTTTAAAAATATTTTTTGTTTTTTGATTTTTGAAACTCTGATACAAATAACTACGCATGGCAAAATGAAGAATTTTCTGAAAATATTAGAGAAAAAACAGACTGAAAGGTTTAAAAAAAATAACCAACGGACTTCGCTATTAAAAATTTAACAGTACTACGCTGTTGATAATTTTTGTTTATGACGACAGTTCAATTCATAGAATTCCACAGTAATTAAGGCGATTTCTAAGTTAGTGTCCGCTAAGTCATAAAATGGTTGGAACCCATGACAGGTCTCACACCTTCTCAAACGCAAAACCGACAGCAAAAAATTGAACAAATTTTGTAACTTCAATTATCCCCGATAACATCATTGCTACTTCAATATTCTATTTATTTTGTATTATTTTATTTCTATGTTTATATGAAAATGTAGGCAGAAGGCGAATTCTGTTATTCTTGACAACCTTTTTTGGATAAGTTTTGTTACTGCTGTTCTATTATCAATACCGTTTAGGTGGTTTATTGTTTTCCTTTTCCAACCCCTGTTATCATAAGTTATGAACGAAGATGAAAAACACTTAATCGAGAGTCGTACCCGTACCACATTCACAAAAGAAAAGGGTAAATAGGATGTGATTATTACTGATTTACAGCAGCTCCATTTTATGGTTTAGAGGACACCAACTCAGAAATCGCCTGTACCTTCCAAAATATTCTTTTTTTTTACCGAAATAAGGACCTAAAGAACTCATTTAGCACACCCAAAGCAAATAATTGTATCCGAAACATGCATGAAAAATCGTATTTTCTTGTAAATTGAGAGTACGGTTTCGTAATTAATTAATGTCAAATTATGTTTTTTTCAGAGCTCGGACTGATTTTAATAAGTGGAGATTCTTTCAAAGAAAAGAAGCCGCTACCGTAAACTATATTTTATGTATTTAAACATTTTGTATAAACATCGTGTAATTGTAGATGTACGGTTTGGGGTTTGTCCAAAGGTTCTGTTTTTTTTTTGTTGAACTACAATAAAACGACCATCAAGATGGTCAGTTTTTTCTGGTGAGAAAGGGTGTGGAGTGATCTCGATACTTGTCGTAAATAACAAAACTAATTAAGAATCATGTAGTGTGATGGTTTACTCTTTTTGTGTAATGAGTACCCCAATTAAGCCATACATACTTGCATTTTTAGTCTCCCTAATATCTACTGCTTTAGAACGATTAAAAATCGGCCGAGTCGTAAATAGTACTTAGTTTTGGGGTATTTATGTTCAACGATTCTGTTTTTTTTAAACTAAAATAAAACGACTATCAGGACGTCCGATCGCATTTTTTATATAGGTTTAGCATTCTTTATCTCTTGTTATTTTATTGTTTTCTTGGAGTTCATATTTGTTTATCAGTTCAATCGTAATGAACATTATTTTATTCGATCGTACATCATTAATTCCATCAGTTCCTCTCAAAATACTACAGACCCCGCGAAAGAATCGAACAACATTCGAAGCTCGGCTATGAACTTCTAGTTGTCGGTACCAAATAATGATTTTATGGCTTAATTGGGGTAGTCACTACCCAATAGAACAAAACCACCAAATAGCAGATTCTAAAATTTTCTCATTGTTAAAGACATCGGTAAAATTCGCTTAATTTGTTTAATCCCTCTAATATCTGCTGTCTCACAACGATTAAAAATTTGACCGAATCGTAAATGTTCACCAAAATTTGAACTCGTCGCGTCAATTTAATTTATCTGTTGAAATATTGTTAACTGCAAGTATATAGTATCCTTTTTACGTCTGCTTTGACTTTCGATAAGATTGTGCAAATCTGTTTGTTGATATTTAGTCGGAATTGACACTTTGAAAAAAATAGCTTGCTACTTGGCATTGAAAATGTATCAATATTGTGTACTACATATTAAAAATAAGCGCCGAACAGGCTCCTTGAGAATTTTTTGTTTTCTTCGAGTTGTTTATCCGTTCATTCATTATTATACAATGAAGAATATTTTTTTATATCATCAGAACAGAATAAGTTAGGATTCATTTGAAGATTTTTTTTTGTAACTTCTCCTCGTACCAAAATCACACGCTTGCAATAAAATTTCCATCGGTAACTGTTTCGAGAAATATCCCAATATGCGAAAAATGAATGAAAAATCGTATTTGTCTCGATACGCTACGGTTTCCAGAGATAATAAAGTACGACTTTGTTGTAGTGGGTCGGGAATGGATTAAAATTTAGAAAAACGAAATTCACTACAGGTTCGGTTCTTTGATTATGCTTTAAGTAATAAAGTCTTCGTCACCGAGAAAGGGCGGTCAAGTTTGTTTATACCACTTCAAATCCCAAGAAAAGAGGTAAAAAATACTGGTCATAATACTCGGGCAACACTTGAAGCTCCGCTGTCAAGTTACAGTTACAGCAGGTACCAAATAGTGATTTTATGGCTTAATTAGAGTACTCACTTCACAAAAGCATTAAACCGGTAAATTAGCAAATTCGGTAAAATTCACCAGTCGCTTGTCTGATGGTCGTTTTTTCAGGTGAGGATGGGTGTGGACCGTGGAGATCTGCCTTGACTTTCGATAAAATCACGGCAATCTATTTTTTGATAGTCGAAATTTCAAAAAAGACCTGGTTAGATACTTGCTATCTATGCAAATTTTTTATACAGAGTGTCGACAAATGTTTGTTCATCAAATGAACAATTAATTCGCGCTTGTAAAGAGGAGTTTCGAAACATGCTTTCAGATGTTCAAGTGTAAGATACACATACATACCTTGACGGTCAAAAAGATTCTGTATTAAAAATAAGCCGAACTCGATTAATAAATCAATCTCCACCGATGTTTTCTTCGTTGCTCGGACCGATTGAAATAAGTGCCGAGAAAAAAAGCAGCTACCGTACTTGTTATGTATACAAAAAATCAGACCCTTTTTTGGAACGGTGATAGATCTTTATGACTCTCTCCACATTATGGTTATGGTTTTGTCCCCGCGACGACCGACGTACCGCGATATTTAAAAATTGATTTTGCTAAAATCAAACGGCCGAAGAGGACGAAAACCCGCCACTTTGTTAGTTTGGAAACTCGTCGGCAAAAGGGCAAAAGGAGCGAGAATAGTATAGAATAGAATAGTTCGGTCGTGAAAACTGTCAAATTTTTGACGTTTGAAAAAATAGATTTTTTTAGACGGCAGAAAAGTGCTACTTTTTGTCGAGCAATTAAATTGTAGTAGCAAGGCGAAGCGTAGCGTATGCAAAATTGCGAACAGCAAAGTCACTTTTATTTATCCAATTCTCATATACCTCCTTCTTATCTCCGCTTGAACAGTTGTCGGCATTACTTTAAAACTCACTACACAATAGTACCAATTTACCGAATAGCAGATTTTGTTATTGATGAAAAACATCGGTAAAATGTGCCACCCGACTATCCCTGTCTGATGGTCGTTTTTTTTCTGGTGACAAAGGGTGTGGAGTGGATGTCGGTACTTATAAATACTCATAAATAACAAAACTAACTCAGATGATGTACTCTTTTTGTGTAATAAGTACCTTATTAAGTCATACAGTTTTGCAGATAGAAATTGGTTTTATGGCAGCGAAATAAAAATTATCTAGTCATTACCACAGCCCTCCGAGAGCTGACCGTACCCACAATAAATCATATTGTTCCGATATTCCACAGGGCCGGGATTGTTTACACGCTGAGAGTACTACCTGCGAGCTACGTTGTAATAGTAAGGGTTGGTACCATCATTCAACAGATAAAAGTGAAACGGCAAAAATTTGTCACAATAAATTCTGCTACAGATTAATGACGACAATATTTAATATTTCTAAATGCATTATCAGATCATTAAGAACCAATAATAAATATAAGTAGGTAGTCTAAAGTAGCTACATATCACATATCCAAAGATCAGACTGTATGAATGATCCAAGATTACAAAAAGTTACTTATTTTTTAAAAGTAGGTGAATTTTAAAATTTTGCGTTAATATTACGCTTCAGCATATTATTTATGACAGGGTAATATTTGCGGTATTGCTCCATTGTTGGCATACTTAACTGCGGCACAATGGGACCCTACCATAAAAACCAATTTCTATCTGCAAAACTTTACACACTTGCACTTTTAGTCTCGTCTAATATCTATTTACTGCTTTAGAACGATTATAAGTTGGCCGAGTCGTAAATGGTACTTGCGTTTTGGGGTACCTATTTATGATGAACGGTTCCCTTTTCTTTTTTTGTTAAACTACAATAAAACGACCATCAGGACTTCTTAATCCCTTGTTAATTTATTGTTTTCGTCCAGTTCATATTTGTTTATCGCGACTATCGCTGTGTGATGGTCGTTGTTTTAGTTGTGTGAACAGGAATGCAGTGATGTCGATTTAGAATTAAGAATTAAATTATAAAGAATATTTTATTTATATCGTCAGAACAGAATAAGTTAGGATTTATTTGTAGATATGTTTTTTTTGTAACTTCTCCCCGTACCAAATTCACACGCTTGGAATAAAATTTCCATCGGTAACTGTTTCGAGAAATATCCCAATATGCGAAAAATTAATGAAAAATGATACGCTACGGTTTCGAGAGATAATAAAGTACGACTTTGTAGGTCGGGAATGGATTAAAATTTAAAAAAACGAAATTGATTACACGTTCGTTTCTTTGATTATGCTTTAAGTAATAAAGTCTTCGTCACCCGAAAGCGGCGGTCCAGTTTGTTTACCACTTCAGATCCCAACAGAGGAGGTAAAAAATACAGTAGTATTTGAAGCTTCGCTGTCAAGTTACAGCAGGTACCAAATAGTGATTTCATGGCTTAATTGCAGAACTCACTATACAAAAGCATTAAACCAGTAAATTAGCAGATTCTGAAATTTTCTTATTTTTTACTCCTTTTGTGTAAAGATTTCCCGCATTTTTAGTCTCTCTAATATCAACGATTAAAAATCGACGGAGTCGTAATAAAATTCGATAATCGTCACGTTCATTTTATTTATCTGTTGAACTTTCGCATAAGTATCCTTAAAAATAGCCTCTTAGATACTTGGTATTTATGCAAATTTTTTATACAGAGTATCAAGAAATGTTTGTCCATCAAATGATAATAATCTGTGATTAAATAATGAATTCGCGCTTGTAAATTGAAGTTTTGAAATATGCTTAAAGATTTTCATGTGTAAGTTACGCATACATACTCAAAACACACCTTGATGGTCAAAGAGATCCTGTATTAAAAATAAGTCGAATTCGATTAATAAATCAATCTCCGCTAATGTTTCCTACCGTACATGTTGTGTGTACAAAAAATCAGACCCTTTTGAGATGTTTATAACTGAGTCTCTCGACTTAATGGTTATGGTTTTGTCCCCACGAACATTATAGCATTTTGAAACATCTACCACGTCAGCAAAGGCGGACGAACGAAAACGACTTTCAAAAGTCTCTCACGCGAAAAGCAAAAATCGGAAAAGGACCAAACCACAACCACCGGAATCTCGGGAAAGTGTACGTTTGGGAAAGCTCGGCGAAAGTGTCGAGAAAAAATCGGTGAATGAAGGTACTCGCGCAAAACTACGTAACTCGTTCGCCGGTATTAGAAGCGTTCCGCCTGTACACGTTTTATATATATAGTAAAGAATTAAATTAGAGGTTGATATCACAAACCCTCACAATTAACCAAAAATTACATTTTTAAGGCGTCGCGACGCCAAAATTAGTAGTGATAAAAAACAAATCTTTGCGTCAGCTTCTAGAGCTTTGTCAACTATGAGCGTATGCAAATTTTCAAAATTGTAACTTTAAAATTAAAGACGATTTTGGGGGTGGACACAAGTGTTGCCGGACCCTGTATAGGACACTGGACGGATTCATATAATTCATTAAATAAAAATGGGGTGAACTGTAGCACTGAAATTACTAAAATTACGATTTTTAGAAATGCAGATCGGAAATTTTTGGTTTGTCTTAAAAATGAAAATTTCCAAAATCTGTGCCTCTTGCTCTAGAATTTTGAAATTTAGTAGACTTATAAAGTGACACTTAAATAGTAATTTTCCCAAATTTTACAGCTGTAGCACCAAAATTACCAAAAGTACGATTTTTAGAGATGGAGGTTGGGAATTTTTAAGTTGTATTAAAAACAAAAATTTCTAAAATCTGTGTCTGTTGCTATAGAATTTTGAAATTTTGTAGACTTTATAAAAGACTCTAAAATAGTAACTTCCCTAAATTTCATAGCTGTAACGCTGAAATTACCAAAATTTCAATTTTTTGAGAAGGAAATCGGGAATTTTTGAGTTGTTTTCAAAATAAAAATTTCTACAATCTGTGTCTCTTGCTCTAGAATTTTGAAATTTTGTTGACTCAATAAGTGACACCAAGATCGTAATTTCCCCAAATTTCATAGCTGTGGCACTAAAATTACTAAAATTACGATCTTTAGAGATGGAGGTTGGGAATTTTTAAATTGTCTTAAAAATGAAAATTTACAAAATCTGTGTCTGTTGCTATAGAACTCTGAAATTTTGTAGACTTAATAAATGACTCTAGAATAGTAACTTCCCCAAATTTCATACCTGTAGCACTAAAATTACCAAAATTCCAATTTTTTGAGAAGGAAATCGGGAATTTTTGAGTTATTTTAAAAATAAAAATTTCTACAATCTGTGTCTCTTGCTCTAGAATTTTGAAATTTTGTTGACCTAATAAGTGACACCAAAATCGTAATTTCCCCAAATTTTGTAGCTGTAGCGCTAAATTTACCAAAATTACGATTTTTAGAAATAGAGATAGGAAATTTTTGCATCGTCTTAAAAAAGGAAAATTCTAAAATTTGTGTCTGTTGCTATAGAATTTTGAAATTTTGTAGACGTAATAAATGATTTTAAAATAGTAACTTCCCCAAATTTCACAGATGTAACGCTGAAATTACCAAAATTTCAATTTTTTGAGAAGGAAATTGGGAATTTTTGAGTTGTTTTCAAAATAAAAATTTTTAAAATCTGTGTCTCTTGCTCTAGAATTTTGAAATTTTGTTGACTTAATAAGTGACACCAAAATCGTAATTTCCTCAAATTTTGTAGCTGTAGCGCTAAAATTACCAAAATTACGATTTTTAGAAATAGAGATAGGAAATTTTTGCATCGTCTTAAAAAAGGAAAATTCTAAAATCTGTGTCTGTTGCTATAGAATTTTGAAATTTTGTAGACTTAATAAATGACTCTAAAATAGTAACTTCCCCAAATTTCGTAGCTGTAGCACTAAAATTACTAAAGTTACGATTAATAATAATAATAATGAATGACGACTTTTCAGAAGCTGAAGTTACAAAATAAATCCAAATAAAAATATACCGAGTGTCATAACAATTTGTGAACAAGACAGTGAAAAAGCACATAGTTAATGGGTTAAGCACAGTGGTTCCCCGATACATTCGGGTCCTCGTTCCGATTAAATTTTTTACCGTTCCACCTCAGCAGTGCCACCACCACTGTGTAATATTTAATTATTGAGTCACAAAGGAGGTGGAAGTTTTTATGGTCGGTTTGTTATTCGGGGCTGGCAATTCTCTCCGAAGGCGGTTCGCTCCCAGTCTTCGGATTTATCAATGCCTGTTCTTGTGTTTGCCCTTCGCTGCAACTCGGTTTTATCATATATGTTCCAGTCGTGTTTGTCTGTCAAATGTTCGGTTCGTTAGATAAGTCAAGTCAAGGAGGAACGTTTTTATTTTATTTGAGAGCTTCTTGGAATATTTTCGGATGCTATTTATTCGAAATGGTGAAATATTGAAAGCGATATTTAATAACTTGATGCTTGACGGGAAGGTTACAAGAGCCTCGTGTCATTAGTTCCTTTGACAAGATCCTTAACACTGCCTTAACAGAGTCTTTGCCCTTATCCCTCCGAGTGTCACCTCGTGAGTCCTTTCACCGCGCACGAACGGTCGTGGGCAAAATGGGGGCCGTGTATAGCATAAATCTCCTCCAGAAGCAGACGAGTAGTTACCCGCAGCCGAGAAATATGAGCACTTCACCTAAGGAGAAATTTACTATTTTCCACCTTGTTCGCTCGAAGGATTGCTTTGAAGACGAGTTAAAAATTTATCTCCATAATCGATATTTTACCAATGATTGCATACTTTGCGAAGTTCTTCAATTTGGACATGTTTTGAGCAATTTGAAGAGATTTGCACTCATTTTACGCAGTATTTCATGCATAATCCAAATTTTTTCTCTGAATCTACACGACAATAAATAATTGAGCCTATTAAAGTTTCGGATAGTAAATTTTTAGTTCCAAGACTTTCAATGCTTAATATCTCCGAAACTACGATAGATGAAAAGAAACAATTTTCGCCATCGTTTTTCTCGCGATTTTTTACAAAAGAAATTGTTTTTAGACTTTCTAAAAGTCAAAAGTTGCAATTTTTCGCGAAAATTCATGAGTAACTATGTCAAACTTCTGATATCGATATCTCGCTTATTTTTTGGAGTAACCGTGCGTTATTTAGCTCATTTTACGCAGAATTTTGCCCAGATTCTCAATCCAAAATTAGAAATTTACATACGCCTACAAATAACTGAGTTATGACCGATTAAATTACATTTAACACGACAGAAATGTAAATCCCGGGCGTCACCTTCAACCTCCAGCAAACCTGTTCACATTCATACTTAATTATAAATGATAAACACTGCAAAAATGAAGAAACAAACATTACGTAAGAATAAATTATCTAAAACCGTGACCATTGTCAATACTGGAACTTGAACATTTTCTCCGACCTTGACAATCATCTCGCGCTTCTTGATTCAGTCTTCCTTTATCTCCATCACCGCGAAGATGGACGCGCCCGACGTCGACGTCGACGTCGCGAAATTGTTGCAAGAAAGAAACCACTACTTCAACCAAGTGAAAATGTTAAAAGCTCAGTTGATACAGGCGGGAATGACTCCGTTTTCCGGTCACACCAAAAGTGCGCCGGATTTGTGTTCGAAGCGGTTCTCATTGCCTGATTATCCTAAAGAAAGCGACGCGGTTTTGAGGGAGAAGAGATTTTCGTGTGAAGAGAAGTTGATGAGTCAAAGCTTGTGCACGTATTATAAAAGAAGTGGGACCAACGATTTGGGGAAACAATACGAATATGTGATGTGTGGATTTTACGCAGTGAAGTTTGCTACCAGTGATAGAGTTAGAGACTTCGAGATGACGACCAACGACGAGGTTTATGGGGATTTTGACGACATTGCTTTGAAGGTCAGTTGGCAGCAGTGATATTTTTGACAGATCACTTAATATTCATTCACAAAACATAAAAGTTACTAAGGTTGGCGAATACAAAACTTCCTAAACGTGACAGTTGGCAACAGTGGTAACTTATGTCAAAAGTGCAATTTCAAAGTTTCAAATTCGACTTTAATTTTACTTTGTGCGAGAAAAATTAAAGAATTTCATAATTACTACATTGAGAGGAATTGACTGGATCCTTAACACTTTCCTTAGGTAACCTAAAACTTCAAGGCCATAAAGCCAACTACATTCTGATTTACCAAAAATCTAAGGTAATTTAATTTTTATGTTTTAAGAATGGATATTACCAAGTTCTTACAATACAATACAAATCAGACGTACCAACATAAAACTGGTGTTTTTTCTCCAGGTCCACTACACCAACAACACCACCCATACGTACCTCCTCCAACTAAAACACACGGAAAACAAAAGAAGCCTAACCGACAAGATCTTAACAGCCGACAAAAAAGACTTCAGCTTATCAAAATACCTGAAAACTTACCAAAACTTGTCAGATCGTACCAACCTGAGCTGCATCCTCTTCACAAACCGAACGGCACTCCTGAAAGAGTCGTCGAAATTTACCCTCAACAACCTCGAAGTTACTGTCAAAAATTTCGACACCATTGACTACGAAAAACTCTTGGATACCAATCAAACCCCGAAGAATTCAGTCCTCCAGTTTACAATCCTTGGAGACGAACAAGTCGCTTCGTTTCTCGCCAATTTTTATCTCTTCGTTAACCAAAACAACGTCACCAGGATGAAGGCGCTGATCAACAAACTCCTGAAAGAACTTCTCCACTGTGACGTCAGCGATGCGTTCATCAACTTCATGAAAAACTGGTGGAGTGGTAACTTCGTGTTGAGTAAAAGCGACGTGCTCTCCAAGTTGGCGGAGTTGGCGCTGGCACCTTTAATTTGTAACATTTCGACGGGGCGACAACCTAAAAGAAGTCATATCTTAGAAGACGCCATCTTGAATTTTGATATGACTATAGTCAAAGAACCGGAAGAAGGTGTGACTCGCATCTGGACCACAACTGGTGAAGTGCGCGATGTGAGTTTAGCGGCGCTGAAATTCGGGGTGGTCAATAAAGCAATCTCGAGCGTGGAGGAGTTGAGTCCGGAGCAGAAGAGCAAGGTCTTCTGGTACTTGAACAAAGTGCCGCTGGTTGTTAAGGCGCGCAACTCCAAGAAGGAGCAAATAATAAGAGCTGTTGAAATGTTAGAGTTGCTTGAAACCAAGAAGAGAGTTGTGCTGGTGGGCGACTTCTCCAAGGAGGAGTTTCCGAATTGGACGGTCTTTGAAAATCTTGGTGACTTGGTACTATTAGACGCCTACAAGACAATAATTCGCGAGGTTAAAGTTAGTTTGCAAGGTCGGACTGCAATACCCTTAGAGATGCTAATCCCAAATTCCTCTAAGGCGTCCATTATCAAAGTCCGGGAGTTAGTGAAGATGATTCAAGGACCCCTTCTGATCGGCGAGTCAAAATCAGAGCTCCCACAGTCGTACATCCCGAGAACTGTTTCGACCACTTTCCTCAACACGGAGAAGATTCTTCACCACGCCACCATCTCCAACGAGCTGGTGATTCTTCTCAGCAACTCAAACTTCCAGAAGAAAAATTTCGTCTCTAGAAACGTGGAGGACTACACTGGAGAATCCGAAACATCAATCCTTCTGGCGACGACATGCACCAAGAGAACCTTCGACAAAATCTGCAGAAAGTCTCCGAAGCAACGAGTCCACTTACTGCAAGTTTTTGACCACGAATCCTCGCTTTTGGTCTTCAGCTCCGACAACACTCTTAAAGCCGAGGATCTCAAAGTGTTTAAACCGCCACTGCAAGAATCTGAGATCCATGGAGTTTTCAACACTGCCATCAATGTCTTGTGTGCTCAACCAGGAATCGGGAAGTCGACCATGATCAAGTTCTTGGAGAAGAACTGCCCGGAGGACTCCTGGAGCGTTCGTGTCAATTTGAGAAAGTTCAACTCTTTACTAAAAGAAGAACCAGAAGAAGAAGAGATCTTGTGGCACTTTTTGGATTTGAACAAGACAACGGAGCGGTCACTACTTGAAGAAGTTAAAGTGTTGTTCCTCGAGAGTCGAAATATCTACCTCTTCTTGGATGGTCTAGACGAAATTGAGAGCAACTGCGTGGATTTCGCTCTTGATTATGTTAACTACATAGCAGGTACTGGTGTTCATGTCTGGATCTCTTCACGCCTCAACCTCCAAGAAGTGATCACGACAAGACTCAACGTCTTTCCCATCGACATCTTGGAGCTCAACCAAAATCAACAAAGGAGTTACATTGAAGAAAGACTCGAGTGCTGTTACAACACTGAAGAAATAGCAGAAGTTGCTGAGCAAATCTTCAAGAGTGCCGACGTCGCCAACAGCCATAACGTGTTAGGAACACCTCTTCAGCTCTACATTATTACTGAGAACTTCCTCAACGACGTGGAACTCTACCACAAACTGAGCACGGAGGTGTTTGTCCTCACGAAGATGTACAAACTTTTCTTCGATGGAAAAAAAAAGCACCTCTTTGAGAAGGTTGGTGTTCAGTACAGCACCCTGCAAGAACTCGGATTGAGTTTCGACTTCTACTTGGAGAATTACGAGCTTCCTGGATTAAAATGTTGTCTTGATGAAGAAGCTTTCAAGAAGTTAGACCTGGAGAAAGACCCCAAAAGTGTTGAGTTCTTGGAGGTGTTAAAGAACCAAGGCGACAAGTTTGGAATCATTTCGCAGATCTCCGAAGATCGAGCAGTTTTTACCCACCAAACTTACGCGGAGTACTTCGCGTGCTTGTGGCTGAAGAAGAACTTCTCGAAAGTGAGGGTGTTAAAAAACGAATTTAAGAGGGAAAGGTACCAGAACTTGAGACTCACTTTTGATATAATGTTAGCTGAGGACTCACCTCTTCACCTGGCGGTGATCTACCAGAACTTGGAGCAAGTGAAGAGGCACCTTTCGGACTCCAACCAGAAGGACCAAGGAGGTCGACACCCTCTCCATCTTCTTTGTTCCTACGGGCACAAATCCAGCCCTCTTCAGTTAGTGCAGAGTTTCTACTCCAACAGTTTGTTCCACGAAGAGAATATCAGTGGAGGTGAGTCCTCCACGTACATCAATATCTTCAAGGAGTTGTCAAAAAGTAGCATTAACACCACTGATGATGTTTTCTGGTGGACACCTTTAGATTACGCTTTCCACTTCCAGTGTCTGTACCCTGTGGAGATGTTACTACAAGAACACGCAGACAAAATCAAACTTGACGGTCTCTTCCAGTACCTCAACAACTTGTCTTTGGGGTACTACGCCTGCAGGTTTGCCTATCCAAGTCTCTTGGAGGTCGTCATCAGGAAAAATCGCCACGTCGTTCATTTCCGAGTTGGAGAACGAAGCTTGAGCTTCCTCCACGTGGCAGTGGACGGCGTCGCCGAAGAGTGTCGCTCACGCAACACCCACATCATCAAGATAATCCAAGTTTTGGTCGAAAACGGTCTTGATGTTAATGTGAGAGACAAAAATGAAGCCACTCCACTTCACTGGGCTGTGGCTCAAGGTCACTACGACTTGGTGAAGACACTCCTTGACGTGGGGGGAGATGTTAACGCCGTCGACAACAAGGAGGAAACTGTGTTGGACTACTCCCTCCATGAGTGGGAGCTCCAGGTGAAGTTGTTTAAGTTGGACGAAACTCCGGATCCTGGAGCTAGAGACCGCGATGGCGGTAGTGTTCTTCACTGGGCTTGTCACGAAGGAGACTACGACCTAGTGAAAACCTTCGGCGAGGATATCCATGTTTCTAACAACTCCAAAGAAACTCTTCTCCACCACGTTCTACGTTCGTGGAAACCGAACCTCGACATTGTTAATCTTTTGGTGGACAACGGCATCGATGTTAACTGTGAGGATGCTTTTGGAATCACACCTCTTCATTGGGCGTTTGATCAAGGTCACTACGACGCCATAGGGGTGCTCCACCAGAGAGGCGCCAACATCACCAGCATCACTCCAAAGCTCCAAAGACACCTCCAGCAGTGTTACAAACCCCTGAAACCCAATATGCACGTCTTGAACATGCTGATGGAGCACGGTTTCAACGTCAATGCTAAAACTAGAAGTGGAGAGAAAATTTTACACCGAGCGGCGCAAAAAGGACACATTGGAATAGTTAAACTCTTGATCACCAATGGTGCTAATGTTAACTCAACCTCTTGGAACAAAGAGACAGTTCTTCACTCCGTGGCGCGCGGATGGAACACGAAACTAGTAAAGATGTTCGCAGAGATTGGCGGTAACGTCAACGCGAAAGACGCTGAGGGAGTGACACCTCTGCATCGAGCGGCCGAACGTGGGTACCTGCAGATGTTAAAAACTCTTCTAAAAGCTGGTGCTGACGCCCACGCTGTCACTAGCCACGGTGAAAACGCTCTCACCTTCGTGGTTAAATCACGCGGTGCTCGCTTGGAGGCAATTCTTCTTCTGCTCAGTGAAGGAGTTGATGTTAATGGTAAAGATCTTGATGGGGTTACCGCTCTTCATTGGGCCTGCGAACGTGGGAATTTCGTCGCGGCAAAAGCCCTCCTTGATCACGGTGCGTGTGTCAACGCCGCCACCAAGAAGTTGGAAACTCCTCTTCATTTCACCGCCCCCAACTGCGTGGAGTTGTTGTTACGCGGAGGAGCCGATGTTAATGCTGCCACCACCACCGGAATGACGGCTCTTCACTGGGCGGCAGAGCGTGGTCAAATTGACCTAGTGAAAACCCTCCTGAAGGCGGGCGGGGACGTTAATGCCACCACCACCGAACAAGAGACTGTCTTAACCTACGCAGTGAAGCAACGCAAGGTTAGTATAGAAGTGGTGAAGTTGGTGGCGGCGCAGAGCGACCTCGCCGCCACCAACAGGAACGGCATGAACGCCTTACATTGGGCTTGTGATGGCGGTCACTACGACGTCGTCAAGTTTCTTCTTGATAAAGTAGACGTGAAGACGTGCACGAAGAAGAACTCCTTGACGTGGGGGGAGATGTTAACGCCGTCGACAACAAGGAGGAAACTGTGTTGGACTACTCCCTCCATGAGTGGGAGCTCCAGGTGAAGTTGTTTAAGTTGGACGAAACTCCGGATCCTGGAGCTAGAGACCGCGATGGCGGTAGTGTTCTTCACTGGGCTTGTCACGAAGGAGACTACGACCTAGTGAAAACCTTCGGCGAGGATATCCATGTTTCTAACAACTCCAAAGAAACTCTTCTCCACCACGTTCTACGTTCGTGGAAACCGAACCTCGACATTGTTAATCTTTTGGTGGACAACGGCATCGATGTTAACTGTGAGGATGCTTTTGGAATCACACCTCTTCATTGGGCGTTTGATCAAGGTCACTACGACGCCATAGGGGTGCTCCACCAGAGAGGCGCCAACATCACCAGCATCACTCCAAAGCTCCAAAGACACCTCCAGCAGTGTTACAAACCCCTGAAACCCAATATGCACGTCTTGAACATGCTGATGGAGCACGGTTTCAACGTCAATGCTAAAACTAGAAGTGGAGAGAAAATTTTACACCGAGCGGCGCAAAAAGGACACATTGGAATAGTTAAACTCTTGATCACCAATGGTGCTAATGTTAACTCAACCTCTTGGAACAAAGAGACAGTTCTTCACTCCGTGGCGCGCGGATGGAACACGAAACTAGTAAAGATGTTCGCAGAGATTGGCGGTAACGTCAACGCGAAAGACGCTGAGGGAGTGACACCTCTGCATCGAGCGGCCGAACGTGGGTACCTGCAGATGTTAAAAACTCTTCTAAAAGCTGGTGCTGACGCCCACGCTGTCACTAGCCACGGTGAAAACGCTCTCACCTTCGTGGTTAAATCACGCGGTGCTCGCTTGGAGGCAATTCTTCTTCTGCTCAGTGAAGGAGTTGATGTTAATGGTAAAGATCTTGATGGGGTTACCGCTCTTCATTGGGCCTGCGAACGTGGGAATTTCGTCGCGGCAAAAGCCCTCCTTGATCACGGTGCGTGTGTCAACGCCGCCACCAAGAAGTTGGAAACTCCTCTTCATTTCACCGCCCCCAACTGCGTGGAGTTGTTGTTACGCGGAGGAGCCGATGTTAATGCTGCCACCACCACCGGAATGACGGCTCTTCACTGGGCGGCAGAGCGTGGTCAAATTGACCTAGTGAAAACCCTCCTGAAGGCGGGCGGGGACGTTAATGCCACCACCACCGAACAAGAGACTGTCTTAACCTACGCAGTGAAGCAACGCAAGGTTAGTATAGAAGTGGTGAAGTTGGTGGCGGCGCAGAGCGACCTCGCCGCCACCAACAGGAACGGCATGAACGCCTTACATTGGGCTTGTGATGGCGGTCACTACGACGTCGTCAAGTTTCTTCTTGATAAAGTAGACGTGAAGACGTGCACGAAGAAGAACGCGAGTACTCTTCATTATGCTGCAAGGAATTGGGCGCCGAACACAGAAGTAATGAGACGTCTAGTACTGGCAGGAGTCGAAGTAAACTGTCGTGACGACGAAGGAGCTACTGCCCTCCACTGGGCCGCTAAGGAAGGTCATTACACCAATGTGGAAATCCTGCTGGACCTGGGGGCGGATCCTCGCTGCGTCACTTTGACCAAAGAAACGACTCTTCATTTCGCAGCGAAAGCGTGGAAAGTCAACAGCGTCTTGGAGCTGTTGATCCAGAAAGGAATTGATGTCAACTCCGTCGACAGTGAAGGTAAAACTTCTCTTCACTGGGCGTGCCACAAGGGCTTCTACGACAACGTGAAGTTGTTACTAGACAAAGGCGCAACAGCAGATGCCGCTACCAACACCAACTTAACACCACTCCACTTCGCTGTTTATGGTGGCCACGTCAAAGTCATCAAGTTGTTGCTAGAAAGAGGTGTGAACCTGGACAAGATCGAAACAAAGACAGTTAGCCTCCCTCTGTATTTCGCCGTACAGAATAATCGACTAAAAGAAGAACTGCTGGTGATGATGGCCGCCACGATCCACGACAAGTTCCCTCTGATGTCGTGGGAGAGGTACTCTCACCAGGAGGTCATCACGTATCTGCAGGAGGCGCAGCCTTACATGGCCACCACTCCAGTGACGGTAAATTTGTTGTTGAGGTTTTACCTAGCACTTCTTGGATTTTTGCAGAAAAACGTGGCAACTAACATGTCTGAGCGGATGGGCTTTATGGGGAGCGTCTCGGAAGGGGTGGAGCGCGCCTCTACGTTCTTGAGGAATTGTCTTAGAGTGTTAAGTTGCAGAAAGGTAAGAGGACGGGGGTTGGGGGCTTCTGATGGCTTTCGTTGTTTCAGGAGGTCAAAGCAGTTCGGACTCCTACTTTCATAGTGCATTATCCGGTGTTTCCGGTGGTCAAAAGCCAGCGCGAAAACTAAGACTGTTTAATAAAATTTTAAATTTTTTCTTAGGTGTCCAGAGTTGTATTTGCTCCTGTGTAAATTTTCGAAAATTCTTGGGTGTAAATCAGGCTTTTGTTTTTTAGAGAAATTATTAACTGCGCATAAAGTATTGTGATTAACTCGCGGAAAATGCTTTGGAAATGTTCCTTCCATTTCCAAAAGAACATTTTCCAGCCTAGTGAAACTAGAAAATCGTCCTTTGAAAGTCAAATGGTATTTTTTTTTTTTGCTGGTTGGCTGCATAAATGTCAATTATATGAATTCGTGTGCCGTGAAGACAAGTGACCAGTGACTAGTGACCCTCGGAAGTAATAAAGGTAGGCTAATTAAGTAATGTTACTATGAAAATTCACAGAAGCACGTAAATCTGACATTTGAAATTAAATTACTCTCTTTTGTGCGACCAAACTTTCCCAACTGATCAAAATTTCCTAAAAGACTGAATGGCGTCTCAAATTGAAACTAGAAGTCAAAATCAATCGAGTGCTCGTTGTGTAAATTTTCGAAAATTGTTAGGTGTCAATCAGGCTTTCATTTTTTAGCAAAATAATTAACTGCGCATAAAGTTTAGTGTTTAACACGTCCGGAAAATGCTTTGTAAATGTTTGAATTTCGTTAGATTTCCAAAAGAACATTTTCTAGCTCAGTGAAACAAGAAAATCGTTTGTTGAAAGTCCCATAGTTATTTTTTTTTTGCTAGTTGACGTCACCACATAAATGTCAATTGTGTTGATTCGTGCGCCGTGAAGTCGAGTGACCCGTGATCCTCAGAAGTAATAAAGGTAGGCTAATTAAGTAATGTTATCTCAAAAATTTACAAAAGCACGAAATTCTGACATTTGAATTTAAATTAATCTTTTTTGTGCCACCAAACTTTCCCAACTGATCAAATTTCCCTAAATGAGAGAATGGCGTCTCAAATTGAAACTAGAAGTCGAAATAAATCAAGAGCTCGTTGCCCAAGTCCATTCTCGAAAATTCTGGGCTTTTCGTTCTTTAGGGAAAAAATGAGTGTAACGATTTTTGAGGTTAACACGTTTTTTATGTTGGGTGTTTAATCAACGATTAATTACAAATAAAGTTGCGCAGAACGATTAATGTCTACGCATCTCACAGTGGCGCTATTGCTGCCAACTGTTACGACAAAAATTTCCAAGGATTGAATGAGTAGTCAGATTTTTCTTAATTTTTTTGGATTCATCTCATTTTCTGAAGCTAATATTAAGAGTGCTTGATTTTCTTAGGATTCGTTTTTTTCTTGTCGTTGAAATTTGTCTCTTAACCTTTTCACTGCGCAATGTTTTTTGGAAAATTTTGTAACTCTGCGCGGTTTGTTAGCTCCTGCGACAATATACGTTCCGAGCAGTTGATCGGTGATCTGCCTTAGCGCATATTAACGTCTTGAGCACTTGGCCGATTAACTAGTTTTACAAATGTTCATAGAGATTTTAATTTTCCATAACGTCAATATATTAAACAAGGTAACATTGAGATGAGAGCTGATTATTATGGTAATATTACCTGGCCCTTAGTTCGTATCTACTTTTAAACTGCGTGGATAAAAAGATGCATGGAATAGATTTCAAATGAATTTTAGTCGTAGACGGATATATACGCTCTGAGCAGGGAACGGTAAAAAAAATGTATTTAAAAAAATTAAAGCCATTGTGACTATGTATTCCTCTGAGGTAGATAACCATACTTGCGTCTTCAAAAAATTACGTTTTGAGCAGTTGACCACTTGTTAATCAATGCGAATATATCCGCTCGGAGCAGTTTGAGCGAATTATTATTTTGCGGATTTTTCCGGGCCGAGCAGTGTAAAGGTTAATAAGCTTGAGTTCTTCAGAAGAAGTTTTATTTTTTATCGGTGTGAAAATGCATTGTAAACCGGAAAAGTTTGCTTGTTGTCGCGAGCCGAGCGGTCCGGTAACTTTTTAAACGTCGTAATATGCTTTCGTTGATAAAAGGGAAATATTAACTAGTGTTTCGTAAAGTTGGTAATATAATTGCGCTCAAGAAAGAAGAAACAATGTAAAAGGGCGCCAAGTTGTAAAGATTGTATGAAAATAAGCGGGTGAACCTGCCGTGTGCTTAATAGGATTTTGAAAAGAAAATTGTGAATCGCCAACGGCATTTTTTCCCTTTCAAAGAAAATTCCATTAGCTCAATCAATACGTCCGTGAATAAATGCCAAGTTATGAAATTCTCACGAGATATATCTCTTTCTCTCGATTGCTAAATATGATATATAGGAGGCGAAACGTAAGTAAGTTACCTTTCGGGCTAAAACGGCAGTTTATTTTTATCGTATGGCACCCAAGGGTATTTTTCGCCGGAAAGGACAAGTGTCGCAGCTACGCATACGGAATTTTTCTTAGATTGGTTTATTAGATTTAAGAGACACTGGAATTTAATCTTCTGATTCAGTTGCGACGAATTTTTACTAGTTCAAACATTAAATCCGTGCGACGACGAAAAAACTAAACGAAATTTAAATCAAGTGTGATAATAAATATCAATTAGAAAGGCCATCAATCTTTCTGCCATCGAGAAAAATATCGAAAGGTGATCCCAAGGACATTTTTCCTAATTAAAAACTAATAGAGGGGCGCGGAATCACCCCCAGGACGTGATCTCATTTTACACTTTAATAATGTGCATTTTTTCTACTCTCCAAAGTAATAGACTTGAAAATTAAGCGATTTTGGGGCATTTAGAACTTGACCCGTCGAGACCCCGCTAGCACAACTCCAAGATGAAGCCAAAATCCTTTTTATGGTAATAAAAAGACGCTAAAATGTTTAAGTTAATCCTCGACACACGTCTGCTCGAGACACTCGAAATAGCTGATCGCTCTATCCTACTTATTATGTATAAGTGGTGACCCAAGCGACGTAAAATCGTTACAAAGGAATTCTGCAAGTCAAATCCTCATTAGTGTGATTTAAAAGAAATCCCCCATTTTCATGATTCGCGCTGAATAAAAACTACGAACAAGACAGTCATGCAAATTAGGGGAAACAAGAGATAAAAAATTAAAAAAACTGTTTAACAAGCAAACTTTCTTTGTGCGGTCAAATCAAACTCAATCTCAGTGGCCTGTGAATCAAGTCACGTCTTTGCTCAAAGCGATCGAAGAAACATTTGTTTGTTTACTTAAGTCTGATTTTTTATTTTAATTCTGTCCGATTGTATAATATGTGTTTTACGATATCGTTTAGCGTCCCTAATGATAAAGTAAAGCGGCTGCATGTCAGTAGCAATAATTAACATAAATAATAGTTACAGAAAAAATGGAATAGTAAAAAAACAGTGAATATTTTTTTACGTAATTTTGAAAAGTAGGGTTTGAGGGTATGCAACTAACAATACATCAAGGTTTTTATTGAATTACAGTTTTCTACATTACTTCTCAGTTAAAATGTTCTCTCTAGTGATAATAGGTGGCGCCACCAACCTCGAAATTTTAGGAAATTCAAATAGACTTTTTTTAACTATTGATTTATTATATTAAAACACCGCAAATTTCAAATAATGAGGAGTTTATTCGATCGCATAAGAGTAACAAAAATATACATAGTGATCAACAATGAGTTTTGTAAGGAATTTAGTCCTCAATAAATAAGTTTTTCCCTAAAAACATATTCAAAAATGATTAAACATAACGGAAACATGACTTTCATATTATTTTCCAAGTGAAAGCACCGGTAATTCAAGACAAAAATCACACGCTTAAAAAATGTACGACAGCTACTGTACAAATCTTTAACTTTATAAACAAATATTCACTTCTTTTTACTGTTCCACTTTTTCTGCAACTCAACAAGATTATCATTCGGTAAACGGACTTTAACGTCCATCATTCGTTGGATAAAACTATTCGGTTTTTCGTTTAGATCATAAATGAGATTATTGTTTCTTCTCCGCGTCTCTTTTTTCAGTTGTGGCGGCTGCGTCGCTTTTTCCTTTGGCACTTCACACTGCACAGTCACCTTTTTTTCAGAAGACGCTTCCGGTTCGGTTTCTTTACTATCAGTTTCATTAGACCCGTTACAAACCGGCTTAGTTGTACTAGGAGGCGGCGTATCATCCGGTATCGTGATACACTCTGATGGCACATTCTGCAACTCTTTGAACGACTTGACTTTCAAATACCCCTTCGCGGGTTTGGTGGTCACAAAAGACGTCTTCTTCAGAGTAGACTTGGTGGCAACAACCGGCACCTGTCGCGACGTCGAAGGAACCGGAATCGGCGTCGACGTCGAAGGCGCACTAACAAAAATAACGTCGTCGTCGTTGCTAAACGTCTCGGCTTTCTTGGATGGCAAGCGAACGGTCTTAATCCCGGCGATGAACTCCGTGCGAAGATTCTTCCGGATTTGAATGAGAGAATTGATCGAACTACTCAGAATCTCCTGGAGTTTGTTGTGGACAACGGCGAGTTCCTCAATGCTCGCTGCTTGGTTCTGCGCCTTGTTCAGTTGCGTTAAAGTGTAAGAAAGATGCGAGTTGACGCGTGCGGTTGCTCGGACTGTTTTCTCGAACCACTCGTGTTTCATCGTCGAATTATCCTTCTGTAAAGTTGCGTTGAGGATTCTTCCAGTCGGGAGTAATGGGGGTGCGGGTTGACTAATCCGTACCAGAGTTGGTGGTTGTAAGACTAAAACAAATCGATGGAGACGTGGTGGAGGATAAGAAGAAAGCAAACCTGGTCTGATGATGGTCGCTGGTAAAATCGTCTGGTACGTGGGTCTCGGAACCGTATTGATGGTAACTTGCGGCGCAGGAATCTGCCGAACGAATTCGATGTCGTTGTCTTGGGTCCGTGGGAGCATTGGTAGGATTTGGATGGGTCTCTGCAGCGACATTCCTTTGTTTACGAACCCTTTCGACGTCAGATTTGGTACGCTCTGTTTAATTTCATTCCCCAGAGGATTGTAATCAGGGTCCATGACCATCTTTTTCTTTTTGGCCTTCTTCCCTTCTTCTACACCCTCCAGGGGTCGTTTCTTCGGCCCACAACACCGAGAGTAGTCCTTACTCCAAACTTCCGGACTTTTTAGAGTGGCGGCACGGGACATTTCCCTCCTCAAATACTCGAAGAACTCGAAGCACATTATTCTTTGAGTTATTAGTTGGGAGCTGTTACACCGAAAACAATCCCAATTGTCGCTGTCTCGGATTTCAAACATTTTCTTGCGGCCAAAGTTCGTACGGATACACCTCTGGAAAATTAACAATGTTAAAGAGAAGAGTGGGCAATAGTACAGCAGAACTTCCATAACTCGAGTCCTGAAGGAAACCCCAATTGGTTCGAGTTCATCAGTTTTGGAAGTTTACACATCGTAAGAGAATAAAATTAATTTCGGGTTGTAGAAAAATTTGAGTAATAGAAGTTCGACTATACTTACTTTGCAGAAGACGTATTCGCATTTGGAGCAACATAAAACTTGACCACCTTGGCCGCACCATCGACAGTACAACTCGCTCCCATCCTCGTCTTTCTCGAATTCCCCACTGGTGTAAAAATGGTAACACTTCTTGCAGATCAACACTTTTAAGAGAGGATGAACAAATCGGTTGTTTTGGCCTTCTAAAGCACTCCCCAGATGAATATTACACGCTGTGCAGTGGAGTTTTGTGATCTGAACAGGATTAGCTAGAAGAAGTAGAATTAGACGACAAAAGAAACGTCTTTTTGGTGCTTACTTGGCCCATACAGCCTCTTCCTCAACTCCAATTCCTCAGGTGTTAAATTGAAAGAAACTAGAAAAGACGAAATGTTAGAAAAAATCGTTTTGTCATCACACCTACTTTCAACTCCTGTGACTTCATCAATGAAAGTTGAGGCAGTGTCACTACCGCCTTCGTTGGAAACCTCCCCGTTTGTGGTAACCACTGGGTTGTCATCAACAGCCATGGACACCTCAGGGCACAACAGTGAAGGATCAAAGTCGTCATCATCCTCAGCATCATAGTCCATCTGACAGTCTGAAAATTACCCTCAGAGTTGTTTAAAATTGTTTAGGCTATTATTACCATCATCAACATTGTTCTGGTCTTTGCTGGTGTCCAGAGGGTCCTTCTCTTGCAGGGAGTCACTTTGAGTCAGGTCCTCAACGTCCGGTTCTACTTCAACTATTTCACTGGTGGTGGGATTGGTTTCTTCAGTTTCCTTAGTTGGAGGCTCTTTTGGTGGCTTGTTGTCTTCACCAGGCTCCTTGGGGGTGGCAACCTCACCACTCTCTTCAGTTTCTTTGTTTTCAGTCTCTTTCTTTGGTGGTTCCTCAGTTACTTTGTCACTAGTTTCAGCTCCACCACCTGTTTTCTCCTCTTCAGGTTTGTGCTCCTCCACGTCCTTTGATTCTTTATCCTCCACTTGCGTAGATTCAGGTTCATTTGCTGCTTCCAGTTCAACTTTATAAGGTTCTGTCGTTTTTAGTGTTTTATCTTCAACTTCCACTCTAGGGGTACTAGTGGCAACGTCCTCATTTGTACTCTCAAAGTTCTCCTCTTCACTGTCACTTCCTTTCCACACATCGCTGTTGCCCCCAATGCTTTCAGTTTCGCAATGATCTAGAAAGACGTGTGTTAAACCTGCAGCACCCAGTTTTATTATACAAACCCATGAGGTCCTCTTCATCATCGCATCCATTCAACAGAGCGGCTGAAACTATAAGTTGTTACCAAGGGCCAACATTTCTACGAGTACTAACCTGCACAAGCGGTGTCTTCTCTACTGGACTCGAAACTGCTGCTCTGGTTTTTTCTGTAGTCACTCAAAGTGTCTGAAACCACAAGCTGTAACTCCAGAATACCAAAACTCCGCGAAATTACCTGTTTGCAGCTCGTCCATTTTCAATATTTGGAGGTTAGCATCGAAGAAAAGTTGTTTTTAATCAAAAAACCATGAAATTCGACCACTGGAGGAACTTAACCGCGAAATTGCTGTCACTGTTTGAAAGTTGACTGATAACCACAACGACGCAGGTTCGTAACGGGATAATTTGTTCCAAACGGGCGCGAGAAATTCAGTAATTGGATTGGAATTATCTGTTGTCAAGTTTGTTGGTTGCTGTCTTGCGGAAACTAGTTTCGATTCGATCTTGTCAATAGTAGAACGTAGGTCGGTGATGGGTCCACACTCGGTACAGTTCGTTTTTTTCCGGGACGCGAGCGACTAAATGGGAGACTTTATCGGACTTTATTGACCCGACGGGGCGTCTTTTTGAATTTTTACAACGAAAAAACTGCGCTTTTTCATTTCCTGCGACGTTTTGTACTAGCTATCGTCGCATCTTCATTGTTTTTTCTTTGATTATCGCTCTTTGTCTAGTCGCGCATCTGTTTCTCTCGTTGAGCTACGACTTACCTCTCGAGTTGGATGGCTGCCAGAAATTGGAAGTAAGTTTAGAGTCACGTTGGAGGGGCGTCTGGGCGTCATATTCCAACGACAAGGCATTTCAAGGCCGTGCGGAATTTCTAGTGGTTGCCGCAAAAGGCGTTGCGGTCGTTACTTCTAGAATGATGCGTGTGCGCATGCTCATGTGTGTCTTCATCAGGAATTATAGGGCTAAAAATTCGTTTTTGGATTTTTCGAAAGTAAAAAATTTGATTTTTTTGGAAAAAATGCACGACTAAAATCATGTTGTTTTTGGGGCAAACTTGCGTTATTATAGCTAATTTTACGCAGAATTTTGCGGAGAATCCAAATCTAAGCTCAAACACAAAAAAGTAATCAGTTTTTTTGAAAAAAATAGACAAAACTGTTTTTGGTATCAAACGTAGTGATACCCAAAAGAAAACTGAACTTAATATTTCGTTTATAAATGTTTTTACGTATAAATAAATGTATGTATAACATTAAATAAAATTTGCGTTTGTTTAAAACAATTTTTTTGTATGTGCAACTAGGAGTCAAATTGAAACTAAATTTTTGTGCCACTAGGGGTTAAATTAGAATCCAACTCCGGATTCTATGACAGATAGAAAAATGCGGTTTTTGCCATCGTTTTTCTCGCGCTCTTGTTATCTTATCAAATCGAGGATTTTTAAACTATGTGCTTTTTCACTGTCTTGTCCACAAATTGTTGTGACACTCTGTATATTTTTATTTGGATTTAATTTGTAACTCGACCTTCTGAAAAGTCGGCATTCATTATCAGATTAATTACCATAATTCGTTTTTGTTAGCTACAAAAATAGGAAACGCCTAAGTAGTTTATTAGAATCGGTTGGTTTCGACTTTTGATAAAGACGGTCGTTTCGGTGATTTGTGCTGTGTTGTTTTGAGAAAAATTCAAAAGCAGTTTAATATACAGAGTGTTTATGTTTGGTCATAATCGAATTTTAAAGGAAGTTAGATACATTTTTAGTTTTTTTTGGGTCTTACAAATGTTTATCTAGGATCTGCGATTGAGTGTGGATATGATGAACAAAATTTGAAGGTAAATTACGATTTTTTGCGTTGTTTTAAAAATGAAAATTTCTGATCGTTTTGTTTAGAATTTTTACTTTTTCTGAATTTGTTTAGGATAAAAACAAACGTATTCTCTATTTGGTTCTAATGTGTATTTGTGTTTCAGCCTCCACCGCAGTTGAGGAAATCATTCAAGTAGTTTTAAGTGTCTTCAAACTAGAAACTTGGACCAATGTCAGTGAGGACGTGTTCGAAAAAAATGAAACCGCGCCGAAGGAGCATCAAGGTAAGATCTGAATTTTTGGTTCTAATATTTGGTTTCTCTTCGATTTTTCTTTTATATTTGTCATTCTACTACTATTCTTGTTTTATTCCACTTTTGTCTCTTCTTTTTCAATTCGATTCTCCTCCATTCTGAGTTTTTACCCCTGATTCTTCATTTTATCTCTTCTTTATTTAATGTTTTACCAGAGGTATGTTTCCTCTTACATTTTACATTTCTTCTTACACTACTTCTGCTTCACTTCTGTTGAAGTTTCTTACATTATATGACAATTTGTCTTTTGCCATTTAGCAATTTTTTTCTTTACCATTTTACCATGATCTTCATCAATTTCTGTAAATTTCACCCTTGCATTTGGTAAGATTCGAAAATGGGGTAAGTTTTTTTGCTGCCTTCACAACCAAAGGAAATCAGGTTCACCCACATAGTACACTAATGTAGGAAGTTAGGTACATTTTGCATGTGCCTGCACATTCAACACTCTGTTTTTTTCTTTCAGAAAGCCAACTTTCCAAGACGAATGGGGATGCTTGTCCAGAGAGATGATCCAATCTCCCTAAAGTAGTAGAAAGGATGTTACATACGGATGTGTGCAACGGACTTTGTGGTGGAGATTCAGGAAGCTGAGACGCTAGCAAAGATGTCTACTTCATTAATCTGTAAGTAAGTTTCAAAAACATTACACTAATACATAAATTTAAAGATTTCTTAATAGTTAAAGAGTTCTTTTTCAGTGAAACTAATCTTTTGCTTTTAGGGACAAGAACAAAAGTTGTAGAAGTAAAAGGAGGCCAGCGTAATCTTTACGAAGTCTAAAGTATGCTAAAATCCAGCGATACCAATTCTCTTTATTTTAACAGAGTGAGTTGCAAGAAGAATTTTAAGTTTTGTTACTCAATTCGCAATTTGAATCTCCCACCATTTGTTCGGTTTCCACTAGACTTGAAGTTGTCAAAGCATGCTTACTTCTGATTGGTTGAAGGAATAGTGCGATTTGCCATCAACCTAAGAAAACAAAAGTCACTAAAGTGCATTATTGGTTACCTATGTGCTGCATGTTCAAGAGCCGTAATTTATAATAATTTAAGACTTATTTTCAGAGCACAAAATGATTCAAGAAACCAACATAATGCTTGACTGTCGACTTTCTTATTTTCCTGACAATAATACGAAGGAAATTATAGAAGTAAAGGACTTCATTTGAAGTTGATGTTGGTGAATTTGATTTATGGTTTCTCATGAAAATTCTTCAAGACAGGATGAAGTCGTCAAGAATTTAAAAGGGACAAAGGTTGTGGAGGATCTTTTGGGCCATTTAGTGAAGTTAAGATTTCATCAGAAATCGTGTTCTGGAAGGATGGAAGGTTGGTTTTCTTTTCTCTCCATTCATGGTCTCATCTTCATTTCTCTGTTGCAGCTGAAGAAGAATTTGTTGTTACTTTAGGTCTGAAGCAGGCGCAATCGATTGAAAGCTTCACCTGACGTGGACAACGACTGCACAGACTGAGAAAGCTCCAACTGTTCCAGAGGAAGGAGAGAAGGTCATGGAAGAGTGCAAAATTTGGGGTGTTTGGGATGTGGACGCAGAAACGTGACATGTACAGTCAGTTTTCCTAAGTGTTAAAGTCTGAAGGAAATGCGAGATGCCAATTCTTCTTATTTTAACAGGGTGAGAGTCCCAATTTTTACTAATTTAAATTTATTTTCAGAATTCAACAGATGATTAACAATGATGCTGCTTGCACCAGAATGAAACCACCAGAATTCTTCACTGTTCACTTTCTTAATTTTCCGGGAGTGCTAAGAAATTGCGCAAGTCAAGAACTTCAAGCTATCTGGAGTTGGAGTTGGAGTTGGATTTGCAACAAATTTAGGGGTCTTCATTGAAAGGTAAGCTGAAAATTGTTTGAATCACAGCTTTAAAATGTTTTCTGGTATTTCAGGTTCCAACTTCATTACCAGAGTTTATTATTAAGAGACTGAGTCTATAGATGATGGTCTTCTCATGACTACACACACCTTGCAGTATCTTGATGGTACCACCCATAGCCTAAGATGTCGAAAAGGCGGTTGTCGTCGCTCAACGTTGAAGGACTCTGCAAGTTATTGCACAGAATTGAAGAAACCACTCATTCAGCGCTTCCAAAGTACACAGTGAAGTGATCCAGGAGCATAACATCACGAAAAAGGTGCTGCTTTACTGCAATGTGGATGAAAAAGGTTAAATTTAAACATGTTTTAAGTCAAAGTCAAATGTTCTTTTTCCAGTGGTTGAAGATGTCGTTCAGTGACTGGGAAATGTTCAGAGTGTTGCTGATTGCATTGCGGGAGCACGAAGTTTGCAACGTTTTCAAACTTGACGAGTCTACAAGCAGAAAACGAGTGGAAACAGAGCATCATCAAGATGCAGTTGTTGAAAGAAAATACTACAAAGGCTCTGAAGGTCATCTGGTGTCTTGTGAGCTATTTTGTGAAGTCAAGGAAACATCAGAGAACGGAAGTTTATGGAGAATTTTCATTGGTCTCTTGAAAACGCGAGATTTTGAGATCTTACAATGCTGAATGCTTTGCTGCTTGTTCAGGACGGATGGAAGGTTTGTTTTCTTTTCTCTCCATTCATGGTCTCACCTTAATCTTTCAGTTGCAGCTGAACAAGACTTTGTTCTACTCTTGGTGAAGAAACAGGCGCAAACAATTGAAAGCTTCGCCTAACGTGAAGAACCAGCAACTGAACAGAATGAGAAAGTCAGTCCTAACTAACTATACATAAAACTTGAGAAAGGCAACAAACATTGAAGAGTTTTTTTCAGGTGAGGTAACAAACATGTTCATCAGGAAACTTAACTATTTCATACCTCTGGTAGGGACTAGAATGAAGAAGAGAAGGACATGAAAAAGTGTAGAGTGACAAGGATGTGAACGCAAGACTAAAGACCAAGTGGACTTAACCAATCGCCTTGATGAAGGACAGCTGTCAGATAAGAAGATTGATTCAAATCTAGGGTCTTGGATGAGTCTTCTCCTTCATTTAGAAGTCAATTTTAGGTTTTTTTTAACATGGTATTCGATTTACAGTTTTTGTAGCCAATTCGATTGTTTTTGTGATCATTGTAGGAATTTTTATTGAGACTTAGAGACTTTCTGGCATTCAATTGTTTTTTTTTTATGATTTTATCATTAACCTTTGACATTAATCTCTTTGACATTTCTGTAAATTGCAAAATTTTCGACAATAGAAACTTTGTCTCTCAATTTTTGACCTAATATTTTTGTGGGCTGTTTTTAGTTCAAGCATTTTCTCACCAGAGGGCTAAATTTGTGGTTTGAAACTTAACTAAACGATTTAGCACGGATTTTTACCACAATTTTCTTGAGTAAGCGCCACCTGGTGGAATAATGCCGAACTATTTAGTTCAAGCATTCTCTCACTAGAGGGCTAAATTTGTGGTTTGAAACTTAGCTAATCAATTTAGCACGGATTTTTACCTCAATTTTCTTGAGTAAGCGCCACCTGGTGGAATAATGCCGAACTATTTAGTTCAAGCATGCTCTCACCAGAGGGCTAAATTTGTGGTTTGAAACTTAGCTAATCAATTTAGCACGGATTTTTACCACATTTTTCTTGAGTAAGCGCCACCTGGTGAAATGATGCCGAACTATTTAGTTCAAGCATTCTCTCACCAGAGGGCTAAATTTCTGGTTTGAAACTTGGCTAATCAATTTAGCACGGATTTTTACCTCAATGTTCTTGAGTAAGCGCCACCTGGTGAAATGATGCCGAACTATTTAGTTCAAGCATTCTCTCACCAGAGGGCTAAATTTCTGGTTTGAAACTTGGCTAATCAATTTAGCACGGATTTTTACCTCAATGTTCTTGAGTAAGCGCCACCTGGTGGAATAATGCCGAACTATTTAGTTCAAGCATTCTCTCACCAGAGGGCTAAATTTGTGGTTTGAAACTTAGCTAATCAATTTAGCACGGATTTTTACCTCAATTGTCTTGAGTAAGCGCCACCTGGTGAAATGATGCCGAACTATTTAGTTCAATCATTCTTGCAACTTGGATACATTTTTGGATGAAAACGACTAACCGGAAAAAGGAAAGAAAACAAAATCCTTAAACTTTATGTATGTAATCAAATGAGTAAATTCTAAATGGTACAAAACATTGCAAATTACATCATTTTGTCTAACAACATAATAATGTGAGCAAAAAAAAAGACACTTCAAACTCCTACACTTGTCATCCTCTTCGTCCTCCGTCCATCTTCTTCCTGCAAGAAGTGTAAAAAAAGTTTCATCAGGAACATGTTACCTTACCTGAATGTGCAGCTGAGACTGTCACTCTGTAGTTAATTGCTATTTCTTCTCGGCAAAGCTTTCAATTGCGCCTCCTTCTTTGACCAAGAGGAAGGTCAACAAAGTCGTCTTCAGCTGCAACTAAGAGATTAAGGTAAGACCATAAAAAAAAAACAAACAAACCTTCCATCCGTCCTGAACAAGCAGCAAAGCATTCAGCATTGTAAGATTTCAAAATCTCGCGTTTTCAAGAGACCAATGAAAATTCTCCATAAACTTCCGCTTCCTGTTATTTTCTAAACTTCACAAAATAGCTCACAAGGCAGCAGATGTCCTCCAGAGCTTTTGTAGTATTTTCTTTCTTGACAACTAACTGCTTCTTGATGCTCTGTTTGCGTTGGTTGAGTTCCCTTGGGTGTTCTCTGAAGCAACACTCGTTTTCTGCTTGAAGACTCATCAGCTTTGAAAACGTTGCAACACTTTGAACATCTCCCAGTCACTGAACGACATCTTCAACCACTGGAAAAAGAACACTTGACTTTGACTTAAAACATGTTTGAATTTTACCTTTTTAGTGTTGTTATGCTCCTGGATCACTTCACTGTATTCTGTGAGCGCTAAATGAGTGGTTTCTTCAATTCTGTGCAATAATTTGCAGACTCCTTCAACGTTGACCGACGACAACCGCCTTTTCGACATCTTAGGCTATGGGTGGTACCATCAAGATACTGCAAGGTGTGTGTAGTCATAAGAAGACCATCATCCATAGATTCAGTCTCTTAACATGAAATACCAGAAAACATTTTAAAGCTGTGATTCAAACAATTTTCAGCTTACCTTTCAATGAAGACCCATAAATTTGTTGCAATTCCAACTCCAGATAGCTTCAAATGAAGTTCTTTAACTTGTGCAATTTCTTAGCACTCCCGGAAAATTAAGAAAGTGAACAGTGAAGATTTCTGGTGCAAGCAGCATCATTGTTAATCATCTGTTGAATTCTGAAAATAAATTTAAATTAGTAAAAATTAGGGCTCTTGAACATGCAGCGTGTAGGCAACCAATAATACACCCTTGTAATTTCGCGGTTACAAAGTAACTTTTGTTTTCTTAGGTTGATGCCAGTTTGCACTAATCGTTCAACCAATCAAATGTAAGCATGTTTTGACAACTTCAAGTCTAAACAAAAAGGAGGGAAATTCTCACCCTGTTAAAACAAACAAAAATGGTCACATTCACCACATTTATATTAAAGTCACTAGAAAAAAAAGTCTTCTCTAAAAAAAAAGAAAAAAGTTTTCTATAAAGACCTTAATTTTTGAAGCTCGGGAATTTTGACAGACAGAAATAAATACCACATGCGTCTCACATAATATCCCAAATTCGACTTTCAAATTTCTAAACTCCCAGTGAATCGATATAGTCGCTAAGCAACTTTTCAACAGTCCACAAAAGTACAAAGACCCTCACCGTTTGCTGGCCTTAATTTTAATGGACGACATCAAAGACAAAAGCATTCATCACACTGCAATAAAAATCTGCGAAGACTTCAAAACATCACCTTCTTATCAAGCCCTCTTCCAAGACATCCAGGTCCACCAACGTCTTTCTAATCAACTGAGTATAATGTCGCACTCATGTCAATCAAAATTGTTCCAAATTTCTGTCAAATTCAAGTATAAATCATGTTTCAGAAACTCGTCTCCACTCCCAGTGTAAAATATGAAGATTTCAAAGACAGCTTGTTGAAGACGATGAAAGACAACGGCCTCGATGCAAGTTTGCGAAACAACGTCTACCACTGGATGAAGACGAAGAAGAAAGAGATTGTATCGCCGTACGACACGTTCTTCAGAAAAGCGCAGATTCATTGGGACAAACGCATCCACAAGTCGCTAAATTCGATGTGCACCGAACTCGGAATCAGCTTAGCGAAAGTCAGAACGCTTTCTGAAAAAGAAGAGCTTGCGGGGAAATGGGGCGAACTCAGCAACTACGAAGTGAGTACTCACACTTTTATCACTGTCTTGTAACTGAATGCAAGGTCGATATCCATAAATACAGACCGGTGTTCGCACCCAAAGACTTTTTCGAAGTTCTTCTCAATCTGAAAGGACCAACCACCAGGAATAAGGGGTAAGAAGCACCAAATTAAAGCGCACATTGAACCCTCACCTTGTTACAGTTCCCCGAAATGGGAGTTTGCACAAATGCCTCTTAAAGTGAGGAACCTAGCCGACCTGGTAAGTCCGCTCCGTGTTGCAACTAAACCAAATACTAACAAGTCAACAGAGGTGCCTCTTTTTAGAACTCTCCCGAGGTGAACAAATCCTGGGTGTTAACTCTTCGCTGTCATTGTCTCCTCATTACAGCGCGTTGGAAACAGAACGAATGCTTCTCGGAGAGAAAGTCTTGGCGAAGAACTACGCCCCGATAGCGCAAGAGTTTTTGAAAAAAGGATGTCCGAATGCGCTACGCGCAAAAATTTGGACACTAATCTTGGGAGCGGAAGCCAAGCCATACGTAACAACCCCCACCAGGTCCTCCAACCCCCATTTAACGCGTTTTTTCCAGCACTACACTCACTTTGAGACGCTGAAAGAAAGTGTGCTACAACACGACCTCATGATCGACAAGTTGATAATCAAAGATATTAACTTAACGGCGTCGAATGACGATCAGTACTTTGTTTTTGAGGACGTGCTCTACCAAGTGATGTTGTGTTTCTCGCGGGATGGTGAGATCCTGAAGGATTTGTCCACGCAGCCGGGATTCATGCAGGTTGTTATCAAAGGGAAGCAAAACATCCCTGAGAACACGATCGTTTTTCCGCCCAGTGGAGTCATTCCATTCCACGGTTTCACCATGTACGGTAAAGTGAAGATATCTCACCAAGAGCTTTGTTTGACTCGTTAGTTTTAGCCGCTCCGTTTTGTTACCTCTATGACGACCCTGTGCAACTGTACTTTGTTTTTCGCACTTTCTACATCCGATATTTTCATCGCTTGCATCGGGTTTGTGGGAATCCGCAAGGAGTCGTATCTCTTTGTTTGCAATACGAAAAAATGTTACAATGTTTCGAACCGAGTTTATGGCACCATTTTAGGAAATGTCAAATTCATCCGTAAGTGGGTACAGCCGGTTGAAAGGAACCTAACAGAACTCTTTGCAGAGTTCGAGTTGTTATCAAATGGATAATGAGGGCTTTCAGTGGCCACCTTCCACCAGAGCAACTGTTAAATTTATGGGACCTGATTTTAGCCTATGATTCGTTGGAGATTATTCCTTTGTTAGCCCTCGATATCTTAGTGTTTAGAAAAGATAACTTGTTGAAGGTCAACACGTTACAAAATATTGAAGCTGTTTTGGCGGATTTGTCGTCTATTTCTGTTATTCCGTTGTTACAAATGTCGCTTTTGAAAGAGTGAAGTTTCACGGGTTTAAGACACTGCCATTTTGTAATTTTACATTGTAGTCCTAATATACTGTTGTAAAAACGAAACTTTTTCTTACATACTGTTTGTCCCACAAAAAACGTTAATCAGCTTAGGCAACAGAGTGACTTTAATCGGTTTGAGTTCGTAACTCTCGTTGTCAATAGACAACCACTCTTCGGCGTTGTTTGATACTTTTGGTTGCAATTCCACCGTCCGAGCTTCTATGCTTTGTTTAACATCTCTACTCTCGCCATTCTCCGACTTCCAGCCTTCTCGTACAAATTCAAAATATCCCACACTTTTCGGCCCCAATTGCACCACCAATTTCGGGACTTGTTCATTAGTCACAGACAAATTAAAATCGACAGTATTAATTTGGGTCTCATTAGTGAGCTGACATTCAGGGTTGCTAATATGGGAGGTACTGAGTTGTTGAGCCTTGGAAAACCTTAACAAAACTGTTAATTTCCACATCAAAATAGTCAAGATTTTACCTTTGAAACCATTTTTGCTGCGCTGGGGGTTTACTACAATTAGCACAGCCACTACAAGGGGGCGAATATTGAAGTGACCCGTTACAACTCCACGTCAGACTGCTTTTGTAACCGTTGAACAAGTACGTGGCGTATTTTCTGAGACTTCCATACAACCAATAACTGTCTCTTTTGGCTTCTGCGTCTCTGTAAGCGCCCCATTTGATACCAGCAGCCGCATAAATCGGTTTACTGTCGCCTTCCATGACTTCAACTCTTATGACATCAATTGGTTTGACTACTTCTTCGACTACCGCCATTGTGGCGTCTGCTAGGGCTCGAACCTTCGCGAGGGATTGACCAGATGGGAAAAGAACTTTAGCTACTGAATTCGTTTTACCGAGTGGTAACACACCTTAAAGAAGATATTATATTGGATTTTATAACAAAAGTAAAATTACCGAGAGAAATAAGCCCGTTGGTGTTCTCTTGGGTCCTCCTCAGAAGCCCCGTTATGACTTCAGAGAAAGTCCCATCGCCCCCAGCTACAACAATCGCGTCAGTCCCACCTAAATCGTTAATCAAAGTCTTTGCGTGTCCTTCCGACTCTGTTTTAACCACATTCACGCAAATTCCGGCTAAATGCAACAAGGGGGCACAATACTTCTCAAACTCGTCTGTCGCTTTACGCTTATTAGCACTCGGATTTAGAATGACAGTTATATTCCGGGGCTCCGCGTCAATCTTTATCGGCTCCTCTCCGTATTTCGCCGCTTTTTCGCAGTAAACTCGCATTAATTCCTGTGTTCTGAACAAATCTTAGAGAAAAAAGTTAGGTTATGTCAACTTACTGGAAATATTCATCCGCGTAATTATAACCGTAGAACAGAGCCACCGCTGCAAAAGTCGACTTCTTCCAGTGGTTTCTCAGAGTTTTTGCCGTTTTCACCACGAAAGCCATCATAAAAACCACGAAAAACACATGTAAACATAACCTCTTTGACGTTCGTTTGTTTGTCAAAGATCCCTTAGATGAAGGAGTAAAAACGTTGTGATTGGCTCACAAGAGGCGGTCAAATTTAAATTTTTCCAAAATCGACATTGTTGCCACGTGCGTCTTCACCCACTTTTTAAAATTGCCCGCAAATTAAGGAATTTACAACTTCCTATTAGGTTTGGGCGTATTTAATAAATCCTAATGTTTAAATTACCCAGTCGCCAAAATGTTCGCGATGAAAGCGGTTCTGTGGGGCCTTATTTTCGCGGGGATCGAATCCAAAACGTACTACTTCAGTTTGAATAAAACGAGTAATGAGTACATGATCCGGAGTCGATTGAACATGAATAACTCCGGGAATTTTTACCCTTCTGGACTCCACATGAGCGAGTTGAGGAATAACGTGACGTCGAAACAGAAGGCGGTGGAGGACGTGCAGGTTCACCCACTCCTAGATCCAGAATGGGAGTACAACTGGAACAATCTCACGAGACCGAAGCTTCCGGTGTACATCAAGAAGTATTACGATTTGTTCGCCAACAATATTACAGGAGCAGTAAGATTCCTTTTCAATGTGAACCCTAAAAACTCGACGATCATGCAGTATAACATCAGTGGCGTCGATTCTGAAGAAGATATCAAAGATATTGAACTTCATTTCTTCCACAAGGTGGAAAAGGAGTTGCTCCAAAAGCCTTTAATCATGAGACTGTACCAAATGGAGAATCATTTGATCAACGCGACGTCTTTAGTAAATCCAGATGCCCATAAACTTCTTAATGTTATCTACATTTATCAGGCCGCCAGTGGTTGGCAGGTGATCACAAACTTCTTTCTTTCATTCTTTCGTTATCCTCATTTGTTTCAGGTGTTCAAACTAACAAATACTCTTCACGAAGCTGTGAAAAACAGAACGAATTTGAAGTTGTTTATAACCATTTCCCGACCCAACCAAGAGCAATTTAGTATGTTCAAAGATGGGAGCGACGAAGTTTTGAAGACGTTTCTCGTCTTGAAGGGCGAGGCGCCTGACATTGGTAAGTAAGTATCCCTCGGTTTTTCCATCATAATCTCGTTTCTTAGGAGCTAGAATTAACGCAGTGGTACCAAACACGACCTACTGTAAAAAACACAGTTTTCCTGTGGATTTCAACAGATTCAATTGGATGAAGTTTATCATAGCCCCTTCCGGGTACGACGCCTTTAATTGCCATGGAACGTGTTACCGCCCGGAAGAACCCTTACCTAATCACTTCAGAGTTATTAAGTCTTCTGAAACCGGAAGGAAATCTCTCTGTTGTGCCCCCGTGCAATACTCTCCTCTTTCTATTATGTTCTATGATAAAAACGCCAACGTTGTTTTGAAGGTGTACAAAGACATGATTGCTTCAGTTTGTGGCTGCAGATAAATACCATAGTTCAGAGCATGCTTTATTAAGAAACTGCAGAAATACTGCAAAGAAAGAAAAACAAAATATTTCTAAAGTATGGTATGACTTTTATTCAACATTTCCGTTAGTCTGACCCTTTTTCCTTAAAGTTTTTTGCAGGACGTGGGCATCCGCTGGTTCTATTCTCTTATAGTAGTGCTCTTTGGTCTCAACAATCTCAAAACCAAACTTTTTGTAGAAATCTATGGCGCCTTCATTGTTTACTTGTACATGCCTTTAAAAAAACATTTAAAAGAGTGTCTAGAAAAAAGTGCAACTCACAAGAATATGCTATCAAAGTTGCCGTCTTGTTCTACGTAGTATAAAACGTGTTGTACCATTAGAGTCCCTATCCCAAGCCTCCTATATGGGTATAAACACCCCAGAGTCATTATATACAACCGCCTGGATTTCTCTGAAGTGTCGATGCGGCAGCACACCGCCCCCACAACAATATCATTGTAATATGCTAGTTTCGCCAGTTCCCCAGCTTCTAAGACATCTTTGTAGAATTTGTCGTTGTAAGAGACCGGGAAAACCACGCTGTTGAGCCGTTTCAGTTGTTTGATATTATGTGGGGTTACATTTCCTAATTCGATCGTCGCTCTACAAGAAGACACTCACTGGTGCTCTATAACGATTCTTAAACTTACCGAGTCATGACTGGGGGCTTCCAACGAACTAACCACAAAATTCAAAATTGTTAAAGCAAAGTGTCAAAAAAATAGATGTGGTTGTGGCTCCACCGCGCGCTGTCACCTGTCACAACCATCTCCCTCCTTTTCCATCGTCGTGTCATCTCTCTCATTTTAATCAATTCGTGAATAATTTATTAAATTTAAAAATTAAATCAAACGCTGCATGAAAAATGAAACTCGATACGACTCGGATTGGGAGCTGCCGAGGCACCAATTAATTTTATATTAGTTAATAAATGAGCCCCTTTGATGGAGGACGACTTTCATGTTCACAAATCCGCCAAAATTTGTTGCCAACCTAATAAACCAAAATGTGGAATTTTGGGGTTGTTTTTCACCGAAACCCAATACAAGAGGTCGTTTGTACCCAAACTACCTTTTATGTGATCGTTAGTGCGTCGATTACAGCCCCATAATCGATAAAATCAGCGATAAAAATAGTGTCGGAGTAGTTACTTTGTTTCCGTCAAGTTGTGCGTTGACAGTTGGTGAAATCGTTGATAAGACTTTGAGGTGTTGCTGAAAAAGCGTCCATGAAATGTTCAAAATAAATAAATAAACGTGTAAATAATCACCAAAGGTGATTAAAAACGTGCAAATGTACGAAACGGAGTGAAATGGAAATGCTCATTGACGTCCCCAATCAAGGTGGTAATTAAAATTTTAAAGCAGTCCCTCAGCAACATCATCAATTTTTCATTTTTAATTGCTTCCGATATTCGGTACCATGGCTGAATCAAATATTTATTACAATGACGGTAATTATATCAACCATCAAACTTCTGATGAAAAAGAAGTGATTGATTCAGTGGAAAATCTAAATGACCACAGTGGAATGATTTGCGATGTTTCACTGACTCCCTCCGAGGAATCCAAGAGTGAAGTTAAAGAATTAGGGGATGCAGCGGAAGAGCACGTTGAGAGCCCCACCACAGGGGAGGCGTACACCTTCAAATGCGTGTTTTGTGAGCAACTTCTTAGTGCCAACGATGAACCCAAGTTATTAGAGTGTTTACACAATGCCTGTGGGAATTGTATAGGGAATAAGTTGTACGAAAATCAAGAAACGGAGCTTGACAAGAGTGAGTTTCAATCAATTACAATCAATAAGTCAATAATTGTGTTGTAGATGTGGAGTGTCCCCTTTGCAACATTGCATGTGAACCTGGGAAAATAATAGATAACCAGTTTCTTCTGGAGTTATCAAGCACCGACGATAGCAGTTCCGCCAAACTAACCGAATTAAAATGTAGCAGTTGCAGTGATGACGCCATAGCCACCAGTTGGTGTGTTGAATGTTCAGAATATATCTGCACGAGTTGTGTACAGGCCCATCAAAGGTTTGTCGCCCCTTAAAGACACGTTTCCTTCTAAATTTCGCACGTTTAAGGTTGAAAATAACAAAAGACCACACAATCAAACCCAAAGAAGAAGGAGGTCAAAATGACAACCAATCAGCGACCACAAGCTCCTCACCTAATCTCTTCTGTTCTGTACATCCTCACGAAAAACTGTCTCTGTTTTGCGAAACTTGCGATAAGCTGACTTGTCGCGACTGTCAACTGATTGAACACAGGGAACACAAGTATAAATTTACCAATGAGATTGCGTTGGAAACGCGGAAATTTATCGCAGACATGCTGAAGGATGTTGGGTATTTGGTATTCATGCTCTTGTTCTTTTTGGTACAATGTTTGTTTTAGGTATAAGAGGGCGTTACTTTGTAGCGCCATGAAGGTCATAGATGACCGCCAAAATTTAATAATCGAGAAGAAACAGGCTCTGGTCAAGGAAATCACACAATTAGTCGTAAAGTAGGTATTTGAATCATCAGATTGTTAATAATTCATGATCAATCAATATCGTCAAGGGAGTTTGCAGATTGCACCGCCTTTTCTATTGAAATTAATAATGCTCTAATTGTGATTTGTTGATGAAACCACTTTTTAGATTAACAAATACCATCAACGTCCGGGGGAAGCAGTTGGTGTCCAAGCTAACAGAAGTCTGTGACAGCAAACAGAAGACACTCCAAGAGAAGAAACAAGCCCTGGAGCAGTTATCCGGAATGACGGATCACTGTATTGAGTTTACTCAACATGCTTTGGATAACGGCAGCGACATGGCACTGTTGTACAGTAAAAAACAAGTAACTGATCATTTAAGAAGGATAAAATGTAAAAGAGCAGACATTCCTAATCCAGAGATCCCAGTCAGAATTCATCTGGCTCTGGATAAATTCCCTGATCTCGTTAAAGGTAAGCCGTATCGTTGTTTCAACGTTGAACTAAATTTTTTTTTATTTTATGCTTTCATAGGTTTGTCAACAGGTAATTTATTTTTACCACTGATTTGGTGATTCTCATCTAACTTTTGGCGTGTTTGTTTTGCAGTGATGTCAACAATTGGACAGATTGTGGTTGATGGGAGGATTTACCCATCGCAATCAGTTTCTCCATCAACTCCAATACCACCTCATGGTTCTCCTAGTCCGGGTCATAGTCGACCTCCTCAACAGCAATCTCCAATTAATCAGATGCATCAGCAGCAATCTCCGCCGTATCAACAGCCACCTGGTTACCAACAATCTCAGCGGTTACCACCGCCTTATGGTCAATTTACAAATGGATCTCAGTACCCTCAGAATCAGAATGTTGTACCTCAGTCAAGTATACAGCAACCAGGGATGGGAGGTGGGTGCGTTTCTTTCAAAAACACTTGTAATTTCTGGGTTATTAGCAGGGAAAATAATGCCGCATATGGGACCACCCATCCCTCAACAAATTCCCATTTCTTTAGCCCAACAAATTTCCGCAAATCGCATGCAGATGCAACGACAGATGGCGAGGCCGCTCTTACCAAGGATGGCGGCCAACTCCGGCATGAACCAACAGCAGGTAAATTATCGCTGAAATCTCAAGTAAAAATCCTCCACAAACACCGAATTTAAATTAAATCCCCACTTATCAGCAGGTTTCGTCCTCGACTCACCCTCAAAACATGTTGTCGGATCGAAGCAACCTCCGTTGTCTCCTGCAACCCACCAATAGCAACCCCGTCTATATCCAAACAGGACCGGCTCAGTACCAAGCTGTCCAACCTCACGTAGCCCAACAGTACCAAACTCGCTATCCTAATCAACCCCCGCAACCTCAACAGTTAAATAATCAACAGTTCCGACAACAACAGCAAAACTCCATGAGGATGATGATGTCGAGTCAAAATCGCCCAGGGCTCCAACAACAGCGACCGTACCAAATGCAAGGAGCTTCAGCGAGGTGGCACATCCCGCAACAACAAATGACAAATCACACAAACCAAGGCAACAATCGCAACATGACGTTACCTACAATCAACGACAACTTCAAAATTACGCTAAAACAACAGAATCAAGCAGAGAACAAGAATCTTCCAGCAACCGTCACGTCGACGATTCCGAAGACACCGAGTCCAAATCATGTTCAAGGACGGTCTGACACCGAACGGAGTTTGGATAAATTCTGCGAAGATTCCGTCAAGGATCTCATGGCGACTATCGCGAAATTGGATTCGAACGGGGTTCAAGTCGTCGCGGAAGGGAGGCAAAAGACGGGAGGTTCACCGCACGTCGATAGTTCGACGGGGGATGCCGGACCTTCCGGAAAAATTAAGAGCGACCCCATGGAGACAGGAAAGGACGATCCGAATGAGGATTGGTGTGCGGTCTGCATGGACGGAGGAGAATTGGTCTGTTGTGACAAGTGCCCCAAGGTGTTCCATCAGTACTGCCACATTCCCAATTTGAGCGTCGAGTAAGTTGGTAGCTGCATGCACCGGAAATTGGGATAATTTTTTGGGCGAATTCACTACTGAATGTTGCTCGACATTATTTTTAATTACGGAACCTGATATCAATCATTCTGTCCTCTAAACACGCACGTCGAGATAATAAGTACGGTAAAACTAAAGTGTGAAGCATTCACGATTAATGTGCGCACTAATTGGCGAGGACGTCCTTACATGTACGGTCATGCGAGGGTTTCAGTGGGTGTTAACAATGACTAAAAGGGAAATTAACCCTCCGTCAATGAGGTAAAAAGTGGAAAATAAACGACTGTTACCGTTGCAGCTTAATAGGGGTTAGTTTCCACATTTTCTGCAATTTGTTATGAGTGTAATTATCCCGGAGTGAGATTATTTGAAAGTTCGTTTAATTTCAAGGGTTGTAATTTTTTCATCAAATTTACCCTCCCTCACGAGCTCTTCAATTTATCCCGTCGTAATCATGTAATAGCTTGTTATCACCTTTCGAAATATGCTCATCCCCAAGTAAAATGTCTTCTTTTGAAGGGAGAACGACACGTGGCAGTGTCTCCTGTGTACAAACTTTGCCGATTTCCCCGATCACATATTAAACGAGAAAAAGGAGGGTGAACTCTGCGAGAAAGATAAGAAGATCGCCGAGCGCGTGGTTTTGGAATTATACTGTCAGTACGACCCAAGTTTGCCGTTCCGGGAAGTAATCGGGATCGAAGTAAAATTAAAGCGACGCATAATGAACTCGTTCCTAATTTTTCGTTGTAGAATGAAGAGTACCATGCGATAATCAAAAGTCCGATGGCTTTAGATACAATTCGCCAGAAATTAAATTGGAACGCACCAGAGCATTATACAAGCATGGAGCAGTTGATCAAAGACGTACGATTGATGTTCAAAAACGCTTACACATATAATCCTGTGAGTATTGTTGAGGGGTTGAACGCGTTGTGATTGTTGTCTGGTTTTTTCAGGAGGATTCTCAAGTATACGCTGATGCTAAAACTCTAGAAAAATTCTTCGATGAGCAATTGGAGAAATTCCTGCCTGAATACGCTTATGAACACTTTGATGACGATGATGTTCAGCCTCCAGCCAAGAAATATCGGCGGATTATAAGTGATTGACAAATTGTTCAAGGGGCGAATAACACTGTGTATTTCTCCCTTTAGGTCAAAATGCAAACTCACACGACTTTTATTTATTTCAGGCAGTTGTTTCGGCGCGATGAAAGACACTTGTTATATATTTTAGTGAGACAACTGAAAGATTATTGTTAGATTTTATCATGTTTTAGTGATTTTATATTGTTAGTCTATTGTTTGGGATTATTTTAGGATTTCGACACGTCATGGTAAATCGAATTGTTGGTTTTATAGAATCTATAATCAAGCTAGAGTGTATTTACGCACATAGTTGGTGTTACATACAGGTTCTATTAACGTTGGTGTTTCTAGATCACCCTGTATAATCTCATGCGATCCTTCAAAAGCACACAAATTACGATCGCATGCGACGGTAGGATATCGCGAATAAGATTGTACCTACAACTCATTATAAACCTACATAAATGTATATGGAAATTATAGTACGAAATAAATATTTATCTATTTTGTTATTCGCATTTAATTGATTGTCAGATCAATTTGTAAGCTGTATAAACAATAAAAATATATTAATGTCTCACCTATTCGTTTTTCCAAATCCGTTTTTCGGCATTAAAATGTGGCAAGTGATTGAAGCCGCCCACCCACGTCGTCGTGTTAACGCCGTCGTAAAGAGATCGCGTAGTTGATAGGATTTTTTTTTTGTTGACGGCGGCACGAGATTTCTACAGGTGGCTGTTGGAGCGGCGATCGTCGGTTGTCGGCGGCCGATTTAGCCGCCCCAGACAGCGCGTCTCCGGCAAGGGTAGTGTGCATTTGCTGCGATTCAGGGAGACACGCGGTCTCGACGCCCACGCTTCAAGGTACGTAAATATACTGTTTTAGATCCTTTATTTACACAACGGGAAAGGGGCGGTAAAAACGCTTTTTTGCCCACGAAAAAGTGGCCAGTTGACATAATCACCGACCGGTAATGAATTTGGTGATAAATTTTATTATTTGAGCGCTCCTTTTCTGTTTTTGTCAGGTGTGAATTGCGTAAATAAATTGGTGTGAAATGTGATGTTTTTGTTGGCGGCATTGTCAAAATATAACGTGCAAAAACTCGTTGAGTTCTCGATTTTTCTTAAGTATTGTTTTTGTCTGTTTAAGGGCTCTTAGATTTTTCTGATTCACATGTCTTTCAATTCCTCAGCTCCTTCAGATGAAAAATAAAAAGGAATCGGTAATTAATTCCATTTGATGCTTTGAGCCGAATTTAATTCCTCGAGTAAAACAAACACGTCTAATTAAATTGAAAAAAGCAGATACTAAAATGTAATAACATCCAATATTGCAAATATTTGACTGTCTCTATTAGGAACTCGATATTTTATTAATAACCGCAGCTCAAAATGAAAATTATATTGTCATAAATCAATAATACGGGATGAACTTCACTCGGAGCGAGATGGTTTATTTTTAGTTTAAATTTGAGCATAGAGAGTTAATTTAGACTTTGCAAGCTTATCGATCGCTGTCTAGTCGCTCAACGAATTTTGCAAAATTGTTTTAACCACCGTCCGTTGTTTTAATGAATTTCTTTGTTGTCTAGGACGTCGTTGTTCGTAAAATTAAAAATTCATATGTTTTGTTCATTTCATTTTTGTGCACTTTCTCCAAGTAATTTCATTTTTCTCTCACGAAAAGCTTTCATCTTGGTATCGAATTACGTCTTTGGCCGTTGAAATCGGCGACGTGTCGTTTGCAATGGCCTAAAGGCCCGATAATTGTATTTACATTGAATTAAGTCTTCGCTGTTGTCCCCATGATAATGGATAGTGTTATGGGAATCCCCAAATCAAATTACGTGCAAGTATGGAAACCCCGATTAAGCTCGTTTCCCATGAATGTAAATATTTAATTATCCGAGGAAAAATTTTTACACAGTAATTGGACCTGTCAGAAACACACTTGGTAAAAATTATCATAAAAAGAACTCGTGATGGTTGCGTGGCGAATGCGGGCTTATAAATTTACTCAAAAGACTGATATATCTTAATTTGTCTTTGGTGTAAGACGATGGCTATGGCCCCCATGAAAAATTCATGCCGGGGCGAAACCCTCGTCTCGGAGGTCCGATATCTAACTATAAATTGACGCCCGAGACAGCCGCGCTAAACAAAACTTGCTCACTTTAAAGTTGGCCACACACACACATTTTAAATTTTGTGGGAAATAATTAACCAACTCGTTTGTCACTTTGGTTTTGTTGTGGTTTAACGGTGGTTAAAATTTAGGACGTTTGACTGGAAGTCTCTTTATGGCTGTTTAAAGTTGGGCTAAAACTTTTACAGGCGAGCAGTCCTTGAAGACGAATGGTAAAATACGAGCTTTAAGCTACAATCCGTTCACAAAACGGAAAAATCAAATTAGCTTAGATTTTTGGTCAATACAGTTGATTCTTAGTTGAAGTTTTTTTCCGGTTCTTTCGATTTACCTCGATAAATTGAAAAATTTTAATGCATTTTGGGCCCACTTTAAAGTAAAATCGAGAACTTTTTTCCGCCAACACACTTTAATTTGAATTTTTCCCTCCCGAACTCAAGTCCCTCGCGTGACGCAATTGTGAAATGCGTAGAAGCTAATCATAATAGCGCAGATACGCGTAGAAGCTAATCGAGCTCTTTTAAAACCAATTTCTAACGTAATTTAAAAATAATGACTAAACCCTAAATCCTCTTTGTTGGTTATAATGGACCAACGCGATTTCGATAAAAAAGTCGTAAAATTTACCTTAATTTCCGCTGTTTTGGCTGGTGGGCACAGGTCGAACACTTGGAACACTTCCATGAATGTTTCCGAACACCAAAATCGACGTGGGAACACTAAACACAGTGTTTTTGAGTTTGAATCGCCACACTTGCGATTTTTCGACAATTCCACAGCCGTCTCCGTCGAGCTCAAGCGCGGGACTTTTGAAATTTGGTTTGGTGGAGTTGGATCTGGAAAATAAAAACCACAGTTGGCGTGGGTTGCAAACGGCCACAAAGGTCACAAATCCTTATTTAAATCTCTTACTCAATTTCAGGTGTTGATACACCCAAAAATTAGGGCGCTACATTCAATTTTCCCCCCAACTTTCTCGCTAAAAGCCCGATTCACACCGAAAAATTTTCGGAAATTTTTAAATTTAAGTTGAAAGCCGGGTTTACACAGCTCAATTTTTGAAAAAAAAAGTGATTTTGTGGCATTCATTTTCCGCCCTCTGTGGTGTACTCGGCCGACTTTAATTGCAGTCGAAAGTTAAGCTCCTTATCGCAACATCCCCGTTCTTTTAAGTGCCATCATAATCTATTTACGGGTTTTGATGAGACAGTTTTCACGAAGTTTAACCGACTTTAAGGTGGTGCGAGACGACACAACTCGTTTTACGAAAACAGTTCAGCCTTATAATTTAATCTACTTGTTTGTGTTTCACATCTCTCAAGTCAAAGCTATAAATTATTACATTTGCAAAGCTTCATTTCATCCTGAAAATTTATGTGGCTGCGTGTATTTCGCTTGTTTTACACGCCTGATAACAAGATAACCGGAAACTGTCAAGGAGTATTAATGCCTATTCTGTAATGGACATTGATTTTCTATAGCGGCGCTGTTGACACACACGCTGACTGCTTCAAGGGCTCAATCTTACCCCAGCATGAATGCAAATTGGAAACTTCGTTTAACAATAATTAGATCGGGCGCAAGGGTTCATTTTCATGGATATTAATAACCGGTGATAACCGCAAGGAAATTTTATTTAGTATTGTTGTTTTTATGCTCCCTTTGAAGTCGTAACTCTCCGTCCAAAATAATGACTTCATTACCAAAGAAAATGAGTATTCTGCCTAAAAAATGCGCAGACTTAATTTAATATGGTCACGTAAGTACAACGAATGAAGATGGTAACTCGAAACTTTTTCCCTGAACTGTAATGAGGCGGCTGAACGAAACGTTTGTTAGCCCTTTCCTGCACTCACCTAAGTAGTAGTTGTCACAAATATCATGTTTTATCTGATAATTTTCATGCATAATTAATTTGGTTATCAGTGCTGCAGTTTGACTGTGCAGAAAAGTGAAATTCGTTCTCAAGCTTGTAATAACATCAAGTGTCGTTAGTGAAAAGCTAATATTACGGTAAATTGCGTTATTCAGCTCCGCCACTGCTGCAATTACATCGAATATGATTTAATCCCAGGAAGGCTTAAAAATCTAAAAATAACTTTAGTATTTACCGTGTTTGTGCATTCCTGAGTTTAAATTAAGGTTTTAGGTTTAGGTTATTAATGTTGGGGTACAAAAGACGATCGTGTAAGTTCCATCAATGTAATGCGACGCAATTAAATTAGTTTCTTACCGTTGGTAACACTTGGAACATGTTAAAAAAACTCGCACTGATTAATTGCGTCGTTTTGATGCACAGCAATTTTCATGTAAAAATTTCAAATGTCAAAATCTGGGGGAACATTGTTGCCAACATTGACATCTCAAAATTTCCAAAATAACAAATAATTGTCAAAATTGACGACTGTGTGTCTTTATTTGTTATTTTTCCTGCAGAGAATTTACCGAATTACACAGGAGCAATTTTCGACATATCAGAATTTCGAAATGATAAGTTAGATACCTATGATGGATAGAAGTCAAATTTGATTGATAGATGGCGCCTCAACTAAAAGTCAAAATTTTGAAATTGGCGCCCGGAAAAAATTCCCCGCAGGTAAAACGGCCTTTGGTTCTGCGTATTTTGACAAATGTAAATTCGCGATACATTACCGGATAGAGTATTCGACTATTGTTCCTTTGTGCTTCGGCCTGGATGGTGTTCATCACCATGAAGTTGAAAATTAATTACTAAATCCGGTAACATTAATCTGCTGTTAATACCGTGCGTTGCTTTATCGATTTTAGTTAGTGAAACACGCGTAAAATGCGAAATGAAATTAGCACGTCTACAAAATGTCGCGAAAGTAAAATAAAGAATCATTGTCTAACACTAACAAAGCCTGTTCTTTCAAACCTTAAGACTCTTACAACAGAAAAGTTCAACAAAGCCTAGCTTTCATGTTTTCTTTATCAGAAAAGTTAAAGCGAACTTGTTCGCACCTAAATCACGGTCATTTCCCGGCAGTGATTGAAATTAATTGATAATTTTTAAATTCAATAACAAAGTTTGAATGAATTTGTTTGCAATGTAAAGGTTTTAGTCGCTCCTTTTCACGTCACGCTACGCTGGGTTTAGATGCAATCAAACAAATGAAATTGTAGCGAATTCATGGACCATTGCTTGCGACAGTTTTCTCTTGAATCAGATCTTTAAATCAATTTGATGCTTATTTAGACAAACCGAAGACTATTCTAGGTGTGCAAATGCAATAATCACGACGGAAAAAAGGAGCTTTCCCAATTAAACTTTGCAAAGAGAAAGCGACGCAAATTTGAGCTCAAGTATCCAATTTTCAATGTAATTAAAATAAATTAGGAAGAAGACGTGCGACAAGTTTGGAATTTTTCTTTCCGCGAGTTCTAAACAAACATCACATATTCAGCGGCTTAAATTGAGTGCTCAAGTTGAGCCATCAATCACCAGTAGATACCATTTAAAGTTTGTCTTTCCATCAAAGTTTGATGATCTCTGCAGATATCTATTGTAATCCCAACTAAAAATTCAAACAGAAATTTATACATTTATAGGGTGTTACATACCTAATTGACCGTTTTGACCTCGACCCTTTTCGATTTGGCCGATTTTTTTTATCTACCCTATCGTAAACAGTTCTCAGAATTTTTTAAAATTTTTATTCTCAACCCAAAAAAAGTTATAATTTTTTCAAAAAATGGCTTTTATATTTTCAAATAACTCTAATTTTTTCAAAAACTAACTTATAGGGCCGATTTTTTTCAAAAATTTTGTTTTAAAATTTAGAAATTAAAAAAAAAATTGAAAAAAACCGGTAATTTCTCGAAGTTCGCCATTTTTTATTTTATTTTATCAAAAAAAACTTCAATTAATTCTGTGATTAAGTATTCTCGCATATCCGAGAGTGGGCCGATTTTTTTTTTTAATAAAAATTAATTGATTGTTTTTATTTGTTTCTTAAAGCTTTGTTTATACAATAAAATAAATGCAATTAAACGATTTTACAGTGTACAAATACAAGGTGTTTATAAATGTTTCTAGCGTCAAGGGTGGCTATGAAATGTCAAAGAAATTTGCCGCTCATTACAAATGTGGGTTTACACTTTTTAACTGACATTTGCAGTTAACCTCAAACATGGAGCAAAGTAAGTTTTGAGAAATAAACTGTTCTAGTTGTGGTTTAAAACCTGAAAATCTAAAAATTGGACACAAAACTGTAACTGAAACGTCATTGACGTAAATAACATTAGAAATAATTTTCAAGATAGTCATATTCACTATGAAAACAAAGCGGCAAAATGGTGTACGATAGGAATTCCAGAGCCTTCCTTGATGCTAGTAACATTTATAAACACCTTGTACCTATAATGACTAGGATTTGTGATGTTGGATATACAGGGTCCGCCAACACTAGTGTCCCGGCCTAAAATTGCTATTAATTATCAAGCTATAAAAATATTTTTTTTTGTACATGAAGAGGAAACGGAGCGCTACAAACTGATGTGATCAGTTTTACTCTTGGGTTAATCATATGTGAAATAAACGCAAAAAACTACGGTTTTCAAAAATCAAAATGAAGAAAATGGTGGGGTAACCCAACCTGTCTTGTTCGATTTTTCACCAAAAGGATGAAAATGATATTAAAATCTGAATTAAAAAATGTGGTACCGAGATATTAAATGATTCTAAAAAATCGTTTTAACTCCCTTATAAGATTTATGATCTGGCTTCTAATAAGCCGCAAACTGGCCCCAAAGTACCTAGGAGATTACCATGGGCCTGATAACAAACAGTCGGTCTGTCCGATGGAAGATCCAGCCCATCATAAAATATTACCCAACATAAATGGCTTAGTAGGGACTAGTTTGCGGTGAAGAATCAATTGTCATAAACCTGGACAGGTTGACTTTTCCACGCTTTTCTCCATTTTGATTTTTGAAAAACGTAGTTTTTTGCATTTATTTCACATATGGTTAATACAATATTAAAACTGATTACATCATTTCCTCTTCATGTACAAAAAAAAAAAATATTTTTATAGCTTCATAATTAATAGCAATTTTGGGCCGAGACACTAGTGTTGGCGGACCCTGTACAGAGTATCCTCAAACTAGTATTCGAGAATGGATAAAAAATTAATAACCAATCCGACAGCTTATTCAAGAACTGGAATAAAAGACCGTCCCAATTTCCTAGGCAACGAGAGTTCATCTGACCAATGGGTGATAGTTTGTGTCCATAGTTACCGAGTTGAAAATTTTTCAGCTTTGGGATTGGCGTCCGTTTTTTCGTCTTATCTCGATAATTTTTTGAGTTTAAAAATTTAATTTCGAAATTTTGAAAAAGCGATTTTTTCATAGGGTAGAAAAAGATGAAAAATTTTCAGTAAAATCGAAAATGGGTCAAAAGGGGTCGATTTGGTATGGAAAACCCTATATGTAGACCCGGCGCATCCACCATTTCCGTTGCTCCCAATTTAAAAATCGCAAGGTGATAAATCTTGTGCGTGCTAGTCAGATTAATTAAAATCATAAAATGAAGCTCGTTGAAGAGTTGTTGATTTTTTATTGCCTGTTTGAAATCCCTTCAACAAGTATAATTATTTAAATTTCAAATTAATACCGGCCTTTAGGGCGAAAGTTGTTTGAAGTTGTGCCGATTCCGCTTTCCACCAATCATACTTAAAAGTTAAACGTGGTTATGAACTTGAGGAAAGCTTTTAAAACTTTAGACGCTGACCATAAACTTAGCGGAATGAATAAGTATGCATTTATTTATAGATCGTGTGTTTACTGTTATGGTCGAGATGTATTTTACGAGCCTGTGACTGCACACATGGCTACTAATGGCTCGTGAAATTTTAATATTCGGTTGAATTTCTTGCGTCTTCACGGTTCGCTCGTTACGCAAAATGCCGCCATCAGCGTTGAATCGGAGACGAGCTGTTATCAAAATTGATAATTTTTCTTCCGTAATTATTCAATTAACTTAGTGTTTTGTAATTTCGTTGCGGAAGGTCTTGAAACGCATTAGGTGATTAGGACTCATACGCAAACTCGGAGTTTCATTAATTAATTTAAGTATTTAGGGAGTAATTACAGTGTAAAGCGGGGAAGGTCTTTTCGAGACATGTTTGGGCGTTTGTTACAATCCGACAAACGAAAATGACACAATACTACAGTTTGAGGGCTTAACTAACATCATTCGTCTCTGAACTGTATCAACACTTACCCTATCTAACAATATTAGTTCTACAGAAATGAAAAATAAACATTCCCCCGATCTCTCAAGCTCTGCTTGATCAGTTTAATGGAATCGACTACATACGAGTATCTAACAGGTAACGCAAACACTGCTCGTGTCCTGCAGCAAACATTTCAGAGGCTCCAAATATTATTACACACAAACTTTGCAAATTTCACACCCCAACTGCCTCTTCAATTGTTTTCAATTCTTTAAAGGGCCAAACGAGCTAAAATTCAAAAGTGTGAATTTCAAATTTCCCGCTCGGAACTTTCAAGGTTGTGTAACTGTAGAATGCCGCTTTGTGTCTAAACTAACGTTTTTACACAAAATTTGCCTTTCCAACACAATTTTACGATTCGTGTTCACTCTTGGCGCTACTTTGGCACTGCTAACTTTGAAAATAAGGTTAAGTTAAGCAAGGCGCGTGACAGCTTTCAAATTGTCAATGGTACCAACTTCGAAAGTTCGGACCGGAAAGTTTAAATTTCACGTTTTAAATTCTAAAAGTGGCTTTCAAGTTAATCCGCAAAACGGTTTAGGTTGCAAGAGTCCACTGTGCCGTTATTTAAGATAGGAATTGTGATGAGTTAATTTTGGAAATTTTACGATGACAAGGTTGGCATCATTGTCCCCCCATAAAAATTTGTTGCGTAATTAGTGCGGGGCTTTAAACATGTTCCAAATTTTCCTCAGATGCGCCTTCTATTTTTAAAAACGGTAACAAATTTTATTTTAAATCTAGGGATAAAATGTAGCGATTTTTGAGGTTAACACGTCAAAGTTGGGCGTACCAACATCTCAAATTACTTAATAATTAATTCAAAATTTGTTGCAAAAAGAGATTGCAATAAGGATTTAACAAGTTAGGTGGTTTTGCGCAGGACGATTAGCTTCTACGCATGTTAGTTGCATCAAGGTCAAAAGCTCTTGCTGCCAACTATTACTAACAAAAATTGCTTCGACAACCATCAAATAACTCGCTTATAAAGTGCGTTTTTTTTTGTTAAAACCACCAACACCGCAATCTTCCCCTCTATTACAACCGGCAACGTTGCCTAGGGAGATTTTTGGTGAGAAAATAGTTGTCAAATTTTTGACCTTTCTGAAAATTAGGCAATGTTTCCGTTAAAAACGTTTCTTTTACAGACTGTTGGATTGCAAATCAAATAATTTAATAGTGAAAAGACTCGGCACAGCCTGAAAGGCCGTTTTGTGTAATCAAATTGTCAATTAGGCAGCTAACCTATTTGATTTTATCACCAAAAAGTCACTATCGACGACGTTGCCGGTTGTAAAGTGGTGGGAGATTGCGGTGTTGGTGGTTTTTTAATAAAAAAACGGACTTTAGTTGTTTGGTCCTATCCAGTGCAAATTTTTAGGTGTAAATCAGGGTTTTAATTCATTAGGGATAAAATTGGGGAAAAATTGAATCCCAAATTCACAAGTTTTGACAACATTTTTGCTGCGAACATTTACCGACAAAAGACATTTACCAACTTGACTTTATGAGTAAAGCGATAGTAATAATGATCAAATAATTTGCTTTCCGTCGAATTAAGATGGCGATGATTAGGCCCTAATCGGTCGACTATGATTGGCTGAAATCCACTGAGTAATGACCACAGTATCGTGTGTTCATTTTAATTAGTTCACTAGCCAGTTTTGACTGAAATTGGCGTACGTCAAAGGAGCGAAGTGAGCCATGAAGCAAAATGTCAATTTTTGTTTTGACAATCATTCCATTCGGGTATTTCTTTTTTCTTTTATCATATTTTCACATTTCGTTAATTCATTAATTAGTTTGTTTAAAAATGTAGTGATTTTTATTTTTTATTTTAGTTAATTTTGTAGCGTCTATTCGAAATATACCGCCATAATCTTAATTACCATAATCACTCTTGTTACCTATTTCAGGGAATGTTCCTAGATAAAGCAAAGTATTACACTCGCCCTTATGCACTCGTGTCGCAAACATCAGTCTGGTGAGAAATGGGCCTCAAAACATGCTCGTACAATAATATACTAGCTTTCAGACTAAAAAACGAAAAAAAAATCCAGGTAATATATGCCTCGTCTAATACTTTGAAGCGCAGTTAAAAAAGAGTCAAAGACATTCAAAGACTGTCAAGAATACAATTCCACAAAGTAGTTTTTGTCAACTATTTGTTGATTTTTTTTTTTGACAATGTTGGTACAGCCATTTTCAAAGAGAAGAATTTCCAATTACATTTTTGCTGGAAGCTAATTATTGAATTTGTCCTGATATCGACAATGCAGTTTATTTCAAAGGTAAAAAAGTGGTGTACACATCAAAGGACGTGTTTTATCTGGTTTTAGTCAACAAATTTAAAATGAATTCGAGTAACAAAGTTGAAATAGTTATTACCAATATTGAAATTTTCAGAGGCAGCCGTAAAAAGCCACAGCAGTTCGGTAAGTAGAATAGTGTTAATTAGGGATATTCGTTGATATCGTTTGTGCAATTAATTAAGGTAATAATCCGAAGTATATTTGCAAACTCCTGAATACGGATGTTATAATATTCCAGTGCATTTCCATTTGAAATGAGCAGCTTCTGTGACTATTCACTTTACATATGAAGTTCCGTTTAAGAGCGCCGACAAAATCTGCTTTATAGTAGTTATGAAAGGCCCAGCGGTCACCATTCATACCCAACTTGTTCTCCATCTGTAAATAATTTCTTAGTTAAACCGTTATCAAATTAAACGGACAAAGTTTGTTATTTGCAAAGATAAACTCGAGGGCAGCCCAACTTTTCACTACCTGTGGCGCCGCTTTGTTTGACATAGCAAACACTCCCTTTGTATATTGCATTCGGGCTAAATTTGGTTTAGATCGACTATTGATTTTGAATTTTATCTCATCTTAAATAAAACTGTGTCGGATCAAGAATTTCAATGTATGGGTGCAGTAATTGGAACAGCGGAGGAAAGCCTCACCTCGACTTTGAGATTTTATTCAATTTTGCGGTGCCGTGACCCATTTCCTATTGCCTATGCTTAGATGTAATGTTTTACAGGAAATTAAAGAGATGAATAAAACATCTAAGATGCCCTAGTCGAACGGTTAATGTAAAGCGGCTTTGTTAGGGTTTTACCGTCATTTCATTTGAGGAGAAAATTGAGTATCGGCTCCAGAACACCGCGTAATTTACCTGGAATGACTGGAATTACATGCAAAAATTGAAAGTTTTAATCACAAGATCACCAGATTAGCAAAATAGACACAAAAATTTCAAAATTTTAGAGCAAGAAATAGAGTTTTAAGAAATTTTTATTTTGAAGACAAACTAAAATTTTCATGACTTACTTAAATTTCGTAACTTTGTCAGATTTCATTTTAAAACTGTAAAATTTTGGGGTTTTATAACTTTAGACTTACTTATTTACTGCTCCAAATTCCAAATTTTTTAAGCAAAAATAGAGTTTTTAAAAATTTTTATTTCGAAGACGAACTAAAAATTTTTATGGCTTTTACCTTAATTCCGTAACTTAATCAGATTTCATTTTAGAACTGTAAAATTTGGATGTTTTACTACTTTAAACATGCTAATTTACTGCTTTAAATTCCAAAATTTTAGAAAAAAAATAGAGTTTTTAAACATTTTTATTTCGAAAAGGAACTAAAAATTTTCCCCATAACTTTGTTAAATTTTATCCTAAAACTCTGAAATTTGAAGGTTTTACTACTTTGGACTTACTGCTCTAAATGTCCACACAAAAATCAGCCTTATGCGAATTATTCCGAGGTACATGTTTATTTTGCCTGAACTATATTGCGGTGATGATGGAACACACCAAACCGTGTTCCACTCACAATGGACTTTGATGAACATAATATCAATTAATATACCTGTCCATCGGAAATTGAATCAATAATCAAAAATCCTTCGTGCAAACTCGGCGTCATCTTTTTTTCTCCCTATGAATTTTGATCGAAAAGAAACATTGAATTTCCTCCCCGGATTTGGTTTACCCCGTTGCGATAAATATTTGGTTAACTTTAGAGAATACATAAACTCAATTATTATTAGGGCAAAGTTGTTTCAAACGAAATCTGGTTCGTACACGAGAATATCTGATAACCTGATGAATAAATTTACATTTATACCTTTGGAAAATGTAACAAACTAATCGCAATAAAATCTTATTTGTCTATATGGCCACTCTTTGTTTCAGCGCGATAACTTGGTGACGTTCAAAGCAATTTCAAGTTAATTTCAATAAGGGAAACTCTCCTCTCTTTGTCATCTTAAATGATTCACCATTGAAATAATGCACGAGGAGTTTCCAATTATAAACTCATGAGACAACGCGCACTTATTTTAGTTTATATTATTTAAACGAAAGATGGAGTTTGCAACTTTCTCCCAAACCAACAATGGATTTCATGGTCCGGAATAACGGATTTTACGGTTAGTAGAAATTTTGAATAGTTCACCCCTGCCCTTTGTATAACAATACAACATTAACAATGCTAAATAGCTCTCCGATTTGATTTGAGTTTAAATCTATAATAACAAGAGTTTTCAATGCTCGAATTACAAATTTATTCTCCCCCGTCTGAAAAACGGAGTAATTAACTTATCTTCGCCGATAAACAAAGTTTCAACATCACGAAAATGAAACTCAATTAATTTCCTCTCTAATTTTGTAGCATTTATTGATTTTTTCTCATTATCTATTTACGGTGGCTACACAGGAGCGACAATTTTTACTCCGAATTTGCGCCGGGCAAACAGGAATCCACACAAAATTATAAAGATGCTAAATTGATAACGTTTGCGGCGTTTATTTTATTAATATTTATTCAGAGTGGAGGTCTTGCTAACCGCATTTATTGTTAGTTTAGCGCGAATTCTCACCGAAATTATGCTAATTACAATCAAATCAAGTCTCAATTCGTGCTGACGAATTTTTATTAGGTCCATAGAGCTGTCAGTGCGAATTTTTGGGTGTAAACCCGGCTTTCAGTTCTTTAGGGAGAAAACTGGGGGAAAATTGAATGTAGCAACATCCCAAATTTACAAAAATTTGACAAGTTTTGACAACATTTCTGTTGCCAACTGTTACCGATAAAAATTGCTATGGGCTACTGCCAACTTGACTTATTAATGAGTAGAGCAATTCTAATAAATTACCAAAAAATTGCTTTTCGACAAATAAAAATGGCCATGATTAGGTCGGTTCTGATTGGCGGAAATCCACTTAATAGTGACCACAGTATAGTGTGTTCATTTGAATTTGTTGTCTAGCCAGATTTGCCAGATCAAAATTTTGATGAAGCCTAGATTCTAACCAAAAAATCCCTAGAAATATCTAGATTATTCAGCGATGGTGTACTGCAAATAGGTATAAATTTTTGTATAAATGTCAATTTTCAGTATGGGCTAATTGAATCATATCATATTTCAACGTTAAACGCTTGATTTCCCTAGATTCGACCAAAAATTAAAAAAAAACTTTTTCCCTTCAAAAAATAATTTTTGTTTTTTAATTTTGTTAATTATGTACCCACATACAGCACCCCTTGTTACTTGTCTAACTTATTTCAGAGAATAGTCGTAGATAAAGCATAGTATTACACTCGAATGTTATGGAGCTCGCACTCAAGCTCGCTCGTGTTGCAAACATCAACCTTGTAGATAATGAGTCTCATAACGCGCTCGTATGATAATATACTACTGTTATTGTTCATACTGCGTCATTATTTAAAAAATCGAATCAAAATCGTAAAATTTCAAAGTTGGTATTACTGAAATCTGTCACGCCATTGTCTAACCTAGCTCTAAAATTGCTTTGGAAAGACAAATTTGCAATAAAAACGTGACAGGTCTTCATTTTCGCTTCGAAATTTTGCGCGGGAAATTTAAAATTTTACATTTTTAAGTCCGGTTTTATAGTAGCGCCGTATTATCGTCGGATTTTAAAAATAGCTCTGAGAATAGGAATTCTCTGGGGCACAATCCGCAATTAACCGAATTAAATTTGAAAGCTCTGCAGAGCAGGAAAAAATAAAATTCAAATTCCCACGTCATTTCCGCCCTCTTTATTGCGTTGGCTGTGATATCCAAAGACGTCTGTCGTGTCTCAACTGCCATCAATATCTTATGAGCGCCATTTCACACAATAAATCACACACGCTCCTCTTAACGGAATTGACGACCAAAACACACATTTTCAGCGATATCAAAGGCAGATTACACTATCGGCATTATTGATTATCTATTTCGAAACATAAACAATTTCAGCAGAGCGATCAGATCCAGTTGATTAGCCGCGAGAGCGATTAATACAAGCAAAACGCCAAAAAGTCCTGGGAGAAGTTACCGGGCACCGGACCTGTCAGTTTTTTGTAGGAAAAGCGCGAAAATCGCCAATTTTGATGAATTGCGCCGGAAGATTTGGGTGGAAATTTGAAAATGCGCACCCAGATGAGATCATAAGAACCATCCGAACAAACTCGACCTATTCAAACGATGAAAAGCAACAGTTAGTTATTAGACTGTGAGGGTGCGGAGGTGCGCGCTCGAAAAGACGCACGGGGGCCCCAAAGTTGCACAGTCTAATTACCTTGCCACACAGTCAACAATACAAATACACATTCTCCTTGTAAACGAGCTTATTCACTAATTTTCTGTGCGCATGTTACAGGTATATTGATTCTGCGCCGTTTTCCAGATAAATTCGCGTATCTCACGCACTTTGAAGCTTTCTCTTTTTTCCTAGATGGTCCGAATAAAAATAACTTGATGGGACCAAACTCCCCACGACTCTTAATCCTAACAGCACCAAATTCACTATTATTGTGAAAAAGTTCAACTAGAGACGCTCCATTTTTTCAGGGACTTTTTGGTTTGAAATCCGTTTGAAGGGTCGCAGTAAATCATGCATGGGGGTCTTGACGTCATGTTTAATATTGCAAGTTTCGGTGTTTCCACGCTGCTTCTTCATTAGTCCGTGCAAATCTCGGAGGATCGTGATTTTTATTTCGCCGTTTTGGTCCATGATTTTTTGTGTAGACGTTCATTTTATTGTTCTGAACAAATTGTCAAAAGTCCGCATCGATAGGTGTGCTGCTAAAAAAGTTACGCGGTGGTAAATGTAAAAAAAAACTATTCTTTGCAAATATGTCGTCACGGATGATTCCAACAGCAAAAACAGTTATTATAAAAATTTTACATTAGCAAATTTGCAACAAAAAAAAACCTTTATAATATTTTTCGTAGGAATAATCGTTTTAAAGATATAGTGATTTTTTTGAAATTCACAAGAAATTGTCTCTTAGAAATGAAAATTTCTAAAAACTCTATTTTTTGCTCCAAAATTTTGGAATTTAGAGCAGTAAATAAGCTATTCTTAAGTGGTAAAATCTCAAATTTTCAGAGTTTTAAAATGAAATCTGATAAAGTTACGCAATTTAAGTAAAAGCCATGTAAATTTTGAGTTCATCTTCAAAATAAAAATTTCTAAAAACACTATTTCTTGCTCTAAAATTTTGAAATTTAGAGCAGTAAATTAACAAGTCTAAAGTAGTAAAACCTTCAAATTTCGCAGATTTAAAATATAATCTGACAAAGTTACGGAACTTAGGTAAAAAATTTTTAGTTTGTCTTCAAATTTAAAATTTCTAAAAACTCTATTTTTTGCTCTAAAATTTTGAAATTTAGAGCAGTACATTAGCAATCTAAAGTAATGAAACTTCCTAATTTCAGTTTAAGGATAAAATCTGACAAAGTTACGGAACATAAGTAAAAAATTTTTAGTTCGTTTTCAAATTTGAAGTTTCTAAAAACTCTATTTGTTGCTCTAAAATTTTGAAATTTAGAGAAGTAGATTAACAAGTATAAACTAGTAAAACCTCTAAATTTCAGAATTTTATGATAAAATTTGACAAAGTTACGAAATTTAAGTGAGTCATGAACATTTTTAGTTCAATTTCGAAATAAAAATTTCTAAAAACTCTATTTTTTGCTCTAAAATTTTGGAATTTAGAGCAGTGAATTAACAAGTCTATAGTAATAAAACCTCCAAATTTCACAGTTTTAGGATAAAATCTGACAAAATTACGGAATTTAAATAAAAGCCATGAAAATTGTTAGTTCGTCTTCGAAATAAACATTTCTAAAAACTCTATTTTTTGCTCTAAAATTTGAAATTTAGAGCAGTAGATGAACAAGTCTAAACTAGTAAGCCTTCCAAGTTTCAGGATAAAATTTGACAAAGTTACGAAATTTAACTCAGTCATGAAAATTTTTAGTTCGTCTTCAAAATAAAAATTTCTAAAAATTGTATTTTTTGCTCTAAAATTTTGAAATTTAGAGCAGTAGATAAACAAGTCTAAAGTAGTAAACCTTACAATTTTCAAAGTTTCAGGATAAAATTTAACAAAGTTACGAAATTTAACTGAGTCATGAAAATTTTTAGTTCGTCTTCAAAATAAAAATTTCTAAAAATTGTATTTTTTGCTCGAAAATTTTGGAATTTAGAGTAGTAGATGAACTAGTCTAAAGTAGTAAACTTTCCTAATTTCACAGTTTCAGGATAAAATTTGACAAAGTTACGAAATTTAACTCAGTCATGAAAATTTTTAGTTCGTCTTCGAAATAAAAATTTCTAAAAATTTTATTTTTTGCTCTAAAATTTTGAAATTTAGAGCAGTCAATTAGCAAGTCTAAAGTAGTAAAACCTCTAAATTTCAGTTTTAAAATAAAATCTGACAAAGTTGGGAAATTTAAATAAAAGCCATGAAAATTTTTAGTTCGTCTTCAAAATAATAATTTCTAAAAACTCTATTTCATGCTCTAAAATTTTAAATTAATTTAGAACAGTAAATAAGCTATTCTTAAGTGGTAAAATCTCAAATTTTCAGAGTTTTAAAATGAAATCTGATAAAGTTACGGAATTTAAGTAAAAGCCATGTAAATTTTGAGTTCATGTTCAAAATAAAAATTTCTAAAAACACTATTTCTTGTTCTAAAATTTTGAAATTTAAAGCAGTAAATTAACAAGTCTAAAGTAATAAAACCTCCAAATTTTACGGTTTTAGGACAAAATCTGACAAAGGTACGAAATTTAATTGAAAGTGATGACAATTTTTAGTTCGTTTCACATATTTGTTTTCTTTGACATTTCCGCGTTACTTTTTTAGCAGCACACCTATAGTTGGAGACTTTTGACATTTTGTTTGTAACCATAAAATGAACGTCCACACAAAAAATCAGCCTCATGGGAATGATTCCAAGCTTTTGAAATTTTTGAGTCTATTTTGCCTGGACTATTTGGAAAATTTCGCCTCTTTTAAATAACAATTGTTCCGTTGATTTCCACGTCGTTACGGAAAAATGACCGCGTCCGCTTAATTAATGCCCAACGTTTCATTGCAGATACGGCACGAAGCCGAAACTGAGAAAGTAAACTGAAAAAAGTAAATACAAACGGTCAGGATTGTAATTGGTTGGCGCTTATCCTAAGGCTTTTTGTTTGTTTTGGGGTTAAAATCGGGTCGGCACTAATTGAACCTATACCAACTTAAAACCCTATCGAACTAGGAAATCCATAATTAACTGGGGTTCATATTTATTGAAAGCCGAAATAATCCAGACACGAGAGTTGGTGTACTTTGGAACGGTGGAGCTCAAAAAATCTGATTAAGAAATCTAAAGTTAAATTAAGTTGGAAGCGACATGGAAATTACACAGTAGAAACTGCATTAATATTTTTAGAGAGCGCATCCACCAAAACTCTCCATAACAGCAAAAGAAAATTGAGCGCTCAGGTGCAAGCGAATTATAATTTCGCCGAATTACAAAAATGTTTTCTTCCCTTGAAAGAGTATAAAGAAGCGGAATTTGCTGTATGAATTTAAAATTAACAAATGGAATCTCGGCGTTCAGACTTATTAGTCTTTTCCCTCAAGTTGTTTTGAAAACTGAACATAATTTCAGGAGACTCCATTTCGCTTTCAATGCCCCGAAACTGAAAAGCCAGCTGTCAGGTTTTAACTTACTTAGGACTTGAAGGATTCAACATTGGCACAAATCGGTTATAAATGTAATATTTCATTCCCATTTCGTTTCGGCGAACAAAGGAAGTTCATGGTTCACATTTTATTATTTAGAGGAATAATGGTTACGGTTAACACCTTTGTTTCATGGTTTTCTCGTTGCCGTTTCACCCTCTGTCATATTTTGTACGAATTTCACATCAGGAGACTTCTCTAGGGATATCAATATTTTATCGTTATAAATACCGAATGGGCAGCTGAACTCTACTTCATCTTAACTTCCGGTAGTCGTGAATACTTTAAATTGCATTATTTATTATTGAAGATATTTAAAGATCGCACGCAAACATAAAATCTAATTTTTATACGAATAAATACAGTGTTGGCAACTTTGTTAAGAGTTGGTTTTATGGACCAACTTTCTAACTTGGAATGTGTTGGATAGTATTTTATTTGAGTTCGTTACTGAACGTCAATATTTGTCGGCTCTTTGTCTTTTAATTTGTCGCTTGAGGCAGTTTTGCAATATTTCAAAATAAACCAATTTCGAAGTTTGGAATTAATTAGGCAATGATGTTTTAAAAATTACGCAATTTCATTGTTGGCGTTTTAAGAAGGAAAAATCAACAAATGCCACTGGGTCGCGTTTGAATGTTCAAATTTCTGAATTTTAGCGAAAAGTCATTTCTAGAGTTGTGGCTCCATCAGGTCACGTTTTTTTAAATATGATTTGTTCAGTTTTGGTCAACAACTTGCAAAATCTTTACTTAAGTATCAATTAAATAAGCGTCCTAGCGAACTAGAGAAGTCGCCAGGAGAGTTAGTGTCGACTAAAATATTTATAGTCTAAAAATGGTGGAGGCGCCGGACTAATTCAATCCATTTTTGTCAACAAGATTTAAACGAAATTGGTATTAGAGCAGTAGAAAGTCATTTCTAAAGTAGAGTTGTCTCCTCAATGGAGATCCAAGGCCCGTCTTGCTCCATTAGGTCGGATAAATTAGTAAAATAACTTTTTTTTGGGTGCCTCGTGTCCACTTTTGTTTTTTTTTCAGTTTTGCTCAACAATTTGCAATACATCAATGGAAAGGCAATTAAATAAGCTTTTCAACGAACTATAAAAGTTGCCGGAAGAATTAGATTTGGTCAAGATATTTGAGTAAAATTAAAGAAAATTTCGAAAAACGAACGGTTGCTAAAAGCTTTTTGACATTTTTTTGCAGAAAACTCCAAAATTTGTTCTTTGATTTTTGATTGTGATACGTCGTTATAAAGGTTGAGATCTCTGCTTTCCAACGCGGTGTTAATCAAGTTATTATCTTTAGCCATTTAGAGGTCACATGACAAAGAATAAGAAGCGATTTTTCGAAAAAATTCAAGTCTTCAAGATTTTGTAAGAAAATTAATTAGAATGACTACAAAATTCTAGTTTTTTATAAATCCTGCATTCCTAAATTATTTCACTGCCCAGAATACAGAATATTAAAAAAAAGTTGTAGAATTTAATGGAAATTTGTGTATTTTGAGATCGTTCTAACTAAAATTTGTCAAATGTGTAAACTAATAAGCTAAAATCAGCTAATAAGCTAAACAATTTTAATAACTTCCTTATTCTTCTAACATTAATAAAATCGGCAATGAAAATCTGGGAAAATAATTTTTTTTTTATAGTTTTTGTATTAAAAACGGCGAAATTGTGCAGTTTAAAAGCAATTTGTGCATTTTGAGGCCGATCTAAAAATGAAAATTTTTAAATTTCTTATTTCTTATAGTAAAATTATGTAATTTAACTTGGATAATTAGCAAATTGGTTTTAATAACTACCTCAAATTTCATTCTTCAAGCGTTAAATTAGGCAGAATTACAGAATTTAAAATCAAACTTAGAAAAAACGACAATTTTTTCTAATTTTTTTAAAAATTTTCTAATTTAGCACTGTCAATTCGAGTGTCTTAAATAATACAAAAATTTCAGAGTTAGCAAGTTTAAATAAATAGAAATTTTTGAATTTTGACTTAAAGTTACAAATAAAAAATTCAATTTTCAAGTCCAGACCTGCAATTAGAAATGACTTTTTTTCTAAAATTTGTTTACTAAGGTAATTATCCCCAATCTAGGTGTCCCAGAACGCTCGCACTTTAAATGGGCCAATCACAGCGCTTCTGCGTGTAATCCAAGGAAAAATTGTTGTTGGTAACTTAGCAACGGAGCACTATCTCGCGATCAATGGGCTGTGATTGGCCAATTTAAAAACATTTTGATGTGAGCGTTCTGGGCCACCTGTATATTTAATAACGAAAACTGCTGTTCCAGGTAACGGTATAATTAGCCCCGTGACTTTTTCGCACTAGTACCACAATGAGCATCCGGTTTCCTCTCTATTAATAAATAATAGCCGTAAGGAGTGGCGAGTGGTCAGGCATAATTGACGTCATTTCCGGTTATCCTTTCATTTCATAAATTAATACAAATCGCCAGCAACTCCATTAAACTCTCCACCGGTTGCGTGTCTTTGAAAAGAATTTTCCTTAGTCAAGTGTTGTGAATTGCGTGCTCGCTAACGCTTACATTTATCATTTTCTACCTTTTTAAATTCATCATCGACAACGTCTCTGACGACCATAATAGCGCTCCGGCACGATTCGGAAAAAGCGTGTCCTGCTTATGTAAAAGGAAAATTGAGAACTCGGGAAAAATTACAACATTACAAGTCTTTAAATGGGAGAATTTCGGGCATTGCAGCAGCGCTTATCTAAAACAACAAACGCAACATTTCAAATGCATGCAGTGCGGTGTCGGCATCAGATGCAGTAATTAATGAATGTTTCCATGAGCAATAACACAAACGTTTCGGGTTTCTCATTAATGCCCAAACTAAAACCAGGCCGCGACTTTTTTTGTTCAGCCTCATTATCGTGTTGTTTTCGATTCGGCCCGAATTGCGGCCGAGGGAATTTATAAAAATAAAATAACTTTTGCCTTTGTCAACGTAAATCCTTATTGGTGCTTGACCGGCGAGGAAACTGAAAAATGTTTTTCCCGTTCTCTGAAGGATTTGCGAATTGTCAATCTTCCTTTGTGCGAAAATTACCGGAGGCATTTGAATAATACCGAAAAATGACGCAGTTTAAGGTGATGACGATCGATAGTGTCTCTTAGGGCGCTGTAAACAGGTGGTTGGTTAGGAGGATAAAGCGGGCTTTAGATCCAGGCCTCTGCTTTTACCTTGATTAAACTTACATACGTGGATAATTAAATTGAGACAAAGAGGGCAGAGGTCAGTTGTAATTATCTCCGCTTTTTTAAGACGTTTTTATGTCGGGAAAGAATGACGTTTAGCGGTGCTTTAACTTTTACTGCGTACTCCAGAGATGGCTGTAAGAAGCTTTCCAATGTAATGCCAACGTAACTCTGTGTGATCCGAAAGCCACCTGAGCTCTAAATTGTTTTCAAACTAGTGTACACCGATTCCCGAGACAATCATATTTCATGGACGAATTGCCGGGGAAAAATTTCCCTTTGTTTATTTGCGCTTCCATTATTTTCAATCTGCATTTACATACACATAAATCCCTACGTTTACAATTAGGAATTTTTTTAATCGAATAAATGCAATTTGGGCTCTCATTTTATTGCCGCTTTTTATCGTATTTCATTTATGTGTTTTAAATTACATCACGATGTTCATTCCATGGAAATTTATGGAGATTCTTTTGTGTTATTTTGTAATTAATTAGTAGGTATTTCGGCTTGTTTACAAAACTGTTTGCTCGGACTTGCGAATAAGGTCAATGTAATAATAGTAATCACAGGATTTACCTAATTACGGATTAGCTATTTGGTAACCGTCAAACGCATGGTTAAAATAAACTGCTTTACAAATGGGAAATGAACATGTTGATCGAGTAATAATTCAGTGGTTTCCACCAATAATGTGCAAAGCGAAATTTGTTGGAAAGTCAGGCAAAAATTTCATATTACCAACAAAAATGGCAGAGATAGTAACCAATTTGCGTTATGAAATGAAATATTAAATTTCCAATAACGCAATCAGGTCTGGATTCAGAGATTTTCTTGAAAAAAAAATGTTTTTTTGGACATTGCTAACATTGCTAACTTTGACACTTTTTTTTATTATTTAAGACCCTCAAATTAATTGTGTTAAATTAGAAAATTTTAGACAATGACAAATTTAGAAAAAAATTGACGTTTTCTCTAAGATTATTTTTAAATTCTGTAATTCTGCCCATTTTAACCCTAGAAGAATGGAATTTCTCGTAGTTATAAAAATCGATTCGCTAATTATCGACGCAAACTTACATAATTTTAGAACAAGAAATGAGAAATTTGGAAATTTTTATTTTTAGAACGACCTCAAAATGCACAAACTGCTCTTAAACGCCACAATTCTCACATTTTTAATACAAATACTATAAAATTTGGGAGCGCTGCTATTCAAGACTCGAATTAACGGTGCTAAATTAGAAAATTTTAAAACAAATTACCCTTTTAGAAAATTTTATTGTCTGAGCGAACCGTTTTTTTCCAAGATTTTTATTAAATTCTGCAACACTGCCGATTTTAATGTTAGAAAAATGAAATTTTAAGAAGTTATTAAAATTAAATGCCTTACTATCGGTACCAAATTACATAATTTTACAGTATGAAATTAAAATTTACAAATTTTTATTAGAACGATCTTAAAATACACAAATTTCTATTAAATTCTACAACTTTTTTCACTGTGATTTGGAGTTTTGTGGCCATTCAAATTAATTTTTTTACACGTTCAATTTTCGAAATTTTCAACAGTTTTCCTCAAATATCTTGGCCAAAACTAATTCTCCAGGCGGTTTCTATGGTTCGTCGGAAAGCTTATTTAATTACTTTTCTAATGATATATTATAGCGTTTTATGATTTTGCAAGTTGTTGAGCAAAACAGAAAAAAAGCAAAAGTGGACACGGGGCACGCAAAAAAAAACTTATTTTACTAATATCTCCGAGTCCTGACCTGATAGAGCAAAACGGCCTTCGGATCTAGAATCAGGAGGCAATTCTACTTTAAAAATGACTTTCCACTGCTCCAATACCAATTTCGTTCAAAATTGGTTGACTAAAATGGATTGAATTAGTCCGGCGCCTCCACCATTTTTTAGGCTATAAAATCTTAGTCAACACTAACTCTCCTGGTGACTTTTATAGTTCGCTGAGATGCTTATTTAATTAGTAATTACCTGTCCAATGAGGTATTATAAAGTTAAAAAAACTAAAAAAATCAAAAGCAAACGCGTTGCACTCAAAAACAAATTATCCCTGACCTGATGAATCAAAACGGTGACTTTCCTTTGGTCTAAAATGACTCCTTTGGTCTGCGGGTGTTTAAGGTTGATTGTTTTTTTAGCTCTTCCATAATGAAAAGCTAAATTTGTAATTTTGTTGCTTTTTCGTCTTCTTCGTTATGCGCGGATGGTAATTAATTTTAAAGGCTTTTTATTAAGCCTCTTAAATTATAACGGTGTCATTTTAGGAACTGTGCGGAACCAATAAAAATGAAATTGTTTACGAGGTCTTCCTTTTTAATGGAGAATAATTGAATCCGGCCCTGTTTAGAGAATTTCCCCAGTACCTCGTTGTTAAATACGAGTACGCGCATCTCCTTATTCTGTTTGTAGTTGCGAGCGCAGTTAGAGTAGCGATAAAAACGTCAATGCACGATAAAACGAACAAATTCCCCTGAATGCACCTAAAATTAGAGAACGTGAATATTTGCAGGATTACTCTCAAAGGTTTGAGAACAATAGCACGTAATAACATACATGAATATGAGCGATCTATTATATTATGTTGCTTTGTTTAGTGCGCGTCAGTTTTGGTTATTCCCGTTTCCAGCCGATTGAAAAACGCAACATTGATCAAAAGGAGGGAAAAACCGATTTTCCCTTGTTGTTTTGTTTTCTTGCGGACTTGGTTCGCTGAGTTAATATCGCCGTAAGGCAGTTAGCGCGAGTCCTCCTCTGTATTCCTTCATAATAAGATTATATCTTATTCGCATCACAAAGAGCAGGTGAGGAAGGTTAGCAAAGTAAACAATCCGATAACTCAGACTGGATGTGATATGGCAACATCAAAATACGAACACGTTACTAGTAAGCCCTCTGGACAAATTCAATTAAGCGTCTCCGTCAATTCTGAGATTTAATGGCGACGCGAGATGACACATTTATTTCGTGTCATTCATTACAAGCTGATTGTTTGAACAAAGAATAAACTTTTTCGATCAGATCCTTTAAATAAGTATTTGAATTCCTTTGAGGAGGCCGCCTAATTTAAATAGCAAACTTCTCTCGGCTAATAAGTTTGCTTCAAAGCTTCGCCAAATGAGTCCTATCGTTTCCAAACACTAATTTGTTTTCGCGCAACGGTTATCAAAATAAACTTTTTTTTTTCCTTAGACTCTCTTTTGCTTTGCTCGTGGACGAACTGCAAGCTGGAAAAACGCACGGATTTTCTTTATTTCTCATTAAAAACTTGCTGCAAACTGTTTACACAAGAATCTTGCAGTAACTACGGAATTTTGCCTGCATACATGTTTTTGTAGCCGCCAAGTCTAAAATGCGGCTCTGTGATTGGTCGAACAAGAACTGTCTCATTTGTCATAACCTATAATTTAGGTTGCAAACGTCACTTTGACAGTATTTTTTTATTTAAGAAACGCTTTGCGCCTTCGTTTTTCTCGGCATTTTTTACAAAAGCCAAAATTTGGAGTTTTTCGCGAAAATTCATGACTAAAACTTCTGATATCGATATTTCGCTTATTTTTGGAGTAACTTGACCAACAAGCTTTGGAGCTCCAAAATTAAGCAAACTAATTGAATTTTGACACATTGCATTGACAGTATCCCAACACCACCATTGCAACCTCTGCAAGAAGAACGAATTACACGATGAAAATTTCGGATGGACTTTGCAACCTAAACTGACTGTAGGTCATCGCCTCGCAGGTACATTGTGACTTCCAATAAATTATTGATTGCTCCTCATCCTCAATAAGGTTATGTAATCAAGTGGTGGCGAGTCAACACGTCGTTAAAAGCAATCCAGCAAATTTATCAATATTAGGAGGCCATTATCGGAATGGTATGTAACAGTAATCGGGGAAAATATCCACTTGTGTACAATGAGGGCGTCCGGAAAATGGGTCACCACTTCGAGTGAGCTAGTTTTTCCGGCTAATTCCTCGCACTTTAGCCCGGCCAAGAATCGGTAGATATTGAATTTCTGGCGGTTTGTTCCGTGGCAAAAGTTTTGATTGGAACGTAAAGTGTTCAAAGAACGCGCCTGCTTAAGTTCGCCTCTCCCCAGTTGTATAGCCCAGGCAGCATTCCAAACAATAATACACCTTGTTTCATTATCATTTCGTGGCAATCCGGCGAAATGAAGAGCCTTATTTCATTTTTGTGTTGTTAGAACCGAATCAAGCCTGGGGCCTAGGTTTCTGTTGCCAAGCGACATGCTTATCGAGATGTATTTTCAATTTGGAAATATCCCGTACTGTAAACCCGGGATTTATGCTCTCGAAACATTCGAGTGGTATTTTAAATAAATGGTTGAATTTCACGAGGTCTTTACATGTCGATGCGAGGAAACTTTTATATTCGGTCCTCAATTAGAACGTCCTCGAGGGACATAAGCCATTGGAAATATGCAAATAACCACAAGCTTTAGACGCTTACATAGTTCCCCATGTTGTTGCATTAAAACTTTAATGGACTCGTGGAAAAGCGACATTGTTAAAAAACTAGGGCGAAACGGGAGAATTTCAAACATTCCGATCAAACGGGAATGTTTAAAACGGATTAAAATATAATAAAATCTGACGTTTGAAATTGCCTTTCGACAAGCTCGAATTAATGAATTCCTCTTGTTCCTTTCTACATATTGGAAATACTTGAAAAATGTACCTCGGGGAACTCGCTAAATCTTTATTGATGGAACGCGGATCATTCCTGTAATAAATTACAATTTGACGGCTACAAAAATTATTACAAACTTATAACCGGCACGAGTTAATTCAAGTTTAATTCAAGTTATTAATACTCGCTTTAGCGGGGATTAAACTCCACTCCATTATCCAAACTATGTGTTATTAGTTTATTTCATTTTAGACAGTTTTCTTGCATTAAAATGTTTGTTGTTTAAAAATTAGCCAACTTTCTGCATCCCTCATAAAATGGAATCAAACTCTCTGAGCGAAACAAAAAAAATTCGTGGTGAAACGTCCTAATACCAAGTAATTTTACGCAAAATCCAAAACCGAGAGAAATATTGAGATGCGGTTTGCGCCATCGTTTTTCTCGCCATTTTTTTACATAAGAAATACAGGGTGTCCGGAAAGTGGCGCACCACCTTGAAAGGGGGGTAATTGGGTGATCCCCAGAGTACCAAAAAAATGTTAAAAAAAATTTCAGACTCTGTTTTCGCAGAAAGATCAAAAGAAAATTAGGAAAATAGCAACACTGCTCAACTGTTCCCCCAATAATTTAAATTTCTAGTATTCAAAGCCATAGTAACGTTGCTGTTGTATTGTTGGCGTTAGTCAGGTCGATTCATGAACGAGTAATGTAACTATGGTTTCAAGTGAACGATGCCACACTGATCGACATTGTTGATTCAAAAATTTTGTAAACAGTTTTCAGGCATTTTTCAGAAGATTTTTCCGATTTTTTTTGCACCATGCCTTTGCGCAAAATGTCGTTTAGATAACAAATTCATTTAAACCTAAAATAATTGCACAGAAATCGTTAACTTTGGCATTAAACTTTTCCTCTTCAGTCCATCATATCTCGAAAAATTGAAGACATGAATTTTTTTTACATTTTTCCGGTTATTTATGGCATTGTCCGATGATACAGTATCACGGTGGTGCGCGACTTTCCGGACACCTGTAGTTCTAATTTTTTTAAAAGTTGAAAGTTGCAAATTTTTGCGAAAATTCATAACTAAAGTATGCCAAACTTCTGATGATATTGATAAATGAGTTATGGCCGATCAAAGTTTTGGAAAGTTGATTTTCATTTTTCCTCATTTTTCGTTAGTTAAATATTTCGGAAACTATTAGAGATATTGAGATGCGGTTTGCGCCATCGTTTTTCTCGGCTCATTTTACGTTAGAAAAAGTGCTTTAAAGCCTAAAATTCGATAGTCGATTTTTTACGAAAAAAAAATCCGACTCAAACGATGAAAAATTTTCAATTCTTTTATTTTTGACCATAACTCGTAAACTCTGTCTGATCGATCTCAAATTTTGGCAGTAGATAGAATTCGAGCTCTTCTTTCGAATGATATATATAATGCAAAGGTATTAAACACACGTTTTGACATTAAAAACAGTGATTGAAAATCACTCCAAAATGACCACTTCCAAACAGTTTTTGGCCAATGCTTTGTTTATTTCTTAGGCAAACTCAACAAATTTTGACTCATTTTACACAGAATTTCACGCTGAATTTAAATTCAGATTTGACAACAAATAACTGAGTCAAAACAATTCGTGCTCGCTATCTTGAAAACTATTCTAGATATTGGAATGCGGTTTGCGGCATCGTTTTTCTCGCGATTTTTTACAGAAATCGTTTTTAGATTTTCCAATAGTCGAAAGTTGCAGTTTTTTACGAAAATTCATGGCCATGGCAAAGTTCTGAAATCGATATCTCGCTTATTTTTTGGAGTAGATTTTCCGCAGATTCCGAATCTAGGATTGAAATTCAGATCCGACAACAAATAACTGAGTTAATTCAAGTTTTTACTACCCGCTTCAGCTATCTTGTGGGGATTAAACTCCACTCCATTATCCAAACTGTGTTGTTATTAGTTTATTTGATTTTGCATACTTTTCTTGCATCAAAATGTTAGCCAACTTTCTACATTTCTCATCTACCGGAATCAAACTATCTGAACAAAACAAAAAAATTCGTGCAATCCGTCAAACCTAAACGAGAATAAAATGATATAACAGTCCGTAATGTGCAGTTTTTTCAGCGTAGGTGCTCTTTATGTTATTACGTCTTTATGAATTACATTTTTCGCGTAGTTTAATTTCATAGAGTGCAACAAGCAGCGAGAAGAAATTAAATTCTACAGAATTCCATTATTGACTCAGAATAAAAGATCAAAAAGTCTTTACAATTACCGTTGGCGAAAATCTGTGTAGTTCGGTTTGATATCGAGGTGAATTATTAATGAGCTGCCACAGCCACTGAACAATAGCTACAGGAATATCAGCCAATAATGTTTGTTTGCAATTTTCAATTAAAGTTGATTCTGAATTTGAATAAAAAGCCGATTTCCTCCGTGAAGCCCGAATTGAATTCAATCGTGAAAAGCATGTTTATGATCTAATTAAGTAATGGAGAGTCTTTGAAGGAGTGACCAGTAACATGTGGTCTTCTCTTTTGAATAAAACCTCGAGGCAGTCTTTCACAAAGCTGTTCATTTGCATTCAGCTTGGGAAAACTGCTTCGCGAGTGCCTGTCAACTATGTATTAACACAAAATGAATTTCAACGTGAACGAAAATTTATAATGCAGAGTTTCGTGATTAAATTTGCTTTTAGTACTCGATACAACGATTCGTCTGATTTTCTCAGGTATTTAATCAAAGTTTCATAAGGAATTTCGAGACTCTATAAAACTCTCAAGCATCTCCGGCGTGACTGACTTAATTTGTTCTTTATTTCCACGTATTTAAATTTTAATTATTTATCACTGTTTTCACAACGCTGATGTGTGTGATGGTTAAAATGATTTTCTGCTTGCTTGAGTTTGACAGTTTGAAATACAATAGAAGCCGCCGGGATTTGAGCCGGAAAACTGAAATATGAACATTTTGTGTACACACGTGTAAGCGAGTTGATATTTCGGAAACACACATTCTGCTTATTTTGATAAAAAAACGGCGAATAAAATCTTCCCTGGACCGAATTGAAATTGGAAAACATCGCCACAACGTGCAGTGTAAACAAAATGACCGCGTACGATACGAGACAGTTATTTTTTTATTTAAAGTTGGAATCTTGACGAGTTTAGTTGGGAAATTTTAAGAACACACGGTTGGCATCGCTTTCCCTCAGAATTTGACACCTCTCAATTCTTGTCATGAAAATGTCAGATCGTCTTTTGTACCCCAAAACCCAACATTTGCAACGAAACGAATTACACGATGAAAATTTCGAAATAGTGGCCTTGGGTGAACATTTGCAACCACTGTGTGTACATTTTTGTGTGTAAATCAGGCTTATTAATTATTTAAATTTAAATTTTTCAAAAGTCGAAAATTGGAGTTTTTCTGAAATCGATATCTCGCTCATTTTTTGAGTAAACTTGCGTTATTATAGCTCATTTTATGCAGAATTTTGCGCAAATTCCAAATCTTTTAAATTTTTCAAAACGTTTCTAATTCTTGTCAGTTGATTGTGGCGCCATCTAATAATCAACATTGATATGTAGCCATTACAGGCATCCAACTTCCTGCTGCTAAAATTGCAAATCTTCTCTGTTTAAACTTAATAATAAATTACAACGACCGATTTATTGGTGTTTTTCAGTTTTACACGTTAGCAACTCTGAATTTGTCGTAAATTATATCATCCGAGTCTTCCACGCCCGCTACATAATTAAAGCTTTTGTTTGCTTGTCCAGCACGGACCCTCCACCAAACAAACTAGACTTTTTCAAGAATACGCTTAGCCCTGTTGAAATTCAAAGAGAATGCTTTAAGAGATTACAGCGCTTTGTTTGGTTAAACTTGAAGATATGAAATTCAAAAATATTCACCTGCCGCTTTCAGTTTGATCAAAAAAGTAAAATTCTTTCATCACAAAACGCAAATTGTAGTAAATCTCAAACATCTGCATGGAAACACAGCATCCCAAATCGATATTCACTAGATTTCCTAAAGTTCTTTCATCGAATTGGGCCAAGGAAGAACGACCCGATCAGTTTGTGTACGTAATTAACGTTAACGAAACAATAGGCGAATTTCGGGGAAACTTGAGTTGTTTTCACGATAGTTAAAGACGCACGAGACTTCAATTTACCCTTCGATCCCAATCTGGGATAAATTAATCTCGGGGTTGAAATTTAAAAGAAACGGCCGTGGAGCCGAATGTCGATAATTAGAGCGCGATTCCAGATGGACGACGCGGAGATCAGCGGTCTCTTATTGACTCCCAAGAGATTGCGGAGCAGAAACAAACGCGCTGACACGGATAAAACTGCAAGAATCAATAAAAGCAATTTATATCATTCTATTTGCTATAGCATGCACCCCGTACCACTTATTGTTGACAGCTGAGGCCCGCGCGCGTCCTTCTTTCATTTCACCATTTCAATTCCGTAAAGAGACTCTTCGCCGCTTTTTTTTAAATTCGAAATTCGGATTTCAATTTTTTTCACGACGGAAATTGAATTGATCGCGGAGGCTAAACTGATTTAATTTTGTTTAAACAAAAAAAGTCGTGCATATTTCAGACGTGTTTGTTATTATTCACTTTTCTGAAGCCCTTTCAACAGTCATGGAGCGACGTTGACGTATAGGTAGACGCTGTTCAAATAAAAGTGATGCTCTTTGGGAAATTGGTTTCTCGATGTGTAGGAAGTGAGTTCAACGGGATTATAACTCATAATACAGAGTGAATTCTTGAAAGTTTAATCGCACACTCGCATCGTTACAAAATACTTAAATTATAATTTATCAAGACAATTTTCCTAAAGTCGAGCTTTCAATTTCATGGGATTATTTCTAATAAGATCGTTCGATTTCGAAAGAGACTTGGATTTATCAAAAACTCGCTCCGAATGAAATTAACAACAATAATCGACCTCCTCCTCGAGCTAGAATATTTCAAAACTTCCATAATTGGCTCCAGAAGTTTACTGAGCGATTCTGACAGAATGTGAAATATTTGAGTCGACCACAACATCGCGGTCTGATGGACAAAATTTGATTTATCGTCGCAGAAAATTAAATTATTATTCGTACAACTATTTCTGGTGATATTTTCCACGTGCTCTTTGGGATTTCGCATTACAATAAAATGCAAACAGAAATGGGGAAGCATATTAGTAAAGTTCCAGCGAGTTTTATTTCCTCGAGGAAGGAAATACGATAATGGTCTACAATATCGCGAGAACAAGAACTGGAGGTTTATTTTAATGTGGATTTGCTGCATCTTTACGATGCTTTTTCAATTTGTGTAATCTAGATTTTAAGAGAGTCTCGCGGTTTTGTGTGATTTACAAGGAAAACCGATGAAGGGAATTGTACAGGAGGGGAATGGAAATAAATTGCTTTCATTGTGAGATAGTTTTGTTATGTTTATGTATAGCATATGGAAACTCCGGGAGTTTATATTTTAGAAACGGATATTTTTACAAGTGGAGACTCGTTTCCATGCGAAAATGGCGGAAATTTCTAAAGCAGGTCAGGACTCGGATATGTGAGAGAAACTGATGAAAATTTCGAAAAACGAACTAATTTTTACTTTGGTGTTTAGCGACACTTTTTCTCGTAACAAAATGGACGATGTTGATTGGAATTGTATTCAAACCCAAAAAAGAATTCATTCAAAAAAGAAAGTGGTTTTTATAACAAAAAACGCACCCAAGCCACCTATTCGTTTTTTGTTCATTGGTCACATGTTTACAAGCTAATTAAGGCGTGTTCATTGGATGATGATTTATCCACAAAATTTCATTTAGAGTAGGCTTGAGAAAATTGACGCAAGTCGCGAAAAAATTTGACAGTACTTTGACGTTTGTCATTTCATTTACTTTCAATTGATTTTTAATAAATTATTGAATCTGGTGTTACATAGAATACTTTCACTCCAACATAAAGCTCAAAATCCATAAAATTACGAGTTTTTATCAAGATTCAACGGCAAATTGTGGCAGAAATGTGCATGAAATCTACAAAATTCGTAGAGAAAATTGCTAAATTTTAAGCTAAATGACGAATTTTCTTCCGACATGACTTCTATGTTTGTCTCCTTCATAGTCTACCCTAAATAAAAATTAGGAGGATCAAAGATATTAGGAGGTATAAAAACGCACAAAACAGAAGAAGTTGAACTGTAAATTCACTGAATTTTGTTTATTGTCAACACATTTTGGACCAATGAAAAGTCACCGTTTTGCTCAGGTCAGGACTGGGAGAAATTAATACAATAATTTGTTTTGCAATGCTGCGCGTTTGCATTTTATTTTTTTCAGTTTTGCTCAACAACAATCACGAAACTTTATAATACATTATTGGACAGCTAATTTTTAATTAAATAAGTGTTTTAAGAAACTATAGAAGTCTCCAGGAGAGTTAGTGTTGAGTAAAATATTTATTGGATAAAAATGGTGGAGGCGCCGGACTAATTCAAAATAAAAATTTCTAAATTTCTTATTTCTTGTTTTAAAATTATGTAATTTTGCGTCGATAATAAGCGAATTAATTTTAATAACTACCTGAAGTTTTAATCTTCTAGCGTTAAAGTAGGCAGAATTACAGAATATAAAAATAATCTTGGAGAAAACATCAATTTTTTTCCCAATTTTCCACATTTTTAAAGTAAAAAAACCCGTCAAATCGTTATTATGTTTTTGTTTACTTTCAATAAACCGAATAGAGACACTCATAAATGTTACGATCCCCATAAAAAGTTTTTTACATTTATTGTCGCCACTCAAGAACTCTTATCTTGATCCCCCCTGAAATTTGATGTGTTAGAAATCGAAAACATATTTAAATGGAAGTATGAAGTAGTCGGTTTATTTATTGCGCCTGATACTAAAAGTCCTCCTATAAATAGGCAATCTATCTAAATATTTGCGACGTCGTCAAGACCCGCTCGTGTGCCGCTTCCCCATGCTGGTGAGTCGCCACCGTTGCCAACAAGTGAAGCGAACTGGGTTAAAAATAGCGAACTAGACCAAGCAAGGGTGAGAGGGTGAAGGTCTCGTCCTGAACTACCTGTGGAGTGTTATGTAGCAACCCCAGCTTTCAACCCCGTCGAGTGCCACCCTTGCCGAAGCGAACACTTTTCCTGTTCGGCATTATATTCCACACCGATTATCGCTACGCGAGGGGATGGAGACTTTCTTTTAAACTGCGGAAATAAAATTACATTGCCAACCAGTCGATTAGAAAGATAAAGCGAAACACGGGAAATTAACAGAGAGGCTCTATTTAATCGAAACGCAAAAATAACTCGTTCGTGTCTGGATTGCGTCCATCACGCCGACATTAAAGTGATAATTAAACTTTACACCCTATTGGCTCAATAAAGGAACAATCATTGAGAGAAGATGTCCGCGAGATCTTCAATAATCTCGTTATGCAAAAGGTTCGTACGGATTTTTGCAAGTCAAACGGGGAATTAATATCGCTGAGAGTCAACACTCGAGTTCAATTCGTGCTTGTCTAAAGACCATATAATTAAACTTAAATATTTGTTTCCGGAGCTCGGATGCTCCACGGTTTGGAGACGTTACAACACCGCATTGCAATGGGAAAAACTGGGGCAAAAACCCAATCCAAGTTGGATAAAAATCGGCTCTATTTTTCTTCACTCAGAGTGTGCTTCGCATCACAAAAGCGCAACGGAACAATAGAACACATTTCCCACTACCTACTAGTTCGTTAAAAAGTGGAAATTTCATTTCGCTTACACGCAATAATGCAAATTTCGTACATTTTCTTAAAATTCGTCACGAAACTAATTAATTCCGCTAGTAAAAAGGGAATTTCCGATTTTTTCGTGGAATTAACCCACTTCTTGGAATCGGGAAAACAGCAGCGCGCCCACGTCTTCGCTCAGCGTGGGTTGGTTTGTTTCAATACTCTCTTTATTTACGTCTGATTATTGGGTAAGTTAATCAGTTAATTTTGAGATGAATATTTGATGGTTTAAGGGTAAGCGACATGCGGACATCGATTATGCATGTGATGGGGACCGTGTCAACGTCGATCACACAACTTCGGAATTCCAAACCGTCCCAATGAACAGATTAAACCTGAGTCACGTATTTGGAACTAGAAGTGAGGACGCTTCGGAAATTTCGTAGACTTAATAAGTGACTCTAAAATAGTCATTTCCCCAAATTTCATAACTGTGGCATTAAAATTACTAAAATTACGATTTTAGAGATAGAGAACGGCAATTTTAAAGTTTGTTTCAAAAATGAAAATTTCTAAAATTTGTGTCTCTTGCTCTAAAATTTTGAAATTTCGGAGACTGAATAAGTGACTCCAAAAGCGTAATTTCCCCAAATTTTATAGCTGTAGCGCAAAAATTACTAAAATTACGATTTTTTAGAGATGGAGATCGTCAATTTTTAGGTTATTTCAAAAATAAAAATTTCTAAAATTTCTATCTCTTGCTCTAAAATTTTGAAATTTTAAGGACTTAATAAGTGATATTAAAGTAGTAATTTCCCGAAATTTTATAGCTGTAGCACTAAAATTACCAAAATTAGGATTTTTAGAGATGGAGATCGTCAATTTTTAGGTTGTTTCAAAAATAAAAATTTCTAAAATTTGTGTCTCTTGCTCTAAAATTTTGAAATTTCGGAGACTGAATAAGTGACACTAAAATAGTAATTTCCCTAAATTTCGTAGGTGTAACACTAAAATGACAAAAATTACGATTTTTAGAATTGGAGATCGGCAAGTTTTAGGTTGTTTCAAAAATAAAACTTTCTAAAATTAGCGTCTCTTGCTCTAGAATTTTGAAATTTTGTAGACTTAATAAGTGACAATAAAATAGTAATTTCCCCAAATTTCATAGTTGTAGCATTAAAATTACCAAAATTACGATTTTTAGAGTTAGAGATCATCAATTTTTGGTTTGCCTTAAAAATGAAAATTTCTAAAATTGGTGTCTTTTGCTCTAAAATTTTGAAACTTTGTAGACTTATTAGTGACACTAAAATAGTAACTTCCACAAATTTAATAGCTGTAGCACTAAAATTACCAAAATTACGATTTTTAGATTTGAAGATCGGCAATTTTTGGATTGTTTCAAAAATAAAAATTTCTAAAATTTGTGCCTCTTGCTGTAGAATTCTGAAACTTCGTAGAATTAATAACTGACACTAAAATAGTAACTTCCCCAAATTTCATAGCTGTAGCGCAAAAATTACTAAAATTATGATTTTTTAGAGATGGAGATCGACAATTTTTGGGTTGTTTCAAAAATAAAAATTTCTAAAATTGGTGTCTTTTGCTCTAAAATTTTGAAACTTTGTAGACTTAATAAGTGACTCTAAAATCGTAATTTCCCCAAATTTTATAGCTGTAACACTAAAATTACTAAAATTATGATTTTTTAGAGATGGAGATCGACAATTTTTGGGTTGTTTCAAAAATAAAAATTTCTAAAATTGGTGTCTTTTGCTCTAAAATTTTGAAACTTTGTAGACTTAATAAGTGACTCTAAAATCGTAATTTCCCCAAATTTTATAGCTGTAACACTAAAATTACTAAAATTATGATTTTTTAGAGATGGAGATCGACAATTTTTGGGTTGTTTCAAAAATAAAAATTTCTAAAATTGGTGTCTTTTGCTCTAAAATTTTGAAACTTTGTAGACTTAATTAGTGACACTAAAATAGTAACTTCCACAAATTTAATAGCTGTAGCACTAAAATTACCAAAATTACGATTTTTAGAATTGAAGATCGGCAATTTTTGGATTGTTTCAAAAATAAAATTTTTTAAAATTTGTGCCTCTTGCTGTAGAATTTCGAAACTTCGTAGACTTAATAACTGACACTAAAGTAGTAACTTCCCCAAATTTCATAGTTGTGGCACTTAAACTACCAAAATTACGATTCATAATAATAATAATAAATGACGACTTTCCAGAAGCTCGAGTTACAAAGTAAATCCAATTAAAATATACAGTGTGTTGCAACGATTTGTCCTCAGCGGGCCTAATGTCCGAAGAATCGGAAATATCGATGCTCGATTAAGAGATGTGATTTTTGCCATTATTTTTCTCGTGTGATGGGGACCGTGTCAACGTCGATCACACAACTTCGGAATTCCAAACCGTCCCAATGAACAGATTAAACCTGAGTCACGTTCTTGAAACTAGAAGTGAGGACGGTTCGGAATTTTGCGAAAACTGCCGCCTGAATTTGCAAATCTCTAATGTTTGTGTTGAGCAGTGACTGAAATTGACAAGTTCCTCGAAACTCGGCCGGTGTGGCGGTTATTTGAGGGCTCATTTTACCCAGAATTTCGCGCGGATTGCACATTCCACATTTATTAACTGAGAATTGACTTACCCCTTAATCCTGATCCAGAAGGTGTGTCGCCAGGCACCACTCTGCAACTAACAAAAACGAATTATGGTAATGAATCTGATAATGAATGCCGACTTTTCAGAAGGTCGAAATATAAAATAAATCTAAATAAAAATAAACGCGAGTTCTGCGACACCCTTGTACAACGATTTGTGAACAAAATTGTAAAAAAGCACATTGTTTGAAAATCCCCGATCAACAATAGCGCGAAAAAAACGATGGCGAAAATTTCTAAAATCTGTGTCTCTTGCTCAAAAATGTTGAAATTTCGTAGGCTTAATAAGTGACACTAAACTAGTAATTTCCCCAAATTTCGAAGCTGTAGCACTAAAATTACCAAAATTCCAATTTTTCGAGAGAGATCGGCAATTTTTGGTTTGTCTTAAAAATGAAAATTTCTAAAACCTGTGTTTCTTGCAGTAAAATTTTGAAATTTAATAGACTTAATAAGTAATACTAAAATAGTAATTTCCCCAAATTTCAAAGCTGTGGCATTGAAATTACCAAAATTCCAATTTTTCGACAGTTTTTCTCGCGATTCCGGAAGTCAAAAAACTATTTTCGGTCCATTTCTCTTTTATTTTTGAAACAAACTTACGTTTATTTGGACTCAATTTACGCAGAATTGCACGCAGATTCCAAATTCGTCAAACCGTCATAATTTTTCTGCCACTCGACCGAAACTGGCGAAATTTTCAGTTTCCCTTTATCTTCCAAACAGAATCCCCTCAAGAGCAGAAATAGGCGAACTTGAAGCTCAATATGGGGAAAACAGGTCAACTGAAGCAAACTGCAATATACAGCTTGTTAGTTCGAGTTTCATTTTTGTACTTGATTAGTTAAGGCGCACTTCTTGGCCGGCGAAAATAAAAAATTCGTTGCGTTTTCGCGGCGCTGCCATTCCATTTGTTCTTTTCTCCTTAAGCGCATCCCTTCATAACTCATCAGCATAATGCTTTGGGGCAACAAAAGGTAGAAATAAATCTGACTATTCAATGGCCAACCCGCATTAAACCGATGACCCTCCATCCTGCATCAGGTATGCGATTTCCCGTTCGCCAATCTCCGACTGTCCTTTCCAATAATCCCGCAAATTCGAAGCATCGTTTATGATTTACCTTCGTGACATTTCAGTATCGTACATTCTAATTTAGTGTTGAAGTGTAACGCGAGAACGAGCTCTCGGCGCATATCGAACACCTGCTGGCCGCCGAAAGCAACAGTTTGCCGATAGAATTTAATTCTCAGATTATACTTTCCAGTTTTGAGCGTTCACCATCAATTTTTTTCAATTTAAGCTCAACAGTTTCCCCGTATTGTTATTAAACTCGCGTTTCGTCCGCCGAGATTTATAAGAAAAATTCAAGCGTGGCTCGGCGGAAAGTCGTTATGCTTGTACAGGGTAATTAAGCTGAAACATTCAAAGAGCCTTTATTACACTTGTGCTGGACTCCCGCTTCCAGGTGTATTGATTTCGAACCTCCTGGATACGCTCTTGACGACTATGTAGGGCGCCCCCTCTTTCAATGCCCTTTTTAAACTCTGCCACGGTGGAAAAAAGATGAATACGGTTTAGGGGTCGCGCGGCGATAAGGGAAGAATTACAAGGTGATTCCCAGCAATTTACATGAACAAGACTGTAAAAAAGCACATAGTTTCAAAATTCAAAATCTGATAAGATAACAACAATAGCGCGAGAAAAACGATGGCGAAAACCACATTTTTCTATCTGTCATAGTTCCGGAGTTAAAGCATTGATTTCTAAAATCGGTGTCTCTTGCTTTAAAATTTTACAATTTGATTTCCTTAATAAGTAACTTTAAAATAGTAATTTCCCTAAATTTCATATCTGTAGCACTAAAATTACCAAAATTACGATTAATAATAATAATAATAATAATGAATGACGACTTTCCAGAAGCTCAAGTTACAAAATAAATCCAAATAAAAATCGGCATCGCTTTCCGATTCCGGAAGTCAAAAAACTATTTCCGGTCGATTTCTCTTTTATTTTTGGAGCAAACTTGCGTTATTAAAGCTCAATTCACGCAGAATTGCACACAGATTCCAAATTCGTCAAAACGTTATAATTTTATGCCACGTCGACCGAAACTGGCGAAATTTTCGGAAAAACAAGTGTGATTGCCTGTTTTAAAATTGAAGAGCCAATATCACTCCGAGATGGCCGCGTTCACAATTCCACAAAAGAAAATATAGTTTAGATGTTGATTTGACAGTAATTTGAAAGCCGAGCTGCTTTTAACGTATGAGTTTTATATAATGTGATGGAATATTTTTCTGCGCTGTTTCTCATCGATTAACTTCAGTGTCCTTTGCTTAAAACCACGTGGTCCCCATCTGGTGCATTATGGAACACAACACATTGATCCATTTCGAAAGCAGCTTATCCCAAAGTGAGAATTAATGACGGAACAAAAGGGTTGCAGCTCAAAGTTTCGCTTTTTTAAACCGAAATACAATTCAAAATATAAATTCAATACACGCAGGTTTAAGTTTCATGTTTATTAATGAAAAAATAATTAAAATCTTCCATTAAGTTTCGGTTTAATTCTCCGGCCTAATAATCAATTACATCCATAATAAACAGATAAAATATGCAAAGCAATCAATCAGTGTCGCAACTTGGGTTAATCAATACTGTAATCCCTTTAAATTACATTTTTCTGGGGATTTGTCGGACCAAATGTGCGTCGAACACATTACAATTTTATAATTACTCCGATGGAAATTTTTCGATGAAATCGCAATTATTTACCGCCGCGGAGATTTTTGCAGATTTTAGACAAAACGAGGGATCAAGTTTAAAACGCCACGGAACTCCAACATACATGTTTAATAAAGAGACTTTTTCTTTTTCGGAGCACTGAATAGAAAACATGATTAATTTCAAACTTCGTTCTCTTTTTTAAACATTTTATTATCAAGATAATTTCGGGCAGTTTTCATGTGTTTAAAACTCCCTGAATAAAAGGTAGACGCTAAATTAATTTATTTTTATTCTGGCTGACGGCGCTTTGAATAATTTTAACAATCTAAGCGCTCTTTCATCATATTAAAACTGGGATATGAAACGACACTGGAAATTTCATTCGGTGCAATCTCGAAGATTTACGTGTAACTCTCCTGTCCGACGAACAAATTTTGGCTAATTTTTGAAAATCAAGCTAATTTGATGAAAAAATCCAAAACTGGGCGAATTTTTCCCGTCCGATAACAAACATATGAGTTATGGACAATGAAAGTTTCAGAAATTCGAAAATTCATGAGTAAAAGTATGTCAAAATTTTGGGGTCGATATCTCGCTTATTGTTGGGAGTAAACTTAAGTTATTTACATCAGTGTACGCAGAATTCTAAGCAGATTCCAAATCTGGGATTTAAATTCAGATCCGACAACAAATAACTGAGTTATGGCCGATCAAAGTTTCGGAAAGTTGATTTTCATTTTTCCTCATTTTTCGCAATTTTTAAAGTTAAATAATCTCGGAAACTATTTGAGATATTGAGATACGGATTGCGTCATTTTTTTTCTCGGCTTATTTTACATCAGAAAATGTTCTCTAAAGCTCAAAAATCGATAGTCGATTTTTCGCGAAAAAAAATTCCGACTTTTTTTATTTTTGACCAAAGCTTGTAAACTATTTGTCCGATCGACCTCAAATTTGGCCACTAGATAGATTTTGAGCTCCTCTTTCAAGTGATATAGTATATTTTAAAGCTATTAAATATCGTTTTAAAACATTGATTGACATTGAAAAACATCAGAATTTTTGAATTTTGTTCAACAAATGACTGAGTTATGTCCGTTTGAATTTTTGGGTTGTCGCCAGAAGGCCAAATTTTTGAAGGTTCAAAACAATTCCTGCTCAATATCTCGGAAACTACGACAGATCGAAAGAAACGGTTTTCGCCATCGTTTTTCTCGCATATTTTAACCAAGAATTCATTTTTAGATTTTCCGAAAGTCGAAAATATGAATTTTTTGATAAAATGCGCAACTGAGGTCGACATCTCGCTTATTTTTGAAGAAAAAAAATGCGTTTTTTTTTACTCAGTTTACGCAGAATTTCCCGCATATTCCAAACCCGGGCTCAAAACCACGATGCGGCAACAAATAACCGAGTTATGGGCATTGAAAATTTCGCTTGCTCTTTCAAATGATGTAAAACTCCTTGAATAAAAGCTTGATTCTAAATAGATTTATTTTGATTTTCTCCGTGGGCGCTTTGAATAATTTCAACAATCTAAGCGGTTCTTCCATCGTATTAAAACGACACTAACATTGCAGTTTCTAATGAAATTCGTTGCAATCCGAAATCCTCTCCTGTCCGCCACGCAAGTTTTGTCAAATTTTTTAATCTACGACATTGTTTTCGTTGCTTTAGCCAAGCCCATAAATCAACTTAATGTTTCTCGGATCCCGTGGGAATGATTTTCGCTACTCTTTGAACTTTTACTGCAATTGTTTTTGAAGAAATTTCCCAAGTTTTAATGCGATTTTTAGACATTAGCGACTCTGGAAATGAAAATCCTTGGAACTGCTGAAATCTATTTGTCTCAAACGCGAAATACAGGGCCGTCTCTGCGAATTGAAGAACGCAGTTGTGCGATTAGTCACTTTGTAATAAAGCCGTAAATTTAATGAAATCGCATTAATGCGTATAAATAGCGGAGATTACGGCGATGAGTTATTTTATTTAATTTTGGCGCGCAAGCTTGGAGAAATTACAAATTACAAATGTAGGTCATAAATAAAGTGCAAAAAAAAGGAAGAATTCAAATGGTGGAAGTAATAACAAGTATACAATGAAATATCGCCGACAATCAACAAAAGTGGCTGGAGCTTTTAAGGTAATGTCCGCGACAGTGCGCACAGCTCCAACTTACCTGAATCGATCAACGAAATGATCAATTAACTGTGTAAACGGGGGAAAAATTCATGGCGAGTAACAGGTGCGTCGTTCTACCACATGAAAACATCTCACACGTGGGTAATAACGGAAGGAATAATGATGTGCTAAATGGAAACTGCCTAGCCTTGATAAACAGTTTACTTTCCAGAGAAACGGTCCCCGGGGCGTTTTTAGTTCGTTTGTTAGCGACCTCTAATTGTATTTGTTTTGCTGGAAGTGCTCATCTAAGTACACCCGTCTTAGCTTATCAGACAAAAGCGATTCTCTCTGCAATTAACCCATTCACGCCCGCTACCAGAATATTTTTTTCATCAATCAGGGTTAGTTTAAATACCTGAGTGATCCTACATAAAAATTGTGAAAAAAAAGATAGTCTTCTATTTTTTCTAAGCTCTCCTATACAGGTGTCCCAGAACTCGCGCTCCAGAGAGATGGTAAATTTCAAAACAAAAATTGTCTAAGTTTAATAGTATTCGAGAACGGATAAAAAATTAAGAAACAATCCCGAAAGCTTATTCGAGAAATGAAGTAAAAGGTCATCCCAATTGCCTAGGCAACGAGAGTGTAATGTTCATCTGACCAATAGGTGATGGTTTATGTCCATAGTAACCGATTTTCAAATTCTGTTCAGCTTCGGGATTGGTTTTTGTTTGACACCTCTGAAATGACGTCGTCTTTTGTTTTTTACCACTTTTTACGAGTTTTTGTAGGAATAATCGATTTAATAGGACTGTGACAAAAATGCATCAGATTTAATTTTAAATTTTTATTGCCTACGAGCCACAAATGCGATTTTTTTTGGTACTTTCGACGTCATGCAAGTAAGCAAATAGTTGTGCTTCTCGTGAACAGTCAGTGCCATTATTTAATAATTATTACATAAAAATGCCCTTAATTTTTTGAGTTAAAAAATTTTAGTTTCAAAATTTTGGTTCAGAATTGTTGCCTCCATAAGCCCTTTCTCTGTGGGGCACGAGTTCTGGGACACCTGTATATAGGACAGCATAATTTACGACTTATAAAAAAAAATCTTATAGAAAAAATAATCGGCCCACCCTCGAATATGGGGAAATAATCGCAGAATTAATTGAAGTTTTTTTTGATAAAATCAAATAAAAAATAAAAAATGGCAAACTTCGAGAAAATAACGTTTGTGCGCCTCCGTCACTTTTCATGAGATTTGTGATACTCATTTGCGGCAAAAAAATCACCTTTTGAATGTCTAGGCAATCAAACGTGACATTTCGAATAGTTGGTTTTATTTTGCAAGTTGGCATCGCTGCATAAATGTCAATTGTGTCAATTTGTGTGCCGATTTGGAGGCATATGACCTTTGAAAATAATAAAGGTAGATTAATTAAGTAGAGATTCCACAAAAATTTGCTGAAACACCCAACCTATTTCCCAGCTGATGAAATTCCCCTAAATGAGGGAATGACGTTTCAAATTCAAACCAAAAGTCAAGATAAATAACTATTAATAATTGTCGGCGCACAAAATTTCGTGTTTGACACGGCTAGAAAAGGTTTTGGAAATGCTCGCCCTCCAGGCTCGGATTTCAATACTTTCCTTGCATTTCCAAAAGACCATTTTCTAGCCTAGTGAAACAAATAACTATTTTTTCTCAAAAAAAGGAAAATTTTGTTGATTTTATCATCTTATTTTTTTTAATGTTTTCTAAAAAGTGCATTTCAAAACAAAAATTTTGAAAAAAAAACATCTCAATAAGTTAATTTATGAAAAAGTTATAGCAATTTGACATTTTTTGGAAAAGTTTATAACTTCTTTTGGGTTGTGATGAAAATTTTTCAGCCAAATCAAAAAAGGTCGAAGTCAAAAGAAATTGGGTATGGAATGCCCCATATTCAGTTTAACATTTTACAGCAAAAAAATTGATAAAAGCGAGGTTTTTCAATTTTTTTTTTCCTAAAAACTGAATCAACCATTTGCTTGGAAAAAATGTTAATGGAAAGTCAAAAGACAGTAGTTTATGGTAATTGTTATTTACAGTTGCGCGTGGTAACTTACATTTTACAGCGCGAAATCAGTTTGAAGCACGACGGCGTAGCCGGAGTGCTTTAATGATTGAGCGCTGTAAAATGGTTAACGCACAAGAGTTGATTTAAACTTTTTGGCCGAAAAATTTTAATCTAAATAATTGGGTTTTTCAAAATTCATGAGAACTGTCACATCTGACATTTGTAAATTTCATCATCTGCCAATTCTGTCAATTTTGTAGTTGGTGCACAAAAAGTACACAAGATGGCGCTGTATAAAAATACGTTTTAATATGACTTTAAAAATAGAAATATTGTCTTAATTCAGATGATAATTTAGGTAGATTCCACTTTAGTGATCCCCTATCTTCATTATGGTAAAGTGATTTTAATTTATAAACACATCTGAAGAGCAGACGATTTGGGCAATTTTTACCGCACGGCGTGTGTAAACGTCCAGGGCGCTTGTAAATATAATGTTTCCGAAGATGTCAATTAAATGTTAATTTGACGTTTACAATTCATAAGGCCAAAAAAATTAAAACATACAGAAAAAACAATTCTAAAGTGCTTTAAAAAAATTGTAAACTGGCTGTCCTATATAGGACACTAGGCGCTCAGTGCTTCAAAAGCGAAATCAGCTTCTTAAGTTATTGGTTTGTTATGTAACGTCGTCCGGTCGACGTAATTTTTCTCCAGATTGTTTGGAGATCCACAATAGAAATAAAACCAAGTGACAGTTTGCGGTCGTATTCATCACCTGTTTGAGACCACGCCCTTAAAGGGTGAGCTTTGTAGTTTTGACACGGGTCGGAGAAAATGGGGCCCTTGGAATATTACATTTATGCATTGCGTTTGTCACAACGAGGACGCCAGTCAATCTAGAATTAAATTGTACACTTTACGTAATATATGATGTACTCACAATGAAAAATGTAACTGCAAACTCCTTTGTTTTCATTGTGTTTGCTCTAAATCCCGAAAAACAAACCGGCAGGAGGGCGGAAACCCAACACGTGTTCCTTCGCCGCGGATTCATCACCCCAATGACACTTATTACGAAATTATCAACAGTTTGATTGTGAACCGAAACAGAAATCTGAGCTAGAAAATAAAAATCTGCGAGCACGTATAATCAATCAATGTCAACGGCGAATTCCCATTTCTTGCCCTCAGATATCCGCAAACTGAAAGTTGCTGGATGTCGGTGGTGGCCTCCTTTCATTCCACCCTCGTACCGGTAAGTAATTCATTGTGGTTGTGGCACTAATGATTTTTCTCTGCCGCTTTGCATATTAATACAACTGTTGAGGACGCACAAAAATAAGATTGATGTCGTGACCCACTTGCTAAATCAACAAATTGATATGTAATTGGGAGGATTCCCTCCAAATCCCGTAATTCCTCCACTCCCGTTTTTATTTTCTATGGAGAATTAATAAGTTTTCGTTCTCAAAAGGAAACCTGCGATGAGTGAAACCTCGAAAAAAAACGCCTCGGGACAAAACTAAATTATTTAATTTCGCCGAGATAATTTTCTTCCCATAATGTATCAATTAGAACCGCTGATCAATAACGTTACTGCATCTGGGGTGGCGTTAAAATTAAATCAATTCCGCAGCACTTGTTGCACCACTCGGCCTTGTAGCAGCGGAGAACAAAATGTTTGATTACAGAGTACAAGATGCTCTCGGATTGGAATTCTGTCGAAATAAATGAGGTTTTTTTTACTTTAATATCGAATCGCTCGCAATGGCGAAGGCGAACACGTTAAATCAAAATTGTAAGGCGCATTTTTGGAAGTCCGGATTTAGGAAGCTCCGGTTGCATTAACGTTAAATTTTAAGCTCCTAAAGAGGAAATGAACCATTGAGTTAACGAGACGCTTGATTAAGAAGCTTAAATTTAAAAGAACGTTTCTTCAGACTCGCAGGATTTTTGAATTTCATTATAACAATTGATTTAGTTTCAGTTTTTGTCCTGCAGTTTCACTTTTTTCTGTTTTAACAACAAAATTGCCGCTAACTTGGAATTACGAGGCTTTAAAATCGACCAGTAAATAGTAATTTGGATCACAAGCCCAGAAAATGCTCTTTTGGAAGTCTGATTGAAAATAAAACGGCGAAAAATTAAAAATACTTTTCTCTGATCTAGTGACATTTGCTCTTTAAGTAATTGGGTCAATATCTTGTTTAATTTTGAAGCAAAATCAAGTTGTTCAACGCAGAGCCAAAAACTGTGCAAACTTTTAACGTGCGTCAACAAATAACCGAATTAGAGGCGTTTGAAATACGAGTATGTCAAATTTTTACGCTCGCTTATTTTTTGGAGTAAACTTGCGTTATTCAGCTCATTTTACGCAGAATTTTGCGCAGATTAAAACTCCAAGATTTAAATTTAAATCCGACAACACATAACATTTTTAAAGTTAAATATCTCGAAAACTATTAGAGATTACTCGGCTCATTTTACGTTCTCAAAAGCCCAAAATTCGATAGTCGATTTTTCGCAAAAAAAAATCCGACTCAAACAATGAAAACTTTTCAATTTTTTCATTTTTGGCCATAACTAGTAAACTATTTGTCCGATCGATTTTAAATTTGGCCAATAAATAAACGTCGTTTTTACCTTTAAAACAGTGATTGAAAATCACTCTAAAATGATGTTTTCAAAACAGTTTTTGGCCAATGCCTTGCTCATTTATAAAACAAACTCAACAAATTTGGGCTCATTTGGCCAGAATGTCACGCTGAATCCAAATCCGCAAAAAATTTTAATTTTCGTCAAAAAATAACTGAGTTATAGTCGTTGGAATTTTTGGATTGTCGCCAGAGGGCCAAATTTTTGAAGGTTCGAAAACGGTTTTGCTCGATATCTTCGGAATTAAAACGAATATAGAAAAACCGTTTTAAAATCGTTTTTCTCGCGATTTTTTAGCTAAAAAATCGTTCTTAGATTTTCCAAAAGTCAAAAGTTGGAGTTTTTCGCAAAAATTCATGACTTAAACTACGGCAAAGTTCTAAAATCAATATCTCGCTTATTTTTAGAATAAACTCAACTTATTTAGGCTCATTTCACGCAGAATCTCATGAGTAATCCAAAACTGTGTGAATTTTTAACGTGCGTCAACAAATAACCGAAGTAGAAGCGTTTAGAGTTTCGAATTGGCACCAGAGGACAAACATTTTGAAGCTCCGGACTATTTAATTCTCGATATCTCCGGAAATACAACAGATAGAAAGATGCGGTATTTACATTTGATTATCTCGAGATTTCCTTGCTTAAAATCCGCTCTCTAATTTAAAATTTAAAAATTAAAAAATGGTGGATGCGCCTAAACATGTCCGACTGAAATTTTATCCTCCCCAAAAAGTTTAAATAAATTAGACATCATAAAAAAAAGAAGAATTCAAGTAGTTTTCTCAGAGTAACTAACGTGCGTTCAAGTAAATTCAAGGCGCAGTTGGCTTAGGTGAAACTAAACCATTTGTAAAATTCAAATATCCCGCCTACGCCCGAGAAGTGTCAACAATCACCAATTTGTCATTCGCTTAGTTATTTCGTCGTTTTCAATTTTGACTGTTTTAAAGTTCCCAACTCTCAAGAGTCTCATCGTTTGACTCAAATGTGAGGTTAGTTGTCAAAGTTTCAACACTATCAGTCAAAGTACACTTTTAAAAAGGAAAACAGTTGAAAGTTTCCACCGCCTCCTCGGCACAGTCACGTTAGATCGAAAAATGGTGGATGCGCCGCCACCAAAATTCGGCAAAGTTTGGTCTGAGCCTTCCTTTACATCTGTTCTCCGCGACTTAAGCAGGCTTAAACTCGCAGAGGCCGAATTTTTTCAATTAAGCCGCGAAAAGTTCTAAACGGGCGCTTATGAATAATTTAAATTAGATTAAAATACTTGGTAGTTTGGAATTTATGTTAAATTGTATCTCCGTTCCTTTGTGAATATTCGAACATGATAGTAATTTAAATATAAAATCAACATGGGAGAAGATAAGTTTCTTTCAAGAGAAGATAAAGTTGTTCAGCTCTTGTAAGAGAAAAGTTAAAGCTGCAGGTAACCATTATTTAAGATTAGACAGCAGTCAACATTTTGCTTGAGGTTTCAGCAAACACGAAAACTCACTGTGAACGGTAATGGATTGCTTGCTGAGGAAGGATTAGTGCAGCTATTTATTATGCAGCAAAGTTTGAATGCAAAAAAAATCGCGGTTCGTCGTCCACATATTTGCTAGGCTTATTTTATTAAATAGCGATGAATCCGTTTGATTTATTAGTTAATTAAATCTTGTTTATGAACTGAGCAAATGTTTGTTCGGAATGTCTGCATCCAGCTTTATTAATACGCGCTCATAATAAAATAGTACATGGCGAACAAACACAACTAATGGAAATTTAAAATTTTATTACTAATAAACAATATTTTCATTTGACCGATGACCGGATGGCTTGTATTGTTTCAATGTTGATTCAACGTGACGTCAATGCAAGTGGCTGAAAAACCGCCACATAAATCACAAGTGAGCTCTCGTTATCCTATTTTACTCTTATTGTTGGCACTTGGTCAATAAAGAATAACAAAGTGGTTTAACCTCTTCAGTAAACCATAAAAGTTTCATGGAGGAATAAATCAGTGGCGTGAAGAAAACGCAACAAGATTGATCGGCGAGAAAAATATAAACTCTTTTGTGACGCTTTAAACATCACAAATGTTATTAAACTTTCAACGTGTTTTGCTCCTTTGACCGCCGAGAAAAGTAAGACGAATCATCGCTTCTTCTTCTTCTACATTTTTGAATTTTTGCACAATTAATAAGTGAGTTAAAAGTAGTGCCGTCCCAAAATTTCACAATTATAACTTAAAAATTAACAAATTTATGAGCTTTACCAGAAGATTTGTGAAAAATTTTGGCTCTTTTTTGAATTAAAAAATTCTAAAATCGCCCCTCCAGGCTCTAAAATTTTGGGATTTTGCACAGTAAATAAGTGAGCCGAAAAAAGTACCGACTCTAAATTTTATTGTTCTAACTTTATAATTAATAGAATTACGGGTGCTAAAAAACGATTTTGAAAATTTGTCATTTGTCCCCAAATTAAAAATTTCGAAAATTGCTTCCTCAGGTTCTACATTTTTGAATTTTTGCACAGTTAATATGTGAGTTAAAGGTAGTATCGTATCCAAATTTCAAAATTATAATTCAAAAATTAACAAATTTACAAGCTGCAGTAGAAGATTTCGAAAATTTTTGCATCTTTTCCAAAATATTTTTTTTTAAATCGCTTTTTCTTGTTCTACATTTTTAAATTTTTATACAGTTAATAAGTGAGTTAAAGGTAGTACTTTCACCAAGTTTCAGTTTTATAGCTTCAAAATTAATAAATTTACGGGCTTCAGTAATAGATTTTAAAAATTTTTGCTTCATTTTCAAATTAAAAATTGTGAATTGAATAAGTGAATTAAATGTAGTACCGTCACCATATTTCAATCTTTTAACTTAAAAATTAACAAATCCATGAGCTTCAGTTCATCCACATATAAAAAATTTCTAAAACCTGTCCTTCAGGTTCTAAAATTTTGCAGTCATTAAGTGACCAAAGTTTCCAAAGTTTAATATTATAACTTAAAAATTAACAAATTTATGGGCTTTACTAGAAGATTTAAAAAATTTTTCGTTTATTCTCAGAATAAAAATTTCCAAAATCACTCCCCAGGTTCTAAAACTTTGAGGTTTCGTACAGTAAATCAAAGACCCGAAGGCAATACTGTCCCCAAATTTCAATATTATAACTTAAAAATTACGAAATTTATGGGCTTTACTGAAAGATTTTGAAAATTTTTGCTTCATTCCCAATTTCTAAAATCGCTTTTTTACGTGCAAAAATTTTTGAATTTTTGCAGGGTCAATAAGTGACTTAAAGGTAGTACCATCCCCAAAGTTCAATAATATAACTTAAAAATTAACAAATTTATAGACTTTGGTAAAAGATTTTGAAAATTTTTGGTTTTTCCTCAAATTAAAAATTTCTAAAATCGGTCCTTCAATTTCTTTTGAATTTTTGCACAGTAAATAAGTGACTCAGAGACTCAGTACCGTCTCTAAATTTGACTGTTCTAACTTTAAAATTATTAGAGTTACGATTTTGAAATATTTTCATTCGTCTCCAAATTAAAAATTTCTAAAATTGCTTCTACATTTTTGATTTTTTGCACAGTTAATAAGTGAGTTAAAGCTAGTACAGCCAACAAATTTCAATGTTACGACTTAAAAATTAACAAATTTATGGACTTTACTAGAAGACTTTGAAAATTTTTGCTTCATTTTCAAATTAAAAATTTATAAAATCGCTCCTTTAGGTTCTAAAATTTTGAATTTTCGCACAGTTAATAAGTAAGTTAAAGGTAGTACCGTTTTTAAATTTTATTATTATAACTCAAAAATAACAAATTTATAGGCTTTAGTAAAAAATTTTGAAAAATTTTGGTTCATCCTCAAAATAAAAATTTCTAAAATTGCTCCTTTAGATCCTAAAATTTTGGGAGTGGAAGCAAAAAAGGTGGCGAGTTCGATCACGATGGTCATTTTCAAAATTCGACTTCTGTGTCACAAGTACTTGAAAGGAAAGATACTTTTATTTTGTGCAAAATTCTGATAAAAATATTCAGCTTTATTATTTATTTAGTAATAATTATAAATTTTGTAATAAATCGTTCTGACTATTGACTAAATTTTATTTCAACTTGCGACAGTGCCAATGGAAACGGGTTATTTTAAGTCCACTTTACTAGTTTAAATCTAACAAGTAAAACGTCATATTACTATTGAATATTGGATAAAAATAAAAACTCTTGTGGCGCATTAAACATCACAAATGTTATTAAACTTTAAACATGTCTTGCTCCTTTGACCGCCGAGAAAAGTAAGACGAGTCACAAAGCATTCCAGAGAGTCTTCGCCCTTTGTGCTCACCGCTGAGGGTTATTTATTTCATTTACTTAGCTCTAGAATATCGTCGGAAGTCTGTAGTTGCAACAAATGTACCATTCCATCATTCGTACATGTTGAATGATGACGTACGAGTTTGTAGACATTCTTACAAACTAACGTGACAGTTATTCTCCTTCATTTATCCACCTTCCTTTTTGATATAATATTTTCCTACTCGAGGGATAAACAAAATAATGACGTGCTTTGTTCGTGCTTCAAAGAATAAAGTAAGTTAAAATATAATTAAGGCAATTTAGATGCAGATATCAAGTTGTGCTGTACAAATAAATAATTAAACAGGTTGTTGTATTCAGACTTTCGTGCCCGCGGTTGTGTTAAACTCAACTTCTAGTTAACGAGTTTAAGTAAATGGGGTCCTCTTAGAAAATATAATTGCTTATTATATAGATAGTTTTTTTTGTTGCTAAAGTTGGTACGGTTCGAGTTTCGGTTTAATTGGGACAAAACCGGATCATTTGGATCAGTTACAAATTGAAAGCTACGGTCAATTAGTGTTTAATCATCGATTGAAGAACGTTTAATTGTTTGCAATCTCTAATTGTACAACGTACGTGTAATTGGATTCAACTCCAAAAGGTTGAGATATAGAGGGAGGATAATATTCAGAACAAAGGGAGATTTTTCTTGGCCAAATAACCAATTAAGTTAGATTGCTTTTCTATGTAGTTCTTCGGATTCATTGTACTTGTCTAATCAGTTGGGGTGATTATTGCGAAAAAGCGCTAAAAGAAAATATAAAAACTGGTTTGTAGCTTTCGTGGAGAAATATTTCTGCTTTGTTAAAACCGAAAAGCGCAAATTACTACAAATATAAGAATATCAGAAAAACGAAAATTATTTTTCTAAATCTAATTCGGTCGAGATGTCTCTTATTTGCTGAGCAAAATTAACTAATTTGTGCTCATTTTACGCAGAATTTCACGCAGAATCTAAACTGTGCGAACTTTTCACGTACCTACGTCAATAAAAAAAAATTATGGACTTGAGTAGAAAATTTTGAAATTTTTTCGTTCAACCTCATATTAAAACTGTCTAAAATCGATCCTTGTCTCGAGTGACCCGCAATCCATTCCTGAACTTCCAAGACGCATATTACGTACAAGTTGAAGTCAAACCCTTAAACCGGTCACCCCACATTCCATTTTCCTAGTTAAGCTCCAACATTTCCGCCATGTTCATAACGACTTGAAACTTTGAATATTATGGCAGCTGACGAACACCGCTAGTCATCATCGTCCATTCCTGTAATTTTTCCAAGAAAACGGGGATCATGGACATAAAGTGGGACACGTCAAACAAAGCCATTAAATAATTGGATTTGTATAAAGTTTCTCTCGTGTCTCACTTAACTGATACCATAGTTCAATTAAATTACAAGAGGCGGTAGACTCACTATAATTTGTCAATTAAACAATCCATCAATTATTCATGAAGTACTTACTTCATCTCGAGGGACCAAAGATCCGTTACTCTTAGATTATTGTCTTTGTTTTAGCCAGTTCGACAACCTGAAGAAGAAATTCGCGATATGCGAATGAAACGTGATGAATGCGACTTTGTTTAAAAGATCAATATCGTACGTTATGCCAACCAAAACGGAACTGTCTGTGTAAACTCGCGCGCTCATATTTTACCAATGTAATCGGACTTGCTTACAGGATTTGTGAGAGATGTAATTAATGAAATAACGTATCATATATGCAGGTTTGTCAAAGCGACACAGACGCAGTTTTATAAAAGAAAATAAAACGTACAATAAACTGCGGAAGTCTGCAGGTGATCGCAAAGTGGGAGATAAAAAGAGTCATTTTTTAGCGCTGAAGCGCGACATCCTGCAGAGGACTCTAGATAGAACTAAGTTTATTTTGCGAGTGGATTTCAAATAACTGACTCGAAAAAAAATTGGCGTATTTTAGAAAAACCTGAGCCCGAAAACGAAGACGAGCACATTTCATGCAAGTGGAACGTTTTTCAGGTCGTGTAAATGCAACAAACGACTATGAAAACGAAAGAAAGATAACTACTTGTGTGGAAGACATTAAAGATGCGGCTGTGACGTCGGAATTTATTTTCAAGTATTTTTCACGTATCGGGTTCCAAAATTCGATAAAAAAATACTATTTTTGGTTGTGTTGGCACCACAGCGATGAAATTTGAGCAGGTCGCTACTTATAACCCATTTATTAATTGTACCAAATTTCAAAATTTTAGAACAATTGGTTCAAATTTTAAAAATCTCTGTTTTTAGAGCGAACCCAAAAGTTTCAAAATTCAATAAAAAAAAATAGTAGATTTTGTTATACGGCAGAAAAGTGGTACTTTTTGTCGAGCAATTAAATGCAGTAGCGAGGCGAGGCGTAGCGTAGCCGAGCGTATGCAAAATTGCAAGACAGCAAAGCCACTTTTCGGCCAAATAACAAATACTACTTTTTAAATTCTGTTCCACGACCGACAATAAGTGAACGCAAATTGAACTAAAAACATGGATGGCTATGCATGTACTTGTCATTGATGAAATTTACTGTGAAAAATATTGGTTTCAAAGAGTTTCAAAGTTAAGATCGTGCAAGTGCCATACAAAATGTAAGTCTCAAATAGTTACCGTCACAAAAGTATTTTTTCTGCCTAGGCAGCAAAAGTGTTTCCATGTAAACGAGCGCTTTTCATTACTTATAACAAAATTGCCTACTTTACTGTCTAAAAACGACTAAAAAATAGTGACTTTTTGTGACGTTTGGAGAAAAAAAAATTTTTTGCTTGTGTTAGCGCCACAGCAATAAAATTTGGAGAGGTCGCTACTTATAACCCATTTATTAATTGTACCAGATTTCAAAATGTTAGAACAATAGATTCAAATTTTAGAAATTTTCGTTTTTAGAGCAAACCCAAAGATTTCAAAATTTGATAAAAAAATTGTATTTTTGGTTGTGTTAGTGCCACAGCGATAAAATTTGAGGAGGTCGCTACTTATAACCCATTTATTAATTGTACCAAATTTCAAAATGTTAGAACAATAGGTTCAAATTTTAGAAATTTTTGTTTTTACAGCAAACCCAAAGGTTTCAAAATTTGATAAAAAAAATTGTATTTTATCAAGTTTTGAAAATTTTGGGTTGTCCCTATAAATGAAAATTTCTAAAATCTGAGCAAATTTTATGTGAAATTCTGGGGGACAATGATGCCAACCTTGTCATCTCAAAATTTCCAAAGCTAGTTCATCAACATGCCAACTTTAAATAAAAAAGTGGACGGCCCAAGTTAGCAAAACAAGTTCGTTTTATTTCGCGTATTTAATAACAACTTTATTTCAACATTACAATTTCATAAAAAAAATCAAATAGCTACAATAAACAAAGTATTATTTATTTTTAATTAAAGTTGCCCTGTTTATTTACTAGTATTTCATCAACCCGTCAAAATCGAAAACATGCATCAACCGTCCTCAACCTCCCCAAACATTCGCGAATGGCAAAATTAATTCCACCTTTCCGCAAGAGCCCAAATCGTATTAATAAACTCGGAAAAGTCTTTGTTCCTGTACACCTTGTAATAAGTTGAAAAGTTTGCCTTCGGGAGCAAGTTTGGAGCTTCTGGTGGATTATAGTCAAAACAGTACAAGCTTCCATCAATCTTTGCGTTTTTTTGTACAACTTCCATCGAACTCTAAATGAAATTAATCAAAATTTTGCCTTTGTCGATTTCAGTCAGGAGTTGACAGATATTGTATGCAGCAATATTGTACGAAGCAACAAAGGCCCAGCAGGACTTGTCACTGCTGCAAAGAAACAATGAAGTCAAGATTGCATGAGGCATTTCTATGGAGTTTTTCGCACGGAATTATGAACATCCAGTATTATTAAAATTGAAGCTACTTTCTAAGCGCACTAAACGAAATTACGTTTTAATTAATTATTACTATTTTTCGCATTGTTTGGTTCAATTTTGGGTTGGAATTAGAATTCTTTGTCTCGCGTCAGGCGGCAATAATTACTGCCCAGTGCGCTTGCAAAGAGAATTCCAGATAAGAAATGAAACATGTTTTATGGTAAAACCCTTTTTACAGGCTAATTCGTGCAGACAAGTCCGTGTAATTCCAAACGTTGTGATTCGCTCGGCTTGTTATTTTATCAGCAAGCCCGTCACTCTGTTAAAAATTGAAGACGACTCTCAAGTAACCATCTGACCCTTTTAGCACATATTAATAAATTATAAAACGAATAAGCGGATCGCAACTCCGTTTTCGGTCAATTATTGTGTGACAAATCGGAAAACACACAAGAAACAGACCCCCGTTCCTTCCACATCTTCGTTCAACTCGTACAGGCGGCCATCGATCAACGTCACTATTTGTCGGAACTATCATACCGCAAAATGATGTATTATCCCTCGTGTTAAGTAATACATTGCCGTCCACAGGATGGGCACACGCCTCCTTTCAAGACAAATTTTAATCAACGTTCTTGGTTGGTTGAAGCGAAAGCGGCACGGCACTGACTTGCTGCTAAACAAAGACAAATTACGATACAGACGTCTTATTTATGACCGGCATCGCTATGTGAATGTCAAAATACAAAAACTAAAAACAAAAAGTCGATGCGCTAGAGGACAAGGAACTGAAAAGCTCAGAATGAGGAAAGTTGAAAGGATAAAATCTGAAAATGGGTTTTATGGCGGAAATTTCGCAGTTTTCTGCACTTGAGAGTGTTATCTATAAAGAGGGGATTTTATGCGAAATTCATGCATGTAAATTCTTAAACGTCTATTTTTCATGTGGGGACTAAATTATTATTTTGGTTGGCGAGAGTGGTAACCAAATGTGCAGTTGACATTTCTAATGTCAAAAGTTACAGATTCGACTGGAGTTTTACTTGTAAAATTTCAAAGTTTTAGAACAGTTTTAGAAATTTTCATTTTTAAAAAATTGTATCTTTGCTTGTGTTAGTGCCAAAACGATGAAATTTAAGGACATTGCTACTTATAACTCAATTACTAACTAAAACATATTTTTTGACAGTTATTTCTATCTTTTAGGTTGCAAATCCTGATAAAAAAACTTGGAAACCTTAAGATGACAAGATTGGCGTTTGACATTAGTCAATTTTGATGTGAGAATCATGAATGCGTAATTAATTGAATTTTGACACATTGCTGTCCCCCAAAACCCAATTCACACAACACCGCCATTGCAACACTTGCAACAGGACCGAATTACACGATAAAAACTTGAAAATTTGGTGAACATTTGGAACTTGAGCCGACTGTAAGACCAATTTCCCGCGGCGTAGAATTAAAAAATAATAAATTAACGCATGAAACGTGATTACGCATTGTGTTCCTCCGGGACACGAAACTGCACTTTATATCATAAACTTTCAAGCGTTGTCAGTGATGTATGAAAGCACGTCTGAAACATCAGTTACTGATTCACTGAAATATCCCCCAGAGTTGAATTTTCATATGTATAAAGCTGCTACTGGCTTTGACACACTGTAATTCTTTCCGTGAAACTTTTGAATGCGAGAAAATTAGTCCGATCCAGTGTAGAATCTCCTTTCACTGCAATTAAACTAAAGTGTGCTTAAAGGGGAGTTAAAATCCTTATAGTAGGTGTCTTTGTTGTTTCCAAGTATTACATTGTTGACATCGTCTCGCTCCGATGATATCACGTCGCTAAAGCTTTCTCTAAATACAAGTGGTTTACTAAATTACTGGGTTACACATGTTGTGAACACACTTTGTGAAATTTAATTACAATTTCTCTGCATATTTAAACATATGCGACTCAATCCTGCACGTATTTTTAAAACGAGAAATGCGATTGTGTTGCCGAGTTTCGCAAAGTATTATTTTTGAATTTCAGATCGCTGCCTGGATCTTCCTGGCTTCCACGCCTGCATACATGAATTCTATTTAGGCACAAAAGCACCTTATTTATAATACTGCGACGCGATTTTCGTTAATCGAAAGCGAGGCAAATATTTTGTTTCCAATTATTGTTGTTTGGCCAAAAGCGCACAAATGTTATTCCATTTAATTCGCGTTTAGGTAATTTTTCAGGTTTTGAAGCTATGTAAATATTTCAGATGATTGCGTTCGCTTTAATTAGAGTAATTACATTCAAAATACGAAAATGAGTTCATGAGTATTATTGATAAAACTGCGTGTCGGTGCAGACTCAATGCACCGTGTTTCAAAATGATTTTCATCTAGTTACCTTCGGAATGTAATTCGCTTTGTGCCGCTCGCATTGTACTGTGGTTGGATTAGTTCTGTCACACTGGACTTCTGTCAATATTATCACTTGTTAAATATCAAAATCGCCAATAGGGAAAAAATTTAAACAAACAAAAAAATTGAGCAAGAATTTAAGTCGGCGAAAACAAAACTTTCGAAACGTGACAGTTGGCGAGAGTGGCAACCAAATGCGCAGTTGGCATTTCTAATGTCAAAAGTTCAATTTTAATTTCAAACTGGAATAGTAGTTTACTTTCAAAATTGCAAAATTTTGGAGCAACAGATTTGGAAATCTTTATTTTTAGGGCAAATCTAATTTTAAAATTCAATAAAAAAATGTATTTTTGCTTGTGTTAATGCCACAGCGATAAAATGTAAGGAGGTTACTACTCTTATCTAATTTATTAGCTGTGCCAAATTTTTAAAATTCTCGAGCAACGAATTCACATTTTTGAAATTTTTGTTTTTAGAACGAATCCAAAAATTTCAAAACCCGATAAAAAAATATGTATCTTTGCTTGTGTTAATGCCATATCGATGAAATTTGGGGAGGTTGCTACTCTTAACTCATTTATTAACTATACCAAATTTCAAAATTTTCGAACAACAAATTCAGATTCTAGAAATTTTCATTTTTAAAGCGAACCCAAAAGTTTAAAAATTTGAAAAAAAAAAGTATTTTTGGTTGTGTCAGCGCCATAGCAATGAAATTTGGGGACGTTGCTACTCTTAACTCATTTATTAGCTGTACCAAATTTCAAAATTTCCGAGCAACAGATTTAGATTTTAGAAATTTTTGTTGTTAGGATGAACCCAAAATTTTCAAAACTCGCTAAAAAAATATATTTTCTGACAGTTATTTCTTTATTTAAGATTGGAATCCTGATAAAAATACTTCCATTTGTGCCGCTTGCATTGTACTGTGTTTGAACTAGTTCTGTCACTCTGAACTACTGTCAATATTATCACTTGAAAAACATCAAAATTGAAAAATCGAAATTGAGTCTCTGTAATGTCTCTTCAGCGATCCAGTTGGCCTAGATCAAAATCTACGTAATGGTTTTTGTATATTATTGTGAGGTTATGTAACCAACGTTCCAATCGTTATAATTGTAAAGCGGCTTTTTTAATTTGTACGGAAAATCATAGGCGACCAGATGAAAATCTTTTTGAAACACGATGTATTTATTCTCCCTGTACACACATAAAAAAATTCCAATTTTGTTCGAAATTTCACTCGCGCATTTGAAACGTGTTTATGAAGTCTCTCAGCTGAAAACTGACACGTTTGATCGGAAAATTTGCCACCGCTGATAGACAAATGTTTCAGTGGAAAACGCGCGCCTGTCTGCCTAAACTATCTCTAAGCTTTATCCAATTAATTAGCTCAGATGGCATCGCAGGTACACTCGGATCTCCATCTAGCCGATAGTCAAAAGCGACTTTGGTGCAGCAAGGATAACGTGGAAGCGTTCTGCTCTTTGAGCATGAAACAGATTTCCTGATTTCGTAAACGATCATCGTTAAAATTTAATTCTGTTCCTCTGCAGCAAGTTACAAACTATCCACGAATAGGTAGGTGTTTAAATTAACTAAAAGATAAGACTGCAAGCGAGACGAATAACTTAATTACCTGCTCTCGGTTACACCCTGAAACAATAAATTACGCGCACTTTGAATTTCCCGCGGTTATTTTCCCTCCCTCGAGAGAGCGAGCAAAAATGAAAAGATCTGGAAATGTTATTCATTGACGTGACACGAGTCAACTTTTTCAAACTGATGCCAAGACGAAAGTCTCTGGAGGCCTCGACGGAACCCATCTTCGGATATCATGATGTTCAGTGGAGTATTCTGTATTTTTAGAGCCGAGGCGAAATCAAAAGAAGTTTGCTTTATCGATTGGAAATTCGCGTTTAAACTGATTAATTATTATTGCTCGGATGAAATGTAAATGACACTAATTATCCGCTATTGTAACTCCGGCGTGTCATATTTATGTATCAGAAATGGTGGATGCGCCGGTTTACTTTTACACTCCCCATTAAAATTCTTCGTGCTGCAGGCAGAGCGACGAGTATTTCTGCAAGCTAACCACACACATAATTGCGTCTGTCACATAAATTAGTACAATAGCGCCTCTCTTTTGCGCTATTTTGTCTGTTAATTATCGCTCCCCGTCCGAGCAATTTTTTAGCCGGTTCTTTGGTAAAAACAACAAAGAATGTGTGTCGTGGTGCGGCTGAAATTCCTCTCTACCTTCTAATTAAGAGCAATTTGAAAAAATAACTCATCAAATGTTAGCCGAGTGTTACAGTAATGTGTTTTAAACGTCTCTAAAGGGTGGATTTGGTAAAATCGCTTCAGGTCAGGTAAACCGGACAGTTGCTAATCCCTTTATAGTTCTGTTAGCAAACGTATAACATTGTAGAACATTAATGAACATGCTGAAAACCCCATTTTCAATTACACTGCCTTTATTACACGTCGAATCGATATTTTTTCTGCTCTCTCTTTTTAGCAAAGCGTCGTTTAATTATTTGAAGACTTTTAATTGCTTGAATATAATTTGCACAAAATTAAGAAGTTAAAAAGTCAACTCAACGGAAATTAATTGACTGCTTAAGTAGTTGACATTTGTTTCTGCCTTTTGCGGCGCGCGACACGAAAATCGAAGCTGAATTATCAATAATTCCGGGCGCATTTGGATGCACTTTGCTGCCATGAATTTCCCAGTCTAGAAAATTTTGAACGCATCCTGTGGAAATTTTCAAAAACTCTTCAGTGTAAACCAGGCTCTCGATTCCTTGCGGAGAAAATTAAGGGAAAATTGAAGGTTGAAGATTTTTGAGGTTAATACGTTAACTGAAAACAAACTAAATAGCAGTGTTTCCAACAGAGAACAACAAAAACCCCAACCGAGCTTCTGTTTCTAATTGATTGCATTTCTAATGACAAAAGTTTAATTTTAATTTCAAATTCGAATAGAATTTTACTTTCAAAATTTCACAATTTTGGAGCAATAAATTTGGAAATTTTCATTTTTTAAGGCAAATCCAAAAGTTTAAAAAATCAATAAAAAAAATTGTATCTTTGCTTGTGTTAGCCCAATATCGATGAAATTTTGGGAGGTTGCTATTTATAACTCATTTATTAAATGTACTAAATTTCAAAATTTTCGAGCAACAGATTCAGATTTTAATTTTTTTTTATAAGGCAAACCCAAAAGTTTCAAAACTCGATAAAAACATATATTTTTGATTGTGTTGGCACCACTGCAATGGATTTTTAAAAGATTGCTACTCTTAACTTAATAATTAACTGTGCTAAATTTTAAAATATTTGAGCAACATATTCAGATTTAAGAAATTTTCATTTTTAGGGCAAATACAAAAGTTTCAAAAATCGACGAAAAAAATTGTATCTTTACTTGTGTTAGCACAATACCGATGAACTTTAGGGGGGTTACTACTCTTAACCCATTTATTAACTGTACAAAATTTAAAAATTTTCGAATAACAGATTCAGAATTTAGAATTTTTTTTTTAGGGTGAACACAAAAGTTTCAAAACTCGCTAAAAAAAATGTATTTTCGCATGTGTTAGTGCCACAGCGATGAAATTCGGAGAGGTTGCTATTAATAACTCGTTTATTAAATGTACCAAATTTCAAAATTTTCGAGCAACAGATTCAGATTTTAAAAATGTTAGAGCGAACCCAAAAATTTCAAAACTCGATAAAAAAATATATATTTTTGGTTGTGTTGACACTACAGCGATGAAATTTAAATTGTTTTAATTCTAGGGGAATTATTGTCATAGAAAAATTTCCAAAACGAAAGTTGGCAACACTGTCAAAGTTAGTTTCTCGAAATGCACATGTTTTCGGTGTGGGCGCTCCACGCTTGCGTTCCATCAAATTTCCTACGTAAACCTTTGTACAAATACAAACACAAGCTACAAAGCTTTTATCGAAACTGCGGTCTAAAAGCCAAACAATGACTGTATTGTGTCTGCAGTTTAACTGGAATTAAAATTAATTATATAGATGGGTCCTCCGATCGTCTCTAATGGAGCTCGTATCACTGGACCGACCACCATATTAAAAACTGCAGCGTTGTGGTAATTCGTATTAAAAATTCATCAAGAAGCCTTTTGTTAGGGTTGCTATATCAACAGAGGACCGGTGCGCACCAAATATTAAGTTGTCATTGTGAGGTGGTGTTAATATAATCTCCTTTACAATCAGCCATGACGGGAATATTGGAATATTTCACCGAGTGAATTAATTACGGGCGCAACAGCGTTTTTCTTCAATGTGATTAAACTGTTTACTCATATTGATGAAGGGAAAAAAGTGGAGAGAGGTGAAAACCCCGGGAATCTCGAACCAGCCAGGAGCGGTGAAATTTCAAGAATTTTCTGCACGGACCAAGAGATCAAATAAAAAGCGTAACCACGTTAATTAAGTGTTTGGCCAAGAGTTTATTTTCAGGAGCAAAATCGCCGTTAATTGCCCGTTTTGCGCGCGCGGTCCATCTGTACAACCAAAAAGCACATCGAGTGATATTTACTATTAAAATATTAAAACCTTGATCCTCTTTCTCCCGCATCCGCGGTGCATTTTCTGCGAAATCGGATTACCTAACCCAAGATTTTTCTATTTATGTACAAGCCATCTTTAAACTAGGCAAACATTCAAACGCTCTTCGCAAAGTAGCAAAATCTGATTGAACCTTGTAGGAAATCGGCATAGTGCTCCAACCTCGCGCCATAAATTATTCATAAGGATCCTCAAAACATTATCTCCCGGTTTCGATGACATCCCTCTTTTAAAATACCTGGATAACTAATCGCTCCAATCAATATTGCACAACCTTAATGAAAAGAAAACATTCACGTGTTTACGTTGCCGCCGTAAACCTCGATACTTTAGAGTGGCTCAAAATGGAACTTTTAGCCCTTTTGTTTGCGTAAATTTCAAAACGTTTGCCTACATTTGTTTTTATAATTACGGGAACAATCGGGACATGGCGCTGTTTTCTTTCAAAATTAAAAATTCGCACCTCTCTCGACAGAAAGTAGGCTGAAATTGTTATAAATATGTGGGATTTTTACGTTGTCATGGAGTTTTCTCTGAATTTCCATAGTGTAAATCAGGCGTTGAACAGTGGCGTTCGTTTGATTTTTCTCTAAACATTTCAACTTTTGCTAATCAACAGCTTGTTATTTCGACTAAAATCTAAAGTGAATCTCATTGCCATCAGTCCACGCTCCTGTGCAAATTTTTGGATGTAAGTCAGGCTTTCAGTTTTGGCTAATTTGCGCGAGACGATTAGACGTTAAAAATCGTGCGTTATAAATGTAAGTACAAAATTGCTGTTGCAAATCCTGGCGTACAAAGAAAATGTTCAGTCCAGATCTAATCAAATATAATGCCACTTTGCAATCTTTCCACTCTCAGGACACTAAAGATCCCTAACAGGAAATTTCCCGGATGTTAGGAAATAAAGATTAGTTGCTTTGTTTGGCTCCCAATTCCATCTCCACACATTTTGACAAGTAAATCCAAAATTATCGAGTTTTTCCAACTAAAATACTGCTGTCGACATGTTGGTTTAATCCCCCTCGTTTCGATAAAATGCATATTTTGAATAAATATACGCACTCGGTTTTGTTTGCAAAATTCAAGCATTGTCGACATTATTACGATAAAAATGTCCGACATTCCACTGTTTATTAAGCGAAAATGCCGATATGGAAGAAAGCCGCAACAAAAAACAAAATCTTCCGGCGGTGTAGAGTTCATTTTATTCGTGTTGCAAACTCTGATCAGGCATTATGTTACGCTTTTTGCATTCTCTTGACAAGGCTTTTTATAAATCAATACATGTACTTTCGGGGCATTGAGTTACTCTAGTGGTACATCAAATTTCAACTTGAAACGAGAAAATGTTTCCTCAAATCTCTCCAAATTGTTTTAGAAACAATGAGCGCGTGACGTGTATCGGCAAGCATCTTCGATTTGAAATTTATGAAACTGGATGTCTTATTGATGGCGCCCGCGAATACACAAAAGAAAGTTGATAACATTGAGTTGAGATATCAATTTTTGCGCCACGACACAATTTTTAATCAATCCAGTTAATAGTCATTTATGTACCAAGTCAGTAAAGTCATTCTTTATTGAACGAATCTTAAATGAAGACACTAGCGGTGTTAACATTATAACGCCTAGTGAGTTCTGTTATAAAAATGGTGGAGGCGCCCACTAGTGATTACAATTAGTTAATTGCCAATTAATGTTGAATGAAAAAAAAAAGTGAGTGCAATAAAGGACCAACTTTGCATGAGTTTAATACGAAATGATTACATGTTGTATCGTCATAAAGCCCGTGTTGCTAGGTTATTAATTCTTGCAGGAAGAGAAGACAGCTAGCAATTAAGTTTCACCTTTTAGTAAAATTGCTTATACAGTATAAATAATTCCGAGCACTCTCGCTCCTCCGTGATAAATAATTATTCTCGTAGAAAATGAATGAAAATGATCCTTAATTAAATCAGTCTAATATGCTTATATTTAACGAAGCAGGCTGAAAGTGGGTTTCTATGTGATTGATACGTGCACCTACAAACACAGTTGAAAGCTCCACGCGCCGGTGGTGGGTCCCCAGATGTCGCCCATGCCCAGAGCGAATCAATCCTGACGTCATCGGCGTCGGAAAGTGGGCGCCGACGCTGTTTACGCTTTCTGTCGGTGCCCAGTTTAACGTCGACCGCGATACCGAATGCCGGTGTTACAGTGCGCTATAGTCCTGCACAGCTTTGGTTCTTAGTTTTTTTCGAGCTTTCGCTACTATGCTATAGTTGGTGCTAGATAAGTGAGTCTTGCATGGTCTCATGACGTGTTGAATTTATGTTTAGGGCGCCAAACTTTCAAACTAGTCTTCCGCTCAAACCACCTGTTAACGCGCTAACTTGAAAGTTGCCAAAGGGGCGCAAACCGGCGAAAGCTCACTCACGTTTGGGTCGGAAAATCGGGCTCTGTTCGAAAACGAACATTTCTTGTCGAAATTGGGGGGTTTTCGGGGGGGTTTACTGTTGTTGTCACCCTCCTCAAGTTGTGAAGATTTGTGTGTAGTCCTAGTCCAACAGCGTAGTAAGTGTTTGGTGTTAGCAGGCAGGTGGTCGGTGGAGTCCGCACAGCGAAGCAGCGTGGAGCGTCGCCCCCTCGCCGACTCCCGGGGCCGTTAGGGTCTGTCCGAGCCGGGCGCCAGAATGAGCCATGGCGCAGCTACCTTCGCCGCGCCTGCGCCACTACAGGTCCGCACTCGCACAATTTAGGGTCCCGTACAAAATCGTCCCGGCCCGGGGCTAGCGAAGCCTCGGGTCATCTGGGGCCGCTTTCATTCTTCATGCCACTAGCATGTAAATGCACCGCTGCAGCAGCTAGAGACTCTGCACCCAGCACTCATTGCTATCCACATTCATAATGCACGAAACTTTTTTCCAAGCAATCGCATAAATCTCTCGTGTTTTCCAGGACGATGACGGCCATCTGCTTCGTCTGCAATCTTCCGATTCTTTCGCACCAAGTCGGCCTAGTATGGCAAGGAGGAAACGGATGGGACGATCTGGTGCGCGAGCAAGTCGAAGAGTCCACGATCAGACAGAGATTGGGCGGACGGAGAGACTCCGCCACGCAGATATGCAGCATCTCGCCGCCGACGGAAACGCAAGAAACGTCGCCGCCGACCTCCGGCACCACTCGTCGACGGCGAAGCTCTTTAGCCCAATTGACGGATATCTTGAGAGAATGGGGAGGCTCGACGAAAACGCGCCAGAAACAGCTGTGCAGGAGAGAAACACTGGCGGACTTGGCGCGCTCTCTGCCGTGGGGGCGGCAGTCCACCACCGAGGCTGGACCCACGCCCAGCATTTCCACCAGTCGGAAAAGAAGAGAATCTAGCGCTGACTCGGGGATACGGAGCATGGGCTCAAAGTCGAGACGCGACTCGCATCACACTGCCATTTCAGATTTCAGGTCGGAAGTCGCCAAACTCTGGCAGCGAAGAGAAAGTAACACCACGACGATGGTGACGGCGAGCACGTCGCCGCGCAGAGGCAGTGGAGAGTCGAGCAAAAGCGGCCGAAGAGACTCCGTATCCCACTCGCACGGAGCCTCGAGGAGAGGATCTGGAGAGAGCGGCCGCAGCGGCAGACGCGACTCAACCACCATCATCACACCGCCGCCCCCGAAAATCGTCGCCGCGCAGAAGAAGAGAAGAGATTCCCGCACAATTAACGACACTCCTTATTACAGGCAAGAACAACGACCGTCGACGTCGTCGACAGCGTCTGACTCCACGCCGATCGTCGCCCAAATTTCCGTCACCACCGCGACGAGTACCTCCGACACCAGCACCCAAGCTCTTCCTCCTCCGACTATCATAATGTCGAGTGTTACCCCTCCGGCGACGTCCCCGACCGTGCAAGCCACCACCCCAACCCACCCTCTCTTGGCCACGAGACGAGACTCCACCACTCAATGCGGGCGTTTAGGTCGGCGCGACTCCAGGAGTCATGCGAGTCCCGAACGAAGCAGCAAACTCTCGAGGTTACAGCGCCAAAACACCGCGTACGACGAGAGCTGCTTGCCCCCGGGCGGCTGGAGTCGTCGCGGCTCCCAACCCACGGCTCTAAGTCCAGACGTCGACGACACAGGCAGGAAAGCACGTCGCGACTCCCTAAGTCCCGATTCCGCCTCCCGCGGTCGAAGAGACTCCCGGTCACACCTAAGTCCCGACAGATCCGGCGAACGCGACATTAGTCCCGTTCGACGCACCACACGACGGGGACGATTACGAAGACAATCCACCAGCGTGGCCAGAGGCCCCGGCCATCGATCGCCCGACAGTTCTAGTTGTTCGAGTCGAGATCCTAGTCCTTCCAATAGACCCGTTCCTCCCCCAACTGGGGAAAATTACAGACCCACAATTCGACGGCAATCCACCACCGAAGAGATTCTAATCGCGCGGGGATTTCGAAGACAATCAACCACGGAGGAGATGATCCGTTGTCGGAATTTTCGGAGACAGAGTTCGCAGAGCGACGACTGCCAAAGATACAGGGGGCGGAGGGACTCCAGCGCACAAATACTCGATGGTACAATCGCGTCCATGACTGTCGAGACTTCCAGCACGTTTTTCGACTCCAGCACGCAGACAGGTGGGTTATCAGCGCGGCAGATGGCCAATTAAGATAGGAGATTGGTAGCTGCAAACTACCAACAGCAATTCGGCAAATTTCTTGAATTACCTCTCGGTAAATTTACCATGCACGTGTTTTCGCTGACCTGTTGCTTATCACCCTTTGAAACGAATCTTTGCTCTTGTGCTCGAATCCGCGCTTTCGATTGTTGGCGATTATTCATCGCGGTGAGATTAATCCTTCCGTGATAACAGCGACCACTTCCTGTGGCTATCGTAATGACGCCGTATAAATTCATTAGGTGGCAGCAAGGCCTAAATTCAATGTGCGCGCCGGCATCTCAGTAATATTTGTGATAACACAGTTGGTAATCGATCGGGAGGTGGGGCCAAAGCGCCCCGACGCTGCCTCAGTGGTGCCGTGGCATCCGCAGCACGTGGACGTCGACGTCGTAGTCTCTCTTACATGCAGTCGGACAGTTTTTACCAAAACATTGATAGAATCGTTGGTTTTGAAATGACGGGAGTGGCCGATGGCCCCCACGACTTGTCCTGGCACAGGGGCGTCTTGTATTTGTTTTAGCGAGTTGGCAGCATGACCTTATCGACATTTCAGCAGCAAAAACAGGTACTTGATTGTGATAAATACGGTTTTTGTACGCATTTCCAATTAGCGGCTGTAACGATCCAAACTGTTGCGCGTCTTGGAAAATCGGCAAGGACCATGGTAATAAGCTGTCATAACGAAAAATGCTGTTGTTTAAAAGGTATTTCTACCACCAAAAGAGCCAGAAGCACGTAACACAAATAGAGGTGGTTAATGTCACCTACAACTAACCCAAAATTCAATTAGACAAGACGTGCCGTTACGCCAGTCGCTCTAATTAGTATCGAGTTTCTGATTTTTCCTCCAACGGAGGATTTCCTCAAGATACCGCATAAACAGATGAATAAGTGCGAAATTCCGCCTATTTTTAGCCTGCCGATTTCATCGCCGCTTTGATTATAATAAGAAAATAAACACTGTTTCAGAGCCTTCGCCGCTGTACGACAATAACCACTACCACGAGGAATGTTTGCGATGCAACTCTTGCGGACTCAATTTGACGGGTCCAAACCAGAAGCGAGCAAGACGCTTCAAAAACCAGATACTTTGCGACTTGCACTTCGCTGACGTTGCTCTCATGGAGTGCTCCGACTTCATGCAGCAGCTTCGCGCTTTCAAACCGCAGTCGTTGGGCTGCGCTGTCGCCCGAAGAAAGTCCTCCACAACTCTCATTTTTCCTCTACCACCGCAAGCATGTTCAGGTAAGTCCAACTGTGTTCCAAGCCGCTGCTTTTTTCACCTGATCAATACGTTGCTGCGACTGATCGATACGTTCGAAATTAAAATTACTGCGGAAATACGGCCCGGGGGACAAGAAAATGGTCCAAAACTAGGAAAAGTGGCAAGGAAGGTGACCCCAAAAATGGTTCAAAGTTCAAAATTAATAAAGAGCCTGTCCTGGAAATCATGTAAATTCAATCTTTTTAATATTAATCAAAGGTAGCTTTGCATTTTCGCACGTAGGTCTAAGCGAATTCCCACACTGATCGAAGAATTGACACATGAGCGTAGAATCAACTGGGAGTTAGGGGAAAACTTTAATTATTTGTGGGTTGGTAACAGAAAACACCGATCGAGTACTCTTCGCTTTTATGAACTGAAGCTAAATTTTACACAAAAAAACCGAATTTTTTTAATGACGTAATGCTACTACATGACACGCCAATTGTCTGGTGTAAAAAATGACAGATCTAAAAATTTCAACGCCCTTTCTTCGTAACAAGATGTGAATTTCAATCACGTCGAATTAAAACACAAAAAAAAACGCATTCATTGGCTCGCGATGTTCTTATCAAAGTAGTTTTTATAACAAAAAACGCATCCGGTCAACCAACTCGATCGGATTTCTTCTTTGATTAGCTGGATGATTAAAATGGTTGTTTGTTGGATACATTTCTAAACAAATTATTGTCGCAAATGACAAACACAAAAAATTCAACGCCGCCTTTCATTAGTATAAACCGAACGCGAAAACATGGAAAATTAAAAAGGAAAAAAACAGACCATGTGATCCATAAAATTTTTAATTAGAGTAGGCTATGAAGGAAAGACACAAACATAGAAGTCCTGTCGGAATGAAATTTTAGTTTTTGATATAACCTTGCCAAATGTCAAAGTACTGTGAAATTTTTCCTAGACTCACGTCAATTGTCTCAAAGCCTTCTATGAATAAAAATTTTGTGGCTCAAACGTTCCATTACAGCATAGGCATTTATTCAATTCCAAAATAACAAGATAAAATTATTAGAAAACGTGCAAAAAATTAATTGAACAAATTTTCTAACAAAACAAAAATTTTCCGTACCCTCAAAACACAAGGTTCAAAACTGGCGACAACAGTCCGAAAACGACGCCCAAAATCGGCCCCAAGAATCCCAGAAGTGGCAAAATCGGCCCCAAAACAGGCCACAAGAACCAAAACAATGGCCCAAGAATGCCGATCAACGGGCCCAAAAGACTAATCAGTGGCGCCAACAGTGCCATAAAAGGCAAGATTAAATTGAACATGTTTGCTGCAACTTTGAAAAATTAGTTTCTAGCTTCACTGGGACAAAAACTCACCGGGAAGTCAGAGAAGTAGAGCTAAACTGCTTAATGAAAATTAGAGTGTGCATTTAAATCAATCACACAGGCAAGTTGATTGTTATTATCAATTTTTTTTTTGATAAGGCAAACTGAAATTGGGCACGTAGAGGCAGATTGGCACATTGCGCACCTAAAATGACTCGTGAGACACGTGAGACTTGTTGAGAGTGAATCTAATGCTCAAATTGATTAAATAACAACAATTGAGACTAAATAAAGAGTTTATTGAGGTAAATTGTGGCGTGGAATTATAAAAAGCGCCCCCCAGCCATCATTCTTTAAATGAAAGTCATCAGAAGCCCGAAGTAATAATAATTAATCCTGAGATTAACCCTCGGTAGAGAATCTCAATCTAAAGATAACCCAATTAGAACATAAGTAATGTATTTTGTAATGTTAGAAAGTTTGAATATCCTTTGTCAGAAGCTTGACACATTGTTCTTGCAGTTGAGAATAAAGCTTGTCAAGCTGCTTTGCTACATCTTCTCAACATTAGCGAGAGACCTGAAAGTTAATTTCGTGCCGTTCTTCACCTCACTTTTAATTAAAACGGATACAACTTGAAACAATACTAGAATTTTACTATCAGCGGTTACAAACTAACAAAATACGTCTTAACTATTCTTCTGCGATAGTTTCCATAAAACTACGGATCCTATAAAAGCAACGATGAGCGGAGTGAGTGGAACAAGAAACGGTCCGAGTCTTCTTAACATTCCTTTTATGATTAAGCTGGCGAGGAGAGAGCCGAAGCATGGCGGAACTTTTTCTGGCAAGTTTTTAAACAAGTCGGGCAGTTCTGGAAGGGCCGGAAGGGCCGGGTGGTTCTCACATTGCGCAACTGCAAGAAAGTCTAAGAAAAGTGGCGGTTCTAAGGGATAATTACCTTGAATTGCACCTAAAATTGACAAAATAACGACGTTTTGCAGAAGCATTTTTACGGAAAACAACACAGAGGTTGCTTTTTTGTATTTATAGCGGATTTCTACGTGAGGAGGGAGAATTTTGGCGATTTCCCTCCAGCACGTTTCGCGTGATAACAAAAAGCGTTTCGGTGTGATAATTTTGGCGAGAAAGTGACGATGTCGATTTGTGACGACATTATTCCTGCAAGGTACAGGCAGCAGCAAAAGACATGAGCCCTCAACGGAGACGAAAAAAAATCTGAAGCTTTGTGAGGTTTCGCCTTTATGTTGTTTTACACTTAATTTTACTAATCAAGTTTCCAAATTTAATTCGGTGGATTTCTCATTTTACGCAGAATTTCACGCAGAATCCAAAACTTGGCCGAGTTTTTAACGTACGTCATTAAATAACTGAATAATGGCGGATTAAAATTGTGGGTAGTCAAATGACGAGCCACGAGCTCATTTCTTTTGCTGCTGAGTGTACAAAGAAACTAATGCATTCCTGCCGGGCGTTTTTAATATATTTTTTGTTGAAAAGTTAGTGGTTTTGGCAAAGTTCCTCCGTAGTATAAGTTGGCATTATTACACACTCTGCAGGAGCAACAGTTCACACTTCCTTTCTCTACGTCTGTTTGCGCCGCTCCATTAAACTCTGCCCCTAATCTACTTTGTAGCAGCAACTTTACCAGCACCCGATGGTCTAAGCATTTACTACCAACCTGTGAAGTTTAGCGTCTGTATAAAGCAGACACATCCCATGTAAAGCCCTCGTCAAGTTAATTAAAGGCAAAAATTACAACCGCGCCTCGGATATTTGACTTTTTCCACGGAATACCGATGCGGGGATTATCCAAATTGTAATTCGATTTGGATGCTCGCGGGTATCATCATTTTTAATCTCGACTTGGATACGTGCCGTTTTATCTGATCAAAATTTATTATTTTTACGGCGTTATTCCATAAAACTCGGACGGTTCGAGGTGTGAAAGTTGCAATAAAAGCATAAATCAAACGATGTTATTAATTTCGCTGCTTGTAATAAAATTCCGTCACTTTTATTAAACGAAAATGATTTTTTCTATGGTCAATTTCATGGCAGTGAATTCATGTTTTAAATCTCAAAGTAAACCGAGTTCAAAGTTAGACGCATAATCTTCTTTTTTCAACTAAAGCCACTTTGTCGAAAGTTTAAAGAAAACGAGTAATGGACTACTTTAAGATGATTAAAACGAGATAAAAAGAAAAGTTGGTTTTAACTTTGAGTTTTTTATTAAGTGATTAAGTGACATTACTAATAAAAATGTGAAACTTTGATGGCGGCGCTTTTACGGCTCTGATCGCGACGCATCTGTCTGGCGAATTAAAAATCTCACCCCCTTTCCTAGTCCTGTAGTTTCAAAACGAACGTTTTTACGCCGCTCTACAAATCGGGCCAATATCGCCCCACAATAAAACGTTATAGGTGATCAAAAAACTCCAAAATCAGAGCCGTACTACAAAACGTAACAGCGGAGATCAAAGTTTTCTCATCCAATTTAAGCAAATTCCTTTCGATGCCGAACATTTTCATCGCTGTCAAAAAGTCCCCATTAAATCGAAATCATGGCCGACGCGGCAATGACTTGTATTTCAGACGGCAATTAGTGTTGGGATCGCGTAAATTAATCATACCAGCAAACGAATAATGGCAGCGGTTCCAAAAAAGTTGATTTGAAATCAATAGACTGCAGCGAGATGTACGTTCGCAAATTTTCCCGGGCTGTTTATGGTTGCCAAGTTTAATAATAAAAAGAGAGCTGCTGCTATTAGGGACAAACTGCAAAATGCTTCAGATTCCTTTACCATATTGTTATCGAGAGCGTCGTGACGTCAACATTGCTCTATTTCTCCAAGTACAGAGACTTTCACGGACGCCGTTTACTATTTAAAAAGAATTTTAGCTTGTTCCTTTCGCGACGACATATTGGGATTCAAACAGAGAGGAAATAATTCCGCGAAAGCTTCCTTTCATGGAAATTCTAAACAGGGAGAAAATTATGATTTGTGGACAAACCGCAGCAATTTATTAACCCCGGGAATATACCTTCATGTTTATTTCTCCCTATTAGTAATTTAAATGCGCCGTAATTAAAACAGTGCTATTATTGCCAACACACATGCATCAAATTTCCCTAAGGGGGCTGAAGTCTTCAGACAAGTGGACCGCATTTTTCAGGTTCATTATCACTGATCAGAACTATCAAGCTCACATTAAAAACACAAAAAGCGAAGGTGATATCGATACAGTACCAACCGGGATGGCTTTTCCGACCCTTTCGGTATTCTTTAGCAATATTGGAGCGAATAACTGACAATGGGGATACCGCCAAATGTCTATTAGAGATTATTTCGGTGAGGTAGTTGCGAAATTAATAAGTTTCGGGAGCTTAAAGGGATTCCACGCCGTTTTTCTCCCACTTGTGTCTTACATATCCCAAATTCACTTGGTTCAGGTTGAAAATGTTTATCTAAGGGCACAAATTTTGGAATTTTCATCAAAATTTAATTTGTTTCTTACTGTTTGAGGAAAAATTCATTTCAGTTGGAACATGTTGATTTTTCGACGAATTTTGCGGATTTCTCCAGAATAAAACTTTACTATTTTATGCCTTTCGATGTCTACTTTGCAAATAAAGGCTCAAAAAAGGTTTAAAAATCGTCATTTTGCTTCAAATTTGGTTGATGTCGACGAATTTTGCAGATTTCATGCACGTTTCAGCCGATTTCTCCAGAATCAACTGTTGGATCTTAAAAAAAAAATTATTTTCAGCTATTCGATCTCTACTTTGCAAATTCTGCCTAAATCACTGTTTGTTTATAAAGAAAATAGTCATTTACCTTCAAATTTAGGTAATTTTTCGGCGAATTTTGCGGATTTCACGCACATTTCACTCAATTTCTCCGGAACCAACCATTGGATCTTGATAAAACTTTCCTACTTTGCGAATACTACTTTAAAAACCAGAAAATCGTCATTTAGCTTCAAATTTAGTGGATTTTTCGCCAAATTGCGGATTTCACTAACTGCGCAGTAATGAATTACGTAACCTTGATGCACAGCAATTTTCATGTCAAAATGTCAATTGTCAAATCTGGGGGGACAATAGTGCCAACCCTGTCATCTTAAAATTTCCAAAGTTAATTCATCAAGATTCCAACTAATAAATAAAATATATAAATTCTATAAATAAATAAATTCTAAGAAAATAACTGACAAAGTGGACACGTGCAACCTAAACCGTCTGTACTATCCATTCTAAAACATAAAAGTTACAAAAGTTGGCGAGAGTGGTAACTAAATTGACAGTTGACGTTTCTCCAATTTTTTAAATGTGAGTAGAATTTTACTTTGTGCGCAAAAACCGAAAACAATTCACAATTTCTGTTTGCCAAAACCAATTCGATTTCTTGTGCGGTTTTCAATTTTAGCGTTATCTTTCGTCCGAATCCTCTTAATGCCGGAAATATTGCCACTAATAGCAATGGCGGCAAGATTAGATCGTTAAAAAGATTATGGAGGTTCTTATTGTGGCGGCCACCGGAGCTATAACCATTTGGGGTGTTTATGCTTCTGATGTTTTACAAAAATATTTACAGCCGGTTTAAAAGAGTATTCAACATTTTATATTACTTATAGGTAGTTATATTTCAAGCATTAGTCACTCGCTGGAATATAAGAAAAACTGCAAACACGCCATTCCCAGTCCCAGGATAACACCGCAATATCAAGGAGAACAAGAAGTAACCACTTTCTACTTATTAAACTATTTAATTTTAGTTTATACGTTTTGTGCAAACACTTGTGTTTGGAAACAACCGGGAAAAGTTGCCAGTTCTTTGGAAATTCAAGAAAAATATTTTCCTATCTCGTCCTTTGTAATCATCAAGTGTCCTCGCCAAAAGTTACACAACCTAACAAAACAGTGCTGTTTAAAATACACAAAATTTCGGTCAATATTTTACCCCACTTGAAATAACAATGTGGTTTTGGGGAAATGTTTGCTTAATTCACGTGGAAAAAGTACGCACTCGAGGAAAAACGAGATTATCCAAATTATGGCCGTTCGAAGATTTGGCGATCAATTTTTAAATCGCAATTTTTTAGGAGTAGCCCTGCGAGACGCGAATTTAAATTGAACAATCCTGAAGACTTAAGAAATTAGAGGCTGCCTCCTCAAAAAGCACGCATTTATCAAATTACAGTATCTCGCTCTAGCACTTTATGTAATCACAGATCTGGGGAATATATCAATCATGAAAATAAGAAAAGTGACAACTATCATGTTCCCAGGCGCTTCTGAAAACTTTTTCACAAAACAATGGATGATGGATTGATTTTAGAAGACCTCTGAAATAAGACACACAACCGAATAAAAGAGTCTCGAGATCCATCAGTTACAAGTAGATTCAGAGTTAATGACGTGCGGTAATTATCATATGGAGAGGAGTTCTAAACATTACATTATTGATTAGTGGGAGTAAATGGAAAAGTGATTGAAAAGTTTGGCAGGATTAGGCGCCAACTTCACGTGGTTAAAAAACAATTTCCTACACTTTTATTGCGCACAATTTTCGCCTTTAAGTCGTTACATTTTAATTAAATCGTTGACAAAATAGGTGGAAAGAGGTACACTTGATTAAATAACAGGTGGCTTTTGACATTTGCTCCTTCTTTCATCAATTTATTCCAACAATTTCGATTTTATCACGCTCTAGAAAATTGCAATTAATCGCGGAATTACGCTGTTAACTATCAACTCAAAATTTCGAGGTAATTATGTGATTTGGGCGAAAAACCCCTGGAATTTTATTACGGCGTTTGTAGTAAAAGTTTGGAAAACAAACAAAACAATAATCGTCTGTTTGCTGTCAACTCCGGAGCGAAGAAAACTTGTTTTTGTAGTTTGGAATATGTGAAAAAGTGTCAAATCCTCCCAATAAAGGTATTGGTGGTGTTTGCAACTTAACTGCCAGGAAATCTTCCTATCGGATATCTCCGCCCTATAAAAGCGGCAAAATGAGGTAATCTCGTTGAAAGTATTGATCAGTTGTCGAGATATCAGTAAACGTATCTGAAACGATGTAAATACATCAGCGACTGTGGAATTTAATAGATCCACAATACTTTTCAGAGCCCGCCCTCAATCAACGCACACATTCGTATTTAATTAGAATAATTCCTCGCTGGATTTATAGCACCAGGAAGCGGCGTCGAGGGAAGCAACAAAACAGTGTGTATAGTCGGGTCACTCTAAGTTTGAACACCAAGCTACATTTAGCTCGTTTGGTGTTCTACCTTACAGTGAGCGGACTGTACACCAAATCATCACTGCACTTTCCAAGAAGCACTTCACGACAGATTGTTCTATTCATGATTATTAAGATTCTAGTTTTCACGCTTTGTTGTTCTTGCAGATGAGTTCTGTGAAGAATTCCCCCATAACTTCATACCTACGCCTGGGTACTGGATTGAGTGTTCGAGGCAGAAAATCACTTCCGATACCATATGGGATGAGAGCGAGTCGGATCACGAAATACAGGAAGGCGACGAGGAGGACCACACTGATGGGACCGACCAGGAAAACGGACACGCGTCGAGGAGGAGAGATCGCAGTGAGTTTTTTATATTTAAAACGAATTTTAATAAAAAAAAGTTGAAAATTTTTGGTTCGTCCTACAATGAAATTTTCCAAAATCTCTCTTGTTCTACAATTTAGTAATTTGGCACAGTTAATTAACAATTTAGAAGTAGTAACTTCCCTATATTTCATTGGCCTAACTTTAAAACTAACAAAAATACGAATTTTAATAAAAAAGAGGAAAATATTTGGTTCGTTCTAAAGTGAAATTTTCCAAAATTTTTATTTCTTGTTCGAAAATTTTGTAATTTGCCACAGTTAATTAACACTTTAGAATTAGTAACCTCCCCAAATTTCATTGCCCTAACTAAAAAACTAACAAAAATTCGAATTTTAATAAAAAAAAAGTTGAAAATTTGTAGTTCGTCCTACAATGAAATTTTCCAAAATCTCTATTTCTTGTTCTACAATTTTGTAATTTGGCACAGTTAATGAACACTTTAGAAGTAGAAACCTCCCCAAATTTTATTGCCATAACTGAAAACTAACAAAGATACGAATTTTAAGAAAAAAAGTGGAAAATATTTGGCTCGTCCTAAAATGAAATTTTCCAAAATCTGTATTTCATGTCCTAAAATTTTGCACTTTGGCACAGTTAATGAACACTTTAGAAGTACTACCCTCCCTAAATTTCATTGCCCTAACTAAAAAACTAACAAAAATACGAATTTTAATAAAAACAGGTGAAAATATTTGATTCGTTCTAAACTGAAATTTTCCAAAAAAAATTTTTGTTCTAAAATTTAGTAATTTGGCACAGTTAATTAACACTTTAAAAGTAGTAACTTCCCTATATTTCATTGGCCTAACTAACAAAAATACGAATTTTAATAAAAAAAGAGGAAAATATTTGGTTCGTTCTAAAGTGAAATTTTCCAAAATTTTTATTTCTTGTTCTAAAATTTTGTAATTTGCCACAGTTAATTAACACTTTAGAATTAGTAACCTCCCCAAATTTCATTGCCCTAACTAAAAAACTAACAAAAATTCGAATTTTAATAAAAAAAAGTTGAAAATTTGTGGTTCGTCCTACAATGAAATTTTCCAAAATCTCTATTTCTTGTTCCACAATTTTGTAATTTGGCACAGTTAATGAACACTTTAGAAGAAGAAACCTCCCCAAATTTTATTGCCATAACTGAAAACTAGAAAAGATACGAATTTTAATAAAAAAAGTGGAAAATATTTGGCTCGTCCTAAAATGAAATTTTCCAAAATCTGTATTTCATGTCCTAAAATTTTGCACCTTGGCACAGTTAATGAACACTTTAGAAGTATTACGCTCCCTAAATTTCATTGCCCTAACTAAAAAACTAACAAAAATACGAATTTTAATAAAAACAGAGGAAAATATTTGGTTCGTTCTAAACTGAAATTTTCCAAAATTTTTATTTCTTGTTCTAAAATTTTGTAATTTGCCACAGTTAATTAACACTTTAGAACTGGTATTCTCTCCAAATTTCATTGCTATAACTAAAAAACTAACAAAGATATAAATATTAAAAAAAAAGGTTGAAAAAAAAACTAAAAAACTAAAAAAAGTATGTATGCAATGTTATTTTTGTCAAGAATGGAATAAAGCAATGAAGAGGCGCAAGACTCTTTTGCACGTTAGCGTATTTCACAGGGGTCAAAAAAGCCATAGCAAAGTTCAGCTTCCTTACAATAACATTAGCAATGAATACTAAGTGTATCTTTGTATTCTAGACAGTGCGCCGTTCAAAGGTTCACGAAGACTAGAGAAAGAGTGGTTTTTACCAGTATTTTGAACGAAATTAATATTAATCAATAGTGGGATTATCCCGGCGCATCCACCAAAATTGAATTTGGCACATTTCTTTTTTTTACAAAGAAACGATTAGCCCAGAGATGCTCCCGACACCAAAACAATACCTAAAATCAAACCCAATTAGTTTCGCAATGCATGAATTTCTATGTTTGCCCGATATTCTAGAATTCCTTGAACTCCTAGCGATAGACCGGGAATGCAAAACGTTTCCTGAAACCCGAAAATTTATGCACAACGTTAGAAATTGGCTCGGAATCTTAAGCTGATTTTCTTAAAATCGCAACTTGTCGTCTATTTCTAGTAATTTTAAAACACATCCATCCTTCTGCTGTGACATAATAACGTTCGGATCATAAATTTTAATGTTCAATTTGCATACGACTATATTTGCGGAATCCTGAGAGTTTTTCTTTATTTAATCATGTAATTTCAAGCCGTGGACGATTTCTCACAGTAAAAGCTCCCCGAACTTGTTCAAAGTACATTCACTCTTGAAGGAATTTGTTAATATAAAAGAGAAACTCGGGCGCGGAGACTTTTTCGAGATGTCTATTAACGCAAACTTTATTTGAGGGGGCAAAAAAAATCAGCATTTGAACGCCGGCGGAATATTCAAGCGCGTATTTAATTACGACGTGTGGTTACAGCAGTGTTTATATTAAATAAATTTTGCTTCGCCTCCATAAATTTATCCGCCCGATATTTACCGTCGCGGTTTAATAAATCTTTGTGCCGAGATATGAAAAAAGATTTACAACTTTCAGGTTGCAATGACCTCTACGAGGACGATGAGGAGGACGACTCGTCCTCTCCTCGGAAGAAAACCACCATCGAAGAGCAATGGGAGAAGAACCAAGGCTTCGAACTGACCAGTGTCGAGCAGGAAACGTACGAAAAGTACTTTTATGGTACCGAGCATTGGAACTACTTCACCAACGACGAAGATTTAGGTCCCGTGATCCTATCGATTAAACAAGAAACGTTAAATTCCCGAGATCAATTTAGGTGAGTTTTGTGCGACATGTGAACGGAAAAGTGTTTCCGTTGTCGGATTGACGCGCCATTTATCATCGGAATCACTTATAAATCGTGGGGATTTTCGTTGCATAATCTGCATCTAAATCTGAAATTATACCTTGTAATTTAAATTGTAATCTTGGAAGTTTCGCCGGTAAAACGTTGAGTTTGTCAAGTTATAGATCCGCTACCTTTTCAAGAACCCTTTGTTGTTTTAGGATCATATTGATCGTGGATTAGCTTGTTGCAAGACCTTGGAGATATTTCACTGCTACAGTAAATTCCTTGCAGATCGATCGTTATCAAAAATTCAGAATCTGCGTTCATAACGAAAACACTCCCCGAGTGAAGCAATCAGACAACAAACTCGAATCGAACTAAACTTTGACAATGTTTATTAAAAGTAAATCAATTCCGGCAGCAATTTACTATTAGACTCGTAATTGAGTTATAAGCTCCGCAGGAATTAAGGACACACTCTTAATAACATGTCGTAGTCTAGATTTATTGATTGGGGACAATGGGGCACGCCAGCTATCCATCAATAACATTATTGCAACGATTTCGACGTCCCATCTTCCCAAGAAAAATTACACTTGAAGCTTTTATTCCCGCACGCAAACTTTCAGATAAGATGCTCGAAATGACCGTAATTAAGAATTTTTACAGAACCTTTATCTTAACTGCTACAAATTCCACCTCGTAATTGCCGTTTTCTAACACGAGAGCTATGTTATTTCGCTCATAAATATTAATAGACATCAAAGGGACTGGAATTATATCGGAGATTTTACAAAATACACCTCTCCTGTCATCGTCCGCCTGAAAAATTCGTTGTCATTTTTGCTGGATTTCCCAACGCAGCTCAAATCCATTTAAAAGCTCTAATTTTGCAAAGGAATTCCGGAGAGAATTCTGCCTTAGTTCGTGAAGGTGGATACAAATTGCAATTTCGACTCGTAGAAAGAATTTGCGTCTCGGTATAGACGGGCGATAACTAATTATGGTGGAATTATTTTGTACCGGCGCATCCACCAAATCGTGTTTACATCGCTCGAATTGAATATTTATGGAAACACATGTCATTTTCACGTCAATAACAGGTGGCGTGTTTTGTACGACTAATGTCAATTTACTGAAAAACGACGCGGCGCCTTCACCCAAATTACAGATTGCCAACTTCCGCCAAAGTCACCGAAATTCGCAAATTATTTACTCGTTTGATTGTCGTAAAGTGTAAAGCGCCCTTTATGGGCATTATTACTGTCACTTTTGGCAAAATTGATTAAGGTTTGCACGTCAATTTGACAGTAATGCCCAGACTACACTCTAATTTTCAAAATGTCAATAAAATAATTTGGCCGCGACTGTAACAGCTTCAAATATGACAATTCTAGTATCAAATTGTAGGACAATGATGCCAATCGTGTCATCTTAAAATTTCAAAAATTATATTTCATCAGTGTTGCCAGTTCAAGGGTTTTTCACCGAATCTAGGAAGTTTTGAAGTACCTATTGAAAGTCTTTTGTCAATTTTTGGACAAAACATAACTTGAATTTTGAAAGCAAGAATAAAAAAATGTTTAAAAGATGTCAAGTTTGACTTATGACTTACCAAGATACCAACTTTAAATAACAAAATAACTATCAACGTGGGCGTTTGCAACCTAAACAGTTTTACAAAAATGATAAATAATACTACCATCTGGCAGCCGACAAAAAGCGTAATTAGATTTGTTTTGGGTAAATTCGCGGTCGGAGTGCAACAAAAACCGAATCGCATTAATGCACAAGTTTCGGCACAAACGTGAATTTTTCAAACAAATCTAAAAGTTCCTAGAAATTCCCTCTAGTCGACACGAGATTGACAGATAATTACCGCCCCAATTTTCAAACTCTGTAATCTCTGTTTTAAATGGCAGTTGAGCTGACAACATAATTATTACAACTCACATCCTCATCATGTGTACTTTTAAGCCTAAAAGCGAAAGTTGCCGAACATAGTTTAATGAAACTAGTTTATTACAGACGCGTCGTAGTTAACAGCGTCGTAAAAAAGGTAGAATTTAACATAATATGTATCAAGTTCGATCTGGAGCACCATCATTCTTACTTAGAGACGTGGTGACACTTTAACAGACAAAACAATGAATCTCGGGGACTTAATCTACCCTTCAACATGACGGTAAGACAAATAAACAATTTCGGAGTTTTTCCAGAGCAAATCAATAATCATAAAGGGGCTTTGTTATCTAAATATATCACTGGAAGTTTTTCTACATTCGAACATGCAGATTTATATTTGGGTTAATGGAAGAGCTTTCAGGCTTTTAGGGCAACCTCAAATCCCCCGACAAATATTAAATGAAATATTCAAACGTGTTAATAATAAATTTATGGAGAGTCCACATGTTTGTTTAGTAACCGTGATATTAGAAATAGCGACAACAAGACAGTGAACAAAAGAGAATGCGAAATAATCGAAAAATCCCAAGAACTAAGCAAATATTGACGGAAATGCGATACAATTCCATCGAAAAATGATAAAGCACAAGACAGAGTTTTAACAATTAAACACTTAGTTAATAATGAACCGGAAAGCTCCGACAATGATTTAAAATTTTCAGGCGCAAATCGAATCAGAACCCTCGTTCCATGAATTTTCCATAATGGATAAAATCCAATTTCGAAAATAGATACGTACTGCATAAATGCAAACTTAAGGACAAAGCAATTAACAAGACAGTGCTTTAAATCTTTTAAATGAGTTCGTTCTTGTTCATCGATTATTAATTTTAATCTTAATCCAATCTGATTAAAAAGTAACGAGTTTGAAAGTCGCCGCCAAGTTCATTCCGTCCTTTGATTAAAAAATCGCAATTCCACTCACGTATGTGAACCGCCGAAACGTTTTTAATTGGGGAAATTCTACACGATTGTTTATTCATTTTCGGTCATCGTAATCTTATAAACATGACGTTGTCGAAAGGGAACGGCGAAAGAAAACAGGATAATTTTTTCAGTAGGTACCTATAAAAGTTTTTCGTTCGATGTAATTACTTTTATACTTTTTCATCCGAAACTTTCACAGCCCGAAGAAAACGTCAATATTTCACTCTATAACGACAATATACGTGTCTTGTTACAAAGCACACGTCATTTTAAGACTGAAACTGGGGATGGCTGGAATTCGCCGACATTTCCTGGAGTTTTTTGATTTGGAAACATCTACGTTTATCCATTGAGATCAATACTAACGAGCTCATTAAAATGAACGTCATTTTTAGCTTGCGCGACGTTAAAAAGGGTTTTCGCACTCAGGGTTGCCAGGTCTGGAGATTTTCTCCGAATTTAGGGATGTTTTCAATTTTTGGACAAGTCTAGGGGATTTTTTTGTCGGAATTGACGTGTTGAGTAAACGATAGATTCGTCAAATCGTCTTTTGTTCATATGGGCGGAATTTTTAAACATCTAGCCAATCAATGAAAAGATCTGATCTAATTGGTTGCTTGGACGCGTTTTTTGTTATAAAAACTACTTTGATACTTTGAAGAAAGGGCGTATCTCTCTATGAAAACTTTTAAAATCACCCCAAAACGACCCTTTGAATACAGATTTTCATCAATGTGTCGTTTGTTTATTCGTGAAACAAACTCAAGTTATTTTTGCTCATTTAATTTTTAGCTGAAAATTCGTTCTTAGATTTTCCGAAAGTCGAAAATGTAAAAGTTCGTCTATTTCTAATCTACCCAAACTTTAATATTAACCAAAGGCAGCGTTGATCTGACTTTCCAAAATGTTTTGACGTTTGAAATTTATGGTATCTAGAGATTTTTTTAGTTAGAATCTAGGGCTAATTTGATCTGACAACACTGCTTCACACATGGCAAAAAACCCGACCAACAGTCTGATAAATGCGTTCTTTAACTGACCCCTGCAGCCAACGTTTATTTGATTCCGACAAGACATAATCCCGCCAAAGACGGGGACTATTGACGTATTAAAAAACGAGACCGGAGCTGATTGGTCAAGGGGACTTTTAGGATATTGAACTGATAAGGTCAATCCTTTTAAAAATCATCCTCTGGAAAGTCTAACCAGGCATTGTTTCAATTTGTGTGCCAGTTTATTACTAATTGGGTAAAGTTACAATAAAGTTTACAGTGTTACCAACCGATTTCCTTACTGATAAAATTTCCCTAAATGGGTGACCTTTCTGCAACTTGGTAATTAATGACGGTACTGCTCAGACGTTGATAATTTTCTTATTACCCTGCACTACTTCTGGGATAATTTGTACGAATTTAACGCAAATAAAAGTGATGAAATGTCAGGTCAAACATAATTTCTGCTCAGACTTTCAGTGCGAATGCAACAGTTGTGTGTAAACAGAGCTCGAATTAAAGCCCCTTCACCATACATCATTGATTTAAACAGCATCATGGGCAATAACGCCCACATCACCGCTGTTAAAAGTCGGAAAGCATTTTAACGTCTGCAAACTTCATATCTACAGTGTAACTGAAAATCGTTATTTAAAATCCGCACCCTCATCATTGACCCAATTCCGTTTCCTTCAATTAACGCGAATTTGTTCGCAGGATATTAGTACGAGCCATCAGTTACACGGTTCACGGACTGATTCCTGCCAGTTGTGTCTTTGCCGATCGCTATAATCGTGAAGAAGTCGTGAGATCTTTAGGTAAAGAAGTTAACATCAATCCGCCTTTGACGTTGGGGCAGCTTCCAGACACGCCCGAAGAACTGTTGAAATTAGATCAGGTAAGTTTAATTGGAAACCACTTTCGATTCAAAGTATTGATTGGGAGGAAATTTCGGGACCAAATCGTGGAAAGAATCGAAAGTGAGGACTTCAAAAGGAGATGTTCTTAAATTAAAATTTCCACACTCACGAATGGGTTCGACGCGAACACAAAAGCCCGGAATTACCGGATGAAAAATGACGGCGGTTTATCAGGAATGTTTGTCGTCGATGAATTTTATCGCAAATTAGAGGCAAGACCGAAACAATTAGAATGCGGGCGGCGGCGTGGAATTAACGGCCTTATCACTTTATACTAAATGTATCGCTGATTGAATTTCTTTCAGTTGACAGTAACATGAAAATTTCGAAGTTTGTATTCCTGAAAAACAGTCGAAACTAACGTGACTTTTTCAATTTACTTGTGCGTGTTTAATATTCGCAATGATCAAAGTAGGTCAGACGCCAGACAAAAAACAGGTTCACTTACCCTTCGGAGTGATGACGTCACACCTGCACCGACTAGACCAGACTTCATCTTCCGTTATGTTCCGAATTTCTCGACTATTCTTAGGAATAACCAACTCCCAGCTGAATCCTTCCATTCCAGAACCTCCAGAAGAGATAACGTGTGATAAAACTCTTTCACTTTCCTGTTTGGACTTGAAACACTTCCACACCAAAGCACTGAACAAATTCGAACACTAAACTGAAAAAAGTGATAAAACTGGGGTTCCAACACTACACCTTCACTCTGAACACTAAAAACTGCACTAAACAACAGTTTTTCGCGGGTAGAAACTCGAAAATATTCAAAAAATGGAAATTTGAACTCGAGACGACGCAGTAGAGAAGCTCACACGTCATAGACTGTCGGCAAGTCTCGGGAACGTTCGGCTCTTAAAATGGTGACGTTGCACCGGAAATTAACGATGTGGCGCGAAATTCAAAATAAAGAAATTTTTTTAGTAATTTACGATTGCTAATTAAAAGCTGGCTAATTAAAAGCGTAAGTTGTCTCTTGTGTATATACCGAACCTCCAAATTAATTTCGAAGTTGGTGTTACTGAAAATCCGAAAACTGTCACATTTTCTAAATTAACCTCACTTTTTTAATTTATTTGTGCGTAGTTACTACTAAAAGTGGTCACGGGTCATAAAATTGCTTTGAGAAAGGAATATATGCAGTAAAAAGGTAAGGAGACGTTCCACACTGACAAATCTCTATTTCGCAGTTACATAACCTTTGAAATTTCGAGCGGGAAATTTGACTTTTAATTTTTTAATTTACTTTTTAGTGCAAAACATTGTAATTAGGGCGTGTTTTGTTGAAGGTGTTTATAAAATCGGAGCTGAAGGTGGGCGTAATCTACGTGAAAGAGGGACAATACACCGAAGAAGAGATCCTAGACAATAACGACAATTCCGTGCTGTTTGAAGAGTTCCTGCAGATTTTCGGCGAGAAAGTTCGTCTCAAAGGCTTCGACAAATACAAAGGAGGTTTAGATACCGTGCACGACTTGACAGGTGCGCTCTGTTTTCTCAGCGTAATCTCGATTCAAGCTTGATGGTTTTAGGATTATACTCGGTTTATACCAACTGGAGGAACATCGAAATAATGTTCCACGTAAGCACGTTGCTGCCGTACGAAAAACACGACCCGCAGAAGCTGCAGAGGAAGAGACACATCGGCAACGACATCGTCTGCGTCGTGTTTTTGGAGGCCGACAACACGGCGTTTTCGCCCGCTTGCATCAAGAGCCATTTTCTTCACACTTTTATCCTTGGTACGAAAACGCGCGCGATTTTCTAAAGACTTGATTTTCTTTTTCAGTTCGTACTTCTCCGAGAATTAAGAGGAAACCCACTCGATATGAAGTGTCGGTTGTTACTCGCGATGAAGTGGGTGCCTACAAGCCTTATCTATGGGAGCAAAGTGTTTTCGACAAGGGCCCGATGTTCAGGGAGTGGCTGCTCACGAAAATCGTCAACGGGGAAAGGGCGAGTTACTCGGCCCCCAAGTTCGCGAGGATGCAAGAGAGGACGAGGTCGCAGATGCTGGAGGACATCGTCGCCAATCTGCAGAACCACGCAGAGACCGGACAGATTCCCAAGCCTTATAGGAGAGGTAGATATTAGACGTTTTGGCATTCATAACGACTCTGCAAGTTTCTCTCTGTAATTTCGCAAACTTTAATCGACAATTGGTAGGCAACTGCCTTCCCCACTTTAATAATTAATAATTCAACTTCCTTTGAAAGTCAAGAGTGCATAACATCAAAGAATCGAGTCTAAAGACTCGCAAACTTTACATAAACTCGCTGAGCTCTTCCGTCATGCGTTCTGCTTTATTGTCTTGGTTAAGAATGAATAAAAATGGTAATTTCGTCTGATTAATTTGCAGGTTCTTGGCGTCCCATCGGACACATGAGACCCTCTTCACCTTTATTAGATAGTGTGCGTGATCAATTCGAAGATTACGATCAGATAGCGAAAGACTTCACCAGGATGTTCCTCAACACCGAAGCCAACACTCTGGCAAACGCTCAATTGTTCGATGTGGTGTTCCTCGTCGGCCAATCGAAGCAGAAAGCTAAATTAGTGGGTGTTCGAGCAATTTTGGGAGTACGTAGTCGAGTCTTCCAAGAAATGTTGTACGGCATCCAGACAGGTTTCGGTTCGCCCCAAGTGCCAGTGGCTGAACTATTAGCGAGGCCAGTTCCGACTCTATTGAGTCCCCAACAAAGTAGACCAAAAAGTAGCAACTTTTTACAAGTGCCAGATATCGAATCGCCCAGGCCCAAAAGTGTCCCTAGTTCGCCCATGGTCAAACGAGCGTTTTCTAGATTAGGTACCATCACGGCGGGATGGGGAAGGTCCATCCGGAAGCACAACGCCCAGCAGTTGTCCGCCGAGGACAAGAAGAAGTGGGCCAGCAGCCAAGATTGCTCAAGTAAGTCGATCAAGACCCGATGAGTTCAAAACCGAACTTTGCAGATAAAGAAGGAAAGGACAAAGAAGGCAAAGACAAACCCTCTGCAGCCCAGCTACCAGTCCCGAGACTTAGCGTTTGTGCCGATGCTCAAAAGGTCGACCGAGCCAAATTGGCGCAGACTGAATTTTCTATAATCGAATTCGATCCAGATACGTTTCGAATACTGTTAGACTATCTTCACACTGGATCTTGTCCCCTCACTTGCTCGACGATTCCTGGACTCATTTGCGCAGCTGAGCACTACGACCTTCCGGAGCTACTTCAAGCCTGTTTCCACCACGCCAAACAGTTCCTCAGGATAGAAGTCGTAAGTTATCGGTTTCTGATCCATAAACTCCAACACTAATGATGCTTCCAGGTCTGTTGTATGTTGTGCTCCCTCGAAAACTACTACTGGAGATACACTTCAGCCTCCGAGTTGGTCAACATGATCTTAGCGTTCGTGGAAACTCGCGCCTACGCCCTTTTCACCACCACCGAGTTCCTCACGCTGAGCGAATCCATGGTTCAAATGATCATGTGCAGGTGATTTATTTTTTGCTTTGACATTTATTACAGTAATTGACATGTGAATGAGCGATTCTTGAGTTGGAAATAAACGGCTATAAATTTTGGAAAATTGTAATTTTTATTACAGGTAATCTAACTTATCCTTTTCAAATCTTGCGAGTTTCAAAAATTGCTCCTTTGTAAATGACACCTGTTTGTGTTACCAGGAACTTGGAGGTGCCGGAGGTGCGAAAATTCGAAGCCATGTTGGCCTGGGCGAGACACAAAATCCGTACTAAAACTTCGAGCAAACTGGATGCCAAGTTAGAGTTTAAGTGCATTATGGAGCGACTGGCCAGAGACTTGAAACTGTATAGAATATCGCCCCAGGAGCTTATCAAGGTCAGTTTACGCAAACAATCTAATTTGGACGCAAAGTGTCGTGTTTGCAGGTGGTGCTGCCGTCGAAGGCGATAAAAAACGAGCGCATCTTGGAGACGCTAATGTTCCAAGCGAATTCTGGAATGTACCGAATACAGGATTCATACATAAAAGAGTGCACCCAAAGACTGCAAAAACAAGACTCCAGATTTTCGGAATGGGAGTCGTTCGATTACAGTACATAGACTTTTTGTGACGAATCCCTTTAGATTAGAAGACAATCATTGAGTAAATTCTGCATTCAAAATTCGCGACAAGTTGATATTATGTAAGAAAAATATACATTTACGCCATGCCAACTGGGATCAAGTGATTCATGTTTTATATGATGTTTAAATCGGTGTGATTGCAAGACAATCTATTATGAATTAAGTGTTTGCCTTGCGTGTTCGATTTTTTTAATCTCACTTCGATCAATGTTTATTGTTGTTTTGTGAAGGAACTTGTTACACAACAGTGCTCTTTGTTATTGGAAATTCGGTTTTTCTTGAGTTTTTTACCGATGATTTGGAACTGTTATCTGTATTTATAGGACTCGTGTATACTTACCTGAGCAGATCTATTTATTTCGTACCTGTGTTGTGAATACTCGGCAGGTTACGTGGACCCTGTCTGTATAGAGACTTGTTGCTGTTTGTATTCGTGTTCGATGTTTCATATTTGAAAAGACACAAACCATCAGGTGTTTGTAAGACTAAATATATTTTAATTACTCTTAGATAGCAAAAACAAATGTTGACATATTTTGATACTAAATAACTAAAGATGAAAAAAAAAAACGTAAATGTTTCTTTACGCAATCTGTTCGATATTTTATTTGACAAATAAACTAATAAGTGTCTTATTACGAAATAGCAGAGCCAGTGGATAACTACATATATTTAACATCGTTGTCAAATGTTGTCTGTTTTGAAGAAATCATCTTTTCATTTGTATTTATTGTTAAACCATGTTAATGTGAAATTGCGACTTCTTCGCCACAGCTTCCAAAAACCAAAGAAGTCGCTTTTCCCACAGATATGTGCTTTATTATGTTTCACATTACTAAACCAACAAGTTATACCTACCTTGTCACTATTCTGTTTGCTTGTACTTGTGTTAAAAACCAAAGAAATGTAATAAATAATGATCTAAATAGAAACACCAATATTTATGAAAGAAACTTGTTGTAAAGATTGTTGCTTTATCAATGTACAAGTAAATGGAATATTTCATATATTCTAAGATATTGTAAATCTTATTTTCTCAGAATAAATTTTTTTGAAGCGTTCTAAAGCACTTATTTTACCGCACCAAATCTGTTTGTTGCGCGCCTTTGAAAATTTATGTCTCTAGATCCTCATCACAATCTCAACATTTTACGACGAGAAGACTGTTTTCAACACCAAATTCCTGGTGGGTAAGTGACCTCAACTTGGACGGCTAAGAAAAATGTCAGAGCGGTTATGAAACTAATAAATACTATATTATACAATAACTGTGTTTTTACTATTAGGATTGTTAAATTGTTTAAATTAAATGTCTTTGATTAATGGTTTTTATCCGAAACATCCAAAATTGGGCTTCAATTCCAGAAATCCAATCAAAATAAAAAGAATAAGCGATCAATAAGTCCATATCCACGCCAGGTGTAGGGATTTCCCCGAATGTAGGGAATTTTGAAGGAGGAGAAATGTACTGACTAATCTAGGGGAATTTAGTGTTTAACTATAACTTGAATTGAACAAATTTTACAGAATATTTGGATTTTCTTCGGTAATCTTTCATTTTATGTATTTTAATAAATCAGCAGGATTTGAAAGATATTTAACGTGCGTAAGCTAGGGCCATCTAGCGGCACAAATATTAAACTATTTAAGGTGCAATGTTGGTTGCCTAAAATGTCGTTTTAAATACAGTCGACACATCGGGAAAAGAGATTTTGCCCCAATAATCAGCAAAAACTTAATTTTTCCTAATTTACATTTTTAATATTGATTATAAATAAAACAGTAATAAAATTACTGCAAAAAAACTAAATGTCAATGATTTTAAAAGTCCCAGTTTAAAAAAAAAATGCTTAAATCATTCCAAAACATTAAAAATTTGAAACCGACACAAAAGGCGTACAGTCGTAAATTGTCTAGTTGATTATATTTGTTTCTCGAAAATTGCGATTTATAATTTTTCTTCATGTTGAACGAATAAACTTTGGAAACTTTAAGGTGACAAAGTTGGCATCATTGTCCCCAGAATTTGACATTTTTCCATTTTGACATAAAAATTGCTGTGCATCCAAACTGCGTAATTAATTAGTGCGATCTCTTAAACTATGCCAAGTGAAGTGAAATTCTCCTCAGACGCGACTCCTTTTTAAAAACGGTAAGAAATAGATTGAATGTCTACACATTCCGTTGGCGAAACTTTCACGGTGGTTTTTTGTACCCCAAAACGCAAAATTTGTGACCTTGAGTGGTACAGGGGATGGCAACAGTACAATAAAATAGACAAATGTTCATATTTATTTACATCACACGTAAATATACTACATTCTTAACAAAAATTCGTAAATAAATTTTGCATTAACAAAGCATAAAGGTCTTAAAAAATACTTAACGCACAACAAAAATAATTAGTATTATAATATAGGTACTTGCTTATTATTTCGTTTGATATCCTTATAATTACACTTATTAACTATTCCAGTGTTATTAAATTATTCGGAACGTCAAGGCCATTCCGTTTCAAAATGTCTCTCAAAGTCCTGTTCTCTTGTTCTAACGCGAGATTTTTTTGCTTCAAAACATCAACAGTCTGAACTAATTGCTTGTTCTCTTTCAAATATTGATCACATTTTTGCTCATTCTCCCGTAATTCTAAGATGTATTCACACGCCTTTGCTAGAATGCCCCCTTTGGATTGCCCGTCATAATGCCCGTTGCCTTTCATATCAGGAGGGGCATTTTCCGGAATTATCCTCGACAGCTTCGAAATCCAGTTGTTAATTTTATCTCTTCGCCGTCGTTCCACTTCGTTGTGTGTGGCTCGGCGCCTCTCGTCACGCTGCGGAAAAACCAAATTACTCAATAACGAGCTGCCAACCTTACAGAAGCCACAGTGCTGCCACACTTACTCTTTTAATGTTGGTCACCACTGACGTGTTGCTATCAATGATTGACGACCTTGGCGCGATAGCTCTGGCTCCAGTTTGCGTGGCAAAGACTTCGTTGGGGTTCCCGATAACGTACAATTGTCCATTTAAATTACTCGTTAGCACCTGTTGAACATTGCTATTTGAGAAGTTGTTGCCACTGGCGACAATCTGAGGCACGGGTTCGACACCTTCCTCCACTTGTAAGACGCGATACGTTATCATACCTAAACAACATAACCTTAAAATTTGTTGTGTTCGTCTCAGGAGTTACCTTCGGGCGATCTTAAGGAATATTGGACCTCATTATCCGCGGGTGTTTCTAAGAGAGTCTGTGGCGACAAATGATCAACAACGTTCTGTTCGTCGTCGCTTTCCGTCGAATGTTTGGTTATGACGTTATCTTGGAGGATAACTTTGGAGTCGACCTCGTCCACTTCTGCACTGAAATTTAGATAAATGTAAATTTCAGACAGCTTGAGATTTACATCCAATTTCAAAATGACCTTGTCCCTATCACTCACAGCATTACATAACAGACGCAAAAAAGGGGTTTCCAAAAAAAAGATAAGCAAAACGGAAGTGTTACCTCGACTCCAACGGATCTAGCATATCCATAGTGGGCTTGATTGTTTGGTGTGGTTTAAATTTTTTGAATTTTCCTTCAATTTTGGTCACGGGGACAAAACAGGTCATGTGATGTGACACCAATTTTTGACAAATGACAACACGCATGCGTGAAAACTGTAATTTTCCATTACCAGCAGCGTGGCAGATTACAGAGCGACGGCTCTTAGTTCCACTACCGACTTAGAGGTGGCGACACAAATCCTATTCTCAAAGTAGCACAACAAATTAAAAAACATTGAAAAATAAAGACAAACTTGCAATTTATTACATTGAATACATATTGTAAAACTTGTCATTTGTAAAACTGTATTTTTATTACCAGCAGCGTGACAGATTACAGAGTTTTTTGCTTGTGTTTAGTTGGGCTATCGACTCAGAGGTGGCGCCACAATCGTACTCTCAAAGCGGGGCTAAAAATTTAAAAAACGAGCGAAACTGGCGATTTATTGCATAAACGAACATATTCTAAAACATTTGTGCCTTGTGGGTGCAAACATCCATTTTCTAATGACTTTAAGTCACGTTAGTGTTCCCAACTTTGGCAAAAACGGCCGCAAATGAGTAGACATTCCTGGCAATCTGTAAACATTTCGTACTACCATCGCTGCGTTAACCAACTTACTCTAATGCCCAGTTGATAGTTCACTGATGTGGTCTCTGTAAATTTGACTCGGAATGGAATCTGATACAACAGTAGAATAAAAAGCAACGTTTTCTTATTTTCGTTGTTGAAAGTCACCCAGCGAACATCACTGTATATATTTGAAGTCATATCATCGGCCTAAAACACCCCAAAAATATGTGGAATGAGGCGTTATTGTTACAAACCAAGTCCTCCATGGTCTGTCCTGATAGAACCAGCAGCATTCCTGTTAGTCCGGATGCCGCAGCCCAAGTCAGATTTTGAAAAACGTGCCAATACCCCAAATCTACTTGCTAAACTATTAAATGTAGGATAATCCAGGATTAGGCTTACTAACAACGGTGTATACGTAACTTAACGCGCTAAGACACATCCCGAGGAATCCGAGACTAAACCACGGTAACATCCAAGTGGTAACATCATTCACTTTCTTGCTGGCTCTGTGGAAAAATGTCAAAACTAGTGGTGTGTTGTGGCTACTTACCCCATGATTTCTTTATGACGAATGGCGATCAAATGAAGTCGCCTTTTGACAAGCGCTTGGTACTCCATATTACAAAATAAATCGTCGTCGTTTTCGTTCTGAAATTCTGCACTTACGTGGGCGATCATGTCCAAAAAAAGACTAAACTGGGCATTGGCATGACAAACACAATAAGCAAAAATGTTGGCCAAAACCACCATTGTGAAAGAGGTGACAGGGAATGTGAGAAAATAAATAAAATCGAGAATGTAGTGAAAACTACTTAGATAAGTACGAAAGAAGTACAAAGGGAACTGATACTCTTGTTCTTTGCCAACGGGGATTAAAATGAAGCCAGTGACTATGCCTAGAAGGGTGTTCAGAACAATAACGGGCGTCTGGAGTTTCCTCTCAAACAATATCTTCTCTTTGGTTTCTTTTGTGGTGCTGTCCACTGACCACGAGATGGATAACACGTACTGTTGGAATCCATTCAACTCTGTTTCAGTCAACAAGAGGCAAAAGTTGATGAGCATGGACTAAAAAAAATGTTCAATTGAACGATTTTTTTAGAATTCGAGCTCTTACCGATAAAATGGCCAGAAATGTTGCCAGGAATCTGTACAGAAATGACGACTCAAAGACAGTTAAAAAGAAGTAAATGTTGATTAGAGTTATGAGGGCGTAGAAAAGTAGAGTGAAGATTCGTGCCCAACGATAGTATTTGTTGTTGAATAGCTCGAAACTGCAGAAATATATCCAGTGATAAAAGTCGTCTGTAACGCACGTTTGCGAATGAAAAAATGGAGATAATTTCAGTTTGCAGTTACCTTTCATTGGTTTAATGTTGAAGTACGAATCCATTCTAACAAATCAAGAATTTTGAAATTGATTTTAGTTTGCAAATGCTCCAAGGGTAAAACTTTCATTAAGTACCAGGAAGCACGAATTGACTAATTCTAAATGTATAATTCTCTTTTCTATTCTCAAGGAATAAAATATTGGACCTTAATGAGCGAAAGCAAATGTGCTCTTTAATTAATATTTCAGTCTGACGCTTTTACTAAGGATTAGTAGCAAAAACATAAATACGACGCATTTTTTTACAAAATCAATTTTAAGCGCAGTATCTAGGAACTATGACAAATGTAAAGATGCGGTTTTCACCAGTTTTCCACCCCCTTGAGTCGATGAGAATCATACATTACGTACTCCGAATTTGAAGTTTCACGGTTGTAAAAAATCACGTTTCCTAATCTAATTCGGTCGATAGCTCGCTTATTCGAGGAGTAATGTTATACTATTGGTGCTCATTTTACGCAGAATTTTCCGCAGATTCCAAATCTGGGATTTAAATTCAGATCCGACAACAAACAACTGAGTTATGGCCGATCAAAGTTTCGGAAATTTGATTTTCATTTTTTCTCATTTTTCGTAATTTTTAAAGTTAAATACCTCGGAAACTGTTTGAGATATTGAGATACGGTTTGCGTCATTCTTTTTCTCGGCTCATTTTACGTTAGAAAATGTTCTCAAAAGCCCAAAATTTGATAGTCGATTTTTCGCGAAAAAAAAATCCGACTCAAACGATGAAAATTTTTCATTTTTTTAATTTTTGGCCATAACTCGTAAACTATTTGTCCGATAGATCTTAAATTTGGCCAGTAGATAGATTTCGAGCTCCTCTTTCGACTGATGTAATTCAATGCTATTAAACGTCTTTTCATTTCGAAAACATAGATTGAAAATCACCCTAAAATGATGTTTTCAAAACAGTTTTTGGCCAATACCTCGTTTATTTATTAAGCAAACTCAACGAATATGGGTCTCATTTTACGCAGAATTTTACGCTGAATTCAAAAACATGATAATTTTTTAATTTTTGTGAACAAATAACCGAGTTATGGCCGTTTGAAATTTTGGGTTTTTGCCAGAGGGCCAAATTTTCGAAGGTTCGAAACAATTCATGCTCGATATTTTAGAAACTATTTCAGATATTGAGCTGCGGTCTGCGCCATTGTTTTTCTCGAAATAGTTTTTAGATTTTCCAATAGTCAAAAGTTGCAAATTTTCGCAAAAATTCATGATTAAAACTATACCAAATTTCTCATATCGATATTTCGCTTATTTTTTAGAGTAAACTTGAGTTATTATACATCAGTGAACGCAGAATTTTCCGCAGATTCCAAATCTGGGATTTAAATTCAGATCCGACGACAAATAACTGAGTTATGGTCGATCAAAGTTTCGGATAGTTGATTTTCATTTTTTCTCATTTTTCCCAATTTTCAAAGTTAAATATCTCGGAAACTATTAGAGATATTGAGATGCGGTTTGCGCCATCGTTTTTCTCGGCTCATTTTACGTTAGAAAAAGTGCTTAAAAGCCCAAAATTCGATAGTCGATTTTTCGCGAAAAAAAATTACAACTCAAACGATGAAATTTTTTCATTTTTTTTAATTTTTGGCCGTAACTCGTAAACTATTTGTCCTATAGATCTCAAACTTGGCCAGTAGATAGATTTTGAGCTCCTTTTTCGACTGATATATAATTCAATGCTATTAAACGTCGCTTTCATTTCGAAAACATTGATTGAAAATCACCCTAAAATGATGTTTTTAAAACAGTTTTTGGCCAATACCTCGTTTATTTATTAAGCAAACTCAACAAACTTGGGTCTCATTTTACGCAGAATTTTACGCTGAATTCAAAAACATGATAATTTTTTAATTTTTGTGAACAAATAACCGAGTTATGGCCGTTTGAAATTTTGGGTTGTCGCCAGAGGGTCAAATTTTCGAAGGTTCGAAACACTTCATGCTCGATATCTTAGAAACTATTTCAGATATTGAGCTGCGGTCTGCGCCATTGTTTTTCTCGCGATTTTTTACATAAGAAATAGTTTTTAGATTTTCCAATAGTCAAAAGTTGCAAATTTTCGCAAAAAGTCATGACTAAAACTATGGCCAAACTTCTAATATCGATATCTTGCTTATTTTTTAGAGTAAACTTGAGTTATTATACATCAGTGAACGCAGAATTTTACGCAGATTTCAAATCTGGGATTTAAATTCAGATCCGACGACAAATAACTGAGTTATGGTCGATCGAAGTTTCGGATAGTTGATTTTCATTTTTTCTCATTTTTCCCAATTTTCAAAGTTAAATATCTCGGAAACTATTAGAGATATTGAGATGCGGTTTGCGCCATCGTTTTTCTCGGCTCATTTTACGTTAGAAAAAGTGCTTAAAAGCCCAAAATTCGATAGTCGATTTTTCGCGAAAAAAAATTGCGACTCAAACGATGAAAATTTTTCATTTTTTTTAATTTTTGGCCATAACTCGCAAACTATTTGTCCTATAGATCTCAAATTTGGCCAGTAGATAGATTTTGAGCTCCTCTTTCGACTGATGTATAATTCAATGCTATTAAACGTCATTTTCATTTTGAAAACATTGATTGAAAATCACCCTAAAATGATGTTTTCAAAACAGTTTTTGGCCAATACCTCGTTTATTTATTAAGCAAACTCAACAAATTTGGGTCTCATTTTACGCAGAATGTCTCGCTGAATTCAAAAACATGATAATTTTTTAATTTTCGCCAACAGATAACTGAGTTATGGCCGTTTAAATTTTTGGGTTGTCACCAGATGGCCAAATTTTTGAAGGTTCCAAACAATTCATGCTCGATATCTCGAAAACTATTTTAGATATTGAGATGCGGTTTGCGCCATCGTTTTTCTCGCGATTTTTTACATAAGAAATAATTCTTTAATTTTTCTATAGTCGAAATTTGCAAAAATTCATGACATAAACTATGCCAAACTTCTGAAATCGATAACAACAAATAACAGAGTTATGACCGTTTCAAGTTTCGACTTTATTAGTGCAAAATTGATGTCGCCAAACGTACTGCTTCAATTAATTTTTTTTTCGACTTCTGAATAGATTACTTACCTGAAACGAGGGTGAGAAATTGGTGAAAAAGTAGCGTAGTTTCCAAATAAAAATCCCACATTTCTGTAAAACTAATATTTAACAGTAAATTTGTTAAAAACAAGAAGAGAATGTATTACAACACATAAATAAGCAAATGAAACTTATAGTGGTCTTAAAACTTAATTCATATGTATATAATATATTTTATATAAAGGTACAATAACAGTTTGGTGATTTTTGAAACAGAAACAAAATTTTACGAGTTATCACCATAATCTCTATCACCCACATTGATTCGGTCTGGAGCTGACGTCACATTAAACCCCAGAATTCGAGAATCGACTTTTAACATCTTTGACTTTTTGTTTTTCTTATTTTTACCCTGAAAATCGGTATTAACTCTACGACACTTGAACGACATGCTCTCACCTTGACTTCTTGGAATTCAGTGCTGTGTTGCGACGACGGCGTGATTGCTGGTGCCGGAGAACACATATCGTCTTTATGAGCATTGTTTTTAGGCTTGCAAGATCGTCTTTTCTCTAAAAAATTCGACGCAAACTGCTGCGTTGCCGGACTCTCGCCCAAGTATTCCTTACAGTAGTCCCTTACGTCGTAAGCGGATTCGATATCACGTAGAAAAGTTACAAATGTAGGAACTGCAAGAAATTGATTAGAGTTCGCTCACCACCACCACCACCAGGTCATCACTTACTATCCACGTCGGCCGAGATGTTGGCCAAGGTCTTGTAGCACCAATCGGTAAATTCGTCCTTGGTTTGATTATTGTTATTGTTAACAGATTTCAGTGACTCCTCTTTTTTACTCTTATTCTTAGATTGCTTTTGTTGTTGCTGCTTCGTGGTAGTCATGGCACTAGTTGAATTACTTTTAGATACTGTGGACGGTTTAGTAGAGGATTTCGACGGGACCTCATCCCAAAAACCTCCAGCTAAACAATCAAATCAGCCTCGAAACTCCCACAATGCCACTCACCTGAATTTGAAGACCATTGAGAAGTGGAGGAGGCGTTCGCCCAAGTCAGACTTTGCCCATTCCAAATGTTCCCGGCGCTCGGAACTGGAGCCTCTTTCTCTTTCAACTGAGCGGCGATTTTCGCTTCGGCCGACAGCTATAATTCAAGTTGCTAGTGCTACTTCTGTTACTTCCTCAAGTTACCTTTGCCATCCGCTCTTGCTCCTCCGCCTGAATCTCTGCAAACGACTTGATTTTTCTCTGCTCCATCGGCTTTTTGGCCCAATTCAACTGAAGCCCGCTCGCCTTTTCCAACTGCTGCTGCTCTTGCAGTTGCTGCTTCTGAATTTGCATGGCGGTTTCTTGCGCCCTCTTCTCCTTTTCGGCTTTTTGGATGTCCGTCAAGTTCAGGCCGGAAGGAAAGCTGGACTGACTCCACGGCGCGGTTTTCGACGAGGCTCTAGACGCTTGATTCTGAGCCAGTCGGACGGCGTCCGCTTGCTTCTTTTCGTCGCGCTCTTTCGCTTCTCGTCTAAAACGTAACGTAACATGACCAATCTTTGGGGTGGTAGCAAAGTAAAGACCTGTTTTTCTCATCCTCGAGTTTCTTGAGCTCTTCTGATTTCTTCCGGGCCTCTTCTTCCGCCTTACGTTGTTCTTTGAGTCTTCGCTTCTCTTCGAGTTCGCGCAGCCGCTTCTCCTCCGCTTCTTTTTTAGCCTTCTCTAGTTCTTTCCGGACTTTCTCCTCCTCCTTCTTCTTTTTCTCTTCGGCGGATTTCTTCTCCGCTTCCTGTATTAACACCCAATATCAACCCGGGCGATACGAGCATCACCTTACTCACCTGTTTCTTCTGTTCTAGTTTCCTCCGTTCCTCCGCTTCTTTCTTCGCTTGTTTCTCCTCTTGCTCCTTCCGCTTCTTCAGTTCTTTTTGCGACATTTCTTCTTTGGGCCGCTCCTTCTCCAGCTCCGCGTGTTGCTGTCCGCTTTTTTCCGGCGCTGAAACCTCCCCCGCCGCACCTTGCAAGTCCCACATCGACAGAGGCGCTTCCGACTGTTGCGGCCACTGCGTCGGAGTGCTCACCGGCGGCGGCACATTAAACTGATTCTGTTTCTGCCACAGAGAATCCAACTGAAACAAATCCGTTGTTTTCCAACCCCACAAAACCGCCAACTCACCTGTCTCTGCTGCTGGAATTGTTTCAAGAAATTTGTGATGGGATCGTTGTCTGGAGGGGGTTGTAACTGATCGATGGGGCCGTGCGGAGTGGGTCTATTCACTGGTGGTAAATTCCCGTGCATTGGTAAGGGGGCGATCGGTGGGGGCTGCAACGGTGCGAGACCATCGGGGGGTAAAGACGAGGGGAGGTTTGGGGAGACTCCGGCAGCTAGGTGGTTATGGAGGTTGGGAGTTTGCATTCGGTTCTGCAGGGAGTGGATGTTGCCCATTTGCACCAAGATGGGGTCGAGTTGGTTGGGGACGCTACTGGTGGGTTTGTCCACGAGGACCGAACCGGGAAGCTTATTACTCTGGAATCAAAAGACACTTGACTTGAGGAGTGATCAATAATCAACAGCACTCACTTGTTGCATTTGGTTGATCATGTACATCAGAGGATTTGATGGGGGCGACTGCTGCATGAACTGGAGGTCTGGCGGAATCTGCTGCTGCTGTTGTTGTTGCTGTTACAAAACCACAATTAGTAATCTGCATGAAGACAGTCAGAAATTACCTGTTGCTGCAACAGCAGCCTTTGCGCGGCCATTTCCTGCTGCTGCAACGTAAGCGCACTCCACGGTTCGGCAAGATTCCGCAACGAAACTTGCTGCTTGAATGCCAACTGCGACAAAAACTGATACGGTAACATGTCATCAGGCAACTTTGCCTGCTCGTTCTTCAGTACCGGAAACCTTATGTTTGATAGAAACGGATTTTCGCCCCCGCACACATTAATTAATTCGCCTAATAGAAAATACCTCTCATCGCACTCTCGCATTACATTCAATTGATTGCTAAAGTAGCCCGCTTTGTACCATTCGGCCATTTCGACGTTGGCGAAGGGGCCTTGTCTGGTACCTTGCGGGTCTTGATAAAACCATTTCTCTTGAGATGGCGGTACGAGATTTGGGGGCGGTGGCTGCACGCCTCCAACGTCAAAGTTGGACGTTTGTTGCGCGCTTTTGGGTGTTTCTTCGTCCACGACTAATTTTAAAACGAGATCTTCTTGGAGGCGATCGAAATCCTCGTCGGCTTTGTCTCTGGGGAAACTGAAATTATGAAGGGGCGAGCTGTGGGGGTGACTTACATATTTGGTGTCACTGGTTCTTGAGGAGGGCCGTTGCTACAGGGCTGGGAGTCTTCGAGTTTGTCCACTCTATTGTCGGGTTTCTGAAACAGGGAAATTTTCGATTTGTCTTTGTCCGGAGAGCCGCTTTCTTTAAGTTTGATGACGTCGTCTCGAGGCTCGGTGGGGTCCTGATAAAAGGAATCAATTTAATAGGGGTCCAGAAGCCACCATTATTACCTCCAAGTGTTTGTCGCCGTCTTCTGACTTGGGCAGAGACGTGGTGGACTTGGAAGAACACAACCCAATTTGACTAGTCCTTGGAATATGCTGCTGTGAAGTGGATTTCTGGATCATTTCCTTCCTGTCTTTTCTGATATCCTGTTCGTCATCCGAGCCATGGAACGCCCCCCGTTCATCAAACGTCCCACCGCCTTCAGTGGGGTTCTCCGTTGCCCACTCGGGGAGATGGTCGTCGTTATCCCAGGACCTCCTCAAGGGGGCCCCACGGCTATTCTCGTGCCAATTAGGACGCCCTCCTCTCTCCGGCGGTCCATTTCTCTCCTCGGAATCCCCTTCGCCCCTCCAACTCGCCGAGCGCCCCCATTTCTCATGTGACGCTCTACTCGAATTGATATTCCTCCACCCGTCGTCGTCTTCGTTGTTCCGCACCCGCCGCCAGTTGTCACTGACAGTTGGCCTGACAAACTCCTTCCGCGGGCTCCAGTCGAGCTGTTCCCCGTTGCCCCAACCGCTGTCGTATGCAGAGGCGGCACGACCATAAGCCTGATAACCGCCTCTGCCGCGACTGATCCGGCCCCCTCGTTCGAGGGAGCTGCCGCGGCCTCGAGGCGCCCCTCCTATTGTCGTCGGACGCGTCTGCCAACCCCTTTGCTCTTCTTCCGTGTTGGGAAGAAGAGCCAAAGGTACCATGGTTTGTTCAGAGTACAGGGTTTTGAACGTGACCAGGGACGAAGGGGGTTTCACGAGTTTGTCAAACAGTGCCAACATTTCCTCTCGACCGTATCTGGCGTGAAAAAGGCTTTAGTACAAGGAGAAGACACAGAGGGGGCTTACCTGTACTCTGCTAGCTGGTACCGCGAACCACCACCAGCTCCACCTCCAGCACCGGTGGTGGTGCCCTCAGGGCGCAGGTTGCGAATCCAAGCTGGACCAAAATTCATTGAGGAATCGGTCATACTGCAACAAAAACAACACTAAGCCGCAAAACTCCAAGTTGTGCAAATTTCATAACTCAATCCAACAAAGCCATATTTTATATGAAAATGGAGGTGACTATTTATAGCGAAATACCAGAACACGGCTAATCAATGTTGCTGTGACAAACTAATTGGCATTCTTCGTCGTTCAAATTAACAACTGGATTCGTACAACGTGAAGTCGCCACTACAGCCCCAGGCGAAGTCTAGCTGGCACTTGAAACTGACAATGCGGAGGGGTAACGCAACGAAAAATCGACTTTCTTTAACCAAAGCCACGTCCCTTTCACATATTTTGCATTTTTTGAGCCGACGAGATGTGTGTTACCTGATTTTTAACGTTTTTCACTTGATAATATGCAATCAACATAAATGGCTGAAGCAAAATTGTAGGTTAACGCGCATGTGCTCAATTGTCAAACAACACAAGAAACGAAAAGTCACTAGAATTTAAATCGCTGGAAAATAAAAACGCGGTTTTTCTAATATAAAGAAACGAGGAGCGAGTGCTAAAAAATAATCTCACAAAGTTAAAAAAGCGGAATTTAGTTTTAACAACGCTCTAACTTTCAATCTTCAATTAGCAAAATTCGGGTGATTGTAATCAATTATTTGTCACGTTGTTTATAGTCCGAAACTTTTTCGACTAATTTAACTGCAAATAAACTGATAGAGACCACGTTTTTAAATTAATTAATAATAAATTTGGGAGTGGGGATTTCCGTGTCTTTCAGTTGGTACCGAGCATTTCCGACCCATTCTGTCAATCTGATTCCTATTTAAAAGGTGCACTTTCTTCTTGTGAAGTGTCCGAAAAACAACTCTTTACATAGTTAAAACTATTGTACAGAACGTAAGTAGTAAATTCTATGTTTTCTCCCAATCGTTTTGTTTTTCTTTGCATTTCCTCTGAAAGTTGGGTTATGTTGTAGCCGGCTCTAGAAACTTCCATCAACACCATGCCTGAATCCGTCGACATTTCCCCAAACGAAGACGGTGGAGTCCTTAAAGAAATCCTTCGGGAAGGTGAGGGCGAAGACTTCCCACCTCCAGGATCCAGAGTTAAGGTCCACTATACTGGGACTCTCACTGATGGGACGAAATTTGATTCTAGCAGAGACCGCAATGAACCTTTCGAATTTGATTTGGGCAAAGGTATGGCGGAAATGGGTAAAACTCGCAGTAATTTATTGTTTCAGGGAGCGTTATAAAGGCATGGGATATTGGAGTGGCCACCATGAAGAAGGGGGAGCAGGCAATGCTGACTTGTGCCTCTGAATACGCGTATGGGAAGTCTGGGAGCCCCCCGACTATTCCTCCAGACGCTACTTTGAAATTTGATGTGAGTATGATCATTTTAACTTTTAGAATTGGTAATTGCGTCGTTCAATGGGCGGAAATGTGACTTAAAAATCTCACATTTAACCTCGCATTTGCATTGACTATTTCATTTCGAACTGACTTAAGTCCGTTTCTAGGTGGAAGTCATTGGTTGGAAATTCGAAGATATTAGCCCCAAAAAAGACGGGAGCATCGAAAGACAGCTTATAACAGCCGGTGAAGGCTATACCTTCCCCAACGAGGGCGCCACAGTCGAAGGTACCTAACCCAAGCAAGAAGCGGCAGAAATCAATACATTTTCTCTATTTTCAGTGAGCTTAATCGGAAAGTTCGAGGGGCGCGAGTTCGATGTAAGAGACGTGACCTTCACCGTTGGCGAAGCCTCCGAACAGAACGTCATTTTGGCCATAGACAAAGCCATCGAGAAATTCAAAAAGGGCGAAACCTCCAAGCTCATCATCAAACCACAGTACGCTTTCGGCTCTCAAGGATCAACCGAATTCAACATTCCTCCCAATGCCACAGTTGAATACCTCGTCACACTAAAGAACTTCGAGCGAGTGAAGGAGAGTTGGGCTCTTGACACCAAAGAACGCGTAGAACAGACGAAAATATTCAAAGAAAAGGGCACAGCCTACTTTAAAGCCTCCAAATTCAAACTAGCCGTGAAGATGTACAAAAAAATCGTCGAATACTTGGAGTCACAAAAAGGTGAAATATAAAAAGACGCCCCACTGTCTAACTCGCTTTTTAGATCCGGAGCTTCAACCGGAAATCGATGGTCTAATGTTAGCCGCACATCTCAACCTCGCGCTGTGTTATCTCAAACTCGAAGACAACTTTGAAGCTCGCGCGTCTGCAAATTCCGCCTTGCAACTCGATGCGGACAACGTCAAAGCGTTGTTTAGACGAGGACAAGCTCTCTTGAAGCTGGGTGAACCCAAAGAAGCCAGTAACGATTTCGCGCAGTGTCTTAAATTGGACCCGGGAAACACCGCGGCGCAGAGTCAACAAGCGCTGTGTTTTAAAACACTGAAAGAGCAGTTGCAGAAAGAGAAGAAAGTCTACGCGAACATGTTCGACAAGTTTGCGAAAATGGACGCTCAGGTGAAATGAAAATGATGTGCATTTAGATTTTGCATTTTTGATGAATTCGAATAAATGTTTTTAATGAAATGATTGGTTTTATTGTGGCAGAGGGAAGAAATTGAGAAAAAGAAGGAACCGAACGTCATGTCGTCAGTGGGAGAATGGGGGAAAGAAGACAGGGAGAGGGAGCCGAGCGAGTTCGAAAAGGAGAATCCGAATATATTGTTGCTTAACGGCAGTGGAGAGTTCAAGGACATGTAATTTACTGTGGCAATAAATTTGATGAAAAATTGAAGATTTTTTTTAATATTAAAAAATTCGAATAGGGCGCTGTGGAGATACAGGCTTTTCGTGTTGCCAGGTTGGTACCAAAAAAATTACTTTAATCGCCGAGATTTCAATGTAAATACGAAAATGCAATTATGTTTATCTTTTATACCTTTTAATATCTATTTTTCGATTGTTTTAGCGTGCAATGGTTTATTGAAAGAAAATAAATTTGAAAAGCAAACTCTGTTTTTAGGGTTTTCGGCGCCGTGAGGTTGGTGCCTCTGCGTAATTGTCATTAGTGAAAAAATGGCGGAGCCTGATCTTAACGTCGACAATTTGATACAAAGATTATTAGAAGGTAAGAAAACGCAATTTCTGTCGCTTTTCGCTTTATTCGATTAGAGTAGAGTCTTTTTTACATCCCAGTCTTTCAATTGCATGACATACTCAACTTCCCAACCCGTCAAAATAGCCTACATGAAGGCCCCCTTCTCTCGGCTAATTCTAATTATTTTTAGTCTTCCGCCGTAAATGTGTTGTTTTCGCACACTAACCAGTTTATCCGGTGATTTTTGTTCAAGTTAGAAGTAAGAGACTGATTGCTTTTTCCACTTCTGATTTAGTTAAGTTTGATAAATAGTTTGAGTGTTTATTTTTGTGCTGCTTTTCGTGTGATGTGGGTACAGGGTATAAAACTCTGCGAGAATTACAAGAAAACCAGGACGTAAAGAAGAAATCTAAATTCAAAGATATGTTCTTATCTTCTGAACGTAAGATCACATTAATAATAGCAGTATAGCTTAGATATTTGTTATCGTTCATCATTTACAGCAGCCGTCCAATACTTTTGTAGTTGAGTTGGTGCACACAAGTTCATTTCGAACGATTTCTTTTTGCTTGCTCCACACTTTTTTTCTATTTTTCATTTAGTATTATCATGCTGCAGGGTCTTAACTATCATAACTTGAGTCAAACTGTTTAAATTTACTATTACATCTTTGCTTTCTATTAAGTTTCTTAAAGTTTGCATTTTTCTTCATGTTGTACAGATGGCTGTTATAAATATTTTGTTCTCAGTGCGGGGATGTCGTCCTGGAAAGTCTGTACAAATGTCTGAAGCTGAAGTCAGAGGGTTGTGTCTCAAATCGAGGGAGATCTTTCTGCAGCAACCCATCCTACTTGAACTGGAGGCCCCACTGAAGATTTGCGGTAAATCCCAACGCGTTTCAAAGTGCAAAATCTACTCTTTTAAATAATCAATCCTTTTGGAGCTAAAAGTAGTTTAATTTTGAAGCTCGAGCGAGCAGATGTTGAAAAATTGAGCAATCCAGCTCGTTTCTATGCCAGGGCCGCGTAAATATAAATTGTTTCTGTTTCAGGAGATATACACGGTCAGTACACAGATCTGCTCCGTCTATTCGAATACGGAGGTTTTCCACCAGAGGCCAATTACTTGTTCCTCGGCGATTACGTAGATCGCGGCAAACAATCCCTAGAAACGATCTGCCTCTTGTTGGCCTACAAAATAAAATATCCAGAAAACTTCTTTTTACTCAGAGGAAATCACGAATGCGCTTCAATCAATCGAATATACGGATTCTACGATGAATGTAAATTCGCACCTTTTTCCGACCGTTTTTAACGTTGAATTTCAGGCAAGAGACGATACAACATAAAACTGTGGAAAACCTTCACCGACTGCTTCAACTGCTTGCCAATCGCTGCGATAATCGACGAAAAAATCTTCTGTTGCCATGGGGGCCTCAGTCCCGACCTTCAAGGAATGGAGCAAATCCGACGCATCATGAGGCCGACTGACGTACCTGACACAGGTAGAAACCCCCTGGAAAAACCCCCCAGATCTAACTTATTTTCTCCGCAGGTTTACTCTGCGACTTGCTCTGGTCCGACCCCGACAAAGACGTGCAAGGTTGGGGCGAAAACGACCGCGGCGTCTCGTTCACTTTCGGCGCGGACGTCGTGAGCAAGTTCCTCAACCGACACGATTTGGATTTGATTTGTCGAGCGCACCAAGTCGTAGAGGATGGTTACGAATTCTTTGCAAAGAGGCAGCTAGTCACACTTTTTTCTGCTCCGAATTACTGCGGCGAGTTCGATAACGCTGGAGGGATGATGAGTGTGGACGAGACGTTGATGTGTTCTTTCCAGGTAAGTTGAGGCACGTTTTGATCGGATTGTAATTGTGGAGTGGTAGATTCTGAAGCCTTCGGAGAAAAAGGCCAAATACCAGTATCAGGGAGTGAATTCGGGCCGTCCGTCAACACCGCAGCGAAATCCCACCACTAAAAAGAAATAAATTTGAGAATATTACAACGCTCTACTTTTTTTTTTCGTTGATTTCAACCAATGCATTTGTAACAATATATTCTCTGATACTACTAGACAGTCAGTCGTTTTATCTTGGAAGTATTATTATTATTTTATATATTTATGTAGTTTATATTTTTCTTCTTTTTTTCTTCAATTAAATTGTGATTGTATTGACTGATTTTACGTTTATTTTGACTGGCTGTTGATTCGTATCGTATCTCAGTCTTTTATTGTACATACATTTATTTATTTAGGAACAAAACCAGTGGATTGGTGTGTTTATTAAAACTGTAAAATTATTATTATCAATTTGCTTGCATTTTGCATGTGCATCGTAAAGTGGCCCTGCCAAAGACTTTGTGATTGGTCATTTTATTCGTTGACATTTTTAAATGTGTAGTTGAATATCTTTTATTTCGTTCCTAAATATTGCATTTTGACCTTTTGTAGAGTCTATCTGTTTTAAAAGTACAAAACTTAAACTTTTAACTCGTCAAATTCACATTTGTAAGTCATGTTAACAAACGTAATATTCAATATGTCAAATAATTTACATTGACATTTAAAATATTTTTGTCCTCTACTGTGGCTGAGGTGAAATATTTTTCTTTAGCTTTCAATTTCGTAAAGAAATGTTCAATGTACTTTTAAAATAGATGTAGACTTTAATCACGTGATGTAATCACTTTGTTTAGAAATCGGCAAGAGTGCATTTTTTTCACACGTACTATCATTTGTGTTAACTTTTTCTTTTTATTGACAAACCTGTTAACACCTATTGTACTTTAAATTTGACAAATAAATCTATATTACTATAAAAGCGCATTAGTGGGAACCCAAAACGCATCATTTTTCCCGATTTGTCATCTCCATCGAGTTTATTAATTGCGACAGATTGCCTAATGCACAATAGCTCTACAGGTTCACTGATAACGATACCTGATCTATGTTTATCAGTGATTCATTGTTTGCTTTGCTTATCAAAACAAGTTAAACCTGACACGTTTCGAGCATATTTAGCGTTTCATTCATGATTTAACAAAAATTACAGTTTTTGACCTCCAAATGTCAAATAGGCAGAGCTGCCAACTCATTTCTAAATTTCAAAGCCTCCTGTTTATTTATTCAGAGATTTTGCGCCATTTCTATCAAAAACCAAATAAAGTTATTTCCTTTTCACAATTTGACTGAAAGTACAAATAAAGATTTGGTATCAAAACAGGTGTTGGAATTTGACGTGTTGGCAGCTCTGACTGTCCAATTTAAAGGATGTCGAAGATGACAATGCAGACAACATAAAAAATAAACGCTAATAATGAGGCAATTAACTCACTCAAGGTTACCAACATATAGAAATTTTTCATAGCTTGGCATTTTTTACACAGGTGTCTCAGAACCCTCGCACTTCCAAGTCACGAGCACTTCAAACTGGCCAATCACAGCGCATCTGAGTGTAAAACAAAGAAATTTGTTTATTGGTAACTTAGCAACGGAACACCATCTACCGAATTGTGGACGCTGATTGGGCAATTTAAAGTGCGCCTAATTCAAAAACTACAAGTCCCTGAAAATTGTACGAAACAAAAATCATCTCGGATTTAGATGGAAAAGTTCCCATTGAATGGAAGTGCGAGTGTTCTGGGACACCTGTATACTGATGTCGGTCTGAAAAGTAAAATAAAGCAATTTTTATCAGTAACAGCTGGCAGTAAAAGGGTTTGACCTTGACGCCACTGAGATGCGTAGAAGTTAATCGTCGGGCGCAACTTGTTAAATTCTTATTTCAATCTCTTGGAACGAATTTTGTAATTCAATATTAATTAATTTGCGGTTTGAGACACACTTCAAAAATCGCGACGTTCAACTTTCCCCTAAATTTCTCCCTAAAGAAATGAAAGCCTGGTTAACACAGAAGAATTTTCGAAAATTTCCTTGAAACTTCCTGTGTTTAGTCATGCGGCAATTACTTATTTCCTAATATAGAAGTCTACGCATCACTTTTATGATTTGGGCGAACGTAATAATAAGTTCTACGTTATCTCTTATCATTTCGACATTTTTCTGTAAATGTTTACTTCCACGTATTTTATGTCGTAAACACCTTTTTCCAATGCACCTTAATATCCAATCCAATTCCAATAGTTAGAATAAGAAAATAGAATTCGCTTCAAATTTTGATCGTAGTCTTCGAATCTTTGAAAGCACCAGAAGTCCAGGAGCTAATTTCGCAAATGGGAGTTTTCTTTGTTTAAAAAACGTTATCAAACTGTGTCAAAGTCCTAGATTCAATTACTCCATTTACTGTTGACTTTCCAAATATTTACATTCTAAACCAGGTACAAAATCTATTGTTTTTTTTTAGTCCAGAAGCAGCCTCAATCGTGACTAATGCATCAAACTTGTTTTCCAAAAACTTTGCTAATTTAATCGATGAAAATACAAATAATGTCTCATCAACTCCACCTGCTATCTTATCGGTTGTAATCATAAAAATGAGACGTTAGCTGAATCAGATAGTGCTGGCATTCGAACCTGAAAGGAATCAAATTTTGACTTTAATGATCTCTGTGACGAAATGAAGACGTTTTTTAAGTGCGCGTTTGTGCTCCTCCTTCTAAGTGTCCAGACTTTTGAACAGGAAGCTGAAAACAGAGATGTTGAAGTCGTTGATCATAATATGGGACCTGAGGCTCTGAGTCCTGCGGAAGAGACGCCGAACGAAGAGAAACCTGTGGAAACGGACGAGAACTATGGTAAGGAAAAACCTCTTCTTGTAGAGTAGATTAGACTGTGGTACTAACATTTGCATGTTGTAGAAAAACCCGAACGTGACACTACTGCCAAAGCTAACTTAGACAAAGATGTTGAAATCCTTGCATCCGCCGATCCTGATGTAGTGTTACGCAAAGACCAAAATGGAAAATTGACGTTTGATTATAATGAGAATTACGGTTGGTTTCACAATCCTTTTGTTTCTGCTTATCAGTGATATGATTATGTTGCTTTATAAACGCCATGATTAGGCGTGGTCCTGGTGTCCAAATCTCCTTTCTTCCACCTTTTTTATGTAGTCCAACTTATTTTATTTAGCTTTCTTGGTATTTGCATTGGTGTGTCCGTCCATTTTTGGCAAAATCGATTTTTTCTGTTTCTCGAAAAGTTATTCGCGTTTGATGGTTTTAGGGCCACAACCATGGTCGTAATTTCCCCAAAAAGGCGCTTTTTCCAAAGTCCAATTTCCCCAGAATCGATTTTTTCGATAACGGGGCTTAAAACATGATATCTCTTATCTTGTTTGTCGTACGAAACGAGTTCAGATGACGAAACCTGAAATTTTTCAGATCCGATGAAATCCGAATATGCGCCTCCTGAAAACAGCCAGCGAGGTCGCGCAGGCCCCCCTTACATCGTCACAGAAGCTCGCTTGAAAGAAATTCGCGAACCTCTCATGTACCCTTATTACGACAAAGGAGGGAGCGCGGACAACGACGGCGACTACCAAAAAGCCATTCAAACGTCAACCCCTCAAGTCCACAAGAATCTAAACTTCCAGTTACCGTTCTTCGGGTTCCGCTTCAACTACACGCGAGTCTCCCTCAACGGCTACTTGGAGTTCAGCGATCCTCCTCAAAACTACGAAACCTACCCTCTGGTTTTCCCGGTGAAAGAATGGCCGAAGAAGAACGATCCTTCCTTCATCGGAATCTTCTTCAGTAAATGTCGCATTGGGAATTTACGAGTCGAGGACATTGATAAGAGGAAACCCGGAGTGTATTTCCGGTTGGAACGCGATCTGCGCGAAAGAAACGACCGCATGGGCGCGGAAATCAGAGAGCGTCTCAAGTGGGACATCCGAGAAGGCGTGATTGGAGCCGACAGCTTCGATCCAAAGCACGCTATCATTGCGACGTGGAAAAACGTTTCGTTTGGGGGCGGTTTTGGAAACGCACTCTACCAAACCAACACCTTCCAGTTGGTTTTGGCCACGGATGAAGTCTACACTTACGCCATGTTCAACTATTTGAATCTTGTCTGGACCACGCATACGGAAGCCGGTGGAGACACCATCAATGGAGAAGGTGGCATCCCAGCTTTTGTAGGGTTCAACGCAGGAAACGGAACGAGATCTTACTCGTACGACCCGTACAGTCAAAACTCCGTCATTCGCGATCTCAGCGCCACAGGATACGGAAACGACAAGCAAGGGAGGCATTATTTCAGAATCGACGAGAATATTCTCCTCGGGAGCTGCAACAAAGATCTCGGTTAGTCCCCTATAACGCCTTCATTACTGTTCTGATTGGGTTGTTTTAGATGGGGCGAATTTGGACCTGGTGTACGCGCCGGAGAGTGGCAACATGCTTGGAGGAACCGTCGTCAACATCACAGGGCCCTGTTTCAAACCCGACGACAAAATTACATGCAAATTTGATACCGCTGATGAGGTCTACGGCACTTACATAAGCAGGAATCGGGCGATCTGCATCCAGCCGCAGCTCCTGGTCGAAGGCTACGTCATTCTTGAAATCGCCATTGGTCCCGGAACGTACAAATACAAAGGGAAATACTACGTCGGTGCGTTCACACAGAGAAATTTGTTCAAAGAAAAACCAACAATGTGTTCTTGAACACTCCATCTTTCAAAAGAAATCAAATTTTAAATCATCCAATTGGGTCTTTTGCTCTACAGTTTTGCAATTTTTTAGAGTTAATTGACTGTTTAAAGTTGTATGACATAAATGTAAACATTCTGTTGGTTTTCATGAGCAATTTCGCGACAGGATTTTAGAAAATTTCTTTCTAGAAACTCCTGCGAGTGCCACTCAGAAAATCTTCTTCGACGACATGGCCTACAACGAGAAGAACCCGAACGAAATCGGAATAACCTGGGAAAAACAGAATTTAACAATGAACGAAAACGCGGCCATCCGCATGTCTCTGTGGGGCTACCGCGAGAGCAACGCCCGTCCTGAGTTTCTCTACATCACTGACATCGCCACCAATGTCCAAAACACCGGAAAATACACAATTATTCCCTCCCAATACAGAAACCGCAACGATCAGCGATTGATTGATATGCAGTTCGGCTTCATCCAGCTTAACTTAACCGAGTCCATTCCAATAAACGATGGTCAGAGGGAAGTGAAAATCACACCGTTAGTATGGAGCAGACCTATTCCTTTAGGGTGGTACTTTGGCCCGCAATGGGAACGAAAATACGGGCAAAATTGGCCGAAACAACTCTGCGACAATTGGTTGCGAGATGATCGATACTTGAAGAACTTCGCCAGCGAGCTTCCTCAATGTCCTTGCACTCTGGAACAAGCTTTGGCGGATAAAGGGAGATTTATGCCGGATTTCGACTGCGACAAGGACGCTAATCCCAAGTGTTATTTCCACCGACAGGCGGTGCATTGCGTCAAGACCGGATCTCCCACGTAATACCATGATTAATAATTTCCGAGTTCGATTTTATTTCGTTTTGATTTTCCAGATTGCAAGGAGCGGAGCAGCAGTGTTGCTACGACAAAAACCACTACCTCATGTTGTCGTACGACCAGAAATGGGGCTCCTACCCCCGCCGCAGCCACAACTTGGGTTTCATCCCATGGTACGAAAACACCAAAGTCCCGACTCTCTCCCAATGGTACAACGACATGGTCCCCCGTTTCCTGTGCTGTTTGTGGCAGGAAGAAACCGCAGTGGGGTGTGAAACCCTTCGGTTTGAAAGACGTCCGACTCAAGACTGCGTTGCTTATCAAGCTCCAGGAGTCGCGGGGGTTTACGGGGATCCCCACATTATCACCTTCGATGATTTAGAGTACACGTTTAATGGAAAAGGGGAGTTTGCTCTGGTGCGGTCGAACAACGTCCGAAACAGATTAGAGGTGCAAGGGAGGTTCGAGCAGATGCCGATGAACGCCTATGGAGAAGTCCGCGCGACTCAACTGACGTCGGTTGTGGCCAGAGGAAACACCTCGACGGTTATTGAAGTGCGCCGTAGACCACCAGAGGCGCGGTGGAGGTACCATTTGGACGTCTTCGCCAACGGGAAAAGAGTCTATTTCGATCGCCCTTCGTTGAAATTCCAGCATTTCCCAGGCGTCACTGTGTACACCCCCACGTACATTTTCAACCAGTCGGAGGTTATTATGATGTTTGACTCCGGCGCCGGCGTGGAGGTGGTGGAGAACAGCGGGTACATGACAGCGCGCGTTTTCCTCCCCTGGGCGTTCATTGTAAGTTTCTGGCGGCACTCGCCCCCTTATAACTCGTTGATTTTCAGAACCAAACCCGCGGACTTTTTGGTAACTGGAGTTTCGACATCCTCGACGACTTCACGTTGCCTGACGGCACTCGCACTGGCGTCTCCACTAATTTAAACGACATGGAGCGGATTTACACGGACTTTGGAATGAAGTGGATCTTGGACGACGTGGAGGACCCCATGAAAGGGGCGGCGCTCTTTACACGCGAGCACGGGCAAACTGCGTCTAATTTCAACAATAAGACGTTTAAACCGGAGTTTAGTATGGTCATAGAGACGCTGATTCCGGAGAACCGCTCCGAGTACCGGAACAAGGCTTATGATCTCTGCACCCAGACCAACTACGACTGTCTTTACGACTACGCCATGACGTACAATAGAGACGTGGCGCACTTCTCCGCCAATTACAAAGCTTCGATCAAGGCGCTGAAATCCATCAATCGGGAGAATATTGTTTCTTGCGGCGTCCTGGAGACTCCACGTTTCGGTCGGAAGGACACGTTCCTCTTCGTTCCGGGAACCAAAGTCTCCTTTGAGTGCGCCCAGGAGTTCATCCTCGTCGGTGATCCTAGGAGGGAGTGTCTGGCTAATGGAGAGTGGAACACCCCGGAGTACGGATACACCGAATGTTTACGTAAGTAGAAACTTCTTCGCTTCGCGGTTAACGTAATTGTTAAATAGGACAACAAGAATATTCGTCGAGAATGGCAGCTATAACTAGTGGCATAATCCTTGCAGTACTTATACCAATAGTTCTAATCATATCGTACTTGGCTTATAAATTCTGTAAAAAAACAAACGACAAAGACTCGTGGCAGTACAACCCTGCTCCCACCACCACGAAACTCGAAGCTAGACCGTTTAGTCCGGCGTTTTCCGACGACGAGTTTTCCGCGCCCAGTGACCGGTCAAGTACCAGTAGCTCGAAGAAACGAAGAAGTTACGATAAAGTGTACCGAACGCACGAACCATTAGATGGACTTCCTGAGGTGGAATTCGAAGAGAAACCGTTTGATTTGGAGTACGATCCTGACAGCAAACCGAGTCCGAAGGAGGTCATCTACACCGAGCCTTTTAAGAATCAGCCGGACTTGGTGAAGTTTCAATCGAATCCGAATTTGAGCGACCCGCAGAGATACACTTACAACTCCGATGATTACACCATACCGGTGAAAAGAGAGCGCGTCACGAGTAGTCAGAGTCAAAGCAGTGTCATTACAGATGTCTAAGTCGTAGTTCCTAGCATGTGGAATGTGCTATCGTTGTTGTACAATTTTGTTAATAAAAGTGTGAACTTGAGACTAGTAAACGATCTGTTTCACATGTTAGGAAGATGATAAGATTATTGGTATAAGTGAAGGCGCCTTTCCTAGATGTGGAATGGATTTTTACTGTTGTTTTATTTGCCATTCCTTACACTTGCGCAATTACACTTGTAATTTCTATTAGGTCAGCAAGAGTACTCGCAACGACAGGCTGGGATAGCCTCTGGGATTGTTCTAGCAGTGCTTATCCCGCTGGTTTTGTTGTTCGTTTATATCGCGTACAGATTCTTCCAGAAGAAGCAGCAGGAGAGGGACGAGGAAGAAGAGGAAGCGCTGAAGTACGAGTCGCAGAAGAGGTAAATGAGTTTGGTGCTGTAAGAACAAACTAAAGTGTTATTATAGGGAGGCTCAACAAATGGCCGCAAGAAAACTTACTTCATCCGAGCACTTTGATGACGACGCTGCCAGCAGCATTATTAGCGGAAAAGAAACCACGATAGATTGATTTCCCAGTTGAAGAATACGTAATTGTAGTATTATAGTTGTAGTTGTTTCTTTTACGCGCTAGCATTTAACTTTTTTCTCTTATTTTAGACGTAATTATAAACAGAGATGTACCTGTTTGAAAAAAGTTGGTTTTTATGTTAAGATTTCGTACTTAATGATTTTTAATAAAAATATAACAAGTTTGTGTTCTTTTTTAACCCTTCAAGTGTTATAAACGTATACAGAAGGTGTCCCAGAACATCAGAGGCAACAATTTTGAACCAAAATTTCGAAATCAAATTTTTTTAGCTCAAGAAATAATCGAGTTAAGACGAAAAAACGCTAGCCAATCCTGAAGCTGAACAGTATTTGAAAATCGACATTTGGTGGTCTAATAGAAATAAAAAAAATCTTAAAAATGTAATAGTATAATATATTTTTTTTTGTAATGCAAATTTTATTTATTTTTTTTGAAAAATCTAGGTATTTCAGAAATAATACAATTTAAGTTAAGGACGGTATATAGAAAATGATCTTCAATATGCATATCGACTGCAAAAATGCAATAAAATACAAGGTGTTTTATTAAAATAAGCAAGTTGACTGCTAGAAAATAGAATGGTATGTGAAAGTTTTAATTACTGTCCTCGATAACTGCTCTTTGTAATTTCTAAAAATCGACTTAATTTCGCATCGACATCTAATTTACCTATTCACGTACAAATTTCGGAGTGATTAAACCTATCGGAATTTGGATGAATAATTTGAATTTCGTGGAAGGAAGTAAATCGATCGGTAATCTAGGGACTTTGGTCGTGGCAGCCCTGTCGGAATTGAACTTTCATTGTCGTTTTAGAAACTTTTTTGTCTGTCACTATTCCCAGTGATGTGTCTAATGGTAAAAATTGGGAATTAACAAATCAGACTTTATTAGTTCCAAGTTTATCGTGGCGTGGGGTTTAATTATTCAGTGGATTTAGTTAAAAATTGCAAGTAAAAGTTCCACTCTCTCGTCTACGAAAGTAGCCGATTTTGTACGAGGAACGACAGTCAGTGTTCTCACAAACAACAAGCCACGGCCAGTAAGTGATTTCTTGTGAATTTCTGTAATTTTTTGCTCTGATTTTTGTCTTTGCGCGTCGTATTTGTAGAGTTTTTGAGTTTTGGTGGTTTGGTAAGTTTGTGTTTGATTTTCGGTGGACGTGGAACGAGCGAGTGGAGGCCGAAGGTTTTCTTTCTGAACAATGCAATGCGTCATGTCTACATTTCTAGTAGTCGATAGAATAGTCAGTGATTTCGGGCGTTTTTTCCTTGTTTTTTGCCGAAAGGGGTGGAGTAGTCAAGGCGAGTGAATTTTTTCCATTGCGGTTCTTTGTCTGCGATGGGCACCTGCCATTGTCCGAGACATCCTTGGTATGTGGCAGAGGGACCTTGAACGTTGCATCCCCCCCTTTCAGGCAGCGGGTCGTCGACCTAGCGTCTTTGTGCGCCCAGGTGTTGTAATGATTTGTATTTTGTGCAGCTAGCGGAGGCCGCCTTGCCTGAGTGAATTTGACCTGGTGCGAAGCGAGAGTTTTCGAGGCGCGCCCGATCACCACCACGACGGAGAGCCCCAGGCAGACGGGGCCACAAGCTCGTAATTCGGGGAAGGACGCTGTTCCCCCCGTGAAGCGACGCTGGGTCCCTCCATCAACATTGCGACATCAAGATGCTCTCACACCCGAATCTCGTAACGACCTCGTTTTCCGCAAGGTGCGTGGCATCCTCAACAAGCTCACCCCGGAGAAGTTCCAGAAGCTGAGTGATGACCTGCTTCGCATCGAGCTCCACTCGAGCGTCATCCTAAAGGGGGTCATTCTGCTCATCTTCGACAAGGCCCTCGACGAGCCGAAATACTCGTCTATGTACGCACAGCTCTGCAAGCGCCTGTCTGAAGAAGCTCCGAATTTCGAATCCGACGAGAGCGCCTGCACCTTCCGTTTGCTTCTGCTCAACAAGTGCAAGGTAGAGTTCGACAACCGCGCGGCGGCTTTGGAATCCAGTTGCACCGGCTCCTCCAACGATGAAGATGAGGAGCGTCGACAAGTGGCCAAGCGCAAGATGCTTGGCAACATTAAATTCATCGGCGAACTGGGCAAGTTGGAGATCCTCTCCGAAGGCATCCTACACCGCTGCATCCAGGAGTTACTGGTGCGCCGCGGCGACGATCCTACCGAGGACTTGGAGTGTTTGTGTCAAATCATGCGCACTTGCGGCCGCATCTTGGATTCCAGCAGGGGCCAGAAACTCATGGATCAGTACTTCGATCGTATGAAACTACTCACGGAGAATGTGGACTTGCAGCCCAGGATTCGTTTCATGTTGAAAGACATAATCGACTTGCGACAGGATGGATGGGTGCCGAGAAAGGCTACGGTTGTGGAAGGCCCCATGCCCATCAACCAGATCCGTCCGGCGGACGACGATCGGCCGGGATTCAGAAGAGATCGAAACCATCACGATCGGGACAGCGACAGATCGAACCTTTCAGAACTGTTCCGACACCCCATGAAGACTAGAAGCGGCCTCGACGACATGATCATGAGCATGAATTTGACGCCTTCGGCGCCAAATCTCATCTCGGCCAATAGCTTCGGTTCCAACGGCTTCGGGAACCAGCGCGATGGAGGCTTCCGCGGACACAACAACCAACGCAGCGGATACAACAACTACAACACCAGCCAACGTGGACAGTACAAGCACAACCAAAACAATGCCAATTCACAATACAACAGTCGTAAGTCCACTTCTTCTTCGTCGTTGCAAAACTCTCTCTTAACTTTACTCGCAGAATCCAACAAAGAAATCGCTCCACGTTTCAAGAAGAACTTTATTTTACCCAAAGAGGAGATTGAAGACGTCGAACTGAGACCTTCGTCGATGCTTTTCAACAAGGCTTCCGTCAAAAGCAACAACATCATGAATACTAGAACCATAGAGCCTACTTACACCCAGACCATGAAACAACCGCCCCCGGCTTTACACAAGGAACCGCTTCCAATCAAGCAAGTGAGCTCGGAGAAGCCCAAACAGTCGAAGAAGGATAAGGTAATTTCAAATTGCGCGCCTTGGATTATTGACACGTGCCAAGGTTCTTTGGTTTTACCGTTAAATATAGCACTTTTGTTTTGAAGGTCTTTCATCGAACGAAATTGATATTTACATAACAAGTGCGGAAAGTGACCAATTTCGCACGAGTGCCAGCCAACACCGAAATGTGAACGACTTTTTTGTTGTCATGGATTTTTCTCTGAATTTCCATAATGTAAATCAGACTTTGACCAGTGGCGTTCCTAAACATTTTATTTTACCTATACAACTCTTACTAATCAGCAGCCAATTTTCATCAAATTTTGCAATATCTTATGGTTTTTCGACTAAAGTCCGTTGTTTTATTAAAAAACCACCAACACCGCACTCTCCCACCACTTTACAACCGGCAACGTCGTCGATGGTGACTTTTTGGTGTTAAAATCAAATAGGTTAGTTGCCTAATTGACAATTTGATTACACAAAACGGCCTTTTAGGCTGTGCCCAGTCTTTTCACTATTAAATCATTTGATTTGCAATCCAACACGCTGTAAAAGAAACCATATTCAGCCTAATATTCAGAAATGTCAAAAATTTGACAACTATTTTCTCACCAAAAATCTCCCTAGGCAACGTTGCCGGTTGTAATGCAAAGGAAGATTGCGGTGTTGGCGGTTTAAAAAAAAAAACAGACTTTACAGTTTTAACTTTTAACCGATTTTAACTTATCATCAATTGTCATAAATGACAATTAGAAGTGCGCCTATGATTTAAAGTGAAAATTACGCTAGACAATTTCGCCGTACACATTTCGTTGTTGTCAATAGTACACGAGTGCAAGAAAGACATTTTCCGACGAGTTGTATACACTATTTTTCCTACGATCTTCCATCATCAGGAAGAAACCATCAGTCTTGACAATAGTTCATTTCTTATCTATTCTAAATGTCATTTTTCTACGACGTATAAAAGTGACGTATTTTACATAGTTAGAGGTTGATGTTTTCGGACATCCATTTAAGAAAGTAAAAGTCACTAGTGTGATATGAAAAAATCCGCACAGACCTGTCAAAATTGTCTTCTCAGAAACAACCACACAATAGATATTTACATAACAAGTGCGGAAAGTGACCAATTTCGCACGAGTGTCAATGCAGATATTACACGAGTGCAAGAAAGACATTTTCCAAAGAGTTGTGTACACTATTTTTCCTACGACCTTCGAGCATCAAGAAGAAACCACCAGTTTTGACAATGATTCATTTCGTTTCTATTCTAAATGTCATTTTCGTTTGTGCAGGGTCCAACGAAAGATGAGGTGATGAAGAAGTTCTCTTCGCTGCTAGACGACTATTGGAAAGGCGAAATCGATCTGAAGCAAGCAATCAATTTGTTCAAGGAACAGAAGGTTCCCGACAAATTCGCCAAGGACGTCATATCGCAAGGTTTGTCGATAGCTTTGGACAAGACAGGTAAACATCGTCTAAACAGCCAACAATCGACTTTAATCGTTAATTTAATTAGACGCGGAACAAGAGAAATTGATCAAGTTCCTCAGCAGTTTGAAAGAAGAGAGCGCCGTGAATAGCAACACCCTTCAAGACACCTTCAAATCGCTCTGCAACGTGTTGAACGAACGAGAAAACGAGATCGAGAAGGCCATCAGCGCGGTGTCGTTCATCTTTTCGATGGCCATCAGCGAACATCTGACTTCCCTTTCAGAAGTGGCTTCGTTGACCGACAACGGGGCGCATTATCCCTTATTCCTACTCGTCCTGCAACATTTACATCAGAAACGGGGCAAACAAGAACTCACCGAGCTCTTCAACAAGAGCAAAGTGAATCTCCTCACTCAGCTCCCCGAAAGCGACAAGACGAAAGAGCGGCTGTCTGAAATACTGGAAGAGCGCGATTTGACATTTTTATATCCGTTATTGCGCATCCAAGCCGAATTAAGCAGGCAGCTCAACGCCGATCCGAATCCGCAGTCGTATTACAAATGGATCAAGGAGAATTTAGATCCGGCCATCTTCAACGATCCGGGTTTCATCAACGCCCTCATGACCGTCTTACTCAAATACATTACACAAGAAGCGGCTGCCAGCGGCGATGATAAAGCGGTCGCGGAAAAGGAGAAGAGCATGCTGGAGCGGTACCAGCCGATTTTACACGCGTTCTTGAGGGAAAAACTGGCACTTCAACTCGTGGCGGTGTATTCGTTGCAGGTTCACTTTTACTCGCTGAATTTCCCGAGGGGACAACTCCTGAGGTGGTTCATGGCTCTGTACGATCTGGAGATCGTCGACGAGGAGGCCTTTCTCAACTGGAAAGAAGACGTCACCGACGCGTATCCTGGCAAAGGCCAAGCGCTCTTTCAGGTGAGATTCTTACATTTTTCGTCGTCTTTTTCTTCAACGAGTTTCTTTAGGTTAACCAGTGGTTGACGTGGCTGCAGGAGGCCGAATCTGAGGAAGAAGAGGGGGAGGATTAGACACGGGCGACTCGTCGCTTGTTCTGATTTAGGAAAAGTTAATACAATTTAAGTTATTAAATGCAGGAACTCCAGTCCTGTTTTTCTTTGTTTTTGGTGTCGACAAAGGTTTCTGTAGTCCGCTAACAAAATGTCGTTAAGCCTCGATGAATTTTCATTGTTTTACGCGCCGAATAACTTCTAGCTGGAAAATGTTCAAACCACTGGCTGTTGATTTCTGTGCGTGAACGGTTTTTATAATCTAATTTTTATTGATTAATTGAATAATAGGAAAAGTGATTTAGATCTGTAAGTTTATATACCTATTGCATGATTGACACCCAAATTGAATGTGACGTGGTTCAGTATTGTACCCGCACCTACCACTCTTGACTGTGTTGATAAATTAATGATTATACTTCAGGAGCTTTTCAAACTATAATATATACTTTTATAACGATGTGTTCTCAGTTTATGTAATTCAATGTCCTATTATTTTTATTTTTCAAGTATTTTGTTATAAATAGTTAAATTCCCAATACACTTAGATTAGTCAATGTTTCACATAAATTATAAAATCATGTCCTGTGAATATGATTGTGTTAATAAACTATTCGGTGGTATTTTGCTATCGACGTAAATTTTATATTTGACTTTTTTTATTATCTGCCCTTGTCCACTTCGGAAATTCATTTGTTTCTTACCGTGTTTAAACAGCAGCGCATTGCAGGAAAATTTTACTCCTCTTGGAATAGTTCACTAATTAATTACGCAGCAATTTTTATATCAAAATTAGCAATGTCAAATTCTGGGGGATAATCATGCCAACGTTGTATCTTAAAATCCCCAAATTTATCAAGATTTCAAATAAAAAAAAAATTTGTTTTTATATATTTATCAGCTTACAACTCACAATGCACATGTACCATAAATCACAGAAAAAAACATCTTAAATTAACAATCCAGTTATGAAATCGTGCTTAATTGACTATATAAAGGCCGACAAAAATAGTTTTTATTTTGGATAGAAATGAGATATCACACAAATGCCTTCGTATTTGATAAAACAGTCTAATTTCGTCGACCTGTGTGCAGTTTTGTATCACATGCGCAAAAAACAGCGTCTAAACAGACTTTACAATGCTACCAACATGTAGGAAAAAAACAGAAGACGCCCAAACACATTGAAACTTTCAACACCTAAAAGTCTTTTTACATCGGAGTTTCATTGTCTGCCGCATCTTTATTCTTATAATGAATCTCATAAATGAGAGTATTCTCGGTGTTAGGGATCGAAACGGCCACAATCTCCTTGTTCATTAGGTTAATCTTATCTTCCTCAATTTCATCGATGATTGTGGCGATTCGACTTGGAGACTTGGGGATTCTAATATTATAAGACCGTGAATAGGTGTCTCGGAACGACGAGTGTTTTGTGCGTTTGCCTTTCATTCCGCAAAGGACTTCCTTGAACGCGTTCCGCATTCTGTCGGACATGACGTTGTACAGAATTGGGTTGAGAGTCGAGGAGAAGTAGTAGAGGATTCCTGTTACGAAAAACATCCAAGTGTTGGCTTCGGGGTAGTTGGAGCCGCCGTAGATCACCAGGAGGCGTTGGGCGTGGAACGGCGCCCAGCAGACGAAGAAGCCCACCACCACAGCGCCTATAAAAATGTTGGAGTCAAGAAAAATTTAGTGAGAATCTTACTAAGCATTCTGATGACGCTCCTGTTGGACTGCGTCCTCCTGCTGTCTCTATGGACTGATCCCTTCAGCCCTTTGCCTAAAGTCTTTTTCGTTGTTTTGGATATTGCCAATCCCATTTTTGTGTATTGCACAGCAATCGCCATCATCGGAATAATAAAAAACACCAAAGTGCTTATTTCCGTCATCGGGATTCCTTCAGGTTGCGATAACATCCCGCAGAACGCCGATTCCTAAAACGCCAATATCCTAAGAACTACCCTACAATCTTCAATTCTTTACCCAAATAATGTTGGTTGAATTATGCGGATAATACAAATAATCCACCTTCGTATACAGCGTGAACGGGAGAGCGCTGAAGAAAGCCACAAGCCATAAGCAGACGATTATTCTCACGGCTCTCTGCAAACCGGACATTGCATGCAAATGTAACGGATAACATATTGCTAGATATCGTTCCGTGGAAAATGCGACGATTGTGAGAACTGAGACGTAAGAAGCCCTGAAATGGGGGAGTGAGCGAATTATCGGTCTCTTTATTGGTGTTTACATTTCGGAGAGAAGCGCTCGCAGTTTGCAGAAGCCGTCACCCAAAGTCCATGGATATTGGTGCCAATAAAGGGTGACGTCGTTCGGGAGACCTGCAAATGAGGAATTTTTGAATTTGAATTTTTACCGCCGTTTTTTAATAACGCGCCCACTTTAAATTACGCGTAAAAAATTGAATTTCGGGATTTTACAGCAGTAAACGTTGTAACATAACTAATGGTCACAATTTTATTAATTTATGCTCGGTTGCTTAATTTTTTTACCACACTTTTTTACGGGATTTTTACTTTCTTGGGTTGGTGGGTTGGTACCACTCGCACCGTACTTCATTTCAAAGAAACGTTGCCCCAGGCTAACATTTGCAAATTTTTGGAAAAATGTGTTGTGTTGTGCTTCCCAGGGATAAAATTGTAAGTTTTTCACGTTTTCTTTGCCCTTTAAACGTTGACTTTACAGTAGCAAACATTGTACACAACCAATGGGCACAATTTTGGTAGTAATAGACGTTTGCTTAATTTTTTCATGACTTTTTTTGTGGATTTTTACTTTCTTGCGTTGTGGGTTGGTACCACTCGCACCGTACTTCATTTCAAACAAACGTTACCCCAGGCTACCATTTGCAAATTTTTGTAAAATTGTGTTGTGTTGTGCTTCCCAGGGATAAAATTGTAAGTTTTTAATGTTTTCTTTGCCTTTTGAACGTTGATTTTCGCATTTAGATTAGATTTTTAAAGTTTTTGCGGAATCTAACTCCACTTTTCGCGCGTCGGTTTTTTTTTTTGATCACTCTTTATTAGAAAGAAGAAAATCTAAATGAAACTACATGAGATGTGAAAATTAACTGAATATTACGAATCTTTATGAATATTTTTATTAGTAGTAAGTGCATGAGAGCGCCTCTTTTAATTATTTAATTGTTTTTGTGGTTATGCCAATTTCAATGTTAACTTCTTTCAGTTATTTCTAAATTTTGGGACAATGAACGGCGTTCTACATCAATTTATGTGGCAATTGGCACTCTGGATGGTTCTGAGCTTTGCACACAGACGTGGAAACAAAAAGAAAATTCAAAAAACAAATAGCTTGGAACAGACGGTGAGTCACTAGAGCTAAAATAGGGTAAATTCATATTTAACGATTTCATCATTTTAAAAAAAGGATGTAAAAATGTGAATGTAAACAGCGAAGTAAAGTGTCTTGTGTAGTCTGACGCCCGCAGGACACAAATATGAAGTATGAAGTTCAGGCGGCTGTTCTCTTGAATTCTCAACATGGTTGTGGCGAAATATTGATATAAACTACCGGAAGTATTTTCCAAGTATCTCGGCAATGTTACATGGTTAATTAGAACCTTTGACTTTTAGTTGACAAATATAGTATTACCGGAAGTCGACATTTTGTTTTTTTTAGGTAAATTTGCGCTATTATACCTTATTTTTCGCAGATTCCAAATCTTTTATTTTCTCAATATGGGGGCTGTGTCACTATTAATACACCTTGCACTTTATCTCTTAAAATCTTTAACTTCGTACGTAAGTGAACACAATAAAAGCAAATTTTGCGCAAGTCAGACTATCTTTTATTTATCCACAACATTTTGCGTTGTTTCCAACTATAAATTTGGTCGCCGCTACTAATTACGTCCCTCTTGAATTTCCATCCGATAATTACAGCCGCGTTTTTAGATGAATCGTTAATTACTAAATTAATGCCAGAAGTTGTTTCATTTTAGATTTATCACCGCTCCATCTCTTGGATTACTTAATTATACAACTTACCGAAAACCAAAAGAGTCAAGTCGCTAACAGCTAAATTAAATAAATAATAATTGGTGGCGGTGTGAAGCGAACGATGTTTGATGATGACAATGCAGACGGCGATGTTTCCAAGTAAACCAGAGACAAATATTAACACGTTGACGATGGTCAAAGGAATGGCCATCTCGAAGGGCTGTTGTTGGGCGCCTCTTAGTTCGTGGATGTAGCTCCATAGCTCCGTGTGATTTAAGGAGATGTTTACATACGTCATGTCGGAGGAGGTCATTCTTAAGTTCAACAGTTGATTTTGATACTAGAACAGAATACACTCATCTTGTGCGACACGTTTCTGATTGTTAACTTGGTAAATATCACCTTAATAATACAATGGTTTCAGAGATTTTTATCTAAATACTGACTGCATTATTGTAATTAAGTATATGGCCGTGTTATTGAAGACAAGATAATGGAATTAATGGATACGTGGCTGAAAAATAGGGAGAAGTTTTAATGGCAGTTTATGAAGGCGTGTAACTGGACGAGTATGTTTTAATTTAAGTCGTTTTAATGACTTATTTTATGTGGTTGAGTTCTAGAACCATTTCGGCTGTGTATTATAAATGGCAACCCCTTTTAAAATTCGATATCCAGAATCTAAAAACGCCATTAATATATTCCGTTTGCGAATATTGTCGGCGCGTTATATTATTGAAAACCGGAAGGCTGGAAATGTGCTTAGTTTTCAGATCCTACTTTCTTGGGCGTCTAAAGAATTTAATAAAATCCGAGATTATGCCACACGAATATGTCGTAACCTTGCATCTTCAATTTATTTACGCTTCAATTTTCGAAAATCGAATCAATAGTTGTTTATTAATTGACATTTTTTACTGTTTTCGTATACAATTAGGACGTAGGGCCTGCAGCTGTAGCGAAGCATGAACCTTGCGTTTACCTAAACTGTATAATTACCGTTTCAAACAGGCAGCGGTTTAAATATTCAAACAGAAACATCAATCAAAGTGAGAGTAAAGCCTAATTTACATTGTTTTTACGGTAAACGAATTTTTGTTTGGGTTCGTTCTGTTGGTAATTGTTTCGTTTGTGCTTTACCAATTATGTCAACATCTAGTAAATTCGCAAAACATCAATCAATAGTCCCAAAAAGTAAAAGATCCAAATTTTTATACATTAATTTGATTTGACATGCACAGAAATGTCGCCAACTGCATTCATAAATTTAATTAGTGCAAATAATTTCGCCTCGTGGTGCATCACCTGTTTTTAAAAATCTCTCATTAATCTCAATCTCGCACGTAAACCCGTCACGCGAAAAAACACAATTTAACTTTTTTAATTCACAAAATTTGTTACCAAAAATGAAAACAAATCACATTCGAGACATCAAACGTACCGAATTTTCTCAATAGTTTATTCATAACTCACATTAACACAGCCAACTTACATAATATCAATAGGTAAATCCATAATGATGAAAAAGCGAGCAAACGCTTTCATGAAAATAACTTTCCAGTGTCGTCGTTCCGGTTGCAGGTCTGGCGACTAACTGAAACTGTGCTACCATTGTGTTGATCTGGTAATGATCTACTACACATCTTCGTACTGATAACGGAAAGTTGCCACTGCGATTTCATTGTACTCTCTACTAATTATAACACGAATGTGCACATCGGACGATGAGAGCTTTTGTGCATTCGCGCCTGGATTTCCGTAAACTTCGCAGACCTCGTGGTAATGAATTTTTGCCGAAACGAAATATCTAATTGTGACGAATTACGATGCTATAATTGCATCTGGTTTTGGATTCGCGAGAAAATCAATGAAAATTCGTGGAAATTTTTAATAACTGTGCGAGAAAAGTTTGTATTGTCGGCTTAAACGTTTATTAGGAACTTTTTTCATATTGGTAATCTTTTATTAACTGTTTGATTCGTTTTCAGGTTTTATTTTCTTCGTTTTTTGCTCGTTTACACGAACGAAAAAACACATATGTTGTAAAAAACGTCGATATTTGTAAGTTTGTAATTTATTTTTTGTTTTTTACTTAGAAACGCTTTAAATTGGCCAATCACAGTCGATAAATCTCAAGATGGTGTTCCGTTGCCAAGTTACCAACAAACATTTTTCCTTGTTTTACACTCAGATGCGCTGTGATTGGCCACATTAACATAACATAGTCTATGAATTGCGTTGAATCACCCTGTATACTAGAAGGAGTAATTTGAACGTGTCACGATCTTCGATTTTAGCTCACCTGTCACGTCAAACAATCGTTTTTTCATCTGCTAATAAAAAAGTTTCTTTATCCATTTCTTTGTTGCTGCCTTTAAGAAATAAGTTACAAATAGTTTGATATCTTAAAATAGAAAGTTGTGTACACACTCGATATTAAATATCTTTCATTTAATTTCAGTTGTTTGCCAGGAACTCCGTAAATAGTCCTGCTTGTATTCTTGTATTTTTCAGAAACATACTGTCTTAAAATTTTCATTTTGACTGGACGTTGAGTTAAAAATTAGGATATTATTTTAATTTTTATCCCACGCTTTCAGAACCACTTTTCCCAATTAAGGATACTTTTTATTCGATTATGAGGAGCTAAATTGAATTTCGTTTCTAAAAGCGACACTTTCCGGTCCCTATAACTGAAATAAATACAAGGTAATTTATTTAGTTTCGTATCTTTCAAGATAATTGCAATAATGTATCATCGTTTATTAAAATAATTGTTGAAATCAATTCTCATTGACCTTATTCTTAGCTCGCGTTGGATTTTCAAGATGAAACGAATTGCTGAAGTTTGAAGCACGGCGGGTTTAATATTTCTTAGAATATTTCTTGCTAGAAATTAGTTTGCTTCATTATATTAGGTGAATAATTGAGTAAGTTATATTGGAACTGGAAGCTTATTAAATTTATTGCATTTTGAGATTATTTAGTGCTTACACCGGTGAGTTATTAAGAATCCAAACTGCCACGTGATCTTCATATTGATCTTGTTTTTCAAACCTGTACGTTGCAATGAAGTTATTTTTCGAAAACTTTACTAATTAGACTTTGAAATTGATTTATGAAATATTGATTTTGGTGATTTATCGAAGCCAATATGCAGATTAACTTAAAAGTTTAGACATAAAACTATATACAGGTGAGCCATTACGATCTAGTTGTTTGAGGAACAAGTGTGTCTAAAATCGAGTCCATTAACGCATGATTTCACAAACAAAATCGGGCAATGAGCGGTTGATAATAAATATTCAGTATTCGACATTTGCGGTTTGTTCTCAGGGCACGACGGCCAGTGGCGCCGATTCTGTGCGATTTTAACTTATATTTGTATATTTGTATACTCTAGTGTCTACTGTTTCAGGCTCCCTTGAAAGAGGATTCCTGCGTTGACGTGGTCCTCTTAGAGAAGTGGTGTGAAATTCAATCTCCTGGCCTAACAAGTGATCCCAGCACACAGAACGCGCCGCTCAAGAATGTTTATAGAAAACCGCTTAAAGTCTACTTACCTTCGTCAAGAGTCCAAATCGAGGCCGATACATCGTTTCCAGTAAGTTATTTGACACCTGACGGACAAAACGTCCAATTTACACCGCTAAAATATCGAAAATGTTAAAGGAGTGTGGTAACCCGGCGCCTCCACCATTTTACAAAAATTGAGACAAAATCATTACAGCAATTCTTTATTATTTTATAATCTAGCCGCTGCCATTAATTCATTTTCTGAATGAAACTAAAGTCCTCGGACTTCGCTCTCGCTAAATTCACGCCAACCGCAAGTTTTGCGTTTTCTCCCAGCGTTTTGTTCTTCGGCGAAATCCTCGTTTTGTTATTAAAAAGATGTTTCATTTCGTCTATGACACTCTTCCTGTCGTGTAGTCTGTTTTCAGAAAAGAACTGTTTGCGACATTTTGTAAACGAGCAATCAACTTCTTGTTCGCCTTCTTTAAAAATGGTGAAAATCCCCGCATCGCTCGATCCCCCGTCCTCCAGTAAGTTTTCCAAACGCGCGATCTCAACATCGAGAGCGGCGAGTTCGCACCGGAAAACTTTGTTTTGTATTTCCAGCCGAAGAATCTGTTCTTTGGGGTCGTTTTTAATAAACCGTCGCGTGTTGCATTCGATTTTGAGCCCCATGCTTTGCATGATGGGATCTTGGGAGCATCGTCGCCCAAAAACTGATTTTAGTTTCGGTAAAAAGAGCAAGAAAAGAGTTAAACTGGTGGATGTTAGAATACTTGAGGTTCGTGCTAGATAACTAGTGACCACATAGTCGCTCGTGAAACTCGTCAAAACTGTGATAATAGCGCTAAAAATCGCGCTGTAAACACAAATCCCGATATATTGCGAATCGTTCAGCGCTTGCACTTTCACGTGGCGTGTTTCCCACGCCATGAAGAGACCCATGATGAGAATCAAACCTTTATAGCCGTAAATTGCGACGAACCATCCCATGGTGTTCTGCGATTGACACACGAGGACCTACGGAACATTATGATTTCTTCATTTTATTGATTTGTTAAGTTACTTGTGGTTGGTAAACGACGCCGCGGTGCTCCGAATTAATTTCTAAAGTTAAATTGTATAACCGACGTTCCATAGGATCGATCATTACCCACAGTGTCACAATAATTGCGTCGATTATTAGAGGGATTAGAATCAAGACGATAAGTTGGTTGTCTTTTAGTAACTTGTCTTTGGCGGTGTGGGGGGCGGTGTAGTGGGTGAAGATCCGGTGAACGCGGTAAGTCTTCGCGAACATGGAGCCGAAGGCCAGGGAGAAGCCGGAGGAGAGCAAGTAGGCGCGGATCTGAAACAAAAAAAGGTGGAAATCAAGCTAATTCTAGCGTTGAAATCTCCTATAGTTTAATTTTAACTTTTAATTGAATTGTTTCTAGTAGTGGATTAACATTTAGTTTGACCACTGAACACAGACAAAAAGTTAACATTTCCCAGCAGCTTTCCCAGTCTAATATATTCCCTGAAACAACCTTTGTCCTCACCGTGCAAAGTTCGTCAACATATTTATTCATGGTGGACTTGTCGGAGCCCAAAAGGATGACAGAGAGATAGACTAAAATACAACCAAGCACGGCGACATTATTCAATTTCGGACTTGATAATTTCATCGTTTTCATTCGCCTGAAATGTAAATTAAAGTAAAGAAAAAACACTGAGAATAAAATCCCCATGATACAAATGAAAATAACGGAATAAAATAAGTATTCAGGGACTGTGATGAGGGATACTTTTAATATTCTTTGAGCAATGGGAATTTGGCGGTTCCACCAATTAACGGGGCGACATGATTTGCATTGGAAATCGAGTTGGTTCGTGTCGGGATCAAAAACTGCGATGTCCTGATTATGGCCATCTGAAAATGTGTAATGTAATAAAAGGCGTTTTAGAATTTCGATGGTTTTACTTTGTAATTGACGCAAAACGGAACTTCCAACGCGGTCGGCTCCAATAAACCTCAGCGGACCCTGAAATATTTCACTGATATAATGGGAAGTTGATTACACGAGTCGATACTAATAAAGGCGCTACAGCACTAAAAATTCATCATTGCATTGATTCGTTCGTTCGCCTCATTGTTAATCACTTATTAGAGGGAACTGGGCAAATTTCTCGCTTGTTGTGAACACAATTAATAATAAACACACGAACTATGTTACAGGCTTCCAGTTGTGCCAAGTCCGGACCTGACTAGGTGATAAAATAACAGAATTACATCGACAGTTTCAAATAGCCTTTCGGCAAAATGATGTAATTACGTCTTTGCAGATAAATTCAAATTTGTTACTCCTAAAAGATTAAAACAAAAGTTTATTTTTCCATGCGACTGTTGCGATGCGCACAGAATTGGATTACTCGTGTTTTAATGTTTAGGCGACCTGAAATAATGTTTCGTTAGCAAGTTGGAAGCTTTGTTATATTTATTAGATTGTGTAATCCAAAACTGTCAAACTAAATACTTACAGAGACTCCCATGAAACTCAACGCCGCCATTCTCTGCACCACCTCGCACACTAGATCGTTCCTTTTGTAGTCGAATTTTTGTTCGTATATTGGATAGACGCCTTTTAAACTGAGCGCCATAGCCCAAACGGCATCATAAGTCAAACTAGCATATTTAGAAATTTCGTGTTTCCTTAGTTTAAGCTCCGATTCGAACCCTAAACTGTCCTAAAAAAGTCTGCATTCATGTATTCTGTAATTAGAAGCAATGTTACCATTCCTGAAACCGACGCGTTATTAGCAACCACGTTGTAATCAGCGACTAAAAACAGTCCATCCACCGCTAATCCCAAAGACTCGCACTTGGTGGATTTAAACCACCACGGATTCTTCCGGTCTTGCATAATCCACACGTAGTCCATCCCGTACATCCCCAACTTGTTGACTTCACAGAAGATCGTCGGCGCGATGTCCACCGATAAAGCCGCTATAATAATCCTGACGTTTGAATCCTTTAAAATCCTCAACTGCTCCTTGTAATTATCCAAAGAGAAAGTGACGGTGGTAACACACGTGATATTTTCGTTCTCAAAATCTGCAATCAGGCGATTGAGAGGGAGCAAATATTCGTTTTCGCTTTGAGAGAATGTGGCGACGACTTTCCATCCGAAATGCTTAACGAATTTTACTTTGGCCGCGTTGTGTGACGAGTCGGGAGCCACCGTGCGGAAAAATAAAGGAAATTTGTTGCGATCGCTTAGCGCGGGGGATGTCGATCCAAAAGATATCTGGAAAATTTAATATCAATCCGTGAAAAATTGGATTTAGATGCGTAGTTTAGACGCTTTGAAATGCGGGTAATGAAATGTAGAATGGCTGGGGAATTTGAAAGGTATTGGTAGCCCTGCAGGCTTGAAAACTTCACCTGTAGAAGGTTCCAGTAAGGTACCACATGGGCCAAACTTTCCGTCACGTTCGAACAACTCGTCCCCAGCAGCATCACAATAGTCTTCCTCGAATAAACAGCGTGGAAAAAACGGTCTATTCCGACGCCAGGATCACACTGGAGCCCACAAATTATTGTTAACTACTTCCATTAAAACTACTTACCTTCGTGTCATTAATAATAAGTTTAAGAGTGTAGTCTGGAAGTATGTTAAAATAGTTGACATGCTTAATCGCCAATTCCGCCGCGGCGATTTCACTTAATCCCTCCGGGCGTTTACCCCATTTAGTCGTCAGTTCAAACAACCCCAAAATATGTATAATCTCCTTGGGGCTACTCTCCTTCCGTGGGAATCCATCGAAATGCCCCCCATGAATGACCGTCGCGTTCAATTTTATTTCCGTAGTGTTTTTGAATCCATGCGAATTTGATTTTTTTAGCATGTATAGACTCGTTATTGCGGCGGATGTTAGGAAGAAAACGCACAAATGTCTTTGAAACGAACGTGGCGACCACATTGTACATAACTAACAGGATTTTTGAAAGAAATCATTGGAGCGAGTTCTTCGGGTTTACAAGAGGTGCTTCAACGTGCGCACGACTTGGAGGCGCTCCACAATTGACAAGTCAGCTTTTCATTTTTACTTTGTGGGCATTATTCTTTTGAAATTGTGAGCACTTGAGAGGCGCTTAAGACGGGGATGATTTCGTAACTTCAAGTGGTAATTGTCAGGCAGGCTCTGACAAAAGTAACGAAGGAAAATGTGCGGGCAACTCGACTATAACTGTGTTTTAGGTTTATTTTGTTTATTATGGTAAATTGATAGCTCGATTGGGTCTTCATTAATTTATCCCAATTATTTTCGGGATTTCCTGCGATTTTCCCACTCGAACATACCGAATTAATGAATTTATTAATAGGAAATTCACGAGTGTTATAGATATTTAATTTTAATTTATAAATATGCAGATTATGCGCGAATCTATCGCTCTTCACATGCCCCATATTTTGACTATATGCTATTATTGTAAAATTTACAATGCGTGTTTGTCTTCTTCTTCTATTTAATTAGATTTTGTCTGATTGTATAATATAATAATCCATGTTTTACGATACCACGTAGCGGCCATAAAGAGGTAAAACGGCCGCTTTAGTATCAAATAATTAGAAATAAAACAATAAATAATTTTAATGCCATTTATATTTATCATTTTATGTACACTCTACATAATCATTTCAGATCAAAAAGTTTGATGCGAGTTGTCACTACTTTCAAATACAGATCATTGTTTTTGCATCCCTCAAGGAAAACAATCGCTATAAAAAACAGGCAATTCCTCAGTACAAAGGATTGTTTTCAATTTTGATCTCCTCGACAGCTTTGACTTCTTCACTTTGATGTACTTTTCTGTGAGTTGCCAAAGCCCCCGACTGTGCAAAAGCGTGTCCACATATCCTACAAACATACGGTTTTTCTCCAGTGTGCGTCCGGATATGAGCTTTCAACCCTTGATTTTCTGTAAAGCTCTTCCCACAGAACGAGCAAACGTGCCTTCTTTCTCCATTATGTGTCCTCATGTGAACTTTCAAGTGACTGGAAGTGGTGTAACTTTTTAAGCACATTGTGCAAGAGAAGGGTTTTTCTCCTGTGTGAGTTCTCATGTGGGTTACTAGGTCTCCTGATCTGGCGCAGGCTTTTCCACAGACCTATAAAGGCACATTTTGAGTTTTACTGTGAAAAATCGTATGATCGAGTGGAAGCGGCGCCTCTCTCGATCATACGCCACTCCAGAGTGACATACACTACAAATGTATGGCTTATAACCTGTGTGTATCCTCAGGTGCATCTCCAACTGGCTATTCTGTGCAAACCTCTTCTTGCAAATGGAACAAGCATAAGGCAACTCGCCCGTATGTTGCCTCATATGAATGGAAACATAGTGGCTCTAAAACCAAAGTTTTACCAACAATAAAACGACAAAACCTCCAATTGACCTGTGTAAAAGATTTTCCACAAACCGGGCACAAATACGGGCGCTCTCCACTGTGTATCCTCAGATGTTTTTTTAGTACAAAAGAGTGTGAGAAGCACTTATCACAAATCTTACAAACATACTTCTTCTCGCCTGAGTGTGACTTAGTGTGCGACCTCAGTCCATTGGGATCTGCAAATTTCTTCCCACAAACTTGGCATTTAATTGGTTTTTCTCCAGTGTGAGTCCTCATATGAACAGCTAAGACGTTCGCCTCGTAGAAACCTTTGCCACAAACCGTGCATAAATGGCGCTTCTCGCCACGATGCTTCCGAAGATGTCGTGTTAAACTCCCTGACTCTGTGAACGTGTGTGAGCATAACTCACATTTAAACGGTTTCGATTTGAAGTGAATGCGAACGTGGCGCTTCAGCACTCGTAAATTAGCGAAATCTTTGTCGCAGATCGTGCATTTTGGGACACCGTCTTTTGGGTGAGCGACTTTGTGTAAAACCAAATCGTCTTCCAAGTTGAAACCTTCTGAACAAATCTCACAGTGGAAATTAAACTTTTTCGTGAATTTCCTAGTTTTCGTTTCATTTTGTACTTCTTTTGGTTTGTCTTCAGTTTTGGGATCGTCACAGTTGTCTGTAAAATCGATTTTGAACAAATCGTCCAATTTCAGGTCCAAATCGTCGATTTCATAGGTGCTTAACAAATGCTGACGGAGAACGTTGTTGGATTTTAAACAAACGTTTTTGAAGGTGTGGGCACTGATTAGTTGGGTCTTACATTTGGTACAAATGGATTGGGGCAATTTGTCGTCGATGTCGAACTGGAAAGAGGGATGTAGATTGTTTGGTTTAACCTCAAAATTTTACCTCTAGTGATGTGCAGAATACAAACATTTCTTTTAGTTCTGAATCGAAAGTCGACATTGATTCGTTTTCTGATAGACATGCTCTGCACATTCTTTCCACGCTCACGTTATTTACATCGAAATTAGTCATTACTGTTGATGTTGTTGACATGAAACATAACCACAATGTCTTATGTCAATCATAAATGTCAGCCATCAGCTGACACAATTTTGTAACAAATTTACAATGGAAATCGGATTGAAAGGTTTTACAAATTCACAGTACATAGTTTAATTTGGGTAATGGCAATAGCAATAAAAATTATAAATTACATGTCCCAAAATTAAAGTTTTAAGAAAGTTGCAAAAATCACGTTTCTAAATCGGTCGATATCTCGCTTATTTATGAAGCAATTAAAAAAAAATTGATCTCATTTAACGTAAAATTTCGAGTAGAATCCAAAAATTAGCGCTAGATTTACATGCGTCAAAAAATAACCGAGTCAGAAGTGTTTAAAATTGGTCATAGTGGGCTAGGTATAAAGGTCGATATCTTCAAAACTATGAGATGTATCAAAGTGCGGTTTGGAAAATCGTTTTTCTCGCTTCTTTTTACATAAGAATAAGTTGCTAAAAAAAAATCAAAAAATTTGTCGAAAAATTCGAATTCAATTGAAAATTGAATTTTTAATGCAGTATTGTTTAAAGCTCGATATCTCCGAAACTATGACATATTTATATTCAGCTGGAATCTTTACCATTGTTTTTCTCGCGTTTTTTACACAAGGTTCTAATTCAAATTCGAAAAATTTTTCCAAAAATTTTAAGACCAAAGAGGTACCTTATGGTTTTTCATACTTTAATTTTTGTTGAGGCAACAATTCTGAACCAAAATTTTGAAACCATAATTTTTTAACTTAAAAAATAACCGAGATAAGACAAAAAAACTGTAGCCAATCCCGAAGCCGAACAGAATTTGAAAATTGGTAACTATGGACACATACTATCATCCATTGGTCAGTTAAGCATTAGACTCTCGTTGCCTAGGAAATTGGGATGACCATTTACTCCACTTCTCGAATAAGCTTTTGGGATTGGTTGTTAACTTTTTATCAGTTCTCGAATACTATTAAACTTGGTCAATTTTTGTTTTGAAATTTACCATCTGTATTGCTGTCGGCACTCTCCCTTGCTCTCTGGGGCGCGAGTTCTGGGACACACTGTATATTAAATTGCGGTTTTCACCCTCGTTTTCTTCGTCTTTAAGCGGATAAAAATCATATGTTACATATCCTGAATTTTAAATTTTATGAAAGTTCGGTCAATTAAACGTATATAATAAGTTGACAAATTAGACTAAAAATCATGGGAATAAATAATTAAGACAGTAAAAATTAGTTTAAAAGATCTGAATTTGAAAGACTGCTCCTGATGTTTTAATAAAGAATAATAGTAATATTCTTGTTAATCTCCACAAATGTATAAAAAAATCGTATTTTTGCCATATGTGAATAGATGTCTAATTCAAAAAAATTCTGTGCCAATGCGGATGACACAACACCAGGTGACCTTAACTCGCCAACCAACCTGAGAAAGCGCCGAAATGAGGTCGAGAGTCTTTGATATTTTCACTCGTTAGTAGTGAACACGGCTCCAACAAAATGATTTCATAGTATAAAAGTGGCTTCAAATAAAATTCAATTCAAAAGTTACCACCAGTAAGTACATTTTTATCATTGCTTTAATTAACTTGTGCCATTTCTCATTTATTATTCCATTCAAATCGTCTTTATAGTTAATTAAATTCAAGGAACTTTCAGTGAAATCACTCGTTCATGACTTATAACAGTGTCTTCCTTCCAGTGAACATGTCGAAATTCCATAACGGCGTCAAGTTTGCAAAAAGTTTCACTCGAAATCACTCAACTTCGACTCTCTGCCCTCACGTGGAAAGTTTAGCTGAAGGAAAACCGTACTCGGAGATTCCAGGACCGAAGCCCATTCCACTTCTGGGAAATACATGGAGACTTTTACCGTTCATCGGCCAGTACGACATCTCCGATGTCGCAAAACTATCGAAATTATTCTACAAAGAATACGGCAAAATCGTGAAATTGTCGGGTCTGGTCGGTAGACCCGATTTACTCTTCATCTACGACGCCAACGAAATTGAAAAAATCTACAGACAGGAAGGCCCCACGCCCTTTAGACCCTCGATGCCGTGTTTGGTGAGGTATAAGAGTGTGGTTCGAAAAGACTTTTTCGGGGAACTCCCGGGAGTTGTCGGAGTGTAAGTTTTTTCACTTTATTATGTTGGTTAGATTGACTTTGTGTTATCTGGTAGACATGGAGAGCCGTGGCGAAAGTTTCGAAGCAACGTCCAGAAACCGATTCTTCAGGTTCAGACGGTGAAGAAGTACATTCAGCCGATTGAATGTGTGACCAATGACTTTATCCAAAGGTTAGTTTGACGTTTTATTGGATTTTTTGAAATTATTTGATTCGTTTTAGAATGCTCGACATGAAAAACGCAGAAAACGAATTGCCCGCTGACTTCGACAACGAGATCCACAAATGGGCCTTAGAGTGTAAGAGAGCGAAATTGTCATCGAACTGTAATAACTAGTCGGTTTTAGGCATCGGACGAGTTTCTTTGGACGTTCGATTGGGTTGTTTAGATCCAAATTTATCCCCAAACTCCGAGCCACAAAAAATAATAGAAGCTGCGAAATACGCTCTTCGAAACGTGGCAATTTTGGAACTGAAATTCCCATTCTGGCGGTTTATCCCAACGCCTCTTTGGACTAGATATGTGGAAAATATGGACTACTTTGTAAAGTATGTTGACACTCAGAGTTGCCAACTGGAAAAAATACAATACATGTTGTAGGATTTGCATGAAACATATAGACGCAGCAATGGAACGTTTGAAAACCAAACAAGTAACCGATGAGAATGATCTTTCGCTGGTTGAGAGAATCTTAGCAAACGAGCCTGACCCCAAAACGGCTTACATTTTGGCTCTAGATTTGATTTTAGTCGGAATCGATACTGTTAGTTTCACATCTAAATAAACCAATTTTAACTCTGTTTTTTCAGATATCAATGGCTGTGTGTTCCATTTTGTATCAGTTAGCAACGAGACCGGAACAACAAGAAAAAATGTACCAAGAACTCAAAACCCTGATGCCGGATCCAAACACTCCTCTCACTACCAAACTGTTAGACCAAATGGAATTTCTCAAAGCGTTCGTTAAAGAAGTCTTAAGGTACGAAAACCACTCACCACCCACGTCTCTAACGACTTTATTAGAGTGTACTCCACTGTCATTGGAAACGGAAGAACCCTCCAGAAAGACACTGTTATCCACGGATACAAAATCCCGAAAGGTACCCAAGTGGTGTTCCCGACTCTGGTCACCGGAAACATGGAGGAATTCGTGAGTCGTCCCGATGAGTTTCTTCCGGAACGTTGGATGAAGAAAGCCGATGATTATAAAATCCATCCGTTCGCTTCGTTGCCTTATGGATACGGAGCTCGCATGTGTTTGGGTAGACGCTTTGCAGATCTCGAAATACAAGTGTTGCTTGCAAAGGTACATTAATTTGCGACAATTAAATCTCTCTACTGTTTTTTTACAGTTAATTCGGTCGTACAAGTTGGAATACCATCACGAACCGTTGGAATATAAAGTTACGTTCATGTATGCTCCTGAAGGGGAACTGAAATTTGAAATGACCAAGCGAAAGGAATAAATTAGGTAATACATTGGGAAATAAATTCTTATTCTGGCATTTGTAGTTTGATTTTCGTCCGTGAACTTGTTCCTGTATAAAAGATAGTTCTGAGCGTAGTAACCTTGGCCTAGAAATGGCCATTCATTTTCGATGTAGTAACTTGTGACTCGAATGACAGGTTTAACAGATTGTTTAGTGGCGATTTTGAGATAATTACGGAACTGACGATACGTGCCTCTATTACTACCAACACAATTGTAAATTGCAAAGCTGATTGTTCAAATATTTTGTAACGAACCGCAAAAATTGTGCAATTTGTCGCTTCGTTAAATTAATGTCTTTTTCAAAATAATTATGAGGATCTAGAGAATTTCAAACGCAAAATATTTCTCTAATGAAACGTGGGAATGTCATTGAATCTTCGTGTAATTTAGCGAAAAGCGAGACTCATTGTTATTATTGTCTGTATTATGAAATGATTCTCATATCACGTACTTTATATCCGATTGGATAATCTATGAATTACGATATCGTTTAGCGTCAAATAATTATAGATAAATTAATGTCAAAATACAATTTTACCTTTTTTATTTTTTCTTACATTTCTGGACTTATTAGGAAGAAGAAATTCTTCAGCTTTCGACGTTTTTCCAGCAATTTCTTCCACTTTATGCACGATTTATGTTTTTTTCACTCGCACTTCAAATTCAACAAAGTTCGTTACCATGACAACAAAAGCGCACACTTTGAAATTTCGAATTTTGGGAAAATCCAAGTAGTTTCAACTTGTCACCAAAATCAATGGTGCCAATTAGAGGAAGAAAAAAAGTAGTGCAATTTCGTTTGCAAAAGAAGAGAAAACGAGTTTTCAATAAACGTTCAAAATGACCATAATTTTGATAAATACAAACGTGTAATCGCCGTAATAACAGTGGCTTTATGGAGCGGCAAATGGGTTTATTTTCACAATTTCGAATCCACTACGCCACTGCACTGATGAAAATTAATGTCAGTTTGACCATCGCCGACTCCATCTTATACCAAGCCTGTTCAATAGCTTCCGAGATCTGTTCCCGCGAAGTAGGCCATGAGTACGTGAGGCGTGCGTACACTAGCGCCACTCTCGACAATTTCTTGAAACACAGTTCTCGCATTTTTTGATTTTTAATTATATATTTCTGATTAGTAGCCGTTTCCGCGAAGAGAATTATCTGTTTTCTTTATGGAAGTTCAGAGAAATCGCTTTCCTTGCATTCCAGACGCCGTAATTTTTGATGAATTTACCCGACATACCTAACCTATCATCACTTCAACCTTCAAAGTGACGGAAATGTCACCAAAATGAAAGAATTATCACCAGAATTTGATACGTTTTCTCGTCGTTGGGGTCGCTGGCGTATGTACGGCGATGACCTTGAGGGAACTTTTTGCAAAGGGGAGAAATCAAAATTGAACAGGCTTGGTATAAGATAGAGTCGGCGATGGTTTGACATTAATCAAAAATTTGTTTTTGTTTTTTTACAAATAAACGTTTCTCACTCTTAAACAGATGAAGAAAACCCAAAAAAAACTTCACAGAATTGCTTTTCACGGCTCCCTCCATCACCCCTTTCGCCATAACGTTACCTAACACCCTGTATAAATATGCAGAAACGTTTTTTCAATCCCACAGTATGTGCATACCTAATATTATGTTAAATGTATTGTTGTGTAATGTAAATTAGTCGAGTTACACGGCGCGTAATTATATAACGTGCAGTTGCACCAGCTCCTAAGCTTCGATTAATATTACAGTACTGTTATGTCTTTAAAATCGGTAGTTTATGTCTTAACTATAAAACGTTCACTCATATTGCACGACGTGCTCTCATCAAATCTAATTGTAAGTAGAAAGTCGCACGACTTGCTTTTTTAATTTACCGCAAAACGAAAATAAATATTCTCGTCTGACATGATTTAATTCGCGAGTAAAAACCTCACTTATAATAAGGGAAAAGCGTATCCGATTTAGAAAATAGTAATTTCACAGTGCATCGCGACGGTACGACGCGATATGAACATTTTTATAATAATCGTTCATCAACAATTTTTTGGGGTCAAATCTATTAGAAGTGTTTCGCAATGACGAAAAAAGCTCAATTTGGATTTTAATATCAATTTTGTTTTACTTTTCCTTTCACTGATTTGATAAAAACGTGCAAATAATTGCAGGTGTAAAAAAGATCCCCCTCTCACGAGTGGCTGAATTTGTGGTTGAAGGTGCTCTGGAGGGGACAGGCAATGTGGAGCCGAACCAACAGACATTTTATAAGTAAAATTCGAAGCTCGGAGTTGGGAAAATGAAAATTTTGAAAGTGACGCGGCGGGCAATCAGTGCCACTCGGCTCCAACAGGACGTCTTGAGTTTACAGGACACCACCGGAGTAAAAGAGTGGGAAACTGCCGTTCCGTACGAGAGAATTCCAGGACCCAAACCCTTGCCCTTCTTAGGGAACACGTGGAGGTTCATCCCGTTCGTTGGTATGTTGTTTCTTCCTGTTTCGCCACCTTAAGACTGTCTTTTCCAGGCGACTTCCAAACCGAGCATATCGACAAAGTCTCCAAGACCCTTCATCAAAAGTACGGGAAGATCGTCAAGATGGAGGGCCTTCTCGGTCGCCCCGACATGCTCTTCCTCTTCGACCCCGACGAAATCGAAAGAGTCTTCAGGCAAGAAGACGTGTTACCATTCCGACCATCAATGCCGTCGCTCAATTATTACAAGCACGTCTACCGGAAGGATTTTTTCGGCGACAACTGTGGAGTAATTGCAGTGCATGGCGAGAAATGGCAGAGTTTTCGATCGAAAGTCAATCAGATTATGTTGCAACCGCGAGTCACCCGAATGTATGTTAATGCCATTGCCACAACGTCACAAGAATTGGTAGACAGGTGAGTCGAAATCGAAGTTGTTACTCAAGCTAATTCGGACAGAATCGAGACGATTAAAGATGACGAGGACGAGGTGCCCGGGGATTTCCTCAACGAGATACACAAGTGGTCCTTGGAATGTAAGTGTTAAGTGGCGAAGAAACAGGGGTACCAACTGTGAGGATTTTTTAGCGATTGCTAAGATCGCGTTGGATGTCCGTTTGGGGTGCTTGGACCGCGACGCCCATCCAGACACTCAAAGGCTAATCGATGCGGTTCACACATTTTTCATGCTGGTGCCAGTTTTGGAACTAAAAGTACCATTCTGGAGGGTGTGGAGGACTCCTTCCTTCAAGAAATACCTCGCCGCTTTGGACACCATAAGAGAGTATTTAGTCGGGGACTATAAAAAGAGAAATCAAGAGTTTTTTTTCAGAATCACAATGAAACATGTTGACATTGCGTTAACCAACTTGGAAGCGCCAACAAAGGAACTGTCCGTGTTGCAAAGAGTGTTAACAATAGACAACGACATTAAAACCGCCTCTAATTTAGCGCTAGACTTGTTTCTTGTGGGAATCGACACGGTATGATGGGAACACTGCTTTCCACCAATTCCTCCAATTTTTTTAATCCCACAGACATCCAACGCGGTGGCGTCTATTCTTTACCAACTCTCTCTCCACCAGGAGAAGCAAGCCATTCTTTACGAAGAAATAAAGAGATTATTACCACCTGACTCGCAATTAACTCATGACAAACTCGACCAAATGCATTATCTCCGCGCTTGCATCAAGGAAACTATGAGGTCCGTTTCTTTCGCATTGTCTCAATCTAATGTCGCTTTTTAGAATGTATCCGGTGGTGATTGGCAATGGCAGATGCACAACGAGCGATAGCGTAATTGGCGGCTACCAGATTCCGAAAGGAGTAATTACCTCGTAAATTGCAATTAAGTTTTTATATAGCGGCGGCTTTGTAGGTACAGGTGGTATTTCAACACTGCGTCATCAGCAATTTAGAGGAGTACTTCCCGAAGTGCGAAGAGTTTCTTCCAGAGAGGTGGATGAAAAAGTCGGCGAGGCATTACCACCCGTTTGCTTCTTTGCCTTTTGGGTTTGGAAAAAGAATGTGTTTAGGGCGGCGGTTCGCTGATCTGGAAATCCAGACGGTTCTTGCCAAAGTAGGTTTTTGTTGTGCTGATAGCTCTGACTTTTAAATTGTGCTTTTAGGTAATATCGAATTACAAAATCGAGTACCATTATGAGAAACTCGATTACCATATTCATCCGATGTATACACCCAATGGGCCTTTGAAACTGAAATTTATAAAGCGGTGAAAGTGCAGTGGGTCAAGGTTTGGGAATTATGTTAATAATTGCGTTTATACATATTTACGAAGAAGTGGTAGTTTTATTAAATTCCTGTTAAGATCCATTGAATGTTAAGGTGAAGAATACTGCGCAAATCTTGCACAATCTTCTCAATGCTCCAAGGACTTTTGATAGAAAAAGTGCGGCCTCGTCATCTTCGGTGGTAATGGACTTGACACAAATTCTTGCGGCGCGATAACGCAACATGATTCTCGTTTTTGGGCGTGAAAACGATTACAACAGGCTTGAAGCTAAACGTTTTATCGCTTATTTTAATACAATGCAATCTTCTAGGGAATTGTCATAAAAATTTTGACATGAATTTTGTCAAGTTAACTCCTCATCGAACTTAGTTTCTATTTTCCCGCCAGGTTGTGCAACACCTGAAGAGTTAGCTGACGAACTAGAAGAGGCCATTTTTCACAATTAGCGCATAGCGAACCTTAAAGACATCAAGAACCCTAACTTGAGAACCAACTTTAGGATTGGGGCTATACCAGCGAGTAGGCTAGTACTGAAGAGATGGCCAACGATGAAATTAAACCATTCAATGATGCTCAGTTGGCCACTGTGCAAGGGACTAAGACAGACTTGCTCAAATGTGGTAAGTGCAAGAAGAGGAACTAGATCCAAACAAGGTCAGCTGATGAACCAATGACTACATTTGTTCTATGTAATGAATGTGGCAACAGGTGGAAATTCTGTTGATTTTATTTCCTTTAGGTGACTTAAGTTGAATGGTTTCACTCATGAGTCAACAAGAGTTTTAGTTTTAGTTTTATCAAGTTTTATTGAAAATCTACACTTACAATGTTAATTCACAAGTAATTTTAAGTAAACCTGAACAGAGAAATTACAAAACTATCAACTGTTTAGTTGATTTTAATTTTATAGTTTGGTTGGGCCGCCCAGTAGGTTCCACCATGTTCAGCGACAGTCACACTGAAAACCAACAAATAAAACGTCTTATTTACTCCTAAAAACGACTTACAAGTCTTGGTAGTTTCCGGTGGCTTTCGGCGCCTTCCACTTCAGAAGAAGATTGTTCTTATCGACGGCATTTTTATGGGTAGCCGGCGCTCTGAATAACAACATTAATTACACCCTATTACCTCTCCATAATTTACCCCTTTGGTTCCATGACAGTTTATGGTCTTCGCGAACTTATCGGTGTCCGGAATGTTAAACGATCCAACTGCTTTGTTTTCGTTCCTAACTTGCAATAAGAATCCTTTGGTTTTGCTTCTTTAGCGCTCAGAGTTATTGTGTAAGGGAGCGGAGACTTTTGGGGCTCCACGGGATATTTTGGAGTTAAATCATCACAGATCGATTCTGGGGCCCCAGCGGAGTACCCCACGCGGTGGATATGAGAGCAGACACGACTACCAGAGCAATCTTCATTTTTCTAAAAACAAAAAAAATAGCAAAAAATTCACTACTATTGGAGCGCAGTTTCCATTAATTTTAACTGGTTAAAAATAAGAAAGATCGGACATTGAGGGTACCTTTATTAGAAAGAAGACAAATTCTGACCAATTATTTAGAAGAAATTGTATTTTATTTAAAATATATGAGAATCTGCTTTAAAAGTAATAGACACAATTTACAACACAGGTACAATTTACACAAATTATTCAGCTGTTGGTGGCAACATATCTCCTTTATACAATTTCGCTTCCACTCCGCCTTCGGCTCCTTGTTCTTGTGCAATCAGCAATATTTGCTCTGTTTAGGACTGGTGACACCGCTGGCTTGACTCAGCTTGGTTACAGACTTTCGTTTCCACATGGACGGCTGCTGAAAGGTACCTAAAGGAGTGCCTTTAGGTACCTAAAGGAGTGTGTTTCCACATGGACGGCTGCTGAAAGGTACCTAAAGGAGTGCCTTTAGGTACCTTCCAGCAGCCGTCCATGTGGAAACGAAACGTAGTGACGTTGTGCTTTAACCCGATCTGAAACCAAATAGATTAGTGCCTATATTCACAACACTCATATTCATACCTCTCCAGTGGATCGCGATCTACGTTCTCGTAGCGTAGAAGGCCCCACAAGCTTTCGCTTCTCTTCAATTTCAGCTGGCGTAATCTTAATCTCAGGAATCTGTCGGACTTTTTCCAGCTTGTTTTCTTTCGCTTTCGTTGCAGCTTGAAGATGTTCCCTTTGAGGACGAAGCTTGGCGTCGAATTCCTGGGTCATTTTCTCGTTGTGTAACTTTAAGTTCTTTTTCGCAATAATGCTGCGCAAAAACGAGATTTCTGCTTCTTGGCTTCGCACTTTTAAATTCAGCTCTAAATTTCGGGCTTCCGACTCGGCTAACTTGGACTTGACGTTGAAATATTCCTGTTTGTTTTTCTTCAACAGAGCCTTCGTACAAATGTTTTCTTGCTGGATGTCGATCAGCCGCTCTCTGAAGTGATTTATTCGCTGGCCGTCTTCTGACTGCGCATTTTGGATGATCTGTTGTCTTGTTTTGAGGGTGTTGATGAGTTTATCGAAAGCGGGTTGAGCTTCTTCGATGTTAAGGAAGGAGGTTTGGATGTCGGGCAATTTCGGACCCACGCTTACAATGCTGTTGGTTTTAACTGGAGCAGAAGTGGCTGTTTTCTTCTGAATTTTCTTCTTACAAGAAGTGAACTTGGGTTCAGATCGAGTGACTGTAATATCTTGAGTGGTCTCACCGAATTTAATTACTTGCAAGTTCATGTCAAACTCCGCAATTGAAGGGTTCATGCAAACAATCATTTCCACGCGTCCTTCACCTTCGAAGAAATTCTTGAACAACAGAGTCAAGCGACTGTCTTTATATGGGACCGATTTATTAGAATCACTCAATTGGTTTTCTCTTAGAATCTCCAAACAAGTCCGCAGAGTGAGCAAGAAACTATTATTTTCGAGAATATCTTTTAGTAATTGTTTCGTATTCTGATGAGTTCTGTTACTTCTTTCTGATGCTGCCAAGTGAACCAAACTCAGCTGTCCGACTTTAAGCAAGTTCGAGTCGGGGATGATTGGTTGGCCGTTTTCGTTACGGACGATTTGTAGTAACTGTACAACTCTTATGGTAAAAATATAATGGCCATGACAAGATAAAACGGTGTCGGCCATTTTCTTGCGCTGTTGGCCAATGTTAAATAGCTCAAATGCTTCCTCAGCCGATTTCACCTCAGATTCAATCACCGGATTCACATAAATGTTTTTTTGCGAATCCTCGCGTAAATTTTTCCCTTGAATGATCATTCCGGTGTTTTTCTCCAACAAATCAAAGACCGTGTTGTTGGAAATTTTTATGTAACTTACAAAAACCGAGTACAGACTGCTTTCATTGATATTCATAACTTTAATTCCATCGTTAATGTAAGTCTTCTCGCGGCTGTGCTTCTCGTAAGTGCTTTTAGAGGTTGATCGCGGAGTTGCTTCCATAACATCCTCCTGTGACTGAATTTTGAAACCATTCCTTTTATCAGACTTAATGAGATTTTTCGGCGCTTGATACGACGAAATCGTGTTGAAAATGGTTTGAATACATTTGGGCAGAATCCCAGGGTTCTGCTGGTCCCCTGTTAACGTATAAGTTTTGCCCGACCCTTTAACTCCGTAGGTGAAAAGAAGCCCATTTTTCCCTTTGAGTAAGTCTTCAAGCAACGGATACGCAACATGTTCAAAAATCTCCTTTTGTTCAGCAAAAGCAGTGAAAATGTGCTTGAATTGATAATGCATTTCGTTTCTAACTATCTTATTAGACTCGGCCGGTGTTGATAATGAAAGAATTGTTGGAGAAAGAGGTTTAATACACGTAGATTCTTGGTCGTTTTTCAGTGGTCGCAATCGACAAAAAACACTTACAGCATCCTTCTCTTTCCCAGAATCTGGAGTTCTCTCGCGGCGAATTCTTGGGGTAAAGTTGCTAACAGGATTCATCTTAACGTGCTTCAGTTAAACTTTTATAAAAACGTATTAAACAATACACATTTCAAGTACACGAAACGAGCGACATGCACCACACAAACCGTTTCACGTTTTTTTTATTGTAGGCTGTGATAGTAGGTTTTTTTTTAATCGCTTTAAATTCAAATGGAAGGTGTCAACGCGTCGGTAAACACGGTTACTGTAAAGGCGCTCGGAAGTTCGAATTTCCCAAATATTCAGTTCGATAAATAATGTCTTGATTGTTATCTTGTACGTTAATTTACATGTATAATAATAGTCTAATTTCTTGTCAATCTAATAGTCAGAAATTATTATATTAAAAAAAATAAATATAAGGTCACTAGATGAAAACTTCTCTTTTGTAAGGTAGCAACTAATTTTGTGTTTAAAAAATTAAAGAGATAGACATATAGTTTGTACTGTGAGAGATTGAATGACAGAAAAGTCACTAAATCTACGCGATAAAAAGTGTTTCATACGCGTGAAATTTAAAATAACAAAATAAGCCCACTGTCCACGGTGAATCGAATATCGTGTGATTCATTAAATTTCCATTCTAGGTAGGCCGTGTATTTTGGACGTGCGTTGACTTCTTGTTCGATAACTTGCAAATATTAAGTCGAAACTACTGTAATGGTGTTAGTTACGACATGAATTTTTTCCTCAAAGCCAACTGCGAATGAAAATTTAATGAATCACACAATATATACTGGACAGACTATACACTCTGTACTATTCTAACTTTATCGGCTTTAAATACTTCAGTCATGACAATTCTGAATTGACAACTTGTCAATACTTTGATGTTTTAAACGTCAGTAAGGACAATGAGAGTAATGCACAGACAACACTGAAATTTTTGAGACGTCAAAAAATGACGTGTCCGCGGCTGTAAGTTCATATAATGCGTTCACAAGTCTTTGCAGCATCATTGCTGGGTGACTTTTATCCATTCTTTTAAGCCCTTTGCAGTTTTCCTCCAATTTTTGTCTCTCTTTTTTTTGGTCCTTCAACACTACTTCTCTCCACTTCCTTTTTAGTCTGTCCATACCACATTTTCATTCCAGATTTTGACACTCCACATCGTTAATAACTCTATCGCTTCCAATTCTTCCCAGCTGGACCTACATTGTATTCTTCTTGACTAACACGGAAATGAAAAGCTTGCTGTATAGAGAGCACAACTTCGTCTTTTGTTGTCGCCTCTCCTAGACCCTAAAGTCTGTTTTTCGTCTGCTGACCTAAAGATGTAATTCTTATTCCGCCAATTTTTACTCACTTTGGGCTTCTTATTTCTGATTTTGTGATCCAAGAAGTGTAATAGCCATTTGTTTGCATGCATGAACTGAATTTGAGCAGACTTCATTCTCAGACTTCATATTGCATGGAGAAGTGCCCAATACAAATTTACTGCCAGCATGTATCCACACTTAATCTACTTTCTCATGAAATTAATAAAAACCACACATCGACATAATGTCAAATTATTTACTTAAAGTCCGTTTTTTTTTAAAAACCACCCACACCGCAATTTTCCCCTGCATTACAACCGGCAACGTTGCCTAGAGAGATTTTTGGTGAGAAAATAGTTGTCAAATTTTTGACATTTCTGAAAATTAGGCAGTGTTTCCGTTAAAAACGTTTCTTTTACAGCCTGTAGGATTGCAAATCAAATTATTTAATAGTGAAAAGACTCGGCACAGCCTGAAAGGCCGTTTTGTGTAATCAAATTGTCAATTAGGCAGCTAACCTATTTGATTTTATCACCAAAAAGTCACCATCGACGACGTTGCCGGTTGTAAAGTGGTGGGAGAGTGCGGTGTTGGTGTTTTTTTTAATAAAAAAAAACGGACTTTACTTAGCTCTGGGGAAAACAAAAAATTAATATTTGTTCATTTAGAAACTCCACAAATTCGAACAAAATTCTAAAATTGCTTTTTGACAATCCTACTGACGTATCATAAAACAGGGTTGGTACACAAACAACAAAACATATCCAAGTTATTCGTGTTTGAAATATTAAATATATTATTAAAATTTTTAATACTCAAGGCCAATAGCGCTACCTTACAAAAGAGAAGTTTTCATCTAGTGACCTTAAATTTTTAATTTTTATAGCGTCATCTGTGGAGTGTTTGTCGAGATAATGCGATTGCAGATTCCTGTTTATCCAAGTTCCGCTCCTTCTTTGCGAATTTCTACATCATATGTTAAATGTCAACCGGTGCGCAGTGAAGTGCGCACGCATCTGACAACTGGCATTCTTGGTTTGTTTGAGGTAGTGTGTTTAAACATGTTGGAGCGAAATAGTAATGTGGTGTGATATTGACTCGTTTGTGCTTTAGAAATAATGTCAGAAATAAAACGTGCCCAGTTAATCCCATTAGGATCCCAAAAAGACACGGACAAGTCACCGAAAGAGCCCCGCAAAACCATCCGAATATCAATCGTTCTCCCAGAGTCCACCGAAGACACATGCCCGGAATACAACTATAAAGATGAACTTGCTTCTGCAAAGGTAACCCATTCAATGTCCGCCCAAGTTCCGCCAAAGCCCACGAGCCTTCTCCTCGCTAAACTGCCAGTGTGGCGAGTGTGCCCAACGTGGGGGCTGTCGGGCGACGCGGCCCCACATCGCCTTAATTATGTAGCTTACATTCGTCGCCATATTTGAAGGGTATGCATTACAAAAAAAGGACACGGTGGCCGGGGCCGGACTCGGCGATTTGTGGCCCTGTGGGGTGCCGACGTGGGCACCTCCCTGACGGGGATCGATCACGAGACCAGGCCTAGGCCAACTATGATAGCCCCGTTGCAGTGTAACCGAGTCGCACGACTTTCATTTGTTCATGTAATTGATGTTTTTCGTTTAAGAATGTTGGCAGCCGTGCCCTGGTTCTATTTATCGGCTTTTTTCTTGTGCCATTCTTCGCGGAGGTGAGCGCGCGGAAATGCGGACCAACTCATGCACACTTTCCAAGACATTTTATTATTTATTACCGATTTCATCAAACCGCATTTTATTTTTAATCGTGTTCAACACCTTTCTATTAATAAACACCCGTGTCTGTGTCAATTTAGGAAAATCTCATCGATTTCCCTAAAACTACTCTTGTTTTTTTTATCGAGTTTTTTTTTTATAATTCGCTAGTAAATAGTGCGGACCCTCCCAATATAAATAAAATATTTTAATTAATCATTTCAGTGGGAAAAGTTAAAAACTATCAGGAATATCGCGCGCAAATATCAGGAGTACAGAACGTAAAGAAGATGTCCACAACACAACCGCTAGCAGCACTCGAATCTCGTCCTTATGGAACGACTGTTTACGGGCGTCCATTCATTCGACTGATTCACGTGCGGTATTTTTGTTTTCAATTTTACTTTCCGTAATTTATTAATGTTTTATCGCTGCAAGTTAAACAAGCACAACCGGAAATCATTGTGGAAGTTCAACGCAGGACCGGACTTGCGTTACATTTATATTTCTGATGAGCGCCGTGATTATTCAATTCTTTTTTTTTTGTTTTACATGTTGGTAGTTTTATTTAACGATCAAATAAAAACTCATTCTCATCAGTTGGCTTTGAAATTTCAAGTCATGTCTTTGATTGAAGGAACAGTCTCTTGTTTCTGTCAAGTAATTTGACGTTGTCAAACTGAAAATTTTGTGAAAATTTTAATTAATGAACGATTTTGACAACGCTGTTATGTTTGATTTATATTACAAAAAGTTCTCTTATGAAAAAATAACCACAACACGTCGTTTTGCTTTCCATTATTTGTCAAAGTGGCAATTTAAGACACGCTGTGAAATTTCAAAGGTCACTGAGGATGAGTTTTTATTTGATCTCTCGATATGACGTCATTGCATTTTTATACTCAGCAGTTAAAAAAAAAAATGAATTACTAATTAGAAAAAAAAACAAAATTTCAACGCCGCACGAGTTTCGTCACAGTCTACTAGTTTTTTTTTTAATTTACCTGATATGATGTTAGTGTTACACCGGAAGAGCGTGTCACACAAATTTATCCGGATTTGCATTTTTAAATCAATACGGAACTGCTAATCTCATTTTTTACATGTTGCCAACTTTGTTTTGTGTTCAAGCTTAAGAAGTTTAATTTAATTGTTTTTCCTTTCGATAACTGATCATTATCAACCCTGCTGGGGTGAAAAACCCTTTTACGGACTGACAGACAGTGGGGAATAAATTATAAATGATTCGCCAAGGAAATTATACAGGTCAAGTTTTGAAACGGGCATTTTTTCGTTCCGGAATAATTTATCAAAAGAAGCTGTGAAAGTTACTGCGGGTTGGTATCCCTGACAGATTTGACATTTCGATCTTAGAAGTGTCAAAGATACTCACAGTATTACCAACCGCAACTTCTTCTGAGTCTCACTTGTTATACAGGTGTCCCAGAACTCGTAACCCAGAGAAAAAATGTTTATGGAGGCAACAATTCTGAACCAAAATATGGAAACAAAAATTTTCTAGCTCAAAAAATAATCGAGTTAAGACAAAAACGCGATAACCAATCGGGAAGTTGAACAGAATTTGAAAATCGGTAACTATGGACACACACTATCCTCCATTGGTCAAGTGAACATTACACTCTTGTTGCCTAGGAAACGAATCTAAAATAAGCTTTTGGGATTGGTTGATAATTTTTTATTCTTTCTTGAATACTAAGAAACTTAATCATTTCTCGTTTGGAAATTTACCATCTGTATTGCTGTCGACACCCTCCCTTGCTCTATGGGTCATGAGTTCTGGGACAGCCTGTAGAGCATGTGGGTTTCGTGTCCAAAATGACCGTTTATTACCACGACGCAGTGCCCTCCAGCCTGTATTTACCACTCCCCCTTTACCACAAACCCATCATTGCCGTTTTACAACTCTGACAGCTGTTTGATAACGAGATTTTTTCCAGAAATTGGGTAAAAATAAAGAGATGGGAGGTCCCCTGAACGGAATGGCTCGCCTGGAAGAGTTCGGGGACGATGACGACGACGTCAAACGAATCGCGCGCCAAATGGAAGAAAAATACGTAAGTGGCACCCTGAGCGTGGCCCCCATTGAAACTTGTGATTTTTAGGGAATTGGTACAACCAACAAGAAGAAGCGAAAGGGTCGCAAGGACGACTACGCCGACATCGGCATGGGCTACGACGAATCCGACTCCTTTATTGATAACACCGATGGATACGATGAGATGATTCCACAGAACGTCACGACTTTGCACGGAGGTTTTTACATCAACAGCGGCGCTTTGGAGTTCAAAACGGACGACGAGGCGGATTCAGATTTTTCGTCAAGCTCTTCGGACGACGAGAGTTCAAGGAAAGCGACTAGTCGAAAGAGAGTTATTGAATCATCCGACGAGACTGATAGAGAAAATAAGACTGAGAGTGCGGAAAACCACAGTGAAAAGAAGCGGAAACTGCAGAATGGCGGCAACGGCCTCCAATCATCCCTCAAGAAGAAACTTCTCGGTCAGAACAACAAAATCTACATCAAGAAGAGGCGACTGTTGGACCCGCAGAAGAAGACAGTCAAGGAGTTGTTGAGGGAAAAACGCGAGGATTTGAATATGACCATTCCTGAGGACCTCAATCGTACCGCGACCTCAGAGGAAGACAAGGAGAAGAAGAACATGTCCATATCAAACGTCACGGATGTTATAGAATCGGTGGTCAAAGGTTCAGTCGACGATCCGAAAAGCGAATCGACGCCGAAAATTATCGTCAATTCTTCGTCAGACGGGGAATCTAGTCGTGATAATTTAACGCGAGCGAAAACTGAAGTGAAGTTACCGGAGAATTTGCCTGCGGAAATCTTAAGCGTGATTGGTGCGATTAAAACTGCGGCGGATCAGGCTAATTTGGACGGGAAGAGCAGTTTTCCCAGTGAGATTAATTTGCTTATTTTGAAGATGGAGAGAAGGTGCAAGTGTCTGGGAAAACCGTCGAAAATGAAGGTGTACGAACATCTGGCGACTATTCTAAAGTGCAAGATGGAGAGTTTGATTCGACGGGCGAAGATTTTGGTGCTGGATGATGAACAGAAGAAACTGAAGAGTCTTCTAGTGGGGTACGAACTGTTAAGACCACAAAAGAGGCGGGCACTGATTGTTTTTTTCCAGATTGAAAACGGAAGTGGGGAAAATCATGCCGAGTTTGTTGGAAAACTACGAAAAAGAAAGCCAGCGGATAATACAGAAGAAGTAAGTTGAGAGAGTTGAGAGTAAGGCGGGAAGTTTAAATGTTTCTTGTAGGTTTTCTCAAGAAAGCGTGGATAACGAAGAGAACAAGTCCCTGAGGATGCCCAAACGTCGTTTCCAATGGAACGACATAACAAAGTGAGTTTGTTAATCAGCGACCAGAGACTAATTTTTCTTTGTAGGAAACAACTGAAGGACATTCTGATGTTGAAAAAGCGCTGCCTCCTGCTGGAAGGGAAGAGTAAGGAAGTTTTGGACAGTCAGATGACCGCATTCCTCAAAACAGAAATCCAAGTTCTGTGGCCTGAAGGTTGGATGTCCATGAACGCCTTGAATAAGATTTACACGATGTACGCCGATCCCAAACGGCTGTTGAGTAACGGGGCGTCTCCATCGGCCTTGCCTGCAACAGTGAAGAATCTTCCACAAAGCTTTAACAATAGTAACTTATCAATAACGCCGATAGTTTCCACTCTCAAAAGTGAAAATAAAGTTAGTGTAACAAACGAGGTGACAGTTAGTAAAACAAATGAGACTAGTATAAATTTGTCAATGAAACCACTGCCAGAAGCGTCGCAACCATGTGATACAACTCCGGCGTCGCCGAAGAAAGAAGTGGAAGTAAAACTAAAAGTGAAACCTGCGAGTGAGTTACTTAAGCCTTCCGTGACTAAAAAAGAGCAGACATTGAACTTAATCAGTGACGATAGTGTTATAATTTTAGACAATGAACGTTTTAGTCCGAGTAAAGACAAGTTTCACGACGATAATTATTGCCAAGTCATCGACTTATCCGACAAAGTGAAATGCGAACCGAAACCTCACCCGAAAAGGGAAAAAACAATCAGTCCGATGATCCCCGATCCGATCGCCCACGTATCGAAACACCACGATCTGAGTATCACCCCAAGCTACTCGAAAGTGGACCCCCCGAAATCGAAAGCCAGCGACGACATCCAGAAAGTCATGGAAAATTTGAAAGTATTGCAGAAGATGTCGTCTCCGAAGAAGTGCGTCGATCCGTCGCCGACGAGCTCTGCAGTCTCGGTGATCGCAGTGAATAAGAGTTTCGCCCCGAAGTCGGCTCACAACGAGAATAGCAGCACGATGCAGAGATACGATTATAACAAAAGTGATTATAATACGACGTCGTTTCAAGAGGAGTTCCAGAAGCAGCTTTATACGTTATCGCAATATTCTTCGAATTCCAACAAGAATTACAACAGGTCTGAGTTTTCTCGTGGGGTTTTCTCGAAATTGTTTTAATTGTAGTATTGATAGGTATCCACACATTACGAGTAGTGGGCCCAGTGCGGTTCCCGGTGATAAATTCTTTCAGGTTGGTATTGGAAAAGCGGGGAAACCCCCAAAATGTGTTGGTAATCTCTCATTTTTAGAGTGCAAATAATAATTATACACAGAGTTCCAACGGTCACAAAAGTACCCCTTCTGCCCAACAATCAGGTAAGTTTATATACAGTGTGATCGTCTCGTTTTGTTGTCACTTATTCGTTTTTGTCCATTAGGTACTTATAGCATATTGGATGATATGTTTGCTAATTTACTCACTCAATATGGATATTCAAAAGAAGGTATGAGGTGTGCAAATATTTATTGATTTTGGTGTTGATTTGGATCAGGCACACTTATTTGGTTTCCGTTGTAGTTTTATAAATATATGTGCCTGATTTTGTGGATTTGCGAATGGTGATAGTTATAGTAACATCGAGTGTGGCTAACTATTTAAAGATACCTGTACATAGTCTCGGGGAAATTTTGAGGAGAAAAGTGAAATTTTCTCACCGTTTCCCCTGTTTGCATCCTTGATTTCCAAACGCTAGTTTTTTTGTTTTTACTGACTGCAACTAAACCCAGACTGACCTCTTCCTTACATTCTAGCACGTGACTCAATTCTTCTCAATTGAGTCAACTGAGAGTAGATTCCGAGGACTAGGTCTTTTCTCTTTATGCTTTTATTTGCACTCCTTTGGCCTTCTGAAAACCCTACGACTATAGATAACCACTTATTAAACTCTCATTTCAGCTGCAGCACCAAATTTCAACAGAAATAGCTAGAGGAAGTCGTAACTTATTTTCTGAAGATGTATTGTACTGCCAACTTTTATAAAGTTTATTTGTCTTCATTTTGTAGAAAGATTTATGGATTCATTCCTTGTAATTATTAATTTTGTAATTTATTTTTATTGTAAATTTGTAATAAATTGTGATTTCTGAAATATATTTTCTACCAATACGACCGCTTTTGAATTTCCCGCTTTGGTGCGATATTGACGTTTACCACAGGTGTACCAACATCGGAACGCCTTTTGTTTCATAAATTTATTTGGTTTTGTCAGTCAAGTGTGCTCAAGAGGTTAATAGTTTTTATTAATAATTCCGCTTTATTTGTGAGTATTGTACGTGAAATTGCGTCTAATATCGATTTACTCATTCTGTTTCATTGAACGTGTAGGTGAAGAACGACGATAGAGCGATGGGAGCTCACCAAAGAAAATCGCTTCTTCAAAAGGGGAGGTAAGTCGATCGTTTCGTTTTTCCCTTTTAATTTTCCGATTTCAAGACAGTTTTGCCGAAATTCAAGCCGGAAATCACATAAACAAAATTGCCTTAATGCGGCTAAACGGAAGTGGATTAATCCGGAAATATAAATCGAAACATTTTTTGTTTTGGACCCCAATTTGATTATGAGGTGTCTAATCCAATTATAACGGATTAGATGAATCACATCTCCATAAAGTGAAAGGTTTCATAAAACACCGCTTATTTAAACAACTACTAGTAGGGCCCCCTTAAAACGACACTTTTTCGATAATTCTACCGTTTTAAAAATATATTTACAAAAGTAAGTGCTCCATTCAGAACACAATTTTAAGCGGCCCTAATAGTAGTTAAATATAATTGATGACTTCACGTTCCCGTTCCGGTTTTAATTCGGTGCTAATTAAGACTAGCATGATCCTGCAAACTGTAAATGAGTGCAATTTGCATTGTCTTTGTAGTTTCACGTTCGGTTTTGAAGCGAAATTGCAGTCAAGTTTTATTGATTTCGAAGATTTATCATTCATTGGACGACATACTTGAATATTTTGTGTGCAAAAATATTGATATTGATCTCCAAATAAGGTCACTGAAACCGTAGAATAGCTTTGCCGATTTCTATTCCAAAAATGGGGTTTACTCTTGAAGAAAGTGCCCCAAGACGAGAAATTGTCTAATCTCTCTTTTCTTCAAATTCTGTTGCATTTCTTAGGTCTTTGTACGTTTAGTTGAGCGTAATTCTTCTGAATAAAAGAAAATCTTGGCGGTTTTAGAAACACTGTAATTATGAATCCAGAAAAAAATTACAAAACGGTGAGCACCGCCGCAGACAGAAAGGTTGCAGCCAACATCGCATATCCAGTGACGTAGACATCCTTAAGATTCAAAAACTTCCCAAAATCCCACAATAGATGTCGGACTCCATTCCAATAATGATAAGCCAGAGGAAAAACCAAACAAAATTTAACCCCAAGAATGATAACATTATTCACCCCCTCCAACATATCCAAATAATTGGGAATACTATCAGGAAGAAGAAGAGCAGAGGCTCCAAAAAGAATCGTGTAACCGGCCATAACCATCCCTGTGGCTCTATGTGAAATTGACAACAAGCTAGTCATCTGGGGGGCGTAGATAGTCAAATGTGGCGACTGCGGTCTTCCTAGTTTCATGTTGCGTTCATCATGCCCCATTTGTTTGGGGGTCGGTGCAGGTTGGACTTTGAGTGTGACGGGGCGGATTTGGGAGAAAAAGTCGTTTTTTACCATTTGGCGGAGGGCGTGGCGATTGGATAACCTGAACATTGACAACATCTTTGTTGTGAAATTGTCAAACACTGGGTTGCTAACGAATTAAACAAGCGACTGGATCCTCTTTTGGTAGATTTTCCAGGTTACGTAATTTCTTCGTTGGTTTTATATTTGGGGTTTAATTCTCCCGTAACAATAACAATAAAATAAAACGTCTTGGTTTCATTCGATAAAAGAGTGTTCAATGTCCGTCTTGCATCCCAAGCACCGGGTGCGTAATTTTAAGTATTGCGGTGTCGCGTTCAAGCCCCTCCGATTGCCCTAAGGTCTGAATAGACCATTCCAGCCTTTATTGGTGCACTTCCTATCCGCATATCTTACGTGATTAGTGGCGCCCCTCGTCCTGACCTTGCGTTCGTCATTGGGATAGGTATTAGTCACGTAACGCGACAAATCAATGCGGGGTTCCCCCAATAGACCCATTTTTCGAAAATAGCCTTTTGTGGGATATTTGAATAGTTCCAAGTAATTGTTAATATAGTAGATTTTTCTGTAGCGAGCTTCGAGGCCGGTGGCAATCGAAAAATCAATAGCACAGTCTAAGGGATGCGCGGGGTAAAGCAAGTATATTCCATACCGACAGCGCCACTTCCTCACTCCGCCCGTAAGTCCGTAAGGTGGTCGCGACACGCGCAAGTTCCTGTGTTTGTGTCCATTGAACATAATTAAAATTTATGTGGAAATTAATGCGAGCAGTGGAGGCTTTTTCCCAGTTTGCATTGCAAGGGTGCGGAGGTGGTAAGTGCGAGTTTTCGGACGGTTTGGCCCACATATGGGATATGAACCCATCGCTAATTAGTCGGGTCGTTCGAGTCGATAGAATTGCTCGAAAAATTCTTAATTAGATTTTCAGTCGAGGCTTTGTTTCCTTGGGTCGGACATTGATCGATTTCCTTCTAAATTTGTCTGCGTGTTTCGATTAACCCCCTGGAAAAATTTTACACGAACCCTCCCTTTATTATTCAGAGACCAGGATTATGAACAACACTTGCTTTTCTTACACGGAGCGTGAAGATGGAAAAAGTGCGGAAATCGGACAAAGATGAAGAGGCGTCTTTGCTTCTTCTTCAAAATTGGCCATTGCACCTCTCCATAACCTATAATCACTTTTTCCAGACGACCTGTGGATTTTCTCTTTTTTTTCCTGACTTGTTGAAGGACGAAATTCTATATTCTTGCCCTTTTTTCGCACAGAAACAAGGATGAGACTAGTCGACTAGACTATATTGATTTACGAAATGAGTTTTAATTCGCCGTGTTGGAACTCCTCTAGTACCTATAAAGGCCAACTAATTACGCTCCGTAAATCCCAATTTTATACCAAATGTCACCAATGGCAGAAATAACTCACCTTGACCTTTCACGTTAACTTTATTTATACAGGGTGTCCCAGAACTCATGATCCATAAAGCAAGGGTGCCAACAGCAATACACATGGTAAATTTCAAAACAAAAATTGATACAGTTTACAGGTATTCGAGAAAGGATAAAAAAATTAACAACCAATCCGGAAGCTTTTTCTAGAGATGGAGTAAAATATTCTAGGCAACTAGACCAATGAATGATGTATTTGTCCATAGTTACCGATTTAAAAAAATTTTGTTCAGAATTGTTGCCTTCAAAATGTCTTTTTTCTCTGGGTTACAAGTTCTGGGTCACCTGCATTAAGAAAACGTGTGGGAATTTAAAAAACTCTCAAAAAATGAAATATTTTCATGATTCACAGTTGGTTCAGGTTGCAATGTCCATTCAAGCTCACAAATTTCAAAATTGACGTGTAATTCGTTCCTGTTGCAACCGTTGCAATGGGGAGTTGTGTGAATCAGACTTTGGGGTACAAAAGACGATCGTGAACGTTAAATAACTATCAAATTTTGTAAATTGGTGGTAAGTTTTCCCCTCTTTTGTTTCAGGTAGAAAGGAATGGTAGTTCTGCTCGGGGATGTTGTGTGGCGAGTTCCACAAAGCGCCTCTTGGTCTCCACGTAAATTTTACTCGTCTTTCGGACTCCCGTAGTCCGTATTCATCCTTGCTTACTCTAGTCCAGAGCATGGCAGCTCTCACGGCTCATGCAGCACACGAAGAAGAGGACATATTTCTCGGTGAGTCCCCTCACTCTCCCGGTTCCTTCATCATTTCGTGTTTCTTCAGAAAACGGTCTTCTCAGTTACGAGAATCCAAACTACCATTTAGACCCCATCCGCATCGACGATGCTATAAATTCAAACACGAATATCTACGAGGATATCTATCAGGAATTGGACGACATTTGTAACATCGGACGGAGTATTAAGGAGCCGCTGTTGGGGAGTTCTGGACGGAAGGCGTACGCGGCTCTGGATATCGGGACGATGGGTGTGGATATCACCGGTGGGCCGTTGACAAACATCAATGACAATAAAAGGTATTGATTGGAAGAGATTTTTGGCATTGATTGATGGGATGAAACGAAATTTTCTCATGGGTTGATGTGTTGGAAACATCGTGGAGCTAAAGTAGTGAAGCTCGATGGTGTTGTCGATATGGTGTGCCTTTTTTTGTTCACAGTAGCTCGAAGTAGAACTTCAATCGCAAGAAGCCGTCTAGATCATTGACAAATTTGTTTGTTGTAGGGGTAATGAACGCAACGGCAATGCAATGTTCCTCATGGATAACAGCGAATCTCGATCCCCGCGAGATAAGTAGGTTTATCTCTCTTCTTTGCTATCATCTCGTACTAACGAATCCATTAAGCACATCATATCAAACATTTACATTTTTATGGTTTCGTTTTACGCTTTGTTGATCATTAATCAAAATTGAAAGTACACCCGATTCAACCCAGTCCTCAGTCATTTCTTTTATGTGAAACACATCCCATATGTCAAACGAAAATACTTACTGTGACGCTCTAACGTCTGGCCAAAGCGCCACTACAATTCCTGTATATTTTAGTATTAGCGAAAAAGCGGCGAAAAACAAGGACAATCACCAAGAGAAAGGCGTTCCCCACATACCTGGAGAGCTTAACAATGATTTGTACGCCGTTCCCGTGAAGAAAAAGAATCAAAAGTGTCCCGAAGAAATTGAAATATACTCGCCGGATAAGGAGAGCGTGGACGACACGGATTTACCGCCGGGATGGGAAAAACACGAAGGTAAACCAATCGCACAAAATGGCGGATTCTACTCGCTTTTATTTAGATAACGATGGCCCCTACTACTGGCACATAAAGAGCGGGACGATCCAACGCCAAGTCCCAACCGTACCAGAGCACGAGAAATCGGAAAGAGCCGACTCAAAAAACAACATCAACAAGGAAAACGACATTCTTATGTTGAGTTTCGACAACAGCATCGGCTCCGTGACCAGGAGCAGTACCAGTTCGGCTCTAGATCTAGAAGCTGAAGATCGCAAGAGAAAAAATGACGTCTCTTTCAAGTGAGTGTCTCCCTCACCTTACCGCTCTTCAGTTTATTTGTTTTGTTTTTTTATTCAGGAGGCGAAGTTATCCGTCGAAGCCCGAACAGGAGTCCAGGGAAAGACCCATTAGATTCGCAGTGAGGTCGTTGGGGTGGGTGGAAATAGCCGAGGAAGATCTGACTCCTGAAAGGAGTAGTAAAGCTGTAAATAAATGCATCGTTGATTTGTCGGTTGGAAAGAACGATCTGTTGGATGTGGTAGGGCGATGGGGAGATGTAAGACCTTTTGGAGGATGACGTTAACAGGGAGTTGACGTTTTGTTTACAGGGAAAAGATTTGTTCATGGATCTGGACGAAGGAGCGTTGAAGTTGATCGATCCGGAGAATCTCACTGTTTTAAATACTCAGCCGATACACACCATTCGGGTGTGGGGAGTGGGGCGCGACAACGGCAGGTAAGACTTCTAATAACTCAATCCTTGCGTTTGTTTCACACTTATTTCTTTGTTCTTTGCTGTCTCTAAACAGGGAGAGGTATGAATGATCACTGTTTAATTTTCCCTAGTCACTTCCTCACGTTGAATTTCAGGGACTTTGCCTATGTGGCTCGTGACAGAAGCACCAGGAAGCACATGTGTCACGTTTTCCGTTGCGACATGCCCGCTCGAACCATCGCCAACACCCTACGAGACATCTGTAAAAAAATTATGATAGAACGAAGCTTGCAACAAAACTTGGCTAAACCGATTGATATTAACGGGCGAACGTTAGCCACTCGACCCACAAACTTGCCGACGGAGCATCGACGACTCACCCGAAACGGTCAATGTTTAGTTAGTAAGTCTGTCAATTCAATTGTTTGCTCGTCACATTAATCTCAAGCTTTAGCCCAGTCGTTTCCGACACCAATGGAAGAACCAAAAAAAGTCCTCAGAGCTCAATATTTGGGCACCACTCAAGTCTCACAAGCCACCGGAATGGAAGTGTTGAATGAGGCCATTGATAGACTTGTGGCGACGGTTCCACTCGAACAATGGCAATGTGTAAATGTCGCGGTGGCGCCGTCGATGATTTCGATCCAGAATCCAAGCGTGAGTTAATTTTCTTAAATTTTTTTTCGTATTAAATTTGGTGGTGTTTTAGGACGATCGGCTCATTGCCGAATGTCGGGTTAGATACTTATCATTTTTAGGCATAGGCAGAGTTATAAAGCATTGTGCGTTTATCATGCACACCGCACAGGACACTTTTGTCGCACACGTGTTTTACTGCGAGCCGTCTTCGGGGGCGTTGTGCAAGACGATCGAGGCCGCCTGTAAGGTGAGTGACTAATCAAGTAAGCTTGGCGCTCTCTGCATAAATTTGTTCTTCTCCAGTTGAGATATCAGAAATGTCTCGATGCGCACCCGCAAGGCTTCGAGCGGAGCAACTCGAACTTGCACACTCCCGGCAAGAGCATCGGTGCGGCACTGAAATCCATCGTAGGCTCTCTGACAGGAAGAAAAAGTAAAAGTAGCGACTCTTGAGATACGGTCAAATCTCTGCAGGTACTCTAATCGTTGCTCTTTGTTGAAGGAGTTTGAAGTAAATTGTAATTTAAGGAGCTGTGCCTCTTGCCTGTGGAACGCGAAGTAATCAAACATAGACATCTCCAGTCTCCACTAACACAGAAATACATCACTTCTCTTCTGTCTCCTATGTTGGAAATGAAGCATCTTCACCTCGCTAGCTGCGATTCGGCTCATTAAACCAAACTGTACAAAATTTGTGTTAAGACTAACTGACTCGTGACGTAGTTGAACACGTATGTTTGTCAATTGCTGTAACAGGCTAGCACAACGCACTAAGAAACTGATGCTTCTAAATATGATAGATTAGGCAAAAGCAAACACGGGCGCACGTGAGCCTCTTTAGATAGTTTGCAAAAGAGAGTCTCTCATATTTAGTATGTTAGTTACTCTGCCTACATGTATGTTTTAGCTGTTGTAAGGTGATCAACTGTGTTCTTTTATCGGCTTGTTTTCAAACGCTTGTAAATAACTCATGTAGTCAAAAAAGTGTCTTGGTGTCTTTGATCAAAGAGTTGGTCACTTTATAAAGTTCGAATCTGACTATCTGTACGCTTGCTTATCAAGCCTTGGAAATATTATTGGCAGTTTGTGCAAAGCGTGGACAATACACATCCCTCAATGGCGGCTCGTTTCCACAACCAAGACAATACTGACATGTTAAAATCAAAATTCAGAAACATTGTCTTGACGGTATCATTGAGAGAACTATTGCAATGTTGTTGTAAATACTAATATGCCTTTCATGTTCTTATAGGTGACGTACATTTGTTTCCAGCTTGGATCTTTTCCAGAGGCCGATGTGCAAATCTTGCCGGAAACGCACGTTTCGTCTAAGTAGGCTCTGAAATTTACAACCATGTTATTTGTTTAACTGTGTTGAAAAATGCAGCGCCTACTATTTGCACTCGCCTTTTCTCTTGATTTTCTCAATGCCTTCATGCAAAGTGACATTTTATCTCATATAGATATTTGTTTACTACAATATTTTTATAAAAAATGAATGTATGCAATGAACGCGTAGTTTCCATCACTGTTGGGTAGTCTGCATTCTTTGATTTCACTCGCTTGTAATGTAAATACGCCAGACTATAGTAGTTTCAAGACGGTTAATGTAAAATTTCCTTATTACAACAATTGTCCAATAAATTGCATACTCTTATTTATACTCGTCGACTTTTCTCCTTTTCACGTCCTTTGATCGATTCCTTGGGCTTGAAAGTAAACACGGAGACAACATTTGAGTATATTTTTATTAAACACAACAAGTCAAATGCAAATTTAGTTTGTAGTTTTTAATGATTCATAGAGTGAAGTACATGTCACATCAAGGTTTCGTTGAATATTACTCAAGTATCAAAATTTTCACCATACAAGACAGGCACAAAGTTTAATACTCTCTTTAAAGACCTCAACTTAAACGGGTGAGTTTTACGCTGTGTTAATCAATCTAAGAATCTCTTTTATCGTCATTATTTGTCTGTTTTATTCTATTTTCCCCAAAATGTTTATTTTTCATCTTATAAATACGTCGTAAGATATGAAAAATAGCGCATTAATTAAGATTGATTACTTTAAAGCTATTTTACTCCAACTATTGGCGAACGCGTTGGCAAACAATCTCGTTGTTTTGCCAACGCGCTGACCCAACTACTTCTAGAATGAACTCTTTTAAAAAATTTCTGCCGATAATTTATTTTATACAAGTCATTGTATGTTTTCATTACATGTCGTACATGAAAAAAAATATGGAGCATTTCAATTCAACATGTATGGACAAGGGAAGATGTGGTGTCAAAAGGGCCGATTTCTAGTTTGAAAGTCTGTTTTTCCCCCAAAATACTAGTGCGGATTTTGCGGGAAAACAGTTACAATGCGGTAACAATCTATTCACAGTTCTAGCAGTACACATTTTAACATGTGAGCTCGAGAATTGTCAGGACTGGATTTATACACAGTGATAAAAATATGATGAGCGTCCTCACAGCTCTGGAGCGAGATGATTTATAAACTTTGAATGTTAAAACGAAATGTTCGAATCGTCACAATGGAGGAGGTGGCCTTCGGTCATGACGCTCGCAACATTTGGAGACGGGAAGTTTGCGCGTTAAGACTGACAGAACGTTAATGGAAATTAAGAAATGATCGTTGTTTAATAAATTACACATATTATACTTGAATAGTATAAAAAATATAAGAGCTAATTTTTGCTATGTTTTACATAAACACACAAAGTACGGCTAGGTCGGTTTTGAGCTTGAAATATTATAATATCGAAAAGAAATGATTGTTTAGCAATCTACTGTAATAGAGTCGTGTTCGTTTTGAACAAAGTAGGCGTCTTAGCATGGGTAGGCGTTATGAGAAACTCTATACAGTGGAAGGTTAAGGCCTAAAGTCTACAAATTCCAGTCAAGAAACTTAAGTGATTGAATTTTCAAACGTGTGCATGATCAAGAAGTGAGCCCAACCTTCGCTTAAGATGAATGGCCTGCAACTATCTGAATGCCTATAGTAAAGAGAACATTTATGTACATTGTGCTTCGACTGAAATTCCTTTCTATTCCAACACGTCAGATGGTCCAAACTTGCACTTTTTCTGCAACTATACACCAACTGGCGTGGTCGTAATAAGACGATATAATGTGGAGATTTTCTACATATTTTTCTATCAATTGGTCCAATTCGCCCTCTCTAAACACGTGATAATATCTGTGATAAGTAATCTCGCCGCCGATATTGTCGGAAGGCAACGAATCCTGCGACGTGTCGCTCAGCAGCGTCGCTTTCTCCCGTTTCTTCGACGAGTCACTGTCTAGACTAACAGTCGAGTTCGAGAGGTCCGTTTTGGATTTGATGGTCTTCCATTCGGGACACGACGCCAACGAGGCGGTGCTGCCCCCGTCACTGCATCGACTGATTGAGTTGGTGTCTTTGTGACTCTCCACCCCATCACCGGACTCCACTGACTGACCAAAGTTAATTGAAGTGGCCACGCTGGAAATCATCGAGTTGGTGCTGCTCCCTGCAAACCACACTTAAGCGAAGGGTAAAAACACGCGAAAGTTACCTTTATCCGAGTCGCAGGAGTCGGTGGACGTGCCCATCTTAATGCAGGTTTTACTGACGGACAGTTTGCAGGTGGAAGGATCGATGTTGTCACTCAACGAATCGTTCGTGTGGGACCTCTTGAAAACGTCATTTTTTGCACTATGGTATTCACTAACTGGCACTTTCTTCGGATCGATTTTGGCTTCTTTCGTTTTGGTCCGATCGTAACACTTGCACTCGATCTGTCTACACTTTATGCACGGCCGATTGAATAAACTGTCACTCGCACTTAATTTCGCTAGATATTCGTTTTGTTTCTGGATTTCTGCACTCAACTTTGACAGGTCATCGAGCTCTTCACTCAACCGATGGATGTAGGGATCATCAATGTTGTCGATCGACGTGGACAAAGACAGCGCTCGCTCCTTACTCTTCTCCTGGTACTCATCAATCTCCTGGAGAAGCTTCTCACTTAATCGATCAGCAAAGTCTGTTAGGTGTCGGTGACACTCCTCATCCCACGAAGGACCGGTGTCGCTCAACAATGGCGTCGTATCCGTGGAGTATCTTCGTTGGATGATTGACAACACGTCGCCTGTTTGTAGTCTTCGTTTGCTCCGCGGACTGGATTTGATGACTTTCTCCATGGCTTCGTCTAAGGTGGTGGCGACGTCGGCCGCCGCCTCCAGGAGACTCATGGATTTGTGGTTTTTCGTCGGTGGAAACTTGAACTTTGTTCTGTTCGTGTCGGTGCGCACATTGATAACACTATCGATGGAATCCGGTGAAGACACGCAACTCGAATCGCTGTCTTTATCGTCCGTTTCCGGGTTGAAGAGCTCCAATGATAGGAGTTTGGGTAGAGGTTTGGCGACGGCTTCCACTTTTCCGTTGGCTACTGAAGAGTGTCTAACTATCGGGTAATTCTTAGTCGAGCGCGAGCCAAAACCGGGCTTCTGCGTTAACAGTTCCTTAATTTTTTTCAGTCTCTCGTTTCTCGTTTCTGTTTTTTCTACTGGCGATTTCTCGGGACTAACGTTGGTGTTTATAGTAGTTGAATTTAGACTAGTTCTTCTAAATTTCGGTATTTGAGGTACAGAGTACTTTTGTGCAAGACTTTTACTACTTGGTTGTGTTGTACTTTCCGTGGTCGAATGGTCCCTGTCTGATTTGTCTGATAAGATGTCGGCTGTGGTGGGTTTCGGGGAACTCAATTGCTTAGTTAGAGGATAAACAGTCAATGGCATCTGCTTGATTCTGGGACTGGTGGGACACGATGATTGTTTGATTCTCGGCGAGTTCGGGACTGAGGAGTTTTTTAATCTAGGCGAAATGGGTCCTGGTGAAAGCGGAGTCGGCGACATGGGATCAGATTTCGGAACGAATATGACCGAAGCGAACGAATCTTCGGAATCTACACTAGTATCACTTTGCAAACTACTGTCTTTCGAAGAGTCCGACCCGTCCTCTTTAGAGTGTCTTCGTTCGGTGACGCCACCCTCCTTCTTCTCTTCGACCACCACGCACTTCTTCATCGCGTCGATTGTTTCGTTTTCGGGGATCGTTGGTGAAATCAAATCGGAGCTCTTCCAGTTCTGGAACATCCGAACGAAGCCGTTTTTCAGCGACGTCCCGGTCACCTTTTCTATCGTAGTGGAATTTTTTATTTTATTCGTAAAACCCGTTTTGATTAATTGGAAGCGCTTCGAAGTAGAAACTGAAAAGAACGAATCTTTGAACGAGTCGAAGGTGTGATGTCTTTGATAAATCAAATCCTCGTTCAAAGATGCTTGTTTCTGGATATTCTGTCGCACCCGCTCCTTCTCCTTCAATCGATCGGTGGACATCAACTCTTCGTTCAACGACCGCTGCTTCAACATTCCTCCTCGGTGGTGTCTTGTGTTCAACACCTTAAAATCCGGCAAGTTGTTAATCAGCGTCTTCATATCCGTCGGTTGATCCAGCGCCTCCTCATCATCCTCTTCACAGATCGATTTCTTCTGCTTAACTAACTTGGGTTTGGCTAAAGTGACTTTCGGTTTAATTTCCGGCAACACGTTGATTTCCGGGACTTTCGGAGTGCTCGATTGCGACCTCACTATATTATTATTTTCGGCGGTCTTAATATTCGTCATGCTCTTTGATTTCAAGTTGCTCGAAATGTCGTTTATCAACTGCGACGAAGGAAACGTCTGTCGCCGCTGCGGCTGATCCTCCTCATCAACTCGCCTCAACTCAATCGGAATATCTTGAATATTCTCGTTACAATCGCAACACTCGCACCCGTCGTGGTCGTAACACTGCTGCGACGGCTCCTTGGCACAAGTGCTCCAACTCTCGAGAAACCACGGCCGATGCACGCCGACTCTCCTTCCTCCAGCCAACTTCTGGATGGCTCTTCGCACGAAACTGTAACAAGTTTCGTTGGGACTCGATAAACTCGAACTACTAGGAGAGGAGCTGCGGCCGGGGTCAATCGAGCGGCCCTTGTGGCGGTTCTTGCCTCGCTTCTTCGACCTGAAACCGACAAAATTCAACCAGTGGTGGAGGCGGCTCACCACTCACCACCACCTCACCTAATCGACCGGTTGGAGTCGCTGTCCGAAGTCTGCGTGTACGCGTGATATGGCGGCAGGCAGTCATCTTCAGAGGTGTTGGTGGTGGACGTCAACTCCAGCGACGGCGTGCTCAAGTGCTTAGGTCTGTGCCACGGCACCAACACGTCTTGAGACTCGAACTTACGGTGGCTCTGCTCCATGGCCCAAACTGAGATGATTAATCGCCCTCCGATTCTTAAGACCCTCGCTAGTTCTCTGAGGGCGCAGATTCTCCGCTCCGTCGTGGCGAGGTGATGGACCACGGCGATGGAGAGCACCGCGTCTAGACTTTCGTCGCGGAAAGGCAACACCAGGTTGTCGAGGGCCATCACCTGCACCATTAAAGAAATTGTGCTCAATTTCCTGCGGGGAAAAGTGGTGTGAGCGCACTTACTTCGTTCTCCTTTTCGCGCGCTACTTCAGTCAATCGGATCGATTTATCGCCTCCCATGTTGAATATCGAGGTGTTCGCGTTTAGGTACTTTCCATTGCCACAACCTGCAAGAAATCAGAAGAAATTAGCGATTAAAACGCGGTGATGGTGGAAAAAATCTTACCAACATCACACACCAATGATCCCGGTTCCAAGTCCTGCAGGAATTGTTGCACCTTTGGCCAGGGCTTGCTTCTGGGGTTGTCGTAGAATTGTTCGTAGACGTCGTGCACGTAGGCCTGCTCTAGAGCAACACTTCGTGCCACACGCTCATCCACCGGCATGATCAATCAACTCTTTCTTAGCCTACAAAAACGACAAATTACAAGATCGTGTCGTAATTACTAGAAATCAATTTATTCACTAAACGCGCCACGATCTGACGAAAATGAAAAAACTTCTTGTTTGTCGTAACTTTTTGCGGCAGATGGCGAAGCAGTTGGGATCAATGGAATGTTGGAGAATCGTCAATTTTCGCTTATTAATTGTCTTTGATCTTGTGACGAGTTACAATTCCTCCACGTCTAATGATTCATGAGTTAGTAGTGCAGGATTTATATATTACGCAGTGAACTTTCTTTAATAAGGTTCCAAGCACGTATTCTGAGATATCGTTCTTTGAGAACTTGTTGAGAACGCTTATAGGCTAGGGAACGGAATAATATTAAGGAAGTATGCTGCAAATTTACACGGTGCTGGATTTAGCACATACTCTGCTTATCGATTGATGCGAAATGTGGCGGTTTGGTTTATTAATGTTGAGGTCTACGTCACTACTCCACTGTTAATTCACTGATTTGTTGAACTGATCTACTGATACCGAACGAGATAAACTTGTGCTTGATTCGCCCGGCTAAGATATTAATGATATTGATTCTTATGCTCATTTATTCATGAATTAGGCAACGCAATCATTAGAGCGATGTTACTCTCTGTGGAAATTTTCGAAAATTCTTGGGTGTAAATCAGGCGTTCAGAAAATTTGGCGAGAATTAATTAATTGTGATGGAGGATCGTAGAAAAAAATAGTGTTCGTGTGAGTCTACATTCACACTCGTGCGAAATTTCGCACATTCCGCACTTGTTATGTAATAGTATATTTCACTTTCGAAACAATTTCGTCAACAAATAACCGAGTTATGGCCGTTTAAAATTTTGGATTGTCGCCAGAGGGCCAAATTTTTGAAGGTTCGAAACAATTCGGGCTCGATATCTCGGAAACAATTTCAGATATTGAGATGCGGTTTGCGGCATCGTTTTTCTCGCGATTTTTTACATAAGAAATAGTTTTTAGATTTTCCAATAGTCGAAAGTTGCAGTTTTTCGCAAAAATTCATGACTAAAACTATGCCAAACTTCTGATATCGATATCTCGCTTATTTTTTAGAGTAAACTTAATACAAGCCCACTATAATCTAAACTAGACAAGAAGTTCGACAAGAAGTCAGATTTGCAACTGCTTTTGAGAGAAAACTACAAATGTAAAGGCAAGCTTCGATCTCATTTTCCTAAATCAATATGTGTTTTGTAGACATTTTTAGGTTAAACTTAGGTAATGTCGATGAACTTTATCTCGTCTGAAAGGACTCCTTCTTACGCAATTTTATGTAATCTCATTGATTTTTGTACAAATGTGATAAAATCGCCGACTGACTTTCCTAGCAACAATCTGACGATGTGCCCAAGAGCCTAATAATTAAATTGAATCGATAAGAGTGCAGTTTGTACATTAAAAGTTCACGATGAGTTGTAATTCTTGATTTTAAAAGAGAATTATCCCGGCGCATCCACCATTTTTGGTCGCTATAAATTAAGATAATAAAATTGGTAAATTGTGGATGCAGACTTGTCTATGATCTGTAAAATTCTTTAAACTATGACCTATATAGAAATAAATCGATATGATACGCGCGTCAGACACCGTCGTCTAAAAATACCATCAAACGTTTTGATACGCTGAACGCAACCCCGTAACAGTTGACGATGCCCAGCGATGTGAATGAGGATGATATTTATTAGTCGCTCTTTGATTTATGAATGGAGCGCCGGAAATCCGATTAAAGTGTTGTTATTTGGCTTTGATTGGAGTTACATGTCGGCGAGTAATCAGGCTAATCTTGAATGAAATTATCACTCAGTTTTTTATCAGTCGCTCGTAATCGCCAACATGTAATTCCGACCGGTGTTAACAGGATGTAATCAAAAAATGTCGTGTCGGAGTGCCAAAATAGCCGGTCGCGAATCGTCTACAGCCCAGCAACGGTATCCAAGATCCAGCATATCGTATTGATCCGTATTTTCTCTATCTCTATCTCCTCTTTCACCTACATTTTACATCATGTCTGTTTCGTCCGTTCATTCACGAATCCCACAACATGGTTGCGAACTGTCAAAAGTCGTACCATGGAGGACACTGCCCGCCCATCACGATGGACGGTGATGGACAACCCATCGGATCTTTCCCGACTTACTTTTGTTCGTTGTTCTTGGGTGATGGTGGTTCTGTACTTTTAACTGATCGATGTATAGCACTCTATCACAGACATTTTCACTGGTCGCGACACGTTTTGCGGAATTAACAGACAACAACCCCGATTGTAATACATCCTCAGCGTATTTCCAAGCCCGACTAACTGTGGAGGCGGTTTTGACGTCACAGACATGCGCCACGACGCCATCGACGACGTCGAGACGCATACGAATTTTAAAAAGACTATTCAATGTTTCCCTGCTCAAATCGCACTGATTATCGCCAGGTGAAGCTTTCCGACCATCACCAAAGACAGTAGGAGATGGCAGACTGAATGAAAAAATGTGATTTCGAACGCCGTTATCTGCACTTTTTCTCCGGTGGTTTTCGACAAAAATTTCGAGTTTTTTTGGTTGTTAATTGATGGAGTTGCATTTAAACTGCATGCATGCATCGTCAGTCGTTACCCCGGTAACCCATTGAGGTCCTCTGACGTCAGTCTCCATTCGGGGAAATCATTTGCCGCTGCCGCAGAATTGGAGGTGACGCCGATGACTCCATCCTTCTGCTATTGGCTCGAAGTCGGCTACGTCATTCTGCCCACGTCCACGTTACGATCAGCAGATCGATGGGATTCATCCCCGACAGTCCTATCCTTCAGATTTTCTCCTTCCTCATTAACAGATTTATGATTGTCTTTTCCTCTCGTGATTTATCTCTTTTATTCCCGATTTTCGATGGTTCACTTGCAATTTTTTTTTTACTCAATGAAGACAATTTAGTTTGCCTTGAAAGCCAATAAAAGTCGAGGAATTTACTCATTCCATGCAGATGGTAGCAAGTGGATTTGTGGAGCTTCTGAAAGAAAAACAGACCAGAAATTACAAAATCTGCGAGATTTACGTTTAGCCTGAAATCTGGCTCCGAGGACGAACAGAGAGAATGCATACAAAGCGGTCATATCTGAACCGTTAGTAACAGGATAACAGCAAGGATAATAGATGTGGGAAGACGGAATGTGACGTCACGGCGACCTCACATTCATTTTTGGTCGGATTCGCGTTAATTGGCCTGAATAAAAATTCCTTTCTCTTAAAACAGTTTTTTATTTTTACTACGGTTTTAATTGGACGAAAAGTGAAAACATGTGCAAATGACGTTTCTTATGTAAATTACACTCATCAATTAACATTCGGTGTTACTAAAATTTCATTGAAAATCAATGATTTTTTAATTTTTGTTCAATACAGCTACTACATAGAATTGTTGGTTGCATACTTTACCGTAATTGTTATGATTACCGTTAGATGGCTCCACAAGCGACTAAAGTCACTAAACTTGGTGATTTTAGTTTTATGGTTGTGGTCAACATAATGTAATTAAAGTAGTGTCAGTATTAGTTTTGAATGTTACTTCTCTTTGAATGTTATTACAAATTGATTGTTGATGTAAGAAGTGATAGGCTTGTTTTATCAAACTTTTACGAGTCGTGATGGACGTGTTGCCAACGTTTAAAAAACATTGGGTTGGTCACAATACTTCGAACTAGAAATAATATTTTGATGCAATAATCCTCAGGTGAGAACAGTTCAGTGCAATCACAGTTAACAAACGGTGTTATAAGACGAAGAAGTGATCTAAAATTGCCCAGTGTTTGTTTCTGTGTCGCAGGCAACCAACTATACAGCTATTGTAAACCCCCTTAAAAATAATTAAATGAGCTTAATGCACCCCCGAAAAGGGGCTTATTTACGTCTCAACAGTTTTCTGCTTGTTTCAGACACTTTTTTTGAATTAATTATAATAAAAGAAGAAAATGTTTGGCGAGAAGCCAGTCCAGAGGGCGCTGGAGTGCTGATTGTTACCACCACGCCAGGAAGCGTAACTGAAAGGTTTCTGTGTTTTTCAACAATTACACGAATTTTCCCCGGAAAATCCATTCACAGTAGGTAAGTTTTCTCGAGTTTTCACGTTTTCTCTTTGAAATAATGGCTGGTGACGCTTCAGAATGACAATTGTGCACAAGCTGCAAGTTCACTTTTAATTGTTGCAAGTCGGTCATTCCAAAAACATGTCGCATAACAAAAGCGGCAATTTTACCTTTTGAAAGTACGTTAGAACTATTTAACTGTAATATTTGCGTGTTTATATAATTATTATGTATTGATTGTTGGGTTTTAGGTTATAGGTTGGTGCTCCTGATTAATTTGAAAAATAGAGGCACCGACAATGACAACCACAAATGCTTCCAACGAATTGTACAATCTCCGATGGAACAATTACTTTACGAATTTAACGAGTGTCTTCGCCGAGCACCAAAACCAGGAGTCTTTGGTTGATGTGACGTTGGGCTGTGAGGGGCAGTTTATAAAAGCGCACAAATTGGTTTTATCAGCATGCAGCGCATATTTTCAGGTACATTACACTAATTTTCAATACAATTAGACTAACCAAAAATGTAGGCGATATTTCAGAGCCACGCAGTCCCTCAACTGCTCATCCTACTGAACGACGTAAAATTTGAGAACCTGAAACTAATCGTCCAGTTCATGTATCGAGGCGAAGTGAAAGTAGCAGAGTCCGACATGCCTGAGTTTCTACAAGTGGGGAAAATGTTGCAAATAAAAGGGTTGTGCTCAGTGGAGTTACAAGACAAACAGAAAACCAGTGACGACCCCAAACCTGAGAGAAGTGCAGTTATTGAAAAAAACAAAGTTGAGACGAATGAAACTGTTCCTCCCGAGGTCAAGAAGAATAGTGCAGTCAAAAAGACCGTCGCTGTTATCAAGAGCATCGAGAAAAAAGACACTGAAAAAGACCCTCTGGCACCGACTGCAAAAAAACGCAAATTATCGCCAGCCCCTGTGGAATTAAAGAAAAAGATTCTTTCACCTCCACCTCTCCGAGTTAATACACCACCTCCAGAGAACTTGTCACATATTCCACGTCCTCCTAATGCCTTCATGATCTTCGCGAATCAGTGGCGGAAAAAGCTAGCAGTCGAGTACCCAAGTAAGTTCCTGGATCTCTGTTTCACCCCGTTTTACGTTCAATTTTCAGATGATAGCAACAAGGGCATTTCGGTACGATTGGGACATATGTGGAAGTCATTGTCGCCGGAAACCAGAGACGCGTTTTATGAGGATGCCAGGAAAGCAGACGAAGAACACAAATTGAAGTATCCTGGGTAAAATAACGGATAATTGTAATAAAACCGTTCATTTTGTTTCTTCAGGTATTATTACAGTCCCCAGGAAGCGAGACACAGAAAGGCTATAGCACACCATACAAAAACTGTACAAGAAGTAGATTCCCGGGGAACCACATGTCTTGATTTTGTAAGTTTAATTTTAAAGAGACACGGTACTAATCTCCGGTTTCAGATTAATATTAAATGTGAAGAAGATGATGAGTACAATACGACTCAGGACAACGGATCGTAGCTTTAAGTTAATTTTCCACGTGTCATTATAATGTAGGTATATAAAAGATTGTTATGTTTGAAAAACTGGAGCAAGATGATCAATTTTCAGTTAAATTTTTCTTGCCGTCTCGTAAATTAAAATTATTGCCCGCATGACAATTTGAGTTTAATACAACGTCACCGTGACACATTTGTACGGTTAACTTGCGTTAATGATAAAGCGTCGGCAATGAAAATTTTATTAGCAGTGTAAAAAACGAGGACGTGAAATTTGTAATTGAAATTTTCATTTAAAGGTACGAGACAGTGGGAAAACACTGAAAATTAACACGGAATTTGAAGAAATTTACGATTTTCTCCTCAACCTCTGACCGGAACAGTCCTATCCTTTTCCCATTTCGTCTTCATGGTGGTAAGTACACTTTTGAAATGATTTGACGGCGACTTTCCCCTTTCAAATAACTCAATTGAGCGAAAGAACGTTGAGTTTACCTTGTCGTGAAACGTTTTTATGTGTGGGGAAATAAAAAAACCATCGGCGTTGTGCATTTTTATTACTTAACGTTTTGTACATAAAAAAAAATCATCAGTCGGCTTGTAAAACAGCAACTTTTTATTTCTTATGATTCACAAAAATGTAGCCTAAAATTATTACAACAAACTACGTGAACACTATCAGCTAAATAAGATCAAATAACTGATATTTGACTTGTTGACTAGTATGCTTATAGTGAAATATTTTCTGGAGTCATCACAAAATTGTATGAAAATTATTTACAATAAAAAAATAATCTTTGGGGTCACTTACTTCTTAGACAGTCACAAAAAGTTAACAGTTTGGAACTGTACAAGAACAGACGCTAACAGTAAGAAACAATTTTAACGACTAATTTTGGTTTTTGATTGAAAATTTGATTTCTGTACGAACGAAAGTCGATTTCAACGGCAAGCGAAAGTGGGAGTTGGTGAAGTCACATGCTCATGGAAAATAACGAAAACGTGATTCTAAAATCCTTCGCAAGGATCGTCATAAAACTAGACAAGCGTTACGTATTTTGCGCTTCATAGGAACACAATAAAGAAAATAAAGAACTGAATTTCCCGAAAATCATACGTTGAAGTCCCTAGATAGTTTGGTCCTCCCGTAGGCTTAAGTTTATTATTTTGTACCGTGGTACTCGAGTTCCTGGAGGAGCTGTTTGAAAGAACGAAATTGTAAATTTAGGCTGCAAACAAAGGTTTTTAGATCAGTCTACCTACGACTATCGGACCCTGAAGAATTTCAAGCACACTAAAACTCTTCAGGATCTCGGACTAAATACTGGAGCCGGCGGCGGCGGCGTTTCAAAGTTGAGTACAAGTACTGAAATGGCAATAAATAAATGACGTTACTCAAATTGGAAACGTCCAATGAAAAGACCCGGTTTTTCATACAAATTCTATATTTGCAAAATAACGTATTGAGAGTCTGTGTTTTAATCCCATTAAACCGTCACTGCAGGTCTCGCGTTTTTGTTAACAACATAAAACTTGTGTTTCTTCCCGAAAATCCCCCAAATGACGGCCACGTTTTCTATAATTAAATTAAAAGGTATCACGAGCACAGCTGCGCACAAACAGAGCAAAAATCGCCCCAGTCCGAACCTGTAAACCGTGAACGATTTGATAACACCGAACACAAACATGTAAATATTCACAGCACCGATGAACGCGCAAATGAAGTCTATAATAGGTGGGCAAGGTATTGGAAACTTGGACGCCAACACTAGATTAGAAACCGAAAGTGGTAACGTGAGCCACGAGTAACACGAGCATGCTAAAAACAGTTTGTTCTTCAGCGGGATGGCTTTGGAGTGGACGACGAGGAGGATGCCTTGGATCCAGCGTTTGCGCTGCTGGATAAAGTCCCAGAAGGTGAACGGCGACTTTTCCCACATCTCTCCCTCGATGAAGTTGAAACTGTAGCCCTGGCTGTAGGCCTTCATCGCGAAGAAGCAGTCTTCGGCGATGGAACCGTCAAGGCCGTTGTCGAAGGAGACTTCGCGTTCGGCGTTGAACTGGAACAAAAACAAGCGTCCTTGAACATATCGGCGCACAATTTTGGAAATTATAACGGCAAAGCTGGCGAACCGGAGGAATTGTTGCAACTTCCGGTGTGCTAATGGGTCGATCAATCATGAGCGGCGCTTGATTAATGATGGTGACAAGATATTGTGCGGTGTAATACATCTTCGCTATCGCATTGGAATCGATAGAAAACTGAAAACACCCCAAATTGTCCAGTTAATATTGACCAGCAAACCTCTGCATTGCCGGCAGTGTGTTACGAACAATGACGATAATGAATAAAATTTCCACACGCGATGTACGAAAAAAAGTGGAAACACATGCGTGGTTACCGGAAATAGCTGAGACACGTCCGGTTGCTACATTGGTCGATCAATCATTTTTAAAGTCGAATATGGAATTGCGGACTAAAATCGGGATGCAAATTTTTTATCCATTGTCCAATGTGTAATCGCATGACTCATAACAAAAAGAAATTCCACATTTTTTATGAAAGCAGTTCACAGTGGATCTCGACGCATCTCAACCTTGCTGATGTCACGTGTATTTCCAGTAAACAAGATTACATTGTTTTCTTATCAGGCTGATTCAGATCTACCAATGAAAGCGTTGAATTAAAATAGATTCTTGGATGACTAATGTCTGATTGAATTTTAGGGGACTCTTATCAGCATTTTAACAATTTAATTAAAAACTACAGAGGCTATGAAAAATTACAACTATTGGAAGAAGAAACTGACTTTGTGACTTCGATGATAAGAAAAAGGAAAAAACAAGCACGACTCAGATGGCTTGTCGATTGAAGATGTGATAAAAGAAATTTTCCGGCAACTGCCGAAACATTCGTTTTTTTATCACACTCGTTTGAATGGCCAAGTTTTTTCAATGGCGATGCCTCTTTTGTTAAAAGCGGAAGCGATACATGAATTCAAACAATGTAAAAGGGAAGAATTGCAAGAATAATATGAAGATTTCACCCAATAGCAAATAAAAGCAGTCGTTACACTCCGGTGGGTATTAGAAGTGTTTATCTTGCTAATTTCCCGAATCGGGATCGATAATTCCACCGAAATAACCCATCGCTTCATTAGTCTACTAACCCATTTCTCAATAGAAAGATCAACGGACTCGTAATCAAACATTATTCGGAACTTTTGAATAAATATTGATAATTGTAATTTGATGGAGGCCACTACCGGTAGGTGGAAAAAACTTCAGAGTCATTGAAACATGGAAACCTCTCCAATTATCTCAAGCATTAATTTTATCGATACATTTTGCTGATGAAACAAGCAGTGTCACCTTTGTCGTTATGTAACAAAGTAATGACGAAATGCAAGGTCGTCCCGTCATTGCATTCCGAAAAAACTGGTTTTGTAAAGTTGCAACGTTCAAAAATCGCATCAAGATTAATTAATCTCCAAGGTTGCACTTTGTCGCTTGCCCTAGGTATCATTCCAAAAATAACCACAATAAACAAGCAATTTATCTAACGACATTATGATATTCCGAGGACGTTTGGTCCACTCGCAACCATCCAAATTTGCGCGAGCGTCTTAACACGATACTGGAAAAAAAAGGAAGAAACTCCGGGGCCCACATAACAATGACCGCAAGTCGGCGGCATTTCCAGTTTTTGCATCGGCCGATGAAAGGTCAACGGCAGGTTTATAGCAGTTTAAAAAAATAATGTTCAATTTCATGGCGTCGTAAAAGGACGCTTTCGGTTGTAGAAAAATTTTATCGCCAGAATTAAATATCAATTCATGTGGACTCTGTGATAAGATTTTATCAATGGGTTTGACCGTGGCAACAAAGTTTGATGCCTGATAAACTTGTCTCGTTGTTGTGTTATGTAAGTATTTACTTGAAACGGCAGAATTTAAATTTATTGGTTTAGTATAGAGTTTATGCAAACAACGAACAATCGCAGTGAATTATAGTCGCAATAAAAACAAACTGATAAAATTGCAGCGTTTCAAGCTCTAAAAATAAAGTTTCCGGAAAATCAACTGCGGGCAAGGACATTTCTGCTCTCGATGGAAATACCGATATTAATGTTGACTCGAATATAATAAAACTAGCCGGTTTCTAAATCCGTTCTTCATAATTATTATTGTTCTTTTGAATTAATAAATAATGGCGTTTATTTAATTATGTACAACAAATTCCACTTTTACTTTACTTTCTCCCACGTTTCGTTTAAACTCACCGATTGTTATAACGAGGAGCTTTCAAATTTGAAAATTTAAGTTGCAAATGTCCACCCAAGCTCACAAATTCTGAAATTTTCATCGTGTATAATTCGTTCCTGTTGCAAATATTGCAAAGGCGGCGTTGTTTGAATTGGGCTTTGGGGTACAAAAGACGATCGTGTAACCGTCGTCATCTCGAAATTTCCAAAACTAATCCATCAAGATTCCAACTTTACAAAAAATTAAGCCGAAAACAAGCAAAATTCTTGCACAACGGATGCCGATCATAATCCTCCAACAATTATCTTTGCTTGACGACACACATTAATTCCAAAGGATGTTTTGTTTAGCGCAGTACTGAAAATGCAAAACCGTGTCTAAAACCTGACTCACGTTTTCAAGTAAATATTTGCCCCGAGTTTTCAGAATCGACGAAAAATAAACAAGACCCAAATTCGCCGGCTCTATTGCCCAAACTGTGAAATTCAAGGCAAATAACGAAACGGTTGCAACAATAACTGAAAAAAAAATCAGATAAATCAATTAGTGGCTGCATGGCGACACTTAACACTTTTATGAGTTTATTTGAAAACGAAAATCAATAAAAGGATGTGTTCGCACCGTCCATAACTATTAAAACGACATTAACAGTCGTCACTACTCAGCGACCATAATGTACAAATTAGACCCACCGCGTGTGCTTACTTAACACTAATTTTTTAAGCACGCGGTAACAAAGGTTAATTATTATTTTTAACACTAGAAATGGTTACTTTCGATCAGTTTCAGGAATTATGACTATTGACGTCCAATGCATCGACCTTGGCCAACTATTTAAACGAAGATCAGCAGATTTGACTGCACAATTTGCCAAATTAGTTACCTCCACACAGTACGTTTGTTAAAAATAACCGGGCGGCGATTTTTTTTATTGCAAGCGCCAAATTTCGTTAAAAATAACCGTTTTATTAACAATATTACGGAAGCGGTTACGCAACACCAAAGAACAAGTTTAGAAAAAAACTATCATGAGCGCTTTGAATCACAATTGAGGCGACAGTAATTAATGTAGATTGGAACGCACAATTTTGTAGACGAGGACAGTTACATGTTGCGAAATATTTTGGTATCTTGTAGGTACGTTATAGAAATTATTTCCTTCGCGCTGCGATTTTTGCCAGGAAGCGATGTTTTTTTTCTCACTAATTTCATTTCCCCGTCCTCGTGTCTATTCAATTAAAAACAATTAAATATGTAATTACGTGCATACTTTGTTGGAACGAGGACACGAATAATTGTTATTAATGTAAACCAGCTGGTTCTTTTTTTCAGTGACTTGGACGATCTGAACCGAGTCAGGAAATGACTTGCGATGACGATAATGGACAATGATTGCCGATTATGTACAGACATGGAGAAGTCATTTGTATGCGGCTTAATTACAATACGTTACATTCCAGGCATATTTTCTAAATTAGTCTTGTTAAATAGATATAATTATTGATGGGAACGCTCGGGATATTTTACAGACGCAAAAAAATAGATTAGATTATTGACTCATTCCTATTGTTCGTGTTCCAACAATAAGCAATGATAATGAATAATGAAACTCTGATTTTACCTCGCTGTTAAATTATCAGTATTAAATCTTTCAACAATAGGAACTTTCCGCACCTGCAACTTGAAAAATTCAGGTTAAACAAACCCTTCATATAAATTTTTCGAACGTCTGCTTTTCATTGACTTCCAACAGCCATAAATACCTACGCGACGAAGGTCGTCGACGGGTAATCCCAACCTTGTTGATCCTTAAAAATTTTACGGAGATTTTATTACCGCAACTAATAAGTTACGACTAGACTTGATGTTCCAACAGATTCCTGCAAAAAATTTGGAAAAAAAAACGGATTTCGATAGTGTAACTTCCCAACACTGGTAACGAGTCTAATTTTAAAAAAGTGATAACCTTGACCACTTTGGACCGGCTAGGAGAGGCGGCAACATGGATCATTCGTTCGTTGATACTGATAAGCTAGTGGCGGAAAGTATGACTTGAATTCGGGACTCTTTTAATTTGAACTGCTAGCTTGTTTTAACTAGCCTCATTATTGCATTAGGTTTATAAATATGACTCTCAAAGTAGGTTTCAGCTAATCTGCTAATCTTGAAAGGAAAACTGCCAATTTTGATAACTTTGTGGTTTGTTTCTAGATAACTGCTGCCGAATTAATTGTGATCAATTAATCTGTCCTTTGAACGAACACTGATGCAACGAGGAATTTATTCCCAGATATGTCACTATAAATTAATTCCATTAGAAATCGGATTAATAAGGATTAGTAAAACCGAAATCGACTAATTTTTGAAAGATACAGTCACCTCTGGAATTCCACAGCCTCTGCTTAGGGCTCCTATTCTTGAACCGCACGAGATGAGTCGTATACGAGTTGCCACCGGTGACTTGACGCGAACGCTAAATCCGCACGCTCGAGTCCGAGCGAAAGCCGTATTTTTGAACCGTGCGAATCGAGACGTATAGTATTTCATCGGTCTTGATCGGACTCGCTCGAGCGTTCGCGTCAAGTCACCGGTGAGAACGCGTATACGACTCGTATACGTCTCAACTCGAACGGTTCAAGAATACGGCTCTAATTCTCATGTTGACAGAAACAACAGACAGTTTCTTCAATCAAAGACATGACTAGAGATTTTCAAGCCAACTGAAGACGAGTTTTCTTGATCGCACGATATAATACGAGGGGTAAATCTCCCTGGGAAATCAGTGTAGCAGTCTTAGGAGATCAGGGAAAACAATAGAAAATCATAAGAAAATCAGGGAAAATCATTAAGATATTAGGGGCAATCAATAGGAAATCAGGGGAAGTTTTACGAAATGACAAGCAAATAAGGGGAAGTTAGACGAAAACACAAGAAAATCAGGAAACTTTGGACGAAATTACAAGGAAATAAGTAGAGGTTGGACGAAATCACAAGGAATTCAGGGGAAGATTAACGAAATAAGGAAGAAGTTGGACGAAATAACAAGGAAATAAGGGGAAGTTGGACGAAAACACAAGGAAATCAGGGAAATTTACACGAAATTACAAGGAAATAAGTAGAAGTTGAACGAACTCGCAAGGAATTCAGGGGAAGTTTGACGAAATAACAAGGAAATACTAGGGAAGTTCGACGAAATTACAAGGAAATAAGGGAAAGTTGGACGAAAACTCAAGGAAATCCGGGAAATTTAGACAAAATTACAAGGAAATTAGTAGAAGTTGAACGAACTCGCAAGGAATTCAGGGGAAGTTTGACGAAATATCAAGGAAATCAGGGGAAGTTTTACGAAATAACATGGACGGACATAAGGGGGAAATTGGACGAAATCTCAAGGAAATCAGGGGAAATTTTACGAAATCACAAGGAAATAAGAGGAAGTCAAGAGTAGGCTATTTTTAAGAAGAATTAACCCCTGGATATAATATTGTCAGCAACAAATTTCTTCACCATTTTTATTATCCCCGTTTGTGCTCGAATTTCCGCAATATCGAGTTTTACACTGTGCGGCAAAACTTTCGTCACAATATGGAAATGTACACCAAATCTGCATACGACATTAATCAATAATAACTTCACATGAACGCACGTACGTCGGCAAATAAAGCGGGGTAATGTGTACGTTAAACGCAATATTAGCGATGTATTTTCATACCGAATGGAACACGCAGGAATTTTTAAGTGGTAATTCGTCTTAAAAAAGCACGAAGGTATCAGTTGCGAAACCACAGACTTTGACGGAATTGATCAAATTCCTAACAGGTTTTCATAATAAGGAAGTAATGAATGCAAAGTCACATTTGTGCAAACTGGAATTGAGCAACATCCAGGAATTTAAATTCAAATTTCAAATTTCGCGCCTCTGACAATTCATGCCCCTAAAAACGTGCGAAACTTGAACTAGATTCGATGGTTTTAACGCGTTAATAAACAGTTGATTATAATTGGCGCCTGTTTAATTAGCACCACAACAATAACTTTTTTACTTTCAACAAGGTAAACAACAATTCTTCGCGTTCCTTTTAGAAATTACTGAAATTGGTTGGAGTGGTATTTTCGACTGTTTTATTGGAATTGGATTGTTTTCGTAATGTGAATAATTGATGGTGGAAACTTTTCAAAAATGAACGAGCACTTGATTTGATTTTTGGTCTCTCCAAACATGGTCGCAGTTGTAAATCGAGAATGTAATAGAGACCAACTGATAATGTGATAACATGTGATCAATGGAATTTTATTAGATAGGTTTGTAAGCGCGATGTTGGTCACGTTTCGTAATCGTTTATTTAGTCGATATTGCTGGTATTCTTTTATCATTGGAATAAACCCAACAAAAATAGTCCCAAGTATCGATCAAATATGAAAGTTACCCATCTAAACGCTCATTATCTCGACAATCAACGCAGAAGTAACAATGATTGGCTCACCTGCGTGACAACAAACGATCCTTTCCAACTAAACAACGGTTTGTGGAACATCCTGAACTGCAACTTGAGTTTTCCCATATCATCGGTCACCCTGAAGGAATCCGCGAGTGTCGTAATCCAATTAACCACTTCTTCATTAGCATAAGTGATCAATCCCTGTCCAAACTGGTGCTTTCCATCGCCGACAAAATTAAGAATCCCTTTGACGGAATTTTCGGTGAGGAGCGTCTCTTCGTCGAGATGCACGATCCAGTCGTTGGCGGAGAGAAGATTAACCTTGTCCTCCAGACAATACTGCAACGCTCGTGCTTTGAACAACGATCCGGACTTGGTCCGGTAGTCCGGAGGTACGACAATCTCCCGGACTCTTCTGTGTTTATCCAAGCCTATGCTCTTATCGGTGACGACTTCGATGAGGAAGTTTTCCAAGCCGGCGTCCAAACATCGATTCATATTTCTGTTAACGTTTGTCTTGACCAGGTTGGGGAAGTCGCCTCTGGTGACGATCCGGATGCAGATGAAAGGCGCAAGAATCGGAGACGCCTTCAACACCACTTTGTCGGGAAAAGCGTTGTAATACGTTAGTCCAACGAAATTGAACAACACTTGCGGCAAAGGAAGGAAAGTTACTAATCTAAGCAAGTAAAGCACGAACGCGCCGAAGAACCCATACTGCACCCAAGGGTTGATGTCTTCGGGTGGGACGTACACCCCACCGTTCAATAATTTAATACCACCAGTGAGGATCTCGAACATAAATATCACAAAAATAAACAAACAACAATGAAGATAATGCTTCGTTTTACTCGTTAATACAGTCATTTTGTCGAACCACCCTCACACACGCACTTGAAGGGATTATCAACTCGATTATACTGATTCTTTGTCGGTTCGGTTTCGCTGTTCTCCGGAGAAACGTCACTTTACATATCACAGACAGATGGTGACAGATTTGCAGAAGCCGGTTTTTCTGAAGCTTAAATGCACCATTATTCAAAACACACCATCTGCAATGGGAATACTAACGCCGAACGCCGAACGCGGCTTTGCTTTCTGATGATTGCTGCTTCGCTGGGGTTAAAAAGACATGCGCACAACAGAAACCAATATTGGAACACTTGCCTGAGGTTTGCTTATACACGATACAATACTAAATTGTAGTCTCTGTTGCCTACGTACAATTTTTTAGGAAGAGAAAAGTAGAAATAACGTTGACGTATTGTATCACTCGTCAAAAAGAATCCAGACATGGAAAAACGAAGCCTTCTTAATAATCAGTTCGAAATAAAATGTCAAAGTTTTGACGGACAGATGCAGGAACTTTGAACGGAAGGAAACTGCACCTTGGCCTCTAGTTCACGTGGTGACCACTTTCCACCACGGAGCATTGATTAAGAAAATTTTCAAGTCTTGTTCGAGAGGCTAGATTGATGAAAAAAATCGCTTTTTGGTCTTTTTTGGCTAAGAAATATGTCTTCAGATTGATAAAAAACAATATAATTCGGCGCTCTTGAATCCACTTCTTGTATCTGTTCGTCGCTATCTGCAATATTTTCCGAGATAATCTAAATAAAAAACCTCAAAAACAAACTTTTAAATATACAGAGTGTCCCAGAACTCATGACCCAGAGGACAAGGGGATTACTGATGGTAAATTTCAAAACAACTGCTTAAGTTTAATATGTAGTATTCGAGAAAGGATAAAAATTAACAACCAATCCCGAAAGCTTATTCACAAGGCCATCCCAATTTCCTAGGCAACGAGAGTGTAATGTTCACTTGACCAATGGTTGATGGTATGTGTCCATAGTTACCGATTTTCAAATTCTGTTCAGCTCTGGGATTGGCTACCGTTTTTACGTCTAACTCGATTATTTTTTGAGCAAAAAATTTTTGTTTAGACACCTCTGAAATGACGTCGTCTTTTGTTTTTTACCACTTTTTACGAGTTTTTGTAGGAATAATCGATTTAATAGGACTGACAAAAATACACCAGATTTAATTTTAAATTTTTATTGCCTACGAGCCACAAATACGATTTTTTTTGGTATTTTCGACGTCATGCAAGTAAGCAAATAGTTGTGCTTCTCGTGAACAGTCAGTGCCATTATTTAATAATTATTACATAAAAATGCCCTTAATTTACCGAAAATTATAACTTTGCCTTTATTTGTGCCTGTGTCTCCTTATAATTCTTATCAGCTAACACATCAATACTGTTTAAAAATCTACATAACTCCGTTGTGTATTCTTCTGGATGGCGGTAAAAGTGCATCACATGTGGCGAGTCATCAAAACACTTCCAGTTCACCTAAAAAATTCGCTTTGATAAAAAAAAAAAAACAGTCAATCCTCACCGAAATCCCTATATTTTCCCAATTTTCCTTCAACCGCAAATTGGAGCTTAACGACCCAACCGGATCCGATTTACTGACGAAGATTAACGCCGGCGACTTGATAATATTTGTATGGAAAATCTGACTAGCTCGCATATAATGACACGTGGCCACCTTATCAAACGTTTTCAAATGATAGCTGTAAGAAAACTCAAACAATCAGCGTCACAGCATATTTGATAGCATACAGTATGTATTTCCGTAGCGCCGACTGCAACATTTGGTTGTCCGGAAACACAGCAAATGGAAATCCTTGTGGAATTTCCGTGATATCCGCCAAACTATCCCAAACTTGACCAACAAATCTGTTCAAGACGTGTTGGTATCGATTTTGCTCCGCCGCCATTTGCACCAGGGCTTCGGACCACACATAGCCCCCCACAGAAAAGCCATGGATCAGTAATTGCGAATAGGAGGTGTTGGTGTTGAGAAACCTTAAAATGTCCGATGCGACGAGCTGTAATTAATTCGCATGTTAATTAAAGTTCAATTTTATGCTGTCCTATTAATACAAGTTGTAATTTCCTGTGGTTTGAATATTCATGTATACAGAGTGTTTGCAAATGGATCTAATTTTAAAAACAAAACAATGCCTTGAAATGTGTGTTTTACACTAATTATCAAGCCTTTGAAGTAAAAAATCGTCGTAATCATCTTCAAGCACTCGTGTTCACTATTATTATTATCATTATTATTAAAAAACTTGTAATTGATTGGTTGTAATTTAGAGAACCTTGATTAAAGTCAATTAGATCGTCACGAATATAAAACGTGAACATTAATATTAGAATGAATATTCAACATCAAACAATCAAATAGTTATGATTACAACATACCTGTGTCCCTTTTGTCGGCCACAACAATTGCCATGGTGTAATATTCACGTTAATTACATCAAATCCTCGATTTACATAAAAATCGGCGTATTTTGAAATGTGTTTGTTTTTGGCCAACAGCCATGACATCATAATGACCAACGGCTTCTGCTCTTCATTTTCCACCCTCAAGTTGTCACCCTTCTGCGACTTTTTTTTATTCGACAGCAGTGTAATATTTTTTGTTATTTCAGTTGAGGAGATTTTTCTTAACACCATTATCTGAAAAACAGTCAACTTTAAGTGAGTGTTATCAACAACAAAGGATACTTACAGGAATGGCAGAGTGGAACCGCTGATACAAAATAACAGATTTAAACCACATAACTGCATGTATCTTTGGTTTTACGCTAATAAAACTACGAACTAATTGTCTTTCAGCTTTATATGATTGTATCAATTCATGGTCAAAGTCAGCTGTGAGAAGGGGAGGCTCTCCACAGCCGATCACTTCATTCCCGTTCTGATGTAATTGACCAGAAGACTATAAATGATTATATCGGCAGAGTTTGCTTTCCCATTATAATAAATTCGATATTCTCGTGGTTGAAACACTCAAACAATTCTTTTTAGAACCGACGCCGGCGTCGTGACGCGTCGCAGCAAACTGGAAGCGCGGGATGCAGTCGCGTTCGGCGATTTTATTGCCATCTATCAAAATACGGCCGTAACACAAATTAGTACTTGCAGGTTCTGCTCCAGGTGGCGTTAGGGTTTTTATTGCTTGGTTTTCAAGTAGGCGCGGGCATTGTTGACATTTTTAGAATTCAAATTTGTACTTTCCACCTTGTTGTAGCTTTCGTGAGTGTTTTTCCTATTTTTTCCCCGGTTTCTTGAGTATTTTTCTTAGTTTAGCGCTTCATTCATGTTTAATGTGGGGATAAGTTAAGCGTTGACGTTTTGAATAAAATGAGGTTAGAAAAACGCAAAAACTTCACACGCTGTGATGGATAATTACGAGGATTTTACTAGAGAAGTACATTAATATTTAGATTAGATACATTTTTTCATATTTTATATTCTAGCAACTAATCGCTAAAATAAAGACCTTGGAGGCTCACAACACTCAGTTACAAAACGTTATTGCAAAAAAAGAAAAATCAAACAACACGAAGCAACGAGGATCGAAAAAACCATTCGACTTCGAAAAGTGAGAGTTCCTGTATCAAGTCCGTTTTTTACACTTTTTAATTTCCAGATGTAAAGTCCGTCACGTTCTGCTAAAGTTTTTCTACTTGGGATGGAATTACCACGGCTTTGTTACTCAAGAAGACACGATAAACACAATAGAACATCACATTTTTGAGGCTCTTACCAAAACGTGTCTGATTGAAAAACGATCCAGTGCTAATTATCACCGTTGTGGGCGAACTGATAAAGGAGTCAGTTCTTTTTCACAGGTTTAAACTCATATTTTGTTGGAAACGTAACATTGTACTTTGCAGGTGATTTCTTTGGATGTGAGAAGTAAATCCGATGATGTGGACGAGGAGTTGGATTATTGTAAAATTTTGAACGGCATTTTACCGGCGGATATTCAATTTATAGCGTGGTGTCCCGTTGATAACAACTTCAGTGCTCGTTTTGACTGCACCCACAGAACGTATAAATATTTTTTCCCGAAGAATCGTTTAGATATTGAGGTGATGAAAAGCGCTGCTAAAAATTTAGAAGGTTCTCATGACTTTCGAAACTTTTGTAAAATGGACGTGGATAATGGAGTGGTGGAATTTACAAGAAACATTCAATCAGTCGACATTTCTAGTTTCCAAGATGACGACGGTAAGGGTCGTTTTGTTACTGTTTGAGTCCCACGTTTGTTTCTTCAGATTTTTCAATTTACGTTTTGACAATCAGAGGAAATGCGTTTTTGTGGCATCAAATTCGGTATATTGTTGGGGTGTTAATTCTCATTGGAGAGCATAAAGAAGAGCCGGGAATTATTCAGGAATTGATGGACGTGCACAAGAATCCTAGAAAACCTGACTACCACATGGCCAGCGAAATTCCTTTGATTTTATATGATTGCCATTATGAAAACGCTCATTGGATTCACACCAAAGAAACTGTAAACGCAGTGGCCTCAAAACTTTATCAATTTTGGACATTCTCTGCATTAAAGTAACTATGATGGTAACAGGAAGTATTTATGCTCGTTTCATTTGTCAGGACCGCCATGGTTAAAAACATGTTGATAGATTTAGAAAAACAGACTGATGTTAAATTCGACGAAACTAGTAACACTCTTATCCCAGGTGTTAAGCCAAGAACTTACATTCCTCTTATGAAAAGACAGTTGTGTGGTGAGTTACTTGTAAGAAATGCTCGTTATGTCTATTAATTTCATAATTTCAGATAGTTTAGAAGATAAAATAGAGCGTTCTCTGAAAAGACGGAAGAGGAAAGGAGAATCATGAACATACCAATCAGCGGAATAATTTATTTTAGCAATTTCTTACATCATAAAATCAATTATACGATTTTGTTTTCAAGTTTACTAATGAGAGTTTCAATCATATTGGCATCGACAAGACCGATAAACTTATCAACAACTAAACCATTTCTTACGGCTATAACTGCAGGCACTGCTTTAACTTCAAAAGTATGAACTAATTCGGCATGATTTTCAACATCTACAATAGCCAAGTCAATCTTATCGTTATGTTCTACTAGTTCTTTCATCTTTGGAGTTAAAATATTGCAAGGTTCACACCATTCAGCGTGAAAGTTTACAATCACAGGATTATCAGAATTCATTACTTTTGATAGAAATTCATCGTTGCTTTTAATTGTAATTAGTTTGTTTAAATGAAATGTAGAGCTGAAATTTCGAGTAAAGAGATTGAAAAACTGTCTGGGAATTGCGCAGTTCATTGTTGAACATAGAAAGATTGAACTCTTTTTGGATGAACTGGTTCTATGCAATGTAGAATGAAGAAAAATGTGAAGCCTACTAAGGCACTTAAGATAAGAAAGATCAAAAGTATTACTTGATAAACATAGATGTTGTCCTTGTCCTAAAATGAAGACAATAAATGAATTACATTTTAAAACAAACAACTTACAAAAGTGTCCTCTTCTCTCACTGTATGGTTGGGTTTCTCTAGTGGAATAATCACTAAAATAATTGTAACACTCGTGGCGACACTCAGAGACACCCATGCAACATTGTTTTGAAATTTTATACCAAAAACGAACACTATAAGCGCTACTACCCACAAAATGATGAGGAAGAACAGACCCAACCCTACATTTCCTATGATCATCACTGAAACAAATTGTTATTTGTTGAACATACTTCTACTTTCATGAGTCACCTTTGGTAAGTCGTTAGTGGATCTTGCGATTTCTAACCCTTGAACAGGTGTAAATTATTACTCACTAAATTAATAATGAAAATGTTTGGTTATACGGAAACTGGAAGCTAGAATTGGTTAAATTACGCGTTATTCTACAATGGTATTTTTAAATAAAGCTTACATTTGAATTGACTCGTCTATAAATAAAATTGTAACCCTAGTTTTATTTTGACAGAACTTTGTTGACAGCACGGGGTTAAAATCTCAGCTGAGTCGGTTAGTCAAGTTTTACACCAAAAGTTTAGCCCTCTGGTAAGAGAATGTGTGAACTAACTACTTTGGCATTATCCCACTAGGTGGCTTATATTAAAAAAAAATTAAACATTTTAAATAAAAGCCACCTAGCGGAATAATGCCCAAGTTGTTAGTTCACGCCTCTTCTCACTAGAGGGCCAAAATTAAAAAATCGCTAACAATTTTTAAATAAAAGCCACTTAGCGGAATAATGCCAAAGTTGTTAGTTTACGCCTCCTCTCACTAGAGGGCCAAAATTAAAAAATCGCTAACAATTTTTAAATAAAAGCCACCTAGCGGAATAACGCCAAAGTTGTTAGTTTACGCCTCTTCTCACTAGAGAGCCAAAGTTAAAAAATCGCAAAATTTTTAAATAAAAGCCACCTAGCGGAATAATGCCAAAGTTGTTAGTTTACGCCTCCTCTCACTAGAGGGCCAAAATTAAAAAATCGTTAACAATTTTTAAATAAAAGCCACCTAGCGGAATAACGCCAAAGTTGTTAGTTTACGCCTCTTCTCACTAGAGGGCCAAAGTTAAAAAATCGCAAAATTTTTAAATAAAAGCCACCTAGCGGAATAATGCCAAAGTTGCTAGTTTACGCCTCCTCTCACTAGAGGGCCAAAATTAAAAAATCGCTAACAATAAATAAAAGCCACCTAGCGGAATAATGCCAAAGTTGTTAGTTTACGCCTCCTCTCACTAGAGGGCCAAAATTAAAAAATCGCTAACAATTTTTAAATAAAAGCCACCTAGCGGAATAACGCCAAAGTTGTTAGTTTACGCCTCTTCTCACTAGAGGGCCAAAGTTAAAAAATCGCAAAATTTTTAAATAAAAGCCTCCTAGCGGAATAATGCCAAAGTTGCTAGTTTACGCCTCCTCTCACTAGAGGGCCAAAATTAAAAAATCGCTAACAATTTTTAAATAAAAGCCACCTAGCGGAATAACGCCAAAGTTGTTAGTTTACGCCTCTTCTCACTAGAGGGCCAAAGTTAAAAAATCGCAAAATTTTTAAATAAAAGCCACCTAGCGGAATAATGCCAAAGTTGTTAGTTCACGCCTCCTCTCACTAGAGGGCCAAAATTAAAAAATCGCTAACAATTTTTAAATAAAAGCCACCTAGCGGAATAACGCCAAAGTTGTTAGTTTACGCCTCTTCTCACTAGAGGGCCAAAGTTAAAAAATCGCAAAATTTTTAAATAAAAGCCACCTAGCGGAATAATGCCAAAGTTGTTAGTTCACGCCTCCTCTCACTAGAGGGCCAAAATTAAAAAATCGCTAACAATTTTTAAATAAAAGCCATCTAGCGGAATAATGCCCAAGTTGTTAGTTCACGCCTCTTCTCACTAGAGGGCCAAAATTAAAAAATCGCTAACAATTTTTAAATAAAAGCCACCTAGCGGAATAATGCCAAAGTTGTTAGTTCACGCCTCTTCTCACTAGAGGGCCACGGTTAAAAAATCGCAAAATTTTTAAATAAAAGCCTCCTAGCGGAATAATGCCAAAGTTGTTAGTTCACACGTTCTCTCACCAGAGAGCTAAACGTTTGATGGACTAACAATTTCAAATTTTCTGTTCATCTACTTACTCACTTTTTTATTATTAAATAAAGGGTGCTTTTAATCCAATTCAACATTTTAAAAATTTTCATTTATTAATTATCAATGGGCTTTAATCGCTGCTCAGTAACAATTAAACCATGTTCCCATAGATCTGATATTAATTGCAGCTTCAGTTCTTCAGCCTCCATTGGCAGCTTATCTACTTCAATGTAACGAGGATATGTATTTTGAAGCATATGGACTGATGAGACCATACTGGGGTCAAGTTCCAGCCATTGTTCTTCTTGTCCATGGTAAACATTTGCATTTTCTGTATTATAATACAATTTTGGAGTCGCATCGCTGTCAAGCACCAGGCGAATGCAGTAGTATCGTAAGAGACGAACTTTTGTATCCAAATCGATTCCAACTCTTAAGAAAAAATTGAATTATGTTAGAAAAAACCTTTATCTCTTACCTATTGATTACTCTCCCATTGTCCAAAAATGCCCCATCTGCTTTTGAGCAACGACCCAATTCTGTTTTTGATAGCACTGGAGGCATTGAATCATACATGAATTTCCTTCCTAATTGATCAGCAGCTGAATCCGCATCAATGTAGTTAACCAATTCTTGAACCAAGTTCGCAATTTTGTTTTTAATAGAAGTTTTACATTCGGAATTTCGGGTTCTTGTCGCCGCACCAAAATGCTTTAGATAGTGAAGAGGAAGACCACGGCGAAAATCCAGATCATTTGCAGACGCTTTCTTTAGAGCCTCAGGTAATATATACTGCAATAAATCAGCGTATGAAGTCTGTTGATAAACTGAGACTGTAATATGCAATGAATGGGAGTTGGAGTCTGTGCGGCCTTCATGTATGGTTCCTCTTGGAAAGTACAAAACTTCTCCGGCGTTTAAAGAAAGTTCCATAAAAGGATCGCCAAGTTCCTTATGGGTGAAATTGGGACTTGAGAATCTCGCCAACACATCTGAATCCCTACAATGATTAAAGTTAGTTTTCACACGTAAAATTGACGAGTTTCTTACTTTGGCTGATACAACTTCCAATGTTTTCTCCCTTCCAGCTGAATGACAAACGCTTCAATATCATCAAAATGTGGAGCAAACCCTTGACTATTTGGGGGTGTCAAATAAACATTAGCTCCAACCATCGTACCAAAATATTCCTGCAGAGTCGCCAGCAGTAAATGAACTTTATTACAATAAGTTTGTGGATTTAGTATTCTAATACTGCAGCCATTAGAGTAATAATCCCACAATGCTGAAGCACTCGCTCGTCCTTCTGGGTTGTGGACTTCTTTAACTCCATTTTCATAAGAAACTACATCCACATTTTGTGTGTAATAAAGATGATTATTTCTGATGATTTTATCAAAAATTGTAGAATTGAAGACATGGTTATAATAACTCGCATTGACACGTCTTATATGTAAGACTTTCTGCTCCCAATACGTTTTAAAAAAGACTTCTGGTGACAATGGTTCAATCATCCATTTGAATGTTTGCAGTGCATCTAAAAGAGGGTCATCACTTGAATCTAGTTTCTTGCAGCCGTTTATACTGATCTGAACAGTGTCAGTTGTTGAGGGCACAATAACTGCTGTTCCATTGGTGCCACCACTCAATTTCTTCAGTTTTTTTAATTTTGGTTCTTTTCTTTTCTCAATCAATTTCTTAGATTTTTTAATTATTGCATGTTGCTTTACTTCACCATTCTGCTTCAACTTTTGCTTCTTTGGAGTTGCCGTTTGCTGTTTCTTTCTTTTGAATGGATCAGATACAGAGTGTTGCTTTTTGTACATCGAAAACGCAGACACCAATTCTAGGTTGTTCACCGCCGTCTTTCCCATCGTGAATTATGTCTACAACACTTTGGTTTTATAAATTAACATGAAAAAATGCGATTTTACCTGAGTGAAATTGTTCACATGTGTTGTCATTGCATGAAAAAGTTAGGTTATGATCACAAAACACTCACTTGTTAGAAATAAAAAACACCATAGAAACACGACATTTGCGCCCTCTGGTCAAAGACAATCCAACTAACAGACAAGCGCGCAGTTTAAAATCAAATGTTATTTTTTTGTTCATTGATTTTTATTATTATAGTTCTTTAATAAAAGACAGAAATGCTACAAAAAGTTTATTAACTAGCTAATTTAATGCACTGCATAGTCAAAATTTCTAAATAGCAGCGAACATTTTGTGGGAGATAAAATAAGAAGATACAAAACTTTTTTGTGCTTAAATGTATTATTATGCACATGAAATTAACTAAAAAATGTTCACTTAATCCACATCAAGCTTCTTGAAGTTGCCATAAATACCAAAGACATCGTCATTTCGCGATTGCGATCTGAGACTCTCGGTTATAGTCATTTCTTCCAAACATGAAAACAGTTTCGAATTTTCTTCATACAATTCATCCAAACTCTCTAAAAACAGTTGAGTACTAAACACCCGAAACAATTTAAAGTTTACCCTCAATAGTAGCCAACGCAGGTCCTTCTCCTCCAAAGTCATGAGGCAACAAATCTAACGGTATTAAATCTTTCATGATATCAGCATCACCAACAATATGAATCTAAAACCAACACTAGAGAAGACTTCTTACGATTTTTACATACTCGTTCGAAGAGTTTGGGTTTCATAACTGCCTTGAAAAGTGACAATATCGTGTGACCAAACGATGGTACATTGATGACGTAAACAGCTTTAAGAGGGATGGAATAAACTTTCTGGAAAATAAAATCAAATAAGGAAGAAAATATCGCTTCATTATGGTACCTCATATAGTTGTACAGTCCTGTAAATCAAAGACGGAATTGCTTTTGCAAGAATGGAAATAGGTGTATGTTTGATATCCGCAACAAGAACATCACCATACATCACATCTGTTCGTAATCGCAAGTCTTGCATCGTTAACAGTCGCTTGACGAGCGACAAAGGCTCGAAGAGGTCCACCAAACTCTCATCCTTAAATTTGAAATATCCAATTCTGTACATTTCTTTACTGAGTTTAAGACTTGGCACCGCGTACCTGGAAGACTTTCATTAATTTTTCTGCTTATCTTTATGTATAGATCTGTATTTACACCGAATTACAGAAAATCTTATTGAACTCCAACTTTGGATGGCATTTCCCATACACCTCCTCAAACTTGACTCTCAGAGTAAAATAACTATCAATTTTTTGTTTGGCCACTTCCACACTGAACTTGTTGAGAAGCAAAAAGTTGCGTAAACTGTTGGTATCTGAAATTGCGTTACTTCTTGTACTAACAATATTTAACACTCACTTAATAAATCCTGTGGGAGATGAGACTGACTCTTTAACCACTTGTCCAATGAAGCTACGTCTTCATCCAAAGACTTCATGGTTTTATTGGACTTCTTCATAACTTTTTCCCAAAGATCGTCGGTGCTTTGGAAGACGCCCATGGCGGTACTTTGCTTAAACTGGCTGGTAGGAATCTTGGTGATATTTATTTACTTTGCCTAATTAAAAAAGATGTATGCTAATGTAAATTTTTATTGGTTCTTGGTAATATGCCTGAAATGATGAAGACGCAAAGGTCGAATAAGTCTATAAAGATTTTATGTGCGACAATAAACTAGACTGAGCGATGTACGTTTAAAACTATTTAGAATTTGAGGGTAATCCGGTAGCTGCTTTAGTTTTGGGTAAACAACAATAAAAACATTAAAAGTATGTAAATGTGATCAATTCATGTTTTATTTCATGTTAAATGAAAGGTCGAACGATGTAAAGACCCTAGCGTCAAGGTTGGCGGAGTGTCTTTTCTAAAACAATGGCTTGGACATGAAGGCTAATGACTTTAATAAGTGGTTGAAATGTGATCAATACGCGGCGGATAAACTGGGCTAATCGTTAATCCAAACTATAGCTGTATCTCTACGACAGTTTAGTATGGTCAAATAGTCACTGAAATCATTTCATTCTCTCAATTTTACATTGAACTTGGCTGAACAAGTTTTTATTTTGTATTCATCAGTTTCAAAGTCAAACTAAAGCACGCATGCTTGTCAAGGTTTTATTAATTAGGTTCAATTAAAACTTTTATTTTTTATTGCCGACAAGACAATTAAAACAAGTTAAACAAACTATTGGATCTAAATGAAAAAACCATACAATGGGACTAAAGACACAAAATGCACCCATGTGTGAACGACAACAATGTTAAATTCCCTTTAAATGGACATGTAGAAAGAAGTCAAATTCTGTTTTTAACACTCAATCTACTTCAAGATTCTTGAAGTTTCCATAAACACCGAAATTATCTTCATTCTCTCGTTCTGGTCGAAGACTCTCATTTACAGTCATTTGATCCAAACGCTCAAACAGTTCGGAATTTTGGTCGTACAATTTATTTAAAGCTTCTAAAGACACTTGTTTACTATTTGATATACTTAACACCTCACAGTTTACCTTCAAGAGTAACAAGTGATGGTCCTTCGCCCCCAAACTCTCCAGGCAACAAATCTAACGGTAGCAGTTCTTTTAAGGTCTCCGCGTCCTCAAGAACATGAATCTTAGAAAAAACAGACTAATTAAGTACTTTTGAAGTTTTTTACGTACTCTTTCAAAGAGCTTAGGCTTCATAACTTTTTTGTAGATTGCCAAAACAGACCTTGCAAACAATGGTAGATTGATAATGTAGACGGCCTTCAGGCGCATGGAATAAACGTTCTAAAACCAAGAAATTTCAACGGAGGAAAAATCATTCCGTTTTAATACCTCATAGAGTTTTACACCTCTGTAAATTTGAACTGGTGTTACTTTCAAAACTGCAGAAAGTGGAAGTTTCTTGAAATCCCCAACAAGAACATCTCCATACATTACATCCGTTCGTAATCTCAAGTCCTGTACCGTAAGAAGTCGCTTGATTTGCGATAAAGGCTCGTAAAGATCGACCAAGTCGCTGTTTTTAAATTTGTGGTATCCAATTCTGTACATCTCGGTCGTGAGTTTGGAACTTGGCACCAAAAATCTGGAAATAAAATATCTATACAACTTTCCTTTCTATTTTTTTAGGATTTTTTACACCACGTTACAAAATATCTCGTTGTATTCCGTAAATCTCTTCAAATTTGATTCTCAAAGTAAAGTAGTTATCAATCTTCTGTTTGGCTACTTCCACGCTGAATTTGTTGAGAAGCAAAAAGTTGCGTAGACTGTTTGTATCTGAAACTACGTTACTTTTTGCACTGGTGGTACTTAACACTCACTTAGTAAACCCTGTGGGAGGTGAGGCTGATTCTTCAACCAGTCGTCTAACAAAGCTACATCTTCATCTAACGTCTTCAGAGATTTGTTGGATTTCTTGACGACTTGCTCCCAGAGATCGTCGCTGCTTTGGAAGATCTCCATGGCGTTTCTAAAGTTTATGATTTACTTTAAAGCTTTTTAATATGTAACTTTAAATAAATAAATAAATAATTATTTATAAATAAGTTTTTAATAAAAAAAAGACGATGCAAATGAGATCACGACTAGTTTTTCCACGTAGGTCCAATGAACAAGGATCAAGGTCTTTCAAAATTTACCTGTGCCCTTCAAACCACCATATTTACTCGTTTAAGCTACCTGAAAATAAATTTTAATTTTTCATTTCTAAAAAATTTTCAAATTGACATCAATTTTGGATTCACATTTTTTTGGCTTTCAGTAATTTTCTACGTACGAGAATTACGACCACGGTTTTGAATTCCACGTGAAAATCTGCGTTAAATGAGAAATAAATTGAAATTTGCCAATTTTTTGAATTTTTATGTAGTGCTGCCATCTATAGACCCAAAGTTTTTACCATTAAGTTAGGGTTCTACATTACCCACCAAACGTTTCCAACGCCTGACAAATGTCAGAGATCAAATGTCAAATTTCGTCGTCTTCATTTGCCCAAGTTTACGAATCTGTGAGGACGCTGAAGAGCCCCGTACGTTTGTTTTCGAGCCTAGAAATGTGTTAACTCGAATTTTCCACCGCAGATGTTTAAATTTCCCCACGACGTGTAAGTTTGTCAAAAAATGAACGGTTTTAGTACCGGCGAAGAAGATTCCCGAGGGCCAACAGACCAAATTTGTTGCTTAATAGAAAACAACGAACGCTGCAACAAAGTCGCAGGTAACGCATCGTACAGCAAGCGAATCCAAAAAACTGTAACCCAAAGAAGGCTGGAATTGGGAATTGATAGTTCAGTATGTTTGACAGATGTGACTGTGTTGTTGTTTATGTTGTAACTTTAGGCCAAACATATTTATATCTGCGATTACCATAAGATGATCATCCAGTGTGCCAGGACAAAGAGGAGGAGGAAAGATTCAGAGGACGATAGCAATGAAACTGATACTGATGTGCCAGAAGTGGATTTGTTCCAATTGGGGGTGAACACTCTGAGGAGGTACAAGAGGCACTATAAGGTCTCAGCTAGGCCGGGATTGAACAAGGCGCAGCTTGCAGATGTGAGCATGTTGTACAATTTTTAACAACTCTAAATTTATTTCATTTTAGACTTTGATGAAACACTTCAAAACTATCCAAGTGAAGGAAAAGGAAGTTGTCACATTCTTTATCTACACAGTTAAAACCAACAGCAATAAATTGGACCAAAAGAATGGTATAAATAATGATGCAACTTGAGATATCAATTTTTTAATCTTTTATACTTATTACTTTTATGAGGAAATGATCATTTCTACATTACCTAATAAAACTTCATGTTGACATTTTCATATCCAAAATTATCACGTCGTCTTCTTCACTGTCTGTATCTCTGAGATCTATTTGCTCTGAAAACAAAAACTGTTTTATTTGTACACATTTGTTGTTTCTACCTTTAGGCGCTTCTATTATCACTAGATCATCATCACTATCATCATGTATCCACTCTGTTATGTTTTCGTCAGTGGGAACATGTTCTGCTGACGCAGAATCAATCAGTTCAACAGTTTTAGCTGGTTCTTTCGCTAACGTCCTTTTTTCCCTTTTAGTTTTCTTCTTTGTATCCTTCCAGAGATTTGGAATAGCTGACTGAGGAATACTTGACTTTGTGGTTGGTTTTTTTTCCAAGTGAAAGCCCAAAGACACCTTTTTATTTCTGAAAAACGGAAAAATTTCCTTCAAATATTATAAAAACAAGAAATTGAACAGACCTCAATTCTGTATCAATTCGTACCGCCTCTTTTATCTCATTAATAACAGTGCTGACACGACTAATGGCCTTTACCACCGTGTTTAAAATAACATGGGGGCTCAGTTCCACTTTGCCCCCTAAATGAAGACCACATAGCTCCTTAAAACTGTTCAAACCAATTACTAATGAAGCATCTGCAGAACCTTCTTCAGTTAAGTTTGGATCAGCCACAATAACTTGTCTGCAAGATTAAATTAGAATCTACTCTAAAATGGCTGAAATTTCTTACCCTCCATTGAATAAGGAGTAAGTAATACACACTGGATAATGGTGAATAACAGTCCGTATAGGATCCCTTTGCTGAAAGCTATGGATGATAAACTCCTCTCCATCACACGTCACATCAGGTCGTCGAAAATGCGCCAAAGAAGTCAACGTCGCAATTGAAGCACAATCCAAAACGTTACCTTCATGGTTGAGCACATTTACATCCACTCTCAACGCCCAAACTTTCTCATTTGTTTTAATACACAGTGATTCAAGATCAACAGCTTTTGAGTCTTTGACACACTTCTCTAAAAGTCTGTTTAATTGAACTGACAAGTCGGTCTGCCTGCCAGGTTCAAAATGTGGTGCTGCTAAAGGATTCAACTCAATGTTTAAATTTAAAATTCCTTCACTGGGTCTGGACGATTTTGGCTGTTGAATTTCGCACGACGTCTGAGCCAAGACACGAGTTTTGCCCAAGGAAACGAAACACGCGCCCCAGTCCCTGCCAAATTCGATTTTCAGTTGGCGGAACTCGTCAAAACTCCGGCCGTCTAACCTCTAAAAAAATAATTAGGAGTGCTTGATGAAGGAATTGTTCGACTTACGTTCCAATCGACGAGACACCTATTTAGAAACTTTTTTTCGCAGTTTGTGACAAGGGTCTCACGAATTTTTGACATTATTATTGTATCTTCTAGGCAGCGTTGCTACCACAGGTTGCTACCATGCTGTGTCGACATAACCACAAACGCCAAGACTTTGTGAAGTTTTGAGGTTAGAACCCTCAACACCTTCATCCCGTTAGCCTTAAACCGATAAGAAGTGTAGGGTGCGTAGTGCTGAATTTGAAATTTAAATTTTTTCGAAAAAGTGTTCAAATCTAATTTGGTCGATATCTCGCTTATTAACGAAGCCATCTTAAACTATTGGCGCTTATTTTACGCAGAATTTCTCGCAGAATCCAAAACTGTGCTCAAACTCCACGTACGGTAAGAAATAAATAATAGAGTTATTATGGCCGATTAAAGTTTTAGATTTTTAATTTAAATTTTATCCTTATCTTGAAATCGAACAATTAAAAATGCACCAAGTTTGAAATAGTGGATGCGTCAAGTTGTAAAATGGTGGTCGCGTCAAGTTTAAAAAATGGTGGATGCGCTATGTTAAAAAAACAACTTTTGACGTGGCTTGAAGGAAAAGAGGTAGCCTGAAAAAGAGTAGATGTGCCCTAAAGAAAGGGCGTGGTATGTAGAAAAAAGAAGAGAAGAAAAAAGGCGCGGTGTGAAGCATGTCCTGAAGAAAATAAGGCATGGTTTAGAGGAAAAATGAGTGTGGTTTTGGAAAAGAGAGGGCGTGGTTTGAAGAAAAGGAGGCGTGGTTTAAAGTGGAGAAGGCGTGGTTTGGCGAAACGAAAGTGGGGGTTTAAAAAAAAGAGTAGGCGTGGTTTTAAGTAGAGGAGGCGTGAATTTTAGACGAGGAGACGTGGTTTTAAATAGAGGAGGCGTGGTTTTAAGTAGAGGAGGCGTTGTTTTAAATAGAGGAGGCGTGGTTTTAAGCCAAGGAGGCGTTGTTTTAAACAGAGGTGGCGTGGTTTTTAGATGAGGGGGCGTGGTTTTTACACAAGGAGGCGTGGTTTTTAGACGAGGAGGCGTGGTTTAGGTAGAGGGGGCGCGGTTTTTAGAAGAGGAGGCGTGGCCTAAAAGCGAAGGCGTGGTTTTAAGTGGAGGGGCGCGGTTTAAGAGGGGGGTGGTTTTAAGTAGAGAGGACGTTTTTTTTAGAAGAGGGGACGTGGTCTAAAAAAAAGCGGAGGCGTGGTTTTAAGTAGAGGAGGGGTGGTTTTAAGTAGAGGCGGCGTGGTTTTTAGATGAGGAGGTGTGGTTTTAGGTAGAGGGGACGTGGTTTTTACACAAGGAGGCGTGGTTTTAAGTAGAGGGGCGTGGTTTTTGCACAAGGAGGCGTGGTTTTTAGATGAGGGGCGTGGTTTTTACACAAGGAGGCGTGGTTTTTAGACGAGGAGGCGTGGTTTAGGTAGAGGGGGCGCGGTTTTAAGTAGAGGGGCGTGGTTTTAAGTAGAGGAGGCGTGGTTTTAAGTGGAGGAGGCGTGGTTTTTGCACAAGGAGGCGTGGTTTTTACACAAGGAGGCGTGGTTTTGTGGTTTTTAGACTAGGAGGCGTGGTTTTAGGTAGAGGGGGCGCGGTTTTTAGAAGAGGAGGCGTGGCCTAAAAGCGGAGGCGTGGTTTTAAGTAGAGGGAACGTGGTCTAAATAGCGGAGGCGTGGTTTTAAGTAGAGGAGGGGTGGTTTTTAGATGAGGAGGCGTGGTTTTAAGTAGAGGAGGCGTGGTTTTTAGATGAGGGGGCGTGGTTTTTACACAAGGAGGCGTGGTTTTTAGACGAGGAGGCGTGGTTTAGGTAGAGGGGGCGCGGTTTTTAGAAGAGGAGGCGTGGTTTTAAGTAGAGGAGGCGAGGTTTTAAGTAGAGGAGGCGAGGTTTTAAGTAGAGGAGGCGTGGTTTTAAGTAGAGGAGGCGTGGTTTTAAGTGGAGGAGGCGTGGTTTTTACACAAGGAGGCGTGGTTTTAAGTAGAGGAGGCGAGGTTTTAAGTAGAGGAGGCGAGGTTTTAAGTAGAGGAGGCGTGGTTTTAAGTAGAGGAGGCGTGGTTTTAAGTGGAGGAGGCGTGGTTTTTACACAAGGAGGCGTGGTTTTTACACAAGGAGGCGTGGTTTTAAATAGAGGAGGCGTGGTTTTTAGATGAGGGGGCGTGGTTTTTAGACTAGGAGGCGTGGTTTTAGGTAGAGGGGGCGCGGTTTTTAGAAGAGGAGGCTTGGCCTAAAAGCGGAGGCGTGGTTTTAAGTAGAGGGGACGTGGTCTAAATAGCGGAGGCGTGGTTTTAAGTAGAGGAGGGGTGGTTTTTAGATGAGGAGGTGTGGTTTTAGGTAGAGGGGGCGTGGTTTTTACACAAGGAGGCGTGGTTTTAAGTAGAGGAGGCGTGGTTTTAAGTAGAGGGGACTTTTTTTTAGAAGAGGGGACGTGGTCCAAATAGCGGAGGCGTGGTTTTAAGTAGAGGAGGCGTGGTTTTAAGTAGAGGAGGCGTGGTTTTTGCACAAGGAGGCGTGGTTTTAAATAGAGGAGGCGTGGTTTTTTACACAAGGAGGCGTGGTTTAGACTAGGAGGCGTTGTTTTAGGTAGAGGGGGCGCGGTTTTTAGAAGAGGAGGCGTGGCCTAAAAGCGGAGGCGTGGTTTTCAGTAGAGGAGGCGTGGTTTTAAGTAGAGGAGGCGTGGTTTTTGCACAAGGAGGCGTGGTTTTAAATAGAGGAGGCGTTGTTTTAGGTAGAGGGGGCGCGGTTTTTAGAAGAGGAGGCGTGGTCCAAATAGCGGAGGCGTGGTTTTAAGTAGAGGAGGCGTGGTTTTTGCACAAGGAGGCGTGGTTTTAAATAGAGGAGGCGTGGCCTAAAAGCGGAGGCGTGGTTTTAAGTAGAGGGGGCGCGGTTTAAGTGGAGGAGCGTGGTTTTAAGTAGAGGGGACGTGGTTTTTAGAAGAGGGGACGTGGTCTAAATAGCGGAGGCGTGGTTTTAAGTAGAGGAGGGGTGGTTTTAAGTAGAGGCGGGTGGTTTTTAGATGAGGAGGTGTGGTTTTAAGTAGAGGAGGGGGCGTGGTTTTTACACAAGGAGGCGTGGTTTTTAGATGAGGAGGCATGGTTTTTAGATGAGGAGGCATGGTTTTAGGTAGAGGGGGCGTGGTTTAAAATAGAGGGGGCGTGGTTTTTAAATGAGGAGGTTGTGGTTTTAGGTAGAGGGGGCGTGGTTTTAAGTAGAAGGGACGTGGTTTTTAGAAGAGGGGACGTGGTCTAAATAGCGGAGGCGTGGTTTTAAGTAGAGGAGGGGTGGTTTTAAGTATAGGCGGCGTGGTTTTTAGATGAGGAGGTGTGGTTTTAGGTAGAGGGGGCGTGGTTTTTACACAAGGAGGCGAGGTTTTTACACAAGGAGGCGTGGTTTTAAGTAGAGGGTCGTGGTTTTAAGTATAGGAGGCGTGGTTTTTAGCCGAGGAGGTGTGGTTTTAAGTAGAGGGGGCGTGGTTTTTAGATGAGGTGTGGTTTTAGGTAGAGGGGGCGTGGTTTTTAGATGAGGAGGTTGTGGTTTTAGGTAGAGGGGGCGTGGTTTTAAGTAGAGGAGGCGTGGTTTTTACACAAGGAGGCGTGGTTTTAAGTAGAGGAGGCGAGGTTTTAAGTAGAGGAGGCGAGGTTTTAAGTAGAGGAGGCGTGGTTTTAAGTAGAGGAGGCGTGGTTTTAAGTGGAGGAGGCGTGGTTTTTACACAAGGAGGCGTGGTTTTTACACAAGGAGGCGTGGTTTTAAATAGAGGAGGCGTGGTTTTTAGATGAGGGGGCGTGGTTTTTAGACTAGGAGGCGTGGTTTTAGGTAGAGGGGGCGCGGTTTTTAGAAGAGGAGGCGTGGCCTAAAAGCGGAGGCGTGGTTTTAAGTAGAGGGGACGTGGTCTAAATAGCGGAGGCGTGGTTTTAAGTAGAGGAGGGGTGGTTTTTAGATGAGGAGGTGTGGTTTTAGGTAGAGGGGGCGTGGTTTTTACACAAGGAGGCGTGGTTTTAAGTAGAAGGCGTGGTTTTAAGTAGAGGGGACTTTTTTTTAGAAGAGGGGACGTGGTCCAAATAGCGGAGGCGTGGTTTTAAGTAGAGGAGGCGTGGTTTTAAGTAGAGGAGGCGTGGTTTTTGCACAAGGAGGCGTGGTTTTAAATAGAGGAGGCGTGGTTTTTTACACAAGGAGGCGTGGTTTAGACTAGGAGGCGTTGTTTTAGGTAGAGGGGGCGCGGTTTTTAGAAGAGGAGGCGTGGCCTAAAAGCGGAGGCGTGGTTTTCAGTAGAGGAGGCGTGGTTTTAAGTAGAGGAGGCGTGGTTTTTGCACAAGGAGGCGTGGTTTTAAATAGAGGAGGCGTTGTTTTAGGTAGAGGGGGCGCGGTTTTTAGAAGAGGAGGCGCGTCACGTTTAAAAAATGGTGGATGCGCTATGTTAAAAAAACAACTTTAGACGTGGCTTGAAGGAGACGCCTCAGGGTAGCCTGAAAAAGTGTAGGTGTGCCCTAAAGAAAGGGCGTGGTTTGTAGAACAGAAAGAAGAGAAAATATGTATTAAATGTAGGTTATCTACATATTTATTTCGCACAAATAAAAAATAAAATTTTAGAATATATTCAGTATTTATTGCAACAATCGTTTAGGTACAATGTTTACAATAAAAAAATGGGTCACATCTCAAAAAAAAACACAGTGGAGAATTACTTTGAATCATATTTCATATAAGTTTAAATAAATATGAAAATGTAAAACAGTCCCATATACAGTTAGATATAAATAGATTTAAGATATTTACGTTATAATTTATATACTATTAGTAAATGTAAATATGATATAGCCACATTCATCATAAGTATAAGAGGGACATCATAAGATTTATATTTTGGGTTTTAACATCCCTGATGTCGACTTAAGCGTTTTTTTTTTTTGTTACTTTAAATTCACAAGTTAGGTATGCAAAGTGCAATGATTAGATTTCGTGTTAAAAGAATGACAATATCAAATATAAATATCCTTTAGACAGCTTTTTGATCATTTCTTAGAATTAAAAAAATACTCATTAAATAAAATGATTGTCTTGTAAACACATTCAAAAGGACACATGTAGTTTTCTTTGCTTAGTCAGTTCTGTTGTACATACAAGTTTGAACATTCCAACAAAGCCAATTTTAACTTAATTTAGTAACATTTAATTATATGGTCACGTATAACATACAACAACATTAAAATGTGGACATGTAGGCCCTTCTCCTTTCGTCTTCTTTTTTATTTTCCTCTTGAATATAATGTACCGGTAAATTGAGCACAATCTTGAAATTTACCTCATTGTGTGCCACAGCGCAATGGCTTTTCTTGGACTTTGAGTCATGTCAAACCAATGGTCACGCTCAGGGCCGGACTCTTTAGGGCCGATGATGCAGCAGCCCAGCAAAGGGTTACTGCCGATTAAGTCGTTTGCTTGATCCATTATGCATATCTCTATGGCAGCATTAGTTACATTGGACGCAGAAAGACTAAAGGTCAAAGCTTCGTTCCATACAGGGTTGCAACTGCCCTTTCGCGATGCGGTTTTCTTCTTCTTTATCCTCTTCCCGTTGACGAGAAGATAGACTTTCACAAACGGATCTGAAGAAAGAAAATTACCCAAATTTTTCCTCTAGTTTGTCTCTTACCTAAGCTTTCTTTCTCTTGCGGCAAGAATAAATTCCTCGCCTTCAACAACACCACCGTCAACCTCTCCGCCGACGGCAAGTAACTTAACGATATCAAAATTTCTTGCATCTCTTCTGGGGGTTTCTTGTTTTTGGTGATGTCGCCCCAAACTTCGAGGCTCGAGGTGATGTCAAACTCGCCCATGCTCATTCTAACTTCTCCAATAATATCGTTTCGCGAGAACCGGTCATAGTCAAAGACCTGAAGAATGAGCGTCTTGGACTGTAAATCCTCATGACTGATTGGAAATTTAAAATGTTGATCGAAAAATGGGTTCGGATCGTTGCGACGAATTGTCGTTTGGCGTTTACGTGAATCCACCTCAGGTAAAAGAACTAAGCGCACGTAGGGGTCGCTGAAGCCTCCTTGGTCGCTTCCGGCTAGGTCGTGAGCTACGAAAGAATGCAGAATTTGCTCAATTTTAATCTATTCACTTACCTTCTATTAAATGTACCACTAAATCGCTCCGGTCAAAATCGTACTTTAATCGAAAGTGCAATCGCCCCAAACTAGGCCCCCCTTTCGGACTACTCCCGATGAACAACGGTCCGTCTTTTCTCAAGTACAAATCTGGTTGGATGGCGCCTAACGGACTTGCTGGAGGCGCTGTCGCATTCAATTCCGGCGTATTAGTCCTCGGAGGTGGAATTAACAACGGCGATAGACACCGTCCCAGGCCTACAGTCCTCGGCGATGGTGGAATGGGCGAGTTACAAGAACTAACTGAAGTCCCTGTTAACGAAGCCAAACTGGATTGCGATGGCGACGGGGTGCGGATTTCCTCTCCACTGATTGTGGATGTTCCAGGAGAAGAACAACGAATATCGAGCGAGGCAGCACGGAGAGGTGAAGGCGAGCGGCTGGTATTTCGGAGAGGGTAACTGGAGGTATGACTGGCTTCTTGATGGACAGGTGTCTTACCATCAGGTGCAAAGGTACGGATTTGAGGGGATGAGCCTCTATGACCCTGGAAGAGAAAAAGTGCGCTACTTTGAAAATGTTAATTTTTCAGTTTTACCTGTCTTGACGTGCTGCTGTCCAAACTGCTTTGCGAAGAAATGCTGGGTGTCCTGCATAAAATCGGTTGTCCTCCGGGGTAAGATTTCGATTGATGCTGCAATGGATGAGAACTTTGAACAGCGGCGGAACATAATTCCAGTGGCATTTTCATTAATTCGGCCGTTAATTCTTGAGCTAATGCGTTTTGAGGTGGTTGAATGACATGCTGCTCCTTCGCTACGTTGAATTCCTGTAAAATAAACGCATTTTGATTGTTTTATTCGAACTAATTAACGAGAGGATTCGGGCACATTCCACCTAATTTATTTCCCCTAAATTGTTGTCTCAATCCCCCCAGTTCCATCCCAATTAATCCCAGTTTCCCGTCATCATCTCCAAGAGTGTATCGATCCCCCGCGAACGTGCGTACAACACTCATCGTGTAAACAATAAACAATACCTCCCCGCTGTTATTGCTACAATTTGTATTGCTTCCATTTTCACGTGTGTTGGCTTTGCCTGCCCCCAGCGCTTTATTCTTCGCCGCCTTAGCCCAAGATTCCAGTCTTTTGTGCGTCACCCAACAACTGGCAGGTCCCATTCCAGACATCATTAACAAACATCACGGAATTTTTTCAGTTCCGGAGATTCCGGGTACAGCTCGATTGGACGCGCTCCGACATACTGAAAGCTCAGCGAGACGTCGTATTTCGCCCGGGCTCAACAGGTTTGTGCAGCTACGACCTACGCTACGGCGAAAGCTCTCAACGCACCAAAAAAAAAAAGGAATCTTCTGCCAAAATTCGCAATTTTTGATTTTGTTTTTCTCGTCCATTACCACAGGGGAGGTTCAATTGTTTCGTTCGTCAATTGTATTCGCTTCTTAATTGGACTGTTGTCTGATGAAGAACGACAATGTAAAGAGAGAGAGAGAGAGAGACAAATTGATGATGTTAGATGTCTTCGGGGAATCATTTATTTAACGATTTTGCACCGAGTCCTTGACATTATTTTGATGTATCTCTACCTTGCATCAAACGATCCAAGTGCACGGGGACTCTACTTTCAAATTCAATTCATTTCTACACATGCAATAACTCAGAATCTGATTTTTTTTTAATACATTATTAAAACTTATAATGACTTACCGTTTGTGCAAGTGCGTAAATTGGCTTATTAACAACTTTCATGGAGCAAGTGGAAAAAGGCATTCGATCTAACGAGTCCCATTCCTTAATTTTTCTGCGCTGACTGTAGTAACGATAAACTACTATCGTCATTGCTATGAACAGTGCCATTCCGGTACCAACTGCGGCTCCCAATACTGCAGAAGCCACCATTTCTGAAAATATTATTTCAATAAATTAATTGAATAAATAAAATAAAAAGACGTGATTAACGATTAGATGGCGTAACACATTATTAGTCGCTTTTAGTGATTGGTTATCTTGTATTTTATCACAATCAATATTCAACTTGCGATATGGGGGGCTGTCATTGACGTCATAATAATTGAATTTTATTTATGCGGGTATTCTTTAGAAACGGATTTTTCTTACATAGTTGAAACGTCTTCCCTTTCATTTTTAAATTATTGTCTTAGAATTTCCGAAGAAATCGTTAGAGTTTGCTTCTTGGTATCTTGTCTTATAAAAATTCTAAAAATTTCGTCGTGTTCCTGCTGCAAATGCTACAATGGCGATGTTACGTAGATTGGGTTTTGCGGTACAAAAGGCGATCGTATTATGACATTGAGGGCATCTGAGGGGAATTTCACTTCACTTCACACTTTTAAGGGCTCCCACTAACAAATTAGCTAACTTTAATACACAGCAAATCTCATGTCAAAATTAACAAATGCCAAATTCTGGCGGAAAACACTACCAACCTTGTCATCTCAAAATTACCAAAGCTAGTTTTTCAAGATTCCAACTTTTGTCAATTTTGACAATTTTGACAGTCCATGTGCATCAGTTTTACGTAATTAATTAGTGCGGGCCCTTAAAAATGTTCCAATGAAGTGAAATTTCCCTCCGATGCGATTGTTGTTTAAAAAGTTGTTTTTTTAGAGTGACAACTTACACGATCGTCTTGTACCCCAAAACCTAATTGACAATTTGCAAGAGGAACGAATTATATTGATCACAAATTGAAATTGGTGACCTTGGATGGACATTACAATAATCCAACTGTATGAAATGTGTTGAAAGTCTTTTGAAAGGAAACAACTTCATCAAAACAAAACGGTAATTTCTCATCTCGTTAATTTACATTTAACGCACGCTCGTAGAATTTTTTTTCCATATTTTACAAACAAATATGCCATGAGAAACACAAAACTTTTTAAACTACGTGTCCTATTATTACCTAAAATACATTAATATATGTAAATTAATCAACATCAATGATTAATATCTGATTTGAACAACCGCAATTAGTTGAAAATTCAAGTTACTAAAATGCGCAAATTTGTTGGTACATAATAAACAATTTATTGTCTTGCAGAAGAAATAAAATGAACGTAACAAATTCCAATACTTACCAGAAGCTGCGTCGCAAATAATTTCCTACAAGTCGGAAAATTGGACAACAGCTGTTTCAATGATTTGCCTTGTTTACGCGTACTGTGAAAAACCTTGTAAACCTACGCGAATCCGGTACATGAAAATGAATGGGAATCGGGAGGAAGCTTATCCCGAAAGCTCAACAGCATCGGTAAGCGTCGGGACGCTTCGCTCTGATATCTCTAGACAAGGTGTAATTGTATCAAACACAGATAAACGAATTTATTGGATTAATAAAATGAAAGTCCAAATAATATTAATAAGAAATGCTATTGTTTTGTGTTGCAACCACTTTGATAACCTTCACAAAGTCTATAAAACTCCACCACTGTCGAAAATTTGATAACAATGCTCTTAAAAGTGTGTATATTTCTTTTCTTTCAAGCCACCTATGCTTCCCTCGATCTTCGATCTCTTCCGGCTTCGCTTCAAGATGAAGTTAACGCCACTGTGGTAAGAATTCTCTTCAGTTGTCACTTGTTATCTTGGGATTGTAGCCGGAAATCATCGCCAAGTACAACCGCTCCGTACAAGTCCACCACGTTACCACCGAAGATGGCTACATTTTAACGCTCCATAGAATCCTTCCTCCCAAACAATGCAAACATTCCAAAGGTCCGGTGCTTGTAATGCACGGAATTGTCGCTTCTTCAGCCGACTGGATAATAACAGGCCCCCACCACGGCCTCGGGTACCTCCTCAACGACGAAGGCTACGATGTATGGCTAGGAAACGCCCGTGGGAATCGATATTCGCGCAATCATACCCACTTAGACCCCAACTGTAAACAATTCTGGAACTTTTCCTGGCACGAAATTGGCGTTTACGATCTTCCAGCTATGATCGATCACATCCTTTCAACCACAAACAAGAAGAATCTTTTCTACGTAGCTCACTCACAAGGTACTACCGTTTTCTACGTCATGTGTTCTCTTAAACCAGAGTACAACGATAAGATTCGAGCACAGTTTAGTTTAGCACCGGTGGCTTTCGTTGGACACATGACCAGTCCAATTCTTAGACTCTTGGCGACACAAGACTTTTTATTAGAGGTAAAAATCCCATTAACTGGGTCTAAACATTGAAGTTTCTTTTAGAACGTGATGAGTCTGCTCAACTTGAACGAGTTGCTTCCAAAGGACGGAGTTGTTAGTATTTTGGGCCAAAAACTCTGTGGGATCAACAAGATTACTACGATTTTGTGCAGCAACTCGCTTTTTGCCATTTGTGGATTCAATCCGAAACAACTCAACACTACACTTCTTCCGTTAATTTTAGCACACGTTCCTGCAGGGAGTTCGACGAAACAAATCGCGCATTTTACGCACGAAATTAATTCAGGTTTGTAATCACTAAGTTAACGTCGAATAATAATTGATTTTAGGCCATTTTCGACAGTTTGACTATGGAATATTTGCAAACTTTAAACGCTATCACCAGTGGAAGCCTCCAGATTACGATGTTAGTAAGATTACGGCACCAATGTATTTCTTTTACAGCAGGAATGACTGGATTTCCTCCTATAGAGATGTTGATATTCTTGCTAAAAAACTTGGGAGCCTCAAAGGAAAATTTTTGGTTGCTGACTCGACATTTGATCATCTGGATTACATGTTCGGAATTGAGGCGCCTAAACTCGTGTACAATAAAATTATTAGTCTAATGACAAGGCATTGAAAGGTATTGCTTAAATAAACATAAAGAAAGGATTTGTTGAATTGAAGTTCAAGGATTCTGTACTGTTCTTCTAATATGTTAAACACTTTTTTTATCTTATCGGTTTGAATACCACAAAAACTTGAACAAATTGAGTTCACAGGTTTTAAAACTGACAAGCACTAGAAATCTGAACACAATATTTGATAAATTTTCCGTTCAAAGTTTTAAAAAACATTCCCACTCTATCTCTTGATGTATAAATGAATAAATAATAACGGCAACCGCATGTTTATGTCAATTTATCTAAAATAATAAATCCGGAATCTCCAAAATCTCGATTCATCAAGGAAACCATCACAGCGTATGCCTGACCGTGTAAAATCGATTAGCAAATATCACAAATGCTCAGTTAAATCGTTTTACAATTGTACTAAAATGTTTGTCCGTATTATTTTATTCAAGCAGACAAACTCAACACTCTGTCTTAAATTGTGAAGTTGGCAACGTCCCAATGTATAAATTACTGGTGCTTTTCGTTACCGGAGCAGTCCAGCCCTTGACTCTTTCCGACAAACTCCAGTTAAAGAGTGAGAATGAAGATTCGTGGCTCTCTGTGGTGAGTACGTCAATTTCCAATAAGATAATAAATATGGCAAAACTTTGCAGCCTGAGCTCATCACCAAGTACGGCTATCCATGTGAAGAGCACCACGTCACCACCCCTGACAACTACATCCTAACCCTGCACCGCATTCCTTGCAACAAAAGCTCTCAAGTCGCGTTCCTCCACCACGGTCTCCTCTGTTCTTCAGCCGATTGGATCATCACCGGCCCTTTGAAAAGCTTCGCGTACTTACTAGCCGATCAAGGCTACGATATTTGGATGGGGAACGCTCGCGGTAACAAACTCTCTCGCAATCACACCCAATTCGATCCAGAGTCTTCTGAGAAATTCTGGGACTTTAGCTGGCACGAAATTGGTTACTACGACCTCCCCACTATGATCGATTTCATCTTGGAAAAGACCCAGAGGAGAGATTTGTTCCACATCGGTCATTCTCAAGGAGCTACGGCGTTTTATGTGATGTCGTCGACGCGCCCTGAGTACAACTCCAAGATTAAAGCTCATTTTAGTTTGGCTCCTGTGGCGTTCATGAATCATTTGACGAGTCCCTTATTGCGAGTTGTGGCGTTTTGGTCTGAACCTTTGTCGGTTTTGCTCAAGTTGATAGGAATTCGTGAGTTTTTACCCAGCACGGAATTCATCGCGATGGGTGGTAATGTTCTTTGCGGAGACGAGGCTTTCACTCAGGTTCTTTGTACCAATGCGCTTTTTGCCGTTTGTGGGTTTAGTCCCAGGGAGATGAATGCTAGTCTTTTGCCGATTTTGAGTGGACACACACCGGCTGGAGCTTCAACGAAGCAGTTTTTGCACTACGCACAGGAAATCAATTCGGGGCGGTTTAGACAGTTTGATTATGGGGTTTTGGGGAACGTACAGAAATATGCCTCGCTTGTGCCTCCTGATTACGATCTGAAGAAAATAACGGCTCCGGTTTATCTTTTTTATAGCAACAATGATTGGTTGGCGGGGAAAATCGACGTTGATAGATTGTACAACGGCTTGGGTAGTCCGAAACGAAGATTTTTAGTGGCGGACGAATCGTTCAATCACTTGGATTACGTTTTTGGAATAAGAGCACCGGAACTTGTGTACAGGAAAGTCACGAGTCTGATGAAGCGACATTGAATGATGTAAAGCGCAAAAATAAACTCATTCGCTTATTGTTTATTTATTGAAAAAAAAAACAGTTCTACTATCGGAGAGACTGAAAAAGTTTTAACCTTGACACTGTCGGACAATATTATAAAATAGGTACATTCTAAAACAATTCGTCCAACATAAAAACTCACAATATTGTAAAAAATTGTAATTACCCGGTCAAAATTGTCATGTCCTGTCTTTCAAGGTTTCACATCAAAAACCAATTTATTCGCCGGATTATACTAATACCATGAGATACAAATCGGATAATGCGTGCTCCCATTGCGCTTCACTCAAAAGTTATAAAAACCAAATCAAACCATGAGCCCGCAATTGGTTTTCGCACCCATCATCATGTTGCTAGTTCTTGTTTTGTGTACGTTGTGGGTCTGTTTAGCACACGGACTGCACCCAGACGCCGGTTTAGACATCGTTAGTTCCCTCATTCTATCACGTCCCCAAAACTGTCTAATTTATTCATTTCAAGCTGAAATTAGCCGCTAAATACGGCTACCCCATGGAAACCCATCAAGTCACAACCTCCGACGGTTACATTTTGACTCTCCACCGAATCCCTCGTGGTCGGAATACAACCGAAGGCCCCCATCCCCCCATTCTCCTCATGCACGGTCTGCTTAGTAGCTCCGTGGACTGGATAAACATGGGACCTGGAAAAGCACTCGGGTTACTTCTTGCAGACACCGGCTATGATGTGTGGTTGGGTAACCAAAGAGGTACCACTTGGTCACGCAAACACTCCACTATAGACCCTGACGTGAACCCTGAGAAATTCTTCGATTTTAGTTTCCACGAAATCGGGATTTACGATTTGCCCGCTTGTGTCGATTACGTTTTAGAAACGACCCAAACGAAGAAGATCTCTTATGTTGGTCACTCGCAAGGAACGACGATTTTCTTCGTGATGGCGAGTGAAAAACCGGAATACAACGCAAAAGTGCACTTAATGGTGGCGCTTTCCCCTGTTGCTTACGTGGGGAACATGCCCAACCCCTTCATAGCCCCCGTGGTTGATGGCTACGACTTAATCACAGTGAGTATCTTCAACTCGTTGGATTAATTTAACATCGCCAGTCTAGACGTTGGTACAAGTTCTTAAAATTAACGAGTTTCTTCCACACCACCCGCTCGTTTCGGAATTAGGTAACGTTCTTTGCAGTGAGGGCTCGCGTTACCAGGAGATTTGTGTTTGGATACTCAACATCATCGGAGGTTTCGATGGACAGATCGAACCGGTAAAAACTCACAAGTGTTGCTTCCGCACTCAGTTCTTTTTCTAGGATTTTATTCCAGTGATCACCTCCAATGCCCCGGCCGGTTGTTCAATCAAACAAGTCCTGCATTTTATTCAAGGGATGCGATCGCAGAAATTCGCACAGTATGACTACGGGGATGGAAATAAAGTGAAGTATGATCAAGAGACGCCTCCTCTGTATGACGTGTCCAAGATTACAGCCCCCATGAGTTTTTATTATGGTAATAATGATTGGTTAAACGCCGTGGAAGATGTTTTTGAGTTGGCCGACCAGCTACCCAACAAGGTTCCTTTGAACAGTGTACCACTGGCTCAGTTTAATCATTTGGATTTCTTGTGGGCGCGAAATGTTGTCGATTTGTTATATAACAATGTTATTAATGAAATAACAACAGCACACGCGCGTTAATTCTTTTCTTTCGACTAAATAAATGCAATAAAGGTCAACTTTGTTATCTTTATCTTGTTTTGCCAAAACTAATAAACATTTCACGGTTACAATATGAGCACCAAACACATTTTACCAGTGCTCGTAATTTTCCTATCAATTCTTTTGATCGAGGTCTTTAATGGTACCAAACCGAAGCATCCATACGCGGACTTGGACATTGTACGTAAGTACTGATAACTACAATCGTTGTATCTTTGGAATTTAAAGAAAGCACTGTTGGAAACGTACGGATACCCTCTGGAAACTCACCAAGTGGTCACTGAAGACGGCTACATTCTAACTCTGCATAGAATACCACATGGGCGCGTCAAAACAACGAAGAAAAGAACCCCCGTTCTTTTCATGCATGGTTTTTCCCAGAGTTCCATCGACTTTGTGAATCTCGGCCCGGAAAAAGCGTTGAGTTTTCTTTTAGTCGATCGGGGTTACGATGTGTGGTTGGGTAACGCTCGAGGCACCACCAACTCCCGAAGACATAAGTTCCTCGATTCTAATAAAAACAAAAGTTATTGGGACTTTAGGTAACTTTTCCGTCGTTTATTCCTCTTTATTGTTAACAAAACGTTTTAGTATGGACGAAATCGGGTCGTACGACGTTCCTGCCTTCATTGATTACATTCTGGACGTCACACAACAAGAGTTTTTACATTACATAGGGTATTCCCAAGGAACAATGGTGTTTTTTATGTTTGCTTCGGAACGACCTGAATACATGGAAAAAATTAAACTAATGACCGCTCTAGCACCGGCTATGTTTCTCGAAGACCCCAAAGGACCAGTGCTCACTGTTATGAAACACTTCAGAACACCTTTACAAGTTGGTAAAGACACCACACCGAACCATTTAATTTCTTCTAGATTATCTTTGAGTTATTCAACGTACACAGTGTTCTAACTGAAGATAGTTACATTGCAAACTACTTGAAACGTATCTGCAACGAAAACTCACTGTTTGTTGAGCTGTGTCTTCAACACACTTTCCTCTTCCATGGCTACAACCACCAACAAGTCAACAAGGTAAAATTAAGAAGAAGTGATCACATTTCATCCGATTTTTCAGAGCGAGTTGTCGCTGATTTTCTCAAACACTCCGGCTGGAGGTTCATGTAAACAAATGTTGCAAATTACTCAGTTTATGAAGACGGGGAATTTCCAATGGTATGATTTGGGCGCTGAAGAAAACTTGAAGAAGTATAAGAGTCGGGAACCACCTCATTATAAAGTCTCAAGGATTACAGCTCCTGTCGCTTTGTATTACTCAGCGAACGACTACACTATTAACGAAAAAGTAAGGACTTGAAACTGAGGAGAAGACTTTTAACAGTTGTTATAGAATGTGGAGCGGATCGCCCGAACACTTCCAAATGTCGTAAAAGTTCACAAAGTGGAGTTGGAGAATTTCAATCACAACGATTTTATTAATGGTAAAGACGTGTCTGATCTTCTGTACAAAGAAGTTATACATGAGATATTGAATTATTAAGATTGTTTGTGTCGAATTAGAGAAAGTAGCTAGTAATGAATAAATTAAATTCTTTTCAGTGTTTCTGCAATAATTCAATGTAAATTGTGTGCTAATTGCACTAAACCACTCTATTTCTTCAATGTCACAGTTCTTATAATTACTTCTTATGAACAATCTAATCAAAATCAATGTTACTAGTCTATGAAGATCAATTAAGTGGGACAGTAACAGTGTTAAACGAACACCATGCTAAAAGTTCTAGTTCCAATAATTTTTCTAAGCACATGTTCATCTCTAAAGTCGGACGTGGGCCTACACCCCGTAAGTAAATTAGTCCATCATTCACTCTAACTAATTCAGAAAAAGATCGAAATGATCCAGAACCATGGCTACCCTGCTGAACTCCACCACATAACCACCGAAGACGGCTACATTCTCACCTACCACCGCATCCCTTCGAAAACTCCAAAACCAGCCATTCTTCTTCACCACGGCCTCTTTTCCTCCTCTGCTGGGTTTGTGAACATGGGCAATCGAAGCATGGCGTTCTTCTTAGCGGATGCAGGTTACGACGTCTGGCTGGGAAATGCCAGAGGCAACGCATTTTGCAGAGGACACGTCAAATTGGATCCACACCGCGACAGTAAAAAGTTCTTTGATTTCAGTTGGCACGAAATTGGGTATTATGACCTTCCGGCAGCGATTGATTACATTCTGAATGTTAAAAAAGACAACAGTCTTTATTACGTGGGATTTTCTCAAGGTAGTTCGGCCTTTTTGGTGATGGGTAGTACCCGACCCGAGTACAACCATAAGATTAGACTTGCACACCTGTTGGCACCATCTGCCATCACGCAATATGCACCCAACAGGTTTTTAACCGGGATGACCCAAGGAATTGATGGGATTTCTCAAGGGACGGAAGACATGGAAGTGTACGAAATTCCTTACACGAACATAGTTAGAGAAATCGGGCCCCAGTTCTGCTTAAACGAACGATACAAACTTCTGTGCGAAACGGTCTTTACTTTGGTCATAAAATCACAAAATGTAGACTTGGTAAGTGGAGATTTTACCTAAAGACAGCACGAATTTGTGTTTTTAGCACCAGATCCCCGTACTTTTGACCAATTTCCCTTCAAACGCGGCGGTTAAACAGGTGGTGCATTACGCGCAGCTTGCAAAGAGTGGTAAATTTCAACTCCGAAATTATCGCCACAGTTTGATGACTTTGTTTCAGGTAAATTTCAAAAGTTCGACTATGGAAAGGTGAAGAATCTCAAAGTTTACGGTAGCGAGGAACCTCCTCTGTACGACTTGAGTAAAGTTACAGCACCGGTTGCTTTGTATTATGGAGCGGGCGACAGTACATTATCTGTTAAAGTAAGAATTTTTTTTTTGAAAGCTGTATTCATATTAGAGACGTTTTAGGATGTGCAAACTTTAAAAGGCAAACTTCCGAATGTCGTGTTGGATTATTTGGTGCCGCGAAAAACGTTCAACCACTACGATTTTCTTTTGGCAAAAGACGTCGTTCCCTTGTTGTTGAACAAGCTGTTGGATACGAATTTACATTACTAGTAGACATTAATATCAATAAATGTTTTTAATTTTTATCATCTTATTACAAAAATACAGTTTTTAAACAAGTTTCTATCGACCTAAACGCACATCTAATTGTTTTCTGAGGACGTACTCATATTCTGATGCTTGTTCCTCTGGGATTTCCCTGAAGAAATTTACAATTACGTAGTTCCCTAACTGCGATATTCGGAGTTCCCCGAAAATTGCCACATGCGCCCCTATAACAGGGCAAGCCTTGAGATTGAGTACATTAAGTTTAATCTTTGCGGGGTTTTCGATACATGGATTACGCGCTGTTGTGCTATAGAGAATATGCTCATTAGGTACATATTTATAGATTCCAAAAAGTCGAACGTTTTGCTCATCAAACGTGGGACTTGAGGTTCGCTGGGCATTTATAACTTCAAGCACGATATAGGGATTTCGACGGATTTCTTTCATTCTCCGAAACACGCGGAAGTACTTCTGTTTGAGACTTGTTTTAGATAAATTAACAATTTTGTCTTCTGCAACCCTTTCCACGTCTTGTACTGGTAATTCCCAAAATCGTTTTTCAGGGAGTAAGTCATCAGAGAACTCATCAGCAAACGCCTCAAGGTCTTCTTGGGATAAACACTCTTCGGCTTCCGCCATAGTGTTAACTGTGAAACGATGAGTGCAGTTAGATGTTGCTTCTTACCTAGAAATTCTGCCACTTACTTTTCGTTGTTTATTGCACAAGTTTGTTGGTTAGTTGACGATTTCAGACCATATGAAAAAGCGGGAAAATCCACTGAGGAATTTAGATCGTGTCGCCATCTATGATATGCGACAACAACTATATTTTTTGTACTATGAGAGGGACCTGTTATATCGACTCAAGTGAAAGTTACCAATCTAGGGATATTCACTACCGTTGGTGTCCATTTGTGAATAATTTCATGATTATTTCAGTGTCAATGGCGAATGACGATATGTACGACGTATGTTGTAAATATGTCATGACATAAATCGTTTAATTTCGATCATTTTGCTGTAAAAATCGCCAAAACTCGATAAATAAAGATGGATTTCGGCGCGCTTCTTCACACTGCACAGAAGAACGAGAAAACGGGCAAGAGAGAGGTAAGCTCACAATTCTGTTTACCAAACTTTCCAGAATCGTATTGTTTAAGGGTGTCAGATGCTACAGCACGAAATTCGAGCCCCCGAAAAAGGAACAACGCAATAAACAACTGTCTGAAAATATCAAGAAATTTTTGGCGAAAAAGGAAGCAGAAGAAAAGGAGAAGAAGATGGTCGCTTATAGAAAAAAAGAGGAATTATTGGCTCTCAGGGCTAAAGATAAGAAAGCAACGAGACGTGTGAATGTCATGCTAAAGCGAACGAAATCGGCAAATCAATCGGTTATACAGGATGCAGTAGACTCTAATAACACCTCAGTGACTTTAGCAGGCCCTATTCAACCAGATGAGGATGATTATGGTTATGTCTCACAAGAAGCTGCGGCGTTTTACAACAAAATGATGGAAAAATACAGTAAAATGCCGGATGAACCGAAATTTAATTTGAATAAGAAGAAAGTGAGCACTGATTTAAATAGTACTAAAGAAAGAGTCAAAGCTGCGATTGAACGGGAGAAATTGGAAGCTAGTATGCCACACAGAAGGAAAAAGAGGCTAAAAGAAGAGGAAGAAGAGGAAATAATGAAACAGGACGAAGCGCCTGTTAAAAAACCAAAAGTAGCAGCGCCTCCACCTCTGAATTTTAATGATTTATTAAAACTAGCTGAAAAGAAACAATTTGAGCCGATAGTAATTGAGCAAAAACCGAAGGAAGAAGAACGGTTGCTCACAAAAAAGCAAAAGAAAGAAATGGAAAGGGAAAAAGAATGGAAAGATAGGAGAGAAGGTAAACTATCATTATCAGAAACAGAGTCTAATAAAATTCCTAAACTTCAAAAACCTGCGCCCAATGTTAAGGTTTTTAAAGACACCTCAAATAAAGAAGTTAGAAAAGCTCCAGGAAGTAGTATCAAGACTCCAGAGCTGGCAAAAAAACCGATTCCCGTTAAAACTGAAAGAAAATATGTGCCTGTTTCTTCCACCGTACGTGGATCAACTACTTCAACAAATGTCCCACGCAAAGAATTCGAAAAGAAGAAAGAAGCTGAGAGACCCAATTCTAGAGAAATGCAACTTAAAAAGAACCCGCCTTTGGTGAAACCCAGACAGTTTCCGCCTGCGGATTTAAAACCCAAACAGTTTCCACCACCAGATCTTAAACCCAAATCACTACCTCAAAAAGATGGGAAACCCAAACAGTTTCCACCAGCAGATGTTAGAAGAATGAAAAATCGAGAACGATTAAACAAAAGTATATATTATTATTGTCTTGTAGTTTCTAATCTTGTTGTTTTATAGGAAGAATCTTGGATGATGATTATGATTCTGAAATGGACGATTTCATTGATGATGGTCCTGAAGAACAAGAAGACTATTCCAAATACATCAGTGAAATTTTCGGTTATGATAAATCTAAATATAGATATGTGGAGGAGGACGTTGACAACATGGAATCTACATTTGCACAACAAATGAGGGAAGAAGTTATTAGCACAAAGATTGGGATCATGGAGGATTTAGAAGATATGAAGAAAGAAGAAGAGGAGAAACGACGGAAAGCCTTAATGAAAAAGAAGGGGAAATTATAATGGGAGATTATCTTAGGATTTGAGACAATGTGATTTGTGGCATATTGTTGACTTTGTGATAAGTAATTGATTATTTATAAGCAAGATGAAATTTTTAATTTTCTTATGGTTTATTGTATCTTATTAAATTATATCACGTTTATTATACATGTATATTGGTAATTAAATGTTTTATTTAAAAGATACATCAGTGAAATAAGTGTATTCTTGAATAGTAATGTAAGGCCAAAATTGTCATACAGGGTGTATCTGAAATATGTCCGCAATAAAAATTGGGTTTCCGATGGGTTTTCATAAACTGTCCTTTTTTGCGTGTCTCCAAACAATTTAAAAACCGAAATAAAATTGCTTCTTGGAAAACTGGAAATGGCTCTTTTTTTTGAAGATTTTGGGGACTTTAGCGCCGTCACGTTGCCGCAACGTAAATGTACGGCTGTCATTTTCTGTTATCATAGGTTGTATTACATCTGTCAAAATGCAATAATGGGGAAGTTTTGTGATTTGAAAGTATTGTTTTTGAGCGTTTTTAACATAAACGTGATGGATTAGCAAATAAAATATGGTAAGTCACCTTCAGCCAGAACTTCCTTTGACGAGAATCTCAAAAATCGTCCGTTTCCATCAGTTAACCACAATTTTCTTAATGTCAGTTCATGTCATTATTAATAATTTTATTAAATTAGGCTACATCGTTTAATTGTACCATTATTGCATTGCAGGGTGCGAACATATCCCAATTGGAACGAGATATAGGCTCTGAACAATTCCCTTCAAATGAACATTATTTTGGATTGGTGAATGTAAGTCATCATTAGCGGGTACCCTTTCACACCTACAATTGTTTGTTTTTAGTTTGGCAACACCTGTTATAGCAATTCGGTATTGCAAGCGTTGTACTTTTGCAAACCATTTAGAGACAGAGTGTTGGAGTACAAGGCAAAAAACAAGAGGACAAAAGAAACACTGCTTACATGTCTTGCAGACTTGTTTCACAGCATTGCCACCCAGAAGAAGAAAGTAGGCTCTATTGCGCCAAAAAAATTTATAGCAAGGCTACGAAAAGAAAAGGAGGAGTTTGATAACTACATGCAGCAAGATGCACATGAGTTTTTGAATTTTTTAATTAACCACATTAGTGAAATTATCTTGGGTAAGTCCCATCCTTGCCTCTGGCGTATCTAGAGTGTTGACTTCTAGCTGAAAGACAACAAAATTCAACTACAAACAACATAAAATCAAAAGGAAATGGAGAAAATGGGACAACTCATATACCTCCTGAACCTACATGGGTACATGAAATATTTCAGGTATTTTGTATAGATTTCAGTAAATCCTCACCAAAGCATTCTTTATTTAGGGTATTTTGACAAGTGAAACTAGGTGTTTGAATTGTGAAAATGTTAGCAGCAAAGATGAAGACTTTTTTGATTTACAAGTGGACATCGAACAGAACACTAGTATAACTCATTGTTTGAGGTGTTTTAGTAATACAGAGACTTTGTGTAGCGATAATAAATTTAAGTGTGATAACTGCAGTAGTTACCAGGAGGCGCAAAAACGAATGCGCGTTAAGAAACTGCCAATGATTTTAGCTCTGCATCTCAAGAGATTCAAGTACATGGAGCAGTATAATAGGCACATCAAGGTTTCTCATCGAGTTGTGTTTCCTTTAGAACTGAGGTTATTCAATACGGTATGTTACAACTGTTTTTTCTAACAAATTATTTATTTGTTTGATTCCAGTCTGATGATGCAGTTAACCCAGACAGACTTTACGATTTAGTGGCTGTTGTGATACACTGTGGAAGTGGGCCTAACAGAGGTCATTACATCAGTATAGTAAAGAGCCATGGATTTTGGCTCCTCTTTGACGACGACCAAGTTGATGTAAGTAAAGCGTAGCTCTGTGTTCATCTCATATGTTTCTATCCATTGTAGAAAATTGATGCTTCAACAATAGAAGATTTCTATGGCCTCACGTCTGACACTCAAAAATCTTCAGAAACTGGATATATTCTTTTTTATCAGTCTCGGGAGAGCTTATGAATTCCGCTACTCCTTGCCTTAGTTAACGAGAGGATTTAATGAAAGTACAAACTAACTTTTCATTGAATTTGAGGGACGGGTAAAAATTTCTTTTTTCTTTTGTTGGACATTTTATTTATGTATGTTTTTATTTTCGTACTGACGAAACATGAGTTGCGGTCGCGATTCGTTATTTTATTTTACTGGAATATAAATTATTTACCCGTACTTGTGAAGGCAAAAATGAGGACTTGTTGTTCAGTTGCAAATGCAAATTGTAAAGTAAAACATTGTGGCAGAACAGCACATAAATGTATAGTGAATTTTACTTGTTTACTTGAAATTTATGTGAGCAATAATCTAGCAAAATCAAGATGTGAATGAATCATTTAACACTTTTTATCACATAGTAAAGAGGTAAAATTCATTTCAATTTTGTTAAATTTTTAAAATATGAGAAACTAGAAATATGAAAGCGCTGCTAAGCAGATTTTATTTTTATTCTGTAAATATTCGTTAGATAATAAATATATTAAAAAAAAGACAAGCAACAATTTCGTTTTTTTTTATTATCCAAAATCTTAGGCTATAAATTCATATGGGATGGGCGCTAATTGCACAGCAGGAATCTTCCCGCTGACAATATGAGCAGCTCGCGGCTGTGCCGGTTGTCGCTTCAACTCTACGCGGGTGCTTTTCTCCTTAGCTTCCTTGCGAAGTTTCTCATTCTGCTTCACCCTGGTGAGGAAATCTTGTCTGCACTTGGAGTGGTTGACATGTTCAATGCGAATGTTGATGCGTTTAGGGATGATCCTGCCACCCACACGTTTGTTGACGATGACTCCCAAAGCATGAGCCGTCACGTTGAAAACACGTCCAGTCTTCCCATGGTACACTTTATAAGGCATGCCTTTCTGGACCGCACCATTTCCTTTGATGTCGACGATGTCTCCCACTTTGTACACTTTCATGTACGTTGACAGAGGAATAACGCCATGTTTACGGAATTTCCGGGAAAACAGGTCACGGGTGCCGCGGCGGTAACCCTTCGAGTTTGTCATTTTCTAACCTAGAATTACAGATTCAAGTTATTTCGGAAAAACACACGAATTTAATACTATAAATACGTTTTCAATATTAACACCGTGGAAAAGGGTGAAAATGTTGAGAGTTTTGAGAGAAATTTGTGTGAAAATTTCTAACCTACCGTTTGTTACAAACACGTTGTACGAAAGGAAGAAGATGGCGGCCAAAAAACTAAATATCCCTAGTGCGCAGCAGTGACATTTCGTATCGCCAACTCTTCAAAAATTGCGGCAAATTTAAATTTTAATCCATTTATTTTTCTCAGATGAAATGTTAAATAAATCAATAATACATTTATTGTTCCAAGTATCTGCAGAAATTTGAAATTTTTACTTTTTACCCCTAGGGCTAATCACAAAGTAAAATCTTAAGAAAAATAGAATTCAAGAATTCAGCAGATTTTCACAGGAGCATTGCATCAATTCTACTAGTCACTTTAGATTAGTAATGCCTCCTGTTGGAATAATCTGCTGCGTCTAAATTTTAGTACAATAGAGTCTAATCCCTATCTAAATTTATGTTGCCAAGCAGCCATGCATATTTTAACAATTAATATTAAGAAGGTATACACGTCCTGTCCTTTTCCTCAGCCAGCTCCATCAAACTTGATTTAATCTCATTGCTAATTTCTTCTGCTTCTGGCACATCAGAAATTACCCACGTCTCGTCTGTGCTTTCTAATTTTTCCCGACAAATTGGGCAGGTGTTGTGTAATGCATTCCTGAATTAAAAGTGAATTAGTCATGTACTCAAAGGGCGGATTTCAATTAACTTGAAATCGACCAGTAACAAGCTGAAATATTAAGTACCACTCCTCAATACAAGGCAAACAAAAACTGTGTGTACAAGGCAAAATAACTTCATGTTTACGTTCTAAACAAATGCAGCATTCTTTGGAATTTTCAGTGGAGGAGTCAAGAATGTCGTCCAGAACTTGTGACACCGTCACGGAGGGTTTACTGCACATGAAAGACACTTAAATAACATCTAAACTAAGAACGCGTAACAGCACTTACTTTCGACTCTGCTCTTCGGCCGACGATTGACATTTAATAGTTTTCGCAACTTTAATAAATTCGTAGAGATTTAATAAGCGATAAGTGCTAACTTTTTGTGTATTGGAGTCGATTTTCACGCAAGCGATTTGTACCGTTGCTTTCCAAAAAACAGTGGAATCAGTGCCTTTTTTCACTGCAAAAATCAACTGTTTGCCTTCCGCGTCTAGACGCTGTTTTGAGCTGCAACGACTACATTAATCAAACGCTAAAATTGCCTTCACTTTACAGTTGATTTAACTCTCCCAACACCGTCAAGAATTTCTCGTATGTTAGAGTATGAATTTCTTCCGAGAGTAAAGTGAGCAACGGCTCGTCCGAGATTATCTCAGAAATGTAATCTTGAAACTGGGAGCTTTGTTGTTGACCCATTTCACGTTTTACAAAAACAAAAGGACACAATGACAGACATACATTTGAGGTTATGTTTTTGACAACTGAAGTTTACCGTCAAATTTTTATTTGTCAGTTACATTATAATATAAAAATTAACTTATTGTGGGGCACTTCGTCCTCGTCCAAAGCCTCCTCTCTACAAAATGAGCATTAGAATAATGTTTTTTTCGGTTTACTTAACCTTACAAATTCCATCTCGGCAGTGCCTGCACCAACATCAGCTTTTTTGTCAGTACCTGGTCCACCTGGAGTTCTTCTATAACCGGCGCGGTCTTCCGCTGGTTTTGTTGAAGTCTCCGACTTGAACGGAGCGGGCCGAGCTCGTGTGGTTTCCGTACGAGCTTGCCTCTTAAGAGTTGAAGGGACAATTTCAGGGGGCAAGTGCAAAATGGTACGCAAATATTCAATACCATTATTCGTCAGATACCTACAAACAATGTTTTACAAGTTAATTAAAACTAGAAACGTTCCACTAACCAGTAATAGTGCCTCCAAGCAAACTGCTCCTTCACGTATCCTTTCGACTTTAAAGACTGGAGCGCCTTGATAACTTGCAAGTTTGGGATACTTTCCAATTCAGGATGTTTAGGTGCATGGGTGTCCTTTTTCGCCACCATCACACCTTCCTTGAAAAGGTATTCGTAGATGGCAATCCGGTTCTTTTTCGGCATCAACATCCTGAAATACAGAAACAGAAATGAGGTTAGGAAATGCCAAAATTGCAAAATTAAGTTTTCGCTAAAAAAATGTCGTCACAACACTTTTGGGCCATTTTTTGAAACATCTAATCCATTTAGAGCAAGAAAAGCGAAAAGATGACTTGGATAATTGTGATTAATTTAGATTACTTACTTGAGGCACTAGTTTTGTGGCTGTCAAACCAAGAAGAAGTTTTTAGAGGTACCAACCTACCAATGACGCAAAAAAACCCTAGCAGAGTGGACTAAAATTAATTATTAAATCGAAATTACACCCTAAATTACGCTTTAAATCTTAGTTTTACGAATAACAACGATATTGGTGGACTTAACTCTATTTATTTAAGGTAATTTACAAATGTGAAGTGAGGTTGGTAGACATGATCAGATCTGACAACTAGAACATTTGTTTTGACGTTTCTTGGTTATTATTATTCTTTCATTTGCGGAGCTTGTTATTTTGTACAGAATTTCATAATGGCGTCGTCTGAAGCAATTCAAGTTAGTTCTCTCCCATTACCTCCAATGCAGTACATAAATCATTACACCGACGAGATGATTCGACGGGGCAGAGCACCCAAGGCACCACCTCCAATTCAAGACACTTATCACATGTTTGGTAATCAATTCAACACCGAAGAAAGCATCATCAGGCCTCTGGAGAGTCAAGTGAGTGAATCAATATCAATTTGGGGTCCCAAGCCAGATACTTGACTCAATTTCTCTACTTATTTACTTTATTTTTTTCGCAGGGCATTAAACGTCTGTATCCCCTGCATTTCGACAGAAGAAGAGAGTTGAAGAAGCTAAATCAGTCCTTGCTAGCAAACTTCCTCGATTTGCTTGACTTGCTCGTCAATTGTCCTGATTCGCCAAGACGGGCCGAAAAAGTTGAAGATTTGAGTCTTCTATTTATACATATTCATCACTTGTTAAATGAATTCAGGCCCCACCAGGCTCGCGAGACTTTGAGGGTTATGATGGAGTTGCAGAGACGACAGAGAATTGAGACCGCAAATCGCTTTCAAAAACACTTGGATAGAGTAATGGAAATCCTGCAACAGGCAATTCAGACGTTGCCAGAACCCATGGAAATCGATTCGAAATTGTTGGTAGAAACTGATCTTCTTGTGAGCCAAGAGAAGGCGGCAAAAGAAGAGAACAAGACAGATCCTTGTTTTATTTTGGACAGGATAATGTGTAAAATAGTAGATACCATGTAATTTAGATCTATTTTAATTAAGTGAGAATATTCTAAAATTATATAGAAACAAGTGTTTTTATTACTTATAAACGGCAAACTCATGTCAAACCCAACTTATTTACAACACACACTGACTGTGAGGTGTACAAAAATATGATACCATTCCACAATACTGTTCTCCAATATCACGAATGAGATTAGGTTCAGTTGCGCCAGTTGCGAGTGGAACTCCGACCCCTCGTACCACGTCCCCTACCTCTGTTCCTGGGGTTGCCCCTCTCTAAAAAATCGCATTGTCAACCATACAAGACTTGACCGCAGTTTCTTACCATAGTTCTGAAAATTGTTGCTAAATTTACCACTGGGTGGTGTATACAACTTGACGTTCTCTCCAGAACGATTAGGTCTACTCTGTTTGGGTCCTCCTGATCCGTTATCGAACGTAATAGGTACATGGCGTTTTTGACTTGTGGGACCCGATGGCTTTTTCTAAAAATAAATCGTTAAAACAAACAAAAATCAACCAAACGAGATAGTTACCAGTTCTTTTTCCAACGCTTCTTGTTTGAACGACAATGTAACATTACACTTATACATTGGGGGTTGATAGAATAAATCTTTGATTAAAACATTGATGTTGTTCAACAAAGACGGTGCAATTTTTGCTTTGGATGCATTAACGCTATCTAAACCTTTGTTGCTTTTTGTAGTGATAACTTTATTACAACCCTGAACACCTCTGGAAAAATAGACCAAACGCGCTCTAAAGTCCTTCAGAATCTGTTGATCATGCGTCAAAAAATCAGGACATTGCCTAGCCAAGCGATGAAAAGCAAAAAGCAAACATTCCACAAAAGAGAACTCCAAGTTGGGCATTTTGTAAACGTCGGCGTCTTCTGGAGGAGGTGGCATATACATTTTTAGTTTGTCAAAAATTTGCACTACGTGGAGAGACGGATTATCGAATTTTCCACAATTAATGCTTAGTTCAGCCAAGTGTCTCAAGAGTTGTAACTGTAACAAGTCTCCTTGTGGAAGGGTTGCAATTTTTTCCCATTGGGGGAAAATCTGGTCGCAAAAGTAAGCAACAAACTTCGTGGATTCGTTTTTGGCCTGAAATTAACGTTGAGGCAACATTATTGTAAATTGATTTTCTTACTGAAAATAACGATAACGCGTGAGTAGTACAGATGATGATTCTATCCACAACGCCTTCCTCCAGAGGGTCAAAGTCTCGATCTAGTTCCGCTATTTCTGAAATCGAGTCCAAGAGCTCTTGCTGACCAGCGGCGGTTTTTCCGTACTTTGTCTTCTTCAAGCAGGTGATTATCATCACTATCTCCTCGGAACTAATGTCGTCCTATTAGTATTAATAATAAATAATAAATATTCCCCCTAAGTTAAAATAAAAAACATACTTGAAACAGCTTCTTTGATTCTTCCACCACAATGTTTTCAATTTCTGGAGACTGATTCTCAATTGGGCTTATAAATTTGGTCTGGATGAACTGCAAACACTTGACTCTAGCTGCTGAGTTACTTAAAGATCTAATGTGGTTGAACATAGTCCTCAAGACATTCAGAGAATCTTCCTTCCATAATTGTAACAGACACCAAGATGCTGTTGTGTAGTCTCGCTGTTCCTCTAGCTGCATCATTTGAGCTAGTATATCAGTAACTTTGGTTATGTGTTCTTTAACATCCTTGACCACTGATACTAAATATCTCATTGCACATGCACGAATCTACAACAAATGGGTTGATATTTAGGGTGATAATAAAAGTCTCAATTCATACTTTAGTTTCTTCATCTTCACACAAGTCCAATAACGCATTCATCGCCTTATCTTGCAAGGAAGGAAAATGCTTGAAAAATTTAGACAAAATCTGGGCGGCCAACATTTTTTCACTTTCAGTGCCTTTTATACCTTCGAGTGATTGAATGTACTCATTTGAATGCTGAAATTTCCAATAAGTATTACCTTGATGCAGAAATAATCAACAGTGAAACTAACCTGAGAGACCTTTTCCTTGGCATCGGACAAGATGTTGTACTTTTCGTACAGTTTTTCCAAATTGTCACTCATCTTTAGATAATTATGTGATCCACCGAGTAAAAATGAACATATATTTAGGAACACAGAGATATCTTTCAGCAAGAAATCTTAAAACCGGTGTTCATTTACCACACTTGGCGACTTGGCGTGCCCGGAAGCCATTTTGGAATTTCGGAAAATAAATCTGTCAATTGTCAAAAACCACGTGGCGCCACCTCTTCTGAATTTAACCAACTAAGATCCGTGTTTTTTGGTTTGAGGCACCGCTGCTCGGATTTGAAGTTTGAATTTATTACACGTTGTTTGTTGCTTTTTTAAGTTTAATTTGTGTTTACATTCGTTGCTTTGTTTTTTGTAGCTTTAAATAGTCAAAAAACTTCTTAATTCCAAAATTTAATTTGTCAACGATATCATGAGTGCCCGAGCAGTGGCGCCCTCCTCGGGAAAAACGTGCGTTTTCTCGAAAACGATTTGGTTTTGAAAAAAGTCCATATTTAGTTTAATTTCGAAAATGAAGAGATTATCCGAAGAACGAACTAAAACCTTATTCGAAAAGCTGACGAAATAGTAAGCACCAATTTATTCCTCTTTTAGAAATATGCTCACACGTGTTCTAACCTCAATTACAGCATCGGCCCCAATGTGAAGCTGCTGATCGAAAGACCGGATGGAATTTACTGTTTTCGTGAACAAAAGGACAGAGTTTATTATATTTCCGAAAAAATATTAAAACTGGCAGAAACGATACCCGCAGATCAATTGATATGTGCAGGGATATGTTTTGGAAAGTTTACAAAGACAAATAAGTTTCGGCTACAGATAACTGCTCTTAATTATTTGGCACCTTATGCTCAGGTACGTAAAGATTGTTTGTTGTCTTGTTTAATTTTAATAATTATAATGTTACAGTGTAAAATATGGTTGAAACCAGCAGCAGAGCAACAATTCTTGTATGGAAATCATGTGTCTAAAGCAGGATTAGGGAGGATAAGTGAAAATACAGAAAAGTTTCAAGGAGTTTTAGTTTATAACATGGCTGATTTACCGCTGGGTTTTGGAGTTGCTGGGAGATCCACAGCTGAATGTAAACATGCAGACCCATTGACTTCTGTTTGTTTTCATCAAGCAGATATAGGAGAATATATTAGATGTGAAGAGGTGTTATTGTAATAATAGAAGTTTTATGAGGAGAAGGGACGTTCTTACTTGGCCCGCTCCTTCACATTTCCTTTTTTTTTATTTAAAATTTATTTGTATTTCCGTCTTAAAATTTATATTTTACACTCAAATATTTAAACATTTTTTAGATTATCGACTTTCCAAATGCTCACGAGAGTGCTTATGATCCTCTTGATTACTTTAGGTTCTTTAGATTTCTGATTTATGATCTGAAAATGTTTTTTTAACTTATTGAATCATGTTGATTTCTCATCGCTATTTATACTTTTAGGCTTTTAGAGTTTTTCCATTTTTTTAACTGAAATTTGTTCAGATCGTTTGTATTATTTTTGTCCGTTTCCTAAAGAATAAAAATTACTTTTTATGTCTTCTGCCGATTTTATTTACAAGTAATAACATTCTCAAATTAAACAGGAATGTAGTAAAAATACCAAAAACGATTTTACAATTAACCAGTTTTTCTTTTATTTACGTTATTACCCAAAAGAAACAATAAAAATGATAAAAAACGCTGAAAAATGGGTCAATTAGATTCAATTTTCATTCTCATAATACCTACGAAATAGTCATGGTGTTATCTTTCCTTGTATAAATTGAAACACTGCTCGTAATGTATCTCCGCACAAAAAAACCTTTTTTGCTTGTCATTCCTAATTACGGCAAGTCATCAACAGTTCGACAAGAGAAAAAATTCAAAGCACGTCGTATCAGCATGATGTGAAACCTCCAGAGACATTTCAACACTGGCGTCGACATAAATCAAGAAGCGCCGCGACGCTAAGCGAACCTTTGGGACGCATTTCAAGCAGCGCTTTCGATATGATTCATGGACCGACAAATGTTATAACTACATTATAACACTTTGAATTTGTCTTGGTGCAAAACCACTCCATTGTTTTGTGTATCTCATACCCCTTTTTATCGACGTGATTAAATTCACCCTTAAAAATCGCGAATATCTTGGATGACAACGAATTTATTTATTGGCCGGCGGCAAAGTTGTAATAAAACCGTTATCAGTAGTTCTCACTAGTAATTATTGTGGGCCTAATTTATGAGTCCGTTTCAATATGGAACCGAAAATTAGAAAAGTAACGAGAGAATCCGAAAATGTAACGGGAAAAGAGATGTGTCTTCAACATTTCAACCTGGCTGTTATATTGCAGGATTCATGTTGAGGGTATTAAAAAGGATCAAAATTACGATGAGATAAATTTAAGTAAGCGACTTTTTGAAAAGAGCCGACACAATTATATTTATCTCATCAGATTTAACGGTGTATGCCATCAGACAAGTTGTAAATCAAATAAAAAACACCTGATAAAAGTGTACAAGCTCATATGATATGAAACTAACGGAATGACGGACCTTTTTCAGAGAGCTTTTCGAAATAAGAACACCGGAAATTCCACCAATTCGAGACGTTAGCCTTCTTACACAGTGTGGATGCATTTAAAAAAAAAATAAAAAACTTTTTTTTTCAAATTACCCGCGAAAAACATCGCTTGTTAAAAACAAAACACCTAGAGCATTATAAAATTTGTAATAAATTTATGCAAAGATTAATTAGGTGAAGCTTTATCAAAAAAAGTACCTACTTAAGGTCCGTTTTTTTTTTTTAAAAACCACCAACACGGCACTCTCTCAGCACTTTACAAGCGGCAACGTTGTCGATGGTGACTTTTTGGTGATAAAATCAAATAGGTTAGTTGCCTAATTGACAATTTGATTACACAAAACGGCCTTTCAGGCTGTGCCGAGTGATTTCACTATTAAATCCTTTGATTTGCAATACAACAGGCTGTAAAAGAAACGTTTTTAACGGAAACACTGCCTAATTTTCAGAAATGTCAAAAATTTGACAACTATTTTCTCACCAAAAATCTCCCTAGGCAACGTTGCCGGCTGCAATGTAGGGGAAGATTGCGGTGTTGGTGGTTTAAAAAAAAAACAACGGACTTTACAGATAGTTTCGGTTACAAATGTCCACTTTGACAGGTATTTTTTTATTTGGAAGTTGGATTCTTGAAGAATTACCTCTGGAAATTTCAACAATCCAAGTTGGCATCATTAAAATTTGACGTTTGTAAATTTTGACATAAGAATTGCTGCGTAGTTAATTGGTGCTTGCTTTTGAAGATGTTCCATGGAAGTGAAGTGAAGTTTCTCAGATGCGACTGCTGCTTAAGAACGGTGAGAAAGAAAATGAATTTCTTAATAACATACACGATCGTCTTTACCCATTTAAGGAAAATGCGAATTAAGAAAAAGTCATCACTTCGGAAAACTACGTTTGTTTGTAAGCTCTGCACTGCAATAATATTGACTAATAATTTATAATCATCAGATTTATGGTACCATAAAACCTTTGTTTGTTTGTAGTTTGTAAACTTGAATATGTTAAATGCAAACATTTATAAAAAATCGCCTAAATATTTCCCTCAAACAAAACGACCGCCCGTCCGCCAGAATTAATGAAAATAGTCTCAAATTTATCTTTCATCACAAGTATTTTGCAGCCTAAACAGGATTAAATTTGGAAAAACGGGACGCCACTCCCCGTAGCAGGAAATCGGTCTTTGACGAAATTTTGCCGCCTCGGCTTCTGTAACTAATTTTCACTAATCCCATAAGCAAATTGGCGTCTTCGTCGAAACTTTACTGATAAGGAACGTTGGGGCTTCTTTGTGTATTCATATTCTTAACAAGATTTAAGGGTTTTCTAATGAAATTTATGGTGGAGGGCGCGGACGGGTCACTGCAGGTATAATTTTACTTGCTTTCGGGAGTTTGAAAGGCGATGATGAATCATTTTAAGGTGGAGGTTTTAAGTAGGATCTATAAAATTGCTGTTTAGAAACTACGTAAAAGTTGGCTTCTAATGAGCGATAAATTCTATTTGAGATTGGAAGGTTTCTATAAATTACGAGTGTCTCAGATTCAGGTTTCTTCTGACTCGTTTCTTACACCAATATAACCCTTTCACTGCTAAATAATAATACATAAATACACAATGAAATATTACTGTAAACTAATGAATAGTTTATTTCGAGCATGTTTTGAACAAACGCTTATAAGTTTTTCTGGTGTGCATTTTTATATAGGTACAGGATGTTATGTATATAAAACACCTGCAGAATCACTTTGACCAATCAGGGCTTGTAAAATTATTAATACCTAAAGATCTGACCCAAATAGTAGTTTGGTGACAAAAATAAGAGTGCCAAACATTTGTCACATTTGACATGACAAGTCAGTGGCGGCACAAATGTATCTATCTACTTGAAATTGAATATCCCATTCGAATAAGACGATATTATAAAAACATTCAGATTGAGCTTTGTTCCGATCTAGGGAAATAATTAAAGTGGCAACAAAAATAAATTTTACTGCGAATCATTGCGAAACTGTTCAGCACCACTTGACAAATATCTGACGACGTACGCCTATGTAATGACATTTTGACATTTTGTTCCACCAGATTACTTGATTTTTAAAATTTACGAATATTTAAACTGAGACATGATTGGTTATTATTACGTTCTTCCACTGCTTGCAAAATGCGTTGCAGAAAAAATTCTTTAAGTTTAAATTTCTTTAATGCTATGTTACAGTTTGGTGCTTTAATTACTTAACATCCTGTGAATAAAAATGATTTTTTTTGAGATTTTTTTCGTAGATTTCACAAGAATGTGTAAAGCGGTAAAAGTCGGAGGACGTACACAACATTTTTGAATTGAATCCGTCAATTAAATAAGGTAAATTTTTTAGAGATTTTTTTAGAAATTATTAGGAAACAATATGGTGCTTTAATTAAATAAAAATAATTTTAATAATTAAATACAAGATGTCTGGAAAGTCGCGCACCACCATGATACTGTGTCATCGGACAATGCCATATAGATCACCGGAAAAATGTTCAAAAAAATCCATGTCTTCAATTTTTCGTGATATGATGGATTGAAGAGTAAAAGTTTAATCTCAAAATAAACGATTTCTGTGCAATAATTTTACGTTCAAATGAATTTGTTACCTAAAGGGCCTTTTGCGCAAAGGCATGGTGCAAAAAAAATCGGAACACTCTCGTGCGAAATGCCTGAAAACTGTTAACCAGATTTTTAAATCAACAATGTCGATCGGTGTAGCATCGTTCACATGAAACCATAATTATACTCGTTCATGAGCCGACCTGACTAACGCCAACAATACAACAGCAACGTTACTATGGCTTCGAATACTGGAAATTTAAATTATTAGGGGAAACGGTTCAGCAATGTTGCCATTTTCCTAATTTTATTTTGGTTTACTGCGAAAACAGAGAGTCTGGTTTTTTTTTTAACATTTTTTTGGTACTTTGGGGGGGCACTCAATTACTCCCTTTCAAGGTAGTGCGCTACTTTCCGGATATTCTGTACATAGCAGAAAGGTATTTTTTTTTAATTGCGCATAAATATCATAGTAAAATTGTTGACAATGAAATCTTTACACCAAAATTATCGTCTGTCATTTTTGCTTTAATTGCCACCTTTCGTGCATGTTTCGTTTGTTATTTGTTATACCCAAAAAGTCTTTTATCCCCCAACCGGGAATTAACCACCCCGTTGGTATAAAATAATAATAATAGTCAATTTAACGTTGATTTTTTTTTAAATGACTACGATTTATAACAGTTTATTGATAATAATTATTGCATGATTGGTTACAAATATAATTTTCGATAATTAATTTTGCTGTTCTTCTTATTATCTCTTACTGTGGCAGTACCTTGGACAAAAGCTTGCGAAATATATTTTTAAAACTCGTATTGTACAACGGAATTTTTTTTATTTGTGTAAAGATTATACGTAAAACATATTATTCTAATTTTTTTCATAAACTCTTGAATGTTATTTCTCGTAATGTTTTTTTAGTTTTTTTTGCAAAACTCCTCTATAGTCCGTTCAGAGACATAATCTACACCTATTTACCATTACCCAACCCAAGGCCTCACCTTGATTGGCCCAGTCGTACAATTGCGGCCATCATCTAAACCTCAACTTTTGATTGGTCGCCTTCCCGCAAGCGCCTCCCCCATTTCCACCGCCTTATCTTTTCCTCGTCACTCGTCATTTCTACAAAATCTACGATAAGTGTCAGTTCGTGTGTGATAGAGTGTGGACCGTCGGTGATGGTCTCTTATTATAACACCGCCAACATGTACCGTCACCAGCAAGCCGTGGCCGCTCCAGCCAACGCGCCCATGCACTCGTGGTACGCGGGTTACCATCAAGGTGCCCAAATGGGTCCCGAACAACAAATGTGGGAACAACAAATGTGGCATCATGGACATGTTCCATCGCATTCGGTGTTTAACGGAGAGTTCGCGGGGGAGTTTGTACACACGGGGATGGTGCATAACGAAGGGCAGTTGATGCCGTCGCCGACGATTACAGTGTCGGGGAGCGAAATGTCGAGTCCTGGAAATGGGAATATTTCACCTCAGAATCAGACGCAGGTGACGAGGCCGCCGCCGGCAAGGAGTCCGTATGAGTGGATTAAAAAGACCTCGTATCAAAGCCAGCCCAACCCTGGTAAGTCCATTTTTAGACACCTAAATTCTAAGTGCTGATGAAAAAAATAGAGAGACAATTTTGATCTTGCGTAGAATTTTGGTTGTTACTTCAACTCCATCCCCAAAATACTCGGTTTTATTTTTTATTAGAAATCAGATTATTTTTTCCTTTTCTCGAACACGTTTTACTTTGTCAAAACAAACAATTTTTATAGTATCTACTTATTTATTATTGTTATAATTTTAATATGACAGCAAGTTGAAATTTCCTACATTTCTTTAACAATGTGTCATAGAAATTCACTTTGTGTCCTATTTTAATTATTTTTCTACTAAAAATCTGCTTACTATCTTCACTATTTTTTGCATGTTTTGATGTCGCCAAATGGATTATATTACCAATATTTGTATGTTGTTTTGGGTGCGTTTATAAGCTTTATCAACGACCATAAAATAATTCGCTTCAAGACAAATAATTAGGTCCGACGCAAAAATGAAATTCCTCGGCTCTGATTAGCCTAAATTCGTTTGATTATGACCATAGTACAAAAGTTTTTCAAAAGAGGCGAAGTGAGGCATGAAAAGAAATGTCAAATTACCTATATTTTGACATTCATTAAAATTTAGTACGAAAACAAAAGTTTGCACCTGTTCCGCTTTGAGTTAAATATTAATGTAAAAAAAATGTCGTGATTTTTATTTTTGCATTTAGTTAATTTTGTAGGTTGTCCTACATAAATCACTCTCTGGTAATCTGTATTTTTCAATTTTTTTAAAACAATTTTTATTGATAGAAAATGTGTTATAAAGTCCGTTTAAAAAAAAAAAAACACCAACACCGCACTCTTCCACTATTTTACAACCGGCAACGTCGTCAATGGTAACTTTTCGGTGATAAAAATCAAATAGGTTAGTTGTCTAATGTCTAATTGACAATTTGATTACACAAAACAGCCTTTCAGGCTGTGTCGAGTCTTTTCACTATTTAATCCTTTGATTTACAATCCAACAGAGCGTAAAAGAAACAGTGCGTAATTTTCAGAAATGTCAAAAATTTGACAATTATTTTCTCACCAAAAATCTCCCTAGGCAACGTTGCCGGTTGTAAAGCAGGGGAAGATTGCGGTGTTGGTGGTTTAAAAAAAAAAAACGGACTTTACCTATACTTACTTATTTCAATAAATGGCCGTAGATAAAGCTTAGTATTATACTTGCATGTAATGGCCCTTTTCACTTGGTTGCTCCACTTTACAAGGGATGATGGGCCTCATATAATAATATAACATTACCTTTACTGTTATTTGTTGTTGTTAAATTGTTATAAGTAAATACAAATTTCTTTTTTAAATAATTACACCTATTCAATTGAACTATAAACGCCAATCGGACTATAATTTCATGAAAAAATCTGGAAGTCGTGTTGTTTTTTTTTTCATTTAAAACCAACACGTAATTTGTAAAAGTGTCAAAATCTACCTATAATAATTATTATTATAAAATCTGAATGTGTTTTGATAACAAATTGTCTCCAGGATTGCAATAACACACTTTTAAATTTATAATGGAGTGTAATTGCAGAGCTACCAACACATTTTTAATTTTTAAAGCCTGTTTTAGCACAAAACATTTACAAAAAATTAACACTTGGTGCAAAAAACAACAAAACTGGGCATCTCTTTGATTTTTACTACAACATTTACCTTTTTTTACCTTCTCGATAACAGTGATGGTAACCGCCAGTTCAATTTCTGACTTTTTTTAGCAATTTTTTGCCATATTTGCGTTAAATCAGTTAATACAATGGTAGGGTTGCATGTTCTATCGAGCTCTGATGTTAAGCTTGTGCGTGAATGTTCACAATTTTTTAATTTGATTTTTAAAATGAGTTTTGTCGATTTAGTCGATTTTGCGTTAATTTTGCGGGACAGTGCACCTAAAGAGAAATGAATGAATCTGTTTCAATTCGTATAAACAACACAATGGACTCAACAATTTAAGAAGCGGAATACTTCTTATCCCCTTCCGTGTAAAAGTAGCATTCTTAAAAGGTGGTGAAAATTTTTTTGTCAAATAAACCGAGCGGCTGTTTAAATTTCCGGACGCAATTAACACATTACTCTTAATATAAACGTTTTAAATTAACCAAACGTCCATCAAATGAAAGTGTTTTTTAATTCGATGAAACTAAAATTTGTTAATAATTTTCGTCGCAAGAAACTCATGTTTCAGTTCTTGTTTGTTTTCGCTTAATTTATTAGTTTATGAACTTCCAGTAAAAATGATTCTAATTGTTTTACGGTTTATAAACTTGTAAATTATGTTAAACCTAAATTGTTGTATTTGTTCTAGAACCTGAGAGCCGTCAAAGCTCGTCAGAATCGGTCCTGTTCGATTGCGCTGAAGTTCAGGACTCGATCGGTAGGATTTCTTCATTGTAGCGGTTGTTTTCGAAACTTCTTCCTCTCTTTGTGTTGTTTTTAATCTTCTTTTTTTATCTTTTGCATGTGATGGTTTTACGACCCTATCGTAATTCTTTTGTGATTAACATTACACTCACACATGACTAATTTCACAATAATGCATGCTCTTTTCGATTTGGAACCGGCCGCGTTGCCCAATTTGCTATAATTACTGAATTCTGTCTTCTTTACGAATAAATTAACACATTCATGGCGTCCAATTTTCGGTAATCTGACAGGTGCATCTCCGCAGCCGCCATATTTTATGTTTTTCTTTACGAGCGCTCGACCAATGGGATTTTAATCTGCATTCTCCATCTAAGCATTAAATTAATTTGAAAGGGAATAGTCTCGTTTAGTATCGAAAGTGAGCGGCGATGTTTTTTACCTGCTTTATTGCGCCATTTTGTTGCTGGTTTTTTCAAACTTTCGCTTGATTTTACTTCTTATTAAAGTTTTATGTCCACTAGAAGATCGTAAAGTTCTTCATAAAACTTCCATGATTATTTTACAGCCGTTTGCTTTATTTTTCTTAGCATATTCATCATGGGTTTTATTTTGTTTTTTTTACGTTGTAAATTTTGTTATTTTGTTGCGGCGCGGCGTCGGACAGGTATTGGGGCGTTAAATCGAGCCCTCCTGCTTTTCGGGTTTAGTTCGATGACCGACAATATTTTATGGCTCGTCTGACAAGATTATGCAGCTTTTGGGATGGGATGGGATTTCCAAATCCTTCTGAAGTTTTGCCGAACTTTTAAACACCCCTAATAAAGTAAATAGTCTCTGACAAAGACGTAAAATTTTACCAGGAACGGAACATTTACCTGCTCACTTACCCTCGATTCTGCAGATTTTAACCGGTCAACGACAAGTGTTGATTCAAACCACGACTGCCTATTACATAAATTGTCCGTAAAATTAGCAGAAGCTTCCACCGAATGCAGGACGATATAGTTTGGGAAATAACATCGCGACAGTGTAATAGCGTCAATGGACCCCCAGGGAAGCATAACCTCAAACTGCGGGGAGTTGCGAATCGACGCTGTAGCAATTATCAGGCGATACAGTCGTCGGCGCCACACACGTATCCACTTGTCTCATTTCGATAAAATGTGGGCTGAAGAGACAACGACAATTTTAGGCCATTGTTGACGGGGTGACAAATCGGGGCCTTTTATAACCGCATTACATTAAATGCGCCACCAACTGTTATGTCTATGGAGGTTTCAAAGTGGGGCAGCTCCCAATCGGTAAAAAATTGGAGTTTTTCCCTTCCCGCATCTCGCAAAAATCCTCCTGATTTATTCAATAAGAAACGTAATAGAGTCACTCGGCTGTTGTAAACACTAAATAGACATCAAGGCATAGGACTGTGGCCATAAAGCGGTCCGTGTGCCTCTTTATGACGGTCTTCACGCCAAGGAGGTCCCGAAGCCGTCGGTCGGAGCACGTTCGCTAGCAAAATTCGCTTTTTCTGATAAATAGAAGTGAGCAAATTACACGCCCTTGCTCGTTTTGAGGCGAAAACTGCCGTCAACACAACAGCTTGATGAATGATTTATTTTTAAGGACAGGCATGTCCAAATACTGGCTAATCCGATAAAGGACAAAAACGGTCTGTCAAACAACAGTTCCTGCGTGACTGATGCGCAACATATGTGGACTTTTGCGACAAATTGACACTTGCGATAGTGTAATCGAAATTAATTTGTGGATTGATAATGGAAGGGTTAAAGAAGGGCTAATGGATGTACAGGATGGATTAACTGTGGCACATGAAGAGCTTTAATTCTAGAGTTTCTTTTTTTTTCAATTATCCATTAATTTGTCTGTATTTAACAGAGATTAATATTATCGGTGTGAGTAATTCGTTTTGCGGGAATTTTCAGTGACTAATTTCAAGATTTCGAGAAATTTTAGTTGATTTTTTAATTAATCTTAATTTTGTTGTCAGCATTGTTTCTACTTTTATTATTATTATCATTCGTATCACCGATTTTGCTTCAAGTACAACATTTACGAAATCATTTGAGCATTATTGTCAAATTACACTCGTTACTATAAATCAAGTTATTGTTGATAATCGTTTAAATTGAATCAATCGATCAACTAAAATATCCCAAATCTTGAACTCGGATACGCCGATTTCTTGTTTTGGAGTTAATTCTGCACGCTTATTACTATTTTTGCATACTGACAGCAATAACAATGTTTGGCTAGATTTTTAGATCCAACAAAATAATAAAACATGAAATACTTAAATAAGGAAGGCTTCAGCTAGAAATTAATTGTTCTAAATTTCCTGTTGAGAATATAGCTCAGGTTTAACTTTTTAAAAAATGATAACTTCAGACAAAAGAAACAAAGACGGAATCTAAATATTTGTAAAACAAGACAGGCTTTAATTTATCACATGTATAAGTAGATAAAGAATGTCGTCTGATAAAATTAGTTAACGTGTTTTCTGTTGGAAGTGAATCATGTTCTTTTCATTAGAACGAATAAGTATCTAAATTGGGACAGTTTCAAGACTAGGCAACTCGCCCTAACAAAAATTCCGAGTAATTTCAGAGCGTAGTTTCGATTTCCCATCGTATTTTTTCAAGCTGCGTTTCGTTTAACCTTAGCGATAAAATAGTCGCTATCTGTACCGATGTCGGATGTTAAAATATATAATCCTAGTATAAACATAGCCTCAAGATGCGGAGTATCCTGGTCTAGGCCCAGGACAATACACATGTTGTCAGGTGCGTTAGATCTTATCGCGAATAAATAAGCCGCTTCTTCTCATCTCACCGCCCGTTAATCCGTTTGATCAACGATTTCCCTTATCGCATTCTCACAGATATCCCCGACTAAATTTTTCATATCGATACCAACTAATGAAATCGGAGAAACTGCAGGAAAAGTTGCTTGTGGACTAGAGAGGAGATGGATGTAGTAGTAGCCAAGTAGCTAGCCTTTTGTTGACGCCACTGATTTTGGACCTTTGTTATAGGAAAGACGAGAACGAAGGACAAATACAGAGTTGTATATACAGACCTCCAAAGGATCGAGTTAGAGAAAGAGTTTACCTTATTTAATCGATATATCACGATCAAACGCAAATCCGAACTTGCCGCCACGTTGGGGTTATCAGAACGACAAATTAAAATCTGGTTTCAAAATAGACGAGCGAAAGAAAGGAAACAAGCGAAGAAAAGAATCGAGGAGAAAACGCAGATGGATAATATGTACGCCCAGGAACAAGGACAACTTATCGTAGGTTTTCCACCACCGAATTTCATGGTACATCAAATCAACAGTCATCCTCTTAAAACGGAAGTCAGTGACAATGAGATTACCAATGTGTAGTGCGAATGATCTCCGCCCGGAAAAAGTGCAATGTTTTATGTGCAATTTGAGTGCTTAAAGACTTTAAATTTTTTATTTTAAGTACCTACGAGTTGGCAGCAACATATCTGTTCTAATTATTATGTAACTTTTGATTCACGATCACTTGACCTGCTTTAATTTTTAAACCATAATTGTGTAAGATTCTGTTAGAAATATTGAATATGTTGCTCCTGAGACTCACCTCCAGTCAAAGTAAATTTTATTCCGACTTTCAATACACGGATGTCGGTCGTTGAGGTCCTAAATTCTCACTATTATAGGTATTTAATTGTTTATGTTTGTAACGTGGCATCTGCGTGATGCAACTTATTATAACCTCTTGATAAATAAAGAATTATTGTTTTGTACTGATTTGTTTTATTTAAGACTGTGTTGACTCATATGAAATCTCAGTAAAATGGACGAGAATATTTCATCATGGATCGGTCCTTATAAGCATAATTTGATTGATACAATCCTCCGCGCAGTTGGCTTTGGTAAAAGTAAACCGTTTGTAACAGTGTAAAATTTGAATTTCCCGCCAAGCTGTCACTACATCTGTCACAGTACACTTTTAAAAAGGAAAGTTTCCAACGCCTTCTCAGCTCAGGATTTTACTTAAACGCACTATATATTCCCGCCGGCGCGACTCTTAAAAAGTATTTTTCCGGCGACGCCGACGGTTTAGCGCGTTTTGTGTTTAAATCAATCAAATCAAAAAAGACAAGCGAACGAAAATATTCTCCGAGAGACGACTTCAAAGTTGTCTTTCTAGCCTTGACACAATTTCTCTAGGCTTTAGTCTTGACATCACAACGAATATTCGAAGTAACAATTATTTTGATGGAAAGTTTTGACTGCTTATTTGTGGATAATATTTTTAATATCCTGAAATCTGAACAAGTTAAAAATAGATTTATTTAACAAATTTGGTCATTTTTTAATGCGATGCCGAATGATGAATGATTTGTGCCTAACATTATTCCTTCTCATTCCAGGCAAAACTCGAACAAAAGACAAATATCGGGTGGTTTACACTGACCATCAACGGGTGGAGCTAGAAAAAGAGTTTTACTACAGCCGCTACATCACCATCCGACGAAAAGCCGAACTCGCCAACAACCTCGGCCTATCCGAACGCCAAGTGAAAATCTGGTTCCAAAACCGACGAGCGAAGGAACGGAAGCAAGTGAAGAAACGCGAGGAGTACAATCAAAAGGACAATACAATGACCATCGGTCATATGACACAACCTCAAATCGTTCACAACAATCAGACGCAAATTGGACAGAACATCATGCCTTCGCAGATCATGTGACCGTACTTTGCGTGGAATGAAGACAATCTTCAGTGTTTGTGATGAGAAAGTGTTATTTGTATTTAGTGTTATTTTATTTATTTTTGTTTGGAAATTGGTCACCATCACCGTGGAGATTTTGTTATGAATTAATCATATTTTTTGAATTTGTTATATCACCCTGTATATACATGTATAAATTTGTACTTAACAATCATATTATGTGTAGTGTAGGAAAGTTGATTGTTTTCAAAAAGCTTCAAAATTCACAGTTTTACTTTCTGGTCCTCTGAAATGCACCGATATAAATCTGTACAAATGCTTATGTGCCTTCTGTCGCTTTTTGCCGGTCCTGTGTATATTTATGTAATTCACACAACTTACAAACTTTTGTTGATTTGTAGCCGACACTAGAGCAACTTTAAAATAATTTATTTTTTAGTAAAGACGAATAAATCATTTTACTCAAGACTTCTTTTATTTTACCTTTATTGTCCGCCATGTTTTATCGGCCATTTTGTTTTTGTCATAAATAGAGAATTAAATTTATGCCATCAAAATATCGAAAAGGGTTTCAATTCATTCAAGGAATTGGCTGAAATGCACATTGTTTCATTGAACCTAAGTATAGAACCGTAATCAAATAATCCAATAATCGAAAATTAATCAGTTAATAAGGGGATAATCTCTAGTATTGCCGTCATCGCCATTTAGAAATGCAAAACAAGCGTTATTTTCGAACTAAATCTTCCGTTATTTTGTCAAATTCACACATTTCAAATATTTGTTTAAATCTTAGCGAGCATTCAACGGACAATACGTAATTTATGCGACTCTAGCTAATCCTTTTATTCGATATTTATCAAATAAACCATAAAAACCTCTGTCAATACATGTAACAATGACTATTTAAAATTTATTACAATCTTATCAAAAAATTATGAAATTAGATTTGTTTGAATATACCTTAAAGTACACGAAAAAATTTTTCGAAGAACACGGCGACAATACTATCTAAATTCAAAAAAGGAGAAAAACCAAATAACTCGTTATGTAAATATATACATAGTGATTATATATGACGTGTTCATGTTACGTAACTGCTTTTATAAATAACAGATATGTAATTGTGAAAAAGTCATCGTTTTACACGCACCTGCATACGTAACGCATTATTACCAAGCTTATCGATTGAAATGTGCATTTATCTAAAAAAATTTCGTGCACGAATCTAAAGTCACAGAGACGGCAAAGATCAAACAAAGATAAAGGGATTAACTTAATCTCCATTGCCTTGTCGGCAAAATATTATGAAAATTGATAACTCATTTAAAGTATGGAATGATACGAGGATGTACTTCATTTCACAAATCCAATAATTTTCTTTAAGCTGGGATAATACCGACACTCTTCACATTTTAAATATACAGGGTCCGGCAACACTTGTGTCCACCCCCAAAATCGTCTTTAATTTTAAACATCAAATTTTGAAAATTTGCATACGTTTAAAAATTTGTTTTTTTTTATCACGGTTTGTTTGGCGTCGCGACGCCTGAGAAGTATAATTTTTAGCGGTTTTTAGTTTTTGCGGTAAAATTCGGCGAATTCAATTTTTTTTTTTGACATAACTGTGATACAAATATTTAAGTTTTAATTTTAAATCTAATGCAAATTGTGTTGAAAATTTGCGAAAAAAACACTGTTTTATCAAGTCAGTTTTCAAAATTATGACGGCGCAGTGACAAACTACGTTTACACCAAAATTTCACGTCATTTTATTCACTCGTATGAAAGTCAATTTTGATTAACTCTGATGTTGAACTTTATGGTCACCAGAATCGTTATTTAACATCGACAAAGCGACAATTTCACCAAGTAAGACTTCTGTTACAATCTAAAGTGAACCAAAAGATAGATGTCATTTGTGACACAAGATGTTGACAGATGGGTTAAACGTAGTTCCCAATTTTGACGTAATGAAATTGGAGACTAACTTGATAAAACAGCATCTTTTCCTCAACTTAAAAAAAAATGCATTAAATCTAAAATGACAACTGAGATATTTTTAACACATTTATATTGAAAAAAAAAATTAAAATAGGGTTTGATTTCACAAACAATTAGCTAAAAATAACATTTTTAAGACGTCGTGACGCTAAAACTATCGGTGATAAAAAACAAATTTTTGCGTCAGCGTCTAACTTTGTCAACATTGAGCGTATGCAAATTTTTAAAATTTTACCTTAAAAATCAAAGACGATTTTGGGGGTGAACATAAATGCTGCCGGACGCTGTATTTGAATAGACGTGAAGCTCAGCAGTCAAAGTCAAAACCAATTTTTTTTCTTCGAAAACTTTCAGCCAAGCAAATTATGCAAGAAATCGAAAGAAAAACAATTACTTCAATTTATTTCTACTGGAGTTTCTCTGTGATCGATCAGAAACGAAAAAAAAAGTGCGATAAATAAAAGAATTTTCGTAATTACATAACTGGAAAAATGAACAATAAAGCATTTAAAAAATAATAATACTTACTTAAATCTAAATAAATATTTAAAAAACTTCGAACACAAAACAGTTAATTTTAGGTGTGCATAAAGCAATTAAAAATGACAAGATTAATGAAATTTTGTTGAAAAAACTAAAATATTTTGAAATTGTTAAGCTCAATTATTCCCAGCAAGAAATTGTTTGAATACCAATATTTTAAAGCGCAAACAGTTTAACAATCTGTGATTATGACAAATAAAGCAATTGTACACCAGTGATGACGACAATAATTATATCGAGTGTTTGATTTATTGGCTGTTTACGCTAATGACAGCGGTAATTGCTGCGTTCGTTGTCAAAATAAATAAGCGATCCTTAAATCGGCATTCAAATTACATACACGAATCACAGTATTGCAATAAATCAGTCAAAATGTCCTCCAATATATTATGTCGATACAGGTCAAATCCAGCGTTCTTTATTTTCCCGTTTCTGGCACATATCTCGTGGTAAAGTACACTCCGGGAGCTTTCTGCAGATTTCAAGATCGTAACTCAAACGGCACTCCTGGGACGCCTCAAGTTGTACCCCAACCAACAAGCCGACGTTTCTTTTACATTTAGATCCAACTTTACGCGATATTACTTTGCTTGTGTGTTTTGCGTGGATAACACGACTTGAAGTTCATTTAAATCAGTCAGCTTATGAACTTGAAATTTAACTGCGCGTTTTCAAATTTCGTGAAATTTAATGATCATCAAAAAAGAAAGTTTTCGTCAAGAGTTCGGCCCTGTTCAAAGCGAATAGGTATAATGAAGGGACTGCCATAAAATATTTCTTTCTCACTCGACGTTGTTATCTTTAAATTCTATAAATTTTATGACGGTATTGAGAATTTTATTGTGCGGTGTTTCCGTCCGACGGACATCTCGGATCCAAGAGATTTTTCAACCACCCTTAACGATTTTATGATCTCTGACATCATGGCGGTGCTTTCTTAATTGGACTTAACACTTTAATGGCTCGAGTCGTTTAATTTTTAGTAATTTTTGTCCATCGAGTAGATTTGTAGCGATTCAAAATTAATTAAATTTATCGAATCCATCATTTATTTTTTATTTTAACATATTAAATGTATTTTCCAAGGAATTAATAAAACTAATAGGAGGTAAATCTAAGAATTATTTTTTTCTCACGGCATAAAATTAAAGTTTTCTTTACACCGTAACCGCTGTTCATTCTTTTATATTTCTTTTTAATCTCTAAGTACATTTACAAGAGCACAATAATTCACCACCATAAATTAGCTTGGCACAAGTGTTTATCTAGTTGATCTTAATTAAAAGAAAACCTCGAGTGTAACGTATAATTCGGTTCAATTTCCAAGCCACCACCACGAACATTACAAAATTATCACCATATGTTAATTTGTAAGCGAAGAAAATTACACCAGGAATTTAAACCGCAGCCTTGTGTTCCACTTTGCTCTTCTCCTTCCTCCTTCATTTGATTATTCAGGGATTAAACCATAATAAATAAAAATGACGAAGAGACACGTTTACCCAGCAGAATTATTTATTTTGAGCATTTTTTAAAAGTGAAGTCAGCAAAGGATAAAGATTCGTGAAATCTGCAAACACCTGAACCACTACAAAATGTCTGACCATTTTAGGAAAGGTAGAGGTATCTGCTATCCATTACTGAATTGGAGGAAGCCGCCCCATTGTGTTGTGCACGGTCCATAAAATTGACCCATCTCCTGCTGAGAGGCTGTCTTCGCTGTACCTTTCAAATATTTTGTCAGAAGACAGGCACCGACGACTCAATGCAGGCATTAGAATAAATTATGACACAAAGCATCGATAGAGACAAATTGGCGGTAGGTGTTTGACACGGAAAACAACCGAGACGTGTTGTTTGGACATGTGGCGAGTGGCCTGTCTGTACAGATTATCCTATGCTGACAAGGAGGAACGTGGACTATTTCAAAACTAGGACATATTGACCGCAACAAATAGTGTAAAAGATAATAAACCACCCTTTATTATCGCGTCTGATGCAAACTAGTTATTAGTTATTAGATCGAAAAACAGTTCATATGCATACTTATAGTTCAGAATTTAACATCATTTATTTGTCACCGATGAAATTCTAGTCCAAATTAATAAAAAATTTAATAACATTTCGATATTTCGAGTGAATTCAAGTTGTGACCGCCTTTTTAGTTTTCATGGATTTTCCTCTTAATTGCCATAATGTAAATCAGGCTTTAAGCAGTGGCGTTTTTTTTATTTTTTTTTTCTAAACATTTTAACATTTGCTAATCAGCAGCCATTGCTCTTATAGCGACACGTTTTCTTCTAACTTTGCATAAAGGCAAGAGCTGTAAATTAAATGTGTAGAATTTTTTAGCTACTGTCATTAATTGTCATAAATGACAATTAGAAGTACGCCTATGATTTAAAGTAAAAATTAACCCCCCCTCCCTAAATAATTTTGTGGTACACATTTCGTTGTCGTCAATAAAATGAAATGACGGTTTCTGCTACTTTTTTCTGTAAATTACATATTGGTTGTTAATTTATTAAATTTTTGTAAAAGACTCAATCGTTCAGAATAGGTAAACCCTTTTTTTCTGAACTGGATGGACTAGATCTTTTGTAGTCATCTAGGCAGATACTTGATTCTACAATAATTCCGTTAATCCAGCATAATCCACTTAAAACGAACGCGCAGTTTACGCCCACATTTATGACTGAGCGGAATAAATAAAATAAGATATCTGGGGTTTGAAAATACTCTGAAAAATTGCCATCGAACGAAAAACAAGTGTTTTATCTAAAAATTTTAATACGTAGCGGATTTGTAGATTCGATATTGAGGTGTGATCAAGTGGAATATAATAGGAGGAGTCGTTACGATTATTTGTAGATAAAATAAGTTGATAAGTTCACCGATAGGGCAGGCTTCTGATGGGAACTTTTTTTTCTGTCAAATAGAATACAGTTAAAATTAATTAATTAATAATGAATAACACCGACTGTGTCTTAACTTTTTTAGTTTTAGAAATAGTTTCGTATTTATTATACCTATGTACTGTCAAGTTGAAAGTTTTTGTATTATTTGCGTATAAAAAATAATTTTGCCAACTTCCATCCCCATCGGTAAACCAAAGAAATATGACTGTTAGTAATTTATTTACCTACAGGGCTGATTAAAAAAGATTGTCTAAAAATCATCAATTATTATTTTAGAGTTTCCGTTTTATTCTAAAGAGTTCAGTCCTTGATGAAGTGTTCTTATTTCGCAAGAACAAAAAATCACAGTAAAATGGACAAATTTGATTTTTAAAACTATGCAATTTGTTCATTTTGACGAGATTTTCAATTATTATGACCAAGTCCTATTGAAATTTATTTATAAGTTGGATGAAATGATTAATATAGAAGATCCATATTCACTTTGATCATTAGTACCTAATTATTCATAATGACTATATTAACCAATTTTTGCTAATAACTAAAATTCATGCATTTTTTTAATTAATAATTACTACAATGGCACGATTAACACAAACAATAAAAGATTTATTAACATTTAAGAACGTTATATAGGCAACCAGTTATACATACACAATGGTTTTCAAACTTCCTCCTAGAGGGCACTAATGTCGTTGATCTAATTTGTAATCAATCTAAAAATCATGAAACTATTATTTACTTTTATCCTCTGATTTTCCCTGCTCCCGAAGGGTATGGTATTACTATTTCTTTTCAGAAATTTTTTCCAAGCGAATTTTTCAACAATGAACCTCCAAAAATGCATTGTTGCTGTCTGTCAGTTCACCGCAACCAACAAGAAAGAAAATAACCTTAAAATTGTTAAAGAACTCATCTCCAATGCTGTTAAGGAAAAGGCCAAAGTAATTCATTTTAACAATTTTCTGTCCATTGTTTCCTTTTATTGTAGATTGTGTTTTTACCTGAAGCTAGTGACTTTATAGCAAATGATAAACAAGAAGCAAAAAATCTGGCGGAGCCCCTTTCAGGGCCCTTAATGAACGAGTACAAGAACTTGGCCGGAAACAACAAAGTTTGGTTGTCTATTGGCGGTTTCCACGAACTGACCCAAGAAAATAATGAGGTAATGAAAAACATACAGATGGATGATTCTAATCGCTAATTAAAAGCCTAAAATTTTCAATTCACATGTCCTAATTGATGACAGTGGTGAAATTCGAGCCGTTTACAAAAAAATTCATTTATTCGATGTGACCATACCAGAGTCAAATATTTATTTGCGGGAATCAGACACCAATGTCGCCGGGCATGAGATTGTGCCAACTGTTTCGACTCCTGCAGGACCTCTAGCACTGGCAATTGTATCCTTCCATTACAATCTGTAGACAATTAAACGTGGAAAAATCCTTAATTTTATACTAGTGCTATGACTTGAGGTTTCCAGAATTGAGCTTATTGCAACGCAAACAAGGCGCACATATTTTAACGTTTCCCTCAGCCTTCACACATGCCACTGGTCTTCTGCATTGGGAGATATTGTTAAGAGCAAGAGCTATTGAAACACAATGTTATGTTATTGCAGCAGCTCAATATGGCAAACACAACGAGAAAAGGACGTCGTTTGGTCAAGCCATGGTAAGTTGCATCTTGCAGTGATTATTTTAAGACACACCTTCATTTTTAGATTGTGGACCCTCAAGGAAAAGTCATCGCAGAATGTCCAAGATTCCAGCAAGGTCAGGATTCAAATCAAAGCATAGCAGTAGCCGAAATTGATCCAGGACTAATTTATAAAATAAGGAGAGAAATGCCCGTTTTCGAACATCGAAGAAACGACGTGTACCAACTGGAGGAAATTGAACAATCAAAATACCCCATAAAAGACGATGAAATTTACATGTTTGGCGATAAAATCATTCCAGGAGAAACCGTTTTTCACCGGACAAAGTATAGCTACGCCTTCACCAATATCCGCTGCGTTGTTCCTGGCCGTATCCTTTCCTAACGGAATAATATTTCAAATTAGTCGAAATTTAACTTGACGAAAACTCAGATGTTCTCATTTCAACGATTCGCTGCGTCAAACGACTTGAAGATTTAACCGAGGCTGAGTTGAACGATTTCTTCTCAACGGCAGTCAAAGTTCAAAAAGTGATGGAAAGAGAACACTCGGCGAGTTCCTCAACTTTGTGCGTGCAAGATGGAAAGCACGCGGGACAAACTATACCTGTGAGTCTCCCTACTGTAATGCTCATATTATTACACTTTTTTTAGCACGTTCATGTTCATATTTTACCACGTCAAGCAAATGATTTTTCGGTCAACGATGAAATTTACGACAAGTTGGCCAAACATGATCGGGATAACAGTCAAGTGCCGCTAAGAAGCATTGTAGAAATGTGTACTGAAGCTAAAATTTTGAGAAAACATTTTTATTAACACTGAATGTAAGAGAATTTGTAGTAAACAAAATTTCACTCCAATAAAAAGCGATTTGGATAAAACCTTAGACCTTCAATGGAATCGTCTCGACATGACTTGCCACATTTTTCTGCAGTGAGTAACCTTTCCTTGGCCAAAGTAATAGAAATTCCGAGTGCTTGAGCCAATTCCTCAGATGTAAGTGAACCTTTATCGTCCAACTAAAAAATCAACATTCAACATTGTTACCAACGAGTCAAAAAATTACCAAAATAGCAGTGGCTTCTGCCACTGTTTCCTTGTCTAAAGTGGCCAATTGTAAAACTTTCACTCCTGAATGAAATTCAAATAATTTGAGAGGCAACCCTAATGAATCCATGATTTGACAAGCATTAATAATATCTTCTGGAGACAACAACTCCAATCCTCTCGCTCTGTTAACTCTACAGAAGACATCAGTAAGAGCCATCATCCCACCCATGTCTTCAATGTGAGTTTGCAGAATATCACAGATTTGTTTTGCCAAGCTCTTGTAGTACTGATTATCACTTTTATATGAATTTCTAGTAACAGGATCATCAATGCCAAGACTAAGAAGGTAAGACTTGAAGCGCACTGTTTCATCTTCAGTAATGTCACCTTGCTTTTCCTAAAAAAGTCTTTTACGAACAATCAATGGATTAAAGACATTTCAACTTTGATTTTTGTGGAAATTGTCCGCGAAATCTGCACCATATCCTTTGCCATAGTCATCAGTTTACTCAAATCTTGAAACGCCACTGAAATACTTTTATCTGCAGCTTGTTGCTTCTCCTGAAGACTGCGCTCTATTCCTACAATTCCAGTTCTCAACTTGATTTGAGGAGGCGGTTTGGCGATCTGTGGGGATTGCAGTTGTGCTTCCCAGGATCTTCTTTGGATAGCATCATTGAGAATTCTAATCACATCTGAGCCGAATCCCTCGCGGAAAGACAGTTTCACGTAGTTGTAAACGCTCGTTTGTTGGGGGCAATCTTGGCCATCTAAAATGCTAATTGAGAACTAATTTTCGCTTTATCAAATCTTTACAATCTGTTGATTCTGACAAATGTAAAACAACTTTTTTGGATCGACTAAAACTGAAAGCACTCGGTGATTCTTCTTCAATGTATATCACAAGTGCAAGGTTTAAAGCTAAGCAGGTTTGGCCTTTTGAGATGGCGCCTGGGCGGCCCCATAGTATCCGATGGGTGGTAATAATGAGTTCACCACCTTCAAACGATGTCTGTTGACAAAACATGTCGGTAGTGTGTGTTAATTCAAAGTTTGGGGTAACCTACCTTATGGTCCCCATCATATAACCTCACATTTTTTTCACAAGTCAGAGTTGATTCACCTTCTAAAAGTAAAGGACTGATGTACCTCCAACGATTCATTTTAAGTTAGTTTCAGCGTTAGGTTATCTGATGAAGGAAATCTGTAATTTTTCACCAAAAAAATTAATTTTCCAAAGCCATTTTACGACAGCTACAGACTACTCAATGCGCAGACGCGAAACCACGGCGCAAAACTTTGAAAACTGCAAAAGTCAGGTTTCTAAATAAATAAATCGAGCTCGGTCACTATCTTGATTATTTACGGAGCACGAGAATAATCTTTAATTATTATGGCTCATTTTTCGCAGAATATCACGTGGATTCCGAAAATAAGTTTAAAATCGACGTACGAGAAAAAATAACCGCGTTATGGCCGTTTACATTTTTGGATATTTGATTTTCAGTTTTTTCAAATGTTTAAAATCCGATAATATCTTTAAAACTAAACGGTTTGCGCCATCGTCTTTCTCACGTCCTTCTACATATGAATCAAGTCTTATCTCGATTTTTAAAAAGTTTCGGAAAATTTAATTTCATTTTTCCCTCATTTTTCGTAATTTTGAAAGTCAAATATCTCGGAAACTATTAGAGATATTAGATGCGGTTTGCGCCATCGTTTTTGATTCAAAAATTGTAAGTTTTAAAAACAAAAGTTTAGCCCTCTGGTGAGAGGAGGCGTGAACTATCAACTTTGGCGTTATTCCGCTAGGTGGTTTTTATGCAAAAACTTCTCTCACTTTTCGGTGTAAATAAATACAATAAACCACTTAACTTGTTAATTTTAACCTCAGAAAAAGGAATCTGAACTATGATTTAAGATTTACGACTTTGTTAATATTTTATTTAATATTATTTATGGACTAAAGATATGACAGATCTGTTGACGCATGTCCTAGCTTCTATGCTTCGTTGCCAGATTGCTTGACGCGGGAAATTGAATTTTGAAATTTTTAATTTGCATTTTCTCAAAAAATCTTACAGATAGCGAGGAACGGAGACCAAAAATGGATGTGGAAATGTCAAATTATGCCATGTGCAAAGTTTCGTGTCGATCTGCGAACTTTCGCGTTTTTCGCCAAAAAAAGTTCAAACACTAAACATCATGGATTTTTGGCGATTTCGACAAAAAATAAAATCTCCTTGAAACCGACTTTTTCCATCAATTTGGACCTCAGGAACAAGAATCCGTCAAAGATTTTTCGATCCGACGCTCCGTTAATTTTTTATTAATTTTTTAAACTTTTATTTGAATAGCATTTTTTTCGATGAAAATTAAAGCAAGAAAATACTCTTTTTATTAATTTTGTCCTCAGGAGTAAGAATCTGAAGTCTGATTTAACATTCACGACTTGGTTACGATTCTATTAATTATTTAAAATTATAGTGTCTAAACATAGGACAGGTATCTTAACGTATGTCCGAACTTGATTATTTTGACAGCACACAAACAGGTTATGTTCATGAATTTTAAAGTTAAATATCTCGGAAACTATTAGAGATATTGAGATGCGGTTTGCGCTATCGTTTTTCTCAGCTCATTTTACGTTAGAAAAAGTGCTTAAAAGCCCAAAATTCGATAGTCGATTTTTCGCGAAAAAAAATTGCGACTCAAACGATGAAAATTTTTCAATTTTTTTATTTTTGACCATAACTCGTAAACCGTTTGTTTGATCGATCTCAAATTGGGCCAGTGGATAGATTTTGAGCTCCTCTTTCGACTGATATATAATTCAATGCTATTAAACGTCATTTTCATTTTGAAAACATTGATTGAAAATCACCCCAAAATGACCACTTCCAAACAGTTTTTGGTCAATGCTTTCTTTATTTCTTAGGTAAACTCAATAAATTTTGACTCATTTTACGCAGAATCTCACGCTGAATCCAAATCTGGAATTTAAATTCAGATCCGACAACAAATAACTGAGTTATGGCCGTTTGAATTTTTGGGTTGTCGCCAGATGGCCAAATTTTTGAAGGTTCCAAACAATTCATGCTCGATATCTCGAAAACTATTTCAGATATTGGAATGCGGTTTGCGGCATCGTTTTTCTCGCGATTTTTTACATAAGAAATCGTTTTTAGATTTTCCAAAAGTCGAAATTTGCAAATTTTTGCAAAAATTCATGACTAAAACTATGGCCAAACTTCTCATATCGATATCTCGCTTATTTTTTAGAGTAAACTCGAGTTATTATACATCAGTGAACGCAGAATTTTACGCAGATTCAAAATCTGGAATTTAAATTCAGATCCGACAACAAATAACTGAGTTATGGCCGATCAAAGTTTCGGATAGTTGATTTTCATTTTTTCTCATTTTTCCCAATTTTCAAAGTTAAATATCTCGGAAACTATTAGAGATATTGAGATGCGGTTTGCGCCATCGTTTTTCTCGGCTCATTTTACGTTAGAAAAAGTGCTTAAAAGCCCAAAATTCGATAGTCGATTTTTCGCGAAAAAAAATTGCGACTCAAACGATGAAAATTTTTATTTTTTTTTATTTTTGGGCATAACTCCTAAACCGTTTGTTTGATCGATCTCAAATTGGGCCAGTAGATAGATTTTGAGCTCCTCTTTCGACTGATATATAATTCAATGCTATTAAACGTCATTTTCATTTTGAAAACATTGATTGAAAATCACCCCAAAATGACCACTTCCAAACAGTTTTTGGTCAATGCTTTCTTTATTTCTTAGGTAAACTCAATAAATTTTGACTCATTTTACGCAGAATCTCACGCTGAATCCAAATCTGGAATTTAAATTCAGATCCGACAACAAATAACTGAGTTATGGCCGTTTGAATTTTTGGGTTGTCGCCAGATGGCCAAATTTTTGAAGGTTCCAAACAATTCATGCTCGATATCTCGAAAACTATTTCAGATATTGGAATGCGGTTTGCGGCATCGTTTTTCTCGCGATTTTTTACATAAGAAATCGTTTTTAGATTTTCCAAAAGTCGAAATTTGTAAATTTTCGCAAAAATTCATGACTAAAACTATGGCCAAACTTCTCATATCGATATCTCGCTTATTTTTAGAGTAAACTCGAGTTATTATACATCAGTGAACGCAGAATTTTACGCAGATTCCAAATCTGGGATTTAAATTCAGATCCGACAACAAATAACTGAGTTATGGCCGATCAAAGTTTCGGATAGTTGATTTTCATTTTTTCTCATTTTTCCCAATTTTCAAAGTTAAATATCTCGGAAACTATTAGAGATATTGAGATGCGGTTTGCGCCATCGTTTTTTTCGGCTCATTTTACGTCAGAAAAAGTGCTTAAAAGTCGAAAATTCGATAGTCGATTTTTCGCGAAAAAAAATTGCGACTCAAACGATGAAAATTTTTATTTTTTTTTATTTTTGGGCATAACTCCTAAACCGTTTGTTTGATCGATCTCAAATTGGGCCAGTAGATAGATTTTGAGCTCCTCTTTCGACTGATATATAATTCAATGCTATTAAACGTCATTTTCATTTTGAAAACATTGATTGAAAATCACCCCAAAATGACCACTTCCAAACAGTTTTTGGTCAATGCTTTCTTTATTTCTTAGGTAAACTCAATAAATTTTGACTCATTTTACGCAGAATCTCACGCTGAATCCAAATCTGGAATTTAAATTCAGATCCGACAACAAATAACTGAGTTATGGCCGTTTGAATTTTTGGGTTGTCGCCAGATGGCCAAATTTTTGAAGGTTCCAAACAATTCATGCTCGATATCTCGAAAACTATTTCAGATATTGGAATGCGGTTTGCGGCATCGTTTTTCTCGCGATTTTTTACATAAGAAATCGTTTTTAGATTTTCCAAAAGTCGAAATTTACAAATTTTCGCAAAAATTCATGACTAAAACTATGGCCAAACTTCTCATATCGATATCTCGCTTATTTTTAAGAGTAAACTTGAGTTATTATACATCAGTGAACGCAGAATTTTACGCAGATTGCAAATTTGGGATTTAAATTTAGTGTCTTTATGATGTCATGGCTTTTGTAGTATCAGAGGAAGATTAACACCTAAAACTATTTGGTTTGTTTTAGTCGGAAAAAGAAATGAGCACTGAAATGTCCGACAAGCTGACTGCGGTTACATCAGCATATAAAAACAACAATGATCTACAAGAATTGAAGAAGTCGTTAAATGAGATATTTTTGAGGAAGCGCCACTTGCGAAGGACTAACCTTGGCTCTTGGCTCTTGGATCAGTTGGAATTAGAGCAATAATCAATTACCATTAATTAAGAATGGATAGTTTCGTCCATTTCAGATTGTTTCCCTCGTCTTTTTTAGGTAAGCCAACAAACATGTTCCTAATGAAACTTTTTCACACTTTTTGCAAGAAGGAGGGAGAGTGTCGAGTTTGTGTTTTTTTATTTTATTAATACTCCTTTAGTTTAATTTGAGGGTATTGTTTTTTATCATTCTTCCTTATTCCTGCAAATGGTTTTGATTCAAAAATTGTAAGTTTTAAAAACAAAAGTTTAGCCCTCTGGTGAGAGGAGGCGTGAACTATCAACTTCGGCGTTATTCCGCTAGGTGGCTTTTATGGAAAAACTTCTCTCACTTTTCGGTGTAAATAAATACAATAAACTACTTAACTTGTTAATTTTAACCTCAGAAAAACGAATCTGAACTTTGATTTAAGATTTACGACTTTGTTAATATTTTATTTAATATTATTTATGGACTAAAGACTGTTGACGCATGTCCTAGCTTCTATGCTTCGTTGACAGATTGCTTGACGCGGGAAATTGAATTTTAAAATTTTTAATTTGCATTTTCTCAAAAAATCTTGCAGATAGCGAGGAACGAAGACCAAAAATGGATGTGGAAATGTCAAATTATGCCATGTGCATAGTTTCGTGTCGATCTGCGAACTTTCGCGTTTTTCGCCAAAAAAAGTTCAAAGACTAAACATCATGGATTTTTGGCGATTTCGACAAAAAATAAAATCTCTTTGAAACCGACTTTTTCCATCAATTTGGACCTCAGGAACAAGAATCCGTCAAAGATTTTTCGATCAGACGCTCCGTTAATGTTTTATTAATTTTTCAAACTTTTATTTGGTTTGCAGTTTTTCGATGAAAATTAAAGCAAGAAAATACTCTTTTTATTAATTTTGACCTCAGGAGTAAGAATCTAAAGTCTGATTTAACATTCACGACTTGGTTACGATTCTATTAATTATTAAAAATTATTGTGTCTCAATCTTAACGTATGTCTTAACTTGACTATTTTGACAGCACACATTGAGGTTATGTTCATGATTTAACAAGAAACTACCAGAATTCTTTACTGTTTACTTTCTCGTTCTTCTGGGCATGGTAGCAAAGAAATTACACAAGTTAAGAAGTTCATTTGAAGCTATTTAGAGTTGGAGTTGATTTGCAACAAATTGATGGGTCTTTATTGAAATTTTTAAACGCAGGTAAGCTGAAAACTGTTTGAATTCCAGCCTTGAAATGTTTCGTGGTATTTCCAGGTTCCAACTTCATTACCAGAGTTTATCATTAAAGAGACTGAATCGATGGATGATACCCATAGCCTAAGATGTCGAAAAGGCGGTTGTCGTCGCTCAACGCTGAAGGACTCTGCAAGTTATTGCACAGAATTGAAGAAACCACCCATTCAGTGCTCCCAGAGTACAGTGAATTGATCCATCACGAAAAAGGTGCTGCTTTACTGCAATATGGATGAAAAAGGTTAAATTCAAAGTCAAATGTTCTTTTTCCAGTGGTTGAAGATGTCGTTCAGTGACTGGGAGATGTTTCAAGTGTTGCCTTATTGCATTGCGGGAGCACGAAGTTTGCAATGTTGAGTCTACGAGCAGAAAACGAGTATTCTCCTCTAGAGAAGAGCCAAAGGAACTCAACCAACGGAAACAGAGCATCATCGAGATGCAGTTGTCAAGAAAGAAAATATGTACTACAAAGGCTCTGAAGGTCATCTGGTGTCTTGTGAGCTATTTTGTGAAGTCAAGGAAACATCATTTATTGGTTTCTTGAAAACGCGAGATCTGTTTGTTCAGGAAGGATGGAAGGTTTGTTTGTTTTCTTTTCTCTCCATTCATGGTCTCACCTTAATCTCTTAGTTGCAGCTTAACACAACTTTGTTGTCTTTCCTGTTGGTCAAGAAGCAGGCGCAATTAAAAGCTTTGCCGTGAAGAAACAGCAATTGACTGCACAGAGTAAGAAGAGTTTTTCAGGTGAGATAAACAAACATGTTCTTGATGAAACTTTTTTACACTTCTTGCAGGAAGGAAGATGGTGGAAGGCGTGATATTACATCAACACTCAACTCAGGCATAGGAATGATGCCGAAGAGAGGATGCGAAATCTCGAGGTTTTATAGGCTAAACAACTCCGGACTGACCGGACTATCCAGATACTTTGGGTGACAGTGCGGCGCGCGCGCGCGCGCTGTCGACTGAAGAGTCTGTTGATTTCGCTCAAGGATGGAATCGAAAGCGATCATTTCTGTGTCGAAGCTCTTCGAAATCGGGGAAGACTCAAAACCAAACACAAGTTTAGGTTTGTGGTTTTTCTTAAACTAATTTTGTTGATTTAGGAGAAAACGTTGCCAGAATTCGCCGACGAAATAAGAAAGTTGAAGGCGATGATCGTCAAACACGAAAACAGAATTCGAGCGTTGTTGTCTTATCATTTCTAAACAAGTGCTCAAATCGTTTGCAATTTTCGCTTCTACTTAATTATTATGTCATTTTTTATCACCCCAAAGTGGCTCTTTAATATATATTATCTACGATTGTTAAATGTCTAGTTATAGAAGATTATAATATTTTTATGAAACAAATTTTCGCGAAAATTCATGATTAAAAAAACAATGCCAAACTTCTCATATCGATATCTCGCTTGTTTTTTGGTGTAAACTTGCGTTATTATACATCATTTTACCCATCGGCCACGGTGGATTATTCCCACGGACATTTACCCATTGTTAATCCCATCCTGATCTGAAGGCTTTGGATCACATCCCTTTGGTCCGTCCAGAGGTCGATTCTCCACCCACATCTAGCCCTTAAGATCTTGTACTTGAAGTTGGTATGGTTCCTAGCCTGCGAATTTACGTTCTTTTTCTTTTTGGCGAAGTCAGAAACGCAGCTGCTGGTGGTGCTGATGCTAGTGACAAGTTGTCACGTTCCAAATGTTGCAGGTGAAGCGAGAGTTCCACGACTTCCGATGCACGTGACGTTGACTCCGCGGAAGCTTAGCCCTTCTTCGTTTTCACCGGCCTCATCTTCAGTCTCTCTGCCTCTTCGTGGTCCTCACCGCCCAAACACGGTACAAGAAATTCACGGCTTTCATCCAAGTCGTCTTCTCGGTTCTAATCCTCCTGAAATCAACCCAGAAAACTGAAAAACGATATTAAAATCCGCTCGGTTTCGAACAGTTTTCGCACCATCTTCGATCACGCAAGCAGTCCGCGAAGAGTGCAGCTCGTTTTACAGCGCGATCAAATCGACAAGAGGTACAACTTGTACACGTTCGAAATCACCACGAAAGTGCAAGCGGGGATTTTAAGGGGGGACACTTTTCAACAACGAGGTAGGGGGTTCAAGGTACAAGTCGGGTTAGACGAAATCGGCTGTCTCGCTTGTAGTAACAACAATTTAACGACGGTCAAAAGACCGAAAGAAGCGAGATTTAATGTAAGGAGTGTAGTCGAGGCGGTTTTCAACGTCTTTCTAAGTCCTGTTGTAGTTTTTAAGTAGAAACTTTGTACTCATTAATTTATTCATGTTAATGTTTGTGTTATTAATAAATTTCTTTAAATTTGCCGGTTCTTATTTGGGCTGTGTGTGATTGGTTGAAAACTAAACAGGTTTCTTCGCGACTGATATTTGAAATTTAATCGAAACCTTCTTAAAACATTTTTTTTTATTAATTTAGACTTCAGGAACAAGATTCTGTACTCTAAAGTCGGATTCAAAACGTAATTATAAGTTTACTTAAAATTTGCAATGTAGGTAGGCAACCAATTATACACACATTATGCATTCATTTTTCAGTGTAAATAAATACAATAAACTACTTAACTTGTTAATTTTAACCTCAGAAAAACGAATCAAAACTTTGATTTAAGATTTACGACTTTGTTAATACTTTATTTTATATTATTTATGGACTAAAGATAGGACAGATCTGTTGACGCATGTCCAAGCTTCTATGCTTCGTTGACATATCGCTTGACGCGGGAAATTGAATTTTGAAATGTTTAATTTGCATTTTCTCAAAAAATCTCACAGATAGCGAGGAACGGAGACCAGAAATGGATGTAGAAATGTCGAATTATGCCATGTGCAAAGTTTCGTGTCGATCTAAAAACTTTCGTGTTTTTCGCCAAAAAAAGTTCAAAGGGGTTAATCCATGGATTTTGGCGATTTTGACAAAAAATAAAATCTCTTTGAAACCGACTTTTTCCATCAATTTGGACCTCAGGAACAAGAATCCGTCAAAGATTTTTCGATCCGACGCTCCGTTAATTTTTTATTAATTTTTGAAACTTTTATTTGACTTGCATTTTTTCGATGAAAATTAAAGCAAGAAAATACTCTTTTTATTAATTTGGTCCTCAGGAGTAAGAATCTGAAGTCTGATTTAACATTCACGACTTGATTACGATTCTATTAATTATTTAAAATTATAGTGTCTAAACATAGGACAGGTATCTTAACGTATGTCCGAACTTGATTATTTTGACAGCACACAAACAGGTTATGTTCATGAATTTTAAAGTTAAATATCTCGGAAACTATTAGAGATATTGAGATGCGGTTTGCGCTATCGTTTTTCTCAGCTCATTTTACGTTAGAAAAAGTGCTTAAAAGCCCAAAATTCGATAGTCGATTTTTCGCGAAAAAAAATTGCGACTCAAACGATGAAAATTTTTCAATTTTTTTATTTTTGACCATAACTCATAAACCGTTTGTTCGATCGATCTCAAATTGGGCCAGTGGATAGATTTTGAGCTCCTCTTTCGACTGATATATAATTCAATGCTATTAAACGTCGTTTTTACATTAAAAATAGTGATTGAAAATCACCCCAAAATGACCACTTCCAAACAGTTTTTGGTCAATGCTTTCTTTATTTCGTAGGTAAACTCAATAAATTTTGACTCATTTTACGCAGAATCTCACGCTGAATCCAAATCTGGAATTTAAATTCAGATCCGACAACAAATAACTGAGTTATGGCCGTTTGAATTTTTGGGTTGTCGCCAGATGGCCAAATTTTTGAAGGTTCCAAACAATTCATGCTCGATATCTCGAAAATTATTTCAGATATTGGAATGCGGTTTGCGGCATCGTTTTTCTCGCGATTTTTTACATAAGAAATCGTTTTTAGATTTTCCAAAAGTCGAAATTTGCAAATTTTCGCAAAAATTCATGACTAAAACTATGGCCAAACTTCTCATATCGATATCTCGCTTATTTTTTAGAGTAAACTCGAGTTATTATACATCAGTGAACGCAGAATTTTACGCAGATTCCAAATCTGGGATTTAAATTCAGATCCGACAACAAATAACCGAGTTATGGCCGATCAAAGTTTCGGATAGTTGATTTTCATTTTTTCTCATTTTTCCCAATTTTCAAAGTTAAATATCTCGGAAACTATTAGAGATATTGAGATGCGGTTTGCGCCATCGTTTTTTTCGGCTCATTTTACGTCAGAAAAAGTGCTTAAAAGTCGAAAATTCGATAGTCAATTTTTCGCGAAAAAAAATTGCGACTCAAACGATGAAAATTTTTCAATTTTTTTATTTTTGACCATAACTCGTAAACCGTTTGTTTGATCGATCTCAAATTGGGCCAGTGGATAGATTTTGAGCTCCTCTTTCGACTGATATATAATTCAATGCTATTAAACGTCATTTTCATTTTGAAAACATTGATTGAAAATCACCCCAAAATGACCACTTCCAAACAGTTTTTGGTCAATGCTTTCTTTATTTCTTAGGTAAACTCAATAAATTTTGACTCATTTTACGCAGAATCTCACGCTGAATCCAAATCTGGAATTTAAATTCAGATCCGACAACAAATAACTGAGTTATGGCCGTTTGAATTTTTGGGTTGTCGCCAGATGGCCAATTTTTTGAAGGTTCCAAACAATTCATGCTCGATATCTCGAAAACTATTTCAGATATTGGAATGCGGTTTGCGGCATCGTTTTTCTCACGATTTTTTACATAAGAAATCGTTTTTAGATTTTCCAAAAGTCGAAATTTGCAAATTTTCGCAAAAATTCATGACTAAAACTATGGCCAAACTTCTCATATCGATATCTCGCTTATTTTTTAGAGTAAACTCGAGTTATTATACATCAGTGAACGCAGAATTTTACGCAGATTCCAAATCTGGGATTTAAATTCAGATCCGACAACAAATAACTGAGTTATGGCCGATCAAAGTTTCGGATAGTTGATTTTCATTTTTTCTCATTTTTCCCAATTTTCAAAGTTAAATATCTCGGAAACTATTAGAGATATTGAGATGCGGTTTGCGCCATCGTTTTTTTCGGCTCATTTTACGTCAGAAAAAGTGCTTAAAAGTCGAAAATTCGATAGTCAATTTTTCGCGAAAAAAAATTGCGACTCAAACGATGAAAATTTTTCAATTTTTTTATTTTTGACCATAACTCGTAAACCGTTTGTTTGATCGATCTCAAATTGGGCCAGTGGATAGATTTTGAGCTCCTCTTTCGACTGATATATAATTCAATGCTATTAAACGTCATTTTCATTTTGAAAACATTGATTGAAAATCACCCCAAAATGACCACTTCCAAACAGTTTTTGGTCAATGCTTTCTTTATTTCTTAGGTAAACTCAATAAATTTTGACTCATTTTACGCAGAATCTCACGCTGAATCCAAATCTGGAATTTAAATTCAGATCCGACAACAAATAACTGAGTTATGGCCGTTTGAATTTTTGGGTTGTCGCCAGATGGCCAATTTTTTGAAGGTTCCAAACAATTCATGCTCGATATCTCGAAAACTATTTCAGATATTGGAATGCGGTTTGCGGCATCGTTTTTCTCACGATTTTTTACATAAGAAATCGTTTTTAGATTTTCCAAAAGTCGAAATTTGCAAATTTTCGCAAAAATTCATGACTAAAACTATGGCCAAACTTCTCATATCGATATCTCGCTTATTTTTTAGAGTAAACTCGAGTTATTATACATCAGTGAACGCAGAATTTTACGCAGATTCCAAATCTGGGATTTAAATTCAGATCCGACAACAAATAACTGAGTTATGGCCGATCAAAGTTTCGGATAGTTGATTTTCATTTTTTCTCATTTTTCCCAATTTTCAAAGTTAAATATCTCGGAAACTATTAGAGATATTGAGATGCGGTTTGCGCCATCGTTTTTTTCGGCTCATTTTGCGTCAGAAAAAGTGCTTAAAAGTCGAAAATTCGATAGTCGATTTTTCGCGAAAAAAAATTGCGACTCAAACGATGAAAATTTTTCAATTTTTTTATTTTTGACCATAACTCGTAAACCGTTTGTTTGATCGATCTCAAATTGGGCCAGTGGATAGATTTTGAGCTCCTCTTTCGACTGATATATAATTCAATGCTATTAAACGTCATTTTCATTTTGAAAACATTGATTGAAAATCACCCCAAAATGACCACTTCCAAACAGTTTTTGGTCAATGCTTTCTTTATTTCTTGGGTAAACTCAATAAATTTTGACTCATTTTACGCAGAATCTCACGCTGAATCCAAATCTGGAATTTAAATTCAGATCCGACAACAAATAACTGAGTTATGGCCGTTTGAATTTTTGGGTTGTCGCCAGATGGCCAAATTTTTGAAGGTTCCAAACAATTCATGCTCGATATCTCGAAAACTATTTCAGATATTGGAATGCGGTTTGCGGCATCGTTTTTCTCGCGATTTTTTACATAAGAAATCGTTTTTAGATTTTCCAAAAGTCGAAATTTGCAAATTTTCGCAAAAATTCATGACTAAAACTATGACCAAACTTCTCATATCGATATCTCGCTTATTTTTTAGAGTAAACTCGAGTTGTTATACATCAGTGAACGCAGAATTTTACGCAGATTCCAAATCTGGGATTTAAATTCAGATCCGACAACAAATAACTGAGTTATGGCCGATCAAAGTTTCGGATAGTTGATTTTCATTTTTTCTCATTTTTCCCAATTTTCAAAGTTAAATATCTCGGAAACTATTAGAGATATTGAGATGCGGTTTGCGCCATCGTTTTTCTCGGCTCATTTTACGTTAGAAAAAGTGCTTAAAAGCCCAAAATTCGATAGTCGATTTTTCGCGAAAAAAAATTGCGACTCAAACGATGAAAATTTTTATTTTTTTTTATTTTTGGGCATAACTCCTAAACCGTTTGTTTGATCGATCTCAAATTGGGCCAGTGGATAGATTTTGAGCTCCTCTTTCGACTGATATATAATTCAATGCTATTAAACGTCATTTTCATTTTGAAAACATTGATTGAAAATCACCCCAAAATGACCACTTCCAAACAGTTTTTGCTTTCTTTATTTCTTGGGTAAACTCAATAAATTTTGACTCATTTTACGCAGAATCTCACGCTGAATCCAAATCTGGAATTTAAATTCAGATCCGACAACAAATAACTGAGTTATGGCCGTTTGAATTTTTGGGTTGTCGCCAGATGGCCAAATTTTTGAAGGTTCCAAACAATTCATGCTCGATATCTCGAAAACTATTTCAGATATTGGAATGCGGTTTGCGGCATCGTTTTTCTCGCGATTTTTTACATAAGAAATCGTTTTTAGATTTTCCAAAAGTCGAAATTTGCAAATTTTTGCAAAAATTCATGACTAAAACTATGGCCAAACTTCTCATATCGATATCTCGCTTATTTTTTAGAGTAAACTCGAGTTATTATACATCAGTGAACGCAGAATTTTACGCAGATTCAAAATCTGGAATTTAAATTCAGATCCGACAACAAATAACTGAGTTATGGCCGATCAAAGTTTCGGATAGTTGATTTTCATTTTTTCTCATTTTTCCCAATTTTCAAAGTTAAATATCTCGGAAACTATTAGAGATATTGAGATGCGGTTTGCGCCATCGTTTTTCTCGGCTCATTTTACGTTAGAAAAAGTGCTTAAAAGCCCAAAATTCGATAGTCGATTTTTCGCGAAAAAAAATTGCGACTCAAACGATGAAAATTTTTATTTTTTTTTATTTTTGGGCATAACTCCTAAACCGTTTGTTTGATCGATCTCAAATTGGGCCAGTAGATAGATTTTGAGCTCCTCTTTCGACTGATATATAATTCAATGCTATTAAACGTCATTTTCATTTTGAAAACATTGATTGAAAATCACCCCAAAATGACCACTTCCAAACAGTTTTTGGTCAATGCTTTCTTTATTTCTTAGGTAAACTCAATAAATTTTGACTCATTTTACGCAGAATCTCACGCTGAATCCAAATCTGGAATTTAAATTCAGATCCGACAACAAATAACTGAGTTATGGCCGTTTGAATTTTTGGGTTGTCGCCAGATGGCCAAATTTTTGAAGGTTCCAAACAATTCATGCTCGATATCTCGAAAACTATTTCAGATATTGGAATGCGGTTTGCGGCATCGTTTTTCTCGCGATTTTTTACATAAGAAATCGTTTTTAGATTTTCCAAAAGTCGAAATTTGCAAATTTTCGCAAAAATTCATGACTAAAACTATGGCCAAACTTCTCATATCGATATCTCGCTTATTTTTTAGAGTAAACTCGAGTTATTATACATCAGTGAACGCAGAATTTTACGCAGATTCCAAATCTGGGATTTAAATTCAGATCCGACAACAAATAACCGAGTTATGGCCGATCAAAGTTTCGGATAGTTGATTTTCATTTTTTCTCATTTTTCCCAATTTTCAAAGTTAAATATCTCGGAAACTATTAGAGATATTGAGATGCGGTTTGCGCCATCGTTTTTTTCGGCTCATTTTACGTCAGAAAAAGTGCTTAAAAGTCGAAAATTCGATAGTCGATTTTTCGCGAAAAAAAATTGCGACTCAAACGATGAAAATTTTTCATTTTTTTTATTTTTGACCATAACTCGTAAACCGTTTGTTTGATCGATCTCAAATTGGGCCAGTGGATAGATTTTGAGCTCCTCTTTCGACTGATATATAATTCAATGCTATTAAACGTCATTTTCATTTTGAAAACATTGATTGAAAATCACCCCAAAATGACCACTTCCAAACAGTTTTTGGTCAATGCTTTCTTTATTTCTTAGGTAAACTCAATAAATTTTGACTCATTTTACGCAGAATCTCACGCTGAATCCAAATCTGGAATTTAAATTCAGATCCGACAACAAATAACTGAGTTATGGCCGTTTGAATTTTTGGGTTGTCGCCAGATGGCCAAATTTTTGAAGGTTCCAAACAATTCATGCTCGATATCTCGAAAACTATTTCAGATATTGGAATGCGGTTTGCGGCATCGTTTTTCTCGCGATTTTTTACATAAGAAATCGTTTTTAGATTTTCCAAAAGTCGAAATTTGCAAATTTTCGCAAAAATTCATGACTAAAACTATGGCCAAACTTCTCATATCGATATCTCGCTTATTTTTTAGAGTAAACTCGAGTTATTATACATCAGTGAACGCAGAATTTTACGCAGATTCCAAATCTGGGATTTAAATTCAGATCCGACAACAAATAACCGAGTTATGGCCGATCAAAGTTTCGGATAGTTGATTTTCATTTTTTCTCATTTTTCCCAATTTTCAAAGTTAAATATCTCGGAAACTATTAGAGATATTGAGATGCGGTTTGCGCCATCGTTTTTTTCGGCTCATTTTACGTCAGAAAAAGTGCTTAAAAGTCGAAAATTCGATAGTCGATTTTTCGCGAAAAAAAATTGCGACTCAAACGATGAAAATTTTTCATTTTTTTTATTTTTGACCATAACTCGTAAACCGTTTGTTTGATCGATCTCAAATTGGGCCAGTGGATAGATTTTGAGCTCCTCTTTCGACTGATATATAATTCAATGCTATTAAACGTCATTTTCATTTTGAAAACATTGATTGAAAATCACCCCAAAATGACCACTTCCAAACAGTTTTTGGTCAATGCTTTCTTTATTTCTTAGGTAAACTCAATAAATTTTGACTCATTTTACGCAGAATCTCACGCTGAATCCAAATCTGGAATTTAAATTCAGATCCGACAACAAATAACTGAGTTATGGCCGTTTGAATTTTTGGGTTGTCGCCAGATGGCCAAATTTTTGAAGGTTCCAAACAATTCATGCTCGATATCTCGAAAACTATTTCAGATATTGGAATGCGGTTTGCGGCATCGTTTTTCTCGCGATTTTTTACATAAGAAATCGTTTTTAGATTTTCCAAAAGTCGAAATTTGCAAATTTTCGCAAAAATTCATGACTAAAACTATGGCCAAACTTCTCATATCGATATCTCGCTTATTTTTTAGAGTAAACTTGAGTTATTATACATCAGTGAACGCAGAATTTTACGCAGATTGCAAATTTGGGATTTAAATTTAGTGTCTTTATGATGTCATGGCTTTTGTAGTATCAGAGGAAGATTAACACCTAAAACTATTTGGTTTGTTTTAGTCGGAAAAAGAAATGAGCACTGAAATGTCCGACAAGCTGGCTGCGGTTACATCAGCATATAAAAACAACAATGATCTACAAGAATTGAAGAAGTCGTTAAATGAGATATTTTTGAGGAAGCGCCACTTGCGAAGGACTAACCTTGGCTCTTGGCTCTTGGATCAGTTGGAATTAGAGCAATAATCAATTACCATTAATTAAGAATGGATAGTTTCGTCCATTTCAGATTGTTTCCCTCGTCTTTTTTAGGTAAGCCAACAAACATGTTCCTAATGAAACTTTTTCACACTTTTTGCAAGAAGGAGGGAGAGTGTCGAGTTTGTGTTTTTTTATTTTATTAATACTCCTTTAGTTTAATTTGAGGGTATTGTTTTTTATCATTCTTCCTTATTCCTGCAAATGGTTTTGATTCAAAAATTGTAAGTTTTAAAAACAAAAGTTTAGCCCTCTGGTGAGAGGAGGCGTGAACTATCAACTTCGGCGTTATTCCGCTAGGTGGCTTTTATGGAAAAACTTTTCTCACTTTTCGGTGTAAATAAATACAATAAACTACTTAACTTGTTAATTTTAACCTCAGAAAAACGAATCTGAACTTTGATTTAAGATTTACGACTTTGTTAATATTTTATTTAATATTATTTATGGACTAAAGACTGTTGACGCATGTCCTAGCTTCTATGCTTCGTTGACAGATTGCTTGACGCGGGAAATTGAATTTTAAAATTTTTAATTTGCATTTTCTCAAAAAATCTTGCAGATAGCGAGGAACGGAGACCAAAAATGGATGTGGAAATGTCAAATTATGCCATGTGCATAGTTTCGTGTCGATCTGCGAACTTTCGCGTTTTTCGCCAAAAAAAGTTCAAAGACTAAACATCATGGATTTTTGTCGATTTCGACAAAAAATAAAATCTCTTTGAAACCGACTTTTTCCATCAATTTGGACCTCAGGAACAAGAATCCGTCAAAGATTTTTCGATCAGACGCTCCGTTAATGTTTTATTAATTTTTCAAACTTTTATTTGGTTTGCAGTTTTTCGATGAAAATTAAAGCAAGAAAATACTCTTTTTATTAATTTTGTCCTCAGGAGTAAGAATCTAAAGTCTGATTTAACATTCACGACTTGGTTACGATTCTATTAATTATTAAAAATTATTGTGTCTCTATCTTAACGTATGTCTTAACTTGACTATTTTGACAGCACACATTGAGGTTATGTTCATGATTTAACAAGAAACTACCAGAATTCTTTACTGTTTACTTTCTCGTTCTTCTGGGCATGGTAGCAAAGAAATTACACAAGTTAAGAAGTTCATTTGAAGCTATTTAGAGTTGGAGTTGATTTGCAACAAATTGATGGGTCTTTATTGAAATTTTTAAACGCAGGTAAGCTGAAAACTGTTTGAATTCCAGCCTTGAAATGTTTCGTGGTATTTCCAGGTTCCAACTTCATTACCAGAGTTTATTATTAAAGAGACTGAATCGATGGATGATACCCATAGCCTAAGATGTCGAAAAGGCGGTTGTCGTCGCTCAACGCTGAAGGACTCTGCAAGTTATTGCACAGAATTGAAGAAACCACCCATTCAGTGCTCCCAGAGTACAGTGAATTAATCCATCACGAAAAAGGTGCTGCTTTACTGCAATATGGATGAAAAAGGTTAAATTCAAAGTCAAATGTTCTTTTTCCAGTGGTTGAAGATGTCGTTCAGTGACTGGGAGATGTTTCAAGTGTTGCCTTATTGCATTGCGGGAGCACGAAGTTTGCAATGTTGAGTCTACGAGCAGAAAACGAGTATTCTCCTCTAGAGAAGAGCCAAAGGAACTCAACCAACGGAAACAGAGCATCATCGAGATGCAGTTGTCAAGAAAGAAAATATGTACTACAAAGGCTCTGAAGGTCATCTGGTGTCTTGTGAGCTATTTTGTGAAGTCAAGGAAACATCATTTATTGGTTTCTTGAAAACGCGAGATCTGTTTGTTCAGGAAGGATGGAAGGTTTGTTTGTTTTCTTTTCTCTCCATTCATGGTCTCACCTTAATCTCTTAGTTGCAGCTTAACACAACTTTGTTGTCTTTCCTGTTGGTCAAGAAGCAGGCGCAATTAAAAGCTTTGCCGTGAAGAAACAGCAATTGACTGCACAGAGTAAGAAGAGTTTTTCAGGTGAGATAAACAAACATGTTCTTGATGAAACTTTTTTACACTTCTTGCAGGAAGGAAGATGGTGGAAGGCGTGATATTACATCAACACTCAACTCAGGCATAGGAATGATGCCGAAGAGAGGATGCGATATCTCGAGGTTTTATAGGCTAAACAACTCCGGACTGACCGGACTATCCAGATACTTTGGGTGACAGTGCGGCGCGCGCGCGCGCTGTCGACTGAAGAGTCTGTTGATTTCGCTCAAGGATGGAATCGAAAGCGATCATTTCTGTGTCGAAGCTCTTCGAAATCGGGGAAGACTCAAAACCAAACACAAGTTTAGGTTTGTGGTTTTTCTTAAACTAATTTTGTTGATTTAGGAGAAAACGTTGCCAGAATTCGCCGACGAAATAAGAAAGTTGAAGGCGATGATCGTCAAACACGAAAACAGAATTCGAGCGTTGTTGTCTTATCATTTCTAAACAAGTGCTCAAATCGTTTGCAATTTTCGCTTCTACTTAATTATTATGTCATTTTTTATCACCCCAAAGTGGCTCTTTAATATATATTATCTACGATTGTTAAATTTCTAGTTATAGAAGATTATAATATTTTTATGAAACAAATTTTCGCGAAAATTCATGATTAAAAAAACAATACCAAACTTCTCATATCGATATCTCGCTTGTTTTTTGGTGTAAACTTGCGTTATTATACATCATTTTACCCATCGGCCACGGTGGATTATTCCCACGGACATTTACCCATTGTTAATCCCATCCTGATCTGAAGGCTTTGGATCACATCCCTTTGGTCCGTCCAGAGGTCGATTCTCCACCCACATCTAGCCCTTAAGATCTTGTACTTGAAGTTGGTATGGTTCCTAGCCTGCGAATTTACGTTCTTTTTCTTTTTGGCGAAGTCAGAAACGCAGCTGCTGGTGGTGCTGATGCTAGTGACAAGTTGTCACGTTCCAAATGTTGCAGGTGAAGCGAGAGTTCCACGACTTCCGATGCACGTGACGTTGACTCCGCGGAAGCTTAGCCCTTCTTCGTTTTCACCGGCCTCATCTTCAGTCTCTCTGCCTCTTCGTGGTCCTCACCGCCCAAACACGGTACAAGAAATTCACGGCTTTCATCCAAGTCGTCTTCTCGGTTCTAATCCTCCTGAAATCAACCCAGAAAACGGAAGAATGCTACCAACCCGTTTGACAAGAAGTGGCTCAACTGAAAAACGATATTAAAATCCGCTCGGTTTCGAACAGTTTTCGCACCATCTTCGATCACGCAAGCAGTCCGCGAAGAGTGCAGCTCGTTTTACAGCGCGATCAAATCGACAAGAGGTACAACTTGTACACGTTCGAAATCACCACGAAAGTGCAAGCGGGGATTTTAAGGGGGGACACTTTTCAACAACGAGGTGGGGGGGTTCAAGATACAAGTCGGGTTAGACGAAATCGGCTGTCTCGCTTGTAGTAACAACAATTTAACGACGGTCAAAAGACCGAAAGAAGCGAGATTTAATGTAAGGAGTGTAGTCGAGGCGGTTTTCAACGTCTTTCTAAGTCCTGTTGTAGTTTTTAAGTAGAAACTTTGTACTCATTAATTTATTCATGTTAATGTTTGTGTTATTAATAAATTTCTTTAAATTTGCCGGTTCTTATTTGGGCTGTGTGTGATTGGTTGAAAACTAAACAGGTTTCTTCGCGACTGATATTTGAAATTTAATCGAAACCCTCTTGAAACATTTTTTTTTCATTAATTTAGACTTCAGGAACAAGATTCTGTACTCTAAAGTCGGATTCAAAACGTAATTATAAGTTTACTTAAAATTTGCAATGTAGGTAGGCAACCAATTATACACACATTATGCATTCATTTTTCAGTGTAAATAAATACAATAAACTACTTAACTTGTTAATTTTAACCTCAGAAAAACGAATCAGAACTTTGATTTAAGATTTACGACTTTGTTAATACTTTATTTTATATTATTTATGGACTAAAGATAGGACAGATCTGTTGACGCATGTCCAAGCTTCTATGCTTCGTTGACATATCGCTTGACGCGGGAAATTGAATTTTGAAATGTTTAATTTGCATTTTCTCAAAAAATCTCACAGATAGCGAGGAACGGAGACCAGAAATGGATGTAGAAATGTCGAATTATGCCATGTGCAAAGTTTCGTGTCGATCTAAAAACTTTCGTGTTTTTCGCCAAAAAAAGTTCAAAGGGGTTAATCCATGGATTTTGGCGATTTTGACAAAAAATAAAATCTCTTTGAAACCGACTTTTTCCATCAATTTGGACCTCAGGAACAAGAATCCGTCAAAGATTTTTCGATCCGACGCTCCGTTAATTTTTTATTAATTTTTGAAACTTTTATTTGACTTGCATTTTTTCGATGAAAATTAAAGCAAGAAAATACTCTTTTTATTAATTTGGTCCTCAGGAGTAAGAATCTGAAGTCTGATTTAACATTCACGACTTGATTACGATTCTATTAATTATTTAAAATTATAGTGTCTAAACATAGGACAGGTATCTTAACGTATGTCCGAACTTGATTATTTTGACAGCACACAAACAGGTTATGTTCATGAATTTTAAAGTTAAATATCTCGGAAACTATTAGAGATATTGAGATGCGGTTTGCGCTATCGTTTTTCTCAGCTCATTTTACGTTAGAAAAAGTGCTTAAAAGCCCAAAATTCGATAGTCGATTTTTCGCGAAAAAAAATTGCGACTCAAACGATGAAAATTTTTCAATTTTTTTATTTTTGACCATAACTCATAAACCGTTTGTTCGATCGATCTCAAATTGGGCCAGTGGATAGATTTTGAGCTCCTCTTTCGACTGATATATAATTCAATGCTATTAAACGTCGTTTTTACATTAAAAATAGTGATTGAAAATCACCCCAAAATGACCACTTCCAAACAGTTTTTGGTCAATGCTTTCTTTATTTCGTAGGTAAACTCAATAAATTTTGACTCATTTTACGCAGAATCTCACGCTGAATCCAAATCTGGAATTTAAATTCAGATCCGACAACAAATAACTGAGTTATGGCCGTTTGAATTTTTGGGTTGTCGCCAGATGGCCAAATTTTTGAAGGTTCCAAACAATTCATGCTCGATATCTCGAAAATTATTTCAGATATTGGAATGCGGTTTGCGGCATCGTTTTTCTCGCGATTTTTTACATAAGAAATCGTTTTTAGATTTTCCAAAAGTCGAAATTTGCAAATTTTCGCAAAAATTCATGACTAAAACTATGGCCAAACTTCTCATATCGATATCTCGCTTATTTTTTAGAGTAAACTCGAGTTATTATACATCAGTGAACGCAGAATTTTACGCAGATTCCAAATCTGGGATTTAAATTCAGATCCGACAACAAATAACCGAGTTATGGCCGATCAAAGTTTCGGATAGTTGATTTTCATTTTTTCTCATTTTTCCCAATTTTCAAAGTTAAATATCTCGGAAACTATTAGAGATATTGAGATGCGGTTTGCGCCATCGTTTTTTTCGGCTCATTTTACGTCAGAAAAAGTGCTTAAAAGTCGAAAATTCGATAGTCAATTTTTCGCGAAAAAAAATTGCGACTCAAACGATGAAAATTTTTCAATTTTTTTATTTTTGACCATAACTCGTAAACCGTTTGTTTGATCGATCTCAAATTGGGCCAGTGGATAGATTTTGAGCTCCTCTTTCGACTGATATATAATTCAATGCTATTAAACGTCATTTTCATTTTGAAAACATTGATTGAAAATCACCCCAAAATGACCACTTCCAAACAGTTTTTGGTCAATGCTTTCTTTATTTCTTAGGTAAACTCAATAAATTTTGACTCATTTTACGCAGAATCTCACGCTGAATCCAAATCTGGAATTTAAATTCAGATCCGACAACAAATAACTGAGTTATGGCCGTTTGAATTTTTGGGTTGTCGCCAGATGGCCAATTTTTTGAAGGTTCCAAACAATTCATGCTCGATATCTCGAAAACTATTTCAGATATTGGAATGCGGTTTGCGGCATCGTTTTTCTCACGATTTTTTACATAAGAAATCGTTTTTAGATTTTCCAAAAGTCGAAATTTGCAAATTTTCGCAAAAATTCATGACTAAAACTATGGCCAAACTTCTCATATCGATATCTCGCTTATTTTTTAGAGTAAACTCGAGTTATTATACATCAGTGAACGCAGAATTTTACGCAGATTCCAAATCTGGGATTTAAATTCAGATCCGACAACAAATAACTGAGTTATGGCCGATCAAAGTTTCGGATAGTTGATTTTCATTTTTTCTCATTTTTCCCAATTTTCAAAGTTAAATATCTCGGAAACTATTAGAGATATTGAGATGCGGTTTGCGCCATCGTTTTTTTCGGCTCATTTTACGTCAGAAAAAGTGCTTAAAAGTCGAAAATTCGATAGTCAATTTTTCGCGAAAAAAAATTGCGACTCAAACGATGAAAATTTTTCAATTTTTTTATTTTTGACCATAACTCGTAAACCGTTTGTTTGATCGATCTCAAATTGGGCCAGTGGATAGATTTTGAGCTCCTCTTTCGACTGATATATAATTCAATGCTATTAAACGTCATTTTCATTTTGAAAACATTGATTGAAAATCACCCCAAAATGACCACTTCCAAACAGTTTTTGGTCAATGCTTTCTTTATTTCTTAGGTAAACTCAATAAATTTTGCCTCATTTTACGCAGAATCTCACGCTGAATCCAAATCTGGAATTTAAATTCAGATCCGACAACAAATAACTGAGTTATGGCCGTTTGAATTTTTGGGTTGTCGCCAGATGGCCAATTTTTTGAAGGTTCCAAACAATTCATGCTCGATATCTCGAAAACTATTTCAGATATTGGAATGCGGTTTGCGGCATCGTTTTTCTCACGATTTTTTACATAAGAAATCGTTTTTAGATTTTCCAAAAGTCGAAATTTGCAAATTTTCGCAAAAATTCATGACTAAAACTATGGCCAAACTTCTCATATCGATATCTCGCTTATTTTTTAGAGTAAACTCGAGTTATTATACATCAGTGAACGCAGAATTTTACGCAGATTCCAAATCTGGGATTTAAATTCAGATCCGACAACAAATAACTGAGTTATGGCCGATCAAAGTTTCGGATAGTTGATTTTCATTTTTTCTCATTTTTCCCAATTTTCAAAGTTAAATATCTCGGAAACTATTAGAGATATTGAGATGCGGTTTGCGCCATCGTTTTTTTCGGCTCATTTTACGTCAGAAAAAGTGCTTAAAAGTCGAAAATTCGATAGTCGATTTTTCGCGAAAAAAAATTGCGACTCAAACGATGAAAATTTTTCAATTTTTTTATTTTTGACCATAACTCGTAAACCGTTTGTTTGATCGATCTCAAATTGGGCCAGTGGATAGATTTTGAGCTCCTCTTTCGACTGATATATAATTCAATGCTATTAAACGTCATTTTCATTTTGAAAACATTGATTGAAAATCACCCCAAAATGACCACTTCCAAACAGTTTTTGGTCAATGCTTTCTTTATTTCTTAGGTAAACTCAATAAATTTTGACTCATTTTACGCAGAATCTCACGCTGAATCCAAATCTGGAATTTAAATTCAGATCCGACAACAAATAACTGAGTTATGGCCGTTTGAATTTTTGGGTTGTCGCCAGATGGCCAAATTTTTGAAGGTTCCAAACAATTCATGCTCGATATCTCGAAAACTATTTCAGATATTGGAATGCGGTTTGCGGCATCGTTTTTCTCGCGATTTTTTACATAAGAAATCGTTTTTAGATTTTCCAAAAGTCGAAATTTGCAAATTTTCGCAAAAATTCATGACTAAAACTATGACCAAACTTCTCATATCGATATCTCGCTTATTTTTTAGAGTAAACTCGAGTTATTATACATCAGTGAACGCAGAATTTTACGCAGATTCCAAATCTGGGATTTAAATTCAGATCCGACAACAAATAACTGAGTTATGGCCGATCAAAGTTTCGGATAGTTGATTTTCATTTTTTCTCATTTTTCCCAATTTTCAAAGTTAAATATCTCGGAAACTATTAGAGATATTGAGATGCGGTTTGCGCCATCGTTTTTCTCGGCTCATTTTACGTTAGAAAAAGTGCTTAAAAGCCCAAAATTCGATAGTCGATTTTTCGCGAAAAAAAATTGCGACTCAAACGATGAAAATTTTTATTTTTTTTTATTTTTGGGCATAACTCCTAAACCGTTTGTTTGATCGATCTCAAATTGGGCCAGTGGATAGATTTTGAGCTCCTCTTTCGACTGATATATAATTCAATGCTATTAAACGTCATTTTCATTTTGAAAACATTGATTGAAAATCACCCCAAAATGACCACTTCCAAACAGTTTTTGCTTTCTTTATTTCTTGGGTAAACTCAATAAATTTTGACTCATTTTACGCAGAATCTCACGCTGAATCCAAATCTGGAATTTAAATTCAGATCCGACAACAAATAACTGAGTTATGGCCGTTTGAATTTTTGGGTTGTCGCCAGATGGCCAAATTTTTGAAGGTTCCAAACAATTCATGCTCGATATCTCGAAAACTATTTCAGATATTGGAATGCGGTTTGCGGCATCGTTTTTCTCGCGATTTTTTACATAAGAAATCGTTTTTAGATTTTCCAAAAGTCGAAATTTGCAAATTTTTGCAAAAATTCATGACTAAAACTATGGCCAAACTTCTCATATCGATATCTCGCTTATTTTTTAGAGTAAACTCGAGTTATTATACATCAGTGAACGCAGAATTTTACGCAGATTCAAAATCTGGAATTTAAATTCAGATCCGACAACAAATAACTGAGTTATGGCCGATCAAAGTTTCGGATAGTTGATTTTCATTTTTTCTCATTTTTCCCAATTTTCAAAGTTAAATATCTCGGAAACTATTAGAGATATTGAGATGCGGTTTGCGCCATCGTTTTTCTCGGCTCATTTTACGTTAGAAAAAGTGCTTAAAAGCCCAAAATTCGATAGTCGATTTTTCGCGAAAAAAAATTGCGACTCAAACGATGAAAATTTTTATTTTTTTTTATTTTTGGGCATAACTCCTAAACCGTTTGTTTGATCGATCTCAAATTGGGCCAGTAGATAGATTTTGAGCTCCTCTTTCGACTGATATATAATTCAATGCTATTAAACGTCATTTTCATTTTGAAAACATTGATTGAAAATCACCCCAAAATGACCACTTCCAAACAGTTTTTGGTCAATGCTTTCTTTATTTCTTAGGTAAACTCAATAAATTTTGACTCATTTTACGCAGAATCTCACGCTGAATCCAAATCTGGAATTTAAATTCAGATCCGACAACAAATAACTGAGTTATGGCCGTTTGAATTTTTGGGTTGTCGCCAGATGGCCAAATTTTTGAAGGTTCCAAACAATTCATGCTCGATATCTCGAAAACTATTTCAGATATTGGAATGCGGTTTGCGGCATCGTTTTTCTCGCGATTTTTTACATAAGAAATCGTTTTTAGATTTTCCAAAAGTCGAAATTTGCAAATTTTCGCAAAAATTCATGACTAAAACTATGGCCAAACTTCTCATATCGATATCTCGCTTATTTTTTAGAGTAAACTCGAGTTATTATACATCAGTGAACGCAGAATTTTACGCAGATTCCAAATCTGGGATTTAAATTCAGATCCGACAACAAATAACCGAGTTATGGCCGATCAAAGTTTCGGATAGTTGATTTTCATTTTTTCTCATTTTTCCCAATTTTCAAAGTTAAATATCTCGGAAACTATTAGAGATATTGAGATGCGGTTTGCGCCATCGTTTTTTTCGGCTCATTTTACGTCAGAAAAAGTGCTTAAAAGTCGAAAATTCGATAGTCGATTTTTCGCGAAAAAAAATTGCGACTCAAACGATGAAAATTTTTCATTTTTTTTATTTTTGACCATAACTCGTAAACCGTTTGTTTGATCGATCTCAAATTGGGCCAGTGGATAGATTTTGAGCTCCTCTTTCGACTGATATATAATTCAATGCTATTAAACGTCATTTTCATTTTGAAAACATTGATTGAAAATCACCCCAAAATGACCACTTCCAAACAGTTTTTGGTCAATGCTTTCTTTATTTCTTAGGTAAACTCAATAAATTTTGACTCATTTTACGCAGAATCTCACGCTGAATCCAAATCTGGAATTTAAATTCAGATCCGACAACAAATAACTGAGTTATGGCCGTTTGAATTTTTGGGTTGTCGCCAGATGGCCAAATTTTTGAAGGTTCCAAACAATTCATGCTCGATATCTCGAAAACTATTTCAGATATTGGAATGCGGTTTGCGGCATCGTTTTTCTCGCGATTTTTTACATAAGAAATCGTTTTTAGATTTTCCAAAAGTCGAAATTTGCAAATTTTCGCAAAAATTCATGACTAAAACTATGGCCAAACTTCTCATATCGATATCTCGCTTATTTTTTAGAGTAAACTTGAGTTATTATACATCAGTGAACGCAGAATTTTACGCAGATTGCAAATTTGGGATTTAAATTTAGTGTCTTTATGATGTCATGGCTTTTGTAGTATCAGAGGAAGATTAACACCTAAAACTATTTGGTTTGTTTTAGTCGGAAAAAGAAATGAGCACTGAAATGTCCGACAAGCTGGCTGCGGTTACATCAGCATATAAAAACAACAATGATCTACAAGAATTGAAGAAGTCGTTAAATGAGATATTTTTGAGGAAGCGCCACTTGCGAAGGACTAACCTTGGCTCTTGGCTCTTGGATCAGTTGGAATTAGAGCAATAATCAATTACCATTAATTAAGAATGGATAGTTTCGTCCATTTCAGATTGTTTCCCTCGTCTTTTTTAGGTAAGCCAACAAACATGTTCCTAATGAAACTTTTTCACACTTTTTGCAAGAAGGAGGGAGAGTGTCGAGTTTGTGTTTTTTTATTTTATTAATACTCCTTTAGTTTAATTTGAGGGTATTGTTTTTTATCATTCTTCCTTATTCCTGCAAATGGTTTTGATTCAAAAATTGTAAGTTTTAAAAACAAAAGTTTAGCCCTCTGGTGAGAGGAGGCGTGAACTATCAACTTCGGCGTTATTCCGCTAGGTGGCTTTTATGGAAAAACTTCTCTCACTTTTCGGTGTAAATAAATACAATAAACTACTTAACTTGTTAATTTTAACCTCAGAAAAACGAATCTGAACTTTGATTTAAGATTTACGACTTTGTTAATATTTTATTTAATATTATTTATGGACTAAAGACTGTTGACGCATGTCCTAGCTTCTATGCTTCGTTGACAGATTGCTTGACGCGGGAAATTGAATTTTAAAATTTTTAATTTGCATTTTCTCAAAAAATCTTGCAGATAGCGAGGAACGGAGACCAAAAATGGATGTGGAAATGTCAAATTATGCCATGTGCATAGTTTCGTGTCGATCTGCGAACTTTCGCGTTTTTCGCCAAAAAAAGTTCAAAGACTAAACATCATGGATTTTTGTCGATTTCGACAAAAAATAAAATCTCTTTGAAACCGACTTTTTCCATCAATTTGGACCTCAGGAACAAGAATCCGTCAAAGATTTTTCGATCAGACGCTCCGTTAATGTTTTATTAATTTTTCAAACTTTTATTTGGTTTGCAGTTTTTCGATGAAAATTAAAGCAAGAAAATACTCTTTTTATTAATTTTGTCCTCAGGAGTAAGAATCTAAAGTCTGATTTAACATTCACGACTTGGTTACGATTCTATTAATTATTAAAAATTATTGTGTCTCTATCTTAACGTATGTCTTAACTTGACTATTTTGACAGCACACATTGAGGTTATGTTCATGATTTAACAAGAAACTACCAGAATTCTTTACTGTTTACTTTCTCGTTCTTCTGGGCATGGTAGCAAAGAAATTACACAAGTTAAGAAGTTCATTTGAAGCTATTTAGAGTTGGAGTTGATTTGCAACAAATTGATGGGTCTTTATTGAAATTTTTAAACGCAGGTAAGCTGAAAACTGTTTGAATTCCAGCCTTGAAATGTTTCGTGGTATTTCCAGGTTCCAACTTCATTACCAGAGTTTATTATTAAAGAGACTGAATCGATGGATGATACCCATAGCCTAAGATGTCGAAAAGGCGGTTGTCGTCGCTCAACGCTGAAGGACTCTGCAAGTTATTGCACAGAATTGAAGAAACCACCCATTCAGTGCTCCCAGAGTACAGTGAATTAATCCATCACGAAAAAGGTGCTGCTTTACTGCAATATGGATGAAAAAGGTTAAATTCAAAGTCAAATGTTCTTTTTCCAGTGGTTGAAGATGTCGTTCAGTGACTGGGAGATGTTTCAAGTGTTGCCTTATTGCATTGCGGGAGCACGAAGTTTGCAATGTTGAGTCTACGAGCAGAAAACGAGTATTCTCCTCTAGAGAAGAGCCAAAGGAACTCAACCAACGGAAACAGAGCATCATCGAGATGCAGTTGTCAAGAAAGAAAATATGTACTACAAAGGCTCTGAAGGTCATCTGGTGTCTTGTGAGCTATTTTGTGAAGTCAAGGAAACATCATTTATTGGTTTCTTGAAAACGCGAGATCTGTTTGTTCAGGAAGGATGGAAGGTTTGTTTGTTTTCTTTTCTCTCCATTCATGGTCTCACCTTAATCTCTTAGTTGCAGCTTAACACAACTTTGTTGTCTTTCCTGTTGGTCAAGAAGCAGGCGCAATTAAAAGCTTTGCCGTGAAGAAACAGCAATTGACTGCACAGAGTAAGAAGAGTTTTTCAGGTGAGATAAACAAACATGTTCTTGATGAAACTTTTTTACACTTCTTGCAGGAAGGAAGATGGTGGAAGGCGTGATATTACATCAACACTCAACTCAGGCATAGGAATGATGCCGAAGAGAGGATGCGATATCTCGAGGTTTTATAGGCTAAACAACTCCGGACTGACCGGACTATCCAGATACTTTGGGTGACAGTGCGGCGCGCGCGCGCGCTGTCGACTGAAGAGTCTGTTGATTTCGCTCAAGGATGGAATCGAAAGCGATCATTTCTGTGTCGAAGCTCTTCGAAATCGGGGAAGACTCAAAACCAAACACAAGTTTAGGTTTGTGGTTTTTCTTAAACTAATTTTGTTGATTTAGGAGAAAACGTTGCCAGAATTCGCCGACGAAATAAGAAAGTTGAAGGCGATGATCGTCAAACACGAAAACAGAATTCGAGCGTTGTTGTCTTATCATTTCTAAACAAGTGCTCAAATCGTTTGCAATTTTCGCTTCTACTTAATTATTATGTCATTTTTTATCACCCCAAAGTGGCTCTTTAATATATATTATCTACGATTGTTAAATATCTAGTTATAGAAGATTATAATATTTTTATGAAACAAATTTTCGCGAAAATTCATGATTAAAAAAACAATACCAAACTTCTCATATCGATATCTCGCTTGTTTTTTGGTGTAAACTTGCGTTATTATACATCATTTTACCCATCGGCCACGGTGGATTATTCCCACGGACATTTACCCATTGTTAATCCCATCCTGATCTGAAGGCTTTGGATCACATCCCTTTGGTCCGTCCAGAGGTCGATTCTCCACCCACATCTAGCCCTTAAGATCTTGTACTTGAAGTTGGTATGGTTCCTAGCCTGCGAATTTACGTTCTTTTTCTTTTTGGCGAAGTCAGAAACGCAGCTGCTGGTGGTGCTGATGCTAGTGACAAGTTGTCACGTTCCAAATGTTGCAGGTGAAGCGAGAGTTCCACGACTTCCGATGCACGTGACGTTGACTCCGCGGAAGCTTAGCCCTTCTTCGTTTTCACCGGCCTCATCTTCAGTCTCTCTGCCTCTTCGTGGTCCTCACCGCCCAAACACGGTACAAGAAATTCACGGCTTTCATCCAAGTCGTCTTCTCGGTTCTAATCCTCCTGAAATCAACCCAGAAAACGGAAGAATGCTACCAACCCGTTTGACAAGAAGTGGCTCAACTGAAAAACGATATTAAAATCCGCTCGGTTTCGAACAGTTTTCGCACCATCTTCGATCACGCAAGCAGTCCGCGAAGAGTGCAGCTCGTTTTACAGCGCGATCAAATCGACAAGAGGTACAACTTGTACACGTTCGAAATCACCACGAAAGTGCAAACGGGGATTTTAAGGGGGGACACTTTTCAACAACGAGGTGGGGGGTTCAAGATACAAGTCGGGTTAGACGAAATCGGCTGTCTCGCTTGTAGTAACAACAATTTAACGACGGTCAAAAGACCGAAAGAAGCGAGATTTAATGTAAGGAGTGTAGTCGAGGCGGTTTTCAACGTCTTTCTAAGTCCTGTTGTAGTTTTTAAGTAGAAACTTTGTACTCATTAATTTATTCATGTTAATGTTCGTGTTATTAATAAATTTCTTTAAATTTGCCGGTTCTTATTTGGGCTGTGTGTGATTGGTTGAAAACTAAACAGGTTTCTTCGCGACTGATATTTGAAATTTAATCGAAACCTTCTTAAAACATTTTTTTTTTATGAATTTAGACTTCAGGAACAAGATTCTGTACTCTAAAGTCGGATTCAAAACGTAATTATAAGTTTACTTAAAATTAAAATTTGCAATGTAGGTAGGCAACCAATTATACACACATTATGCACTCATTTTTCGGTGTAAATAAATACAATAAACTACTTAACTTGTTATTTTTAATCTCAGAAAAACGAATCTAAACTTTGATTTAAGATTTACGACTTTGTTAATATTTTATTTAATATTATTTAAGGACAGATCTGTTGACGCATGTCCTAGCTTCTATGCTTCGTTGACAGATTGCTTGAAGCGGGAAATTGAATTTTAAAATTTTTAATTTGCATTTTCTCAAAAAATCTTACAGATAGCGAGGAACGGAGACCAAAAATGGATGTGGAAATGTCAAATTATGCCATGTGCATATTTTCGTGTCGATCTGCGAACTTTCGCGTTTTTCGCCAAAAAAAGTTCAAAGACTAAACATCATGGATTTTTGGCGATTTCGACAAAAAATAAAATCTCCTTAAAACCGACTTTTTCCATCAATTTGGACCTCAGGAACAAGAATCCGTCAAAGATTTTTCGATCCGACGCTCCGTTAATTTTTTATTAATTTTTTAAACTTTTATTTGAATAGCATTTTTTTCGATGAAAATTAAAGCAAGAAAATACTCTTTTTATTAATTTTGTCCTCAGGAGTAAGAATCTGAAGTCTGATTTAACATTCACGACTTGGTTACGATTCTATTAATTATTTAAAATTAATGTGTCTCTATCTTAACGTATGTCTTAACTTGACTATTTTGACAGAACACATTGAGGTTATGTTCATGATTTACTAAACTTATTTTCAGAGTACAACAAATGATTAACAACGATCCTGCTTGCACAAGAGACTACCAGAATTCTTTACTGTTTACTTTCTCGTTCTTCTGGGCATGGTAGCAAAGAAATTACACAAGTTAAGAAGTTCATTTGAAGCTATTTTTAGTTGGAGTTGATTTACAACAAATTTATGGGTCTTTATTGAAATTTTTAAACGCAGGTAAGCTGAAAACTGTTTGAATTCCAGCCTTGAAATGTTTCGTGGTATTTCAGGATCCAACTTCATTACCAGAGTTTATTATTAAAGAGACTGAATCGATGGATGATACCCATAACCTAAGATGTCGAAAAGGCGGTTGTCGTCGCTCAACGCTGAAGGACTCTGCAAGTTATTGCACAGAATTGAAGAAACCACCCATTCAATGCTCCCAGAGTACAGTGAATTGATCCAGGAGCATAACATCATGAAAAAGGTGCTGCTTTACTGCAATGTGGATGAAAAAGGTTAAATTTAAACATGTTTTAAGTCAAAGTCAAATGTTCTTTTTCCAGTGGTTGAAGATGTCGTTCAGTGACTGGGAAATGTTCAGAGTGTTGCTGATTTCATTGCGGGAGCACGAAGTTTGCAACGTTTTCAATCCTGATGAGTCTATGAGCAAAAAACGAGTGTTTCTCCAGAGAAGGCCCAAAGGAACTCAACCAACGGAAACAAAGTATCATCGAGATGCAGTTGTCAAGAAAGAAAATACTACAAAGGCTCTGAAGGTCATCTGGTGTCTTGTGAGCTATTTTGTGAAGTCAAAGAAACATCAAGGAATGGAAGTTTATAGAGAATTTTTATTGGTTTTTTGAAAACGCGAGATCTGGAATTCTGGATGCATCGCTGCTTGTTTGAGGAAGGATGGAAGGTTTGTTTTCTTTTCTCTCCATTTATGGTTTTTGGCAAACTTGCGCTAGACGTTAACTGTTACCAATAAACATCCCTAGGGGCTGCTACCAACTTTAGACGAGTGCATTTGATGGTCACGTGCAGTAAAATTCGTAATTTTGGAATGCGGTTTGCGGCATCGTTTTTCTCGCGATTTTTTACATAAGAAATCGTTTTTAGATTTTCCAAAAGTCGAAATTTGCAAATTTTCGCAAAAATTCATGACTAAAACTATGGCCAAACTTCTCATACCGATATCTCGCTTATTTTTTAGAGAAAACTTGAGTTATTATACATCAGTGAACGCAGAATTTTACGCAGATTCCAAATCTGGGATTTAAATTCAGATCCGACAACAAATAACTGAGTTATGGCCGATCAAAGTTTCGGATAGTTGATTTTCATTTTTTCTCATTTTTCCCAATTTTCAAAGTTAAATATCTCGGAAACTATTAGAGATATTGAGTTGCGGTTTGCGCCATCGTTTTTCTCGGCTCATTTTACGTTAGAAAAAGTGCTTAAAAGCCCAAAATTCGATGGTCGATTTTTCGCGAAAAAAAATTGCGGCTCAAACGATGAAAATTTTTATTTTTTTTTATTTTTGGCCATAACTCCTAAACCGTTTGTTTGATCGATCTCAAATTGAGCCAGTAGATAGATTTCGAGCTCCTCTTTCGAATGATATATAATACAAAGGTATTAAACGTCGTTTTTACATTAAAAATAGTGATTGAAAATCACCCCAAAATGACAACTTCCAAACAGTTTTTGGTCAATGCTTTCTTTATTTCGTAGGTAAACTCAATAAATTTTGACTCATTTTACGCAGAATGTCACGCTGAATCCAAATCTGGAATTTAAATTCAGATCCGACAACAAATAACTGAGTTATGGCCGTTTGAATTTTTGGGTTGTCGCCAGATGGCCAAATTTTTGAAGGTTCCAAACAATTCATGCTCGATATCTCGAAAACTATTTCAGATATTGGAATGCGGTTTGCGGCATCGTTTTTCTCGCGATTTTTTACATAAGAAATCGTTTTTAGATTTTCCAAAAGTCGAAATTTGCAAATTTTCGCAAAAATTCATGACTAAAACTATGGCCAAACTTCTCATATCGATATCTCGCTTATTTTTTAGAGTAAACTCGAGTTATTATACATCAGTGAACGCAGAATTTTACGCAGATTCCAAATCTGGGATTTAAATTCAGATCCGACAACAAATAACTGAGTTATGGCCGATCAAAGTTTCGGATAGTTGATTTTCATTTTTTCTCATTTTTCCCAATTTTCAAAGTTAAATATCTCGGAAACTATTAGAGATATTGAGATGCGGTTTGCGCCATCGTTTTTTTCGGCTCATTTTACGTCAGAAAAAGTGCTTAAAAGTCGAAAATTCGATAGTCGATTTTTCGCGAAAAAAAATTGCGACTCAAACGATGAAAATTTTTCAATTTTTTTATTTTTGACCATAACTCGTAAACCGTTTGTTTGATCGATCTCAAATTGGGCCAGTGGATAGATTTTGAGCTCCTCTTTCGACTGATATATAATTCAATGCTATTAAACGTCATTTTCATTTTGAAAACATTGATTGAATATCACCCCAAAATGACCACTTCCAAACAGTTTTTGGTCAATGCTTTCTTTATTTCGTAGGTAAACTCAATAAATTTTGACTCATTTTACGCAGAATCTCACGCTGAATCCAAATCTGGAATTTAAATTCAGATCCGACAACAAATAACTGAGTTATGGCCGTTTGAATTTTTGGGTTGTCGCCAGATGGCCAAATTTTTGAAGGTTCCAAACAATTCATGCTCGATATCTCGAAAACTATTTCTGATATTGGAATGCGGTTTGCGGCATCGTTTTTCTCGCGATTTTTTTACATAAGAAATCGTTTTTAGATTTTCCAAAAGTCGAAATTTGCAAATTTTCGCAAAAATTCATGACTAAAACTATGGCCAAACTTCTCATATCGATATCTCGCTTATTTTTTAGAGTAAACTCGAGTTATTATACATCAGTGAACGCAGAATTTTACGCAGATTCCAAATCTGGGATTTAAATTCAGATCCGACAACAAATAACTGAGTTATGGCCGATCAAAGTTTCGGATAGTTGATTTTCATTTTTTCTCATTTTTCCCAATTTTCAAAGTTAAATATCTCGGAAACTATTAGAGATATTGAGTTGCGGTTTGCGCCATCGTTTTTCTCGGCTCATTTTACGTTAGAAAAAGTGCTTAAAAGCCCAAAATTCGATGGTCGATTTTTCGCGATAAAAAATTGCGACTCAAACGATGAAAATTTTTATTTTTTTTTATTTTTGGCCATAACTCCTAAACCGTTTGTTTGATCGATCTCAAATTGAGCCAGTAGATAGATTTCGAGCTCCTCTTTCGAATGATATATAATACAAAGGTATTAAACGTCGTTTTTACATTAAAAATAGTGATTGAAAATCACCCCAAAATGACCACTTCCAAACAGTTTTTGGTCAATGCTTTCTTTATTTCGTAGGTAAACTCAATAAATTTTGACTCATTTTACGCAGAATCTCACGCTGAATCCAAATCTGGAATTTAAATTCAGATCCGACAACAAATAACTGAGTTATGGCCGTTTGAATTTTTGGGTTGTCGCCAGATGGCCAAATTTTTGAAGGTTCCAAACAATTCATGCTCGATATCTCGAAAACTATTTCAGATATTGGAATGCGGTTTGCGGCATCGTTTTTCTCGCGATTTTTTACATAAGAAATCGTTTTTAGATTTTCCAAAAGTCGAAATTTGCAAATTTTCGCAAAAATTCATGACTAAAACTATGGCCAAACTTCTCATATCGATATCTCGCTTATTTTTTAGAGTAAACTCGAGTTATTATACATCAGTGAACGCAGAATTTTACGCAGATTCCAAATCTGGGATTTAAATTCAGATCCGACAACAAATAACTGAGTTATGGCCGATCAAAGTTTCGGATAGTTGATTTTCATTTTTTCTCATTTTTCCCAATTTTCAAAGTTAAATATCTCGGAAACTATTAGAGATATTGAGATGCGGTTTGCGCCATCGTTTTTTTCGGCTCATTTTACGTCAGAAAAAGTGCTTAAAAGTCGAAAATTCGATAGTCGATTTTTCGCGAAAAAAAATTGCGACTCAAACGATGAAAATTTTTCAATTTTTTTATTTTTGACCATAACTCGTAAACCGTTTGTTTGATCGATCTCAAATTGGGCCAGTGGATAGATTTTGAGCTCCTCTTTCGACTGATATATAATTCAATGCTATTAAACGTCATTTTCATTTTGAAAACATTGATTGAAAATCACCCCAAAATGACCACTTCCAAACAGTTTTTGGTCAATGCTTTCTTTATTTCGTAGGTAAACTCAATAAATTTTGACTCATTTTACGCAGAATCTCACGCTGAATCCAAATCTGGAATTTAAATTCAGATCCGACAACAAATAACTGAGTTATGGCCGTTTGAATTTTTGGGTTGTCGCCAGATGGCCAAATTTTTGAAGGTTCCAAACAATTCATGCTCGATATCTCGAAAACTATTTCTGATATTGGAATGCGGTTTGCGGCATCGTTTTTCTCGCGATTTTTTTACATAAGAAATCGTTTTTAGATTTTCCAAAAGTCGAAATTTGCAAATTTTCGCAAAAATTCATGACTAAAACTATGGCCAAACTTCTCATATCGATATCTCGCTTATTTTTTAGAGTAAACTCGAGTTATTATACATCAGTGAACGCAGAATTTTACGCAGATTCCAAATCTGGGATTTAAATTCAGATCCGACAACAAATAACTGAGTTATGGCCGATCAAAGTTTCGGATAGTTGATTTTCATTTTTTCTCATTTTTCCCAATTTTCAAAGTTAAATATCTCGGAAACTATTAGAGATATTGAGTTGCGGTTTGCGCCATCGTTTTTCTCGGCTCATTTTACGTTAGAAAAAGTGCTTAAAAGCCCAAAATTCGATGGTCGATTTTTCGCGATAAAAAATTGCGACTCAAACGATGAAAATTTTTATTTTTTTTTATTTTTGGCCATAACTCCTAAACCGTTTGTTTGATCGATCTCAAATTGAGCCAGTAGATAGATTTCGAGCTCCTCTTTCGAATGATATATAATACAAAGGTATTAAACGTCGTTTTTACATTAAAAATAGTGATTGAAAATCACCCCAAAATGACCACTTCCAAACAGTTTTTGGTCAATGCTTTCTTTATTTCGTAGGTAAACTCAATAAATTTTGACTCATTTTACGCAGAATCTCACGCTGAATCCAAATCTGGAATTTAAATTCAGATCCGACAACAAATAACTGAGTTATGGCCGTTTGAATTTTTGGGTTGTCGCCAGATGGCCAAATTTTTGAAGGTTCCAAACAATTCATGCTCGATATCTCGAAAACTATTTCAGATATTGGAATGCGGTTTGCGGCATCGTTTTTCTCGCGATTTTTTACATAAGAAATCGTTTTTAGATTTTCCAAAAGTCGAAATTTGCAAATTTTCGCAAAAATTCATGACTAAAACTATGGCCAAACTTCTCATATCGATATCTCGCTTATTTTTTAGAGTAAACTCGAGTTATTATACATCAGTGAACGCAGAATTTTACGCAGATTCCAAATCTGGGATTTAAATTCAGATCCGACAACAAATAACTGAGTTATGGCCGATCAAAGTTTCGGATAGTTGATTTTCATTTTTTCTCATTTTTCCCAATTTTCAAAGTTAAATATCTCGGAAACTATTAGAGATATTGAGATGCGGTTTGCGCCATCGTTTTTTTCGGCTCATTTTACGTCAGAAAAAGTGCTTAAAAGTCGAAAATTCGATAGTCGATTTTTCGCGAAAAAAAATTGCGACTCAAACGATGAAAATTTTTCAATTTTTTTATTTTTGACCATAACTCGTAAACCGTTTGTTTGATCGATCTCAAATTGGGCCAGTGGATAGATTTTGAGCTCCTCTTTCGACTGATATATAATTCAATGCTATTAAACGTCATTTTCATTTTGAAAACATTGATTGAAAATCACCCCAAAATGACCACTTCCAAACAGTTTTTGGTCAATGCTTTCTTTATTTCTTAGGTAAACTCAATAAATTTTGACTCATTTTACGCAGAATCTCACGCTGAATCCAAATCTGGAATTTAAATTCAGATCCGACAACAAATAACTGAGTTTGAATTTTTGGGTTGTCGCCAGATGGCCAAATTTTTGAAGGTTCCAAACAATTCATGCTCGATATCTCGAAAACTATTTCAGATATTGGAATGCGGTTTGCGGCATCGTTTTTCTCGCGATTTTTTACATAAGAAATCGTTTTTAGATTTTCCAAAAGTCGAAATTTGCAAATTTTCGCAAAAATTCATGACTAAAACTATGGCCAAACTTCTCATATCGATATCTCGCTTATTTTTTAGAGTAAACTCGAGTTATTATACATCAGTGAACGCAGAATTTTACGCAGATTCCAAATCTGGGATTTAAATTCAGATCCGACAACAAATAACTGAGTTATGGCCGATCAAAGTTTCGGATAGTTGATTTTCATTTTTTCTCATTTTTCCCAATTTTCAAAGTTAAATATCTAGGAAACTATTAGAGATATTGAGATGCGGTTTGCGCCATCGTTTTTCTCGGCTCATTTTACGTTAGAAAAAGTGCTTAAAAGCCCAAAATTCGATAGTCGATTTTTCGCGAAAAAAAATTGCGACTCAAACGATGAAAATTTTTATTTTTTTTTATTTTTGGGCATAACTCCTAAACCGTTTGTTTGATCGATCTCAAATTGGGCCAGTGGATAGATTTTGAGCTCCTCTTTCGACTGATATATAATTCAATGCTATTAAACGTCATTTTCATTTTGAAAACATTGATTGAAAATCACCCCAAAATGACCACTTCCAAACAGTTTTTGGTCAATGCTTTCTTTATTTCTTAGGTAAACTCAATAAATTTTGACTCATTTTACGCAGAATCTCACGCTGAATCCAAATCTGGAATTTAAATTCAGATCCGACAACAAATAACTGAGTTATGGCCGTTTGAATTTTTGGGTTGTCGCCAGATGGCCAAATTTTTGAAGGTTCCAAACAATTCATGTTCGATATCTCGAAAACTATTTCAGATATTGGAATGCGGTTTGCGGCATCGTTTTTCTCGCGATTTTTTACATAAGAAATCGTTTTTAGATTTTCCAAAAGTCGAAATTTGCAAATTTTCGCAAAAATTCATGACTAAAACTATGGCCAAACTTCTCATATCGATATCTCGCTTATTTTTTAGAGTAAACTCGAGTTATTATACATCAGTGAACGCAGAATTTTACGCAGATTCCAAATCTGGGATTTAAATTCAGATCCGACAACAAATAACTGAGTTATGGCCGATCAAAGTTTCGGATAGTTGATTTTCATTTTTTCTCATTTTTCCCAATTTTCAAAGTTAAATATCTCGGAAACTATTAGAGATATTGAGATGCGGTTTGCGCCATCGTTTTTTTCGGCTCATTTTACGTCAGAAAAAGTGCTTAAAAGTCGAAAATTCGATAGTCGATTTTTCGCGAAAAAAAATTGCGACTCAAACGATGAAAATTTTTCAATTTTTTTATTTTTGACCATAACTCGTAAACCGTTTGTTTGATCGATCTCAAATTGGGCCAGTGGATAGATTTTGAGCTCCTCTTTCGACTGATATATAATTCAATGCTATTAAACGTCATTTTCATTTTGAAAACATTGATTGAAAATCACCCCAAAATGACCACTTCCAAACAGTTTTTGGTCAATGCTTTCTTTATTTCTTAGGTAAACTCAATAAATTTTGACTCATTTTACGCAGAATCTCACGCTGAATCCAAATCTGGAATTTAAATTCAGATCCGACAACAAATAACTGAGTTATGGCCGTTTGAATTTTTGGGTTGTCGCCAGATGGCCAAATTTTTGAAGGTTCCAAACAATTCATGCTCGATATCTCGAAAACTATTTCAGATATTGGAATGCGGTTTGCGGCATCGTTTTTCTCGCGATTTTTTACATAAGAAATAGTTTTTAGATTTTCCAATAGTCGAAATTTGCAAATTTTCGCGAAAATTCATGACTAAAACTATGGCCAAACTTCTCATATCGATATCTCGCTTGTTTTTTAGAGTAAATTTGAATTATTATACATCAGTGAACGCAGATTTCAAATCTGGGATTTAAATTCAGATCCGACAACAAATAACTGAGTTATGGCCGATCAAAGTTTCGGATAGTTGATTTTCATTTTTTCTCATTTTTCCCAATTTTCAAAGTTAAATATCTCGGAAACTATTAGAGATATTGAGATGCGGTTTGCGCCATCGTTTTTCTCGGCTCATTTTACGTTAGAAAAAGTTCATGGTAGCAATGAAATTACACAAGTTAAGAAGTTCATTTGAAGGTATTTAGTCTTGGATTTGATTTGCTACAAATTTCCGGGTCTTTATAGAAATTTTTAAACGCAGGTAAGCTGAAAATTGTTTGAATTCCAGCTTTATAATGTTTTGTGGTATTTCAGGTTCCAACTTCATTACCAGAGTTTATTATTAAGAGACTGAGTCTATAGATGATGGTCTTCTCATGACTACACACACCTTGCAGCATCTTGATGGTACCACCCATAGCCTAAGATGTCGAAAAGGCGGTTGTCGTCGCTCAACGTTGAAGGACTCTGCAACTTATTGCACAGAATTGAAGAAACCACTCATTCAGCTCCCAGAGTACAGTGAAGTGATCCAGGAGCATAACATCACGAAAAAGGTGTTGCTTTACTGCAATGTGGATGAAAAAGGTAAAATTTAAACATGTTTTAAGTCAAAGTCAAATGTTCTTTTTCCAGTGGTCGAAGATGTCGTTCAGTGACTGGGAAATATTCAGAGTGTTGCTGATTTCATTGCGGGAGCACGAAGTTCTTTCTATTGGTTTTTTGAAAACGTGAGATCTGGAGTTCTGGATGCATCGCTGCTTGTTGAGGAAGGATGGAAGGTTTGTTTGTTTTCTTTTCTCTCCATTCATGGTCTTTGGCAAACATGCCCAAGACGTTAACTGTTTCCAATAAACATCCCTAGGGGCTGTTACGAAGTTTAGACGAGCGCATTGATGGTCACGTCCTCTAGTACAGTAAAATTCGTAATTTTGGTAGTTTTAGTGCTACAGCTATGAAATTTGGGGGAGTTACTATTTTTGCGTCGCAATGACACAGATTTTAGAAATTTTAATTTTTGAGACAAGTGAAAGTTTCCACGTCCTTGACTGAAATTCGTAATTTGGATAATTTTAGTGCAACAGTTATGAAATTTGGGAAAGTTACTTTTTTTGATTCGTATATTGACTCTATTAAATTTCAAAATTGTAGAGCCAAAAACACAGATTTTAGAAATGCTTATTTTTGAGACCAATTAAAAATTGCAGACATCTTATAAAAAAGTAAGCGCTCATTGCTGTCAGTCTACCCTCGTGTGTAAATTTTTCAAATTTCTTTCGTGTAAATCTGACTTTAAATTCTTTAGATAGAAAATTGAAGAAAAACTGAATTTAGCAAGTTTTGAGGTTAACTCGTTGTGTACATATCAACATCAGGAGAATAATGAAAGATTTAAATAAAAATTTGTGACCTTTGTGCTTATCTGCAACCTAAACTAAACGTAGACTTTTCATTTCCAACTCCAACTCTACCAATTTCAAATTTCAAAAGTCCCGCGCTAGAGTTTGACAGACGGCAGCTGTCGAAAGTTCGGTAGATGTCATTTGTTGTAAGTGGCCGGCTCTCCAATTTCGCGTAAAAACACAAGTTTTTAGAGTTCCCACGTGAAATTTTGTATTCTGAAACATTCATGGAAGTGTTTCAAGTGTTTTAGTCGTGGTCACCAGCCAAAACCGTGTAAATTAAGGTAAATTTCACTATTTTTCCAACAGAATCGGGTTGGTCCATTTTAACCAAGAAAGGGGAGTTCTGTTTTAGCTTTTGGCTTTTCGAGTTTCTTTTGGAAATATTCGATTATTGGGGGTAAATCAATTATTTATTAGGGAGAAGGTTAAGAGAAAATTGAATGTTGCAATTTTTGTGGTTTTAGAAATGCTTATTTTTGAGACCAATCAAAAATTGCAGACACCTTATAAAAAGTAGGCGCTCATTGCCATCAGTCAACCCCTCGTGTGTAAATTTTCCAAATTTCTTTCGTGTAAATCTGACTTTAAATTCTTTAGATAGAAAATTGAAGAAAAACTGAATTTAGCAAGTTTTGAGGTTAACTCGTTGTGTACATATCAACATCAGGAGAATAATGAAAGATTTAAATAAAAATTTGTGACCTTTGTGCTTATCTGCAACCTAAACTAAACGTAGACTTTTCATTTCCAACTCCAACTCTACCAATTTCAAATTTCAAAAGTCCCGCGCTAGAGTTTGACAGACGGCAGCTGTCGAAAGTTCGGTAGATGTCATTTGTTGTAAGTGGCCGGCTCTCCAATTTCGCGTAAAAACACAAGTTTTTAGAGTTCCCACGTGAAATTTTGTGTTCTGAAACATTCATGGAAGTGTTTCAAGTGTTTTAGTCGTGGTCACCAGCCAAAACCGTGTAAATTAAGGTAAATTTCACTATTTTTCCAACAGAATCGGGTTGGTCCATTTTAACCAAGAAAGGGGAGTTCTGTTTTAGCTTTTGGCTTTTCGAGTTTCTTTTGGAAATATTCGATTATTGGGGGTAAATCAATTATTTATTAGGGAGAAGGTTAAGAGAAAATTGAATGTTGCAATTTTTGTGGTTTTAGAAATGCTTATTTTTGAGACCAATCAAAAATTGCAGACACCTTATAAAAAGTAGGCGCTCATTGCCATCAGTCAACCCCTCGTGTGTAAATTTTCCAAATTTCTTTCGTGTAAATCTGACTTTAAATTCTTTAGATAGAAAATTGAAGAAAAACTGAATTTAGCAAGTTTTGAGGTTAACTCGTTGTGTACATATCAACATCAGGAGAATAATGAAAGATTTCAATAAAAATTTGTGACCTTTGTGCTTATCTGCAACCTAAACTAAACGTAGACTTTTCATTTCCAACTCCAACTCTACCGATTTCAAATTTCAAAAGTCCCGCGCTAGAGTTCGACAGACGGCAGCTGTCGTCAGTTCGGTAGATGTCATTTGTTGTAAGTGGCCGGCTCTCCAATTTCGCGTAAAAACACAAGTTTTTAGTGTTCCCACGTGAAATTTTGTGTTCTGAATCATTCATGGAAGTGTTTCAAGTGTTTTCGTCGTGGTCACCAGCCAAAACAGTGTAAATTAAGGTAAATTTCACTATTTTTCCAACAGAATCGGGTTGGTCCATTTTAACCAAGAAAGGGGAGTTCTGTTTTAGCTTTTGGCTTTTCGAGTTTTTTTTGGAAATATTCGATTATTGGGGGTAAATCAATTATTTATTAGGGAGAAGGTTAAGAGAAAATTGAATGTTGCAATTTTTGAGGTTTTAGAAATGCTTATTTTTGAGACCAATCAAAAATTGCAGACACCTTATAAAAAGTAGGCGCTCATTGCCATCAGTCAACCCCTCGTGTGTAAATTTTCCAAATTTCTTTCGTGTAAATCTGACTTTAAATTCTTTAGATAGAAAATTGAAGAAAAACTGAATTTAGCAAGTTTTGAGGTTAACTCGTTGTGTACATATCAACATCAGGAGAATAATGAAAAATTTAAATAAAAATTTGTGACCTTTGTGCTTATCTGCAACCTAAACTAAACGTAGACTTTTCATTTCCAACTCCAACTCTACCAATTTCAAATTTCAAAAGTCCCGCGCTAGAGTTTGACAGACGGCAGCTGTCGAAAGTTCGGAATGTGTCATTTGTTGTAAGTGTCCGGCTCTCAAATTTCGCGTAAAAACACAAGTTTTTAGTGTTCCCACGTGAAATTTTGTGTTCTGAAACATTCATGGAAGTGTTTCAAGTGTTTTAGTCGTGGTCACCAGCCAAAACCGTGTAAATTAAGGTAAATTTTACGATTTTTCCAACAAAGCCAAGAACGGAGAGTTCTGTTGTAGAGCCAGATGGTTTTTTCAGTTTCTTGCGGAAATATTCACAGATTATTGGGGGTAAATCAATTCTTTATTAGGGAGAAGGTTAAGAGAAAATTAAATGTTGCGATTTTTGAGGTTAAGTCGTTGGTGATGTTGGTTGTATCAGCGGCTCAATATGATGAAAAAACTATAGAACATTTTTTTCCAAAAGAAGGATTTTGAGTTGATTTTGATTTAATTCGTAATTTTGGTAATTTTAGTGCAACAGTTATGAAATTTGGGAAAGTTACTTTTTTGATTCGTATATTGACTCTATTAAATTTCAAAATTGTAGAGCCAAAAACACAGATTTTAGAAATGCTTGCTTAATTTTGATTGGTTGAACGGTTGGTGCAAACTGGCATCAACCCAAGAAAGAAAAGTTACTAACTTACCACAAAATTACTAAGGTGTATAATTGGTTGCCTATATGCTGCATGTTGAAGCGAAATAATTCTTACTAATTAAGACTTATTTTCAGAGCACAACAAATTCTTTACTTTCTCGTTCTTCTGGGAATGGTCCAAAGAAATCACACAAGTTAAGAAGTTCATTTGAAGGTATTTAGTCTTGGATTTGATTTGCAACAAATTTCCGGGTCTTTATAGAAATTTTTAAAGGCAGGTAAGCTGAAAATTGTTTGAATTCCAGCTTTATAATGTTTTGTGGTATTTCAGGTTCCAACTTCATTACCAGAGTTTATTATTAAGAGACTGAGTATATAGATGATGGTCTTCTCATGACTACACACATCTTGCAGCATCTTGATGGTACCACCCATAGCCTAAGATGTCGAAAAGGCGGTTGTCGTCGCTCAACGTTGAAGGACTCTGCAAGTTATTGCACAGAATTGAAGAAACCACTCATTCTGCGCTCCCAGAGTACAGTGGAGTGATCCAGGAGCATAACATCACGAAAAAGGTGTTGCTTTACTGCAATGTGGATGAAAAAGGTTAAATTTAAACATGTTTTAAGTCAAAGTCAAATATTCTTTTTCCAGTGGTCGAAGATGTCGTTCAGTGACTGGGAAATATTCAGAGTGTTGCTGATTTCATTGCGGGAGCACGAAGTTCTTTCTATTGGTTTTTTGAAAACGTGAGATCTGGAGTTCTGGATGCATCACTGCTTGTTGAGGAAGGATGGAAGGTTTGTTTGTTTTCTTTTCTCTCCATTCATGGTCTTTGGCAAACTTGCCCAAGACGTTAACTGTTCCCAATAAACATCCCTAGGGGCTGTTACGAAGTTTAGACGAGCGCATTGATGGTCACGTCCTCTAGTACAGTAAAATTCGTAATTTTGGTAGTTTTAGTGCTACAGCTATGAAATTTGGGGGAGTTACTATTTTTGCGTCGCAATGACACAGATTTTAGAAATTTTAATTTTTGAGACAAGTGAAAGTTTCCACGTCCTTGACTGAAATTCGTAATTTGGATAATTTTAGTGCAACAGTTATGAAATTTGGGAAAGTTACTTTTTTTGATTCGTATATTGACTCTATTAAATTTCAAAATTGTAGAGCCAAAAACACAGATTTTAGAAATGCTTATTTTTGAGACCAATTAAAAATTGCAGACATCTTATAAAAAAGTAAGCGCTCATTGCTGTCAGTCTACCCTCGTGTGTAAATTTTTCAAATTTCTTTCGTGTAAATCTGACTTTAAATTCTTTGAGAGAAAATTGAAGAAAAACTGAATTTAGCAAGTTTTGAGGTTAACTCGTTGTGTACATATCAACATCAGGAGAATAATGAAAGATTTAAATAAAAATTTGTGACCTTTGTGCTTATCTGCAACCTAAACTAAACGTAGACTTTTCATTTCCAACTCCAACTCTACCAATTTCAAATTTCAAAAGTCCCGCGCTAGAGTTTGACAGACGGCAGCTGTCGAAAGTTCGGAATGTGTCATTTGTTGTAAGTGTCCGGCTCTCAAATTTCGCGTAAAAACACAAGTTTTTAGTGTTCCCACGTGAAATTTTGTGTTCTGAAACATTCATGGAAGTGTTTCAAGTGTCTTAGTCGTGGTCACCAGCCAAAACCGTGTAAATTAAGGTAAATTTTACGATTTTTCCAACAAAGCCAAGAACGGAGAGTTCTGTTGTAGAGCCAGATGGTTTTTTCAGTTTCTTGCGGAAATATTCAAAGATTATTGGGGGTAAATCAATTCTTTATTAGGGAGAAGGTTAAGAGAAAATTAAATGTTGTGATTTTTGAGGTTAAGTTGTTGGTGATGTTGGTAGTATCAGCGGCTCAATATGATGAAGAAACTATAGAACATTTTTTTCCAAAAGAAGGATTTTGGGTTGATTTTGATTTAATTTGTAATTTTGGATAATTTTAGTGCAACAGTTCTGAAAGTTATTTTTTTTGATTCGTATATTGACTCTATTAAATTTCAAAATTGTATAGCCAAAAACACAGATTTTAGAAATGCTTGCTTAATTTTGATTGGTTGAACGGTTGGTGCAAACTGGCATCAACCTAAGAAAGAAAAGTTACTAACTTACCACAAAATTACTAAGGTGTATAATTGGTTGCCTATATGCTGCATGTTGAAGCGAAATAATTCTTACTAATTAAGACTTATTTTCAGAGCACAACAAATTCTTTACTTTCTCGTTCTTCTGGGAATGGTCCAAAGAAATCACACAAGTTAAGAAGTTCATTTGAAGGTATTTAGTCTTGGATTTGATTTGCAACAAATTTCCGGGTCTTTATAGAAATTTTTAAAGGCAGGTAAGCTGAAAATTGTTTGAATTCCAGCTTTATAATGTTTTGTGGTATTTCAGGTTCCAACTTCATTACCAGAGTTTATTATTAAGAGACTGAGTATATAGATGATGGTCTTCTCATGACTACACACATCTTGCAGCATCTTGATGGTACCACCCATAGCCTAAGATGTCGAAAAGGCGGTTGTCGTCGCTCAACGTTGAAGGACTCTGCAAGTTATTGCACAGAATTGAAGAAACCACTCATTCTGCGCTCCCAGAGTACAGTGGAGTGATCCAGGAGCATAACATCACGAAAAAGGTGTTGCTTTACTGCAATGTGGATGAAAAAGGTTAAATTTAAACATGTTTTAACTCAAAGTCAAATGTTCTATTTCCAGTGGTCGATGTCGTTCAGTGACTGGGAAATATTCAGAGTGTTGCTGATTTCATTGCGGGAGCACGAAGTTCTTTCTATTGGTTTTTTGAAAACGTGAGATCTGGAGTTCTGGATGCATCGCTGCTTGTTGAGGAAGGATGGAAGGTTTGTTTGTTTTCTTTTCTCTCCATTCATGGTCTTTGGCAAACTTGCCCAAGACGTTAACTGTTCCCAATAAACATCCCTAGGGGCTGTTACGAAGTTTAGACGAGCGCATTGATGGTCACGTCCTCTAGTACAGTAAAATTCGTAATTTTGGTAGTTTTAGTGCTACAGCTATGAAGTTTGGGGGAGTTACTATTTTTGCGTCGCAATGACACAGATTTTAGAAATTTTAATTTTTGAGACAAGTGAAAGTTTCCACGTCCTTGACTGAAATTCGTAATTTGGATAATTTTAGTGCAACAGTTATGAAATTTGGGAAAGTTACTTTTTTTGATTCGTATATTGACTCTATTAAATTTCAAAATTGTAGAGCCAAAAACACAGATTTTAGAAATGCTTATTTTTGAGACCAATCAAAAACTGCAGACACCTTATAAAAAAGTAGGCGCTCATTGCCATCAGTCAACCCTCCTGTGTAAATTTTTCAAATTCTTTTGTGAAAATCTGTCTTTAAATTCTTTAGAGATAAAATTGAAGAAAAACTGAATTTAGCAAGTTTTGAGGTTAACTGGTTGTGTACATATCAACATCAGGAGAATAATGAAAGATTTCAATAAAAATTTGTGACCTTTGTGCTTATCTGCAACCTAAACTAAACGTAGACTTTTCATTTCCAACTCCAACTCTACCGATTTCAAATTTCAAAAGTCCCGCGCTAGAGTTCGACAGACGGCAGCTGTCGTCAGTTCGGTAGATGTCATTTGTTGTAAGTGGCCGGCTCTCCAATTTCGCGTAAAAACACAAGTTTTTAGTGTTCCCACGTGAAATTTTGTGTTCTGAATCATTCATGGAAGTGTTTCAAGTGTTTTCGTCGTGGTCACCAGCCAAAACAGTGTAAATTAAGGTAAATTTCACTATTTTTCCAACAGAATCGGGTTGGTCCATTTTAACCAAGAAAGGGGAGTTCTGTTTTAGCTTTGGCTTTTCGAGTTTCTTTTGGAAATATTCGATTATTGGGGGTAAATCAATTATTTATTAGGGAGAAGGTTAAGAGAAAATTGAATGTTGCAATTTTTGAGGTTTTAGAAATGCTTATTTTTGAGACCAATCAAAAATTGCAGACACCTTATAAAAAGTAGGCGCTCATTGCCATCAGTCAACCCCTCGTGTGTAAATTTTCCAAATTTCTTTCGTGTAAATCTGACTTTAAATTCTTTAGATAGAAAATTGAAGAAAAACTGAATTTAGCAAGTTTTGAGGTTAACTCGTTGTGTACATATCAACATCAGGAGAATAATGAAAAATTTAAATAAAAATTTGTGACCTTTGTGCTTATCTGCAACCTAAACTAAACGTAGACTTTTCATTTCCAACTCCAACTCTACCGATTTCAAATTTCAAAAGTCCCGCGCTAGAGTTTGACAGACGGCAGCTGTCGTAAGTTCGGAAGATGTCATTTGTTGTAACATAAGTGGCCGGTTCTCCAATTTCGCGTAAAAACACATGTTTTTAGTGTTCCCACGTGAAATTTTGTGTTCTGAACCATTCATGGAAGTGTTTCAAGTATTTTAGTCGTGGTCACCAGCCAAAACCGTGTAAATTAAGGTAAATTTCACGATTTTTTCAACAAAAGCGAGTTGGTCCATTTTTACCAAGAAAGAAGAAGAGTTTTCTTGTAGCTTCTCTAGATTCTTGTGGAAATATACAAAAACTATTGAGGGTAAAACAATTCTTTATTAGGGGAGAAGATTAATAGAAAATTGAATGTTGCGATGTTTGAGGTTAAGTCGTTGGTTGTATTAACGTCTTAATCTGGTGAAGAAACTATAGAACATTTTTTTTCAAAAGAAGGATTGGTTAACCGAAGGTTTTTGTGTTGATTTTGATTTAATTCGTAATTTTGGTAATTTTAGTGTATGAAATTTGGGAAATTTATTTTTTTTTATTTGTATATTGACTATTAAATTTCAAAATTGTACAGCCAAAAACACAGATTTCCTGCCAACTTCAGACGAGAGCATTGATGGTCACGTGCTCTAGTATAGCAAAATCCGTAATTTTGGTAGTTTTATTGCTACAGCTATGAAATTTGGGGAAGTGACTATTTTTGCGCCGCAATGACACATATTTTAGAAATTTTAATTTTTGAGACAAGCAAAAGTTTCCACATCCTTGACTAAATTTCATAATTTTGGTAATTTTAATGCTACAGTCCTGAAATTTGGGGAACTTACTATTTTTAAGTCGTGTAACTCTGTCAAATTGCAAAATTGTAGAACGAAAGACACAGAAAGTTGCAAAATCAGTTTCGTCTACAAATCGTTCGGACACTGTATATTTGGATTTATATTGGAACTCGACCTTGTCCATTCATTTCCCTCGGTTATGGCAATAGCACTACCTGATTATTTTTTGTTCGCTCAAGAAAAAAGTTATAAGATAAGCAATTAGGAAATTACGTAGGTATTAATCTCTTTATTGGAATCAGTTGTGTTTCGACTTTTGATAAAGACGGTCGTTTCGGAAATTTGCTACTCTGATAAAATATCTTGTAAGGTAATGTACTAGCCCATCATATTCATTTATAGACATTTTGGAGAGTTTTCAATTCATAGAAACGTTAGGTGAAACGTTGTTCATTTTTTCAGTTTGTTAGCGTTAACAAAAGTTGTTTAATATACAGAGTGTTTATGTTTAGTAATAATCGGATTTTAAAGGAAGTTAGGTACATTTAGACTTTTTTGGTTCTTACAAATGTTTATCTAGGATTTGTGTTTGACTGTTGGATATGGCAAACAAAATTTGAAGATTGCTTTCAGAATTTTGAAATTTTTTTATTGAAACGGAAACATTCTTCTCAAAATTAACCGCTCAATATTAATTTTGAGATTTAAATTTTATTTGAAAGCACATATGAAACTCAACTTCATAATCGTCGTAAAAATTTCCATAGTCGTCTCACGCCATAGTGCTGGAATTCGCTTAGGTCTTATGTATTCATTTTATCCTTCAATTACTTAATTAGTTGAAGGGCAGACAAGTTGAGCAGTACCGCACCACTGACAAACAATTGTTTTTTTTGGCAAAAAAAGAGTTGGATAACAATATTGAAAACTTCGCGAATATTTTGGCCAATTTCAAGTTCAATTATATGAAAAAAGGTTCACACTAATAGACCTTTGTTGAAATATGCCTCGATTGATTTTCTTTCTGGAGGAAATATGTATGACAAATTCGCTAAAAATCCTAATGTGACCCTGACGTCTTATTGCATACTTAAGAAGGACTTAAAATTAACGCCCCAGCGAAAACCAAATGTTAAAATTTTGTTGCATAGTGAAATTAGTGCTCATTATTTATTCTTTAGGCGTGTAGTGTCCCACTTCAAATTCAAATTTCAAACTTTTCGCGCCACAACGACCGCAGGAATTTTTGCGTTAAGAAGTTGGTGGACTTGGGAGTTCACCACCGCCGCAGCGGAGGAGGCGGGCGACGCCGGAGGCGATTCATTCTTGTTACGAGTTCGGGAGTACTAAGGTGTTGTGCTATCGAGTGCGTTTCGCCATATTTTTCAGTGTTAATTTTAATCGCTATTTTGTTCTAATTTTCCATTTTTGTGTTTTTTTTTTTTAATTTTTTGTTTGTTAAAATCTTTTAAACAATTTTTTTTTACCCATTAATTTTAACGGGAGTGTGGTGTTATTTTAGGGCCCCTTGTAGAAGCGCTTGTGCGTTGTCACCTTTTGGTATGTAATAATTTTTGTCATTTGTTGTCTGAAGAAGGAAGTCACCCCGGATTCATGTAAAGTAGTTATTTTCCCCACAATTCTAAAGTAACGCGTTTTTTTTCCGCTGACGTAAGCGTCTGGATTCAACCAGTGTTCGCCCACCGTCCGATAAGCCACGTGCAGAAGCAGTTTAGATTCGTGGAAACCTGATAGTTTTGGGAACTGGAATTTTTATTCGATTCAGTTCAAGGAATTTATACTGTTCAGTTCGAAGGATTAAAAATAGAATAGGATTTTAAAGAAATTGTGAAATACATGAAATTAACTGGGAATGTCTTTTTGGATCACTCTGTGTCATTTGTGAACAAAAACGAGTACATTTTTCCTAAAGTCCACGACTTTCTCTTCCATTGTATTTTATCGAAACTGAAAATTTATATGTTTATGTATTTTATGTATGTCCCTTGATTTCTTAGATGCTTAGACTTTTTTCGTCACAAAAGACACAACATAACAAACAGCCTCTCGCGTTAATGTTAGTACATTCTTTTAGAGTGTGATCAATTCAAAATTAAACTTTGATTTTTGACTTTCGAAAACCCTCCAGTGCTGGAAGCTTGTTACGTGGGACTCTCGGGGTAGTCAGGGTTCACCTAACTAGCGGGTCTTCCGCGGGTGATGTTGGTTACTCTTAATCTGGCCATAATTTGTTAGTACTCTCGATAAGACACCGCCTGTATGTTGCGGAATAGGAAAAATTGTCTTCGGGTCTTCCGAAAACATATCTCGTCCTGTTTCTGTCTGTCGCCTTTGAAAATAATTATCTTTTATTAATGTTTATTGATAAATTGTTTGTACATGTCTACTTGGTAAATTGTGTGTTGTTTTTCATTGTTATTTTGTTTTCAATAATTTTTGTAGTTTGATCACACTCACAACAGAGAGAATGGGAGATTTTTGTAGTTCTTTTGATGTAATTCACTTTCCGTTAATTTGTTTATTGCATCTTTGTACCGAAACGTTTCTTTGTAAAGTGACTTCCTTTGAGATTAAAAATTATTAAGTATTTTGTAACATGATCAAATCGTCTGTTCAAATGCTTGTATTTCTTGAAATGTTAAGAATGGACACGTAGCTGTAAAATTTAAGTCAAAACCATTCAAACTTCTAAAGTTTGAATAAAACAAGTTAAACCACATTTGGTCTGGTGTATTTTTATTTCTTTGTGTTGGTACGCTCTTCCTAAAAGACGATGCACTGCTTTGTATCTAATGAACATCCGCCTTCACAACACAACGTAGGTCCTAGCCGTTTCAGACGATCACGGTTTTCGGCCGTTTTATTTATTTTAAAGTTCGCGGTTCTCGAGTTTGGCGGTTCATTTGAATTTTGGCGGAATTGGGTTACAGATCATTACAGGCGTGTTTGTAGTTTCGTTTAAAAAAGACGTGTTTGAAAAATTCGAAATTTGGGTCAATGTGTTATTATAAAATCTGATTATTGCAAGGCACTTTAAATACCGGGTGTTCCAGCGACTGCTGAACATAGGGAAATAACATGGGAAAATGAATTTTATTTTTTTCCTGCTCTCTCGAACTTCCAAATTGAATTTGGTCAGGGGTGGATTATTCTTTGAATGACACCCGGTACATGTTTTTAATGTAAGGGAAGTGTTTTAACAAAAATTGCGTCGCATTCTTTAGTAAATTTCTATTTGATAGTTTTAATATTGCCGAAACGGGATTTTCCGCGAGTCTTGGGATGAAATGTCTTTTGAAAACGCGAGGCGAATTAATAACGAAATTGATAGATTTTCAATAAGGAGAAATAATTTTGAATGGCTGTGTGATATTTTTCCGTACGTTTTAGTCCTGTTTTTTTAATGCAGAATACGTAACTAACTGAGCTGCATTGTTCCTAATTAGTGAAAGGACAAATCAATTACAAATAAAATGCTAGAAATTTTTTTCCAAAAAAAAGAGTTAAATAATCATTATTTAATAACCCCCGTAAAGTCATCGTTTATTTAGTTGTACTCCGAGTTTTGTGTAAGAAAGACGTCGTGCTACGGTGGCTCGAAATTTATTTTATTGTAGTTTAGTGATTGCCAGGGTTTAAAGGTAGGACTTGTACTATTAGTGCTACAGCTATAAAATTTGGGAAAATTTAGTAATTCTAAAAACTAGTGTTTTTAAATGAATATTACGGTGTCTGTGTTCGCGAAAGGGGTGTATTTTGAGACCCAAAATGGGGGGGAGTCACTCAGATTTAATTTATTTTTCCTATTCTGCATATTTGTCGACTAGAATTTCTGACATTTTATCTCTTCGATGTTAATCTTTTTATCTATTCAAACTTTCTCTTTTTTTTTCAGTTTCCACCATTGATTTCGAGTGCCGAAATTTTTAGTGCGCGAGATAGATCAGTTCAGTTTCAGTAGTGTCATAATAATAAAACTAACATCGTTTTTAAAACAAAGTGAGTGAGTGGTTCCTGGTTCCTGCTTCCTGGAGGGGGATGCAGTGGTAGGAGCGCGACGATACCACTTAGGGATCAGGATTAAAGGGTAAGTTAACTGCTGGCTTGAAATCGTTGGCCAAATTTCTAAAAAAAAATTTCTATTGCAGTAAGTCCGTGTGCGAAGACGATGGCGACGTTGGATCCAACAAGGTAGGATTTTTTTCTTTCTTTTTTGGGTTGTTGTCGCTAGAGGGCCAAATTTTTGACGGTTCAAAACAATTCGTGCTCGATATCTCGGAAACCATTTCAGATATTGGAATGCGGTTTGCGCCATTGTTTTTCACGCGATTTTTTACGTAAGAAATAGTTTTTAGATTTTCCAATAGTCGAAAGTTGCAAATTTTCACAAAAATTCATGACCAAAACTATGGCCAAACTTCTCATATCGATATCTCGCCTTATTTTTTAGAGTAAACTTAAAATCCGGGATTTAAATTCAGATCCGACAACAAATAACTGAGTTATGGCCGATCAAAGTTTCGGATAGTTGTTTTTCATTTTTTCTCATTTTTCCCAATTTTCAAAGTTAAATATCTCGGAAACTATTAGAGATATTGAGATGCGGTTTGCGCCATCGTTTTTCTCGGCTCATTTTACGTTAGAAAAAGTGCTTAAAAGCCCAAAATTCGATAGTCGATTTTTTGAGAAAAAAAATTGCGACTCAAACGATGAAAATTTTTAAATTTTTTTATTTTTGACCATAACTCGTAAACCGTTTGCTTGATCGATCTCAAATTGGGCCAGTAGATAGATTTCGAGCTCCTCTTTCGAATGATATATAAAACAAAGCTATTAAACGTTGTTTTTACATTAAAAATAGTGATTGAAAATCACCCCAAAATGACCACTTCCAAACAGTTTTTGGTCAATGCTTTCTTTATTTCGTAGGTAAACTCAATAAATTTTGACTCATTTTACGCAGAATCTCACGCTGAATCCAAATCTGGAATTTAAATTCAGATCCGATAACAAATAACTGAGTTATGGCCGTTTGAATTTTTGGGTGGTCGCCAGATGGCCAAATTTTTGAAGGTTCCAAACAATTCATGCTCGATATCTCGAAAACTAGTTTGAGATATTCGAATGCGGTTTGCGGCATCGTTTTTCTCGCGATTTTTTACATAAGAAATAGTCTTTAGATTTCCCAATAGTCGAAAGTTGCAAATTTTCGCAAAAATTTATGACTAAAACTATGGCCAAACTTCTCATACCGATATCTCGCTTATTTTTTAGAGTAAACTTGAGTTATTATACACCAGTGTACGCAGAATTTTACGCAGATTTCAAATTTGGAATTTAAATTCAGATACGACTGCAAATAACGGAGTTATGGCCGATCAAAGTTTCGGATAGTTGATTTTCATTTTTTCTCATTTTTCCCAATTTTCAAAGTTAAATATCTCGGAAACTATTAGAGATATTGAGATGCGGTTTGCGCCATCGTTTTTCTCGGCTCATTTTACGTTAGAAAAAGTGCTTAAAAGCCCAAAATTCGATAGTCGATTTTTTGAGAAAAAAAATTGCGACTCAAACGATGAAAATTTTTAAATTTTTTTATTTTTGACCATAACTCGTAAACCGTTTGCTTGATCGATCTCAAATTGGGCCAGTAGATAGATTTCGAGCTCCTCTTTCGAATGATATATAAAACAAAGCTATTAAACGTTGTTTTTACATTAAAAATAGTGATTGAAAATCACCCCAAAATGACCACTTCCAAACAGTTTTTGGTCAATGCTTTCTTTATTTCGTAGGTAAACTCAATAAATTTTGACTCATTTTACGCAGAATCTCACGCTGAATCCAAATCTGGAATTTAAATTCAGATCCGATAACAAATAACTGAGTTATGGCCGTTTGAATTTTTGGGTGGTCGCCAGATGGCCAAATTTTTGAAGGTTCCAAACAATTCATGCTCGATATCTCGAAAACTAGTTTGAGATATTCGAATGCGGTTTGCGGCATCGTTTTTCTCGCGATTTTTTACATAAGAAATAGTCTTTAGATTTCCCAATAGTCGAAAGTTGCAAATTTTCGCAAAAATTTATGACTAAAACTATGGCCAAACTTCTCATACCGATATCTCGCTTATTTTTTAGAGTAAACTTGAGTTATTATACACCAGTGTACGCAGAATTTTACGCAGATTTCAAATTTGGGATTTAAATTCAGATACGACTGCAAATAACGGAGTTATGGCCGATCAAAGTTTCGGATAGTTGATTTTCATTTTTTCTCATTTTTCCCAATTTTCAAAGTTAAATATCTCGAAAACTATTTGAGATATTCGAATGCGGTTTGCGCCATCGTTTTTCTCGGCTCATTTTACGTTAGAAAAAGTGCTTAAAAGGCCAAAATTCGATAGTCGATTTTTTGAGAAAAAAAATTGCGACTCAAACGATGAAAATTTTTCAATTTTTTTATTTTTGACCATAACTCGTAAACCGTTTGCTTGATCGATCTCAAATTGGGCCAGTAGATAGATTTCGAGCTCCTCTTTCGAATGATATATAAAACAAAGGTATTAAACGTTGTTTTTACATTAAAAATAGTGATTGAAAATCACCCCAAAATGACCACTTCCAAACAGTTTTTGGTCAATGCTTTCTTTATTTCGTAGGTAAACTCAATAAATTTTGACTCATTTTACGCAGAATCTCACGCTGAATCCAAATCTGGAATTTAAATTCAGATCCGATATCAAATAACTGAGTTATGGCCGTTTGAATTTTTGGGTGGTCGCCAGATGGCCAAATTTTTGAAGGTTCCAAACAATTCATGCTCGATATCTCGAAAACTATTTGAGATATTCGAATGCGGTTTGCGGCATCGTTTTTCTCGCGATTTTTTACATAAGAAATAGTCTTTAGATTTTCCAATAGTCGAAAGTTGCAAATTTTCGCAAAAATTTATGACTAAAACTATGGCCAAACTTCTCATACCGATATCTCGCTTATTTTTTAGAGTAAACTTGAGTTATTATACACCAGTGTACGCAGAATTTTACGCAGATTTCAAATTTGGGATTTAAATTCAGATACGACTGCAAATAACGGAGTTATGGCCGATCAAAGTTTCGGATAGTTGATTTTCATTTTTTCTCATTTTTCCCAATTTTCAAAGTTAAATATCTCGGAAACTATTAGAGATATTGAGATGCGGTTTGCGCCATCGTTTTTCTCGGCTCATTTTACGTTAGAAAAAGTGCTTAAAAGCCCAAAATTCGATAGTCGATTTTTTGAGAAAAAAAATTGCGACTCAAACGATGAAAATTTTTCAATTTTTTTATTTTTGACCATAACTCGTAAACCGTTTGCTTGATCGATCTCAAATTGGGCCAGTAGATAGATTTCGAGCTCCTCTTTCGAATGATATATAAAACAAAGGTATTAAACGTTGTGTTTACATAAAAAATAGTGATTGAAAATCACCCCAAAATGACCACTTCCAAACAGTTTTTGGTCAATGCTTTCTTTATTTCGTAGGTAAACTCAATAAATTTCGACTCATTTTACGCAGAATCTCACGCTGAATCCAAATCTGGAATTTAAATTCAGATCGGATAACAAATATCTGAGTTATGGCCGTTTGAATTTTTGGGTGGTCGCCAGATGGCCAAATTTTTGAAGGTTCCAAACAATTCATGCTCGATATCTCGAAAACTATTTGAGATATTCGAATGCGGTTTGCGGCATCGTTTTTCTCGCGATTTTTTACATAAGAAATAGTCTTTTGATTTTCCAATAGTCGAAAGTTGCAAATTTTCGCAAAAATTTATGACTAAAACTATGGCCAAACTTCTCATACCGATATCTCGCTTATTTTTTAGAGTAAACTTGAGTTATTATACACCAGTGTACGCAGAATTTTACGCAGATTTCAAATTTGGGATTTAAATTCAGATACGACTGCAAATAACGGAGTTATGGCCGATCAAAGTTTCGGATAGTTGATTTTCATTTTTTCTCATTTTTCCCAATTTTCAAAGTTAAATATCTCGGAAACTATTAGAGATATTGAGATGCGGTTTGCGCCATCGTTTTTCTCGGCTCATTTTACGTTCGAAAAAGTGCTTAAAAGCCCAAAATTCGATAGTCGATTTTTTGAGAAAAAAAATTGCGACTCAAACGATGAAAATTTTTCAATTTTTTTTATTTTTGACCATAACTCGTAAACCGTTTGCTTGATCGATCTCAAATTGGGCCAGTAGATAGATTTCGAGCTCCTCTTTCGAATGATATATAAAACAAAGGTATTAAACGTTGTTTTTACATTAAAAATAGTGATTGAAAATCACCCCAAAATGACCACTTCCAAACAGTTTTTGGTCAATGCTTTCTTTATTTCGTAGGTAAACTCAATAAATTTTGACTCATTTTACGCAGAATCTTACGCTGAATCCAAATCTGGAATTTAAATTCAGATCCGATAACAAATAACTGAGTTATGGCCGTTTGAATTTTTGGGTGGTCGCCAGATGGCCAAATTTTTGAAGGTTCCAAACAATTCATGCTCGATATCTCGAAAACTAGTTGAGATATTCGAATGCGGTTTGCGGCATCGTTTTTCTCGCGATTTTTTACATAAGAAATAGTCTTTTGATTTTCCAATAGTCGAAAGTTGCAAATTTTCGCAAAAATTTATGACTAAAACTATGGCCAAACTTCTCATACCGATATCTCGCTTATTTTTTAGAGTAAACTTGAGTTATTATACACCAGTGTACGCAGAATTTTACGCAGATTTCAAATTTGGGATTTAAATTCAGATACGACTGCAAATAACGGAGTTATGGCCGATCAAAGTTTCGGATAGTTGATTTTCATTTTTTCTCATTTTTCCCAATTTTCAAAGTTAAATATCTCGGAAACTATTAGAGATATTGAGATGCGGTTTGCGCCATCGTTTTTCTCGGCTCATTTTACGTTCGAAAAAGTGCTTAAAAGCCCAAAATTCGATAGTCGATTTTTTGAGAAAAAAAATTGCGACTCAAACGATGAAAATTTTTCAATTTTTTTTATTTTTGACCATAACTCGTAAACCGTTTGCTTGATCGATCTCAAATTGGGCCAGTAGATAGATTTCGAGCTCCTCTTTCGAATGATATATAAAACAAAGGTATTAAACGTTGTTTTTACATTAAAAATAGTGATTGAAAATCACCCCAAAATGACGACTTCCAAACAGTTTTTGGTCAATGCTTTCTTTATTTCGTAGGTAAACTCAATAAATTTTGACTCATTTTACGCAGAATCTCACGCTGAATCCAAATCTGGAATTTAAATTCAGATCGGATAACAAATATCTGAGTTATGGCCGTTTGAATTTTTGGGTGGTCGCCAGATGGCCAAATTTTTGAAGGTTCCAAACAATTCATGCTCGATATCTCGAAAACTATTTGAGATATTCGAATGCGGTTTGCGGCATCGTTTTTCTCGCGACTTTTTACATAAGAAATGGTCTTTTGATTTTCCAATAGTCGAAAGTTGCAAATTTTCGCAAAAATTTATGACTAAAACTATGGCCAAACTTCTCATACCGATATCTCGCTTATTTTTTAGAGTAAACTTGAGTTATTATACACCAGTGTACGCAGAATTTTACGCAGATTTCAAATTTGGGATTTAAATTGTAAGCTCAAGGGAGTGGGGTATATATTCAGACGCTTAGTTTCGTTTACTAGTTTATTCTACTCTTAGCCTACTTACATTATTGAGGGGTATTCTTGTGCCGATCTGGCCCGTAGCCTTCTGGGCACCCCCGACACCAACAACCACCTTCAACACCAACCATCGACTCACTAACTCTCTTACAAAGTTCCACTGGTCAAGGAGGCGATGAACCCCCTCAAATCAGGACGTTGCATTTCCTATTGCTGAATTGCATCGTCTGATCGTACGACAGTTCATCGATTTCATTGACCTCACATTATGTCTATTAGGTGGTTTTGGTGTACGGGGTACCCATATCTTACATCCCCCCCGTTACAAAGTCGGCTTCCAGACGACACACCCCTTACAGTTTGGTATACATTCACCAAAAATAAAAAATGAAGCTTAATTTCTAACAAAACCCTAGCCTGACTACAATTGTCCAATTTCTACAACGCTAACCTAACCTTTAATCTATATTGTTCTCACGACACTTTCACAAAGATCTGACACACTACACAGAATCTTCTTCTCGAGCCCGCCGACTGCCTTTCCATGGGTTGCGATCGCCTCCTTTCTTCTTTTTTTTTTTTTCATTGTACAGTTCTGCCCTTCCCGTTCCTCCGCCGGACGACTCATTGCTGTTTACGTTTGGAATCCTGACCATGCCTATGTTAGTCCATATTACGTCCTGTCTCGTGTGACACTTCCTCCTGGCCTTGCCTTGTTTTGCTGGCGTTGGCGTTTTCCTGATGCCGCATCAGCTGCTTTGTGAGTTGGTTGGCCTTTCATTTGTAAAACTGACCCTGGAAGTCCGTTGATGGCTTCCACCTGGGACCTTAACTGCATTCTCTCAGTGTGGCGGACGTGACCGTAGGGCCTTCTTGGGCTCCCTTTGTCACTATCCCGGATCATGCTGTCTTGACAACTTTTTGAGTCCTCTTTTTTCTTTTGGTCGGATTTCGGTAGTCGTTCCGTGCCAAAGGTCTGAAAAGGGCTGGTTTTGTCGGCGCCATGGTTGGTTTGTGCAGACGTAGTGCTCTGGTCGATTGTGGTTCCCGTGTGTCTACAAGATGACAAGGTTTGCAGTATTAAGTGTCATGAGACAATGCGTGCGTAAGCGAAGTGTTTGCACTGATTTGAAACTTACGTAGGCTTCGCTTACGCACCGAACTTATTTTAATGTTGAAAACATCTCCCCCCCTTCTCTTTTTTTTTATTTTTTTTTCGTTTCTTACCCCCTCTTTTTTTCAAATACTTAACTTATGGTTCTTGTTTAGTCGTAACAATTTTTCCATCGCAGTCCCTGTTTAGGCTCATCCTGCTTCCAGCTGCCGCGCTCATGATTAGTTCTGTTTCCATCTGGAGTTCGTCCACTTTACCGTTTCTTGAATTCTTTCTTGAGTTACTTTCTTCACTTCTTCAACATTTTTTTTTTTATCAACAAATCTTGCGGGTGTGACCCCTGTGTCTCCTTGGACAGCATTGTCACCACTCCTTAACCATAATCAACAAATCTTACGGGTGTGACCCTTGCGTCTCCTTGGACAGCATTGTCACTACTCCTTAATCATAATCAACAAATCTTGCGGGTGTGACCCTTGTGTCTCCTTGGACAGCATTGTCACTACTCCTTAATCATAATCAACATATTTCTGAAACAAACTTAAAAAATATATAAATGCAGTTATCATTAACAGGGCCCCATGCGTCCATGTGGTCCCATCACATTCCGCTCTTACAGGCGGATGTCATTCTGTCACCAGAATTTGATACTTCTCTCTTCATCATCTCAGGACTAAACAATTGCGATGCCGGTAATATACCTCTAACCTCGAACACATGCATCTGCAGACTCCCGAACTTGTCACAACGTGGGCTTTGATTTTGCGGTGATCTCAAAAGTTTGCAGCTGGACTTCATATTTCTTTCTTCGTTTTCTAACCATCTATTTAGGGATGCTGTTCGCTCGTCCTTATCTGACTGTGGCTTCTCCCAGCGAAGTCCGCCTTATACACTCTAGGGACAGTGGTTTCGTAAATTATCGTTATCGGATTATTTAAATTAATAAAAACAAAGATTGCTTATATCTGCAAAACAAAATTATTAATTTTGAAATTGGTAACTAGGGGGTTTAATTGTGGATGATGTTTTCTTATTGAACTATCGTTGGCCTAACCTATAACTATTAAACTACTTATGCCTAATCTATGTTTTCTTAGTTAGCAGTTTTTGAAGGCGAAAAATGTTTCTTTTTGGCCCATCCGATCGGCGATTTCCATTCTGAGTCCGGTAATTCGATGATGTTGTGTTTTTCCATTTCCTCTACCTGCTGCTCTTTTCTATAATGTTCGGCACAAGAAATTTTGTCTAGTCTGCATTTTAACGGTCGTTGTACTTCTACGCTAATTGCAAATTCAACGGCGCTCGTACGAACAAGCTGAGCTGTCGTTTCTTTAAAAAATTTCACGGGTTTCCTAACTTCAACTATGACTTCTAGACTTTCCTGTGCTAAATTTTCGTTACACAACACGATAGTGAGCCCGTTTGGACATGCAAATTCATCATTTTGAACAAATTCATATTTGTCATCCTTCAGTGCTGACTTTTCCATTTTATTCGACCTTCAACGTACTTATTGCCGCAAACTAAATGATAGTTAAATGTGAGGGTGTAGGGTAAAGGAACTTTTGGAGTTTGTTACCTAAATTTATCTAAACGTCTTGCAATATACTTCTCCCTTTTAATTTTTTTTTTTTTCATTTACTTGATATTTTTAACGGTTTCATTCATTCTTAATCAATGTTACGGGATTGTAACAGGGCGCCTCCACCATGTAAGCTCAAGGGAGTGGGGTATATATTCAGACGCTTAGTTTCGTTTACTAGTTTATTCTACTCTTAGCCTACTTACATTATTGAGGGGTATTCTTGTGCCGATCTGGCCCGTAGCCTTCTGGGCACCCCCGACACCAACAACCACCTTCAACACCAACCATCGACTCACTAACTCTCTTACAAAGTTCCACTGGTCAAGGAGGCGATGAACCCCCTCAAATCAGGACGTTGCATTTCCTATTGCTGAATTGCATCGTCTGATCGTACGACAGTTCATCGATTTCATTGACCTCACATTATGTCTATTAGGTGGTTTTGGTGTACGGGGTACCCATATCTTACATCAGATACGACTGCAAATAACGGAGTTATGGCCGATCAAAGTTTCGGATAGTTGATTTTCATTTTTTGTCATTTTTCCCAATTTTCAAAGTTAAATATCTCGGAAACTATTAGAGATATTGAGATGCGGTTTGCGCCATCGTTTTTCTCGGCTCATTTTACGTTAGAAAAAGTGCTTAAAAGCCCAAAATTCGATAGTCGATTTTTTGAGAAAAAAAATTGCGACTCAAACGATGAAAATTTTTCAATTTTTTTTATTTTTGACCATAACTCGTAAACCGTTTGCTTGATCGATCTCAAATTGGGCCAGTAGATAGATTTCGAGCTCCTCTTTCGAATGATATATAAAACAAAGGTATTAAACGTTGTTTTTACATTAAAAATAGTGATTGAAAATCACCCCAAAATGACCACTTCCAAACAGTTTTTGGTCAATGCTTTCTTTATTTCGTAGGTAAACTCAATAAATTTTGACTCATTTTACGCAGAATCTCACGCTGAATCCAAATCTGGAATTTAAATTCAGATCCGATAACAAATAACTGAGTTATGGCCGTTTGAATTTTTGGGTGGTCGCCAGATGGCCAAATTTTTGAAGGTTCCAAACAATTCATGCTCGATATCTCGAAAACTAGTTGAGATATTCGAATGCGGTTTGCGGCATCGTTTTTCTCGCGATTTTTTACATAAGAAATAGTTTTTTGATTTTCCAATAGTCGAAAGTTGCAAATTTTCGCAAAAATTTATGACTAAAACTATGGCCAAACTTCTCATACCGATATCTCGCTTATTTTTTAGAGTAAACTTGAGTTATTATACACCAGTGTACGCAGAATTTTACGCAGATTTCAAATTTGGGATTTAAATTCAGATACGACTGCAAATAACGGAGTTATGGCCGATCAAAGTTTCGGATAGTTGATTTTCATTTTTTCTCATTTTTCCCAATTTTCAAAGTTAAATATCTCGGAAACTATTAGAGATATTGAGATGCGGTTTGCGCCATCGTTTTTCTCGGCTCATTTTACGTTCGAAAAAGTGCTTAAAAGCCCAAAATTCGATAGTCGATTTTTTGAGAAAAAAAATTGCGACTCAAACGATGAAAATTTTTCAATTTTTTTTATTTTTGACCATAACTCGTAAACCGTTTGCTTGATCGATCTCAAATTGGGCCAGTAGATAGATTTCGAGCTCCTCTTTCGAATGATATACAGGGTACGGCAACACTTGTGTCCACCCCCAAAATCGTCTTTAATTTTAAAGAGAAAATTTTGAAAATTTGCATACGCTCACAGTTGACAAAGCTCTAGAAGCTGACGCAAAAATTTGTTTTTTATCACTGATAGTTTTGGCGTCGCGCCGCTTTAAAAATCTAATTTTTAGGTAATTGTAAGGTTTTGTGATATCAACCCCTAATTTATTTTTTTTTCAATATAAATGTGTTAAAAATATCTCAGTTGTTATTTTTGATTCAATGCAAATTGACCTCAAAATTTGAGAAAAAAATGCTGTTTTATCAAGTTAGTTTCCAATTTCATTACGTCAAAATTAGGAACTACGTTTACACCCATCTGTCAACATCTTGTGTCACAAATGACATCTATCCTTAGGTACGCTTTAGATTGAAACAAAAGTCTTACTTGGTGAAATTGTCGCTTTGTCGATGTTAATTAATGATTTCTGGTGTCCATAAAATGCAACATGCCCGTGTTAATCAAAATTAACTTTTATAAGAGTGGATGAAGTGACTTGTGAAATTTTGGTGTAAACGTAGTTTGCCGCTGCGCTGTCATAATTTTGAAAACTAACTTGATAAAACCACGTTTTTTTCGCAAATTTTAAACACAATTTGCATTAGATTTAAAATTAAAACTCAGATATTTGTATCACAGCTATGTTGAAAAAAAATTTAATTTGCGAATATTTCCGCAAAAACTCAAAAATCGCTAAAAATTATACTTCTTAAGCGTCGCGACGCCAACCAAACCGTGATAAAAAACAAATTTTTGCGTCAGCTTCTAGAGCTTTGTCAACTATGAGCGTACGCAAATTTTTAAAATTGTAACTTTAAAATTAAAAACGATTTTGGGGGTGGACACAAGTGATGCCGGACCCTGTATAAAACAAAGGTATTAAACGTTGTTTTTACATTAAAAATAGTGATTGAAAATCACCCCAAAATGACGACTTCCAAACAGTTTTTGGTCAATGCTTTCTTTATTTCGTAGGTAAACTCAATAAATTTTGACTCATTTTACGCAGAATCTCACGCTGAATCCAAATCTGGAATTTAAATTCAGATCGGATAACAAATATCTGAGTTATGGCCGTTTGAATTTTTGGGTGGTCGCCAGATGGCCAAATTTTTGAAGGTTCCAAACAATTCATGCTCGATATCTCGAAAACTATTTGAGATATTCGAATGCGGTTTGCGGCATCGTTTTTCTCGCGACTTTTTACATAAGAAATGGTCTTTTGATTTTCCAATAGTCGAAAGTTGCAAATTTTCGCAAAAATTTATGACTAAAACTATGGCCAAACTTCTCATACCGATATCTCGCTTATTTTTTAGAGTAAACTTGAGTTATTATACACCAGTGTACGCAGAATTTTACGCAGATTTCAAATTTGGGATTTAAATTCAGATACGACTGCAAATAACGGAGTTATGGCCGATCAAAGTTTCGGATAGTTGATTTTCATTTTTTGTCATTTTTCCCAATTTTCAAAGTTAAATATCTCGGAAACTATTAGAGATATTGAGATGCGGTTTGCGCCATCGTTTTTCTCGGCTCATTTTACGTTAGAAAAAGTGCTTAAAAGCCCAAAATTCGATAGTCGATTTTTTGAGAAAAAAAATTGCGACTCAAACGATGAAAATTTTTCAATTTTTTTTATTTTTGACCATAACTCGTAAACCGTTTGCTTGATCGATCTCAAATTGGGCCAGTAGATAGATTTCGAGCTCCTCTTTCGAATGATATATAAAACAAAGGTATTAAACGTTGTTTTTACATTAAAAATAGTGATTGAAAATCACCCCAAAATGACCACTTCCAAACAGTTTTTGGTCAATGCTTTCTTTATTTCGTAGGTAAACTCAATAAATTTTGACTCATTTTACGCAGAATCTCACGCTGAATCCAAATCTGGAATTTAAATTCAGATCCGATAACAAATAACTGAGTTATGGCCGTTTGAATTTTTGGGTGGTCGCCAGATGGCCAAATTTTTGAAGGTTCCAAACAATTCATGCTCGATATCTCGAAAACTAGTTGAGATATTCGAATGCGGTTTGCGGCATCGTTTTTCTCGCGATTTTTTACATAAGAAATAGTTTTTTGATTTTCCAATAGTCGAAAGTTGCAAATTTTCGCAAAAATTTATGACTAAAACTATGGCCAAACTTCTCATACCGATATCTCGCTTATTTTTTAGAGTAAACTTGAGTTATTATACACCAGTGTACGCAGAATTTTACGCAGATTTCAAATTTGGGATTTAAATTCAGATACGACTGCAAATAACGGAGTTATGGCCGATCAAAGTTTCGGATAGTTGATTTTCATTTTTTGTCATTTTTCCCAATTTTCAAAGTTAAATATCTCGGAAACTATTAGAGATATTGAGATGCGGTTTGCGCCATCGTTTTTCTCGGCTCATTTTACGTTCGAAAAAGTGCTTAAAAGCCCAAAATTCGATAGTCGATTTTTTGAGAAAAAAAAATTGCGACTAAACGATGAAAATTTTTCAATTTTTTTATTTTTGACCATAACTCGTAAACCGTTTGCTTGATCGATCTCAAATTGGGCCAGTAGATAGATTTCGAGCTCCTCTTACGAATGATATATAAAACAAAGGTATTAAACGTTGTTTTTACATTAAAAATAGTGATTGAAAATCACCCCAAAATGACCACTTCCAAACAGTTTTTGGTCAATGCTTTCTTTATTTCGTAGGTAAACTCAATAAATTTTGACTCATTTTACGCAGAATCTCACGCTGAATCCAAATCTGGAATTTAAATTCAGATCGGATAACAAATATCTGAGTTATGGCCGTTTGAATTTTTGGGTGGTCGCCAGATGGCCAAATTTTTGAAGGTTCCAAACAATTCATGCTCGATATCTCGAAAACTATTTGAGATATTCGAATGCGGTTTGCGGCATCGTTTTTCTCGCGATTTTTCACATAAGAAATAGATTTTCCAATAGTCGAAAGTTGCAAATTTTCGCAAAAATTTATGACTAAAACTATGGCCAAACTTCTCATACCGATATCTCGCTTATTTTTTAGAGTAAACTTGAGTTATTATACACCAGTGTACGCAGAATTTTACGCAGATTTCAAATTTGGGATTTAAATTCAGATACGACTGCAAATAACCGAGTTATGGCCGATCAAATTTTCGGATAGTTGATTTTCATTTTTTCTCATTTTTCCCAATTTTCAAAGTTAAATATCTCGGAAACTATTAGAGATATTGAGATGCGGTTTGCGCCATCGTTTTTCTCGGCTCATTTTACGTTGGAAAAAGTGCTTAAAAGCCCAAAATTCGATAGTCGATTTTTTGAGAAAAAAAATTGCGACTCAAACGATGAAAATTTTTCAATTTTTTTATTTTTGACCATAACTCGTAAACCGTTTGCTTGATCGATCTCAAATTGGGCCAGTAGATAGATTTCGAGCTCCTCTTTCGAATGATATATAAAACAAAGGTATTAAACGTTGTTTTTACATTAAAAATAGTGATTGAAAATCACCCCAAAATGACCACTTCCAAACAGTTTTTGGTCAATGCTTTCTTTATTTCGTAGGTAAACTCAATAAATTTTGACTCATTTTACGCAGAATCTCACGCTGAATCCAAATCTGGAATTTAAATTCAGATCCGATAACAAATAACTGAGTTATGGCCGTTTGAATTTTTGGGTGGTCGCCAGATGGCCAAATTTTTGAAGGTTCCAAACAATTCATGCTCGATATCTCGAAAACTATTTGAGATATTCGAATGCGGTTTGCGGCATCGTTTTTCTCGCGATTTTTTACATAAGAAATAGTCTTTAGATTTTCCAATAGTCGAAAGTTGCAAATTTTCGCAAAAATTCATGACTAAAACTATGGCCAAACTTCTCATACCGATATCTCGCTTATTTTTTAGAGTAAACTTGAGTTATTATACACTAGTGTACGCAGAATTTTACGCAGATTTCAAATCTGGGATTTAAATTCAGTTCCGACAACAAATAACTGAGTTATGGCCGATCAAAGTTTCGGATAGTTGTTTTTCATTTTTTCTCATTTTCCCCAATTTTCAAAGTTAAATATCTCGGAAACTATTAGAGATATTGAGATGCGGTTTGCGCCATCGTTTTTCTCGGCTCATTTTACGTTAGAAAAAGTGCTTAAAAGCCCAAAATTCGATAGTCGATTTTTTGAGAAAAAAAATTGCGACTCAAACGATGAAAATTTTTCAATTTTTTCATTTTTGACCATAACTCGTAAACCGTTTGCTTGATCGATCTCAAATTGGGCCAGTAGATAGATTTCGAGCTCCTCTTTCGAATGATATATAAAACAAAGGTATTAAACGTTGTTTTTACATTAAAAATAGTGATTGAAAATCACCCCAAAATGACCACTTCCAAACAGTTTTTGGTCAATGCTTTCTTTATTTCGTAGGTAAACTCAATAAATTTTGACTCATTTTACGCAGAATCTCACGCTGAATCCAAATCTGGAATTTAAATTCAGATCGGATAACAAATAACTGAGTTATGGCCGTTTGAATTTTTGGGTGGTCGCCAGATGGCCAAATTTTTGAAGGTTCCAAACAATTCATGCTCGATATCTCGAAAACTATTTGAGATATTCGAATGCGGTTTGCGGCATCGTTTTTCTCGCGATTTTTCACATAAGAAATAGTCTTTAGATTTTCCAATAGTCGAAAGTTGCAAATTTTCGCAAAAATTCATGACTAAAACTATGGCCAAATTTCTCATACCGATATCTCGCTTATTTTTTAGAGTAAAGTTGAGTTATTATACACTAGTGTACGCAGAATTTTACGCAGATTTCAAATCTGGGATTTAAATTCAGATACGACTGCAAATAACCGAGTTATGGCCGATCAAAGTTTCGGATAGTTGATTTTCATTTTTTCTCATTTTTCCCAATTTTCAAAGTTAAATATCTCGGAAACTATTAGAGATATTGAGATGCGGTTTGCGCCATCGTTTTTCTCGGCTCATTTTACGTTAGAAAAAGTGCTTAAAAGCCCAAAATTCGATGGTCGATTTTTCGCGAAAAAAAATTGCGACTCAAACGATGAAAATTTTTCATTTTTTTTAATTTTTGGCATAACTCGCAAACTATTTGTCCTATAGATCTCAAATTTGGCCAGTAGATAGATTTTTTGAGCTCCTCTTTCGACTGATATATAATTCAATGCTATTAAACGTCATTTTCATTTTGAAAACATTGATTGAATATCACCCTAAATTGATGTTTTCAAAACAGTTTTTTGCCAATACCTCGTTTATTTATTAAGCAAACTCAACAAATTTGGTCTCATTTTACGCAGAATTTCACGCTTAATCCAAAAATATGATAATTTTTTAAAATTTGTCAATAAATAACCGAGTTATGGCCGTTTGAAATTTTGGGTTGTCGCCAGAGGGTCAAATTTTCGAAGGTTCAAAACAATTCGTGCTCGATATCTCGGAAACTATTTCAGATATTGGAATGCGGTTTGCGCCATCGTTTTTCTCATAATTTTGTACCTAAGAAACAGTTCTTTGATTTTTGTACAGTCGAAATTTGCAAATTTTCCCGAAAATTCATGACTAAAACTATGGTCAAACTTCTGATATCGATTTTTTACAGTAAACTCGTCATTATACGTCACTGCGCCACTGATGGTGAACGCAGAATTTTCAATTGTTTTTACTTCCTGAAACTGACCTGATCTAACCTCACGCGTCCTGACCTGACAAAACCTGATCTGACCCGACATGAGCCGATCTGACATGGGGGCGACTCCCCAGGTTCTTCGCCGACCTCTCCCTCTTCCGGATCTTTCCGTTTTTTCGTGATTTCCCGCGATTTTCTTGGTATCTCGCGGTTCAGTCGGTCTCTTGCGGTCCTCCGCGGTCAACTCAATCACCTGCGGTCTATTGCGATCTACTCGGTCCCCTGCAGTCTGCCGCGGTCTACTACTCGGTCTGCTGCGGTCTCCCGCGGTCCACTCGGTCCCCTGCAGTCTCCCGCGGTCCACTCGGTCCTCTGCAGTCTCCCGCGGTCTACTCGGTCTCCCGCGATCTCCGGCGGTCTACTTTGTATCCCGCGGTCTACTCGGTCCCCTGGAGTCTCCCGCGGTCTGCTCGGTCCCCTGGAGTCTCCCGCGGTCTGCTCGGTCCCCTGGAGTCTCCCGTGGTCCACTCGGTCCCCTGCAATCTCCCGCGGTCTACTCGGTCTCGCGCGGTCTATTCGGTTCCTTTGCAGTCTCCCGCGGTCTGCTCGGTCCCCTGCAGTCTCCCGCGGTCTACTCGGTCCCCTGCAGTCTGCTGCCGTCTACTCGGTCCCCTGCAGTCTGCTGCCGTCTACTCGGTCTGTTGCGGTCTCCCGCGGTCCACTCGGTTCCTTTGCAGTCTCTCGCGGTCTACTCGGTTTGTTGCGATCTTTCGCGGTCTACTCGGTCTGTTGCGGTCTTCCGCGGTCTACTCGGTTCCCTGCGGTCTGTTGCGGTCTATCGCGGTCCCCTACGGTTTGTCGCGGGCCTCTACGGTTTGTCGCGGGCCTCTACGGTTTGTCGCGGGCCTCTACGGTCTGTCGCGGTCCCCTACGGTCTCCCGCGGTCTCCTACGGTCTCCCGCGGTCTCCCGCAATCTACTCGGTCTCCTTTGGTTTCCCGTAGTCTACTCGGTCTTCCGCGGTCTCTCGCGGTCTCTCGCGGTCTACTCGGCCCCCCGCGGTCTCTCCCGGTCTACTCGGTCCCCCGCGGTCTCTCCCGGTCTACTCGGTCCTCAGCGGTCCCCCGCGGTTTCCCGCGGTGTACTCGGTCTTCCGCGATCTCCGGCGGTCTACTTTGTCTCCCGCGGTCTACTTTGTCTCCCGCGATCTCCGGCGGTCCACTTTGTCTCTCGCGATCTCCGGCGGTCCACTTTGTCTCTCGCGATCTCCGGCGGTCCACTTTGTCTCTCGCGATCTCCGGCGGTCCACTTTGTCTCTCGCGATCTTCGGCGGTCCACTTTGTCTCTCGCGATCTCCGGCGGTCTACTCGGTCTCCCGCGGTCTCCGGCGGTCTAATCGGTCCCCCGCGGTCTCCGGCGGTCTAATCGGTCCCCCGCGGTCTCCGGCGGTCTAATCGGTCCCCCGCGGTCTCCGGCGGTCTAATCGGTCTCCGGCGGTCTAATAGGTCTCAGGCGGTCTAATCGGTCTCCGGCGGTCTAATAGGTCTCAGGCGGTCTAATCGGTCTCCGGCGGTCTACTCGGGTCTCCGGCGGTCTACTCGGGTCTCCGGCGGTCCACTCGGTCTCCCGCGGTCTCCGGCGGTCTACTGGGTCTCCCGCGGTCTAATCGGTCCTTCGCGGTCTCCGGCGGTCTACTCGGTCTCCCGCGGTCTCCGGCGGTCCACTCGGTCTCCCGCGGTCTCCGGCGGTCCACTCGGTCTTCCGCGGTCTCCGGCGGTCTACTGGGTCTCCCGCGGTCTAATCGGTCTCCGGCGGTCTACTCGGGTCTCCGGCGGTCTACTCGGGTCTCCGGCGGTCCACTCGGTCTCCCGCGGTCACCGGCGGTCTACTGGGTCTCCCGCGGTCTACTGGGTCTCCCGCGGTCTAATCGGTCCCCCGCGGTCTCATCGGTCCCCCGCGGTCTCCGGCGGTCCACTCGGTCTTCCGCGGTCTCCGGCGGTCCACTGGGTCTCCCGCGGTCTAATCGGTTCCCCGCGGTCTCCGGCAGTCTAATCGGTCTCCGGCGGTCTACTCGGTCTCCGACGGTCTCCGGCGGTCTACTCGGTCTCCCGTTGTCTGCGGCGGTCCACTCGGTCTCCGGCGGTCCACTCGGTCTCCGGCGGTCCACTAGGTCTCCCGCGGTCTTCGGCGGTCTCCCGCGGTCTTCGGCGGTCTACTCGGGTCTCCCGCGGTCTCCCGCGGTCTCCGGCGGTCTACTCGGTCTCCCGCGGCCCACTCGGTCTCTCGCGGCCTACTCGGTCTCCCGCGGCCTACTCGGTCTCCCGCGGTCTCCGGCGGTCTACTCGGTCTACTCGGTCTCCCGCGGTCTCCGGCGGTCTACTCGGTCTCCCGCGGTCTCCGGCGGTCTACTCGGTCTCCCGCGGTCTCCGGCGGTCTACTCGGTCTCCCCCGGTCTCCAGCGGTCTCCAGCGGTCTACTCGGTCTTCCCCGGTCTACTCGGTCTCCCCCGGTCTCCAGCGGTCCACTCGGTCTCCCGCGGTCTGTTCGGTCTCCTCCAGTCTCCCGCGGTCTACTCGGTCTCCCCCGGTCACTCGCGGTCTACTCGGTCTCCCCCGGTCTCCAGCGGTCGTCTCCCCCGGTCTCCAGCGGTCGTCTCCCCCGGTCTCCAGCGGTCGTCTCCCCCGGTCTCCAGCGGTCGTCTCCCCCGGTCTCCAGCGGTCGTCTCCCCCGGTCTCCAGCGGTCGTCTCCCCCGGTCTCCAGCGGTCGTCTCCCCCGGTCTCTAGCGGTCGTCTCCCCCGGTCTCCAGCGGTCGTCTCCCCCGGTCTCCCCCGGTCTCCCCCGGTCTCCCCCGGTCTCCAGCGGTCTCCCCCGGTCTCCAGCGGTCTCCCCCGGTCTCCAGCGGTCTACTCGGTCTCCCCCGGTCTCCAGCGGTCCACTCGGTCTCCCCCGGTCCACAGCGGTCTACTGGGTCTCCCGCGGTCTACTGGGTCTCCCGCGGTCTAATCGGTCGGTCTCCGGCGGTCTAATCGGTCCCCCGCGGTCTCCGGCGGTCTAATCTGTCTTCGGCGGTCTACTCGGGTCTTCGGCGGTCCACTCGGTCTCCCGCGGTCTCGGGCGGTCCACTGGGTCTCCCGCGGTCTAATCGGTTCCCCGCGGTCTCCGGCAGTCTAATCGGTCTCCGGCGGTCTACTCGGTCTCCGACGGTCTCCGGCGGTCTCCGGCGGTCTACTCGGTCTCCCGTTGTCTGCGGCGGTCCACTCGGTCTCCGGCGGTCCACTAGGTCTCCCGCGGTCTTCGGCGGTCTCCCGCGGTCTTCGGCGGTCTACTCGGGTCTCCCGCGGTCTCCGGCGGTCTACTCGGTATCTCGCGGCCCACTCGGTCTCTCGCGGCCTACTCGGTCTCTCGCGGCCTACTCGGTCTCCCGCGGCCTACTCGGTCTCCCGCGGTCTCCGGCGGTCTACTCGGTCTCCCGCGGTCTCCGGCGGTATACTCGGTCTCCCGCGGTCTCCGGCGGTCTACTCGGTCTCCCCCGGTCTCCAGCGGTCCACTCGGTCTCCCTCGGTCTCCCGCGGTCTGTTCGGTCTCCTCCAGTCTCCCGCGGTCTACTCGGTCTCCCCCGGTCACTCGCGGTCTACTCGGTCTCCACCGGTCACTCGCGGTCTACTCGGTCTCCCCCGGTCTCCAGCGGTCGTCTCCCCCGGTCTCCAGCGGTCGTCTCCCCCGGTCTCCAGCGGTCGTCTCCCCCGGTCTCCAGCGGTCGTCTCCCCCGGTCTCCAGCGGTCGTCTCCCCCGGTTTCTAGCGGTCGTCTCCCCCGGTCTCCAGCGGTCTCCAGCGGTCTCTCGCGGTCTACTCGGTCTCCCCCGGTCTCTCGCGGTCTACTCGGTCTCCCCCGGTCTCCAGCGGTCCACTCGGTCTCCCCCGGTCCACAGCGGTCTACTGGGTCTCCCGCGGTCTAATCGGTCGGTCTCCGGCGGTCTAATCGGTCCCCCGCGGTCTCCGGCGGTCTAATCTGTCTCCGGCGGTCTACTCGGGTATTCGGCGGTCCACTCGGTCTCCCGCGGTCTCGGGCGGTCTACTCGGTTTCCCGCGGTCTCCGGCGGTCTACTCGGTCTCCGGCGGTCTACTCGGTCTCCGGCGGTCTCCGGCGGTCTCCCGCGGTCTCCCGCGGTCTCCGGCGGTCTCCCGCGGTCTCCGGCGGTCTACTCGGTCTCCCGCGGTCTACTCGGTCTCCGGCGGTCTACTCGGTCTCCGGCGGTCTGCGGCGGTCTACTCGGTCTCCCGCGGTCTCCGGCGGTCTACTCGGTCTCCCGCGGTCTCCGGCGGTCTACTCGGTCTCCCGCGGTCTCCGGCGGTCTACTCGGTCTCCGGCGGTCTCCGGCGGTCCACTCGGTCTCCGGCGGTCTACTCGGTCTCCCGCGGTCCACTCGGTCTCCGGCGGTCTACTCGGTCTCCCGCGGTCTACTCGGTCTCCCCCGGTCACTCGCGGTCTACTCGGTCTCCCCCGGTCTCCAGCGGTCGTCTCCCCCGGTCTCCAGCGGTCGTCTCCCCCGGTTTCCAGCGGTCGTCTCCCCCGGTCTCCAGCGGTCGTCTCCCCCGGTCTCCAGCGGTCGTCTCCCCCGGTCTCCAGCGGTCGTCTCCCCCGGTCTCCAGCGGTGTCCCCCGGTCTCCCCCGGTCTCCAGCGGTCTCCCCCGGTCTCCAGCGGTCTACTCGGTCTCTCGCGGTCTACTCGCTCTCCCCCGGTCTCCAGCGGTCTACTCGGTCTCCCCCGGTCCACAGCGGTCTACTGGGTCTCCCGCGGTCTAATCGGTCGGTCTCCGGCGGTCCAATCGGTCCCCCGCGGTCTCCGGCGGTCTAATCTGTCTCCGGCGGTCTACTCGGGTCTTCGGCGGTCCACTCGGTCTCCCGCGGTCTCGGGCGGTCTACTCGGTTTCCCGCGGTCTCCGGCGGTCTACTCGGTCTCAGCGGTCTGCGGCGGTCTACTCGGTCTCTGGCGGTCTACTCGGTCTACCGCGGTCTCCCGCGGTCTCCGGCGGTCTACTCGGTCTCCCGCGGTCTCCGGCGGTCTACTCGGTCTCCCGTTGTCTGCGGCGGTCCACTCGGTCTCCCCCGGTCTCCAGCGGTCTACTGTGTCTCCCGCGGTCTCCGGCGGTCAAATCGGTCCCCCGCGGTCTCCGGCGGTCTACTCGGTCTCCGGCGGTCTCCGGCGGTCTCCGGCGGTCTACTCGGTCTCCCGCGGTCTCCGGCGGTCTACTCGGTCTCCCGCGGTCTCCGGCGGTCTAGTCGGTCTCCGGCGGTCTACTCGGTCTCCGGCGGTCAACTCGGTCTCCGGCGGTCTACTCGGTCTCCGGCGGTCTACTCGGTCTCCCGCGGTCTCCGGCGGTCTACTCGGTCTCCCGCGGTCTCCGGCGGTCTAGTCGGTCTCCGGCGGTCTACTCGGTCTCCGGCGGTCAACTCGGTCTCCGGCGGTCTACTCGGTCTCCGGCGGTCTACTCGGTCTCCCGCGGTCTCCGGCGGTCTACTCGGTCTCCGGCGGTCTACTCGGTCTCCGGCGGTCTACTCGGTCTCCCGCGGTCTACTCGGTCTCCCGCGGTCTACTCGGTCTCCGCCGGTCTCCGGCGGTCCACTCGGTCTCCCGCGGTCTATTCGGTCGTCTACTCGGTCTCCCGCGGTCTATTCGGTCTCCTTCAGTCTCCCGCGGTCTACTCGGTCTCCCCCGGTCTGCCGTGGTCTCCCCCGGTCTGCCGCGGTCTACTCGGTCTCCCCCGGTCTACCGCGGTCTACTCGGTCTCCCTCGGTCTCCCGCGGTCTACTCGGTCTACTCGGTCTCCCGCGGTCTACTCGGTCTCCCGCGGTCTCCCGCGGTCTACTCGGTCTCCTGCGGTCTCCGGCGGTCCACTCGGTCTCCCGCGGTCTCCGGCGGTCCACTCGGTCTCCCGCGGTCTCCGGCGGTCCACTCGGTCTCCCGCGGTCTCCGGCGGTCCACTCGGTCTCCCGCGGTCTCCGGCGGTCCGTCTACTCGGTCTCCGGCGGTCTGTCTACTCGGTCTCCGGCGGTCTACTCGGTCTCCCGCGGTCTACTCGGTCTCCCGCGGTCCACTCGGTCTCCCGCGGTCTCCGGCGGTCTGCGGCGGTCAAATCGGTCTCCCGCGGTCTCCGGCGGTCTACTCGGGTCTCCCGCGGTCTCCGGCGGTCTACTCGGTCTCCCGCGGTCTCCGGCGGTCTACTCGGTCTCCGGCGGTCTGCGGCGGTCTACTCGGTCTCCCGCGGTCTGCGGCGGTCTACTCGGTCTCCGGCGGTCTACTCGGTCCCCCGCGGTTTCCGGCGGTCTACTCGGTCTCCCGCGGTCTCCGGCGGTCTACTCGGTCTCCGGCGGTCTACTCGGTCCCCCGCGGTCTACTCGATCTCCCGCGGTCTCCGGCGGTCTACTCGATCTCCGGCGGTCTACTCGGTCTCCGGCGGTCTGCGGCGGTCAAATCGGTCTCCCGCGGTCTCCGGCGGTCAAATCGGTCTCCGGCGGTCTACTCGGGTCTCCCGCGGTCTTCGGCGGTCTACTCGGTCTCCCGCGGTTTACTCGGTCTCCCGCGGTCTCCGGCGGTCTACTCGGTCTCCGGCGGTCTGCGGCGGTCTACTCGGTCTCCCGCGGTCCGCGGCGGTCTACTCGGTCTCCCGCGGTCTCCGGCGGTCTACTCGGTCCCCCGCGGTTTCCGGCGGTCTACTCGGTCTCCCGCGGTCTCCGGCGGTCTCCGGCGGTCTACTCGGTCTCCGGCGGTCTACTCGGTCTCCCGCGGTCAACTCGGTCCCCCGCGTCTACTCGGTCCCCCGCGGTCTACTCGATCTCCCGCGGTCTCCGGCGGTCTACTCGATCTCCGGCGGTCTACTCGATCTCCGGCGGTCTACTCGGTCTCCGGCGGTCTACTCGGTCTCCCCCGGTCTCCAGCGGTCTACTCGGTCTCCCCCAGTCTCCCGCGGTCTACTCGGTCTCCCCCGGTCCACTCGGTCTCCCCCGGTCTGCCGTGGTCTCCCCCGGTCTGCCGCGGTCTACTCGGTCTCCCCCGGTCTACGCGGTCTCCAGCGGTCTACTCCGCGGTCTACTCGGTCTCCCCCGGTCTGCCGTGGTCTCCCCCGGTCTGCCGTGGTCTCCCCCGGTCTGCCGTGGTCTCCCCCGGTCTGCCGTGGTCTCCCCCGGTCTGCCGTGGTCTCCCCCGGTCTGCCGTGGTCTCCCCCGGTCTGCCGTGGTCTCCCCCGGTCTGCCGTGGTCTCCCCCGGTCTGCCGTGGTCTCCCCCGTCTGCCGCGGTCTACTCGGTCTCCCCCGGTCTCCGGCGGTCTACTCGGTCTCCCCCGGTCTATTCGGTCTCCCCCAGTCTCCCGCGGTCTACTCGGTCTCCCCCGGTCTGCCGTGGTCTCCCCCGGTCTGCCGCGGTCTGCCGTGGTCTCCCCCGGTCTGCCGCGGTCTACTCGGTCTTCCCCGGTCTCCCGCGGTCTACTCGGTCTCCCCCGGTCTCCCGCGGTCTACTCGGTCTCCCCCGGTCTCCCGCGGTCTACTCGGTCTCCCGCGGTCTCCCGCGGTCTACTCGGTCTCCCCCGGTCTCCCGCGGTCTACTCGGTCTCCCTCGGTTTCCCGCGGTCTCCCGCGGTCTACTTGGTCTCCCGCGGTCTCCGGCGGTCTACTCGATCTCCCGCGGTCTCCGGCGGTCTACTCGGTCTACTCGGTCTCCCGCGGTCTACTCGGTCTCCCGCAGTCTACTCGGTCTCCCCCGGTCTACTCGGTCTCCCCCGGTCTACTCGGTCTCCCCCGGTCTCCAGCGGTCTACTCGGTCTCCCCCGGCCTCCAGCGGTCTACTCGGTCTCCCCCGGTATGCCGTGGTCTCCCCCGGTCTTCCGTGGTCTCCTCCGGTCTGCCGTGGTCTCCCCCGGTCTGCCGTGGTCTCCCCCGGTCTGCCGTGGTCTCCCCCGGTCTGCCGTGGTCTCCCCCGGTCTGCCGTGGTCTCCCCCGGTCTGCCGCGGTCTACTCGGTCTCCCCCGGTCTCCCGCGGTCTACTCGGTCTCCCCCGGTCTCCCGCGGTCTACTCGGTCTCCCCCGGTCTCCCGCGGTCTACTCGGTCTCCCCCGGTCTCCCGCGGTCTACTCGGTCTCCCCCGGTCTCCCGCGGTCTACTCGGTCTCCCCCGGTTTTCCGCGGTCTACTCGGTCTCCGGCGGTCTACTCGGTTTCCCGCGGTCTCCGGCGGTCTACTCGGGTCTCCCGCGGTCTCCGGCGGTCTACTCGGTCTCCGGCGGTCTACTCGGTCTCCGGCGGTCTCCGGCGGTCTACTCGATCTCCGGCGGTCTACTCGGTCTCCCCCGGTCTCCAGCGCTCTACTCGGTCTCCCCCGGTCTCCAGCGCTCTACTCGGTCTCCCCCCGGTCTCCAGCGGTCTACTCGGTCTCCCCCGGCCTCCAGCGGTCTACTCGGTCTCCCCCGGTCTCCAGCGGTCTACTCGGTTTCCCTCGGTCTCCAGCGGTCTACTCGGTCTCCCCCGGTCTCCCCCGGTCTCCAGCGGTCTACTCGGTCTCCCCCGGCCTCCAGCGGTCTACTCGGTCTCCCGCGGTCTCCGGCGGTCTACTCGGTCTCCCGCGGTCTCCGGCGGTCTACTCGGTCCCCCGTGTTCTACTCGGTCTCCCGCGGTCTCCCGCGGTCTACTCGGTCTCCCGCGGTCTCCGGCGGTCTACTCGGTCTCCCGCGGTCTCCGGCGGTCTACTCGGTCTCCCGCGGTCTCCGGCGGTCTACTCGGTCCCCCGTGTTCTACTCGGTCCCCCGCAGTCTCCGGCGGTCTACTCGATCTCCCGCGGTCTCCGGCGGTCTACTCGATCTCCCGCGATCTCCGGCGGTCTACTCGGTCTCCCGCGGTCTACTCGGTCTCCCGCGGTCTCCCGCGGTCTACTCGGTCTCCCGCGGTCTCCGGCGGTCTACTCGGTCTCCCGCGGTCTCCGGCGGTCTACTCGGTCTCCCGCGGTCTCCGGCGGTCTACTCGGTCTCCGGCGGTCTACTCGGTCTCCGGCGGTCTACTCGGTCTCCGGCGGTCTACTCGGTCTCCGGCGGTCTACTCGGTCTCCTGCGGTCTACTCGGTCTCCGGCGGTCTACTCGGTCTCTCGCGGTCCCCGGCGGTCTACTCGGTCTCTCGCGGTCCCCGGCGGTCTACTCGGTCTCCCGCGGTCTACTCGGTCTACCGCGGTCTCCGGCGGTCTACTTGGTCTCCCGCGGTCTCCGGCGGTCTACTCGGTCTCCCGCGGTCTACTCGGTCTCCCGCGGTCTACTCGGTCTCCCGCGGTCTACTCGGTCTCCCGCGGTCTACTCGGTCTCCCGCGGTCTCCGGCGGTCTCCGGCGGTCTACTCGGTCTCCCGCGGTCTCCGGCGGTCTACTCGGTCTCCCGCGGTCTCCGGCGGTCTACTCGGTCTCCCGCGGTCTCCGGCGGTCTACTCGGTCTCCCCCGGTATGCCGTGGTCTCCCCCGGTCTTCCGTGGTCTCCTCCGGTCTGCCGTGGTCTCCCCCCGGTCTGCCGTGGTCTCCCCCGGTCTGCCGTGGTCTCCCCCGGTCTGCCGTGGTCTCCCCCGGTCTGCCGTGGTCTCCCCCGGTCTGCCGCGGTCTACTCGGTCTCCCCCGGTCTCCCGCGGTCTACTCGGTCTCCCCCGGTCTCCCGCGGTCTACTCGGTCTCCCCCGGTCTCCCGCGGTCTACTCGGTCTCCCCCGGTCTCCCGCGGTCTACTCGGTCTCCCCCGGTCTCCCGCGGTCTACTCGGTCTCCCCCGGTTTTCCGCGGTCTACTCGGTCTCCGGCGGTCTACTCGGTTTCCCGCGGTCTCCGGCGGTCTACTCGGGTCTCCCGCGGTCTCCGGCGGTCTACTCGGTCTCCGGCGGTCTACTCGGTCTCCGGCGGTCTCCGGCGGTCTACTCGATCTCCGGCGGTCTACTCGGTCTCCCCCGGTCTCCAGCGCTCTACTCGGTCTCCCCCGGTCTCCAGCGCTCTACTCGGTCTCCCCCGGTCTCCAGCGGTCTACTCGGTCTCCCCCGGCCTCCAGCGGTCTACTCGGTCTCCCCCGGTCTCCAGCGGTCTACTCGGTTTCCCTCGGTCTCCAGCGGTCTACTCGGTCTCCCCCGGTCTCCCCCGGTCTCCAGCGGTCTACTCGGTCTCCCCCGGCCTCCAGCGGTCTACTCGGTCTCCCGCGGTCTCCGGCGGTCTACTCGGTCTCCCGCGGTCTCCGGCGGTCTACTCGGTCCCCCGTGTTCTACTCGGTCTCCCGCGGTCTCCCGCGGTCTACTCGGTCTCCCGCGGTCTCCGGCGGTCTACTCGGTCTCCCGCGGTCTCCGGCGGTCTACTCGGTCTCCCGCGGTCTCCGGCGGTCCACTCGGTCTCTCGCGGTCCCCGGCGGTCTACTCGGTCTCCCGCGGTCTACTCGGTCTACCGCGGTCTCCGGCGGTCTACTTGGTCTCCCGCGGTCTCCGGCGGTCTACTCGGTCTCCCGCGGTCTACTCGGTCTCCCGCGGTCTACTCGGTCTCCCGCGGTCTACTCGGTCTCCCGCGGTCTACTCGGTCTCCCGCGGTCTCCGGCGGTCTCCGGCGGTCTACTCGGTCTCCCGCGGTCTCCGGCGGTCTACTCGGTCTCCCGCGGTCTCCGGCGGTCTACTCGGTCTCCCGCGGTCTCCGGCGGTCTACTCGGTCTCCCTCGGTCTCCGGCGGTCTACTCGGTCTCCCTCGGTCTCCGGCGGTCTACTCGGTCTCCCGTGGTCTCCGGCGGTCTACTCGGTCTCCCGCGGTCTACTCGGTCTCCCGCGGTCTACTCGGTCTCCCGCGGTCTACTCGGTCTCCCGCGGTCTACTCGGGTCTCCGGCGGTCTACTCGGTCTCCCGCGGTCTCCGGCGGTCTACTCGGTCTCCCGCGGTCTCCGGCGGTCCACTCGGTCTCCCGCGGTCTCCGGCGGTCTACTCGGTCTCCCGCGGTCTCCGGCGGTCTACTCGGTCTCACGCGGTCTCCGGCGGTCTACTCGGTCTCACGCGGTCTCCGGCGGTCTACTCGGTCTCACGCGGTCTCCGGCGGTCTACTCGGTCTCCCGCGGTCTCCGGCGGTCTACTCGGTCTCACGCGGTCGTCTCCGGCGGTTTCCGGCGGTCTCCGGCGGTCTACTCGGTCTCACGCGGTCTCCGGCGGTCTACTCGGTCTCCCGCGGTCTACTCGGTCTCCGGCGGTCTGCGGCGGTCTACTCGGTCTCCCGCGGTCTGGGGCGGTCTACTCGGTGTCCCGCGGTCTCCGGCGGTCTGCGGCGGTCTACTCGGTCTCCCGCGGTCTCCGGCGGTCTACTCGGTCTCCGGCGGTCTGCGGCGGTCTACTCGGTCTCCCGCGGTCTGCGGCGGTCTACTCGGTCTCCCGCGGTCCCCGGCGGTCTACTCGGTCCCCCGCGGTCTCCGGCGGTCTACTCGGTCTCCCGCGGTCTCCGGCGGTCTACTCGGTCCCCCGCGGTCTCCGGCGGTCTACTCGGTCTCCCGCGGTCTCCGGCGGTCTACTCGGTCTCCGGCGGTCTACTCGGTCTCCCGCGGTCTACTCGGTCTCCCGCGGTTTACTCGGTCTCCCCGCGGTCTCCCGCGGTCTCCGGCGGTCTACTCGGTCTCCGGCGGTCTGCGGCGGTCTACTCGGTCTTCCGCGGTCTCCGGCGGTCTACTCGGTCCCCCCGCGGTTTCCGGCGGTCTACTCGGTCTCCCGCGGTCTCCGGCGGTCTCCGGCGGTCTACTCGGTCTCCGGCGGTCTACTCGGTCTCCCGCGGTCTACTCGGTCCCCCGCGGTCTACTCGATCTCCCGCGGTCTCCGGCGGTCTACTCGATCTCCGGCGGTCTACTCGGTCTCCCCCGGTCTCCAGCGGTCTACTCGGTCTCCCCCAGTCTCCCGCGGTCTACTCGGTCTCCCCCGGTCTACTCGGTCTTCCCCGGTCTGCCGTGGTCTCCCCCGGTCTGCCGCGGTCTACTCGGTCTCCTCCGGTCTCCAGCGGTCTACTCGGTCTCCCCCGGTCTCCCCCGGTCTCCCCACCGCCCCCGGTCTCCCCCGGCCCTCGCCGCCCCCGGCCCTCGCCGCCCCCGGCCCTCGCCGCCCCCCGGCCCTCGCCGCCCCCGGCCCTCGCCGCCCCCGGCCCTCGCCGCCCCCGGCCCTCGCCGCCCCGGCCCTCGCCGCCCCCGGCCCTCGCCGCCCCCGGCCCTCGCCGCCCCCGGCCCTCGCCGCCCCCGGCCCTCGCCGCCCCCGGCCCTCGCCGCCCCCGGCCCTCGCCGCCCCCGGCCCTCGCCGCCCCCGGCCCTCGCCGCCCCCGGCCCTCGCCGCCCCCGGCCCTCGCCGCCCCCGGCCCTCGCCGCCCCCGGCCCTCGCCGCCCCCCGGCCCTCGCCGCCCCCGGCCCTCGCCGCCCCCGGCCCTCGCCGCCCCCGGCCCTCGCCGCCCCCGGCCCTCGCCGCCCCCGGCCCTCGCCGCCCCCGGCCCTCGCCGCCCCCGGCCCTCGCCGCCCCCGGCCCTCGCCGCCCCCGGCCCTCGCCGCCCCCGGCCCTCGCCGCCCCCGGCCCTCGCCGCCCCCGGCCCTCGCCGCCCCCGGCCCTCGCCGCCCCCGGCCCTCGCCGCCCCCGGCCCTCGCCGCCCCCGGGTCAGGTCAGGTCAGGTCAGGTCAGGTCAGGTCAGGTCAGGTCAGGTCAGGTCAGGTCAGGTCAGGTCAGGTCAGGTCAGGTCAGGTCAGGTCAGGTCAGGTCAGGTCAGGTCAGGTCAGGTCAGGTCAGGTCAGGTCAGGTCAGGTCAGGTCAGGTCAGGTCAGGTCAGGTCAGGTCAGGTCAGGTCAGGTCAGGTCAGGTCAGGTCAGGTCAGGTCAGGTCAGGTCAGGTCAGGTCAGGTCAGGTCAGGTCAGGTCAGGTCAGGTCAGGTCAGGTCAGGTCAGGTCAGGTCAGGTCAGGTCAGGTCAGGTCAGGTCAGGTCAGGTCAGGTCAGGTCAGGTCAGGTCAGGTCAGGTCAGGTCAGGTCAGGTCAGGTCAGGTCAGGTCAGGTCAGGTCAGGTCAGGTCAGGTCAGGTCAGGTCAGGTCAGGTCAGGTCAGGTCAGGTCAGGTCAGGTCAGGTCAACAGGTCAGGTCAGGTCAGGTCAGGTCAGGTCAGGTCAGGTCAGGTCAGGTCAGGTCAGGTCAGGTCAGGTCAGGTCAGGTCAGGTCAGGTCAGGTCAGGTCAGGTCAGGTCAGGTCAGGTCAGGTCAGGTCAGGTCAGGTCAGGTCAGGTCAGGTCAGGTCAGGTCAGGTCAGGTCAGGTCAGGTCAGGTCAGGTCAGGTCAGGTCAGGTCAGGTCAGGTCAGGTCAGGTCAGGTCAGGTCAGGTCAGGTCAGGTCAGGTCAGGTCAGGTCAGGTCAGGTCAGGTCAGGTCAGGTCAGGGTCAGGTCAGGTCAGGTCAGGTCAGGTCAGGTCAGGTCAGGTCAGGTCAGGTCAGGTCAGGTCAGGTCAGGTCAGGTCAGGTCAGGTCAGGTCAGGTCAGGTCAGGTCAGGTCAGGTCAGGTCAGGTCAGGTCAGGTCAGGTCAGGTCAGGTCAGGTCAGGTCAGGTCAGGTCAGGTCAGGTCAGGTCAGGTCAGGTCAGGTCAGGTCAGGTCAGGTCAGGTCAGGTCAGGTCAGGTCAGGTCAGGTCAGGTCAGGTCAGGTCAGGTCAGGTCAGGTCAGGTCAGGTCAGGTCAGGTCAGGTCAGGTCAGGTCAGGTCAGGTCAGGTCAGGTCAGGTCAGGTCAGGTCAGGTCAGGTCAGGTCAGGTCAGGTCAGGTCAGGTCAGGTCAGGTCAGGTCAGGTCAGGTCAGGTCAGGTCAGGTCAGGTCAGGTCAGGTCAGGTCAGGTCAGGTCAGGTCAGGTCAGGTCAGGTCAGGTCAGGTCAGGTCAGGTCAGGTCAGGTCAGGTCAGGTCAGGTCAGGTCAGGTCAGGTCAGGTCAGGTCAGGTCAGGTCAGGTCAGGTCAGGTCAGGTCAGGTCAGGTCAGGTCAGGTCAGGTCAGGTCAGGTCAGGTCAGGTCAGGTCAGGTCAGGTCAGGTCAGGTCAGGTCAGGTCAGGTCAGGTCAGGTCAGGTCAGGTCAGGTCAGGTCAGGTCAGGTCAGGTCAGGTCAGGTCAGGTCAGGTCAGGTCAGGTCAGGTCAGGTCAGGTCAGGTCAGGTCAGGTCAGGTCAGGTCAGGTCAGGTCAGGTCAGGTCAGGTCAGGTCAGGTCAGGTCAGGTCAGGTCAGGTCAGTCAGGTCAGGTCAGGTCAGGTCAGGTCAGGTCAGGTCAGGTCAGGTCAGGTCAGGTCAGGTCAGGTCAGGTCAGGTCAGGTCAGGTCAGGTCAGGTCAGGTCAGGTCAGGTCAGGTCAGGTCAGGTCAGGTCAGGTCAGGTCAGGTCAGGTCAGGTCAGGTCAGGTCAGGTCAGGTCAGGTCAGGTCAGGTCAGGTCAGGTCAGGTCAGGTCAGGTCAGGTCAGGTCAGGTCAGGTCAGGTCAGGTCAGGTCAGGTCAGGTCAGGTCAGGTCAGGTCAGTCAGGTCAGGTCAGGTCAGGTCAGGTCAGGTCAGGTCAGGTCAGGTCAGGTCAGGTCAGGTCAGGTCAGTCAGGTCAGGTCAGGTCAGGTCAGGTCAGGTCAGGTCAGGTCAGGTCAGGTCAGTCAGGTCAGGTCAGGTCAGGTCAGGTCAGGTCAGGTCAGGTCAGGTCAGGTCAGGTCAGGTCAGGTCAGGTCAGGTCAGGTCAGGTCAGGTCAGGTCAGGTCA